>OY728127.1:588509978-591389978 GCA_963277665.1 Viscum album | reverse complement strand
AAATAATAAATAATAAATAATAAATAAATATAAATAATAAATAATAAATAAATATAAACAATAAATAATAAATAATAAATAATAAATATAAATAATAAATAATAAATAAATATAAATAATAACTAATAAATAAATATAAATAATAAATAATAAAAAATAAAAAATAAATAAATATAAATAATAAATAAATATAAATAATAAATAATAAATAAATATAAATAATAAATAATAAATAATAAATAAATATAAATAATAAATAATAAATAATAAATAATAAATAAATATAAATAATAAATAATAAATAAATATAAATAATAAATAATAAATAATAAATAAATAGAAATAATAAATAAATATAAATAAATATAAATAATAAATAATAAATAATAAATAATAAATAATAAATAATAACTAATAAATAAATATAAATAATAAATAATAAATAATAAATAACCAGTTACAAATAACAGATAATAAATAAATTAAAGTATATTATAAATAATAAATAATAAATAATAAAGGAAACACATGAAAAAGTATGAAAAGACGTGATAAGGGATGAAAAATCATGAAAACGCATGAAAAAGGATGGAGAAACATATGAAGAATGAGGCATTAGAAAAAATGAGAACGCATGAAAACTCGTAACAACTCTGGAAAACTCCTTAATAATTCAACATAATCATCATAATAACCCATAAAAAACCATTGATAAAGATAACAAGTCATGGAAACCCAAATAAACAGTAATAAATGGAGCTACCGTTAAAACCCGTCAAAACGGTCATAAAGAGACAAAAACATTGGACTCACATTAACGAAGATAACTTATGATCCGAGAGTCCGTTTTAGATCTACGACCTATAAAATCAAAGATCCTGAAACGCTCTTCAACCTGAAAGGTGAAAGAGTCTGAATGGACAGACGGATCGGAAGTTATGACCATTTAAAAAAAGATGATGGAGAACGGGTGCTAGAAACGAGGCATTGAAAAACATAACAAACCCGATACCCACTAAAAAGGCCATAACATATGATCTAGGAGTGCATGTGGGTGCCGCGACCAGTCAAACTAAAGCTCATGGAATGAGCTGTGATCTGGCAGGTGGAGGAGACCGAACTGACACGCGGATCGAAAGTTAGGTCTGTTTGAAGACAAGTTCGACGGGACACCGGTGACGGAAATGGGGTTTTGGAGGCCTTTAGAGGGGTTTTTGGGGTCGAAAAACATGATAGAAGCTTGCTTCTTCCAAACGGGTGCGTAGATCTCTTCGCTGGCTTTGATTTGATATGTGGTAGAGCCCAAACGGACACCCGGAGCGAAAGTTATGGTTGTTTGAAGTTGGAGAACTTTTTTTAACTTTCTTATAACTCTAATATCTTCCACACCTTAGACTGTCTCACGGTTTTGATTATATGTGCCTCTATATCTCTTCATGAGCTTCGATTTGACTAGCCGTGGCACTTCAACGGATGCCCGGATCAAAAGTTGTGGTCGTTTTAGTGATTTCGGGGTTTCTCGCGTTTTTTTATTTCTTTCATTTCATTTCGCGGCGGTTTTACGGAAACCGCCGCTATTTCGCGGCAGTTTTTTAAAAAACCACCGCTAATCCTCAAATAAATATTAAAAAAAAAATTAAAAAAAAATAATTTTTTTTTTGCCGTTTAGCGGCGGTTGTTTCGCGGTGGTTCTTAAAACCGCCGCGAAATGGCGGCCCGAAAACGTGTTTCGCGGCGGTTTTAAAAACCGCCGCTAAACGGCGGTTTTCTTGTAGTGCATGTGTCAAAATCTGAGTCAAAATAAAGGAGATACAAGAAGTATAAGATTCACATATGGGAGTACACATCATGTATGGGGTCCACATGGCGTGTGGCCACTCTGGATCCGAGATCCATGAAGAAACACCTGTAATCCATCCCGATATATCTTCAAATCATCATCTTGGTCATTGTTCTCCAAACTATCATGAATCTGGTGCTCTGATCATGCTTGGACACGCCCAACAATGTCGAACTATGGCCCCGTCATCCAATGGTGAAGAACATGAAGAATGGGTGGGGGAAAGGCACAAAAAAAAGGTGAAAACATCATTGGTCAAGAGTTATTTTCCAAAGATCATATATTAGGGAAACTGGGGTGAGATTTTGGCATAATTCAAGAAATAATTTAATAAACAACTTAATTTTATAAATGAGCTCATGCAAAGAATGTGAGGTCATATAATCAAAAGCAGATACAAATTGATGCTCAATACTTTAATCAAAAGGGAAAAAATCTAAAATTATTGATCCCTGACTCAAGATTTGGATCAATCATTGGTGAAGAATGTGTTCGCCAATGATGTGGGTATCCTGCTGCATTTTCTATTTTCCAATCCACCTCGATCTGATTGTCGTCCATCATCTGATTCCAATTTTCCAATGAAGAATGCTCTAAATCGCCTCTCAAATCTCCTAGGGTTATGTGGTTAACCCTGGGTAAATTATATAATAGTGTTTAAATAGAAAAAATTAGGTCTATTTGACATTTAATAATAAAATAAATTGTTTAATTTATTTATTTCATTTAAATGCACCGCCAATGACCGCCTTAACTGAACGTTTGACGTAGACTAAATTTAGATCATTCCTAGGGTAAACCCTAAGTTTTAGACTCAATTATGGTCTTACATTTTCAATCTGAGACTCCAGTTGGGAGTTGTTTCATTAAACCCAAAAAATAATGCATGTGATATTAATATTTTTAATATTTTTATAATATCAATTTCAGGCACATTAGACCTCATAATCTCACACCATCTTTGTGTCTGGTTCCTTAATATATTTCAAAATCTTACAAGTTAAAAAACGGGTCACTACACCTACCTCCTTTTCATAAGGGAGTGATTTTTTAGACCTCTTCGAGGAGAGGCTCCTAAAATTATTTTTCATGTGGATCGGGTCATTTTTCCCCTATATGGCCCATGGGGGTGGTGGCATCGGTGAGGTGTTGAGGATTCAAGGTCCTGAAAGACCATATCCCTAGTTGGGATGATCACTTCCTATTTTTATTGACAAAATAGGGCATTTATGAACCCCTATTAAATAATTTTGGAGGGGGATATGAGGCGAGGGTGCTTGGTAGCTGTGGAAGTGGTGGTTGTTGTGGCAGGAGCATAGTTGTTCCATATTGTTTCACCACCGGTTCTCCTACCCCCACACCTATTAACAGTGGGTTTTCAAATATTTTCATTATATTTGAATCTTTTATCATGTATGTAGTCAATATTCAGTACAAGATTGATGAAATTGATGCCTAATGTTCCCAACATTATCCATTTTTTTTCAAGATGGTTCCAAGGTAGAGGAAGGATCCACGCTGATAATGCCTCAAATCAGAGATGTCCAACATCACTCATTTTCCCCAGTTGCAGGAGAACTATATCATTTCAGGCCCACCATTATGGTTTGGTGAGCCTAACATTGAATGTATGGATTCAGTGACATCTAAATACATCAGTTTCTAACGTTATTGATATACTCATGGTTGAAGAAGAATATTTTCACATCAGGTTCACCATTTTTTCCAACACTTTCCACTGGGTTCACACATTATGTGTGGTGGTGCACTTTTTTCATTACTTTCCTATCCTGAAGTGGTTTGATTCTATGGTATAGTCACTCATACTTAAGGGTGGTTGTTTTTTTCCCATATTCCCACTTTCCAAAGGTAGACAGCCTCTACCACCATGGTTGGTGATGTTGGATCCTTGATCAAAATAGGATGATGGGATTTCCTTTCCTCCTTCCATGGATTCCTCTTTGAAGCTCATTACCTAGTTTAGGTCTCCCTCATAGATTTAAGTCATGTTCATAAATATTATTCCTTTCATCATCTCAAGGTGGATTCCGATTAATTACATCGCTCCTATCGTGACAGAGAAGCTACCTACGGTAGGAGTTGATGGTGATGTTGGATACATCTGGATATTGGTGGAAATTTGGTGTGTTGGGAATCTATAAAGTCTTCCTATTTCGAAGTTTTGGGCATCTCAAGTTATCTTAGGTTTGGAACCCAAGTCATATCATGTTCATCATAGGGTAGTTTTTTCCAAGGGCCTAATACTTCCAAGTATTTTGACCTTGGGTATATCATGTTCATTTCATGAGATAAATATTTTGGATCATGTGGTGGGGGTCACAAATTTAAAATCTTGAGGGGAAATTTTGGTTATATATTTAACATCTTATGGGGATAGGTTGGTTATAGATTTAACATTCTGTGGGGAGAGTTTGGCCACAAATTTAACATCCAGTTGGGAATGGTTGGTTATAGATTTAATGTCATATGGGGATAGGTTGGTCACAAATTTAACATCTTATGGAGACAAGTTGGTCATGGATTAAATGTCTTGTGGAGATAGGTTGGTCATAGATTTAACATATTGTGGAGACAGGTTGGTCACATATTTAATATCTTATGAAGATTGGTTGGTCAAAGATTTAACATCTTGTGTATATGGGTTGGTCACATATTTAAAATCTTGCAGAGACAGGTGGGATGGTGGGGTTTCATTATGCTCTCATGGGGAAGATGATCACACTTTGGAGTTTCCACCTTCCAGGGGGAAGACATGAAAGTTTGATGGTGGTGTTTAGGGATCTAGATTGAACCTAGAGGAGGTATCCTAGGTGTCTCAAGATTAGACCTTAGGGAGGCATCCTACATATCATGTTAAGAGATAGGGATAAAAACCCACATTGTCTGAGTGCACAGATTAAGGTCATGTGATAAGACTGATCCGTGTATTTTAACATAATGCAGTAAGGATTATCACATCACAGAAGGTGTGACAACATGGGATAGTGTGGGGCTTACACATATGGGTTTCCCATCGTAGGTGTCTCATCCCATGGTGGTGGTGGATGGTGGGGGCTTATGCATGTGGAATACCCATTGCAGGTGTCTTATCCCATGGTGGGGAAGGAGTTGTCATCCCATGATGATCATACATGGGGTATCCTATGTTCACCGCATATGGTAAGAGGTGTGGTGTCATACCATTCCATTCATACATGGGGAATCCTATGTTCTTCTCATAGGGTAGGGTTACAGTTTAACGTCATGTATTGAGGATGTTGTTGTGCAGTTTAACATTGTGTGACTAAAATGTTAGGCTATGTAGTTTTATGTCATGCAACTCAGACATTGTAGGGGCCTACATCTAGGGAGACCATTTCATGGTTGGAGAGAAGGATATTTCACTAGGCCTCCATACTAGGAAATGTGGAAAGTTTCCCTTGATTATTCCACATTTGGGGCTTATGTGTCTACGATGTAGGTGCCTCTAGGTGGTTCAAGGCGTAAACACTATCGTGGTGAAGTGGAAAATGGGGATCCAAACATTAGGGTGCTTATGATTAGTATAAATAGGAAATGAAACTATACAAGTTATTCTTGAAGCAAAGTGGCTAAACATTAGGGTAGATGATATCGATCGTGTGAAGGTTTAGGGCATGAATGAACTGAGTTTGGATGGGTGTAGGGCTACTGATCACTCAAATTTTTCAAAGGTGGATTTTTTGAAAGGATTCATCAAATAGGGACATGTTAGGTGGGTTTCGTGATGGTAAGGGGTTTTTCAAAGGCTAAGGGTTTTTTGTGTAAGAACCCGGATCTTCGTTTCAGGTATGTTTTCCCTTTTTCTGGAGTTTTTGAGAAAAGAGGAGTTTCAAGAAAATTTTGAAGTACATGCTGTGTAATCCCTTTCCGCGTTAGGTCGTGTGTTGGCCGTGTCTGGCCCACACACACGGTGTGTAGGGGTGAGGTGGAGGCCGCTTAAAGAGTAGTATGGAAAAATGGAGTACACGCCATGTACTCAATAAGTACACGTCGTGTATTTTATTTTATTTCATTAAATGCACTGGGGTCGCACCTGACAGACAGGACACACTCCTTCTCTAGGTTCTTCGTCCAAGAGCAACCCATACGGCCGTGATTATTCTCCGAATTCCCGAGCCTTTGTCTGATCTTCGTTTAATCCACCGCCGATTGTGTTGGATCCGCAGCGGTGAGTTCTTCCTTCTCCTAAAGCCTTATTTTCCAATTTCTCCTCTTTCTCAAGATATTATGGGTTGAGCGTTTTGGACGTTTTCTCAAATCCTCGACATTATAAGGAGAATAAATCATCTTGGTTCATGTATATCGTTCTCCTAGCATCGAGGTAGGTGGTTTGTGCCTTTCTGTAGAAAGTCTTTGAGTATTATTTGCAATTTCCATCAATACCCTTGAACGGGGTATTGCGTGTTTCATGTTTTGCCCTGTTGTTTGCCTGCTTTGCTTGATTGCTTGATTAGAGGTAATTTCTTATGAATAGGGTAATTTTTACTGTAATCTGGATGTTTTTCCATGCTTGTTGCTTGTTCGGCGTTTTCCAGTTGTCATGCCTAGTTGTAGGATAGTGGAACTGTTGTACTATTATGTTGTTGTGACTTAGAATTATATCCAAGTAGTTCTTGTGGTTTAATTGGGCCGATATGCACGCTATGCATGTTGTTTTACACAAGGCTGTGAGAACCTAGTGTAGTGGACCATAGGGATAATGGACTTAAGGGCTTCTCCAGAGTGTCTTTAATTTACGATGCGATACCACAGGGGGAATTGATGTTGAGTGCTTCCTCAGAGAGTTTGTAGTTCCTCGACGCGGGCCACAGGGGGAATTGACATTGAGTACTTACTCAGAGAGCCTTTAGTATATATGAGACTATAGGGGGAATTGACAGTGAGTGCTTCCTCAGAGAGTCTATTCTTTAGCTGAACCAGAGGAGTGAGACTGTGTGTGCCTCCCAGAGGGTTGCTAGTACTTGTAGGTTGAACCTTAGGGGTTAGATTGTGAGAACTACCCATAGGTTACCTTTTTTGTTCTACTTGCTTGAGTGGTTGTTTCTTGTTTGTAGATTATATGTTAGAAACTATGGATTGTTACTGCTGTGTTTTATCCTGTTTACTACTTACTGTTTACTGCTTACTGTACTTTACCTTCCATATGTTCACTGACTGTTAGGCACAGATCTTAGGGTGGTTACCTATTGGTACTTTGTCGCACACCCTGTTTGGGTCATGCTTTTGGACCCAACCAGATTATATTATTGCAGGTATAGATAAGGGCAAGTGCCCTTCTACTTCAAGTTCTTGATTGCACTGGAGCTGGAGAGCATGAGACTAAGCTGAGTCTTGTGATGCTGAGGATTTGATCATCTATTTTTCTTTTGTACTTTGGCTTAGTATTGTATTCATCATTGTAACTTGTTTGGCTATTTTCCTAGACATATATGTATCATGCATCATTTACATATTTCTGCTCCAGTTGTTTATTTATCAGTCTTCCACTGTTATTATTGTTGGGTATTTACTGTTTCCTCTATTGTATGTGTTGTTACTTCCACTGTGTACTCTGCCAATGAAGTAATAGTTTCCCCACTATCACACCCAAGGCTCTCGCTGCTAGTCGGAAGCCTCTGGAATTTGGGGAAATGCGCTTGAGGCCATGTGACCAACCGGGTACGGGGCGCCTCTAGGTGGCTTCCAGAACCGGGACGTTACAAAGTGGTATCATAGGAGTTTTCTTTTCTCTGGATTTACTGTTTGGATCCTTTATCCAGGGATAAGACGGATTCGGTACTTGGTAATAAGCTCTGCCCAGGAGTAGCTAACCCATGTACAGGGAAAATCCATACTACCTCGATTATTGTAGTTTTTTTTTGGTTTTGAGATTTTACGGTTGATATGATTTCACCTAGAGTGATTCACATGACTTGTGTTGTTATTGTTGTTGCTATTCTGGTTCTATTTCTATCGCAACCCGATGAGATGAGGTTATGTCATCTCATGCATCATATAGGAACTTGTTAGAAATCACATTCCATGCATTAATGCCATGCCATCTAGGGTGCATTATCAATTTCATGTTGTTGTGATAGACTTTGTGTAGATTATGCATGCTGTTTTGATAGATGCTTGATAGAATCTCTATAGTTTGATAGAAATGTTTTTTATTTTGTGCCTTGCTTAAATGAACGCCAATTTTTGGTTCTTGAGGTGTTATGGGCCCTCTTGAATTGGAAATTGGTGAATCATTGACTTGTTTTTCCTTATATATGACGGTATTGGATTCCAAGCTTTGGTTCGTGGGGAGTATGGGCCCTCACGAATCGGAATTTGGAACCTTCATGCTTGTTTTTCAGTGTTTTCTGGGCTTCGGTGCAGTTTCAGAGCTACTTCCCAGAAAAACCTGGAATACACGGTGTGTACTTTATATATACACGCCGTGTAGTTTTAAATCGTGTCACTAGCTGTGTGAGCAGAAACATGGGTTGTGAAAAATCTCCAGGAACACGCCGTGTACGGTAGGTACACGCCATGTAGTAGTAAGCTGTGTACCCGGCCGTGTAACTAACAACATGGGTCGGGGAAGGTCGTGTCATACACGCCGTGTAGTAGTAAGCTGTGTACCCGGCCGTGTAACTAACAACACGGGTCGGGGAAGCTCGTGTCATACACACCGTGTTTTGTATGAACATGTCGTGTATCCTTGTCCTCAGTACCCGGCCGTGTCACGAACAACACGGAACGATGTTCTCTCCTTCTATACACGCCGTGTTTGTTAGGAACATGCCATGTAAGGGTCATCCATGTACTTGGTCGTGTTTCCAACAACACAGGTTGGGAAAAAATCTTCAAGTACACACCGTGTTTGTTCGGAACACGCCGTGTAGTCTCAGCCGTGTGATCGGCCATGTAACTAACAACATGGGTCATTGAAACCTTGTCTACTACACGCCGTGTCCACAGTGAACACGTCGTGTAGTCTCATTTAAATAAGACTGTGTGGGTTAGCCATGCAAGGATACATGGGCAGGGGAATAGAGTTAAGTACACGTCGTGTAGAGTTTATACATGTCGTGTAGTCATGTTTTGTAAATATTAAGTGTTTACTTCTCCTGTTTCCATTTTTTACTCCCTTGTTCTCTGTCCTTGTTTTCCTGATCTAAGGTATGCTTTTGATCTTTCAGATCTATGCCTCCAAGACGTTCCTCGGTCGTGCATCAGTTGTCAGGCAGTGATCAGACGCCATATATGGCTGATTAGGGACCTCCTGTCGATCCTCCAGTCGGGCCAGCCTTGGCACCGGCTGTCATACCAGTTGCAGGCACGGATGCGTAGTTCAGGGAAGGCTTTATGAGGATGATGCAGACCTTTCAGGGATCACCGCCTCCTGGAACGACTATGGCAGACCTGACGCGGGTTTTCCAGCAGCAGCATCCTCCTACTTTCTCGGGGGAAGGAGGACCACAGGCTGCAGAGTCATGGCTGGAATCCATGTTGGATATCTTCGAGCATCTGGAGACGCCTCCAGAGAGGCATTTCAAGCTCGCTACCTATATGCTCCGAGACTCTTCCAAGAGGTGGTGGGACGTGATCTCACAGGCAGGTCATCAGCAGGTTATGTCTTGGGAGGAGTTCCAGCGCTTGTTCTACGACTACTTCTACTCAGAGACCCTAAGGGCCGATCGATCCCGGAAGTTCATGAGTCTAGAGCAGGGTACTCTTTCTGTCATGGAGTATTCCTCTCGTTTCACCGAGCTACATCATTTCACACCCCCTCCAGGATGGAATTGGGGTGTTCTTAGCAAGGAAGTTTGAGGATGGTCTCAGGCGGGAGATCCGCTCGCAGTTGAATATCTTCTAGTTGACTTCTATCACTTCCATCGTCAACTAGGTGCTGATTGCGGAGCGCAATCTGAGAGACTCCGGAGCTGCGAGCTAGGGTGGTTCTGCTTCCAGAGCTAGTGTTCCTCTAGTTGACAGCAGGAAGCACCGTAGGGAGTCTATGCGCGGTGATCCGAGGAGGTGAGATACATCTTCAGGTAGCCAGGTAGTATGCTACCAGTGTGGAAGGGCAAGGCACATGAGGCTGTAGTGCCAGAGAGACCCAGTGGAGTGCCGATATTGCAGCAAGATGGGTCACCTTCAACGTTTCTTCCAGGTTTTCTCACCAGTATCTGGTGACAGGGGTTCTTCTATGACTCCTCGTTCAGAAGAAACACCATCAGTTTCTCACTAGTCAGGGAACTGGAGTTCTTCTGGCCGTTCGAGCCAAGGTGGAGGTCGAGGCTGTGGTAGTCAGTCACCAGTCCTTCAGCGCCAGCAGGGAGGATCAGCTCAGAGTGGTCAGGAAGGGTCACAGGGCCGCGGGGTAGGCTAGACTTTTGTGGTGGAGAAGACCTATCAGGAGCAGAATCCCGGACCTTCTACCGTTTGAGGTATGATTTTAGTATCCTCAGTTTTATCTTCAGCTCTTTTCGATACTGGTGTTATTCATAGCTTCATCTTTGTTGCTGTTGTGGAGAGCCTTGGGCTCTGTATCCTTTCTTCTGCTGACTTTTTGACACTAGACATGACTTTGGGGATGAGGACATCTAGTGTACGTCAGAGTAGAGAGTGCACTCTCGAGGTTTCAGAGTATCGTTTCTTATGGGATCTCTATGTCCTAAAGATGACAGGTTATGATGTCATTCTCGGGATGGACTGGTTAGTTCCCTTCCAGGCAGTCGTCAACTGTTATCACCGCAGGGTGAGTTTCATCTCACCAGAGGGTGAACCTTTTCTTCATAGAGGCGAATGGGATGTTCAGGCGAGTCGAGTAGGACTCGAGCATCATGGGATAGGAAGGGTGATGGCCCAGATTTCTAGTATTTATCTGGATGACCAGGGGATTTCTTAGTTAAACTTTCCTCCTGTGGTGGATCGTTTCAGGGATGTCTTTCCAGAGGACTTTTCATGTTTGCCTCCAGAGCGTGAGGTGGAATTCTCTATTGAGCTCGTGCGAGGAGTGGCACTGGTGTCCATTCCTCCCTATAGGATGGCTACACCTGAGTTTCAGAAGCTCAAGAAGAAGTTGGAGGAGTTGCAGGCAAAGGGTTTCATCTGGCCCAGTACTTCTCCTTGGGGTTCACCTATCCTGTTTGTGAAGAAGGAAGACGATACCCTTAGGCTCTGTGTGGATTATCGGAAGCTTAACCAGTTGATGGTCAAGAACCGGTATCCCTTGCTGAGGATTGATGATCTTTTCGATCATCTTTGAAGAGCCTGCGTGTTCTCGAAGATCGATTTGAGGTCCGGTTATCATCAGTTGCACGTTAGATCATCAGATATATATTTGATAGCCTTCAGGAGCAGGTATGGTCTCTACGAGTATACGGTTATGTCGTTCGGTCTCATGAATGCGCCAATAGTTTTCATGGCACTGATGAACCGAGTGTTCCATACTTACTTGTATTCTTTCGTCGTGGTCTTCGTGGATGATATCTTGGTGTACTCTCACACTCGACATGACCATGCTACCCATCTTGAGATCATTCTGAGTACACTGAGAGAGCATCGGATTTATGCTAAACTCTCGAAGTGCCACTTTTGGATGGATCAGATTCACTTCTTGGGTCACGTCATCTCAGAGGTAGGAGTATCTGTGGACCCAGAGAAAGTGAGAGTTGTAGTTTCCTGGGAGCAGTCGAAGAACGTTTTTGAGGTGCGGAGCTTCCTAGGGCTGGATGGATACTACAGACACTTCATTCAGGACTTTTCATGCCTATCAGCACCTTTGACAGGTCTGACCAAGAAGGGGGCGAAGTTCTTATGGTCAGATTATTGTGAGTCGGCCTTTCAGGAGCTTAAGGGAAGGTTAATGTCAGCACCGATACTAGTCTTGCCAAAGCCAGGAAAGAGTTATGCTATTTATTGTGATGCTTCAAGTATCAGACTAGGTGTTGTTCTTATACAGGGAGATGGAGTCGTTGCGTACGGGTCTCGGTAGTTGAGGCCACATGAGAGGAATTACCCGACGCACAATCTGGAGTTGGCAGTTGTTGTTCATGCCTTACGTTGTTGGAGACATTACCTTCTAGGAGATCACTTTGTGGTTTTCACCAACCACAAGAGTCTCAAGTACATCTTCACACAGCGTGATCTGAATCTGATATAGCGCAGGTGGGTCGAGTATCTTCAGTCTTTTGATTTCGAGCTTGCCTATACGCCGGGAAAGGGCAACGCAGTGGTAGATGCGTTGAGCAGGAGAACTCATATTCAGGCAGTTCATGAGGCCAGTAGTGAGTGGCAGCTTATAGCTCTGTTCTCTGAGATGCATCTGGAGGTGCACGACAGACAGGTACAGACTTACCTATCTTCTGTAGCTGTTACCTCTACACTACTTGATCGGGTACGAATGAGGCAGCTATCAGACTCATAAGGCTTGGTCCTGTGGGAGAGTGTGTCAGGAGAGGACCCTCTTCCTGGATGGATAGTGGGTGAGGATAAGATCTTGCGTTTCTAAGGACGCGTATGGGTGCTAGCAGACATACGCAAGGAGCTGATGTGGGATTTTCATTCCTCAGTTTGGGCAGTTCATCCTAGCGTCACCAAGATGTATCGGGATCTTCATCGCCAGTACTGGTGGCCAGGTATGAAGAGGGATGTTGTTGGTTTCTTCTTGAGGTGTTATATATGTCATCAGGTGAAGGTGGAGCATCAATGACCAGCAGGCCTTTTATAGTAGTTACCTATTCCGGAGTGGAATTGGAACGATGTCGTGATGGACTTCGTGACCGGATTGCTGAGGTCGCCTCGAGGGAATGATGTTGTTTGGGTTGTCATCGACAGGCTTACGAAGGTTTCTCACTTCTTGCTGATCAAGGAGACCTTCAGTGTTGATGATCTGGGACGAATTTACATCTGAGAGATTGTACGTCTGCATGGAGTTCCACACTCCATTGTTTCAGACAGGGATGCACGCTTTACTTCTCAGTTTTGGGAGGGGATTCAGAAGGCTTTGGGTATGCAGGTACTCTTGAGTACAACATACCATCCCCAGAAAAATGGCCAGTCTGAGCGTACGATCTAGGTTCTTGAGGATGTGCTCTGAGCTTGCATACTACACTTTGGCGGTTCTTGGGAGAAGCATATTCCTCTGGTGGAGTTCTCCTACAACAACAGTTTTCATGCGACTATTTAGATTTCACCTTACGAGGCATTGTACGGTAGGCCATGCTGATCACCTTTATGCTGGCTGGAGGCAGGAGAGGCATCTTTATTGGGACCTCACCTTGTTCAGGAGAACTCAGAGCAGATATAGTTGATTCGGAAGAGGATGGATACAACACAGTATCGACAGAAGTATTATGATGATCAGTGGAGATGGCCTCTGGAGTTCGAGGTCGGGGATCAGGTTTTCATGCGTGTCGCACCAAGGTTGGGACACAAGAGGATTCGGAGACAGTGTAAGCTTTCACTACGGTACGTCGGGCCGTTTGAGGTATTGGAGAGATTTGGGCCAGTTGCCTATCGGTTGCAGCATCCTCAGAGGTATTGGGCCATGCACGACGTCTTCCACGTCACTCAGCTCCGACGTTACTTTTCAGACCCGTCTCATGTTTTTCATCCTGAGGAAGTTGAGCTCGAAGCGGATGCATCATTTGAGGATCATCCTATTCGGATTTTCGATCAGAGTACAAAGGTTCTCCATGGGCAGTTTGTTCCCCTAGTACAGGTTCTATGGCAGCACAGGCGAGTACAAGACGAGACCTAGGAAAGGGAGGCCGATGTGCAATCGCAGCGGCCAGAGCTATTCAGGGTTTCTTCTTCTCTGCCTCATTAGAGAAATTCGAGGATGAATTTCTTTAAGAGGGAAAGTTTGTAAGAACCCGGATCTTCGTTTCAAGTATGTTTTCCCTTTTTCTGGAGTTTTTGAGAAAAGAGGAGTTTCTGGAAAATTTTGAAGTACACTCCATGTACTCCCTTGTCACACTAGACCGTGTGATGACCGTGTCCAGGCCACACACATGGTGTGTAGGGGTGAGGTGGAGGCCGCTTAAAGCGGAGTATGGAAAAAAATAAAGTACACACCGTGTACTAAATAAGTACACGCCGTGTATTTTCTTTTTTTTCATTAAACACACCGGGGTCGTGCCTGACAGACAGAACGCACTCCTTCTCCAGGTTCTTCATCCGAGAGTGACCCATACGGCCACGATTCTTCTCCAGATTCTCGAGCCTCCATCTGATCTCAGTTTCAGTCACCTCCAATTATGTTGGATCCGCAGCGGTGAGTTCTTCCTTCTCCTGGAGCCTTGTTTTCCAATTTCTCCTATTTCTCAAGATATCGTGGGTTGAGCGTTTTGGACATTTTCTCAGATCCTCAGCATTCTAAGGAGAATCAATCATCATGGTTCATGTATATCGTTCTCCTAGAATCGATGTAGGTGGTTTGTGCCTTTCCGTAGAAAGTCTTTGAGTATTATGTTCAATTTCCACCAATACCCTTGAACGGGGTATTGCGTGTTTCCTGTTTTGCCCTGTTGTTTGCCTGCTTTGCTTGATTACTTCAGTAGAGGTAATTTCTTGTGAATAGGGTAATTTTTACTGTACTTTGGATGTTTTTCCATGCTTGTTTCTTGTTCAGTGTTTGCCAGTTTCCATGCCTAGTTGTAGGATAGTGGAACTGTTGTACTATTATGATGTTTTGCCTTAGAATGATAGCCAAGTAGTTCTTGAGGTTTAATTAGGCTGATACGCATGCTATGCATGTTGTTTTACATAGGGCTGTGAGAACCTAGTGTAGTGGACCATAGGGAGAATGGACGTAAGGGCTTCTCCAGAGTGTCTTTAATTTATGATGCGAGACCAAAGGGGGAATTGACGTTGAGTGCTTCCTCAGAGAGTCTGTAGTTCCTCGACGTGGGCCATAGGGGGAATTGACGTTGAGTGCTTCCTCAGAGAGACTTTAGTACGATACGAGACTATAGGGGGAATTTATGGTGAGTGCTTCCTCAGAGAGTCTATTCTTTAGCTGAACCAGAGGGGTGAGACTGTGTATGCCTCCCAGAGGGTTGCTAGTACTTGTACGTTGAACCTTAGGGGTTAGAATGTGAGAACTCACCAGAGGTTACCTTTTTGTTCTACTTGCTTGAGTGGCTATTTCTTGTTTGTAGATTATATGTTAGAAACTGTGGATTGTTACTGCTGTTTTTTATCCTGTTTACTGCTTACTGTTTACTGCTTACTGTACTTTACCTGCCATATGTTCACTGACTGTTAGGCACAGATCTTGGGGTGGTTTCCTATTGGAACTTTTTCTCACACCCTGTTTGGGTCATGATTTTGGACCCAAATAGATTATATTGTTGTAGGTATAGATAAGGGAAAGCTCCCTTCTACTTCAGGTTTTTGATTGCACTGGAGCTGGAGAGCATGGGACCAAGCCGAGGCTTGTGATTCTGAGGAGTTTCTCATCTGTTTTTATTTTGTAATTTGTCTTAGTACTGTATTCATCATTGTGACTTGTTTAGCTGTTTTCCTAGGCATATATGTATCATGAATCATTTACATATTTCTGCTCTAGTTGTTTATTTATCAGTCTTCCACTATTATTGTTTTTGGGTATTTACTGTTTCCGTTGTTGTATGTGTTGTTACTTCGGCTGTGTACTCTGCCAATGAGGGCATAGTTTCCCAACTATCACACCCAAGGACCTCGCTTCTAGTTGGAAGCCTTTGGCGTTTGGGGAAATGCGCTTGAGGCCATGTGACCAACCAGGTATGGGGCGCCTCTGGGTGGATTCCGGAACCGGGACATTACATTTTGAAGGTAGGATTTTTATGAAAAGGGGTATCCCTGCCTTTGGGTAAAGTCCTGGATCATATGGAGTGGGTTTTATGAAGGATGGTGATCACGAAAACCCCTAAGAAGTTTGAGGGGTTTTTCTCTATTGTGAAGTCCATAGACCATCATGAGAGTCATCTCAACCATGGTATTTTAGTTTTAAGAACCCATGGGATCTTGTTTGAGAAATATGACTACTTGTAGGGATATATCTCTTGTTTTTCTCATAAAGGTTGAAGTTTCGTGAATTCAAAGCTTCTGGAAGAAGTCAAAAGCTTTCATCCCATTAAATTTCGGGGGTATTTATAGGTTCTATGAAGGTGTAAAGGTTTTTATTCATGAAATTTACCATCTAAGAGGTTCATTTCCTCAAAGTATGAATTTGGGTGGAAACTTTCACATGTAGACATACGTTGTGAAATGGTTACCGTATTTTTTCAAAAGTTATATTTCATGGTGGTTGGAGGTCTTTTGCAAAGAATGTGTTGTTCATGAAGGTTTTGAATGTCATAAATGTAGACCATTTGGTTTATTTTGGGCCTGTTTCAGCACAGATTTACCTTGAGACATCCATTCAGTCCTCTATATCTCCCATATTGAGTGTTTTTCAACATCAACATTGGAAGTTCAGTACTTACAAAATTAGACCAATATTCATCCAAATCATCTTGATCTCTCACATGTGCATCATATGGCATGTATTCTTTAAGAACCTCTTCTGGTAATGACTGGGTAAGGTCATATGATAAATCTTCATATTACTCCCTCTCAACCTCCTTAGGTTATTCAACTTGAAATGTAGGTGGAATAATTTTTACTTCTTCTTAAACTTGCTTTTGTTATTGTTACAACCTAAAATCTTTAATTTCCTTGATATAAATATAAAGTATCTTCATTTTTTTGTTCACTACTTATAGCATTCTGAAATTTTTCTCCACTTGAAACTTTAAAGACACTTCCCTTATAGACTCATCCAAATAGTTAATAGGCCTAGTATAGGAAAAATCACTATAAAAGTCCATATTTGACCAAAAAGTTTTAAGAGAGAGATATTAAATTCAATTCTAATTTTTTATGTTTTTTAAATTTATTATTTTTTTATATTTTTTGTGAAAAATAGTGTATGTAAGTGTTTTTCCTTCTTGGAAATGACACTAAATTGATGTGTGGGAACTTGTCACAAATCCTCAATCAATAAATTCTTAATATCTAAGCATTTACTATAGTGGCATAACCTAGGGTCAATCCCTCAAGAAGGCCACTAAATACTAAATTCCTATTTTCATTATTTATAATATAAAATATACTATAAATGTTAACCTAAATAATGGGGGTTTTTAAAATCTATGTAATATATATATAAATTCATATAAAACAAAAAGAAAAAAGTTAAACACAAAAAAGTTAGTAAGAATAAAGAATTTTTCTTAGGATTTCATAATGAAACTATCATTGTTATTTAAAAATATTATCATCATCCTATTCAATGTTGAGATCAATACCTATCACTCAACACCCTCTTGTTTGAGTGGTAATTATCCTACATTGATATGTTTTCATGTATAATAACACTCAACCTGAATTCATCTAGGATACCACTTTGCTGAACAAATCTATCTAATCTAAACTCCATCATATAAATGACTTAAATAGTAAAGGGAAGGAATAAATATTAACAAGGAAGAAGAATACAATAGAATATAAAAGGGTGAAAAAAACCCTAATAAATTTAAATATTATTAAAATCTTAGAATAAAATAACAAGAATACATTTAAGTGGAATGAACTCAAAAAATAATTTCTCCCCCTTTGAACAACAGTGAAGGTTGGATCTCCATAACCATAGAGATAAGAGAAACATAGTGTGGGAATCACAAAAGAGAATAAAATGAAATATAGAGAGATAAAGGTAATATATATTAAAAATTTATAATATTAAAAAATAAAAAAACCCTCCTTAGCTTCTGAAAATGGATAGTTAATCCTTGAATGGAAGTGGGGTATATATTTATAAAGAAGGGGTGATCCATATTTTCCCTCCAATTATATACTTTGGTTTTGAATTAATTTTTCACACCTAAGACCACAAATTATTGAAATGTGATCAAAAATGAAATTCTTGGTTTATATCTTATGTATTCTACCACAAAATTTGAGTTTCATTAGACATGTGTAGAAAAAGTTATGACTGCATTACTAAAACAAAATTTTATAGACATATTGACTGTTCAGTTCCCTCTACTTTCACGCATCCTTAATGATCAAATATTTTTGAGATATTTTTTAGAGACACGAACTGTCGAGATATAATTCATTGAAAATTGTAATCAGCCAATTTTTAGTAATGTATTCCTAGTTATGACTCATTTAATGAAGGTTTTTCAATTCTACCCACCAAAAGGATTTCCAATTTGAGTGATTTATTTGGGCCACATATGTTTATATTCACCATTTGTTCCAGTTGAATGAAATGATTCTTAATAACTATAGAATCCTAAAAAAAGAATTTTTTTGATTTGGATTATTGTAGGTAATGTTATCATAAGAATACTAAAGTGATTTTTTTCTATATAAATGTCAAAAAAGTGAAATTTTCCCTTTTAGTACATTTTTATATAATGAATGACAAATTATGGTTGAATTAAAAATGATTAAATTATGGGATACTAAAAACCCAAAAAATTATAAATCATGTGTTTAAGGGTTAAAATATAGGATAATTCTCTATGCAATCTCCCCTTTTAAATTCATCATATCCATATATGGTCCAAGATCTATATTTCAATAAGTAATGAGTCTGCTTTTGTATTACTCTCACCACTTAACTATTAAGTTAGGGAATCAACCTAATCATACCATAATGCCTCTTGGATAGTTGACTGAATAACTCTTTATCCAATCCATCATATGGATAAACTCAAATCTATTCCTCTAATAACTTAATCATATTAGGGTCTCTTAGCTGAGTGTAACCCAAATTAAATTCCAAGAACATCCACCTAATCCTATTAGGGTCATCCATTACTTGATTTATTTATACAAGATAATCTAGGGGCATCTAGATTTGGTAAGACCTACCTAGTTGGATGATCGAAGTCTTTATAAGTGCCACTTTAGAAGGAATCTAACACTTAGTATTTTGAAAAGGATTTAATATCACTATCTCATATCATGTTATTCCCTTTAAATATGCATGATTTTAATGATTTGGTTTTAGAATCTCTATTCCATCCACTAAATTAATATGTTCAAACCATATTAATGTGTAACTCTTTACACACCCCACAATTCATGTTGGTCACCAAAAAATAGAATTCAATAATAGTCACACATATCCAAAAGCATCATATGTGTAAGGTATATGAACTTTTCTTGTAAAAATTAAGGTTTATATGAAATTGAAAATTTCCACATGAGCAATCCTGGAGTCACAGATAACCAACCCTCACATTTCTAGAACAAGACATAAGCCACCAGGCTAGTGGTAAGTCTGACCCAAAGTCCCTATACCTAGGGATACTTAAATCAAGAGAGAATCCAATTCATCATAGCTCTAATACCTAATACAGATAAATTTTATTTAATAATTAATTTCAATGTTATAACTTAAAATACAAACCAAAGTCAAGGTAAATGAAAAATTAAATCTTATGTTTTCATAACTAGCATGTAATGCATTTCATGACAATCTATAAACATAAATTTATCCTATAAATTAAATAATAAACTATATTAAAATTTCATAAACAATTTATAAACATGAATATTCAAAGGGAATAAAAAAATAAATAAACATTTTATTTATTTTCCAAACATGATATATACATTTACAAATAATTCATAAATTAGAAATTATAAACATTTTCTAATTAATTGTGTACATTCCATAGTTAAATAAATATAAAGACTTTATATTTATTCACAATATGAACTCCTTTATATTATTCATTTTATGACATTTTACTTTAAATATATAATATTTTATGAAATATAAACATTTTATATTTCAATTTCAATTATGTAAACATTTTACACAACCGAAATATCACATATTAATATTATTTAAACCTTGAATCAAATAATTTATCAAAACTCATTTTGGTATGTTTTAAATAATTTCAAAAAAGGTCTTTAATTTGAATGATTAAAATTGAAAATTATAAAATATTCACAATTTTTTAATATAAACACTTTGTGTTTTTCCTTTTCTATATAATTTATAATCCCTTTATAAATTAAACTTATAATTTCCATATAAACATTTTCTATATAAATTATAAGCCATGTCATATAATTTTTTTAAATGTATTTTAATATTAACACTTAATATTATGAAATATTTATTAATAAATGATTCATAAATATTTATTTAATTAATTATAAACACTTTGTAATTAATTAATTTATAAACACTTTTATAAATTAATAAATATCTCAAAATACCTTTTATTATAATTTATAAATAATTTATAAATTATATAATTCAATTCATAATTGAATTTAAATAAAAACAAGAAACATGGAATGTAGGTTATGTTATCGCATAACATACATTGTGTCGCCAATGCATACTATGTTATTGTATAACGTAACATTAAGAACTCTGATGTGAATTATGTTATCATATAACGTAATTTTAGTGACCCCAACACAGATTATGATATTTTATAATGTAATGTTAGGGACCCCAATACAAATTATGTTATCACATAACATAATATCAGGGCCTCCGTTGAGATTACATTATCATGTAACGTAATTTCAAGCTCTCAATCGAGATTACGTTATCACATAATGTAATTTCGATCATAGTTCTTCATTTTAAAAACATGGTTTCATGAATCAAAAACATTACATACTATGATACCACTAAAAAGTTTCTAAAGAATGATTAACCATTAATTAAAGTAGTGGAAGCAATTAGGAACCATAAAACCCAAGATTTCCATGCCTTCGATAACTAAAATCATGTAAATTTTAAATGAAGAATGTGTGACTTATATCATAGTAAATTGTTGATATAATTTTCTATCTTCAGAGCTTGGTGAGGATAACTCAAGAATAACAAAAAGGATCTTCCCTCTAAGGTGTATCCATGGATTTCATCAAATAACCCAAATGATTTGGGAAATACCTTCATGTCCTTCATGATATGTCAATATCTCATAAGCAAAGAAGGAAGGATGGAGTAAGCTTTGGGAGAGGAGAGTTTCGACCATAGGCTATTCGATAATTGCATAGACATTTATCTTAGACCCATGTCTTGGCCTCCTTTATATAATCTATGATGATGCTCTCCGACCCATGAATTTACTCATACATCTCACAAACATGCAATTAATTTCATCGGTTACATATCTTGTAACCCTCAGCCAATAACTCTCCCATCTATTCTATCTTATGAAGCATTTTATCAATGATATCCTACATTAGGAAATTTGAATGTTAAATAATTAACGTTCATATGGCTAAATGATTCCTAAAATTTTCAAATGTGATGGGTTTTATAAGAGTCTAATAACATTTATCAGATCAGGCAGAAGTGATTAAAAACTCTTTTATGAGGATCTCCCATATAATAAATGTAAAACTTGTGATAAAACTATTAATGAAGAACATTATGTAAAATGTGTGTACCTTACACCAAAGATAAACTACTATATCTTCATCATCTTTATATAGTTAGATAAATATCACTAAGTGGAAAAATCATCCCACATTCATGGTGTATCCATGGGTCAAATAAATCACATGTAATACATGTAGGATTATCCTTTCTCTTATGATGTTCTAGAATATTAACATGAAAAAAAAATACAACTTTGGGTTCAAGAGAGGTTTTTTCAAGCATCATGTGATGCCCCCGCTACCATCAAATAGTAGTAATATAGATATAATCACTCGAGGATACTCCTTGGATGTTGTGGAATTTATTTATACATTATAACACGTTAATAAATGCTACAGCCAACTTCATGCATCTAATGCATGAATGGAATCTCATGTGTTATGTCTTATGTAACTATTCCTTTAATGATAGACTTTGTGGCAGAATTAATAAATGATAATTATTTATCATTTTTCCACAATCATAAAATTCATGGGCATGAAAATCATAATTTTCATAAAATAAGATATTTCTTATATATATACATCGTATACACATATAAGGATTTAGGGAATATTCCCATCAATCTCTCACTTTCACTAAATCCTAAAAGACATTATGAAATTTCACCCTTTATTATATCATATTGTAGCGACTCAGGTTTTTGGCCCTATCAGACTTTGGAATTTTTCTAGGAATAATTCCAGAGCTAGGCGCGAAGACGGCGTGCGATTCCGAGGCCCGGTGTGCCCGGAATTAATTTTATAAAAATATTAAGTATTTTTATACTATGCACATGGAGGGGTGTGGTAACTCCTAAACGGCAGCTCAGAACAGAAATCGGATGGCACGGTTGCATCCGGAACGTGCCATTTACCCTAGGCGGGGTGTAAACTTTGCGGGCGCGGGCCTGCGGTGAGAAACGCCACCAGGGGTGTTTTCGTAAATAAGTAGCAAAGTTAGTGTGCGAGCGTCGGCTCACATAACTTCTGAACGGAGTCTCGGATGGAAAATATGAGTCCTCTATTGCGTTCAGAACGGCGCGTTTACCCTAGGGGTGACCTTACTTTTGTTCGCATCGGGCGTCGGGTCCGAGGCGGGTTTGGCGTCGGCGGGCGGCTGATATAAATATCAACGCCCCCCCCCCCCCCCTTATCATTCCTCTCGGCGTTCTTCGCCGTTCTTCGCCGCCGATCCGCCGAATCGAGCAAACGAAGCGCCCACGAGCTCGGAATTCGACGGCGGACGTTCCAGGAGCGCGCAGCGGAAGCTCTGGAGCGCGAATCTGAGGCAGAACGTCTGTGTTTCGCCCGCGAGGTAGGCGGTTTGAGTTTTGAAATCCCGGACCCCGTTTATTTGTTGTTTTTCTTCAAATCGTTATAAGGGTTGAATAGTTTGGGTCCCGAGGTTTCCGAAACATGTTTTGGATCTGATTTTGGAGCACTGGGGTGCTCCCGGGGGTCCCCGGAAGTTTTTCGGCGGAAATCCCGGATTCCGGCGGCGGCCATGGCGGAATCCGGCGAGGCAGGGCGGCGGCGGCGCAGCGGTTTCCGGCGACGGCGGTGGCGGCGCGGCGGAATCCGGCGGCGGCGCGGTGGTTTCCAGCGAGGCTGGCGGTGGTCCGGCCAGGTTTTTCCGGGGGTTCTTTAAACCCTCGTAACTCGCAAACCGTAACTCTGATTTGCGAGCCGTTTGCGGCGACGCGCTCCTTGCATCGAGACGGACCTTTTGAACTCACTTTGAGGGTTTAAGGGTTTGGGATCGTAGCCCGGGAGTTAGAAACGTCGTATAAAATAATATTATTTTATTATTTTACGACTTCGGGCCGTTGTAACTTCTACCCGGAGCGTCCGATTGACGTGTCATCGGTGGCTTTGAGACCCTAATGGTACGACGGACTTTTTGAGATGGTTTCCGGGTGTTGGGTCTGTGAATGGGGTGCGGGCCCCACAAGGCCGGGTTTTGGCGTTTGCGGAGAAACGCAACTTTTGCACCAGGAGTCCGATTTTGGCGGATGAATAGTCGATCCTGTGTGTTTTTCCGAGGGGATCGCAATGGTGCGATCCGTTCGATGAGTTTCGTAATCCAGGCGTGGGCCCCACCCGAGCTGGCCTTCGGTGAATAGTACCTTTTTCACCGGGTGTCTGTTTTGGATGAGCGAGTAGTCGATTCCACTTGTTTTTCCGAGGGAATCGTCGTGGTATGGTCCGCTCGATGAGTTTTGGGATCGTTGTGTGGGCCCCGCATGGGCTAGCTATGGTGAATAGTGTCTTTTTCACCGGTGGTCCGTTTCGGGCGAGTAAATAGCCTATGCTGCGTGTTTTTCCACATGGAACGCGATGGTGGCCTCGGTTTTGGCCTAGGAGATGCGCAGTGTGGCATTGTGGCGGTTCGCTTGGGTTAGCGATGTTTGGACCAGTAGTGGTTGAGGGTTCTCCCTTGGTTTGTTCCTACGAGGGTTCGTGTGGCATCACAACCTTCGTATGGGTTTGTGATCCTCTCGATGGGATGTTTAAACTGTTAGAGTTGTGGTATCCCTCCGGTGGGTCGGAGTGGATCCTCTAGCATCTTACCCTAGATCGGGTTCTTGGTATCGCTGTGACCGCTTATTCACGGGCGGCGATCCCCTATCTAGCATGTTAACCCCGTAGGGTTTCTGGCATCACTGGGAATATGATACCCTACGCGGTGGGTCATGCACAGTAGGGTTGTGGCATCGCCGGGTTTACGATCCCCTACTCAGCATAATGTTTATAGTAGGGTTGCGGTATCGTTGGTTATACGATCCCCTACTCAGCGCTTGGTGTTGGTAGGGTTGCGGTATCATTGGTTATGCAATCCCCTACTCAGCGCGTGGTTTCGGTAGGGTTGTGGCATCGTTGGTTCAATCCCCTACATCGTGAGTTGTACCAGATAGGGTTCCGGTATCGTCGTGACCATATTTATACGGACGATGATCCTCTATCTGAGTGTGGAGCTTCTATCGAGTGCCAGATCGGGTTGTGGTATCCCCCAGTGGATCCTGGGTGTGATCCCCTATCTGTGAGAACTACGTATGCCATATTGGGTCGTGGTATCCCCCAGCGGACCCTGGGAGTGATCCCCTATTTGTGAGCTACGTATACCGGAGTGGGTCTTGGTATCTCCTAGCGGACCCTAGCGGCGATCCCATATCCAAGGAGTTTGGTGGTAATGGTGTTTCAGCGATGTTTCCTCAGTGATGTTATCCGACGAGCATGGTCTCTCGGGTGAGCGTCTGAGATGTTTGTTTGGGACCCGATGGAGTGTATCTCTCGAATGAGTGTCATCTGGTATAACAGTGTTCGTGTGGTGTACTCTCCTGGTTGGGGGCAGTTGCTAGTGATGAGGTCGGTACCTCTTGTGGCTTTGTGGCGCGATCTGTGTATATCTGGATTTTTCAAGGTGTATGTATGGGAATACACCTAAGCTGAGATGAGATGACTAGTTGTGTTTAGCCGAGGATGGTCACAAGATGGATTTTCTCTCTCGTCTGGGTTCCCTCTGGCTGGGTTGAGCGGATTGTTTCCCTTCAGTTGCTCCCTGGGGTTTTGGGTTTTTGGGGTGCCAATTGAGTATGTTTATACTCACTCCTATACGGGCTTTGCCCGCACATGTTTGTGTTTTGTGTAGACCGCAGACCTTTCGACGGAGTTTAAGGAGGACCCAAAGCAGGCGGAGCTTAGTGAGCGTTTGACCGGGGTGTTTACCGGTGCTGTGCCGAGGAGCTTTCTGGCGGGTGTTTGTGGCAGCGTTCCCCTTCTTCAGAGCAGGTTGGACGCGCTTTGTCGTTTTCTTTTAGTGGGCCCTGTTTTTCCCTTTGTACTTTTTCTGTTGCACTCTGGTTTGGGATAGATTGTATGCATGCATTTACTTTTCAGCTTTTATATCTCTGCACTGTTGCATGGAGGTGTTTGTGGGTGCGTGTGTACAGGTACCTTAGGCTAATGCCTCCCATGTGTGTGATAGCCTACTCGGCGCTAGTCACCTGCCCCTAGCCTATTGGAGGCGGGCTTGGGGAGTCGCGGCTCGAGCCCCGTTGGGTCGGGTCGTGACAGAGTGGTATCAAAGGAGGTTCCACCTTTGGGATCTCAGAGCGTAGCTGGTCTAGCTGTGAGTTTGGTTTGGGTTGCATAGCGGCAGTGTTAGGGTGTTTCGAGTTCGGCTTTCAGGCCAGGGACTCTAGTGTTGGTGTAGCGGCCGACGTATCCATACACCAGGACTCTGATAACCTGCATTTTGACTCGGGACATTCGTATACTGGTCGCGGGGACATAATGGTACATGCATCATATAGGACTGGGTTTTTGGGTTTTCCTTGTCCTTCTTGAGTCAGCTCTCCAGATATACTCTTTGACCGTGGTGCATCTTGAATGTATTTCTGGATGCCTTCACGACGACAGCCAGCGAGGGTTCCGCAGCAGGATTGTGCTGATGACCCGCCCCGTGTAGAGGCTGTGGAGCAGGGCGCAGGCTCTGAGGTTGCACCTCCAGGTGGTCTACCGGTTGAGCCACCACCTGTCGAGCAGCTGATTGTGCCGGCGGTGCAGGACGAGGTTGCGCGCAGGCTGAGTGCGCTGCACGAGTTCCAGAGGCAGCGACCTCTAAGGTTCCGGGGTGATCCAGACCCCCAGGCAGCTGATGACTGGCTTGAGGTAGTCACCCGGGTTTTCCGCCTAGTGAGGACACCTCCAGATCAGATGGTGGTCCTAGCGGCGATCCTTTTGCATGGTTTTACTGGGCGATGGTGGAGTTTGGTGACGCAGTCCCATGACGAGGAGATGCTCACGTGGACAGAGTTTGAGAGGCTCTTCAGGGAGGAGTTTTATCCCGTGACGCTGAGGTCAATGTGGATCCAGGAGCTTCTGCAGCTTCAACAAGAGAGCATGACTGTGTCGAAGTACTCAGCGAGGTTTACAGACCTGTCGCGCTACTCCCTGGATATGGTTAGAGACCCATTCTTTAGAGCTCAGACCTTCAAGCAGGGCTTACATAGGGACATCCGAGCAGGTGTGGTTTCCTTATGCCTACCCACCTATGCTGGAGTGCTGGAGCGAGCGTTGGTGGTGGAGAGTTTTCTGGCTGAGCAGATTCCCCCTGTTAGTGCTGGGCACTCGAGAGCTGAGACTTCGTCAGTCGGATCGGCATCTGGTAGCCGATGACAGACTCAGGGGTCATGACGTGGTCGACGTTTCAGGAGGCGACCTTAGGATGGAGGATCTGAGCCTCAGGGCTCACAGGGCTCGCAGGCCATTTTTGGTCAGCCGCAGGAGAGGCGGTGTTACGCTTGCGACGGTCGGGGATATCTTGCTAGAGATTGTCCGACCCGACGTGTTGTTGAGAGGGAGTCGGTCGATGGACCGCCTTGGCAGAGGCAGCGTCTCGAGCAAGGAGGTCCGCAGGGCGGCGGACGTGGCGGCGGAGCTGGTGCAGCAGGAGGCGGTGGTAGGCAGTACCAGTTGCCACCACCCCCACCCCCAGGTGATCCACGCCAAGCTCAGGGAGCTGGTGGCCGAGGGCGAGGACAGCTGCATGCCCTGGAGGCAGTCGACCCAGAGGCACCGCGGATGGATAGAGGTATGCCTTGTGTTTTATCTACTTACTGCAGTAGTTTGTCAGACACTGTTTAGCGGTACTCTTTCCTTTTGTTGCTTGCTTGAGTTTTGTTCAGGGCGTTGGTAAGACCCTGTGTGGGAGTTGTTTCGCATACTTCGAATGCGTGAGGAAGAGGGATCCTTCCCCCGTGCGGGCGAGTCAGTGCCGCCCAAAGTGGATAGTATTGAGGTGTGGTGGATGAGTCCCTCTGACTTATTTGTTCGGGCATGGGTGTTTGTTGGTGAGATCGCTGGTGTGTGAGACCCAGTTGAGAGTCCAGTCGCTTTCCTTGTGCTTAGGGCTTTTCGGGGACGAAAAGTTCTAAGGGGGGTAGGATGTAGCGACTCAGGTATTTGGCCCTGACAGACTTTGTAATTTTTCTAGGAATAATTCCAGAGCTAGGCGCGAAGACGGCGTGCGATTCCGAGGCCCGGTGTGCCCGGAATTAATTTTATAAAAATATTAAGTATTTTTATACTATGCACATGGCAGGGGTGTGGTAACTCCTAAACGGTAGCTCAGAACAGAAATCTGATGGCACGGTTGCGTCTGGAACATGCCGTTTACCTTAGGCGGGATGTAAACTTTGCGGGCGCGGGCCTGCGGTGAGAAACGCCACCAGGGGCGTTTTCGTAAATAAGTAGCAAAGTTAGTGTGCGAGCGTCGGCTCACATAACTTCTGAACGGAGTCTCGGATGGAAAATATGAGTCCGCCGTTGTGTTCAGAACGACGCGTTTACCCTAGAAGTGACCTTACTTTTGTTCGCATCGGGCGTCGGGTCCGAGGCGGGTTTGGCGTCGGCGGGCGGCTGATATAAATATCAGCGCCCCCCCCCCCCCCCTTTATCGTTCCTCTCGGCGTTCTTCGCCGTTCTTCGCCACCGCTCCGCCGAATCGAGCAAACGAAGCGCCCACGAGCTCGGAATTCGACGGCGAACGTTCCAGGAGCGCGCAGCGGAAGCTCTGGAGCGCGGATCTGAGGCAGAACGTCGGCGTTTCGCTCGCGAGTTAGGCGGTTTGAGTTTTGAAATCCCGGACCCCGTTTATTTATTGTTTTTATTCAAATCGTTATAAGGGTTGTATAGTTTGGGTCTCGGGGTTTCCGAAACATGTTTCGGATCTGATTTTGGAGCACCGGGGTGCTCCCGGGGGTCCCCGGAAGTTTTCCGGTGGAAATCCCGGATTCCGGCGGTGGCCATGGCGGAATCCGGCGAGGTAGGGTGGCGGCGCGGCGGTTTCCGGCAACGGCGGGGCGGCGCGGCGGAATCCGGCGGCGGCGCGGTGGTTTCCGGCGAGGCTGGCGGTGGTCCGGCCAGGTTTTTCCGGGGGTTCTTTAAACCCCCGTAACTCGCAAACCGTAACTCCGATTTGCGAGCCGTTTGCGACGACGCGCTCCTTGCGTCGAGACGGACCTTTTGAACTCACTTTGAGGGTTTAAGGGTTCGGGATCGTAGCCCGGGAGTTAGAAACGTCGTATAAAATAATATTATTTTATTATTTTACGACTTCGGGCCGTTGTAACTTCTACCCGGAGCGTCCGATTGACGTGCCATCAGTGGCGTTGAGACCCTGATGGTACGACGGAATTTTTGAGATGGTTTCCGGGTGTTGGGTCTGTGAACGGGGTGCGGGCCCCACGAGGCCGGGTTTTGGCGTTTGCGGAGAAACGCAGCTTTTGCACCAGGAGTCCGATTTTGGCGGATGAATAGTCAATCCTGTGTGTTTTTCCGAGGGGATCGCAATGGTGCAATCTGTTTGATGAGTTTCGTAATCCAGGCGTGGGCCCCACCCGAGCTGGCCTTCAGTGAATAGTACCTTTTTCACCGGGTGTCCATTTTGGACAAGCGAGTAGTCGATTCCACTTGTTTTTCCGGGGGAATCGTCGTGGTATGGTCCGCTCGATGAGTTTTGGGATCGTTGTGTGGGCCCCGCACGGGCTAGCTATGGTGAATAGTGTATTTTTCACCGGTGGTCCGTTTCGGGCAAGTAAACAGCCTATGCTGCGTGTTTTTCCGCGTGGAACGCGATGGTGGCCTCAGTTTTGTCCTAGGAGATGCGCAATGTGGCGTTGTGGCGGGTCGCTCGGGTTAGCGACGTTTGGACCAGTAGTGGTTGAGGGTTCTCCCTTGGTTCGTTCCTACGAGGGTTCGTGTGGCATCACAACCTTCGTATGAGTTTATGATCCTCTCGATGGGATGTTTAAACTGTTAGAGTTGTGGTATCCCTCCGGTGGGTCGGAGCGGATCCTCTAGCATCTTACCCTAGATCGGGTTCTTGGTATCGCTGTGACCACTTATTCACGGGCGGCGATCCCCTATCTAGCAGGTTAACCCCGTAGGGTTTCTGGCATCACTGGGAATATGATCCCCTACGCGGTGGGTCATGCACAGTAGGGTTGTGGCATCGCCGGGTTTACGATCCCCTACTCAGCATGATGTTTATAGTAGGGTTGCGGTATCGTTGGTTATACGATCCCCTACTCAGCGCTTGGTGTCGGTAGGGTTGTGGTATCGTTGGTTATGCGATCCCCTACTCAACGCGTGGTTTCGGTAGGGTTGCGGCATCGTCGGTTCGATCCCCTACATCGCGAGTTGTACCAGATAGGGTTCCGGTATCGTCGTGACCATCTTTATATGGACGATGATCCTCTATCTGAGTGTGGAGCTTCTGTCGAGCGCCAGATCGGGTTGTGGTATCCCCCAGCAGATCCTGGGTGTGATCCCCTATCTGTGAGCTACGTATACCGGAGTGGGTCTTGGTATCCCCTAGCGTACCCTAGCGGTGATCCCCTATCCGAGGAGTTTGGTGGTAATGGTGTTTCAGCGATGTTTCCTCAGTGATGTTATCCGACGATCATGGTCTCTCGGGTGAGCGTCTGAGATATTTGTTTGGGACCCGATGGAGTGTATCTCTCGGATGAGTGTCATCTGGTATGACAGTGTTCGTGTGGTGTACTCTCCTGGTTGGGGGCAGTTGCTAGTGATGAGGTCGGTACCTCTTATGGCTTTGTGGCGCGAGCTGTGTATATCTGGATTGTTCAAGGTGTATGTATGGGCATACACCTGAGCTGAGATGAGCTGACTAGTTGTGTTTAGCCGAGGATGGTCACAAGATGGAGTTTATTTCTCGTCTGGGTTCCCTCTGGCTGGGTTGAGCGGACTGTTGCCCTTCAGTTGCTCCTTGGGGTTTTGGGTTTTTGGGGTGCCTACTGAGTATATTTATACTCACCCCTGCACGGGCTTTGCCCGCACATGTTTGTGTTTTGTGCAGACCGCAGACCTTTCGACGGAGTCTAAGGAGGACCCGGAGCAGGCGGAGCTTAGTGAGCGTTTGACCAGGGTGTTTACCGGTGCTGTGCCGAGGAGCTTTCCGGCAGGTGTTTGTGGCAACGTTCCCCTTCTTCAGAGTAGGTTGGACGCGCTTTGTCGTTTTCTTTTGGTGGGCCCTGTTTTTCCCTTTGTACTTTTGTTGTTGCACTCTGGTTTGGGATAGATTGTATGCATGCATTTACTTTTTAGTTTCTGTATCTCTGCACTGTTGCATGGAGGTGTTTGTGGGTGTGGGTGTACAGGTACCTTAGGCCAATGCCTCCCATGTGTGTGATAGCCTACTCGGCGCTAGTCGTCAGCCCCTGGCCTATTGGAGGCGGGCTTGGGGAGTCGCGGCTCGAGCCCCGTTGGGTCGGGTAGTGACACATATATAATAACTTTTGAAACCATATCCAAAACACCTTTTGGATATATTCCACAACACTTTTGGAAATCTATCATTAACTTCACCTTATATCACATCATATGAAATACCTTGTGAATACCCATCCAAAACACTTTTGGATTAACTCTAAAATAATTTTATAGTATCTATATAAGTTAAACTCAATCCCCATTCAGTCAAACGTAAAGTGTGACCTCACAAGACTTTATAGCATTGAAAACAAATATGAATATTCAGTTTTATATATGTAAGCAAAGAGCGACCTCTGGCAAAACATTAATGCTACTCAATCTATAAAGGGATATGGCGTGATCTTCATGAAACACGTGTATCTCTATACCTGTGTTCACCAGTCTGCAACATATACAAATGTACATTCTCATATGTTCCCTTTTTCCAAGACATCAAGTGGCCATGAGTCACAAAACATGTCAATCCCATATAGTCAACTCATCTGTTCTCAATTATCTGAGTGTATACTGGTCTGATCAATGAATATATCACATGTCATTCATCCTTATGGATAATCACATCACATGTCCCTTATATAGATATATATATAATATCTAGGTACTCCCGTATAGTCCCATGATCTATCTCACTTAAGGGTCCTAATATTATACTCATTATACAATAGGAAAATTCCTATCTTGGTTAAGCTCCAATGATGACATGATCAGTAATATACCCAACCACCCCCATATTAGCTAAGTAAATATGTAGAATTTCATAATTGGGGTATCAAATTATAAAGGTTCTCATGCTAGGTATCTCACCAACCTTAGGTATTTGGGTCTCAAATATGATCCATGCACCCCTATTATACCAAATACATTTGTATGTCACTCCATGTGGTATACTTAATGGGTCATCCAACACACACAAAGAATTGTATTCTCTATATTATTCCTCATGAGCATATTTTTTATCTATATACAAGAATACTACTCACACTAACCTTAACATTTCAAGTAAAGACCTGGAATTTCCATGTAATTTTTTTTAAATATATAAAAATTTTATGAGTCCGAAAAAATTGACGGCGCGTGATTTCGGGGCCCGGAGTGCCCGGAATGAATTTCTGAACATTTTTTTCAGGTACATTCATTAAATGTGAAAATGGGTTTTTGTACCTTTTAAATCGGTGCTCGGAATTGAAATTTGATAGAACCGTTGAGGCTACTAGAGGAGGGAATAGGGTACGTAGTCTACTAAGATGCATCAAGGACCAGGCTTGGATGTGTCTTGATCCAAGAGAGAGCAGTGATCGCATATGGTTCTCAATAGCTAAGACAGCACGAGCAAAACTATGCTACCCATGACCTGGAATTAGCAACAGTGGTCTTCGCTTTGAATATGTGGCGACATTACTTAATGGGCGAGCGTTTTATAGTTTACTTTGATCACAAGAGTCTCAGGTATATCTTCTCTCAAAATGACCTGAACCTGATATAGTGATGTTGGATTGAGTTCCTCCAGGACTATGACTTCGAGATGGTCTATACTCCTGGGAAGGGGAACATTGTAGCGGATTCACTCAGTAGGAGATCTGGTATACAGATGCTAGGTGAGGCGACAGAGTAGCTGGCCGCTTTGCAGATATCCTTAAAAGATCGAGATGGAGCAACTTTTCTTCAGTCTCTTACAGTCACTTCCCCACTTCTTCAACGAGTCAGGGAGGCGCAGCATGGGGATGCTGACTGCAAGACTCGACGTGCTCAGATATCCACAGGACAGGCACTTGATGGATTTTCTGAAGGTGGGGAGCACGTCATCCTCTTCAGAGGATGTACCATGGTACATGTATTGCTTCGAGAGGAAGTTTTGAGGGAGTTCCATACATCCCCTCTAGCGGTACATCCAAGAGTGGCAAAGATGTACCAGGATCTCTGACAACAGCACTGGTGGCCAGGAATTAAGAAAGCAGTAGCAGAGTTTGTCTCTCGGTGCCTCACTTGTCAGCAAGTGAAGGTGGAGCATCAGGTACCAGCAGGCTTAGTTCAGCCTTTAGAGGTCCCATAGTGGAAGTGGGATGGGATATCCATGGACTTAATGACAGGACTTCCACGTACATCCAGGGGTCATGATTCTATCGGGGTGATCGTTGACCGACTCACAAAGTCGGTCCACTTCCTACCGATTAGAGAGTAGGGTTCAATAGAGAGTTTGGGATGACTTTATGTGTAGGAGATTGTATGACTATATGGAGTACCCTCGACAATTGTCTCCGACCGTGTTGCACGTTTTACTTCCCAGCTATGGAAGGGGTTGCAGGAGGCTTTCGGGATGTAGCTTCGTTTGAGAACCACCTTCCATCCTCAGATGGATGGCCAGACTGAGCGGACCATTCAGACCCTTGAGGACTTGCTACGTGCTTGCGTCCTCGACTTCGGTCACAGCTGGGAGGATCACTTGCCTTTGGTGGAGTTTGCATACAACAACAACTATCACTCCACCATTGGGATGGAACCTTTTGTGGCATTGTATGAGTGACCTTGCAGATCACCTTTATGTTGGACTGACCCAGGGGAGTTATCACTAGTGGGACCAGAGATGGTACGGGCTACCACATAGAAAGTGCAGATCATCCAGGAGCGGATGAAGACTGCATAAAGTAGGTATAAGTCTTATGCTGACAGGAGACAAAGACCTCTAGAGTTCGAGGATGGTGATCATGTCTTTCTACGGGTCTCACCCCGATGAGGTTTGTGGAGATTTGGCCGAGGCGGCAAGTTATCTCTGAGGTTCATCGGACCCTTTTAGGTACTCAACATAGTTGGCGAGGTGGCTTACAACCTAGCACTTCCCCATTAGTTGCACCGGTTTCACGACATCTTCCACGTATCCCAGTTGAGGAGATACGTGCATGAACCTTCTCACATCATCGACTACGGCGAGCTGGACATCGACGATGGGGTGACGTTTTCGGAGGTTCCAGTGGAGATTGAGGATTGATAGGATCAGGTGCTTCTTGGGCGTTCGATACCTCTGGTACATGTTCTATGGCAGCATGGGAACCTCCAGGAGAGTACATGGGAGCGGGAGGCTCAAATGCATGCTCAGTACCCCCACTTGTTCCCTTAGTTTGAGTTGTGGCTTACGGGGACGCAAAGCCCTGAGGTGGAGAGAATGTAAAGACCCTAAATTTCCATGTAATTTTTTTTTAAATATATGGGAATTTTACGAGTCTGTGAAAATTGACGGCGCGTAATTCTGGGGCCTGGAGTACCCAGAATGAATTTCAGAACTTTTTTTCAGGTACGTTCAGTAAACGTATGAGCGGGTTTTTGTAACTTTTAAACTGGTGCTCGGAATTGAAATCTAAGGGCATTTTTGAACTCGCAGCGCCGATATTTTCTTAAGGAGACCTTCACCTCGACCGTAGTGGGTTGTGAGTGAAAGATAAAATTTTGTGCTTTTTGTGAAAGAATTAAATAAAATAAAAATATCTAACATTTTTATTTTTGAAACCCCCTCAACATGGGTTATGGTGTTGGGGACCACCCAAGCCTAAACCTCCCAAGTTAATGTTAAGAGGTGGGGACCACCTGAACTAACCCCCTTTTTGAATTGAGAGGCGGGGACCACCTGAACCGCTTTAATGAGAGAAAACCTCTCAACTCCTCCAACTTTAATTATGCCAACACGAATCCATTTAATTAGGCCAATTAAATGAGCTAATTAATGGTGCCAATGTATTACATTAATTATGACAACTTTGTTGTGCCAACTTAATTTATTTTCATAAACTTAAATTAACAAGTGGGCTATTTTACATTTTGGTGGAATTGGGAGTGGGAACTATTGGAGGATTATTCTCTCCGATGAAGAATGCGTTCTCCAACGAAGAACGCGCTCCCCAATGAAGAATGCTCTCACCAACGAGGAACGTATTCAACGATAACGAACCAAAGATTGAGGAAATGCCGACTTCACTGACGTTCGTCTATCCCCAACGACATCGTCTCCTTCCTCGTGACCTTCGTCAAAAATCTCTGAGGTAGGGTGGATGTTTGAATTTTTCCCCTTACTCATTCTTGATATTCTTCGTGATTCAAGATTTTTGTTTAGTTTCTTTCTACCATTCTAATGCGAAGGGTGCAGTCCAAACAAATATGGCCCAACCCCTTTGTCGTTCTTCATGAATGGTGTGTTCTTCGTGATGGAAGAAGGCAGCTTTGTGCCACGGTGACGAACGGAGAGAGGTCGGCCGAATCAGCCGTCGGCGAAGGCACGGCGCGTGATCGCGCCACGCAGAGAGGACGATTGGCCATCCGTCTAGCTGCAGTGGACTGCCGCACCATGCCCCCCCCCCCCGCCGAATCACGGCCTCTACGTCGCCTTGCGGCCTCCGTGGCCCCCCTCACGGCCTTTGCGCCACCCCGCAGCCCTCGCGGCCTCCGCGGCCCCCTCACAGCCCTCATGGCTTCCGCGCCGCCCCGCGCCACCCAGCATCGCCCTGCACCACCCCGCGCTACCTCGGGGCCTCTGCACCGCCCAGGCCGGGCCGCCAGACCGGACCGCCCAGCGCAGGCCGAGCCAGACCCAGCAGGTCGGGCCGCCCAGCGCGGGCCAGGCCGCACCGCGGGCCGGGTCGGACCTAGTGGGTTGGGCCTGGTCGACCTGAACCGGGTTGTCCCAGGCCGGGTTGGGCCCGATCGGACTGGTCCCAAACCAGTTTCGACCCTATACGCTCTTTTGGCCATAACTTTGGCACCGAGTGTCCGTTTGACAAACCATCTACGGCACTAGAAACCTTGGAGCGAGACGGTACCTTTGGTATACCCCACTAGAGATTTGGATAAAGTTGGGGTATGGTCGGGTTGGATTGAGCATGAATCCAACCGGGCCCTTGGGACAAAGAGGCTAATATCTCACAGACCGGACATCTGATTAACGCATCATATATTGTGTTGAGACCCATATGACGTAGTGGTCCTTTGGGATACTTCTTCGTGGTACTTCATGGAAGTTGGAGTAACGACCAGTGGATTCTAGAGCAGACCCTTCCAGAGACGAGCAAGCTTAGTGCGGGAACCCTATAGCTGGCTGTGGCGATGCACTAGGATCATGTGTTGGTCTGACGACGTACTGACGATGTACTAGGATCCTATGTGGGTCTGAAGACATACTAACAATGTACTAGGATCCTGTGTGGGTCTGATGATGTACTGGATATGTACTAGGATCCTGTGTGGGTCTGACGATGCATTGGATATGTACTAGGATCCGGTGTGGGTCTAATGACGTATTGGAGATGTACTAGGATCTTGTGTGGGTCTGACGACGTAATGGAGATGTACTAGGATCCTGTATGGGTCTGACGACATACTGGAGATGTACTAGGATCCTATGTGGGTCTAATGATGTATTGAGGATATACTAGGATCCTGTGTGGGTTTGATGGCGTACTGAAGATGTAGTAGGATCCTGTGTGGGTCTGACAACGTACTGGAGATGTATTAGGATCCTGTGTGGGTTTGACGATGTAATACGATCCTCTGTTAGTATGATGATGATTTAGGATCCTTCATGGGTCTGCCTCTTAACAGAGTAAGATGTATTAGTAGATACATCTAAGCATCTCTACTACTGTACCTAAAGATATACCTGGTGTGAGATGAGTCTGTACCTGTGTGGCACTTTCCTTTGCGGTAATACCTTGGTGGTATTCTTCTATGTGGCGTACCAGTGTGGTACTTACCTTCGTGGTATTCCTACCTTTTTGGAACAGTTGAGCTTGGGCTTTTGAGTTAGACTTTGTGTTTTCTCATGATTGAGATGGGCATACTTGATAACTTAAGTATATGTATGGGCATATACCTAAGTAGGGTTGTCATTGATTTCATGCTATGTGGTTTATCCTTTGTGGATTTTTTGAGACCTTGAGGGTCTCGAGGTCCCTAATGAGTATCGTTATACTCACCTCTGCATGGGATATATCCGCACCTTGTTGTGTTTGGTGCAGACAACGGACAACGTTGACTGAGGATGAGGGTACCAGGACTGGACGGTGCCCAGAGGTGGACCATACGGCATGTCAGTACACAGAGGAGATGGACAAACATGGAGTTTTGAGGAGGCGATCTGTACCTACCCTTCAGGTAGGAGCCTCAGAGGACAACCTAGTTATTGTCTTTCTCTTTCTTCAGTTATATTTTATTTCAGTTGTACTTGTACCTTTGTTGTTGGGATTGTATTCTGGCCCCTCTTACTTTCAGCACTCTTTTTGCTATATAGTTTTACTTGTGTTCATATCTCGTTGTGTGCTTGGTTGCGTGTGTTTACAGTTTATAAAGGTAATTCCTTCCTGGTTTTAGGGAATACACCTTTCAGTGCTAGTCGCTAGCCCCTGGCCTATGGAAGGCGGGCTTGGGGTAGTCACGACATGGGCCCCGGGGGATGAGTCATGACATTTCATCATAACTTACAATACTCCATGAAAGACATAAGTTATGGATAAACTCAAAGTTGTGCCTTGAGAGGTGAATTGTCATTACCCTTCATGAAATGTATATCTATATATACATTTATGTAGCCAATGTGAAAGAATGATAAAATGGAGGTTTCCTTTAATATTATATATTTTAATATTCTTAAACTTTTTATTAATATTTAACAAAGCCAATATAAGCATTGGTTTAGCATATCATATATGATAAAATTTCATATCAGACTTATGTTTTCTACACTTTATATATTTTTTTAACACATTACATCATATATAATCCCTAACATGTCTCTATGTGACCATCTAATAAAATACCCACACTAAAAACTTTAGTGGGAAATATCTATGAAGAAAGACAGTTTGAATAATGGTGTGATTTAGGAATCATATTTCTAAATGTTCAACTTTTTGAACATATTCTAACTTCTTAATATGTCATCTTCTACTTATAATTCTTTCTAAGTTCATCATCATCATACTTAGAACACTATTCCATCCAAAAATTCCATTAAATAATGTAACTAATTACATTATTGTTTACTATCCCTCCTAAACTCTTTTAGGATAAAGTGAAAAACACTTTAACTTAAGATTGTTTTTATCCTTTAGTTGTTAATTTTGAACTTCTCTAAGTTCAAACATACTCCCACTGGTTTCTTAGATGTTATATTCTTTTCAAAATATTTTTTAATAAGCAACAAAAACATTTTATGTTAAGAAATAACATTTATTTAATTTTAGTAGGAATATTAAATAAACTATTATTTCTATATCATATGTGGTTTTCTATGTGTTTGGAGCATTTTTATTTGAAAAAAATACTTTATTAAAATATACAACTAATGGGTGACAGGAACACACTCCCGCATATTTTAACAAATATTTGGATAAACATTTTTATCCTCGATAAAACACATTTATCCATATTTTATTCTCAAAACATGTTATAGAAATTAATGAATCATAAACCATGTGAATGCAATTAATCAACTCATACTTGTTCACAACAACTCTTTATTATCAAACATATTATATTATCACATAAGAGAAATGGGATGAATATGCACATATTTTACTTAGATTCATTTGATCTTGATAAAAAAATTTACATTAAAATACTTGATGTAATAACTATTTGCTACATATCATGAATATAAAATACAAGATCAATTAATTATTCCTTTTATTTTGAACTCTTGTATATTTACAACACTTTGCAAAATATACATTCGGTATATATACCTTTCAAAATTGAAGAATTAATTTCTATAACATCCATGCCTGACATAAACATTCCTTAGAGTTTTATAAACTTATTTAGGTTTATATCTTGGATAATCCAATCATATTGAATTATTATTATTCCTTACTAAAACCCATAGGTTTCAATGACCTTTATTGTCTTCTTAAAGAAACATTATTGAACTTTTCAACTAGATTTTCTTCTTCCGATTAGAACTTTTAACCACATGTAATTTATATAAATCACTTTGAACCTATACATTATATTCCTAGTTTATATATATTCCCAAAACTTTGAGAATATTGGGTAAACATTATTTAAATTCAATCATATTTTTAGAACATTTCCATAGATGACAATAGGATAAATTCCCTAACCAAAACAATTCATTTTAGTCTCATTTAAATCATGTTATAGAAATTGATTTCTATAACCAATAAAGCTTTAAGGAAAATTTTGGTCTCACCAAGTCATTTAACATATTCAATCATATTAAATATCATTTGATGTACCAAATCATATTAATTATATGAGACTAAAATCAACATATCCAATCATATCGAGTACATGAGTGGAGATTAATATTCCTTTGGTCGTTTTGTATCTAATGCCTTTTAAACCTTAAATGAATCACTTTATGATTCCATAAGCATCTAGATTCACTTTTTGAACAATTTCAACACTTGGTTACCAAGGAAAGAACTATTATGACACATATAATTTTTCTTTAAGAACTTTTCTTAAATAACTAATCTTGTTTAAGGACTTCTCTTAAGTTACTATTCTTAAGAGCTACTTACATTAAGTTTCTCTTTATCAAGGATTAATTATAAAGTTTAGCTTTATGATGATGATAGTGATATTATCTACATTAGAATATTTTATTAGATGATTATAGTGTATTATTAACCATTTAATAAGGGATTTTATTAAATGGGATCCCACTGAAATGATGACCCCTTTTAAAATCCATCATATCCATTAGCGGTCCAAGGTCCATATTTCACCAAAAATTACACTGATTATCATGTAAATAAGACATGACTATATATGGTAAATAAAAATTACAATCATATCATATATGACTCTTGGATAGTTGAGTAAACAACTCTGTCCAATCCATCATATGGAAGAACTTAACTCTATTCCTTTGATATCCTAACTGTTAGGACTTCCTAGATAGTGTAACCCAAAGAAAGCTATAACAACCTTGATCCTTATTTCACATTTAAACATGATTTATTACATAAAATTTCACTTAATAAAAATTATAAGATCTATAGGTATAGTGTATTTGGGGTTTAGGAACATTACATAACAACTTAAAACATGAAATACAACATCTTTATTGAAAACTTTTTTGACATGACCAAAACATTCCTTCATACTTAACACTGCATGGGATAACCTGATGACATAAATAAGAAATGAGTGAGAAATAAAGCCCATCAAGGGAATAAACATGGCATAACATGAGGATAATAATACATGTTAGACAATTCATATAAATGAGGCATAAAGGAACATGAATAATAATCCATGATATAGCATGATAATCATAACATGGGAAATGTGGCAACAACTTAAAACACTACATCATGAACATAAGTCAAATCTAAACTGCCAAGACTTCATAGTGGAAAAAAGTTCCATAAATTAATCAGGTAAACCCCTATCCCATCATGGCGTATCATGATACTAAACATTACCCAATGAATTGAAGCGCTATCAGGGTGCACCCTTCATAAACATTTCAATCTCATGCTTAAGTGTATCACATAGATCATATAACATGTATTAATTCAACATCATAATTTTATTACATGATCTAGAAATGTCGAATAAATACATGTAAGTCCCAAATAAATAGGATTATATGCATAAAGTTGAATACTCTTGATAGAGAAATGGGTATGGTATCCACTATATAATTATTTTGGCATGGTAAATTGTGATGCAATTTCGGCAGCATAATGGCATCATATAGAAATTCATAAAATAGGTTGGCGAGAGAGAAAGGGGTCTACAATAATTTATAAATGAAATTTTTAGTAATAGTTACATTTAAGGACATTCCCCAACATAATTAATTGGAAATAAAAGGTGTAACATAATAAAGAATCTTGAAGGAAGAGGAGAAAGCAAAAGAACTCTTACAAAATTTAGGCATGGTAATGGGTGTACGTAAAGGTTATTAGGAGATATAATAATTTATAAAACAAGTGGAAAGTAATTTGGATATGTAATAATGTATCCCAATATAAGGAAATGGAAATTAAAAAAGGCGTATCATAAATGAAGTGCTTGATTAAAAGAGTAGAGAGAGAATCTCTTACGGAATTCTGGCCTAGTAACGAGGGTACATAAAGGATTATAGGGGAGATTAATGAGAGTGAAAGGAATATATCATCATTTATACATAAAATGGATAGTAATGGGATCATTTAACATCATATAACAACATATGAAAATGTATTTTAAGAAGCATAATATAAAAGAAGTGCTTGAATAGAAATGAGATGAGAGAAATCCTTTACTTGGATGTGTGACTCCAAAGGCTTGGGAGAGGATTCTTGGGAGCTTGGGGCACCTTTGGAGGACTATAGGGAGTATATATTTGAGTGTGGATGAGATTAAAGTAGTTTTAGTGATTATAAATGAGAACTTGTGTGGGTTTATATTGGAAAGGAGGGGGATTTCTTTATTATTTAGGTTTTGGACTCTCCATAATAGAATATTCAAAACCACAAACCATCCCATGGTTTTTGACTATGGTTTCTATAAAATAATAGTGTCTTAAATTATTTTATAAGTACAAGGTTCAAATATAATAAAATATTTCCCTTGTTTATGTGGAGGTGAGTTTCACTTTCAAAGAAATGATTTTAAAATCTTAAAATATATTATAAGTCTTGGAGGATTCACTAAGGCTTTATAAAATAAATCAAATAAAATTAAAATTACATCATTTTAAAGTAAAAAAACATATATTTGGCTGAGAAAACCTTTTTTAGTATTTATTACATCACTATCGGGCTATTATGATGTCATAAAACACACCATATATTTATACAGTATTTAATTTTTACCAAAAAATTAGATTGTCTCAGAAAATTATGAAAAATACGTTATTGGATAATTTTTATGTCATGATTGAAAAAATTATATTCATTTTATATGAATAATTTTATAAATATTTGAATTTTCACTTTTAAAATAAAAACTGAGATTTATTGAAAATAACAGTTTTCGAACCCTAATAAAAATTACATTTGACTTCATAAAAAATTATATGATCATTTATATTTTAAAAAATAATAATTTAATAATAATATTTTATTAAAATATTATTTATTTCAAAAATACATTAATTCATCAAAATATATTTCTTAATTGAATTTGAATATTAACCAAACATATTATTTGTGCTTTAAAAAACATTTACAAAGTAACAATAATAGGAAGAAAATATATTCATTATCCTATACAAAAATAATGTACATAATATTATTTCTAGGGTATTGATACATATCCATTTATTACACCATCATATTCCCTAAGAGTAATGTGTGTGATGGTGGGGCTTTCACGGGGTTATTCGGTGAACATGGTTTGGGTTGTGATCTTGATGATCTTGAACTTATCCCGTAAATAGTTTTTCTCGTGATTAAGTTATTGGATATTGGCTTGGGATTGGTCTAGGGAAAATCCTAGAAATTATAGCTCCCTTAGAAGCTCTGATAAATGGGCTTCATAGGGTATGATCCTTCTGGTTGAGGTCATCACTTCCTTTTTCTGTGCCAAAAGGATTTGTTAAAACCCTATATTTATACTATTCATGTGATCACTATTCAAAGGTTATATTATCAAAGGTAAAGATACTTAACAATAATTTAAAATACAATTGGATGAAACAAAATAAGTTCATGTGTTTTTTATATCCATAATACATTTAATTAAATCAAAATAATGGTAATTATATTCATAAATGTTTGGTTCATTACAAAAATACCAAGAATAAGTCAAAAAAGGACAATCAAGGGATACTCGTGTTGAGCTCAATAATACCCACAAAATAATCCAAAGTTACTCATAACTTTCTTGCCTTACATAGGATAATTAAAGGGTACTCATACTGAGCTTGATAATACTCAGTTGAATGAATGAGGTCTTGGAAAGTGCCGCTTTAAAAGGAATCTAATGCTTAGTATTTAAAGGAGATTTTTAATCTCAACATCTTATCTCATGTAATTGCCTTTTATGTATGAATTCTTCTATTATTTTAGTTTGGAATTTTATTCCCTCCACCAAACCAATATGTTTAAACCATATTGATGTGTACCCCTTTACACAACCCATAAGTTTGTGTTACTCACCCAAAAATAGAATCCAAACATACTCATACAAATCCAAATGCATAATATGCATAAGGTATATGGAAACTTCATGTAAAGGTATAAAATTATATAAATATAACAATGAGTAAGACTAGAGATATAGATATCCAACCCCATTCACTTTTCTAGACAAGACATGAGCCTCCAGATAAGTAGTTAGTTTGACCCCAACTCCCTCTACCCAAAGATAATTTACTTAAGAGAGAATCCATTTCATAATAACACTAACACCTAATATCCAAAAACTATATTCAACAACTGAATTAAATATAATAACTTCAATTACAAGCCAAGGTCAATGCAGATGAAAACTAAATTCATTATAGAGTCAATCCTAGCATGTAATGTAAAACATTATCCTAGAAGTAGTTTAACATTTTAAACTAAATCATACACAATATTCACATTTCTTAAATTTTTTACTAAACATGAATATAGAAGGTAATAACCTTTAAATAAATGAACAATTCAAATACTTAAGCATGAGATAATCATTTTTGAACAATTCATAAATAAAATATAATTATAAACATTTTATAATTTTAGCTTTATATTATGGACATTCCTTAAACTTGAATATAAACCCTTTATATTCATTAAAATATGAACTCTTTCATATTTATCATTATATGGAATTTCTATTTCAAATATATGATATTTTATGAATTATAAGCTATTTTATAATCCAATTTCTATTATGTAAACATTTTACATAATCTAAACATCATATACTAAATAATTATTTAAAACTTAATCATATCAATCATTAAAACACTTTTTATGTGGCTTAAATAATATCCAAATAATGCCCCTTTTATTTTGAACAATTCAAATTAATTAATTATGAAAAATTCATAATTTAAATATAGACCTTTTATATTTTGATTTTATTTCATAATTTATGACCCTTTATAAATTATTTCTTATGATTTATAAATAAACACTTTTATGTCTAGTTCATAAGTCATTCCATATAATTTTATAAAGGGTATTTTAAATATTAAATTTTAATATTTGAGAATAAAATGTTTAATAAACATTTATTTAATTAATTATAAAAAATTTATAATTAATTAATTTATAAAACTTTTATAAATTAAAATATCCCAAAATGCCTTTTATAATGACTTATAAACCATTGAAATCATTTTAAATGTTAAAAACATTTTTTTAACAATTTTTTTGTTTACCCTCATGTATAAAGGTATGTCTATATAAGGTTAAAGCCTTCTACCTTTATACAGACCATCTGTAAGGCCTTGTATACTTACCTTTACATAGCTTAGATATAACGTGTTGTATAAAGGTAATATTAATGTTACCTTTACACACCTCATTCTGCCTAAGGGTAAAACCCTTATGTGAACAATTCACATAAGGGTAAGTAATGATAAACCTTTACGTGACCTTTTGAAACCACTGCATAAATTTAAGACATTGTTTTACCTTTACACAGCTCTATTAAACCTTATTGTATAAGGGTATAACCTTTACATAACCGGCTCACATAAGGTTATATGACCGGTGTAACGTCCCAGTTTTTCAGAAAGGTACGTCCTATTTTGGTTTTGGTTAAATCCACAGACCACGCCTAAGGGATGGTTGGTTCATTTTAGAAAAGGAGGCATTAGGTGGGATGGAACTTGGTTACAGAGCTAATTACATGATTTGTATTTAAATACATGATGTGTATTCGGCTAGCCAGAACCATTCACGTCGTGTAGAGACTTTTCCTTGGGAAGAAAATCCTAATCATTACACGACGTGTAATGCGTTTACATGTCATGTAAATTCCTAGCCCAATTTTAAAAAAAATGTATAACCCTTGTTTTTTACAAGGGATAATCCTTTTATTCCTCACAAAATAAGCAACACATGATATCTCCTCCAGCGCCTAACCTAGGTTCGTCAAGATCTCTTTCATTCGGACTTTGTTTTCTTCATCGTCAGATGCATTGGACTCCTCTTGTTATCTTATCCACTATACTTCCTTCTATTATCGGTTTATCTTCTCTTCTATTGTGTTATTTGGTTACAAGCTCATTTTCCCCATTTTCAGGGATTTTGACGGTTTTTTCGTTTTCTTTCAACCAAACTTGAATCAAAGGTTGATACTGGATGAGGGAATCTCTATAAGGATAAGGTAGGTGGTTATTTCCTATTTTCGTAATTTCATCACATTCTATAAATTTTGTCATTGTGCTGCTCGTTGGACTATTCCAGAGTTGCCTCCAAAATGTCAATTAAATTAAACCAAGTGGTTTCGCACATGTATTGTAATCCTACCTGGTGGCGAATTACCTCTGAGGTTGATCTCATTATCAATTGCCACCCCTAAGGGTGTGTTTCATCTTTAAATGATTAATTTTCTTATTCCTTAGTTGTTTAATTACCCTTTGGGTTTTCCTCATAAGTAATTCCATGATTTAATTAAATAAATTGAATAAAATTTTTGGTCATGAGTTAGGCGGTGTGCCTTATGCCCTATTCCATAGAGGCCTTGCTAATTTCATGACTTAACCATTATGTGTTATCATATAAATGATCGAATTAAATGTAAGGGCCTTTATTTGAATATGTTATATGTGCATTTCTTGTTTAATGATTTTACCTTTGTGTCAAGGGTGAAGTAAGGGGTTTTGAATTAAGGAACCCTTGGATGGAATCTCATGTCGACTAGTTAGAATTGTTAATGTTTTGTAAACATGTTAGAGGTGATATCAACTATGCCTAAGATAGACTCACCATGTGTTATCTATTTTTCCTCCAGACGAGTGACACTGGTTCCATAGGGGAGACCCCTTGGATGGTCTTGATGGCATGATTGGTTTTACTATTCCATGAGAGAGACTCAGGCCCCTATGTGTGATATTAGGTATGGACTTAGAGGTTTAATAGACTTTGACTATTTTCACACCATGTTGGAGTGACACATGGGACTTCATACTTGGTTCACCTTGGATAGACTCCTTGGCATTGTACTTTTATCGATCCCTTCAAGCGATACTAGGCAAGTCTCTTAGGTTTTCCTTGGATGGGCTCAAGGTGACTCAACACATTTTTTTATGAAGGGATGATCAAAATGATTTCAAAGGTAAATAAATGTTTCCAAATGATAATTGATCAGTTTGTTTAGAAAACATAGGGATGTGTACTCTAAGACCAATCACAATCTTGGAGATAGTCTATATTATGGAACTTTTCCCTACTCACTTTTCCATTTCAGGATCTCTTGGTTCAGACACACCGACTTAGGCTGAAGTAGGCAGATTGGAAGGGTCTCTAAATAGAACCCAGTCCAATGTGTTTATTTATTTATTGTGTATTACATTTAAGTTATTATGGCATGATACTTATTTTATAATTCATGTTATGGATTGGCCTAGACACTGTGGGTGTAGGCCAACTAAGATTGTATCTCACACCCTATTCAGGTGCCATTTAGTACCTGAGTAGACTTTATGGTTGTAGGTATTCACAAAGGAAAGAAGTCATCTTCCAATGTTTGATCAACATGCATTTCTAAGATGGACTTTTGGGAGTAGAAGACTGAGTTTATACTCAAGATTCTAGTCTTAGTAGTATTCGGTCATTTGTATATTTTTTCAGTATGTTCTATATGCTTGTATCCCATGCCCATTTCTTAGTCATTTTTGTATAGACACATGAAATACTATCATCATCAGTTGATTCTATTTATTTATTCTTCTTCTGCTAGTTTATTTCTTAATATTGTATGATGGGTATTTTGTTTCCACTATTATCTGAGTATTACCATCACTTCTAATGTATCTTATTTCATATTGTATACTTTTAAATATATATATATATATATATTATTGTGCTCCACTCTAATCAATGATGGAATAGTCTCCCCACGGACTTACCCAAGGCCCTCATTGCTAGTCAGCAACCTTTGGTGTTTAGGGAGGTGCACTTGAGGCCTTGTGGACAACCATATCGAGGCACTGGTGAGTGGAATCTAGGGTGGGATTCTACAAAGTGGTATCAGAGCCTATTTTACTTTTGTAATACTGTTTGGGTTTAGAAAGGAGACTAGGATATAGGAATTTGGTAATGAGTCTGTTCCTAGGAGTAGCTACCCCATGTACAGGGGAAACCCAAATTTCATAGGTTAGGTAAATGTTGTTATTGATTTTACTTGTTACGATTGCATGGATTTCACCATAGGGTGATGCACTTTCTTGCTTTGATATTACCTTGATGATATATTTATCATTTTATCCTGATGATATGAGGGACGATTAGAATCATGCATCATAATAGGCACAATAATACTTAAATTCCATGCATCTATGCGATGTCATATCTACTTTTTGTGCACATTGCCTGTATCACATGTGATTGTTGTGTACACCTTGTTAGTTATGTTTGCAGTGTGCTGATATTATCTATGTTGGAATAATAGGTTCAATTGACCAATAATTCCACATTGGTTGGTTTGATTAGCAAGTGTCAATGGCATCTTGTCTGATCAGACCACAATTATGGCCTATTACACCCATTATCTGGAGTAAGGGTCAGGATGCAGTTAGTTGGCATATTGATTTCAATTTATAAGGTGTATGGGCCCTTGTGAATTGGAATTGGCAATGAAATTAATTGGATCGTGATGCTAATAACCAATTAAATAAGAATGAGCTTAAAATAAATTAAAATGAATACAACTTTAAATGGAATGGTTACCTTATACATGAGACCTTAGCCTGACTTGACCTCAGTAGTGGTAAATAGGTTGTGTCTCCTTTGTTTTCTTCCATGACTTGCTCAGTTCACCCAGACCTGGATCCTGGAGTAGGCTAAGGGTTGTAGCATGTGTAGGCAGACATTATACTTATCCACTCTTTACCACATTCCCTATCTATTATAAATCTTGTATGGGGCATGCGCTTGGCATTTTTAGAGCTATGACACTACGAAAACCTCATGTTTTATACCAAGAAAGTGGTGATGAACATACTCCTGAGGCGGTGATCCCTGAGCCACCCATGATACCTCTTGTAGTGACACCTGAGGAACCTCCTCCTATGGATCTTCCTCTAGGTTTTGATGCCAATTTATTAAACAAATTCCTTTGATTTATGAAATTAGTTTAGGGTGCACCTCGACTTTCCCATTCTATGGGAAAGTTGTCCCATGAGTTTCAGCAGCAGCATCCTCCCACCTTCTTGGGGGATGGAAGACCTTAGGTTTCTGAATCTTGGTTGGAGGCTATGGTGTCAATCTTCAAACATATTGAGACACCTCCATAATAGAGGATCAAGATTGTGACCTATTTGTTACATGATTTCACCAAGAATTGGTGGGACATTCTGACTCAAGTTAGTTAACATCGGGGTATGGCTTGGGTGGACTTCCAGAAAGCCTTATTCGACTACTTATTCTCTTAGACCTTGAGAACATATCGAGTTTGGGAATTCATGCACCTCGATCAAGTTGACATGTCAGTGATGAAATATTCATCCCGCTTCACTGAATTACAGCGTTTCACACTGACTTTGACCAATGATGAGATGACTATTGTGAGGTTCTTAGAGGATGGGCTTTCTTATGCCATTTTCTTGTAGGTGAATTTCTTCCAACTAACCACCATTTTAGAAATCATAAACTAGGCCCTAATCACTGAGTGAAACCTAAGGGAATTTGGCAATGTGAAGCAGGGAAGTTCAGCTTCCAGGCAGAGTAGTGGGTTACCTAGTGGTAGGAAGTGACTCTTCGAGGGTACATGTGGGGTAAGTACCATCCAGGTGGCACATACTGATAGCTTTGTGGCGTATCACTAGTGTGGAGGTCCATTCCATAAAAAAGCCCCAGTGTATGAGGAACTCAATCGATTGTCGGGCTTGTGGTAGGATGGGTCACCTCCAGCACTTCTGTCAGTCTTTTCCTTTAGTGCCAAGTGAACGGGGTTCTGTGTCAACACCACCTTCAGGCATAGGTTCAGTGATACCTCATCAGGAAAGAAGCTGGTCTTCTACAGGCCGTTCGGGCTGAGTAAGTGGTTACGATCAAGGTAATAAGGCATCAGAGTTCCATCATCGGTAAGATGGACCTACTCAGGCTAGTCTGGCAGTATCTTAGGGCCACATTTTAGGTAATATCTATGTTGTGTGGCCTATGCTAGAGGAGAAAAGTCCAGATCCATCTACTGTTAGAGGTACTATTATGGTGGCCTCTACCTTAGTATTTTTCTTATTCGATATAGGTGTATCACACTCCTTTCTATCTGATACAACTACGTGAAGTTTGGGCCTAATGATAGAGTACTTCAGTGGTGTTATGGCCCTTGACACACTGTTAGGATTTTGGGTAGAGGGTATACGCCAGTGAAAGGAGTTCCCATTGAGATAGGTGGGTACTGTTTTCTGTGGAGTTTCTTCATCCTCAAGATGACTAGTTTTGATATCATTCTCGGTATGGATTGGCTTGTGTTTTATCAATCCCGAGTGGATTGTTATCATTGTTAGGTGTTGTTCACATCACCCAAGGTTAGAACATATATCCGCAAGGGAAAACGGGATCTCCAAGCGAGTTGAGCTGGACTCAAGCGTACTGGGATGGGTGGGATGATAGCCCAAATGGCCAATCTCTTTATGAGAAATTAGGGAATATAGCTCATGGAATTCCCTACAATCATGGATCGCTTTAGGGATGTCTTCCCTGACAATTTCTCTAGCTTACCTCCTGAGAGAGAAGATGAGTTCACCATTGAGATAGTGTTAGGTGCGGAACCAGTGTTAATTCCTCTATATAGGATGACACCTATAGAGTTACAGGGACTCAAGAAGCAGCTTAAAGACTTAGAGACTAAGGGTTTCATCAGAACCAACACATCACCATGGGGTCACTACTACAAAATAGGCATTTAACAGTGCTGGTATTTATCAGTGCTAGCAAAAAGCACTGATAAATTTAACCTTTTATCAGCACTTTTTTTGTAGCACTGATAAAGGGTCCCTTTATCAACACTTTATTTTTAGTTCTAATAAAGGGTATCCTTTATCAGCGCTTTATTTTTATCGTTGATAAATAGTACCCTTTATCAGTGCTATATTTTAAGCGTTGATAAATGGTACCCTTTATTAGCGCTATATTTTTAGTGCTCATAAAGGAGTCATTTATCAGTACCTTTTTAGCACCGATAAAGCACCAAATAAATAAAATGAAATAATTAAATAAATAAAAAATAAAAAATGTGTTTATTAAAAAAATATTACAAATTTTATTAATTAAATAATTATTGATAAAAAAGAATAAATTGATTATACTATATATAAATTATAAATACAAATAAATCGTTTGTATTAAATATATAGATATATGGAAAATTAAAATTAAACAAATAAAAATTAAAAATAAGTAAATTGAGAAAAATATTAAACATTTTATTAATTAAATAATTATTGATAATGTTAATAAATAGTATATATTAAATATATAGATATATATATATATGAATGTATATAAATATAATTTATATATTATAAAATATTTATGTTCCTTACATTAAATAATAATATATTTATCAAATAATGGTTTATAATTAAAAATTAATATGAATTAAAAATATTGACTAATTGCATAGAGTAATGGACATATAATTGATTATGTCATTTATTTTTCAATTTAACATGGATCAAATGTGTGTTATATTGATTTCACATATATGTAATTAATGCATTTTTATATACAATGCACAGACACAGAACTTATTTATTTTTTCAATATTGTTAAAGTGTACTTATTTTTAATTTATTCAATTTCACTCATTTTTAACATGAATATGCACTTAAAATTAGATATTCATTAATAATGTTAAAAATATACTTTGAAAAAATATTTATAAATATACATTTATTATATTTATACAATTATATTTTTATAATTATAAATAAATAAATATTTTTTCTAAAAGTATTTATATAATTATAAATAAATAATTATATATATTTAAATAATTATTAAATTTATAATAAATTTATTTAAATAATGAATATATTTATTATATTTATATTTATATATATTTATTAAATATATTTATATATAATTATATAAATATATATATAATGATATAAATATTATTTTGAAAAAAATATTTATATAATTATAAATAAATAATTATATATTTAAATAATTATAAAATTATAATAAATATATTTACTATATTTATATTTATATTTATTTATTATATATATATTTACAATTATTTTATTTATAATTATAATTATAAATCCTTTATCAAATCCTAAGTAAAAAGTGCTGATAAAAGGATTATTTATCAATGTTTTTTTAGTGATGATAAAAGGAATCTTTATCAATGATTTAAATGTAATAATTTCTTAGGTTACTACATCAATTGTTCCAAAAAATATAATGAAAGTTATCAAATTTTATATATTAGAAATTATTTTTAGGTATTCATTATTTTAGGTTTTCAACATACTAAAATTATTTGAAAAAATCAAATGTTGATTTTCCCTAATTAGAATTTTCTATAACTTTAACCTTTGATAATGAATTTCTTATGTATATTTATTTATTTATTATAAAAAATTAATCTTTTATGAACCCAATAGGATGGATATGAATCAAAAACGGATGCGCACTAATCATTTTGACAAAAGAGTATGAAGACGGTGTTAAAGATTTCATCAAGTTTGCAAGAGAGCATGCATACAACCCTTCTCAAATCCTCCATTCGTGTTTACATTATTGTTATTTAAGAAAAAATAGTCTGGAAGAGTTTGAAGAACATTTGATTTTTCATGAAATAGATAAGAGTTGTAAATTTTGGACTAAACATTGAAAAAAACTGAATGTGGACACTAATTGGGATGATACTACAGTTTATGGATCATTTGATATGAATACCAGTGTAAATGATGATAGAGATCGCATGGAAGAAATGATAATGGAAATTAAAGATGACCTCTATGATTTTCCAAAGTTGTTTGAGGAGTTAAATAGTTGTTACAAGAAACCATTGAATACCAGTTGTACTAAATACACAACATTGTCATCTATATTGAAGTTATATAAATTGAAATCTAACAACGGATGGAGTGACACCAGCTTTACAGAACTACTTGTTTTCCTTAATGATATGCTACCAGAATAAAATGAACTACCATGTCGAATATATGATGCTAAACGAATGTTATGTTCAATGGTAATGATATCTAAAAAATACATGCTTCTCCAAATGATTTCATATTGTTTTTCAAGTACCATGAATCACTCATAAAATGCCCTAAGTGTGGCATAGATAGATAAACGAAAAATGACTCTCAAGTACTTTGAAATTTGTATGGTACTTTCCTATAATTCCATGGTTTAGAAGACTATATGGATTTCAAGAAACTACGAGATAATTAACATGGCATGCAAATACAAGAATTAAATATGGAAACCTACATCATCCAACAGATTCTCCTCGATGGAAGAAAAATGATTACGAGTATCCTAAATTTGGAAATGAGCCTATAAACTTTCATCTTGTGTTATCTACAGATGGAATAAATCCTTTTGGTATACAAAGTAGTACTCACAGTACATGGCCCATCGTGTTGGTAAATAATAACTTGTCACCATGGTCATGCATGAATCACAAATACATAATGTTGTCTCTACTTATATTTGTACCAAAGAAACCCGGTAATGTTATTGATGTCTATTTGGATCCATTGATCAAAGATCTGAAATTGATATAGGATACAGGTGTTACAATATATGATTCTCATAGAATTAAAGAATTCACATTTAGATCCATGTTATATGGGATGATAAATGACTTCCCCGCTTAGGGAAATTTATCAGGCTATAGCATTAAAGGAATGTTGGGGTGTCGCATTTGTGAAAAATGCACATACTCAGTTTGGTTGAGACATTCCTAAAAGACTGTGTTTTTAGGAAATCAGAAATTTTTACCTCGATGACATAAATAGTGATCTTGGGTGACAACATTCAATGGAAATATCAAACGAGGTACAACACCATCTCCAGTAACGGGTGATCAACTATACAATAAAGTAAAATATATTGACACTATTTTCAGTAAACCATTTTAAAAAAACCTTAAAAAATTATGTTGGAAGAAGAGATCAATTTTATTTGAATTACCATATTGGAATTGTTTGTATGTTAGAAATTTTTTGATGTCATTCATGTAGAAAAAAATGTATTTGATAGTGTTATTGGAATGTTACTAAATGTTTCTGGAAAAACAAAATATGGAATCAAGGCTAGGTTGGACTTGATTGAAATAGGGATAAGGGAAGAGTTGGCATCGGTGAAGGGTAAAAGGTGGAATTTTCTTCCTCCAGTAGCTTACACTATATCCAAACAGGAAAAATTGTAATTTTTCTTTTTCCTTAATAGTGTAAAATTTCCATAAGGATATTCATCAAATATCAATAATGTCGTGTCAATGACTAATTTGAAGTTATAAGGACTAAAATCACACGAATATCATGTTTTGATGCAAGATTTAATGTATGTTTCTTTCTATTTCATTCTACCTCAAAATGTATGGCATACATTAACCTGACTCTACTTCTTTTTCAAAGCCATATACAGTAAATTTATAGACCCGGTGAAGTTTCTCATCATAAATAAAGAGGTTGTAGTCATATTATTTTAATTAGATATGTTCTTCCTACCATCATTCTTTGATATAATGGTCTACCTGATGGTCCACTTGGTTAGAGAGATTCAACTATGTGGTCTTATCCATTACAAATAGATGTACCCCCATTGAACAGTATATGAATATTTTGAAAGGTTATGTCAATAATCGAAGTCGTCCAGAAGGTTTTATTGGAGAACGATATATTTTTGAAGTTATTGAATTCTGTATCGATTACCTATCAGATGTTGACAACATCGGTCTCCCAAAGTCTCATCACAGTGAACACCTTATGGGAGAGGGATTTCAAGAATAGATGTTGTTACAATTACCTTGACAGCTCAGTAGCAGGTGAACCTTTACATTTTACATAATAGTGAAGATGTTGATCCATACATTGAAGCTCACGATGAAATTATTAGAGATTTTAATCCATCAAGGGATGAAGTATGGATATCAAATATACATAATCAATAGTTTATAGGATGGTTTCAAGATAAAATTTATAAAGAGTTATCTGAAAATCTAAATTCAATTTTTGAATGGATTCAATGGAGATCCAGGGGACCGATTTCAAATGTTATATCTTACATGGGTTTTGTAATCAATGGTTATATGTTATATACAAAAGAACAGAATGATTATAGTATGATGTAAAATAGTTGTGTTACACATGTGGCTAAAGCGATGCACATATCTGGTTCCAAGGATAGAAATCCAATTTATGCAAATATGTCATATTTTGGCATTATCGAATAGATATACGAGTTGGATTATACAACATTTCAAGTGCCGATTTTTCATTTCAAATGGGTTGACAATATCAATGCAGTGAAAGATAATGAAATGGGCTTCTTGAAAGTGAATTTCAGTCTAGAAGGGGGAAATATTAGTTATTCGTAATGGCATCACAAGGAGTGAAATTATTTTATGTGTTAGATCTACCAAACAAGAATTGGTCGATTGTCCTAATGGCGACTAAAATAAATGTCGGGTCATATGAAAATTCAATCAAGGATGACCCTTTCATTGGGAGATCACAATCAGTTCATATCGGTCTTAATGTAAACAATGTATTTTATGTTAGAGGGGACCAAAAAGAGGGGATTTGGATTCTTGATAAAGGATCCAAATCACTGAAACCTTTAAAAAAAATAAAGATAGTTCGATGAGAAGGTAAAAGTGTTTTTTAATATACTATGTTTTCCTCGTAATATTATATATTCTCTACTACATTAACATAATCTAAATTAAATATTTGAATACTCATGTAAAAAATGTCTTCTATACATGATGATGTTACCAATCCCTTAGAAGAACAAACTATAATAAAGGAAGCCCCTTGGAAGTATGTAAAGGTAATGTTACGATATACTTTCTCTATTTTACCAGAAATTGTATAATGGAATGTTGATTTAATTTTCATTATTCCTTGCAGAGTTCATTTATATTATAAGATTTATGTCCATATGTCATGCCTTTGCAGGAAGAGCAATGATGTTGTCTCTACTCAATCATAGAGGTAATCTTGATGTTTGCACAGTAAAATCATTGTCCATATAATTAATGTATTGTTTAATATTTATGTTTTATTTATTTATTTTTAGTATTACCCACATAATAATTGTTTTATTATATAGGTGGATTATTTTTTTCAAGTTGGGGTGGTATGCCCATATTCCATGCCTTTTTGTACCAAAACTTCCACAGACTTCTTCTCCCTCAAAACGTTTTCACCCCTACAGTGTTTCATTTATCACTTTCCTTAAAGTTCTCTCTACTGCTTTTGTGGGAAGAGAAACAACGCTGCCTCTGCTTAATTATAGAGGTAATATTGATGTTTTCATGGTAAAATCATATAATAATTATTTTCTTATACAGGTGTATTTCATATTAATTTTTTATTTATTTCTTTTTATTTTTACTCACATAATAATTATTTTTTATACAGGTGGATTCTTTTGTATGATTCGGGGTGGTCTGTCCATCTCTCATGTTTTTCTCTACCAAAACATCCATAGAATTCTTATCCATAAAAAAAATTTCACCCCTATACTGTTACATTTATCACTTTTCTTCAAGTTCTCTCCACTACCTTTGCAGGAAGAGCAACGACGTTACCTCTGCTCAATCACAAAGGTAATCTTGATGTTTGCACAGTAAAATCATTGTCCATAGAGTTAATGTATTGTTTCATATTTATATTTAATTTATTTATTTTTAGTATTACTCACATAATAATTGTTTTATTATACAAGTGTATTATTTTGTTTGATTTAAGGTGATTTATCCATCTTTCATACCTTTCTGCACCAAAACCTCCACAGACTTATTCTCCCTTAAAACCTTTCACCCCTGTAGTGTTGTTATTTATCACTTTCCTTTAAGTTCCCTCTACTGCTCAATCATAGAGGTAATATTGATATTTACACAGTAAAATAATTATCTATAAAATTAATGTATTATTTAATATTTATGTTTAATTTATTTATTTTTAGTATTACTCGTATAATAATTGTTTTCTTATACAGGTGGATTCTTTTTTTCGAGTTGAGGTTGTCTGTTTGAAGCTGCCCATGCAGTGTTGGCAGTTCAACAAAGAAAGTCAATGGAAATCATGGTAACATTGACAGTTAGGATTTTTTTTATACTTTTGGATGTGTAGGAATCAGACGCGCCTCAATCTGACACATGGTGTGATTGGTATGACTCTAATTACTTCTTTCTATTTAAAATTGACATTAATTTTATTAAAAACGACAACCGGCATACTCAAAACTGAGAAAACATATTCATATTGTTTTTATACTTTAATAAAATGATCCATAAGACATTTTTTATGTTTAGGAATCAACTTCATCTCAATCTGATACACGATCTGTTCGGTATGACTCGATGTGTCCGTTATCAGTTTAAAATCGACATTTTACTTTAAAAGGTGTCACTCACTAAAAATTGAGAAAATGCACTTGGATTTTCTTGATAATTTAGTGCATTAATTCATAAATCATTTTTGATGTGTGGGAATCGATATCACATCAAACTGATACATGATGTGATCTATATGAGTCAAAGTACATGTTTCAAGTTTAAAATGACATTTTTGTAAAAAAGACAAGTGACATACTCAAAAATAAGAAAACACATTCATATTATTTTGATACTTTATGAAAACGATCCATAAGTCATTTGGGATGTATAGGAATTAGTTTCACCTCAATCCAACGCACATTGTGACCAGTATGACTCCAAGTGCATCTTTTTATTTAAAATTGACATCAATTTTAGTAAATTGGACAATTGGACTACTCAAAACTGAGAAAAATCATTTGTATTGTTTTTATACTTTACGAAAATGATCCATAATTCATTTTTTATGTGTAGGGATCAGCCTCGCCTCAATCTGACACACGATGTGCCTCGTATAACTCAAAGTCTTCGTTATCAGTTTAAAATCATCATTTTAGTTCAAAAAGTGTTACTCACTGAAAACTAATCAAACGCGGTCAGGTTTTCTTAAAAATTTAGGAAAATGATTTGATAAGTCATTTTTGACATGTGGGAATTGTTCTCACATAAAACCGATACATGATGTGATCGGAATGAGTCAAAGTGCATGTTTCTAATTTAAAAATGACATTTTAGTAAAAAAGACAAATAACATACTCAAAACTGAGAAAATGCATTCAATTTTTTTTGATAATTTAGGAAAATTATCCATAAGTCATTTGAGATGTGTAGGAATTAACATCACCTCAATACGACCCACGGTGTGACCGGTATGACTCAAAGTGCATATTTTTATTTAAAATTGACATCAATTTTAGTAAAATGGACAATTGACCTACTCAAAACTGAGAAAACGCATTTAGATTTCTTTGATACTTTAAAAAAAGATCCATAAGTCATTTTTTATGTGTATAAATCAACCACACCTCAATCTGATACACAATGTTCCCGGTATGACTCAAAGTGTTCGTTATCAGTTTAAAATCGACATTTTAGTTCAAAAAGTGTCACTCACTGAAAACCAATAAAACGCACTCATTTTTTCTTGATAATTTAAGAAAATGATTCATAAGACATTTTTTATGTGTATGAATTGGTTTCACATAAAATTGATACACGATGTGATCATAATGAGTCAAAGTGCATGTTTTCAGTTTAAAATGACACTTTAGTAAAAAAGACAACTAACGTACTCAAAACTGATCAAACACATTCAGATTATTTTGATAATTTAGGAAAACGATTAACAAGTCATTTGAGATGTGTTTAAATCATCTGCACCTCAATTTTATGCATGGTGTGACCGGTATGACTCTAAGTGTGTTTTTTATTTAAAATTGACATCAATTTTGGTAAAATTAACACTTTCTATTAATTTATTATTTATATTATTACTAATATAAGAATATATTTCTTATACAAGTGAGTTATTTTTCTCGATCAGGGGTGGTTTTTTCGAAAATAGCACGAGTCGGGGTCAAGATTAAAAGATAAAGGAACATTGATGTTTTTGAATGTATGTAATAATTTGTATTTATGTAATTGTATAAACCAATGTTTGAAATGTCTATAATATAGTGTTTGTTTCTTGTATTTGTGTTTTAAATTTCATTTCATTTAAATTCTGTATTGGTACTTGTTTTTGTTGATATTTGGTGTGTTTTTTGTGTTGTGGTGTGTTGTTACAGCACATTGTACTAGTGTTGTAGTGTGGTGTTGCAACACACTGCAGTATGGCCCTTTATCAGCGCTAATAAATGGGGCCTTTAGTGGTGATAAATAAAAGAGTTTATCAATGTGGTCTTTTATTAGTGCTTCTAAATTCATTGATAAAGGAATCATTTATCAACGCTTTTTTTAGCACCGATAAAGGACCCCTTTATTATCATTTTTTAGCACTGATAAAAGACTAGGGATTTTAATCTCACTCATGTAGTCAGCACTTCTCTAACACTGTTAAAGTCCTATTTTGTATTAGTTGGTTGACCAGTCCTTTTCTCCAAGAAGGTGGATGGTACCCTTTGATTGTGCATGGATTACTGCTGATTGAACCAATTTATGACAAAGAATCGGTATTTATTGCATTGAATAGATAACCTCTTCAACCACCTATAAGTAGAAATTGATTTCTCTAAGATCAATTTGATTTTGGGCTACCATCAGGTGCGAATGAGACCATCAAACATACCACGTAAAACATTCCAAAGCAGGTGCGACTTGTATGAGTATTTGGTCATGTCTTTCGGTCTGACAAACGCACTGATAGTCTTCACGGATTTGATGAATCAAGTTTTCCACCCATATTTTGATTCTTTTATAGTAGTCTTCATAGATAACATCTTAGTGTACTCGTGCACCATACACGATTGTGAAAATCATCTAGAGATCGTATTGAGTACACGGAGAGAGCACCCCTGTGAAGCTCAATTTATGCCACTTTTGGATCATTAAGGTTCACTTCTTGGGTCATATCATATCTAAGGAAGGTGTATCAGTTGACCCAAAGAAGGTGAGTGTCTTGGTTTCCTGGGATCATCCTAATAATGTGTTTTACATACACATTTTCTTGGGGCTAGCTGGCTATTACAAATGATTTATCTAGAACTTCTCACACCTATCAGCGCCGCTTACGGGCTTGACCAAGAAGGGTGTGAAATTTGACTAGATTGAAGCTTGTGAGATAGTGTTTTAGGAGTTAAAGGGGGACTAAATTCAGAGCCAATATTGATTCCTCCTGATCCGGGAAGAATCTATATAGTCTATTGTGATACTTCAGGTATCGGGCTGGGGGTAGTTCTGATGCAAGGTGATCGAGTCATGGCATATGGATCCCACTAGCTAAGACCTCATGAGTGGAACTATCCTACACATGACCTAGAGCTTGCAGTCATGGTTTATGCTCTATGTCGTTGGAGGCACTACTTTGTTGGGTGAGTGATTCCTTGTTTACACAGATCATAAAAGTCTCAAATACATCTCCACTCAATGATAATTGAATCTGAGGTGGCACATGTGGGTGGAATACCTGCAGTCATTCGACTTTGAGCTTTCCCACACACCAGAAAAGGGTAATGTAGTGGCCGATGCATTGAGATGGAAAATTGAGATGCAAGCCATCAAATAGGCCAATAATGAGTAGCATTTGATGTATATGTTTTCTGATATGCATCTGGGGGTTCAGGAATAACACAGAAAACCTGTTCTAGTAGCTCTAGTAGTGACATCATCCCTTCCGGAGTGGGTCCGGATGAGGCAGTTATCCGATTCTGAGGGCCTCGTTTTGAAGGAGAGTGTCGCAGGAGAGAACTCGCCTCCTGGTTGGGTTGTGGATGGCAGTGAGACCTTACTCTTTCGTGGCTGGGTATGGGTGCCTTCTGATATACAGGAAGAGCTGATGAGGGAATCACATGCCTCTATATGGGCAGTTCATCTTGATATTACCAAATTGTATAGAGATATGAATCGTCGGTACTAGTGGTCAGGTATGAAGAGGTAGATAGCAGGTTTCATCACTTGATGCTCCACCTATCAGGGGGTGAAGGTAGAGAACCAATTACCTGCAGGACTTCTATAACCTCTCTCTATTCCTAAGTGGAAATAGAGTGATGTCACAATGGATTTCATGATAGTCTTATCGAGTGCCCCTCGAGGAAGCGATGCAGTATGGGTGATTATTGACAGGATGACCAAGGTTGCACACTTTCTACCTATTTTGGAAACCATATCTATTGATGATATAAGAAGGATTTATATCCAGGAGATGATGTGACTTCATGGTACACTCCATTCTATCATTTCGAATTGTGACACCCACTTTACTTCACGGTTCTGGTAATGTTTGTAGAAGGAATTGGGTTCATAGGTGCTTTTTAGTACTGCATATCACCCTCAGAACAATGGGAAGTCCAAGTGGACTATACAGAAGGATATTTTGTGGTCCTATATCCTTGATTTTAGAGGTTCCTGGGAGATTCATATTCCTCTGGTTGAGTTTTCCTACAACAATAGCTTTCAGGCAATGATTTAGATGGCTTTGTACGAGTCTCTTTATGGTAGGTCATGTCATTAACCTCTATGTTGTCTTAAGGTAGGTGAGGCGTCTCTATTGGGTCTTTGTCTTATTTAGGAGACTTTAGTGCAAGTCTAGCTGATTTAGAAGTGCATGGCTACAGCTCAGTTGAGTCAGAAGTCTTATATCGATCGTCATCGTAAACCTCTAGAGTTTGAGATGGGACATCGGGTTTTTCTACATGTATCGCCTAGGTTGGGTCATAGATGAATCAGGAGACATGGAAAGTTATCGCCTCGGTATGTTGGGTCTTTCGAGATAGTGGAGATAGTTAGGCTAGTTTTCTATCATTTGTTGTCACCACAAAGGTACCAAGCCATGCACAATGTCTTCCACGTATCTCAGCTTCAACAACATCATCTAGACCCACCTCATTCATTTGAATCTAAGGATATCAAGTTGGAAGTGGATGCTTTTTTGAGGAGCATTTGATACATATCATGGATCGCAACACGAAGCTTCTCTATGGCAGGTCAATTCCTCTAGTCTGAGTGTTATGGTAGTACAGACACATACAAGATGAGATCTGAGAGTGGTAGAGTGATGTACATGAACAGTTTCTAGAAATTTTCTCAAACGACATTTTACCACCCTCAAAGGGGAAACTCAGGGGACAATTTGTCTTAAGGAGGGAAGGTTGTAACATCTCGCCTTTTCGTGAGGTATGTTCTCTTTTAGTTTTAGTTAAATCCGCATATCACACCTGAGGGACAGTTGGTTCATTTCATAAAAGTAGGTAGTTGGTGGGATGGAACTTGGGTGTCGACCCAATTACAAGATGTGTATTTAAATACATGACGTGTATTAAATACATGATGTGTATTCGGCTAGTCAGATCCATTCATGTCATGTAGAGGCTTTTCCTTGGGAAGAAAAAGTGAGAATTACATGACGTGTAATGCATTTACACATCATGTAAATACCCAACCCAACTTTTTGAAAAAAGGTCACAACCCTTGTTTTTTTTTCAAGGGATAATCCTTTTCTTCCGCACAGAAGGAGCAGCGCACAAGAGCTCCTCTCGTGCCTGACCTAGGTTCATCAAGATCTCCTCCATCCAAACTTGTTTTCCCTCTTAGTTGAATGTGCTGGACTCCTCTTAGTAATCTCTCCACTTTGCCTACTTATATTCCAGGTTTCTCTTCTCTTCTGTTGTGCTATTTGGGTGCAAGATCATTTGCCCCATTTTCAGGGCTTTTGACAATTTTGTCATTTTCTTTCAACCTAGCTCGAATCAAAGGTTGATACCTGATGAGGGGAAATATACGAGGATAAAGTTGTGGTCATGACCATTTTCCATCGTTTCATCACATTCTCTAAATTGTCTCATTGTGTCTCTCGCTGGGTTATTCCGGAATTGCTTCCAAATTTTCAATTAAATTAAACCAAGTGGTTTCACACATGTATTGTGATCCTACCTAGCGGCGAATTGTAACGTCCCAGATCCGGGTGCCACTTAACAGGTGCCCCAAACCCAATTGGTCACATGACCTCAAGCGCATTTCCCCAAACACCAGAGGCTGCCGACTAGCAGCGAGGTCCTAGGTCTGATAGTGGGGAAACCATGCCCTCATTTGTCAAAGTGTATCGCAACGGAGAAAATACAAACATACCAAAAGCGGAAGCAGTAAATAATACCAAGATGAAATGGACAACAATACAGAAGTAAAAGACAACAACAGTCATATAAATATGATGATGCAATATGTCCCTAAGTCTAAGAAATCATCCAAAATAGGATACACTACAATCTGAAACAATATAGTACAAGGGACAAATACAGCAAAGCAAAACAAAACAGCGCAGTAGGAACTCAGCAGCATCGCAAGCCTAAGCTCGGTCCCATGCTCTCCTACTCCTCTGCAATAATCAAGTACTTGTATAAGGACTCTTTCTCTTATCAATACCTATAGCAATATAATATGTTTGGGCCCAATACATGACCCAAACAGGGTGTGAGAAATAAATCTCAGTAGGCAACCATCAAAGGTTTGTGTCCAACTGTCAGTGAAAATGTGCAACAACAGTGTGCAGTAATGAAATGCAGTAACTAGGAAGTACTCAAAATCAGCTACTCATACCAGTTTAATTTCCATTTAATTATTATTTAACAATTATATACAATTGAATTATAAGTTTTCGAGACTCATCCTCAGCCGACAATCTCCTATACAGTGCCGCAACAGAAACAACAACAGGTTATCTAACAAGTAGAAGGTAAAACAATACCAAGCATGTGCTTTATCTTGGAAGGTATAACATAAGAAATCACCACAGTTAATATTCAAAGTAAACAGTGTCCTCATACATAAGAATCTTTGCCCTTAGGCTAAACAAAATCTTGCCCTCAGGCTAAACAGAACATTTCCCTCAGGCCTTGCCCTCAGGCCAAACAGAACAAAACCCTCAGGTGATTTCCCTTAGGCATGGAAGATACAGCCCTCAAGCATATGAAACTTTGCCCTCAGGCTAAACAACCACTTTCCCTCAGGCTAAACAAACACTATCCCTTAAGCTATATAGAACCTTGCCCTCAGGATATATAGAACACTACCCTCATGCTATATAGAACACTTCCCTCAGGCTAAGCAAGTAACTGGGCCGAGCACAACACATAAGAAAACAATTATATAAACATTTTCTCTCAAGAAAACTCAAATCATGTTATAATCACAGTATACCCTCGGGTATCCTGGCCAAACAACTAAATAAGGGAAACGCACCCACGGGGTGGCCCTGGATCAAGGCAACGATCCCAAACAACAGTTTATACATATTCATTACATTACCTATGAAATTCTAGGTATTTTATCAGTTAATGACTCAGCCATACGACACCCCAAACATGGGCACGTAGCATAATGGTACACAAAAACAACTCGACTATTGGAAATAAACACCAGACCACCGACCTCGATCTCCACTGATCGATATACGTGAACGACGCCTCCCGAAACACCCGAGAACGGTGTAGATCTAGGATAAACTTTCACCCATTAAAACTCAAATAACTTCCTCTTGGGAAATAATTGGAAGGATAGGTTCAAGAAGAGTGAACAACTCACCCACACGGTTCAAACGAGATCATCAACGAAGGAATCGGAGTCCCGGTGTGCGGTCGGGAGCTCTTCCAAGGTCCGACCATCTCTCCCGCGCTCCAAAGGAACCCACTATCTCCTCTGTTGAATGAGGAGTCTACTAACCGTTTATAACAAAAAAACACAACTACACTGCATGTACTCTTAATTACATGGGATGTAATTTTCATTTTTTTAACTATTCCTCTGGAAGCCACTTCCATCGCCTCACTATTCATCTATCGACATGATTACATGGTGTGTGTTTCTAAGTAAATGGCGTGTACTGTCATTCTGCTGGCGGCTACTCCCACCACCTTATTGTTCACCTGCTGACTGATTACAGGGTGTGTATATACTAAGTACATGGTGTGTAGTCAGTTTTTACACCCTTCATCGCCGACAGGCCTACACACCCTATGTACTCTTCCCACACGGCCAAAATACACGACGTGTGGAAAAGTACACGGTGTGTACCCACAAAATTTGGGATTTTCCCCCATTTTCCTTATTTTCTCAAAAACACTTAAGGAAAAAGGAAAAGAAGAAACTCATATCTCAAGAGTAAGAACTGAGTTCTTACAAATTCCCCCCCCCCCCCTTAAAGAAATTCATCCCTAAATTTCCCTTCCAAGGGAGGTGAAGATAAAGCTGAGAACAAATCTGGCCACTGAGCACGTACGTTAGTCTCCCGCTCCCAGGTTTTACCCTGCACTCGGCCATACTGTCATAACACTTGTATGAGAGTAATTGACCAGCCTCGGAGAACCTTCATGCTCCTATCAACAATACGAATCAGATGCTCCTCAAAGGATGCATCGACCTAAAGTTCAACCTCCTCAGTCTGAAAGACGTGAGATGGGTCTGAGTGATAATGGTGCAATTGAGATACGTGGAAGACGTCGTGCATGGCCCGGTACCTATGTGGTAACTGCAACTGATATGAAACTGGCCTGACTCTCTCCAAAATCTCAAATGGCCCCACATACCTCTGTGAAAGTTTACCATGCCTCCTGATCCACCTGTGTCCCAACCTCGGTGAAACACGCAAGAAAACCCGATCCCCGACCAGGAACTCCAAGGGTCATCTACAGCAATCAGCATAAGATTTCTGACGAGACTTTGCAGTAACCATCTGCTTCTGAATCAACTAGACCTACTCTGAAGTCTCCTACACGAGACGTGGTCCCAGTAAAGCTACCTCACCTACCTCCAACCAACACAAAGGTGATCGGCATCGCCTACTATATAAAGCCTTATAAGGTGTCATCTTAATAGTTGCCTGAAAACTATTATTGTAGGAAAACTCGACTAGAGGTATGTAATTATCCCAAGAGCCCCCAAAGTCTAAGACGCATGCACGCAATATGTCCTTAAGAACCTGTATTGTACGCTCTGATCGGTCGTCGGTCTGAGGTTGGTAAGCTGTGCTCAGAAGCACCTGTGTACCCAGTGCCCTCTGAAAACTCTGCCAGAAATGAGACATAAAACGGGTGTTCCTATCTGAAATGATAGAACAAGGGACCCCATGAAGATGTACCACCTCTCGGATATACAACTTTCTGAGCTCGTCAACACCGAAAGTATCCTTGATCTGCAAAAAAGTGAGCTACCTCCGTAAGTCTGTCCACAACAACCCACACGGCATCACTGCCTCGAGGTGACCTCGGCAACCCGGTCACGAAGTCCATCACGACATCATCTCATTTCCACTCCGGAATGGGTAACTGTTGTAACAGTCCAGCTGTCCTATGATGCTCCACATTCACCTACTGACAGGTGGAACATCTCGTAACAAAACCAGCTACCTCTCGTTTCATACCCGGCCACCAATACTGACGTCTCAAGTCACGGTACATTTTGGTAACTTCAGGATTCACTGCCCAAGCTGAAGCATGAAACTCCTACATCAACTCCTCGCATATATCCCCTATAACTCACACCCATCCATGGATATGTAGTACCTCATCATCGTCTATCGTTCAACCAGGAGGAGGGTCCTCACTTGCCACCGACACCCGTAGAACTAGGCCTTCTGAATCTGATAGATGTCTCATCCTCACTCTGTCTAGGAGGGTAGAAGTCACAGCTAAGGAAGAAATATAGGCTCGCTCCTGACTATCGTGCACCTCCAAATGCATCTTAGAGAACAAAGTCATAATTTTCCACTCACCACTGGCATCTTGCACTACCTGTAACTGAGTCCTCCTACTCAGTGCATCAGCAACTGCCTTACCTTTACCAGGTGTATAGGCAAGCTCGAAGTCGAAGGACTGAAGGTATTAAACCTATCTTCGCTGTCTCAAATTAAAGTCACGTTAGGTAAAGATGTATTTAAGACTTTTGTGGTCCGTAAACATCACAAAATGTTCTCCCAAGAGATAATGTCTCTAATAATGTAACGCGTGAACAACTACAGCCAACTCGAGATCATGCGTTGGATAATTCCTCTCATATGGCCTCAACTACCGAGACCCATACGCAACTACTTGATCGCCCTGCATCAACACTACTCCCAGACCAATACCTGATGCATCACAGTAAACAGTATAGCTTCTCCCTTACTCTATAAGTATCAGGACTGGTGTTGATGTCAACTTTCCCTTCAGCTACTGAAAGGTTGTCTCACAAGCTTCTGACCTAACGAACTTCACACCCTTCTTATTCAAACCCATAAATAGCACTACTAAGTGGGAGAAATCCTATATAAAGTTCTTTTAGTAACCAGCCATCCCCAATAAACTCTTTATCTCAGACATGTTCTTAGGCTGCTCCCAGGAAACTACTGCTCTCACTTTCTCTGGGTCTATCGCAACTCCTACCTCTGAGATAATATGACACAGGAAGTGTATTTGGTCCCTCCAAAATTGGCACTTTGAGAGCTTAACATATAACTAATGAACTCTCAGTGTACTCAAAATGATCTCAAGATGGTAGTGCGAGAGTACATCAAGATATCATCCACGAAATCTACCACAAAAGAATCCAGATATGGGTGAAACACATGATTCATCAGATCCATGAAAACTGTTGGTGCGTTCGTGAGTCTGAACGACATAACCAAGTACTCGTATAAACCATGTCTGCTCTGAAAGGCTGCAAGTGGTACGTATGATGGTCTAACGCGCAACTGATGATATCCGGATCTCAATTCAATCTTTGAGAACACTCGTGATCCTCGAAGTTGATCAAAAAGATCATCAATCCTTGGCAAGGGATATCGTTTCTTGACCGTCAACTGGTTCAGCTTCCGATAATCCACACAGAGTCTGAGGGTACCGTCCACCTTCTTAGCAAACAGGACAGGTGAACCCCAAGGAGAAGTACTGGGTCAGATAAAACCCTTTGCCTGCAACTCCTCCAATTGCCTCTTGAGCTCCTGCAACTCTAGTGTAGCCATCCTATAAGGAGGAATGGACACCGGTGTCGCTTCTGGTACAAGATCAATAGAGAAATCCACCTCTCGCTCTGAAGGTAGACCTGAAAAGTCATCCGGGAAGACATCCCTGAAATGATCAACTAATAGAGGGAAATCCTCCTGACAGGTTCACTGTTCATCCAGATATAAACTCATAATTTGTTCTGTTACACCACCTCGCCCACGATGCTCGGGTCCAGATCGGCTCGCCTGGACATCCCATTCACCCTTGTATAGAAACTCTCCACCCTATGGTGACGTAAAACTCACCCTACGACGATAGAAATCCACAAAGGCTTGAAAGGGTGCCAACCAGTCCATCCTAAGAATGAGGTCATAGCTCGTCATCTTTAGGACATAGAGGTCCCATAAAAAGTGACACCCACCAACCTCTAGGGGCACTCCTTGCACTGACACACACCTACCGTTCTAGTTCCCAATGGAGTGTCTAGAATCATAATATCATAAGAAGGATAAACACAGAGCCCAAGGCTCTCCACAACGGGTACAGATATAAAGCTATGAGTAGCACCAGTATCGAAAAGTACTGAAGATAAAATAGAAGCAACTAGAATAGTACCTCTAACAGTAGAAGGTCCGGGATCCTGCTCTTGTTGGGTCTGTTGCACTGCATATGTCTGCCCAGTGTCGCGGCCCTACGACACAGCCTGGATACCCTGAGATGACCCGCCCTGCTGTCTCTGAGATCCTGGTGTCTAGCTACCACGACCACAACCACTACCTCGGCCTGAAAATCCTAACGTATTCTAATTCCCTGACTGATAAGAAGCTAATGGCCCTGCTCCTGCATGCGAAGTCTGCACAGAACCCCTCTCACTAGTCACTGGTGGAAACTCCCTACAAAAATGTTGTATATGACCCATCTTGCCGCAAGCTCGGCACTCCACTGGGTCACGTGGGCACTGAGGTCTCTTGTGCCCCTCCTTACAACACTGGTAACACATTATCGGGCCACCTGAAGAATTATTCTGGCTAGTACTACCACCATGAGAGAAATATATATGCCTATTCCTCTTGCCAGTAGAAATAGTACCAGAAACTGGTGCCGAACTACCCTGGCCTGCACCACTAGCTTCCCGAAGGTTCCGCTCGGTAATCAGTTCCTGGTTCACAATAGCATGCACTGTAGGAAACCTGAAAACGTTCACCAGCACTCAGATGTCATATCGAAGACCATCCTCAAATCATTGATCCCTCAACGTCTCATCCCCCACCAGAACAAGTGCAAAGCGTTGTATCTCGGTGAAGCGATCAGAATAATTCATCACTGACATGGCGCCCTACTGCAGATTCATGAACTATCGAGCTCGATCTACCCTCAGCATCTCTGGAAAGAAAAATTCATAGAAAACTGCCTGAAAATATTCCCACACTATGTCTCTGTGATGCTTGGTCTGGGTGGTAACATCCCACCATATCTTGGAGAAATCACGCAGCATGTATGTAGCGATCTTGACCCTCCACCCTGGAGGCGTCTCCAGATGCTCGAAGATAGTATGCATAGAACCCAGCCAAGACTCTGTAGCCTGTAGTCCTCCATCCCCTGAAAACGTAGGCAGATGCTGCTACTGGAATATATGTGTCAGCTCTGCCATAGATGTGGTAGTCGACGGTGCTCCCTGGAAGGTCTGCATAAACTGCATGAAGCCTTCACAGAACTGCGCATTTTCACCTGCGTCTGGTATAATGGTCAGCGCCGCATCTGGCTCTATTGGAGGATCCATCGGTAGCCCATGGCCTACCATCTCTGGAGTATAATCATTGCCGCTCTCTTGGAGAACAACTTGAGGTCGTCTCGGTGGCATGAATCTATAATTTCAAACACACGCCTTAGATTAAGATTATCAAGGACCAAGAACTGGAAGCGTAAGAAGGGAACAAGGAAAAGAAAACTTTCAAGTTTTACAATACAAGACTACATGGTGTGTATAATAACTCCACGGCGTGTTCCCTCAAGTCTTCCACATGGGCGTGTACTCTTCCAGCACTGGTCGTGTAACACCCCAAACACATGGCGTGTTATCCGCACACACGGCGTGTACCTTCCCCTGCCCGAGTCCTTCTACATGGCTTAGCCACACAACTCTCTTTTAATCGAGACTAAACGACGTGTATAAGGTCTACACGGTGTGTACTAGATGAGCTTCACCGACCCATGTTGTTCGAGAAATGGTTGGGTATATAGCTCACACTACACGGAGTGTTCCAGATAGACACAGCGTGTACGGCTTAAATTCCAACTGCCCGTGTTGTTAGTGACATGGTTGGTTACTCGGCTAACACTAAACGGTGTGTTACACCTGCACACAGCATGTACACCACCCTGTTTCCCTAGCCACACAGCCAAATCCACACGGTCTCTCACTGGTCAAGACTACACAGCATGTCCCACAGGTACATGACGTGTACTAAACGAGCTTCACCGACCCGTATTGTTCGAGACACGACCGGTTACACGGCTCACACTACACGGAATGTTCCAGATGGACACGGAGTGTACTAGAAAAGATAACACCAAACTGTGTTATTAGTTACACGGTCGGATTCCCATGTTACACTACACGACGTGTATAAGGACTACATAGTGTTTTTAAGCGAAGATTTCCCCATCTGTGTTGTTAATCACAAGGCAGACATAGGATCAACATGACACAGTGTGTACAATCAGCACACAGCTTATTCCCTCTAGAACTTCCTCATCTAGTGTCTCTGCCCACACGGCCTATGACACGGTTAGAGACTACACAGCGTGTACTTAGGGTACATGGCGTGTACTTAAAAAAAATTATTTCTTCCCGAACAGAAGAGTACATGGCGTGTATTCATAGAACCACATGTTGTGTTGTCTGGGTTTTCAGACAGTAGACCTCAGAAACTACTCTGGATCCCCTTTTTATTAAATTTCAAGCGTCGATATGCCAAATTCCGATCCGTGGGGGGGCATACTCCCAGCGAATCAAATTTTAGCACCTGACCTTCACAACAATAGGCTGGATCATGATCCGCTAAATTCAGGTCCAAGAGAGCCCATACTTCTTAGGAACCAAAGTTTAGCATCCATAAACCCAACCATAACATGTACCAATACCTTATCAATAGCAGTCGTATCTATCAAGGTACCTATCACAATAACATGCATTTTCTAGCACAACATCTATCACAACAACATGCAATTTCTAATGCACCTACATGGCATAGAAACTATGCATGGCATTTGATTCTAAAATTTTCCTAAATGATGCATGAGATGGCATACCCTCATCTCATCGGGTTGCAACTAAATAGAACCCAGGTATAAAAATATAAATAGCAAACCACAAGTGTGTCACCCAATGGTGAAAATCAAATCAATTGTAATAACAGAAAATCACAAGTTAATTCGAGGCAATCTAGCTTTTACCTGCACACGGGGTAGCTACTACCGGGCATAGTTATTACCAAACCCATTAGTAATCTATATCTTTCTGTTGTTTCCAAATAATAAAATAACTCAGAGAAAAGAAAAACCTCCCTTTGATACCAATTTGTAACGTCCCGGATCCGGGTGCCACTCAATGGGTGCCCCGAACCCGGTTGGTCACATGACCTCAAACGCATTTCCCCAAATGCTAGAGGATGCCGACTAAAATGAGGTTCTAGGTCCAATGGTGGGGAAACTATGCCCTCATTTGTCAAAGTGTAGCGCAGCGGAGAAAATACAAAACATACCAAAAGCGGAAGCAGTAAACAATATCAAGCTGAAATGGACACAATACAAAAGTAAAAGATAACAACAATCATATAAATATGATGATGCAATATGTCCCTAAGTTTAAGAAAGCATCCAAAATAGGATACACTGCAATCTGAAATAATACAGTACAAGGGACAAATACAGCAAAGAAAAACAAAACAGCGCAGCAGGAACTCAGCAGCATCGCAAGCCTAAGCTCGGTCCCATGCTCTCTTACTCCTCTGCAACAATCAAGTACCTGTATAGGGACTATTTTCCTTATCAACACCTGCAAAAATATAATCTGTTTGGGCCCAAGACATGACCCAAACAGGGTGTGAAAAATAAATCTCAGTAGGCAACCACCAAAGGTTCGTGCCCAACTGTCAGTGAAAATGTGCAACAATAGTGTGGAGTAATGAAATGAAGTAACTAGGAAGTACTCAAAAGTAGATACTCCTACCAGTTCCATTTCTATTTAATTATTATTTAACAATTCAATACATTTGAATTATAAGTTTCTGAGACTCAGCCTCAGCCGACAATCTCCTATACAGTGCCGCAGCAAAAACCACAACAGGATATCTAACAATTAGAAGGTAAAACAGTACCAAGCCAGTGCTTTAGCTTGGAAAGTATAACATAAAAAAATAACCACAGTGAATATTCAAAGTAAACAGTGTCCTCAGACATAAGAACTGTTGCCCTCGGGCCAAATAGAATCTTGTCCTCAGGCTAAATAGAACCTTGCCCTCAGGCCTTGCCCTCAGGCCAAACAGAACGAAACCCTCAAGTGATTGCCCTCAGGAATGGAAGCTATAGCCCTTAGGCATATGAAACGTTGCCATCAGGATAAATAACCACTTTCCCTTAGGCTAAACAAACACTTGCCCTCAGGCTATATAGAACCTTGCCCTCATGCTATATAGAACACTGCCCTCAAGCTATATAGAACATTTCCCTCAGGCTAAGCAAGTAACTGGGTCGAGCCCAACACATAAGAAAGAAATTATATAAACATTTTCTCTCAAGAAAACTCAAATCATGTTATAATCACGGCATACCCTCGGGTATCCTGGCCAAACGGCTAAACAAGGGAAACGCACCCACGGGGTGGCCCTGGATCAAGGCAACGATCCCAAACAGCAGTTTATACATATTCATTACATTACCTATGCAATTCTAGGTATTTTATCTGTCAAGGCCTCATCCATACGACACCCCAAACATGGGCGTGTAGCACAAAAGTACACAAAAACAACTCGATAGTTGGAAATAAACATCAGACCACCTACCTCGATCTCCACTAATCGATATACGTGAACGATGCCTCCCAAAATACCCGAGAACGGCGTAGATTTGGGATAAACGTTCACCCATCCAAACTCAAATAACTTCCCCTCGGGAAATAATTGGAAGGATAGGTTCAAGAAGAGTGAACAACTCACTCGTGCTGTTCAAATGAGATTGTTGGCGAAGGAATCGGAGTCCCGGTGTGCATTCAGGAGCTCTTCCAAGGTTTGGTCGTCTCTCTCATGCTCCAAACGAACCCACTGCCTCCTTTGCCGAATGAGAAGTCTACTACCCATTTATAACAAAAAAACAACTACACGGCGTGTAATCTCAAGTACACGGTGTGTACTTTTCATTTTTTTAATTGTTCCTCTGGCGGCCACTTTCTACCGCCTCACTGTTCATCTGTCAACATAATTACACGGCGTGTATTTCTGAGTACATGGCGTGTACTATCGTTCTGTTGGCGGATAATCCCACCGCCTTACTGTTCACCTGCCGACTAATCACACGGTGTGTATATACTAAGTACATGGTGTGTATTCAGTTTCTGCACCCTTTATCACCGACAAGCCTACACGCCCTGTGTACTCTTCCCACACGACCAAAATACATGGCGTGTGGAAAAGTACACGGCGTGTATCCAAAAAAAATTGGATTTTTCCCCATTTTCCTTATTTTCTCAAAAACAGTTAAGGAAAAAGGAAAATAAGAAACTCGTACCTCAAGAGTAAGAACGGGTTCTTACAAGAATCACCTCTGAGGTTGATCGCCATGTCAATTTCCACCCCTACGGGTGTGTTTCATATTTAAATGCTTAATTTACCTACACCTTCGTTGTTTAATTATCCTTGGGGGTTTTACCTCAAAATTAATGCCATGAGTTAATTAATTAAATTGAATCAAATGTTTGTCCATGAGTTAGGCGGCATGCCTTATGCACTATGCTAGAGGTCTTACTAATGACATGCCTTAACCATTATGCTTTATCATATAAATTCTCGAATTAAATGTAAGGACCTTCATTTGAACATGTTACATGTTAATTGATTGTTTAATGTTTTTACCTTTGTGCCTAGGGTGAAACAAGGGTTCTGACTTAAGGACCCCTTGGATGGACTCCCGTGTCAGCCTGTTGGAATTGTTAATGTTTTGTAAATGCAATGGGGGTGACATCAGTTATTCCTGAGATGGGCTTGTCATGCATTATTATTATTATTTTCCTCCAAATGAGTGACACCAATTCCCTAGGGGATCCCACTTGGACGGTCTCGATAACACGATTGGTTGTACCATGCCACGAGAGAGACTCGAGCCCCTACGTGCAATACTAGGTATATACTCGGAGGTCTGTTAGACTTTGACTATTTTCACACCATGTTGGGGTGACACTTGGGACTTCATACTTGGGTCACCTTGGATGGACTCCTTAACATTGGAATTTTATCGAGCCCTTCGAGCAATACTAGACAAGTCTCTTGGGATTACCTTGGATGGGATCAAGGTGACTTGACACATCTTTTTATAAAGGGATTATCAAAATGATTTTAAAAATAAACGAATGTTTTCAAATGATAATTGGTCAGTTGGTTTAGAAAATGTAGGGACGTGTCCTCCAAGCCCAATCACAAGTTTGAGGATAGTCCAACTTATGAAACTTCCCATTTCAGGATCACTTGGTTCAAACACACCGGCTTGGGCTGGAGCAGGTGGATTGGACAAGTCTCCAAATGAAACTCAGTCCAATGTGTATATTTATTTATTCTATATTACATTTAAATTATTATGGCACACTGTTTATTTTATAATTCATTTTTCAAAGTGTAGCGCAGCGGAGAAAATACAAAACATACCAAAAGCGGAAGCAGTAAACAATATCAAGCTGAAATGGACACAGTACAAAAGTAAAATATAACAACAATCATATAAATATGATGATGCAATATGTCCCTAAGTTTAAGAAAGCATCAAAAATAGGATACACTGCAATCTTAAATAATACAGTACAAGGGACAAATACAGCAAAGAAAAACAAAACAGCGCAGCAGGAACTCAGCAGCATCTCAAGCCTAAGCTCGGTCTCATGCTCTCCTACTCCTCTGCAACAATCAATTACCTGTATAGGGACTATTTCCCTTATCAACACCTGCAAAAATATAATCTGTTTGGGCCCAAGACATGACCCAAACAGGGTGTGAAAAATAAATCTCAGTAGGCAACCACCAAAGGTTCGTGCCCAACTGTCAGTGAAAATGTGCAACAATAGTGTGGAGTAATGAAATGAAGTAACTAGGAAGTACTCAAAAGTAGATACTCCTACCAGTTCCATTTCTATTTAATTATTATTTAACAATTCAATACATTTGAATTATAAGTTTCTGAGACTCAGCCTCAGCCGACAATCTCCTATACAGTGCCGCAGCAAAAACCACAACAGGATATCTAACAATTAGAAGGTAAAACAGTACCAAGCCAGTGCTTTAGCTTGGCAAGTATAACATAAAAAAATAACCACAGTGAATATTCAAAGTAAACAGTGTCCTCAGACATAAGAACTGTTGCCCTCAGGCTAAATAGAATCTTGTCCTCGGGCTAAATAGAACCTTGCCCTCAGGCCAAACAGAACGAAACCCTCAAGTGATTGCCCTCAGGAATGGAAGCTATAGCCCTCAGGCATATGAAACGTTGCCATCAGGATAAATAACCACTTTCCCTTAGGCTAAACAAACACTTTCCCTCAGGCTATATAGAACCTTGCCCTCATGCTATATAGAACACTGCCCTCAAGCTATATAGAACATTTCCCTCAGGCTAAGCAAGTAACTGGGTCGAGCCCAACACATAAGAAAGAAATTATATAAACATTTTCTCTCAAGAAAACTCAAATCATGTTATAATCACGGCATACCCTCGGGTATCCTGGCCAAACGGCTAAACAAGGGAAATGCACCCACGGAGTGGCCCTGGATCAAGGCAACGATCCCAAACAGCAGTTTATACATATTCATTACATTACCTATGCAATTCTAGGTATTTTATCTGTCAAGGCCTCATCCATACGACACCCCAAACATGGGCGTGTAGCACAACAGTACACAAAAACAACTCGACAGTTGGAAATAAACATCAGACCACCTACCTCGATCTCCACTAATCGATATACGTGAACGATGCCTCCCAAAATACCCGAGAACGGCGTAGATTTGGGATAAACGTTCACCCATTCAAACTCAAATAACTTCCCCTCGGGAAATAATTGGAAGGATAGGTTCAAGAAGAGTGAACAACTCACTCGTGCTATTCAAATGAGATTTTTGGCGAAGGAATCAGAGTCCCGGTGTGCATTCAGGAGCTCTTCCAAGGTTTGGTCGTCTCTCTCATGCTCCAAACGAACTCACTGCCTCCTTTGCCGAATGAGAAGGCTACTACCCATTTATAACAAAAAAAACAACTACACGGCGTGTAATCTCAAGTACACGGTGTGTACTTTTCATTTTTTTAACTGTTCCTCTGGCGGCCACTTTCTACCGCCTCACTGTTCATCTGTCAACATAATTACACGGCGTGTATTTCTGAGTACATGGCGTGTACTATCGTTCTGTTGGCGGATAATCCCACTGCCTTACTGTTCACCTGCCGACTAATCACACGGTGTGTATATACTAAGTACATGGTGTGTATTCAATTTCTGCACCCTTTATCACCGACAAGCCTACACGCCCTGTGTACTCTTCCCACACGACCAAAATACACGGCGTGTATCCAAAAAAAATTGGATTTTTCCCCATTTTCCTTATTTTCTCAAAAACAGTTAAGGAAAAAGGAAAATAAGAAACTCGTACCTCAAGAGTAAGAACGGGTTCTTACACGAATCACCTCTGAGGTTGATCGCCATGTCAATTTCCACCCCTACGGGTGTGTTTCATATTTAAATGCTTAATTTCCCTACACCTTCGTTGTTTAATTATCCTTGGGGGTTTTACCTCAAAATTAATGCCATGAGTTAATTAATTAAATTGAATCAAATGTTTGTCCATGAGTTAGGCGGCATGCCTTATGCACTATGCTAGAGGTCTTACTAATGACATGCCTTAACCATTATGCTTTATCATATAAATTCTCGAATTAAATGTAAGGACCTTCATTTGAACATGTTACATGTTAATTGATTGTTTAATGTTTTTACCTTTGTGCCTAGGGTGAAACAAGGGTTCTGACTTAAGGACCCCTTGGATGGACTCCCGTGTCAGCCTGTTGGAATTGTTAATGTTTTGTAAATGCAATGGGGGTGACATCAGTTATGCCTGAGATGGGCTTGTCGTGCATTATTATTATTTTTTTCCTCCAAATGAGTGACACCAATTCCCTAGGGGAGCCCACTTGGACGGTCTCGATAACACGATTGGTTGTACCATGCCACGAGAGAGACTCGAGCCCCTATGTGCAATACTAGGTATATACTCGGAGGTCTGTTAGACTTTGACTATTTTCACACCATGTTGGGGTGACACTTGGGACTTCATACTTGGGTCACCTTGGATGGACTCCTTAACATTGGAATTTTATCGAGACCTTCGAGCAATACTAGACAAGTCTCTTGGGATTACCTTGGATGGGATCAAGGTGACTTGACACATCTTTTTATAAAGGGATTATCAAAATGATTTTAAAAGTAAACGAATGTTTTCAAATGATAATTGGTCAGTTGGTTTAGAAAATGTAGGGACGTGTCCTCCAAGCCCAATCACAAGTTTGAGGATAGTCCAACTTATGAAACTTCCCATTTCAGGATCACTTGGTTCAAACACACCGGCTTGGGCCGGAGCAGGTGGATTGGACAAGTCTCCAAATGAAACTCAGTCCAATGTGTTTATTTATTTATTCTATATTACATTTAAATTATTATGGCACACTGTTTATTTTATAATTCATGTTATGAATTGGCTTAGACATCGTGGGTGCCGACCTGCTAAGATTGTATCTCACACCCTACTAGGGCATCATTTGACACTCGAGTATATTTTATGGTCGTAGGTATTGACAAAGGAAAGCAACCAGCTTCCAATGCTTGATCGACATGCATTTCTAGGATGGAGTTTTGGGAGGAGAGGACCAAGCTTATGCTCGAGATGTTAGTCATAGGTGTTTTTTTCCTTTTGTATCTTTTGTCAACATGTTGTATATGTTTGTATCCTCTGCCCCTTGCATAGTCATTTTTTTATAGAAACGTGACATACTATCATCAGTTGCTTCTATTCAATGAGGGCATAGTCTCCCCATGAACTTTGTTGGAACCAAGGTTGTTCTTTACTGAAAATGGAGTATTGTTTGTGTTTGTTGTCAATCCTTATTAGGTTGGTCAAGGAGTTTTCAATGAATGTGGTCTTATGATTAAGGTTGAAAGCAGTATTTAAGGTGGCACAGTTTTCCAGTATTTTCCAAATTTTTGGGCCTCATAATTGGGAGTTTGTTTTTGTAAAAAGAAGGTTTTCCACAAAGGTAGTATGCAGAATGGGATTTCCGGGAATAGTTCGTAGATCATGAAATATGGTACGTGAAATGACGAACCGTGAACCATGTTGCAAGAACGGTTCGTGGAATGGAAAATGATATGTGAACCGTGTAGGAGGAATAGTTCGCGAAGCGAAGGAGGTTTGTGGGAAGGTCAGCAGTTCGCGAAAGGAAAACGGTTCACAGGATGGGTTGTCGTTCGCAAAAACGATGCAGAGTTTTAAGAAACCACAGAGGGTGTCGTTTGTGGAAACAAAGCGGTGGTTTGTACTGTCGCGTAGGGAGAATGGAAGTACATAGACCGTGTAGGGAATATGGTCCATAGAAGATGAACGGTACGCAGTAAAGATGGTGTTGTATCGAAGATTTGGTAAATATAGATTTAGCATATTATGCAGATCTATTTAGATATATAAGGAGCACTAATCCCTTTATTAGAGTGCGACACTAAAATTAAAAATTCAGGGATGAATTTAGTGAATTCTAGAGTGGTTTGCGGGAAGACAACCCCGCAAAGGATACTTTGATTAGAAATTCAGAAGGAATTCAGTGAAGTCCAAAATGATTCAGGGGAGACAGTTTGTAGAACACAGTTTACAGAACACGGTTTGCGGAAGACAGTCCACGGAGGAGGAGTTGGTCCGCGGAGAAGAAGTGGTACGCCGAAGCGGTACGCGGAAGCGGTCTGCAGAAGCAATATGCATACGCGGTTTGCGGAGGCAGTACGCAGAGCACTCGCAGTACGCGGTGCAGTGCAGTACGTGGTGGAAGAAGACCAGTTTGAAGAGGACAAGTTCACAAATGAGTAGTACGCAGAACGGTATATTACATCTGTAGGGGAAAACAAGATTTCAACAAAGTGATTTGAGGGACGCAGTGTGATATCCCTAAAATCTTGTAAAGACAGTGCACCTGGCATAGAGTGACTGTGCTAAACTTTTGTATTTAACAACTTGTGAAGATTAGTGGACTTTGATACAACTGAAAACCCGTCGGCGCATTCTTCTTGAATGTAACCCTTGGTGATGAACTGAGTAAAATTATTGTGTCTTCACTTTACATGTGATTGTTTGTTTTATACTCTTTCTCATAAGTCAGGTTTAACAGATTCCTACCAATGTGAGAACAAGATCCATCATTTAAAAAAAAGTTGACACCCTGATTTACCCCTCCACTCTTAGGGTGTTTCGGGGTCCTTAAAACTTACCCAAAGATCTCACTACTAGTCGGTAGCTTCTGGAATTTGGGGAGGCGCACTTGAGGTCTTGTGTTCAACCATCTCGGGGAACCAGTGAGTGGCATCCGGGGTGGGGCATTGCAATCGGTTACCTTTATGTAACCCATTTAAAAACACAAATACCTTTACCCAACCCTTATTTCTATGTAAGGGTAAGTTGTGATGTCCCTTATGAAAACTACTTTGCATAAGGGTAATGGCCCAGTTACCCTTACACATCCCAATTGCACAAGGGTAAGACCATCATTACCTTTATGCAGCACCCTCCTATGTAAGGGTAAAGATTAGGTTGCCTTTACATAGCCCAGTACATAAGGTTAAACTTGTGATTCATTCTTTCTCTGGTTTTAAAAATTGAAGGAAGATTCTCATTATTCAATAATATTATAGAAGTCAAGAAACAAACTTTGAATCCTGCTTAAAAATTATGTAACGCCTTGTTTATGTGGACCGTGGAATGTAGTTTTGAAAGTTTTATTACATTGAATCTAGTCATTGCAAATGATTTATCAAACCCTAACATATTATATTATGGGGATATTATTTCATTTGCAAGTTTGGTGTTTGCAATCTTAATTTTTAATTCATATGATCCTGGTAACATGACACATTTTTGTAACGTCCTGGATTTGGGTGCCACTCAACGGGTGTCCCGAACCCGGTTGGTCACATGACCTCAAGCACATTTCTCCAAATGCTAGAGGCTGCCGACTAGCAGCGAGGGCCCAGGTCTGATAGTGGGGAAACTATGCCCTCATTTGTCAAAGTGTACCGCAGTGGAACAAAATACAAGCATCTGAAAATGGAAGCAGTAAACAATACAAATGCTGAAATAGACAGAGTACAGAAGTAAAGAAAAGACCAACAATCATAAATAATGATGTAATATGTACCTAAGTCTAAGAAATCAGTCAAAACAGGATACACTACAATCTGAAACAATACAATACAAAGGAAAAATACAACAAAGTAAAACAAAATAGCGCAGCAGGAACTCACCAGCATCGCAAGCCTAAGCTTGGTCTCATGCTCTTCTACTCCTCTGCAACATCAAGTACCTGTATAGGGGCTCTTTACTTTATCTACACCTACAGAAATATAATCTATTTGGGCCGAAGACATGACCCAAATAGGGTGTGAGAAATAAATTTCAGTAGGCAACCACCAAAGGCCCATGCCCAACTGTTAGTGAAAATGTGCAACAGCAGTGTGCAGTAATGAAATGCAGTAAAATAGGAAGTACTCGAAAGTAGCTACTCCTACCAGTTCCATTACCATTTAATTATTATTTAAACAATTCCAAGCCTGTGCTTTATCTTGGAAGCTATAACATCAGAAATTACCATAGTGAAATATTCAAGGTAAACAGTGTCCTTAGACATAAGAACTGTTTCCCTTGGGCTAAACAGAACCACACCCTCAGGCTAATCAGTATCACGCCCTCAGGCTAAGAACCACGCCCTTAAGATATAAGTATCATGACCTCAGGCTAATAAGAACCACGCCCTCAGGCTAATAAGTACCATGCCCTTAGGCTAATAAGAACCACACCCTTAGGCTAATAAGTACCATGCCCTTAGGCTAATAAGAACCACGCCCTCAGGATAATAAGTACAAGCAAGTAACTGGGCCGAGCCCAAAGCATAATCAAGCATTTCACATATGTTTCCTCTCAAGAAAACTCAAATCATTCTATAATCATGGCATACCCTTGAGTATCCTGGCCAAACGGCTAAACAAGGGAAACGTACCCATGGGGTGGCCCTGGATCCAAGCAATGATCCCCAAAACAGAAGTTATACATATTAATTAAATTACCTATGCAATTCTAGGTATTTAATTAATCAAGGCCTCGGTCATACGACACCCCAAACATGGGCACGTAGCACAATGGTACTCAAAAACACTCAGGAATTGGAATTAAACATCGGACCACCTACCTTGATCTCCTCTGATCAAAATATGTGAACGACGAATCCTGAATCGTCCAAGAACAGCGTAGATCTGGGATAACAGATTTTCCATTCAAACATAAATAACTTCCCCTTGGGAAAGAATTGGAAGGAAAGACCTAAGAAGAAGGAAGGTCTTACCCGCGCGGTCCAATCGAGATCGTCGGCGGAAGAATCGGATTCTCCGTGAACGTTTAGGATCCCCTCTAAGCCTCGATCGTCTCTCCCAATGCTCCTAGTTCGTTCAACGCTTCCTCTATTGAAAGAGGAGACTACTACTCGTTTTAAGAAAAAAAAACAAACTACACAGCATGTACTCTCGAGTACACAGCGTGTACTTCTCATTTTTTTAACTGTTCCACTGGCGGCTATTTTACACCGCCGCAAAGTTCATCTATCGACATGAGTACACGGTGTGTATTTCTGAATACACGGTGTGTACTGTCGCTCGGCTAGCGGCTACTCCCACCGCCTTACTATTTACCTGCCGATTGATTACACGACGTGTAAATACCAAGTACACGGTGTGTAATTAGTTTTTACACCCTTCATCGTTGACAAGCCTACACGCCCTATGTACTCATCCTACACGGCTAAAATACATAGCGTGTGGAAAAGTACACAGCGTGTACCCGTAAAATTTGGGATTTTCCCCATTTTTCTTATTTTCTTAAAAACCTTAAAGGAAAAAAGGAAAAGAAGAAACTTGTACCTCAAAAACAAGAATCGAGTTCTTACAAACTTCCCCCCTTAAAGCAATTCATCCCCAAATTGTCCTTCCAATGGTGGTGAAGATAAAGCTCAGAACAACTCTGGCCACTGAGAACGTACGTCGGTCTCCCACTCCCAGGTTTTATCCTACACTCATCCATGCTGCCATAGCACCCGTACGAGAGGAACTGAACGGCCTCAGAGAACCTCTGTGCTTCTATCAACAATTCGAATCAAATGCTCCTCAAAGGATGCATCGACCTGAAACTCAACCTCCTCAGGCTGAAAGACGTGAGACGGTTCTGAGTGATAATGGCGCAGCTGAGATACATAGAAGATGTCGTGCATGGCCCGGTACCTCTGTGGTAACTACAACCGATAGTCAACCGACTCGACTCTATCCATAATCTCAAACGGCCCCACATACCTTGGTGACAGTTTGCTCTGTCTCCTGATCCGCCTGTGTCCCAACCGCGGTGAAACACGAAAGAAAACCTGATCCCCAACCACGAACTCCAAGGGTCGTCTGCGGCGATCAACATAAGATTTCTGACGAGACTGTGCGGTAGCCATCCGCTTCTGAATCAACTGGACCTGCTCTGAAGTCTCCTGTATGAGACGTGGTCCCGGTAAAGTTGTCTCACCTGCCTCTAACTAGCACAGGGGTGATCGGCATGACCTACCATATAAAGCCTCATAAGGTGTCATCTCTATAGTTTCCTGAAAACTGTTGTTGTAGGCAAACTCGACCAGGGTTATGTGCTTATCCCAAGAGACCCCCAAGTCTAGAACGCATGCACACCGCATGTCCTCAAGCACCTGTATTGTACGCTCTGATTGGCCATTAGTCTGAGCGTGGTAAGCTGTGCTCAGAAGCACACCCAGTTCCCTCTGAAAACTCTGTCATAAACGAGACGTAAAGCGGACATCCCTATATGAAACGATAGAATGAGGAACCCCATAAAGACGTACCACCTCTCGGATATACAACTTTCCGAGCTCATCAACACCGAAGGTCTCCTTGATCGGCAAAAAGTGATCTACCTTTGTAAGTCTGTCCACAACAACCCACACAGCATCATTGCCTCGAGGTGACCTTGGTAACCCGGTCACGAAGTCCATCGCGACATCATCCCATTTCCACTTCAGAATGAGTAACTGTTGTAACAGTCCTGCTGGCCTCTGATTCTCCGCCTTCACCTGCTGACAGGTGGAACATCTTGCAACAAAACCAGCTACTTCTCGTTTCATACCTGACCACCAATAATGACGTCTCAAGTCATGGTACATCTTGGTAACTATGGGGTGCACTGCTCAAGTTGAAACATGAAACTCCCACATCAACTCCTCGCATAAATCCCCTGGAACCCACACTCGTCCATGGACACGTAGTACCTCATCATCACCTATTATCCAACTGGGAGGAGGGTCCTCACTTGCCACCGACTCCCGTAGAACTAGGCCTTCCGAATCTGATAGTTATCTCATCCTCAGTCTATCTAGGAGGGTAGAAGTCACAACTAAGGAAGAAAGATAGGCTCGCCCCTGACTATCATGCACCTCCAAATGCATCTTAGAGAACAAGGTCATAAGCTGCCACTCACTGCTGGCCTCCTGCACTGCCTGTAACTGAATCCTCCTACTCAGTGCATCAGCAACTGTGTTACCCTTACCAGGTGTATAGGCAAGCTCGAAGTCGAAGGATTGAAGGTATTAAACCCACCTTCACTATCTCATATTCAAGTCACGCTAGATGAAGATATATTTGAGACTATTTTGGTCTGTAAACACCACAAAATACTCTCCCAAGAGATAATGTCTCCAACAGTGTAACGCATGAACAACTACGGCCAACTCGAGATCATGCGTCGGGTAATTCCTCTCATGTGGCCTCAACTGTCGAGACTCGTACGCAACTACTCGATCACCCTGCATCAACACTACTCCCAGCACAATACCTGATGCATCACAGTAAACTGTATAGCTCTTCCCTTTCTCTAGAAGTATCAGAACTGGTGCTGATTTCAACCTTCCCTTCAGCTCCTGAAAGGCTATCTCGCAAGCTTCTGACCAAACGAACTTCGCACCCTTTTTAGTCAAACCCATCAACGACACTACTAAGCGAGATAAGTCCTGTATAAAGTGCATGTAGTAACCAGCCAGCCCCAAGAAACTCTGTATCTCAAATACGTTCTTAGGCTGCTCCTAGGAAACCACTACTCTCACTTTCTCTGGGTCTACTGCAAATCCTGCCTCTGAGATGATATGACCCAAGAAGTGTATCTGGTCCATCCAAAAGTGGCATTTTGAGAGCTTATCATATAGTTGATGCTCTCTTAGTGTACTTAGAATGATCTGAAGATGGGTAGCATGGTCGTGTCGATTGTGAGAGTACACCAAGATATCGTCCATGAAGACTACCACGAAAGAATCCAGATAAGGATGGAACACACGATTCATCAGAGCCATAAAAACTGATGGTGCGTTCGTGAGTCCGAACATCATGACCAAGTACTTGTATAGACCATATCTGCTCTGAGAAGTTGTAAGTGGTGTGTCTGATGGTCTAATGCATAACTGATGGTATCCGGATCTCAAGTCAATCTTCGAGAACACTTGTGCTCCCTGAAGTTGATCAAAAAGATTATCAATCCTTGGCAAGGGATATCGGTTCTTGACCATCAACTGGTTCAGCTTCCGATAATCCATGCAAAGTCTGAGGGTACCGTCTGCCTTCTTTGCAAATAGGACAGGCAAACCCCAAGGAGAAGTACTGGGTCAGATGAAACCATTTGCCTGCAACTCCTCCAACTGCCTCTTGAGCTCCTACAACTCTGATGTAGTCATCCTATAAGGAGGAATGGACATCGGTGCTGCTCCTGGCACTAACTCAATAGAGAAATCCACCTATCGTTCTAGAGGTAGACCTGAAAAGTCATCCAGGAAGACATCCCTGAAACGATCAACCACTGGAGGGAAATCCTTCTGAAAAGTTCTCTGGTCATACAGATACAAACTCGTAATCTGGGTTGTCACTCCACCTCGCCCATGATGCTCGGGTCCAGCTCGGCTCGCCTGGACATCTCATTCGCCCTTGTATAGAAACTCTCCGCCCTCTGGTGATGTGAAACTCATCCTGCGATGATAGCAATCTACAAAGGCTCAAAAGGGTACCAACCAGTCCATCCTGAGAATGACGTCATAGCTCGTCATCTCTAAGACATAGAGGTCCCATAGAAAGTGACACCCACCAACCACTAGGAGGTACTCCCTGCACTGATGCACACCCGCCATTCTAAATTCCAACGGAGTGTCTAGCGTCATGACATCAAAAGAAGAAGAAACACAGAGCCCAAGGCTCTCCACAGCGGGCACATATATAAATCTATGTATAACACCAGTATCAAAAAGTACTGAAGATAAAACAGAAGCAACTAGAATAGTACCTCTGACAGTAGAAGGTCCGAGATCCTGCTCCTGTTGGGTCTGTTTCACTGCATATGTATGCCCAGTGTCGCGGCCCTGCGACATAGCCTGGCTACCCTGAGCTGACCTGCCCTACTATCTCTAAGATCCTGGTGTCTGGATCCCACGACCACAACCACCACCTCGGTCTGTATGTCCTGACGTGTTCCAATTCCCTGACTGGTAAGAAGTTGTTGGCCCTGCTCCTACACACGGAGTCTGCACAGAACCCCTCTCACTAGCCACTAGTGGAAACGTCCTACAAAAACGTTGCAGATGACCCATCTTGCCATAAGCTCGACACTCCACTGGGTCTCGTGGACACTGAGGTCTCTTGTGCCCCTCTTTACCACACTGGTAGCACCTTACCGGTCCACCTGAAGAATTCTTCTGACTAGTACTGCCACCGTGAGAGAAATTCATCTGCATTTTCCTCTTATTGGTAGAAATAGTACCAGAAACCGGTGTTGAACCACCCTGGCCTGCACCACTAGCTTCCCGCAGGTTCCGTTCAGTAATCAGTGTTTGGTTCACAATAGCATGCACTGTAGGCAACCTGAAAATGTTCACCAGCGCTCGGATGTCATATCGAAGACCATCCTCAAAGCGTCAAGCCCTCAACATCTCATCACCCACTAGAACAGGTGCAAAGCGATGTAGCTCGGTGAAGCGAGCAGAATAATCCATCGCTAACATGGCGCTCTACTGCAGATTCATGAACTCTCGAGCTCGATCTGCCCTCAGAGTCTCCGGAAGAAAAGGTCATAGAAGACTACCTGAAAGTCTTCCCATGTCATGTCTCTGTAATGCTCTGTCTGTGTGGTAACATCCCGCCACCTCTTAGTGGAATCACGCAGCATGTATGTAGCGAGTTTGACCCTCCGCCCATGAGGCGTCTTCAGATGCTCGAAGATAGTCTACATCGAATCCAGCCAAGACTTCATAGCCTACGGTCCGCCATCCCCCGAAAACGTAGGCGTATGCTGCTGCTGGAATATACGAGTCAGCTCTGCCATAGATGTGGCAACCGGCGGTGCTCCCTGGAAGGTCTGTATAAACCACATAAAGCCTTCACGGAATTGCGCCTCCGTGCCTGTGTCCGGTATAATGGTCGGCACCGCATCTGGATCTGCTGGAGGATTCATCAGTAGCCTGTGGCCTACCATCTCTAGAGTATACTCGTTGCCGCTCTCTTGGCGAACAACTCATGGCTGTCTCGGCGGCATGACTCTACAAGGTCAAACACACACCTTCGATCAAGATCGTCAAGGGCTGCAATAATGAGTGTAAAAAGGGAACAGGAGAAAGAAAACATCCAAGTTTTACAAAACAAGACTACATGGCGTGTATAATAACTACACGACGTGTTCTATTAAGTCTTTCACATGGGTGTGTACTCTGCCAACATTGGTCGTGTAACACCCTAAACACACAGCGTGTTGTCCACACACATGGCGTGTACTTGAATTTTCTTCTCTGCCTGAGTCCCTCTACATGGCTTAGCCACACAGCTCTCTTTTGAACGAGACTACACGGCATGTATAAAGTCTACACGACGTGTACTCGTCAAGCTTCACTGACCCGTGTTGTCCGTTACACGGCCGGATACACATCTTAGACTACACAGCGTGTTCCAGGTATACACGGCGTGTACGGTTTAAATTCCAATTGCCCATGTTGTTAGTGACACGACTGACTAATTGGCTGACACTACACGGCGTGTTACACCCGCACACGGCGTGTACACCACCCCGTTTCCCCAGCCACACAGCCAAGTCCACATGGTCTCTCACCGGTCAAGACTACACAGCGTGTCTCATATGTACACGGCGTGTACTCAACGAGCTTCGTCGACCCGTGTTGTTAGAGACACAACCGGACACACGGCTCACACTACACGGCGTGTTCCAGATAGACACGACGTGTATAAGAAAGGTTTACACCGACCTGTGTTTGTTAGTTACATGACCGGATTCCCATGTTATACTACACGACGTGTTCAGCATTGACACGACGTGTATAACGAAGTTTTCATCCGTCTGTGTTGTTAGTTACACGGGCGGACACAGGGTCAACATGCACGGCGTGTACAATTGGTACACGGCATGTTCCCTCTAGAACTTCCCCATCCCGTGTCTCTGCCCACACGGCCTATGACACGGTTAGAGACTACGCGGTGTGTACTTAGGGTACACGGCGTGTACTTGAAAATTTTTCTTTTCTTCCCAAACAAAAGAGTACATGGCGTGTAGTCATAACTACACGACATGTATTCTGGGTTTTTCCGGACAGTAAGCCTTAGAAACTACCCCGAAGCCCAGAAAAACACTGAAACCAACACCTAAGTTCCAAATTCTGATTCGTGAGGGCCCATACTCCCCGCGAATCAAAGTTTGGCATCTTATATGTGTTATAACAAGGTAAATAAGTCGATGATCCACCAAATTCCGGTTGATGAGGGCCCATACTCCTCAAAAACCAAAGTTTGGAGTTCATTTACAGAACCTTACATAACAACACCCTATCAAATAGCAGGTATTTTATCAAGACATCTATCACAACAGCATGCATTTTCTAGCATGACATCTATCACAACAACATGCAATTTCTAATGCACCTACATGGTATGAAAACTATGCATGACATGTGATTCTAATATGTGCCTAAATGATGCATGAGATGGCATACCCTCATCTCATCGGGTTGCAACTAAATAGAACTCAATATAAAAAATATTCACAGCACAAAGCAAGTGTGTCACCCAACGATGAAAATTGAATTAATTGTAAAATTGCAAAATAAGAAGGAAAAAAATTGCAACACGAGGTAAATTTGTTTTTCCCTGTACACGGGTTAACTACTCCCGGACACAGCTTATTACCAAGTACTTATTCCGTCATATCTCTGACTATAGACTCCAAACAGTAAGTCAAGAAGAAAAGAACCCCTTTGATACCACTTTGTAACGTCCCGGATCTGGGTGCGACTCAACGGGTGCTCCGAACCCGGTTGGTCACATGACCTCAAGCGCATTTCCCCAAACATCAGAGGCTATCGACTAACAGCGAGGGCCCAGGTCTGATAGTTGAGAAACTATACCATCACTTGTCAAAGTGTACCACAGCGGAACAAAATACAAACATCCGAAAACGGAAGCAGTAAACAATACAAATGTTGAAATAGACAGAGTACTGAAGTAGAGAAAAGACCAACAGTCATAAATAATGATGCAATATGTCCCTAAGTCTAAGAAAGCAACCAAAACAAGATACACTGCAATCTGAAACAATACAATACAAGGGACAAATACAACAAGGTAAAACAAAACAGCGCAGTAGGAACTCAGCAGCATCACAAGCCTAAGCTTGGTCTCATGCTCTCCTACTCCTTTGCAACATCAAGTACCTGTATAGGGGCTCTTGCCCTTATCTACACATGAAACAATATAATCTGTTTGGGCCGAAGACATGACCCAAACAGGGTATGAGAAATAAATCTCAGTAGGCAACCATCAAAGGTCTGTGCCCAATTGTTAGTGAAAATGTGCAATAGCAGTGTGCAGTAATGAAATGCAGTAAACTAGGAAGTACTTAAAAGCAGCTACTCCTACCAGTTTCGTTACCATTTAATTATTATTTAAACAATTCCAAGTCTCTGCTTTAGCTTGGCAGATATAACATCAGAAATTACCACAGTGAAGTATTTAAGATAAACAACGTCCTTAGACATAAGAACGGTTGCCCTTGGGCTAAACAGAACCATGCCCTCAGACTAATCAGTATCACGCCCTCAGGCTAAGAATCACGCCCTCAGGCTAATAAGAACCAGGCCCTCAGGCTAATAAGTACCACGCCCTCAGGCTAATAAGAACCACGCCCTCATGCTAATAAGTACCACGCCCTCAGGCTAATAAGTACAAGCAAGTAACCGAGCCAAGTCCAAAACATAAGCAAACATTTCACATGTGTTTCCTCTCAAGAAAACTCAAAGCATGCTATAATCATGGCATACCATCGGGTATCCTGGTCAAACGGCTAAACAATGGAAACACACCCACGAGGTGGCCCTGAATCCAAGCAATGATCCTCAAACAGCAACTATACACATTCATTAAATTACCTATGCAATTCTAGATATTTAATTAATCAATGCCTCAGCCATACGACACCCCAAACATGGGCGCGTAACACAATGGTACACAAAAACACCAAGCAGTTGGAATTAAACATCAGACCACCTACCTTGATCTCCTCTGATCAGAATACGTGAACGATGACTCCCGAATCGTCCGAGAACAGCGCAGATATGGGATAACAGATTTCCCGTTCAAACGTAAATAACTTCCCCTCAGGAAAGAATTAGAAGGAAAGACCTAAGAAAAATGAAGGTCTTACCCGCGCGGTCCAATCGAGATCGTCGGCGGAAGAATCCGATTCTCCGTGAGCGTTCGGGAGCCCCTCCAAGCCTCGACCGTCTCCCAGTGCTCCTGGTTCGTTGAACGCTTCCACTGTTGAAAGAGGAGGCTACTGTCTGTTTTAAGCGAAAAAAACAAACTACACGACGTGTACTCTCGAGTAGACGGCGTGTACTTCTTATTTTTTAAACTGTTCCACTGGCGGCTACTTTACACCGCCGCAAAGTTCATCTATCGACATGAATACACGACATGTATTTCTGAATACACGGCGTGTACTGTCGCTCAGCTGACGGCTACTCCCACTGCCTTACTGTTCACCTGCCGACTGATTACACGGCGTGTAAATACCAAGTACACGACGTGTAATTAGTTTTTACACCCTTCATCGCCGACAAACCTACACGCCCTATGTACTCATCATACGCGACCAAAATACACGACGTGTGGAAAAGTACACGGCGTGTACCAACAAAATTTTGGATTTTTCTCATTTTCCTTATTTTCTCAAAAACCTTAAGGAAAAAGGAAAAGAAGAAACTCGTACCTCAAGAACAAAAACCAGGTTCTTACAAATTTCATGCAAGATCACATTAGAAAATAATTATCTTGTTTTGTAATTTAAATGTTACTTAAATCATTAAAATTTATAACTCTTGATTCACCTTCTTTGAAGGTTATCCTTACTCCAATCCCTTAAAAAAAAAATATAGGAATAAAACCATTTTTAGGTTTAGTGTGACCAATGTTTTAATATGAAAACATTGAATAATAAGAAATGAAGGAGAAAATCCAACACACATAAAAAAAATAGGGATGGCGGAACGGAGAAAAGTGTTTTTTGGCCTGTTTTTGTCCATAAAAAATAATTGATCATATTTTAAATTTCACGGAACGTTTTATATAAACAGTTGAATTATGAATTTATTAGTTAATACACCTAAAAAATAGATATATATAATCATGAAAAGCTATTTTGATTGAATTTTCATAAACTAGCAACCATTTTTTAAATAAAATTAATTTTCACTAGAGCTGGTTTGTTTAGAATATTTGAGAGCTAAGATCACTTAAAAAAACACTTAAAATTACAGGTTTATTATTTAAGTTTTTTTCAAAAAAAAAGGAATCTTTTTTTAGCATTCGTGATTAGATTTTTTATAACTTGATTTATGATTGCAAGTAAAAATTTACTTTTCTGTGATAAACCAAGCGTAAAATAATTAACGTTTTTTTAAATCACTTCCCCAATTTATCTAAAAAACACCAATCTTTTAAGTTGAAACAAACTCAGTTTAAAATAATTTTTTTCCGGCTTAAACAAATGCGTGCTAATCAAATAATTTATAATCCATTCGGACAGTTTTTTTTTTCTTAATTTCTTTCTTAAAAAAATACTGACTTATTGACCCTGTTTCTGAGATTCGGAAGTCTGGTCGTCGGGCGACCCACCTGCGACCCAAAGACGTAGACGAGGAGGAACAAGAGCAGAAGAGAGGAAGGAGAAGAAGAATAAGAAATGGGGAGGATAATGGCTCCCCGTAAGCGAGGTTCGTCGGACACTTCAGAAAAGCCTTCCTCGGATTCAAATCATCAGAAATCCCACGAAAGCAGCACTGATTCCCCGATTATATATCCATCTAAAGTTGGGATGATCCTAAAATTTTCGATCAATTTATTGATCCCGTACCTGTATCTGCTGTTCTTCTACTATAGGATCGAAAAAGAGCTGAAGATATCGATTACCATCAACGCCGCACTTTGCGGCGTCGGCTTCTTTGCCACTTACGCTTTGATCCCTGTAGCTTCCAGATATGTTTTCAGGCGCAATCTATTTGGATATGATATCAATAAGAAGGGCACTTCTAAAGGCTCAATCAAAGTGTTAGTCTTCTGTTTGTTTCTCCTCCTCATGGAAATCATGCCATTCTTAATTTAAGATTTGCTTGTGATTATGCTGGCATTTGCCAATCCTGGACACTTCAGATACTCTCTTTCGGAATTATGCCTGCAAACTTTGATCTTATTGCACAATATTATCAAAATTTTTCTATTTATCTTAATTCATCTCCTGCAGGCCCGAATCACTTGGTATTGTTATTGGCAGTCTTTTTGGTGTTGAAAATCTTATTTCAGAGCTTTAACTTCACGTCGGATTCCAATGTAGGTGTTTGTCTTCATTTTTAATTTGCTTTTGGAAGAGATTTTCTGTATTTTGCATCCTTATAATGTCTAAACTGATGGTAAAAGCCGAGTGTATTTCAACTAAAGCAGGGTTATAAAACGTTCCTAGCAGTACTTACTAATGTTCCCCATTGCAACTTTTAGGCTCCAAGTCTGGTGGGAGAGGAGACGGTATCTGTGCACTGTGGGGGAAATCTGGGCCTGCCCATACTGGACCCTAGTGAGAAGGCAAATCCTGGGTGTTGCATAAAAAGTTTCATTTCATTATGGAAATTTACTACTAGTCTACTAAACTCGGGGGAAACTTAACCAATACATTGGCAAACAAGCAAAAGATTTACCCTTCTGTGGAGTTCTCATTTGTAGTTGACAGCTGCTAGATGATATGAATGGCGTGGATGTTTGTAAAGTAGAGGTTTTCATCTTGTTGCTTATAGCATAGGAATGCCAAATGCGGGCAAGATGTACATGGCCAAATCCATTCAAATTTTTGGGTTGTAAAAAGAAGGAAAAGTAACATTTTCACTCCTCAAACCTTCTCTTCATTAAGAAACCAGTCCCTAAAGTTTAAATGGTTTGAAATTCCTCCTCAAAATTTTGAAAAAATGGTTTTTTTGATCTGTAAGTTTTCATGATATTAAATATTTCCCCCCTAAAATTTGAATAAACTTAACACCAGCTCTTGTAAATTTCAAACATGTGACCCATATATTTTAAATTTCTGTATTTTGCAGTTTCTATCCTTTGGATCTCATGATCTTTTTATTTTAAATCTCACCAATAAGTGAAAATAATAGTATTTAACTTCATTAATCCAGTCAACTTTTATTTACATATTATTACTTTAATGCATATAAATCCAATTAGTCTCATTTTGATGTTTAAGATTGATAAATATAAACCTGTGATTTGAAAATTTGCAGGCTAATTAAAGAAAGCTGAAATTACAGGGACTAATTTCTTAACTGAGTGAAAATTTGAGAATTAAAAAACGACATTTTCTCTGAAATGGACAAAATGGCCATATAATGAAAACAGTGGAAAGAAGAAATAACACTGTTGAAATAGTATTAAAGACCACTAGCATGCATGGGAAGCAGTGGATGTTAAGTTTGTTTTATTTGTTTTTTTAATGGGTACCCAAAGGCGTTGCCATGATTTGAAGGCATAAGAAGGAAAAGTGAATACCGTAGGAATTTGGTTTTGGGTTCCAAATAAAGATATAATAACTCATGATTGCCAGAAGGCGACATTCAAAGCCCGGATGGGAATTGGGGAGGGCTGGAATAAAGGAAGATTGGTTTAAAGAAAATCAATTCACTTATATTTTCTTGTAGTTTGCTTCTGAGAACCCACCCAAAGACGCTAACTTGATTGTGTGAGTGGAGGACTTGGAGTTGCAGGGATGGAAGAATAAAGAGGCTGCTGGATGCAATGAGAGCCCTTCCCCCCTGCATTGAACATTGAAAATCCAATGCATCTCCTCTTGCATGGATTGAGCAAGTGAACCCATAATAATTCTTATTCAAGCCCAAATGTAACTTATAAGTTCAAGATATTTGAGCGGACGAATTGTGAAGCCCAATTAGCATGATGAGTCTCTGAAGGATGAAGACAACAATGTCAATTTCGCTGGGCCTGCGAAACAAAGTCAAGACTTATGTGCTGAAACGATGTGTTACACTTCATTAAAATCAAAATCCATGTGGTGGAACTATGTGCTACAATTCCACAAAGTTTTCATTAGACTTACGCCTTTTAACTTCAAGAGGCCAAGTAGGTTTAGACTTTTTGACTTTAAGAGATTATACCCTTGGCAACTGTATCATCCCTTGGGTATAAGCCTTTGTAATTTTTTGGGCATTCAAGAATCAATTAGAGAAACTTTTGAGTTTATTTTCTCTCATTCATGAGAGAACATTTTTACCTTCCCCTGCTTTGGTGTATACTTGTTTAACTAATCTATGAGTTGGATTGGTGATACAATATCACAAAGCCCCCAATCCATGCCTCGATCCCGGTGCGTTGTTTTGTGAATTGGATAACCAGTTCGTTATAGGCCGTGTTGTCTAAATAGCAGGCCATGCTCTCTTCTATATCGTTTGTTGGCTATTTGCATCTACTAAGCCTTAAACTTATCCTTTATCCCTTGTCCTATGCCATGAAGATCGGATCACCGACTGTGTCTTGCCTCACTGTCTTCATTTTCGTGCATTGTGTTGTCTCTGCTATATTTCCCTCTGTATTTTGATATGATAAATAAGTACTCCAACTTCCCTTGATAACACTAACCACAAAGCTTGACATGCAAGCACTTGCACAAGATTGTGACAAATTGGGGGAACTTCAATAATTAATGCAGCCAAAGTTGTTTGATAAGAATCAATTAGGACAAAATGCATGATGAAATAACCATCAAGTGGTTATATTATTATAATGCTCTAAGAAAGTGGTTATAATTCACACTCAAGAGCAAAACATATTACCGATAATAAACAACGTACTAATGAATCAAGTCATCGATTACTACTTGATGAAGCATCAAGACTTTTGTTAACCTCCATATTTTGTCACACATCTGAAATAAGAAAACTATGACTAAATGATGAAAAGTGAGCGTATATATATGTATATTGGTACAATTTTTACCTAGGTGGAGACATTCATTTATAGATAAAGGAAAACAAATACAAGTAGGAGGAAACTGATTTGGGACTCGGAAATACACTTAACCCGAAAATACACTTAATCGGGTCTGACACTCCCCCTCAAGCTAGAACAGGTATAGCTTGGAAGAAGAGTCTCACAAAAAAGAAAGTAAGAATACATCAATAAACAAGATCGCACACACTCCCCCTTAAGCAGGGTTGCTGATGTCGTGGATGCCCAACTTGGTGCATAGAGAGTCCAGTCGAGCTCCCGACAAGCCTTTGGTGAAGATGTCGACAAACTGATGAGCTGTTGGAATGTAGCTAAAACTGTGATATGGTTTTGTTCAAGATGATGTCGAAAAAAGTGACAGTCAATCTTGATATGCTTTGTGCGTTCATAAAAGACTGGATTAGAAGCAATCTTTGTGACTGCCTGATTATTTCACCAAATGTGAGCAGAAGTTTGTGGGAGAAAACCAATTTCATGAAGAATATGACAAATCCAAAGAATTTCAGTTGTGACTGTGGCCATCGCACGATATTCAGATTCAACACTGGATCTAGAGATGACGGTTTGTTTATTGCTTCACCAGGAGATTAAGTTACCAACCAAGAAAACGGTAAACCTAGAAGTAGACTTTCGGGTAGCTAAGCAATCGGCATAATCAGCATTACAAAAGACCTCAATATTCTGATGATCGTGATGTGAATATCGAAGACCACAAGCATGGTCTTTCTTAATGTACTTGACAATGCGAAGAACGACATCTCATTGGGATTTTGTCGGATGTTCCATGAATTAGCTAACCTTGCTGACAGGATGCAACCATATGACGTTTTGTGGTAGAAAATAGTGTGATCCTTCATACTCTGAGATAGACCAAATGTAGTGATGACAGTGCAGAATCTGCCAAACCATGCACGGGGAGATTCCTTGAGCCCATAAAGAGAGCGACGAAGCCGACATACATGAGAACCGGCTTCTGAGGCAAGGAAGCCAGGTGGTTGTTGTAGATATACTTCTTTTTCAAGAAAACCATGTAGAAATGTATTCTTGACATTAAGTTGATGAAGAGACCACTGATCAACCGCTGCAAGAGAGATGGATAATCGAACAGATAACATTTTAGCAACTTGAGAGAATGTATCGAAATAATCAACACTATATATCTGGGCAAGCTTTTTGCCACAGGACGAGCTTTAAGGCGATGAAGAGTGTCATCTGCATTTAGGCGGACCGTATAAATCCATTTGATACCAATAACTTGTTTACCTGTCTGAAGAGGGAGCAAATCCCAGGTGTGATTGTCACCCAAAGCTTGTAATTCATCCTGCATTGCTTGAAGCCATTCAGGCTGAGATTTGGCCCTGACAACAGTATGAGGAACAAATATCATCTCGAGAGCAGATATTCCTTTGTATGAAGTTGTGTAAAGAGGATTATTCTAGCAAGAGTGAGTACCATTCCGCAATGCAATCGGCAAGTCATTAGTGCTTGTAGCAGGAGCGACGAACGAAGTTGGGGAAATGGTGTTCTCGATCGGGACAGGGGACATGTTTGATGGATGATGAGAATAAACAGAGCCAAAACGAAGACCATCTGATTGGGTCAACGGAGGCAGAGGTGGGTGGATGGTGAGAGAGAGACAATCATAGAGTGATGATATCTATGATGCAATCCTGGAATGATATTAGCAAAATCACATAATAGACTGTGAAATTACAGTAGAAGACAAGGAATGAGAGATTATCTCCGCAGAAAACCACTTCTCGGAGCCGCGGCCAAGACCTCCCAATGTCCGAACCTCTTTCACCCGTGCTGAGTTGCAAAATCATCTGTACCCCTTCCCCTCATGCACTTCTCTTATTTATTACTTCCCAACCATCTCGACAACCCCTACCCTCCCCAACTACTTTCTACAACAATGTACTAAATTGCCCCCGACGGTTTATGCCCACTCCCTCCTATGGACTTATGGACAGCCCCACCAGCACATGCCCACACACGGCAGTTAGCCCCACATTCCTAACAATCGCCCCCTCCCCCAAAAACCACATTGCCCTTAAGGTGGATAATTAGTGCAAGCTCTGAATGAACTTGTTCTCCGTAGTAGTAGATCTTCAGAACAACAACACAATAGCAGGTCATACAACTCCTGAATTCGCCAACCCGTCTTTATAACATTTTGTGCCTGACCACTGATAGAACTCCCCGCCCCAAAGAGTAAGCAAACAACAGTGTAAAAGTATATTTGTTGTAGAAGTATAATATAAAACCAGAATTATAGTGTGAAGGAGACGAAGAAGAGTGGAGGAAGAGAGGAGTTCTCGAGAGTCACTGCTGCTCCCTCGCCCAAGCCAGAAGACCGAACCTACCAACTGAAAAATATTCCCCGACCCCCCTCCCCGCTCCCTTATATAACCTAGCTCCCTTCCCACGTGGCTAGAATCCCCCACTAACCGCCTCCCCTACTGCGACCCTTTTACCCCTTCTAGAATGTACTTTCCAACCCTTTTCCTCCTTTTGGAATTTAGGCTTCCAGGTTATTTAGTAGAGCCGCGGTCTTTATCACTCACTCCACCTTGAAAATCAGTCTTGTCCTCAAAGACCGGGGAAAGAAAAGTGATCATGGTGGATAAATGCTTCTTTCATGTGACGAACAACACTACTGGGCTGAAATCTCTCTTTGGAGCGCGCTGCCATGAGCCAAATTGATCCAGGAAGATTGGGTGTTGGATATGGAAATTCCCCTGTACCGCACATTATGCTTTGGCCAAAACAGGACAACACTGCTGATTCAGGGCCATGCGGATATGGTCCTTTATAACACACCCTTATGTCACAGGTACGCCTAACAATCTCCCATATGTTCCTCCCTTCATCTCAGGCCCAATTTGGAGTGATGAAGTTGGGGTTCCTCCGCCAACACCTCCCCTTCTTCCACCTGGAAGGCCCCTTGTGAGCTGCTGTGAACTAGGCTGCGATTGTTGTTGCCGCAAACCCTCTCCCTGCATGTAAAATTTGCATGGTCCTCCTTTAGAAATCTGGGGGCCCACTCCTTTCATTTTAGCTGGTGCAACATGCCTGGCCAGGTAGATTGCCTGCAATTGGGGTGTTGGGCTGTGTAGTAGACTCTAGCCGCATGCCCCCACTTGCAAACCGGCCTGTGGCTCGTCCCTCGACTCTTCTGCACCCTCGCCTCTCCTATTATTGCGTTATGAGATTCTTGTGAACGTGTTTGTCTGGTTTTTAAATATATAGGTTGGCTCGAGTGTTCAATTTCCTTAGATCCCTTCCGCCAGATGCATGAAATTCAGCTCCAAGCTCCACTTGTGTCTGGTTAGATGCGTTAATGGTAACATATTCCCACCCCTGCGCCCGACTCCATTGTGTCCATTAATGGGCTCACCCTCCTGCAATGGTGTCTTCTCCGGGCGACGCCTCGGGAGCTGTGTCTCCCTAATGATGAGTTCCTCTGATCGCACGCCGATTTCCTCTATGATTCCAGGCAATTGCTCCAAACATCACGCCGACTTGCTAGGAAAGAATTTCCCGAGTTTCGCCTGATCTTTCTTTTCCTTCGACATAGCTTTTACCGTCGACTCAAGTCTCGTCAACGCTGCTTCATCGCGTCGCTTCGCCTCCATAGCACCTGACGTCGCGAAGTGCACTTGAAGCAGCGTTGGTGACAGAGCAGGTAGAGTCGCCTCTTTGCCACCTATAGGCGTGGCTAATTCCCCCATGTTTACTGTTGACTGTGTGCTAGCCTATAGTGGATAAAGAGTGGGTAACTCACTCTGCGTGATTGCTAGTAAATTTTGTTATTAAAGCCGTGGTCTGCCCAGGCGCCAGACTGAAGACAACTGTCTCGTCACGCCTCTGCTCTCTCGTTTCGCCAATGTCCATGCCAGCGTCAATGCCCATGCTAGCGCTAATGCCAATGCCAATGCTAGACGCCGCGGAGTGCACCCCAAGCAGTGTGGGCGTCTGTGAAGGCAACATCGCCTCCTACTGCGGTATCTTCTTCTACTAATGGCAGAACGCCCCGTTTAAGAATTTTCGGAATTCCGTTTGGAACTCCGCTTGTTCTTGCATCTCCCGATCCCAACTTTGCTGGCGCTGCGTGAACATTTTCACGTGCAATGCGATAGTTTTTATGTGTTGTGCTATTGTTTCGAGGCACTGCTTCACTCCATCAAGACAAGCCTGCTGGGGCGCCTCCATGGTCTGCTCGCTCCTCCGATTTCTTGTTTTCTTTCCTTTTTGCCTCTTTTTTTTACCATCGGGTCATGCTCCCCTCTTGCAAGCTCAAATCAAGTGACACTCCTCTTCAGTGAGCAACTCATCCGACAATGCACCTCCATCCATGTGAATGAAATCCGGCGGCACGCCTCCTTCCGCGCGAGGTACCATCGGCAGCAAAGCTCTCCTCCCCTGTGAGGATGATCCAACAGTGTTTATCTTCGGTTTGTTGCCCCGTAAGCACTCCCCTTCGGTTTGTAATCGGTAGTGCCCTCCTCTGGTAGTTCATATTCGAAAGCCCTCTCTTCCTATAAGAGTGTAACTGATTGTGGATCCCTCCTGCGAGAGTTTTCGGTAGTGCGCCTCCTCCCCCGGACGAATATTATCATCGGGAAGTTTAATCCGACAGTTTGGACCAAGTGATAGAACTCCCCGCCCCAAAGAGTAAACAACCAACAATGTAAAAGTATATTTGGTATAGAACTGTAGTATAAAACCAGAATGACAGTGTGATGGAGATTGAGAAGAGTGGAAGAAGAGAGTTCTCGAGAGGCACTGATAGGAACCTGAGCAAGGGTAATTGAGCCAGGGTAATTTGGTCATTACTGGGGGATAAGAATATTGTTAGTATATTTGTTTCATTTGGATCACGGGGATTGGTTATAAGTAGGGCGGGGGGTAAGAGAGAAGGGGAGCGAAAATAATGTTTAGGAATCGACCGTGAGGCTTGGGCTTAACTTCAACTTGGGCGGGAGTCTCTCCCGAATTGTCTTTGCTGTTTTCTTCTCCTCGCCTTCCTCTGTAATTGATGTTGCTTAATACATATAGAATTCACTCCCTATCCTCTGTCTCTATCAATTGGTCCGACATGCCGCTGGCTCCTCATTTCTCAAAGGAGGCGCAGTATCAAAACTCCTCCCTGTTTGTTAGTCGAATTCATCTCGTCCAGTGGCAGCACACACCGCCTGTGAAAATACCAATGACATGACTCTGCATGCCGGGTATGTTTGAGCTTTGGCTTTTATTGGCAAAGGGACCTATGACTGTGTTCACCTGGACACATCTAAAGAAGTACTACTTGAGGATTAGGAAGCCCTTGCAACTACGTCTGAGTTCCCGTCGACGGTAGCACAATTGTCCGCATCGCACTCAGGGGAGCTTGACGAACATGGGCTGCAAAGCTGGAGCAAGGGGTTGGCTGAAAATCACGACGACACGACCTCCGGTCGGAAACTTCCATGTTCGTAATTCTGGAGCAAGAGACGCGACAGAATGAGCCGACACAAACATGGACTCTTGTTGTGTTACCACCAGCTGCACTGGTCACGCCCGCGGTGACGGGACGAGGTCCCTGAGTTTATAGAGGAGGCCCTTATAGTTTTTACAAGCAAGAAGCAGGGTGGTGCTAACCGCACTTGCGGCCCAGTTCATTGCATCACACAAGGCACAAGGGGCCTTTCCAAGGGAAGGAGGGATAACGTTACGGAAGGAGGGATAACGTTACGGAAGGAGGGTCTCTCAACTTTGTCTATCCAAAACGGATCCATGAATGAGGACGGAGCATTTGAGAGATTGTGTGGCGTGCATCTGCAACAAGGGCACGTTATACAGGACCACAACAACTCGTTCTTATAGTAGCTGGGTTGTTTGGGTTCCGCTCGAAACACAAAAGTAGGGAGGAGTATCTAGAAGATCGTTTGACATGACTGTATAGAAAGACCATCTTTCTTTAGTCTTGAGGACAAGACTGTTTTCAAGGGGCGACGAATGATAGGAACCCGAGCAAGGGTAATTTGGTCATGAAGGGGGGATACTAGTTGTTAGATGGGAGAGAATATTGTTAATATATTTGTTTCGCTAGGACCACGGGGGATTGGTTATAAGTAGGGCATGGGGTAAGAGAGAAGGGGAGAAGAAATACCGTTTAGGAATCAACCGTGAGGCTTGGACTCGACTTCGGCTTGGGCGGGGGTTTCTTCCGAAGTGTCTTCGCTGTTTTATTCTCCTCTCTTTCCTCCTTCTGTTTGTAACCGCGGTTGCTTAATACATAGAGAATTCACTCCCTATCCTCCATCTCTATCAGACACTGCTGCTCCCTCGCCCAAGCCAGAAGGCTGAACGAACCAACTGAAAAATATTCCCCGGTCCCCCCCCCCCCTGCCCCCTTATATATCCGAGCTCCCCTCCCACGTGGCCAGAATCCCCCACTAACTGTCTCCCTCTGCTGCGACCCTTTCCTGCCACTTTCCTCCTTTTGGAATTTAGGCTTCCAGGCTGTTTCGTAGAGCTGCGGTCCTTATCAACCCCACAACACATATTCATCGCCAACATAATGAACTGATCCCTCAGCAACCTCCGGATCAATTCCATCAAATAGAATGCCCATTTCAAAATTTCCAACACAATTCCTGACGTCACTTCGGATAGGAACCTTGCCAGTAAAAGAAAATTGAGTTTTTTTACTCAGTTCCAAGTCAGGACCAGACAAACTCTGCTGAACATCATTAGGGGTCGAATCTTCAGTGCTAGGCGCTGATGAACATGACAACTCATGGCTCTGCCTTGACGGAATGTGACTACTGAATTCCTGCTTAGGATTAGAGAAGCTGTTGGGAGTTGTTGATATGCTAGGACTCCCCTGCTGAAAAACTGAATTCCCATCAGCAGGAGTTTTATCTGTCAATGTGGAGCCCAGTGGATCGTCTGGTGCAGGAAAAACTGAACTATCAAAGGTAGTTATTGATACACACTCATCAAAATAAGCCATGGCTTTTTCTGAGAGGCACTTGGATATCTTTTTCCTTTCAATGCTTGTGTTTCTAGCATGGAGGGTTTTGTGCACAGTGGCAACCTTGGCATCTGGGAGTACCCCCTTTAGGATTCTGCTAGTTCTTGCCCACGATGTACCTCAACAAGGACTGCTCTCACCGCTCTGGCCCTTTGCAGGGACTCTTCAAGCTTCCTGGTAATACTCCCTTCGGTTGTCCCAGACTAATTCAACAGCCCCTTTCTCGGCCCAAAAGAGATGGGCATCCAGCTAGTTTTTCTGCACCCGAACTGCAAACTGTTGTTGAACAGTTTAGAGAAAACCCCCTGCTATATCAACCAAGTTGTCTGTTTCTCCATTTTCAGAAGACCTTGATGCACCGGGGCCTGCAGGCTTGCGATTCTTGATCTGACCAGACGTGTGCTTAGGGAAACTCACAGGAAACTTCTAAAGATATCCTGCAAGCTTGGCTTGATTAACATAATCCTCTGATTCCAACAATTTTGGAGGCTTCTATTCCTTGCCAAGTTGAATGGATTTTGAACAACAAAAGCCCAGGAGAGTCCTTGGCTTCATTGTACAACCACAAAAGTTCATGCACCTTAAATGGAGCATGCAACCCTCTGGACAGTGATGTTTCCCTAGTCTCGGCACTGGTCCTGGGAGTTTCTGCCAAGTGCACGACATTTGTTACGCGTGTTGATCAACATCGATGCACTGGGGTCTGCTGACTTGCGATTCCTGATTTGATCAAATGTGTGCTTAGGGAAATAGGGAACTTCTGAAGATATCCAGCAAGCTTGGCTTGATTAACATAACCCTCTGATTCCAGCAATCTTGAGGCTTCTATTCCTTGCCAAGTTGAAGGAATTTTGAATAACACATGCTCAGGAGAGTCCTCAGCTTCATTGTACAACCACAGAAGTTCATGAACCTTAAATGGAGCATGTAGCCACCTGGACGGTGATGTTTCCCTAGCCTCCGCACTGGTCTTGGGAGTTTCTGCGAAGTTCGTAGAGTCGCGGCATTTGTTACGCGTGTGATCAACTTTTGGCTTGGAAGTAATGCCCGACATTGAACATTTTCCTTCAAGAACTTAATACTGTATCTCCCAGAAATGATTTTTGTATCAATACCAGCATTAGCCACTTGTGGCTTCAAACTAGAAACATAGTTGGGCTCAGCGGGAGTGCTGTTTCCAGCAGACGTTGCTCTTACTGCTTGCCAAACATATTGCTTGCAGCTCTTGGTAGAAACAGCTGCAATTTCTACCAATGAAAACCCTGCATGTGGAGGTGTGAGACAGAATCATAAACCAAAACAAAAGCAGTTCCCCGTCCTTTGGAAGCTATAGCCAGAAGCGTGCACTGCATATTGAGTGGTGGTGGTGGAAGAATTTTGATAGAAACGGAGTCAGGGCCTGGAGAATAATAAGTGTAAAAGTACTTTTGTAAGGTGAAGTCTGTTTTTTTTTTTTTGGGGGGGGGGACCAGATGGGTCCACGTGTTAGAAAAGGGAGGGGGCTGGAGTTTTTGTAAGTAGGAGCGGAGAGAGTAAGGGGGAGGAGTGAACTGCATATTGAGTGGTGGTGGTGGAAGAATTTTGATAGAAACGGAGTCAGGGCCTGGAGAATAATAAGTGTAAAAGTACTTTTGTAAGGGGAAGTCTGTTTTTTATTTTTTTTTTCCGGGGGGGGGGACCAGATGGGTCCACGTGTTAGAAAAGGGAGGGGGCTGGAGTTTTTGTAAGTAGGAGCGGAGAGAGCAAGGGGGAGGAGTGAATTAAGGAGGGCGATAGGGAATCTGCCAGAGGCCTTGTACAGTGGGGACAGCTGGCCTCTATCAAGGTTGTTATTAGCCCAACTGTATTTGTTAAGGAGGGTGGACTGCTCGGGGAATATCCTCAGGGTATATGCTAGGGCCTCATAGGTTGTTAGAAGAGGTTTTTATAAATAAGAAAGGTTGGAGAGAGCTAAGGGCAGTGAGGATTTTGTTAAGGGAGTTGGCCTTATGGCTTGGGCGGGAGCTTCCCGGGGGGGAACTCTCGAGCTTTTCTTCTCGAGCTTCCTTGTCGTATTCTCTCAATTTACAAGGAGTCGGTTATGAGTTTTCATCAATTGGTCCAACTTGCCGTGCCTTGGCGTCTCCACCCTTACTCTTGCTCCGCACTGCCGCTGGAGACCCGGTATCAGTTTCGCCTTGAGGGTGTCGACCAACGCCTCGGGATGCTCAACCTCCAAATCGATTCAACGATTACGACCCTGCCCTTGACCATGCTACATCCTTTGTTTCTGATTTACCGGCCTCGCGCGCCATGGAGTCTCCCACACTTGATCAGCCCACCTTGCCGACGCGCACCCAACCAGCCTATGTTCAATAACGGTAGACACACCTGGCAGGCGCTCGACTCTTCATCCCCACTGTTGGCGTAGGCGCACTGCTAGAACCACCCTCATGGGAGGGACTCGCTGTCGTAGGCGCCACTGAGGTGAACCAACAACCTGTCGTTGCCTTCTCTCCACCCACACCAGGACTATAATGCTGATGGAGACTCGACTTCCGGCTTGTCTTGGCGACCTCGAATAGTGCGCAACGAAGCTCGATTTTGATATCTCCAACTTGACATCGCCAATAGTCAGTCTCACCATGAAGTACCAGACTTGGGCTGAACATGAGCGTAATGAGTAGGCCAAATTCCGATAGATACAACCACACAAATTTGTCGAATTCTGCATGTACATCTCTGGCCTGGTACGCAACCTTAAGAATGCCCCACTACCTGATGAGAACCATCCACCCTTTGTGGCTGCGACGGACTCCGCACCGTTTGGTGCTACGTCGATGCATGGACACACTGCGAGAATGGCTGCTTGCTGTGGTGAGGTTTCTGTTTTCGTCGACAGTACCTGCGCAACTTGGAGAAGCAACATCAACAAGAGGAGCGGATTTCGTTTACATCAGCGACGACTAAAGCATTGCCAGGGAAACAGTGCAACAACAACATGATAATGTACGACCGTTGGAGCAGGGGCCCAAAGGGTCCTTACCACAAGACAAGGGCGTTATCAGACGGGTTCCTACAACCATCGGTGCCGCTGATCCTCTTTTAGCTGCTCGGAAAGTTGGATTCCTAGTGTCTGATGATCATGCCCCACGAGGTTGGCTTCAGAGGAGTTTAGGCCTCCCACCATGGCGACTGTTCATAACTGCCAAATCTTGGCCTGTTTTTGGAGTCGAACAACAAACAAGTACATTTGAGTTGCATTTAGTGGTATTGCGAAGTGCACAGGTGAATAGATGACGTCCTATAAGTTTTTAACTAGGGGAATGCTCCATCCGACAACTATGGAGAAGCACGGGGACGAACTGAGAAATAAATTTCAAACAAGCCGGGAGGAGCATATGGAAAATTGATTGACATGACTACATGGGCAGTGCACATTATCACTATCCTCTGTTCCATGGAGAAAGGTTGGTCTGAGAAATTGCTTGGCATGCCGGGTTTGTGTTGCTTGGCATGGAGCAATTGAAAGTAAAGGCACCCAATGCCACAAACCAAGCAGTTCTTGGAAAGGGACTTGATGCGCACACTGCCCTTCAGGTTATATCGAGGAGACATTCAACTTCCTATCACATTGCACACCTTGAGGTCAGGGTGGATTTTTAGGGGGTGGTTGTGTTGGGGAATCTGCCAGAGGCCTTGTACAGGGGGACAATTGGCCTCTATCAAGGTTAGCCCAACTATATTTGATTGGGAGGGTGGACTGCTAGAGGAATATCCTCAAGGAATATGCCGGGGGGGGGGGAACAAGTTGTTAGAAGGGGTTTTTATAAATAGGCAAGGCTGGAGAGAGCTGAGAGTGATGAGGATTTTGTTAAGGGAGTTGACCTTGTGGTTTGGGCGGGAGCTTCTTGAGGAACTCTTGAGCCTTTCTTCTCTCTTCTTCCATTTTCCTTCCTCCTCCCACCTGTATTTCTGTTCGTGTTCTCTCAATTTATAAGTAGTTGGAAAATATTCTCCTTCCATTCTCCAGTCCTTATTTATAAAACCCCTTTTAACATCTTGTGGCCCCCCCCGACATATTCCTTGAGGATATTCCTCCAGCAGTCCACCCTCCCTAACAAATACAACTGGGCTAACAACCTCGATAGAGGTCAGTTGCCCCTCCTGTACATGGCCTCTGGCAGATTCCCTATCAGTTCCTTAACGTCTGGAGAAGACACCACTTCGGGAGGAGGCACATCCACCGATGGAGCCAGATGCTTCGGCCTCATATTTGGTGGAATTGGGGAATGTCGGAAAAACCTTCTCTACCCCTGCTTACGGTGGTTTAACTCAGTATTCAGCTGCCAGAAGGGTGAATCTTCCGGGTTTTGACGCCCAAGACTCGCATGGATGGATTGCGCGAGCCGACTTATTTTTCCTCATCAACCAAACTCTGGAGGATGTAAAGGTATCCCTCGCCCAACTAAGCATGGAAGGAGTCACAATTCATTGGTTCACTATCCTTAGCGAAGCTCACCTGAAAGTGTCTTGACAAACGTTTAAAAAAGAGCTTATAGAACGCTTTAGCGGACTAGAAATTCATAATTCTTATGAGGAATTTGCGGTGCTATACCAGCAGGGTTCGATCCCCGAATACATTGAACAGTTTGAATATACGGCCTCTCTGCTTCCTCGCCAGCCATAGATTTAGCATGTGGGATATTTCCTTCACGGACTCCGTGACGACATCCGCAACCGGGTATGTATACACAACTCAGATACATGTCTCCAAGCAATGCGGGTGGCTAAACACGTTGAATTGGTAGTACGAAGAGGAATGAGAGTACATACGTGGGGGAGCTGTAACACCCTGAGATTTAAAAAAAAGAAAACCATGTTCGATAGTGTATACGAAACGCAACACTGAGCCTAAACAAACCATGAAATATTATTTAATGCGACAATTATAAGACGTTAAGACTGTTATGAATATGACAAACTAAATTATAAAAATTATATGATTTATACATGTATAAAATAAACTCATTGGTTATCAATTGATTAGTAACGAAAATAAAAAAAAATCAATTGAAAGAAAAAGAAATGTTTTTCTAAAAAACTGTTTTATGCACGCAATGTGTCTATCTTAATAAATGAAATTAATCACAATTGATGAATGATTTTAATGAAATTTATATATTATATTCAATCAAATTTGTTATCATTCATCTTATATTTTTCTAGGCATAGGATAAGAATAACTTCAGTTTTATGTTTAAAAACTGTATTTTTTCTAAAAAACTGTTTCGTTGCGTTTTGCACAATTATTTTAAATTATTTTTTGCCATTTTTAGAAAATGTATTTGACAAAATGAATATTTTTTAAATCAACATGTGAAAATTATCCTGTGGATTTTTGAGAATTTTATGAAAATATTAGTTTTTTCGATTAATAGTGAAAAATATTGATTTTTATTGAAAACTACGTTTTCGTTTAAAGCATTTACAAAATTTCATTTTGTTTTAAAATGGTTTTAAAAGTAACATTAGTTCAATTATATTATGATTAATTCAATTTAGGTCATTGAAATCAATTTTATGTTCAATTTCGATATGAAATTTTTTTATACTTTCAAAAACTTTTTCTTTGGAAAACCATTTTTTTCATCTCGTCTGCTGGTTTAATTTTGAATTAAATTCTGTCATTTCTGTGAATTGAATTCGGTAAAATGGATTTCATATTTGGAATCTGCATAATTAATATTATATAATATGCTTAACTTAATTTTTGGTTATAATAAAATGAGTTTATCAGGAGTTAAATTAAAAAGATAAGCGTTAAAATGACCTAAAAACTTGTTTAATTCTTATTGGATGACCATATTTTGACCTTTATCTCATCTAAGGTTCGAGAATGAGCCATTTTGGAGCCTTTTGTCCAAGAAAGTGACATGACATTATTGTAAAACTTCGAAAAATTACAAGTGTGCCGCCCACCTCAATTATAAAAGGGCATCCCTCTTCGCTCCTTTTCACACTTCAAAAGACTTTTGGTTCGACAAAGCTTTGCCCAAATCCTTTCATTACTTCTCTTCCCTTCCCCCGTCTTAGAGGTCTTGGTTTGATTAGAAAACCCTCTTAAGAAGGTTTTTGGTGAAAACCTAAAGAGGTTGTCCAAAGAAGTTGTATTGTTCTTAACCGAGTGTTTTTATTTTATTTCTTTCACTTCAAAATTTCTTTAACTATATTGAAATAATAACACCGGTATCTTCCATATACTCGGATGTTATTATGTTAATGGCATAACCTATATCTACCTCTCCTTTCATCAAATGAGGAACAAAATCGTCGATAGTGTGTACGGCGAACTACTGCCTCGCGAACCGATATAATTCGTTTTCTATCACCGCCTCTCACGATTGGATATAATGATGAATTTAATTTTTATATATGATATTTATGACATAATTATGCTTATGAAATCATAATATCACATCTATATTCTTATCTTCCTATTCGTTGAAAAGTAATAACGTCGTTTGTGCGTACATGTGGACTACCGCCTCCACGAAGCGATCTGATACGTTTTTCATTTTATTTTGACATGGATGGTAATAAAGATAGATTTAATGAATATATATGATATCTATGATATAACAATGTTTCAAAAAGGTGAATTATTATTATTATTTTTTTCATTCCATCCGTTAAAAAATGGAAACAACGATCATGCGTACGTACGACCCACCGTCTCTACGAACGGTGTAATTCATTTCTTTATCTCTAACTTTTATGGATGACTCTAAATATGTATATAATGAATATATATGATATTTATATCATTATTAAAATTTTGGTGATGATGAAACCATGATCAAAGTACAAAGACCAAAACTACCGAACCAAAACATACATGAAAAGCGAAGCAGTTATCACTCGAAAAAGTGATTTTAATAAAGAATTGTTAATAAATGGATGATAAAAGGTTATAAGTAAAACATATATGGTATGATATATATGAGTTTGGTTTTGGAATAAATGTATAATAAATCTATATTTATTATACAAGAGGTTCGAACGTGTACGAAAAAAGTCAAGACTAGGTAAGAAATTTTCTTTTTACTTTTATTTTTGCGAGACACATGCCATATTCACCACTTGTTTCTTTTATGTGGTGTATATACTGCCCATGAATGTCTTTTACAATTCTTCTCATGAAAATTATAGGATATACATATCCATCTAAAGTTATTTCCTTAATACGGGGCTTACGATTCAAAAGTTATTAAAGTGGTAAGCGTTTTATAATACAATTTTTCATTGTTTATCGGGATTGTTTATGATCATGCTTCCGATGATAAAATCTTATGATCCAACTCTTAAGAAACTCATGACTTTTCTTCTCCTCTGGTTATTTTTGGAGATTACATGTTTTCCTTTCATTTTCCTCTTTTTATGTACTCAAGAGTCCAAAAGAATGTTCTAAGGAAAAACCAACTTCATCTCTCTCTTCGATCAAAAATCATTTCTCTTTCATGTGTATGTTTTTTAAAAAATGTTTTAAATAATGCTTTTACTATTATCCAATGATTGTATAAAGTCATTTTTATCAACTTTTTACAAAATGGTTTAAAAAGAATCTTATCATTTTCCGAACGATGTACTTTTGACTTTTTGCCGAAAATGTGAAAGAAACCTTTGTTTTAACGTGTACGACATGAACGATATTTCCCGCCGTCACGACCGCTCAATGATTTAAGGCTTCCATTACAAGTTTTCAAGGTTCTTTTCTAAGAAAAAGTTTTCTTTAATATTTGGGAAATTTTTAGATTTTAAGTGATTTCTAAAATGGAAAAGATATTTTCCTCAAGAATGCTTTAATGATCTTTTTATGAAATTTCTATTAATCAACGACAACAACCTTTAGTGGTACTTATGTTTTACTGGGGATATGATCCAATAATATTATCTTTATTCTTTATCTGGATGGTTTATGGCTATGATGACGAGATGTTTATGAAACCCATTTATTTTTTTCCTAGGTTATGCTGTGATGGATTGATAAAATGTTTATGAAACCCAATTTCTTTGCACTGGTTATGATATGATGCATGTTTAAGGATTTTATGACACATATGTATGATTTTCATTATGTGACGGGTGAGCCCGAAATTATATGACTCCCCAATGCATTGGGTAAATATCAATATTCTACGAGTTCAAAGGGTACACGAGAGGTTATCCCAAGCCTGAAACAAGATGGTACACTAGAGGTTATCCGAAGCCCAAAAGAGGGTACACGAGAGGTTATCCCAAACACGAAGCAGGTACACAGGTAGTTAACCCAAACCTAACATGTTATGAATGTTTTGGTGGGTAGCCTTGACATAATTTTTTTATGCTTATGAGTATGCCACAAATCTATGACTTGTGCCAATGTTATACTCTCATGGATTATGTTCTTTGATTCCTTTATGATTCATGTTTTACGAACTGCCTCGATTTATGTCATGACTCAAGTTTATGATTTATAATATGCATGGTATGGTTTTCAAATGTTATTATCATGTCTTCATACCTTTATTCTTATGTTATGTTGATATCTCCATTGTTTACCCTTATCGAGTTCCTGAGCTCGCCCTTTCGTATGTTTTCTTTCTTCAGGTTATGAAGAAAGACATTATGTATGATATGTCTAAAAAGAGTGATAACTATGAAGAACTTAGTGGGAGATGATGTAGTTCACTTATGAACCAGTTGTTTATGTGTCTATGTTTCTAAAGATGCTCGACCTATACGATTCTGGCGTGGATCGTTTTGTTATGTAATGATTATTCATCTATTAAGATGTGATATCTATGTATGAAAAGTCGAGTCATTATAATTGGTATCAGAGGAATGTTTAATTAACCTTTGAAAACTAGGATGATAAAACTTTAGTGAAAACCCTAGGGATAAGTCAAAGTATAGTAAAATGTCTTGGAATTTTGGTGAAGGATAGAGCGAGTGGTTTATAAGTAATTACTGTTGGAGTTGGTGCTCCAGAACCAACTTATGTGTATTTTATGATAACTTGTATTCATGGCTTTGAATATTAATAAACTACTTATCACATCATGATTGTTCTTCTGCGTAATATTGTATGTGATAATGTCCTAAGAGTATCTGTTGCACTAAAAGGTCACAACAGTTCCCCGCTATGATGAGAACCCTGAAGTGCTACAACACTATTCTTAAATATATGTTCTATAGTCAGATGATATCATTTGAGGGACAAATGATATAGGCTATCAGGGGTGGAGATTCATAGGACTTTGAGACACCTCAAAGAGATTTTTTTTGGGTTGTGCACAATGGAATCGGAGAATTCTCTCAAACCTTTTAGATCTCTCTTCTCCAAGATCGCTCCCAAGAACGAAGAACAATATTCCTCCACCATATCAAGGAGAACAGTTTGGAAACAATTCTCGTAGCGACCAAAGACGGACGACGCAAGCGCAAAGATTTGCCGTGCTAGCACCCGAAGATTTTTTCGGCGACGTCTGGAGATTCGTGGAATGCGTGTGGATCACCGTTAGAGAGAATCTGCACTTGATTCCTTCAATGCAACGACGAAGTAATGCATATCTGTTGCCAAATTCATCAATGGAAAAAGAATTCCATCAAAGTAATTCTTAATTAATTAAATTGATTATAAATAATATGCGATGATCCTCCCATTGATTCCGACGTGATTTCTATTGTCTAATTTTTTGATCTAATTCCGTTGATCACTACGTTCAACATTGAGACACCTCAAAGAGATTTTTTTGGGTTGTGCACAATGGAATTGGAGAATTCTCTCAAACCCTCTTCTCCAAGATCGCTCCCAAGAACGGAGAACAATATTCCTCCACTATATCAAGGAGAACAGTTTGGAAGCAATTCTTGTAGCGATCAAAGACGGACGACGCAAGCGCAAAGATTTGCTGTGCTAGCACCCGATGATTTTTTCGGCGACGTCTGGAGATTCGTGGAACGCGTGTGGATCACCGTTAGAGGGAATCTGCACTTGATTCCTTCAATGCAACGACGAAACAACGCATATCTGTTGCCAAATTCATCAACGAAAAAAGAATTCCATCAAAGTAATTCTTAATTAATTAAATTGATTATAAATAATATGCGATGATCCTCCCTTTGATTCCTGTGTGATTTCTTGTCTAATTTTTTGATCTAATTCCGTTGATTACTACGTTCAACATTGTGTGATATCTCAGATTAATCATCGATCATGGCAAAAAGCAAAGTTGGGCACGGTCTATTGCACGCTTCCGCTGCGCCCAGAACCTATAATTACATCCCTATCTGGATATAGAAGTAGATGTGGCTCTGATATAGTTGTACCTAGGAGTAATAACTCCGAAAACGGCGCATTGGGCTTTGACTCGATCATCACCTGCTGCACGACAGTGGACCTTGCCGCACACCCGGTTTGACACTCCTGGGGGATATGTTTTTAAAATTCACAAACTCTTTACGAACCATCATGGAAGATTTGAATAGATGATGACCATGAATGACCTAGGTTAAACCTAAGGTGTCATAGATAGAAAATGTGTTATGATTTAGACATCCTATAAATGATTTTTTCATGATTATGTGGTTTCCCACTATGATTATTGTTGCCCATACTAAGCTATTTGGTTTCAGTCAATGGCTGAAACCAGGAGGAATCATGTTAACATTGAATGTGATAGACATTACGATGATTATGAACAACCAAATTGGATGATGACTGGAGAGAAAGATATTGTGATTATGCCTAATCAATTATCATGATATATGATTAACAATTTGCATCTTAACTAACTCTCAGGCTCACCAAAGAAGAGAAGAATAGAGTTTGTTGAGAGATTGGATAGTGGAGACCACGAAGGAAATAAGACTCAATTTCCTTCATCTAAAAAATGTGGAAAGAGACACCCCGAGGAATGTCTCAAAGGGGAAAATGTTTTTTAGTGTGGAAATGAAGGACATAGAGCAATGAATTTTTGAGGAGTTCAATGTCTTATATGTGGGGAACATGGACATTATCCGAGTCAATGCCTTCTTTTAAAAGTTAACTCCCAGACTAAGGAAAGGCCTATGTTACACCCATCATTGAAGTGAAAGGGTTGAAATATTTATGTATTGAGATTCAAGGATTGTTGTATAAATATTTTTACCAATGATATTTTGGTTATAAGAATCATGAAATATCTAATGATTATGTTAATGTTGGTATTATATATGTCTTCATGTAAGATTAACTTAAGAGTTATAGATATCATCACGGGTTTATGAGTTCAAGGTTGATCATAAGTTCGAAGTCTTAAACACCCCTTTTGTGGTTTTAAGTGATGAGATTTTAATGTGATTAATGACATTTTGGGAGAAGTTTTATTGGGATAAGGTATATGTTACACTTAGGTTCAATATGAAATATTATTTGAGGAATAACGCTCTTTCATAAGTTTAAAGGTATTGTTGACCTTCAGAGTTTATATGATCTTTGATAATTAAAGTTATATTTAGGGATGTTCAACATATTTTTGGGGACATGATAAGAATCATATTAATATAGTTTTAGTAAAAAGGATAACCTGTCACATCTGGCAAAGCCGCGGCTTGAACCCACAACTGAAGAGAGACAAAGGTGCGATACACTCCACTGGTCTTTGTGATGTCTTGGTTAGTATGACATTTTTTTATGATGTGATGAATAATGATTAAGTTGATTTTGGGAAACATTATATGATGAGATTTTACTTGAGGAATAAAGGTTGAATTATCTTTTGAAAGCATATATGATTTTAATGTGACTTTATGGTGATTTGGGTTATTTATGAAAATGATTAACATGTTTTGGAGATTATATGATTATGACATATACATTTTTAGGTATGTGACTATGAGTGACTAAGGTTGATTGAATATAAATATTAAATTTGTAGGTACCGGGCGCAGCGGAACCGTGTGATGGGTCATGTCTAACTTTTCTTTTTGTCACGATCGACGATCAATTCATGATTGGTACAATGATAAACGTCATAATCAACAAAATTGAATCAAAGAAAACAATGGATAAAACTCCGGAACCAGAGCGCATAATTATCACATATTATTTATAATTAATTTAATCAATTAAAGAATTACTTTTTGAGAATTCTTTTTTCGTTGATGGATCTGACAACAAATCTACGTTGTACCGTCATTGCATTGTAGGAATCAAGAGAAGATTCCCTCTAGCGGTGATCCACATATGTTCCACAAATCTCTGAACGCCGTCGTAGGAATTTTCGGTTGCGAGCACGACATATCCCATCGCTTGCGTCATTTGCTTTTGATCGCCATGAAAATCGTTTCCAAAGGATTTTTTTTTGATCTCTCTAGACTCGTGAGTGGAGGGTGGAAGAAGATCGCTCTCCGTTCTTGAGAGCGTTCTTGGAGAAAGGAGCTCTCTAAGCCTTTGAGAGGATTTTTTGGATTCGTTGTGCACAACAAAACAAATGAATCGACTCTCTTGAAAAATAATATAATCGACTTTATGTACCGTTAGGGTTTAGAAATAACTATTTGCAGAAGTGCCTTTTAATATTTATTTAATCCCCGCGGAACCCTATGTCTATTATAATAATAATAATATTATTTCTTGACATGCGTTGGCTGGCCTTCGCTCCGACTGGTGATGGAAATTTGGGTGAAATAATGCAGGGAGGGGTCTTTTAATTGCCAGGGGCAAATATGCAAATGCGTTTTTATTTTGTTAGGAAGTGGTTAGGGATGCTATATAGGTGGGTGCAACAGTTAGGAGGGGTACGTATTTTTGTTAGAATTGATTTCAACAATGCCTGAGAGAGGTGGGTTCGGCCATCGACCCAGGTGCAACACCTCCTGGGAATTTCTCCCTCCTTTTTCCTTCTTTTTCACTCCTTCCCCATCTATGGTCGATACTGCTGTAATTCGTCCATGCCGTTTAGCTTAAATCCATATAGTGCTTTGGTTTCTCTCTCTTGCACCTATCATTTGGTGCTTTCATTGAGAGCTTACTGAGAGAGAGAGAGAGAGTTCTGCAACAGTCTTGCTGACGAAACAACACGCCAACCTGTCGCCAAAATCATTTGCCGGCTTACCTTGCAGGCATGCTGTGCACAATTGATTGAGCGACCAATCCTTTCTCCCTCAGAGGAGGCGTGTCTTGCCTACATACCACTCACGCCGAACGGTGCAGATGCAGGGGCTGCACTTGAAGCAGGCGATCCTAGTTCGTGCGGACGTAGTTGTGGCAAATGACGCCAACGCACCAGGAGCTTCCGCTCATGTAGGAAAAAGAAGATACAATGGTCGCACTTGCAGCAGGCGGACTTGGTTCGTGCGGAGCAACAGACGTAGACTATTCTCTTGAAGGACTTGACGAAAATCACAACAGCAGATGACCACGAGAATGGAGAGAAAAATTGCCAAATTAGAGTCCACAGTTGAGGATATGCTGCAGTCTGGCATCTAGTGTCATGAGGCAGGACAACAACATTATGAGGCAACACTTCAAGGACTGGAAATCCAATTGCGAGACGTGTTGATAGCAACTGTCTCAGCTAGAAACAAATTTGACGGAGTTTATGGGATGAGGAGACAACAAGGGGAAATATGTGATTATTGAGGAAGGCGAGAGTAGTTTGAGGACAGAGGTCGAGAAAAGAGAATAACATTCAGCGTACGTGGTGAATGACAAAGGAATGCACGAAACAGAATTGGCAGTACTACGTGCGTTTTCCAAACCAGTAGAGATGTCGAATTTTGCTGGTACGGAACCAGTGTCATGGATCATTCGAGCAAAAACATATTTCTCAATCCAGCATATTCGAGAGGAGTTGAAAGTTTCTTTGGCGCAATTGAGTATGGAAGGGATGGTGCAGTATTGGATCATCTCTTTGAGATTGTTGGACCCCATTTAAGTTTAATGGGTATTTTTTAGTCCCACATCGGACTTACCCTCGTAATTTATTTTACTCATCTATAAAAGAACGTCTCCACCTCTCATTGAGGTAAGGGGAATTCACCAATAACATGGTATCAGAGGGAAATTAATCCCGAACCCTCCCTCCCCTGCGGATTCCCGGATCTGTCCGGCCCCGCCTCTCTCCCCTCTGCCTTTGCCCTTCCCGGCGGGCCTCCCTCCTCTGCCCTAGGTGGCCACCCTCTTCCCCGGCGGCTCCTTTCCCCGGCGCGTCTCCCCTCTGCCCTAGCCCTTCCTGGCGGCCCTCTCTCCCGGCGTGCCTCACCTCCCGGCGACCCTCTCTCCCGGCGCGCCTCACCTCCCGGCGGCCCTCTCTCCCGGCGCGGCTCCCCTCCCAGCGGCCCTCCCTCCCGGCGCGGCTCCCCTCCCGGCGGCCCTCTCTCTCGGCGCGCCTCCCCTCCCGGCGGCCCTCTCTCTCGGCGCGGCTCCCCTCCCGGTGCCCTCGCCCGACGCCCTCGCCCCGGCTCCCTCGCCCAGAGGCGCCCTCGCCCAGAAGCACCCTTGCCCCGACGCCCTCGCCCAGCGCCCCCCCTCGCCCCAGCTCCCGGCGCGGCCCGTGCCTCCCTTCCCGGAGGCTCCATCCCGAGCGGCACTCTTCCACACGCGGTTTCCGGCTCCCCGCAACTGCCGGCTCCCGCTCCCACTTCTCCCGGCGAGCAGACCAACCGGCTCCTCCAGCAGTCGGTCTCCACCTCTGCCGGCTCCTCCAGCATCCGGCAGGCTCCTGGTTCGACCTCGCGCCGCCCGTGCCTCCCCGCCGCGACCTCCGACCAATGCCGGAGCTCCCTGGCGTTCCAGCTCAAAGCCGCTCCGCTGAGTGCCCCTTAGTCCGGCGCTCTCCTTATTGCCTGCCCATCCACCTCAGCCCGTGCCCTTGACCTTCATTCTCCCCTTGGTCATCCACCGGCTTCCGTCCTCCATAAACTTTGCCCCCAATTTAGTCCTAATATTGCATTCCATTGTGAACCCTGCAAATTTGCAAAACATCATCGGGTGACATATGTACCTCGCTTGGACCCGCGTGCCGCGAATCCTTTCGACCTTGTTCACTCCGATGTATGGGGTCCTTGCAGGGTTCCTAGCCAGCCCAGGTACCAGTATTATATTACCTTTATTGATGACTACTCCCGCATGACCTGGCTATACCTTCTTCGTGATCGGTCTGAAGTATGTTCTACCTTTCAGACCTTCTACAATGAAATTCATACTCAATTCTCAACCTCGCTGAAATGTCTCCGCTCCGACAATGGACGGGAATATTTATCCTCCACCCTTCAGCAGTTTCTCAAGGATAAAGACATCATTCACCAGACATCTTGAAGGAATTATGGCAAACTGGACCGGTAGATGAATACATTGATGAATTTGAACGCTTGGCTCTGTGATTGCTGGACCCAACTGAAAATTGGTATGTGAGTTTGTTTATAGGAGGGCTGAAGCCAGAGTGTTGACATTCGAACCACAGAGCAAATCACAGACATTGGCTAGAAGAGTGGAGAGGGGATTGGTGGTACAGGGAATAGTCAAGCAACTAGAGCTCCGGAACAAGAGGAATTTTCCTAGTGGTTAGGAAAAGAGTTGGCGTCGGAAATAATCGGTCTCCTCCCACCTGCTGATGGGAACAAAAGGGAGAAGACATGCAAGCTGTTCCATGCTGTAAAGGAGTACGAAATCTGTCCAATGAGTAGTTTGAGGAGAGGAAGGCCAAAGGTTTGTGTTATGCTTGTGGACAAACATTCAGTCCGAGATATAGGTGTCCAAAGAAGGGACTCAAACTGATGGTATGAGAGTGTCTCGAGCCGCAAAGCGAGGAGGAAGAGGAGCCGGTAGGGAGACGAGTAGGATGACCCGTATGGCTGATGAGACAACTTGGAATACCCCCACCTTGAGGAAAAGGTGAAGTAATGTGGGGAGGGGTCTTTTAATTGCCGAGGACAAATATGTAAATATGCTCTTTTATTTTGTTAGGAAGTGGTTAGGGCTGCTATATAGGTGGGCGCCACAGTTAAGAGGGGTACATATTTTTGTTAGAATTGATTTCAACAGCGGCTGAGAAAGGTGGGTTAGGCCATCAGCCCAGGTGCAGCGCCTCCTGAGAATTTCTTCCTCCCTTTTCGTTCTTTTTCATTCATTCTTCCCCATCTATGGCCGATACTACTGTAATCTGTCCATGCTGTTTAGCTTAAATTCATATAATACTTTGGTTTCTCTCTCTCACACCTATCAGCTGGGGACTCACAACAGCGGCTCCGGTCAGGATCCTACATGGCAGGCCCCCCCTGGACGGAGAGGGGTTTTCCATCTTTCTTCCTAGGAATGGGAGGAAAGGCGGCGGAAAAGATTGTGTTTCAGATGTGGAAAACCCTTCAACCCAATGCATAAGTGCCTGGATTCAAAGATACGCGTCATCCTTTTGGATGAGGATGAAGTACAAACAGGAGACATAGCAATGGCTGAAAATTCTGAACCTGAAGCAGGAGAATCACAGGAAGAGGTGGAGTGCCAAGTCTTAGAAAATCAGGGTACAGACATCTTTTTCCAGGCCTGAGGAGGAGAGGAATTAACTTCAATGATGCGCAGATTCTAGATATTGATAGTTTGGATTTAATTTTAGGAGTTGCCTGGCTGTGTACTCTTGGGGAAGTCTAGATTAATTGGAAATCCATGACCATGAAATTTGTATCTTGAGGTCACACACATTTCCTCCAAGGAGCAGGTCGGACGAGGTATGTGATCTCATCACTGCAAGCGTTAACCAGCATGGGCAGGGGGGTAACTAATCAAGGGAAAAGGCAGGAAAGCAAACAGGGAGTCCATGGAGCCATGGGCAGGAAGAAAGTAAGGTTAGGGAAAAATAAATCCCCAATTTTCCTGTGTCTAGATTCCTGAGCTACGGGGGCTGGGGGGTAACTAATCAAGGGAAAAGGCAGGGAGTCCATGGAGCCATGGGCAGGAAGAAAGTAAGGTTAGGGAAAAATAAATTCCCAATTTTTCTGCGTCTAGATTCCCGAGGTCTGATTAGTTTGATAAAGGGTTTGGCAGTTCAAATTTTAAGTTTAAAGGAGAAAGGGAAGCCACGGGGTTTGGGGGGTAACTAATCAAGGGAAAAGGCAGGAAAGCAAACAGGTAGTCCATGGAGCCATGGGCAGGAAGAAAGTAAGGGTAGGGAAAAATAAATTCCCAATTTTTCTGTGTCTAGATTCCTGAGGTCTGATTAGTTCGATACAGGGTTTGGCAGTTCAAATTTTAAGTTTAAATCGCATCTCAGAATTTAAATTAACCCTTTGAATTTTCATATTTTAAAATAGAATTAGGGATTGCGCGTTTTTAATCTTGAAGTAATCAAATTTTGATAATTATGGATTGGAGGATTAATTCAGGGTTCACAGTATGCTAGATTGTCTGTGTAGATCGCATCTAGAAATTTGTCCGAATGGATTGGCCTCGTACTCTCATTCTTGGTGGAAGTGTACTGTATTTCTTTTCTGCTGCCTTCTTAATGTTTTCACTTTTTCCCAAGTTTTTTTATGGCTATGAAATTATTAAGCTTTATGTGAATTATGATGAAATCTAGCTATTTTTCTGCTAGTTGAACACTAATATTTTCTACTTAACAACGCGGTGGCTTGTTGAGTACAACGCAGCTTTAGCATCCATTTGCTTCATGACTTTGCTTGGGTTTGTTGATGATGTCCTTGATGTCCAGTGTGAGTACCTTAATGATGTCCTGCTACTATATAAGTTTCTGTTGAATTTCTGGAAACAATGCTGATATTCTTTGCTTAACTTTGTAGCACAGGAAGTTACTATTGCCATCAGTGGCTGCTCTTCCTCTGTTGATGGCCTATGCTGGGCACACCACTATTATCATACCGAAGCCTCTCATTCCCTATGTTGGGCGGGCAGTTTTGCATTTAGGTAAAAATTCTTATAGCTGTGATAGATGATATTATGCTGAGAAACTGGCACACTATTCGGATGACAGTTTGATGGATATCTACTTCCACCTATCATGATTTTATGACCAGATTTAAACAAAACAGCTCTGTTTAATTTATATGTACGGCGCTCTTTAAAAATGAAAAATTATTGATTGCAGCCATTGCAACGTAGGGTTATTTCTGAGTCACAACTAGCATATGCATCTTATTGCAGCTTACATTTTTTGAGTTGTATATTTACAGTTTTTTTTTTCTGGCTGACGTATTATTATTAGTTATTACCAAAAATGTTGTCATTGGCATTTTTCTATGTTGATGGGTCAAAATGCAGACTGCAGATACATGTTTTGGATTTTATTTCTTGATTTATCTGAATTATAGCATGCAGTGTTTGTCTTCTAGGGGTTCAAATTTGGTCAGCCCTGAATGGGTATAGGTGGGCCGGGCCGGGCCGGGCCTGGTCTGACCAGGCTTTTCGAGCTGGGCCCAGGATGGCCTGTTTTTTAAATATTAAAAAAAAAAGGCCTGGGACCCAGTCTTGGCCAGGTCTGGTCTGGCTGGGCCAGGGCCAGCGGGCCACTTCTGCATCCCTAATGCCTTCAATTTCAGCATATGACAGCAAAATATGTATCTGCAGTGTGTTTTTTGGCAAAAAATATTTTTATTGGTTTAAGATTTAGTTTTCATGATCATTTTTTCTTCATTAGAAATTACATGCTTAAATATGTCTTCTGCTGGATGACTCCTGTTTGTCATCCAAGTGGATGAGGAGGGAGCTATATAATTGTTTTTTGGTTCAGACCCACACCGAGGGCTCTATTTTGTCTGTTGCCTTTTGACCGCAAGACAGCCACTAGATGGGCGATTCTTGCTTGCTGCACAGGCTTCTGCATTACTAGGACCTTGGGAAGGTCATCTTACACAACCCTAAGTGCGTTGTGCATAATTTTTTAAAATGATCTGTCACATTGCAGGTTGCTTTATGTTAACACTAATGGACACAATGAATGACTGATTTTCAGCTGTAGTCACAATTTGTCTTCTGGTGCAAACAGGATGGATATATAAACTGTACATGGGCCTTCTAGCAGTGTTCTGCACAAACTCGATCAACATTCATGCCGGTTTAAATGGTCTTGAGGCTGGGCAAACTGTTGTTATTGCTTTTTCAGTAAGTGCTAGCTTTTTAATGTTTAGAACATGACTTTATCATCAAGGAGTATGATATATCTTAGCAACTTACAGATTCTGATCCATAACATCATGCAAATTGGCACATCTACAGACCCTGAGTATAAACATGCACATGCGTTCTCTCTTTACCTAGTTCAGCCATTACTTGCCACTTCCTTGGCGTTATTGTCTTTCAACTGGTAATCATGCTTTGCTTCGTGTATCAATTTGTTTGTCTTCGTTTTAAGTTTTAGCAACTTACCCTGCATTGCATATTCAAGGTTTCCTTCTTAAGTTTTTGTTGGCGACACATACACTTATTTTGCTGGGATGACTATGGCTGTAGTTGGCATTTTAGGCCACTTTAGGTATGTTTCTTGTGTTTACTCTTGAATACTGTTTAATAATTTGTTTTTTAATCATAAGATGAGGTTATTATATAGTAGTACTCTGAATTTTTACTGTCAAATTGACCGTCAATGCGGCCTCTCTTAAAGTTAAACTTTATTCTTCAAAGAACCCATGATGTGGCATTGGTTGGAATTCATAATTTATTTTATTTGGTGTTTTTCTGGCTTGGATCATCATAATGTACAGTTGTGAGGGTTTAAGCAGTGCTTTTATTTTGCCCATTTTCACCCTTTTTTGGGATATCAACAGATTAATTCAAAATTTGAAACTATTTATCAGTAAATCCAAACATTTAAATAAAGGTGCATTAATGGTGCATGGCATTTTGATCTCCAAAAGAACCCTTAAACCAATGAATCCAGTGATTAAACTTGTATGATTTATGATTCAATTGCGTAAGAGTATTTTTGTCATAAAAGAAGAATACACCTGTCTATGCCATCACAATAAGAAAATGTGTTTATCGTTAAAGAGAAAGATAAGGACTTAATGGTGCATAGAGAACCGGAAATGGACTTATCTGTGATTATATTTTTTTGGATTTTAGTCGTTAAATTGCTTCTTGGTTGTGCCAGCTCTATCTGGAAATGGACAAATAGGTATATTTTTTTTGATATTAGCAGTTAAATTGCTTCTTGGTTCTGCCAGTCCTGTTACCATTCTTTTTAGAGTTTGGTAAGATTTCTGCGCACCTTACCTATTGCGTGGAATCCTAGGATTCCAAGCATTTATTAGGAAACCGAATCAATGAAAAAAATAGAGTATTTTTCTTCATATGTAGGGAAAGAGATTGACACAGACGGACCGGAAAACTCACTTTGAGGTGGTAAAAAGTTCCTTTAACCCTTGTAAAAACATGATAATAATTATTAATTATAAACTTTGTAAAAATATATTTATTCAATCTTTAAACAAAATAATAAACTATTATTTTATTGATTTAATATAATTAATTATTAATTGAATAATAATAATATTTATTTTAATTATTTTGTTATTAATAATGATTCAAATAATTATTTTAAGTATTTTTATTTCTATGGTGCATCAAATGTCATTATTTATCATTTTATTTCATTCTGCATGATTCTATGGACCAAATGAGAGGCTTTGTTTGGTATGGTGTAGCAATTGTTTGGTAAAGGGAATGTGGGAGAGAACAATCAGAAATCACATTTGGTACGAGGTAGAGTGCCACTTCCATCGATCAAGGGAATCTTAATTCCATCCTATTTAGGAAGAATTTTCATTCTTTGGGAAATAAAATTTCTGAACAATTATTCCTGATTTTATTTATTATTGTCAGGGATACCTATTAAATAATGGGGAAAAAATATATTATATTTTTTGTGATTACATATTCATATTATTTAACATATTTCATCACATCTTTTTCATGAATACTTCCATTTTCATTGGAAATACTTCCCTTTTTCTCCTGAAACTACACTTCTTAAAACATCTAAAGGAATTTCTTATAAAATCATTTTTTACTCTAATTCATTATCAAACTATACCAAGAAAAATTGTTTTTTCTTAAGCTATCAATGACAAAGGTAAATCTGGATTCTATAAATGAAGTTTAATGCATGATTTTTCCTTTTTTTTTGCCTATCATTGAGTTTATTAGCAATAGGTGGAGCTTTTCTTAGATGCCGCATTAAAATTAGTTAAGCTCATAAAATCTATGAATTAATTGGTCACGTGTCTTTAGGAAGACATGTAAATCTTTCGTAACCTAAGGCTGTGTTTGGTTTATGAAAACATTTTTATTTTCATTTTCTTAAAAAATAAAAGGGTTGTACGTGGGATCCCAATGACAATTGAATTTCGAGAGGGGGAAAGTAAAAGAAAAGTATGTGGGTCCTCTTCAGGCTGTTTTCATTTTCCTGAAAAAATAAAAACAAGTTTTTTTTTTTCAAATTCCTACCTTTTCATTTTCTAAAAAATATTTTTTCACTCCGATGATCAAACACATTTTCTAAAATATTTTAAGAAAATAAAAGCAAAAAATGTTGTCAGGAACCAAATGCAGCCTAAGCTTTAGTATTAGTTATGATGGATCATATAATGACGAATATAGAATGCAGAATTATGTGTTTCTGGTGAAAACTTATTGACACATGTTTATGATGATTTCAGGGTCCTAATATACTTTTTTTTGCCGCAGTGAAACACTGATGATATTTTTTGCCCCTCAAATTCTGAACTTCCTTTTGTCACTCCCACAGGTTTGAGCAAATATCTTTCTTCTAGTACTCTCCGGACTATGGGTTGTTTGATAGCGCTTATTGGAAAATGCTTATAGCACTTGCTGCAAATGATAAGCAGTTTAAAAAAATAAGTAGAAGTAGCAATTTTGAACCCGACATGATAACCTGAAGGGAGTTAAACGGGTTTGGGCCATACAGAAATGGATTTGGGTTGTGATTGAGTTGAGTAATCTGATACGAATAATATCCGGGCTGCGTTTGGATTGACCATTCCCGACCTGTCTAAACCTTGTAACCCGATTTAAAATATAATGATAATATAAAATATTCAAAATCTAATAATATATTTTTTATAATAAATTTTATTATGAACAACTTAATTTGATATAATTCTACATGTTTATGACACTTTATTTTAAATGGTTGAAGAGGGTTGAGTTGCAACATGAAAAATGTATGTTTCATAGTCTAAATGGGACAATTCAATTGGGACAGACATAGTTGTTTCCCACGCATGGCGCAAAATGGCAATGTGGGGTCCTAGGCGCACTGCACACTGCGCTGTGCGTGGAAATTTCATTTTTGGCGCAAATATGATATATAAAAAATAATAAATTAGGAATATGATAAATAAAATATAAAATTAAAAAACAAATTATAATATGGAAACGGAGTTTAATAAAAGACACAAACATGTGGCCAAAATAAGTCTAAATATTAGACAACCTAGAAAGCTAAATTAACACAAGATGTCTAAAAATATTCCTCTTAATTTTCATCCACTACTATTCGTTAAATTTTGTAGAATGATAAAATAGAGGTGAGGACCCAATACCCAATGTTTTTCTCTAAGGGAGACATTGAGGTTATTTTATAAGGAATAATAAAGACCACATCGGACCACAAGTCCGATGTGAGATACATGCTCCAACACTTCCTCTCAAACTAGGTGTACCTAGCTTGGACACATAAAGAAAAAAGAGCAAAGCAAAGACAATATAAAGCAAAGAAGAAACACCGCAAACACTCCCCCTCAAGCTGGACATACCCAGCTTGATGACAAAACAAGACAAAACAAAATAAAAGGTAAAGCACTATGGTTGGCCCCCCTCGGAAAGTTGATGGATGATGGTGCTGAAAAAGATTGGTTTCTAAGTCAGACAAGCGGACCGGCCGACGGAGCGTCAGGAAATCCGCACTAGCGGGCCGGTCGTCGGAGCGTCGGGAAATCCGCACTGGCGGGCCGGTAGTCGGAGCACCGGGAAAGCCGCACGGGCGGGCCGGTCGTCGGAGCGCCGGGAAACCGCAGGAGGCCGACATGAAGGCGGGGGCTGTCGCAGGAGGAGGCTGGCATGGAGGCGGGGGCTGCCGCAGGAGGAGGCCGACATGAAGGCGGGGGCTGCCGCAGGAGGAGGCCGACATGGAGGGAGCAGCTGTGGATAGGGAGAGAGTCAGCGCATGAACATCGTGCCGGGAGGGCCTGTGCAGAAAGCGGAAGCGGAAGCAGAGGAGCCGTAGGCGGAGGTGGTGCGGAAGCAAAAGAAGCAGCCGACTGGATTTGGGAGGGCAGCGCCGCAGGAGAAGGGCTGTCGCTCAGGGAGGTGCACAAGGAGGGGAGCCCGTCGGGAAAGGATATGTCGGGAGGGAGCCCTGTTGGAGGGAGGAACCGCCTAGGTTCGTTGAGCAGGAGAGACATCGCGTCAAGTAGCGCCTGCTGATTTGGGCCGTCGCGTAGGAGCCGCGCCAGACTGGTGCACAGGAGGCCGACGACGGGAGGCGGTGCGTCCGCCGGGAGGAGGCGCACGCGTAGCAGGAGGCGAGGCCGACGTGGATCCTACAACGTGAGCGGGAGGGCTGCGCGCAGGGTCGCGTACAGTGAGGTGGGTGTCGCGGTGCGCAAAGGGAGGGGGCTGTCACGGCGCGCAAAGGGAGGAAGTCGTCGCACCGGGAGGGCGACGCGCAGAGGGAGGAGGCCGTCACACAGAGAGGGTGATGTGCAGAAGGGTTCCGCCGGGTTTGGGGGCCGCCGTTCGTCGTCGAGTGCACCAGGCAGGGAGGCGGGGCCGGGAAAGCGCGGAGGTGGGCCGGGAGTCCGCATAGGGAGGCGCCCAGAAGATGGCAGGGGGCGGTGCTGATTGATGGTGGCCAAAGGGCTGGGGGCTCCCCCCAAATTGTTGGAAACCCTAGACGAGAAAAAAAAGGGAGGGATAGCTCGGGTTAGAGAACATCCTCTGATACCATGTAGAATGATAAAATAGAGGTGAGAGCCCAATATCCAAGGTTTTTCTCTAAGGGAGGCCTTGAGGTTATTTTATAAGGAATAATAAAGACCACATCGGATCACAAGTTCGATGTGGGATACAGACTCCAACAAATTTATTGTAAAAAAAAAACTGAAATAGAAAAAACAGTTTAAACATTCAATCTGGAAATATGAAATAAAACAGAAATAACACAAAATAAAATAGAAAAAAAAAAGCAAAATAAATTAAGGGGCAGATGGTCGTGTCGCATTGAGCATAACCAAAGGAAAATAAAATTAGGCGTGGGTTTGGAGCCACGACGGAGAGATGGGAGTTTAAGAGAAAAGGAAAATAAAACTGGGTTTGTTGCTGGTTATTGCCATTGCTGAAGGGTAGGGAGGGAGAAGCTGCACGGATCAGCCAAAGAGAAGAGAAGGTGCGTAGATGTGGTAGGGTGAAGAAGAAGATGAAATTTGGGGATTATTTAGCCGTCGGACCAGATACAATTGCAAAATAATCCGGAAAAATCCCGATCTGAAAATGGCACACGATGGCGCTAACTGTGGTCATCGCAAATGGCGACATGCCGTGTGCCATTAGCGCGGCATGTCATTTGCGCCTTGCCATGGGTGTTGCGAGGTTCAAGTAGTCATGGCGCTGCGCCCTGTGCTATGATGCGCGCCATAGCTCGCTATTGATAACTATGGGGTTACGTCATTGAGTTTATGTGATATTAACTAGTTGGACATGTCATGTTTTAGTCTATATGATATACATTTAAAGTTAAATGGGTTGGTGGGTTGGGTTATGTTGACCCCTTCATAAAAGGGTTGTTTTGGATCAACCCATTTAATTAAATGGATAAGGTTAGGGTTGAGGTTAAACTGCTTGGGTTGGGTCAACCTGTTTAATTAAATGGATTGAGTTAGAGTATCCAGAAAGGCATTTCGGGAATCGGTCTGATTCTATCTCTGTTCGTTCCGTTTTTAGAAAGGATCCCAGAGAATCGATTTTTCTTTTAGTTGACCTTTTAATATAAATGGGTTGGTCGGGTCAACCTATTTGATTAAATGTGTTGGAGTTTGTGTTCCACATCGGACTTGTGGTATTATGCGATCTTTATTGTTGATTATAAAATAACCTCATGACCTCTGCTAGAGAGGCATCTTGGGTATTGGATTCATCCATCTTTATCATTCTACATGGTATCAGACCGGGTCCTATCCTAACCCTAACCCTCCCATCTCTTTTTTTTCGGCGGACACCCATGTATTTCCCCACGTTGGGGGGCGGTGACCTCCATGGCTAGGGAGCCATAAGTCCTCTGCCGTCGCCCCTGTTGGCATCTCCCTCCTTGTGGGGCCCCTTCTGTACGTTGCCCTCCTGCGGGCCCCTCCCTATGTGCGCGACGACCCTTCGCGACCCCCTCTTGGGCAACCTCCTGCCGACGCCTCCTTTCGTTTCTCCCAGTGCGGCGACCTCCCCTCCCTGCGTGCGTCGGTCCCCGTGCGATCTCTTCTGGTGTGCCCCTCTTGGTGCGATCTCTCTCTGCGATGGGGCACCTTCAGTGCGGCCACCCTCCCCGCGTGATCTCTCCCGTCCGCTGCTCCTTCTGTGCGCGCGACGGACCCCAGCGACCCTTGCTCTACGCGCGACGACCCCCTTCCTGCGCGCAACGGTACTCGCCGACCCCTCCTGTCGCCAATACACTTCGGCGTCGCCCCTCCCGTCGCGAGCGACCTCCACCCCGTCGCGGGCGGCCTCCACCCTGTCGCGAGCGGCCCCTCGATGGCCCCTTTCTTCTGTGGGCACGACGGACCCCAGCGGCCCCTTCTCTGTGCGCGACGGCCCCCTCCTTCCGCGCAACGGCACTTGTCGGCCCCTCCTGTCGCCAACACACTCCCGATGCCGCCCCTCCCATCATGAGTGGCCTCCACCCCGAAGCGAGCGGTCCCTCGGTGGCCCCTTTCCTTTGTGCGCGTGACGACCCTCTGTGGCCCCTCCCTCCTGCTGCGCGTGACGACCCTCCCTTCTAGACGCGACTCCTCTCCATCGCGACGACTCCTGTCCGTGTCGCGCATCCCCGCTTGGAGATCTTGTCCACGCCTGCAGATCTTGCGCGCCCTCACCTCTTCGGCACTTCTCCACACGCGCTGTTCTCCTGCAGCACCGACCCTCCCAGCGCGATGCTCCTGCGCAACGACATGCCATTGTTAGCGGACGCATCTCTGGTTCTTCCTCTACTGCGCCCCGACGCCAGCCCGTCCACGCGGAAGCCACCACCTCCCGTCGCCGGCGCCTTCCTGTGGAAGCCCCGCCTCCACGCTGACTTCCTCCTGCGTCAGCCCCACCGACCTCTCTCCTCTCGCTGCTCGGCTTGTGTGCCCCTCTCCTCCTGCGGAATCCCCGCCTCCACATCGCCCCCCCCGTCCACTGCTCGACGGCCCCCGGCGGTTCCCTCCCTGTGCGTGACGGCACCTGGTAGCCCCGCTGTCCCGCACCCCTCTTCGACGGGCCCTCCTCCGGTGCGCCCAGTCGTTGGGTCCGCCTGTGCGGCTTTCCCTGCGCCTCGTCGATCGGCCTGCCTATGCGGCTTTCCTGGCGCTCCATCGACCGACCCCGCAAGCCTGGCGCCATGTCGATCGGCCCCGTCTGTGTGACTCTCCCGGCGCCACATCGACCGATCCCGCCAGTGCGGCTTTCCCGGCGCCTCATCGATCGGCCCCGCCTCCCCGGTTCCTCTGCTGCGCCTCGACAACTTGCTGCGCCACTGATGTAATCTGACTATTTCAGTGACATTTTCTATCATCCATCATTTTCATCTCGAGGAGCTGCGATCACGAATGATTTCTTCTTATGTTTTGTCTTGTTTTGTAATCAAGCTGAGTATGTCTAGTTTGAGGGGGAGTGTCTGCAGAGTTTGTTGATTGTTTTGTTTTTTTTGCTTTGGTTTCTTTTATTATGCGTTCAAGCTAGGTAGACCTAGCTTGAGGGAGAGTTTTGGAGTCTGTGTCCCACATCAGACTTGTGCTCTTATACGATCTTTATTATTGATTATAAAATAGCCTCATGGCCTCCCTTACAAAGTCATCTTGGGTATTGGATTCACTCCTCTTTATCATTCTACAAAATGGATCGAGTTAGGGTTGAGCTTAAATGGGTTTAAAGGATGGTCAACCTGATATGAACCCGATCCGTGAACCCAAATTGCCACCTCTAAAATTAATACTTTTTGTTTTGTTTCTGAAAAATAGTGGCACTTAAATTCCTAAGGAAACCACTCAAATAGGTGACCAGAAAACACTTTCATAGGGGTGGCAATTCGTGTCATGTTGTGACTTGTTTAATATTTGTGTTTGAGATGTCCAAACCCAAACCCGACCTATTAATTAAACAGGTTATCGTGTTATGTGATTGTTACACATCTTATTTATATATTTAATTAATTATTTAATATATCTAAACATATTTATTATATTTTATAAATTTATAGTAATTAAAATTATTTTTTAAAAATCAAATAATATATTCTTATATATATATATATATATATATTAATTTACCTAAAAATAAAATATTTTATTTAATAATTTATGTATAATTTTTTTAAATATTTATAGAATCGTGTCATTTATCTTGTTGCCTTATCATGCATCCTCAACCCAAACCTGACCCATTTATTTAATCGTGTATCCGGTTCGTGTTGTGTTCGTGTCGCGTTCAAGTGACATGTCACAAATTGCCATCCCTATTTTTTCAATAATCAATCCGAAAACACTTATACAGAAGCACTTATCCTAAGTGATAAGTGCTATAAACAGTTCATTAAGTGTTGTCAAATGGGGCCTACGCTGTATATCTTGCTTCATCTAATTGTTGTTGCAGTTTTGCAGCTTTCTGGCCACTACCCTTGCCCTCGGCATCACCTTCCAAGGTGACATAATATGAACTTTCAGGGCAGGCTTATGTTTTAATTCTAATTACTAAAGAGCGAATGCTGGAATTTTTGAGTGTGTTTTTTTATATGAAAATATTTTCTGTTCATTTTTTAAAAATGTATTATAAAACTTGTTAAAAATGTTTTGAATAATGGGAGAAAAGAAGAAACTATGCAAGTTGCTTATTTAATTGTTTTCATTTTTCTAGAAACATGGAAAGAAATTGTTTTGTTTTCTAAAAATGTATCATTTCCATTTTCATTTTTTAAAAATATTTCTATTTATGTAATACAATGCATTTTTTAGTATATTTTTAGAAAATGAAAGCAGAAAGTTTTTTCTAAAACTAAATGCAACTTAAAACTTAGGTTTATTAAATTGGTTTTTGTTTTCATTTTCCAAGTCTATTTGTAATTGTTGGTTTTTTTTTTGAAAATGAAAATGAAAGCATTAGATTTAAAAAAAAAAACTTTGTTTATTTTCTTGTCTTTTCCCTCACTTTCCATAACATTTTTTTTATATATTTTTGGGAATGAAAGGCAGAAAATGTTTTCATGTACCAGACACCATTGTATTATAGTTTTCTGTCCAAAATATTGTAAACAATTTGGAATATTTCAGGTTCGATCCTCGAACTGGGCTACTTACGGGGACGAAGGATGGGACACTGGTAAATTTGTCCCTGAGAGTACTTGGTAGAATGTCAGAGCAGTCACTATGCATCACCTTGTATTTCAGGTCAAAATTTTCCTCGGATTTGATTTATCATTGGTACCCACACTTGCATTTGCCTGAGAGTATTGAGAAATTTTCATTATGCTCGTTTTTTTTTGTAAAGGGACAGGAATGCCATTTCCTTTTGTAAATAGTTAAAGAATTAGTTGTAATTGCAATGAAATGGATTAGATGTAACTATCAATGGATTTAGTGATTTCAAATTCATTTGACATTTTGTGTGATGTGAATGTGTGTTTTGCAGGGTGCGTGCTGTGGTTTGTGTTTTGCACTGAGGTGGTTGCTAGCGGGCTGGTACAAATGAGGCAATCATCGGAGGAGAGGAGTTTCCATGGTTCCATTGCCGACTCCATGCTTTGTTTTGTTTTTTTGTTTTTAGATCGAAGATATTCAGCCATTTTTGCAGCAGTTGTTCTTGCCAATTTGTACCAATGGGGTGTTGGGTTTGTTATGTTATTTAGATCATTGTTGGTCTGTTGTAATAGAGGAGGTGAGGTTTTTTCTTGTGGGGTGAGGCGAGGGAGGTAAAGCTGTTATTCTGGCTTTGGGATGGCAGTTTTGTTTGTGTTATTTTACTTGTCAAATTTCAATTCTTGTATTTTTTTTTTGTTTCGAATTTTCTTAGATGGGCTGTATGCCGTCATTTTATGGGACACATCATTTTCAATATTGTTACAATCTTCTCATCTTGGCCGCTTCACATTATACCATCACATCAAGGACTACCTACATATCTGAAATCAATGAATGTGTTGGCCGTAATGCCTGAAACCATCCCAAGATTGTCACCGACAACATACTACTTGGGTTTCCATGCCCTATGCTCAATGACCACCCTCTCTGGGTAACCATGCCTTGGATAGTAATGCGAATACTCCTTGGATCATTATATACCAAGTAAAAATAAGAACACCAATTAGATTTCCATGTTCCAAATAATTAAATGCAGTAACTTGTGGATCCTCTCATCCCACACAAACAAAATGGCCACTTTTGAATCTCCATGTCCAAGCACATGCAACCAGGTTCATTAGACCAACCTATCCAGGGTAGGCCCCCACCATACCTCCGGATTATCTTATACCAAAATAGTTTTAAAGCATTTCCCAAATCACCATGTTCTGAGGCTCTCACAATAAAATAAGAGAACCATTCCCTTTCACTTTCATTTTCCTTGCCTAAGGAATGGTTCAAATTTTCTCATGCAACAAAAATCAATGTGATGTCATGAATACAAGCATGCACAATGGAGTAAATCTTTTAACAAGGCATAAAACATATAAAATAAAATATAATGAAAAGGTTATTAAATTATTTATGAAATAAATCCAAATGTTCAACATGGAATGATAATCAAATAAATTCATAAAATTCAACATGCCCCCCTATACAAATCGTTAATGAATCGAATCACAATTTAAATAAACTTGTCAATCATGGAACAATAATCAAATAATTCACTAAAGTTCAATCACTTTATGGATAAGGTCATAAAAGAAACAAACCTAGGGAATAACTCATAAAATTATTTTTTTTACAACCATGACACCTAAATTCTATAGCTCAATGTAATTCTGAAAAAAACACACCATGAAGTAGTAGATTTTAATAAGATTATAATCGAGGCTTCTTAGAATAAATCCCTTTTTAGACAATGACTCACAAAAAACATCATAGGCACACCATAGAAACATTTTGTAAAGACCCATAAAATTCAAGGAAATTTTTTTCTTAATTTTCTTTGGGATTTTACAAGAATGCAATTTCTGACGGCACCTGATTCCGAGGCCCGGTGTGCTCAGAATCATTTTCCGAAGTTTAGCTCGGGTACGTTCAGTGAACGAACGAACGAGTTTTTCTAACTTTTGAACCGGTGCTCGGAATCAAATTCCGAGGGCACCAATGGAATTGCAACGCCGGTAATTGCTTAGAAACACCTTTTTCGGAGTTGCGTTTGCTCGGGTGTGGTTTTTAAATTTTTGGGTTAAGGAATAAAATAAAAATGGTGCGACCATTTTTTATTTTACTTAAAGTTGTTTAACCTAAGCTAAGTGATTGGAGTGAGACCCACAATATACTACCCACAAGGTAGGATATTTGTGAGGTGAGTCCCACACGAGCCCCACCGTTTCTTTTCTCCACCCCCTCCTTTATTAAGGTAACGCACCCGCACCCCTAATAAGTGGAAGTCAACTCTTGCGTTTTTCTGTTTATGAAACGCCTCTATTAAATTGGGCGGTTTAAACGTTGCAATTAATTCATTTTAATTGATTGTTTCGTTTTTGAATTTCAAAACGCATGGCTTGAGAAATAAAATAAGACAAACTCTTATTTTATCAGAGTTGTTGGGTTGTGAGAGGCTTGAGAGAATTTGCTCAAGTTCTTGAAGTTCTTCCTCCTCGACGAAGAACGCGAAGAACGCCGACCTCTGACGACGGACGACGGTGGGAGACGCCTTCCTCGGAGATCGACGACCCGACGCGCATCACCTCGTTCCTTCTTTCCGCGTCAAAGGAAGGGAGACACCGTTCCTCCGCGACGCGACGATCCGCCTTCTTCCGCGACGATCAATTCCGCGACGTCCCTTTCCGCGACAACCTCGTTCGACGATTACGCTCGAGGTAGGGGGATTATTATTTCATTTGTTCCTCATTACTTTCATCGTTGACTTATCGTCTTATTTGGGCCGCCTGTTATCGCAATAACGGGAGGAGGTCGGACCGCACGAACACGATCGACCCTCCTCTCCCCTTTGGTTGTTTGATACCGTTTGCGGCACGAGTAAGGCAACGCGGTGCCGAAGCACCGCGCAGAAAATATTAAAGGAAGGACAGAGAAGCGCGGCGCCGTCGCGCCGTGCCGTTGAAGATGAACTAAACCGCGGCGCCGTCGCGCCGCGCCGGAGGACCACAAAGGCACCGCGACCGGAGCGGGGCCGCGGCAGAGCAGGGAGCGGCGGTCGGTTTCTGGCCGTTGGCGCCGGAGCAGGAGGGCGGGACCGTGGGCTCCCGCGGCAGCAGCACGACCGGCCAGCCGGGCCGGCCGGCTTCCGAGAAGCGCTGGGGGTCGTAACCCCCCACTGGCCAGCAGGAGCGGCCCCCCTCATGGGGGGCCGCAGTTTCGAACTGACGGGGGGCAGCACCCCCCCCGCACCCCCTACGCTCGGCCGTTACGGCCGAGCCACCTGGCCACCCAGCTTGGCTAAGCGCGCCCAGGCCAGGCCGGGCCGCGCCCAAGCGGGCCGGACCCGGACCCGGGTCGGGTCGCCCCGGTTCAGGCCGACCCAGGGGATATCGGGCTGGGTCGGACCGGGCCCGAACCCCTAATACCGGACCTCTTTCGGTCTTTTGCCCATAACTTGGGCTGCAGACCTCCGATCGACGCACTGTCAGCTGTGATGCGATCCTTGGACCGAGAAGGTCGTTTCGGTATAATACACTCAAGGTTTCGGAGAACTTTGGGTTCAACCGGGTTGGTTCGTACACGAAACCAACCAGGCCCTCGGAGCGGAAACGCTTATAACTTGAGCTCCGGACGTCCGATTGACGTGCTGTCGACTTTGATGGATTCCTCTTAGTGAGACAGACCTTTTGGATTACTCCGCTCGAGGTTTGGACGCAGTTGTAGTACAGTCGGGTTGGTTTTGACTTAAAAACCAACCGGGCACCTCGGACGAAAAAGCCAATAACTCTCAGACCGGGCGTCCGATTGACGCGCCGTCTGTGACGTTGAGTTCCTGTTGACGATACAGAACTTTTGGATACATCAACTTCAGACTACGTGTCAGCTGATGTATCAGCCCCTCGGCTCATGGAGCGGACCCTCCCGAATGAGTTTGCTGTGTGCGGGAACCCTAAAGCTGGCTGCGACTGCGACGATGATGACGACTACAACACTCAGTGATCCTACGTGGATCAGTGCTACCGATCCTGTGTGGGTCAGATCCTGTGTGGGTCAGCGCTCAGCGGTCCTGTGTGGGCCAGCGCCTATAGATCCTGTGTGGGTCTGATCCTGTGTGGGTCATTGCGGGAGTTAGTTACCTATCGATCCTGTGTGGGTCATTGCGGGGGTTAGTTACCTATCGATCCTTTGTGGGTCATTGCGGGGGTTAGTACCTATCGATCCTGTGTGGGTCCGACGGCTTAGATGAATCAGTGGCTACATCTGATCATCTCTATCGTCTTACAAAGAAGTATACCCGTGTGAGCTGAATCTTGACTTTCAATCCTTATCTTCGATAAGATTGACTTGATATCCTGTGTGGATTATGTTATGCTTTCCTGTGTGGATCGGGTTGTGATTTCCTGTGTGGACTGAGTTGTACTTGAGCTCGGATGTTGGAGACGAACGAGAATTGATGACTTAGGTATATGTATGGGCATATACCTAAGTAGTGTCAGATGTTACTTCGTGATTGTATCTTTCCTTTGTGGATTATCCTTTGTGGATTCTAGGAGATCTTCGGGGTCTCGGGGTCCCTACTGAGTAGCTTATACTCACCCCTGCACGGGCTATGCCCGCACTACGTTGTGTTGGTTGCAGACGACGGACAACGCTGATCGTGGTTGAGGCACGAGGAGCAGGTCGGTACCTGGAGGTGGACCACTGGGCGGGACGTACTCGGAGTGGACGGCTGGACCCGAGGAGCCGTGGAGGCTATCTATACCCACCCTTCAGGTGGGACTTTCAGTGGACGACTCGACATTGCGGCTTTACTTTTCAGTTGTTGTACTCCCTTTTTCAGTTGTACTTTACTTTCAGTTGGGTTTGTATTCTGGCCCACTTACTTTTCCGCACTTACTATTGTACCCAGTTTTTACTTAGTGTTTACTTCTTCTTGCTTTCTCTGTGGTGTTGTTTACTTTACAAAGGTAATGCCTTCCCTTTTTATCGGGAATTACGCCTTGGTGCTAGTCGCCAACCCCTGACCTATGGAAGACGGGCTTGGGGTAGTCACGGCACGGGCCCTGAGGACGGGTCGTGACAAATTGGTATCAGAGGAGTTCGGTTCTACCCCAAAACTTTGGACTCTGATCTTTCTTATATGTGAAGCAATAGTGTTAAGGGTATTGGGTGTGGTTATCAGTCCAGGGAGTCCAGTGTTGGTGCGGCGGCTAACGTATCCGTACACCAGGACCCTGACTTCTGATTTCCGACTTAATGCACGAAAACATTGATTGCATGTGTGTTTCAAGTTTTCTTTGTGATTTCTTTGTGTCAGCTCACCAGGTATACTGTTTGACCGTGGCGCACCTGTTTCTTTTCAGGATGGCCCCACGATGGCAGCCAGCTAGGGTTCGGAGTGTTGTACGTGACGACAGCCCACCGAGCGACGAGGCCTCAGTACAGGGCCCTTTGACAGTAGAGGCACCAGCGGTACCGCTACCCGCCGAGCCACCGATGCTACCAGCCCCAGCCGCTGACGGTGCACGTCGCCTTAGTGCACTGCACGAGTTTCAGCGTCAGCGACCGCCCAGGTTCCGCGAGGAGACGGACCCTCAGGCAGCCGAGGATTGGCTGGAGGCAGTTGTACGAGTTTTCAGGTTAGTGAGGACACCAGCTGACCTCATGGTGATCCTCGCAACGAGCCTCCTGCACGCGGCAACAGGAAAATGGTGGAGCTTGATGCTCCAGGTGCATGACAAAGCATCTCTTCTCTGGACGGAATTTGAGAGCCTCTTCCGCTCGGAGTTCTTCCCAGTCACCCTCCGTGCGGTGCGCATCCAGGAGCTACTACAGCTGTGGCAGGGCAGCTTGACGGTCGCCCAGTACTCGGCGAGATTTACTGATCTCTCGCGTTATTCGACAGACATGGTACGAGACCCATTCTTCCGGGCCCGGACCTTCGAGCAGGGATTGAGGCAGGAGATCAGGGCATCACTGATCTCTCTCAGCATTCCGACACAGGCAGGGGTACTGGAGAGAGCCCTTCTCATTGAGAGTTTTCTTGCTGAGTCTACACCAGCGGCGAGACCTACCGTAGGGCGGCACGTAGCAGAGTCTTCTGTAGCTGGCAGTCGACGGATGACACATGGGTCTAGGCAGACCAGACCCTCAGGCAGACGACCTCAGGACACTGCCTCAGAGGTGCGGGGCACTCAGCGCAGAGCCAGTCTTTTGAGAGGCAGACAGTGCTACGCATGCGGCGGGCAGGGCCACATGGCTCGTGACTGCCCAACCCACCGTGCCGAGGAGCAGCAGACGATTGAGGGACCACCCAGGCAGAGGCAGAGGGTCGACCGTGGCGGTCCGCAGGGAGCAGGCAGACGAGGCAGAGGAGCTGGCCAAACAGCAGGTGGTGGGAGACGCTTTCAGGCTCTACCACCACCACCACCAAGAGGTCCACCCCGACCACAGGGATCTGGCGGGTAGAGACAGGCACAACTCCAGGCAGCGGAGGCCTATGACCACGACGCACCAAAGATGATTCGAGGTACTATCTGTGTCTATTCCAACCTTGCTGCAGTTATTATAGACACAGGAGCGAGTCATTCTTTCATTGCCGCTACCCTTGTTCGGAGCTAGGAGATTCCGACAGAGCCGTTGGCTCGATCCTTATGGCTAGAGACTCTTACGGGAGCAGACTCGATGATTACGCACTAGTGCCGACAGTGTGAGCTTACTCTAGGAGGCGAGAGATTCAGATGAGATCTTCTTGTAGTGGCGTCGAGGCCTTACAATGTCATCTTGGGCATGGATTGATTATCTACAGTCCATGCTCATATTGACTGTATTAGGCGCAAGGTGCGGTGTGTACGCACTGACGGGAGCAGGTTCACCTTCACCGGCGAGAAGGGAGCCTTCACAGCACAGGATGGACTCTCACAGAGGAGAGGACATCCCATCACACATTAGTTGGATAGCCTCATCCTAGGAGCAATTGACGTGCGGAGTCCTAGTTTTCTTGCAGTGGTGGATCAGTATGCGAACATTTTCCCCGACGACGTTCCAGGACTACCTCCTCGCAGAGAGGTAGACTTTTATATTGATCTGTACCCCGGGACAACCCCGATATCCACCCCGGCATATCGGATGGCTCCCATCGAGCTTCGAGAGCTACGGGTACAGTTGGAGGACTTGCAGGGCAAGGGATTCATCCGACCCAGTGTTTCACCCTGGGCTTCCCCAATTTTGTTCGCCAAGAAGGCATACGGGAGCTTGCGACTTTGTGTCGACTATCGTCGCCTGAACCAGGTGACAGTGAGGAACAAGTATATGCTACCGAGGATTGACGAACTCTTCGATCAGCTCAAGGGAGCACGGTGGTTCTCGAAGATAGACCTCAGGTCAGGCTATCATCAGCTCAGAGTTCGGGACGAGGACGCGCAGAAGACGACCTTCAGATGTCGGTATGACCACTATGAGTTCTTGGTTATGCCATTCGGTGTAACCAATGCTCCAACATTGTTCATGGGCCTCATGAACAGGATATTTTAGCCTTACCTCGATCGATTTGTCGTGGTCTTCATCGACGACATTTTGATATACTCAACGATTGAGGAGGAGCACGCCTACCACTTGCAGGTTGTACTGGACACACTCCGAGAGCACCAGATTTATGGTAAGATCCCGAAGTTTCAGTTCTGGATACGCGAGGTCCACTTCTTGGGACACGTCATCTCTAAGGTGAGAGTTGCGGTGGATCCTGCGAAGATCGAGGTAGTGTTAGCTTAGGAGCCACCCAGGAGCGTGACGGAGGTGCGGAGTTTCTTGGGTCTAGCTGGGTACTACCAGAGATTTGTGCCATACTTCTCCAGAGTTGCGGCACCACTCTCAGCTTTGAAGAAGAAGGGGAAACCCTTTGTGTGGTCAGACAGATGTCATCAGAACTTCCAGGAGCTGAGACAGAGATTGACCAGCGCGCCTATCTTGAGGCTACCGGAGGAGGGAGTTGGGTACGTAGTTTACTGCGATGCATCAAGGACCGGAATTAGATGTGTCCTGATGAAGGAGCGGGCCGTGATTGCCTATGGATCACGTCAGTTGAGGAAGCATGAGAAGAACTACGCTACCCATGACCTGGAGTTAGCAGCAGTGGTCTTCGCTCTGAAGATGTGGCGACACTATCTGATGGGAGAGCGCTTTCCAGTCTATTCTGACCATCAGAGTCTTAGGTAAATCTTCTCGTAGAAGGACCTGAACCTGAGACAGCGGCGATGGCTCGAGTTCCTCCGGGACTATGACTTTGAGATAGTCTATACTCCTGGAAAGGGGATCGTGGTAGCCGATTCTCTCAGCCGGAGGACGGATATTCAGCTACTTGGGGAGGCGAAAGAGCAGCTAGCCACTTTATAGATATCCTTCATGGATAGAGATGGAGCAGCCTTTCTTCAGTCACTCACAATCACTCCTCCACTACTGCAGCGAGTCAGAGAAGCACAACATGGGGATGCCGACTGTGAGACGCGGCATGCACAGATATCCTCAGGACAGGCACCTGATGGATTCTCTGTGGGAGGAGAGCACGTCATCCTTTTCAGAGGACGTACCATGGTACCAACTGCTTTACAAGAGGAGGTGCTGAGAGAGTTCCACACTTTCCCTTTGGCGGTACATCCTGGAGTAGCGAAGATGTACCCGGACCTCAAACGACAGCACTGGTGGCCGGGTATGAAGAAGGCTGTGGCTGAGTTCGTTTCTCGATGCCTCACCTGCCAGCAGGTGAAGGCAGAGCACCAGGTACCAGCAGGCTTGGTACAACCCTTAGAGGTCCCGAAGTGGAAGTGGGACGACATATCTATGGACTTCGTGACTGGACTTCCACACACTTCCAGAGGCCACGACTCCATTTGGGTGATTGTCGATCGAATCACCAAGTCGGCTCACTTCTTACCCATCAGAGAGCAGGGCTCAGTGGGGAGCTTGGGACGCCTCTACGTTCAGGAGATTATACGGCTTCATGGTGTGCCATCATCTATCATCTCTAATCAAGATGATCGCTTTACTTCCCAGCTTTGGAAGGGGTTGTAGGAGGCGTTCGGGACACAGCTACATCTGAGCACCACCTTTCACCCTCAGACAGATGGTCAGACTCTCGAGGACCATTCAGACTCTCGAGGACATGCTCCGCGCATATGTCCTCGACTTTGGTCGCAGTTGGGAGGACCACCTACCCTTGGTGGAGTTTGCGTACAACAACAGCTACCACTCCACCATCGGGATGACACCATATGAGGCGTTGTACGACCGACCTTGTAGATCACCACTGTGCTGGACAGACCCTGGGGAGTCAGCACTTGTGGGACCGGAGATGGTCTAGGCCATGACAGAGAAGGTTCAGGTCATCCAGGAGCAGATGAGGATAGCTCAGAGCCGACAGAAGTCTTATGCTGACAGGAGGCGGAGGCCACTGAAGTTCGAGGATGGCGACCACGTCTTCTTGCGGGTCTCACCTCGACGTGGATTACAGAGATTTGGCTGAGGCGGCAAGTTGTCTCCGCGCTTCATCGGACCATTCCAGGTCCTCAGCAGGATTGGCGAGGTGGCTTATCGCCTGGCTCTACCACCTCAGTTGCACCGGGTGCACGGCGTCTTCCATGTATCTCAGCTGAGGAGATACGTGCACGAACCGACACATATCATTGACCATGGGGAGCTGGACATTGATGACGGGGCAACTTTTGTGGAGGTCCCGGTGGAGATTGAGGATCGACAGGAGCGAGTCTTATGTGGACGGTCGATTCCTCTAGTGCACATCCAATGGCAGCACGAGAACCTCCAGGAGAGCACTTGGGAGCGGGAGGCTCAGATGCGTGCTCAGTACCCACATTTGTTTCCCTAGTTTTTGATGTATCTTTACGGGGACGTAAAGCCCTGAGGTGGGAGTAATGTAAAGACCCATAAAATTCAAGGGAATTTTTTTCTTAATTTTCGTTGGGATTTTACAAGAACGCAGTTTCTGACGGCACCTGATTCTGAGGCCCGATGTGCCCGGAATCATTTTTCGAAGTTTAGCTTGGGTACGTCCAGTGAACGAACGAGCGGGTTTTTCTAACTTTTGAACCGGTGCTCAGAATCAAATTCCGAGGGCACCAATGGAATCGCAGCACCGATAATTGCTTAGAAACACCTTTTCTGGAGTTGCGTTTGCTCGAGTGTAGTTTTTAAATTTTTGGGTTAAGTAAAGGAATAAAATAAAAATGGTGCGACCATTTTTTATTTTACTTAAAGTTGTTTAACCTAAGCTAAGTGATTGGAGTGAGACCCACAATATCCTACCCACAAGGTAGGATATTTGTGAGGTGGGGCCCACACGAGCCCCACCGTTTCTTTTCTCCACCCCTCCTTTATTAAGGTAACGCACCCGCACCCCTAATAAGTGGAAGTCAACACTTGCGTTTTTCTGTTTATGAAACACCTATATTAAATTGGGAGGTTTAAACGTTGCAATTAATTCATTTTAATTGATTGTTTCATTTTTGAATTTCAAAACGCATGGCTTGAGAAATAAAATAAGACAAACTCTTATTTTATCAGAGTTGTTGGGTTGTGAGAGGCTTGAGAGAATTTGCTCAAGTTCTTGAAGTTCTTCCTCCTCGACGAAGAACACGAAGAACGCTGACCTCCGACGACGGACGACGGTGGGAGACGCCTTCCTCGGAGATCGACGACCCGACGCGCATCACCTCGTTCCTTCTTTCCGCGTCAAAGGAAGGGAGACACCGTTCCTCCGCGACGCGACGATCCGCCTTCTTCCGCGACGATCAATTCCGCAATGTCCCTTTCCGCGATAACCTCGTTCGACGATTACGCTCGAGGTAGGGGGATTATTATTTCATTTTTTCCTCATTACTTTCATCGTTGACTTATCGTCTTATTTGGGCCGCCTGTTATCGCAATAACGGGAGGAGGTCGGACCGCACGAACACGACCGACCCTCCTCTCCCCTTTGGTTGTTTGATACCGTTTGCGGCACGAGTAAGGCAACGCGGTGCCGAAGCACCACGCGGAAAATATTAAAGTAAGGGAAGAGAAGCGCGGCGCCGTTGTGCCGTGCCGTTGAAGATGAACTAAACCACGTCGCCATCGCGCCGCGCCGGAGGACCACAAAGGCACCGCGACCGGAGCGGGGCCGCGGCAGAGGGGTGCGGCACCATCGCGTCACGCCGGACAGACCAAGGCCGCGACCATAGGCCACGGTGGAGCAGGGAGCGGCGGCCGGTTTCTGGCAGCCAGTGTCGGAGCAGGAGGGAGGGACCGTGGGGTCCCGCGACAGGAGCACGACCGGCCAGTCGGGCCGGCCGGCTTCCGAGAAGCGCCAGGGTTCGTAACCCCCGGCTGGCCAGCAGGAGCATCCCCCCTCATGGGGGGCCGCGGTTTCGAACTGGCGGGGGGCAGCGCCCCCCCCCCCCCCCCCCGCACCCCCTACGCTCGGCCGTTACGGCCGAGCCACCTGGCCACCTGGCCAGGCCGAGCGCGCCCAGGCCGGGCCGGGCCGCGCCCAAGCGGGCCGAACCTGGACCCGGGTCTGGTCGACCCAGTTCGGGCCGACCCAGGGGATATCAAGCCGGGTCGGACCAGGCCCGAACCCCCTAATACCGGACCTCTTTCGGTATTTTTCCCATAACTTGGGATGCAGACCTCCGATCGACGCAACATCAGCTGCGATGAGATCCTTGGATCGAGACGGTCGTTTTGGTATAATACACTCAAGGTTTAGGAGAACTTTGGGTTCAACCGGGTTGGTTCGTACACGAAACCAATCGGGCCCTCGGAGCGGAAACGCTTATAACTTGAGCTCCGGACGTCCAATTGATGTGCCGTTGACTTTGATGGATTCCTCTTAGTGAGACATACCTTTTGTATTACTCTGCTCGAGGTTTGGATGCAGTTGGAGTACGGTCGGGTTGGTTTTGACTTAAAAACCAACCGAACCCCTGGGATGAAAAAGCCAATAACTTTCAGACCGGGCATCTGATTGACGCGCTGTCTGTGACGTTGAGTTCCTATTGATGATACAGAACTTTTGGATACATCAACTTCAGACTACGTGTCAGCTGATGTATCAGCCCCTCGGCTCGTGGAGCGGACCCTTCCGAACGAGTTTGCTGTGTGCGGGAACCCTAGAGCTGGCTGTGACTGCGACGACGATGACGAATGTACAGAAATCCTCCGTAGATTCGACGATGACGACTACAACACTCAGAGATCCTACGTGGATTAGTGCTACCGATCCTGTGTGGGTTAGATCCTATGTGGTTCAACGCTCAGCGGTCCTGTGTGGGCCAGTGCCTACAAATCCTGTGTGGGTCCGATCCTGTGTGGGTCATTGCGGGGGTTAGTTACCTATCGATCCTGTGTGGGTCATTATAGGGGTTAGTTACCTATCGATCCTTTGTGGGTCATTGTGGGGGTTAGTACCTATCGATCCTGTGTGGGTCCGATGACTTAGATGAATCAGTGGCTACATCTGACCATCTCTATCGTCTTACGAAGAAGTATACCTGTGTGAGCTGAATCTTGACTTTCAATCCTTATCTTTGATAAGATTGACTTGATATCCTGTGTGGATTACGTTATGCTTTCCTGTGTGGATCGGGTTGTGATTTCCTGTGTGGACTGGGTTTTACTTGATCTCGGATGTTGGAGCCGAACGAGAATTGATGACTTAGGTATATGTATGGGCATATACCTAAGTAGTGTCAGATGTTACTTCGTGATTGTATCTTTACTTTGTGGATTATCCTTTGTGGATTCTGGGAGACCTTCGGGGTCTCGGGGTCCCTATTGAGTAGCTTATACTCACCCCTACACGGGCTATGCCCGCACTACGTTGTGTTGGTTGCAGACGACGGACATCGCTGATCGTGGTTGAGGCACGAGGAGCAGGTCGATACCTAGAGGTGGACCACTGGGCGGGATGTACTCGGAGCGGACGGCTGGACCCGAGGAGCTGTGGAGGATATCTGTACCCACCCTTCATGTGGGACTTTCAGTGGACGGCTCGACGTTGCGGCTTTACTTTTCAGTTTCTGTACTCCCTTTTTCAGTTGTAATTTACTTGCAGTTGGGTTTGTATTCTGACCCACTTACTTTTCTGCACTTACTATTGTACCCAATTTTTACTTAGTGTTTACTTCTGGTTGCTTGCTCTGTGGTGTTGTTTACTTTACAAAGGCAATGCCTTCCCTTTTTATCGGGAATTACGCCTTGGTGCTAGTCGCCAGCCCCTGGCCTATGGAAGGCGGGATTGGGGTAGTCACAACACGAGCCCCGAGGATGGGTCATGACACATTTAATCTAAAATACCCCCCCAAATGTATTTTTGTTATAAAAAGCTGTTTTTGTTACATTTTGTGTACTTACTTTAGAATTAATTTCTGCCATTTATTGGTATTAAATTATATAAAATGAATTACATATTTAGAATCAGGAGGTTCAAAATTGGTAATTAGAACCCTTTTATTTTTTATCAATATGAATAGTAACCATGATAAAATTTATCACATCAGTAAAGGGTAAATCAGGTAAATCTAGGTTAAAACTAAGTGATAAAGCCAAAATTATTCATCCTAATTCTTATTGGATGAATGAAATTTGACCCTTAATACCTAAGGTTCAAAATTGAGTTATTTAATGGATACTTGTACATGAAAATGACTTATATTATTTAAACCAAAGGAGGTGACAAAATATCACTCTCTTGGTTTTAAATATCATTCACGTGTTTACATAGGAACAAGAAATTAGTTATGAACGAATATTAATAGTAATTTTGTGCCTAATGAAATTATAATCATGATGGCAATTTATTTATAATTTTTAGGAATTAAAAAGTTACCTTAAATACTTACGAAAGCTGATGTAGTAATTATTCAATTAACAAAAAAATCAAATAAATGATATTAAAATATATTAAAAGTAACATAATTTTAGATATTTAAGATGATCCATGAATTCTCTAGATGACCATGACCTTTTTAGGATGTAATAAAATAGTTTATTTTAATTTGACTTGCTGTCTTGATGTTTTTAAAGTCAAAGTAATGAATAGTATCAAAATTGAAAATAATGATATTTTATAGGATTAATATTTCATTAAATTATTTTAAAATCATAAAAATCTTGAATAATCACAAAGGAGATAATATATGCTCGACAATGTCACACCCTATGCATTTATAAGCCATTTGGAAGCTTATGGATCTCAAATGGTCATATTATATTTTAATCTTTTGAGAAATTCCAAAAGTGCTCCTCATCTCAATTATAAAAGGGGATCTTCTCCTTCACTTAATTACACCAATTTGAGTCTTATAGTTCTACCATCCTCTACCAAATTATTTCCTCCCCTTCCATAGCCACATTCTAGAGGTTCTGGTCTTCTCAAAAGACCAACCCTAGAGCCCTTTAGATGAGATATAAAGGAGTCGTTTCGAAAAATATTTAATCACTTTAACTAATCACTTTCTTTTTATACTCTTCTTTACCACCTCTAAATATATGATATTCATCATAAAATAATAAATTCAGTATCCTCAATATGTTGAAATTTTATTATGATTATGAAAACACCATTATACACCCTCTTTCTCAACAAATAAGAAATGAAAGTATCACTCATTTGTACGTATGGCTTACCGTCTCCACGAAACGATACAATTCATTTTTTACCACCATCTATTATGAATGAGAATTATGATGGTTTTAATATTTATTTATGATATTTATGACATAATTATACTTTTGGAATGATAATATCATGTATATCTTCTTATCATCCAATCTTTTGGGAAAAGATAACGTCGCTCGTGCGTACGTATGAACTACCATCTCCACGATGTGATGTGATTTTTTTTCATTTATATTTCACATGGATGGAAATAAGGATGATTTTGATGAATATATATGATATATATGATATAATAATAATTTTTTAAAGGTGAATTATTATTTACCTTTCTTTCGATCCATTAGTTAAAAAATGGAAACATCGTTCATGCGTTCGTACGACCTACCATCTCCATGGATAATGTAATTCATTTTTTCTCTCTACTTTTTATTAATGATTATAAATATGTATATAATGAATATATATGATTTTTATACCATGATTAACATTCTATAAATGATTATACCATGATCAAAGTATAAGGACCAGGACTCCCGAACTGAAACATGTTTGGAAAATGAAGGATTTATCACCCAGAACAATGATTTTAATAAAAAATTATTAATAAAAAGGAGATAAGATGTTATAAATAAACCATACATGAAATGATAGATATATGGTTATATAATAAAATTATAATAAATCCATATTTATTATATAGGAGGTTTGAATGTGAACAAGGAAAGACGAGACTTGAGGTAAAGGTTTTTTTTCATAATCTCATCATTATTTAGTATTGTTTATGTTTAAGTCCCCGCTAGGGAATATTTATCTTCCATATCCATGTTTTATAAAAATATTTTTAAAAATGTTTTTATTATTCTCCTATAATTTTTTAAAATCATTTTTACCCATGTTTGAATTTTTATAAAACAGTTTGATAGGAATATTTTTGCCGATTTCTAAATGAGTTTCTTTGTGAAATTTCCGAAAAAAACATGTAAGGAATGTTTTTTAACTTATAAGACATGAGTTAATTTTCCTTCCATCATGACACCTTAATACTTTTAAGTTTCCTTTCCAATTTTAAAATGTTCTTTTCAAAGAAAATGTTTTCCTTTATAATTTAACGTCTATAAAAAAATGATTTCAAAATAGAAATGACATTTTCCTCAAGAATTATTTCAAGTGATATTTCAAAATAATTTTCCATATAATACAGAATTATTTTATGTTACTTAATATTTACTGGGGATATGATCCAAGGATACCATCCTTATTCTCTCTCGTTGGTTATTGTTTACGATGACATACTATTTATGAAACCTGTCTCTTTTCCAAGGGTTATGCTATGATGAAATGTTTATGAAACCCATTTATTTTCACATATTTTGATATGATAAATTATTTATGTTCTTATGGCACACATATGTATGATTTTCATTATGTTATTGACTTCTTGCGTGATGGGTTGTCTTACACTCATGTGCGGAAGTCAGCTTCTTACTAATGGTCAACACAGGTGCTGACATAGACTTTTAGCATAATGGGGAGGGTCTATCCTCCTATAATGTATCCAAGTAAGACTCCCTCATTGTTGGAGTTGGTGGCCTAGAACCAACTACTTTGTACTTTATGATAAACTTGGTTGGTCAAAGTAGATTACTCAAGAGGGGGGTGAATTGAGTATCTATAAAAATTTCTTTTAAAATTGGTTCTTTGAAATTTTTTCCCCAATTAAAAATATAATACAAGTCAGTTTGTAGTGAATTTATAAGAGTCCTGAATGTTCAATTAATTTATAAAAAGATCGATCAGTTCTCAGCTATACTAATCTAGAGATTAATATAACTTTTGAAACTAATATACTGGTTCAAAACAGTTATAAACACTTGCTAAACTAACTATCAAAGTTCAATTTAGTCTTATAAAAATGCATGATAAAAAGTAAGTAAAAGATAAAAGGTAAAAGCATAGAAGATATAAACAAGAGGTTCAATCTCAAGAAGAGACTTAGTCCTCTCCACTTGGTGATCACCTACCACCAAAGAGTTTAATTAAATAAATATTTTGATCCACACCTTGGATCAGGGTTCCCAACAGCACACGAGGCTATCCAGGTCACACTTGACCTCTACCACAGTTATTCATGGAAAAAACAACAAACAGGTCACACTTGACCTCTTCTACTGTTCTACGTGGGATACAAAGAATAAAATGAGAGAGAGTTTGAGAATATCTAGTATCCTTTAGTTATGCACAAGAGACAGTGTGTGTATTAGAGACAGATACACACACTTCTCAAAAATGTAAACAAAAGAACACAACAAAGCTAGAGATATAGAATAAGGTTTAGAATTCTTTGTGTGTTATGCAGTGAAGCTCTAGACTCAATTGATGTGGTGGAAATGGAATTTGAGTCCTCTTCTGGATGTTGGCTTCAAAATAGAGTATCTTAGTCTCTGTGGTCTGGTTTCCAGGAGTTTGAAATGTTCATCTCCTTGTTTGAAAGACGTTCCATGCAACTCAGTAGGTTTTTCTCATCTTGTTGATGTCCCTGTATGTTCTCATTTTGAGTTATTAGGATTTGGAAGAAAGCTCAGGAGTTGCAGGAGTTTGCAGTTCTTATGTTCTTTATACTTTTCAATGTATTTCGAATGATCTATCTTGTAATTCATTTATAATTCAAGTTCTAGTAGACATGAAGATCCCCCCATGTGTATGTACCCCGTACTGTCTACTGAAATTCCTATAGACAACATTAAATAATGTCAGAAACATTAATTTGTCTAAATATGACTGTTAGATATAAATTTGAATTAATAAAATAAAGATAGTATTTATGACTATCGGTGAGTCATAAGTATCGATGACTTATTGGCATCGGTCTGTCATCATCGGTCTGTCAGTATCGGTGACTCCATGTATCAGTGAGTCCTTTCCATCACTATTGGTGACTTTGTGTATCAGTGAGTCCTTTGTGCTATCGGTCTGTCCGGGCATCGGTGAGTCTTCATCGGTGACTCATTTTGAACTATCGGTGTGTTTCCCATCGATGTCTTGTTCATTGGTGTATTGTACATCAGCGACTCGTTCATCGGTGTCTTCTTCAATCGGTGAGTCCTTCGATCGGTGAGTCCTTATCAACAAGTCGACCAATGATGACTCCTTTTGAACTATCGGTTCCAGGGATTCTAAAAAACTTATAAAGTGTCTATCTTGTACAGAACACTACCAGATTAAGTGAAATTCATAAATACATGTAAATATACACTTATAAACATATTGAAGCATAAATATTCATAATTTATTGACTTATTGAAAAGTATTATACAATATGAAATAATTTATTCACTTATAAATATTCCTTGACAAGATTAACTTAAGTTATAACTTAATATATGAATTAATAAAATTTGTAGATTAGAATGATTTGTGATTATGAAAACCACTATTTCATAAAGGGTCCAACAATCTCCCCCCTTTTGATAATCACAAATCATGGCATAAACATGATGTTAATGAATAATTATTACTTGACTTGGCACACCAGAGTGAATATGAATTCTCAGTATGACTAAGTCTTTTCCTTTTAAACCCCCCTCAATTTTTAATAGAGGAAATATAGATATAGAAGGTAACTTTATATCAGAGCATGGTCGTGCTCCTCCTTTTAATTAGAGTAGGTTGTATCAGAGGTGATATATATATATATATATATATATATATATATATATATATTATACATTCCATGTTTTCTATGCTAGAGTTTCTCCCCCTTAGATTAAGAAATTACACCATCTAGATCTTTTCTAGATCTTTCTCCCCCTTTTGGGATTACTAAAAAGGTAAAAGAAAAGGAACAAAGAGAAACACCACAAAGAATATTAGAAACACAGGGAGGGAAAAAGGATATTCATTATGGTGAAAAAAGTACAATCATCAGAATAAAAGTACAAATACCTATCAAATAAACAATCTACAGCCAAGGATTTGGATTTTGAGGTGCTTTTACTTTGTCTGAAGGATCAAGAGTAGGTTCAAAAGGTGTTGGTGTGGCTGTAGGTAGGGTTTGTCGAATAACAACACCAGTCAAGGAAAAACCTGTAGGAACATTGACTGTAAGGCTAGGCCTCCATTCTAACAAAACATGGCTCTGAGGTTTCTCTTTGATCACTTGCCAGATCTGGGATAATGCTTGAGAGATTGTCATCTGGGCAGGAGGCATAGAACTAGGTCCAATGGAAGCATTAGGTGGAACCACGATGGCTACAACTTGCACATGTAGATATGGCTTCAGAATCCTGATGAAATCATTAATGATTCCACCCCCATATTGCATATCCTTCTCAAATTCATCCATGTTATCCATGAATTTATCTAAGAGAGGAGTAAAATCCTTCAACCGACTCACCTACCTCTTGAAGGCATCTGTCACCAGAGGAATATTGATATTTTCAGCCAAATATTTGAAGTTATTGATCAAATCATGCTTGGTATAAATCTTGGTAAAATACTTATCCACCTTCTCTCTAATATCCTTCTGAGCAGCAGAGGCTTCATTGGTGCATTACCTTAACATGTTGTAAATGATATCAATATTCTTGTGTACCTTGGGAAGAGTTTCCTTATCAGAATCACTCTGAAGACTCTTGAGTTCTCCCATCATAGCCCTGAGAGACTCTATATCTGTAGCAACAACCCTGGTACTTTTAGAACTAGATGGACCAGAGATCATATTTCCAATTTCTTCCTTTAATTTATTCAAATCTATACTCAGTATATGTGTAACAAAGTTTCTAATAACCTTCATAACACCACTAAAAGAGGTCTTGAAATCAGTGGTTAGAGAGTTCAACTCATTAATCATCCTCTTCACTTCTTCTCTCAGCATAGTATTGTTTCTAATGATTGTCTTGGTTGTAATAATGAGATTAGGCTTAATCTTTTGAATCACTATCCTTACAATTCTAGTAGCATCGACTTATGAAATGCTCATGGAAGTAGAATCTTCACTTATGGCTCCAACAGAGGCTCTCACTGACTCACAAATATTAGATTTGAATTATTCTAAATCATCCTTGGTGACATAGTCACTAGGCACTGGATGTACAACTGGATCATCTGTAGGAGGTACTATTGGTGAAGTAGGTGCATTCAGTTCTACTTCAGCTGGTGCTCATGGAATACGAGGAGGAGGAGAAACCATATCCTCATTAGAGTAATATTCTAAACCAAATAGAATGTAACCTGGATCTTTATTCCACTCACAAGTACAAGTCCAGTCTCTTGGATTTACTGTATCAATCCAAACTCTTCTTCCATGAGGCTTAGTTAAAATCTCAGCTTCATATTCTTCTTCTTCCTACACTCTAGAAAAAACATCATTTCTAGGAATTGGTACCAACTGAACTTGATCTTGTTCTCGCACTCCATACATTTCAGCTACTCTAGGAACTTCCTCAACCTGAGGCATAGGTGCAACCTGATCCTCAGTCTCTTTTTCTTGGCCTCCATCCATAATGTCATTAATCTCTTAAATGATGCCTTGATCTTCAACATCAGGGTGATCATGTCTGTCTTATCTGCCAACATCTTCATCAACATGATCATCATCCTATTATTCAACAAGATCAACAACATTCTGTCCATCAACCCCATCATCAGCTCCATGCATAAATTCCTCACTTGACCTGTCTACAACTTGTTGTCTTACTTTTAATGAGTCACTGACATGATCACCATTATCCTACTCCTCCTCCTCCTCCTAATCATTATCAGACTTACTTACATAACCTTCCACTCTAGAGACCACTGTCTCTTCCTCTTCTTCATCACCTAATAAAGGCTCTCGATAGGGTAACTCCAAAGGTGGACTGACAGGTCCATAAGATATATCCTTTGAGCTCTCAGCAATATCAGGGTCACTCCTGTCATCTATAGGATACCCTTATTCCTTGGAAGATCAACCTAAATCTATTTTTCATCAGAATAAATAGTTTCTTCACCTTGTTTAAGGCCTGGATCAGCTTGATCTTTCGGTCTGGTAGGATGGTCAATAGGATTGTAATCCTCATATAATCTTTCCTCGTCTCCTACACAACATTTCTTCCATAGGTTCCAGAATATCTTCATCCTCTTGAATATTTCCTTGTGTAGTTAGAATCCACTACAAGCAGTGAATACTTCATCTCCATCCTCCACACAACCCAGCTTCCTCAGCATTGTCGAAATCATTCTAGGGTAGTACAAACAAGTTGCATTTTGGAGGGTTTTATCTTGTCAGAGATGTGTACCATCAGTTACCTACATAGGTTCAACTTCACCCCATTTTTTAACAGATAAATCAGGAAGACATCCTGGTACTTTAAAGCTGCAAAGTCTCCCTTCCTTGGGCAGATTTGATGTTGAATAAATTTGAAAAGTAATCTTGCTTCTCTATATAACTCAGTGGAAATAGCTCTCCTCGATTTTCATTCCCAGTCAATTCCTTTAAAGCATAATCATATGAAAATAATTCTTAGGTTGGAGGGATATTACCTTGGTAATCAGTATAAATACCCTATGTAGAATTTCTAAACATTCATCCCACTCTTTCGAAGAAAATGAAATCTCTTTTCCCTTCACCATTGACTTCATTCATGCTTCCTCATCTCCTTCTAGAGATATCTTCAAGTTGAGAGAGAATTCGTGTACCAGTTGGGGATAAAACATAATCTCATTATTTTAAAACCAACTGATCCAACCTTGAGATTCCAACACTCTTAGTAAGAGTGACTTTCTTGAAAAAATCCATTTAGTAGATACTTCTTTCTCAACGGCAACAACACGACTTCCCAATCCTGGATTCCCAGAGCCTACAATACTACTAGATTCACCATTCTGATTCTTAACTAATGGTGAATCACTGGGTCCTTCCATCACGTGCTTCATTCTCACCATTATGAAGGTTTAGGTTTGAAGGTAGTCGAAAGGTTATGGGTATAGAGATAGAGTATAGAGAGGTAGAAGGTTAAAAGGTAATGAGGGAGGTGAAAGGTCATGGTGCAGATTAAATTTATTTTATCATTTAGGGATTTTAATTTATAAAAACATAAAATTGAATAAAGTTAAAGAGAAAAAAACTGTTTCATTTCACTTAAAATATACAGATTTACAAAATGGTCCTTATAGGCATCGATTTCACATGATCGGTATCACACAATCGGCTTCATGTGATTGGCTTCATGTGATCGATTTCACACAATCAGTTTTATATGATAGGTTTCATACGAATAGTTTCACTGATCAATTCCAGTGACCGGTTTGACAGATCAGTTTCACCTGATCAGTTTGACTGGTCAGTTTCACCTGATCAGTTTGACAGATCAGTTTCACCTGATTGGTTTGATAGATCGGTTTCACCTGATCGGTTTGACAGATACTAGTATCACAAATAAACAGATTTTTCTAAGGGGATAATATTGGATAGACTTTATAGATTTATCATTCCTAGTTCATGTCTGATGTAGTTTATTATCTCATAATTTAAGGGTTTGGTGAATATGTCCACAAGTTGATGCTCATTCCCAATAAAATCAAGAGTTATATCACCTTTTTTATAGTGATCTCTCAAAAAGTGATGTCTTACATCAATGTATTTTGTTCTAGAATGAGAAATTGGATTTTTAGATATGTTAATAGCACTTGTATTGTCACAGTTTATGGGGATATGTCTGAATTGAAATCCTTAGTCTAATAAAGTGTGTTTCATCTACAGAATTTGTGCACAAAAATACCAGTAGCAATATACTCTACTTAAACAATTGATAATGAAACCAAATTTTTCTTTTTTACTACACCATGATAATATAGACTTTCCCAAAAAGTGACATGTTCCAGAGGTACTCTTACTATCTAACTTACATCTACTAAAGTCAGTATCTGAATAACTAACCAAATCAAAAGGTTTTCCCCTAGGATAGAACAATCCTAAATTAGTTGTATATTTGAGGTTTTTGAAAATTATTTTAACAAAATTTAAGTGAGACTCTTTTGTGTTTTCTTGAAATCTTGCACACATACACACACTAAACATGATATCTAGCCTACAAGCAGTTAAGTACAACAAACTACCAATCATTCCTCTGTAAGCAGTTTGATCAACAGATTTCCCATTTTCATCAAGATCTATCTTACATGTAGAACTAATAGGGGTTTCACTACTCTTAATGCTATAAAATACATATATTTTCAAAATATATTTAGTATATTTACTTTGATTTATAATAATACCTTCTTTGTTTTGAAATATTTTAAATCCAAGAAAATATTTAAGTTCACCCGTCAAACTCATTTCAAATTCACTTTGCATCATTTTTGAAAAAACATTGCATAAGGATTTTTTAGAAGATCCAAAAATAATATCATCTACATATATTTGAGTTATTAAAACTTATTTATAAATTCTTTTTATAAATAAAGTAGGATCTGCAACTCCTTTTGTAAAGTCTTTAGAAATAAGGAAATTTCTTAACCTTTCATACCAAGCTCTTGAAGCTTGTTTCAAACCATATAAAGCTTTAGATAATTTGAAAACTTGATTTGGAAAATGTGGATTTGTAAAACCTAGGGGTTGTTCAAAAAAAAAAAATCCTCAATTATATAACCATTTAAGAATGCACTTTTGACATCCATTTGATAAAGTTTGAAATCCAAGTGTGCTGTATAGGCAAGTAGGATTCTAATGGCTTCAAGCCTAATTACTGGTGAAAAAGTATCTTCATAATCAATTCCTTATTCTTGATTTTAGCCTTGTGCAACCAATCTAGATTTTTTTCTAACTACATTTCTAGCTTTATCTACTTTATTCCTAAACACCCATTTAGTTCCTATGGTCAAGGTATCTTTTGGTCTATCAACAAGCTTCCAGACTTTATTCCTCTCAAAATGTTTAATCTCTTCTTGAATATCCATCACACAAAACTCATCATTGATTGCATAATTGATATTTTTAGGTCCTAGTTGGTATGATAAAAGTAGGACTAGTTATTTCAGGTTCATCATTTTGTTCTAGTACATTATGGCTAGATTTTAGAGAATTTCTAAAACTAGAGGTTTTAACAGATTCCTTTATAGGATTATTTGAGGGTTTTTAATTAATTTCCAGATTTAAAATATCCTCTTCAAGATTTTATAGTGAGGGTTTAGACTCATGTGGATCTTTTTCATCAAACTTGACATGTACAAATTCCTCCACACATTTGGTTCTTTTATTAAAGACTCTATAGGCTCTTCTTGATGTATAATATCCAAATAATATTCCTTCATCATATTTAGTGTTAAGAATATAAAATTTACACCCAAACACTTTAAAATAATTTACCTTGGGTTTCCTATTATTCCACAACTCATAAGGAGTTTTCTTAAGAATGGATCTGATTAAGACTCTATTTATTATATAACACACTATATTAATAGATTTATCCCATAAATAAATCGATAGGTCATATTCATTGAGCATAGTTTGGGCTATCTCTTGTAAGGTTCTATTTCTTCTTTCTACTACACCATTCTATTAGTGTCCTAGGGGAAGAGAAGTTACGACTATAGCCATTTTGTGAGAAAAAAGATTTAAAGTCTTGATTTTAAAACTCATGGACATGGTCACTTATTAGGTATTTAATTTTAAGTCCACTAATATTTTCTACAGTCCTAGAATACTTGGTAAAAAGTGAGCAAGATTCAATTTTGTGAGCTAAGAAAAAGGTCCAAGTATACCTAAAAAATTCATCCACAAGAACATAAACATAATGATTACCATTGAAACCTGAAACTCTAGATGGTCTAAACAAATATATTTGAACCAACTTGAGAGGTTGAGAAGTTGTTACTTATTTCTTTGGTTTGAAATAGATTTTATGTTTCTTTCCTTTTTGACAAGGATTGCACACTTTATTGTCTGGAAACTCTAGTTTGGGAAGGTCTTTAACTAAATATTTTCTAGTTAAATTATTAAGGGAGTTTATATTTCAGTGTCCTAGTCTTATATTCTAGATCCAAGACTCTTTGTGAAAGGAACTTAGGTAAGAAACATTCTGTGAGGCTAGTGTGTCTAAATTTATAGCGTACACATTATCATTTCTAAGATTAGTAAATACTAAGTTATTATTGGAATAAAAAAAAATGGCATGAATAATTTTTGAATTTAACATTGAATCCATCATCACACAGTTGAGATATGCTAAGTAGGTTATACTTTAGTCCATCAACATAAAGTACTTTGGAAATTGAAATAGAGTTAGGGTTAACAATTTGGCCTAGGATGATGATTTTTCCTTTACTATTGTCACCAAATGTGACATGTACTCCATAAATCTTGATAAATTTTTTGAATATTGAGTAGTATCCTATCATGTGTCTTTAACACCCACTGTCCAAGTACTATAGATTTCTACAGGAACACTTTAGACAGTTTACCTGCAACACAGTTTATCTAAGAAACGATTTTGGTACCTATATTTTTCTGGGTCCAGAAACATCAGTAATAAGAGCTTTAGGAAGCCACAATTGTCTTATGAATTTCCTATATGTATAATTTAAAGTGTTTGAAAAATAAACTTGGTTAGGTCCAGAATAACTGGATACAGTAAAATAATTTTTAGAACCAGAACGTGCAGTAAAATTCTAGTTTTTGAATAAAGAAGCAGATTTTCCAGTTTTGGCTATAAAATGTGTTTTTGATAAATTCATTTTTCCTGGTTGATATCATATTCTATAAGTGTACTCAGGAGCTATATGTTTACCAAAAATTTGAGTAAGTGTGTTTTTACCATTTGTAAACTTTTCAAGATCCTTCTTTAATTGCTCATTAGATAACTTTAGATCATTATTTTCCTTTAGCACTTGAGCATTTCTCTCTCTCTCAACAATAAGTTTAGATTTAATAGTTATAGTAGGATAATGATGTTTATTTAAAGATTTATATTTATCTTTTAGTTCATTACATGTCTCTTCCATCATGTTATAATATTCAAACAATTCATCACTTGTCATATTTTCAGATTCACTTTCATTTTCAGAATAATAAGAATTATGTGCAGAAGAGTCTAAGGTTACCTCAGATGTGTTTGTCATAAAACACATATTTTACATATCATATTTCTCATCATGAGAAGAAGAAGATTCACTGGAGCTATCCTCACAGGCACTCCAGATGACCTTCATGGATTTCTTATAACTTTTGTCTTTGTTATCATACTTCTTTTTGTATTTGAGCTTGGTACAGTCAGCCTTTACATGTCCCTTTTTCTTACATTCATAACATACTATCTCATGAGACTTGTTATTTCTTTTACAATATTCTTCTAACTTACCTTTTGATTATATCTTCCTTTATAGTTGGGATTTTTGAAAAACTTATTCTTTCTATAAAATTTATTGAATCTTTTGGATAATTGGGCCATATCTTCATCACTGTCTAATGTTGATTCATCAGTACTAAAGCTTTCAATAACAACTTAAATTTTCTCTTTGTCTTTATTTTTATAGGCAACAATCTTTAAATCTACAGACTTACTCTTAGGTTCATCATTATCCTCTTTCTTGAATTTCAGCTCTTCTTCATACATCATCAGCTTTCCAATGAGTTCTTTAATAGGTAATTTTCTTATGTCACATGATTCTATAATTGAGACAGAGGTTCCTCTCCATCTATCAGGTAAACATCAAAGAATCTGCATGATTTGTTCTTTGGCTGTAACTTCTCTTTAGAGAGAGATCATTGTGTTTATAATCTCATTGAACTTGAGATACATATCAGAAATAGGCTCATCAGGCTTCATTTTAAAGTTATCATAATTAATAGTATAAGCATTAAGTCTCATTTCTTTCACATTCATAGTTCCCTCATGTGAAACAGAGAGAGTGTCCTAGATTTAATAGGCAGTTTTACATGCAGAAATTCTATTAAATTCTTCATATCCTAGGGCACAATATATGACATTCATTTCTTTATAGTTATTGTTATATGCAGCCTTAGTTGGGTCATCCCAAGTAGTTCTAGCAGTATCTGGAATCTTATACTCATCTATAATTAAAGACCAAATTTCGAAACCCATACTCCCTAAATACATTTTCATCTTAATCTTCCATTGTGCAAAATTAGTTCCATTGAAAAATGGATGTCTGTTGGTAGAAACACTTTCTAGTCTATTATCCATAATAAAAATTTTATAATAAGATTTTAAAGAGTTAAAAATTTAGAAATAACAGAAATTTTAGATCTTTGAAATTCAACTACAATCACAGTTGAAAAGATTTGAAAAATCATTGAAAACGGAAAAATTTCTGATCCCTTTGATACCAAATGTTGGTCGTAGTAGATTACTCAAGAGGGGGGTGAATTGAGTATCTATAAAAATTTATGCTAAAATTGGTTCTTTGAAAAATTTCCCCCAATTAAAAATATAATACAAGTCAGTTTGTAGTGAATTTATAAGAGTCCTGAATGTTCAATTAATTTCTCAAAATATTGATTAGTTCTCAGCTATACTAATCTAGAGATTAATATAACTTTTGAAACTAATCTACTGGTTAAAAACAATTATAAACACTTGCGAAACTAACTATCAAAGTTCAATTTAGTCTTATAGAAATGTGTGATAAAAAGTAAGTAAAAAATAAAAGGTAAAAGCATATCAGATATAAACAAGAGGTTCAGTCTCAAGCAGAGACTTAGTCCTCTCCACTTGGTGATCACCTGCCACTAAGCAGTTTAATTAAATAAACAGTTTGATCCACACCTTGGATTGGGGTTCACAATAGCACACAAGGCAGTTCAGGTCACACTTGACCTCTACCACAATTATTCATGGAAAAAACAACAAATATTTCACACTTGACCTCTTCCATAGTTATATGTGGGATACAAAGAATAAAATGAGAGAGAGTTTGAGGATATCTAGTATCCTTTAGTTATGCACAAGAGACAGTGTGTTTATTATAGAGAGATACACACACTGCTCAAAAATGTAAACAAAAGAACACAACAGAGCTAGAGATATAGAATAAGGTTTAGAATTCTATGTGTGTTATACAGTGAATCTCTGGACTCGATTTATGTAGTGGAAATGGAATTTGAGTCCTCTTCTGGATGTTGGCTTCAAAATAGAGTATCTGAGTCTCTGTAGTCCGATTTCTAGGAGTGTGAAATCTTCATCTCCTTGTTTGAAAGATGATCCGTGCAAATTATTAGGTTTTGATTGTCTTTTTTATGTCCCAATATGTTCTTGCTTTGAGTTATTAGGATTTGTAAGAAAGCTCGGGAGTTGCAAGAGTTTGAAGTTCTTCTGTTCTTTCTACTTTTCAGCATATTTCAAATGACCCAGATTGTAATTCAATTATAATTTAAGGTCCAAAAGACATGAAGATCTCCCAACGTGTATGTACCACGTACTATCTACTTAAAGTCCTACTGAAAACATTAAATAATGTTAGAAACATTAATTTTTCTAAATATGACTATTAGATATAAATTTGAATTAATAAAATAAAGATAGTATTTATGACTATCGGTGAGTCATAAGTATCGATGACTCATTGGCATTGGTCTGTCATCATCGGTCTGTCAGCATCGATGACTCTGTGTATCGGTGAGTCCTTTCTATCAGTATCAGTGACTCTGTGTATTAGTGAGTCCTATGTGCTATCGGTCTATCCAGACATTAGCGAGTCTTTACCGGCGACTCATTTTGAACTATCGGTGTGTTTCCCATCGATGAATTTTTCATCGGTGTGTTTTCCATCAACGACTCGTTCATCAGTGTCTTCTTCAATCGATGAGTCCTTATCAGCGAGTCGACCGATGGTGACTCCTTTTGAACTATCAATGCCAGGGATTTTAAAAAACTGATAAAGTTTCTATCTTGCACAAAACACTACCAGATTAAGTGAAATTCATAAATACATGTAAATATAGACTTATAAACATATTGAAGCATAAATATTCATAATTTATTGACTTATTGAAATGTATTATAAAATATGACACAATCTATTCACTTATAAATATTCCTTGACAAGATTAACTTGAGTTATAACTTAATATATAAATTAATAGAATTTATAGATTAGAATGATTTGTGATTATGAAAACTGTTGAAAGTGGGTGCTCTAGACCCAACTTGTCTTGTACTTTGATTACTGTTACATGTATTCAGTATGGTTTTATGCATGTGTTTATCTTGCCATGATAGTATAGATACTTCTGCATCCACTTCATCAATGGCAATGTCCTAGGATTACCTGTCGCATCAAATGGTTATAGCAGTTCCCAGGCTATAATGAGAACCCTGAGATGCCATGACAGTAATCTTAAAGTAACGTCCTATGGTCCAGTTACATCATTCTGAAAGGACACAGATGATGTGTGACCATCAGGTGCTGGGGGCTCATAAGCATTGAGACTTCATCTCATGAAGTTCGCACTTGATGATCTCTAGCTAACGAGATCATGAGGACAGACCCGCTTAATAGGAACACCACATGTTTCTGGTGTCATTGGTCGTTCCTATCTATGGGCATGTGTAATGGTCTCCTGACTTGAGATCATTATCAATGAATGTCATTTAATTACGTACATTTGATATAAGGCGAAAACCATGGCGACAAAGTCGTGGCGAGGTAGTTTGTATTGGGTACGTCATTAATGGCATGGCATTGATTGAATGATCGAGAAAGGATTTGTCGCTTCCAAGTTTAGGAAGAGATATCTCGGGCCTGGTTGATTAGGATGGTTGCACCTTCATTAAATCCATGGCCATGGTAGACGAAGGTAAGACCGTCCGGACAAATCGACAAACAAAGATAAAGCAAATAAAGAATGATGACACTAGTATGCATTCTGCTTTATTGAGATATCGTTTGACGAAGAGATTATATTACACGGACCATGTTCATAGGAAGGCAGTCGTTGCTTTGACTTTGCCTTATCTCTATAGGGGCCTCGATGGGTTGCTAGACCCCGCTCTAGGTCTGTGATATTATTCACTGCTATTGAGATAAGGGCCTAGAGGGTCACACACGATAGCGCCTTGAAAAATCTGCCCTATTCTGAGAGTAGGAATTTAGAACTTGGTGGGCCCCGCCAAAGGGTCCGAGTACTATCCAAGTTCTATGGATCACCAAATAATAAATAAGTTCATTAATTATTCGAGTTTAGAATAATTAGTTGAATTTATTTATAACAAGTATTTACAAGTTGTATGGTAAATACACGTATTAATATTATTCGACTGGATTTAAATATCCTAGGTTCGTTTAATATTAGTAGGAGGTATGAGTCGAGTTAAAGACTCAAATTTATCACGTAATATATTTATATATTACAAGCAAGTGATAAATTGTAAATTTTATTTATGGCATAATTTTATTTTCCATAAATAATTATTTACATCACTTATATAGCGGACGCCTAATACACGGGGGCCGGAAACCTACACCGCGTGTTTTAATACTCCCTATATAAGTGAGAGAGATGCTCTCCCACCAGTACTATTCATGTGTCATTTTTGAGAGCATCTCTCTCCTCCTGGAATTTAGAGAGAGAGTCTCTCAAGCAAGGAGGATCTTCAAGCTTATCCATCTCGGATCGAAGCATCCTCCCTTGCGGTGATCATCGCTGCGCTGAAGTGTGCGTCGTAGATCCGCGCTAGCACCCGGATCTTGACGAACGGCGCGCGTGCAGATTTGCAAGGCGTGTGTGGACGATCTAGAGGGCTTCGACATCGGAGTCTTCGAGCAACGATCGCCGGTGCCTTACACGTCAATTCTGAACAAAGGTAAACGTTCAATTTTATTTTGTGCTCCTTATGAACCTTGCGAGATCCTCGGACCAAGCTGGGACGAGATCACCGGAGTCGACAGGGTTATGTCACTCCGATGATGCAGAAAAATTTAAAAATCCCGGCCTATTGGCTTCCGCTGCGCAGTACCGAACCCAACAGTGGTATCAGAGGAAGCGCAAGGTTCCTTCTGAGTCAAAAATATTAAATTGCATTAAATTTAATTGCGGGGTGTTAAGACGGTTCATACGGATTCGACCGCGCGTCGTTTCGATTTCAAATGATCAAGATACGATCATTTGAAATATTTAATCGGATCGACGTCGCAAGTTTTTGATCGTTTGATGTTATTTCTCAAATTGAGATAAACATCAAAAATATATATTTTATTATAATTTATAATAAATATTTTATTATATCTTATAATAAATTATATTATAATAATAAAATTTAAAATAATTGGAGGAGACCAAGACTTGGGGTCTTCCTCCTTTTTATTTAAAAAAAAAAAAAAAAAAAGGGGAGGAATCAAAGACCCAAGATGGGGTCTTCCTTTAAAAAAAAAAAAAAAAACAAAAAAAAAGGGGTGGCTGGCCTTTTGCGGCAAAGAGAAAAAAAAAAAAAAAAAAAAAAGGGAAGAAGACCCGTAGGGTCTTCTCCCTCGCGCAGCCAAGGGGGCCGGCAAACCCTAGGGTTGCCGGCCGCGGCTTCCTCCCGGACCGCCACCCCCTCGCCGGACCGGCCTTCCTCCTCCGGCGGTCCAGCACCACGCCGCGCCACGGCCTCCTCCCGGACCGGCCCTCCTCCTTCGCGGCGCGCCGGACCTCCCGCGCCGTCCCCTCCTCGCGCCGGCCTCCCCTTCTCCGGCGGTCCAGCACCACGCCGCGCCACGGCCTCCTCCCGGACCGGCCCTCCTCCTTCGCGGCGCGCCGGACCTCCCGCGCCGTCCCCTCCTCGCGCCGGCCTCCCCTTCTCCGGCGGTCCAGCCCTCGCCTCGGCCGCGCCGGACCTCCCCGGGCTCCACCCCACGCCGTCGCCGGACGCGGCCTCCCCTCGCCGGACGTGGCTTGGCTCGCCGGACGCGACCCGCCCTCGCCGGACCGGCCCCTGCCGGCAGCCGCCGGCCACTCCGGCCTCCGGCCCTCGCCGGACGCGGCCTGCCTCGCCGGACGCCGCCCTCGCCGGACGCGAAACCCCGCCGGACCACCCCTGCCGACCTCGGTCCGCGTCGGACCAGCTCCGACCGGCCGCCCCGAACCATCGCCGGAGTTGCGGGCTGCCGGGAGATGCAACCGTTGCGGGAAGCGGTCACGCCGCGGTCACGCCGCGGTCACGCCGCGGTCACGCCGCGGTCACGCCGCGGTCACGCCGCGGTCACGCCGCGGTCACACCGCGGTTCAGGACAACATCCCGCAGCGGTACGCGGACCCGTCGGACTTCTCTCCGGTTAGAGGTAACCTGCACTGAATTAATTTTAATTAATTTATTTTAAATTAAATTAATTAAAATTAATTTAGGGGTTTAGATTTTTTTTTAATCCAAGAATATTAATTTAATTTAAGTTTAGAATTAAATTAATGGTTTAATTTAATTTTAGAATTAAAATTAAATTAAACAAATGGAACCGATAAAAATAAATTATTTGAATTTTATCAAATTCATTTAATTTATTAAAACACCCTCGCATAATTTAAATTTATTGCAGTTTAATTTTATTGCACTTTTACCCCGACTGGTCTTGAGCTTTTGACCGACCTTTGCATGTTTGGGATGTATGTATTTATTTAATTATTTATTCAATGCGTGCGATGTTTGTAATAATTAATTAGATAAATGACGGTCTGCGAATCGTCTTTTAATTCAAATATGTATAAGGGCCTGCGCGTCCATTGCACTATATGTATATTGTACCCCAGACCCCCTCGCCTGCGTGCGAGTATATTTGTAATATTTCGTGACGATCCAAGAGGCAGACCCCGCCAAGATGAGGCGGTAGTCCAGACATGAGTTGGGCTTTGCACTGGGGCCAGCAGCGACACGAGCCTTGTGTTTACTCAGGTGCGTGTGCCCCTAGGTAATGATTGATCAGTTAATGATCAATCATTATAGAATGCTCAAGACCAGTCGGAATGCTTGATTTACTTTATGCATTGTTTATTATTTTTATGCGACTGCATGATTATTGCATGATCACATAGGATAGTAAACAAGAGAAAAATGCATAAAGTTATGACGAATAAATACTCTTTTGAATGTTCAGTTGTGAGCGAGACAACCTAGTTTGAACATAATAAATAGAAAAGGGATTATATTCGTCAATTAATAATTTAAAAATCCCTCAAAGATATATTAAGTCATAGTGCCTTCCATTTCTCATATCTAAACAAAACCGGCTGTTTGGGTGCTCATCAGCCTCAGTTGAGAGTACCTCTTACTACCGGGGCGTTTCCATGTGAGGAATGGGTCGACTTAACTAAAGTGAGTAATCAAGGTTTAGCCTTAGCTAACTTATTATCACTTTAAAGGCAAGAGGTTGAGGGAATTAAGTATAGATTCCAAAAAGCTGGGACTTTACTCAACCACACAAGGAACCACAAGAACAGGTGGTTGGCCAGCATAGCGCCTACCTTGAAACCCTTCAAGTAGTGTCGTAGCCCTAGCTTGTAGACTACGAGGGAGGTTTCGAGGATCCTTGCCACTAGAATGCTCAAGCGATAGAGTATTCCGAATCTAATGGTGAGGGCCATTAAGGTTCGTTAAAATAGTGGGAGACATTAAATGATATAATAATTTATTAATCATAAAATGTCAAAAGGTAATCAAGACAAAGTACTAACTGCTAAATGTTTATCTGATGTAGATATAAAATGGCAATCACCAACACCACTAGTACTTTATCACTGCGATCAATCTTGGATAAAGAAAATATCCTGACCGGCAATAACTTCCAGGAGTGGTACAGGCGCTTGCGCATAGTACTACGCCAAGAAAGGAAGTTATATGTGCTGGAATCCCCAATTCCTGCTGAGCCTCCTCAGGGAGCAAGCAAGACGGAAAAAGATAAGTAGAAAAAGCATGTAGATGATGCACTTGATGTACAATGCATCATGTTGTCATCCATGTCCAGCCAATTGCAAAAAATGCATGAGGAAGAGGATGCCTACAAGATGCTTTCACACCTCCAAGAACTGTATGAGGAGAGGGCTAGGCAAGAAAGGTATGAGATCTCAAGTGCACTTTATAAGTGCAGGCTAGCAGAAGGGCACCAAGCCGGTCCTCACGTACTCAAGATGATTGGGTATATTGAGAGGCTTGAAGCCCTTGGGTTCAAACTGAACCAAGAACTAGCAGTGGATCTCATTCTTGCCTCTTTACCGTCAAGCTTCTCGACTTTCATTGTCAATTATAATATGAATGATATGACAAAGTCGCTCCCAGATCTTTTGGCTTTAGTTCGCCAAGCTGATAAGGACATGAAAAACACCAATACATCTGTCCTTATGGTGAACAAGAAAAACAAGGGCAAGGCAAAGGCGTCTAAGGCCAAGTCAAGGCCAAAGACACCAATGCATCGTCCTGCCAAGAAGCCAAAGATTCAGAGGCAGAGTAATGAGCAGGAAGCTGTCTGTTTTGGATGTGGCAAGAAAGGCCACTGGAAAAAGAATTGCAGAGCTGGGAAGAAGAAGCAAGCTGACGCTTCTGCTTCAGGTATTTTTGTCATTGAATGCAATCTATCATTATCTACAAGTTGGGTATTGGATACGGCATGTGGCTCACACATTTGTATTCATATACAGGAACCAAGTAGGTTCAAGAAGATTGCAAAAGGTCAAGTGGATCTCCGAGCTGCAAATGGTGCAAGTCTGGCGGCCTTGGCAGTGGGAGACTACCACTTGACTTTACCAACTGGTTTGGTTCTTGTTTTAAACAATTGCTATTATGTACCGTCTGTTACCAGAAACATCATCTCTGTGTCATGTTTAGACACTATGGGTTTTTATTTCAAGTTTGGAAATAAAAGTTGTCTCTTTTATAGGGATAACATATGTTATGGTATGGCACATCTTAACAATGGTTTATATATACTAGAACTAGAAAACTCAGTAATGGCCATCAATGACAAAAATAACCAACATGACTCAAATAACACCCGCCTATGGCACTTTAGGCTTGGTCATGTAAACGAGAAGCGATTACAAAAATTACATCAAGAAGGGTATCTAGACTCGGTACAGTTAGAACCCTTAGATGTATGTCAAGCTTGTTTACAAGGAAAAATGACCAAAGCACCTTTCTCAGGAAAGGGAGAAAGGGCCAATGCAGTACTGGAATTGATACATACCGATGTATGTGGTCCATTTCCAGTAGAGGCAAGGGGTGGTTTTCTATACTTCATCACTTTTACCGATGATTATAGTAGGTATGGCTATATCTACTTAATGCGGCATAAGTCAGATTCCTTTCGTTTCTTTAAGGAATATCAAAGTGAAGTAGAAAACCAACTTGGTAAGAAGATAAAAGCACTTCGCTCAGACCGAGGCGGAGAATATCTTAACCAAGCTTTCATTGATCATTTGAAGGAGTCTGGAATAGTATCTCAACTCACTCCTCCTTATACACCACAATGGAATGGTGTTAGTGAAAGGAGGAATAGGACCTTGCTTGACATGGTCAGATCAATGATGAGTCATACAACTCTTCCATTATCCTTTTGGGGATACGCCTTACAGACAGCAGCATATACCATTAACCGAGTACCAACTAAAGCCACAGATGGGATTCCATATCAGTTATGGTTTGGAAAGAAACCCAATCTGACACACATGCGTGTGTGGGGGTGCGAGGCATTTGTCAAGACTTTACCAAGTGACAAATTAGCATCCAGAAGCACTAAGTGCATCTTTGTAGGTTATCCTAAGGAAACTAGAGGATACAACCTATATAACCCTTTAGATAGAAAAGTCATTGTGGCAAGATACGCCACATTTCTAGAAAGGGATCACATTTCTACTGGAAATAGTGGGAGCAAGATTGACTTTGATGAAGTCAATGCTCCAGATGCACAAGAGTTGGTAGAGGAACAATCTCTACAAGAACAAGTGGAAGAAGAAATTGTTCCTCAGACACAGATACTGCGTAGGTCTACGCGAGAGGTTAGAGAACCGGAACGTTATGGTTTTCTTGTCACCGAGTCAGGTGACACACTAATCCTTGAGGATGATGAACCTCTGACCTACAAGGAAGCAGTAGAAGGCAAAGAAGCTGCTACATGGCAAGAAGCCATGAATTCTGAGATGGAGTCCATGTACCAAAATCAAGTTTGGATTTTGGTAGACCCTCCAGCTGATGTGAAACCCATTGGTTGTAAATGGGTATTCAAGAAGAAGCTGGACATGGATGGTAAGGTTAATACCTTTAAAGCAAGGCTGGTTGCAAAGGGTTTCAGACAACGTCAAGGCATTGACTATGATGAAACCTTCTCACCAGTGGCAATGCTTAAATCCATCAGAATATTGCTTGCAATAGCAGCCTTTCATGATTATGAAATTTGGCAAATGGATGTCAAAACTGCTTTTCTAAATGGGAAGTTGGTTGAAGACGTCTATATGACACAACCCGAAGGGTTTGTAAAGTCAAAGAGTGTCAATAAAGTATGCAAGTTGCAGAGATCCATTTATGGATTGAAGCAGGCATCAAGATCATGGAATGTACGTTTTGATGAGGCCATAAGAGATTTCGGTTTTGTCAAAAATGAAAGCGAGCCTTGTGTCTATAAAAAGGTTGAAGGGAATGCTATTGTTTTCCTAGTTTTATATGTTGATGACATATTAATCATGGGAAACGAGGTGCAAGTCTTACAGTCAGTTAAGACTTGGTTAAATGAATGCTTCTCCATGAAAGACTTAGGTGAAGCCGCCTACATTCTAGGGATCAAGATCTATCGAGATAGATCTCAAAGGATGCTTGGCCTAAGTCAAAGTACATATATTGACAAGGTACTCAAAAGGTACAATATGGAACAATCCAAGAGAGGATTGTTACCTATGTCACATGGTATTAATCTCTCCAAGAAAATGTGTCCACAAACACAGGAGGAGATTGACAGAATGAGTAGAGTCCCTTATGCTTCAGCAGTGGGTTCTATCATGTATGCCATGCTATGTACTAGGTTTGATGTTGCCTTTGCTTTAAGCATGGTGGGTAGATATCAAGCTAATCCAGGAGAGCTGCACTGGTCAGCTGTTAAAACTATCCTTAAGTACTTGAGGCGTACTAAGGATATGTTCCTGGTGTATGGAGGAGATGAGGAACTAGTTGTGAGGGGATACACTGATGCTAGTTTCCAGACAGATCATGATGATATGAAATCGCAGTCAGGCTACATCTTTTGCCTGAATGGTGGTGCAGTGAGCTGGAGAAGCTCAAAACAAGCTGTGGTTGCTGATTCTACAGCAGAGTCCGAATATATTGCAGCTTCCGATGCAGCAAAGGAATCAGTCTGGATACGTAGCTTTATCTCAGACATTGGTGTTATACCTAGCAGTGCAGACCCTGTTCCAGTATATTGTGACAATACTGCTGCAGTGGTGCTTGCCAAGGAGCCCAGGTCTCACCAGAGGACAAAGCATATTCTTCGGAAGTTCCATCTCTTGAGGGATTTTACTCAGAGAGGTGAAGTAACAGTTAGCAGAGTAGCCACAGAGGACAACGTGGCAGACCCCCTAACTAAAGCCATTTCTCAGCAGAAGCATGATTCACATGTGAGAGCTAGCGGATTGAAACCTGTTAGCAGTTGGCTCTAGTGCAAGTGGGAGTGTTGAAAGTGGGTGCTCTAGACCCAACTTGTCTTGTACTTTGATTACTGTTACATGTATTCAGTATGGTTTTATGCATGTGTTTATCTTGCCATGATAGTATAGATACTTCTGCATCCACTTCATCAATGGCAATGTCCTAGGATTACCTGTCGCATCAAATGGTTATAGCAGTTCCCAGGCTATAATGAGAACCCTGAGATGCCATGACAGTAATCTTAAAGTAACGTCCTATGGTCCAGTTACATCATTCTGAAAGGACACAGATGATGTGTGACCATCAGGTGCTGGGGGCTCATAAGCATTGAGACTTCATCTCATGAAGTTCGCACTTGATGATCTCTAGCTAACGAGATCATGAGGACAGACCCGCTTAATAGGAACACCACATGTTTCTGGTGTCATTGGTCGTTCCTATCTATGGGCATGTGTAATGGTCTCCTGACTTGAGATCATTATCAATGAATGTCATTTAATTACGTACATTTGATATAAGGCGAAAACCATGGCGACAAAGTCGTGGCGAGGTAGTTTGTATTGGGTACGTCATTAATGGCATGGCATTGATTGAATGATCGAGAAAGGATTTGTTGCTTCCAAGTTTAGGAAGAGATATCTCGGGCCTGGTTGATTAGGATGGTTGCACCTTCATTAAATCCATGGCCATGGTAGACGAAGGTAAGACCGTCCGGACAAATCGACAAACAAAGATAAAGCAAATAAAGAATGACGACACTAGTATGCATTCTGCTTTATTGAGATATCGTTTGACGAAGAGATTATATTACACGGACCATGTTCATAGGAAGGCAGTCGTTGCTTTGACTTTGCCTTATCTCTATAGGGGCCTCGATGGGTTGCTAGACCCCGCTCTAGGTCTGTGATATTATTCACTGCTATTGAGATAAGGGCCTAGAGGGTCACACACGATAGCGCCTTGAAAAATCTGCCCTATTCTGAGAGTAGGAATTTAGAACTTGGTGGGCCCCGCCAAAGGGTCCGAGTACTATCCAAGTTCTATGGATCACCAAATAATAAATAAGTTCATTAATTATTCGAGTTTAGAATAATTAGTTGAATTTATTTATAACAAGTATTTACAAGTTGTATGGTAAATACACGTATTAATATTATTCGACTGGATTTAAATATCCTAGGTTCGTTTAATATTAGTAGGAGGTATGAGTCGAGTTAAAGACTCAAATTTATCACGTAATATATTTATATATTACAAGCAAGTGATAAATTGTAAATTTTATTTATGGCATAATTTTATTTTCCATAAATAATTATTTACATCACTTATATAGCGGACGCCTAATACACGGGGGCCGGAAACCTACACCGCGTGTTTTAATACTCCCTATATAAGTGAGAGAGATGCTCTCCCACCAGTACTATTCATGTGTCATTTTTGAGAGCATCTCTCTCCTCCTGGAATTTAGAGAGAGAGTCTCTCAAGCAAGGAGGATCTTCAAGCTTATCCATCTCGGATCGAAGCATCCTCCCTTGCGGTGATCATCGCTGTGCTGAAGTGTGCGTCGTAGATCCGCGCTAGCACCCGGATCTTGACGAACGGCGCGCGTGCAGATTTGCAAGGCGTGTGTGGACGATCTAGAGGGCTTCGACATCGGAGTCTTCGAGCAACGATCGCCGGTGCCTTACACGTCAATTCTGAACAAAGGTAAACGTTCAATTTTATTTTGTGCTCCTTATGAACCTTGCGAGATCCTCGGACCAAGCTGGGACGAGATCACCGGAGTCGACAGGGTTATGTCACTCCGATGATGCAGAAAAATTTAAAAATCCCGGCCTATTGGCTTCCGCTGCGCAGTACCGAACCCAACAAAAACCACTATTTCATAAAGGTTCCAACAAACTTGTATTAATGTATTTGAATATTAATAAATACCTTATCACATATTGATTGTTCTTTTGCGTGATAATGCATGTGATGATGTCCTAAGGATAGCTATTACACTAAAGGGTCATAATAGATCCCTACTATGATGAGAACTCGAAAGTTCCATAAAAATATTCTTGAATATATTTTCTATGGATAAATGATTTTATTTTAGGGACACAAATAATATAGGTCATTAGGGGTGAGGGCTCATAAAACTTTGAGTCACCTTCTCATGGTGTGCACCCTTGGTAATATTCAGGAGGATATTATGAGAACGAGACCCACCAGTAGGAAATCCACATTTCATAGTGTCATTGGATGTTCCTATATGCAGATGTGTGTATTGGTCCTTAGACTTTAAGATTATTATTAATGGGTGTTACAACTCATGCAATTAGATTTATTGAAGAAAACTGTGATGACACACTGTTCGTAGTGAGGTAGGATAGGTTGGGTGCGTCATGAGTAATACTGTATTAATAGATAATACAAGAAAGGATTTATCTTTTATATTCCATAATGGAAGTTGATATCTCAGGCCCTTTGATGGAATTGATATAGCATAAATAAATCCATGTCCATGGTGAGGAATGGTCAAGTTCAATTTCAGGAAGTCAAAGAAAGAATAATCGAGCACATGAGTTGATGGCACTAGCATGCAATCTACTTGATTCGAGATATCAAGACAAAGGGATTGCATTACATGGTAAGAATTCGTAGGAGGTGACACGCCATTGTGGAATTGAATTATTTCTCTATGGGTGCCTTGGAATGTTTCTAGATGCCAACCTTGGACTTTAGGCAGGCTCTGCCTAGTACCACTGAGAAATCATCCTAGAGGGTCACACACTAGTGTGTCCAAGTATTTCAGTTAAATATTCATTTAACAAGTTGAATAAAGATTATTCCTGATTATGGTTTAATAATTATTCAAAGATGTATGATCTCAGTTATTTCAACACTAGTTATTCAAGATAATATATTGTGGGTGAAATAATATATATTTATTAGTGAGTAATGAAGTTATATTTATTTAAGAAATAAATAGTCATTATTCAAGGTCTAATAATGCGGTGGAAGAAATAAAGAAAAATAAAAATAAAAGTACACATCGTGTATATTAATATACACACCGTGTAGTTTTTCTAGGGATTTGTGAGAAATAATATTATTTATTTACTTAAATAATATTAGGTGTAATTCAACAGGTGCATGTCAAGTGATAATAATAATAGTAAAATGTTATTATTAGACATGGGGTATTACTAAGAATTAAATGAAATGAATAAATGACTTTGGGTAATTAATTAATTTTATTATTCTAAATAATATAAATCCCAATTACATTATTCCCATTTTAGATATAACCATTATTTGTGGTTGTGCACAATGGATCTGGAGAAATCTCTCCAACCAAGAGAGAATTCCTTTCCTCTAAGAATGCTCTCAAGTTATGAGAGAGATCCTCCTCCACCAAATCAAGGAGAACGCTTTGGAAGTGGATCTCAAGGCGATCGAAGACGGACACCACAAGTGAAGGATCTTTTGTGCTAGTACTCTGAGATTCATTCGGTGACATCCAGAGATATGTGGAGCATGTGTGGATCACTTCTAGAGGAATCCTACACTTGAATTCTGCAATGAAATGGTAGATCACATCAGATCATGACCAGAAACATCAATGGAGAGAGAATTCCATCAAGGTAATTCTTTTATTTTAATTAAATTAATTAAAAAAACATATGACGATCCTCTCTATGGTTTCAAGACTCCACTATTTTCTTTCGTTCTTTGTTCTATTCTAAAGATCCAACGTTTTATCATCACGATGGATCTAAGATTGATCATTGTTAACGACAAAATTTAAGTTGGGTACACCCATCCACATGCTTCTTCTACACCTGGAACTTATAAGTGGTATCAGAGTGGTCATATAGTTGATTATAATTATTTAGTTTTTCATTGATGATTTATGCATTTAATAATTTAGTTGTATCAATTAAAGTTATTTTTTTTGAAAATCTAAATCTCAAGATCTGTTCCTCATCTTTTGTTTCTCATTCACCTTATAGTAATGATCTTTTATTTTAATTTTGATTAAAATAAAATAGAGGATCTCATCCGGAGGTGCCAAAGATTCCTAGCCACACAACACCAGAACACATAAAATGTATTCGGTAGTACACGCCGTGTAGTCAGAGTTCAATGCATCGGGTCTGGTCCACCAAACCAAGACGTGTCATTGGAGTTTGTCTAAGTCTTAATGATTCCATGTGTTGACCAGGAATAGGTGGTATGCGGTTTCTGGATTATACACTGTGTGGCCCACTGGACATGGCGTGTAGTACCTTCGGGTTAGGTTTAGACCATGTACCCTGTACACGGCTTTCCCGACTAGAGACTGTGTAACGCGGATACCAAACGGCGTTTGACCCACTAGACATGCTGTGTACTCTGAAGATTTCTGAAGTACACTCACATGTCGTATCCCTGGGCATGTACTTCGGATGGATAGTGAATAATAGTACATGCCGTGTAGTTGGAACTACACACCGTGTACTCATCAAAATTACGTAGATTTATTAAAATTTATTATTATATTATACAAAACCTTGAGACGTGTACCATGGTGTGGGGGTAAAGCTAAGGCACAACACGTGATAGGTATTTTATATATATGTGTTTAATTTAACATCTGTGTAATGTTCATTTCTACTCATTGGGTAGTTATGAACATAAATTCATTGGGTTGCCTCCAAGGCACAAGTTACGTACAAAGATAATTTTAAATGAATTTATTTTTTGAAATTATGATGGATGAGAATCTCAAGGAAATTTAGAAAATGGTTTAAGATAAAAGGATTGATTAATTAAAGATAATTAATTATTTTGAGCATGATTTATCTTAAAAAAGAACGAATAAATAATTAAATACTAGTTTTATTTATGCGTAAATATCATTGCATGCATGGATGATCATGAGCTAGACTGGGACCTTTGTATGTGGATTGTTTCTTTTAATTTATTTAAATAAATTATTTTTTTTGGGCTGCGAGCCTTCTCCTCATTAATATGTAGGGCCTGTGTGCCCAAGGTTTATTTTATGTAAAATCTAATTTTACCCCTCACCTACATGTGATATAAAAGCATGTGTAATTGATAGAGCTCCCAAGCTAGTGGAGGCAGTTCAAGTTAGAAGCCAAGGTGAAACCAACCCAAGGAGATACAAAGGTGGACAAGTGGAAAGCTGTAAACACGAACCCAAAAGGTTCAAGGTGTTTTCTCCCCTAGGTCTTGGGTTAGTTTATCAACCACTAGATAAACTAACTAATAGAACACGCTCATGATCATGCCATTTTTTTTCCAGTTTCATGGTTTATTTATTGTGGGTTTGTTGTCACGATCACACAATTAATGAATTAAAAAAACATGCAAGATGGATCTAAAATAAGACTAAATTATGTGTAAATATTATCTTATAAATGGTTAATAACTTAATTATATTTCACTTAATATTAAAAATAATGTAATAAAGATAATAAAATGGAAATTTACGTATAAGGACAAAATCCCTCAAAGAAATATTAAGTTGGTACAACCTTCCATAATCTTAGTTAGAATCGAACCATAGTTCAAAGTGCTTGACCAACCCTAGTTGGGGTGCTTTCAATTATCGAGGAATTATAATTCAAGTTTTTGGGTTGAATTGACTTGTTTCACATCAAGGGTTGACTTCCATAGCAGAACTTGGTGTGACCAAGAGGCAATGGTTGAGGAAATCCAAAATAAAAGGATTTCAGGATTAGGGAGTCCACTCAGTGGATCAAGGAGCTACGAGTTAACAAAGTTGAAATTTGGAATGCCTACTTAAAACCTTTTAAGTTTCTTTACAAACAATAGTTAGGGTAATGTGAAGGGAAATATGGATCCTTTCCACTAGAATATTCAGGCAAGCGAATATTCTGAAGTCAATGGTGAGGGCTATTGGATTTCGATAAAATAGTGGGAGACTAATAAGTATTAATTAATTTATTTGTCTCAGTTTTATCATGATAAAGTAATAAATATTTTCTCATATTAATTTGTAGAAATGGAAATAAAAATGACTTCAAACATATCATTTCAAACCATACTCGATAAGGAAAACCTTCTCACTGACACCAATTTCTAGGAGTGGTAGAGGCGTTTATGCGTCATCCTTCACCACAAAAGGAAATTGTATGTGCTGGAGGAGCCTATTCCAGTTGCACATGGAAATAAGGCTAGTGATGAGGAAATGTCTCTCTATATGAAGCATTTGGATGATGCCACAAATTTCTAATGTTTCATGCTATCATCCATGTCTAATGATCTCTTGAAACAACATGAAAACATGGACACGTATAGCACGATGTCTCACCTTAAGGATTTATATCAAGAGAAGGTGATATAGGAGAGATATGAGATCTCCAATGATTTTTTCACAACTAATATTAGAGAGTCTGCACCAGGTGGTCCTCATGTAGTCAAGCTTATTAGGTACATTGAATGCCTAGACATCTTAGGGATTAAGTTCCCAGATGATTTTCATATAGATCTCATCCTATCATCACTACCCAAGAACTTTTCTAGCTTTATTGTCAAATAAAACATGAGAAACAATGAGAAGAGTCTATTAAAACTTTTGACCTCAATTCTCCAGGTAGATAAGGACATGGGGTGTGAAAAACCCATAGTCCTTATGGTGAATAAGAAAAGGAAGGGCAAGGAAAAGGGGCCAATGATTTATAAATGGTCTGAAGCCCCTGAGAACCATCCCTCCAAGAAGGGGAAGATCTAGAGGTAGGGCAAGGAATGGGAGGCAGTGTGTTTTTCATGTGGTAAGCCAGGCCACTAGAAGAGTAACTGCACCCAGAAGCATGGGGACACTAAAAGTGCGTTCGTTATCAAGTGTAATCTTTCCATTTCTACACATTGAGTATTAGATATAGCTTGTGGGGATCACATCTAAAATTCAAATGCAGGAACCAAGTATATTTAGAAATATTTCCATAGGAGAGGTGGATCTTCGAGTTTCCAATGGCGTGAGGCTGGCTGCATTGGCCATTAAGTGATTACCATCTCTCATTTTCAACTGGGTTTCTTTTGGTTTTACATAGCTGTTATTATGTTCCTAGTGTTACCAAGAACATAACTTATGTATCATGTTTAGATATGGATGGATTTATTTTCAATTTTTTAAATAAGGGTTGTTTATTTTATAATAACAACATATATTATGGTATGAAACATTTAAATAATGTTTTGTATGTATTAAATTATGAAAAGAAAGTGTTTGCAATCGATAACAAAACAAACTCACATGACTCATACAACACCCAGTTGTGGCATCACTGTCTTGGTCATGTAAATGAGAAGCGCTTAAAAAGCTTTTCCAAGATGGTTATTTAGACTCTAATGAGCTAAAACCACTTGATATATGTCACTATTATTTACAAGGTAAAATTACCAAGCCGCCTTTCGGTGGACAGGGTGAAAGGGCCACCGAGCTTCTAAGATTGGTGCACACAGATGTGTGTGGACCATTTCCAGTAGAATCTAGAGGTGGATATTCTTACTTCATTACTTTTACTGATGATTTGAGTAGATATGGATATATCTACTTAATGAGGTATAAGTCAGAGTCCTTGGAGAAATTTAAGGAATTCAAGAATGAAGTAGAGAATCATCTTGGTAAGAAGATAAAGAATCTTCAATCAGATTGAGGTGGAGAATATCTGAACCAAGAGTTAATCAAACTTTTACGAGAGTATGAGATTCTATCTCAACTCACTCCTCCTTATACACCACAGTGGAATGGTGTTAGTGAAAGGAGGAACCACACTTTTTTAGACATTATGAGGTAGATGATGAGTCATGAAGATCTTCCATTATCCTTTTGGGGATATGCATTACAAATTGTATAATACACATTAAACCGAGTACCAACTAAGGCGGAAAATGGAATTACCTCTGAGTTATGGAATGGAAAGAAACCCATTTTGTCGCACACACATGTATGGGGATACGAGGCATTTTTTAAGGCCTTCTCAGGTAACAAACTAGCACCTCGGGGAATGAGGTTTATCTTTATAGGATATCCCAAGGAAACAAAAAGATATTACCTATATAACCCTTTAGATAAGAAAGTGACTGTCGCCAGATAAGCCATATTTCTTGAGAGGGAGAACATACTCAAAAAGGATAGTGGGATCAAGATTGACTTCGACAAATTTTATTACCAAGATACACAAGAATTGGTATAGGAACAAGTTCCACAGGTCCCCATGGAAGAGGTTCAAAAAACACAAGTACTATGTAGGAGCTCAAGAGAGGTAAGGAAACCAGGGAGATTTGGTTTCCTAGTCATCGAGGATGGTGAATCATTATTATTGGACAATGATGAACCTCTCTCCTACAAGGAAGTAGTAGAGATCTCAAAAGATGCAAGATGGCTAGAAGCTATGAATTCTGAGATGGATTCCATGTATCAGAACCAAGTCTGGGCTCTGGTTGATGATCCAGTTGATGTAAAGCCTATTGGATGAAAATGGGTATTCAAGAGAAAGCTGGGCATAGAAGGTCAAGTTAGCACCTATAAAGCAAGGCTAGTGGATAAAGGATTCAGAAAACATCAAGAAATTGACTATGATAAAACCTTATTTCCAGTTTCCATATTTAAATCCATAATAATCATACTTACCATAGAATCTTACCATGACTATGAGATTTGGTAGATGGATGTCAAAACAACATTCCTCAATGGAAACCTTCAGGAAGATGTCTATATGACACAACCAGAAGGGTTTGTGACATCAGGTGAAGCCAAACAAGTTTGAAAGTTGTATAAATCCATTTATGGATTAAATAAAGAATATAGGTCATGTAAAATTAGATTTGATGAATCCATAAAGGAATTTGGTTTCATTAAGAACAAATGCGATCCATGTGTTTATAAGTAGTTTAATGGGAATGCAGTTGTTATCCTAGTAGTATATGTTGATGACATATTACTTATTGGAAATGAAGTACCAGTATTACAGTCAGTTAAGGACTGGTTTAAAAAGTGTTTCTCCATGAAGGACTTAGGTGAAGCATCCTAAATTCTAGGGATCAAGATCATTTGTGATAGATCTAAGAGGCTTCTTGGACTAAGTCAGGGTACATACATTGACCAGATACTAAAGAGATTTATTATGGAACAATCCAAGAGGGGATTGGTTCTAGTGTCACATAGCCTATATCTTTCTAAGAGAATGTGTCCTCAGACACAACAAGAGAAAGATAGGATGAGTAAGATCCCATATGCTTCGGCTATAGGACCCATCATGTATGCCATGTTATGTACCAGGCTTGATGTTTCCTATGCACTAAGAATGGTAGGAAAATATCAAGAAGATACAGGAGAACAACATTGGACTGTTGTTAAGACTATCCTTAAGTATCTAAGAATAACTAAGGATATGTTCCTAGTGTATGGAGGATATGAGGAGCTTATCATAATAGGGTATACTAATGCTAGTTTTTAGACAGATCAAAATAATCTAAAGTCACAATCAGAATATGTTTTCTATCTCAACGGAGGAGCTGTGAGTTGGAAGAGTTCAAAGAAGCCAGTTGTCACCGATTCTACAGCAGAGTCCAAATATATAGCGGCTTATGATGGATCCAAATAAGTCATCTAGATTCAGAGCTTTTTCTAGGAGCTTGATGTGGTTCCTAGAAGTAAAGATCCTATCACATTGTATTGTGATAATACTATAGTAATGGATCTTGAAAAATAATCAAGGTCACATCAACGGACACAACACATTCTCTGGAAGTATCACCTCTTGAGGAATTTCTATCAAAGGGGTGAAGTTATAGTGAACAGAGTGTCCACAAAAGAGAACATGGTAGACCCTATGACTAAAGGCCTATCTTAACAGAAACATGAATATCATGTAAGAGCTAGTGGGTTAAAGGTTGTTAGCAGTTAACTCTAGTCCAAGTGGGAGTCTGTTGGAGTTGGTGACCTAGAACCAACTAATTTTTTACTTTATGATAAAATTATATTTCCTGGATTTTAATATTAATAAATACCTTATCACATATTGATTTTTCCTCCGTGTGACAATGCATGTGATAATTTCCCAAGTATAGTTGTTTCACTAAAGGGTCATAGCAGATCCCTATTATGATGAGAACCCAGAAGTGCCATAACACTATTTTTGAATATATGTTCTATGGAAGGATGATGTTATTTGAGGGACACAAATAATAGAGGCCACTAGGGGGCGAGGAATCATAAAACTTAGAGTTATCTTCTCATAGTGTGCACCCCTGGTAATATCTAGGAGGATATTATGAGAATGAGACCCACCAGTAGGAAATCCACATTTCATAGTGTCATTGGATGTTCCTATCTATGGATGTGTGTATTAGTCCTTAGAATTTAAGATTATTATTAATGGGTGTTACAACTCATGCACTTAGATTTATTGATGAAAACTGTGATGACACACTATTCGTAGTGAGGTAGGATATGTTGGGTGCGTCATGAGTAATACTGCATTAATAGATAATGTGAGAAAGGATTTGTCCCTTCTATTCCATAATAGAATTTGATATCTCAAGCCCTTTGATATAATTGATATAGCCTAAATAAATCCATGGCTATAGTTAGGAATGAGAAAGTTCAATTCCAGGAAGTCAAAGAAAGAATAATCGAGCACATGGGTTGATGGCACTAGCATGAAACCCGCTTGATTAGAGATATCGAGACAAAGGGATTACATTACACGGTAAGCGTTCATAGGAGGTGACACATCACTGCGGTGTTAAATTCTTTCTCTATGGGTTCCTTGGCATGTTTCTAGATGCTAACCTTGGAATTTAGATAGGCTTTGCCTAATGCCAATGAGAAAGAGGCCTATAGGGTCACACACTGAGTGTGTCCAAGTATCTCAGATAAATATTCATTTAAAAAGATGAATAAAGATTATCCCCGATTGTGGTTTAATAATTATTCAAGGATGCCTGATCACATTTATTTCGATACTAGTTATTCGAGAGAATATATTATGAGTTAAATAATATATATTTATTAGTGAGTAATGTAGTGACATTTATTTAATAAATAAATAGTCATTATTCAAGGTCTAATAAATGTGGAGGAAATAAAGAAAAAGGAAAAAAAGTTCACACCGTGTAGTTTTTCTGGGGATTTGTGAGAAATAATAATATTTATTTAATTAAATAATATTAGGTGCAATTCGCTGGGTGCATGTCAAGTGATAATAATAATAGTCAAATGTTTTTATTAGACATGGGGTATTACTAATAATTAAATAAAATTAATAAATTCCTTTGGGTAATTAATTCATTTTATTATTCTAAATAATATAAATCCCACTTATATTATTCTCATTTTAGATCTAGCCATTCTTTTTGGTTGTGCACAACAGATCTAGAGAAAGCTCTCAATCCAAGAGAGAATTTCTTTCCTCCAAGAATGCTCTCAAGTTACAAGAGAGATCCTCCTCCACCAGATCAAGGAGAATGCTTTGGAAGCAACTCTCAAGGCGATCGAAGGCGGGTTCCACAAGAGAAGGCTCTTTAATGAAATCACCCAGATATTCCTTCGACAATGTCCAGAGATACGCGGGGCATGTGTGGATCATCACTAGAGGAAGCCTACACTTGGTAACTATGATGCAATGATAGATCACATCGAATCATGATTGTAAATATCAATGGAGAGAGAATTCCATAAAGGTAATTTTTTTATTTTAATTAAATTAATTATAACCAACATATGATGATCCTCTTTATGGTTACAGGAGTCCCCTATTTTCTTTAGTTCTTCATTATATTCCAAATATTTGGCATTTTATCATCGTGATGGATCTCAATTGATCATTTTTAACGACAAAATTTATGTTGGGTACAACCATACATGTGTTTCCACTGTGCCCATAACCTACACTCATATCCTTGTTTCTAGAGAAACCACACTATGTTTTTTTGGTTAATGGATGGGACTTGAAGGAATCATGTTAATGATAAATGTGATGGATAATGCAATTATTTCCCTTCTGAGAAACTGAACGTTATGGAAGCTAGAATACAGAATCTTGCTGCTATGCTCACACAACTTTCTTAGGATATGAATCATGCTGAGTTTCCAAATGATCAAAGGAGGTAACAACGTACTGTTGAGTCATTCATGAAGCAATATACACCTTCTTTTTGTGGATCTTATGATCCAATAGTGGCTGATCAATGGATCAAAACCATTGAAAAAATATTTTCTATTCTTCAATGCTCAGGGATTGAAAAAGTTGTCCTAGATTTTTATCATCTAGAAGAAGAAGCAGATAAATGGTGGAATCTTATCAAGAATTAAAGGAAAGAATAAGAAATTTAATCCATGTAATGGGATGATTTTATGGGGATATTCCTCAGTAAGTACTTATCTCATATTCTACGTACAAATATGGAGAAAGAATTTTTTTGATGAAACAAAAGGATGATGAATCCACTGGTACCTATGAGGAAAATTTTATAAGGTTTTAAAGGTATGGCTTTGGTTTAATTATTATCCCTAAAAGTAAAATTGATCGATTCTTTAGTGGCCTAAAACCAATTCTACAAAAGGAATTATCTATAAGATACTTTAGTACCTACGAAGAAATTGTTCAATGTCCTCTTAAGGTATATATGGAGATAGGAGTTACCCATAAATCTCATGGTTTTGATAAGAAAAGAAAAATGTCATTCAAAGTCAATTATAAAAACCATGGATAAAAGAAGATGATATTTGATTTATGATTAAAGCGTGGAAAGAAACACGGAGAAATTTTCTTAAGGGGACTGGTAAAATTTTCAAGTGTGGAAAGGAAGTTTATCAGGAAATCAAATTCCAAAGTGATGGGGAGAAGTTAGCTAATGATTCTAATAGAGAAAAAGATCCATAGAATTCACCACCCACACTCTAATTATACAAATGCAAGGAGTATGAGAATTATTCCAATTAGTGAATGAATCAGAAGGTTTTTGATGATCATCATGAACCACCTATTAATCCCAAATAAAAAGGGAAATCTCATGCAATTAAAATTGCCAAAGTGGATTAAGAGAATGATGTGGTGAAATATTCACTTATAATACACTCTATAATAGCTAATGTCTTATTTGATTATGGATCAACCCACTATTTTATTTATAAATAATTCTCTAAGGGTATCATTGTATCAACTCAACAATTAGATGTTGAGTTAGCTGTGAAAACTCCTAATGGCACAACGATCACATTTATAGTTTATAGTTCTTTTCCAATTGAAGTTTTTGGGGGAAGTGATTCTTGAAAATATTGTGATTCTCCATTCAATTGAATTTGATGTGATTATTGGCATAGATTAACTTTATCTATATGGATCCCATATTAACTTATGAGGAAGGGAAGTCACATTTCATATTCTAAATGAGCCTATAATCATTTATCAATACAAGGGTGAATATGAACTTTCAATGGAAATTTATTATATCTTATGGGTCTTAATTACTATAAATGAAGGTTATATATCTCATATGTTTGGGTAGAAACTCAATATTAAGAATACACCTATTTCATGGGAGTTTATTAATGTATTTCTTGAATAATTTTCTAGTCTTCCACCAAATCGTGAAGCCGAGTCTTCAATAGAACTCATACCTAGTGCTATGACTATTTCAGAGACTCCTTATAGAATGGACCCAATTGAGTTTCATGAATTGAAGAATAAAATCCAGGATAATCTTGATAAGGGATTCATACACCCTAGGGTGCACCTTAGGGTGCACCTATTCTATTTGTTAAGAATAAATATGGGTCAACACATCTTTTCATTGATTATTAGGAGCTTAAAAAAATTACAATAAAGAACAAGTATCCTATACCCCATATTGATGACTTATTTAATCAACTATGTGTAGCTCAATAATTTTACAAAATTGATCTTCATTCAAGATATCATCAATTGAGGCTCAAGAAGGATGATATACCCAAGACGACATTCCGTACTAGGTATGGAAAATATTAATTTATAGTGATGCCTTTTTTTATTACTAATTCCCCCACTATCTTCATGGAATTTATTAATATAGACACTATAGACTATCTTGATCAATTTTAGGTAGTATTTATAGATTATATTATTATATATTCAAAGAATAAGGAAGATCATTAAGATTACTTGAGGATTGTGCTGAAGACCCTGAGGAAGGAGAATATTTATGAAAAATTTACCAAGTGTGAATTTTGGCTTCATAAAGTTTCATTCCTGGGTCATATAATCTCAAGTGAGGTTATATTAGTAGATCCTTCCAAGATAGAAGTTATTGAGAAATGTACAAGACCAACAATTGTGACTAAAATCTGTAGTTTTTTTGGGTTGGATGGATATTATCAATATTTTGTGAAATATTTCTCATGATTGTCTAATCCACTCACAAAGTTAACTTGGAAAGGAGTTAAGTTCATATGGACAGAGGAATGTGAAGAGAATTTCAAATATCTAAAAAGAAGGTTTGTCAGTGCATATGTGGTCACACTACCCTATAATAGATAAAGGTTTGTGATATATATTAATGAATCAAATAAGGGAATGGGATGTGTTCTCATACAAAATGATATGGTGATAGCTTATGCCACATTATAATTGAAGTTCCATGAGAAAAATTATCCATATCATGATCTGGAGTTAACTGTGGTAAATTTTTCATTAAACATATAGAGACATTATATCTATGGAGAAAGGTGTGAAATATATACTAATCAAAAAATTTTGAAGTATATTTTCACTTAAAAATATTTGAACATGTTCCAAAAAATATGGTTGGATATGATTAAGGATTATGACTGCTCAATACATTACCACCCTGGGAAAGAGAACATAGTGACATATGATTTAAGCTAAAAGGATCATGTTAGATTATCTATTCTAAGGATAAAAAGAGATCCAATATTTATATATTTACAAAGGATGAATATAGAAATATTAATGAAAGGGGAGAAATCATATCTGGGTCAAATGAATTTTCAACCATCTATCTAAGTGAAGATTAAAGAGGTGAAAAAGGAAGACATAGAGATGAAAAAGAAGGTGAGAAATGTTCCCTAGTTCAACCTTGATTATAATGGAATAATATGTTTTAGGAACCGTGTATCTTTCCCAATCATACCAGACTTGAAGAAGGAGATATTGGATGAGGCTCATATTTCATTATTATCTATTCATCTTGGAAGTACAAATATGTATAGATACCTAAAAGAGTATTTTTGGTGGGATGACATGAAGAGAGATGTTGTAGAGTGTGTTTCTCAGTGATTGGTTTGTTAGTAAGTTAAGGTTGAGAGAAAAAAGTCTAAGGAGATGATATAACCATTAACTATACCTGAATAGAAATGGGAAAACAATACCATTGTCATCAGATTCCCCAAAACATCTGAAGGCCATAATGCTATATGGGTTATAGTCGATCACCTTATGAAGTCAGCACACTTCATTGCTATTAGATAAGATTTATCACTTAATAACATTTCCAAAATATATATTAAGTGTTAAGATTACATGGAGTACCACTTTCCATTGTATCTGATCAGGATATGAGTTTTACCTCAAGGTTCTGGTGAAGTCTTCAGTAGTATTTGGATATAAAGTTAAGTTTCAACACTGTCTACCATTCGTAGATAGATGGTCAGTCTTATAGGACCATTAAAACTCTAGAAGAAATTTTGAGAGATTTATCTATGGATTTCAAAGGTATTTGGGATTAACACTTTATTTTGGTATAATTTTCTTATAATAATAGCTTTAACACTAGAATTTAGATGGATAATTATGAATCCCTCTATGATAAGAAGTGAAAATTTTACAACATGCTGGAATGAAGTTGAAGAAATAAATCCATTGGGATTTTATCTAGATGAGGAGATTACATAGAAGGTTAGATCTATTCAACTACACATAAGAGCACCCCATAGTCGATAAAAAAGTTATGCTGATAATTGTTGGAAAGATATAGTGTTTGAAGTGGGTGATAAGGTATTCCTATGAATATCTCCCTAGAAGATATAGTGATGAGATTTAGAAAGAAGGGAAATCTATGCCCTAGGTATATTGGTTCTTTTGAAATTATTGATCGTATCGGGATGGTATCCTATCGATTGTCACTTCCACCAAATATCTATCAAGTCCATGATGTGTTCCATGTATCTCTCTTGAGGAAGTACATACCTGATCCTTAATATGTACTAAACTCATAGGTTGTAATTCTAGAGATATATATTTCTTATGAAGAACAATTGATAGAGATTTTGTATCGTAGAGATAAAGTTCTATAAAACAAGACCACTTGATTGGTTAAAGTTTTGTGGAAAAACAACCAATTTGAGGAAGCTATGTAGGAACCTAAGGATGTGATGAGGTATAGGTATCCTAATTTGTTTGTATCCAAGTGACAAATTTCAAGGGATAAATTAATTTTAAGGGGGTATAATATAACACCTCAATATTTTTTATGAAATATTTCTCTTTAAATAATTTGAATTCTTCGATAGATTGCATTGCATACAAAAACGAGTTTAAATAAACCACATAATATTATTAAAAAATTATGTGTCCATTATCATTTAGCCATTATATTGGTAGGTATGAATAATAATAAATAAATTATGAAAATATATTTTCTATACATTTATAAAATAAATTCATGATTTGAATTAAAATAAAAAATTATTTTAAAATAAAAGTGACGTTTTTCTGAAAAAAATTGTTCTAATCATACGATGAATTTCATATAAATATATTAAATTAATACCTATTCATGAATAATTTAATTAAATTTATATATTTCTTAATTGATTTTTTTTAAAATTCAAAAAATATATTTCTAATCATAGGATAATAATAAATCCATTTTTGTGCATAAAAATGCATTTTTTCCTAAAAATTAGTTTTTGTGACATATTATTACATTTATAAGTATTGAATTAGATAAAATTAATTACATATTTATAATCAGGAGGTTCTAATTTGGTAATTAGGCCCATTTTATTTTTGGCCAATATGAATAGTAACCATGGTAAATTTATTACCTCGGTAAAGGGTAAATCGGGTAAATCTAGGTTAAAACTAAGTGATAAGGCCATAATTATTCACTATAATTCTTATTGGATGAATGAAATTAGACCCTTAACACCTAGGGTTCTAAATTGAGTTATTTAATAGACACTTGTCCATGAAAATGACATATATTATTTAAACCAAAGGAAGTGATAAAATGTCACTCTCTTAGTTTTAAATATCATTCATGTGTTCACATAGAAAAAATAAATTAGTTATGAAAAATTATTAATATTAATTATGTTACTAATGAAATTATATTCATGATGGTAATTTATTTATAATTTTCAATAATTAAAAAGTTACCTTAAATACTTACACAATGTTGATGCAATAATTATTCAATTAACAGAAAAATCAAATAAATGATATTAAAAAATATTAAAAATAACATAATTTGAGATATTTAAGGTGATACAAGAATTCTATATATGAAAATGACATTTTTATGACGTAATAAAATAGTTATTTTAAATTTAATTTGTTGTATTGATGTTTTTAAAGTCAAAGTAATGAATAATATCAAAAATGACAATAATGATATTTTATGGGATTAATATTTTATTAAATTATTTAAAAATCATAAAAATATTTAATGATAAAAAATGGGATAATATATGGTCTAAAATTTTATACCATGTTAATTTATAGGCCATTTGGAAGCATTTGTCTCTATAAGAGTCTTATTATATTTTAATATTTTGAGAAATTCCAAAAGTGTACCTCACCTCAATTATAAAAGGGAACTCCCACCTTCGATTAATTACATCACTTTTATCATTATATCTTGAATATAATTTTCCAAATTATTTTTTACACTTACCTAGACACATTATAGAGGTGATGGTCTTCTCAAAATACCAACCCTAGATCCCTTTAGAGGAAATCTAAATGAGTCATTTTTAAGAAGAGGTAATCGCTCTAACCGATCACTTTCTTTTTATACTATTCTTTAACTACTCTAAATATATGATATTCATCATAAAATAATAACTTAATTATAATAAATATTATTAAATGTTATTATTATTATGAAAAAACCATTACACACCCTCTTTCTCATCCAATAAGAAGTGACAGTATCACTCGTGAGTACGTACGACTTACCTTCTCCACGTAGCGATCCAATTAATTTTTCATCACCACCTATTATGTGTAAAAATTATGATGGGTTTATTGTTTATATATGATATTTATGACATAATTATACTTCTTTAATGATAATATCATGTATACATTCTAATCATCCAATCTTTTGGGAAAAGATAATTTCGCCCGTGTGTACGTATGGACTTCCATCTCTACAATGTGACGTGATTAGTTTTTCATTTATATTCCACATAGATGATAATAAGGATTAATTTGATGAATATATATGATATAATAATAATTCTGGAAAGTTTAATTAATATTTACCTTTCTTTTTTTCCATCATTCGAAAAATGGAAACATCGTTCATGCATACATATGACCTAGCATCTTTATAAACAGTGTAATTCATTTTTTATATCTATACTTTTTATGAATGATTATAAATATGTATATAATGTATATATATATATTTATACCATTATTAACATTATTTAAATTATGGTACCATAATCAAAGTATAAGGAATGAGACTACCGAACCGAAAAATGCTTGGAAAACAAAGCAGTTTTCACCCAGAATAGTGATTTTAATAAAAAATTATTAATAAATGAGTGATAAATTTTTATAAATAAATAATAAATAGAATTATATATATATGTTTATTTAATACGTGTATAATAAATCCATATTTATTATATAGGAGGTTTGAACATGAATAAGGAAAGACAAGACTTGAGGTAAGGGTTTATTTCAAAATCTCATCATTATTCGTGATTGTTTATGTTTAAGTATCTACTAGGGAATATTTCTATTACATTTACATGTTTTATAAAAATGTTTTTAAAAATGTTTTTATTATTCTCCTATAATTTTTTTAAAATCATTTTTACCCATTTTTTACTTTTTATAAAATGGTTTGAAAGGAATCTTTTTGCCGTTTTCTAAATGAGGTTCTTTGTAACTTTTACAAAAAAATATGGAAGGAATATTTTTTTAACTTATATGTAATGGGAATATTTTCCCACAATCATGAATAATTAATTATTTTAATCTTAATTTACATGTTTACAAGGTTATTTTCAAAGAAATTGTTTTCCTTTATAATTACATGTCTTTTAAAAAATGATTTCAAAATGGAAAGGATATTTTACTCAAGAATTATTTCAAGTATTCTTTAAAAATAATTTTACATATAAGATAACATCATTTTATGTAACTTATGATTTACTAGGTATATTATCTAAATATACCATCCTTATTCTTTCTCTGGTTGGTTTATGTTTATGATGGAATATTGTTTATAAAACCCATTTCTTTTCCACAGGTTATGCTATGATAAAATGTTTATAAAACCCATTTATTTTCATGGTTTTTGATATGATGAATGATTTATGTTATTTTAAAACACATATGTATGGTTTTAATTATGTGATGGGTGGGACCTATATCTCCCTCTCATGCATTGGGTAAAAAAAGGATATCTCATGAGATAAACAAGATTGGAATGGAGAGTGAACCCAGTTCAGTAAGGGACCGTGTACACCATGATAGTCTTGGGAGTGAAACTTGACTATTATGATGATTTGGGGATTAAACCCATTCAAATATGATACTCTTAGAAAAGTTTATTGACTACTAAGGAAATTATTTTCCATGCTTATGTGTATACCACAATTCCATGTCTTATGCTAATGTTACTCTCTCATGGATCATGTTCCTTTATGATTCATGTCTTACGAACTACCAAGATTTATTCCATGACTCAAGATTATGATTTTTGATATGAAATTTATAATTTTTAAATGTTATGTTCATGTTATTATTCCCTTATGCTCATACTATGATTATGAAATCATTGAAATTTCCCTTGTTTACCCTTACAGAGCATCTGAACTTACCCTTTTCATATGTTTCCTTTACCCAAGATATGAAGAACAATATTAAGTATGATATGTCAAAAAGGGTGATAGTTATTAAGAAATAAGTGGGAGATGATGTATATATTTTATAAACTAGTTATTTATATTTCCAAGTTTCTAAAGGCACTATACCTTTATGATTATTAGGTGTGTGTTTGTGTAATGTAACTAATATTCATCTAAAAATATGTAATATCTATTTATGAAAATCTTGGTTTGTTAAAATGAACTCTTTGAGAAATTAAAAAAATTGTTATAAAATATCACCAAAATAGAGGAGAAGAAGTATAAGAGTTAAGTGTGATGAAATATGATACAACATCTTGAAAAACCATTTAAATATATCTAAGATTGAATAGAGACTGATCATGCATGATAGAGAGATCTAAGAAAGGATAAGAGGTATTTTTATCCTGTGTGGGGAGAGGGCACAAGAAAGGGGGAGGGGTGGCCTAATAAAAGGGAAATATATCAAATTAAATAAATTTAAATAAATTTAAATGAATTTAAATAAATTACAAGAACAATTTTTTCTTTTAAAATTAATATACATTATTTAATCTTCTTTTTTATTTAATACTTTTAATATAATATCTAGCATTCTCATGAAATCATTTACTACATTTGTAATTTCCCAATAAAATCTTGAGATTTTTTTTAATTTAATTAAAATAATAAAAATAACCCCTAATCACCATAATTAAATATAAAATGACCTTTAATTACATTATTAATTGAATAAAAAATTATAAAAAACTTGTGGGATTTATAAAAACCATGTAGAACATCTATACAAAGTGTAATGTATTTATAATATAGATATTATCTTATGTGTGAAATCAAGTTATTTTATTAAAATTATGCATTTTTCCTTATAATCGTGGGCCCAAAGGGCCTAAAATAAGATTATATATGATTTTAGATCATGATAAAATTAATTTGGAGAATACAATAGGGTCTAAAATGGTTATACCATGATTTAAAATGAAATGTTTTCATATTTATAGAATTATGGTAAAACTTACGAGATTTTTTATGTGATTTATACATATATCATAACGTGTATTATTAATTGTTCTTGTTGGGTATTTCATATGGTTTAATTTAATTATTTCAAAATCAAGGTTTAGATTGTTTTAATTAAAAAGTAAATTATTTATATATTTTCATACATATTTGGGGATCAAAACAATTTTCTAAAACTAATTATTTTATACTACTAAGTATGAATATTGAAGTTTCAATTTAGAATTTTCACTAAACCATGAGATTTGATATGTTTATAAAGGTGAAAGTTGATTATTTCACTTATAATTTCTTGGGATTAAGTTAATAAATTTCTATAGTTTCAATTCCATTACATTGAATGTATTAATTTAACCTTTTATATAGGATGTATTTGTATATTTTGTTCTATATAACAATTGAATATTTAACTTTGAAAAAACATGATTTGTATGAGAAATGTACATCAATATTCATTAGACATGTAATAATCTATAATAATGTGCATGAGATACATAAATTGAATTATTATAAGCATGAAAAAACTAGGGGTTTGAATGAGACACAACAAAGAGATATGCATGAGATGTATAAACTAAAATAAAAAGACCATTAAAAACCCTTTAGTAAAAAGTTGTTTGATTCCTTTCGAAGAACTGGTCAAAAGATTGACCTTAAAAAATGGGTAAGTTCATGATAGATTTGGTTTCCCATGTGTTATCATGTGTAAGACATGAAATATAATAGTTATCCAATTTTGAACTTTGAGATACACTTTCCTAGGAGAACTTAATGGTTAGGTATATAGAGGAATGAAGTTGGTATGATTCATTAAGATAAATTAGGGAAATGTGTTTTCTACCTAACTATCCAAAAGTTTTGATTGGTATAATTGACATGGAATATCTACCTAAATAGGCATAGATTATGAGATGATCTTAGCTAATTTAATCCATGATGAAATATATAACCTTACCCTATTTTTTTGATAACCTAGGTGATAATTTACATGTGATCATGTTTAATAAAATTTATTACTGAATATTATTTAATCATGGTACTCATTAAAAATATACATTTTTATAGATAAGGATTCCATTAAATTCCAATCAAGTTCATTTTTGAAATCAAACATTGAGAAAGGAAAACTTAATGGGAAAAAATTCATGAGATTGTATTATAACCTGAGAAGTGTTCTTAGTTTTGAGGAGAAACTTAATATACTAACATATAATATACCTGATGTTCTAGTTGCTTCTAAAGGTTTTGGGTGTAGTAGAAGAGTCATATGGGGCATTCCCAACTCATCTTTTTGTCATGATCGATGATTAGTCTGATATTTACACAATGATAAATACCATGATCAATAGAATTGAATCAAATAATATAGACAATAAATAAATGTCAGAACCAAAGTGTAGGATCATCAAATATTATTTAAAATTAATTTAAGCAATTAAATAATTACCTTGCAAGAAATTATTTCTTCATTGATGTATTTTACAACATCTCTACATTGTACTGTCTTTGCGTTGTAAGAATCAAGAGTAGATTCCCTCTAGTGGTGATCTATACATGTTCCATGAAACTTTGAACATTTCCATATGAATCTCCAGGTGTTAGCATGGTAGATCCTGATGCTTACATTGTTTGAATTTGATCACCCCGATAATCACTTCAAGGAAGGGTTCTCTTTGATATCTATAGACTTGAGAGTGGTGGTGGAGGGGGATTGATCTCTATTCTTGAGACCATTATTAGAGAGTGATCTCTCTAGGTATTTGAGAGGATTATATTTGGATTTCATTGTGCACAAAAAATGAATTGGATCAATTAAGAAAATAATATAATTGAGTTTATATATCGCTAGTGTTAGAAAATAATAATTGCACATATTCCCTTTATTATATCCGCAATCCCTATGGAACCCCATGTCTATAATAATAATAATAATAATAATATTTCTTGACATGTGATAAACTCATGAATTAAATTAAATATTATTTATTCAAATAATATTCAATATGTATCATTTATCACTGCATCATTAAACTTGATTCTCAATTACTCCGTAATATTTATGAGGACATGAATAATGACTATTTATTTAATAAATAAATATCACTGCATCATTCTCCAATAAATAAATAAATGTTATATTTACTAAATAGAAAATAAATATTTATTAAATATCCTTATCAAATAATATTCTCTCGAATAACTGGTGATAGAATATATGAGAACAAGAAAACATGAATAATTATTAAACTACATACAAGAATACTATTTATTCAATTTTTTAAATAATAATATTATTTAACTAAGATTCTAGATACTTAGCGTGTGACCCTCTAGGCCTCTTTCTCAGTGGTATTAGGTGAAACAGTCTAAAGTACAAGGTTAGCATCTAGAAACACACCAAGACACCCATAAAGAAATAATTTAATACTGTAATGACATAATAACTCATACGAATGATTACTATGTAATATAATCACTTTATCATAATATCTATAATCATGCAGGTTTCATGATGGTTCCATAAACCTATATGCTCAATGTCTCTTTATTTGATTTTTTGGAAATAAAAATTGCCTATAGAAAACCTTATCATATCACGATTAAAGAACAGAAGGGAAAAATAATTTATTGCATTATTCATTAATGAAATATTACTCATGATGTACCCAATATATCATACTTCACCACGAACATATATCATCACGGTTTTCATTAATATATCAAATTACACAAATTATAGTACTCATTAATAATAATCTTAAAATCTAAGGATTAATACACATGTATGTAGATAGGAATATCCAATGACGCATATAAATATGGATTTTCTACTATTGGGTCTCGTTATCATAATATCTCACATCGGATATTACAAAGGGTATACACCATGAAAAGGTGCCTCAAAGTCCTATGAGCCACCACCCTGATAGATTGTATCATTTGTGTCCCTAAAATTATTTCATCTAGTGATAAAACATATATTTAAAAATACTTTCGTGGAACTTATAGGTTCTCATCATAACGGGGAACTGTTATGACATTTCAGTGCAACAACTACTCTTAAGGAAATTATCGCATACTATGTTACATAAAATAACAGGCATGATGTGATAATAAGTTTATTAATATTAAAAATAATGAAAAAATGTTATTATAAAGTATACATAAGTTGGTTCTAGGGCACAAAATCCAACAAAATCCCACTTTCACTAGAGTCAACTGCTAACAAACTTCAGTATACTTACTCTCACACGAAACTCATGCTTCTACTAAGATAGGCCTTTAGTCAAGGGGTCTACCAAATTTTCTTCTATGGTAACTATGATTACTAAAACTTCACCCTTCTGAGAAAAATCCCCCAAGAGGTGATACTTTCAGAGTATCTTCTTTGTTTGTTGGCGTGACCTTATCTCTTTTTCAAGAGCCACCACTATAGTATTATCACAATACAATGTGATAGGGTCTTTAATTCTAAGCAACACATTAAGATCCCGGAAAAAGTTTCATATCTATACAACTTCCTTGGATGCATTAGAAGCATCCATATATGTAAATCCCTGACCCCAAAAGATCGGAGCCAGTGCCTTAATTTATTACATTGGTATGATTACAAGAAATAAAATCCTGAAGGACCGATCCGTTTAGTAGTCTTGGTAATCCAAATACAAACATGAGTATTGTATTACAATTGAATATACTAATTACAATATAATTTTTTTTTCTTTTAGGGATAAAATTATTCCATCTAGAGTATCCTTATATATCTTTACTAGTACACTTCTTTTATTCTTAAGAAAGGAAAAAAATAAGGGTGAGCTCAAATGCTCAGTAAGGGTAAGTAAAGCGGAAGAAATAATGAATCAATGAGAAAAAATATATATGGAAATTTAAATAAATAAAAACACATGACATTTAAATAACTAGATAAAGAATAATAAATATGGCATAGTAAATAATTGAAACACATGCCATTTAAATAATCACATGAGTTAGAAAACTTAACCATGAATATTCTACTAGTCAAATAATCACATGGAATAATAATAATAACAACGGAATTCATAATGTTGTACATCTGCAATATCAATATCTATCATCAAGATAGTTAATGTAGAGATCTATACTCAAGATATTTTAAGTATGTGGGTAGAAACTCGTCTGATTTTTTTTAAGATCTATCCCCCTAAAAATTTAAAAGTGCTTGGAAATAAATGCGAAGGGTTTTTCACCAACTGATTTCATCTCATGAGACTACTGATGCATCAAGGGGCTATAGAGGGCCCCAAACATCACTTACTAAGTCCAATTCATTCCACATATGAATGGAGTGAAACATAAACAACACAAACACTTGTATTGAAAAATTGACATATGAAAAGTGAATACTTTAACCATAAACCATGAATGGTATCAAAATAGAACATCCACAGTCAAAATGATCATAAATATTTAATAAAATATGTTATATGGTATCATAAGAGATAAAACTCAAAGAATAATAATATTTAGCAAATGATGTTATCATAGATTAAAATAATTTAAATTATTTCTTTGAAAAATTATTGAGGAAAATAATCTTTAAACATTCCAAAGTGTTCCATACCACTTGAAAACATTATAATTATAAGCACCATGAATTAATAACATTAATGAAACTTATAATATCATGATAATAAATATATTCATCATATAACATGTCAAAGGAGTGTTATATACACCAAATAGTAAAAATAATTGATGAATAAGTCATATATCTCAAAAAAGTAGAAGTGAGATGAGAAACCCTTACCGGTTTATAATCATTTATTTAAAAGTCCACACATTTATAAAAGAAAATATTTTATTTGAAAATAACCTTGTAAAATTTTAAAGTAAGTTTAAAAACATTAGGGTGTCATTATGGTGGGAAATTTCATTCATGCTATATAAGTTAAAAATAAACATTCCTTTTACTTTTTTAAGAAAATTCATAAAGTACCTTGTTTTGGAAAATGAAAAAAAGATTCCTTTTTAAAGAATATTGTAAAAAGTAAAAAAGGGTTAAAAAGGAATTTAAAAAATCAATGGATAATAGTAAAAACATTTTTTTAAAACATTTTTAGAAAAAACTAACATGAACGAGAAATATTCCCCAGTGGAGACTTAAACACAAACAATCCCGAATAACGATGAGATTGTGAAATAAATACTTATCACTTTATAATCAGTAGAATTGTATTCAAATGAAAGAAAAAAAATTATATGGATATTAAAATACCATAATATTCAGGATAAAACTCATAAAATATATTAATGGGTAATAAATACACCACATATAAGAAATAGGTGGTGAACATGGCTAGTATCTCATAGAAAATAAAAGTGAGACAAAGATCCCTTAACTTACGCTTCCTTTTTAGTTGTACTTGATTTAACATCATTTATAATGGTTTAAATCATGTTATTAATTTATATTAGAACTTTATTCATATTTATGATATCATATATGATCATTTTATATTATTTTATCACCTGTTTGTTAATAATCGTTCATCATTTTCTCTATTTTGGATGTTAATTGCCTACTTTCTCGAGTATGTTTTGACTTTTTATTTGTTGTTATTATTAATTATTCCATTATTTAATCACCTCTAGAATGTAAAACATTATGTAAATATCATATATATTCAGTATATATATATATATTTATAATAATCCATAAAATTTTGAGATAGGAAATAAAATACACCATTTATGGAGATGGTAAGCTGTATGCACGCATGAACGCTACCTTAATTTCTTTGATGCATTAAAAGAATGAAAAGTAAATAATATATATGTATATTAAAATTAAATTATTATAACTATGTCATATATATCACATATATTTATTAAAATTATCCTTTATAGATTCCATATATAGTGTGAACAAATCACGTCGCTTTGAGGAGGTGGTAGTCGACACTTCCACAAATGATGTTATTGTATTTACAAAAAATGGAAAGTATGAATATATGTGTTACATAAAAAAATTAATAAGTATGAATAAAACATAAATATAATATATATCATATAAAAACAGCATGTCCATCATAATGACCAACCATGAGAGGTGGTAAAGGAAAAACGAACAACATCATTCTGCGAGGTAGTAATTCACCATACACGAATGATAAATTCGTTACCCATTTGATGGAAGTGCGTATAGGTGTAGGTTGAACCCTTAACACAATTTTTTTAGTATATTAAGGATACTAGTGTTATTATATAATCACATAATAATAAGAAATAAATGAGTGGGTAAAGAAATAAAACTAAAGTGATCATTGTAGGAATTCCTCCCTTCTCTCCTGGCTCTCCTCCCCACGACATTGGTTCTGTCTAGGGTTTCCCCCTGAAACCCTTTTCTCTAGAGTTAATGGAACATCTAATCGATGCCATTATTATTCTTCTTCCTTTCCTCCACACCACTTTCCCCCTACAACTCTCTTTCTTCAGCATGACTTCTATGTTCTCTGGTTTTATTTCTTGTCGTCATATTTATTTTACAAGCTCTTGGGGTCCCAATGCTGGTTGTCTACTATTGATGCCCTAAAATGTTATTCCTGTAGATCTAAAATAAAGTTCCACAATGCCTTTCTAGGTCATATTTGGTGAAATGGTTCAAACAAGTTTTGGGTTTCAAGATTCGGCGGTTGATGGGTCTCAAGGTGCTACCTGGGCTGATTTTCTCCTACTTAGATGGCTCTTGGTTTTCTACCTCATTGAAATTTCCATCATTTAGAGACCTCAGCCACTCAAACCTCTACCTTGACCTCATTTTCTACTACTCTTATCCTGGTTAGATCTAGAGTTATGGTAACATTGAAGTTTTGGGAGGTGTGTATCGACGGTTGTCAGTGTTCCAAGTGTGCGCCGTTCACCACTGGCTTTGGTTCTTCATATTTATTCCTCCTTATTTTAGTGAAGGTTTGTTTTATTATTATCAGTGGTCGATCTGTTTATTTCTATTTTATGGTGTTCAATTTTTGGTTTTATTTGTACTGGTTTTTGGTTTATTTCTGGTTCTCTAGTGGATAACGATGACTTGGTGCAGTGCGATGTTCTACGACGGTTTTGATAGAATCTCTTATTTTTCTACCTAGTTTTGGTAACTTGGTTGTTATTGGATTGATGGAAATGTCAAAGTATTGGTGCGATGTTTATGGTAGATCTGGTGGTCTCTGACGGTCTCCATCTTCTGGTGTGGTGGTTGTATGGTGATGTTGACGCAATGATAGATGGCTATGACAATAATGGTAACTCATGATAGCGATGACTAGTGAATTGACTTTGGGTGACGCGGGTGATTTCTAGATCTTGATCTCCTTGGGTGTTGGGAATTTTTTGAAATTTGAAATTTTAAATAGAGTAAATTTTATTTTTGGTTTGTGCCTGGTATGTAGGTTACCGCTTATCTATAAAGTGGTTTTGAAAATCAAATAAAAATTAATTTTCTGTCAGTCGTTGAAGAATGTTACCTCGTTTTCAGGTAACAAATTTTGATTTATACCAAAATACTTCTTTAGTTTTATTTATACCGAAAGGGAGGATTCTAATATGAGGGGAGGGAATTTGGGAGCTTATTTGGTCAGGTTTTGTTCATGCTATAAGGCTCAAAGTTGTGTGACGAAGAAAGGGAGGAGGTGCCCTTTAATAATTGAGGTGAGTGGTACTTTTGGAAACTCTCAAAATATTAAATTAATATAAATTTATTATTAATTACAAATGGATATAAAGTAAGTTATTTAGAATATAAGATGAGTATGGGTCTAAATCCTCTCAACCAATAATTTTTAGACAATTTTAGGTCACATTATTACCCTTATTTTTTAGATTTTCCCCTTAATTAAACCCTTTAACTCTTACTATGACAACTTGTCTTTTTACTCTTTAAGGGTTAATATAGTTACTTTTAAATTCCAAAAGAACCATAAATGAGTCATGGATGAAATTTTAAACTTTATCCCAATCTTTTGGATAAATTTTATGTCATTTAATAAAATATTATTTATTTTAAAATAGCATTAATGTCAATTTTGACACTATTCATTTCTTGACATTTTTAAAAATACCAATACACAATATAAATTCGAACCAAAACCTTTAATACATCTCTAATGTGTATATTTAATCTATAAAATTTGTGGATGACATCAATTATATCAAATTATATTTATTTTAATAATTTTAATAACATTTAGTTGATATGGTCATTAATTAAATAATTACTGCATCATAAATGTGCAAACATTTAATTTAACTGTTATTCCCTAAAAATTTAAAATAAATTATCACGATGAAGATAAAAATTTTATATTTAAAATTAATATTTATAGTATAAGATATATTTTGAATATATATATATATATATAAAATTTAATACTTTTTAAAAACATGAGTGTGATATATTGGACTTCCCTTAGAATAAAATACTAAAAAAGTCTTAAAGTCATCCAAGTGGCTCTAAGATACCATAAAATCGTCCCAAGGATACATTTGGTCGACAATAATTTTCCCAATAACATTAGGAAAATTGTTAGGGTAGTTTTATAATATTTATAATATAATTTTTACCTTTAATTATCTGATTTAGCCTTAACCGTGGTAATAAAAAATATTGTTAAAGTTACAATTCATTTTGTCCAAAAATAAAAGGGACATATTTACATAATTTTGGAATTATGATTCCAAATATGGAATCAATTTTTCCAAATTAAAAAAATATAATTGGCATAAATTAATTAAAAATTAATCCCATTGATGGAACGAGAAAACGAGTTTTTAAAGTAAAAATGTTCAAAAGATTGAAATATTTTTATATCCAAATTCAATGTGAAATTGATTAAAATTAACTAAATTGGATTAAATGATAAAACATTGATATAATTATACTTTAAAACCAAATCAAAACATAACTTAACTATATACATAAATTAAATGAAAATGTAGTTTTGAACTAAAATGCATTATTTTTCACTATTCATCAAAAAATGAAATTTCATTGAAAAATATAAAAATTTCAACCAAAGTAAATTTTTATATTATTATTTAAAATAAGAAGTTTATTTTTTCAAATATAATATATAAAATTGTCAAAAATTGGATTTAAAATAGGTTCACCATTAAAAGATGATAAAACTGGCTTTAGAAAAATATTGCCTTTTAATGCATAAAATTAGATTCATTATTATCTTATTCCTATAAAATTATTTGAATGAATATAAAAACATTTGATTAAATATATAATATATAAATTTCATAATTTTTTTAATACTATTCATTCTCTCCAATTTAACAGATAAGTTATAATTTCATTTTAAATAATAATATTAATACTATATTGTGGTTCTTTTAAGATCGGAGTTGCGTAAAAAGTAAGTTATCAAAGAAATTTAATTTATTTAAGAAGTGACATACTGTAAAAATATTAGGGTGTTACAATATACTCAGACTCTACTGTAGAATCTATGGCAACTAGCCGCTTTAAACTCTTCCACCTCACAACTCCTCTATTGATCCAAAAAACATATCTTGACTGTGACTTTAGATCATTCTGATCTATTTGAAAACTAGAATCAGTATAACCCCTGATGATTATATCCTCATCTACTTCATACACTAGGAACATATCCTTATTTTTTCTCAGATACTTAAGGATAACCTTAACAATATACCAATGCTGTTCTCCTATATCAACTTGATATCTTTCTACCATGCTTAATGCATAGGAAACATCAAATATAGTACATAACATGACATACATGATTGATCCTATCATTGAATCATATGGGATCTTACTCATTCTCTCTTTCTCCTTTTGTGTATGAGGAATCATTTTATTAGAAAGATGTATACCATGTGACACTAGAACCAATCCCATATTGGATTGTTCCATATTAAATATCTTTAGTATCTAGTAAATGTATGTACTTTGAATTAGTCCAAGAAGCCTCTTGGATCAATCAAGAATGATCTTTATCCCTAGAATATAGGCTTCTTCACCTTAGTTCTTCATGGAGAAACACTTATTTAACCGGTCCTTAATAGATTATAGTATTGGTATGTCATTTTCATTAAGTAATATGTCATTAATATATACTACTAGGAAAACAACCACATTTCCACTAAACCACTTGTAAACACATGGCTCACATTCATTCATAATGAAACCAAATTCTTTTATAGATTTATCAAATCAAATGTTCCATGACCTAGATGCTTGATTCAATCTATAAATGGATCCCCCCAACATGTATATCTTTTAGGCATCACCTGAAGTCACAAAACCTTCTAGTTGTACAATGTAGAAATATTCTTGAAGGTTCCCATTAAGGAAATATTTTTTTACATCCATCTACCAAATTTTATAGTCATGGTAAGCTGCTATAACAAGTATAATTCTTATTGATTTAAACATAGATACTGGTAAAAAGGTTTCATCATAGTCAATTACTTTATTTTGTTTAAACCATTTATCCAATATCCTCACTTTATAAGTATTTAATTTATTTTCCATGTCCAGTTTTCTCTTGAATACCCATTTGTATCCTACAGGATTTACATCAACTGGTGCATCGACCAGAACCCAAACTTGGTTTTGATACATGGAATCCATTTCAAAATTTATGGCTTCTTACTATATTACAACTTTTGAGATCTCTACTACCTCTTTATAGGATATAGGTCCATCATTTCCAACCAATAATGAGTCACCATCTTCAGTGACTAGAAAAATACATCTATCTAGTTATATTACCTCTATAGTGCTCCTACATAGTACTTATGGTTCAAGAACTACTTCTTCCATGGGGAACTATGTAATTTTTTCATGTACCAACTCTTGCGTATCTTTATCACAGACTTCATCGAATTCAATATTTCTCCCACTATCCTTTTTGAGGATGTGTGCCCTCTCAAGAAATACAACTTGTCTCGTGAAAATAACTTTTTTGTTTGAAGGTTTGTATATGTAGTATCCCTTTTTTTTCTTAGGATACCCTATAAATATACACTTTATGCCTCATGGTACTATTTTGTTTCCCGATAAGGATATAACAAATACCTCACAACCCTATACACATGTATGCAGAAAAAAGGTTTCTTTACACTTAATAAATCTAAGGGAATTCCATTTTCCACTTTAGTTGGTACTTAGTTTAGTGTGTATACCATAGTTTGTAATGCATATCCCTAAAAGGATAATGAAAGATATACATGACTCATCATCAAAATTACCATGACTAACAAGGTACAATTACTCCTTTAACTAACACCATTTAAATTTTGTGTGTAAGGTAAAGTGATTTGATATAGAATCCCACACTCCCATAAAAAGTTGATAAAATCCTGGTTATGATATTACCCACCTTGATCTGATCAAAGATTCTTTGTCTTATTTCCAATTTTATTCTATACTTTATTCTTGAATTATTTGAATTTCTCGAATGACTTAGACTCATACCTCATCAAGTAGACATAGCCATATCTACTCAAGTTATCATTAAAAGTTATGAAGTATGAATACACACCTATATATTCTACTAGAAATGGTCTACATACATCAATATGTACCAATCCTAAAATCTATGTGTCCCTTTCAACCTAGCCACCGAATGGTGGTTTGATCATTTTTCCTTGTAAACAAGAATGAAATATTTTAAGTGGTTTAACTTAAAGTGTCTAAATAACCATCTTGATAAAGATTTGTCAAAAGATTCTCATTTACATGACCAAGACGATGATGCCATAACTGAGTTTTATATAAGTCATGTGAACATGATTCATTATCTATTTACAATACTTGTTTTTCATAATTTAATACATAAATAACATTATTTAAATATTCCATACCATAACATATTCTATCTTTATAAAAGAAACAAATTTTATTTTCAAACTTGAAAATAAAACTATATGTATCTAGGAAGGATACTGAAACTATATTCTTGGTAATAGTTGGTACATAATAAAAATCTTTTAAAGCCAATATCATTATTTTTGGAAATGAAAGGTGGTAGTATCCAATGTCTTGAGCATCTGACCTCTCACCATTGGAAGATAAAAAATACACCTATCCTCCAACAATATTTTGGAACCTAATTAGTTCTTACATTTGGATACATATATGAGCACCAAAAGTTGTATCTAATACCCAATGTATAGATATTGAAATATTGCAATTGATAAAGAATGCACCTTCATCTTCCCCTTTCTTCTGGGTGTAGTTATTCTTCCAGTGGCCTTGCTTTCCACATAAAAAACATAATAATTCCTTTTCCTTTCCTTACCTCTGGATCTTCCTCTTCTTAGAAGGATGGTTCTCAGGAGATTTATAATTTTTATGAGTCTAGGGACCCTTCACCTTGTTCTTCCTTTTCTTATTCACTATAAAGACTATGGGTTTTTCATTCCCCATATCATTTTCAACTTAGAAAATCAGATTAAGAAGTTCCAAAAGACTCTTCTCATTATTGTTCATGATATAATTAACAATAAAAATAGATAAAGACTTGGGTAGTGAGGAAAGTATGAAATCTATGCAAAAATAAGCTGGGAATTTAATCCCTAAAATGTCTAGGTGTTCAATGTATCCAATAATCTTGACTACATGAGGCTCAACTATAACCAAATCTATAATCTTAGTTGTAAAAAAATCATTGAATATCTCACATCACTCTTGTCTCGCCTTCTCTTGATAGAGACCCCAAAGGCGAGACATCATGCTATATATATCCATATAATCATATTGTTTCAAAATATCATTGGTCATGGATGATAGCATTAAACACTGAACATCTATAGAATCATTAAAATGTTTCTTAGAGAGAGATTACTCTTTCTCACCAGCTACTTGACCAGGTACCTCAAGAATAGGTTTTTCTAGTACATAAAATTTTCTTTCTTGGAATAGGATAACACATAAGAGCCTTTTCCACTCATGGTAATTTTTTACGGTGAGAAGGTTATCCTTCTCAATTACAGATCATAGAGATATGTTTGAAGTCATGTTTATTTCCGTTTCTATAAATAAGATGATCAGAGTTATAGTACTTCATCTAATAAAATCTAAACAAACAAATAAATATTATATTTATTAATCTCCTACTATTTTATCAAAAATCAATATCCCTCACCATTATATTTGTAATATCATTTTCTTTGATATTCTAGTGTAAAGGATACATATTCCCCTTCTCATCACCCTAACTTTGGCTTGTTAAACAATTTTAAGGGTTTTAGGTAGGCATTCTAAATGAAAACTGTATTAACTCATAGTTACTTGATCTGTTTAGTGGACTCCCCAATCCCAAAATCCTTAACCTGGATTTACTCAACCTTTTCCTCTTAGTTACACCAAGTCTTACTTTGGAAATCAACCCTTGATGTGAACTAAGTTAAGTCAACCCAAAACTTCAAGCTATAATTCCCCGATAATTGAAAGCACCTCAGCTTTGGTTAGTCAAGTACTTTGAACTATGGTTTGATTTTAACTAAAGTAGTAGAAGGCCATACCAAATTAATATATATAATTGAGGGATTTTATATTTTATGTGTAAATTTAAAATTATTATCTTTATTACATCCTTTTAAATATTAAGTGGATTTACTTAAGTGATTAACCATGTCTTAGATACTGTTTACGTATAAGTCAATTTATTTTAGTTCTATCTTTCATGCTTATTAATTCATTAATTCACGTGATCATGAAAAAACATCTATAATGAAATAACCATACAACTTGACAAAAAATAAAATAATAAAGTGGTATGATCATGAGATTTTACTAATGGTTCATTTATCCAGCATATGATAAATTAACCTTTGACTTAGGGGGAAAACACCTCAAACCATTTATGGTTAGTACTACAGCTTTCCACCTATCCACCTATGTATCTCTCTTGGATTAATTTCATCTAGACTCCAAACTTGAATAGCCTCCACTATCTCAAGAGATATATCCATTACACATGATTTTACTCACACACAGGTGAGGGGAACTAAAGGGTTGGTTAAAGGGTTTACATAAAAGTAACCATGGTCACACAAGCCCTTACATAATGATATGAGGGATGAAATGTAGGCCAAAAATTTAATTTAATAATAAATTAAAATAAATCAACCACTTACAAAGTTATAATCTTGGATCATGATCATTCTCATGCATTCAATGAATTACAAATTTAATAAAATTACTGTTCAAATCTAATCGTTATTATTTAAGATAAACCGTGCTCAAATCAATTAATTATATTATTTAATTAATAAATTATTTTAACTTAATTATCATACAATTTTTCTTGAGATTCTCATCTATCATAATTTTAATCAAATTAAATAAATTTACTTAAAATTAACTGTGTACAATTTTTTTTACCTTGTAGGCAACACAGTGAGTACCCATCTGAACTATGCAACATGTATTATACTCATATATTGTTTACTTTTGCGACATGCGACATACACGACTTATCACATAATTTCATGGAATTTACTATGAAATTAATTACCACATTGAACACATGGTATTTACATAGCATGTTATTCTTAAATGCATGTAGAGAAATAAATGTAATATGACTTATCCAGGATATGTAGATCCAAAAATTACAAAAAAATAAATTAGACATTTATATATATATATATAACCCATCACATGGAATGTACTATCAACTTAATGACAACATGAAACACATATTGATAAGGTTTGAAAAATATAATAAATTAATTTTCAATTCTACATAATTTGGTAAAAGTACATGGTGTGTACATTAAAGCTACATAGTGTATATTATTCTCACCACCTATCTGCAACACATGCATAGGAACTCAGAGTGTAACCGTGCCATGGAAAATATTGGAGTACATGACATGTACATGGGCTATATGATGTGTGGTATTCGAGTTACACTATCACCGGTCATGTAGGTCGTGCTAGAGGATACACAGTCCGTCTATGCCTAATAGAATACACTTTGCATACAGAAATTACACGGCGTATACTTTGGACGATCGTTCGCTAAACTAGCATGGTAAACACATGATTTGTAATTAAATTAACCACATGTAATAAATAAACACATATTGAATAAATTTTGAAATAATTTAGGGTGCATTAAACACTAGTACACAACATGTACCTCTGGGTTACACGACGTGTACTCTTATGTTGTTTGGCCAGATTCCTCAGTACCTCTAGATGAGATCTTTGAATTTATTTCTTTCATAAAATTAATTTATTTGATTATATTTTCAAGAAATGAGGAGGAATAATCATATCTCACAATTCATATTAAAGAATGATTAAAATGGAATTGAACACTAATGACAAATGCATAAATCAATCAATAATATTTTAATAATTATAAATAATTATGCGACCCATCTGATACCATGTAAAGGTTACAGGCATAGAAAAAGCGGTGGATGGGTCATGTACAAATAAAATTTTTATCATGATCGATGATTAATATGATATTTACATGATGATAAATTTCATGATTAACAGAATTGAATCCAAGAATATAGACAACAGATAAATGCCAGAACCAAAGCGTATACTATTACAAAATTGGGTTTATCCAGTGATAGGGTTTTAAAAGTGCTAGATAAAAGCACTATTAAATCCCCCCTTTGTCTATTCTACAAAAACCGCTATTAAAGGGGGTCTTTAACACTGTTTTTTTGTAGCACTTTTAAAGGGGGTCTTTAACAGTGTTAAAAAAAGCACTGATAAAGACCCCCTTTATCAGTTCTAGTAAAAAAGTGCTAATAACAAGGAGCCTTTATTAGTGCTTCTAATAAAATAATGATAAAGGGGGGTCTTTATGAGTGCTTGTAAAAAAGCAATGATAGGGGGGGGGTATTTATCAGTTTTCTTTTAGAAGAATTGATAAAGACTCCCCTTTATCAGCAAGTTTTTACTAGCGTTGATAAAGGGTATATTTAAAAATAATATATTTCATTAAAAATAATATATTAATATATAAATATATTTATATCGATATAAATATAATATCTATTTTTTAAATATGTTTTAGATAAGTCTAAATAGGTATTTAGACATAATATATAAGATATTTAGTGAAAAAAACTTATAAAATAATTTAAAAAATATTGTTAATTAATAGTTTGTTAATTATTATTGAGTAATAGTCATTTAATAACAATTTGATGATAAAAAAAATCAAAAAATCAAAAAAATATCTAAAATAAGTTGAAAATGTAACTCGAACTTCAAACAACCATAACTTTTGATCTCGGTGTCTGTTTGGGATCTACCACATATCAAATCGAAGCCTACGATGAGATCTACACTGAAGATGTCTGGACTAAGATCTATGATCTTTTTCCTATTTTCGACCCCCAAAAGGCCCAAAATCCTCAAAAAATGAGTTTTTAGTCGGGGTACCTAAATGTTTTAACATTAGATGGATTTTCAGCCTCATTTAAGGGTTTTTACCCTTTTTAGTGGAGGATAGATTTATTCCTAGGGATTACATTAATATTGATATTATGGATTTTAAATTTTATTGTTTTTCAAAATTTACTATTATTTATAATCAAATATATAACAATATATACATATTTTTTATATATTCACACATAAAAATTTAATTTTATAAGTAAATAACTAAACATATTTACATATAAAATATATTTCTCAATATATAAACCTTATATAAATAAAAACTAATATCCATTTTATTTAAAATAAAAATGTATGAATATTTATATACTTATACAGTTAATATATATATATAATGTTTATATATATATATATATTTGTGTGAGTATTGACAAAAAAAATAGATTTATCTTTTTTTAATATATGTATATAAATAACAATATATAATATATGTAAATAAATATATACATGTATAATTATATTTTTATATGCACACACACACACACAAATGATATATGTATGTTTGTATGTATTTATAAACACACACACACAAACATATTTTATATATGTACTTAATATATATATATATATATATAAACATATATATAAACATATATATAAATATATGGATAAAAAAATGTAACTAAATATATATAAATCTATAGACATATCATAAAATGTAAAACAAAACAATATAGGAGAGTGTAAAAGGCACTGATGTATAAGCTGGAGGTCTGAGGTTCGAAACTCGCTGGAGGTAGGGGTTCAGTAAGAGGGTGGGATTATCTAAATCTCTGATAAAGGGGTAAGGGAAGCATTGATAAAGGTGTGGGGGTGGGGGTGGGGGTGAAAAAAATCTATCCCCTTTATCAGTTCTAAAAAAATAATTGATAAAGGCCCCCTTTATCAATGTTTTTAGTGCTGTTAAAGGGGGCCTTTATCAGTGTTTTTTACAAGCACTATTGAATCTAACCCTTTAAAATTGCTTAAATTATAAGTGCTTCTATAGCACTGATAAATCCCTTTTAACAGTTCTGTTGAAGGCCCAATTTGCAGTAGTGGTAGGATCGTCACATATTATTTATAATTAATTTCAGAAATTAAAGAATTATCTTATGTGAAATTCTTTCTCCCTTGATGGATCTGCCAACATCTCTACACTATATTGTTCTTGAGTCGTAATAATCAAGAGTAATTCCCTCCAGCGATGATTCACATGTGTTCTATGAACCTACAAACATTATCATAGGAATCTATGAGTTATATCATGGTAGATCCTGACTCTTACATCATTCGTATTTGATCGTCCTAAGAATCACTTCAAGGAAGGGTTCTCTTATATCTCTCTAGAATTGAGAGTGGTGGTGGAGGAGGATCACTTTCTATTATTGAGAGAATTCTTAGAGAGGGAGCTCTCTAGGGATTTTATAGGATTCTCTTCAAAACTCATTTTGCACAAAAAATAAATTGGATCACTTAAGAAAATAATATAATTGGGTTTATATATCGTTAGGGTTAGAAAATAATAATTTCACATGGGCCCTTTATTATTTTCATAATCCCTATTGAACCCCATATCTATAATAATAATAATAATATTATTATTTCTTGACATATGCTAAAATCATGAATTAAATTAAATATTATTTATTTAAATAATATTCAATATTATTATTTCAAAATGGACTATTATGTTGGGACCACTTTGTATATGAAGATTGTATTTGTTGTCAATAGTTGTCAAATATGGTCAAAATAAATAAGGATATGGAGAAGAACTCCAAAGTTAATGGAGAGTGGATGAAGTGAGGATGCCTGGAGAATTGTTATGAAATCATAGCATTGGATTTCATGTTTGAGAAACTCTCCATGAAGTCAATTCAGATGATTGTTGAACTGATCCTAAGTTCAAAGAAATTGTGTCAAAGGTGACACATTGTTTACAACAATGAAGAATGGTGAAGTATCATCTATCTAAAGATGGTTGAAGAAGAAGAGAGAGTGTGTAAGGGCTTGGCATTCTATTAAGGTCATGAATTACACATTTCCTTGAAATCAGACGACTGTTGCACCGTGCTTAAAGTTCAAAATACATGTATTGAAGGTGATACATTGTCTACAACATTGAAGGTGTTTGAAGAAGCCTCAATACTCCAATTTTTGATGAAGAGAGATTAATGGAGTTCTTTGGAATTAACACTCCAAAAGGAATTGAGGATTTGAAGTGAAGATAAAGAAGTACTTTGGAATTCATATTCTAATGAGAATGGACATAAAACCAGACGATGCTTTGCTGATATGTATTTCTCAAATATCATAAGTTAGGAGAACTTGTGATGCAAGCCTTATAAAGGAAAGGGGGAGAAATGATGATGCCAATCATATACAGTTTTGATTGGAAGGAATGATTCTGCTGGATGATGGGATGTTTCATTACTTCCCATTGGAACTCTGACGATCGTGATGAAAGCTAAAGAATGGTTATGGGAAGCAGTAAAGAGGAAAATGACAAAGCAATGGACAATCTGGGGGCGGCAGAAAAGCACAGTTTAAGGTGGCTCTGTTTTCCAGTGTTTTCCAAATTTTAGGGTCTGGAAATCGGGAGATGAAGATGTGTTTTTGGCAAAGGAATGTAGTGCGCAGAAATTTAGGCATGTTGCACGAAAAAACAATACGGTGCACAAAATAGTAGCAGGATGCACAAAATATCAGCGGGATGCACGAAATATCAGCGGGATGCGCGAAAAAGAATGTTGTGAGCATAATATCAGCGGGCTGCGCGAAAAATGAAGGTTGTGCGAAATATTGGAATGGTGCGCGAACGCGGTGTGGAATTTTGCACACAATTGGTGCATTGTGATAAGAAAGTCGAAAAATGACAAAGGTTAGAGGTGCGCAAAAAATCGAAGATGTTTGCGCAAGGTGCACGGAACATTAGACTTGTGCGCATGAAAATTGGTTGTGTGAAAAATGTTGGTTTGATGTTTTACGTGCAAGAGTGCATTCATGCTTAGAATGATGAAAAATGGCAAAGTCATGAGGTGCGTGAAAAATCCAGGAAGGTGCGCGTAATTTGAAGAAGTGAGAGACAGTTTTACGCGCAGGAAGGGGTTTTACGCGCAAGGTCAAAAATGACTATAAATATGAGGTGAACCCCTCTCATTTGTAGAGACTCGACACTTAGACAAATCCCAAGCTCTCGTACGTGGAAAAATTGAAGTATAGAGTATTGCGCGAAAAGAATAAGTGTTGCGCGGAAAAAGAATTGCTGTGCGAAAAAGGGAAGTTCTGCGTGAAAAAGAAGAGTTGCGCGAAAAGGGTTTTTCGCGCCAAAAGGTGTTTTTACATGCAAGGCCTGAATTTTACACACAATCCACCTAGAAGGTTGCGCGAAAAATTTGGGGGTTCTGCGGGTATTCAATAGGTGCATAGCACTCTCGAAGTAACTTTGCAATGAAGAAAGAACTGTGAACCATTCAGTTTCACAAAGAGAAGTTGAACCGCACTCACACGACTGGTGTTTATCACCCTCGTTGTACTTTGCGAAGTAAAGAAGAACTAGACGTGAAATCGAACTCACATCTGCACAAAAGAAGAAGGTAGTATACCGACACACTTACGTGTTGGTATTGAGAACTGAAGAAAGAGATTAAGACACTGCAGTACCATTACATATTCTAATGTGTCAAAGAAAAGGGAGAAAAGAAAAAGAATAACAGAGTATGCCCAATTGAATGCTGACAATTGTTCAGGGCAGTAAGATTCAGATGATTCCAAGTGAACCGATCTTCACTGCCTGATTAATCACATTGGTGTATGTGATTCTAGCTAACGAGAGAGAAGAAGTTTTAGTGCAGTTGGTTGTTGCACTAAGAAGAAGAAATAAGAAGTCTAGTGCAGTTGGTGTTGCACTAGAAAATGAAGAGAAGGAAAGAAAGAAGAATTGCTTGCCTAATACTTTTCAAGTAATCAATTGAAGAGCACTAAAGAAGAACAAGAGAAGAACCTACCTTTTGAAGAAGGAAGAATACTGTCTCCATAGGTAGTATAAAGAACCAGCTAGAGGCTACAAGTTGGACTAGGCCATCACCAGTCCAGGGAAGAGGATTGTTTCCCACCCCCCTTCAAAGTGTAGGGACTCACACTGGCTAGAGGATTGTTTTCCTAGCCAATCCATTGTAACAACATATCACATTATAGTGGAGAATCCATGCACTGATCATCCCCATGCATGGAAAAAACGTAGCTACTCTTATTGAGTGGCGAACCTTGTAAAAATATCGTGTGCATATTTTTACTGCTTTCTATTATTGCATGCGGTAGGGAAAATAGAATAAGAGAATCAAGATCCTAACAGGTCAATAGGTATAGGGATAAAAGTTGGAATTGGTTTAACAGTCCCCAACACTGATTCACCCCCCTCTGAGTGTTAGGTATATCCCAAACTGGTCCTCTCACATTAAACTCGGTTCATCATGGATTTCATCAATACATCAAATCATGTGAATTATAATACTTATTAATAATAATATTAAAGTCTAAGGATCAATACACACATCTATAGATAGGAACATCAAATAAAACAAATAAATGTGGATTTCCTACCGGCGAGTCTCATTCTCATAATATCCTACACTAGATATTACCAAGGGAGTACACCATGAGAAGGTTCCCCAAAGTCCTATAATTATCCACCCTTGATATCCTGTATCATTTGTGTCCCTAAAATGATTTCATCTAGATATAGAACATATAGTTAAGAATACTATCATGGAACTTACAGGTTCTCATCATAGTGGGGAACTGCTATGAACTTTTAGTGAAAAATATACCCTTAGGACATTATCAAATACTATGTTACAAAAAAGAACAATCATGATGTGACAAGAAGTTTATTAATATTCAAAATAATGAATAAAATTTATAATAAAGTATACATAAGTTGGTTCTAGATAACCAACTCTAATAGATTCATCCTAAAATAGGGAAATAAAAGCATATAATAGCCATCAATAGGATAAATGTGAAATAATATTTTTTATATTTACCACCATAGATTCTATGCTTTATAAGTAATATGAAAACATGGAATTATTTGATGTGATTGAATGGATTAAGGATAGAACACAACATCATGGGTATAAAAGTGTATATATCATAGACTGAAATAGATGAAAAAAAAGAAACTCGAAGAAGGGGTTAATCTCAAATTGATCAGTAAGTGTAATCGAATAGAGGAATCTTCATATATATCAAAAAATAATCATTTAATATATAGTTTGGAAATAAAAAGTAATAAATATAATTTCATATGGAGAAAAAATATAATATAACATGTTGATGATATAATAAAATATTCTATATATTATAAATTTAATGTCAAAACATCACATAATGACCACATAATATATCAAGTCTGACATTGGAAATTATCTCATACTTAATATGTCACAAGATATTACTAATTAATTAGATGAATTTATAATTCTAGGTCTTATTAGTAACATTATTAATCTAGATAAAAAACACAAAGGCTAATTTATAGAAGTAAACCCCATAAATGAGTGTAGTTTCAAAAGTTTATATATAAGGGTTACTAAGAAAATGATGGATACATATTCCTAGAATCAAGGATATATATCTCATACACATGATTAGAATTAAGGTATATATAAATTTCTTAAGGATGTGCTTATATGAAATTCTATTTAGATACCAAAGGTTCACTTATTTCTATATACTAAGAGTATTCATAAAGGTCACGGTAAGGGTTGAATTGGGTGAACATGAAATTGTAAACCTAAATACTCTTTAACTTTACATATCCAAACTACCAAATATACATGAAAAAATACATAAGGATTATAAAAAAATGGAAGAGATTTAATAAAATAATATAATTTTTTTTGAATTAAAGAACTAACACAAGGATTTTATAAAGGAAGAGGAAAACCCATACCTTACTATTTGTCTACTTTAATAATGCAACCTTCAACCCTTTAAAGATTATATGAAGTTGGAGAAGAATATGAAAGATAAATAAAAAGATATATAACTCAATATAATTCTTAATTTTAGTATAAAAAGAAAGGGGTAGAGGGGTGGATATTTATAGGTGAATTAAATAGGAATTTTCATAATTTATAGAATAATAACCTTCACATGTGATTTGATAGTAATAAGCACACGAATCCATATTATTGAGACTGATTTATTTTTTAGGTATTATAAATATCTTGAATGAATTTACCCATGATTTCAATATTATAATGTATTTTTATATTTAGGTATTATAATATATTAAACTATTCAATATTATGTTTTAATATTAAAAAAATCAATATTCCACCCCTTTCTTAATTTCTAAGTATTGAATTAAAATTCGAAATCAGTTTTATAAAATTTAAATTTAAATTATAATGATTTTTGATTATTAATTATAAATATTAAATTCATCAAAAATCAAAGTGAGTAAAATTATAAAATTATGAAAGAAAGGTTTTATTACTTTGAGGAATACACATAGAATTCCATTCGTGTCTTATACTGACCTAACAGAGAGTGAACTCCCAAAGCCACCTCTTATAGGCTAGGGGCTATAGACCAATGTTGTCATAAACCTACCCCACTATTACCCCTCTTAAGTCCATAATGAAGAAAAGAGTAACCCCCGAAGCCCACCTCCAACAGGGCATGAGTTGGAGAATAACATCAAGGGTATGAAAACACATTTATGGGAGACATTATCCTCACAAATATCTAGAATATATAAAGAACCAACAATAAACTCCATATAATATAAATCAGAACTAATAGCCCAAAAATGAATGTAGTATCACACATAAAAATAAAATCCAAAATGGAATACCAATAGAAACTCCTATACCAAAAATCCACAAACACTAGATATAAGATCCATGAGTTAGTAATGCCCATATAGATCACTAAATCCTTCCTAAAAATATAAAAAATAGATACATATACAATGGGGAGAGAATAAATGTATACTCAATAGAATCATCCCCATATCATAAAAATGTGGAGAAATCAAACTAATGACTTAGTGAATAAACAAAAAAACCAACTCTCACTCAAACTAGGTCTACTGTCACCCAACAATACCAAGGATCACTCACACAATAACACATCTAAGTATAGTATCATAGTATCAAAAGAATATATCAAGAAGGTAACCTATAGACACTTCCCCACTAATCTAGTCCCTCTCATCCCCAACAGAATACGCCATGGTGCTCCCATATTTTACATATTAATATAACCACATACCCATAAATACATACCAAATACCATAAAAACATCATACAAGAACCATTTTCACATTCCATATCACCACACCACAACCGCACATCACATCCTCATCATAGTAGGGTAACGTGAATTTGAAGGACATCAAACTCATACCCTCCTCTCTTCATAGACATCTCCCACCACATACTACATCCCAACCTCTATCACATCATCATCATCATCATATAACATCATTGACACTCTAAGATCATTCCATTATAACCTATGTGATATAACATCAAGATAATATTTCCTATACTACGTGTGGAAGAGAGAATAAGGAAGAGGGAATAGTCACCCATCCATTATCTCTATAACCTAAATATTGGGGTAAAATACTTAAAACCCAAAAACAAATGACATCGGTTAGGTTGTCTGAATAATTTGGTGGTTCATAAGAAATATCATGAAAATAAAAAATATAATAGTCACACATAAGCCCAATACTAAGGGTTGACTCACAACACATAACCATCCCAAAACTTCAGCATCAATCTAACCACCTCACACCAACAACCGTTTCCATAACTACTAAACCACCACACTTAACCACATCGAACAACCACACCATAAGAAAATTTTTTCCCATTTAATCACATAATTATTAAATTATAGATTTACTGCTGCAATCCACATTACATTAAATTATCCATATTTAATGTCAAACCATTCAATGCTCAAGTAATATTTATTCCATTAATTAACTTATTTTATAAATACTTTCCTTTCAAGGTTACCAGCTTACTTTACTATATTTCATTTATCAATCACTCTCATTAATAATTCCATCAAAACCTTAACCCATCAAACCATTACAATTATAATTAATTAATCGTTATTTAATTTAAATTTATCACAAAAACATGTTACTAAAAAAATAAAAAACAACCCACATAAAACTCTACTATTTCCAAATCATCCACCACAACCACCCATGACAACAGTTACCACACCATTCCATCACCACTACAACAATCACGTAACAACCCATAATATAAAATTGCAACCAATACACACCTCATTGTACTAACTAACCACCAAAACAATCCAATACCATTCTAAATAAAATAAGAACTTTGAAATAAACATAAAAAATGTAAAACACATCAAAAATGATAATTAAATAACCTCTTATTGACCATTATTCCATGTTAGTTCAAAATTTATGGTATATCAACAATGCCACAAGTTCAGATTCCTCAACCACTATTTCATTGACATATTTCAGTGACTAACCTTTTATATAAGGTGATAAAATATAACAAAAATTATTAATCAAGACTAAAATAATAACACACTTCAACAAAGAGTAACAATCCATATGAAATATCAAGGAAACTCATAAAGCACATGTGAAACTCTCCCCTTTCCATTCAATTACTTCTTACCAGTTAATTATCTTTATTAATATAATATAATCCATATACATAATGAAAAGAAATCATGATAAATTTACATCCACATAATATTAAATAAGGAGAAGTCTAAAACCCCATACCTTAATCGAAGCTTTGAATATCACGGTGAAAGTATAGAGAAGAAAAATGACCACATTGGCGAAAAAACCCAAGGAAATACCTCAAAAACCTATGAAACATAAACATATATAAAAACCATGACCCAAGACCAAGGAAAAAAATCCAAACACCCTCAAAATTTATCCCATAATTGGGAAAAAAATATAAACAAGAAGGAATTGGGAAAAGGGAGGAAATCATAGTTCGAATAGAAGGGTCTCAATCACACAAATCCAAGGATCAAAGAGCCACTAAAGAATGAACAAAGGTAACTCAAAGAAATCTTAAAGATCCCTAGGGTTTGATAAAATTTTAAGGAATATGAAGGAAATAAAAAGGGATCTTGAATTTATATCTTTGAACTAAGAAGGAACTATCATGGAATAACAGTAAGGGTCATGCCACGATGGTGTTGAGTCAAACACATCTTCGTAAATCACACCAAAATATCCCTTATCTCTCCCTAGAATATCACAGTAAAACTGCCTTAAAATTGACCCATTTAATAAAGCTCATGATGCAACCAAGGTTGTCACGCCATAATGCTTGAACAATCAAGGTTGAAGACACAAACCTTGGGCCTTACAATTTAAAATTGATACACCTCAATAATCAAAATGTTCTAGCAATCAACACCATGATGCAATGACATCAAAAGAGGAAGAACCAAGGAAGTTGAAAACCTAGAACACCAAGATGAAAAACCCCTATTCACTAGACAAAATCCCTTAACCAAAAAGGATTCAAACCACAATCCAACACATCATTCCAAAACTGAGAAAAATAGAGAAATATACCATCACCAAAATTTTGCAGTTGAGATTTGGTGAGACAATTTACATTTCACGGTGCAATACACATGAACACAACAACCCCTGCTCAATGACCAACCCTTCATGGCACAACGTTATAGGTCACACCACAATGCACACTTCCATATGAAATTTCATCCCAAAACTCTACCTTCACTCTACCATTCACCTCTATCACTCCTCTAAACACCCCACACACCCTAAAAAAAAGGGTCAAGAAAGTTTAGATCACTCACATTCACTACAAAAAGATATTGTATTCAGAGGGGGTTATTTTTTCCATTAGTGGCGACCTCTTATGGACCTTGCAACTCTCTCCTCTCTCCCATAAGCATGCCCCCGACCACAATCTTCCCCAACTCCCACATACATGCTACCAACCTAGCTAGCCCCTGCTCACACACCATCACACTCTTCCCCTACTCCCATGAAAATGAAAAACCCCTTGGCGGAATTTAAACCTGTTATCTGCAGGTTCATGGATAGTACACCACACCACTATGGTGTAACAATTTAATTTTAATTATATATACACCTTAATATTTATATATATATATATGTATATATTTAAACAAATATTTTTTTTGGTATAATATATTTAAATATATTAAAATTCATAACATATATATAAATATATATGCATTAATGTATTAAAATTTATATTATGTATTTATGTGTTTATATTCTAATGCATTTATATGAACTTAAATACATTTATATTACACATTTATGTATATATTATATATTATATATTAAACACACACACACACATATAAATATGATATATATTTATAAAATATAGAATAATACATATATAATGTAATATAATATATACAATATATTTATAACATAACATAACATAATATTTATATTTATATATAAATATATTTCGCATATATAAATATATCCATACATATATTTATAAATACATTTATTTTATGTATATAGATACATATTTAATATATTAATTTAAAAACTTATATGTATATTAATATTAATATATATATCTATATAATATATATATATTTATATACATTTATGCATACCCTCTACATTATATATTTATATATATTTAAATAAATATATCAATACATATATTTATAAATACATTTATATATTTTGTATAAAAATATACATATATTTATATACTTGTAAATATATTTATATAAACTATTTGTATGTTTAAATACATATTCATATATATATATACACAAATATATATATATATATATATATAATGTATATATAAGTATTTATTTAATATATTTATATAATTTATTTATATAATTTATTTATAAATATATCCATATAATTTTTCTATATAATGCATTTAAATATATTTATATAATGTTTTTATATAATATAATTATATATATATTATAAAATTTTATTTTTTTTTAAATAAAAACATTCAAAGGGGGTTAAAATCGCTACTAATATAAGGGATTAACGGTAGTTTTAACCCTATTTAATTTTTTATATATTTTTTTCAAATAAACCAGTTATATATTTTTCGATGGTTGTCCAATACCACAGCTCAATATTAATTCAACAACATTTTTGAGACAACTCCCACTAAATATATAATGATTTAATTGGGAAAAAATTATTTATATATTTACTATATTAATTTATAAAAGGAAATATATACATATATATAATATTATATATTTATATATAATATAAAATAATATATTTATTTATATATAATTATATATATAATATATTTATACATTTAATATATTAATTTAAATTCATTTAATTATCTTCTAAAATCATAAATACATCTATTTAATGTGTTTTGTATAATAATAAAAAATAATAATTAAATATTAAATGTGTATATGAATACAATATATTATATATTTTACTATGTATACAAATATATATAACATACACAAAATTAAATACATTTATATAATATATATATAATATGTATATATATATATATAAGATATATATATATATATATATAATATTTATTCACAACTCCCTCTAAATTATATATTTACATATATATGAATAAATATATCTATACATATATTTATAATTATATTTATAGCATGTATACAAATATACAAATATTTATATATTTATGTAAAGTATTTATATATTTAAATACACACACACACACACACATATATATGTTTATTTATATAATGTATATAGACGTATTTATTTATTGCATTTATATAATGACTTTATAAATATATCTATATAATATGTTTATATGATTTGTTTAAATATATTTATATAATGTGTCTATATAATATATTTGAATATATATATATATATGTATATATATATTATAAAATTTGTTTAAAAAAATTAGTGGGGGTTAAAAACTGTTGGTAATCGCATATATCGGTGGTTTTTAACCCCATCTAAATTATTATTATTATAATTTCAATAAATCAAGTATATTTTAATGATGGTTATCCCAAAACCGCTACTAAAATACACATGATTTATTAAAAAAATAATAAAAATTAGAGAGAGTTTAAACAACCTATATTTTTTAATAAAATGGGTATATTTTAATGGTGGTTTTGGGATAACCGCTGCTAATCTATATGAAAAATGAATTTAGAGAAGGTTGTGCATAACCTACTTTAAATAATTACCGCTAATATGCTATTTTTTTGTAGTGATTAGATACCACTTAAACAATTATTGTCTCTGAGAATCAAAACCAAACCTGGAAAGGAAATAAGTAACCATTAAACCCAAACATCCCCAGGAGGTACCTCTCAAGAAAGAATAACACTACCATCTAACATGATCACAAAAAAGAGGGAAGACAACATTAATAAAATAAACATAAAATCAAGAACCCCAATATCAAAGAAATAATTCAAGAATACTCAGGATAATAAGTAAATATATATGACTCACATTCCCATGTAAACTCCTCCAAGTCACCGTGCCTCCACAGGTAATGAACCAAGGGAACAACGCACCCACCTAGAACCTTCTCCCAACGATCCTGAATCTTGACCAGTCGATTGAAAAACATTATGTCATCCTCAACATACAACTCACCCCAATCAATGATATAAGTGTCATCATGAATATACTGACAAAACCATGATACATGGAAGACATCATGGATTTTATCCAACTACGGGGGATGATTTAACCAATATGCGACCTCACCAATCGTTCCATCACCTTGAAAAGGATAAATAATTGAAAATAAATCTTAATTCCTCAATTAAACCTCCGATTTATAAATGTGGATATAAATTTAATAACACATGATCTCCAACCTTGAACTCTAGAGGTCTCCTCCTTTGATCAACATAACACTTCTGGTAGTTCTGAGCCACCTTCATCTGCTCAAAAATCATCTCGATCTTCTTAGTCATTCTTATCACCATATCAGATCCGAGGACAACTAACTCTCTAAATAAGGTCTAATACAACATAGATCTATAGGTCCACCCATAAAATGATTCAAAAAGTTCTATTCTTATGGAATAGTGATAGTTATTGTTATAAGAAAACTCAACCATTGATAAATACCTCACCCATGAATTATCAAATTCAAAAACATGCACACAATATTTACTCTAGATTTTAAATGGACTGCTCGGTCTGACCATCTAGTTGAGGATGGAAAGTAGTTCTAATATGTAGTGGAGATCTAAAATCACGTTAAATTCCTCCATAAATTCATGAGGTAAAATGAGCATCCTAATCAAAGATGATATCCCTCATCACTCCATAAAGATTAAATATATCATTTACATATCACCGCACCAAATCATCCACATCACTTGAATCCTTTAACACAAAGAAATGATCTAACTTCATCAATAGATCCATGATCACCCAAATATAATCACATCCACCCTATTATTGAGGCAATCTAGTGATGAAATCCATTGAGATATCCTCTAACTTCCATTTAAGGACATCTAATGGCCATAAAAAACCTCCCGGAACATGATTCCCTACATTTACCTGATGGTAAACCAAACATCGTGACATAAAATCTGCCACTATCCACTTTATCCCTCACCTCCAGAACTAATTCCTTAAGGAATGATACATTTTAGAAATATCAAGCTACACAACCTATTGGAACGATATAGCATAATCCTTTGGATAAATATGGGCTAACTGCTAGCGACCCAGACTGTACACCAGACAACAAATCTCATGGTTTGATCTCCATAGTGAGGTTTTTGGGGGTTACATAGGGAAGAACACCCATGATCAGGGGTCTGGGGGCCAAAGGTTCACTTATTTCTATATACTAAGAGTATTCCTAAAGGTCATGGTAAGGGTTGAATTGGGTACACATGAAATTATAAACCTAAATCCTCTCTAATTTTCCATATCCAAACTACCAAAGATACATGAAAAAATAAAAAAGGATTATAAAAAAATGGAATGGATTTAATAAAATAATATAACAACTATTATGAATTAAAGAACTAAAACAAGGAATTTATAGAGGAAGGGGAAAACCCCTACCTTACTATTTTGATACTTTCACAATAAAACCTTCAATCCTTTAAACATCCTATGAAGTTGGAGAAGAATATGAAAGAGGGATAAAAATACATATAACTTAATATAATTCTTAAGTTTAGTATAAAAATAAAGGGGTATAGGGGTGGGTATTTATAGGTGAATTCAATAGGCATTTTCATAATTTTAGAGAATAACAACCTTCACATGTGATTTGATAGTAACAAGTAGATAAATACATATTATTGAGATTGATTTATTATTTTAGGGTTTATAAATATCTTGAATGACTTTACCCATGATTTATATATTATAATGTATTTTTCTATTTAAGTATTATAATATATTAAACTATTCAATATTATATTTTACTATTCACAAAAAATCAATATTCCACCCCGTACCTAATTTCGAAGTATTGAATTAAAATTTGAAATACATTTTACGAAATTTAAATTTAAATTATAATTATTTTTGATTATTAATTATAAATATTAAATTAATCAAAAATCAAAGCGAGTGAAATTATAAAATCATGAAATCAAACTTTTATCCCTATGAGGAATACACGTAGAATTCTTTCCATGTCTTGTACTGATCTAATAGAGAGTGAACCCCCAAAGCCACATCTTCTAGGAAAGGGGCTAGTGACTAGCATTTCCATGAAACTCCCTCACTATTAACCCTCTTAGGTTGGTAGTGAAGACAAGAGTAACCCCCAAATCCCACCTCCAATAGGGCACGAGTTGGAGACTAACATTGAGGGTATGAAAATAAATTTATGGGAGACATTATCCTCACAAATATTTGGAATATATAAAAAATAACCACCAATAAACTCTATATAATATAAATCAGAACTAATATCCTACAAATTCATGTGGTATCATACATAAAAATAAACTCCAAAATGGAATACCAATAGAAACTCCTATACCAACAATCCAAAAACACTAGACATAAGCTCCATGAGTTAGTAATTCCCATCTAGATCACTAAATCCTTCCTGAAAATATAAAAAAAGATACATATACAAAGGGTAGAGCATAAATGTATACTCAGTAAGATTATCCCCATATCATAAAAATGTGGAGAAATCATACCAATGCCTCAGAAAATAAACAAAAAAACCAACTTTCACCTAAACTAGGTCTACTATCACCCAACCACACCAAGGATCACTCACACAATAACACATCTAAGTATAGTATAATAGTATCAGAAGAATATATCAAGAAGGTAACTTGTAACCACTTCCCCACTAATATAGTCACTCTCATCCCCAATAGAATACATCATGGTGCTCCCATCTTTTCCATATTCATATAACCACATCATAACCACACCACATATCCATAGATACTTACCACATACCATAAAAACATCATACAAGAACCACTTACACCTTACATATCATCACATCACAACTACAAATCACATCCTCATCATAGTAGGGTAATGTGAACATGAAGGAGATCAGACTCATACCCTCCTCCATCCATAAACATCTCCCACCATGTATCACATCCCAACCTCTATCACATCATCATAATCATCATCATATAATGTCATTGGAACTCTAACGTCATTCCATTATAACCTATGTGATATAAACTAATGCCAATATTACCTATACTATGTCTAGAAGAGAGAATAAGGGAGAGGGAGTAGTCACCCATCCATTCTCTCTATAACTTAAATGTTGGGGTAAAACACTCAGAACCCAAAAACAAATGACATTGGTTAGGTTGTCTGACTCAGTTTTTGGTGCATAAGAAATAACATGAAATTAAAAAATATAATAGTCACACATAATCCCAATCCTAAGGGTTGAATCACAACACTTCACCATCCCAAAACTTTTTCACCAAGCCAGCCACCTCATACCGAAAACTGTGGCCATAACTACTAAACCACCACACTTAACCACATCAAACAACCACACCATAAGAAAACAACTTCCCATTTAATCACACCATTATTGAATTCTAGATTTTTCATTGAAATCCACATTAAATTAAATTATTAAAATTTAGTTTCAAACCATTCAATGATCAAACAATATTTATTCCATTAATTAACTTATTTTATAAGCACTTTCCTCTCAAGGTTACTAGCCTTATTTTCCATATATCATTTACCAATCACTCTCATTAATAATTCCATCACAACCTTAACCCATCAACCCATTCCAATTTTAATTAGTTAATTTTTCTTTCATTTAAATTTATCATGAAAACATGTTACTAAAAAACTACAACATAACCCACATAAATCTCTACTATTACCACATCGTCCACCACAACCACCCATGATAATAGTTACCACACCATTCCATCACTTCTACAACAATCACGTAACAAACCATCATCTACCATCACAACCAATACACACCTCATTATCCAAAACAACCAAAAAAACCATCTAATACCATTATAACTAAAATAAGGACTTTGAAAAAAACATAAAACAATGGAAAACACATCAAAAATTATAATTAAATAACCCCTTATTGACCATTATTCCATGTTAGTTCAAAATTTCTAGTATATCATTAATGCCACAAGTTCAGATTCCTCAACCACCATTTCATTTACATATTCATGTGATTAACCATTTATGGAAGGTGATAAAACATAACAAAAATAATTAATCAAGACTAAAAAAATAATACACTTTAACCAAGAGTAAAAATCAACATGCAATGTCAAGGAAACTCATAAATCACATGTAAAAATCTCCCTTTTACCTTCAATTACTTCTTACCAGTTCATTATCTTTATTAAGATAATATAATCCATCCACACAATGAAAAAAATAACAATCAATCTACATTTACACAATATTAAATAATGAGAAGTCTCAAATCCCCTACCTTAATTGAAGATTTGAAGACTACAATGTAATAATAGAGAAGAACAATGGCCACATTGGCAAAAAAACCCAAGGAAATCCCTCAAAAACCAATGGAACATCAAAATATATCAAAACCATGACCCAAGACCAAGGAAAATGAAGCCAAACACGAAACAAAATTATCACATAATTGGAAATAAAATATAAACAAGAAGGAAATGGGAAAAGGGAGGAAATCATAGCCCGAATAGAAGGATCAAGATCAAAAAATACAAGGATCAAAGATCCATAAAATAATGAAAAAATGGCACTCAAAGAACTCTTAAAGATGCCTAGGTTTTGATATAATTTGAAGGAATATGAAGGAAATCAAAAGAAATATTGAATTTATATCTTTGAACTAAGAAGGAAACATCATGGAATAATAGTAAGAGTCACGCCACAATGGTGTTGAGTCAAACACATATTCATAAATCACACCACAATATCCCTTATCTCTCCATAGAATCTCATGGTCAAACTGCCTTAAAATTGACCCATTTAATGAAGTTCATGACGCAACCAAGGTTGTCATGCTGTAATGCTTGAACACTCGAGGTTCATGACACAAACCTTGAGCCTTACACTTTAAACTTGATACACCTTAATAATCAACATGGCGTAGTCATCAACACCATGGTGAAATGACATCAAAAGAGGAAGATCTAATGAAGTCAAAAACCCAGAACACATCGATGAAAAACCCATATTCATGAGACAACATCCCTTAACCCAAAAGGATTCACAACACAATCCAACAAATCATTCCAAAACTGAAAAAACACATAGAAATATACCATCACCAAAATTATGTATTCGAGATTTGGTGATACAATTTACATTTCATAGTGCAATGCACATGAACACAACAACCCCTACTCATTGACCAACCCTTCATGGCACAACATTATAGGTCACACCACAATGCACACTTCCATTTGAAATTTCAGCTCAAAACTTTACCTTCACTCTACCATTCACCTCTATTCCTCCTCCAAACACCCCCACGCCCTGAAAACAAAAACAATCCGGAAAGGTCTGATCACTCACATTCACTACAAAAAGTTATTGCATTCAGAGGGGGTTATTTTTTTATTAGTGGTCGTAATAAACTCCTATGGACCTTGCAACTCTCTCCCCTCACCCACGAGCATGCCCCCAACAGAAATCTTCCCCCACTCCCACGTGCATGCTACCAACCCAGTTAGCCCATGTGCACACTCCATCACACTCTCCCCCCGCTCCCACGAAAATGAAGAATCCCTTGGTAGAATTTGAAACTGTTATATGTAGGTTCATGAATATTACACCGCACCACTATGGTGTAACGATTTCATTTTATTTATATATACACCTTTATATATATATATATATATTAAAACAAATATTTTTTTGTATAATATATTTAAATATATTAAAATGCATAACATATATATAAATATATATTCATTAATTTATGAAAATTTATATCATGTATTTATGTATTTATATTCTAATACATTTATATGAACTTAAATACATTTATATTATACATTTATGTATATATTTATATTATATATTAAATACACACACACGCACACATAAATATGGTATATATTTATAAAATATAGAATAACACATATATGTTGTAATATAATATATATAATATATATAACATAACATAATATTTATATTTATATATAAATATATTTTACATATATAAATATATCCATACATATATTTAAAAATACATTTATTTTTTTATATAGATATATATTCAATATATTAATTTAAAAACTTATATGTATATTAATATAAATAAATAAATAAATATATATATATATATATATCTGTATAATGTATATATATATATATTTATATATTTATTCACACCCTATACATTATATATTTACATATATTTAAATAAATATACTATTACATATATTTATAAATACACTTATATATTTTGTATAAAAATATACATATATTTATATATTTATAAATATATTTATATAAACTATTTATATGTTTAATTAAAAATTCATATATATTTATACACATGTTTATTTATATAATGTATATATAAGTATTTATTTAATATATTTATATAATGTCTTTATAAATATATCCATATAATTTGTCTATATAATTTATTTAAATATACTTATATGACATGTTTATAAAATATAATTATATATATATATATATATATTATACAATTTTATTTATTTTTAAATAAAAACATTCAAAGGGGATTAAAACCACTACTAATATAAGGGATTAGTGGTAGTTTCTATCTTATTTAATTTTTTATATTTTTTTTCAAATAAATCAGTTATATATTTTTCAGTAGTTGTCTAAAACCGCCGCTCAATATTAATTCAATAGTGGTTTTGGTACAACTCCCACTAAATATATAACGATTTAATTAGAAAAATAAAAATTTATTTATATATTTACTATATTATTTTACAATAGGATATATATATATATAATATTATATATTTATATGTAATATAAAATAATATATTTATTTATATATACTTATATATATAATGTATTTATACATTTAATATATTAATTTAAATTCATTTAATTATATACTAAAATCATAAATACATCTATTTAATGTGTTTTGTATAATAATAAAAAATATTAATAAAATATTAAATGTGTATATAAATAAAATACATTGTATATTTTACTATGTATAAAAATATATATAATATAAAAAAATTAAATAAATTTATATAACATGTATATAATATGTATATATATAAGATATATATAATATTTATTCACAACTCCCTCTAAATTATATATTTATATATATATGAATAAATATATTTATACATATATTTATAGTTACATTTATAGCATGTATAAAAATATAAAATATTTATATATTTATGTAAAGGATTTATATATTTAAATACACACACAAACAAATATATATTTTATATAATGTATATATATGTATTTATTTAATGTATTTATATAACAACTTTATAAATATTTCTATATAATATGTTTGTATGATGTGTTTAAATACATTTATATAATGTTTCTATATAATATATTTGAATATATATATATGTATATATTATAAAATTTGTTTAAAAAAAATTAGTGGGTGATAAAAACCACTGCTAATTGCATATATCAACAGTTTTTAACCTCCTATAAATTATTATTATTATTATTTCAATAAATCAGGTATATTTTAGTGGTTATTATCCCCAAACTGCCACTAAAATATACATGTTTTATTAAAAAAATAATAAAAATTAGAGAAAGTTTAAACCATTGCTTTTTTTAATAAAATGAGTATATTTTAATGGCGGTTTTGGGATAACCACCGCTAATCTATATGAAAAATAAATTTAGATGAGGTTGTTCATAACTTACTTTAAATAACCATCGCTAATATGCTGTTTTTTTGTAGTGATTAGATACCTCTCAAAAAATTATTGTCTCTGAGAATCAAAACCAAACCTGGAAAGGAAATAAGTAAACATTAAACCCAAACATCCCCAGGAGGTACCTCTCAAACAAGAATAACACTGCTATCAAACACAAGGGAAAAAAGAGGGAAGACATCATTAATCAAATCAATATAAAATCAAGCACCCCAATATCAAAGTAATAATTCAATACTACTCAGGATACAAAGTACACATATGTGACTCACATTACCATGTAAAATCCTCTAATCCACTATGCCTCTATAGTTAATGAACCAAGGTAACAACACACCCATGTTGAACCTTCTCCCAACAATCCTGAATCTTGATCAGTTGATCAAAAAACATTATGTCATCCTCAATATATAACTCACCCCAATCAATGATATAAGTGTCACCGTGAAGATACTGAAAAATCCATGATACATGGAAGACATCATGGATTTGATAACTATGGGGGAAGAGTTTACCAATATGCTACCTCACCAATCGTTCCAACACCTCAAAAAGTATAACAAATTGAAAATAAATTTTACTTCCTAGATTAAACCTCTAATTTATAAAATGAGGAGATAACTTTAAGAACACATGATCACCAAAATTGAACTCTAGATGTCTTCTCCTTTGATCAATATAACACTTCTGGTAGTTCTGAGCCACCATAATCTGCTAAAAAATTATCTGTGTGTTCTCAGTCATGCTTAGCACCATATCAGGTCCAAGGAACACTGACTCTCCAAACTTGGTCTAATATAATAGATATATATAGGTACACCCATAAAATGATTCAAACAATTCATTTCATATGGAAGAGTGGTTGTTTTTTTAAGAAAACTCAACCATTGATAAATACTTCACCCATGAATTATTAAATTCAGAAACATGTAAACAATATTTCCCCAATATTTTAAATGAAACGCTCAGTCTGACCATCCAGTTGAGGATGGAAAGCAGTGCTAAGGTATAATGGAGATCCAAAATCATGCCACCCCCTCCATAAATTCATGAGGTAAAATGAATATCCTAATCAGAGATGATATCCCTCATCACTCCGTGAAGCTTTAATATATCATTTACATATCGCCATACCAAATCATCCACATCACTTGACTCCTTGACCACTAAGAAATGATCAAACTTAATCAATATATCCATGATCACCCAAATAGAATCACATCCACCCTAGTATTGAGGAAAAATAGTGATGAAATCCATTGAGATATCCTCCCACTTCCATTTAAGGACATCCAATGGCCATAAAAAACATCCCAGAACATGATTCTCTATATTTACCTGATGGAAAACCAAAATTGCAACATAAAATCTACCACTGGAAACTTTATCCCTGACCTCCAGAACTAATCATTAAGGAATGATACATTTTAGACATATCAAGCTACACAACCTATTGGAATAGTGTAGCCTAATCCTTTGGATAAATCTGGGCCAATTACTAGTGACCCAGACTATACACCAGACAATAAATCTCATGGTTTGACCTCTATAGTGAGGTCGTTGGGGGTTACAGGGGGAAGCACACTCCTGATCAAGGGTATGGGGGCCAAAGGTCCCCAACCCAAATTTTGGGCACTGTAACAACTCTGAAACACTATAGCCAAGGTAACCAGAGACATTGATAGGGAATTGTAGTAGTGTAGACTTATTGTAGTAGCATGAGACAGGATACTATAGTAGTGTGGACTTAGAAGTGGCACTGTAGTATCATGGGACTGGAGACACTGATAGGTCATTTTATCTCCACATACTTCCAACCACTAGTTACTGTAGCACAATGAAATTATTGTGCGGTTGGTGGCATAATTTCATAATATTCTTTATAAGATTATATCGAGCTAGGGTTTCATACCCATGATATTTTACCCTGTAAATTTTATCCTAAAATAGTGATGTTTTCTATCTTTCCATAGATATAGTAATTTTTCCCAAACCATGTAAGTCATTGTGTTCTATGTTTGTTTTCTTCTTATTATTCTATTCTTTCTTTTCTTCATCTAGAAACCATTATATCGATGTGACTCATAGAATTTATGCAACATAAAAAAGGATGATTTATGAAACTCAAAAATAACAACCTATCACTCATCCATCAGAATGTAAATCCTACTACAAAACAACCCCCAATGTAGATCATCCTTTGACCATCCCTTAGTAGAATCTCAACAGACAATGCGATTATGTCAAATTTCTACCTCAAGATATCCAAACTATGACTCCTAAACCGGATGAAAAAGGTTGATTTTATGGCTATTTGATATAGGAAAACTATACCACAAGCTTCCGCCATATCAAGTTGTAAGGATACAAGATACTCCATCACTCTCCATGCATCTATAGAATGATAAACAATAACTCCCTGTGACTTCCTACTCAATGCACTAGCAACCTCATTCCCTTTACCCACTGTATAGATGATATAGAAACCATAATACTATAATAACTCTCTCCACCACCAATTTTGTGGATTTAAATCCTACCAAGAGAATATATAACTCAAGATTTTATGGTATATAAAGAATAAAAAGAACTCACTACTATGGTAATACTGATATAGATTCAAATAAAACACCATTGATATAAAATAGAGATCATGGGTTGTTGTGCCTCTCTCTATCATGGTCTTTTCATGATAAAAAATACTCAATTATGTATCTAATGGGTTCATTTAATTGATTATTAGTCATGATAATTGAATACCAAGTCTTTTTTATAATAATCCAAGTGATGGAATTCGAAGGCCTTAGAGGATCTATCTTAAAGGACTTTGAAGTATTCATTGAAGTCTTAATGCATGTGTTGAAATCATAGAAGGATTCTCTTGAGCTAATTGAATATATCAAAGGAATATTGAAGGGACTTATTGCAAGGTGAATCATTGTAGATAGAACCAGATACCCAGTGAAAGTGGAAAAAACCACCAGATGAAGCAGGAGCCCACTGGCTATCCTATGGAGCTCACTATTTAATTGATAGAGTCTGGATAGAAGAGGAATCCTACAGCAAGTGAACCATCTATCTAGTGGAATCGGTTGGCTAGCCTATGGATTAAATCCAACATAGTCAAAATGTATTAATTTATTGCTTTAAAAGCTTTGAATCAGGTGATTAAATCCCTGAATCAACTCAAGGGACCTCGAACTCCTATGAAGGCTATAAATAAAGGCCTAAGGTTTATTGGATCTGAACAATGAACTTGTGCAACATCTCTTAGATCGAATCAAAGAAACCATCATTCTGACTCTAGTAATATAAAAATCCACTCAAGATCCAATATTTTATTTCTATATCTTAAAAGATATAATCTCATTTCTTCTCTATATCTCTTATAAATTGTATTTATCATTCTATGGAGATAAGGGAGTGGCTCTATAATGGATTTATTCTAATAAAATATCTCTTATTCCCAACTACCTTCTATAAACATTTTATTACTACAACCGGTGAAAAGTAAGGGAGATAAGTTCTTACTACCATCAAAGTAAGGGAGGTGTATTTCTTATTACAACTATGAAAAGGAAAGGAATAATTGGTTCTTTATTTACCTTAAAATCAAGGGAAAAATATAAAAATCTGTCAAACCAAGGGGAGGAGACATAGGGGCTCAGACTGACCTATTTCCAAACTCATTTATCAAATCCCTCCCCCACTTTTACTTTCCACATTACAACATATTTTATCATTGAATCACATAATCACATAATTTTGATACAACTTAAATACACTATTCTTACCCACTTAATTAACTTTGATATTATCTTTTATAAATCACATAGAGATTATTTTTATCCCATTTATCCTTTTTTAATTTCTTTAATTTATAATCATTCACTCACACTTATCATATATATATTTAATCATTGAGTGTATTCATCAATTACAAACAATTATTTCTTACTTGTTTCAATTTGTTATTTATATCACACTTTATATGTTTTAATTTTTAAAGTAAATTCACCCCCTCTTTCCAACCTTCTTTGACCAACATGGGTGACATAGTTACACTCGTGAGGGAATAACTATTGAGACCAATATGAGTTCATTTTCCTTTTTTTTTTCAGCATGATTCAACCTAAACCAAGATGAGAAGAACCATAGAAAACCTAGAACATGACTCCTTCCACTAGAAACCAAAGGAAAGGATCACTGATTAGCTTCTGCTTATGGTATTTGAAAGCTATTTAACACTGATTAGTTTATACAAAGGCCTATTTATTCTTGTTAAAGTTTATAAAAAGTGATTAAATCTGAGATAAATCATAAAAAAACCTCTGATAATAGTATACAAGGCTAAAGAAACCAAAAAAATATAAAAAATTATTGGGGTTTTAGCAAGAAAAAACTGATTAAATATTCAAAGGATCCACCACTAATCTCTACTAAGACACCACATTCCTAAGGAAATACTCCTCTTATGACCATAACTTGTACTTGGAAAACTTCCCATAAATATGATGGTGTCGAAATACTTATAGAAAAGTTCTCAAATTCTCAACATGGTCCATTATGACTTTGATTATACAAGGATATCATTAATGAACACTACCAAATAATGGTATAGGAACTCATGAAACATGTAGTTTATGATTCCCATGAAAATAGTTGGGGAATTTTTGACATCGAATAACATAACTATGAACTAGAAGATCCCATAACAACAGGAGAAGGAAATATTTGAGAAATATTCCTATTTAAACCACATCTAATTATATCCATACTATAGAGAAATATTTGAAAACTATCTTCCTTCAACTGATTGAACAAATAATCTATCCTCAGTAAGGGATAACAGTTCTTCACCATTACATTAATCAATCACCATTAGTTAATGCACAACATTAGACTACCATTTGAATTATTAGAGAATAACACTAAATAACCCCAAGGAGACACACTAGGATAGATAAAACTCTTCAACATCAAATCATTGATCCGAATCCTCCAATATTATAACTTAAAAGGTTACATCTAATAAGGAACCATCAAAATCAGAGAGACACTATGTTGGATCTTTATCCTAAAATAAATATTACATTAAGGTGATAATTTCACAAGTTCCTTAGGAAATACATCTGGGAACTTATTCATGACTCTTAAAACCAAAACCACCTACACTTACACTAAAAACTCTACTAATTGAGAATACAATGGATCTAGAAACCTGTGACTTATTGGCTGCTCTCACTCACCAATTAACATCACATACTAGACTTCTAAATCAAAGAGGGAAAATATACTCTAGGAGAAATTGATAACTACATGAATAGGTTACAACCAATATATGCCATGATTGGAATAATATGATTATAACTATAGAAATAAGAAACCCCACAATGTTTGGTGTTTCCCCATTATTAGCTCTCAACCTCGACATACATCAAGAAGATAAGAATGGTCTTTAACTAACATAAATAACACGAAGGGAATTGGATGCCTCTATACCTTAAATCCTAAAGATTGGACTAAGGTAGGAACTATAAAGTAGTGTGGAACTATGAAATCAAACAATACATATGAAGAAATTGAATATAATTATATGGTACCTCAAATGATCTCCAGCCTTCCTAACACTGGTATCACTATGGAATGCAGTTGACCACACCTTTCTCCTCTTCTATACTGAACCTACTAATGATAACATCCATAACTACACTCAACCCAATGTACATATGGATAAATAAAATCACAAGGATGTCTAATTCCTACTCTATATCCCCTCTATTGATTGAAATCCTATCATCCTAACTACTAATAAGGACTTAGAAGTATATGCTACTTTGGACACATCAGAAGATAACCACCTACACCATGTTGGTCAAGATAATTTCCAAGAATTGGAATTGATGATGGCTTAAAACTATATAATAAATGAACACTAGAATAGAAATACCACTATATTCTTGAGAACTAAAATATCCAAAGAAGAATGAAGAGGGATGAGACCAACTCCCTATTAGACAAAACATTTATTTCCATGATATTCAAGAAACTTGATCTCCAGATCTTATCATTGGGATGTTCTAATGAATTACCTCTTGAGATAACCAAAACTATGAATGCATATTCTCAATCACCTTTTCCTGATCTAGCACCACCATATACCTAGGAAATGTGAATGGGGTGACCTGATTTTGAATAGTAGTACACAACGAATCTTTAACATGTTGTTCTCTAGCTTCCTTTTCTAGGAGGAGTTTATGATAATATAGAAAAATATTTTTTAACCAAACCCCAACCTAACACACACTCATGGACCCTTCTAAAGAGATAGAAACTGCTATTTTCTAGCCACTTTAAGCATTGAAGAGAGAAACTCTACATGAAATCACTTCTAAAAATCATTCCATAATACCCCTAACTCATTGAAATCACTAAGATATAGAAACCAACACTGATGAGGAGATAATATCCACTAACTAACGACCGACATTATTCAATACTCTTTCCATACTTGAATCAGACTGAAATAAATATTAAGGTCTTCTAACCATTGCTCTGTCTGATGATTGGTGATTGTCCCCTCACACTTTTCTAAGATTTGGTGTTGAAACTCATATAGTGTATTCCTCTAAGACTCATCCTCCTCAACTTGGTCAACCCTCTTATAGTCAACCAGATCATTTTCCACACCTATCTGACCTGAAATAAATGTAGATAATGATCACAGACCATATCCACAACATTAAAAAAGAGAACCCATAAGCCCAAAAATATAGAATCCAGTTTAAAATCATTTAATTTAAAACCACTTTATTTTCTCAGAATTAACCTAATTCAAACAAAAACACAAATAACATGATGTATGTACTATACCTAGGTATTTAATCTATAAGAATAATAATTTTAACTAGAACATTCAGTAAGCTTAAAATCCTCACATTAGATTATAGGAGGACCCAAATTCCTATGTTCTAGATGGAGTACCTTTCTACATCACATCCTATGTTTGATTGAAACTATTTCCTTACCAAAACCATGAAATCCTTATAAATTCCTATCTAAAATATCTATAATAACTCTCAACCATAACTTTGACACCAATCTATCATGACTCACCCCCATTGGCACCCCTATTGGGTCAATAGTGAAAACCTAATAATAACCCCCAAAATCTCGCCTCCAATATGCCAAGGTTTGGTGATCGACACTAAGGGTATGAAAACACATGAATGAGAGGCATTAAACTCATAAATTATATGAATATATAAAGAAGAACCACCAATAAAATCTATATAATATAAAATAGAACTAATTTACCATAAATACATGTAATCTCATAGATAAAAATAAACTCCAAAATGGAATACCAATAATAACTCCTATAGAAGAAATCCAAAAACACTAGCCACAAGTCTTATGAGTTAGTAATTCTCAACCCAATCACAAAATCCTTCCTATAAATTTAAAAAATAGACATATATCTAGAAAGGAGTGAACATACTTGTATACCCAGTAGGATCATACTTAAAAAGTCTCATGAAAATGTGAAGAAATCATACTAATGATTTAATGAATAAACAAAAAAAAAACAACTCATACTTAAACCAAGTCCATTATCACCCAACTTTGCTAAGGATCAATCACCTAATAATAAATCCAAGTATAATAACATAGTATCAAAATAATATATAAATAAGGTACCCTACAACCACCAATGATCTAGTCACTCTCACACCCCAACAAAATACATCTTGGTGCTCCCATCCATTCCATATCCATATAACAAAATCATAACCATAACCACATATCCGAAACTACATAGTGTATACCATAGACACATAATACCAAAAACACTACCTCATTCCACATAAATACATCACAATCATGTGTCACATGATCATTATAGTTGGGCAACATGAACATGAAGGACATTAACCTCATTCCACCCTCTTTCCATGCACGTCCTATATTATGCATCACATCCCAACCTTTATCACATCATAGTCATCACATCACATCATTTTGGACTCTAAACTTAGGCCATTATAGATCATTAAACATAACCTCAGGCTATTATAGCCTATAATACATCTGAAAGAGAGAGTGGGGAGGAGGGAGTAATCAACCATATGTTCCATCTACAACATTCATGTTGGGGAAAACACCCAAAACCCAAAACTATATAGGAATTAGTCAGATTTTCTAAATCAGGTGGCGGTGTATAATAAATAACATGAAAATAAAAAATATAATAGTTACAAACAAGAAAAATCATAAGGTTCGACTCACAACACATATCTATCTTAAAAATTACACATCAATCAAAACAACTCACATTGATAACCACTATCATAAATATTAAAACACCACACCCAAATACATTGAATAGTCACATAATAAGAGAGAAAATTACCATTTAATCACATCATTATTGAATTCCAGATTTACCACTACCAGCCGAATTACATTCAATTAGCCACATTTAATGTCAAACTATTCAGCAATCAAGTTACATTTATTTTAGATGTTAAATTTTCTTATAAACACTTTTCTTTCAAGATTACCATCCTGCTTTACCACATTTCATTTATCAATCACTTTCATTATTAATTCCAGCACAAAATTAACCCATTGACCCATACGACTTCTAATTAGATAATTGTTATTTTATTTAAATTCAACATCAAACCATGTTAATATAAAATTATGAAGCAACCCCCATCAATATCTCTCATTACTACATCATCCACTAAAACCCCCATTCCAAAAACCACCACAAAATCCCATCACTACCACAAAAATCACACAATAGGCCATACTATACTATTATAAAAAATACACACTTAATCATCTAAAATAACCACTAAAATTATACAATACTGATTTAACCATAATAAGTACTCCAAAAACAATAACAAACAATGGAAAACACAACATCAATTTTCATTAAATAACCCCTTTCTAATATTTCTTCAATGTTAGTTTATAATTTTAGGTATAATATCAATGTCACAATTCTAGATTACCAAACATCCATTTCATTACCATATTTAAGTGGTTAAATTTTTATGGAATGTGATAAAACATAATAACCACCATTAATCAAGATTAAAATAATAACACACTTCAAACAAGAGAATCAATCCATTTATAATATCAAGGAAACTTGTAAAGAACATGTTAAACTTCCCCTTTCCCATTTAATTACTTATTATTGGTTCATTATATTTATTAGGATAATTAAAACCATCCAACCAATGAAAAAAATAATGATAAATAAAAATTCACATAAAATTAAAGAAGAAGAAGTCTTAAATCCATTACCTTAACTGGAGTATTGAAGATCATAGTGAAATAATGGATAAAAATGATGATCACACCAGTGAAAACACCCAAATAAACCCCTAAAAAACCTATGGAACATAAAAATAAATCTAAAACACAACTCAATACCAAGAAAATAAAATATAAACTACTATCATATCTTCTACTAGAATAGAGAACAATAAGGAAACAAGAAAGAACCAGGAAAAGGGAGAGAATCTCACCTCAGATGGAAGGATCTCTATTAGAAAAATAAAAGGATAAAATATCCCTAAATAATGACCAAAGGGATATCAAAAAAACCATCAAGTAACCTAGGTTTCAACGGAATTTAAAGGAATAAGAAGGAAATCAAAAGGGATCTCAAATTTTTATCTTCAAACTAAGAAGGCACCATCATGGTGCAACAGTAAGGGTCACAACACAAAGGGGTCAAGGTAAACACATATTTATAAATCACACTAAAATATCATAGTAAAATTATCATAAACATAATTCCTTTAATTAAAGTCACAATAAAAAAATTGTGGTCATGCTGAAATTCTTGAACACTCGAAGTTCATAGAGAAAACCTTGTGTCGTATACCTTAAACCCAATACACCTCAATAATCACCATGATGAAAGAATCAATACCTATATGTAATGAAATAAAAATAGGTATAACCAAGGAATTATACAACCCAAAATACTATGAAAAAATTCCCCTCTTCATGGAACACCATCCCTTAACCAAAAGGGCTTCACCCCACAATCCAATGCAACTCGCCGCAACCAAAAAATCCTAAACAAATATAACAAAACCAAATCTATATGTCTGAAACTTGACACTAAAACACACATCATAATGTTTTAAGTCTAAATTTCATAGAATAATACACTTGAACACAACAAACCCTTCTCATTGGCCAACCTTTCACAGTGTAGTTCCATAGTTCACACTACATCACACCCTTCCATCTTATATTTTATGCCAGAACTCTACCTTTACTCCACCATTCACCTTCATACCTCCTCTAAATACCTAAAAAAACCTAAAAAACAAATTAAGGGTCTATAATGGTATGGACCTTATAATAATTAAGGTACCCATGAACACAATGGGAGGTATTGCCTCTATATAAACCCGCCACATGATAAAAATGAAAACCCATTCAGAATATAAGAAATAGAGAATTATCCACCATGAATGTAAATGTACATGATTGTGATATTTATAATACAAAATGAAATAATAAAACCCATAAATAAACTTAAAATTAGATCCAAGAAAAACATAAAGTGAAACCCAACACACACAATACAAAGTGCCCACTCAAACATAGATTTTAACTAGTTATAGTCATCCTAAAGTATCTTCTAGTTGTACTAGATTATATTCATGAAAAAAAGAGTGAAAAATTGAAAGTGCATATGAAAGGGTAAAAAATAATACTTGATATGGTTTTACCAGGTAGTGAGTTGACCCCCATGTAAATCCAATAGCTATGTGCTTGATAAATTTAAATTGTTTAAATCAAACTAACCAACTCAATTCCATTAAATTAAACATCCTTATTCATAGGTCATATAATATTTAAGTTACCCATAGTTTACTATAGTAAAAATTTAAAAATAACAATGAATATATATATATATATAACACCACATAATATTACAATAAAATAGCCTCCACGCACTATGTCCAGTTAGAGTACACTGGGAACATAAACACCCAACCTACTCCCTCCATACGATCCTTAGTTATCCAGAGAGGTATAATAGTCACAAAACACTATACATCTAAATATATATCATTTCACACCTCCATTAATGGATGTTGGAACTCACCCACCACATGTGCTAATAGTAATCGCATAACCTTACGTATCCCCACTAGTCTCCCTAAACACCCACAATAAGAGAAATGAAACCAAAAAACATTGTAAATAACATAAAATAATCATATATATCTTCAAATATTCTCACATTTCCCATGTTATTTATATGGAACTATAAAGGGAATCACATATCATGTCAAAGAAACAAGTCTAATACTGATTTGTATCAAACCCAAAGTTGTGGGTGAGAAAGAAAAATATGTACTAAGATTATCATAGGATTATCTTATGTGAAAATAATTTCCATCAATACCAAATATCTATATCATTAAATAAATAAAATAAAAACACACCATTAACATGAATATATTAGAAGATAAGAAAACTTTAAATCAATCCTTTATAATCACTCAAAATATTCAAAAAACAAATCAAATAAGTCAATCCTTTACAAACCATAACCTATGAATGAATCACGATGTGTTATCACATCAAATCTCACCACCCAAATCTAATTTCTACCTTAAACTAAATTTTATGAAAATTACACATCTTTAATATGATAATTCCATTTCATGGCCCATTAATTCTATATCATGACATAATTTTCATCATAATACATTCACACATGTCCACTTATAATATTATATTATATTAAAATCTCCAAATAACCTATCAAAAGACATTGTTGTTTTCTACTAAGAAAAAAAACAAAACAATATTGTTGAAACTCTCTTAGGTCTACTCATTGTTAAAATTGGTGTTTAAATATTTAAAATTATATAAAATCCCTTTGATATATCTTAAATGGAATTGAAAGTAACACCATTACAATCTACATGAAAAAACAAATAAAATTTACTATTAATTTATCTTAAATATATTCCAAATGAATAATCCATAATTTTATTTAAATTTGGCCAAAAATGAGTCTCAGGGTATAATTGGGGAACTATACCATGGGTAAAAATTATCTAGCACATATGAGTCTAAAAATGTTTATATTGATTTAAAAATTACACCACCTCATACATATCATAGTTATGACATTGAAAAAAAATATATTGAATAATGAATATTAAAGAAGATAAATAAAATAGGAAAATAAGAAAGATGATAGAGAGTGAGGCCCTACATTCCCTAACCTCCCCTTTTTTCATGTTTCGACTTTACCCATCCAAGCAGGTTATGGTCTTTTTTAAAACTTTTCTTTAATTTAATTTAATTTTTTAAACACATTTATTTACATGTGGGGACAAAAAATATACCATGTATACCCTTTTTACACCCATCCACATGGTTCGATATTTGTTAAATTAATTAATGTTTTTTTTAATTTATTCAATAATAATAAAATACATATAATAATATATTTAACATCTTTAACCACTATAAAATTAATTTATTATACATATAAATTGTTATATATAATATATAATAATTTATACTAGATACAGGGGGGATTACAAATAAAGAAAATAACACACACACACACACACCCAATGGGTCCTAATTGAGTTAGATCACACCCCTTAAAAGGGTTAACCCACACATCAATTGTAACCAATTATTATTATTTTAAAAGAAACCTTTCCCATAGGAATAAGGTTTTAATAGTAGAATTATAGGCTCAACATAAATATTAGACAAATAGACCTTAAATTTAACAACCCAGTCATTGACCGGGTTAATATTTCATCCATGATTTTGGTATCCAATCTATTAACCCTATCCACCAACATATAGGCCTTATATTTATTATCCCATACCATATGTTGGGGTTTATAGATTAAAAATAGCTATAACTGGTGATTTATTGAAAATTTACCACACCACAATCCTATAATCCATTTCTTTCCACATTCACTTCTTGAAGATAATTCCAATAGAACACCAACCACATAATAATCTTATAGGTGATTTTATATCTTCACCACCTAGATATTGCATTGAAAAATTACCAATAATCACATATAACCAATGAATTTCCACTATTAGGAGACTCATTCTAATAGGCCACCTATGAGATCTAGTAAATTTTCCCAATCCTCTTGGTTCCACCACCCTTCAGTCCTGTATCCTTTTGAACTCGGATACAACTTGGGCCCAACACTAAAACATAGGTTTATGATTTGTCTTCAAACCACATGATTCCCTTTCCTTAAACCAATACATTATTTACACCCTTAATCACCCAATAAAAGCACATTCCAATATCTATTCATATCTATTATGGGTAAGTATATATTAATTTTAGTTATAATATTTAAATTACTATATTTTTTGAATATAATGTTTATAACCAAACCCAATAAAATTTTCCTATTTTTATAAGTTTTCTTTATCACTTTAATATAACCATTTGGTTATTTTTAATTTAGTTTTATGTTAACTATTTGGTTAATCATTGTATCTTGTATAGTTTAGATACAAGTAATGATATTTTATTATAAAAAAGTAAATTCATATAATAAGAAAAGGGAGATAATATTAAATAAACCAATACACAAAAAAGAATCATCATATAAAGGAAAAATATAAAAAGATAAAAACAAAACCAAAATTTAATAATTTCACCATATCTTTATAATCCTAGTATATTAACCAATTTCATTAAAAAATTTCATCAAAATCAGTTTCAATTTAATTTAGAGTATGGATTTAATTTATAATAGAGAATTAATGAGACATATTCAAATCTAGTTAAATAAAGGAGGGTGTATGTGTTGGATAATCACTAGGGTTACAATGGAAGATAGGGATCATGGTTTCAAAGTGTATACCACACTAGGTTTTAAGTAAAATGAGGAGTAAAAAGACACTAATAAGTTTGATCTTGGGAATGGATTAGATGAATGAGTATTAGAGATAGAAGAGAAAGAAGTAGGGACCTATCAGTGAGATACCCCCAAACCCGCACTTTTAGATATGGTGAAACACATACACACTTTTCACACATAACAAGAATTACAATCAACACATAAAATCCAAAGTTTAGTGTATTTGGGAACTAAGTAAATAATTCATCATCAAACTATAATTATACTATATAATTTAATCAAATAATTCATCAAAGACAACTTATAAACTAATCAAAATCACTTTAACACCTATGACCACCCAAGGAATTAGGGGAACATAATAAAGGAGTGATCTCATTTTCTCAGTAAGGGGTAAAACATTATCAATGATACATAAAGGAGTTATCAATTGATCATAAAAAATTTAGAGACAATATCATGAGGTAAATAACATGATTAATGAAATAAGACCATGAGATTAAAAGAAGTGATCACGAGGAGTGATAGAATAATCATATATCCTGAAATAAAATATATAAAAGGAAGATCTTGAAAGCTTAATATATACTATGCTATATGGATGTTAAATCATAAGAAAATAATCATGAAATATTGTGACACAAAATAAGAATGTGAAACATGCATAAGCATAGAAAATCATAACACATGTCAATGCTCTCTACTACGACCATCGTGATATAGTGGAAAAATCTAACCGAATCATTTCTATCCATAAGATTTTGAACAAATCTAACTACTTCATGCCCAAACATAAAATATTTACCTCATGAGATATAAATATTTACCCAATACATTGGAGGGATATATAATTTTGGTACCACTCATCACATAATGATATATCCATATACATGTGTGATATATGAATTTGAAAAGAATCATAAATCCATTAAAATCATAACATTATTAACACATGTAAATGAAATGTGAATATAAATTAATAAAGTGTATATATAAGAAAATACCCTTCAATTAAAATAATTAAGCATAGTTTATTCATGCTACATACAATAAAGGGGTATACAATGAAGTCAATAATTTTCCCTAATCAATCTAATGGTATGAATATCTATGTTAACACCCTAAAATCATAAGAATGAAGTATAGCGTATTAAAAATAGAAAGGTATTGGAATAAATGTTGTCTTTATTCATAGTTAATGATAAGTTAAGATAAAGTCAGTGATGGATCAATTCACTCACATGGATTTAATTTATACAATACCATGGATGCATAAGGATTTGGATACTGAATAAAGGAGTAATTTCATTATAATAAAACTAATGAAAAGGTATGATGCGAGTGAATAAAACATAAGTAACTTTAAAATGGTGTAATTTAAAAGGGTACTGACATAGATAAATAATTATTTATAGGAAGATAAGAAATTATAGAAGATTTATGAAAAATATTCCATAGTTTTTACACAATGTTGAAATATTCAAAAAATAAGGAAAAAGTTGTTTAAACATAATTTTCAATAAAATAGAAAATGATTATAATATTTACATAAAAATATGTTTTAAATATTTTTTGAACATATAATAGTTTCATTGAAAATGAACCATGATAAGAAAGAGATGAAAATAAAAGATAAATCATGAAAAGAAATTTATTAAACTTTGGTGATGTTTTAGTCAAAACAATGATGTAGTTTACATTCAATATTATTCTAAAAAGTTTTTAAAAAATATTTTTTAAATATTTATTTTAAAAATAAAATGTCCTAATAGTGTAACCTTGAAAAGAAAAAATCTAAAGTTGGAGAAACTTGGAGAGGAAGTTAAGAAATGCATGAAGTTGAAAGAAATCAGTTTTTACATTTTTTGAAATTGTGAAATGATCCACATTTATGAAAAGAGTTATAAAATTTGATTTTAAATCAAATTAAATAAAAAAATGTGAAGTAAATAAAAAGTACGTATTTTTATTTCAAAATAAGAAAAATAAAATTTTTTGATAAAAAAATATATACAAGGAATATAAATATAAAAAATAAAGAGATGAAGTTTTCCTTTAAAATGTTATATTTTAAGAATCAATAATAAAGGATATAATGAAATGAAAATTATAATTTCCAAGAAAATAATAGAAAATTTAATACGATAGAGTAAAAGGATAGAATATACCCAACTTAGAAGAATATGTTTTAATAAGGAAGAGCATAACTCAATGATAGGAGGCTGAGTTTAAGAAACCCCTTATGAATTTAGTATTATATGAATCAAATGAAAATTAAAGAGAGAACATGAAATAAAATTTAAAATATCATGAATCAAAATTAAATCAAAATAAAATATTTTTATAGGATAGTATATAAACCATATAAAATAAAATAGGTGGAGAATATGGAACATATATTAATGAAATGAAATTGAGAGGATAATTGTAATGACCTAGACTTTTATAAATAAAATTACCCTTGTAATTTAATTAAATTTATTATTATGTATTAGAAAACACATGAACTTATTTGGTTTTATTATATCAGATTTAAAATACCATTAATGAACATTGATCATATGATTAATATAAACATAGGGTTTTAACAAATACAATTGACATAAACAAAGGAAGTGATTGCATCAAACGGTAGAATCATACCCTATGAATCCCATTTATCAAAGATTACAAGGGATATAGAATCTATGGATTTTACCCTTGACCAATCCCAAGGTGATATCCAACAAATTAAGAAATAGAAAAACCGTTTATAGGATAATTTCAAGCTCATCGAGATCACAACCCAAACCATGTATGCTGAACCACCCATGAAAGTCTCACCATCACACACCTTACCCTTAGGGAATTTACTAGTTTAATAAAGGGATTTATATCAAGACCCTAATAATATGAATATATATATATTGTATATAATAATGAATATATTTTCATATTATTATTTTTACTTTATAAATGATTTTGATTTTGATATAATAAAATGCAAATTGAATTTTTAAGTAATATTCAAATTCAATTAAGGAATTTATTTTGATGAATTAATGGTTTTTTAAAATAAATAATATTTTATTATAATATTATTATTAAATAAGTTTTATTAAATATAAATTAATATAATTTTTCTATGAAGTCAAATGAAATTTTTATAAGGGTTCGAAAATAGTTATTATCAAAAAACCAACATTTCTCAATAAATGTCACTTTTAATTTTAAAAGTTAAAATAAAATATTTAGAAAATTATTTTGATAAAATGACTATTTTTTTGTAATTAGAACATTGAAATTATCCAACAGTGAATTTTTCATAATTTTCTAAGACAATCGAATTTTCATGTAAAAATTAAATATTGTATAAATATACGCTATGTATTATGACATCATAATGAAAAAAATGATGTAATAAATACTATAAATGGTATCCAAGTCAAAATATATATTTTAAATTTAAAATAATATGATTTTTATGTTATTTTATTTATTTTATAAATCCATTATGAATCCTCCAAAACTTATAATATATTTTAAAGTTTTAAAGTCATTTCTTTAAGGACATGACTCATTTACACATCATCAAGGGTATTATTTTAATAAGTTTGGAATTTGACCTTATAAAATAATTAAAACTACTCCCATTTGGTAAAAACAATGAGAAGGTTTGCGGTTTTGGTTATTTTATTATAGAGTCCAAAACCTAAGTTTGATAAATGATAAAAAATTCCCCACTTATTTCCTATATAAACCCACCCAAGATCCCATTTATCTTCACTAAAAATCCTTGGAGAAAATAATTACTCTTACTTATCCTCTCTATAGTCCTCCCAAGGTTCCCCTGATCTCTTAAGATGCTCCTCCCAAGCATTTGGTGTCACACTCTCAAGGTAAGGGATCCTCTCATTCTCCTCTTTATTCAATTATCTTCTTTATCTTATGTATTTTATCTTCATTTAATAATGTTGGAACATGTTATTACATATCCACATTACTGTATATTTTATTTATAAATGAAGATATACCCATTTCACTCTCATAAATTCCTCCCATGAACATTCATACTCCCCCGTTATGTTGCCGAAATTTCACTGTGATTTTCTATGCCAAACAATTGTGTAGTGAATACCCATACCCATTTTCTATCAAGGATGTTCACATTTATGAAATTATACTTATTTATTGGGGACTTATATGTATTTATTACATAATAATTTATTGTGTAATAAAATATTATGATGAACAAACCATGTTTTATGATCTATGTGGCACTCTTAAGCATGAGAATAAAATGAAAGTGATGGGTGCGCCCGAAATTATATAGTACCCCAAGGCATTGGGTATTGTTTTAGTATCATGAGACATCATGCAAGGGATTAGGGACTGAACCTAATCTATCATGGTACTTTTTCCATCATAATGTATTGGTAGTTGGCCTTGACCTATGTTTATGATGCAGTGTTTTAAGTTGTTTCCACATTTCCCATGTTGCCTTTATGTTATCATGCTATATCATGACTTATTATTAATATTTTTTATTTTCACCCTTTTTATGCCCCATTGATATGCCTATTGTTTAACATGTATTACTTTATTCATGTTATGCCATGTTTATTCCCTTACTGGGCTTTATATCTCACCCATTTCTTATGTATGTCCCCATGTTATCCATACAGTTTTAAGTACAATAATGTTAAGGAAGTTTTCAATAAAGATGATTTATTTCCTATTTTATGTTGTTATACAATATAAATAATTCCCAAAGAAACTATACTCCTCGATATTACAGGTTGTATTATATGTACTTTTATGTAATAAATCATGAATTAATATGTAATAAAGAGAAGGGTTGTCATAAGAATCCCCTACTAACAATGTAGGGTATGATCTATGAATATACGATAAAGGTAAGTAGACAAGTAATACCTCAAAAATAAATGTAAAATAATAAGGTATAAATTTAATATTTTTGAAATAATATATATAAGGGAAGATAGATAATAGAGAAATAATACATGAAAATAATGGAGATTTGGAAATAACCCTTTACCTTAAGTCCGAACTCACTTCATATTCTCTTTAACCTCCCGATTAAAAAATTTATATTTATTAATTATTATATTAATAAAATTATTCATGTTTATTACATTATTATTCCTTTTTTATTTTTTATTATATTAATTTTGTTTGTATTGATCTTTTTGAAGTTGTTAGATTCATAGTTATAAAACCATTTTGACATAATTTTAACAGTCAAAGGTCCTTGTATAATGGTTCCAAAAGCTATATAAGTATCAAGGTATTATTTTAATGCAATTAAATAAGTAAAATAGTTTAATATTTTAGTATATAGTAAAAAATCATAAAACATTTCTCAGTAAGTTTTTTTAGTTGCTTAAATCGACCATGATGATTTATCTTTAATATTATTAATTGATTTTTTATTTTATCATTTCACAATATTAATCATAAATTAATTTTGAATATTAATATTATAATCATAAATTATTATTTTTAAAATTATAATTGAAATTTGTTAATTAAAAAAATCATTATTCACAAAGGTGGTATAAACAAACCATGACGCGAGTGGTGTCTTCAAGAGAGTTTAAAAGAAGAGAAAAATAATCAATATTTGTTTTTTAAAAAATACATTAGAGTAAAATCATACCAATTTTTTAATGTTACTTTAAGGATTATTTAAGTTATTCAAGAGGTAATAGGAGAATGAAAAAGAAAATTTATGAGTTTTGAAATCCTTACCGTTCTCTTTGAGACACCTACATTGGAATGAGTCTTAAACCTTTAGAGGAGGGTATTTTTGTTAGACCATGGTCTCAAGAACATGGATAATAGGGCTTATAGAGTCATTTTAGTACATATTTCACAATCAAATAAGTTTTTGAAGTGAGGAGAAATGGGTGGAGAAGTCTTGTATTTATAGCCAAAGGAGAGGGGTATCTTTAAATAAAATATTGAATAATTTATTAAAATGACTCAAGATTATGAATAATGGTGATTATTATGAATAAAAAAAATATTTAATATATATATAATTTTCATTTTAACATGTCCAAAATGAAAATTTTATCATTTTAATACTTAATTCAAAGTAAAAAAAATCAAATTTAGGCTTTGAAATTGATTTATAGGTTTCAAAATTAAGTTTATTATTTTTAAATATATAAATTTACCCATTAAATACATTTTTTTTCATTATTTATTAAATCATTTTTTCATCACAATGATGTCATAAAACGTGCTCTATATACAAAAACTTTATTTTTTACTATTCACTTAAAATTATACTTAAAAAAAATACAAAAAATTCACCCTTAGAAAATTTCAATATTACAATTCCAAGAATGTGATCTATTTTATCAAAATAATTCGAGACAAAATTTTATTATATTATAATATTTATATTTTCCTATTTTATTCATAGTAAATATTAATTATTAGGAATTTTACTACGCCTAATGGTCTAATTATTATTCCACCGGTCAGTTAATATTGCAATAATCATAACTTTTCTAATAGTAATATAGTCATTATACATACTATAAATACATGTTATTTCATTGTTATTCATTAATTTAATTTTATATCAAATATAATTATATATCATTGAAAAAATTCCAATATTATTTCTAATGTTTTGTTTTATTATTATAGTTTTGTTTGCAGGTGTGGTATTTCTTAGAGGCCTTGACCCATTGGATTTCCAAATTTTAGTTTCATTATTTAAATATTTTTATTATCCCATTAAACTAGTATTTGTTTCTTATATTGTTCTATTGTGGAAAAATAAAATAATGATTATCTCTTTGTGTGTTACCTTAAACTTATATATGGTATAACTTTATATGTGAATTAACCAGGAAATCTCATCCAGGAGATAATCCCCAGAACATTTATTAAAATAAAAGAAAATGATAGTAGACAAGCACCACAAGCCAAAAAAAGAAATTACATGTCATAAAAGTCATACCCATATCCACATCACTGATAGCAAGATTCCTCCATCAGGGCCGATTCCCATTCGGAGCTCTCATGATGCTTCAGAACCTTAGCATATTTCCTTCGCAGATTCATCCATTCCAGGGATAAGAGCTCAGTGTTTCCACCAGAAGACCTAGTGGCCAATGACTTTGGTAGATAGGAGTAGTCTTTCCTTGACCTACGTCGCGGAGGGGTAGTCAAGACTTCTTGAGACCCGGTCATCTTCATCCTCCTATCTTGGACCACATCACTAAAAGAAGGCTTGATCATACCACCATAGTTATCTTTATCACTCTCAGAGTAGTCCCCCCATTTCCCATGGATGCTCACCTTATGAAAATTATCTTCCCCTTCACTACTCTTCTGGAAATGGCCATTGGTGTCAATCACAGAAAGACACCTTGGCTGTTCCATGGACTCGTGATTAACCAAAGTCCCATGCTGCATAGCCTTTGATCCATTTCTACCCTCCTGTGAAGGAGACCCATGCTGCAAATTAGTCAATGGAATGTCCTCCTCCACATTCTCTTACTCCAACTTCTGGAAACGGTTTCCGGTAGAAACTGTGAGGCCCACACCCCCATCATTCACAGCCCTTCCTTGTACCCCATTAGCAATATCCAAAACCTCCGAAGGGCCAAAATCACAGCCAAAAACATCAAGCATTCCTGAAACCACATTTACTACTCCCTTACACCAAGTCTCATCCTTGTCATTAGTTAAATTAACACACACCTCATGCTGTAACTCCTTCGCAACTGCATTAGCACCTACTGGACATCCCATTTCGCCAAAACCAGAAGCAACCTTTGAATTATCTTGCATCACCCCATCACCCAATTTCAGATCATGGCGAAGCCTATTGAACACTGCAAACACGTCTGGATTTGGGGGGCCTCAACATATTTCCTCTAAGACACTGCAACCCGGCTCTCCACACCATCAGCAATTCCAGAAACCATACCTCCAGCAGACATCAACCTCAGCCCGGGGGGCTCGCCTACCCTCTCCCTCGGATTAGATGCTCTTCTGTTCATTCCCTCAAAGTGACACTTCGAAGCCATATGCCCCAGATGATAGCAGGTATTGCAGTAGTCTACCCAAGATTCAAAGATCACAGGCTGCCTCAATCTAAATTCTTCACCAACGGTAATCCATACCCAATTGACCGAGGGATTTTCGACATCCACCTCCACACAGAGACAAGGATTTACCGGATGACTAACAGTGGATGTTCAGATGTCGGAACAGAGATATTTCCCCACCATGTTACCAATCATGCGAATAATTGCAGGATTTTGGAAAGGAAGAGGGAGCTAAGGAAGGCTAACCCATGCCGCAATGGTTGAAGGATCGTGATTCATGCATAGGTCAAATGACCAGCGAAAGAGGAAGAAATGACATCCATTGCATCTACGAGGGGAACTGGACCAAGCTCAGATCAAATCATCTTCCGAGGAGAACCGAATCATAAATTGGTGTTTGTCGAGAAGCCCAAAAACTGCGCGATCCTACAAATCCCACTTACCAAAGATGAAGCGGTCGAAATCATCAACCGAGGGCCTCCGCTGATTGAAATGTGACACCAGCGTTAGATCCAAGTGGCTCGAATCTTCAATAAATTCTAGTGGAGAGATCGGTAACTGCGGATCACCCTGATGAAGATCAGGAACTTTCGGGCATAAAGAAATATTCGGGAAATCTAGGAGGGATCTAGGGTTTGAGAAAGGAATGAAAGGTTTCCGCAGGGTTGGAAGCTGTGAGACCCATGCCTTCGCCCCCCTCCCACCTCCTGGAAGGGGGGGGGGGAAGTCATCCCCGAGCATCATCTAGGGTTCCAGCACCGTTCTCCATTTCCAACGCTGCGGGCCTTCGCGAGTCGCCGTCGCCGTCGCCATTTTTTCATACTATCAAACATGTTGTTGGGTAACGAGGTATTGGGCTGGCCTACCCACCTGCGCGCTGTATATCCCCAACGAGGCCCAAGGTGGAAAAACCTTGGGCTTAGGCCAGTTCCCAATGGGGTAGAGGGGCCCATGAGTGGTTTGTTATCATATAGTACGCGTTGCCTTGTGAGGACGCGAACCCAGAACCTCAGGGTCAGGACGCCACCGCCTTTAACCAACTCATTCGTTCCCCGTGGGCTTTATATGTGAATTAATATTTTATAGTCAAACATGTATCTAATAAATGAAACTAATATGTATATAAATTTGTGGTTAATAACTTAAAAAAATAAAATGTATTTAATATTTTCATATATAATTGATTAGTCACTGAAAGTGGCTAATATTAATTGTTAATATCTTTATATTCATTGTTCCAAAGTCCATAAACATTGTTTTTAGTGCATTACATAAATAGAACTTCATTTCTCATCAAAAATGCAATTCATGTTTAAAATGCAAATTTGGGCCCAATCATTCATTTTTTTGTTGACAATATTATATTCATTTTCTGGATTTGAAATTTTTGGATATTATTGATCACTTTGTTTGGAACATTTTATCTTTTAGGTCCGCTGGATGAATCCCAAAGGAAGATGGACAATTTTGCGCCTGAAGGCAGAAACTTGCTGGAAAAAGCATAATGGGCCTAAGGCCCATCAAACAAATGTGGGGCCAAGAAACCAAGCCCAATGAAGCTCAAATTGATACAGCAGAAAGATAAAAATATGAGGATCATTTTATTCAACTGTGGCCGGAGCTAATTCTGATGTTTTCATGATGATAAAGGGATCTGAAGTTGAGATTTAGATGGTGGACTCGTCATTAATGCACAAAACTCCGTCCCACAATTTCGACCATAACATCCAAACGGATGAGCCAAATTTCCTGAACTTTTTACAGATCATAGAGGACAAATGGAAGAAGATATGTCTCTTCTACGACCCCTCCGGATTCGGCCTTCTTCATTTTATAATTCACACATTAATATGGTGGACGAATCTGGACAGTTTTCCGGGTCAAATTCGAATAATCAATTTCCTTTTGATTCTTCACCCTCCTTTTGACTCTCTTAATTGTTGGGGGGGTGAATTTATTGTTGGGGGTGGACATAAGGCTCCTAATATTCCTATATAAGGAGCTGTTGGTGAAGGGAATAATCATCTAACATTTTTATTTGAATCCATATTTTCCTTTCAATTGTAATTTTTTGCTTTCATTTTGTAATCGTATTGTCAATTTTTCCCATGTAAGTTTTTCTTTCACGTTGAGTATATTAATAAAATTTGTTCTTATTCTTTATTTTTTCTTTTTATTTTATTCACACATTGATACCGTTGAATCTAGGTGTGAATTTATTCACACCCGCACTTGTGAATTCATCACATAACGGTGGAGTGTTCGTTTTGATTAATTTTTTTCTTCTTCTTCAATTCCGCCCCTGTAAGTCTACATCCCGCTTCCATTGGTAGAATATCATCAATGGAGGGATAACCTCTTAAGGGTTGATCCAAGGGAGTAGCAAGGTCATGGATTGAATGTCATTTCATGTACTTAATATTTAAATCTATTCGTTATTTTAGGATTTCCATTTGATGAGTTACATTCTTTCTCATCTTTACCAACTTTAACGATGACACATTTTGAGTGCTAGTAAGATCTATTTCCTTTGAGTGCTCATTAAAGTGATCCTCAAAGTGAATTAGTGATTGGCCTTGGAATTGTGTAGGGATTAAATTGGTTAATGATTTGGAAGAATTATCTCATTGTTTGGATATGTCTTGAATTAATGACATGAAATTTTCTAAGAAAAGAAATTCATCCAATCCACCCCAAGCAAAACCCTAAGATCAACCCACCATCAATAATTGTTTAGTTCACATAATTTTTTATTATATATTATTTAAATTATATCTTTAGTTCTCCAATTAAAATCTACCTCAAAGTTGGCCACTTCATAGCCAATCCATCAATAAATCATAGCGTCTCAAGGTTACTTCTTCGGTCCCTGTGGATTCGATCCCTACTTGTACTTCAACGACCGCTTTTACCAGTAGGGTAAATTTGGGCGCAACCAAAATTTTGGCGCCGTTTCCAGGGACCAAGTAAGTTCCTTAGACAAAAAAATCCTCTTTTCTCACCCCAAATTCTCTATTCTCACCCTAATTTCTCTTCTCTTTTCCCCTTTCTATTTCTGTGTGTCCAAAAAAACCCCAAAACTAATTTTCAATCAATTCTAATGGATTATCCTCCAAAATACCCCTTCATAAATCAATGCTGTAATCAAGTCGGAAATCAATATTGGGAAACACCTCACATAGGGAATTTCATTGACCAATCCTTAATTGAATACACCACACCAGATGAGATGTACAATCAATGGGATGCTGAATGTTTACAAGATCAATTTCCATACCTATCAAGAATGATTGAAAAGATAAATAATGAGGAAGTCCATGATGTACAAACATATATCAACCCTAATCCTGAAAAAATTCTTGAACAATTGTGTGAACAAATGGATAAAATGAATTCATAAGTTTCATCTTTCAGATTAGAACTACAAAGCTTTAAGACTTTTGAGGAACCCGTTCCCACTCAAGATGTTCTTTCCTCATCATTGATAGATGAATATTTTATCCCAAAAACCTCCCATGAATTGAAAAAAGAACTAACCTTTGGATATGGGATAACTGAACAAGATCAAAGAAATGTTGAAGGGTATTTAAATCAGGATGAAATTAATTCACAAGGGGAGAATTTGTCTTCATGGATTGAGTGTTCGGAATATTTCTCCAATAACAATTTTTTAGAATCACCGATCATTGAACCATTGGGAGATATAAAGAATATTGTGTCTATACCCACTCATGAAATTCAAATGGAAAATTTTGTGGATGAATCATCTTTTCAAAAGGAACCAATTCTTTCAAATGTTTTTAAAGAAGAAACAATTTTTGATTCAAATTATCATTCTTCTTTAGGAAAATTCAATCAAACTGAACTCGATGTTTTAATACTTCCTTCCCTACTCAATAATACCTATATTTATGATAACCAAGACCATTCAATTATCATCAATTTTCATCAAGAATCTCACCATGTAGGAATGAACCTTGAAATCATAGGAAATAATCCGGATAAAACACGATCAACCATTTTAGATATTCCTTGGATTTTACCAATCATTGTAGAAAATAGGATTTCAAACGAAACAAATTTCAAAAAAACAATCAATCTCAATCTTGTTGAAGTGGAGAAAGATGGGTTAATTAAAATTTTTAAAGTTGGAATTGGATAAGTTTGGGGGTACAAGTCGATCTAACGACGTTAAACAAAAGCGCTGCATGGGAGGCAACCCATGGTTTTCTTGTTTCCAATCATTTTGAATCATTTTATTTTTCATATAATAAATTACCATAAGCTGTTGACCTGTTCTTCTTTTATGAGTAAGGATGGGTATGAAAGGGGAGCGCCATATTCATCCGTGTCACGTGGTATGATCTCTGAGTAATACCTTACCCAGAAAATATAAAGAAGACAATGTATCATCAGTTTATTTTGTTTTGTTTTATTTTTTTTATAGGTTAAAAAAAATAAAAGGACATGTTGAAATCCATAAGGAAAATCCATTCACCACCATCCAAGCTACTGAGACTCAAATCCAGGATTGAAGGGAGATTATGGCATGCTCTATCATCATCAACCACCAGGTGACTTCATTCCATGATTTTCATTTTAAATTTCTTCATTGAACTCCTCTCCTACCCCCTTCTAACTTTTCTTTTCTTTAAACACTGAGGACAGTGTCATTCTAAGTTGGGGGGGGATAAAAAATGATTTTTTTTTGAATAAAAACATGCATGAAAAGAAAAATTCCATTAACCATAAACATGATAAACACACATTGCAAAATTTAAAATTGGATATCAAATAAATTTTGCATGCCTTGATTCTGATTTTAATGCAAGTTTAAGTTCATGAGCATAGTTTTTGGAAAGTGCGGTTGTCCGATGTGAATTTTCAATGTTTACAATTTCATCCTATTAATAAAAATGCCACAATGCACGTCTACTGGATCGTGGGTGTAAATTTGAGTTCTCGGGTCCCTTTCATTATAGCATAGGGTTCTGGGGTCACTTTTAGTTTAATTTGAGTATCCAAAAAAAAAAACAAACAAAAAAACAAACAAAAAAAAAACAAAAAAAATAAAACAAAAAAATTGACCACATAGAGCAATGTTTTGTCCAAATGCGTGGCGTCCGGCACTTGGGGATCGTGACTCCATAGTTGTCTTGCCCAGAGTTAGGCTTTATATCTCTATTGTAGAACATGAAATTGATAATATGTGTGGCGTCCGACACTTGGGGATCTTGACTCCATAGTTGTCTTGCCCAGAGTTATTCTTTTCATATCTAATGTGGTAAAAGAAAAAAAAATCAAAAAAAAAAAAAAAATTGGATACTCATTTTATGGTTTAATGTGATTCCCACCTAGCACTTCCATTTTTTCCCCTTGAACAATAAAATGGGCCCCATATCTTTTATGATGCACAACACTTTATCATGCTTAATTGGAATTGGATGAAATGTGGCGATGAATTTGAACAAAGGAATGGGCTTGGGATTGAGATATGCTTATGGACCTAGCTTGTTTTTAATGATTTTGAAGGGTTTTCATAATTTTTTTGGTATTAGATATTTGGGTGAGCAATGTGTATTAAAATGTTTTTGGAAAAGGGGAATTGAATTTCATATTTGTAATTTATTTTGCTCGGGACTAGCAAAACTCAAGTTGGGGGGTGTGATTAGTCACTGAAAGTGGCTAATATTAATTTTTAATATCTTTATATTCATTGTTACAAAGTCCATAAACATTGTTTTTAGTGCATTACATAAATAGAACTTCATTTCTCATCAAAAATGCAATTCATGTTTAAAATGCAAATTTGGGCCCAATCATTCATTTGTTTGTTGACAAAATTATATTCATTTTCTGAATTTGAAATTTTGGGATATGATTGATCACTTTGTTTGGAACATTTTATCTTTTAGGTCCGCTGGATGAATCCCAAAGGAAGATGGACAATTTTGCGCCTGAAGGCAGAAACTTGCTGGAAAAAGCATAATGGGCCTAAGGCCCATCAAACAAATGTGGGGCCCAGAAACCAAGTCCAATGAAGCTAAAATTTATACATTAGATAGATAAAAATATTAGGATCATTTTATTCAACTGTGGCCGGAGCTAATTCTGATGTTTTCATGATGATAAAGGGATCTGAAGTTGAGATTTAGATGGTGGACTCGTCATTAATGCACAGAAATCCGTCCCACCATTTCGACCATAACATCCAAACGGATGAGCCAAATTTCCTGAAATTTTTACAGATCATAGAGGACAGATGGAAGAAGATATGTCTCTTCTACGACCCCTCCGGATTAGGCCTTATTAATTTTCTAATTCACACGTTAATATGGTGGACGAATCTGGACAGTTTTCCGGGTCAAATTCGAATCATCAATTTCCTTTTGATTCTTCACCCTCCTTTTGACTCTCTTAATTGTTGGGGGGTGAATTTATTGTTGGGGGTGGACATAAGGCTCCTAATAAGCCTATATAAGGAGTTTTTGGTGAAGGGAATAATCATATAACATTTTTCTTTGAATCCATATTTTCCTTTCAATTGTAATTTTCTGCTTTCATTTTGTAATCGTATCGTCAATTTTTCCCATGTAAGTTTTTCTTTCACGTTGAGTATCTTAATAAAATTTGTTCTTCTTTATTTTTTCTTTTTATTTTATTCACACGTTGATACCGTTGAATCTAGGTGTGAATTTATTCACACCCGCACTTGTGAATTCATCACACAACGGTGGAGTGTTCATTTTGATTAATGTTTTTCTTCTTCTTCAATTCCGCCCCGTAAGTCTACATCCCGCTTCCATTGGTAGAATATCATCAATGGAGGGATAACCTCTTAAGGGTTGATCCAAAGGAGTAGCAAGGTCATGGATTGAATATCATTTCATGTACTTAATATTTAAATCTATTCGTTATTTTAGGATTTCCATTTGATGAGTTACATTCTTTCTCATCTTTGCCAACATTAATGATGACACATTTTGAGTGCTAGTACGATCTATTTCCTTTGAGTGCTCATTAAAGTGATCCTCAAAGTGAATTAGTGATTGGCCTTGGAAGTGTGTAGGGATTAAATTGGTGAATGATTTGGAAGAATTATCTCATTGTTTGGATATGTCTTGAATTAATGACATGAAATTTTCTAAGAAAAGAAATTCATCCAATCCACCCCAAGCAAAACCCTAAGATCAACCCACCATCAATAATTGTTTAGTTCACATAATTTCTTATTATATCTTATTTAAATTATATCTTTAGTTCTCCAATTAAAATCTACCTCAAAGTTGGCCACTTCATAGCCAATCCATCAATAAATCATAGCGTCTCAAGGTTACTTCTTCGGTCCCTGTGGATTCGATCCCTACTTGTACTTCAATGACCGCTTTTACCAGTAGGGTAAATTTGGGCGCAACCAAAATTTTGGCGCCGTTGCCGGGGACCAAGTAAGTTCCTTAGACCAAAAAATCCTCTTTTCTCACCCCAAATTCTCTATTCTCACCCTAATTTCTCTTCTCTTTTCCCCTTTCTATTTCTGTGTGTCCAAAAAATCCCCAAAACTAATTTTCAATCAATTCCAATGGATTATCCTCCAAAATAACCCTTCATAAATCAATGCTGTAATCAAGTCGGAAATCAATATTGGGAAACACCTCACATAGGGAATTTCATTGACCAATCCTTAATTGAATACACCACACCAGATGAGATGTACAATCAATGGGATGCTGAATGTTTACAAGATAAATTTCCATACCTATCAAGAATGATTGAAAAGATAAATAATTAGGAAGTACATGATGTACAAACATATATCAACCCTAATCCTGAAAAAATTCTTGAACAATTGTGTGAAAAAATGGATAAAATGAATTCAGAAGTTTCATCTTTCAGATTAGAACTACAAAGCTTTAAGACTTTTGAGGAACCCGTTCCCACTCAAGATGTTCTTTCCTCATCATTGATAGATGAATCTTTTATCCCAAAAACCTCCCATGAATTGAAAAAAGAACTAACCTTTGGATATGGGATAACTGAACAAGATCAAAGAAATGTTGAAGGGTATTTAAATCAGGATGAAATTAATTCACAAGGGGAGAATTTGTCTTCATGGATTGAGTGTTCGGAATATTTCTCCAATAACAATTTTTTAGAATCACCGATCATTGAACCATTGGGAGATATAAAGAATATTGTGTCTATACCCACTCATGAAATTCAAATGGAAAATTTTTTGGATGAATCATCTTTTCAAAAGGGACCAATTCTTTCAAATGTTTTTAAAGAAGAAACAATTTTTGATTCAAATTATCATTCTTCTTTAGGAAAATTCAATCAAACTGAACTCGATGTTTTAATACTTCCTTCCCTACTCAATAATCCCTATATTTATGATAACCAAGACCATTCAATTATCATCAATTTTCATCAATAATTTCACCATGTAGGAATGAACCTTGAAATCATAGGAAATAATCCGGATAAAACATGATCAACCATTTTAGATATTCCTTGGATTTTACCAATCATTGTAGAAAATAGGATTTCATACGAAACAAATTTCAAAAAAACAATCAATCTCAATCTTGTTGAAATGGATAAAGATGGGTTAATTAAAATTTTGAAAGTTGGAATTGGATAAGTTGGGGGGTACAAGTCGAGCTAACGACGTTAAACAAAAGCGCTGCATGGGAGGCAACCCATGGTTTTCTTGTTTCCAATCATTTTGAATCATTTTATTTTTCATATAATAAATTACCATAAGCTGTTGACCTGTTCTTCTTTTATGAGTAAGGATGGGTATGAAAGGGGAGCGCCATATTCATCCGTGTCACGTGGTGTGATCTATGAGTAATACCTTACCCAGAAAATATAAAGAAGACAATGTATCATCAGTTTATTTTGTTTTGTTTTATTTTTTTTATAGGTTAAAAAAAATAAAAGGACATGTTGAAATCCATAAGGAAAATCCATTCACCACCATCCAAGCCGTTGAGACTCAAATCCAGGATTGAAGGGAGACTATGGAATGCGCTATCATCATCAACCACCAGGTGACTTCATTCCATGATTTTCATTTTAAATTTCTTCATTGAACTCCTCTCCTACCCCCTTCTAACTTTTCTTTTCTTTAAACACTGAGGACAGTGTCATTCTAAGTTGGGGGGGATAAAAAATGATTTTTTTGAATAAAAACATGCATGAAAAGAAAAATTCCATTAACCATAAACATGATAAACACACATTGCAAAATCTAAAATTGGATATCAAATAAATTTTTCATGCCTTGATTCTGATTTTAATGCAAGTTTAAGTTCATGAGCATAGTTTTTGGAAAGTGCAGTTGTCCGATGTGATTTTTCAATGTTTACAATTTCATCCTATTAATAAAAATTCCATAATGCACGTCTACTGGATCGTGGGTGTAAATTTGAGTTCTCGGGTCCCTTTCATTATAGCATAGGGTTCTGGGGTCACTTTTAGTTTAATTTGAGTATCCAAAAAAAACAAACAAAAAAACAAACAAAAAAAAAAACAAAAAAAAAAACAAAAAAATTGACCACATAGAGCAATGTTTTGTCCAAATGCGTGGCATCCGACACTTGGGGATCATGGCTCCATAGTTGTCTTGCCCAGATTTAGGCTTTATATCTCTATTGTAGAACATGAAATTGATAATATGTGTGGCTTCCCGCACTTGGGGATCGTGACTCCATAGTTGTCTTGCCCAGAGTTAGTCTTTTCATATCTATTGTGGTAAAAGAAAAAAAAAAAATTGGATACTCATTTTAAGGTTTAATGTGATTACCACCTAGCACTTCCATTTTTTCCCCTTGAATAATAAAATGGGCCCCATATCTTTTATGATGCACAACACTTTATCATGCTTAATTGGAATTGGATGAAATGTGGCGATGAATTTGAACAAAGGAATGGGCTTGGGCTTGGGATATGCTTATGTACCTAGCTTGTTTTTAATGATTTTTAAGGGTTTTCATAATTTTTTTGGTATTAGATATTTGGGTGAGCAATGTGTATTAAAATGTTTTTGGAAAAGGGGAATTGAATTTCATATTTTTAATTTATTTTGCTCGGGACTAGCAAAACTCAAGTTGGGGGGTGTGATTAGTCACTGAAAGTGGCTAATATTAATTGTTAATATCTTTATATTCATTGTTCCAAAGTCCATAAACATTTTTTTAGTGCATTACATAAATAGAACTTCATTTCTCATCAAAAATGAAATTCATGTTTAAAATGCAAATTTGGGCCCAATCATTCATTTGTTTGTTGACAATATTATATTCATTTTCTGAATTTGAAATTTTGGGATATGATTGATCACTTTTTTTGTAACATTTTATATTTTAGGTCCGCTGGATGAATCCCAAAGGAAGATGGAAAATTTTGCGCCTGAAGGCAGAAACTTGCTGGAAAAAGCATAATGGGCCTAAGGCCCATCAAAAAAATGTGGGGCCCAGAAACCAAGCCCAATGAAACTAAAATTTATACATTAGAAAGATAAAAATATGAGGATAATTTTATTCAACTGTGGATGGAGCTAATTCTGATGTTTTCATGATGATAAAGGGATCTGAAGTTGAGATTTAGATGGTGGACTCGTCATTAATGCACAGAAATCCGTCCCACCATTTCGACGATAACATCCAAACGGATGATCCAAATTTCCTGAATTTTTTACAGATAATAGAGGACAGATGGAAAAAGATATGTCTCTTCTACAACCCCTCCGGATTCGGCCTTCTTCATTTTCGAATTCACACGTTAATATGGTGGACTAATCTGGACAGTTTTCCGGGTCAAATTAGAATCATCAATTTCCTTTTGATTCTTCACCCTCATTTTGACTCTCTTAATTGTTGGGGGGTGAATTTATTGTTGGGGGTGGACATAAGGCTCCTAATATGCCTATATAAGGAGCTGTTGGTGAAGGGAATAATCATCTAACATTTTTCTTTGAATCCATATTTTCCTTTCAATTGTAATTTTCTGCTTTCATTTTGTAATCGTATCGTCAATTTTTCCCATGTAAGTTTTTCTTTAACGTTGAGTATCTTAATAAAATTTGTTCTTATTCTTTATTTTTTCTTTTTATTTTATTCACACGTTGATACCGTTGAATCTAGGTGTGAATTTATTCACACCCGCACTTGTGAATTCATCACACAACAGTGGAGTGTTCATTTTGATTAATATTTTTCTTCTTCTTCAATTCCGCCCCCGTAAGTCTACATCCCGATTCCATTGGTAGAATATCATCAATGGAGGGCTAACATCTTAAGGGTTTATCCAAGGGAGTAGCAAGGTCATGGATTGAATGTCATTTCATGTACTTAATATTTAAATCTATTCGTTATTTTAGGATTTCCATTTGATGAGTTACATTCTTTCTCATCTTTTCCAACTTTAACGATGACACATTTTGAGTGCTAGTATGATCTATTTCCTTTGAGTGCTCATTAAAGTGATCCTCAAAGTGAATTAGTGATTGGCCTTGGAATTGTGTAGGGATTAAATTGGTGAATGATTTGGAAGAATTATCTCATTGTTTGGATATGTCTTGAATTAATGACATGAAATTTTCTAAGAAAAGAAATTCATCCAATCCACCCCAAGCAAAACCCTAAGATCAACCCACCATCAATAATTGTTTAGTTTACATAATTTTTTATTATATCTTATTTAAATTATATCTTTAGTTATCCAATTAAAATCTACCTCAAAGTTGGCCAATTCATAGCCAATCCATCAATAAATCATAGCGTCTCAAGGTTACTTCTTCAGTCCCTGTGGATTCGATCCCTACTTGTACTTCAACGACCGCTTTTACTAGTAGGGTAAATTTGGGCGCAACCAATAATTTATGGGAGAAAATTTATAATAATATTCATTGATAATATTAGATGTTACATATTACTCCCTTAAATAAATTACATCCTTTTAATTTTAATAAATTAATAAAAAATTATTAATTTTCAACCTATTTTCATAAATATCATTAATAAACCCTAATATAAACTTGAACATTAAATATGATAAGGTTATAATATTACTTGGGATAAATAAATTGAAAATATTAACCCCATGTTCTCATACTTGTTATATGTGATCTTGTTCTCTAGATTTAAAGGTTATTTACCAATGTATTTCTACCCAAAAAATATTCTATATCATAATTCCCCAAAACAAATCAACTTTTCTCTAGTATAAAATGAGACTCCCCATATCCACACTCTTAGATCTAGTGCAACACATAAATACTTTTCATACGTAACATGAATTAAATTTAACTCCAAAAATAAAAATTATAGTATATTTGGGAACTAAACGTAGAATACATCATCAAAATATACTTATACCATATAATTTAATAAAATCCTTCATTTAAGACCACTGATAAACTAATAAAAATCACTTTTAATACCCCCAATCACTCTGGAAAATGGGGAAACATACTAAAAGAGTAATATCAAATACTTAGTAAGGTGTAAATAATATTCCCAAGGCCTATACTTCTAGATCCAGTGCTAAACATACATAATTATTCACAAGAAATGAAATTACAACCAACTCCTAGAATCAAAATTTTAATGTTTTTGGGAACTATGAACACAATAAATTATCAAACTATATGATACTATAATAATTTAATTAAATACTTTATAATAAATCACTCATAAATTGATCATAATATTTTTGGCACCTACGATTACCTAAGGACATACATCAAAGAAAGGGTGAGCTAAAATCCCAATAAGGGGTAATTAAAAGGGAATATGAAGATCATAATAATCAATAATTTCATAAGACCATCAATTATATCATGAGATCATAACATAAGTCATATAATTGTAATATTAAATAATAGTAAGGAATACCATAATATAATTGATCCTCTTATGTGATTTATAAATTATAATAATCATTAATCAAAAGCATAACATAGGAATGAATAAGAATGTGGCCTAAAAATAATTTTTTTGTTAGTGGCACATAAGGAAGATCCATGAGAGTGGGGTGAATCAAGGTATATTGAATCAAAATTAACCTTCCCAATTATGTTGTTTTATGATCAATAATAACACTCCACTCTCCCTCATAATGAAATATAGAGGAAATAAATCATAAAAGAGAGATACAAGTGATTTTACTAGGTTCACTTACATTGGGTTTCATATAAGGATAATACAATTAATAATATACCGGTGTACCAAAATCTACTAAGATAACTACTAGTTTATTACAAATTCAAAGTGGCCTAACTGAACCTTTAGGTTTACAACTCTCATAAGATAAAAAACCCACTGCTCTCCCCACTCAGAAATATCACCGATCATTTAAGTGATGTCTTGTTGTTCCATGAACCAAGAAAGATAATTACACTAAAAATGGTGCAACAATATGGTCCTCCATTATTTATAAAAAAATAACCATGATATTCCAATGATATAATTTTTTTGGATCTCCCTATTTTATTTCCAAAAAAGTTTTTAATTCCTCCTATTTCCATGTATGATCAATCTTTGATCTTATTCCTCATTTTTATAGGAATATATATCTCTAATAATAAGGGAATATACATATTTACCTTGATTAAGATATTTATTTTTTATTACGATGGGAAAATTCATCCACCTTGGTCCTCTAAACATGAGTTAAACTCATTGATTTTGGATCTCTTAAAACTCCTCTAAAGATAGGAATATTGAAAACTAGGAAATGTGTCTGACTTGACTTCTTCATGGCACGATGACCACAATCATGACATAATTCCCTTATCTTATATAAATCATGATGCCAACTAATTGAAACATTAAATTATTTAGTGTCATTTTCCTTCAAAAAATATCTATAGGTCATATTTCATGACATATTCATGGAAAAACCTATAGCTTCTAGTGGTACACTAATTTTCATAGTCTTTATTTCATGAAACAAACCCTTCACTTCATGGAACAATCCAATAGATTGTGGCGTGATACGTAAGATCATAAACTTTTTTAAAGATGTATCAAGCTCTTTTACAAGTAATATTTTGACTTTTTTTCAAAATATATTGGTTGGGTTTTACCTTGTGGAGTTTTTGAGTGAAGTTGAAGAATTTTAGAAGGAAGAGGGGTAGTGCACAGTTGGTGCACGATTTTTCCAAACCATGCGCCCCACCCAGCAAACCATGTAAACCCAAACAGAGGTGATTCAAAAGGCTGGTGCATGGTTTTTCAAACTATGAACCCTTTTAGTAGTAACCGTACATCACCCCTAGGTGAGGCACACAGTTAGGGAGCATAGTTAGGGTAAACCATGCTCCTCATAATGGAAACCATGCACATATAAATTTAAACCCCCCAAAATTAGTTTTAAATTCATGAAACCCCTGATATTAATCCATAATCACCCCCACTCAGATATAAATTTATTCCTATGAACTTTAGAGGCTTCCAAATGAGTTAAAATTCTTTCCAACCTATATTATTGTTGAATCAAAGATTCATTGATGGATCTACACCTCTCCCGGTAAGATATTCTCATCCTGTGTGGTTTCCTTTCTCTCCAGTCTCTCTTTTTAGATAAAAAGGGATGTTTTTACTTCATTGGTGTTGGGTTTAGATATGGGTTTGATGGATCTTTATTATTTTTATATTTGATCTAGGTTTTAGATCTAGATCTCATTATTTTTCATTATATTGGTTGTTCCACTTCAATTAGTGATTTCTATTGGCGAGCATCTGTCAAAAATATTGAGGTAGGTGTTCTAAATTCAATTCCTATAGTCTCGAATTCCAATTTCATTTATGTATTTTGGAATTTAAATTGTCACATTTTACAATTTAATCTTAAATTTAATAAATTAATTGATTAAATAATTTATGGAATCATGGAATTGATTAATTGAGTTGCCATGTAAATATGAGATGAGTTAAACTTGGGAAAATTTAATTTAGTAATTATGATTATTAAATTGGTGGAATTGGATTAATTAATTGGTTAATTAATTAATGGAATGTTGTTATTGTGAAATTTATGGGAAATTGGGATTTTGTATTTGGTCAATTAATTTTATTATGAATTAATTGAAGATGGGAATTATGAGATGGTTATCTTGAACTTAATGGGTTAATGGGTTATATGATTTGAATATTTCAAAATGGTTTAATAGTGAATTTCTCATATTATTCCATGTGATTAAAGTATTGAACAATGATTTATTTTGATATTTGAAATGGTATATCATGAGGTGAAATGTGATAATCGGGTTAATTTTATTAACCTTGATTGACGTGACATATGTGACATATATGTGATTGATTAATATACGAGTGTGAGACAAAGAATGAGGCTCTAAATACCCATATGTGATATTGAGTGTGGGACACAAACTAAGTCTCCAAATATCCATATGTGATAAATGATTATGGGATAGGGACTGAGGCTCCAAATACCCATATGTGATAGAAAGTGTGGGATAGGGACTAAGGCTCCAAATACCCATGTGACATTGAGGTGTGGGATAGGGATAGAGGATCCAATACCTATGTGACATTGAGGAGTGGGATAGAGATAGAGGCTCTAAATACCCATGGGGTGTTAGACATGACATCCTACGCCCATGATATTGTCATTAGATTGTGGTTTTAAATGACCGTGATATGAAATGGAATGAAACGGATAATGAAATCCCATGTGTTATAATGTATTGTGATTTACCTATGTGATATGGTTCAAACTATAACCTGGGATGAAGTAGATATTGAGGGTTTGTGTGTCCTTAGGAACATGGGGGTTTATGTGGTTAAATTCAGAATAATTTAATATATAAACTGTTTACCTTGTTTCTTGTATTTTATTATTTATATAACTATATACACTGTTATTGACTAGATATTGTTTTATATGCCATTGGTGGTGTCCTAATGAGTTGTACTCACACCCTACTCGGGTTTCTTGATCATTAACCAAATAGAATTCATGGTTGTAAGACAAGATAAGGGATATAGCCCTATGTTAGATGGCTGATATGGGATGGAGCATGAATGAAGGAACCATATTTGGTGTCAGAACCCTATTAGGAGTTGTTAGTATCTTTATTTTGGGGTTTTAATTTGAAAATTGACATATACTTGAAATGAAATATCTACTGCTTTAGTTTTGGATATTTTATTCCTATTTTAGTCATCATGTGATAATGGCATTATTCTGGTTATGGTTATATCTTTGACTATGGTTTATTTATTTCCACTATTGTACTACTTTGATAAAGAGGGTATAGTCTCCCCATGATTGATATTATACCCTCGCTACTAATCAATAGCCTCTGGAATACAAGGAGTATCACCTGAGGTTATGAGGCCAACCCACTCAGGGCACCGATGTGTGGCACCTGGGTTAGGGTGTTACAAAGTGGTATCAAAGGAGTTTTATTCTTTTATTTTTTCTTACTATTTGGGAAATTTAGATAGGAGAATAGGATGATTAGGGGATTGGTTAAGAGCTCATGCATGGGAGTGGATAACCCATGTATAAGGGTAAAATCCAAGTGCCCAGGGTGGGATTGTTGTTATTGATGTGTGTTGTTACAGTTGGATGCTATTTCACCTCGAGTGATGAACTTGTTGTGTGATGTGATTATTGTTTTTGAGATTTTATGAGATTTGACTTGTGGCCTGGTATGGTATGAGAGTTGATTATTCATGCATCATTTTAGGCACTCAGGATTATCATGTGACATGAATCATTTTAGGCATGCATGGGGAAAGAAGGTTTTGGGTAAGTTGTTAAATGAAAATTCTTTTCCATTATTGTGTGACTTAAATTAAAAAGTGCCTAATATGAAATTGAAAATTTTAAATGATGAAAAATGTGGAAAATGGGTGTCTAATGAGACTTAAATAATGAGAATGAGTTTAACCTTTTTTTAACCACAACCAAGATGTAGGATGGTTAAGGGTAGTGATAACACCTCAGTTTTGACCTTGTGGTGGGGTTTGGGGGAAATGAATTGTTATGGATTATTATGAATCCCTATTATGTGAATGTGTTAAAGTTTTTTTACATGTACTAAGATGTGTGTTTTCCATTATAGAGATATGTCACCATGATAATGATTGTTGATAGGACGACCAATGGTTATGGCTAGAAATGACCCACCATTAGTGGAAAATAAGGTACCAATAGTGCCAGGTGAAGGAGTTGGAGAGAAGTTCTGTGAGAACTTTTCTCATTTTATGCAGTTTATGGAGAGAGACCCAGAGAAGGTTGTGAAAAGTATGTCTGAATTGAAATGGGAGTTTTAGTTACAACACCCTCTAAAATTAACCAGAGAGGGTGGACCTTGGGTAGCTAAGTTCTAGATTGAGTCCATCCATACTATATTTTACCATTTATAGATTCATTATAATAATAGGTTCAAGTTGGATGCTTATATGTTATGAGGATCAGTGAAGCACTGGGGGGATGTTCTAGATCACACTGGGTAGGCAGAGGGTATGGTATAGAAGGAATTTTTGGAGAAGTTCTTAGAGAACTTATATCTAGATACAATGAGATATGAGAGGGAAGCTAAGTTCATTCGATTAACTTATGGGAGTATGTATGTGATGAACTATTCTGGTCACTTTACTGATTTGAAACACTTTTCTTCAGCGCTGGCAGGGGATGAGATAGCTATGTCAAGGAATTTCCAAGATGAGATTAAATGTGCGATCAAGTCCCAAGTTAATATATTTAAGCTGAAAATTTTTCTAAGGTGGTGGATCAGACTATAATATTTTAGGGGAACCTGAAGGAAGATTCCAGTGGAGGAAAGATGGTTTTTATGAACAATTAGGAGGTAAATATTTTGAGGGTATGAAGCATCTCTATGATAATGTTAACCAAAGTAGTGGAAATAAAAGTGGCTAAGGGGAAGGACCAGTTACTCAGGATCTTACTCGAGTGATCTACCACTAATAAGGTAGGCTAGGTCACTTTTTTAAACATTGTACCTAACCACTAGTAGAGTGATGATCTTATGGAAATATGGGACATCTATAGAGGTTCTTCAGAAACCCACAATAGATGGGTAGTGATGGAGCAATTAGATAGAGATAGAGTGTGAGAAGGGGATCTTCTACACCATATCAGTCTGGAAGTTGGAGTTCTACTGGACATGGTGGTAGAGGCAGTGGACATAGTACTTTTTGGAAAGAGAACCTATATCAGCAAAGTGGTGAAACTCTAGGGACTTAGACTGAATCACAAGGAAGAGGGGCATGACAGTTGCATGCATTCTATCTTACACTTGTGGATAGCAAGGCTAGACCATCGATTGTGATAGGTACTATTCTTCTAGCTTATATGAATTCTAGTGCCTTATTTGACACAGGTGTCTCTCATTCCTTTATATATTCTCAACTTGTGAATGGGTTGAGCATGGAGGTGGATTTTTTGAGTGAGGTTATGATAATAGATACACCTTTGGGAGTATGATCAAGAGACATCTGTTTGTGAAAAGGGTGTTCTATAGAGATTGGAGAGTATCATTTTAGTTGGGATCTTTACAAAATTGATATGTATGGATTTAACCTAATCATGGTTATGGACTAGTTAGTGGAATACTGATCCTGCATTGATTTATACCAAAGGATATTAACCTTTATGTCTCTTGAGGTTAACAATAATATTCATTGTCGAGAGTGGGATATCAAGGTAGACCATGCAGAGATAGTTCACCAACAACTGGGGGAGCTTACCACCTAGGTTCCAAGTTTTTTGTTGGATGATAGAGGTGTAAAGTAAGATGAATTTCCACCCATAGTGGATATGTTCCAGGACATGTTTCCTAAGGACTTCGCAAGGTTTCCACCTGAGAAAGATGTAGAGTTTACAATTGAGATCATGCTTGGAGCTGAGCCAGTTTCTATTTCACCATAGAGAATAAAAACAACAGAGCTTCAAGAGATTAAGAATCAAATAAAATAGTTGGTGGATAAGGGGTTTATCCATATGAGCATGTCACCTTTGGGTTCACCAGTTTTTTTCCTAAGAAAACTAAAGGGGCTCTATGTTTGTGTTTTGAATATTGAAAGTTGAACCAAATTAATGTGAAGAACCAGTATCCTATTCCATGCATTGATGTCCTTTTTTTCCAGTTGATAGGATGTTGTGTTTTCTTCAAGATGAACTTGAGATTGGGGTATCATCAGTTGAGAGTCCAACCTTCTGATAAATTGAGGAATGCTTTTAGAAGAAGGTATGTAATTTTTGAGTTTTTCATGATGCAACGTGGGATGAAAAATTCTCCTAAAGTGTTTATGGCCATGATGAAAAAAATATACCACCCATACCTAGATAAGTTTATGGTATTTTTTGTGGATGAAATATTGGTGTACTCCAAGACTCTTGATGATCATTACCAATATCTTGACATTGTCCTGAGTACACTGAGAGAGAATCATCTATACAACAAGCTATCTAAGTGTCAGTTTTGGATTGATTAGGTACAATTATTGGGTCACATCATCTTAGAGGAAGGTGTTTCCATGGACCCAAACAAAGTTCAAGAAGTGGTTTCTTTAGAGAAATCCAATAATGTTTTTGATATCTATAGCTTTATGGGGTTAGCGGGTTATTATCAGATGTTCATCTAAAAATTTTCTCATTTGGAAGCACCACTTTTAGGCTTGACCAAGAATGAGATACAATTTTAATGGTTTAGATCATGTGAGAATGCTTTCTAGGAATTAAAGAAGCACTTGAAAATGACACTGATCTTGATCCTACCCAATCTAGGTGAGTAGTATACAGTGTTTTGTGATGCTTCTAGAATAGGTATTGGAGAAGTTTTAATGTAGGAATATATAGTTTTGGTGTATGGGTCATGGAAGTTGAGGCCACATGAACAGGACTACCCTACGAATGACCTCGAGTTTGAAGAAATTGTTTATGCTTCAAAGTGTTGGAAGCTTTATCTATTGGGTAAGAATTTTACCATGTATACTGATCACAAGAGTTTAAAGTATATCTTTTCATAGTGATAATTGAATATCCAATAGTGTATATGGGTTGAGTATATGTATTCATTTGACTTTGATCTAGAATATAATCTTGAGAAGGGAAACAATGTCATTGATACTTTAAGTAGGAAAAATACGACTCAAGAAGTTCAAGTGTCTAGTTCTATGTGAAAAATGATGACCTTACTAGCTAAGATGCAGGTTATGGTTTAGGGGATCCAAGATCAAATGACTCTTGTATCATTTTTAGTGGATTCAACACTTTTTATCTAGATTAGAGATAGTAAGTATCAGGATCTAGAATGTTTGTCCATGAAGGAAAACCTTGAAGGTGGGGAGTCACCTTCATATTAGACCATATATGAGAATGAGATCATCTATCTCAAGAAATAGGTTGTTGTTCCTATGAGTATGTAGGAGGATTTGATGCATGAATTTCATGCCTCAAAGTGGGTGGTACATTCGGGTTTGAAAAAAATATACCATGACCTACAATGACAATATTGGTGGTCGGGCATGAAAAAGGAAATAATAGGGTTTGTGAAATGATGTTAGACCTGTCAACAGGTGAAGGATGAGCATCAATGACCTTATGGTTTACTACAGTCGTTTAAAATTATGTAATGGAATTAGGATGATGTTACCATGTAATTTTTTGTGGTTATTATGAGGATGCCTTGGAAAAATGATTGTATTTGGGTGGTTGTTGACTAACTAATGAAAATAATGCATTTCTTACCTATACGAGAGATTTTAGTAGTGGACCAGTTGAGATATTTGTACATTTGAGAGATATTACATCTACATGGGGTGCCACAAGGTATAGTTTTAGTCCATTCTCATGTTTTACTTTGTGATTCTGGAAAATTTTGCATAAGGTGATTGGTACACAGGTTTTACTAAGTAAAAATTTCCACCCACAGATAGATGAGAAGTCAGAGCATACTATAAAGGTGCTTGAGGATATGCTACTAGCGTGTGTTATAGACTTTTTGGATCTTAGAATAATTGCCTAGAATTGGTGGAGCTCACCTATAAAAATAGTTATCAGAAAAATATACTGATGGAACCATATGAGGCTCTTTATGGTAGGACATTCATATCACCTTCATGTTGGATGGAGGTAGGTGAGTTAGAGCTGTTGGGACCAAGTCTCATGTAAGATACGTTGAAGCAAGTTAAGTTAATTAAAAAACATATGGATACAGATTAGAGTAGGAATAATTCAAATGATGATAGACATTGATGACCACTTGAGTTTATAATGGGTGATCATGTGTTCCTTCGGGTGTCACCTATATTGGGTTAATGTAGGATTCAGAGATAGGGGAAGTTGGAACCTAGGTTTGTTAGCCTGTTTGAGGTTGTAGAGAGAATCAGGATGGTGGCATACTGATTATATCTTCCACAGAGGTATAGAGCCATGCACAATGACTTTCATGTGTCACAGATTCAATGGTATCATCCTGACCCTTATCATGTGATTGATATGGATGATGTTGAGCTTGAGACCAATTCATTCTTTGAGGAGAATATGATACGTGTGTTGGATCTTAGTGAGAAAGAATTATAGGTAAAGACAAAGACAATAGTTTATTTATTGTGGAAACATGGCTGTGTTCAGGAGGAAACTTGGTAGAGAGAAGAGGATATGCGAGTTTAATGGCTTGATATTTTTTACTCGGAATCTTAGCGATGCTTGGGAGTACAGCTCGAGGATGAGCTGTTATAAGGTTGGGGACATTGTAAGATCCCTAAATTTTATAGAGATTTCTAAATCTAATTTATAATTACTATTTTTCCTTATTTTGAGTATATCTTGGTTGGGTTTTACCTTGGGGAATTTTTGGGTGAAATTGGAGAATTTTGGAAGGAATAGGGGTAGTACACGGTTGGCACACAATTTTCCCAAACCGTGCACCCATCCTAGAAAATAGTTCAAACCCAAATAGAGGGTATTCACATGGATGGTGCATGATTTATTAAATATTTTTCCCTATTAGTAGTAACAGTGTGACACCCCTATGTAAGATGCATGGTTAGGGAACACAGTTAGGGTAAACTGTGTGCCTCGTACAGGAAACCATGCTCACGGAAATTTAAACCCCCAAAAATTAGTTTTAAAATACCAAACCCTTCGGTATTAATCCCTAATCACCCCCACTTGGACCTAAAATGATTCTTACAAAATTTAGATACTTATAGATGAGTTCTAAGTATTTCCAACCTCTTTTCTTGACGAATCAAAGATCTATTCATGGATTTCACATCTTTCGGTAAGAGATTCTCATCCCATGTGGTTTCCTTTCTCTCATGTTTCTCTTTATGAATATAAAGGGGATGTTTTTCCTCCATTGGTGTTAGGTTTAGATCTAGGTTTTATGGATCTTGATTTATTTGATCTTGGATCTAGGTTTTGTATCTAGATCTAATTCTTCATCATGATCTTTCTTGTTCTACTTCAATTGGGGATTTCCATCGGCGATAATCCATCAACAATATTGAGGTAGGTGGTCTATAGTCTTGAATTTAAATTGCATGTATGTACTGTGGAATTTCAATTGGAACGGTTTACAATTGAATCTTGAATTGAATAAATTAATTTATTAATTAATTTATGGAATCATGGAATTGATTAGTTGAACTTCCATGTGAATATGAGATGAGTTGAACTTGGAAAAATTGAATTTGGTAATTGTGATTATGAAATCAGTGGAATTGGATTAATTAATTGGTTAATTAATTAATGAAATGTTGTGATTGTGAAATTTATGGAAAATTGGGTTTGCGTATTTGTTCAATTAATGCGATTATAAATTAATTGACAATGGGAATTATGAGATGGTTGTCTTAACCTTAATGGGTTAATGGGTTATGTGATTTGAATATTGAAAAATGTTTTAACGGTGAATTTATCATATTATTCTATGTGATTAAAGTATTGAACCATGATTTGTTTTGATAGTTGAAATAGTATATCATGAGGTGAAATGTGATAACATGGTTAATTTTGATTAACCTTGATTGGTGAGATATATGTTACATATGTGTGATTGATTGATATATGAGTGTGGGACATAGACTGAGGCTCCAAATAACCATAAGTGATAGTGAGTGTGGGGTATAGACTAAGGCTCCAAATACCCATATTTGATAAATGAGTGTGGGATAGGTAATGAGGCTCCAAATACCCAAATGTGATAGCAAGTGCGGGATAGGGGATGAGGCTACAAATACACATGTGACATTAAGGAGTGGGATAGGGATAGAGGCTCCAAATAGCCATGTGATATTGAGGTGTGGGATAGGGATAAAGGCTCTAAATACCCATGGGGTTTCATACACAATGTTTTATTCCCATGATATTGGAATTGGACTATGTTTCTAAATGACCATGATATAAAATGGAATTAAATGAATAATGAAATCCCATGTGTTATAATGAATTTTAAATTTTATTTGTGATATGGTTCTGACTCCGGCATGGGTCAAAGTAGGTATCGAGGTTTCAGATGTCCTTTGGAACCTGGGGGTTTATGTGGTTAAATAAAGAATAATTGAATATGTAAAATATTTACCATTTTCTTATATTTTATTGATTATACAACTATATACACATTTATTTACTGGATATTGTTTTAGATATTGTTGGTGGTGACCTATTGACTTGTACTCACACCCTACTCGAGCTACCTGATTGGTACCTGAATAGACTTCATGGTTTCAAGATAGGATAAGGGAAAGATCCCTATGTTAGATGGATGATATGGGATGGAGCATGGATGTGGGAATTAGACTTGGTATTGGAACCCACTTGGGAGTTTTTAGTGTCTTTATTTTGGATTTTTCATTCAACACTTGACACACACTTGGATTGACACATCTACTACTTTAGTTTTGGATATTGTATTCTTGTTTTGGTCATCATGTGATACTGGTATTATTATGGTTATGGTTATATCTTTGAATATTATATATTTATATCCACTATTTTACAAATTTGATAAAAATGGTATAATATCTCCATGATTGATATTAGAACCTTGCTAATAGTCGGAAAACTCTAGCATATGGGGATGAATGTTTGAGGTAATGTGGCCAACTGGATTAGGGAACCGGTATGTGGAACCCAGTTTAGGGAGTTACATGATCCTAAAACACATATTTTTACATAGAATTGATTTATTCCTATGAATTATCATTGCGACATAATACGATTTCTCACAATGAAATTATTTATCTATCCCTTGATAGAACCATACTAAATTTTCATGTGGTTATTATTGAAGTATGAAACCACACTTCTCTACACAAGATAAACTATTATGGAATGATTTTTATCCTTCAGGCCAAAACCACTCCAAAATTCATTCAAACTTATCTAAACTACATAACACTAACCTATAATTATTTAATGATTATTTTAGAGAATTAAAACCATTCTTTATTAATAAACATAACGCAAAAAATTATTGGGAATATTTTTTCTAACAATATCCCTATTTTGGATTATTGAAAATACTCCATAACCTAAATCCAATTCTTTAACACACCAACCATCAACCAAAAAATGAATCTTTTGATATAATATTTAGTGATTCACCAATAATTCACTAAAATACTACATGAGTCATGCTCATCATGAGAATAAAGAGTAACATGAAAAATTTATCATTGAAATACTACATCGATCCTTATACCCCTTGAAACAAATGTTTTCAACTCATCATCGAAAATTACCTTTTGACACTACTTATCATACTCATGAACCAAGCATTGAAATCACTTATTATAGTGTCAACTTTCATAAGAAACTTTAGAAATGTCTCCCCCTTATTTCAAAAATAAATTAATCTCCCTTAAAACATATATAAAAGACCCCCCTATATATCAATATAATAGGAACACCATAACTTACCTTTACTAAGCTTAAATCTACCCCAAAACATAATTTAGTGATATCTACCCCTTTAAATACATATCATACTTATATCTCCCCCTTTGTCAACAAACCTAAAGAGAACTCTAGTGAAAGTAAACCATGTAGGAAAAAATATACATTTCCTTGAAACACTTGTTAACTATACCACTTAATAAAAATATGAGTGTAATAGAAAGCACCTTAGGGGAGTGGGGGTACCATATCTAAACCATTCAAATGGATAGATATGGTTTAAATCTAAGATCCAACTAATTCTTCTCAAAACCTTCCTTGTATAGTTCCTTAGTCATGATTACTACAATTAAAATTTTTGTAGAAAAATACCCTAACTTCATTAGCCTTTTCACAAAATTAACCTTAATAAATTGATATTTGATCTCAATGTACCTTTTACTTGAGTGATGGATAGAATTTTCTCTGAGATTAATAACATTCCTTATCACATTTGACTACAATAGGATATTTCATCTCAACAATAATAACCTCAAGATATTGATTCATCCATAAAATTTGTGTAAATTATTTAGTTTTAATGATGTATTTAGATTCCATAGTGCTCAATGATATGTAATATGATGTGAGCCAAAAATTTCAACATTTTTTTCTATTATTATTTGAAATTACCCCATTAATTATCTAAATCTTCGGTAAAATATTAATTTTTATAGACTTTGTAAATTATGGAATTAACTATAAAATGAATTTAAATATTTTTTCAATGATTTATTCATTTTTGAAGATAATGAAAAATCCTTGTAGCGATTTTAAAGAAAATTAAAATCGAAACTAATTTTTAAACTGAAAATTAAGATTTAATTTTTTTTAAATCGTTTGATTTTGGAACTGAAATTATTTAAAGGATTTAATATTTTTAATCTCTAATTGGTATAATATTTTTTAAATTAAATGAAGTCCAAAAATTAAAATTTGAAAATGAAAATGAAATTTTTTATTTATGAAATGATAGTTAAAAATTTATTGAGTGATTTTTAAATTATGGAAATTGTGTCTTGAAAAATTGATTAATTTGAATTGATTTTATTTGAATTTTAAGTGGTTTAAAAAATTAATTGTTTAAATTATGTATTTTTGATCATAATTGATTTATTAGTTAATTGATATTTTATTATTAACACTGAAAAAAATGATTGGAATGTGAAATGAAGGTAGTGAAATTTTTGAAGGCATGTGTGCGACTGTCCTGCCTTACTACCATCCCTAAATATACTAATACATCTTCCGATACACACTAATGGTAGAAAAACTTACTAATGGAAGCTGAGTCTGCTACCATTCTAGTGGTAATGCTAAAAAAAATTGTTTGCGGTCTAACATGCTTGTTATCATCACATAAAAAATGAATACAATCTACCGCTAGATGAACCCACAATATCTCAATGCTACCATTCCTCTATTTTTAAATCCACCATTACTGCTACTGTTCCACCTTGATGTAATGGTATCATACCCCCAACCAATCCTCTTCCATAGGTTGTGTGATCATGCCTAAGTTACTGTTCCAAATCCACAGTAGTACCGTTCCTCCTCCCACTGCTATTACTTGACCGTAATTCCTAAACTCACCGAGAAGAAACCTGAAGTACCCTTTGTTGATCCCTCACCAACCAATGTTGCTAGATTTATGAGGTCCACTGGGGATGAAGAAGTTATCTGCCTCTAACCACCATGAATCATCACTTGGGGAGAAAGGTCGAGTGCGTTCCATTAAGGAAGTCAAACCCAAGATCTACTGTTGGGACTATGAAGACTGAACCCTCACCGCACTAAATCAAAGGAGGGTGAAAGTGCTTCCATTATTAACACCGATAAAAATATCATAGGAGATTTAAGCTCTCCATCCCACTTCCATGAAGGCTTCTACAAAGGCTCGAGCACCGTCGAGTGAATAAATCATCATATCACCTTGTACCGATGTTGTTCCTCCTCCCATGGAGATAAAGAGTGATACTGAGAAATCTTGCTAGAGAAGACTAGAGGAGACCTAAAAACTTGAAGAATAAGAACACCCTCCCATTATCCAAGAAAAATAACAATAAAAAGAAAAGAAAAAAATTAATAAAAAAATAAAAACATAAAATATAGAGATATATAGATATAAATATATAATAATTTCTTGATAAATTATTTTTTATTTTTTATGCTTACAGGTTCTAAGACATAGCTCACAACCAAACCCTATTTCAAAACTAGGCCCGAAACATGCACTAAAACTCTTATAAACATGACATTGGGTAGAAATTTAATCTCCAATGTATCTACAAGAAACATAAAACATCACTAGAATTATCTTGAAGGAGTACACACATGATTGTGGGATGAATATGTCCATCTTAATCCATAAAAGATATATACATGAAATGAAGTAGAAGATTTCCTCAACCTTGAATGCAAGGATGAAGAACTAAACTACCTCAATATTATAAATATTTTTTTCCCTCACCCAGTAAAAATATTCGGCATTTTTTGATCCTCTCTTTAATTTCCCTCTATACTTTCATTTCTGCATTTTAATCTATTTCTAATTCTGTTTCTCCTTTTTTCATCATGGAATTATTTTCTCCCTCTGATTTCTTCATTTTTCTCAACTTTGTGACGTCCCAATGATATGAATCTCTATGATCATGGAGAATTAACCTATTATGGGTGTTTTTAGGGGAATCATAATGGTTTGTGTAAAATTTTGAGCTTAGATTTATCATCCTATTTCTTACTAATTCTGGTGAGATAGTGGAAGTAGAGTTCAGAGGTGATGATTATCACTCTACATTCCCTTAATGCTACTGCACTCCTCTAATTTTTGTGATTCAATGACTCGCTCAATTTAAATCACACTTCATACCAGTGAAGTTGTGTAATCCAAATGAGAGAATGGTATATAATTGCTTCCAAGTGAGTGATTAAGTCCATTTACTCGATTGAGGAGTTCACTTTCCCATTCACCGATGGGAAAAGATGATATTTATGGTCTATTTAGGGGATACCTTGAGAAAATTAGTATTTTCATACTTAAGGAAAACTATGGAGGGTAAATGGAAAAATGATATTGAATCTTTGAATTGAGTTAGAATATTCATAACAAATGTAAATGATGATCCAAACCACTGGAATTCACTCTAGGACCTCCAACATTTCACCCTAACTATGTCTTCTATTTTATTTTTTTTAAATTAATTAAATAAAAAACCAAAAAAACCTTAATTTATAGCTACTTTAAAAATTAATAAAACAAAAAATAAATATTAATAATTGATTTAGAATAGGGATAATTTGACCCACACATGCTCCTTGTGAAACAACCTTAGTCATCCCTATACTATATTCCAAGTTTAATAAAATAAAAATTTCTTTTTGACTGTGGTCTATTAAAACCATATGTTAAAATTGGAACTATTTATAGGGAGAAAATTCAGAGAACCACTTTTCATTTTTCACTTTGTAAATACTTTATGATTTTAAAATTTAAAACAAAAAACAAAAAATGTTTCATCACTCTATTTCTAAAAAAATGGAATAACCCCTTGGTTTAATCAACCAAGCATATAAGAGTGTTATAATTAAACACTTTGATGAAGTAATGGACCAATTAGAACAATTTTTTTTGAATTTTTATAGAGTTGATACTAAAAGGGGAGTACTAGTGGATCATGGACCAAAATAAAAAACACTTAGAGAATGCATCCAAGAAGTAGAATTAATGAAGGATATTACTCTCCCACACATTACTAATATGATACCCAAGGAACTCAATGAGAAATAATAAAATCTAGTTGAAACACTTGATGGAGATACTAAAACTCTTGACCCTTATGTTTTTAATTATTTTCCAATTCAATTTGAACCAGAAACCCCTTGTTTTGATAATGTAGATTCAATAGTATTAAATTATCCTTAGTAGGAGATGAATTTGATTCTAATTATTTCTATTTTCATCTCATGAAGGTTGAATTTTATTATGTAATAATGCATGTTAATCTTGTAGAGTAATATGTATTATTGGAGTACCACATTGCTGAATAAGAAGACCCCTCAACATTACCATGAAAATCATATGGATGAAGGTATAAAAGAAGTTATCCCAGTGGCCCCTAATGAGGATATAGATTTAGATGCTATTGCTAATGAAGGGAGAAATGTTGATTTGAACTCAAGTGATTTTGATTATTTTAAATTAGAAAAACTTACTGACTATCCTTTTGTTTTTTATGAAGCAATATTACTAGACCCACCACTAGATGAAGAAGCCACTAATTTGGCTATGATAGAACATGAGACCCCATTTATCATCCTTTTAGCCCAACCTTTGAAGATTATTTACACTACTAAATGGATGGAAATGAATCAATCTATTCAAGGGTGACTCAAAGAAGTGAATTTGTCTACCTATGTAAGAAATCAAATGTGGTAGTTCTAATCATAGAAACCCCATCCTCATAAACATTGAGGATGACCACCAAAATATCTAGCTGTGGATAGTCTAAATATAACCCTCTTGGGAGGGATAATCCAAGACTCTTTACTCCTAATTTTCATTTTCCATTTTTAATTTTAAATGTTTTTATATTTTTTAATTATATTATGTAAAGGTTTTACCTAAGTGGATAGAAACCTTGGAGAATAGCTCAAGCTGTCTACTAGTGAACTCAGGGAGAGCTCAATTCAAAAATTTTGGATAAATAACACTAGGTTGTCTCTACTCCTCATAATTTATTCACTAAAATTTATGCATGTATAATGGAGTTTAAATGGATAGTGACAAACAATTGTGGGGGATGGGATTTCAACTTGTTTAGTCAATTTTTTAAAATATTCAAATAAAAAAAATATTTACCGTTTTCTATAATTTTTTAGTAAATTTTTAAATAAATAAAATAATGACAAAAAAAATGTTTTTCTATTTTTGAATATTGTAAATACCATTTTTTTTGTTTTAAATTTATTTTCTGTATTTAATTAAAAAAATAAAACTAAAAAAATAATAAAAAAATAAAATCTAAAAAAAATTGGAATATGTACACAGTTTATATAGGTTTATTTTTTATGTATTTTTTTTTAAATTAGTTCTATCAATACTGTTCTGTTCATACCCTTTTTATAGTTTTTTTTATTTTTCAACCTTTCTTGAACACAAGTGCTGCCCTTCCTAGTTGGAAAATTTCACACTAGAGTTAGAGGAATTCATTAGTTTTGAAACTATGAGACTTAGATGATTGCTGAGTGACTTGATCACCATATTCATAGAAGTTTGGTCTTAGAACTAATAAATGGAGTGTGTGTGAAAAGTTTTTTGTGGAACTAATTTTATAACTTGAGGTCATTTAGAATCTTGAACTTAATATGAGGTAACTTGAACTATATAAGAAATAACACCTTAAGGCGCCAACTCAAATAAAAATGATATAAGTATTTTGAACCTTGAATTAAAATGGGAAATTGGGAACCCAAAATAGACCTATAAGACAATGAAATAGTGTGTTTGATTAACCTTCTATATATTTTAATAAGTTATTTTTCATAGTTCCTATCACATATAGGATTAGGAAAAATTCAAAAAAAATCATTCAAAAAAAAAATATATGAATAAGTGTCTAAGTCAAAAACAAATTCATTTAGGTGAGGTGAATAGTGAACCCATGAAGGGGACAATTTACTTATAAAAAAATTCATTTGAGTTATATTAATGATTAAAAAATTGAAGTCTAGTTTAAGAAAACTTTGGAGAGAGGAAAAAATGGAAGTTCCTCTTGTAAAATTTTTGATTCTAGTTAAATCTAATTCTATTCAATCATGAACTAGAACTTTTATTGGATTAAAGTGAAACAATGAATTTATTCATACATGAGGCATGATAATTTTCATAGTGGATGAATGTATCCTTACTTATTCTCTGGTTGGTAAATTTAGATCTTAGAAGGATGACATTATTTTTCTTTTTTAATAATTGGAATTCAATGATAAATTGATCATAAGTTCAATAGTTCAAGTGTGGGGGAGTGATGTGAGCCTAAAAATTCAATATTTTTATCTGTTATTCTTTGAAATTACCAAATTAATTATCCAAATATTGGGTAAAATATTCATTTTTATAGACTTTTTGAATTCTTTAATTAACTATCAAATGGATTTAAATATTGTTTTTCTATGATTTATTCATTTTTGGAGATAATGAAAAAGCCTTGAAATGATTTTAATGAAAATTGAAATCAAAACTGATTTTTAAACTAGAAATTAAGATTGATTTTTTAATTGTTTGATTTTGGAACTGAAATTCTTTAAATAATTTAATATTTTTAAACTTTATGATATCCCCATGGGCATTATTAATTCTCACTGGGTTACCAAATTTAGAAATTTAAAACATGAAACAAAAAATCGCTAAACTACATGGTAGTATAGGATTTGCAAGTACGAGGTTGAACCTACATAAATAGGGTTAGATAAAATATTAATTAAATAAAATTAACCTAAATTAATTTTGATGTTGAAGAATTTAAATCTAAGCTACTGAGCATGTGATTGATTTTGAAGGTGGAAAAAGAAAATATAAAATGTGTGTCAGACAGCAATGATTCCAGGTTTATGAGATGACAAGGTATAAAATAATCAATTAAAAATCATGCAATTGTTGGAATTGGGTCATAGTGATTTCAATGGCCATGATAAAAAACTCTATCCCAAACCAACCTTTTCTTATAGTTAGGTACTTCAGATTGTAAAGGATGGGTAACCCAAAACCTAATTTAAACATAGGGTAGAGACAAACCCAATGGTCATGGAAGAAATATCAACCCTAGAACTCACATTAAACAATGGTGTTTATTCTACTTAGGAAATGATCATGCTCAAAGAAAGAATGAATTTAAACCCTATTCCTAACCCCGCTCACAATGGTCATGGAAGAAGAATTATAAAAGAGATAGAAATGAATACCTAACATAAAATCCCAAAATAAATTGCATTAAAATATAAAATACCTCACACATTCAATCCCCGTTCATCATGCATGCTCCGAAACAAATAAATCACCCGCTCATTCTAACCATGAGCGGGTGTGGAAAAAAATAAATAAGGAAAATCATAAAGAGAGTTGTAAAGTAGTAGGTGTGCCTTTGTCTGGTGGTGGTCCTATGTCATTGATCCAGAATGAATTTCATAACAGTAGGAAGCTCCCCTATTTATAGGCTCCAAATGAATTATTCCTGACATAATTCATAACATGTAATGTGATTATACGTCATGTATTCTTGATTCATGTTTTAGTCCATATCTTTGAATCCATGTGAATCTCATGCGAATCTCATACATATATTTTGAATTTTGACTCCTTTTATGATGTGTAATCAAGACTCACAAAGTGTAATCTTTAAATCTTTAGAACTCACGAATATCAACATATTTATTCTCCAAAATATTATCCCAAAAAAGGTCATGTCGTGTAATGTAGTTACATAACATTTAATGTTATTTCATAATGTGTAAGCTTCTCATGACTTTTCCTGGTAGCAACCTTCCTCTACAATGAAGTCATGATCCGTAATCGAATTACATGATTTGTAATGGTTCTTTATCCAGTTTTTCCAACTTTAAAATTCCTTAAAAATCTGATGTTGTGCCGATTCTCTTCAGTCATGGAATAAACTATCTTTTTTCTCCAATTTTCATCCCTTTTCATTCCTTTTCCACAAATCTTTTTCTTCTTACCATAAATCATAAAACAATTCAAATAATTCCTAAATGGGTAAGATTATTCCTTTAAATACATAAATCAATACATAAAAACACTCTAAAATATATGCATGAAATACACTTATCAATTTAATTAATTTAATATTTTTTGAATTAAAATAATTCTATAAATTAAATTTTAAAATTGAAAATGAATTTTTTATTTATGAAATGATAGTTCAAAATTTAATGAGTGTGATTTTTAAATTATGGAAATTGTGTTTTGAAAAATTAATTAATTGGAATTTATTTTATTTGAATTTAAAGTGATTTGAAAAATTAATTGTTCGAATGATGGAAGTATGATATTAATTGATTTATTATATAATTGAGATTTTATTATCAGTACAGAAAAAATGGTTGGAATGTGAAATGTAGGCTGTGAAATTTTTGAAGGCATGTGTACGACCGTCCTGCCTTGCTACTGTCCCTTATTATACTACCACTACTACTACCACAAACCAATGGCGGAACAACCTAATGATGGTAGCTGAGTCTACTACCGTTCCAGTGGTACCTATAGAAAAAAATTATTGGTGGTCTAACCTGCTCGCTACCACCACATAAAATAATAATAATAAAATCTAGCACCATATGAACCCATGGTAGCTCAATGCAACCGTTCCCCAATTTTTTCATCCACCATTCCTGATACCATTCGACCCTACTATAATGCTAGAATACCTCCTACCACTTCTATTCCCTGGGCTATGTGACCATGATCATTCCACCATTCCAAATACACGATAGTACAATTCCTCCTCCCACTGTTACCACTCAACTGCACGTCCTTAGATCACCGAGAAGAAACCCAAGTGCTCTTTATTGATCCCTCACTAACCACTGATGCTGGATCTCTGAGGTCCACTGGTAATGAATAAGGTCTCTACCTCTGACCACCGTGAAGCACCGCCATGGGAGAAATATTGAGTGCATACCACTGAGGAAGTTGAACCCAAGATCCACTATCGTGACTATGAAGACTAAACCCTCACTGTGCTGAATCAAAGTAGGATGAAAGATCCACCACTGTTGACATTGGGAATAATACTTGAGTAAGATAAATCTCGACATCCCACTTCCATGAAGGCTACTATGAAGACCCGAGTTCCATAGAGTAAATAAATCACTACACCGCCGCTCCTAGAGATGATGAGCACTATTGAGAAAGATTACTAGAGAAGATTAGAGGAGACCCACATGCTTGAAGAAGAACACCCCTCCTATGAGATGAAAAAAGGAAGAATAAAATAAAAATAAAAAAAAGAATAAAAAAAAGAATAAAAAAAAGAAAATAAAAAAAATATATCTATGTTATGATAAAATTTAAATAAAAAAGAAATAAAAAATATAATAAAAAAATAAAAAAATAAGAAAATAAAAAAATCTATTTATCTATCTATATATATAAATAAATATATAAATAAATATATAATAATTTATCAATAAATTAGTTACTATTTTTTTATGTTTGCAGGTTCGAAGACACAACTCACTACACCTTCAAATAGTGTACAACATCACTAGAATTATCTCTAAGGCGTACACGTGCAATCATGGGATGAAAATGTCCAAGTGAATCCATCCAAGCTGTACATGTGGAATGAATTAGAGGATTACCTCAACAATAAATGTGAGGATGAAGAAGACCACTACTTGAAAATTACAAACAATTTCCCCCCTTACCCATTAAAAACATTTGGCATCCACTGATCTACTTTTTAACTTTTATCTTCACTTTCATTTCTGCATTTTAATCCAATTCTAGTTCTGTTTCTCCTTTGTCCATCATGGTGTTCTTTTCTCCCCCTGATTTCTTTGTTTTTATCACCTCTCTAATTTACCAATGATCTAAATCTCTGTGATCATGGAGAATTAACCCATTGTGGGTGGTCTTTGGGGAATCACAGTGGTGAGAGTGAATTTTTGTGCTTAAATTTATCATCCCATTTATTTCTAATTTAGGTGCGACAGTAGAGGTGGAGTGTGGTTGAGGAGATCATCACTATGTATTCCATTAATCCTACTACACTACTCTATTTGTTGTGATTCAATGACTCCCTCCCTATGGATCACACTTCATACCAATGGAGTCATGTGATATCAATGATATAATGGTACGCTGTTTCTTTCGAGTGAGTGAGTAAGTACATTCACTCGATTGAGGAGTGTACTTTCCCATTAACTATGAAGAACACATGATATTTATGATCTATTTAGGGGATTATTTGATCATATTAGTAGTTTCATACTTAAGGATAACATTGTAGAGTGCATGGACAAATGATATTGAGTTTGGGAATTGAGTTAAAAGATTTAGAACAAATGTAAATGATGATCTAACCCACTAGAATTCACTCTAGGACCACCTTCATTTCAACATGATTGTGTCTTCTATTTTTTTTGTTAAATTTATCAAATCAAAAATAAATAAATAAATAAATTTATAGATGATTTATAAATTAAAAAAATGAAAAGAAATATTAATAAGTGATTTAGAATAGTGAGAATTCGACCTACACATACTCCTTGGGAAACAACCTTGGTCAGCCCTATGTTTCACTCCAAGTTTAATAAAATAAAAATTTCTATTTGACCATGGTCCGTAACAACCACGTGATCATAATATTTCTTCTATCTCAAACATGAAATATATAATTCTCTAAGATAAAATACAGCGTTTGATGTTGACTTCCTATCATATGTTGATCTGACCCAATCCATATCCGTAAATCCCAATAATTACTATTGTGATATTTAATTGTAAAAAATTTGAAACCAACTATATATTTGATATAACATAGTATTATTTTCACCAATTTCATATGGAATTAGTTGGGATAACTTTGATACCTTGTGGCCTGAAAAGTAATAAAAATAATACTAGGTTTTATCCCTATTAAGTATAATAGGATCGTAATGATTTTCCTATGATCTATCACATTGAACTCTTTTCTATTGTCATAACTCTAAAATTTATCTAGGTAGAAAATAGTGTTTTCATATAATTAAATTCCTCTATTAAAAATTTTCACTACTATAAAAACACCCTATACCCGTGGTTTAGAATTATGGGTATAGCCCCTAAAACCATGGGTATAGCCTATACCCATGGTTTTAGGAATCGTTGCATGGTGTCGGTATAGACCTATACCCAATCATGGGTCTAAGACACCTATAGCCACGGTTCTTAAATAGTTGATGTAGTAAATTTAAATGGAATGATCTATACCCATGGTTTGACCAAACCATGGGTATATACTTATACCCACAGTTTGGTCAAACTATGGGTATAGGTCATTTATTAAAAAAACATTATCCCCTGGGATTTGATCCCAACACCTCCCATGTATAGTCCAGTGACCTTACCAATATCATATATTCCATTTTATGTTCTTATTATCAATATATATATATATATATATATATATATATAATTTATATTAAAGTATTTATTATTATTGTTATTATTATGAACAAATAATGGGACAACCTATACCCATGATTTTTTCAAATCGTGGATACAGTTTCATCCTGAGATGTTTTTACCAGGAAACCTATTCCCATGATTTATAAAAATCTTGGGTATAGCCCAACTTATACCCATATTTTTGGTAAAAAATGGGTATAGGTCCTTCCCAAAAATTATTTTCCTGTGAAAATTATACTCATGGTTCTCCAAAAAATGTGGGTATAGGTCAACCCTATACCCATGATTTAAAAAAATCGTGGGTATAGCCCAACATATACCCATAGTTTTTGTAAACCATGGGTATAGGTCCTTCCCACAATTTTTTTCCTGTGAAACCTATACCCATGGTTTTCCAAAAACTATGGGTATAGGTCAACCCTATACCCATGGTTTTTGAACAACTGTGGGTATAGGTCATTCCTAAGAATTTTTTCCCTAGGAAACCTATACCCATGGTTTTCCAAAAATCATGGGTATAGGGTGGGCCTATACCCATAGTTTTTGTAAAATCATGGGTATAACCTTATTTTCTAGAAGTGTTTATCAACAACTTATTTTTATATTTGGATTAAGAAAAAATTATACCATGCCTTGTATCACCTATAAACCAAGGAAAAAATATTAAATATCCAATCATATACATTTTAAATTCACACATCATGAATTTTTAAAAATTATTTCATTTTGATTCATTAGATCCTCCAAATATTATTCCATCAATATAAATGAGCAATATCATCCTTTGAGAATTCATATTTTTGATATATATATTATGATTAAATCATAAATATTGGTGTCTAATATTTCTCAATTATTGAGAAATCCTAGAATACCAAACTATTGGTTCCTACATCAGCCCATAAAATTTCTTCTTTAACTAGAAACTTTTTTTCTCATCCTCATGAACAAAAAACCATCTAGATATTCGATGTAAACCTCATTTACAAGGAATGAATCAAGGAATTCTGATTTGATATCTATTTGTTAAACATTGAATCTCCTTTTCACCACTATTTAAAAGAATAGTAAAATAATATATAATCTAGAAAGGTGATAAAATATCTCATCTGTATTAATTCATTCAATCTGGGAATAACATTTACACACAAGTCATTACTTGTTTTGAATCACTTTTCCTTCCTCATTGAGTTTGTTATGGAAAAACTATTTGTTTATAATAACATTATTATCCTCCATCATCAAATTTTTTCCCCAAGTTTGGTTATTATTTATTTGGTCAAGATATTCATTCATACCCTTGATCCAACTCTCATCCTTACTAGCATATTCAATGATTTTAGGTTTTACTTAAGATAAGATTGAAGTTTTATATAGAGATTTAATTATTCATGTTTACATTGTAGTTTTCTGATCACTAATAATATTTTATTATTTTATTTCATCTCAACTTATTATCTTTCATATAGATGATGATATTACTTTATCAAATTCATCGTTGATGTCTTCTTTAGAATCATCACCAGACCCTTGTGTTCCCTATGGGATGCTAAACTCTTCATCACTTTACTCTATAATTTTCTCTCCATTTTATTATAAAATATTCTCATTTTAAAAAATAGTGACATATAATATATCAATATTTTTTCTAAGGTATTTATTAAATAATTTTAAGCCTTTATCTTAGATAAGTATCCATGAAAGATTCTTTCTTATCTATAAGATTCAAACTCTTGGTGTCTCTTCTCCTTATTGAGAATAAAGCATTTAATTCTAAAGTTTTAAAAGTATTTCAAAGAAGGATTATTCCCATTCCAAAAATCACATGGAGTATTTTATTTAACTTCATATAATAAGGATCTAATGGTGATATAGAATGATATTAAGATTCATTCCTTCTAAAACTTATCTGATAGAATTTTCTCAATTAGCATCGTTAGATCCATGTTATTGATGATCTAGTTTCTCCTATAAACTACACCATTTTATTGAGGAGTTATTACCACTAAAACTTGGTTACTTATCCTTTGATTCTTAATATCAAATTACACTTGGATATTGAGAAAATCCATGCCATTATCATTTTGTAATTTTAATATTTTCAGACCAAGCATCTTCTTTTCCAATATCCAGTAACATATAATAAAATTGAACACTATAGACTTGTGATAGATCAACATAAACCATGAAATCACACTGTAATAATTAATTATTAACACATAAAATTATTTTAAATTAATTAATCTTGGTGATATAGACCCACAAACATCAATATGAATCAACTCGATCAACTATATTGATTTTCTATTTTTCATCCTGTAACTCTTCCAAATGATTTTCCCTTTTGAAAAACATATCATGTACAAGTATGATTTCATTTTAGTTTTTGGAAATCATGTTCTTATTTATATTTCACTATATTAAATAATAATTTTTTCCTCAAATGTATAATAATTTTGTTACAAAACTTGTTTTCATCCTCCATGGATAGAAATCACATGCCTTCTTCTCCCCTAATGAGGTAGAGATTCCCCTTTGTGTTCTTTCCCTTCATTAAAATTTCATTGTCCTTACCTTTTATGATATAAGTATTATTATAAAAGTTTATTACTTTACTCAATTGAAAAAACTATCTAACACTTAGTAAATTGTGACCAAGTCCTTCAACAACCAAGACATCCATGCGTCACATGTCTTTGCATCCAATTTTGGATTTCCCTAAGGAAATTATTTTTCAGCCTTCATCAATTAAAAAGCTTACATAACCTTATTTTTCATAATTAATTCTAGTAGTAAGACACTTGTTTCCTATCATATGAAAAGTGCATCCACTATTGATAATTCATACTCCATCTTGATCCATTTATTTAAAATAAATCTCTACTAAAACCACTTTCTTGGCCCTTTGATTTTTGATCCATGTCCACTAGTTTGTATCCTTTGGAAGTAAGTATGTTTTTTACTACTATAGATAAGATGGATAAAATTCATCTTGAATGGATACAAATTTATTTTACATTTTTAAAATTCTTCATGGCACCTTAAACTACTAAGAATTCCCACTTCAAGTCACCCTTGGGTGACTTAATTACTACTTTGGTAGATTTTTAGGTATTTCACAAATGAACATTCTTTTTAGGAGTGGGTGATTATGGATTAGCTTGAACCATGACCACATTTTGTTTATAATGAAGCCACACACTAATGTTTCCTTCATTTTTGAAGCTTTTATTTTGTAGGAAACCCTCAAAGTTCTCTATTGAATATCCAGGTTTTTCCTTCACTTAATCTATATCCCACATGATCCAATTTATCAATGTCTTGTTGAGAGTCAAGATTATCTCTTGGTATTCTACATTTCAATATAAATTAATGATTTATCTTTCAATCTCCTCAATGATAATAAATATATCTTTCACTGAGTTAGTCAACTCTTTAATTTTTATCTTGTACTCAACAACATTATTTGATTTTTTTTGGATTCCTAGATTTAAATTTTTTAATATCAACATTTAACCCAAAATTATCCTCTTATTTATTATATATATAGATCCTGGAATTCCAAACCACTCCATTAACCTTATTTTTTTGTCCCTACAAACATATATATCTTCAAGTGTAATATAAAACTCTACTTTGAGGCATCCTACTTCCTTAACTTGTATATCATCACCATTGATTAGTTCCTCTATTTTTTTATGAAAACCACACGAACTTATTCATTGTGGCCTTTGTAGTCCTCAATTTCCTAAACTTATTTTTCTTCCAAGATAACATTCTCTTATGAAAACATGCTCATATTTTGAAAGAATTTATATTATGATCACTTCTTTCCCTTTTCTTCCTTAGATGATTTCTTCATGGGTAATTCATCTTCTTTATTATCTCAAATTTTATTGGGATACTTAGTAGTGAGGCGCCTGAAATTTTCACACTAAAAACAAGTGAGTGGAAGTATCCCCTTTTTATATTTGAGGAAATGAATGACATGAATTTTCAAAAATCCTTTTCCTTAGGATTATCATTCATCGATAGATTCATCATTTCCTTGAATCCCACTTAATGGGATTTCTTCTCTACCACTGGATCATTATCATTAGTCCTAATATCATATGAAATGATGGTGATATGAAGACTATCTAATGTAAATTACTTTAAATACTTATCCTTGAGCATTAAAACCTTTGGATTGAATCGAGGTGTAAACCTCACCAAGATATGATTGATAATATTAATGTCATCAAGGGTTTAATTGAGTCTGCCTGTTTCATATACAATCAAATTCATCTAGTCAAATAATTCATCAACAAATTTGTTGGAGTTCATACTTAAGTCCTCATAATTTTTCTATAGAACCTATAATTTAACATAATATACCTTTGAGTCTCCTTAATAGATGTTGATAAACTTTTCCCATATGGAGTGAGAATATTTACATGATATCACCTTCTTGTATATTTCATTGGACAAAGCTCCCCCTAATGTGTGCATTCCTTTAATATCACCATTTAATTATTTTTGATCTCTCTTTGAAGAATATTAATTTTTCAAGTTGACCATAATTCCATGTATAAAAGCCACAAACAAATCATGCTCAATGATTAGAATTAGTGTTGCATCTAAATTTTTCAAAGGTGAAAGCCGTGTCCATAAAAGATCATAACTTTTTTGTTTTTGAAAATCACAACCATGGATTCCAAAGAGATTATTCTCCTTCAAGATTGAACTTTCAGCTTTGATACCACTTGCTAACCCCACACAAGGAGGATACTTGGGGGTGAATCGAGGTATGTTAAATAAAAAAACCTTCCCAAAATATTTTTTAACTATAAAAAAAACACTACCCACTCCATCATAACAAAATATGGAAGAGATAAAGTATAAAAGAGAGAGAGAATCATTTTTACTTGGTTTACTCACACTAGGATATATCCAAGGAGCACACACTCAGTGATATACTGGTGTACCAAAATCCACTAAGCACACTTCTTGTTTTTTACAATTTCAGAGTGGTCTCACTGACCCTCTTGGTCTACAACCCTTAAAAAATAGAGAACTAATTTCTATACTCACTTAGAAAGTTTACCGGTTCTCCATGAAATGCCCTATTCTTCTACGAATTAAGAAATAGAATTACACCAACCATTACGATAAAAACACCATTTAATAGCGGTTTAAACCGCTGCTCAACGATTTAGCAGTAGTTTTTCAAAACTACTATGAAATGTAGTGTCACAAAATGATTCATGACACTTTTCAAAAATCACCATGAAATGATTTAATTGTAGTTTTTAATTTTTATTAGGTTTTATTTTTTTTTTGTTTTTTTTAAATATTTATTATTTATTATGTATTATGTATCATTTATTATTTATTTACTTATTTTCTTATTTAATTAATATTTATTTATTATGATCTGTATAAACAAAGCATATATATGTGTATGCTGGCATTTGAACCACTTATCTCTTGGTTATTCTGTAAAGACTACCACTCTAGCAGGATATTCATGTTGTGACTAAACAAACTTTAACACACACACATAGAAAAATAAATGTAAATACATATGCATAAATATATTTATTTGTTATTTATTATTTATTTATATATTTATTATTTACTATTATTTATTTATTTATTTATTTATTATTTACTATTATTTATTATTTATTATTGTCTATTATATATTATGATTACATATATATGCTTAATTTCAGCAATAAATAAAAAATAAATAAGAAAAGAAAAAGAAAAAATAGATAATAAATAAATGATAAATAAATAATAAATAATAAATAATAAATAATAAATGATAAATAAATGATAAATAAATGATAAATAAATGATAAATAAATGATAAATAAATAAATAAATAAAAAATAAATAAATAAACAAATAATAAATAGTAAATAAAAAATAAAAAATAAAAAATAAAAAAATAAAAAAATAAAAATAAAAAATAAATAAATAGTTAAAAATAAAAAATAAAAAATAATTAATAATAAATAATAAGTAAATGATAATAAATAATAAATAAATAATAATCATATAATAAATAAATAATAAAAAAATAAAAAAAATAAAATAAAATAATAATAATAAAAAAAATTTTAAAAAATAAAAAATAAAAAATAAAAAATACTAAATATTGAATAATAAAAAAATAATAAAAAAATAAAAAAAAATAAAAAAAATAAAAAACAACACACACATAAATATAAATAAATATACACAAATATACATAAACATATATAATTATCTATAAATATATAACTATATATAAAAATAACTATATATATATATAGTAAATAATAAATAATAAATCATCAAAAGGGAGAATACCACTACAGTTACAACACAGTCATATCGATAGGAATGTAAATTCATGGAATTAAATCACAAACCTCCTAACAAATATAAGAAAATTGTCTTAAAATAAGTTGAAATTCCATCGAATGTTCAAAAATTAGGATATGCCAACCAAAAATTGAGTTTTAGAGACATTTTGGGCCTTTTTTACTAATAAAAAATAAGGACAGGGACCTCTCTAATATAAGTGATATAGATCTTGTTGTAAGATTTAATTTGGCTGGCTGTAGAGGCCAAACAAATACCCAGATCAAAAGTTATGCCTATTTAAAGTTGAAGTTCAATTTTCAACTTCTCTTAGAATATTAATACATTTTTTATTATTAATTATTACTAAATTATTATCTAATATAATTGTATTTCTTTTTGTAATGTTTGATCTAAAAGGGTTTGGAACATAAATGAGCACTGAAATTAAAAGTTATGGTTATTTGATGGTGAAGTTTGGTTTTTAACTTCTCTTAGAACTAAATTAATCTAGTAGTAATTTATTAAAAAATGTCATGAATTAGTGGTGCTTAATCAAAAAACCACTGATAAAATTAATTTAACAGTGGTTTTCTAAAACTACCACACTAAAAAAATAAAAACAAATCATTTAGAGGTTTTTTTGAAAATGTTTGCTAAAAAACCATCTCTATATGATTGTTTCCCTGTAGTGAACAATGGTGTGATAATATACCCCTCTTTCTTCCACACGATGAATCTCCATGATCTCTAGGAACACAAAATCTTGGATCACCATATTTTATTTCTAAGAAAGTATGGAATTCCTCCTTTTTTGTGCATGATCAACCACTAATCTTCCTCCACTTTTTGTGTAGGAAGATATATATCCAATCACATGAGAATATCCATATTTTTTTTTAATTAAGATCATTAAATTTCATTGATTATAATGGGAAAATTCATTCACCTTGGTTGTCCAAATACAATCCAAATTAATTAAATTCAGATCTCTTAAAACTTTCTAAAAGGTAAGAACCTTGAAAATTGGGAAATCTATCTAAATTGAATTCTCATGGCATGATGACCACCATCATAGTGAAATGTACCCATCTTTCATAAATAATGGAACCAACTACTTCAGAATCTAAAATTTAGGTTATGATTTTACCTTTGAAAATATCTATAGTACACACATCGTGATATAATATTCTCTTTATGGTGAAACCTCCAACTTTCAGTGGTACATTGAATTTTCACAGTCTTCATGTCACGAAGCAACCCTTCACTTCACGATGTGATCCATTATACCACCACATGATCTTAAAACACTTATTATTACATATAATTTATATATTCTTACAAAAAACCATTGTGACATGATTTGATTTCTCATAATGTAATTCTTCATACAACCCACACCAACCCACAACAAATTATCATGGGGTACTCCTTGTGTTGTGACACTATAATTCATAGTGAAAGATACATTATTATGAAATTATATCCATACTATAGGAAAAACCTCTCCAAAATTCCTTTAAAATTATTTAAACTCTATAACACTAATCGATAATGATTCAATGAGTCTTTTAGAGAATTTGAACCACACTTTTTCAAAAAACACAACCCAAAAATGTTTGGGAGGATTTTTTATAACACATTTCACTATAATAATCTTCCAAGGATCACTTACAAGACATCATATGTAACATATGAACCCATATTAACTACTCAAACCCAGCCTCAGGCCAAATAAGAATGATACTTTCCCCTTGGTGCCATCCCCTCAATACCAAAGGCTTGATAAATAAATATCAACACCAGTAAGAACCATGAGGAATGATGTAATAACACCACACTAACAAAAACCACATACATGAAAACTAGTACACTGTAAAATACCATGAATGTAACGTATACAACCATAACACTTAAGTAAAACAATACAATACAAAAAACAACTTGATACAAGTAAAATCCCAACTAACAGCCAACCCATTACCCATGCGACCCATCCTATAGCAGTCTACACTAAGAAACTAACACTACTCTATCCAATCCAATGAGGAAACTTACAAGACACCTGAAACTCAAGTATATCATCTACATAGGCACAAAAATTTCCATGCAAGGGATGATTAAAAAAACCTAGTAGGATTTCCCAAATGATCCCCATGCACCCCATCCATGTTAAAATCAAACAGGCTATAAATTTGTTCTATAAAACATGCCTAAATTTATAAAACCATTTTAAAGAACTATAATAATAAAAAAACATACCATAAACCAAGTAAAATCAATAATATATAATAAAACACCACAAATTAATAATAAACCCACTTATAATAAATCAAATCCAATAATCACAATAATATATTCCAAATAAAATAACCTATGCACTCATGTAAACAACCAAACACCAAGGCAACCCTTAGGACATGAGCAATATCCAAGAATGGGAATCACTAAATTTTTAGTAGACCAACTACCCCAAAACTCACTATGTAACTTTTGATAAGGCCCCCACACCTAAGTGCGAGTTTACCAAAATCATGTCCAAGCCCTCAAAAAAATAAAATAAAAAATATCGATAACATTAACACTTACCCATGAAACTCAAAGAACAACTACAACAACATCATTCCCTATGAAACACAATTCAAAATCCAAATAACATCCATCTTATAAAACTTAATGTACAATGAACACAATGAAATCAATCTTATCCAACTCAATTCACACCCACACAATAAAATCCACCTTTCAACTCAATACACACCTAAATATAATCTCCCAAGAAACTCAATGAATGGGACAATAAAAACCAAGAATCCAAAAAATAAACATTATAAATCATTAATACCAACCAAATACAAGTAACTATTTATTAAACCACCCCATTTTAAATCAAACTTTGTAAATACCCAAATTTTCTAGAAACCACTCATATACCAATAATACCATCAATTTTGTTTCCTATAAAAATTATCATGAAAAAAAATATTTTTGAACAAGATCCAATCTCAACCATAACCATGTTTTTTAGACCCATAAAATAATTTATTTAAAGCTTCAAAATTGAAGATCAAGATCTTAATCACACAGTAGTGTGAGTGAGAAGTCATCTACCTAAATCATGATGTTGGAGAAAATATGCACTACCAAATCCAAGATCCTCACTCATTATAACACTGTTGAAACCCTACAAAAATATCCATGAATCAAATGGGTTTATTCATGATTTAGAAAAACCCCCATGTTAAAACCCTAGATCTGAAGAGAAACATAAGAGAGGAATAATTAATAGAAACATACTTTCTATCTGAAATCCAAACTTCTAAATATTTTAGGGAGAAGATATCTAGAGAGATAAATCCATAAAAAATTACCAAAAATCACCCGAGAAATAGGTTCAACCACATAAGAGTTGAAATTGGGGATTATAGGATTTAAAATCTATTTTTGGGTGATTTTTAAAAGTTGCACATCCTAACTACATGGTATTGGTGACCAAGAAAATCACCCATGAATATATCATTCCCCCACTAATAAACCTACATGATTTGATTTCACGGTCCTAGAGACCATGTGGGTTACTTGTGCAACTCTCCTTGTATACCAAATATCTAACTCCAACTTCTATAACTTCCCCCAAACTATCCCTAAACTTCCCTAACATTTCCAAAACACTCTAAATCACCCCAAAATTATTTAAAATAACTTCTCTCCATGGACTACCCCAATTGTGTTTAATTATTTTCCTTTTATCCAAAACCCATTCCTTATAATTATTCCCTCCTAAAACAATTTTCAACCTTGAAAAACTAGGAACAATACAATCCTTTGAACAACCTCCCAAAATATCAGTATGATAACTCTCCCCACCACTATTCTTTTTATCCTGGAAAAGATGGTGTACATCCTAAGTATCCCAATCCTTTATTGAAAATGACCACTATTAATGCACTCCCTACCATCAAGAATTTGGATATGCAAATAAAAGTCACCAAACCCTGAATAAATACCATTGAATTATCAACCATAAATTCTTGAACACCGTAATACACACCATAACATGGTGTTCTATCTATATATCCAATTAAAACCTTAATAACCCTTAATTATACTCCCACATTAATTCTATAATTACAAATACAAATCAATCCACAATTTTCTCTTAAGTAAAATATTACCCAAAAGGGAATCTCCACCAACCCAATCCACATGAATTAACCATTCATGACATATAATTTCTATAATTTACTATTCTCTTATTATTAAGGCATTTAAACTCATTGTTCAAAAGAAAAAAACTAAAAAATTACCAAAATAACCATCATAATATGAGCATCCATGGTGGAAATTTACACTGCTAAAACACCAAAATGGAAGAAGTGACCATGAAACCACTAAACCCTTCACTCAAGATAACCTACACATGCACCACAAGTTCGAAACCAAAATTCACACTAGACCCAAATCCCAACTATGAAATTATAATCCTTTTAATTCACTTATAAAAATAGTTTATTTCAATTAAACATCATAATTACTCTATATATCCACCCATTTCTATATTCTTTCCCCAACATTCTATCTATGGGATATCCATGGTGAATTGTTTCCATTACACCATGCACGTATGCTTTCCACCAGAGTCACCAACCAAAATGGTGGTTCATACATCCCCATGACTGAGGACCATTGACCCAATATACAATAATAATTCACCATACTAAAATCAACATACTAAAATGTAATCGGTTTCCCAACTACAAATTAAGTATCCAAAGCTAGTAACCCAACCATGCCCCAACCAAAGCTTCCAAGGAATCCCAAAATATCACCAAGGTTTATCATTATGAAAAATTTATCTATCCCACATGAATCCCTTGATTCATAACTTCTAATACCAAGAAAGTTTCTATTCACATAATGATTAAAATAGCTCATCTAAATGCCCAATAATTGGATACATCGGTTGAAAATCCCAACTCTTTTACATAACGAAAACCATATGTTAAACATTATGAAAAAACTTACTCTCTCTCCTCATAACTACTATCACTATTCCAACAACCTCTTACCTATCAAACCACTTTTACTTGCAACATTATCTTATACTACCTATCATGTATCTACACACCAATAATAAATAACTAGGCACCCTCTCCCATTCTATTCACATAGAAATAATCCCTATTATATCATTATTTCAGCACAATAACCCAAATCCAACTATGATACATACCCTAACCTCTTGATAACTTAGGGAAACCAAAAAAACCAATAGATATCCATTGAATCCACTCCACTATTACTTTACTAACATAACAATCCAATAACCAAGAAGTAATCCATATATAAAAAACACACCTAAACATAAAAATACACTAGAAAACCCAAAAAACTAAAAATTTGGTTTAATATACTAATATTTTTTCAGCACAAATCAATGCGTACATCCCTCCTTGTAGGGACCCACAGAAGACCCACTAAACATAACTACCCATAAGCCAAGAGAAGTTATGAAAACTATAGATAAACCAAACCCGAGTCATCAAACATCAATACATGCCACATTCCCCTCTATCTATTATAGAGTACCCACACACAAAAAACTCAGTGATCCAATCCACTATACCCCGGGATAAACCACCTGATATTAATATCAAACCAAGGAGTAAGCCTACTTCATGTCAGGATAACTCACCCATTACCAGGACAATATTCCATACAAATAATTATATCCCAAACCTACTACAAGATATCAAGAATCGATGAAAATAACACATGTCAATCATATTCATAGAAAAGAACTTTTTATACCTGAAAAACCATTTATTAAATAATACATTTTCATAAATCCATTTTCAAGCCACTTTCAAAACTCTAAATATTTCTAAAAACCAAGACTCAATATGTTAAGACACACATTTCAAACCATTTGAAATTAATTTTTACTAACCACACAATTGTAAAAACTTTTCAAACATGAAATAAACTGATGCTATGGGTTTTAACAAAATAACTCATCTCAAACTATAAAAATAATCCATTTTTAAAACTCAAATAAATAAAAAAGAAACCCAACACATATATTTTACCACAAATATGTTGAAATTCCAAAAAACTAAAAAAAGAAAACTTAGGCTCCCAATATGTTTTGTAAAACCACTATAACACACTTAGAACTTTTCAAAATTCCTTTTATTTTTCAAAAACCAACCTAGAAAAATATTTTATTTCAAAAAAAAATATGTTGTAATGACCCTTTTTTGGAAAAAAAATCCCACTCACCACATAAAAAATTCCATCATATTCAAAACTAGGTAAAATTGGCCAAAACCTTGAAAAACCTTATAATGTTCCAAAAATACCAAGCACCACTCCCCTTCTTCAAAACTACCCTAGAAAAACATCTTTCATAGAATACACATTTTTCCACATTTAAAAAACCAAGTTAAACCACAACACACTTTGAATATACCCATTCCAAACCCCTAAAATTTATAACCAAGTTTAAAACATCTTTGAATACCCAAAATCATTTTATTTAGTAAACAAAGTTAAAAAATTCTCAATACCAAATTATCATTTTCAATTTTAGTTGTTAACATAACTTGAAAACATTTTCCCCTAAAACACACATTTTTGAAAACTTAATTTACAATATTTTTAATCCAAAGAATCCTTTTTACTTAATATTAAAATAAATTCAATAACTTTTCAAAATAAAATCAATAAATTCATGAACTTTAATTAAATAAAGAGAACTCCTAAAATTGACCTAATTATGTCTTCACCCAAATGAACCATTTAAGCTTAGTTATGAATTCCTTTTTTTATTCATAATTTTTTTAATTTATATCCCTCTATATGGAATCCTAATAAAAATAACTGAAACGGAATACCAGTGATTGGGATAACCTACAGTGAAATAAAGACTCATATTTACATCCATCACCAATTTACACAACTATAAGTACACATTTACAACCATATACTTTAATCAGTTATACTTTTACTAGCATGTTATCAGAGCATTTCAATAACCAATAGCATATAGAATAATACTTTTTTTTAAAAATCCTAGCACCAAGGGAATAACCCTTCCTATTACTAGGTTTTAAAACCATTTTTCTACTAAAAAAATAAAAATAAACCAGTCACATTTCAATAAATCTATATCATGGTACTATATGATGCACGAGATACAAATCTAATCTCAATACAATTTGGTCAACACACCTTACCTGGAAAAAACCGAACTAAATTGATTCATCCTAATTTAACTGAAACCTCATGTTCTTGAAATCCCTTGGCAACCTAGGTTTCACTATAATTATGGTGATCAATAATTTTTAAATTTTATCTTTTAAGTTCCAACACATCATATCTCCATTCCCATTGGACCTTGAATGAACTAAAATGATACCATTTGTAACATCCTAACCTATCCTGACTACTCAAACCCAACCTTGAGCTGAATTAGAATGCTACTTAGAACTTGGTTCCTTCCCATGACTGTCATTCTTGACAGATAAATAAAAAAAATAGTATGAAACATGGGGAATAATGTAATAACCCTACACTAAAAACAACCACATACCTATAATTCACTATGTAGTGGAATACCATGAATATAGTGAATACAACCACAATACATGAGTACAATAATAAAATACACCAAACTCTCTGATACCAATATAACCTTACCAACAAACAACCCATCACCCATATGACCCATCCACCAATAGTCTCCACTAGGTGACCCCACCACTCTATCCAATCCAATGAAGCAAAGTGAACACAACTTGAAACTCATGAAACATCATCTACATAGGCCCCAAAATTCCTATGCCGATAGTGAGTATAAAAAACCTAGTTATATTTCCAAAAATATCCCTATACATCCCATCCATGTGAAAATAAAATAAGGTATAATTTTTTTATCAAACATTCCCAAATTTATAAAACCATTTGAAAGCACCTTAATAATAAAAAATTACCATAAACCTGGTAACATCAATAAACCAGAATAAAAATCCATATATTAACAATATACATGCTTCTAATAAATCTAATATAACAAAAACAATAAAATATTCCTAATAAAGTAATCCGCAAACCTTTTTAAACAACCAAACCTTGAGGGAACCCTTAGACCATGCATAATATTCATTAATGGGTATCAACAACTCATGAGTGGATAAAATACCTATAAACCTCACCTTATCACTCTTGAAAACTTCCCTATACACAAGTGGTATTTTAAAAACATATCACCTTTACATTACCGACATGGTCCCCACAGCCAAATGGGAGTTTAACAAACTCATGTCTAAGACCTCACCAAAATCAATTCAAAAATATAAAAATCATCAATGCATAACTATGATACTCAATGAATAACTAAAACAACATCATTCCCTATGAAACCCAATGAATAATACAAATAACATCTATCCTATGCAACTCAATTCATAATACAAACAATAAAATCAATCCCATGTAAATTGATACACATCTATAAAATAGCATCCGCCATGTAACTCAATGAACACCCAAATAACTTATCCCTAGAAACTCAATATATGAGACAATAAAAAAAATCTAAACAAAAAACATCATAAATCATTAATATTAATAAAAATAAGTAATCATTTACTCAAACACACCATTTTAAATTACACTTTACAAATACCCTAATTTTCTAGAAACCAATCATGCACTCAGAGAAACACTAGTTTCATTTCCACAACAACCACTCATTACAAAAACTACTTTTGATCATGATTGAATATCAAACATAAAATAATCTATTTAAGCCCCTAAAATTCATTATTAATAGATTAAGAACACAATATCATGAGTGACATTCAACTTACCTAAATCATAATATCAAATCCAATATGCACCACCAAATCCAAGATCCTCACTCCTTATAATGTTATCAAACCACTAATACAAAAATAACCATGAATCAAATGGGTTTCTCTATGAATAAACGAAACCCCCATGTCAAAACTATAGACCTAGTGATAAATTAAAGAGAGTAAGAATGAGGATCAACATACCTTTGATCCGAAACCCAATTTTCAAAAGATTCATGGGAGAAGAGACTTGGAGGAAAAATCCACCAAAAATAAATCAAAAGTGCCCAAAAAAGTGGATCTCATGAATAGGTTTCAAAATGGGGGATAAATGAGGGTTTTAAATATTTTAAATATACTTTTTAAATGATTTTTAAAAGTTGTATGGTACTGATCATGATGTTGAATCCAATAAGTGCTACTAAATCCAAGATCCTTGCTCCTAATAATGTTATCAATCCCCTAAAAAATACCCTTAGATCAAATGGGTTTCTACATGTTTCAAAAAATCCCCCATGTAAAAATCATATATCCAAAGAGAAATGAAAGAGAGTAAAAATGAGGAGCAACATACCTTTGATTCGACACAAAAATTTCCAAAGATTCAAGGGTGAAGAGATCTAGATAGAAAATCCAAAAAAAATTACAAAATAAGTGAAAAATGTGGCTCTCATGTATAAGATTAAAAATGGGGGAGAAATGAGGGTTTCTAAGAATTAAAATATGATTTTGGGTTCTTTTTAAAATTTACATGATCCTGTGACCGTAAAAGTCTCCCATGAAACTAGTTGTCCCCCATAAATGAACCTACATGGTTCAACTACATGGTCCCAAAGGCCATGTAGGTTACATTTTTAGTGTTCCTTGGATTCCAAATTTCCACCTCCAACTTCTCCAACTTATCCAACTTCCTCCAGATGCTACCTAACCTTCCCTGACACTTCCAAGACACCCTAAAACACCCCAAAATGATTTAAAATCACTTATATCCATAGTATAACCTAATCATGTTTAATTATTTTTCTTTTATAAAAAACCTATACCTTACATCATAACATATTGTGCTAGTCTTACCACCCATTCAACATAACATAGTACTCTTGGCTCTTTACCGATGCACCATAACATAGTGTGCTTGGATCACTACCCATGCACCAAAACATAGTGTATTTGATTCACTAACCACACACCATATATAAATTATCATGAGATATAATCTTTACCAAATTCATTAGTGAGATATATAATTCTAGGCCCACATATCACATCATAACATGTACATGAATATGTGTTCCATGTATAATAAAAACATTTATGAATCATAAGTAAGATAAACCATGGAAAATAAATCATTTAAAATTCAATTCCATACAATATATGAAATTAAAGAATAATGGGAGTCCCAAAATAAGAAAGGGATAGTTTAAAATGTAATTCAAAGAATAAGTTAATCTTGTTTTCCTAGATATACCAGCTTCAAGAGGGAGGGGGGAATGAATAAGGTAATATTATTGTTCTAAATATTAAAACTTCAAGAGGAGGGTGAGATTAATTTAATTTAAAAAAAATTATAACTCTTTCCCACTCAATATAGTATATAGTTAAAAAATTATAAGTTTTGAACTGATTAGAGTTCAATAAAAAACAAATGAAACATAAATTAAGTAACTTAGTTGTTAAAATTCAACTGAGATAAATAAAAAATTATAATAAGAATAATAAAAATGGAAAACATTTATTGGATTTCTATATGATAATATGTAAACTCCTTTAATGATATTATTAATGTATATTAATAACTCTAATTAAAAGAAATATATACTTTTAATATAAAGTGGTAGGAGTATTGATACACATATCCAAGGGATATAAGTTCTAAAACCTCTAAATTTATCAATATAGATGATCAAAAAATAAAATTTAAATCCCAGACTTCTTCTAAAGATATTGTCTAAAACAAAATCTATCCTTGAAATCTTTCTCATTTAAATGATTGGTAGAAATTTTTATCCCCGTAATTTATCAAACTAAAAGTTTATAATAACATAAATTTATATACTTGAAATCTCATCGATAGTATAATATTTGAATTAAATTATTACAAAAAAACTTAGACATTTTATACGGAAAACCTAATAAATGGAATCTCTAAGAAACATACTGAAAAACTCATACAAGAGGTAACACTTAAATCACCGAGATAGTGCATATCTCTCAATTGAAATTTGAGAAATATGTAATCATATCAACATTCATTACTTTAATCCTCATTCTATATTTACAAGAATTAGTATAACAAAATCCCCAATTGTAATCTTTGAGTTATTTGGGGCTTGTAAAAAACACATGAGCCTTAACTTTATCTTTCATTTAAATTAATTCAAAAAAATTCAATACATACATGGTTCAAAATTAGATAACTGGAACAAGTGATTTGAAGGTTAACTCTTCACACACAACTTAAAAAAAACTTCAAGTTAAATTAGACATAAAATGAATTGTATTGTGATTTTCAAAAACAACGTATACGAAAGAAGTAATTTAAGAGATGAATAAAAAATATAACCCTTTTTGAAAATCACAAGAAAAATAAGAAAAATGTAATTTTAACTAAAATGAAAATTAATTAACTCCCTATAAATTTCAAAAAATATTCCCAATGTAAAATCTAAGAAGCAAACAATCTACCACTTATATGAAAACAAATGTTATCATAAACATTTCCTCCTTAGTAAAAGAAAAATGACCAAACTCCCATTTCTCCCATTCCCTTTTTTTTATTTTCAAAAAGGAAGAAACCAAAAAACATATAGAGTTAAACAATAAGAACAATGCACAAATGTTAAATTAGTGAATGCATTCATTAAAAAGAGTTTAAATTACAAAAAATTTAAAATTTATTTTTTATTTTGATATTTTATATACAAATGTTCAATATTTTCCAACCTTTAATCATAATGAGATATATTATATATTTTATCTTTTAAAATTTTCTTAACTTCACTCAATTCCTTTCTCAATGAAATATTCTGATCTTTTAGATGAAAAATATCAATATATTTATATTTAATGTATTTTTCCTTTATCTTAATTTTTCTAAACTACTATCCACATTCATATTTGAAATTAAACATATTAGTTTTTAACTATACTTATTAATCTAATATCTAATACTACAAAAATAGAATTTTAAAATTAACAATTTTATATTGAAACACAATTAGTATATAATTCATCTTTATAAAAATATATACAACCTATTAAAATATATTTATACAATCTATTAACAATGATAAATGAACTTCAATCCATTACGTTCTATAATTCACATCTAGTAGTAAAATTTATTTTTTTACATTCCCTATAATTAATATTTATAACCTCAATCATCTGGTTTTTCTTCTAGATGACTTTTTTTCCTTATATTTGTTATTCAAAATACCAACTAGATCATCAGACTACAACTCTAATTCTTCTTCTTCAACTTTATTCTAGTTATCTTCATCTTGAAACTACTCTTTCTAAGACTGTGGTATCTTAAATAACTTTAATGGGTTGTTTGGAAGGGAAGATTTGGACAAAAAAGAAACGAAACTGAGTGGTTTCCGTTATTTGACAGGGTTAGATTATAGGAAGAGAAATCATATGGGGAGAAATGGAGAGAAACATTTCTCTCAGAAATCACATTTCAAATCACCCCAAAATTGGGGTGATTTGGAAGGAAACGAATAATCCTACTGTACAAATTTTATTATATTAACTCTTTTTAAAATTAATATTAAAAAAAATAATCATATTTATGATTAATAATAATATTATTATTTTCGTGTGCATAATATTTTATTAATCGTGATTTATAAATAATTATTTTTATAACTTCAACGTAATTTATAAGTAATAATAACAAATAATTATAAATAATTTTGATTATGGACAATTTTGATTATCTTGAATTAATAATTTATATATTTAATTTATATACATAATTGACATGATATAAAAATAAAATAAAATAATCATTGATAATATATTTTTCAAAATTAAATTTATATATAATTGACATGATATAAAAATAAAACATACAATTTAAAATTATAATTTTTTTTATTTGAAATATTTAAGTATTGGAAAACTGTATTTTTAAAAAATATATTTATGAATATATATTTATATATAATTATATAAAGATATTTATAAATATATATTTATAAATATATAAATATATATTAAAAAATACATGTTTATAATTAAATATTTATATATAAATATTCTTTAAAATATATATTTAATATATTAATATATATATATATATAATAAATATATTTTATAATAAATAAATAAATAAATATATATATAATTAAAAATCAAAGATAAAATTTAATATTATAACATTTTTTATTTGGAACAATTGAATATTGGAAAACTGTATTTTTTAATAAGGGTTATTTTTGTCATGTTATCAAAACATTTCTTTTCTTTTCTTTTAAAAATCGTCACCAAACGAGATGGAGAGAAATTACAATCATTTCTTTTCTTTTACTAATTTTCACATCCAAACAAAATGAAAAGAAATCGAAATCATTTCTTTTCTTTTCTTTTCTTTTATGAATTAGGAAATCATTTCTTTTCTTTTACTAAAAGATAACCAAACAGGGGCTAATAGATCATGAAATTCTTATGATATATATTTATTCACTCTCTTAGTTGTATTGAAAGTAGATTCGGTATTTCAATTTTCTTCTAAAAATGAAATTTTAGATTAATTTGAATCTAAATTTGAAGTAATTTACAAATATAGAGAATCCAAAACTTCATGTGGAGTAGTCTTATTTGAAGTAACTTCTCCCACTCATCATGATCCACTTAATCTCTCACCTTTCTCTAGTGGTGGTGGTGGAAGGGATTTAGAAGAATATTTAACATCAACTTCCATAATCTTACTCTTCCCTTTACCTATCTAAGCTTTTAAAAAACTCAATTTCTTCCTTAGTGTCTTCAAAACTTCTTCACTAGGCTCAGTTACCATGGGAAAAAATAATTTATTGATTCATCTTCAAGGAAATATTTTTCCACCACTTTACTTACTTTCGATTAACTTCATATTCTTTAGGACCATTAAATTCTTATTTTTTTAAATCAAAATAGAATTCATAGACTTATATTCTTTAGATTTTATTTTAAATTTACCTATCTTATTTTTTAATTCATATACATATTCCTTATTCACCCTTTTTATCAAGATCCTCTGGAACTATTTATTTCTTTACCTTATCTTATTTAGTAGATAAAAGTTCTTATGGTTCCTTCCATTTCAAAAATTTATCAGTATAATTATTCTTACTCTTCTATTTATTTTATACTAATAAAAGTTTAACTTTCATTCTATTTTTAACAAATTAATTCTCTTCAGAATTGTAAAAAAAGTTTATACACTTTATGGTTTAATCATTTATTATAACCTTCTTAATAATTTTTAGAGTTCTAATGTCTTTAACTCCCTCTTTATCTATAGATTTAATTAATATTTGATTCAAAATCCTTGAATATAGAAGAATCCCCAGTCTCGCGAGGATAGAATAGAAAACCTCTATATAATTACAAATTAACTTAATAATATTAAAATTCCTCATACTATAAAGTAAATCCAAAATATATATTTCCCAAATATTTATAGTGTTCCTATCATCCTTATATTTTAGTAAAAAACCTTAAATCCGTTAAAAACTATTCTAAATTCCTTTTCATGATACACTATCTCATGAAATTTCTATTTCACCCAAAAAAACTTTCCATAGATCCTTATCTATTAAAATTTAATGAAAATTCTTGAAGTTTTTGAAGTATAAAAAATTATTCACCTTTTTTTAGTAGACCGAATGGTTATGAAAAATTATTCAAATTCATAATAAATTCATTCTCCTAAATAATAAAATTCACCTTCTTCTCACCATCTGATTCATAAAAAATAGAAAAAAATAAAATTTCTAGATAATACATGGATAAAACAAATGAAACTTCTTTCTAGTCAAATAAATCGATTCCCAACCTTAAAACCATATCACCTTCTTTCATAGGGACTCATGTCTATCATGCCACTTCAAATTAATTATCCTCTGAGGAATAATATACTTGGTATAAATTTCAAAAAAAAATTTCATGATGATTCCAAAATTACATAAAAATATTTATAAATATAATTAAAAATCAATAACACTCTACAATAAATGAAAACAAAGAGATCTGGGTTTATAATACATTATATAGTAGCACACTTTAGCTGTTGATCTCAAATTCATTAGACAGTTTAACTCACTTCCCATAAAAAGTTATGATGTAAAATATTATAGGATGAATAAGTTTTTAATTTACTCAAATTAAGTCAATTACCTTTAACATTGAAAAGGATAAAAATAAAATCATGAAAAAAAAGCTTTTGGTATTTCATGATTTTGAAAGATAACCACAAGAGAATTATTCTTCTAAAAGTTATCTTTTGATATTAATGGTCGATATTCTTATGAAGAATATGGTTCCAAAATGTGTACTAAAAACATTAGTTATATTAATTATAAAGTTTTGGAAAATATTAACTTCCTATATAAAGGTTAGAAAATAGAAAAATACCCTTTTATAAAGAAGTAAAACAAAGTATGAAAGTCATCTTACATAATAGAAAAAAAACTAAAAAGACTCTTATATATGTATCCATTCATACATAAGGGTAAGAAATTCATATATAATGTTAATAAATTTATATATAAGTATTATAAATTCGTATTTGAGGGTAATAAATTCATATATAAGGGATATAAATTCATATTTAAGAATTATACATACCAAATTTTCATCTTTCATTACTTAGATTTTCCTTTTAAAAAATAAATTAAAAATTCAGTATCCAAACCTGATCATGTAAATAAATATTAAAAAATTAAACCTTTGGAACCCATATATTCTTAAATATTTATGTTTAAGAACTAAAATTTATTTCAATAAAAATAATCTATTAGTTTTGAATCAATAAACATTATTCAAAGAGCAATGATTATTACAATGAACTCCTCTTTGACACTTAATACAAAGAGGTTTAATATTCGATATAAAATAATTCAAATGAAAATGAGACTTTCCAAAATATGTATAACCAAATCCAGAATATTCTCATGATGGTTTCAACTATATAATAATATTTTTAGAACTCTTTTTTCTAGAAGTAAAATTATAAAGAAAATTATTTAAACTGTCAACCTCAAACATAAGTTTAACAATTTCATTTTAATCATCAGAAGATGTTAAAACAGAAATAGTATTATCATTCAACTTATAAGTAAGTTTATAAATCTCACTTTTAGCCTTAGAAACCTCATATTTAACCTTATTGTATTTATTAAAAAGTCTCTGGTAAGTATCTTTAACTTTCATTACATAAAATTTCATTTCTTCACATGATGGTGAAACTTAATCCATACCACATAAATAAGGATAGGTTGAATTCAAAGGCATGTTTTTAAAAGACTCATTAGTCACCTTATCCATATAACACCTTTCATTATGAGATAAATTATCATAAAAAGTAGTTATCTTATGATTTTTTAACCATAATCACTATTTTTTAAAGAAATATTATATGTAATATCTTTATTAATACTCAAGGTTTCCACATACTTAAAAAAATTATTCCCTTTCCATTTATCCAAAATTTTAAATTTACTTAAATTTATTCTTTATCAAGGTAAATCAGGTATAATATTCCTTGAATTATTACATTCATAACATATACCATTAGAAGAATCCTCTCTTATTCCAGACTTTTCATGCCCATCTTTCATATTATTCTCAGTATTAGTTTAAAAAAAATACTATTTTAAGGCATCTATATTTCCAACTATACATATCAACTTTCAAAATTTTCTTCTCACTATTATATGAACAATTCTTAAAAATATTCTTTGAAGGACACAACCTAGAGTTAGAAACCCTATAAGTAGTAGATGAAAACATAACTCTACCATTATTCTTACTCTACTTTTCAATATATCAATTTTATCTATTCTCATATTACATGATAAGACCATTAAGACTTATATTAGTAATATGTTTCATATCATCAATAATTTTTCTCCAAAACCCTATCCTGAAGACCTTGAATTTTTTATTATTTCTAGATAATCCCCTTTTAATTAGGTTAAGAGAGAACCTTTACATGACTCAAGATCCCAGAGTACATAGAACTAAGGCTCAGAGGTAAAAAAACCTTCTGATACATGTCCTAAATTCCTATAGTCACACATGCCTTTTGATATGTGCCCCCTAAACCCCTACATAGGACAACCCCTCCTTCACTTACTAATATTTTCCACTATCATGTCTCCCTAAAGTTTCATCCCTAGTCTTCAATCATAACCCCTCATAGGATTATTTTAATAGGTTAAAGTTTTGGTGCACTAAAGATAGACCTTACATGCCCAAAAGACATCACTTGACCATACTTTCACCATCTTGGACTCCACCAGACTAGAAGCTACTCCAGTACAAATCCTAGAGGACTACCATGGATGGCCAGAGGGACAGTGGTCTTAAGGCCCAAATACATGTCTCAAAATCCATGGAAAATGAATAGAACCACTACTATAGTATGCACACTTATATAATGCTACATTAATTTTTATGTACCATGAAATTCCTCCATTACTCGAGTTTAAACCTAGGTCTGATGTGGAATCATGAAGCAACCTTGCTACTCAGGTAGGCCCCCAACTGTAATTACTATTCTCTTAGACTTCTGCTCCTTCAAAAGCATATCAATAATTTTCTCAATAATCCAATCATTCATTATATCAATCTCATTAATATATTGAAATCTATTAATAGTAGTCATAAATTCTTGATGAATTTGTGCAACTGAATCTCCAGGTAGAAAATCAAAAGACTAATAGTATTCCCTCAACATCACTATATTAGTCTCAATAACCCTAGATGTTCTAAAATGTGTAACCTCAGGATTTTTCCAAATACCATATGCATTTATGACATAATACACTTTATTTTATATACTCTATTGTATAACACACAAAAGAGTATTGTGAACTCTGAAATTCAACTAAAAATTAAACTTCTCATCATGACTAAAATTCATAATCAGTTTGGCTAGAATGTTATTATCAATATTCAAAATAAGATAGTTAACATATATATTGTTAGTAATAGAAGTATCTATATGATCTCTATAATACTCATAGTTTTCTCCATAAAAAATATGTGGCTAATTTGGATTTAAATTATATAAAGTTATAATTAGTAAAGTACCTTCCATAGAAAAAAATATTTACTCTATTACATGTTAGTGTAAGGAAAAATAAACAAGCTTTATATAATAAATATCATAAAAAATATAGAGATATTCTCTAAGACCAAATATTGTTCTAAATATGGAATCTTATAGGGTGGGGGGGTGGGTGAATTGAAGATTAAAAAAACCTAAATTTTCTTCTCACTAAAGATAGTAATAAATATATAAATCATAAGTTTGGAACTGGTCACAGTTTAACAAAAAAATTAGTAGAAATTATTTAACTTTAAAGTTAACACTCAACCAATATAAATAAACAAACTAGAATATGAACAATATAAATGGAAACAATTCAAAGGAGTTATAGATGAAAATAAATAAACCCCCTTAAATATATTATTAAAAGATATTACCATTTATAATCAAAGGAACTCTTTAATTTTAATGCAATGTGGAAGGAGGATTAGTACCTAGATCTAAGGGATACAAGTTCCCAACCTTGGAACTTCATCGATCTAGATAATCGAAAAATACTATTCCAATCCTGTACTTATTCAAAAAATGTTAGAAGCACCAAACTCTATCCTTGATATCCTCTTCAATATGATGATTTATAACAAGTCCTATCCCGATACTTATTTGAATTAAATGTTTGGAATATATTCCTATCCCTAGAATTTCATTGATCATACAGGATTGTAATTAAATAATTACAATAGAAATATTAGATATTTTATAATAAAATCATCACAAATAGAAGCACTAATAATCACACTAAAAACTCATATAATAGGTATCACTCAAATCACTGAGATAGTGCAAATATTTTTATTTAAAGTTGATAAACATGTAATCATATTAATATTTATTCCTCAAGTATTCAATCTTAATTTATAAGAATTTTTGTAACAAAATCCCAATGATAATCTATGAGTTATTTTTGACTTGTAAAAAACATGGAAACTTTAACTTTATCTTCTATTTAGATTAATTTAAAAAGTTTCATTACATACAGGGTTTAAAATTAACTCACCAGAACTAGTGATTCATAAGTTAAATCTACAAAAACAACTTAAAAAAAATTTCAAGTTAACTTAAACATAAAATTAAGTGTATTATAATTAAAAAAAATGATACATTATAATTTATTACAAAATAACTCAACACATTCATAAATAAATTACCATTAAAAAATGTGATATAGATTTAAGTAAAAGATAGATCATAATAAATAATCTTTTAAGGAACCATGTTAATGAGAATGTATAACAACCCATACTTTTCATACCTAAATATCACATCATTTTAAATGAACATTCAATACATAACATTATGATCCACTCCAGAATAGTAAAGGTTTAGTGTCTTTGGAGACTAGATGCATAATCTTCTTATTTCATGAAATATGTCAATATATCCCACAAATATCTTCCCACATATTACTCTTCTTAAACATAACCTACTTAAAACCTTTCTTCATAACTTGGGGAAAAGAAACATAAGAAAGGGTGAGATCATATGCGTAGTATGGGAGAATAAGGTAGATATCAATGATCACTTAAACATAACATGAGTATAAGGGAATGATCATGTTATATTAACATTTGAAAATACATACCCATCATAACATAGATCACAATCTTGAATCATGGCATAAATATTTATAGTTCATAATACATAAATCATAAACAAATAAAAGAACATGATCCATGGGAGCATAACTTTGTCATAAGAAATAAGTTTGTGATCTACAAATATTCAAAGAAAATAATTTCCTTAGACAAGGATCACTTACAATAATATCATAGTGGATTGTTTTCACTCCCCATTCTATCATATCCTTATTCATGGTTCACTCGCAAGACTATCATAGTGGATAGAGTCCCTTATTGAACTAGGTTCACTCCCCATTCCAGTCCTTATTATCTCATGAGATATCCATATTTACCCAATACAATGGAGGGATATATAATTCCAATTACACCAATAACTTAATCATAATACATCCATATGTGTTCCAAAAGGTCCTAAATAATTCATTATATATCATAAACTATGGAAAGGAAATGATATTCTTAAATATTTAAAAAATTCATCATATCACAACTCATATAAAATAAATAGTTTCATAAGAATATCATTATCATAATAAAAAACTATCTAGAGAAATAATTTTTATGTTATCATTGGATCGTATTCCCATTTAATAATAAGTAGCATAAAAGTATTTCATCTTAAATGAAAATTACTTTAAAAGATCATTTGAAATATTTCTTGAGAAGAATAACCTTTTCATTTTGATATCACTTCTCTAAAATCTAAACATTTCAAAAATATTATTGAAGAAATTTTATTTGAAAATAACCACGTAAAATTGTAAAATAAGCTTAAAAACATTGAGCATTAATGATAGTAGGAAATTATATTCATGCCGTTCACGTTAAAACAAAGATCCCTTTAATATTTTCAGTAAAATTAAAATATATCTCATTCATAAAAAACAAGAAGATTCATTTTAAAATATTTTTTTTAAAAAATTATATCATGGGTAAAAATAACTTTAAAAAATCATAGGATAATACTAAAAAATTCTTGAAAAAATTTATATAAAACCTATACATTAAAGAAAATTTATTTTTGACCAAAGTGAGAAATAAATCCCAATTTCCTTAAAAAATAATTTTTAGTCTCTTGAGTACTTAAAGATAAGTAAATGAAAGGAAAACATATAATATATATAAATAAACATAGTAGAGGAAATTTAATTAGGTTATTTAGAGTTATATCATAAAATTTCATCACTGAAAATCTAATCATAAACAATCCCTGTAAACAATGAGACTGGAACATAAAACCCTTACCTCAAGTATCATATTTCTCCACATGTGTTCAAAAATCCTATATAATAAATATATTATAGAACCATAATAATATATATAATATCATATATTATTTAATTATACCATTTTCCACCCATTTATTAACAATTTGTTATAAAAACCACTGTTTTGGGTGATAACTACTTCGTTTTTCTTGCATGTTTTGATTTGGCAATCCCAATCCTTATAATTTGATCAAGGTTCCATAATATTCAGAAATTTAATCACATAATGAGTATAAGATGTAATAATTAGATTTAATTTTATAAATATTTTTATAAATTAGTGATGAAAAATTAATTACATCACTTCATAGAGACGATAATCTGTATGTATGCACGAGTGATGTTTCCACTTTTTGATGGATGAAACAAAATAAAGGTAAAACATAAATCACATTTAAAAAATATAATAATATAATAAATAAAAAATATATTTATTTAATATAATAATATAACCATACTAGTAAATTTCTAATGAAAAAAATTACACCGCTACTCAGAGATGTTAAGATGTATATATGCATGAGTGATGCTTTCACTTTCCATGGGATGAAAAGAAGGTGGATAATGGTTGTCCTATCATCATAAAAAAATTTAGTATATTTAAGATACTCAATTAATTATTTTATAATTGATACTATGTATTTGGAGGAATTATAAGAAAAAATAAAATTGAAAATTATCGGTTAAGAGTTATACCTCTTTGTTAAGAAACCTCTTTTATTTTACATCTCAAGACCTGAAAGGATGGTATTTTTTCAAAACTAGAAGATAAAGGTTGTGTTGATGGAAACTAGGATGATATTAGGTTAGGTATTTAATCATATATAAGTCTCAATAATTATAAATAATTAAGGATATGAGGTTCTATTTTATAAGTGAGGGGAGGGGTACCCTTGGAATTACTTAAAGTGTTAAATTAATATAAATCAATTTTCATGAAAAAATGGATCAAAATTGATATAATTAAAATATAATATTATTATGAGTTTAAATACTCTCATAAAATAATTTTTTATCATGTTTTAGTTATTTTTTACCTTTATCTCTTAGTTTTAACCCCCATTAAAACTTTTGACGATTACCGTGATATCAATGTTTTTTACTCTTTAAGGGTCAAGAAAGTTATAATAAAAGGACAATTGACTCATAAGTGGACCATGATTTAGTGTTAATCACCAATGAACTCAACATAAAAGATAAAAAGGTTAAAATCTTGATATTCCTCTTGGGGGATTTAATATGTAGGCAGTGACATAGGCACTGATGTAGACATGCAATGATGTTAGCGGCGACACCAGGTAGTGATGTAGAAGTGGCATAGGTAGCGGTGTAGACCCATGTAAATGGACTTAAAGTCAATAAGTCATCAGTATAATAAATTTAATGGGATTGATATTAAGTGTGTAAAACCTTGGATGGAAGAGTGTGACATATCCTTGTGGGCCTAGGTGTTTGTGTGTTATTTCCTTTACTTGTAACCTCTAGGACCTTCTATGATGATTAATGCCATTTTTTGAAATACATGAAATATTATAATGTAATATAAATCATGTAAAATGGTACCAAAATTATATGGATTATAATATAAGGAGAATATTGTCTTATTAACACCACCCAATCAAATTTAGATAAGTTTAGATATCATTTTAAACCTTATCTTTTGGTTTAACCCCTTGGTTAAATAGTTTTAACCTCAACCATGGTAATTACTTTTTTAAATATTAAAGGGTTATAATTTTACTTATAAGGTTAAAACTGGATCTTATATTTATAAATTATGACGTTTTAGACCATTTATAATCCTAATTGTCCTCTTGTAATATTTTTATGTTTTTAAATAAATTAATAAAATATTATTTAACATAAAATGTCATTAATGTTTTTTTGACACTATTCCTTTATTTTGAATTTAAAGTCACCAAGATAGTAATATAATTAGGATATAAACCTTTAAAACATAATTAATATGTTATATTGATATATAAAATTCATGGGAAACTACAACTCACCTAAAAAATTGTACTTTTAGAGTTTTTTAAAATCATTTACCTAGTTTTTCTACTGTATGCTCAAGTACTTTGTTGGCGTTGCAAAAACATTTAAGGTAATTATTTCATAACTAAAAATTTAAAATAAATTACCATGATAAAAAAAATTTATTCATATTTAAAATAAAAAATTATAACCCAACATATGATGTTTTTATCCATGTCACTAAATTTTGTATTTATTAAAAGAAAGAAAGTGATATTTTTGATGTTGTCATTTATTTAAAACTTATAAAAGTCAAAATCAAATTTAAATGGGAAAAAATGTCATATTTTTGAAGTTTGGATGATTATGGAAGAAATAGAATCATAAAATGAAATAAATTCAAGTTTTTGAATGAATTTTATTCCTTATCACATTAGTTTTAACCCTAATTAACCTATTTTACCTTTACCATCGTAATGAAAATTTACTATGGTTACTATTCATAGTGAAAAAAATAAAAGTGTATTATTTACTAAGTTTGAACCTCATAATTCCAAATACAAAATCCATTTTTTAAGATTCAATTTCTAGAAGTGGTAGAAATTAATTTAATATAAAAAATGCAAAACGCATTGAAAAACAGTTTTTTCAAAAAAATGCCTTTTTAGGTATAAAAATGTTTTTATACCAAATAAAACCATAAAATTGATTCCAATGAAAATAATTTTATTATTAATAATATAAGAGAAATAATTTTAATTCGATACCATTTTAAAAGAACCTGTAACTTTTTGAATTTTTGAAACAAAAGTACAGTTTTCAATAAAAATTAATATTTTTCACTATTTACTAGAAAATCAATATTTTTAGAAAGATAATATAATTTTTATATTATTATTTCAAAGATGATATTATTTTTATCAATTTTTATTAAAAGTTCTATTGATTAATTATAATATTTTTCTCAAAAAAATTAATAAAAACCATTTTTGAATAAATTATATTTTTAAGAATAAAATGAATTTACTAAAAATTGAGTGCTTAGTTTCAAAGAATTTATCAATAATTTTTTGTTGATTATTAAATTTATAAATATTTCTTAATTTTTTTACATCTATTCATACCTTCCAATTTAATGGCTATATTATACCAATCATAAAATAATAATATTTCGTTATTCATTAATGCCCGGTGTTGCATATTGTATATGCTATCGAACATAGTGTTCTTTTAAAATCTAGAGGTGTTACATTCTACCCCAATTTAATGAAGTGAATATTCACAATTTGAACTTGTTATTGGTAATCAAGGGTTTGATATTTGATAATTAATTTATTGAAAACCCACATCATAAAGAGGGTTAATAAAACTTCCTTGAAAAGAGGAAAAGGGAAATACAAAGGTCATCTAGAATAACACATAACTAGGTTTAGAAATAATAGAACATTAGTGGGAAGTGAAAATATAAATATTTAGGGAAAAAACAATGTCCAAATAATTATATAGAGTGGTAAAGAATATTTATCTTAAGAAAGTGAATGATCACGAGAAAGATAATGACAAAAAAACCATAAATCAATGAGGCATCTAAAAGACAATCAATTCATAAAAAAATGAATGTAATAGGATAATTTTTTTTGTTTCAAGATAATTTTCCTAGATTTGAAGAATTAATTTACCATTTATACTAATAACGTAAGGATATATACTTGCTTGAAAAGTATTATTTCATCCTTTAATCAATTTCTACCATAATCTCATCTTTTTTTCGAAATAATGAGTATTTAAGATGAATTTTTTCAGGCATGAAGCAATAAAATCTTGTAATAGATCACATAATCCAAAAAAAAGGATAGAAACATATTCTTAATATCTTTAAACATTAAATAAAACCAAAATAATTTTCATAAGGTAAGATAATATCTAGAATTTATAAACCTTCATATGAAGAGATAATACATTTTACTCCAAAATTTACACAATAAAACCAAAGGTTCAAATTAGACCATTCCATAAATAAATAAACCTAAATCCCAAATTACCTCAATAAACTCAATATTAAGTTATTTTTTAACTTAAAGGTTATCTCACACCTTTCATCTTACACCCCCTAAAATTAAATTATATTCTTCACAAATAATCTTTCATGTTAAATCACATGTTAAACCTAAGGGTTACATATACCTCAACCCAATGAAATATATCAAAAATTATCATTAATCACCATGATATACTACTATATGATCTTATAATATAGTTAAATTCACCAAAATATCATGAATCAAATTTAGATACTAACATAAAATGCAATCCTTAGGTTGGCCATAAATATCTCTAAAAATATCACTTAATTATTGAATCACTTTTCAACAATCAATATTATCTATATCCCACTATCCAATTGACCATAATTAACTTAATATTAAATCATATATTAAACCAAAGGGTTATTTAAACCTAAATATATTATTCTTTCTAAACCCCAATAAAAGTTTCAAGTCACCTCCAAATCCCATCACATAAAACCTCAATGAAAACATAAATGCTTAAAAACTTTATAATATACTCCATAAATCCAAAAAATGTAGTAAAATTCACCAAATATAACATAAATTACTTTTTCATAAAATCACCAATCAATTCCAATGTCATAAATACTATCCAATTTACATCATCATCTCTTTATCCCAACTAAAAATTATTATCTCAACATCAATCATGTATTAAGGGTTATTTGTCTCTCAATCACGCGACTCCCAAAAAAATCCCTTATCACTAAATATATTTTAAAATTCTTAAATATAAACTATCATGAAAAAATAATTAGATATTTCATGATTATAATAACCAAAATATTATTGATATAACACTTATACAACATAATTCTTGAATCCCAATACATAAATACTTCAATACTTTCAATTTAATGATTGGAATAATATAGGTCATTAATTGGTCTCTGAGTCAACCCATGGATTTTGGAATTGGTTTAGATAATTTCCATATTTTATGAACATAATACATTGTACTATAAATGGAACCTTAGGATAAACTTCATATCCATCCATCATAATCTTCATTTTTCCTCAGTAATTACTTGCTTTATGCCCTTACTTTCTACACATAAAGCATTTTATCATTCTATGAGACATTTCCTTGAGTGATACGTCCCACATACTTGACATTTATAAAGTTGAATATTATTTCCTCCATGGTATTTTTAAGATCTCATCTTTTTATAGGTATGTATCTATATGAGTTTTCCTTAATTTTTATTTCAGTTGAGTTTTTCCTCATATTTAAACCTTGGTGGTCATGTTCCATCAAGGATGTATTTCATTTGAATAAACACAATATTAGGTTTTGAAGAAACTTGAGAAAAACCAGAGAGGATCCACATAGAGAGACTTTGTTGGGGAAAATTACTTAATGTTCAAGGATGTATGTTTATTTGAATCAATGGAGTCCAGGTATAAATGTGTCAAGTGTTATCAATGGTTCTTGGTAATATGAGAATATTTAAAGGGGTTTTGGGTTGTTTATAAAGAAAATGGTCTGAAAACCATAGGTAGAACATTTATATGTCATGTAAATGGATTACATGTCGTGTAATGTTCTAGTGTTTTTAATATTCAGATGAGGTGATGGATTTTTTTGTGTATCCCATTAAAAATAATTACATGAAGTGTAACTACATTACACACCATGTAATTCCCCAACCTACTATTTTAAAGTATGCTATATTGCTGAATTTTATTTCATCTTTCCTATAAATTTATCCTCTTGACCCCAAGGAATCTTCCAGGTGATTTTGAAGTACCAACCTACCTTCCATATGTTCCAATTACATGATCAATAATTGTTAATATTTTTTGGTTAGTTTTTCCCTTATCTCCCTTGGTTATCCAACTATTTAGGTGTAATATTTTGACCATGTGCATTGTTGGTTTTGATCTTGATCATTTTTGATCAAGGAACCTCTTGGAAATCATCTGTACCTCTTCCTCAAGGGAGTTTATCATTGGAATCATTGTGTTCTTTGTCGGTTAAGGTAGGGGGTCTAAATATTAACCCTATAGTTTGATAATTTCCATGTATATGAAATATTGTGATTTCACCAACATAATATGAACCTAAATTAATTAAATAATGAATAGGATTATTCCTTGAAGTCCATTGGCTTCAATTTTTTATTTACTTGGATTATGGATACCCATTTTGTAATAGAACCTTGAATATAATTGAATTGGATAATGGATTAAAGAATTTTTATCATAACATAATATCATAGGTGATTTCTTGATATAGAATCCCTAAGTTATGGCTTAATGATTATTGATTTGATTGTTTATCATTTATTATATAAATGAAAAATGAAATGGTAAGAAAAATGATAATTCTTATAATTAACCAATGAGGAATAGGATGTGATATTGTGGTATCTATGCTGTTATGACATGTCTTGTGATATATGTTGTAATGCTTATAGGGTTTTGACACAGATGCTTTAATTCTTATATTGAGTGGGATCCGACAATTCCCATACTGTAATGCTTATAGGGCTTTTGATCAGATGCTAAAATGCTTATATATCAGGCATGGACCTAGAACTTGCACACTTATATGTTGTAATTCTTATATTGAGCGGATTCATCCTAGTCCCATGCTGTAATTCTTACAAGTCTTTGACTAGGATACTATGATGCTTATAGGGATTTGACCCAGATTGTTGTGATTATACCATGGTTATATGGTTATGGTTGGCATGGTTGTGATACATGATTAGAGACATTTTGACATGGATCTGAGTAAAGTTATGTTTTTCCAAGGTTATATGGTATTGGTTGGTATGGTTATGATACATGCTCATAGATATCCCGACATGGAATTATTTAATTAATTAATACTCCTGTTTATCGCTTTATTGCATACACTTCTTATCATAATGGTTTGTTTAAACACAATGGTGTTGAAATACTGAGTTATGATCACACCCTATTTGGGTCTCTATTTGGTACTTGAGTAGATTATGTGGATTTAGGTTTAGACAAGGTCAACGGACCTAGTTTTTGATTTTCTTTGCTGGATGGGTAGGAGTTTGGAGATGGGACTGATGTGGGGTTTGAGACTGGGGACTGTTGAGTCTCTATTTGAGTATGATAGTCTTTTAATTGTATTATTTATAGCATGAAATTTATCTACATTCCAGCACATAATTACATCATTCCTTTATTATTTTCTAGATTATTTAGTTAGATTTTATTGTTCAGCTTTTTTCTATATTATATTGTTTCCATTATTTTTGTACTCTGATATTTATTTATTATTATTAGATATTTTTTGCTATTTTGTAAACTTTGAATCAAGGGGTTATAGTCTCACCACTATACTTATCACACCCACATTTCTATTCGGAATCCTATAACGTATAGGGAGGTGCACTTGAGGTCTCATAACCAACCCTTTCTGGCTATGTGAGAGAGTGTCTGATCGGGGGACATTACAAAGTGGTATCAGAGTACAATGAGTTCCTTTTCTATTTATTACTATTTGGGAAAGGTATAAAGGATACTAGTATGTATTAGGACTTGGTAATGATCTTGTCTATAGGAGTAGCAAACCCATGCATGGGGGAAAATCTGAGTGCCCAAGGAAGGGATTGTTGTTTGTGCTGTTCCCTTATTACAATTGATGTTATTTTACCTTGGGTGATTCACATATTGTGTGAGGTTATTGATTTATGATGTTATCAATTCTTGAGATTTATACTCATGGATTGGTATGGAACATGATTTTTATGCATGCATCATAATAGGTACATAGGGATATAATGACACACATTGTTCATGATAGGGACATATTTATTCACATGTGATATATACTTTCCCATTGAACTGTGATATGAGATATATTTTATACTTGATAAATTGAATGATTTGACATGTCATGCTAAAACAATTGTAATCCATGTTTAGAGAGACCAAGATTCAATGGTTCTCTATGTAGTCACCTGTTGAGGTTGACCTTGTGTTAGCTAGTGTTCTAAGATGTTTGTTTGTATTGTAGAGAAAATGTCTCCTCATAATTTTTGACTTGAGAATATAGAGAGTGGAAATCAATATGATCTTAATGTATCTGAAATAGATATTACTTTAGTTATTGAGGATTGGTTGGATGTTCAGCTTTGTGACAGCTTCCTGAGGGTCATGTGATCCATGGAAAGTGAGGCTGTTAGTACCATGCCTTCAATGTTTGAGCTGACAAGAGAGTTTTAGATACAAAATCCACCTCGGTTCACTAGGTAGATAGGACCCCATGAAGTTGAGTTCTAGATCGATTCTATCTAAATGAGCTTTAAGAATCTTGAGACACTCAATGATAGGAGGGTGAAGCATTCTACATATATACTTTATGAACTTGCCAAGAATTGGTGGGATATTATGGAAGAAAATGGGAAAAAAGATGATCTATCTTGGAAGGATTTTGAGATGAAGTTTTTGATCCATTTCTATACCAAAAATTTAAGTGATGAAAAATCTCATGATTTAATGCATATGAAAAAGGAGGGAATGTCAGTACTAGACTATACTGGAAATTTCAACAACCTACAATGATTTGAACCATATTTGATAGCTGATGAGATATCTAGGGTGATACATTTTTAGGATGGTCCTCATTATGATATCAGGTCATAGGTAAAGGTGTTTTGTCTAAGTATTTTTTAGGATGTGATAAAATAGGAACTCATCACGAAAGGGAATCTGAGGGAGGCCCCGAGTAGAATCTATGGTGTTTTAGAAGGGTGATTTGGGAGCTCTTATTCAGGTAGAAAGAAGTGCCACTATGATATTTTACACTAAAGTAATAGTGGTCATAGCATTTAGGGTAGTGAAAAACCCTCTTAGGATTGTGTTCTATTGCAGTGCTATCAGTGTGGAAAGTTTAGCCACAAGCACCTGCAGTGTCCTTAACCTGTAGTTGAGTGTCGTATCTATGGTAGACTAAGTCATATTTAGATGTTTTGTGAAAACTTTCTATAGTAGACCAATGGAAGGGGATCATGATAAGCACCTGAGTCGAGAAGTGGCTCAACTACCCCTAAGTAGGATGGTAGCTAGAGTTCCAATGTCTGTTCAGGTCGAAGCAGCAGACTTGGTACCCTAGTGAAGGAGTGGTAGACTACTACAACTATCATGGATCCTAGGGTAGAGAGACAAGTCAGATGCACATTATGTAGACTACTCTATCTATCATGGATGTAGGGCCATCTACCATCATAGATATGATATTTGTATCATCTACCATGTCTTGTGTTTTGTTTGATACAACAACATCACATTCTTTTTCAACTGCTTATTTTGCAAATAGTTTGGGCTTGGATGTGGAAATATTGGATGGTTCTTTGACCATTGACGCACTATTGGGATTTTAGTAAGATAATATAAACATTAAAAGGCGTGTTATTTAGATATTGGTGATTACTATTTCTTTTGGGAACCGTTCATGCTTAAAATGACAGTCTTTAACTTGATTCTTGGTATGGATTGGTTAGTTCTATACTAAGCTCATATCGACTATTACCAAAGGAGATTTAAATTACTATCTATAGAAGGAGATAGCTATTTTCACTAGGGTGAGTGGGATCTTTAGGCTAGTTGTGTAGGACCAATTCAGTGTAGATTGGATTATCTCACAACTTAGATAACCGATCTTGCTCTAGATGATGGTGGAATGCAATAAGATTATTTTCTTCCAGTGGTAGATCATTTTTTAGATTTTTCCCCAGATGAGTTATCTGACTTACTACCTGAGTGATGTATTGAGTTCATGATCAAGTTGGTTCTAGGAGTAGAGTCAGTTTCTATCCCACCTTACAGAATGGAACTAGTAGAGATTTAGGAGTTTAAAGTTCAGTTGGAAGATTTGGAATCTAAAGGATTCATATGACCTAGTACATCTTCTTTGGGTTCTCTAGTTCTCTTCTCTAATAAGGTTAATAGGTATTTTCACTTATGTGTGGATTATCGAAGTTTGAACCAGGTTATGGTCAAGAATTGATATCCTCTTCCATGCATTAATGATATTTTCGATCAATTTTGAGGTGCTAAGATCTTCTCCAATATCAATTTGAGACCAGGTTACCACCAGTTAAGTGTGAGACCATTAAACATACCTCAGACTAATTTTATAAGTAGGTATAGATGGTATGAATTTGTGGTGATGCCATTTGGGTTGACCAATGCACCAACAATATTCATGGCCTCGACGAATAGGATATTTCGCCCATTTTGGATCATTTTGTGCTATTTTTTTCAATGATATCTTAGCGTACTCCTAGTTAATAGAAATTCAAGCCTAGAATCTTGACATCATCCTAAGAACATTGAGAAAGAATCAACTTTATGGAAAGAAAACCAAATGCAGTTTATGGATTAATAAAGGTAACTTCTTGGGCCATGCCATCTTAGAGGTAGGAGTGTCAGTGGACCCATAAAATGTTTAAATTGTGGTATTTTTGGAATATACCAGAAAAATATTCTAGATTTTTGAGATTTCTAGGTTTAGAAGGTTATTATTGGTGCTTTATCCAGTATTTATCCCATTTGGTAGCACTGATGTATAGAATGACCAAGAAAGGGGTGAAGTTTTTTTGATTTGATGCTTGTGAGAGAGACTCTCAGGATCTTCAAGTTAGGATGACCTCATCACCTATCATCACTTTACCTATACTGGGTAAATCATATACACATCCATAGTTGGACTCAAAGCAGTTCTGATGCAGAAGGATTGAGTGGTTGATTATGGATCCAATCCGCTGAGACCGCCTGATAGGAATTACCCTACTCATGATCTAGAGTTTTTAATAGTGGTATATACCTCTAGATTTTGGAGACACTATCTCATGGGTGAGAGGTTTGTGGCATGCAAGGACCATAAGAGCCTTAGGTACATCTTTTCTCCCTAAGACCTGAACATTTGACACAGGAGGTGGGTCAAGTATCTTCAATATTTTAACTTTGAGTTGGCTTATACACCGTGAAATGGAAAAATCATTTCCAATTCATTGAGCTAAAGGATGTAGACATAGTCAGTATGAGAGTCTTGCAATGAGTGGTAGATAATAGACCTCTTTGCAGATATGTATCTCGATGTTCTGGAGTCTCAGGGATGAGTAGCTATGACTTCAACATCTGTTATACCCATTATCTTGGATCAGATCAAGACTTACAAGTTATGTGATCTGGAGGGATCAATTCTTAGAGACAAATAATATGGTGGGGAGAAACCATTAGGATGGTCTCTTGGTAGTGGTTATTCTCTTCTTTTCCATGGCCAAGTATGGGTTCCTACAAGATTAACCAAGGAGGTAATGAGGGAGTTTCATGCTTTTAGATGGGTAGTCCATCTTGGTTTGATAAATATGTATCATGATATCCATAAACAATATTGGTGGTCAAGAATGAATAAGGAGGTGGACAGATTCATGGCTAGATGATTCACTTTTCAGCAAGTAAAAGATTAGCATCAGAGGACACTTGAACTTTCACAACCTTTTCCCATTCCTAAGTGGAAATTAGATGACGTCACTATGAATTTTTTGATAGGATTACCCAAGACAACCCATAATAATGATGATGTATGGGTGATTGTGTATTGACTGATGAAGGTATCCCACTTATTACCTATAAGAGAGGCCTTTATAGTTGATTATATGTGTAGTCTTTATATTCCAGAGCTAGTTCATTTTCATGGTGTTCTAAGGATTATTGTTTTAGAAAAATATCCTCATTTAAAATTTTGTTTTTGGTAGGGTCTTCAGAAGGCTATAGGGTTATAGTTTATTTTGATAAAAAGCTATCACCCTTAGACTGATGGTCAATCTAAGTGAACTATTCAGGTTCTAGAGGATATGTTACAATCCTTTGTTATAGATTCTGGTGTTTCATGGGAGAAAGATATGGAACTCATGGAGTTTTCATATAAAAATAGCTTCTAATAATCAATACAAATGATTTTTTTTATAATTTGTATGGAAGGCCATGATTGTCACCTCTTTGTTGGCTGGAAGCAGGTGAGTCAGTGCTTGTTGGGTCTAGTCTCATGCAGGAGACGTATGCGCAATTTCAATTGATCAGATAATGGTTGGTGACCATGTATAGAAGGCAGAAATCATATGCTGTCCATCGGAGATGACTTATGGAATCTGAGGTTTTTCATCATGTTTTCCTTTGGGAGAAACCTAGATTGGGTAATTCTGTATTAGGAAATAGGGGAAACTAGAACCAAGGTTTTTCAGGTCATTTGAGATATTGTAAAGGGTTGGTCTAGTGGAATACCTTTTAGCCCTTACACTGTGATATAGTGCCATGCACAATGTATTTAACATGTCACAATTTTGAAGATATCATCTAGAATCTTTCCATGTGATAGACGTAACAGATGTTGATATTTGTTCTAATGCATCCTTTGAGGATAATATAATATAGGTTGTGGATCATAGTGAGAATTATCTTAGTGGTAGGACTATATCATTGGTTCAAGTACAATGGCAACATGGGAGAGTTTTAGAGGATACCCAAGATATGGAGTCTGATATGTGAACATAGTGGCTAGAATTTTTTAACGATACCTCAAAATGATTCTTGGAGAATCTTGGGGAAAATCTATTATATAGAATATATATTATAAGATAACATCTTTTTTTAGGTATGTATCTCTCTGAGTTTTTCATTATTTTTTCTTTTAGTTGAGTTTTTACTTATATTTAAACCTTGGTGGTCATGTTCCATCAAGGATGTCTATCATTTGAATTAACACAGTCATAGGTTGTGAGAAAACTTGCGAAAAACTAGAGAGGATCCACATGGATATCCTTTGTTGGGGAAGATGACTTAAAGTTCAGGGATGTATATTTATTTGAATCAATAGAGTCTGGGTATAAATGGGTCAAGTGTTATCATGGGTTCTTGGTAAGTTGAGAATATTTAAAGGGGTTTTAGGTTGTTTATAAGGAAAATGGGTTGAAAAACCATATGTATAACATTTATACACCATGTAAATGGATTACACATCATGTAATGTTTAGGTTTTTTTAATATTCATCCGTGGTGATGATTTTTTCAGAATATCCCATTAAAAACAATTACATGATGTGTAACTACATTACACATCATGTAATCCTATGACCTACTCTTTTAAAGTATGTTGTGTGGATAATTTTTTTCATCTTGCCTACAACTTTCTCCTCTTGACCCTAGGGAATCTTCTAGGAAATTTTTGAGTGTCAAAATACCTTATAAACATTCCAATAATGTGATTAATTCTTGATAAATATTTTTGGTTAGTTTTTTCCCTTATATCCCTTGGTTCTCCAACTATTGTTGTGTAATCTCTTGACTTTGTGCATTATTGGTTTTAATCTTGACCAATTTTGATCTAGGAACCTCTGGGAAATCATCCCCACCTTCTTCCTCATGGGTGTTGTCTATTGGAAGCATTAAATTATTTTCCAGTTAATTTAGGGGGTCTAAATCTTAACCCTATAGTTTGATAATTTCCAATTATATGAAATATTATGATTTTACCAATGTAACGTGTTCCTGAATTAATTAAATAATGAATGGTATTATTCCTTGAAGTCTATTGGATTAAATTAGTTATAGATTATAGATACCCATTAGGTGAGAGAACCTTTAATATTATTGAATTAGATAATGGATTAAAGCATGTTTATCATGACATGATACCTTATGTGATTTCTTGATATATAATCCCTATGTTAAGGATTACTGCTTATTGATTTGACTGTTGATAATTTGTGATATAATTGTAAAAAGTAATTGAAAGACAAATATTGATTCACATAATTAACAATTGAGGCATATGATGTGATATTGTGATATACATTCTGTTATGTCACGTCTTTTGATATATGATGTAATTATTATAGGGCTTTGACCCAGATTCTGTAATGATTATATTGAGTATGATCGACCTAGTCTCATGCTGTAATGATTATAGGGATTTGACTCAGCTGATGAAATGCTTATATATCAGACATGTCCCTAGAACTTGCACACTTATATGCTGTAATGCTTATATTGAGTGGGCTCATACCAGTCCCATGCTGTAATGCTTATAGGGCTTTGAACCAGATACTGTGATGATTATAGGGATTTGAATTGGATTGTTGTGATTATACCATGGTTATATGGTTATGTTTGGCATGGTTGTGATACATGCTTAGAGACATTATAGTATGGCACCGAGGCAGGTTATGTTTTACCTTGGTTATATGGTATTGTTTGGAATGGTTGTGAGACATGATTATATATATTATGGAATGGAGGTGAAATAGGTTGTTGTTGTATTTTATTTATTATTTAATTAACCAATACACTAGTTTATCACTTTATTTCATACACTTCTTATCAGAATGGTTTGTTCAGACTTGATGGTGTCGACCTACTGAGATTTACTCACACACCATTTGGGCTGCTGTTTTGTAGCCGAGCAGATTACATGGATACATGTTTGGATATAGGCAAAGAACTTTTTTGTTGATTGTATTTGTTGGATGGGTTGGAGTTTGGAAATGGGACCGATATTGGGTTTGGGACTGGGTACTTTTGAGTCTTTATTTGAGACTAATAGTCTTTTACTTGTATTGTTTCTAGCATGAAATTTAGTTATATTATAGAACATAATTACATCATTCCTTTATTATTTATTGGATTATTCATCTAGATCTTATTGTTTATATTTTTGATGTATTATATTGTTTCCATTTTTTATGTGCTCTGATATTTATTTATTGTTATTGGATATTTTCCGCTATGTTATAAACTCTGAATGTAGGGGGTATAGTATCTCTAATATACTTATCACACCCCACCACTATTAGACAATATCTAGAACATTGGGAGTCACACTTGAGGTCTTGTAACCAAACTTTTCTGGCCACGTGAGAGAGTTTTGGACCGAGGTACATTACAGTCTTCATGAAAATCCATCATTCTCTTATTAGGTGTATCAGGAAACTCACCCAAGTTGAGTTTGTTAATAATATAATGAGATAACTAATTAGGAATAATCACATGTTTTTTCCTTCCAAATCCCATTTCATTTGGTTTCTCATGAGTATAATAATTCCATTTTGCATCTCATTTAGCATTAACATGAATTCTCCTAGTCCTAGCCACTTATTAAAACCAAAAATCATAGTATGAGAAAAAATAGTCATAGTGAGAAATCATATAACCATGAAAAATCATTCATAGTATATTTAAATAATTACACCTTTTTCAATCTATGACACCTTAGTTTTAACCTAGTCTATCCTTATTTATCATCTATTCAAATACTTTATAATGTTTCATAAGAAAAATTTAAGTTAATCCAAGCATTTCCTTCAGGAGTATTAGAATAGGTGCATAGTAAGGGCACACTCATCATGCACCAGAATGATGGTCAAGATATACTCAACCAATAATTTTTATGGTTATTACCACTATATGAATCTATTCCAAAAACAAATATACATATAATATCCATATATGGATGTATTTCTAGGAAAACCACATAATTTCTACCTTACCAAAACTTTAAGGTGTTATCCTATACTTAAAATTATCTCCAAATTTTTTATCAAAGTTATATATTCATAATATCCAAATATTGACTAAACCCTGCTCTGATACCAACTATAGAGATCCAGAATTTTCATACATAAATATCATATCATTTTAGATGAACATTTTATATACAACATTACGATCCATACCAGAACCGTAAAGGTTTAGTGTCTTTAGAGACTAGATACACAATCTTATTATTTCATGAAAGATCTTTAACATATCCCACAAATATCTTCCCACATAGAACTCTTCTTAGACATACTCTACTTATAACATTTCTTTCTAACTTGGGGAAAAGAAACATAAGAAAGGGTGTGCTAAGATTCTTAGTAAGGGTAAAAAAGGGAGATATCAATGATAATAATAATAAGATCATAAGAACTTTGGGAAAAGAAACATAAGAAAGGGTGTGCTCAAATTCTTAGTAAGGGTAAAAAAGGGAGATATCAATGATAATAATAATAAGATCATAAGGGTATGATAATATGTACTTAACATTTGAAAATACATACCCAGTATAACATATATCATAATCATAAATCATGACATAAATCTTGGCAGTTCATAAGGTATGAATCATAAATAAATCAAAGAAAACGAGTCGTGAGAGCGTGGCATTGACATAAGACATAAGTTTATGGAATACACATAATCATAGAAAATAATTTCTTTAGTCAATAATCACTACCAATAATATCATATTGTATTGGTTTCACTTCCCATTTCATTAAATCCTTAGTTAAGGTTTACTTCTAAGACTATCAAGTGGACAAAGTCCCTTACTGAATTGGGTTCACTCCCTATTTTAGTCCTTATTATCTCATGGGATATCCATCAATACCCAATGAAATATATGGATATATAATTTTAGGCCCACCAATCATATAATAACAATCCATTTATACATGTTTTATAAGATCATAAATCATTCATTATATATTATAACCCATGGAAAGGAAATGATATTAAAAAATATTTCAACAATTTATCATAGCATATCCTATGGAAAATAAATGGGGTTTTTAAATATCTCATAATCATAATCATAAAAAATCTAGAGAAAGAATAAGTATGGTATAATTGAATCATATACCTAGTAAATAATAAGTAACATCAAAGGATTCCATCTTAGATTAAAATGCCTTTAAAATATCACTTAGAATATTTCTTGAGAAAAATACCATTTTCATATTGAAATCACTTCTTTAAAATATAAAAATTTTAAAAAAATTATGAAAAACATTTTATTTGAAAAAATACATGGAAGATTATAAAGTAAGGTTCAAAATATTGAGCGGTCATAATGATAGAAAATTACATTCATGCCATGTATATTAAAACAAATATTCCTTTTAAATTTTTGGTAAAAGTCAAAAGTACCTCATTTGAAAAATGACAAGAAGATTAATTTTAAAAGATTTTGTAAAAATTAAATCATGTGTAAAAATGACTTTAAATAATCATATAAGAATAGTAAAACATTCTTTAAAACATTTTTAAAAAACAAGTACATGAAAGCAAAATTATTTTCGACTGAAGAGAGAAATAAAATTGAACTTCCTTAAAAATATTATTTCAGTATATTGTGTAATTAAATAGAGAAAAATGAAATGAAAACATGTAATATACATAAATAACTAAAGTTTAAGAAAATTTATGATATTATTGAGAGGTAGATCATGAAATGTCATCATCAAAAATATAGTTATACATAATCCTGATAAACAATGAGATTGTAGGATAAAACCCTTACCTCAAGTATCAAATTTATTAATACGAATTAAAAAATCATGTATAATAAATATATATTTATTATAAATGTATTATAAAACCATAATAATATATATAATACCACATATTATTTACTTATAATATATTATCACCAATTTATTAATAATTTATTATAAAAATTACTGTTTTGAGTAATAAGTGCTTCGTTTTTCATGCATGTTTCGGTCCAATATTACCTGTACTTATACTTTGATCATGGTTAAGTAACCTATATAATTTTAATATTTTCATGATTATAATATTTAATAATTATATATACTTTTATAACTATTCATATAAAGTGATGATGAAAAATGAATTACAACATTTTATAGAGATGATAATCTGTATGTACACATGAGTGATGTTTCCAAATTTTTATGGATGGAATGAAAGAAAGGTAAATAATAATTCAACTTTAAATAATCATAATAATATCATAAATAACTTATTTATTTATTAAATCCATCATTATAACCTTCCAATTAAAGTGGTGATGAGAAATAAATTAAACTGCTATGTGGAGATGGTAAGCCGTACGTATGCACGAGCGATATTTTTGCTTTCTATAGAATGAAAAAAAGATGGATAATGGTTTTTAAATCATAATAATAACAATTAATTATATTAAATATGCATAATTAATTATTTTACAATGGATACGATGGATTTATAGTAGGTATAATAAGAAATAAAATTGAAAACGCTTGGTTAAGAGTTATACCTCTTCATTGAGAAACCTCTTTTTTCTTACACTTAAGCCATGAAAGGATGGTATTTTGGTAATAAATAAAGCTCTAAGATGTGTTTAATGAAAATAGGATTATATTATGGAAGTTATTTTCCTATATATAAGGCTAAAAAATTACGAATAATGAAGGAGATGAGGTTCCCTTTTATAGGCGAGGGGAGGGGCACTCTTGGAACTACTAAAAGTATTAAATTAATATAAATTAATTTTCATGAAAAAATGGAGAAAAATTGATATAATTAGAATATAAGATGATTATGAGTCTAAATCATCTCATATAATAAAATATATAGAAAATTTGGTTGTATTTCCACCTGTATCTCTTAGTTTTAACCTCTATTAACCCTTTTGACAATTATCACGATATTAATGATTTTAATTTTAAGGTTAAAGAAAGTTACAATAAAAAAAAAGTGAACCATAAATGGAAACATGGTTTATATTTTATAGAATATCCAATTAAATTTGATTAATATATTATTTTTATTAATTTTAAATCATTTAATAATATATTGGTTATTATAAAATATCATTCATTTCATTTTTATAAATACATGAAATATTATAATATAATATGCATCTTACTCATGTGAAATGGTTCCAAAAGGAAATGGAATTGAATATAATGAGTATATGGTCTTATTATGATCACCCAATTAAATTTATATGGGTTTTAATATCACTTTTAACCATATCTTTTGGTTTAACCCCATAGTTAACTAGTTTTAACCTTAACCGTGGTAATGGCTTTTTAATGTTAAAGGGTTATAATTTTACTTATAAGGAGAAAATTGGATCATAAATGGAAAAGTGATGAAATTTTAGATAATTTATCACCATAATTTAACTATTTAACTATTTTTATTATTTTTATGTAATTTAATAAAATATTATTTACCATAAAATTTTATTATTGTCATTTTGATACTATTCATTTAATTTGACTTTAAAGTCATCAATATAATAATGAAATTAGAATAAAAAACTTTTAAACATCCATAATATTTTATATTGATCTATAAAATTCATTTTAAAATATAAATCATCCAAAAATTATTACTTTTAGTGTTTTTTAAACCATTTACATGATTTTTTTACTCCTTGCACAAGCACTTTGTTATCATTGCATAAGTATTTAAGGTAATTATTTCATCACTAAAAATTAAAAATAAATTAACATGATGAAAAATTAATTAATATTTCAACTAAAAATTTATATCCAAGAATAATATGTTTTTATCTCTATTTCAAAGTATTATAGATATTAAAATAAAAAAGTGACATTTTTTACTCTAGATCTTACGAAAATATTATAAAGGTCAAAATCAAAGTTAAATGGTGAAAAGAGATCATATTTTAAAATTTTGGATGAATATGGACGAAATATACTAATTAAATGAAATAAATACAAGGTTATGAATGAATATAAATCCATATCACATTATTTTTAACCATAATTAACCCATTTTACCTTTACCATGGTAATAAAAATTTACTATGGTTACTATTCATAATGACTAAAAATAAAAGGGTACTATTTAAAAAATTTGGACCTCCAGATTATAAATACGGATTCAATTTTTTTATTTTCAATTTCTAAAAGATTTAGGTCATTAATTTAAGATAAAAACACAAAACGTAAAGAAAAATAGTTTTTTTTTTCCGAAAAATGCCTTTTTATGTATAAAAATGTTTTGTATGAAATGGAACTATAAAATTAATTAAAATGAAATTTTTTTATTATTAATAATATAATAGAACTAATTTTACTTTTAAACTAATTTAAAACAATATGGGACTTTTTGAATGCCTGAAATAATAATGTAGTTGCCAATAAAAATCAGTATTTTTCACTATTCACTAGAAAATCAATATTTTCATAAAAATCCCAAAAATTATACCTAATATAATTTTGATATGATTATTTAAAAAATTATATTTTTTTTATAAAATAAAAGTTTTAAAATTTCTAGAAATTAATTATAATATTCGCTCACAAAAAGTAATAAAAACCATTTTTGAAGAATATGTATTTTGAAGAATAAAATGACTTTACTAAAAAATGAGTACATATTTCCTAAGAATTTATTAATAAATTTTTATGTATTATGACCTTTATATATATATATATTTCATAATTCATTTACTTATATTCATACATTCTAATTTGATGGCTTTGTTATAATGGTTATAAAATAATAATATTTCATGGTTTGTTAAAGTAGGGTGTTGCATGCTGTATACTTTATCATACATATCATTCTTTTAAAGTATTGTGGTTTTGAAAAATTTAAGGTAGGAAATAATCATTAAATTTTGAATTAAAATTAAATAGATAATTAAATTACTAAAAATAATAAAAAAACTAATATTTTATACATTCATGGAATGAAGTTTATAATCTATAATAGGGTGGATTAAGAAGAGAAAGCATGAATTAAAAGAGAAAAAATGTGAGATCGCCTGTTTCATTTATCAAAATTATAGGGTATAAACAAAAATCAATGGGGTATTATAAATAATTCATGTAAATATATATAATTAAAATAAATTTTAATAATAACAGCTAAATTGATGATATGTAATGGTTTCAAATAATGATACACATGAAGTGAATATTTAAAATATACAAAAAGTGATCATAAATACTTTGAGAAGAATTCCCTTTACCAAAATTTTATGAAATGGGTAAAAAATATTTTGAAAAAAGTAAAGTTCTATAATATCTAAAAAACTAGATTATAATCAATATTTTTTTCTAAATAATAATGATTTTAAAATATTTATGAAAATAATTATGAGAGAAGTAATACATTAAAAATAAGAAGGCATGGAAAAGTTTTCCCTTAAGTACATTGTATGGTTTTACATGAATGAAATGATTGTAAGGTTAGTTTAAAAAAATTTATATCCCAAAATAAATAATTTAAAATTTATTTTAATATATATGTTATTTGAGAATAATAAAATCATACGAGAGAGAGTATAATACCTAAAGGAAATAAAGATAGAGAAAGTGAGAGTTCCCTCTGAAAAAAATTAGAAGTTATGAACTATGAATCCATAATAAAGGAAATAATACAATAAAAAATAAAAAATTTAATGTAGACCATTAAGGTATACTTAAAAACTTTTGAGATAAGATATAGAAGTGATGATAGACAACCGAGAAGTAATTCATGAAAAGAATGAAGATTTGGAAGAGAACCCATCCTGGAGGTTATTATTATTAAATTAAGCATGAATAATTGAGATTTAAATGTGTATTTAAATCCATATAAATGGTAAATAAAAGTGAAAAATATAATTTTATTGAAAAATACATAAAAAATGTAATATGGAGGGTTGAATGAGAGAGGAAATACCAAATTAGAAGAGACACCGAAGAAGATCCCATTTCCTTGAGTCTTATCTCACTTTGGATATCCTATTACCTCTTAAATAATTGAATTAATTATGTTAATTTAGTACTAAAAAACATTATTAATTTTTATTTCAAATATTATAACACATTTTTATCAGATTTTATTCATTTATTAGAGTGATGTTTCTCATGCTAATCATTTCGGATGGTTTAGTCAACTACTCCCAAATTATTTCGGTATATTGGTAATATTAAATAGTCAATAGTTTCTATAAAATGATTCAATAAGCTCAACATGTTTCATGGAATTGAGTTCATGGAATTGAGTTCATTTAATTATAGATATAAAATAGTTCAATAGTTTAATAGGAGATTATGAATAATAACAATTTTCTCGATAGGTTTGTTTTTAAGTGATTAAATCATCCATTATAATTTATTCTTAATATCACAATATCATACTAATTTTATCATTTAAGGATATTAAAAATAAAATAACTATTAATAGTTTACTTATACATGAAAACCATTTAAAAAAAAGAAAAGTGGTAAGGAAAATATCATCTCCCACATTGGTGGTATAAACCTACCATCGTGTGAGCGGTGTTTTTAAGAGAGTTTAAAAAAGAAAAAAATAATCAATATATATCTTTAATAGAAACTTTAGAGTATAATTGTAATATTATTTTACTATTTTTATAATGATAATTAGGTATAAAGATATGATAATAGAAGAAATAAAAATAAAATAATGGAATTTTGAAGGTTTACCTTGCTCTTTGAGACCCAGCCTTTGGTATTCACCTCAAGGATTCTAATAGAGGTATTTTAATATATATTAGATATAGGGGATTAAAAAATAGAAACAAAATAAAAAAATTGAACCTAGAATCGATTAAGCCTCATCCCTCACCATAAGGAACGATACACACCCACTGGATCTATTTTATTACATAGAGCGGCCTGAAGACCCAAGTTCTAGATGGCCCAAAGGGCCAACTAATTGTGACCCAAATTACCTTTATAGGAGATAACATGAAGTCCCAAAAGAGTAGCTTTCATAAAACCAATTCATCAGTATTCTACCATGTTTCCACTATTAGTAATAATGGCATCGTATCACCCATCTGAATTCCATGCCACCCCTACCAAAAAGACAGGGCACCCCTCCTTCCCACATCATATATCCATGTAAGAGGAGGTCCAATTGATAGGTTACAATGCACCCATCACTCTTCGAAGTCACCCACCTGGTGATGATCACATGGAATCCCACCACACTATTCTATTCGACTAGTTACACTATACTAATCATCATGTATAAGGTCATACCTTCACCCCATATCAGAATTCTGGGTGGGTAGAGGGCTGATTGATTGGAACTAACAAACCCATCTCTCTTTTGAGCCACCCACCCAGTGACACCTACATGTTTCCTTATTTCACTGTCTTCCCATCAGACCATTCCATCTACCTGGTATTAGAATGGCACTACTTCCCACTTCTATGCATGACCAAAGTATGGAACCTTATTTTTCTTTTTCCCTAAATGGATTGATAAATCCACCATCAAAGGGGAATTCCTGGTTTTAAACCCGGGTCTGATATAGAAATATGGGATGAAATTTCTAGGTTTGGTATTTTGATTATACTAGGCCTTCCAAAACATGGTTAGGAAGGTATGTATCAGTATTTTGGAAGATATTTAGCTAGTTAATAAGTTTATAAGTGAAGATAAATGAGTGGATAATGTTTTTATTTATAGGAAAAGGAAATGAATGTTTTTGAATAAAATATTAATTAATTTATTATTTTTCATAGTGTTTGATTATGAAATATATATTTTATTACCATTAAAAAACTTCCAAAATTGAATGGTATTAGTGGAATATTTAATTCAAATTAAATAATCAAATATAATTTTTTATTAAAATAAAATATAATTTATATTTAGAAATTCATTAATAGGTTTATAAATTAATTTTATTATTTTTAAGTACATTATTTTTATTATTAAATAAAAATTAATCCATGTAAAATATTTTATAAATTATTGAGTCATTTCAATATCATAATAATATCATAAAAATTTCCATATATGCAAAACAATATTTTTTTACTTTCTTAAAATATCAAGTTTTTTAGAAATATACTAAAAATTTACCCTAAGCTAATTTTGATGTTATGATTTCAAAAATAAGATCTATTTTATCAAAAAATATTCTCATTTAAGTAATTATAATATTTAAATTTTAATATAAACATTTATGTTTTACTAAATAAGTTAAAATATCTAATATTTAAAATTTACGCTGATACACACTTTAAGTTATATAATTTGAAATATCATTTTATAATATTCTAATGTTTTTATTCAATCATTTTATTCATGATAAATATTTCTTATTAAATATTTTACTATTCCTAATAGCTAGGCTATTATTTTAATAGTCAGTTATTATTCTAATGGTCACTTACTATTTCAATGGTCATATAATACTTATACATTCTATAAATACCACTTAATTTCTTTATTCATCATTCAATATATTTTCTCTCAAGGTTCTATATTATTTATTTATAAATTACAATCATATTTATAATATTTTTTTCTTTTTATAGTTTTGTTCATAGGTGAGATATTTCTAGGTTACCATTGTATTTCCAAATTTTACTCATGTTAATTATTATTTTAATTATCCTATTACACTATTTTTAAATCTTATCAGGTGCATTTAACCTTCATATATAATTTTTTATGATAAATAAATAAAATATTTATTGTTTTTTTATTTGTTACCTTTTCTTTATTTATGGTATTCCTTTATAGTTAAATTTTTTTTTTTAGAAAACATGTATTTGATAAAGGGAACTAATTAATTGATATATATATATATATTTAAATTCATGGTTCATAAAAAAAAAGAAATGAATTTAACTTTTAATAAAATATTCATTAAAAATTTGGGATGTTATATTCTACCCTCATAAATAAGTCATGTACTCATAATTATCACTCATTAATACAAAATTATAAATGTTTATGACTATTTTCATAAACCAAATTAATAAAACCAAATTTTAACTTAAAAATTAACTAGGATAAGTTCATAATATAATTTAGTATAATAACATTAGAAATTTTAATCCTATGTGACCATACTATTTATATATAACTTAGTACTCTAGAGAAAAAGGTTATCCATCTAAGGATTTACACCTTATTTTTTCTCAATCCTAATTCCTAGAAAAACAGAAATCCACGCCAATACTAAATGAGACACCCTAAACACACACTTTCAGATCACATGATAAACATACACACTTTTACACATAACATAAAATTAAAACCAACTCCTAGAATCAAAATATTAGTGTATTTTGGAACTAGGTACAAAATACACTATCAACCTATACACCACTTGTAACGACCCGAATCCGGAGCCCCTCTACTGGTGCCCCGCAGCCGGTTCACCACATGACCTCAAGTGCGTTTCTCCAAACAACAGAGGCTGCTGACTAGCAGTGAGGGAATTGGTGAGTTGGTAGGGAAACTATTACCTCATTTGGTAAAGTATACAGCGGAAAAACAACCAGACACAATAGCAGAAACAATCAATAGCATACAACAATTGAACTGAACAACGGAAGAAAAAAATAAAATAATAATGATGCAACATGGTACATATGTCTATGGAAAGCAACAAACAACCAACGTGCTGAAGTACAACTGAAAAACAAAGTGCAAAGGAAAACAAAGTAAACTCCTCAACATCGCGAGCCACGGTTCAGTCCCATGCTTTCCAACTCCAGTGCAATCAAGAACCTGAAGTAGAAGGGCACTTGCCCTTATCTATACCTGCATCAAAAAAGTATGTTTGGGACCAAAATCATGGCCCAAACAGGGTTTGAGATACAATCCCAGTAGGAAATCACCCAAAGATTTGTGCCTAACAGTCAATGAATACATGGAAGTAATAAAACAAGAAGCAGTAAACAGGAAAGCACAAGCAGCTACAATCCACAGTTCTAACAAAAAAAGTACACAAGTAAACAGTCAGCAACAAGAAGAAAACAGGTAACCCTATGGTTAGCTCTCTCAGCCTAACCCTTATGGTTCAACCCAAGTACTAGCAACCCTCTAAGAGGCACACACAGTCTCACCCCTCTGGTTCAGCTATGAAATTAATAGACTCTCGGAGGAAGCACTCACCGTCAATTCCCCCTATAGTATCGTATTGTACTAAAGGATCTCTGGGGAAGAACTCAATGTCTCATTCCCCCTGTGGCCCGCGTTGAGGAACTACAGACTCTTTGGGGAAGCACTCATCTTCAATTCCCCCTGTGGTCTCACATCGTATTAAAAGACACTCTGGAGAATCCCTTACGTCAATTCTCCCTATGGCCTGGTACACTAGGTACTCACAGTTTGGTGTGAAAATAAACATGCTCAGCGCGCGTACATCATCCAAATAAACCTCCAGAACTACTTGGCTATAATTATAAGGCTCAAAAGCAATAAAGCAACAGTTTCAATATCCTACAACTAGGCATGGAAACTGGAAAATGCCTAAAAGAAAAACATGCAAGGCAATCACGATAACACAGTATAATCTATCCAATTTACATGAAAAGACCTCTACTCAAGCAATCAACCAAAGCAGGCAATACAACAAGGGAAAAATAGGAAAACGCACAATTCCCATTCAAGGGAGTTGGCACAATTGCACAAAATACTCATCGACTTTCAACAGAAAGGCACAAACCACCTACCTCGATCCTAGGAGATTGATATACGTGAACCACGACGATTGATTACCCTTATAACGTTGTAGATTTGAGAAAACACATAAAACTCTCAACCCACGATAACTCGAAAACGAAGAGGAATCAGAAGATGAAGCTCAAGAAGAAGGAAGATCTTACCACTGCGATTATAACGCAATCGACCATGCTCGAATCGGAGAACGGATGAGGAAACGGAGGCTCGTCGAAGATCCGGCCGTACGGGTCGCTCTCGGATGAACGAGACCTAGAAGGAGGTGTTTCTGTGCGTCAGGTGCGACCCCGATTCATTTAGTGAAAAAAAGAAAGTACACGGCATGTACTTTTAGAGTACACGGTGTGTGCTGGGTCTTTTTCATACTCCACCAAAATCGGCCTCCACGTCACCCCTACACACCATGTGTGTGGCTTGGGCACGACCAACACACGACTTCGAGCCGGATAAGAGTACACAACGTGTACTCAGAAAGTACACGACGTGTACTTTGAAAATTTCCAGAAAGTTCATTTTTCTTAAAAACTATAGAAAAAGGAAAAGCATACCTGAAATGAAGATCCGGGTTCTTACAAACTTCCCCCCTTAAAGAAATTCATCCCCGAATTTGCATAACATGGCGTAGAAGAAGAAACCCTGAACAGATCTGGCCACTGCGATCATACATCGGCCTACCTTTCCCAAGTCTCGTCCTGTACTCGCCCGTGCTGCCATAGCACCCGTACCAGAGGAACAGACCGCCCGCAGAGAACCTTCGTACTGCGATCAAAAATCCGGATAGGATTCTCCTCAAACGATGCATCTTCTTCAAGCTCAAACTCCTCAGGTTGAAAGACATGAGACAGGTCTGAAAAGTAGCATCAGAGTTGAGAGATGTGGAAGACGTCGTGCATGGACCAGTACCTTTGAGGTAGCTGCAACCGATAGGCGATCGGCCCCACTCTCTCCAAGACCTCAAACGACCCGACGTACCTTGGTGAAAGCTTACCCTGTCTCCGAATCCTCTTGTGTCCCAACCTCGGTGCAACATGCAGGAAAACCTGATCCCCGACCTCGAACTCCAGAGGTCATCTCCGCTGATCAGCATAAGACTTCTGTCGAGACTATGCTGTAGCCATCCTCTTCCGAATCAGCTCTATCTGCTCTGAGGTCTCCTGAATGAGACGAGGTCCCAACAAAGCTACCTATCCTGCCTCCAGCCAGCACAAGGGTGATCGGCATGGACTACCGTACAAATCCTCGTATGGTGCCATCTGAATGGTCGCCTGGAAACTGTTGTTGTAGGAGAACTCCACCAGGGGAATATGCTTCTCCCCAAAACCGCCAAAGTCTAGAATGCAAGCTCGGAGCATATCCTCAAGCACCTGGATCGTGCGCTTGGACTGGCCATCAGTCTGGGGATGGTATGCTGTACTTAAAAGTACCTGTGTACCCAAGGCCTTCTAAAGCCCTTTCCAGAACCGAGAAGTAAAGCGTACATCCCTGTCTGAAACAATGGAGTGTGGAACTCCATGCAGATGAACAATCTCTTGGATATAAATTCATCCCAGATCATCAACAATGAAGGTCTCCTTGATCGTAAAGAAGTGGGAAACCTTCGTGAGACTGTCGACGACAACCCAAACATCATCGTTTCCCCGAGGCGATCTTGGAAACCTGGTCACGAAGTCCATCGCAACATCGTTCCACTTCCACTCCAGAATGGGTAACTGCTGTAAAAGGCCTGCTGGTCGCTGGTGATCTGACTTCACCTGCTGACAAGTAGAACATCTCATGACAAACCCAGCAACATCCTTCTTCATACCTGGCCACCAGTACTGGCGATGAAGATCCTGAAACATCTTGGTGACTCCAGGATGAACTGCCCAAATAGAGGAATGAAAATCCCGCATCAGCTCCTCGCGTATGTCTGCTGGCACCCATACACATCTCTGGTAACACAAGATCTCGTCCTTTCCCACTGTCCATCCAGGAAGAGGGTCCTCTCTTGACACACTCTCTCATAGGACTAATACTTCTGAGTCTGATAGCTTCCTCATCCGTACTCGATCAAGAAGTGTAGAGGTAACAGCTACAGAAGAAAGGAAAGTCTGTCCCTATCTGTCGTGGACCTCTAGATGCATCTCAGAGAACAGAGCCATCAGCTGCCACTCACTGCTGGCCTCCTGAACTGCTTGAACCCGAGTTCTCCTGCTCAACACATCTGCCACCACGTTGCCCTTTCCTGGCGTATAGGCAAGATCAAAGTCAAAATACTGAAGATACTCGACCCACCTGCGCTGTCTCAGATTCAGATCACACTGAGTGAAGATATACTTGAGACTCTTGTGGTCAGTGAAGACCACAAAGTTCTCTCCTAGCAGGCAGTGTCTCCAACAGTGTAGGGCATGGACAATAGCTGCCAACTCCAGATCATGCGTCGGGTAGTTCCTCTCATGTGGCCTCAACTGCTGAGACCCATACACAACTACTCCATCTCCCTACATAAGCACAACTCCCAGCCCGATACCTGAAGCATAACAGTAAAAAGTGTAGCTCTTGCCTGGCTCAGGAAAGACTAGTATCAGTGCTGACGTCAACCTCCCTTTCAGATCCTGAAAGGCTGACTCACAAGAATATGACCATAAGAACTTCAACCCCTTCTTGGTCAGACCTGTCAAGGGTTCTGCTAGACAAGAAAAGTCCTGAATGAAGCGTCTGTAGTATCCAACCAACCCTAGGAAGCTTCGTACCTCAAAGACATTCTTTGGATGCTCCCAGGAAACTATAGCTCTCACTTTATCTGGGTCCATAGATACTCCTGCCTCTGAGATGACGTGAACCAAGAAGTGAATCTGATCCTTCCAGAAGTGGCACTTCGAGAGTTTAGCATAAAGTAGATTCTCTCTCAGTGTACTCAGAATGATCTCAAGATGTGTGGCATGGTCGTGTCGAGTGTGATAGTACACCAAGATATCTTCCATGAAGACCATGAAAAAGGAGTCCAAATAAGGATGGAACACTCGGTTCATCAGTTCCATAAAAACTTCTGGTGCGTTAGTGAGACCGAACGGCATAACTGTATACTCGTAAAGACCATACCTACTCCTGAAGGCCATCAGAGGTATATCTGATGGTCTAACGTGAAACTGATGATAACCGGACCTCAAATCGATCTTCTAGAACACCCGAGATCCTCAAAGTTGATCGAAGAGGTCATCCATTCTCGGTAAGGGATATCGGTTCTTGACCGTCAACTGGTTCAGCTTCCGATAGTCCACACAAATCCAAAGGGTACCATTTGCCTTCTTTGCAAACAGGACAAGTGAACCCCAAGGAGAAGTACTGGGTCGGATAAAACCCTTTGCCTGAAACTCCTCCAACTGCTTCTAGAGCTCCTGTAATTAAGGTGTGGCCATTACATAGGGAGGAATGGACACCGGTGCCGCTCCTGGAACGAGATCAATAGAGAAGTCTACCTCACGCTCTGAAGGCAAACCTGAAAAGTCCTCTGGAAAGACATCCCTGAATCGATCCACCACTGGAGGAAATTCCAACTGTGGAGTCCCCTGATCATCCAGATAAAGACTAGCAATCTAGGATTTCACCTTTCCTAGCCCATGATGCCCGAGTCCTGCTCGACTCGCCCAAACATTCCATTCACCTCTATGAAGAAAAGACTCACCCTCTGGTGAAACGAAACTCACTCTGCGGCGATAACAGTCGACGACGGCCTGGAAGGGAACCAACCAGTCCATCCTAAGGATGACATCATAGACTGTCATCTCTAGGACATAGAGATCCCATAAGAAACGATACCCTGCAACCTCGAGAGGGAACTCTCTACACTGGCGTACACTAGATGTCCTCGTCCCCAAAGGTGTGTATAGTGTCAATGAGTCGACAGAAGAAAAGATGAAGAGCCCAAGGCTCTCCACGAAAGTAACAGAGATAAAGATATGTGTAGCACTAGTATCGAAAAGGGTTGAAGATAAAACTGAGGCCACTAAAATCATACCTCGAACTGTAGAAGGGCCGAGGTCCTACTCCAGATAAATCTGCTCCACGATGAAAGACTGGCCTGCACCGCGACCCTGCGACCCTGGCTGACCACTCTGAGATGAACCTCCTTTCTGGTGCTGAGGGAATGGTGGCTGAACACCACAGCCTCGACCTCCACCTCAGCCTGAACAGCCGGAAAAACTCCAGTTCCCTGACTGGTGAGAAACTGGTGGTGATGCTCCTGAACGAGGAGTCATGGAAGAACCCCGGTCACCAGCTGTCGGTGAGAAAACCTGGAAGAAACGCTGAAGGTGACCCAACTTGCCACAAGATCGGCACTCCACAGGGTCCCTCTGGCACTGTGGCCTCATGTGCCCGGACCGACCACACTGGTAGCATGTCACCTGGCTGCCTGACGATGCATCTCGCTTCCTCAGATCACCACGCGTAGACTCCCTACGGCGCTTCTTGCTGTCATCTGGAGGAAAACTAGATTTGGAAGTAGAACCGCCCTGGCTTGCAGCTTCAGAGTCTCTCATATTGCATTCTTCAATCAGTGCCTGGTTGACGATGGAAGTGATGGAAGTCAGCTGGAAGATGCTCACCTGTGAGCGGATCTACCTCCTGAGACCATCCTAAAAATTCCTTACTAAGAACACCCCAATTCCATCCCAGAGGGGTGTGAAATGTTGTAGCTCGGTGAAGCGAGAGGAATATTCCATGACAGAAAGAGTACCCTGCTCCAAGCTCATGAACTCCCGGGCTCAGTCAGCCCTCAGGGTCTCCGGATAAAAGTAGTCATAGAACACGCGCTGGAACTCCTCCCAAGCCATAGCCTGCTGTTGACCCGCCCGTGAGATCACGTCCTACCACCTCTTGGCGGAATATCGTAGCATGTAGGTGGAGAGCTTGACCCGCCTCTCTGGGGGCATCTCCAGATTCTTGAAGATAGTCAGCATGGCTTCTATCCATGATTCTGCAGCCTGAGGTCCTCCTTCCCCCGAGAACGTGGGAGGATGCTGCTGCTGAAAAACCCACGTCAGGTATTCCATAGTCATGGAAGGAGGCGGTGCTCCCTAGAAGGTCTGCATCATCCTCATAAAACCTTCCCTGAACTGAGCATCAACGCCTACAACTGGTATAACAGCCCGTTCCAAGGCTGGGCCAACTGGAGGATCGGCAGGAAGTCCCTGATCAGCCCTATCTGGCGTCTGATCATTGCCTGACGACAGACGTACGACCAGAGGACATCTCAAAGACATATCTCTGAAAGATCAAAGTACACCTTAGGTCAGGAAAACAAGGACAGAGAACACAAGAGTACAAAATGGAAAAAGGTGAAGGAAAACACACAAGTTTACAAAATGCAACTACACGAAATGTATAAAAACTACACGAAATGCCTTCTTAAGCCACTGACATGGGCGTGTACTCCTTCCCTACAAGTCATGTACACCTCAAAATACACGGCGTGTTGACCCCACACACGGTGTGTACTTGAAACTGTTCCCCTGCCCGAGTCCCTTACATGGCTAACCCACATGGTTTTTCTTAAACTAAGACTACATGACATGTTCCCTGCGGACACGGTGTGTCGTGGACAAGGCTTCTATGACCCGTGTTATTAAACACACGGCCATCTACACGACTGAACCTTAAATAGTGTGCTACGAACAAATATGGCGTGTATAGGAAAGGTGACACCATCCCGTGTTGTTCATGACACAGCTGGGTACCTGGCAAGACTACACGACGTGTTCCGTTACAACACGGCGTGTGCTACTCGAGCTTCCCCGACCCGTGTTGTTAGTGAAACGGCTGGGTACACGAATCGTTACTACACGGCATGTACCTACCATACATGACGTGTTCCTAAAGTTACTTTCACAACACTGTGTTCTGATCACACGGTCAGTGAAATGGCCTGAAAACTACACGGCGTGTATTCAAAAAGTACATGTCGTGTATTCTGGGTTTTTCTAGGCAGTAGCTTAGAAACTGCACAGAACCCCCGAAACACTAAAACAAGGCAAAGAGGTGCCAAATTACGATTCGTGAGGGCCCATACTCCCTGCGAATCAAATCTTGGCATCTCCTACAGTCACATACAAGGGAAAACAAACAACTCTCTAACATAACAACAAAGATTCTATCAAGAATCTATCACAACATCATGCATAATCTACATGAAGTCTATCACAACAGCATGAAATCGCTAATGCACCCTAGATGACATGGCAATAATTCATGGAATGTGATTCTACAAGTGCCTATATGATGCATGAGATGGAATACCCTCATCTCATCAGGTTGTGACTAAAATAAAACCAAAATATCAAAACAATAATAGCACAAGTCATGTGAATCACTCTTGGTGAAATTAGATCAACCATAAAATCTCAAAATCAGAAAACTACAATTAACGAGGTAGTATGGATTTTCCCTGTACACGGGTTAGCTACTCCCGAGCACAGCTTAATACCAAGTACCAAATCTATCCTATCCCTGGCTAAAGTCTCCAAACAGTAAATCAAGAGAAAAGAACTCCTCTGATACCACTTTTTAACGACCCGAATCCGGAGCTCCTCCACTGGTGCCCCACACTCAGTTCTCCACATGACCTCAAGCGCGTTTCCCCAAATTCCAGAGGCTTCCAACTAGTAGCGAGGGCCTTGGTGAGTTTGTGGGGAAACTATTCCCTCATTCAGTAAAGTATACAATAGAAAAACAACCAGACACAATAGCAGAAACAATCAATAGCATACAACAATTGAACTGAACATCAGAAGAAATAGATAAAATAATAATGATGCAACATGGTACATATGTCTATAGAAAGCAGCAAACAACCAACGTGCTAAAGTACAACTAAAAAAAAAGTGCAAAGGAAAACAAAGTAAACTCCTCAGCATCGCGAGCCACGGCTCGGTCCCATGCTCTCCAGCTCTAGTGCAATCAAGAACCTGAAGTAGAAGGGATCTTTCCCTTATCTATACCTGCAGCAACAAAGTCTGTTTGGGCCCAAAATCATGGCCCAAATAGGGTGTGAGATACAATCCCAGTAGGAAATCACCCAAAGATTTGTGCCTAACAGTCAATGAATACATGGCAGTAATAAAACAATAAGCAGTAAACAGGAAATCACAAGTAGCTACAATCCACAGTTCTAACAAACAAAGTACACAAGTAAACAACCAACAACAAGAAGAAAATAGGTAACCCTCTGGTTAGCTCTCTCAGCCTAACCCTTATGGTTCAACCCAAGTACTAACAACCCTCTAGGAGGCACACACAGTCTCACTCCTCTGGTTCAGCTATGAAATTAATAGACTCTTTGAGGAAGCACTCACCGTCAATTCCCCCTATAGTCTGTATTGTACTAAAGTCTCTCTGGGGAAGCACTCAACGTCTCATTCCCCCTGTGGCCCGCATCGAGGAACTACAGACTCTCTAGGGAAGCACTCATCTTCAATTCCCCCTGTGGTCTCGCATCTTATTAAAAGACACTCTAGATAATCCCTTACGTCAATTATCCCTATGGTGTTCTACACTAGTTACTCATAGTCCTGTGTGAAAATAAACATGCTCAGCACGCGTACATCATCCAAATAAACCTCCAGAACTACTTGGATATCATTCTAAGGCTCAACAGCAATAAAGAAACAATTCTACTATCCTACAACTAGGCATGGCAACTAGCAAATTCCTAAAAGAAAAACATGCAAGACAAGCACGAGAACACAGTATAATATATCCAATTTACAAGAAAATACCTCTACTCAAGCAATCAAGAAAATCAGACAATATAAGAAGGGAAAAACAGGAAATCACACAATTCTCATTCAAGGGAGTTGGTGAAATTGCACAAAATACTCATCGAATTTCAACAGAAAGGCACAAACCACTTACCTCGATCCTAGGAGATCGATATATGTGAACCACGATGATTGATTCCCCTTAGAACGTCGTAGATCTGAGAAAACACACAAAACGATCAACCCACAATAACTCGAACATGAATAGGAATTAGAAGACGAAGATCAAGAAGAAGGAAGATCTTACCACTGCGATTCCAATGCAATCGACCGTTCTCGAATCGGAGAACGGATGATGAGACGAGGGCTCGTCAAAGATCCGGTCGTACGGGTCGCTCTCGGACGAACGAGACCTAGAAGGAGGTGTTTCTGTTCGTCGTGCGTGACCCCGATTCATTTAGTGAAAAAAAGAAAGTACACGGTGTGTACTTTTAGAGTACACGGAGTGTAGTGGGTCTTTTCCATACTCCACCAAAATCGGCCTCCACGTCACCCCTACACACCGTGTGTGTGGCTCGGGCATGGCCATCACACAGCTTTGATCTGGAGAAGAGTACACGACGTGTACTTCGAAAATTTCCAGAAAGTTCATTTTTCTTAAAAACTCCAGAAAAAGGAAAAACATACCTAAAACGAAGATCCAGGATCTTACACCACTATAAAAATTAAATTAAATCCTTTATCACAAGCCACTCATAAATTGATCAAAATATATTTAACACCTATGATCACCTAAGGAAATACATCAATGAAGGGTTAAGTTTAAATAATGGTAATGGGATAATAAAAATGGAATATGAAAATCATAATTTGAAGGAATATCATAGGATCATGAAGTGGATCATGAGATCATAATATAAGGTATATCATAGGAATATGGAATAAAAATGAGGAATACCATGAGATCATTGAGAATGACATGAAATTAATAATATAGAATAATCATGAATCTAAAGCATAACATAGAAATATATATGAATATTCCCAAAATATAAAAAATTTCATCATAAGAATATGTCAAGGCTCACTACCAAGATATCATAACATAGTCTCCAATGCTTACCACCCATAAAACATAACATATAGTGCATGGATCATTTCCTATACACCATACATAACATCTAATGAGAAACGAGACTTACCCAATGCATTATAGGGATATATAATTTTAGGTCCACCCATCACATTATAATATGAACATGTATATGTGTTACACATAGAATAAAAATATACGTTAATCATAAGAAATAGAACCCATGGAAAATTAACATTTTATAATTAAATGTTATATAATATAAGAAATTTAAGAATCATGGAAATGGATAGTTTAGTATTGAATTCAAATAATAATTTAATTCATGAATAAATAAACATTGAATAATAAAATATAGATTCAATTAAAATAATGATAATTAGAAAAAGAATCTTCAATGGATCCCTACTAATGATAATGTAGAGTAGTAAATAATTATTAAACAATGATAGTTAAATATACAAGTAATTAACTAATAATAATGGAAAAATTGTATTTTATACATACATGGAATGAAGTTTATGAAATATTTAAGAGGGTAGATAAGGAATAGAAATCATAAATCAAAATAGAAGAAAGTGGGATAACTATTGTTTTCCTTATCAACTTTGTAGGGTATAAGAATTAATCAATAGAAGATTAGGAATAATTCATGTATATATTATAAATTAAAAGAAAATTGAAAAATAGTGGCTCAAGCATTGATATGTTCATGTTCACTGAGGGGTACTTTGGGATAAAAAATGGGTTTTCAATCCTGTTATTCAAGACACTTGGCCTTGGGCCTTCGAGCTATGTAATGGGTCTCCCTCTACCTATTATAAAGAGGTCTTTGCTTTAAATAATAAATTGAGGCTTCGAACCCAAACTTTAAAAAAAATTATTAGAGGGATATAATAAAAATCATTTATATACCAAAATAAATAAGGTAAAATTATATTAAAATATATTTCAATATAGATTTATTTTGAAAATAATAAAATCATTGAGAGAGAGTAAAATTCCAGAAGGAAATAAAGTGAGAGGAAGTGAGAGTGTCCTTTTAAAAACATTGAAAGGTATGATCTATGAATCCTTAAGTAAGGTAAGGATAAAATTGAAATAATAATAATAATAATGGGTCACCAGTAAGGTATACTTCAGAAACTTTTGAGGTAATATATAGAAGAGAAGATTGATAGTATAAAATAAAGGCTTAAAAAGAATAGATATTTAGAAAAGAACCCATCATGAGTGTTATAAGGTTTGAATTAATCATGAATGATTAAAATTTAAATAAGTATATAAATACAATGAAATTTTCAATAAAATTGAATAAGAGAATTATATTACAAAATACATAAATATGTTTTTATGGATGATTGGATAAAAGATGTGATAATTTGAAATAAGAAGATAGATCAACAGAGAAATCATTTGCTTGAGTCCTAGATCACATAATATATCCTATAACCACTCAAATAATTGAATTAAATATGTTAATTAAGTACTTCATAACCTTATTAATGTTTATTTCATATATTATAATCTATTTTATATCATATTTTATTTATTTATTAGATTTATGTTGCTCGTGTTGATCATTTCAAGTGGTTTGGTCAAATGCCCTAAAATTGATTCAGTATATTGTTAATGAAAAATGGTCAATGATTATTTCCCAATGGTTCTATGATGTTAATAAGTGTCATTTAATTGTGATTATTTTATTTTAGAATTGAAATAGCTCAATAATTTAGTATAAAATCATGGTTTATAGAATATTTCTTGATATGTTTGTTTTTAAGTGATTAAATAAACCATTATAATTTATTTTTAATATCATCAATATTATAACAATTTTATCGTTTTATAATCTAAAAAAACATAATTTTATTATTAACATTATACTTATACTTGAAAACCATTTTAAAACAAAAAATGGAAATTTGCAATGAAAAACAACATCACTCACATTATTATGAGATGTATTTTTAAGAGAGTTTTAGAAAAGGAAAAATAATCATTATATGGCTATTATAAATACTTGAGATTAGAATTATAATACTATTTTAATTTTTTATAGTGATACTTATTTATAAATAAGTGATAAAATAAGAAATATAAAGAAAGAATTAGAATATTGAAGGCTTACCTTTCTCTTTGAAATACCTCAATTGGAATTAAACTTAAGGATTACATGAGAGGTATTTTGATTATACCAGGCCCTAAAAACATTTTTAAGAAGGGTTTTAGGGGTAATTTCTTAGATATTTGGATATGGAATAATTTTTTATGCAAATATAAAATATCGATTAATTTATTTTTTTACTCAAGACTATGAATAATATTGATTTTTTGACTAATAATAATGTTTTATTATAATATATATATTTTATTGATATTTAAACACTTTAAAAACCTAATTGTATTATTGTAATATTTAATTTAAATTAAATAGTAAAATATAATTTTTTATTAGAATAAAATATAATTTAGACTATAGAAATTCTTTTATAGGTTTGGAAATTAAGTTGATTATTTTTAAATGCATTATTTTACTAATTAAACATAATTAAATCTATGTTTTTTTTAAATTATCAAGTCATTTTGACATCATAATAATTTCATAAAACTTTCTGTATATAGAGAAACATTATTTTTTTTTACTTTCACTAAAAATACGAGTTTTTTAGAAAAATACTAAAAATTATCCCTAAGCTAATTCAGAAATTCTGATTACTATTATGAGATCCATTTTATTGAAATAAATCCTCAATTAATTAATTATAATATTTAAATTTTAATATAAAAATTTACATTTTACTAAATAAGTTAAAATATACTTATTTAAAATTTTCCTTGGAACATCGCACCGGTGCACCCTGGAACTAGAGCGGATTTCTTGAAGTAATCGATCTAGCAATTAGAAAAGATGACCATCAGGTAAGATCTTGTGAACAACTAGAGCGATCATGAAACATACATAATTACTTCATGTGATCACTCATATATCACATGATGGACTTCTGATGGGTCACACAAAGAACATCCCACATATCTACTTAAACAAGAGATAATTAAAACAAGATAACACTAAAAACATATAAGGCATATGAAATAAAAGGCTGGAATAAAGACTAAAATATGAGAGAATTGTGCGAAGAACATGTACTCTAATCCTCATATGCTTGGTATAAACCACATGGGTCAGGAGATAGCACCAAGACATGTCACTCGGGTCACACGACACTCCTTTAGTATACTATTTGGATTATGCAATATCCCTTATACATGTCAAAGCAAGTCACACGACACCCCTCTGGTATGCCACTCAAGTCTCGTGAAACCCTTTGAAATTTCCATATATGTCTCGCAATGTACTCCAAATGTGTCACCCAGATCATATGGTTACATCAGTACATGCTAAATAAGTCCCACGATAGCACCGAGGAATGTAAACTAGTTCTTGTGATATCATTCAGACAAGCCAGCCAGATTTCATGATGCCCTTTGGATATGTCAATCGTCTCTTGTGACATCCCCCGAACATGTCATTCAAATGCTATGGTTCCCTCCATACATGTTATCCTAGATCACGTGTCACCCTATAGACATATCACATTGACTCTCACAATTCCCTCCAAGCATGTCATCCAACTTTTTTAATGACACCATGGAAATTCAGCTAGATCATATGATTCCCTCTAAACATGTCATGAGGGATAATATGATGGCCTCTAGGATCATCTAGACAGGTCTTACAATGTATTCCAGACAATTCATCCTTGATCATGTGATAACCTTCAGACAAACCATCCAAGTTATGAAACATCCTTTAAAGAAGTCTATTAGATCATGAAATTGTCTTTGGACATGTCAGGTAGACATATTATGACATTTCAAGTAGAAAATCAAGGCATGTTGTGTAGAAAATCAACGCATGTCATGCAGAATATAAGGTTGGGTCAATTGGGCATCCCAAGAATTGATAACCTTATCTATCCTCAGTGTGTAATCCTCGATCATAAGAGAAATGTCAGTTTGTAATCCCTAATCAAGAGAAATACAATGACTATGGTTCCTACCATAACTAGGATATGTAGGATGCCTCCCTGAGGTCTGATATCTACATTAAGCATCCAAAGGGAAGTCCCGACACATAAGTACCACATTCAAAAAGAAATGAGACTAATTATTTTCCATTCCTTATTTCTCACACCGCGCATAGCTCACATGGGATTAGGGAGGTGAAATAATAATATCATTCATATAGGGATACCTTAGTGTGTAAACCCTGATCAGTGACATAATATGACATTTCCTACATATAAGGGAAACCTTAGTGTGTAAGCTCCGATCAAAAACATAATATGACATGTCCCGCATATAAGAGCAACCTTAGTGTGCAATCCCCAACTCACTAAACTATGATGACTTTGATTCATTCCATAACCAGGATATGTAGGATTCCTTCTTAAGGCCAGATCCCAAACTCAAGCGAGAACCCATTTCAGGGAAAGTCCCTCATGCCTTCGACATTTCAACCATTGGGACCTAATCATTCCCATGGGATGGTCATTATACCTCATCCATCAGTGGACTGATAAGATGACTGAACTATGATGACTCTGATTCCTGCCATAACTAGGATATGTAGGAAGCCTCCTTGAGTCCCAAGCTCCATATTAAATCATCCCAAGGGAAGTCCTAACACATAATCCCTACATCCACATGCAGTGAGGTAGATTAATTTCTATCCCTTTTTTCTCACACCAAGCATAGATCACGCAGGCTTAGGGAGGTGAAATAGTCATATCATTTGCGTTTTGAATCTCCACTAGTCAAGAAAATCTTAGTATGTAAGCTTTGATGATTGGCATGATAAAAACACCTCCATACGAGGGAATCTACCTTGGGTCCAGTCCTAAGGACGTGATCAAATTATGATAACTCTGATCCATGCTATAAACATGTTATGTAGTACACCTCCTCGAGGCTCGAGATCTAAATTAAGCATCCAAAGGGTAGTCCCAGCGTAGAAGTCTTACTTTCACAAAGCAACGAGCCTGATTATTTTCCATCCCTTGTTTCCTACACCAAGCATAGATCACATGGTCTTAGGGAGCTCTAATGATCATATCATTCATAAAGGGAAACCTTAGTGTGTAAGCCTCAATCAGTAGCATAATATGTTATGTATTTCATATAAGGGAAACCTCGGTTTTTAATCCCTAATCAGAAGAATAATATTATATTCCCCACATATAAGGGTTGTCTCAGCGTGTGCGCCTCAACTTACTAAACTACGATGACTCTGATTCATTCCATAACTAGGATACCTAGGATACCTTCTTAATTCCAGATCTCAAACTCAAGTGGGTACCCATTTCGGGTAAATACCCTCATGTCTTCGACATTTGAACCATCAAGACCCAATCATTCCCATGGGTTGGTCATTCCACTTTATCTATCAATGGACTGAGAAGCCGACTGAACTATGATGAATCTGATTCCTTCCATAACCTGGATATGTAGGATGCCTCCCTAAGGCCTGAGCTCCATATTTGAACATTCTAAGGGAAGTTCCATCACATAATCCCTGTATCCACATGCAGTGTGGCTGATTACTTTCTATATCATGTTTCTCACACCAATCATAACTCACATGGGCTTAAGGATGTTCAATAGTCACATAATTTTCATCATGAATCTCCACTAGCTAGGTAAATCTCATTATTTAAGCCCCAATGAGTGCCATGATACAAACACCCCTCATATAAGGGAATCTACCTTGAGGCCAATCCTAAGGGTGTGATTGAACAATTATAACTCTAATTATTTCTATAACCAGGGTAAGTAGGTTGTCTCCTCAAGACTTGAGGTTAAATATCTGATTCCTAATTTCATATAAATATATCCTTTCCACATTATGTTAAAATACATGGGTTTAAAAAACTATGTGAGTTCTGATTCCTGAAATAAGCAGGATACGTAGGACACCACATAATGGATTGATCCCCTCCTCGTAATATTAACTACCTCCCTACATAGAGGAAAATTAATAAATGCTTGGTTATGAAACTTCAACATATAATAATCTATTCAATATTGGGAAATGGATAAAGAACCTCAGATCTATACAGATGGATTCACTAATGAGATCCCCTTCTTCTACACATAAAAGGGGTTAACCTATGATCATTTTTAGGGTAACTGATCCCATATTGAGATTAGGAAGAGATATGTGAACATATCTTAAATCTCTAAGAGCGTCTCAAAGTAGGCAAAAAATTCTCCTTAAAAAGGGTGCGATGAGCCTGAACTCCCATTATCTCGACCAATATGAGTTCCTAAGTGTCATTGGGTCTGAAACCCCAACCGAGGACCTACCTTTGGAAAGTAGGTCTGTACCCAATTATTAATGTGGGAACCAATGAAAATTTCCATTAATAACAACAACAATAATTCGAAATTAATGATTGTACAAGAAAATTGAAACACTCATAATAAACCATTAGTCCAACTAAATTCACCTCAGTCATTTCCTTTTTTCACAAAAACAAAAATGGTGAACACAACATGAATCATGGAATCTCATTCACACCATAAAAAGGATAAACTACCTAGTTCTCATCAAACCATTTTATTTTTCCAGTGAGGGTGTCCAGTTGTCTCTTTTCTATCAAAATAAAAATGGTGAACCATACTCGACACTCTCAAATAATAAAATGATCAATTAATCACACATAATTATACTTTTCATTATAAAAAAATGATAAGAATGATATAAATCTTATAGTTTATCCTCTATAACTGGGGTTCCAATGAAATAAGTCCATTCTCACTTTGACAAGTCCATACGAGTAGAATGACAGATCAAGAATAAAAGGACAATTGTGTTAACCATAGATAGTTGTGTTAACCATGCATATCTGATTGAGCACACATCATGGCTATGATATTTAAATAATTTGTGATCTTGTTCTATGTTGTCTTCATGATTGAAAATACTACTCTCAAGAACAACACCCTGATCTGAGAAAATTTCACCATCCAACGACCATTCCGGAAATTTAGCTGTGGCTACTGTTTTTAATTGGGTACTAAAAATTTTGTATCTCTCTTTGTTTTAATAAATTAAACTTATATAAAATTTAATTAAATCCAATTTTGATTCAAAAATATTTTTTCTTATTAACATGGTTTAATTTTTTGTTATGATCTTTAGTTGTTTTTACTTTATACTCTTTATATTTTTTTACCCATAATTTTTTTTCTTGTTTACTATTTTAATCCATGGATGGACCTTTTAGAGCTCCAACATGAGATTTTTTTCTTCTTCGATCATGTATTGATGTTTTCTTTTTTTAATACATTCTCATATTTTCACATTTAAATTGATTATTTTATATTATGCTTCAACAATCTATTTTATATGTTATTTTTATCTTACTGTATCAACTATCCAAAGGAGACTCTATAAAGTATTAGTAGTAGCCTTCATCAAGCTCTTGCAGGAGCCCTCACCTCTTCTTATGTGTTGTTTCTATATCCTAGTTATTTCTATAATTGTTTTAGTTTTGTATTCTTATTTTATCAGATGTTTTTAATTCTATTTATATGTAGCTTCTCTGTGGGTTTATTTATTTATCTACTTTGAATATTGGAAGAAGTTTAATTCTTCACTTTTTTTATCTATTTTTATTATTTTATGCTTAATTAAATATAAATATTTTTTTATCTATCTAGAAATTCAATCTATTGTTTGAAAATACTTTTCAACGATACACTATTAGAACCCAATGATATGACATGAGTCATCGTTGGAACCCAATGATGATTCATGAGTCACCATTGGACATCCAATGATAGGTAATTTTTTTATTCTTCATATGAATCCATTTATTATTAAGTTTCATGGAATTAATTTTAGTTTTATTTAATTCTTTTTATTTTTTCTTAAAATTTTAATGGTAGGTAATAATTTGTTTTTCCACCATTGGAAATTTCCAATGGTGGGCAATGACCTACCGATCTCTGTTTTCAACGGTTGGTCATGACCCATCATTAGTTAAAAATTGTTTCCAAAATTTTTAGTTCTAAATTTTAATTAATGTTTCTAAAATAAATTACCTTTTCAAAAATTTTGTTATTCTATATTGAAATATAATTTCAAAAGTGTTTAAAAATAATTGTAGAAATTTTTAGTTACACTTGCTCATGCAAATTTTTTTTCATACGATGCTATGTTTTTCAAAACATTCTACTGTATGTATAATCTGAAGAACTATATTATTATTTAAATTGTTTTTAAATTTTTATTTGATTAATAATTATTATTCTTAATATATTAAATGTTCTTTTTAAATTTTCATGAATAAATATATGCCCGATTGTGTTTTGTTTTCAGAATGGCTTCAATAAAATAAGGTAACAATCATGTTATATTAATTTTATACAATAAAAAGTGTTGTGCATAAATTGAAAACCAAAAAACTCATGGATATCGAGGTTTTAAGGTCTCGAGAGATTATTTCAAGGATAAAAACAAATATACCAATATAGATGATCCATTTGAAAAGAATATGATGATAAATTTTTTACTGCTCTCAAATTGACCTAGAAACTTCTTTGAATTATATTATTCTATTGTGATCACTAAATATATTCATCGCTTTCATATTCCAATCCTTATGTGATCAAGTAACACAAGCTGTACTGAATTTCTACATCATCTGATCAAGATGATATTTTAATTGTTTTTTATTTCTCTGTTGTATTTATTCATATCACCTATTTTTCCTTTATAGTTTTGGTTTAAGATTTTCCCATTCAAAATATATCATTAGGTTGTTCCTCCCACCTAAAAGGAAGGTTAGGTTATTCCTCTAAGACAAAAGGAAGGTAGGTTGTGACTCCTTCAAAAGTCATGGGTTATACCACCAGGAGTGAAAAATGTATATTTTTATTTGTATATAATCAAGTAATCACTCCCATTACAAAGTGAGGTTTTAGTGAATACCAGTATCCTTGAGGAGTAGAGAAGATTAATGAGAGGACTAGGATATTGGTGATCTGAACCTCTATAAAAATTTCCTATGTTATCTATTTTATTTTCATTGCAACTTTTAACACTTTTATAACTCTGATAAATTAGTATTTTTAATAATATTTAAAAAAGGAATTTTCACCCCTCTTTAGTCACTTATTCCATACCAAAAGACCTAAAAATTGGTATCATAGCATGGTTCCTTTTTAAGGATTTGGTTTTAGTTGTTTCATTATATGTTTCTGAACTAACCATTATCCTAGACTTAAAAGTCTAAGGAAAATATCCACTGATTTGTTGTGTATAATCAAGATTTTGAGATGTTGAATCTCATCAGACCTCTTCACTTCAATATAAGTGACTATCTCTACAGAAAGGACATAATGGAGGTATTTCTTAAAAATATAGGTCCTGATTATTGGGCTATAATTTCAAAACCATATAAATTTCCTAAAGTTGATTGGGAATCTCTAACTGGTAATGATGCTTCAAAATGCATTTTAAATTATAAAGTTATAAATTAATTATATTTTTCTTTAAGTAAAAATATGTATAGCCATATTTTCTCCTATAAAAATTCTTTTGACATTTTGAGGACTTTAAAAGTCACTCATTAAAGAACTGATAAGTTGTAGAGAACCAAGCTTGGTATACACAAAGTTGATTTTCAATAATTCAGGACAACTTATTAAGAAAACATAAATGATATGTACAATAGATTCACCAAAATTGTCAACAACATGGTTTTTCTTAGAGAGACCATGAATAATTAAACTCTCATCAAAAGATTACTTTTAGATCTACCCAAGAGATGAAATTAAAATAAAGTTTCTATTGAATAAAGTAAGTATTTTACTAAATATTCTATGGATGAGTTGATAGGATCACTTCTACAATACAAGATGTAAATGAAGAATGAGAATGATGATGACCATGATAAAAGGAAATGTATAAAATTTAAATCAAGTATAAATATTATTTATAATTATTATGATTCTGAGTTATAGCAAAGTGAAAAGGATAAAATTTAAAACTTCACCAAAGGAGTTTACAAGTACATGAATAGTAAGAGAGGCTTTAAGAATCTTCCTAGAAGAGGTTATCAAAAGGATGATAGAAAGGGTACTAAAATAGGTAAAATAAGTAAATACGATGTTTTCGAATTAATATGCTATGAGTTCAAGAAAAAGGGGAATATAAAATTAGACTGTCTCAAATTAAAACATGAAGTAAAAGACAAGAAATAAAAGGAGTAAATAAAGGAATATCATGTAGGATGGAGTTTCACTAAAGAGTCAAAATCAAACACTAGGACTATAATTACAGTTTTGGTTATGAATATGGTATTGAAAATGAAGTTAAAGAATTAAATGCTCCAAATGAAAAATTTCAAAGTGACATATTAATATGGATGAACCATATAGGGAACTAAAAAGATAAAATAAGAAGATTAGAGAATAAAATAAAAAATATAATGTTTCTATTTTAATTAGTATAGAAGAGAAAATTATTTTAGATTAGGAACTATTAATAGTTAAAGGTGGACCTTTTGGAAGATGGTTCCTCACTCCCCTGGTGTGGAAAAATACTCTCCTAGGGTTTCCTGATTCTCATTGTTGCGTCATTCACCTCCTCGTTCTTCGATGGAGGATTTTTGAGATCAAACCTGTTCTTCTTCGGTTCCTCTCATGGCGGTAGTGCTCTTGATCCCCATATTTGCTTCAATTTTCTTGTGGGTGTCATGCTTCATCCTCCTAGCTCTCCTCATCCCTAGATATAATTCAAATCTGGGCTCTCCATACCATATTGTTGTTCATGTAGTGGTACCTGTTTCCATCTCACAATGTTGGCGGACTTCAGGTGGGGTTATCTCATTGAGAATCGACTATCTGACATCTTCAGGTTTCTGTGTTCTTTGATCTGGAGATAGATTGGCTTCCCTTAGGTGGCGATGTAGGTGGTTTCGCAGGGGAGTATTTTTCAATGGTGGATGGGTTTTTTGAGGCATCAAGACTTGTTATAGGAATTGGGTGGTTGATGGTTCGAGATATGGATCGCTGGTGTTCTACTAGTCAGCGACAATCATGTTTGATTTTAGGATGCAGATGCCAATGGGGTGCAAATTCGACCTTTAGGTTGTTTGGTTATAATAATCCTCTTTTATTCTATTTGTATGCTAAAGGACATTGGAATTTTGGGACTATTTGTTTGATGAGTGTGTAGGTGTCATTTTGTGATTTGGATCTGGTTTCATTGCATCCAGTGCAGTGCAAATTCTTGTAGGTACTACTGGGTGGATGACCTCAAAAGAGGGATGGGTTTGCTGAAACCCATTATAATGTTCCTGACTTGGGAGTCACTAAAACGATGCCCTGATCTAGGTTTCCACATGACCTCAAGCGTGTCTCCCCATACTCTAGAGGTTGACGACCAACAGTGAGGGTCTAAGAGTCAAGTGGGGAGACTATACCCTCTTTTTCAGAGTAGGACATAGTATAAAATATAAACAATAATGGAAGAAATATAAAAAAAATTATGAACATGCATAAATAACTAACCCCCAACTGGGTACAAAACATATCCAATAGTAAATATTCCATGTCATGCTATAGTTCCAAGTGAACAACCCAAAAAGAAAGTAAAACAACAGAATCCCCAAAATGGTCCTAGATACAAGTCCCAGACCTCCACCATGCACATACCGAACCTGACTCACTTCTCTATCATAAGGCCCTTGCCTCTTTCCTATCTTGTAACCATGAAATCTTCTTGAGTACCCAATGGCGTCCTAAGCAGGGTGTGAGTACAACTCAGTAGGTCACCACCAACAGTGTCTAAAAAACATCAAATCAAATAGATAGTACATGCAAGTGGTAAATAATGGAAAGTAAAGGAAAATAGTTTAATAAGACATTCTAGATTATGATCCTTTAATTTATGCTACCCTTTAATCCAAGTTCACTACTTAAGAATCTCACAGTTTAGTTCACTCTTTTATCATGCGTTCAATGGATTGAGCATGTTCAATATTCTCAAGGCATATGGGAATAATCAAGTCCTATATCACTAGGCATCACATCACAATAAGAACATTATACTCACCTCGAAGCCTCAGTCTAGGTGGAATGAAACTATTAGGGGAATATAACTCTGTCCCCTTCCCTAACCTATGCATTTAGAGGTAATAGCTTATAACCTCACTCAAACTCGACCCATTGGTATAGAACCTCATGTCTATACCCTACTCTACCAAGCCTATGAACATGATTCTTTATCAATTTCCACAACAACCACATTACATCCAAGCATAGATAATATCATTGGAAACATCACAACAATATTAAATAAATGGGAATATTAACATTATTCCATAATAAATTAACACATTCATCATTTATACCCCATAACAATTTAGCCCCATTTCACATTTCCCATGCCTATCTCACTAAGAATATTCAAGAACAAACATAGTCTCTTAACATATTCTCATTAATCCCATTTATTCCATTTATATGCCAACCAAATAATCTCTTAGACTTTAACCACATTATACATAACTATCAACAACCCTACTAACTCATTACACAACCCAATTAACACATTATCTAAGGATTTACAACATCATGAGTCAAATTTGTACCTTACTTTTCTATTATCCCATTCAGAAGGGTCAGTGCACCCCATGGGTGGCCCTAAAATAATTCACAACATCCTCCATGCATCCCATGGGGATCATGAGGAATTAATTTGGGTATTTAGACTCTCAATACATCACATTATTCCAACGGAACCAAGAACACATAAAAAAGAGATCAAGAATAAAACCTTACATGCACAAATATAAATAAAAACAATGGGATATAACTTATAGACTACTTACCTCAAATCTATTAAAGAACATACCCTTAATCGAGGCCTTAGATCCAGATCTAAACCCACTTCAAAGATTCAACCTAAATCTCAATGAAAAAGACGGGTTTTAGAGATTCAGATAGAGAGAAGAGAAAGATAAAAACCCTAATCAAGAAAAGGAAGCAAGGAGGGGATTAAACTTACCCAGATATTCAATAAATAATTGAAAGCACTCCAAATATCCTAGGATTTAAGGAGAATCAATTATTGGAAGATCTTGGAATCTTGGATCATCACTAGGGTTCAAAGGCGGAAGGAGGAAGAAAATACCAAGTGGAACATAAAAATCCCATAATGGAATTTTTGTAAATTTCTCAAAGTTACTGGGCTGCACGATTCACCCACACGATTTTCCAAACTGTTCAAAAACCTTGCAGATGCTACTGTTCAAAAACAATCCCTTTGCTTTATTATCCAGGATGATTCACATGGTTAGCACTAATCGTGCGCAAAATATGCAACATCACAGAAAATCCCTTTTCTTCCCTTTTTCATGTCTTGAACCCCCAGAACACCCTCTAATCTTCACATGATCTTGGAGAAACACTCATTTAATCAAAAAAAGATAATTAAACTAAAACATAAAAAATACCATATGGAGAAATCTGGGATCTTATAACCTCCCCTCCTTATAATGGCTCGTCCTCAAGCCGCTACTTCTGAGCATCAATGAGTTCCCATGGAAAAGAGATCGGTCCATTGAGACCACATATCTGATTCTATCTCCCAAGTTTCCTCCTGGAAATTTCCATGCTTCTATAGAAAACAAACCAAAGGCACAACCTTTCCCTGCAAGACCTTCTCACTATGATCCACAAAACAAATCAAATGCTCCTCAAAGGATGCATCAGCCTCAATCTCAACATCATCGGCGTTTATCTCATGAGATGTATCAGGGTGATACTGTGAGAGCTGTGAAACATGTAAAACATCATGCATCCCACTATACCACTATGGAAGAGCTAATCAGTAATCCACCGGTGCGATCCTCTCCACGATCTCAAATGTCCCCACATACCTAGGTGCTAACTTTCCCTACTTCCAAATTCAACGGTGACCCAACCTTGGAGACACCTAAAGAAACACACTATCACTCACCTTGAACTCAATATTTCTATGGCGCTAATATTCATATGACTTATTCCTACTCTGGGCCATTTTCATATGCTTTTGAATCAATTTAAACTTCTCTGACATCTCCTGCATGATACTCAGTCATAATAGCTCAGACTCCCCAACCTACAATCAATATAGTAGTGATTTACATGGTCAACCATAGAGATCCTCAAAAGGATCTATCTAAATTATGGCCTAAAAACTATTATTGTAATCAAAGTCAATGAGATACAAGTGCCTTTCCCATGAACCACTAAAATTCAGCACACAAACTCTCAACATTTCCTCCAATACCTAGATCATACATTCTGACTGCCCATCAGTCTACGGTTGATAAGACATACTAAAAAACACCTGGGTATGAAGTGCCTTCTGTAATCCATTCTAGAAACATGAGGTGAAACATGGATCATGATCCAAAAAATATGGTTCTTGGAACCCCATGAAACCACACTATCTCTCGAACATATAAATCACCCAACTGGTCCACTATATAAGTCTCCTAGATCAGTAATAAATGAGATAGTTTTGTTAATCGGTCCATAACTACCCAGATTGCATCATTCTTCCAAGGCATCCTTGGAAGACCAACTACAAAGTCCATCGTTATGTCATTCCACTTTCACTAAGAAATTTGAAATGTCCACGAAAACCCACATGGACACTGATGTTCAGCCTTCACATGTTGACAGTTAAGGCATCGTGCCGTAAAACCCGCAACTTCTTTCTTCATTCTTGGCCACAAATACAACCTATGGAGTTCATGGTATATCTTTTTCAAACCAAGAATCATTGCCTACTTCGATGTGTGGAACTCAAACATCAACTCCTCCTGTACACCTTTCGATACCACAACATGGCCATGAACATAAGTAACTCCATCCACACCAAAATCCCAACTAGAAGGTGAATCCCCACCTTTATGTCTTTCCTTCATAACCAAACACTCTGAATCCACTAGTTAATACTCCTTGACCTGGCTCAAAAGTTAAGATTCAACTACTATGGATGTGAGAGCCATTTTCCCATGCCCATCCTATACCTCTAAATACATCTCAGCAAACAAGGCCTTCATCTTCCACTATGAACTGGATTCTTGAACCACCTAATTCTGAGTCTTCTGGTTGAGAGCATCAGCCACACTATTTCCCTTCCCTGGTGTATAGACCAACTCAAAATCAAATAATTTTAGGTACTCGACTAAACTTCATGATCGAAGATTCAAATACCACTGAGAGAATATATATTTGAGACTTTTAGGGTCGGTAAAAACCATGAAGGGTTCTCCCAATAAGTAATGCCTCCAAAACTTCAAGGCATGAACCACAAAAACTAGCTCAAGGTTATGAGTAGGATAATTTATTTCATGCGGTCTAGAATATCACAAGACGTACGCTACAACTCGATCATTCTGCATCAACACTACCCCAAGTCCAACACCAGGCACATTACAGAATAAGGTGTACTTCATACTTGGTTTGGGTAAGATCAAAATAGGTGCGGTATTAAACCACTTCTTCAACTCTTGAAAATAATTCTCACAAGCCTCTAACAATTCAAACTTAACCCCCTTCTTTGTTAAGACTGTGAGTGGTGATGCCAAATGAGAGAAATATCTTATGAACCTTCAGTAATAACTGGCCAAACCCAAAATGCTCAAAACATCAGAAACATTCTTGAGATACTTTTAATACACCACAACCCACACCTTCTTTTGATCCACTAACACAACTAAATTATAAATTATATGTCCAAAAATTTCACCTCATCAATCCAAAACTGACATTTTGATAGCTTAGCATAAATCCTATGCTCTCTTAGTGTACTCAAAATGATGTTAAGGTTTTTGGAATGATCATCATGAGTTCTAGAGTATACTAAGATGTCATAAAAAAATACAACAAAAACTGATCTAGATATAGGTGAAATATCTAATTCATCAAGTCCATGAACATAGCTGGTGCATTGGTCCACCCAAACAACATCACAAAAAATTCATCTAACCTGTTTTTACTTTGAAAAGTTATTTGGGGTACATCATATGGTCTCACCCTCAATTGTTGGTATCCAAATATCAAATTGATCTTAAAAAACACAGAGGCACCTCTAAGATGGTCAAATAGGTCATCAATTCTAGGAAGAGGGTATCATTTCTTCACCGTCATCTGGTTTAACTTCCTATAATAGACACATAGCCTCAGTGATCTGTCATCCTTCTTAGAAAACAACATTGGAGATCCCTAAGGTGATGTACTAGGATGAATAAAACCCTTATGCTCCAACTCCTTTATCTAAACCTTTAGTTCTTGGAGCTCTACTAGTGCCATTCGATATGGCAGAATGGAAATTGGCTCTGCTCCCGGTAACAACTCAATCATAAACTCGACATCTCTCTCAGGTGGTAGTCCTGAGAAGTCGTTAGAAAAAAATCCTAAAAAAGATTAAAAATAGGAGGGAATACTGGATTATATTTCTCCTCACAATCTAACATAATTCATTATACTTGGGTTGTGAGTTCTCCCAACTGCTAGTACAACGACCATGTGCGGCCCGCTCGAGTATCCCACTCACCAAGAAGAACATAAATGTCTCCATAGAGAGATGTAAATGTTACCCGATGGCGATAACAATCAATATGGTCTTGATACAACACCAATCAATCCATACCCAAGATTAGGTCAAAACCTGACATCTCTAGAACATACAGATCCCACAAAAATGATATCCACCAACCTCCAGTGCACAACCCTTGCATTTCCTGATGTTCTCGACTCATACCCCCAACGGATTATCAAGTGACATTACCCTACACACACTCTCCATGGTTAAGTCCAATATAACTATGAACTGAGTGGAAATAAAAGAATGCGTCACACCTATATCAAATAAAGAAATAGTGAGCATGGAAGTTACAAGGATCATACCTCAAATAGTAGACGACCCTACCTCACAACCTTCAGGTGTAGTATGAATTTCATGAAGATAACCTGCTCCTCTACCCTAGGTTTTGGCCTGAGTACCATATACTACACTGCTTTTCTAGCATGGATGATCTCTCCCTAGAGTTCCACGTCCTCCATCCCTACCAGTTAGACCCATGGAGCTCCAACTACCTGATTGATATGGGGTAACTAACCCCCTACCTGCACTTGACATCTGCCTCTGAATTCCATCATTTCCCGACTGTTGTAGGTTTGTAGAGACCCGAAGCTTGATGTACATGGACAATACATTACTTTTTCGGAATAATTAATACATAAAAAAAAACCAAAACTCAAGGATCATAATAGTTTAGTGTCTTTGGAAACTCGGAACGTAATATTCTAATCTTGGTGAAAGATCTTCAACATCTCCCATAAAGATCTTCCCCTTTTTTCTTACCTAAAACCTTTCTTTATATCCTGGGGGAAAGAAAACATATAAATGGGTGAGCTCAAATGCTCAGTAAGGGTAATCATGGAGAAAATAAAACAAACCATATACATTTGAACTTCAAAACATGAACACAATATTTAAACATAAAAATTTTGAGCAATGACATAAAACATGACAGTACGTAAGGAATAGATCATAATGAATCATAAATCATGATAAAATAGCATGGGAATAAAGCATGTAATTTTGGAAACCATTAAGCACATGTTATGATTTCCATAGTAGACGAGGCATTGCTTCTAAGACCATCTTAGTGGACAAAGTCCCCTTTCTGAATCGAGTTCACTCCTCGTTCTAGTCCTGTATCACTGAACCAGATTAACTTACCCTTCCAGCCATGTCTATCTCATGAGATATAAATCTTTACCCAATTCATTTGAGGGAGATATAGGTCCCACCCATCTCATAATGAAATCATTCTTACTTGTGCCACAAAATAAACTTAAAACATTCATCATAACCCAAAGAATAAAATGGGTTTCATAAACATCATCCCATCATCACATAATCCATATAAAACAAATGGATATTTCATCATAAGAAAGTGAAACCATGTAAATCATAGAGACATTATACTTGAAACATACACATATGAAATAATGTCATCTTAGAAGGAAAATGGTTTTGATAAAACACTTGAAATGAATTCTTGAAGAAAATATCCTTTCTTATTTAAAATCATTTTCTTTTCACAAAATTCCATGAAATTTTAAAAGAAAAGTGTTTTGTTGAAAATAGTCTTAAAATCTTGTAGAGTAAGCTTCATGAAAATTAGGCGTTATGAAACTGTAAAAATCCGTTCATGCTGTATAAGTTAAAAATAACATTCTTCTTGTACTTTTGTCGGAAAAGTCAAAAAGTTACTCGCGTGGTAAACAAAAGTAAAATTCCTTTCATAACATGTGGTAAATTTCAAAAATGGGTAAAAAATACTTTAAAAATACATGAAAACATTTTTAGAAAACATGGGCATGAATGATACCAATAACCCTAGTAAATACTTACGAATAAACAATATCAGATAAAAATGAGATTGGAAAAGTTATCCTTTAACTTATGTCTGATATGCTTCGTATGTATCTGAACCTACTGTATAATGATTTAAATAATGTCATTGATTTATTACAGAATCATATTCATTGTTATGATATCATATATGGTTCACTTATGACTTTATATTACCCGTTCTTTTGTAAATTCCATGTTAAAGCAGCGTTTTGGGTAAAATCGTTTCATTTATCGTACGTGTTTCGACTTGTTGTTATTGATATTATTACTTATATACTGATTTACTTAATTTCAGAATGTGAAACATGATTTATAAATAATATATATTCAGCATATACATATATATATGATAGTTCGATAAATGGAATGAAATACACCGTTCATGGAGACGGTAGGCCGTACGTACGCATGAACACTGTTTTCGTTTCCTTATTGAATTGAATGGAATTAATTAGATGACATCCATAAATCCAGTATCATTATTATTTAATATATTTCATTATTATTAATTATATATACTTTATAATAATTCATGAATGGTTAACATGGAGAATGAATCGCATTGCGTCGTAGAGACGGTAGTCCGTACGTACGCACGAGCGATGATATCATTCCCATGATCATGGAATTGTAATGAAGTGTATGTATAATATTTAAGAATCAATATCAATTTAAAATAATCATATATAGTTATTTATTTACACCATTATACCCATCCAAGTAATGTTGTGGTCGAAAACAGATTACACCACGGCGTGGAGACGGTATTCCGTACGTACGCACGCGTGGTGATTTCGTTTTCCGTAGGTTGGATAGAAGGTGAAATAGGGTTGTTTCATATTTATAATAACTTATCAGTATATAAGTAATACTGATGTTATTACTTTATAATGAGACAACTAAAGAAGAAGAAGTAGAAGAAGAAAGAAACTTGAGAGAATCAGATGAAGAGATTACCTCTTCTTCGACACACCTCCTTTAAGCTTCCTCTTAAGGAAGTAGAGTTGGTATTTTGAGAAGAAAAGAACATCCATAATGTTGATAGGGAAGTGGATAAGAGAAATTTTCAGGGGTTGGCCGAGCTTCAAGCCTCAAAAGGGTGTGAAGAGAAGAGGGAAGGGGTGCCCTTTTTATAAGGGAGGAGAGGGGCACCTTTGGAAAAACTTAAAATATTATTTTATAATAAAGACATATTCGGTTTATAATAGCTCCAAATTTATTTATTTCGAAGCTAAAGTGGGTATGGGTCGAAATAATTTCAACAAATAGGTTTTAAACAAGTTTAGGTTACTATTTTAAACTTATCTTTTAGATTTAACTCTAAGTTAAATAATTTAACTTTTACTGTGTCTTCTTGTTTTCTTACACTATATGGTTAATAAAATTACTATAACCAGCTAAAAGAACCCCAAGTGGTTCATTATTAATATATATAATCTTATCTAAGTCATTTTTCCTAACCTTAGATTTTTAGGAATATAATAACAACTAATAATATAATATTTTTTTTTAAAAACTATTTTATGTCAATTTTGACACTATTTGGTAATTGATTTTTGTGAAAATCATAACTGCATGTTTAGTTCAAAAAAAGTTAATTAAATCAATACTAAAATGTTATATTAACCTAAAAAATTAGTTTAATTCATAAAAAGTCTCAAATTACATTTATTTGGGTATTTATAATATCAATTATTTTAATATTTCCTTATTTAGGTAATTACTGCATCACCATTGTGTCATAAATAACATAAATTATTTAATGTCTAAAAATTATAAATAAAATACCATTAGGTATGAAATATTTTTATTTTTATAATTAATATTTATAGTCGAATTTATATTATTTATAACACTATATTAAAAATGTTTTAGTTATGAAACTTTGATTTTAACTATTTTAACTCTTTTTTAAATAAAACAACAATAAATGTCCTAATCTAATCCAAGTGGACCTAAATGATAATACTATATCACTAAGGTTGTTTTTGGTCTAATTATACTTATCCAATAGAATTATAACATGTGTTAGGGTAATAATAATATCATTTTACCCTTAATTACCCTATTTACTTTTAACCGAGGTAAATAAAAGTAAAAAGTTACTATTCATAAAAAATTATTTTTATCTTATTGAACCACATTTTACTCATTGATATTAACCGTGACTCTCAGATTTTTGAAATTACACTCATAGAAGCGTTAAAATTAAGTTTTATGTAAATTTTCAAACTCTCCTAGGAGGTGGGTAAAAGACGGTGAAAAGTTCAATAAAATTTTTTATATATCTAAAATTATTATAAAATGACTCCAATTAATTACATTGAACTTATATAGGTATTATGTATCAATTTTTAACTAAAATAAATTTAAATAAAATAAATAATTATTTAAATAAAAAGTCGGTTTTTAAATAGTTCCCCGGTGTTTTCACTATTCATCAAAAACTGAAAGTTTTCAGAAAAATACCAAAAATTCACCCTAGGATAATTTCGATATTCTGAATCCAAAAATGAAGTCCATTTCGAAAGATAAAATTTATAAAATTTCAAAAAGAGGGTATTACTATTCATAACAGCTAGTTTATATAACTTATCGTTGTTTAGCGAAACTCGGTATTGCGTACAACACACGCTATCGTGGAAGGTCGCGATTGTGTGTAATGCAAGCCAAGTCAGGGATGCATGTAGTGCAAGATCCTTTTGGTGTAGCGTACAACACAAGACATAAATGAAATTAAAAGGAATATTTTTCATAAAATCTCGGGGTGTTACATTCTACCCCCCTTAAAATGAATTTCGCCCTCGAAATTCGTTGAGGTTTTAAAAGGTTTACTAATCGAAAGTTTCTTTAGTAGAAACCCACATCGTAAAAAGGAATACCAAAACTTATCTTCAAAAACTAAAGTATGAAACATAATGGTTACCCAAATTAACAAACCACTGGGTTTCCACATAGGAGAACATAGGTGAAAATATGGATATGGAAGAGAAATCTAACCATCATGTTCTGATGGAGAGTGGTAGAGAACATGGCTATGAAAAAGCCAACAATCACAAAGCCATAAATTTGTGATGATTTAAGGTACCATCTGGTTGATCGGATATAAGGACACTAGGACAACATTTTTTTGTATTCAAGATCATTTCCCTAAAGTTAAATAATTTTTGAATTAAAAGAAATACTTACTTGATTTTGGTATAATCTTACTGTTGTTTATGCCTTGAACAATTTCCACATCATCTCTTAAAGAAATGAAGTTGAATTTGTCTTCCGTGAAGTGTTAGAAGATCATGCGATAGAATGATATGTCATTCCATCTGTCTCAAACAAAAGGATAATAAAAGTTATTAAATATACATAAGTCCATCTATAGTGAGATTAATCGTATATGGTTCCTAAAATGGACTTATACTTCATATATCATACCGCTTAATATTATAAAACTAGCTTTTACTAACCAGGTACTTCCTGTAGGCTAGTGGTAGGTGAAAAAGGCATGTAGCACTTCGGTTGTGGGTTTGATTCCCACAGCCTTGTCCGACGTGACGGGTTGTCGCCCATTCTGCATGTTGTCCCTTTTCTTAAACTACACTATTATAACATTCCACCAATAATATCAAAAAAAGTTCTAGCCTTAAACAATACTAACTTATGTACAACATAATTCATTCCAATCATTAGGCTTATCTAAAATACTTCTGTCCAAGCTTATAGTATAAGGAAAAAAATTACTAGAAATGTCATCTACCGATCATGTGAATACCATCATTTATCCCCCATATTTCATACGATATATCTTGTTGGTCACATTCCAAACATGTGAATACCTTAATAATGTATTCTCTTGAAAAATGAATACCCATTGAACCTTAGTGAAAACATGAATGTAGTTAAAAGTTAACACTTTCCAAATACCAAAATCCCAAAAATTCTATATACTCAAACCATGATATCAATTAGTCCTTATATCAATCATGAACTCATGAATACTATCAAACATATTATTTTCTACTTATCCATTCATTATGCGCATATCATCTTATTTCCAAAAATATCTGAATAACCTTTCATGGTTACCATTACCATTCAACATATACTTTAAAATACTTTAGAAAAAACAATAGTGTAATCCTTAGATGATTATTTATTCCATAGTACCATTAACATAACTCTTGGTAAACATACAATCATTCCACTACCTTCTTAAACCATTGACTGAGCTTCATCATTTTATTCCTCAACACTTCTTTCATCTCATATATCATTTGTAGTTTCTTCATCATCATCAACATAAATACTACTCATATGACCATTTTGATTCTCTTCATGAGATTTTCCCTTAGGGCATTGGTTTGCATAATTCCCATACATTCCACATTTAAAAAATTTAACCGTTGTTGATGTCGTAGCAATACCATTATCCTTGTCCATGGTGTTAACTGACCCTTTTCCTTTGCACTTACTGGCTTTGTGTCCTTATTTTCCACAACCAAAGCATCTTCTAGTTCCTTTGAAACATTTTACCTGATTCCTCTTCCCACAAGATTTACATGAGGGGAATTGAACTTTCTTTCCTCTATGATCATCATGAAACTCCATCTTTCTCATATTAGCTGAGTCAGGATACTTACCAAAGTTGAGATTATTGATCATATTATGAGATTGATGATTAGGAATAATAACTATGTTTGGACTTCCAAATCTTGTTTCATTTTGTTGATTATGAAGAATATCATTCCATTGTCCATCATATCCTCCATTATCATGAATCTTCCCATTTCTAGCCATTTTCTAAAACCCAAAAAGAATAGTGTGAGAGGAAAAAGTCATGCTAGGGAAAAAACATAATAAAGGGGGATTACCTTCAATATCTAACATCTTAGGTTTAATTCTAATATCATTACTGTAATTCTAGGACTATAACCTATACGCATACTTAACCTTAGAGACATCCCTAGACATACCTTAGAAATATCTCTCGGGATTTCACTAAAGTTTTCGCATCCTAGTTTCCAAAGGTTAACTAAACCTTTCCTCTGATACCAAATATAGATACCCGAAGCTTTACGTACATGGAAAATACATTACTTTTTCAGAATACTTAATACATAACAAAAACCAAAACTCAAGGATCGTAATAGTTTGGTGTCTTTGGAAACTCGGAACGTAATCTTCTAATCTTGGTGAAAGATCTTAAACATCTCCCATAAAGATCTTCCCCTTTTTTTCTTACCTAAAACCTTTCTTTATATCCTGGGGAAAAGAAAACATATAAAGGGGTGAGCTCAAATGATCAGTAAGGGAAAGCGTGGAGAAAATAAAACAAACCATATACATTTGAACTTCAAAACATGAACATAATATTTAAACATCAAAATCTTGAGCAATGACATAAAACATGACAGTACGTAAGGAATAGATCATAATGAATCATTAATCATGATAAAATATCATGGGAATAAAGCATGTAATTGTGGAAACCATTAAGCACATGTTATGATTTCCATGGTAGCCAAGGCATTGCTGCAAGACCATCTTAGTGTACAAAGTCCCCTTTCTGAATCGAGTTCACTCCTCGTTCCAGTCCTGTATCACTAAACCAGATTAACTTACCGTTCCAGCCATGTCTATATCATGAGATATAAATCTTTACCCAATGAATTTGAGGGAGATATAGGTCCCACCTATCTCATAATGAAATCATTCTTACTTGTGCCACAAAATAAACTTAAAACATTCATCATAACCCAAAGAATAAAATGGGTTTCATAAACATCATCCCATCATCACATAATCCATATAAAACGAATGGATATTTCATCATAAGAAAAGTGAAACCATTTAAATAATAGAGACATTATACTTGAAACATACACATATGAAATAATGTCATCTTAGATGGAAAATGGTTTTGATAAAACACTTGAAATGAATTCTTGAGGAAAATATCCTTTCTTCTTTAAAATCATTTTATTTTCACAAAATTCCATGCAATTTTAAAAGAAAAGTATTTTGTTGAAAATAGTCATAAAATCTTGTAGAGTAAGCTTCATGAAAATGAGGTGTTATGAAACTATAAAAACCTATTCACGCCGTATAAGTTAAAAATAACATTCTTCTCGTACGTTTGTCAGAAAAGTCAAAAAGTTCCCCGTGTGGTAAACAAAAGTAAAATTCCTTTCATAACATGTGGTAAATTTAAAAAATGGGTAAAAAGGACTTTAAACATACATGAAAACATTTTTAGAAAACGTGGGCATGGATGATAACAATAACCCCAGTAAATACTTACGAATAAACAATCTCAGATAAAAATGAGATTGGAAAAGTTATCCCTTACCTTATGTCTGATATGCTTCGTATGTATCTGAACCTCCTGTATAATGATTTAAATAATGTAATTGACTTATTACAGGATCATATTAATTGTTATGATATCATATATGGTTCACTTATGACTTTATATTACCCGTTCTTTTGTAAATTCCATGTTAAAGCAACGTTTTGGGTAAAATCGTTTCATTTATCATACGTGTTTTGACTTTTTGTTCTTGATATTATTACTTATATCCTGATTTACTTAATTCCAGAATGTGAAACATGATTTATATATAATATATATTCAGAATATACATATATATATGATATATCGATAAATGGAATGAAATACACCGTTCATGGAGACGGTAGACCATACGTACGCATGGACGCTGTTTTCGTTTCCTTATTGAATTGAATGGAATTAAGTAGATGAAATACATAAATCCAGTATCATTATTATGTAATATATTTCATTATTATTCATTATATATACTTTATAATAATTCATGAATGGTTAACATGGAGAATGAATCTCATTACGTCGTGGAGACGGTAGTCCGTACGTACGCACGAGCGATGATATCATTCCCATGATCGTGGAATTGTATTGAAGTGTATGTATAATATTTAAGAATAAATATCACTTTATAATAATCATATATAGTTATTTATTTACACCATTATACCCATCCAAGTAAGGTTGTGGTCGAAAACAGATTACACCACGGCGTGGAGACAGTATTCCGTACGTACACACGTGCGGTGATTTCGTTTTCCGTTGGATGGATAGAAGGTGAAATAAGGTTGTTTCATATTTATAATAACATATCAGTATATAAGTAATACTGATGTTATTACTGTATAATGATACAACTAAAGAAGAAGAAGTAGAAGAAGAACGAAACTTGAGAGAATCAGATGAAGAGATTACCTCTTCTTCAACACACCTCTTTTAAGCTTCCTCTTAAGGAAGTAGAGTTGGTCTTTTGAGAAGACCAGAACCTCCATAATGTTGATAGGGAAGTGGAGAAGAGAAATGGTCAGGGTTTGGCCGAGCTTCAAGGCTAAAAATGGTGTGAAGAGAAGAGGGAAGGGGTGCCCTTTTTATAAGGGAGGAGAGGGGCACCTTTGGAAAAACTTAAAATATTATTTTATAATAAATTCATATTCGGTTTATAATAGCTCCAAATTGATTTATTTAGAAGCTAAAGTGGGGATGGGTCGAAATCCTCTCAACAAATAGGTTTTAGAGAAGTTTAGGTTACTATTTTAACCTTATCTTTTAGATTTAACTCTAAGTTAAATAATTTATCTTTTACAATGTCTTCTAGTTTTGTTACACTATATGGTTAATAAATTTACTATAATCATCCAAACGAACCCCAAGTGGTTCATTATTAATATATATAACCTTATATTAGTCATTTGGACTAACCTTATATTTTTAGGAATATAATAACAATTCATAATATAATATTTGTTTTAAAAACTATTTTATGTCAATTTTGACACTATTTGGTAATTGATTTTTGTGAAAATCATAACTGCATTTTTAGCTCACAAAAAGTTAATTAAATCAATAATAACATGTCATATTAACCTAAAAAATTAGTGGAATTCATAAAAAGTCTCAAATTACATTTATTTAGGTATTTATAATATCGATTATTTAAATATTTCCTTATTTAGGTAATTACTGCATCACCATTGTGTCATAAATTACATAAATTATTTAATGTCTAAAAATTATAAATAAAATACCATTAGGTAGGAAATATTTTTATATTTCTAATTAATATTTATAGTCTAATTTATATTATGTATAACCCTATATTAAAAATGTTTTAGTTATTAAACTTTGATTTTAACTATTTTAACTCTTTTTTAAATAAAATAACAATACATGTCCTAATCTAATCCAAGTAGACCTAAATGATAATATTATATTCCTAATGTTGTTTTTGGTCGAATTATACTTATCCAATAGAATTAGAACATGTGTTAGGGTAATAATAATATCATTTTACCCTTAATTACCCTATTTACTTTTAACTGTGGTAAATAAAAGTAAAAAGTTACTATTCACGAAAAAATATTTTTATCTTATTGAACCACATTTTACTCCTTGATATTAACTGTGTCTCTTAGATTTTTGAAATTCCACTCACAGAAGCGTTAAAATTAAGTTTTATGTAAATTTTCAAACTCTCCTAGGAGGTGGGTAAAAGACGGTGAAAAGTTCAATAATTTTTTTTTATATATCTAAAATTATTATAAAATGACTCCAATGAATTACATTGAACTTATATAGGTATTATGTATCAATTTTTACCTAAAATAAATTTAAATAAAATAAATAATTATTTAAATAAAAAGTCGGTTTTTAAATAGTAACTCGGTGTTTTCACTATTCATCAAAAACTGAAATTTTTCAGAAGAATACCAAAAATTCACCCTAGGATAATTTCGATATTCCGAATCCAAAAATTAAGTCCATTTCGAAAGATAAAATTTATAAAATTTCAAAAAGTGGGTATTACTATTCATAACGGCTAATTTATATAACATATCGTTGTTTAGCGAAACTCGGTATTGCGTACAACACACGCTATCGTGGAAGGTCATGATTGCGTGTAATGCAAGCCAAGTCAGTGATGCATGTAGTGAAAGCTCCTTTTGGTTTAGCGTACAACACAAGACATCAATGAAATTAAAAAGAATATTTTTCATAAAATCTCGGGGTGTTACAAGGTTCCTCCAGAACCTCTGCACATGGTCTAGCCTGCCATACACTCGACACTCGATTGGTTGTAGGGTACACTAGCCATGCATGTGCCCCAACCTACTACATTGATAAAAAACACCTAATCACCACCCTAAGAGGTTGATCCCCCCTTTTGTCTACTTTTTATGCTTCCACCCTACTGAAAATTTACAGAAAGACGCTTCATACTATAGGAAGCTGCATCACTTGCTCGTCCATCTAACACCATAAGTTCACTACCTAAATTCCCCTTCAAGTTCCCCTATGATATAAGGTCTTTATCCACTACCTCAAAAAACCTTTTTAAACAAAATATATTCACATGACACTTGATCTCATGTCTTAGCCCATCCTGGAAATGTTTCACCACAACTACCTCATCTCCTATCAATGTCTGAATGAAGCATTGAAAATTGGTGAAGCGAATAACATAGTCCATTGTTGACATTTTACCTTGGGTCAAGCTCATAAAATCCACAACCTTCACCTGCATAAAGGTTTCTGGGTATAAGTGTTCAAGAAACTTCTCCTGAAAATATTTCCACATAATTACTTCAGCCTACTCTATTTGAACCATGGTGTCCCACCAACACTTTTCTTGTCCTCTCACCTTATAGGCTGCTAACTTGAATCACTTATCAATTGGAGTTTCTAAATGGTCAGAAATAGTCTGGATGGACTCTATTCAGAGCTCCGTTGTCTCTAGACCACCCTCTTCGGTAAAGGTCAGAGGGTGCTGCAGCTGAAACTCCCTAGTCATCTCAAAAATACTGTATGCAACACACCGTGGGTCCCATTCCATAATCTATATAAAATGAGATAATTTCTCACGAAACTGATCTTCCCTATAATCTTTAACCATCAGGTACCCTTACTCCACTAATGGGGGAGCATTCTCAGAAATGTCCTCCTATCTCCCAACCGACACACGTCTTCATGGTGGAATTTCTCTACAATTCCAAACATGAGCTTTAGAACATAGTCCATAAAGATTTCATGAAAATATAAAGAAAGGCTCATCCCTATCCATAAAAATATCATTTCTCACACATTACCCAAATAAGGCCAGTCAAAACCAAAACACTACCCTTGGCCACTTCACCAAGGTCAAGGATAATTCGACAACCAACTCACACAGTTACAAACCTTACATTCCATATCATTCCAACCATTTTATTAGAACCAATTTTCATCATTTTAAAGAAATAAAATACATCCTATTCTCTATTCCCCACACACCCATATTGCGTGTGTACCTAATACGATGCATGTCACTTATTTACACAGGTGCCTAGAATGATGCATGAATGCACAACCTCGTGCCATTTAGTCCATGAGTAAAATATCAAAAAACTATCACATCACACCACATGTGCATCACTCAATGGTGAAATATCATCAAATGTAACAACACAAAACAAGAACAACAATTCCAACCCTGGGTGACTTGGATTTTCCCTTGTACATGGGTTATCTACTCCCAGGAATGAGCTTATTACCAAGGCCTGACACGGTCCTAATCTCCTGTGTACCATCCCCAAATAGTAAGAAAGAGAAAATAACTCCTCTGATACCAATTTGTAACATTCCTGACCTAGGATCCACTAAACTGATACCCTGAAATGGGTCGCCACATGACCTCATGCATGCCTCCCTGTACGCCAAAAGTTGCTGACTAGTAGAAAGGGTATAAGAGTCAAGTGGGGAGACTATGCCCTCTTTTTCAGAGTAAGACATATATAAAAATATAAACAATATTATAAGAAATATAAAAAAATTATGATCATGCATAAATAACCAACCCCCAACTGGGTAAAAACCAAATCCAACAGTAAATGTGCCATGTCATGCTACAGTGCCAAGTGAACAACCCGAAAATAAAGGAAAGAAATTGAATCCAAAAAATGGTTCTTGATCTAAGTATTGGACATATTATATGCACATACTGAACTAGAATCACTTCTCTAGCATAAGGACCTTACCTTTTCCCTGACCCGCAACCATGGAATCTGCTCGGTTACCCAATGACAGCCCGATCAGGGTGTGAGTACAGCTCAGTAGGCCACCACCAACGGTGTCTAAAAAATATCCAATAAAATAGATAGTTCATGCATGTGGTAAATAATATAAAGTAAATTAAAATAGATCAATAATCCATTCTATATTATGACCCTTTAATTTATGTTATCGTTTAAGCCAAGTTCACTACTTAAGCATTTCACGATTTAGTTCACTCTTTTATCATGTGTTTAATAGATTAGGCATGTTCAATATTCTCAATTCATATAGTAATGATCAAGTTATATCTCACTAGTAATCACATCATAATAACCACATTATCCTCACCTTGAAGCCTCAATCTAGGTGGAACACAACTATTAGGGGAATACAACTCCATCCCCTTCCCTAACCCGTGTATTTAGAGGATGGAGATTAGTTTCTCAGTCAAACTCGACCCGTGGGAATAGAACCTCATGTCTATACCCCACTATACCTAGCCATGTGCACATTATTATTAACATTATGCCAAAATCTATTAACACATTCATCATTTATACCCCATAACCATTTATCCCCATTTCCCATTTCCCATTCCTATCTCACTAAGCATATTCAAGTACAAACATAGTCTCTTAACATATTCTCATTAATTCCAACCAAACAATCCCTTATCCTTTAACCACATTAGACACAACTATCCACAACCCTTATAACTCATTACATAACCCAATTAACACATTTTCTAAGTCTTTACAACATCATGAGTCAAATTCATACCTTATATTTCAGTTATCCCATTCAGAAGGGTCAATGCACCCCATGGGTGTCCCTAAAATGATTTACAACATACTCCATGCATCCCACAGGGATCATGAGGTATTCATTTGAGTATTTTGACACTAAATACATCAAATTCTTCCAACATCACCAAGAACACATAAAAAAAAGAGCAAGAATAAAAACCTACATAGACAAATCTAAATAAAAACTATGGGATATAACTTTTAGAACAACTACCTCAATTACATTGGTGAACATACCCTTAATCGAGGCCTTATATCCCAATATAAACCCCCTTTGAAACTTCACCCTAAAAATCACTGAAAAATAAGGGTTTTATAGATTATAATAGAGAGAAGAGAAAGATACAAACCCTAATCAAGAAAAGAAAGCAAGGAGGGGATTAGTCTTACCTAGATCTTCAATCCGTAAATGAAGGAACTCCAAATGGACTAGGATCGAAAGAGAATCACCTCTTGGAAGATCTTGAAAGATTGGATCATCACTAGGTTTCAAAGGAGGAAGATGTAGGAAAATCCCGAGTGAAACATAAAAATCCCATAATGGATTTTTTTTGTAAATTTCTCAAAGTTACTAGGTTGAACAGTTTACTCAAAAGGTTTTCTAAACTATGTGAAAACCGTGTAGATGCTACTATCTGAAAACAACCCCTTTACATGGTTACCTGGGCTAATACACATGATTATCACTAACCGTGCAAAAACCATACAATAGGACAAAACCATTTTTATTCCCTTTTTCATGTCCCAAACCCCCATAACACCCCCTAATATTCACAGGAAGTTGTAAAAACACTCATTTAATCAAAATAAGGGACTTAAAATAAAACATAAACAAAAAATACCTTATGGAGAAATCCAGGATATTACACCCATCATCATCCATCTATTCTTATGTTTGAATGGATGGGTTCTCTAACTTGAATATTATTAGTGGTTTTGATCTGGATTCACATTGCATCAGGTTGACCTGTTGTGATTTTTTCACAAGCTTCATTGAGTGGGTGACTCAAAAGAGAGATAGGTGTGTTGACATCTATCGTTCGGTCCTTTCTTAACTTTTCTGTGTTGGAGGGGTGATCTTCCTTGTTGTTTTACTATCATGGTACAATTTTTGGTAGGGGTGAAACTTATATTTAACTGATTCCACTATTTTATTTTTTGTTAGGGGTGATTATATCTTATTGTTTTCTTATCATGATATCTATCTCTTTGGTTCTTTTCCCTTTGAGTTTGTTTTTATTGTAATTTTTTTCATGGTGTTTGTAATGGATTCCATATTACCCCATTTGTCAAAAGAGGTTATCCTATTTTTTTGTTTAATAAAGGGGGATTGACCCTTAACTTGTTTAAAAAAACTTTTAACAGTTAAAGATGAGAATATAAAAATAAAACAAATTTCATATAAAAAAATGATAAAGATAAACATAGAATATTTAAATTAGTCTATGATGATTTAGATAAAATTGAAATGGAAATAAATCATCTTAAACATGAAAATAATAAACTAAAAAATTCCGAATCATGCTCAAATGAGAAAATATGTGATGATATGAAAGTTATTCAGAAATAGAATTAAAACCTTAAAAATGAAATTTATGGATTAAAATAAACCTTGTCTTTTTTTTATTTGTGGCCAAGAGAAACTTGAAAAAATTATGGCTATAAGAAAACACAAAATATGATAAAAGGACTTTGGCTATAATAATCAGGTTCCTATGATGCATATAACTATTTTTGTTAAAGGTACAAATGGGAATATTTTAAATGTTACTTGCTTGAATTGTAATTTTAAAGGGTACTATGAAAATAAATTTTCTTTAAATTTTACTCAGTATTTAGGATATACTAATACTTTAATTTCTAATTTTTTTTATCCATATTACCCTAAAATAAATGTCTCAAATATAAATGGGTACCTAAATTTTTTTCTACAAATCCAGTTGGACCCAAACTAGTATGGGTACCGAAATAACCATCTATTTAATTTATTTTGTAGGAAGCTTACCTGAAGAGTTCCATAGTCACATGGTACATGGATAGTTTGTTCTCAAGGAACATGATTTGTGAAATCTACAACTTATTTTATTTTAACTCTTGTGATGGAGGTACTATCACTTTCAGTGAAAACTCTAAAGGTATGGTTAAAGGTTTTAAAGAAGTAGGTATTTTAACTTATGTTATAATTTATAAAGTACTTTTTATAGAAGGATTAAAACATAACTTAATTTGAATATCACAACTTTGTGATGATGAAATGAATGTAAAATTTTAAGATAACATATGTCATTTTTATAAATATAATAAAGTTTTATTTTATGCTAATAGGAAAAAAATATTCTATTGATTTTTTAAACTAAACCAACAGAATGTAAAATGATTAAATACTATAGATATAGATCCCATTCTATGTCATATATAGTTAGTTCATGTTCATATTTGATAGTTGTACAAGTTGGATAAACATGAACAATTTATGGAACTTCCAAAGTTTAGTACTTGTAAGTTTTATGCATGTGATTCTTGTCTAAAATGTAAGAAACCCAAAGAGTCATTTAGATATGTAAATATGGTTAATACTGATATATTCTTAGAACTAATTAATCTTGATATTTTTGGGCCCATGAGAAATGCTATTTTAGGTTATAAATGATATGTTTTTTTTAATTTTTTATGATTTTAGTATATTTTCTTGGACTATTTTCTTATCTCACAAAAGTGAAACCTTAAAAAAATTTGTTACATTCTGTAAGAAAATTAAAAATTAGAAAGGTAATTTCGTTCCTTATATTAGAAGTGATAAAGGGGGAGAATTTTTTAATTTAGAATTTAATTTTTTTATGAAAATAATGGATATTTTCATATTTTTTCTGCCCCTAGAACATTATAACAGAATGGTGTTGTAGAGAAGAAAAACCAAACTATTAAAGAAATGGAAAGAAAAATGCTCAATGAATTCAACCTTCCAAAATATTTTTGGGCTGAATATATTAACAAAGATTGTTATATCTTAAATATAGTTTACATCAGACCTTTATTAAAGAAAACTCCCTATGAAATGTTTAAGAATAAGACACCAAAAATTGGTTATTTTAAAGTTTTTTGTTATACTATCAGTATTTTAAATACTAAATATAATATAGAAAAATTTTATTTAAAAAGAAATGAAAGTATCTTTTTAGGATACTCTAATAATAGTAATACTTATTGGGTATAAAATAAAATAACTATGATAATGGAAGAATATATGCATGTTAAATTCATTGAAAATAATTATAAATAGAGTAATGATTCTATTGATATTGCTAAATATTTTAAAGAATTCAACTTTGATGAAGATAAACTTGAAAGTAATAATGCATCAGTTGAGGGTGAGAATATATCATATCAATCTAATCCTTTAATATGTAAAAACCAACAATATAAATCTTTATAAAATGTTATAGGAAATGTTGAATCTTGTATTAGGACTAGAAATTATATTATAAATTTATATGCTAATCCTACCTTTATAGCTGATTTTGTTCCTGTTAATATTAAATATGCTTTGAAATATTCTAATTGGATTAATTCCATGCATGGTGTACTTTAATAGTTTCATAGAAATAAAGTGTGGAATTTTGTTTAGTTACCTAAAGATACAATTGTTGAGATGGTATGTCTGAGTATGATATACTCTATAATACCAAATGTAGGATTGAATATATAACTACGAGATGCTCAAATACAAGAGGGGGGGGGGGGGGGTGAATTTTATAATTTAAAAAATCCTTAAGGAAATTTTTCATAACCAAAATTCACAACACCTATAATTTCTATTGACTTTCTTGATTCTGGAAAAGTGATTTTGGAAATGAAACTTAACAAAAGTTTACACTAACTAAGATTCTACCTTAAAGCGTATAGAATCCAGCTAAATCAGAGTACAAGTTAGGAAGTATAAGAAAGTTATACTTTCCTCAAAAATACAAAATGCACAGTGGAAAACAAAGCAATAATACTACAAGTAACAAACAATAACTCTTTTAACCCAAAGAGAAGGGTATCCAACAACCTTGGATAAGAGATCCCTTGATTTATACTTTCAAGAAAGTCTGTCTTACCCACACCAGGGTAAGCCCTTGATATGAAGATTAGAGTCTGTCTTGATATCCCCGCAAGCCCTCAACTATCAGGTAGTCGACACCTCTGTCTTCCTATCCCTGGAAGCCCTTGATTACACACAGTAACAATCAGAGTCGCATGAAGCAAGTCTGCATGAAGAAAAGTTTGAACAAGTTGTTCAAACTTTCTGCACGATGCGTTGAGAGTTTATAAGATCCTCTCTCTCTAGAAATCACTTCAACAACATATAAGCACAAATTTCAAAGATGTTGTCAAGTCTACTGCTCTTTTCAAATGAGCTCCTATTTATAGGCTCAGCTCCAACGGTCAGCTCCCTCCTCCAATGGTCATATTCTTCCTTGAATTTTTGAGGGACCTATACACGTGTCACTCAAACAACAGTTAGTTGATAACTGAAGGCATGACATCGTTTTGCAATAGAACAAGTGAAAGCATAACTAAAGCTGATATTTGGAATGGAGAAAATGAAAGTTCGAAATGAAAGTAGAAGTTCAGAGTCTAACCAGAAAATGAATTCAGAGTCTATAATAAAGAGATATTTAGATTCTGTTTTGCAGAAGAATTCGGAGTCGAACTTCATACAAGTTCGTATCCATAATTTTTAATCAGAATTCACAAACAGAATTCGTAATGAGAATTCATAATCAGAATTGATCATCAGAATTCGTAATGAGAATTCGTAATCAGAATTCATCATCAAAATTCGTAATGAGAATTCGTAATCATAATTCATCATCAGAATTCGTAATGAGAATTCGTAATCAGAATTCTTCATCAGAATTCGTAATGAGAATTCGTAATCAAAATTCATCATCAGAATTTGGAATGAGAATTTTTAATTAGAATTCATCATCATAATTCATAATGAGAATTCGTAATCAGAATTATTCATCAAAATTCATAATGAGAATTCATAATCAGAATTCATCATCAGAATTCGGAGTTAGAACTTTATGTAAGTTCATAATCAGAATTCAGAGTTGAACTTCATAAAAGTTCGTAACAAATAATTTGGAGTAGAACTTCATAAAATTTCGTAACAGGAATTCGGATAAGAAAACAGAATTCTTCATATCTAAGTATTATACGATTCCGAGGTTTTAGATATGAATCCGATTTTTATACTTAAGAAAAATACTGATATGAACAATGAAAATAAGGTAGGGGTAAATTTCCTTTGGGAAGGGAATTTTCCTTATGGAAGTAAAACAGGGGTAAAAATAGATTTTATTAAGGATAAGGTGTTTGTGATTTTCAAAACAAGAAGGAATGGAAAAATCATAAGGAAAACCTTATTGAATCAACAATCTCCCCCTTTTGGAAAGCACAAACATCCTTCAGAAAAAGAATATAAGGTATTAGAAAAAGATTTTCTAGAAATTGAAATAAATCTTATCTCCATTTGTTCATGGACAATGGTGAATACAACTAACACCCCCTTAGGCTTTGGAACACTAAGGATCGTATTCTAGATTTTCGGAATGGGATTTTCATTATGAATATGGAATTATTCATAATTAACACTCCCCTTTAGATAAACTCCACCTTACTTAGGGATAATTATTCTATTCTTATAAATCTTTTTCCTTCTCTTCTTTAGAATTCTTTCTCCTTCTCCCCCTTTGTGATTTTCCAAAAAAAATTGAGGGAATGGAAAACAATATGATACCTGAAATATTAGTACAAAATATCACAAAAGACAAGAAACCAGAGTTTTCATTGAGATTGAAAGTATTAGTACAAAAAAAATACAACAAAAGATCAGATTAAGTCTATTTTTCTTCTTTTTTCCTTGGGGATTATCTTCTTCAGAAGGGTTTTTAGCTTCTTTAACTCTTTGTGGTCCTCCTCAGCTTGATTTTCTAAGGCTTTAATCCTATCATCTTGATCCTTAAGAGCCTCATACTGAGCCTTAAGAACTTCATCCTGCTTTACAAGCTTCTCTTCGATCTAAATCCGAAGATATCTTTCCCCTTTCCAGCTTTGAGCAACAGAGTTATGCTTCCCATTCAGATCCTTCACCCATTGATTCTGAGTGTTTTGAAATAGGGTCAGATTTTCTTGAAAACTATTTGTAAGATCCTTGATCTTGGAATCTTCAGTATCAAAATCCTATTTTACTTCTTCTTGAAATTCATCAAGCACTACCAAATTTTGGACGACCTTCTTTGACCAAGTGGTCATTTTCTTGAAAGACTTCCTGTGAGCTTCATAGCCTATAAGAAAAGTTTTGAAATCTGATTCTATATTTACACACTTGTCCATCACCATGGACACCGAATCCAACTTATAATTAAGAGTGTGTTGGAGCATATGGAATCTAGAATATACATTTGTAATAGTCAGAATGGAACCGACTAGCTTCTTAAAAGACTACTCCACAAAATCATGACCAAGTGAGGATGACTCCGAATCCGAGACATTACTTGGTGAGAGTGGTTTTTCAATCTCAACAGGCTTCCTTTTTTATGTTCCTCAGACTTACTTCCTCTTCACTGTATATTTTCTTTGAGAATCAACAACCACTTGCTACCCTTATCAATTTTCGGTATGACTTGCTCATCAGGAGATTTATGCTCGCTATCAGATAATTGAACAACTATGTCATCATCAAATTTCTCTTTTTCTACTCCTTCATCAATAAAGTGATTTTCATATCTTTCTTCCTCAGATAATTCATTTAATTCCTCTTCTTTATTGTCTTCATCTTTCTTTCCATCTTTTCCAGGAGTGACAAGCTTCGAGGACTCGACCTCAGATGTTCGGAGTGGTAATTTCTCTAATGGATTTTCCTTATCTTGATATTCTTCAACTTTTTTAATCAGATCATCTAAATCACCACTTTCTTCTTCTTCTTCGTCTTCTTCTTCTTCTACTTATTCTACTTCCTCATCTTCCACTTCTTCAACAACTTCTTTCTCTTTATATTTTTCCAGAGTGAAGAAATTCTTTCCCAGAGTCTCAAGTAATGGATGTACTAGGAAAGTTTTCGGCACTGGAATATTCTCGGAAGCTACTTCTATGGATTTCAAAAGAGATTGCATGACTTTAACCTCGGACATTTTATTCTTCATCTTCTTCTCTTTTTCCTTATTTTCAAGGTATTCAATAGTCTTCTCCCTTAAATACTTAGATTCAGCAGGGTCCAATCCGAACTGTGGCTCCCCTTCTTTCCTTTTTTTCCTTATCTTCCCTACATTTTGCAACCACCCCATCTGGATACGCTTTCTGTTTCTTCGGTTTGAGAGGTGTGGATTGGGCTTCCTTAGGCTTAGGGTTTTTATCTTCAATATACACCTATTTCAACTTCCTTTTCTTGCCAACCTTCTTTGATGGCTCAAATTTTTCAATATTTTCCAGATTGGCTTCCACCTCTTTCTCTGGAAGATCATAAAAATCTTCTGTCTCCTTAAAATAGGCCATATTCATTCTTTTCAGGGTGTCATCAATAACAAGCATAACTTTTCAATTCTGAGACTTGGATTTGCATGCAATCTTGAATGATTCAAGACATCGAAATATCATCTTTGAAAGTAAGGCATGATACATGATAATTTGGGCTCTTATATTTCCATTTTTTATGTTCTGAATTGTAATAAGAACATGCCTCATCAAATTTATTTTCCTTAGATTTACTAGGAAATCTAAGAAATATATGTCACTCTTCTTGATTGTATCTTTGTCACCCTTTCTCGTTACTAAAAAACCTTGTACCCATAGCTGAAGAATCCGGTTGTTAGAAGATAGATGGGCAATTTTTGCTGTCTTGACATCATAAAGTCCAAGACATTGCAAGGCCATGACCTTAACGAAACTTCCTTGAACATCCGGGAGTTTGTGGGAGAATATTTTTGCCTCCCCTTCATATGATAATCCCACCAATCTGGATGCCTTGGCATAAGAGAGTTTTTAGGTTTTTCCATAAGACTTGAATGAAAACATTTCTCTATCATCTTCCTTAAAGAAGCACACTGAGTCATAAAACTCTATGAGTAAATTCGGATACACTATGTCTTGATCACCTGGATTAGATATGCATACATCTTCCCATATATTTAACTTGATATTCTTAGAAATGATAGAATTGTACTTGAAAAAGTTCATATGCACCAACCTTTCCCTGTATACTAGCCATTTTGCGATTGGCTTCGTGGTAGACATTTCTTGGGAAGAAGCTTCTATAGACATTCAGGCTAGAGGAACTATGAGAGATTCAGAATGGGCTTAAGAAGGGTGGTAGAGCTTCAAGATGTGAGAGCTTTGAAAAACCGATGTGGGACAACCATCAGGGGTCCCCTTTATATAGGCGATGGAGGTGACCTTTCAACTTCCAAAACCAATCTAATGATTGAAAAACTCTCTGATCTGATCTGACAGTTGAAAACATACCCGCAAGGAAATCTTGAATCTGATCTTTTGAGGTTTTAAAAAAAAATCAGATTTAAGGAAAAACGAATCCGAAAAATTAAAATACAAGAGAAAATACCATCAAGTAAAAATGATTATAAAAACTTAAGTAAAGAAATCATACCTTTCAGATTGGCTAGGAAAATTATTCGTAATAGGTGATATTCTTCTAGAAGAAAATTTGTCTACGAGAAAAAACTCACTACAAAAAACTTACTACGAAAAACCTAAGATCTATAAGTTTTATTGCAAAAACTTTGAGTACCAAAATTTTATTATGAAAATTATGAGTACAAAAGTTCCCATTACAAAAATTCTCATTACTAAAATTTCCATTACGAAAATTTCCATTATGAAAATTTCCGTTACGAAAATTTGAAAAACTTACTACAAAAATTTTCAAAAACTTTTGAAAATAGATGTACTTTCCCTATGAAAAAGAGTTTATTAATGTAAGGATATTGGTTCAACAGAAAGTTAATGGAGGTATATTACCTTACAGTTATCATACCTAACTTCTGTTTAATGTATTCAAATCTATCGGCAGGTAAAGATTTTGTGAAAATATCAGCAAGTTGATCTTGCGTTCCGATAAATTGAAGAATGATATCTCATTTTAGTGTGTGATCCCTAAGAAAGTGATTCCTAATGTCTATGTGCTTTGAAAGAGAGTGATGTGAAGGGTTTTTACTAAGGGCAATGGCACTCGTGTTATCACACAAAATTTGAGTCTTAGTAAAACTCAAGCCATAGTCTGTGAGTGTGTGTTGCATCCACAACATTTGAGCACAACAATTTCCAGCTGCTACATATTCAGCTTCAGTAGTGGAGAGTGCTATAGAATTTTGCTTATTGAAAGACCAAGAAACTAATTAATCTCATAATAAATGAAAAGTTTAGGATGTACTCTTTATATCCATTCTACATCCACCAAAGTCAGCATCTGAAAATATTTTTAAGACAAAATCATTTCCAGAAGTATAAAATAGTCCTAAATCCATGGTTCCCTTTAAATAGCAAAAAATTATTTTTACTGCCTTTAAATGATATTCCTTAGGATTGTATTGATATCTTGAACATAAGCATACTGAAAACATTAATTCTGGATGACTAGCTATCAAGTAAATTAAACTTCCTATCATACCTCTAAAAGATGTTTGATCTACTGGTTTCCCAGCTTCATCAATATCAAGTGTGTTTGAGTTACCAATGAGAGTACTTATACTTTTAGTGTTTTCATATCCATAATTTTTAAGAATATACATAATATACTTTTGTTGGGATATATAGATTACTTATGGTTTTTGTGAAATTTTAAAACCTAGGAAAAATGTTAACTCACCCATCATACTCATTTCAAACTCATATTTCATTAGATCTGCAAAGGAATCGGTTAAGGATTGCTGAGTTGAACCAAATATAATTTCATCAATATAAATTTTAATAATCAAAACATTTTTATTATCTTTCTTTATAAAAATGGTTGGATCTTTATTTCCCTTAACATAGTTATTTTGAAGCAAAAATCCTATAAGTCTATCATACTGGGCTCGAGGGGCTTGTTTAAATCCATACAAAGCTTTGGTAAGTCTAAAAACATGATCATGATGTTTTTTGTCTTCAAATCCAAGAGGCTGTTCAACAAAAACTTTCTATTGAACATAACCATTAAGTAAAGCACATTTCACATCCATTTGAAAAAGTTTGAAATTGAAGAATGCTGCAAAGGCAAGTAAAATACAAATAGATTCAAGTCTAGATACTGGAGCATAGGTTTCTTCATAGTCTATTCCTTCTTGTTGATTATAGCCTTTAGCAAACAATCTATCTTTATTTCTTACGATAATTCCATTTTCACCACCTTTATTTCTGAAGACCCATTTTACTCCAATTATAGAAGTTTCCTTAGGTCTTTCAACCAAGGTCCAGACTTTATTCCTTTCGAATTCATTTAGTTCATCTTGTATGGATTTGATCCAATCATCATCACCTAAAGCTTCATCAGTGCTTTTGGGTTCTAATTGGGAAAGGAATGCTAGATGTTCTACTTCATTTATTAAGTAACTTCTAGTCCTTATAGGTTGATTCAAATCACCAATGATACTATCACTGGGATGATTCTTAAGAAACTACTGGTTTGGGTTTTTTTAAAACCTGTTCATCGACATAGGGTAGGAAATCTTCTGGGGTAAATGTTTCAGAAGTATCTTCTTGAACATTTTCATTATTAGAAGGATTTTATAATAAAGGTTGATAATTAGTTTTTGAAAACACATCCGAATATGTAGGTTGGGGTTTTTTGAAAACAAAATGATCAGTTTCATCAAATTTAACATGTACTGTTTCTTCAACAGTACAAGTATTTTTGTTGAAAGCTCTATTTGCCTTAGATGTTGTGGAGTAGCCTAAGAAAATTCCTTCATCATATTTTGGTGAAAATTTGTGTAAATTATCTTTAGTATTCAGAATGAATACCTTGAAACCAAAAACCTTAAAGTAGGAAAGTCTAGGTTTTATACCATTCCATAACTCATAAGGATTTTTATTAAGAAAAGGTCTAATCAAAACCCGATTTATAGTATAACAAGCAGTACTTATAGCTTCAGCCCAAAAATGGTTGGCAATAGAATACTCACTCAACATGGTTATAATTATCTCTTGAAGAATTATTTTTCTTCTTTCAACAACACCATTCTGTTGAGGTGTTCTGGGTGCTGAAAATTTGTGAGTAATACCTTTTCTACTACAAAAAGTTTCAAAATCAGAATTTTGAAATTCTCCTCCATGATCACTATGAATAGTTTTCAATGGAAGGTTTTTCTCATTTTTGACTTGAGATCTAAAACTTTTGAAATAAGAAAAATCTTCAGACTTATTTTCTAGAAAATAGACCAATGTAAATCTAGTGTAATCATCAACCAAGACAAATACATAATACTTTCCCCCAATGCTTCCGGTTTTTGTTGGACCAAAAAGATCCATATTTACTAGATGCAATGCATCAGTAGTTGAGACTTCACCGACTGATTTAAAACTTGATTTATGTTTCTTGCCATATTGACAAGGTTCACAGACTTTTGAAGAATCAAATCTAAGTTCTGGTAGATCCTTAACTAGTCTTTTCTTAGACAGTTTTCATAGGTTTCTAAGGTTACATTGTCCTAACCTTCTATGCCATAACCAAGAATGATCTTCCATTGCACTAAGGCAAGGTAAGTCTTGGCTCCTAAGGCATTCTAAGTTTAGTGTGTAAACATTCTCTTTCCTATTGGCATAAAGAATAAATTCCTCCTTGGAATTGTGTACTAAGCACTTATCATTCCTAAAATTCACAAGGTATCCTTCATCACATAATTGGATTATGCTGATGAAGTTGTGCTTAAGACCCTTAACAAATAAAAAATTTGAAATCAATGTTTTTCTAAGAAGAATGATGTTACCTATACCAAAAATTTCTCCCAGAGCATTATCTCCAAAAGTTACTTTTCCTCCTTTCGTTTTGATAATATTTTCAAAATAGTTTCTGTTACTAGTCATATACCGGGAACATACACTATCGATGTACCAAGTATTGTTGTTTGTACTTTATCTATTTTCCTGAAAATAAGAAAAAATTAGGTTTTTGGAATCCATAATTGCTTGGATCCGGAAATTTCAGAAATAAAAATTTTGGGTACCCACATCTTCTTAGAAAATAAGCCTTATGAAATCCTAAAGATTGGGTTTTGTTTAAGGAACAATTATTTGCCCAGTGACCACCACAATGACATTTAGTACAAAATGGGGCACTTTCAGGAACAAAGTAGTTGTTACTAAAAATCGGTTTAGAACTAGTATAACAAAAACTAGAAGTATTCCTTTGAGGTCGGATTTGTGAATACATTTTATCAAAATTTTCCTTACCTAGGGTAAAATTTGACAGACACTTCCTCAAGGAAAATATTTCGGATTTGAGTTTAATAACTAAGTTCTTGTCTTAAAAAATACCTGATTTTTAGCTAGATCTAGGCTCAAAAACATTTTTCTTAGAAATTACGTTTTCTATATCTTTAGAAAGTTTATTCTTTTCAAAACTTACTTCCTCAAGATTTTTTGAAATACTTTCAAAATCATCATTTTTCTTATCAATATCTTTAGAAAGATCTGATATTTCCTTAGTAATAATAGTATTCCTAGAATTTTCCTTATCATGTTTTTTTATGAGTTTTGAATTCTCATTCTCGAGGAGTTTGGAAAACCTAGAAACTTCTTCATAGGTAGGTAAAGTATTATCTTCATCAGAAGAGGATTCTTCATCCGAAGAGTTATAATATTTACTATCATTAAAATTCAAAGAAACACTGGTCATTGATTCAGCATTGTGTACCTTAGCCATCAAGAAATGATTATCAATAGATATCCTGGCTATTAGACCAAGATTCTTCTGTCCAGAAGATTCATAATCGAAAGATTCATCTGAAGAGTCTCCACCACTAGCACTCCATGTGTCACTATCTTTCAACACTTTCTTAGATTTTGACTTGTAATACTTCTTTCTATTTTTCTTTGAATTCCTTTTCCTTTATTTTTTTTCTCTTGAGCATAGGGAAATCAAGTCTTATGTGTCCATCTCTCTTACATTCATAGCATGTAAATTCTGAATCTCTCTTGTCTTTCCTTTCCTTTTTCTTATATCTGGATTGAAAGTTTCTCTTTAAAGCTATCTTGTTCATTCTTCGAGAAAGATTTTCTAATTTATTTTCCGAGGATTCACTTCCACTAGATTCAAAATGGATAACAACTTTCTTAGATCTAGATATGGTAACTCTTTCAGGAGTCTTGACTTTCATATGATTGGAAGTAGTAGTAAAGGCTACACTGCCATTTCTATTCTTCTTCTTCACAATATCAGCATCTCTATTTATTCTAGTCTCATGCAGAAGAAGAGTTCTAGATATCTCATCAAGGATAATCTGAGTAACCTTTCTATTCTCATCAATTACAGTCCTTTTAGATTCCCACTTATTCAGCATGATGTCGATAATCTCGTCAACACGAGCTTCATCATCTAATCCTTTTCACCCATTGATTGTAAACTATTCACAATAGTCACGAATATCTGTTGCACCTTGCATATGGGTTCACCATAAGGAAAACTAAAACCATGATATTCGGCTCTAAGCATGGCTCTTCTTGTCTCAATTACTTTGGAAGTCCGAAAGTGAGTAACTTCAAGTTTCATCCATATAGAATTTGCTACTTCACAAGATGAAATTTGGATATATATATTACTATTCATTGAAAAAAGTAATGTTTTGAGTACCTTATAATTCAATTGATATTCATGCTTTTCTTGATTTGTAAAGGCACTTACTTCTTTATCAGGAATTTTGTATCCACCAGTAAGCATAACAAAATTTTCAACACCAGTGTTGATAAATAAAGTCTTCATACGATCTCTCCAATATTCGTAATCATTACCATCAAATATTGGTGGTCTGGTTAGATTTAGATTGTCAATGGAACCAACATTGATTCCTATCATCTTTAAGAAAATTATTTCCACAAAAACTTGTTAGTAGAAAAATTTAGTAAACAAGAAAAATATTCTAAGCAAGAAAATATAGATCAAAAGTATCTCAAATCAAAACTGAATCCGAACTATGATTCTGAAAAATAGATTTAAAAAACTATGAATCCAGAAAATCAATTCCAAATATTCAATTCCGAAAGTTATAAGAAGAAGAAAGTCTTCTAAATCTAACCGTGAGATTAATTAAGATTGTACCTATTGCTCTGATACCAATTATTGAGATGGTATGTCTGAGTATGATATACTCTATAATACCAAATTTAGGATCGAATATATAAGTATGAGATGCTCAAATACAAGAGGGGGGGGGGGGTGAATTGTATACTTTAAAAAATCCTTAAGGAAAATTTTCATAACCAAAATTCACAACACCTCTAAGTTTTATTGAATTGCTTGATTCTGGAAAAGTGATTCTGGAAATGAAACTTAACAAAAGTTTACACCAACTAAGATTATACCTTAAAGTGTATAGAATCTAACTAAATCAAAGTACAAGTAAGGAAGTATAATAAAGTTATACTTTCCTCAACAATACAAAATGAACAGAGGAAAACAAAGTAGTAATACTAAAAGTAACAAATAATAACTCTTTTAACACAAAGAGAAGGGTATCCAACAACCCTGGATAAGAGGTCCCTTGATTTATACTTTCAAGAAATTCTGTCTTACCCACACCAGGGTTAACCCTCGATATGAAGATCAGAGTCTATCTTTCTATCCCCGCAAGCCCTCAACTATCAGGTAGTCGACACCTCTGTCTTCCTATCCCCAGAAGCCCTCGATTGTACACAACAACAATCGGAGTCGCACAAAGCAAATTTTCAACAAGATGTTCAAACTTTATACACGACACATTGAGAGTTTATAAGATCCTCTATTTCTATAAATCACTTCAATAGAATGTAAGCACAGATGTCAAAGATGTTGTCAAGTCTCCTGCTCTTTTCAAATGAGCTTCTATTTATAGGCTCAGCTCCAACAGTCAACTCCCTCCTCCAACGGTCATATTCTTCCTTGAATTTCAGAGGGACCTGTACACGTGTCACTCAAACAACGATTAGTTGATAACTGAAGGCACGAAATAGTTTTGAAATAGAACAAGTGAAAGCATAACTAAAACTAATATTCATAATGGAGAAAATGAAAGTTTGGAATGAAAGTAGAAGTTCAGAGTATAACCAGAAAATGAATTTGGAGTCTATAATAAATAGATATTTAGATTCTATTTTGTAGAATAATTCAGAGTCGAACTTCATACAAGTTTATATCCATAATTTGTAATCCGAATTCACAAACAGAATTCGTAATGAGAATTCGTAATCAGAATTCATCATCAGAATTTGTAATGAGAATTCATAATTAGAATTCATCACCAGAATTTGTAATGAGAATTTGTAATCAGAATTCATCATCAGAATTCGTAATGAGAATTCGTAATCATAATTCTTCATTAGAATTCGTAATGAGAATTCGTAATCAGAATTAATCATCAGAATTCGGAATGAGAATTCGTAATCAGAATTCATCATCAGAATTCGTAATGAGAATTTGTAATCATAATTCTTCATCAGAATTCGTAATGAGAATTCCTAATCAGAATTCATCATCAGAATTCGGAGTTAGAACTTTATGTAAGTTCAGAATCAGAATTCAGAGTTGAACTTCATAAAAGTTCGTAACAAGGAATTCGGAGTAGAACTTCATAAAAGTTAGTAACAGGAATTCGGATCATAAAATAGAATGCTTCATATCTAAGTATTATACGATTCTGAGGTTTTAGATATAAATCCGATTTTTATACTTAAGAAAAATATTGATATGAACAATGAAAATAAGGTAGGGGTAAATTTCCTTTGGGAAGGGAATTTTCCTTATGGAATTAAAACAGGGGTAAAAACAGATTTTCTTAAGGATAAGGTGTTTGTGATTTTCAAAACAAGAAGGAATGGAAAAATCACAAGGAAAACCTTATTGAATCAACAACAATGTCTATAGGAACCAAATGGATTTTACGAAATAAATTGGATGAATATGGTAATATAGTTAGAAATAAGGAAAGATTAGTTGCCCAAGGTTATCTTCATGAATAAGGTATTGATTTTAAAGATTCATTTGAACTAGTTCCTAGATTATAATCCATTCATATTTTATTAGTTTTTTAAGTTTTAAACATTTTAAACTTTTTCAAATGGATGTAAAAAGTGAATTTTTATATAGTGTAATTTCAGAAGAGGTTTATGTTAAATAACCACCTGGTTTTGAAAATAATAAATTTCCCAATCATGTTTTCAAACTGACTAAAGCTCTTTATGGACTTAATCAAGCTCCTCAATCTTGGTATGAAAGTCTAAATATTTTTTTAATCCAAAAAATGATTTTGTTAAGGGTAAGGTTAATCCAAAATTATTTATAAAAAGAGTTTCAAATGATATACCGATTATAAGGATTTATATTAATGATATTATCTTTGGTTCTATAAATGATAAATTAAGTAATGAGTTTTAAAATTTAATGAAAAATGAATTTATATGATCCTAATGGGGGAATTAATTTTTTTTGTTTAAAATTTAATAAAAGGGAAGATGATATTTTATTAAATCAAGATAAGTATTTAAATAACTTGTTAAAAAGTTTGGACTTGATTCTTGTAAAAATATGAGAACCCCTATAAGCACAAACTCTAAACTGGATACAGATGAATCTAGAAATTCTATTTGTGATAATTAGTATAGATTCATGATATGAAGACTTATATATCTTACTGCTTCTAGGACAAATATTCTATTTTCTATTTATATGTGAGCTATATATTAGTCAAACCCCAAATAAATTCACCTTAAATATGTTAAAAGAGTAATTTTGTATATTAATGGTACTATTAATATTATAATATTTCGTTATATTGATAATTTATTTGATTTAATGTCTTACTCTGATTTTGACTTTAGAGGTTTCAAAATTGACTAGAAAATAAATTCAGGTATGCGTCACTTTTTAGGAAAAAGTTTAATTTCATAGGGATCTAAGAAACAACTATATGTAGCACTGTCAACAGTTAAGGATGAGTATATTTCTGCTACTAGTTGTTGTTCACAGAGTATTTTGATAAAGAAAACTTTGTATGATTTTAATATTAATTTTAATAAAATTCATATTTAATGTGATAACATGAGTGATATTTAAATCTCTTAAAACCCTCTTTAATACTCATAAACTAAACACATTGATGTTAGATGTCATTTTCTTAGGGATAATTTAAATAAAGGTGATATATGTTAATAATTTATTTTTACTGAGAAATAGTTAGCTGATATTTTCACTAAACCCTTGGATTTTTTTTTTAAATTTGAGTAAATGAAGTTTGAATTGGGTACACTGGAAGCTTAAATTTTTCTTAGTACTTTTTCTGTTTTGATAAATATATTCATTATTGTTACTTGAGTTTTGTATCTTAATATTATTTTATACTATGATTAAATGAAATTTAGATCATTATAGTTAAAAATTCATTCTTAAAATAACACTTTCTCAATTCTCCACTCTTTGAATATTTCATTTTTCTACTATTATAATAATTGTTGTCAATTGAAAGAAATTTCTTTGATGTACTTTTTGATAAATTTAAAAAAGAGGATATTTTTTTTGAATATTTAATATTTTTCTATTATGTTTTTTGAAAATTTATTAAATATTATGTTTTTTAATTTATAATAAGGGGGAGTGTCACACCCTGACCTATGAATTTATTCTATTTTATTATTTATTTGGCCTTAAATAATACTTTTTGGGGTTTGGGTTGATCCCCAGACGAAATTTTTGGGGCTTAGGTTAAAAAGTGAACTTTTTTGAGTCTATATCATTGGGAACATGAGTAGAGTGCGTTTTGGAAACCCCACGCGGCTCCGCTCGGGTAACTATGCATCCTGTTCGTCTTCGGAAAATTGAAATAAAAATATTATATATTTAAAAAATGCATTAATTGTTGCGTCGTTTAAAATTTTTATTGTGTTAATAATTTTATTACTATTGAAATAATATGAGTACTTTTATTATTATTTTTTCATCATTATACATTAGTATTATTGTTTATTATTATTATTATTATCAATATTATTATTATTATTATTATTTAAATGGTAAGGTTTTAATAAGAGAAAACAAATTTAAAACCCTAATTCTACCCCCTATGCGATACCCACTACCCCCTTCCCCTTACTGTGATCGAGAAAACCAGACACCACACCCCCTCGACCCTCCTTCACACTAGTGCCCAGTGCCTTGTCATCGCGCTCCCTATCACAGGCCCCCCAGATGTCGCCGTCTGACCAGCCTCTATGCCTTACCTCTGTAGTGCCGCCGCACCTCCAACCTAACCGCCTTGTAGCCACTGTTCGATAAGCCTCCCCCTATCACTATCATGAACCCACTTTCGTACAGACTCCCTCTGACAAACCCCCTGCCCGGTGAACCTCCATCCAGCCGGTACGGCTTCTGGTGGCGCTTCCTCCTACCGATGCGGCCTCTGGTGTCGCCATCTCTCGCACAACTTGCCGACATTGGACCTCCCTCTAGATCATGGCCCCTACTACCCGACGACCTCTCTTTGGTGTTATTCCCACTGGTGTAACACCATTGTTGCGCAGTTCCTGTGCCTCACTCTCTCCCGGCCTTTCCGCACCCTACTAGTTTTTCCCCGACCAGCCCACACCTTCTGACATCACCTCTTCCAGTGCGTTATCTTCCCATCGTTATGCATTTTTTCTTGATTTATTTTGTTCTTTTTTTATCTTTGTTTGATTAGGGGTTTTGTTAATTAAGTGTTGATATAGGTAGATTGAGGATTTTAGTACCAGTGCGGGGTGTTTCCAAGTGGGCGTTCTCATCACGCCATGACTTCGAGGTTGGATTCCCATGCACTTGTCCCTTTTAATTTAAGAATCATCAATTTTTTTTCACTTTCTATGATTAATATGTGCTAATTTAAAGCTTTGGTTTAAATTGATTTTGTGTACAAAAGTTGCTCTAATCTTGTTTGGTGATATTTGAATTTGTTTTTTGAAATAGAACACACTGAGTGTAGGGTCCTATTACATTTGGATTTATAATTTGAGTTTCATATATTTCTTCTTGTTCACCCTTTATCTAGAGGTTAAATATTATTGTGCAACATTTGGTTAATTTATTTGGTTTGAAAAATTGGTAGTCCAGTCCTTGTTTTATGAAAATGGTATTGTTCAGTTATAGCTGTGCACACTAGTTGTTTAATTAAATGTTTTGTTATTTCGCACCTGATTTGTGATATTTAGAACCTGGTTTAGCATTTTAAAAAAGTTTCTAACATGAAAATTGGTGTTTTATTACTTTGTGAGTGTCCACTAAATTTTTTTTCTAAGAATTGCATGTTTGGTCTTCGGAATGGTGCCCTATTGACTTTTAGGTGTTAAAAGCAATATAAAATGTTTTGTTTGTTTTTTTAAAGTGCTGGTAGCATGATAAAATATGTTTTGGGGTCTTTTTATGGACTTAAAAAGTGGTTTGGATTTTATAATAAATGTTTTTTTTGTGAAATAATGTATTTTGGGGTTCTTTAAAAGGTTTCAAATGTTTAAATCTAATTGAAGTTAGTTTTTTTTTTAAAATTGGTTTGTTTTGTGAAAAGGGATTATAGCTCAGTTGGAATTTCCAGAAAGGTTGGTTTTTGTTTGAAAGTGTGCTAGAAATTTTTTAAAGGTGTTTTACAAATGATTTTATATGGTAAACAGTGTGTCTTGCACCTATTTTGAAATTGGTTTTCATCTTTGGTAAAGAATGATTTTATGGAATGTTTAAGGGCCCGTTTGGCCACTTTGTGAAAATTAGGGGAAGTTCTTATTATTAAAACATCTATTGGTTACTCCTCACACCTTTCCAACATGGAATAGTTGGGATGTACTCAGTATGGAATCCTTGGGTTCCATTATGTGGGTTCCTTGGTTGGGAACCCTTTGTAATCTATTAATTTCAAGTCATGAGAGTAGACCTTGGGGAGAGTCAGGGTGTGACCTTCTATGATTATTATTATAAATATAGGTTGCGATTTGATGCTCGGTGGCATTTTATGGCTCACCCCCTTTAAGACCTAAGACATTGGAACTTGGCATATTGAGAGAATTGTTTGAGATGAGTACTGCACTGGTAGGTTATGGTACTAACCAATTTCCCATAGTAGGTAGATATGTTTGGGTTCATTTCTATGGGATTTTCCCTCATCTTGTCCTAATAAAGGGTGGATTAGCGTATGGATTGATAGATTTCATCGTATGTGGATTGCTACTATAGATGGGGTCACAGGTATCAGTGTCTTCTAGATTATTCTCGATCTCCCGGGTTCGCATATGTCTATTGGATTTTAGATGTTTGAACTGTTGTTGAGATACTTGCATACCTATTTACATTGAACTTTCTATATGACCGCCTTAGTAATCTTAAGTGGTGTTTTTCATGTAAAGTAATGTTTCGATTTTCTAAATCCTATGAAAAATGTTTTTTTAAAATAAGATGTGTTTTAAACTCTTTAGTGTGAGTTTCAAATGAAATCCTCACTCTTCCTTTTAAATTGCATGGTAACACTTAAGGTTATAAATTAGTTTTTCAAATGATTAAGGGAAATTATTTGTACTTTTTTTTCAAGTAAAAAGAGTAGAAATGAATAATTTAATATATTGTAGTTCAAACTTAGAAATGGTGTTTTCTTAAATTTTAAAGGTATTGCATTGTGAAATAGTATATCGGGCTAACCTATTGAGTTTTAATACTAAAACCTATAGTTCTTTTCTATTTTTAGACCTTGTGTAGGTTCTATCTTGGGTGAATTCACCTTGGGTGACACTCGGTTGTGAGTTAGAGAGTGACCTGCGAGGTCACACAGAGATAGTGGTTCTCTCGTTCAGTTAGTTTGTTTTTATTTTATTCTTGTTTAGTTGCTTTATTTGTTTTATTTATTTTGAACTTATATTTATTATTTTACAATGCTTTTATTTATTTATATTGGGAGAAACCATTCCCATAATCACTCTGTCGATGCCTAGGTGCTTTTCGCTAGCCTAGGAAGACCAGGAACACCTCTCGGGCCTTGCTGTAGATCAGCTTGAGTGACCGGTTCAGGGTCGACCCCAGTTGATTCATGAAAAATGGTATCAGAGGAGTTCGTATCTTAACAAACCTCACCTTTTAGAGTGCCCTTTTTCATTTGTGATATCAATGAATATGAAGTAGGATTTTCGGGACTCAAGGGGTAGGTGCGGGAAGAGCGTCACAAACTCTTGCTCATTCTGAAACTTAGTTTTCCATGGGAAGTCCAGTTTAATTAGTTTCTTTGGGTTTCTAGGGTATGTTTTGTGATTGATATACAACAAAGGGAGTTGGGATAATAGTCCTCCTGAGCTGCATGGCTTTTAAATCCATGTAGAGATAGGGGCTTGGTCCTAAAAGGCTCTTCGTGTCAGTGACGTGTTTGATATATGGCCGCCAACCATATGGTCAAGTCACAAACTGACACTAGTTCCCTCTTTGAGATGTTTTGGGTCTCCTGTGACTTCTAAAAGTGGTTTGAATTAGAAAAAATGGTTTTAAAAAATGGTTGTTTTAAATGACATGTTTAATTTGGGGATTGTTTTAAAGGAAATGGGATGAATGATTTGTTTTTGGAAAATTAAGTTGTTTTGTTTTGTCCTTGGTGTTCCTAGGGGTGCTCACATGCATAGTGGTATGTTGGAATATGAATAGATGTCTGGTATGGTGGATGGATTCCCGGGGTGGCACAGAAACATGCATGTGAGTGAGACTCTAAAGAATACCAATGGCGAGGGTTTAACCCACCAATCTTATTTTAAATTAAAAATGTTTTCAAAAAGTAATGTTTTGATGTTATAATGTATAATTTTCTTGTGTTTAGAGATTTTCACCTATGTGGTGTTTGATTTTTAGGATTTTATTTATTGAGTTAGCCCTAATTGGGTTCTTGACTTTTCTTGTCCAGTGGTTGTTCCCATGAAGCTTCGATGGGTGATCGTAGTGAGATTAATCAACCTAAGGATTTTATGATTGAGTTTCAGAAGCTAGATCAACCTCTATTTTATGGTCAACCAGACCCTTCTGTAGTGGAGGAGTGGATGCAGAAGATTGAAAGGGACTTAAACCTCATTGAGTTTCCCAAGTCGTTGAAGGTCATGTTTGCAACCTTCATGCTTGAAGGTTCACCGTGGATGTAGTGGAAGTTAGTGTCTCAGAACAAGACCTTTTAAGAGTTGATTTGGGAGTTTTTCAAGGCTTTGTTCATTCGTCAGTATTTCTATGAGAAGGAAACAGTGAGAAAGGGGATGGAGATGTGTTTTATGCAGCAGGGTGATCGATCAGTGTTGGAGTATTTCTAGTTCATTGTAGAACTAGTCCCTTATGATTCAGGGTATGCCATATATGACTCCATGAAGGCTCGATGTTTCAAGGTGGGTCTCTATCCTGATCTGCAGTCAAAGGTGTCAGCGTCCAACCTAACTTTATTTTCTAATGTGGGGAGGAAAGCTTTTCATTTATAAGATTTGACGACGAGAGTGCTCGAAGTAGTCCTCCCTCCTTCAATTCCTAAAATTAGTGGTGAAGATTTTGGAAAGGATATGATTAAGTGATCAAAAGTTATTGGATCAAGTTGTGGAATCCATATACCTTGGGATATTTCATCAACCTCTTTAGAGTGAGATATCCTTATGTGTTATCAGTGCGACAAGCTGGGTTACAAAAATTCTTTGTGTACAAATGCTCTGAAGCCCTGCCAAGTGTGTGGATTTCTAGGTCACTTGCAGTGATTTTGTCAGGGCATTGCTAGGAATCATCATAGCAGAAGCTCTCAAAAGTAATGTGACGTTGGGTTTTTGTTTAAAGTTTCTTGTGTATGTTTTCTTCTAATGTAAGGGATCTATTATCATCACAGTTGTACTGATAGTGTTTTTGGTTTTGAAATGTATGGTAATGTCTTGGATCTTTTGATGAACTCCATCTTTCAATGCCAGCATGGTTTTCATTTCAAAATTATGTCCTTTTATTTTTCAAATCAAAAGATGTATGTTTGTTAATAGGATTATCAAAACATGACTATGAGGTAGGAGACACTTCATCCATCAGAGCTCCAGCCAAAAGGCCTCAGAGTGAAGCTGGCGCATAGTCAGGAACCCCAGAGGATTTTAAGGAGTTGGTTAAGGTTGTGCATATATCGTTGTAGTGAGATAGTTTTAGTGTTTTTGTTGTGGTTTCTCTGCTGTTGTGAATTTCTTATTTTTGCAAATAGCATGATAGACTTATCCCGCATGCAATGTCAGTAATTGTTCCTTTTTGGATGCGAGTTGTCGATCAGTGGCCTTGTATGGACAACCCATGTGAATCAGTTGCGGATTTGGTTTGTGTCAAACCCGAAGTGGTAATTCATGAGTAATTTTCAGTTGTATTTTCATTGATCCAATCCTTGGGACCTCCCTCCCCACCCATGGGGTGATGGTTTTTGGTTTGTGTAGAGTTATTGGTTTAGCACTTATCCCTTTCATAAGGGAGTGAGTGGTTTAAATGTTCTTGTTGTATTCCTTTTAACTGGGGTAAGGCCTGGTTTGGGTTCAAGTTGGATTTCTATTTGGTCTCTTTTAGGTTAGTTCTTTATGGTGGGGAGAACCACCACAGGTCTTTATGAGTTTTATCTTAAAACATTACCAGATACTAGTTGAATTATTATGGTGGGGAGTCCGTTCATGCCTCCCCTCTGTCGGTGATCTGTTTCAGGAAATGAGGTTGAGTCACGTTGGTGGTCAATGGAATGTCCTTGGGTTAAGAGGTTGGATCATGTTTGTGTGGAATCCTTAGGCGTTGATCGATCAGATGGATGGTGTTGTGGCTTTTCAGAGACGGAAAGCGTTATTGTGGGGAGAATTGTCACACCCCGACCTATGCGTTTATTTTATTTTATTATTTATTTTACCTTAAATAATTTTTGTTGGGGTTTGGGTTGAGTCTCAAACAAAATTTTTGGGGCTCAGTTTAAAAAGTGCGCTTTTTTTGAGTCGATGTCATTGGGCGCATGAGCAGGTATGACTTTTGTCATCGATACTAGGTCCGTGCATCACTGTATTGGACAACTAGCTGAGTAGCATTGAGAAGGTGGAAGCGCAACTGATTTTTTATGCTGGGGAGGGGATTCCTTTGTTGATTTGATTTGGTTTTATGGATTTTGATCTTTTGGGGCATAGTTTAATGTCTTATGTCCTTGAAGTCATGTTGGGATCCCCATAACCCTTTAAAAGTGGTTTATGATATAATAAAAAAACAATTTTTAGTCATTTGTTGCATGAGCAGAGCACGTTTTGGAAACCCTGCATGGCTCCGCCTGTGTGACTGCGTATCCCATTTGTCTTCATAAAATTGGAATAAAAATATTATATATTTAAAAGGCGCATTAATTGTTGTGTTGTTTAAAATTTTTGGTTGTGTTAATAATTTTATTACTATTTAAATAATATGAGTACTTTTAATATTTTTATTTTTATCAATACACATTAGTACTATTATGTATTATTATTATTATTATTATTTAAATGAAAAGGTTTTAATAAGAGAAAAAAAATTTAAAATACTAATTCTACCCCCATATGAGATACCCGCTACCCCCTTCCCCTTGCTGCGCTCGAGAAAAACATCCACCACACCCCCTTGGCCCTCCTTCACACCAGCACCCAACACCTTCCCATCACGCTCCCTATCACAGGCCCCCCAGATGCCACCGTCTGACCAGCCTTCGTAACTTCCCCCTATAGTGATATCGTGCCTCCAGCCTGCCTGCCTCATAGCCATCGTCCAACCAGCCTCCCCCTTTCCCCGTCATGAACCCACCACCGTGCAGACTCCCTCCAACGAACCCCCCACCCGAAGAACCTCCATCTAGTCAGTGCAGCTTCCAGTGTCGTTGCGGCCTCCGGCATCCCCGCCTCTGGCACAACCCGCCGAAACTGGAACTCCCTCCAGATCATAGCCCCTCCTACCTGGAGACCACCCTTCAGTGCGCTTACCACTACTGAAACACCATTGCAGCACAGTTCCAACGCCTCACCCTCTCCCAGCCTTTCCGCACCCTACCGGCATTGCCCCGACTAGCCTGCCCCTTCCGACGCCACCTCTACTAGCGCGTTTTATTCTCATAGGATTAAATTTCTGCTTAATTTATTTTTTTCTTGTTTTTATAATTTTTTGATTAGGGTTTTTTTAATTAAGTGTTGATATGGGTAGGATCGAGATTTTAGGACTTGCACAGGGTGTTTCCGAGTGGGCGTTCTCGTCTTGCCATGGCTTCAAGGAAGGATTCTCGTGAACTTGTATGTTTTAATTTAAGAATAATCAATTTTATTCTTTTTTCACCTTATATGATTAATATATTATAATTTTAATCTTTGTTTTAAATTGATTTTGTGCACAAACATTTCTCTAAGCTTGTTTGGTTATATTTGACTTTGTTTTGTGAAATAGCGCACACTGAGTGTAGGGTCATATTGTGCTTGGATTTATAATTTGAGTTTAATCTATTTATTCTTGTTCTCTATTTAGATAGAGGTTAAATATTATTGTGAAACATTTGGTTAAATTATTTGGTTTGAAAAATTGGTATTCCAGTCCTTATTTTATAAAAATGATATTGTTAGATTAAAGCTGTGCATGTTGGCTGTTTAATTTAATGTTTTGTTGTTTCACACCTAATTTGTGATATTTAGAACCCATTTTAGCATTTTAAATAAGTTCCTAACATTAAAATTGGTGTTTTAAGACTTTTTGAGTGTCCATTAAAATTATTAGTGTCATCTGGATTATTCTCGATCTCCCAGGTTCGCATATGTGTTGTGTCTTTTAGCTGTTTGAACTTCTTTTGAGATACTTTCATTCCTATTTACATTTCCCTTGCTATATGACCGCCTTAGTACTCTCTAGTGGTGGTTTTCATGGAAAGTGATGTTTCGGTTTTCTAACTCCGATGAAAAATGTTTTTTTTAAAAATAACATGTTTTTAAAATCTTTAGTGCAAGTTTCAAATGAAATCATCACTTTACCCCTGAAATAGCATATTAACACTTAATTTTAGAATCTGGTTTTTCAAATGATTAAGGGAAATGATTTTTACTTTTTTAAGTAAAATTTTTAGAAATGCATACTTTAATATGTTGTAGTTCAAACTTAGAATTGACGTTTTCTTAATTTTTAAAGGTAGTGCATTGGGAAATAGTATATAGGGATAACCTACTAAGTTTTAATACTCACACCTATAGTTATTTTCTATTTTTATCCCTTGTACATGTTCTATATTAGCTGCGTTCACCGTGGGAGATGATCGGTCATGAGTTGGAGAGTGACCCGTTAGGTCACATGGAGATAGTGGTTTCCCTGTTCAGTTAGTTTGTTTTTCTTCTATTCTTGTTTATTCTCTTTATTTGGTTTATTTATTATGAACTTCTCTTTATTATTTTCCACTGCTTTTATTTATTTATATTGGGAGAAACCGTTCCCATCGCCACTCTATTGATGCCCAGGCGCTTGTCACCAGCCCGAGAGGATCAGGAATGCCTCTCGATCCTTGCCGCATATCGGTTTGGGTGACCGGTTCAGGGTTGAACCGGGTTGGTTCATGATAGGGAGGTTGTTTTTAATTGGGTATTAACAATTTTATATCTCTCTTTGTTTTGATAAATTACACTTTCATAACATTTAATTAAATCTAATTTTATTTCAAAAATATTATTTCTTATCAACATGGTTTAATATTTCGTTATGACCTCTAGTTTTTTACTTTATACTATTTATATTTTTTTACCCACCCATTGTTTTTATTGTTTACTATTCTAAGACTTGGACAGACCCTTTAAAAATCCAACAAGAGCTTATTTTCTTCTTCTATCATGTGCTGAAGTTTTCCTTTGTTTTAATCCATTCTCTTATTTTTTACATTTTAGTGGATTATTTTATATCATACTTGAATAATTTGTTTTATATTTTATGTTTATCTTACTTCATTGAGTATCTATAAGTGCCTATGAAAAGTATTGGAAGTAGTATTAATTGATCTCTTACTTATTATTATGTGTTGTTTTTATAGTCTTTCTATTTCTGTAATTGTTTTAGATTTGTATTCTTATTTTATCAGAAGTTTTTAATTCTTGTTATAAGAACTTCTTTATGGGATTATTTATTTAGGTACTTTGAAGTTTGAAATAAGTTTAAATTTTCACTTATACTACCTATTTTTATTATTTTATGCTTAATTAAATAACAATAGTTTTGTTTTATCCATCTGTAAATTCAATCTGTTGTTTGACAATACTTTTCAATTATCCACCATTGGAACCCAATGGTAGGACATGAGTCACCGTTGGACATCCAATGATAGGTATTTTTTTTATTCTTCACATGAATCCATTTATTGTTAATATGCATAGAATTACTTTTAGTTTTGTTTAATTATTTTTATTTTTGATTAAAACTGCAATGATAGGTAATACTCTATTTTTCCACCATTAGAGATTTCCAATGGTGGGTAATGACCCACCGGTCTCTATTTTCAATGGTAGTTCATGAACCACCGTTAATTAAAAATTATTTCAGAAATGTTTATTTCTCAATTTTAAATAATTTTGATAAAATAAATTAATTTTTAAAATGTTTTTTTATTCTATATTGAAATATAATTGCAACAGTATTTAAAAATAATTATAGCATTCTTTAGTTACACTTCTTCATGAATATTATTTTTCATACGATGTTATATTTTTCACAACATACTGATGTACGTATAATATGTATAATTATATTATTATTTCAATTGTTTTAATTGTGATTTGATTAAGAATTATTATTATTACTATTATATTAAATGTTCTTTTAAATTTTCATGAATAAATATAATCCCAATTGTTTTTTTCAAAGTAGCTTCAAAAAAACAAGGTAAAGGTCATATTATATAAATGTTATACACTAACAAGTGTCATGCATATATTGGAAACATTCATGATCCTATAGATCTTAGTTTTATTTTTTCAGGATATTATTTTAATGATAAAAACATATTTACCAATGTAGATGATCCATTTGAAAAGTATATTATGAATAATTTTCAATTGATATCAAATTGATCTAAAAACTTCTTTATAAAATGTTCTTATGCTGTGATCACTGAAGATCTATATCACTTTCATCTTCCACTCTTAATGCGATCAATGAACATAAGCTGGACCAAATTTCTATATCATCTACTCAAGATGTTGTTTTTTTTTGTTTTTTATTTCTTAATTGTATTACTTAGTATCACCTCTTTGTCCTATAGAGTTTGGGTTTAGGTTTTTCCCATCCAAAAGATTTCATTGGATTATTCCTACCTGATAAAAGGAAGGTTAAGTTGTTCCTCCTAGACAACAGGAAGGTAGGTTGTGACTCAAAAAGTCATGGGTTATATCACCAGGTGTGAAAAAGGTATGTTTGTATTTATATGTAATTGGGTTATCACTCCCATTAAAAAGTGATGTTTTAGTGAATACCACTGTCCTTGATGAGTATAAAATATTGATGATAGGACTAGGATCTTGGTGGTCTGAACCTTTGTAAAAATTTATTATTTTATATATTTTATTTATGCTACAACTTTTAACACTGTTATAACTATGATAAATTATTATTTTTAATAATATTTCAAAAGGACTATTCAACCCCTTTAGTAAATACTACCATATCAAGGGACATAATAGCTACAACCTCCATGGGTCACAAAAAAACCTCACTTTCTCAATAAATTCAATGTTAGGTGGTGAACACAATGGTCCAAGAGTACCATCCATGTGGTACAATCCTGAACCTCAATGTTTACCATGAGGGACTCTAAGTACTGAATCTGAAGATTCTGCATCATTTAAGGAAAGTTGTAGCTAAGATAGTGGACCTCTTTTCCATATCCAACAACTTCGAGAGTTTATCTCTGGAGTGTGAAAATCACAAACTTTATTATTTGATGAAGGTGGACCAAGGATTCCAATATGAATTCATTCTAGTTTAGGAGATATCAAGGAGGGATCTTGTCAACCACCATCACCAGCACCATCCCACCGGTACCCATCAGTCGCCTAATGAGGGTACCACCTGACACACTGTCACCTCTGATACCCATGAACAGGCAACAAGTAAGACACATCAGGAGAGGAAGGTGCTGGATATCTAGGAGTGGAATCATATACCCACTCCCCCTGAAGATGTCTATCGACATATTCCGGTAATAACTAGTGAGTTGGATCACATCCCTGATCACTTGAAAAAAGTATGAGGGCATATTCCTACAATAGACATGGTGTAGGCGCATATCCCTTCTCTTGTGCATGGAGTCCATCAGCATATTCTGGTGGTATAAGGAGGAAAAAAGTGAGCTCATATCCCCAATGCAATCAAATATATCTTCTAGAATATAGTGGATACATAAAATGTGCATGCTTATATCCCTGTACACACTTTTCTAAAATGTTATCACATCATAACAATAGCTGAAGAACTCCGCTAGCATATTCTAGTGCTGATACAAATACGAGGATAGGTGCATATTCCTCTCCATATATCTAGGGCATCTCAACAATATGATCATTATGAACAAGTTGTTGCTCCTGATCAAGCACACATCATTGCTTCTATCCAGGAAGATTATCAATATATTCCTGTAAAGGATGAGGCACCAGACCAGACTCATATTCTCATTCCAACTAGGGATCACTAGGTGAGAGCGGAACATGCCTTAGGATAGGGGTACATGCTTGTCGAAAAAGTCTGGCAGTATATCCCAAATACCCAAGATCAGTCTCATATCACCATTCTAGCCAGGGATCACTAAGTGATAGGGGAACACGCCTTTGGATAGGCTCATATTCCCATTTAATAAGACTAGTGGCACACTTTAAAGTCCTAATATCGGGTCCATATCCCCATTCTATCCAAGGCTCACCATGTGAGAATGGACCATGCCTCAGGATAGACTCATATTCCTATCATTGAATCTTCTTGGAATATTCTAGTAGATAACATAATCTAGGCACATATTCCTACTTCCACTGATGAAAAACTGCGCTAGCATCCTTATGAGGAAATATAAGAGGAGGTTCATATCCCTTCTCCCATTCCAAAGGTCTTTCAATATATTCTGATGGGGAATGTATATTCAGAATAGACTCATATTCCTATTCCAACCAAGCCCCATCAGGTTAAAGTGGAACATTCCTCGAGGTAGGATCATATCCCTACCACAAAAGACTAGAGGCATCTTCCAAAGGCTCAGGGTTGGGCTCATATTACCATTCTGAACAAGGCCCACCAAATAATAATGGAACATGCCTTAGAATAGGATCATATACCTATCAATAATTAGGAAGCTCATTGGAATATTTCAGTATCTTCTCAGTAGTGGTATCATACTCCTGCAACACTAGAAAGACATAAACAAGTTCTGGAAACCATCAAATAAGAGGCTCATATCTCTGCACAATTCCAGAAGGCAGGTTCGAATATTTAATCCATGACATGGAATGAGGATCATATACCTAATATGATCAATTATACTATCCTTGAGGTTGTTCGAGACACATTCTCAACACCCAAGTGTTGACGCGCCTTTCCGTCACAGAGTCTAAACGACTGAAAAAGGGAAATACCTTAGAATAAGGAGACTCATCCTTTGAAGAAACATCAAAAATTGAAAAAGGCATGAATAAGTATTCCTTTAAGAAAATGTCACGCAGGTTTCATCATGGTCATGCAGGTATACCTGTGCGCCGCATATTGGGCGTGCAGGTGACTTACGCGCCCTATTTTCTTTTCACCCAAGGTCTTCAGGAGCCTATAAATACCCATTGTGGGCCCCCCATTTGGGGGACGGAAAAATTCCAAAACCTCAGATTCGAGCTCCCAGCGCCCTAGTCTCTTCTCAAGGCTTCTGAACACTTCTAAGGTAATTTATTACCTAGAATGGAAGATCTAAAGAGGGGGAGTAAGGCCTAAGTGTTGAAACTCATCAACACTTGCGCGCCTAGGTGGCCAGCCCTGAAGGGAAATGGCCACAGTTGCGCGCCGCCTTACCCCTTCCACATAACTTGTGCGGCTCTCTTTTGGAAGTATCTAGGGGTAGTATTAGAGGCTTGAGCCAAGCCTCGCCCAAGTTCTACCCTAAGGATTGACTATCGCACAAGTACCCATGTGTCACGCAGGTACACCTGCGCGACCAGGACTTGCACGCCCACGCAGTACTTGTGCACCCCTCTCTTTTTGGGTTCCCTTCTTGCCCATTTCACCCCTCTTACACCTATCCACCTCTCCTCTTCAGGATTAAGCCCTAAAAACTCTCTCCAAAGCCATTTATGGCATGATTTCCTTGTTGGATTCCTTATCTAAAAGGAATTTTGTGGAACATCATTCAAAACCTAGTGATTTACACATCTTTACATCACTAAAGTTAGAGAGTTCATTCATTCAACCTCATAATTTAAGATGAGAGAATCCTTAACCTAGGCCTCCTTTTCAGGAGTAAGCCCCAGTCCAAATTTTCATTGATTTGGGCATCCTCTTTAGGAGTAAGACCCAAGTCCTCATTAATTTGGGCCTCCTTTTTAGGAGTAAGCCCCAATTCCCCTAATCTGGGAATCCTACTTAGGAGTAAGCCCTAGTCATAATTCCCTTAACCTGGGATTCCTTTTCAGGAGTAAGCCCCAGTTCAAAGTTCCCAAGAATCTGGGCATCCTCCTTAGGAGTAAGCCCCAACCATAATTCTCTTAACCTGGTCTTCCTTTTTAGGAGTAAGCCCTAGTCTCAAGTATGGGCATCCTCTTTAGGAGTAAGCCCCAAGTCCCTTAATTTTTCAAATCCCTTAACCTGGGCCTCCTTCTCAGGAGTAATCCCTAGTCTTAATTTCTCTTAACCATTCATTTGATATGGGCTTCCTTCTCAGGAGTAAAACTCAATCATAAGTCCCCTTCTGACTTGGGCTTCTTCCTTAGGAGTAAGCCCCAATATTAGAGTATTAAAATATCCATAAAGTACATATACCTTTACGGACCCTGTTCCTGGATTTCTTCCCTAAAGTAAATCTTAATCTTAATCTATTTGGGTAGTCATACATACATAATCCCCACATCATTTCTTATGATTGCATATTTCATGGAACAATTGTCTGGTTTTACCAATACCTCTTGTTTCACACACCGAGCATGACTCACGTGAGCTTAGAGTGTATAAGTAATTATGAAATATTTCTTTGAGCCATCAATCATAAAAATCATACTCCCTTACTCGAACTACGTGGGTTTTGATTCCTTTTCTAAACAAAGGATACGTATGTATCCCATCTGCGGGTATGATCCCAACTCTGAAATAGTCTATGTCCTTCTGAATGACAATAAACTTCAAGTGCCCCACTAAGTGGATTTAAAACCAGTATGGTCATCATAATGACCAAGAGAGTTTTATGTATTGAAGGATACCATTAACTAAGAATCTCTAACAAATACATATGATTCTCTATCGATGAAGAACCTTGAATACATATAAAATATTCTCTAAATTTCCTACATATTTAATCATTGATTGTCAGATCTAAAGGAAACCTCATTTTATACTTGGTAATGTAATAAGGATTCACAAACATAACTTAAATCTATAAAGAGAGTCCCAAAGTAGACAATAATTCCCCTAAAAAAGGTGTGATGAGTCCGACCTCCCATCCTCTCGACCAATGTAAATTCCTAAGCCTCATCAGTCCACAACTAATGAGCGCCTACCTTTGGAAAGTAGGTCCAAATGGATATGGAATCATTGGATGTTTTCAGTTCTACGAACAAACCTGTTAGAAACCGATTGGAATGTTTGAACCTTTAATCAACGAGGTCATCCCTAATTCTAGAGGAAAAAAAATGGTGAACCCGACATGAATCTTTAACCAAGTTAAAGTGATGTTTTACCTATTTGTTAGGACCCTATTTAAACTCAATGAGAGGGCCAACAAAGCAATCAATAACATATTTTCTCATCCAAAATATGTAGTAGCCAAAATTATCTTGATTATGTTTGTTATATCAAACAAGCACTCTTTCCCAAGATCTTCTTCATTACAAGAATGGATTTTCTTAAGTCCACGACTGTGAAAACCTCTACTGTGAATGCATCTGCTGCTGCTCCTACTGGATCGTCGTCCGCTCTGAGGACAATATCACCTACTCAGCATCTTCAACGCTGGGTATAAAATGCACTGGTTAAGGAGTACCATCAACATGGTACCATTCCAACTTTGGAGGCTTCTCGTCAAGCCCTCCAAGTGAATAATTCAACCTGGTCGTCCGAACAGCGACGACCAGCGATCAAGAAGCAGGTGGTTCCAACCACCGTCTCCAACCGTTTTGGGTCGTTATCCACGAAATGCAATCACCATTCACTCCCGTATTCTGGGGAGGTGAATGAACAGGTCCCTCAGGGCCTTAATTGAAGGAGACAGGAGTCCTTCCTGAGGGATCCCATCAACAATCGCCACCAAACTCGTGCAGCAGTGCGCCCTCAACATGATGAGGGTGTCATCTCCAGGCTTTCAGCTCAGGTTCCTCAAACCCGAGCAGGAAAGATGAACCACCATAGGTGAAAACCAGTTAACAGTGAGCAGGTTATTATCTCTGCCATTTCTGGAGAAGTCCACCAACCTAACTTGGTGGAAAACAACGAGTAGGCACACACACCTGTCTGTTTTAATCCCACTGTCCAGTAGACTCGTTTGGAAGCATCACGCCAATCCCACCAGGAAATTCTGGTGGAGTACTATAGACAAGAACATACACCTGTTTATAAATCATCGGCTAGTCAGCAGGATCGTCTGACTACATGTGATGGAGCCCACCAACCCAATGTGTTGACAACTGGTAAACATGTACATACACCTGATTACAATCATCAATCCTACCAACAACCTCATATGTCAGTGTTGAAGGAAGCTCATCAAACAAGTTCAGCGAAGTGCAATCAGCAGGAACATACAACTGCTAGTATTGATCAAGCCTACCAGTAGTCTCATTTGGTAGCATTCAAAGAAGTCAGTCGGAAAGCTCCAGTGACAAACAGGAGGCAGAATCAACTCTCTGCCCCAAAATTTGAGTACTTTCAGGATTCACTGACAAGAAAAGAAGGAATGGAGTAGGCACATACACCTACTTCAATCACAGAAGGGACTTATATCCCCGTTCTGGCATTTGAAGTCACCAAGAATATTCTATCAATGGTGAAAGAGCAGAAGAAAATCCCTGCTCATATTCTAGATGCCTGCCAGGATATTATAATAACTTCAGCAGCATCTCACTGAAAGACACATAAATCTATCCTTACCAGTGGGGTGATACATCAACAATTCACTCTGGAACAGACACACACATCTGTTCCAGTCCAAGAGGGTTATGGGGTGTACTCCCCCATATCATACGAACAACCAAGTCAGGCACATACACCTAGTTTGAGCGGAGATAATCAGCCTAACCTGATTATTTCTCCTAAGCAGGAACATACACCTGCCAAATTGAGTAAGAAGGCATCTAAGAAGAAGACCCACCCAACACATTCAAGAAATCAAGGGCCAATATGTAACAAGGCCTTACTCGATGTTGGAGTTCTTGATGCGCTCAGACAACTATCTGTTGCAACTCAAGATTATGCTCTCTCAGTTCCCAATAGTGGGAACATTAATTCTGAAGGTCTGCATCAGATACTTCCTCATGAAGGCTTGCTTCATGACAATTTGGTCGATCTCAAAGTTTTATCTTCAGATGAGAGCCACAAGAACCCTTTGTGTGGTCAGAAGACCAAGTAGAAAAATGTTTCATCTTTTGTTGTAACCCACCATGGTGGTCCTCCCCATGATGATGAATTTCGCTGCGAAAGTCCTCTCTGCAGTAGTGATTCACATTGCTTGTAAAATTCTCCAACAGACAATGTAGTGACGAGAAATCCCTCTTATCTTGAGGCACTTGAAAATGTAAATCCATTCATGTCTAATTATTTATCATTAGCAGGTGAAATACTTTCTCGACCATAAGATAGCCCAGGGTGTAGGTCATTCTCCAAACCACCCCTAAGTCATGCATCTTCTAGTTTAATCAGTGATTTCTCTACCAATATTGTTGAATCTGATGAAGCAAAAAGGAAGCACCAGCTCTGGTCTAATCAGGTAGAAGAATATTCATTGAATGATAAAGAGGAAGTACTGAATATGATAAAACAACTGAAAAGGGTGAAGTACCAGTCATGTTTTGGCCTTAGGCCAACTATCAGTATGATATTCCATAGATGTTGACAGAAGATGGAATTCATGATATTCGTCTCAACATATGGAAAAATATTTTTCAGTTGAAAAAGAAAATATTATCTTATGATGAATATGAAAATCATATCAAGATAATATAAGGGTTACAATTACAAATTGACTTGGCATCTATCTCAGTTTCTCGATATCCGAAGGCTGAAAAACAGCAGAGAGCCCTTCAGTGTTCATGCCTTGGAGGACTAAGAAGATTGCACCAGTTAATTTATAATGCCCCATATGGTATTCATATCAGGGGATGGGGTGTCCATGGAGAGATACATTTCACTGTACTCTCCAGTTAGCAAATCCCACCGAAAATGGTCTCATGCAATGATATATCCCATGGCTGACCACAGTCAATGGGTTTTGTTTGTAATCAAAAGCTTGCCCAAGAACAGGCCTTAACTAGTTCTTCTCAAAATCAAGAATACAGAGAACAAGTTGTTGAATTAATCTTGCATCAAGCAAACGATAATATTGAACATTCCTCTCGTTTGGAGAAAGCACATCACCAAGTGACAGAAGTGTCAGAAATCATCCAACGGTCTTTTGAGCTGGGTGATAAAAGTGGATGCAGGTTGATGCATCCGTCTAATTTCCAGAATAAGGTCCGCAAGATCAGGATAGATTTCAAGAAATTCTCAGATATATCATGTCAAGAACCACCCCAGCTTTCCAGACTAGGGAATATTTTAACCCAACCCTCAGAATCAACAAATAGGATTCGAGGAGTTGAGAAAAGATAGTATAAATAGCCCCAATCCACTGGATTGGGGACTTTTTCAAATCCTCAATCCCTCCATCAGAGAAATTCAGACTTCTCTCGATTGGGGAAGAAGCCTCAAGAGGAATAAAGAACCAAATTATCAGGAGATTCCCTCCAAATTATGGTTCGTCAAGAAGTTCCTGAGGGATCAAATCAAAAAAATTCAATGTCTCATCAAGGACATGGAAGAAGACAATATCACAGAAATTCCGATATAAGGGATGCAATGAATTATGCATCAATCAATGTCATCAATGCCGTAGTTGCTAATCCAACAAATGAGTCTCACTCGGAGGGATCAGATGAAAAGGTTCTTGCTCAAGAAGTTGTACGCACAGACACAAATGAAGAAGGTGTGCATACACAAAATCAAATGATTAATCAGAACCTAGGTAATCCTTCAAGTAACCCACTTCCCCCTCTCCGAAAGGTGTCCAATAAGGGGAAAGGAAAGAATTAGGTTACATACCCATCCTATGGAGAAGACCAATTGCTCTCACTAGAGAAAATATTTGCACAACAAGAGGAATAAATGAAGGAATTGAGGAGGTTGAACGCAAAACTACTTCAAGGTAGTCTTCCTCCTAAGCGTGCTGGAGTCAATCAGCCAAGGGAATTTTTTGAAGCTACTGATATGGATCAATAATATCCTCCTCTATCAGTACACCCTCACAGGTCTAATCCTACGGGTCAAGTGCAGCAACAGTTGGCGGTGCTACCATCAGTTGCAGTACCAGCCACCACATCTGTCCAAGCTCTTGTTATTGCACCGGCTCAGGTCCAAGCTCAACCAGATGTTTCTCAAAAGTTAATAACTACTATTGAGTCATTAACAGCTCAGTTAGAAGCTATGGAGGGAAAGTGTGCTCCGGTTCAACCAGAGAAGAGAGATTACCCTGAATGGGTTGATGTAATTCCTCCCCCATCAAATTTTTCAAGTACCACATTCCCAATCTTTAATGGTTCGGGAGACCCAGAGCAACACTTAACACATTTTGTTTCTCGTTGTGATCCTATGATGGGAACCCTTCAACAACAAGAAGCAGTTAAGCTCAGGTGTTTTGTACATTCATTACAAGGACCTGCTTTTTTCTGGTACATAGGCTTGCAATCTCGGTCACTTACTGGGTGGGAGGATCTTCGTCAACAATTTCTTCTTTAGTTCAGCTCAATGTTGCCAAAGACAACAGTTTTTGATCTTACAAACTGTAATAAAATGGAGAATGAAAGGGTCTCAGATTTCATTACTCGCTGGAAGGGATTAACATATTCCATAAGCTTAGCACTCCCTCAAGAGGAATTGTTGCCAATCTGTGTGGAAAATTTAAGTGATGAGTTGCACACACCGCTGATCCCTGTGAAAAACACAAGAGGGTTTCGAGACCTTACTTCAATCGCTCAATAGATTGAATATTCTCTTATAAAGACTAAGGATAAAGCTCGTGTAATTCCATCAGCTCCAGGAAGGAGAATGGGTAAAGCAGAGACTGCTACAATTATGCTTAAACAAGCACATGTACCTGCTTCTACTTCAAAAACTTCATCTTCTCAAAGGGCTCCACCTCCTGAGCACCAACAGCAGAGGCCGTTTCGTCAATATGACCAAAGAGATCAAAGATGAAAACAATTTGAGGATTTGAAAAGCAAAGTTTACTCTTTCCGAAATGAACAATTTTCTGGTTATTTCATTTCAGCTCTGGAAAATAATTTGGTTCAATTACCAAGGCCCAAGAGGCCAAACAAGGAAGGAGATGAAGACTTTCCCAACTATTGCCCATTTCATCAAATGTTGGGGCATCCCATTCAGGAGTGTTTTGTTTTCAAGGACATTATGAAAAAAATAGTCGATTTGAGACAAGTCAAACTGGAAGGTTCTTCAGCTCAGGTAGCATGTGTTACTGCTATAGTTCCAGAGGAGGAAGACGAGTGGCAAGAAGTCAAGAACAAAAATGTACAAAAATATGATGATTGGATGGTCATAAATACGATCAACCGAACACATGCTATTTTTCGAACACAATTGAAGAAGCCAATTGTGTCTTCTACCATGAATACCGAATCAAAACCCTCTTTATCATAGGGAAAATACTCAAAGAAATGAAATAATTCCAAGAAAGAGGAACAATCAGAAGAAGATGAGTATGTGTCAAAGCCCAAGTTGTCTTTGACTCTGGCAGATTTTATTCCATCTACTTCAAAGCAACGGGCACCGCCCCACAAAACGGTATAGCCTAAACAGGCTAATCAGGCAGAGTCTTCATAGGATGAAGAGTTGATCTTCAGTTATGTTAATATGATTCAATTAACAGATCCGTATGCCAGTCACAGTTTCGATTTTGATGAGCCCGAGTTCTCTGTATCAAACAGAGGAATTAGAGGAAGTTCCAGAGGATCCGGATATAGGGGAAGACGTGGATCTTTTAGAGGACACTATTCCAATTCTACCCCCTGCGAGAACTGTGTATGCGGCATAAACTCATGGTAGATCCCTTCAACGAGCTCAAAAAGAACAAGAAAGTTCTTCCACACAAGGCAGACTCAGTCCTAGCACAATTGTTCTGGAAGATCGGTTGAAGGTTCCATATTCTTCTTCTCATCAAGTAAATAGACCTAATTGGTCCAATCTCCCAAAGCCAGGAATATTACCAACTCCTATCCCGGTACAAGATGCAACTTCTTCCAAAGTATCAACTTCCAAGGCACATGCTAAACCACATGTTCCTATTGGGAAACACAGACCTTTGGATCAAAAGTATGTTGTATTGAAACACTTGGCCCAAATACCGGCCAAGTTATTAATTATGGATGCTTTGAATTTATCAAAGGACTTTCGGGAGGCACTCATCGAGGCTTTGTCAAGTCCTCAGGAGTTTGAGACTGAAATTGCTACAGCTGAAGTCTACCATGTAGAGAATAATTCTGTAGAATTCCATGCAGTAATATCTTTTACTGATGAAGATGAATATGATGTCGTGCATGGACATATTAGACCTTTGTACTTATCTGGAAAGGTCAATGGTGTAGACATCCGAAGATCTTTCATTGATAATAGTTCAGGGGTCAACCTCATGCCCATTCGTACACTTCGTCGATTGGGCCTCACGGAATCTGATTTATCTCCTTCAACTATGATGTTACAAGGATATGATAAAAATGAACAAGAACCACTGGGCGAGATTACAATCAGAAATCAGTTTGGAGATCTTGTATCCAATTCAGATTTCATGGTTGTTGATCAAGACTCAGCCTTCAACATCTTTCTTGGAAGACCCTGGCTACATCAACATGCGGCTATCCCTTCATCATACCATCAATGCCTCAAATATTGTTTCGATGGTCAAGTTGGGGCATTTTATGGTGATAAGGCCCTGTTCAAGACATGTGAATCTCAATACATTGAGGTGGAATTCTACCACATGAAGGGAAAGGAGGAATCCACAACAAAGGAGATTACCAAAGTTAATGCTCTATATGGTTTGGAAAAGATTCCAGTAAACCCATTAGCACATGTGAGTACAGATTATGTGTTTCCTATCAGTCAAATTGACAGGATAGACCCAAATAAAAATAATCTTATGGAAAATTACATAATTTCAATTACGGTAATCAAGCTAGACAGCATGGGAGAAAGTGGTGATCCACCAAGCAATGATGAAACCTCAAATGGAGATGTCTTCATTTTATCTGCTGAAATCCAGCAAGTCTATACTTCGCCAACCAGGCCAGAAGAAGTTATATCAATGTTAGATGTGAACGATGATGTCGATTCTCAATCCATCATCTCCTCTTTATTACCCAAAGAAGACCCTTCATCATCAATCAAGTCAGAAATGGAAGCTTCTTCTTCAAGATGTGCAAATTTTAACGTCTCTTCTGATCATGAAAATTCTGCTTCATCATCTACTATGAAAGTAGAAACAGAAGAAATAATACATGTTGAAGAAGAAGAGGAAGATATCAGGGATGATCCTCCAGCATTTGAAGAGGGTATCTCTACCACCGTGGATGAACTCAGATAAATAAATCTGGGTACAAAAGAAGATCCACGCCCCACTTTAATTAGTTTGGTTATGACTCTTGAAGAGAAATAGATTTATATTTACTTTTTTAAAGAAAAATCAAGATATATTTTCTTAGAACTATACATAGATGCCAGGTCTTGATCCTGATGTTGCCACTCATCGTTTGGGTTTGCCAGAAGAACATCGAGGATTCAAATAAGCTGATAGAAGAGCACACCCAACCTATGCTTCCAAAATTGAGGCTGAAGTGGATAAGCTTATAAAATCTAACTTTGTCAGAGAATTTAAATCTCTCAAGTGGTTGGATAATATTGTCCCAGTGAAAAAGAAGAATGGGAAAATTATATTTTTCATTGATTTCAGGGATCTTAATCGGCATTGTCCTAAGGATGATTTTCTAGTTCCGATTACAGAACTATTAATTGATGCAACAGCTGGATATGAAGCAATCTCCTTCATGGATGGATATTCCGGATATAATCAAATTCTAATGGCTTCAGAAGATGAGGAATCTACAGCCTTCAGATCCCCTCAGGGTGTGTTTTTTTATCAAGTAATTCCCTTCAGCCTAAAGAATGCAGGTGCAACATATCAGCGTTCCATACATCGTATATTCAAACCCTTTTCAGGGAAGTTCGTTGAATGTTACGTGGAGGACTTGTTAGTCAAATCCAGGAAACGTTCTAATCACTTGGGTGATTTGGAAGTCATATTCCACAAACTTCGGCAACATAATTTGAAGATGAACCCCTTAAAATGTTCTTTTGGGGTAACCTCAGGAAAATTTCTCGGCTTTGTTGTACGCCATCGTGGTATCAAAGCCGATACTGAGAAGACAAAGTCAATACTTGGTATGTCACCTACTCTAAATCTGAAATAATTGAGAGGAATTCAAGGACACTTAGCCTATATTCGGCGTTTCATCGCCAATTTGGCAGGAAAAAGTTTACCCTTCACCAAATTGATGAAGAAGGGAGTCACTTACTAGTGGACTAAAGAATATCAAGAAGCATTAGATATTCTCAAGAAGTATCTCTTGAGTCCACCGATGTTAATTCCACCTGTTGAAGGAAGACCACTTATCCTCTATGTGACAGCTCTAGAGCGATCATTGGGTGCCTTTCTTGCTCAGAATAATGATGCTGGGAATGAAAACAGCCTCTACTATCTCAGTCGGACTATGCTTGATGTAGAAACCCGATACTCAAGTATTGAGAAGTGCTACCTAGAATTAATCTTTTCAGTTCAAAAGTTGAGACACTACCTGCAACATCACGAGGTCTAATTGGTATCTCGCAATAACCCACTAAAATTCATCCTTAGTCGTCCAATGCTTAAAGGATGTCTGGCAAGGTGGGTAGTTATTTTACAACAATTTGACATTCAATATGTGTCTCAAAAGGAAATAAAGGGCCAAGATCTGGCTGATTTCCTTGCTGAACACCCTTCAGTGGAAGACACATCTTCAGATATTGAACTCCCTGATGAGGAAGTCTTCTCTATTCAAGAAAGTCTTCCAACATGGGAAATGTACTTTGATGGTGCTTCCAGAAGTCCAACAGGGAGGAAAATGGAAGATTCTAAGTTCAAAAAAGTTGGGTTATGAGTTGTACTCATTTCCCCGGAAAAGGCATTATTAACTTATTCCTTCTCATTTTTGGGAGGCGGTACAAATAATGAAGTAGAATACCAAGCTCTCATCACAGGATTGGAGTTTGCACTTAAAGCACAAGTGAATCACTTAAAGGTGAAAGGTGATTCAGACCTGGTAATCAAACAAGTCAATGAGGATTATTCCATCAGAAAAGAAGAAATAATCCCTTTGTATTATTATGTTAGAGAGTTAATGGATGAATTCCCTTCGGAACCGACATTTTCTTATGTCCCAAGATCACAAAATGCCCAAGATGATGCACTGGCTAATATAGCCACAACTATGGAAGATCCAAATCGGGACGAGACAACCATCAGTATTTCCCACCATCGTACAATTTCACCTTATGTTCAAATCAAAGCAGAGGAAATCAATGAAATTATTTCCATTCTTGAACCATATGGTCATACTACAGGATGGATGACACCTATCAGGGAATACCTTCAAAATGGAATACTTCCACCTGATAGAGCCGGGAAAGAACAAATCCGGCGACATGTGGTCAATTTTACTCTTTATGATAGCCCAGATCATCCAGAGAAAATTCTCTACAAGCGTGGTTTTGATGGAGTTCTCTTCAGATTCATTTATGGTGAAGAGACAATGACTGTCATGAAAGATGTGTATGCAGGAGTTTGTGGTGCCCACCAGTCTGGACACAGACTATCTGATCAAATTCAAAGGCTTGGATACTTTTGGCCTTCAATGATACAAGATTGTATTGATTTCACAAAGAAGTGTCATTCATTCCAAGTACATTACAAACTTCATTCATCAACCCCCAGAGTTGCTTCATACAGCTAAATACTCATGGCCATTTTCCACATGGGGAATGGATGTGGTGGGACCTTATCCTTCAGCTACAACCAAGCAGTTTAAGCATATTCTTACTGCTACTGACTTCTTTTCCAAATGGGCAGAGGCAATACCTCTTAAGGAAGTCAGTTTTAAATTCATTTTTAGCTTCATCAAGTCTAACATCATTACAAGATTTGGTGTCCCTCAAACCATATTGATGGAAAATGGCACCAACTTCTGTTCATCAGAGGTGAAGAAGTTGTATCAAGAATACAACATCAAATCCAATCATTCATCTTAGTATCATGCAGTGGCCAATGGCCAAATAGAAGCCTTTAACAAGACTCTTTCAAACATACTGCAAAAGATGGTGAATAAAGATAAGAGGTCATGGCCTGATAAACTCTTTCATGCTTTATGGGCTTATTGAACTACCACCCACACTGCAACGCGTTCAACTCCATATTCATTGGTATATGGAACGGAAGAAGTCTTGCCAATTGAGGTTCAACTACCCTCGCTCAGAGTATACATTTGTGATCAGTCATCTACAGATGAACAATCTCAAAATCTATTGGATGAATTGGAATGGTTATATGAGAAAATATTGTGCACCCTGCACAACTTGGAAGTCTATCAGAATCAAATTGCATGAGCTTTCAACAAAAAGTTCGTCTTCGTTCATTTGTTTAGGGAGAATTGGTATTAGTTCTCAGAACTCCAATGATACCAGGAAAGAAACCTCCCAAGCTTGAGCCAAAATGGGAAGGACCTTATTCAATACATAAGGACTACTCCAATGGAGCTTATTATTTAATTTCAATGGATGGAGAACTCATCACTACTCCAACCAATGCCATATTTCTGAAGAAATATTTTGTATGAACAAAAAATACACCAAGGGTCCATGCATATGACTTTAAACTATTGGCACTTATGTCCAACATGACGTTAAACTTTGAAGTCCAAACTACATGATGTTAAACTGTACAGAAGTCCCTTACATCCAGTAAGACGTTAAACTACATAACCAAGGGTCCATGCATATGACTTTAAACTATTGGCACTTACATCCAACATGACGTTAAACTGTGACGTCCAAACTACATGATGTTAAACTGTACAGAAGTACCTTCCGTCCAGTAAGATGTTAAACTACATAACCAAGGGTCCATGTATACGAACTTAAACTATTTTCACTTTCTTCCAACACGACATTAAACTATGTCCCTTTCATCATCCTATATGACGTTAAACTATAAAACAATGGTCCATGCATATGACCTTAAACTATTCGCACCATCATCCAACACGACGTTAAACTATATCGTCCTTTTTTTTGTCCAACATGACATTAAACTGTGTAAAAAATCCCTAATACATCCAACATGACGTTAAACTGTGTCCTCTTTTGTCCTTACTACATGACATTAAACTGCATAGTCCCCTTTTTGTCCAACATGACATTAAACTGTATTGTCCCCATCGTCCTAACTACATGATGCTAAACTGTACAGAAATCCCTTAATACATCCTACATGACGTTAAAATGTATTTTTTTCCCTACTACATGACACTAAACTGTGCAGCACCAATAGTCCTAACTGCAAGACTTTAAACTGCATAGTCCCTTCATATGTCCTACATGACATTAAACTGTGCATTGTTAAGGTTGTTGCTACCTCTTGTTTCTCACACCGAGTATGACTCACGTGATCTTAGAGAAAACTTCAACCATAACACCCTCTCTGGGCCGCTAACCATGCGTAGGTCCCAACACCATTTTTTAGGTCGTTGTCCCCAAGAACAACTTGATCACTAATTCATTCTTTAATTAAACTACGTGGACTTTGATCCTTTCCTTCCAGGATGGGTACGTAGGCAACCTCCCAAGGTTCAATCCCAAAACCAATTTCTTCACATCAGTTCACCTCCATCTCATATGATGTTGATTCGTGAAACTGCCCCCAGAATCAATATCTTTACATTGGTTCACCTTCGTCCTTGCTATACAACATTAAAATGTACAAATTTTTTGTCTTGTATGACAATAAAATACAATATTCTTTGATACCCTCACCTGAGAGGGAATCATTATTTACATTGATTTTCAATCATGTTATATTTCAAATAAACTATGTGCATACATGGCAATTCCCGAAACTTTTATCTTGGGTTAAACCATCATTGCACTAAAGTCCCCTTTCACCCTTCACATGTACGAACCAAATCTGTATAGAGGGTATTTCTAGAACTACGTGGTCTTGATTCCCATCCTTATGGGATACGTAGGAACGTTCGAGTGTCCCTCGAATCCAATCCCAAGTCTTTTGGGCCTAACCCCAAATTCCACTTTTAGTCCCTTGGATGAAAATTCCCTGTGAAAACACAAAATATGTATTTCTTATAATGGTCAGATTTCTATGACCCTAAACTAAAATATCTTATACTCTCATCCCACATGACATTAAACCGTATTTCAAGAACTACGTATGGCTTGATTCTCATCCTTATGGGATATGTAGTGATGTCCAATATTTCAATTCAGGATCCAGCCACAACATGATTATGGTTAGCATTGATCTGTGTATCTCGGAATACATTGGAAAATACCCATAATTATGTGTCATAATATTAACCTTAAATATTTTCAGATCTTCATAACCCTTTTCTTGACTTCTAGTCACAAAAAAAGTAAATTTCTGAGAGTTCTTTTGCCTGACTATGCAGCACGTGCCCTTAGGCGACCTTGCATAAACAATCTACATAACAGACCTGTCAGCCAAAAGATACTATTATTTGACTATGAATCCAATTCCCTTAGGCAGATCTGCATAATTCAACCCCCTAACGGGTTTTTCAGATAATGGTAACTTCATTCTTGGGAAGAAAACCTCTTTTGTCCTTATTGGTCTTATCAAAAATATGTAAGGATTTGAAAAATCCATCCTTAACACATTTGTTTCATGTTCTTTTTCATGATTTGAAAGTATTCAAGTCTATGGTTTATATTTCTCTTCTTTATGTTTGGGTCAGACCTTCGTAGGAGTGACATTCATCCAGTTCTTGGACAATCTTGTTTGGAAATATCTTCTCCATATTCAAGTACCTATCTCCATACAACAAACTCTATGCTTTGGAAAATTTGAATCCTCATAAACTTCCACTGGATTTTTAGCAGTAGAAAAGTAAATTTCTGAGAGTTCCTTTGCCTAACTATGCAGCATGTTCCCTTAGGTGGCCTTGCATAAGTAGTCTACATAATGGACCTGTCAGCCAAAAGATACCATTATTTGACTATCCAGCCAATTCCCTTAGGTGGACCTGTATAATTAAACCCCCTAATGGGTTTTTTAAATAGTGGTAACTTCATTCTTGGGAACTAATTATTCTAATTACTTTTATCCCTTTTTCATATCATTCCTCAGATTCAAAATTTATTAAGTCATCGTTTACATATTTTCCCCCATACTTGAACATGGTAATATGTTTTCAGATAAATTATCAAGGAATTGAGTCAATTCTAATCCACTCGGTCAAAGCTATTTGGACCTTAAACATTATCCTTTTTATGTCCGACATGCATGACTTTAAACTGCCAATAACCATAAAGACCCCTGGTTTCTCTTTTTTCCTCAGAGTCAAATCCTCTTTTCTCTCTGGATCCAACTCTGAGGGAGGACTTTTGTTGACACTACTTTCCGTCACAAAGTATAAATGATTGAAAAAGGGAAATACCTTAGAATAAGGAGACTCATCCTTTGAAGAAAGATCAAAAATTGACAAAGGCATGAAGAAGGATTCCTTTAAGCAAAGGCAGCGCATGTTTCATCATGGTTGCGCAGGTATACCTGCGCGCCAAATATTGGGTGCACAGGTGACCTGTGCTCCCTATTTTATTTTCGCCAAAGGTCTTCAGGAGCCTATAAATACCCCTTGCGGGCCCCCCATTTCGGGGACATAAAAATTACAAAACCTCAGATTCGAGCTCCCGGCGCCCTAGTCTCTTCTCAGGGCTTCCAAACACTTATAAGGTAATTTATTACCTAGAACGGAAGATCTAAAGAGGAGGAGGAAGGTTTAAGTGTTTAAACTCATCAACACTTGTGCGCCTGGGTGGCTAGCCCTGAAGGAAAATGGCCACACTTGCACGCCGCCTTACCCCTTCCACATAACTTGCGCGCCTCTCTTCTGGAAGTCTCTAGGGGTAGTATTAGAGGCTTGATCCAAGCCTCTCCCAAGTTCTACCCTAAGGATTGACCATCGCGCAAGTAACCATGTGTCGCGCAGGTATACCTGCACGACCAGGACTTGCACGCCCACGTAGTACATGCACGCCCACGCAGTACTTGTGCGCCCCTCTCTTTTTGGGTGCCCTTCTTTCCCATTTCACCCCTCTTACACCTATCCACCTATCCTCTTTAGGATTAAGCCTTCAAAACTCTCTCCAAAGACATTTATGGCATGATTTCCTTGTTGGAATCCTTATCTGAAAGGAATTCTATGGAACATCTCTCAAAACCTAGTGATTTACACATCTATACATCACTAAATTTAGAGAGTTCATTCATTCAACCTCATCATTTAAGATGAGAGAATCCTTAACCTGGGCCTCCTTTTCAGGAGTAAGCCCCAGTCCAAATTTTTATTGATTTGGGAATCCTCCTTAGGAGTAAGCCCCAAGTCCTCATTAATTTGGGCATCCTTTTCAGGAGTAATCCCCAAGTCCCCTAATCTGGGCATCCTCCTTAGGAGTAAGCCCCAGTCATAATTTCCTTAACCTGGGATTCCTTTTCAGGAGTAAGCCCTAGTCTCAAAGTTCCCAAGAATCTGGGCACCCTCCTAAGGAGTAAGCCCCAACCTTAATTCTCTTAACCCGATCTTCCTTTTCAGGAGTAAGCCCAAGTCTCAAGTATGGGCATCCTATTTAGGAGTAAGCCCCAAGTCCCTTAATTTTTCAAATCCCTTAACCTGGGCCTCCTTCTCAGGAGTAAGCCCTAGTATTAATTTCACTTAACCAGTCTTAATTTACCTTTTGATCTGGGCTTCCTTTTCAGGAGTAAAACCCAATCATAAGTCCCCTCCTAACTCAGGATTCTTCCTTAGGAGTAAGCCCCAAGATTAGAGTATTAAAATATCCATAAAGTACATATACCTTTATAGACCATGTTCCTGGATTTCTTCCATGATGTAAATCTTAATATTCATCTATTTGGGTAGTCATATATACATAAGCCCCACATCATTTCTTATGATTGCATCTTTCATGGAACAATTGTCTGGTTTTACCAATACCTCTTGTTTCTCACACCGAGCATGACTCACGTGAGCTTAGAGTGTAAAAGTAATTATGAAATCTTTCTTTGATCCATCAATCATAAACATCATACTCCCTTAATAGAACTACATGGGTTTTGATTCCTTTTGTAAACAAAGGATATGTAGGTAGCCCATCTGTGGTTACGATCCCAACTCTGAAATAATCCATGTCCTTCTGAATGACAATAAACTTCAAGTGCCCCACTGAGTGGCTTTAAAACTAGTATGGTCATCATAATGACCAAGAGACTTTTATGTATTGAAGGATACCATTGACTAAGAATCTCTAACAAATACAGATTATTCTCTATCGATGAAGAACCTCGAATACATATAAATGATTCTCTAAATTTTCTACATATTTAATCATTGATTGTCAGATCTAAAGGAACAATCATTTTATACTTGGTAATGTAATAAGGATTCACGAACATAACTTAAATCTATAAAGAGAGTCCTGGAGTAGACAATAATTCCCCTCAAAAAGGTGTGATGAGTCCGACCTAACATACTATCGACCAATGTAAATTCTTAAGCCTCATCAGTCCACAAATAATGAGTGCCTACCTTTGGAAAGTAGATCCAAATGGATATGTAATCATTGGATGTTTCCGGTTCTACGAACAAACCCATTAGAAACCGATTGGAATGTTTGAACCTTTAATCAGGGAGGTCATCCATAATTCCAGAGGAAACACCAAGTGTCTGTCAACTCTTCAACCGAAGCAGAAGATGATCATTACCATGATAGTTCTCCTCATGGTAGTGTGGATAAGGGTTGTAGGGACTCTACTGCTAACACCCACCATGGTCAACTTCCCCATGACGATATCTCCCATAGACAAGGAAATCCTCCTCTTTCCTAGACACCTTTGTATAGAGTAGTGTTCAAAATTTAGATGAATTATTATAAAGAGGTGCTCGAAACATTGAGATCACCCACGTATAGTTCCCCATCAACTTCTAGAAGCAGTCCACTCTTTTTAGCAGGTGACCCCAAGAAGCATATTTTGTGGTTTGACTGGATAGAGGCATTTAATTCTGATGGAGAAGAGATTTAAATAGATATATGGAGAGTGTTAGTTGAAAACAACCTCCCCACCATGTTCTGGCCCCTAGATAATTCTAACTTTGAGGTCACAGATGAGCTGGAAAGGAGTAAATGCCTTATTATGCCAAAATATGCGGGCTAATCATTAATTATTTAAGGTTAGACATCTTACCTATCCAGGATATGAGTATCAACTTCATCTCATCAATACACTCTATTGTCAACTGAATATGTATGACTTTTCAATGTCCTATAACCTAGGAGTGGAAGAGCATGACAAAAACCTATGCAGTGTTTGTCTCCACATTGTAACAACCCTCCTCTCACTAATTTCTAGAGAATATCCAGGCATGTGTATCTATGGATGGAAAAAATATGGATAATTGAACTTAACTATGTACCCAGAATAATAGAACCCTTTAGATAAAACATTTTATAATGTCATAGACTTAGGAGAAATCATGGGACTAGGTAATGCATGAGCCGGTTGGTCACTATAATAGAATTCACCCACTTCAATGATGCCCAAACATCATGAATGAAGGGAGAGGATAGATAAAATATCTTTGAATTGGGACCCTAAAAGTAATAAGAATTCATTTTAGATATAGAGGATGAAGTTGATATCAACTGGACAAATTCCCCGAAAGAATGATTCTCATAATGGGATTCCATCGTACCCAGATCCCATTGGAGCATAGTTGCGCTGCATCAAAATGAGCTGTAGTAGCATCTACCATAATAGCCGTCCAGGAGATAACACATCCCATCAGGTTGGGGGAATATCTACCACTGCCTCCACTCCTCAAATCATTAATTCTTGATTAGATTCAGGACATATTGGTAGCAGTTACAAACAAAACCCATCCCATCGGTCTGGGGGAAATTATATCTTAATTACCATCACTGGGGTCATTATCCCCTAAGATAATCTTGGGGAAATAAACATTGATTCGAGATCAATCCTAGCCCGTTGGGTTGGGTTAATTTATATCTTAATGTCCATCTTGATAGTCATCAAATCCCTGACTGGAATCATTGGATCCTCAACAAAAAGACCAACATATTCCAATTGTATCCCTGAATAAACCCAACCCACAAAGATGACGGTATTTTCACCATTATCATCCCCATATAGGTAATTAGTCTTCTCCGAGCTAGGAGGTAAAAATCAATGGTTGAAATCCCATTTTTTCCTACCACCATAGAATAAAACTATGCTATTTTGGGATTGTTCGTAAAACACAAGCAGAAACTTCCTCAAGGTCATTACTCATAGGATAAGAAAGGAGGAGTGTATAAAGAAGGAAATCAAACCCCATTAGGGTCACAATCCAAAATAGACTAATAAGGCCAAAGGTTCTAAGAACAACCCCAAAGAAGGGAGTAAAGAATCATCCTGTTGCATTGAAAGTAACTGGATAAACACCATTTCTTGATATGCCTCTTTTAATTTCATCAATTTCAACACAATAGATATGGTGGATCAATAAAAAAATTAAGAATTCCACAATAGAGAAAACAAACCCAAGAGGAGGGTGTTTTGGATGCTTCAAATGAGGCTGCATGCACCCAGAACCAAAGAAGGCTCTAAAATATGGAACCTATGAATATCGAGTTGCCACCTCTCTGAAAAAACACAACAAAGAAAAAGGTAAATTTTTGGAAACATCCCAATCACCACCTAGAGTATTTGATGTCCCTTCCATGGAGGAAAATTTTTCTTAATATAAGAATGAGATACAAACTCTCAAACAACTGAATGAGGAACTACTCAGGGAAAATATTACCGTGGGTTATCATCTTTAGGTTGAGGTGAATATTCCTATTACTATAAGAGTTGATCCTCCAGAAAGAGTGGAATATGAGCATTATACTGGCTCTAGATCTAGGAAATTGATCTACATAAATGAGGAAGTCAAAAATGATTGGGACTTACCTCCATTGTGGAAATAATCTCTCCCTCACTAAGTAAATCATTCAGTATTAGGATGAATCGAGAATCAGAAAGAGAAAAATGTGGGTCCACTTTATCAAGAACCACCCAATCCCTATATAAGGGAAGTATATTAGAAAGTAGTTCCCTCAGAGCTACTTAACTTCATCGATTCCTTGGATACTCTAATGGAATCCATGGAAGGGTGACGCGCACCTATGAAGCATGAGAGGAAGCCACATCCTGAGTGGGTGGATGATACTTTTCCCCACCCAATTTCAAGAATCCCACCTTCTCTACCTTTGAAGGAGTAGGTGACATCGAAAAAAATCTCGCAAGCTTCAAATCTTGATGTGGGATAATGATATTCCCTCAAGATCTACATGAGCCGACAAAGCTGAGATGTTTTGTACAGAATTTGACTAGGCCAAACTTTGTTTGATATAGCAGTCTACCAGTAGGATCCATTGCATGATGTGAAGACCTTCATTGTTAATTACTTTATTAGTTCACCTCCACACTGAGTAAAACAACAACTATCAACCTGGATAACTATAAACAACACAAAAATGAGAGGGTGTTTGAGTTTATAGCCAGATGGAAAGTTTTAACCTATTCACTTAGTATCCCTCTCTCATAGGAGAAACTGATGGAACTCTTTACTGAAAATTTATGGGATGATATATATAAACCTCTGATTCCAATAAAGTATCTAGGTGGGTTCTATGAGTTTTCAAAAACAACACAATGAATGGAAGACGCCATTCAGTGAACCCGATCCAAATCTCAACTCATGTCCTTATCACTGGGGAAAAGTCTAGGCAAAGAAGAAGTTGCAACTATCACTCTCAAGATATTATTATTGTCTATCTAAGCACCTAGGAAGGTCTTGAACCTCCCAACACCTTTTATTGAGCAATAAAAACCACAAAATCACCCTAAAAAAGAAGCACAGAGAAATCAGGGTCACCCGAGATTTGAGGAACAGATGAATAAAGAATACTTCAAAAATAAAAAAGTCCCAAATTATTTATTGGAAGTCATGGAAAATAACCTACTCAAACTACCATAGCTCTAGAAGCCCAATGAATTCAACCTCACCAACCATCCTGACTACTTCCCTTTCAATATAAGGATGGGTCATAATATTCAGGACCTATTTGTATTCAAATATGTCCTTCAAGGCATGGCCAATTTCAAATAGGTGGTGTTAGATAACTCCTCAGAGTAGGTGGACCACATAACCATTACCCAATCATAATAATAAGGTGATTGCTAGAAAGTCTTGGCCAGGAATGTGCGGAAGTTCGACAATTGGATGACTCGAAAAATAGTTGACCGAGATCATGCAACCCTAACATCATAACTACATAGACTCACAATAACTCCACCATTTAGAGAGGTAACATAAGGTATTCTCCATAAAGGTGGATATGACCATTGTAATTAGGAGGAAATAGAAGTGAAGGAGTCATATTCTTCTCCAACGTAATCTTTGAGTCCTGTATATTTCTTCCCTGTAAAATCTGAAGCATAGGAACTACCCCACCAAATAGAATACTCATCGTATAAAGAGATCATATTTTGTTCTATCAATGTGATACACTTGGAATACCCCTTCTCCAATGATGAATATTCCTCTAAGTATGAGTTTCCCACACCCAACTGGGGAACAGGAGGCTGCATGTGCATGATCCTAGGATACATGGGACAACAAGAGCATGGTTAGACCCAATATTTCGATCACATACCCATAGAGGAAATATATATAGTTGAGACCCATGGGAAATAACTCCATAAGGCCCAAAAGAGGCATGTAGGTACCCCAAAACCCTCCAGCAGTCACCCATGCTCAATTGTCTTACATGATCGCCTAGAAGGGGTGCAATTTTCTGATCATCCCAGATAATGTGGAAGGCCAGAATGAACTACACCACTAGTAGTAGATGATCCCTGGACCTTTTAACAATAACTTGGCCCATCCACCTTGAGTTCCTCGGCTCCTGAGCCACATGTCTAGGAGAAACCCCACCTCGGGAAGCATCGACCTCTAGCACAAAAGTACGACATTCTAAAACAACTGGTTATTGTCCCAACCAAGATCTCAATCCTATATTCACTCTATCTTTCATAATAAATTAGGGAGGCACTCATTGAATCCCTTCATCACCCATATGAGTTCGAGATAGAATTATTTGTATCCAAGATTTATTGATTGGAGACCATTCTATCAAAATTCCATGTCACTATCTTGTTCACTAACCAAGATCAGTAAGAGGCCATCCAAGGGAACATCAGGCCCATATATGTTTCAGGCAGACTCAATAATGTTGACTTCAAAAGGGATCTAATTGATAATGGTTCCAGGATCAATCTCATCCTATTCTGAACCCTTCGATGTTTCAGATATAGAAAAGGGGACCAATATCCCACAAATCTAACCATTCAAGGGTATGATATCTGTGAGAATATACCTCTCAATAAGATCAAGCTCAAAGATCAGTTTTGGGATCTCACATATGATGTTGAGATTATGTTTATCTAGCATGAAATCACATATAATGACCTTATTAGAAGGCCATGACTCGACATCCACATGGAGGTACCTTAAAAATTCCATCAATTTCTAAATACCCCATCGATGAAAAGATTATCATACTAAATGGTGATAGTTCCCCCTTTGAGACTTTATGATACACATATGATGAAGAAGTTTTCTATAAAATGGAATAAAAACAACCAATGTTGGATAATGATATGAAGGTTGCAGCCCCCAATTTCTTGGGGAATTCCATGAAAATACCTGGAGTATTTTCAACAAAAACTATGTGCTCCCCATAAATATAGTTAAGGTGATAGACCTGGTATTAGAGGCCCAAGACCCTCTTGTCCCCAATGACAATGTAAATCACAACCATCTCTATCATCTATCTGTAAAGACTCAGGAAATAGGGGACGATAATTTCTGTTCTTATAACCACTATCACTTCGAAAATGATAGAGATTCCACCAGGTTACCTTCTCTATATGAGAATGAATCCACAGACTCAATGGTAGAAGAAGAAGAGGATGAACTTAGAAATTACCCTCCTACATTCAAGGAAGGTATCTCTACCACCATCGATGAGATCAGGCAGGTAAATCTGGGAATAGAATAAGACCCACAACCTATAATGATTAGTGATTCCATTCCACTCAAAGGGTAAGATATGTACATTTCATTTCTAAATCAGAAATGATATGTGTTTTCTTGGAACTATACATAAATGTTCGGACTGAATCCATATATGGATACACACCATCTCAGTTTTCCCGATGACCATCGAGGCTTCAAGAAGGCATCCAGAATGATGCAACCCTCTCATATAACCAATTATAGTTATAATTTGACAAATTTATTAAATACATCTTTGTTTGAGAAGTGAAATACCAATGATGTATTTCCAATATTCTCATCTTTAAGAAAAATAAATGGAATATTAGGGTCTGTATCAATTTTAGAGACCTTAATCAGCACTGCCCAAAGGAATATTTCCCACTACTAATCACAAAACTCTTAATCGATGCATTTCTTGGCTTACAAGACCTTTTCTTAATGGATAGGTATTCAGGATAAAATCAAATCAATATAGACCCTGAAGATGAGGAAGCTACTTCCTTTAGAGAAACTTAGGGGATATTTTTCTATCAGGTCATTCTCTTTGGGTTAAATAATGTTGGAGCTACATATCAATTCTCCATGAACCATATCTTTAAGATGTTCTTGGGAAGAATAGCTGAATTCTATGTCGATGACCCAGTGGTCAAATATAGATAATTATGTGATCACTTCATGAATCTTTAAAAAATCTTTGAAAAGTTTTTCCAGCACAGTCTAAAGATGAATCCACTAAAATTTGCCTTCAGGGTAACATTAGGGAAGTTACTCGGGATTGTGGTATGCCAGTATAACATTGAGGATGACCTAGAGAATACTAGTTCCATTTTAGTAATGTCACCCACCAAAAATATCAAATATATGAGGGGAATCCAAGGGAAACTCACCTACATTTGAAATTTCATACCCAACTTGGCTGCTAAATATCCCCCCTTAATTAGGCTAATAAAGAAGGGAATCACCTATTAATGGGATGATGGATGCCAAGAAGACTTCAAAAGTATCAAGAAGTATTTATTGAACCCACTAGTTTTGATTACTTAGGTGGAACATAGGAAACTCATATTATATGTGGATTCCATGGAATGCTCACCATGAACCCTCCTCACATAAAAAAATAATGCGGGGTTCAAGAAAAAGTCTCTACCACCTCATTCGAAAAATTCTAGGTACTGAGACCAGATACTCTGATGTCGATAAAAACTACCTTGCACTTATCTTTGTAGTGTAAAAGTTGAAGCATTACTTACAGCACCAAAAATTCCATCTAGTATCTCATATTGATATGATCAAGAATATCCTTAGCCGCCCTATGCTAAATGGGTGTCTGGCTCAATGGATGGTCATTTTTCAACCTATGACATCTAGTTTGTGTCATAATAGGCAGTGAAAGGGAAATACTTGGGTTATTTCTTTGTGGAAAATCCAGCTTTTGAGAATACACTTGTGGACACTGAGCTCCCAGATGAGGGGGTATTTTATGCCCATGACACTCCCATGACATGTAAGATGTATTTTTATGGAACCTCCTAAAGTCCTATTAGAAAAAGGATGGAAAACCCAAAGGTCAATCAGGATGGTTTAGGGATTGTATTTGTATCTCTAGAAAAATAAGTTTTTCCTTATTCTTTCTCACTATCTGAAGGATGCATGAGTAATGAGGTTGAATACCAATCCCTTATCACTGGATTGGGACTATCCCTACAACTACAGATATCATACCTAAATATCAAAGGGGATTCAAAACTAGTGATAAAGTAGATCAATGGATAACATTTCATAAAAAAGGGGGAACTGGATCATCTCACTAGATATGTTAGGGGACTAATGGAAAAATTCCCTTTTGAGGCCACATTGCATCATGTTCCCAGATCACAAAATATTCATGCTGATACATTGGCTAATGCAGCCACAGTCTTGGATGACCTTGATTAGGTGGAAGAAATCTTCCATATCACGTACCGAAGAATGGTCTCATTAGTCATCTTCTATGATATAGAAGAAATCAATTAGGTCAACACCACCCTAGAGTGTGAAGAACCATCATCCATCCATGGATGGATGGATCCAATAACTGGTTATCTCCAATACAGGACTCTCCTGACAGGCTGAGCTTGAAGGGAATAGATTCAGTGTCGTTCAATGAACTTTACCCTAAAGGGTGGTTCAACTAAGCAGAAGTCCCTCTATAAGAATGGATTTGAAAAAAATCCTCCTAATATGAATAATAGAATGATAGATTCTCACCATCATGGAAGAAGTCCATGCAGGTTTATGTGATGACCATCAGTCTGTGAACAGGCTCTCTCACCAAATTAGGATGCAGGATTATTACTGGAAAACCATGATATAGGAATATGTGGAATTTACCAAGAAATTTCATTCATTATAGATCCTTTCAAACTTCATCAATGAGCCCCTATAATTTCTACATACAACTATATATTCTTGGCTGTTTTCTGTCTAGGGAATGGATGTTGTGGAGACATATCCCCCAACCACATATAAGTAGTTCAAGTAGATACTTATAGCTACTAACTTATTTTCCAAATGGGATAAGGTAATACCCCTCAAAGAATTTCTAATGAAGAACATCATAAGAATTTTAAAGTCCGATATTATCAGTAGTTTCAGAGTCCTTCACACAATATTTAAGAACAAAAAAACAAAATTTTGTTCTACGAATTTGAATAAACTGTATTGGGAGTACAACATCGATTCCAATAACTCATATCACTATAATATAGTGGAAAATGGATTTATAGAGGCATTAAAAAAGACTATATCAAATATACTCCAAAATATGGTGACCAAGGATAATAAGTCCTCCCCAGACAAGCTCCTCCATGCTTTATGGGCCTATCGTACCACCACACGTACTACTACACAAGAAATACTATACTCATTGGTGTACAGGACCGAGACAATGTTACCCATAGAAGTCCATCTTCCTTCACTTCGAATATCCATTTGTGGAAAAATATTGGATGATAAGAAATTGAAATGGCAGTTGGATGAATGGAATCAGCATAATTAGAATAGGTTGCATACATTGCACAACCTTGAAGTCCATTGGAATCAGATCACATGAGAATTTAATAAGAAGGTTTTCCTCTATTCATTCCTCCAAGGAGAACTAGTGTTGGATATCAGGACCCCAATGATACAAGACAAGAATACTTCAAAGTTGGAACCTAAATGAGAAGGTCCTTACATCATACATAAGTTATATTACAATAGAGCTTACTCACTAGCCACAATGGATGGGGAATGTGTCACACCACCCACCAATACGAGTTTTCTTAAGAAATAATTTTCATAGATTTCATTAGATCCCATAATCCAGGTTTCATGACATTAAATTTTACAAGATCATCCTAGAAGTAAGATGTTAAACTACAAATAATATATCATCTATGAAGAAATACTTAAAATTGCATAGTGTCTCATTTTCTGACCACATGAAGTTAAACTCTATGAACTATTCCTAGGCGTCCCATTCATAGGATGTTAAACTGCACATACTCATACTGACCACATGATGATAGACTGTACGAATTACATCCTCACCTCATGATGATAAACTATAAATATCCTATAATATTCTTTTTCTTTCATGTTGGGTGATCCTCATCCTTACCGGGTGATGTTAAACTGCACGACTAATGTCCTTACCATATGATATTAAAATAAACATGTTTCTAGAACTATGTATGGATTGATTATCATTTTTAATGAGATATGTAGGTACACCTTGATCCTATATCTTGGTACAACCACCACATGATGCAAAATTACCTTGTCTTATCCTTAATCGCATCTGTATGGTGAGAGGCACCCTTTTTATTCCTTGTTTCTCACACTGAGCATAGCTCACGTGAGCTTAGGAATTTCAGAAAGGGATTCCCCACATGAAAAAGGAATAACGGATCAATAAAGGTTAATCATGGTCCCAAATGAAATACCTTAAAAGGAATACCATGAGTCATTTATTCTTGACATTAAATTACATCGTTGATATCCCTCACATGACATAAAACTGCACATTGCTATAGACCTCACCTGAGATGACCACTATGGTTAGTGATTGGTCTCCTACCACACCACTGTTTCTCAAGAACTACATGTGGCTTAATTTCTATCCTCATAGGATACATAGTGACACCCAGATCTCCAATCCTGGGCCCAACTACAACAATCAATGGAAACAATTCCCCCTCTATGTATGGTCTGGTACTACATAGAGTGTTTCCCATCCAAGAACTACACGTGACATGATTACTGACTTCATACGATATGTATTAATGCCCAGATCTTCAATCCTGGGTCCATTTGAAATGAATGTTAAAATACCCCCTCTCTGCGTGTAGGCTAGACTTGCGCAGGAATGTCCTTCCTCAAAAACTATGTATGGCTTGAATCTTATTACCATAGAATACATAGTGACACCCAGATTTCCATCCTCGGGTCCATAAAAAATACCCCTATTCATGTTGGGAAGCTAACATCATTGCTGCATGATGTTAAATTTCATGGTTCCTCAAGAACTTCATGTTGATCGATTCCTATCATCACAGGATACATAGTGATGCTCAGATCTCCAATCCTGGGCCAAACTACAATAGTGAAAAGAAACAATACCCACATCTATGTACATTCTATAACTATATAGAGTGTTTCCCACTCAATAACTACATGTTTCTTGATTCCTATCATCATATGATACATAGTGATACCCAGATCTCCAATCCTATGCCTAGATTCAACAACTGATAAAAGAAATGCACCCCAACTGCATAGGGGCTGATCTATACAAGACCATTCTTCCGACATATGTGTCAGATCTATGTATGGTATGCTTGTGCATGTAATATATATTGCACAATTATTAAATTTGGTTACAATTTACTTACCACATGATGATAAAATTCATGGAAAATGTCTTTACCACATTAATATCAACTACACAATAAACATACTTACCACATGATGATAAACTGCATGGAAAAAATATTTACTACATGATGTTAAACTAAATGAAAAAAACACACCCTCACAACATAATGTTAAACAGTTTAGACCATCACCCATTCTTCACCCCTTATAAAAGGACCACAAGATCCTTACCTCAGTCAACAAAAGTACTGAGTGCTTTTGACATCTTTTAAATCACCACAATTCATAAATCACACTTCACGTATCGAGAAACTCAAGTTTCTAAAAACCTTTCATGGATCTTGGAAAGGAAAATGGATATCTCTATTTGACTATTCTATCGATGCATGAGGGCTCAGACCTACCAACTATAGAAATATTATCTCTATAAGGAGGGATTTCTAATCCTTGTGAGATTGAAGTCACTATGGAAAAACTCAGCACTAGAGGGTGTTATGGGCCATCCTTGATATTATTGTCCCAAACCATTTCTCATGACCAGAGAACCTAAAGTTGTGACTTACAACATTTAAATCTATTGAGAAGAAGGATGTTGGAGTGATCTTGACCCTGGTTATCATAATAAGGATCTTGTGTATCATCCCCCATTTAGGCCCATTTGGTTCAGAACCTTAAACTTTCTACACTTTGGTCAAAGATGTACAACCTTAAACTCTATCCCATAATGGTCCAAATCCCAAGGCCTTTAAACTGATACTGAAAGAGACATAAAAACTTTCATGTTGAAAACTCACATAGGGTGGCCTGAGAAAAATTCAAGTCTTAACTCGTTAAACTCTCCATCTCTAGAGTTTAGGAAAAAATTAGGGAGAAAACAAATAAGGCATGAATATCGTAGATCCTATTCTGTAGCCCTATCAACAACTAAGCTATGCTCTCTAGACCCCCTAGTTTAGGAAAAATTTAAATTAATATTTTTCAATATCTTCTAGCCATGAGAATAATTTCATTAGATGGTGAAAATTTTTTTGGGTACTTGAACCCTTCTTGGACATTACATTTTCCAAAAATCAAACTTCATGATTTGAGCACCTCAGATCACTATAAACCATTAATGGCCCTTGTAAAAGGATACCCAATGTCAAGGGAACCTTTGTTTGACTACACATGTATGCCTATGGATCCTATATATGCACCTATGGTCATCAACCAAATGCGTCACTCTACAAAAAGGGATTTCCAATCCTTTTGATCCCTGACATCACCGTGATAGAACTAAGTACCCTATTGTGTTATGGGACATTCCTGATATGATAGTCCCATATCATCCTCTTGAACTAAGCACTTTGGACCATGATATACATTCTTCATACCACAATATCTGAGCAGATTCAACATCCTTGACATTACGTCAACATGTTTTTTAACCTTTCTAAAATAAGGAATGTGACACACCATTACCGAACCTTTGATGACCCACACCTCATGATTCGAAACCATATGACCTTGGGATCATGCTTCAAAATCAAGAGTTGAAATACCCTATAGTTCTATAACCCTTCCTGAATAACTTTCCTCTATACCCAAATTCATCATCTGGACGTTTGAGTCTTCACGAATCTTTCATGGCCCTCATAAAGGAGCAAATATCATCTTTTCTTAACCATGATATCGATGCATAAGGGATTTGACTACCAACTAAAGGAATATACTCCTTGAAATAAAGTATATTTAATACTTGTGATACTTAGAAACACCACGGGGGAACCTGGAACCTCTTGGTGTTATAGGTCATCCCCAGCATGTCTTCCCCATCCCATATTCATCACCTCAAACTTTTGGGTTATGACTTATATAACCCGTATTACAACTATCTAAGTGCTCTTAACGTTCGTGATATTTCACCCTCAACCAATATTACCCCCATAAATATTCCATAACCCATTTAAAAGAGTGGATACACCTCTATTTGATAATGATACTGATTCATAAGGGCCTCTACCTACCAACCATAGGAATTTACTTCTTATAGTAAAGGATATATGATCCTCATGAGTCTCGACAACACCATGATATAACTCAACACCCTAGGGTCTTTTGGATCATTCCTAGCATGTATGCGCCATATTCCCTGATCATCGATCAAGTCCTAGAAGTAAGACTGTAAAATACATGGCATCCTAAGGTCCGAGCTAAAAGACCCAAAACTACAATGATAGAAGGTATGATATAAAAAAACCTAAACTATAGTGATAAAAGGTAAGAACTAAAAAACCTAAACTAAAATGATATAAGGTCCAAGATAAAAGTCCCTAAAATACTAAAATATAAGGTCTGAGCCAAAACACCCTAAAATAAACTGATAGAAGGTCCGATCTAAAAGACCCTAAACTACAACAGAACAATGATTTATTTTGCGAGAATAGAAAATCTTATAAGTCCCACCATATTCCCTTGGAAAAAAATCAATCTACTCTCTACAAGCCTATCAACTTTGGAAAAAGATAAAGGACTCTCCCTATGGAACATGTATTCTACCCAATTATCCTTATATGAATCAGGTAATCTCAATATAGTTGGAGTAGATATATCAGTATGGAATCTCATGTTGGTGGGAATTCATTATCACTTCTCGAGAAGAATCTATTATGGTTTAAATATTCAAATACCACCACGGGAAAAATGGGTATTTGCGACGGGATTTATTCCCGCCGCAAATAGCCCCGTTAAAAACTTATTTGCGACGGGGGTATTTTCCTGTCGCAAATAAGTAGTCTTTTGCGACGGGTTAGCTTTCCCCGTCGCAAAAGAACTGGCGCGCTTTGCGCGCCAAATCGCGGGAAACGTATTTGCGACGGACGGTTATTGCCCGTCGCAAATACCGACGGCGGTAAAAGGTATTTGCGACGGGAATATTCTCCCGTCGCAAAAAGTATATCGGCGGGTTGTTATTTGCGACGGGACCCGTCGCAAATAACTATTTAACCGTTGACCGTAATAAATGATGACTAAGGTATTTGTGACGGGTACCGTCGCAAATAATATTATTTGCGACGGGATACCCGTCGCAAATGGACCCGTCGCAACTAATCTAACCTATAAATACCCCCATCCGTTTTTTTCAATTCATTCTCAAACTCCATCTTCTCCTTCTCTCAAAATTCTATTTCTAGAGTTCAGTATTTCTTAAGTTTAATTTTTTTCTTCGGAGTTGATATTGAGGTTTTCAAGAACGATCAGAGATCAAGCTTAGATCAATTTTCAAGGTATTTATTTTCATTTTAATTTAATATTTATTTTAAATTTTTTATTAGTTTCAATTATTCTTAATTAGTTGTAATTTAATTATGTTTACATTATTTTGTTACTTAATAAATTTAAATTATTAGTATTGTTCATAGTTAATGGTAATTAGGAATAATTAGTAATAATTTTTAATAATTAAGAATAAATGCTAATAATTAGTAATAAATACCAATAATTAGGAATAATTACATTATTACACTATTAGTATATTTTATTATTAATATTAAAATAATATAATTTTTTATATTATATACAATTCTCCTTTCATCTGTGTGTTTGCTGTCTCCACATGTAATATTTGTATGTGGAGACAGAAAACACACAGATGAAAGGAGAATTGTATATAATATAGAAAATTATATTATTTTAATATTAATAATAAAATATACTAATAATGTTATTATTCCTAATTATTAGTAATTATTCCTAATTATTGGTAATTATATGAATAATTACCAATAATTAGCAATAATTAGGAATAATTAGTAATAATTAGTAATAATTACCAATAATTAGTAATAATTACAAATAATTAGTAATAATTAGTAATAATTATCAATAATTATCAATAATTAGTAATAATTAGTAATAATTAGTAATAATTAGTAATAATTACTAATAATTACCACTAATTAGTAATAATTAGTAATAATTAGGAATAATTACCAATAATTAGTAATAATTAGTAATAATTAGTAATAATTAGGAATAATTAGTAATAATTACCAATAATTAGTAATAATTACCAATAATTAGTAATAATTACCAATAATTATCAATAATTACCGATAATTACCAATAATTAGGAATAATTACCAATAATTAGGAATAATTACCAATAATTAGGAATAATTACCAATAATTAGGAATAATTACCAATAATTAGTAATAATTAGTAATAATTAGGAATAATTACCAATAATTAGTAATAATTAGTAATAATTACCAATAATTAGTAATAATTAGTAATAATTAGTAATAATTACCAATAATTCGTAATAATTACCAATAATTCGTAATAATTAATAATAATTAGTAATAATTACCAATAATTAGTAATAATTAGTAATAATTACCAACAATTAGTAATAATTACCAATAATTAGTAATAATTACTAATAATTAGTAATAATTACCAATAATTAGGAATAATTACCAACAATTAGTAATAATTACCAATAATTAGGAATAATTACTAATAATTAGTAATAATTACCAATAATTAGTAATAATTAGTAATAATTAGGAATAATTACCAACAATTAGTAATAATTAGTAATAATTACCAATAATTAGTAATAATTACCAATAATTAGTAATAATTACCAATAATTATCAATAATTACCGATAATTACCAATAATTAGGAATAATTACCAATAATTAGGAATAATTACCAATAATTAGGAATAATTACCAATAATTAGGAATAATTACCAATAATTAGTAATAATTAGTAATAATTAGGAATAATTACCAATAATTAGTAATAATTAGTAATAATTACCAATAATTAGTAATAATTAGTAATAATTAGTAATAATTACCAATAATTCGTAATAATTACCAATAATTTGTAATAATTAATAATAATTAGTAATAATTACCAATAATTAGTAATAATTAGTAATAATTAGTAATAATTACCAATAATTAGTAATAATTACCAATAATTAGTAATAATTACTAATAATTAGTAATAATTACCAATAATTAGGAATAATTACCAATAATTAGTAATAATTACCAATAATTAGGAATAATTACCAATAATTAGTAATAATTACCAATAATTAGTAATAATTAGTAATAATTAGGAATAATTACCAATAATTAGTAATAATTAGTAATAATTACCAATAATTAGTAATAATTACCAATAATTAGTAATAATTACCAATAATTAGTAATAATTAGTAATAATTACCAATAATTACCCATAATTACCGATAATTACCAATAATTAGGAATAATTACCGATAATTAGTAATAATTAGTAATAATTACCGATAATTACCAATAATTACCAATAATTACCAATAATTACAGATAATTAGTAATAATTAGGAATAATTATCAATAATTAGTAATAATTAGTAATAATTACCAATAATTAGTAATAATTAGTAATAATTACCTATAATTACCAATAATTACCAATAATTACCGATAATTACCGATAATTACCCATAATTACCGATAATTACCAATAATTACCAATAATTACCAATAATTAGGAATAATTACCAATAATTAGGAATAATTACCAATAATTACCAATAATTAGTAATAATTACCAATAATTACCAATAATTACCGATAATTAGTAATAATTACCGATAATTAGGAATAATTACCAATAATTAGTAATAATTAGTAATAATTACCAATAATTATTAATAATTACCAATAATTAGTAATAATTACCAATAATTACCAATAATTACCGATAATTACCAATAATTAGGAATAATTACCAATAACTAGGAATAATTACCAATAATTAGGAATAATTACCAATAATTAGGAATAATTACCAATAATTAGTAATAATTAGTAATAATTAGGAATAATTACCAATAATTAGTAATAATTAGGAATAATTACCAATAATTAGTAATAATTTGTAATAATTAGTAATAATTACCAATAATTAGTAATAATTAGTAATAATTAGTAATAATTACCAATTATTAGTAATAATTAGTTATAATTAGTAATAATTACCAATAATTATTAATAATTACCAATAATTAGTAATAATTTGTAATAATTAGTAATAATTAGAAATAATCACCAATAATTAGTAATAATTACCAATAATTAGGAATAATTACCAATAATTAGGAATAATTACCAATAATTAGTAATAATTAGTAATAATTAGGAATACTTACCAATAATTAGTAATAATTAGTAATAATTACCAATAATTAGCAATAATTACCAATAATTAGTAATAATTAGTAATAATTAGTAATAATTACCAATAATTACCAATAATTACCGATAATTACCAATAATTAGGAATAATTACCAATAATTAGTAATAATTTGTAATAATTACCAATAATTAGTAATAATTACCAATAATTACCAATAATTACCAATAATTACCAATAATTACTGATAATTAGTAATAATTAGGAATAATTATCAATAATTAGTAATAATTAGTAATAATTACCAATAATTAGTAATAATTAGTAATAATTACCAATAATTACCAATAATTACCAATAATTACCAATAATTACCGATAATTACCAATAATTAGGAATAATTACCAATAATTAGGAATAATTACCAATAATTACCAATAATTAGTAATAATTACCAATAATTAGTAATAATTACCAATAATTACCAATAATTACCGATAATTAGTAATAATTACTGATAATTAGGAATAATTACCCATAATTAGTAATAATTAGTAATAATTACCAATAATTAGTAAACTCTATAATTATCCTTTCTTGAGTGTTTTTTCTAACAAATTATTCAAAACCAGTAATGCTTTTATATTTTATAGAAAAATATGGAACAATGAGGTCGTCAACAATCATTATTAGGTGATCGCATATGGATAAATCAACGTAGAAATCCAAACGGTTCTGGTTTAAATCCAGTATATGTAGAGGGTGTGGAGACTTTTTTATCATTTGCGGCATCAAATCCAGAGTTTGTTTCAGAAGGAAAAATAAAATTCCCTTGTAGAAAATGTGCATTGAGAACGTTTGACACGTTTGACAAAGTAGGGGGACATCTCTTGCGTTTTGGTTTTCAACCAGATTATGTTTTTTAGTATCAAAACAGTGAACGCAGTTCCAGAACAGGTGATACCAACTTGATTTCAAATCCATCTCGGTTTCAAGATTTAGTACATGATGTTGCAGGTTCATCTGTTCAACATACAGAAACTCTGGCTGATATAGCTTCAAATCCTGAGTTGGCACCGTCTGAATTTTATGAGTTGTTGAGGTCTGTTGAGGATGCATTATATCCTGGCTGCAAGATGAGAAAATTAGAAGTAGTTGCAAAATTTATGGCTATCAAATCAGATAACGGAATGTCAAACACCTATTTTGACCAGATATTTTCTTTGCTTAAAACACTATTACCCGAAGGAAATGTTTTGCTTGCAAATTACTATGAGAGTAAGAGGCTGATTCGAAATTTGGGACTTACTTGTCATAAGATTCATGCATGTTCAAATGACTGCATTTTGTAAGAGGAAATATCTTTTTTCTGCTCCCATTATTTTGAATCTGAGTATCCTTCAAAACACAACCGAATGGGACGGAACGAGAGGAATATTGATGAAATCGACAATCAATTATCTGTTTTCAACCAGCCAGAGCTTGGTTTTGGTGGAGTTTATGAATGCTGGCTTTCGAATGATGAACATCACAGAGCTCATACGTATGTTCTGCTCAACTGTGAAGAGATGACATCAGTTGTACTGTAAGTGTTTATATCACTTATTCTATCATTTATGTTACAGTAAATAACTTTGGTTTTTGTAGGTTGTATGATAATCATATCAAGAAAAAAATTCCACAAATTACAGCAGCTGCTCTCGAAGAACGCCGACTGAAAAATTTCTCTCAGTGGTTTCAAAAACTGGTAACATAAATTCTTTATCTTTTAGAAACTCATTCAATGTATAGTTTACTATATTGATAATTATTTCACAACTTTTCAGGTGTCTCGACATGCTGATAAAATTGACAAACGGCTGTGTATATTGAGTAACCCACCTTCCAAATTTGTTAAAACTTATAATGCATATGTGGTGAATGGATTTAGATTTCACACACATGCATATGGGGAATCGAAAAAAACAATGAACAGTGGAGTTAGCTTGAGAGGATCTCATCATCGAGAAAATGAAGTTGACTTTTATGGAATACTTGATGAAATCATTGAACTCTGTTATCTTGGACAACATTACATAACCATGTTCAAATGTCGGTGGTTGGATATAGAGAGAGCCGTGCGCGTTTATCCGACTCATGGAATCATAAATATTAAATGTAAAAGTGTTCTCGCAGTAAATGAACCATTCTTATTGGCTCAACAGGCACATCAAGTTTATTACGCAAATTACTGTGCTACATCAAGAGACTTGACTGATTGGTGGAGTGTAATAAAAATCAAAATTCGAGACATTCAGTTTAGTCAAAGTGAATGTGTTTTCACTGATGTGCAAAGAATTGAAGTTTTTCAAGAGAGTCATCAAAATCAATCTTTTTTACAAAGAGACATGAGTATCGATGACGACACCCCACATTTAAGAGTCGGTGATGACGATGATGTTAATGATGTCACATATGAATTTGAAATGGTAAGAGATGAAGCAACTGGAACTCGAATGGATATCGATGATGTTGAGGAGGAATATGAAGATGACATTAACATATATAAAGATGATGATGAAGATGAACACTGATAGAATTCCATGGTAGTTATATACAATCATAATATATATATATATATATAATAATTATCAATTATTTGCTAACAACATTAACATTTTCTGTTTCAGATGGACGACGAGACATTTCATGAGTTGGAGGATGCTGACCTACATTTCGATGCGGATGAGTTGCTGGTAGATGACCCTTAGCCTGCAGGCGCTTCAGGGAGTACGCGGAGGGGGCGCGGTCTTGCACGATTGATGATTCCTGACCCCGTCCCCGAGCGATGTCCACGTCTTGGGTTTGATCCACGCACACAGAGGTGTGATAACCTGTGTGATAATATGTGGATTTAACTAAGATTTCATTAATCTATTCACATAATAAATGTTTATTATTTTTACAGTTTTCCGCATATAGCAGTCAGACAGGGCAACGCTATTTTGCGCAACTATTTCTCTCAGCCGTGGACCACATGGGAGAAGATTCCCATTGATGTGCAGCAGGCCATGTTCGGCCATTGGTTGGTACGTACGTAAATAAATAATTTTTATTTTGAAAATTATTTCATTTCTAACTTGATATTTTGATTTATTTGTAGGGTTTATGGTATCCGATCGAGGATACCATGCATGACGCCATCCACAAGGCATGGGAGGTGGCCATGCGTGATCGCTTGCGTCAATTTTTGCACAATTTAAGAAAAGATGCCATGAAGAAAGCAGGAGTGTCAGATTTTGACGAGTCATGTAGAGCACACCGACTAGAGTACATTTCATCCCATGTATGGGATGGATTCTGTGCGCACTGGTTGAGTGGTGCCTTTCAGAGGAGATCATCAGTGGGGAGGCAGAATCAGGGGAGACAGGAGGTGACTCATCGAGCTGGGATTCGTTCTTTCAGTACTCATAGACAGCATCTGATACGTACATTATTTATAAATATTTTATATAACTATAAATATTAACAGTTTATTTTTTATTCTTATAGGCTGTCAAGCACCCCGACATTACGGAGTACGACGTATATCAGAGGATGTATAGTGATCCTGCTACTGAGGATCTCAGAGGTGATCGTCAGCATCACATCGTGGTCATTATTATTTGTTTTCAAGTTTAAAAATTAACTGCATATAATATATTCACAATTTTAATTTTAAATTGCAACTACAGGAGTCATATGAGGCCGCTGCATCACAGAACCGGCCTGAGAGTCAGGCCGAGTCATCAGATCAGACCACTGGCAGTCAGTTTGATGAGGCGACATGGATGCAGGCCACCCAGTATGCCTTCGAGAAGGGTCGGGTAGTTGGTATTAGCTCTCGACTGACTCCCGGAGATTATTATGGCAGTGCTGCGATGTCGGCGTCCAGCTCGAGAGGAGCTCGTGCATATTCTTCTTCTACACAGTATGAGGATCATTTGTGATCTCAGACTGCATTGATTGAGAGTCTCCGACAGGAGCATGAGCAGATGCGTCAGCAGCAGCAGCATCATGAGGAGGAGCGTCGACGCCAGCAGCAGTTGTACGAGGAGCAGATGAGTCGGTGGCAGCAACAACACCAGGAGCAGATGAAGTACATGCGCCGACTCACTCATGATTTAGGGATGGAGTTTCCTCCACCCACATCTGCAGATCCCCCCCTCCCCCCTCCCCCCTCCTTCAGATTAGAGTTTGTTTTTATGTTATAAAGTTTGTTAAATCAAAATATGATTTTTTTTTCTATTCGTAGTTTCTGTCTCATTATAAAATATTAATAATATTATATTTTGAAATAACAATATTAATATGAATAATAATATTATTTATATTTTATAATATTAAATTATATATATATATTAAAATTTTATAATATTATAATTTAATTATATTTTTTTGTAATATTTGAATTATTTTAATATTTGAATGTAAAATAATTCTATTATTTTTATATTAATTAAAATAACTTATTAATATTTTTTTTATTTATGAATTATAATTCTAATATTATTATATTAATTAAATCATTTATTAATATTCTATTAATTTTTATTTTTGAATTATAATTCTATTATTATTATATAAATTAAAATAATTTATTAATAATTTATTATTTTTATTTGTGAATTATAATTCTATTATTATATTAATTAAAATAATTTATTAATATTTTATTATTTTTTATTTTTGAATTATAATTGGATTATTATTATATTAAATAAAATAATTTATTAATAATATTTTTTTTTTATTTTTTTTATAGTATTTGTGATGGGATACTATGCCCGTCGCAAATAGTATTATTATTATATCCATTAAAATAATTTAATAATAGTTTTTATTTTTTTCTTTTAAAAAAGCAATTGCGACGGGGCCCATCGCAATTACTTTTTTTAAAAGCTTTTACAAATATACAGAGTATTATTTGCGACGGGAAGGATCCCCGTCGCAAATAATAGCTTCAGCGATGGCCCATCGCAAATAATTGTTGTTGCGACGACGTTTTCCGCAACAGGCGATTTGCGACGGGCCCCCGTCGCAAAAGGCCATTTGTGACGGGATCCTGTCGCAAATGACCCGTCGTAAATACCCATTTTTCCCGTAGTGTACATATATTAAGGTTTATTTAATATTATGCAAAGTATGGGGATTGTTGGAAATTAATATAACATCAAATCATAAAAAATCATACACATCATGAATGATTGAAAACTAGACAACAAATTATAGATTTCCAAAAATCCATTCATTGATAGCATGAAATATGATAAATCTCCACATTTCAGAGTCTCTCCCTGAATCTCATCAAAAATAGAGTTCATATAAATGATAAATCTATAATAAGATTAGACCAGCTAAGCTGGAAAATTGGGAAATATTATGGTGATAAGAATCAATTGAACATTAAAGTGCCTCTCTCCCCACCTCTTCAACTTATTCCCCAAGATGGAGAGTCTTGAATAAAGTAGTTAGCTCCTCAAATCGCTTTTGAGTAGTTTCCAATGTGGATTATGAAACCAAAATCTCAGACCTCGATGAGCTATTATTTTCTCATACCTCCATATCTGAATGGTATTGGCATCCATATGGGCTTTAAAATTAGATATAAACTAGAAAATTTTCTCCAGTTCCTCAAAATCCTCCTTAATCTGTTCGAAAAGGAGAGCCTCATCTTCAAGATTTCACAAAACCCTATCATTGGTTGAAAACTATTTCTAATCTAGGATATTTTTTCTCAAGATTTCATATAGTGGTTGGAGATAAAATCCATCTTCCCCCAAGTCATTACATAAATGATGAAGGCATTACCCTTTGTTATGAAATTTTTACAAAGGATTATCAGTAATCAGGGTGTGAATCTTCTGCCAGATCAGTCTACGTCGTGTATGAGATTATATGACTGAGGGGATAGGTATGATAAAAGAAGGAACAACTGGCTGAGTTGGTAAGGAATAAGGAGAGGAGAATCCATATATCCTCCCCTCAATATAGGCACCACCCATTTGTGATAGGGCTAATTTTCTCAAAATATTCTCTCCCATTATCGGGATGGTCATCTCTAGGATGGGGTAACTTCCTCAAAGTCTGACCCAGGTCTTTAATCAACTCCATTATTTCCAAAAATAGAGGGTTTGGTGAGGAAAATGTCCTATCCACATGAAGAAGCAATTATATTAGTACACCACCCATATAGGATGAAACCCAAGCCTAAGAATAATATTGAGTAAGAAATATAAGTGAATTAGAAAATGGAAGACTGATATCAACATCAGTGTCTTCACATGCCAAGATAATCCAAAATTGGTAGATGATCCCAAGGTGTCACTCTCCTAGCACCCCAACCGAAGGGAGATGGGATAACCTTTAGGTGTATCTGAACTAATGAAAAAACCTATAAGGTGTGTATGAATCACATATGATCAACTAATTCATCCTAGCTGCAAGACCCCCATAATGAAGGGAGATCATGTATGAAATTTCATTGAGAGAGCCACTGACATTATCACTGATCAACCTAGTCAGTGTGGGATAAGGGGTGAAATCAAGGCTATCAAATTGAATCAACATATCAATAACCTTTTTAGAGCCTAGTTACATGGCCCCAACCCTAGATTTGTTTAGAAACCTGGGATGTGATAAGGCATCAGGGGTCCTGGTGACATTTTAGTATTCATAGCAATGAAAATGTTTCCCTATCCAAACAAATAAAATTGGAAAGGACTACAAATCCTATAAGGAATTATTCCTTGATGGATGTGGAATAAGAGTTGGTAAAGGTATGTAAGGGTCATCACTGTGAGATTAAATCACCATTCCTCCACTAGCATACTAACCCAAATTCCTAAATGCCCATCCCCATAAAAAAAAATCCACCCATTTAGGAACATGGCCATGAATCCCACCAACCTAAGTTTTAGAGATATCTACAATTCCACTTGATATAACCATTAAGTACGATCCCCATCTTCAAAAATGGACCAATACAAGCTGAAACTATCATGAAATTTCTAGGAAGGTCATTGATGGGGGCATATAATAGTTATCCTGGCTCTGCTATGAAAAATAAAAATTTTGATACAATCTTTGAAAGAGATAATCAAGTGAATAACGATCTACTTTATTAAATTTTTCTTCATAATGATGAGCATGTCCCTCACCAAGACTAGATTCTACAAAGGGTCATCTTAGACAACTGTGGTAGGAAGGAACTCATCGTACATCTCTCTGAGGGGGGGGGGGATCCCACCCAGTTGGTAGATATCTCATCGGATGATTCCCACCTCACCATGGGATAGATGAAATGAGTTGATTCCAGGACACCAACGACTAACTAGTTCTCAAAGAAGACTAGGCTGGATATAGATAATAAATTGTGAAATCTATACTAATTTATGAAGATGGACAATATATAACTATTCAATGAACTCTTACCAACTTTTCCTAACCCATAATGGCCATGCTTATTCATCAAAAAAGTTACCACTAGGATGAATATACCATTTTGAGCTCTATACGTCACTTGAGTTGTTCATAAAAGAGATGAATATACTCAAGTATCTATAAGATATGGGATAATGATTGAAATCACATCCATTCAGACCCAAGATAATGTTTGATAACATATAAGAAAAACCCTAGGATTGAGCTGTGACAAGTCATCCATCCTTGGAAATTTATTTCTAAGTATAGTTAAGAGAATTTGATACCCAAGAAGAGGCTATATTGAAGTATTATGGAGGAATAGAAACATTATCCAGCAATCTAAACCAGTATAGAGGAAGCCAGTGTGATAAAGAATAATTTTGAAGCTCAAATGGAAGAATCCATTTCAGAATCTCATTATCATAATTCATGGGATATTGAGGGTTAGCATTGCGGTTTATAGAATTCATAGACCATTGATTAGACACACCAAAGTAAATTTGATGAGATCTAGAAGCCATCTGAAGAAAAGTAAGTGGCATGTGTTAGATGGATAAAATAAAATCATGTTAAAGGAAAGACATAAAATTCCAGCAATATCATGTGCATAACATGAATCAAAGGGATTCATGGATTGTATAAAGTACTCATGAATCTCTTGACTCTGGAATATCTCATGGATCACATAAATCTACAAGGCATTGTGCAACTGCATAACACCTCAGAAGACTCATGATCCGGTGACCTTGAAATGGTCATTCAATTCATAAAATAGTCAAAGGATTGTGTGGTTAAACTAGTAGATCCCATGAAGGCCTCAAGAAGATTGTGCACCCCCTTGTACAAAGTTCAAAAAATTACCAAAGATAAGTATGTGGATTGATTCAAGTGGGTTCCTGGGAAAAGGAAGTATTGAAAATTAGTTCTCACAATCCAGAATCATGAAAAAGTCTCGTGATGAGTTCTTACAGGAAGGTATTTCGATGAGGCTACATGATAGAAGAAGAGTGAATGAGCTCTAGAGATTTGAGTAGCCAGTGAATGAATCCCTATCCGCTCCCCTATTTTATAGGGAATTCCATGGAATACAAAAATTCTCATAGTAGACCAAACATCTCCCCAGACACCGATTGAAAACAACACCAAAGCCTCAAGAGGGCATTTAATTTCCTCAAAACTGAGTCCTTGTCCCCGTAGATATCACTACTGGGGGGGGGTCATTTATTGATTCCCACCGAATGAGAATCAAAAAATTAAAAAAAGGAAGAAATACTTGAATATGGGTATTGTTTTCCACATAAAGAAAAGGAATAGGAAGGTTTCCATGATCACATAGATCGTGTGAACCTCCAGGAGACAAGAGATTGCATCACATATGGAAGGTCATGCAGATAGACACATACAATTCATAGAATAAGGAAGGTCCCACAAAGTCCATTATACAAAGACTCCTTGTTCTTTTGGAGTCATCCTAGACACCTGCTAATTATGTAGAGATAGATGGACAAGCACTCCCATCTCACGCGACTTGTCAAGTGGTAGGTGCCTGACAAACCATTCAAAAAACCATTTGAAAATAGGAGGAAAATATCCAAAATGCTGTAAGCCTCTTAATATCATAAATTTCATGCGATTCATCACCGATGGGAAGAGTTATTATCTTCAACAACACCCATACAACCTCAAAATTTCCCTAACCTTTGTAAAATAAACAAAGGAAATAAAAAGGGGAAAGGAAAGAGCTTCTTACAGTTGTAAAACTCGCAAGACACAACCATTTAGCCTATGATACATCATAGAATCCTTGGTGAATTTCCCTCTTGGTCATTAAATAACCCACTGGCATGTCACCACCATCATGAAAAAAGGCTATGGATATTTCCAGGTAGTCTCACGCTCCCCCTTTTGGCTTAAAAAACAACCATAATGGTTTATCCATAAAGTGCTTGTGCATCACCATAAGACCTTTTTAGGTAATGTGGTGCATCATTGACGGGGAAAGTAATTTTCTTCGATAACACTCATGCAAGATCACAAGATCCCTAAGCCTTTGACAAATAAAAGAAGGAAATAAAAAGGAAAAGGTGAGAACCTATTACTGTCATAAAACTCATGCGACACACCAAAACTATCTCATGAATGCCCCTTGAAAATTTACTTTGATCTCATGAAGGCCCCTTGGAAAGACATCCTTGGATAATGAAAGGTCCCAAAAAAGTATCTTAAGATCATGCGAAGGCCTTCCAACAGGCATCCTAATCTCGTAAAGGCCCTTGGACGTGTCCGCTTGACAACACAAAAGACCCTCAACATGTTTACATGATTTGAAAATACCATTTAATGGTACATAATTTAATAAATGGGTCATTAAAGGATGGTATCAAAGTATTTAAAAATCATGTAACTCCTCCAGAATAACCAAAAATAAAACCTCAAAAATATGTGTGACACCAAATCCCTCCACCAACTCCATCATGGATTCATGCAATACAAACTTCCTAAAGTGGAAAACAACCAGGGTGGAGAGGCCTATAAATATCGTACCCCAACATGAAAAATGAATCTCAAACATAGAAGGAATTTTCCTTGGAACCTCACATATATGCACCCAGGCACTAGAGTAGATTTCTTGAAGTGGCTGATCTAGTAACCAGAAAAGCTTCCCATCAGGTAAGATCTGGAGAAAAATTAAAGCGATTAGGAAATAATAATTAGTACTTCATATGATCACTCATTGATCATATGAATTACTTATGGTGGTTCATGAAAAGAACATCCCACATATCTTCTAAAACACACGGGACTTAAAATAAACTAACACTAAAAAAATCTAAGGCATATGCAATAAAAGGATGTAACAAAGACTAAAAGATAGAATAATTGTGTGAAGAACATATATGTTGATCCTAATGTTCTTTTCATGAACCACATGAGTATACTAAATCACTAGGACATGTATCCCAGGTCATGTGATGATCCATTAGTATACTATTTTGATCATGAAAATTCCCCTGGACATGTCAGAGAAAGTCACACAGTTCCCTTTAGGCATGCCACTAAAGTTTCGTGAAACCCTCAAGGATCTCCATCCAGTCCTCAAAATGTACTCTAGATGTGTCACCTAGATCATATGGAAACATTAGTACATGTCAGCTAAGTCTTGTGATAGCATCAAGGTATGTCAACTGGCTCTCATGACATCCTCCAGATAATCCAACTAGATTTTATGATGCCCTTTGGGTATGTCAGTTGGCTCTTGCGACGTCCCCCAAACATGTTTTCTAGATTTCATGGTGCACTCCAGACATATCATACTAGATCATTAATTACCCTATAAACATGTCACATTGACTCTCATGATTCCCTGAAATCAGGTCAGTTAGCTTTCATGAAGACACCATGGAAATTTAGCTGGATCATGAGACACCCTCTAAGCATGTCAGACGAGATCATACGATGGATTCCAAGATTAGTATTTCAGGACTTGCAATGTCCTCTGAAAAAATTATCCTTGATCACGTGACAACCTTTAGACATTTCATCCAGGTTATACGATGTCCCTCAGACAAGTCAAATGGATCATGCGATTGTCTTTGGAAATGTCAGGTAGACGTCTTCTGACATGTCAAGCTGACAATCAAGGCATGTCGAGCATAAAACCAATGCATGTCAGCCAGGAAAGTAGTCTAGGTAAATCAAGAATCCCAGGACTTGATAACCTTATCCATCCTTATTGTGTAAGCCCCACTCAAATGGGAAACATTAGTGTGTAATGCCCAATCAGGGGAACTATGATGAATCTGATTCCTTCCCTAACCAGGATACATAAGATGCCTTCCTGAGTCCCGATATTTACATTAATCATCTAAAGGGTATTCCTAGTTCATAAGTACCACATTCAAAAAATTAATGTGACTGATTAATTTCCACCCCTTATTTTCTACATCGAGCATAGCTCACGTGGTCTTAGAGAGCTAAAATGATCATATCATTCATATAGGGAAACCTTAGTGTGTAAGACGATATCAATGAAATAATATGATATGTACCTCATATAAGTGATACCTTAGTGTGTAATCCACAATAAAAATTATAATATGACATGTCCCTCGTATAAGGGAATCCTCAGTCTATAAGCCCCAACTCACTGAACTATGATTGTAACACCCCAAGATTTTGTGAAATATTTTTTTTTTCGAATTAATTTAGTCTTTTTGATATTTTTTCATTTCATGAAACAATAAATTTAGTATGTATTGAATTATAATAAACACCATGTTAATAATTTTCTACATGAAACACTTATATTAGCTTGTGGTACAAGAAACACTGAGTTATCTTGTGCTACACATAAGACCCAGTTTTTACCACCTTTTAATAGAGAACCTATTTCAAAACTAAATTTTAACAATTTATAAATTTTATTTTTCAAAATAAACTTTATTTTTGAATTTTCAATCTCAAAATTATCTTAGGGTAATTTTTTGGTAGTTTCTGATATGTTTCATTTTTTTTGTGAATAGTAAAAATTAGTGCAATTTAGTTAAAAAAAATATTTTTGTTTAAATAATGATTAGTGTTAAATTAGATTTTAAATTAGATTTTAAAGTCATAATAAACAAATTATTCATATATTAAACCCATTTAGGTCATTGGAATTATTTTTATATTGACATTAGATATAATAATTTATTTAACTTTTGAATGTTTTTACTTTAAAAACCCTCTTTCTCGCCACATCTGCGGGATTAACATTAATTTTAATTTTTCTACTTATGTGATTTGAATTTTGAAAAATGTACATGAAAAATTTTAATCAGAATAATATTTATGGTGTAATAAGATAAAATTAATTTTTGAACAAAAATATTAGTGAAAGAGATTAAGATTAATTACTGTGATTAAGGTAAAATTAAGCTTAATAAGGGACTAAACCTTAATCTTAAGGACCAAAATGACATGTAAACTTGTCCAAAAACCATTGGATGACAATAATTTGAACATATACTCTATCGGTTCTAATTTTATGGGTTATGGGGATATTATAAAATGGAATTTCCCTATATAAATGGTTAAGTAAGGAGAAAGTCAAAAAACATAATTTTGTTACCATTAACATTTTTAAAACTTTGAGATATATAAAAAAATAATAATATTTTAGGTTATAAATATCCTTATGAAATATAAATAAGTTATTTTTATCATAATAATTTATCATTAATTTTTAGAGATGGTCTAGTTACTTAAAATTCTTAAGAAATGCCAAGGTAGTGATTATTTAGCTAGTAATTAACTAAAATAAATGATACTATAAATATTAAAAGTGAAGCGAATTGATTGAATTATTGTATTTTATTATTTTTAAGATGAATATATAATTTTAAACATATTTAAACTTAATATATTTTAATTCCAATATCATTTTGATATTTTAGAATTAAAATTAAATAAATAATGTCAAAATTGACATTATTGTTATTTTACAATAAATTATATTTTATTAAATGATTTAAAATTAATAAAAATCCTATATTTTTAAAAATTATTTTTAAGTGTTAAAACATAATAAATTTGGTCTATTAAGGGACCAAATTATCTTCTATAATTAACATATTGACCCATAGATTGTAAAAACATTAACACGGTCCGAGTTTAAGTAGTGTTTTACGCATCACATGCGCTTGTTTTAAAAATTAATTTTTTAAACACATGAGATTTTTATTTATTAAATTAGTTATAATATTTATAATAAATTGGATATATATTTTATAATAAATCTAACTTTTTTTATTCTTAATTGTTATATTAATTAGGTTAGAAAACTAGATTCTTTAATAAAAACAAAAATAATAAAATTGGGGAATCTTTGAAGTTAAGGAAAAAATTATTAAAATGAAAATATTTTTCTTGTGGTGTAGTTATTTTTAGACCAAAATTTCACATTAATAATTTTTTTTTATTTTGGAGGCACATTAGGTAAATGAGACCTCCCATTATTGAATACCTTTTGGTATTTTCAAGAGTACGAGTCCCCTTCCACTATAAAAAGGAAATCACTATACCCCTTCCTCACACCTCTCAAGATACTTTGGATCATCCAAACTCTACCAAAAAATTCTCCAAAAATCCCAAAATTCCTCATTTAATCCTAAATTTGGACAGAAATCAATCCAAGAAATTCATTTGGTGCAAACCAAAAGGCGTTACCCGAATAAGGGGTAACATTCTTCCTTAAGTTCTTTTATGTTATTTCCATTATCCACCCCATAAAATATTCTTATTCAATTATTGTATAAAAAAAGTATAATAAATATAATATGATGTTTTTTTGATAAGGGTTATACCTAAAATTACACACACTTTCATCCAATGGGTAACAAACATACTATTTACGTGTATGGCGAACTACCGCCTCACGAAACGATGATTGTTCATTTTTCATCTACCGCCTCTCATGGTGGAAATTATGATGAAAACTATATATATATATGTAGACGCCGGAAAAGTCCGTTGTTCCCAAACAAAGCTCCGGATGCGGAAAGCGAGGTCATATTTGGAGTTGGAAGCATGTTTCGGAGGGCCCGGAGGCCTTGCGTGGAATTTTGGAGACACGCACGCAAAGTTGATGAGCCGCGCGCAAACCTCCCGGGATGCGCGCAATGTGCCGGGCCGGCGCGCAATTTTGCGCGCCAGTGGCCCGCGCGACTCCCTTGCGCGCCGGGCCCGATTCCGCGCCCGCGAAGAGAATTTCGCGCCCGCGAACTGGATTCCGCGCCCGGGGTTGCCTATAAATATAAGGCGACCCCCGACGTTTTGAAGGTTGCCAGAATTCGAAAGGTATCTCGTGCGCGCAATCCAACCCCTTCCGCGCGCAATGCCGGTCTTCAGGTAACCTCTTTTCTTTCGCGCAAGAAAGCCTTGGGGTTCGCCTTCGCGCGCAATCCCTTTGGCTCCTTTCCTTTGAATAAATATTCACCCAAAGGCATTCGCGCGCAAAAGAAGCCTCTTGCGCGCAATTGCCCCCGGGGTGCGCGCAATCCAGCCCGATTGCGCGCCCCCCCCCTTTTTCAAAGTGGCCATTCATTAGAGAATGAGCCGTTTCCCCCGTGCGCTATCCGAAGCCCGGTGCGCGCAATCTCTATCATTCGCGCGCAAAGTGCTAGCCCAATTGCGCGCCAGCCCGTCCATTTGCGCGCCGACCCGCGGTATTGCGCGCAAAGCTCCTCTTTTGCGCGCAAACCGCCAGGGTCGCCCCCTTTGACCCCCTTTGGGTACCCGCCTGTGTGGCGCCCGATGACCCTCATCCCGGGTGCCCGCACTGTGCGTTGTCTTCCCGTGCGGCCCTCCAGGCTTGCGCGAAGTGACACGGACCTATCGGCGGCTTCAACGTCCTGCACGACGTTAAACTGCATACGTCCTGCACGACGTTAAACTGCATACGTCCTGCATGACGTTAAACTGCATACGTCCTGCACGACGTTAAACTGCATACGTCCTTCACGACGTTAAACTGCATACGTCCCGCACGACGTTAAACTGCACTTCGTCCCAGCTACAAGACGTTAAACTGTACGCTATTCGTCCTGCACGACGTTAAACTGTAATTCATCCTGCATGACGCTAAACTGCACCACGTCCTGCACGACGTTAAACTGCATACGTCCAAGCTGCATGACGTTAAACTGCCTATCCCCCATCGTCCGCGCTGCAAGACGTTAAACTGCCAAGCATCTTCGTCCTCAACACACGACATTAAACTGTACTTCGTCCGGCAAGACGTTAAACCGTCCGCTTCGTCCTCAACACACGACGTTAAACTGTACTTCGTCCGGCAAGACGTTAAACCGTCCGCTTCACCCGATCCCGTGCCTCGCACGCAGGGTCCTCCCGGTTTGGATGTGGCCCCCACCCGCTCGTCTCTGCAGGGATGTCGGGATTGGAGTGGCCTTCTCCCACGGGGGTAGAGTGTTGCAAACAGAACGAACTACGTGGACTTTGATCCCTTTCTTCTAAACAGGGTACGTAGGAAGCCTCTACGAGGTTCAAGCCCACCACCTGGCCGTCCCGGTCGTATTTACGTCGGTTCGTCCATCAGTGGACCCCTCCCGGGTTCACATTTGCGTTGATTCACCTATGAATCCGCCTCTGTGGGGGACTGCACATGTGTATCTCCATTGTGCTTCCCCACCGCCTCGAGCTCTTCGTGAGTCGGATTGCCAACGTCCAGCATGACGTAAAACTGTGATTCACTTGGCCGTTCCACCCCCCTCTATGTGCGAGGTGGTTCGGTTCAACCCTTCTCCAGGCAGCCTCGATCTCTTTGTGAGTCGGCTTGCCAACGTCCAGCATGACGTAAAACTGTGATCTACCCGGCCGTTCCATCCCCCTCTGTGCGAGGTGGTTCGGTTCAATCCTCCTCCCGGCGGCCTCGATCTCTTCGTGAGTCGGCTTGCCGACGTCCAGCATGACGTTAAACTGTATATCCGAACTACGCTGACTTTGATCTGCGCTAACGCGCGGTACGTAGGAAGCCCCTACGGGGTCCAAGCTCTTCACTCCATCATCCATCCTGATCCTTACCCGGGCCGCCACATCCCGGTGGGGTCATGCCATTTCATTCCACTCCACTTCACTCGGGAAGCCGCCCATGTGCTGGCCCCAGCGTCGGAGGTTCCCCGCAAGGGGTTCTGTCATCTGATCCACTCCTCGTGTTGATCAGTCCGATGCCGTCCCCGCTGGACGTTAAACTCGCGGCATACCCCGTGTTAAACATGGGAAGCTGAGGAAAACCTCAGGTAACACAGTTCCCCGCACCCAGTGCGGGATGCCTCAGGCCATCACGCCTTCGAGAAGCCCTATTAGGGACGGAAGGCAGACATGCAGAGGCGCAGTGTTAAGACACGCCCCGACATCCAGAGCCACCCGGTCTCCTCACCGCAGGTTGCTGCCCCGACCAGACCCCTTGGAGCGTCTGGGCGGAAGCAGCGTAATTAACTGGTGTCCATGAAGATATGGCGCCGTGAACGAGATTCACGAACATTCTTAAATCTATGAGGGAGACCCGGATTAGGCGACGAGTTCCGAGGAGACGTCCACGGAAGGAGGAGCCGACGTCCCATCATCCCGGTTTCGATCAAGGAGCAGACGCCCCTGAATAAGGGACGAATGCCGCCCGCCCTTGGAAAGCGGGACTGCGGGGCCACAAGCCGCGCGCCCATCCCTTCGGGTCGACGGGTGCACGCGCGAACGCGTCCTGGCGGAACAGCGTAACCCGACGCACATCCGCACCGAAACAGAAAAATGGTGAACCCGACGTGAATCTCTTCTCCTCAATACGAAGACCGATGGCTTTCAGAGGTGTTGGAAGTCTAGCATGCTGCTCGACCGAGCATTCAGTTTTACCCGCCAGGGGCTGAGGAAGGGAACTCGGGCACTCCGTCTCGCGACGTCGAGGGCCTGGGTCCCCCCCCCCACGGAAGGCGTCGTGGCACTAATGGTTGGTTGTCGATTCCTTTTCCTGTCAGTGTTAATGGGTTCTTCTCCCTGCTTTCAGAAATTAGGTCGCCCAATCCAGTGCCCGATCGCCACCCGCCCACTGGCGCAGGGGTAGAGGAAACACCGATGCGGCTACTCCGCGCGGTCCCGCCCGTTCCACAGCCGTGCCAGCAGCCGCAGCTGCGGGGAAACCACGCCCTCTCTCCCCCTCGGAGGTCATCCAAAGAAGGGTGATCAACAACTTGGTGCGGAGATATGAGGAAGAGGGAGTCATCCCCACCAGGGACATGGCTCGCCTAGACCTCGAGGGAGCTGCACCTCGCCACCAACGCCGCCCCCGAGGGCCACGCAGGGAGGCACCGCTGCCTACCTCGACGTCCAACCGCTTTGGGAGTTTGTCCCCGGAGCGCTCCGACAACTCCTTCCCCTATGCGGATGAGGTGGAAGATGCCCGGGACCACCCTATCCGGGATTCGCCCCAGGGATCCGCGATGAGGGCTCCTGTCAGGCCACTGAAACATCACCGCCAGGCCTCTCAAGTCGAAGAACGGGCTCTCCACCTGCCCGCGCCGCTCATCCCGAATCGTTTGTCCCGACGCCAACGTCGGGCGCGAGCGGAAGAGGATGCCCACCTTGGGGCCCTAGCAACAGCGGTCGCGTTGGATCAAGCCACTGCTGGCTCCAGTCGCCAGGCCCCTGCGCATCCTGAGCAGGGGCACTTCTATGCCCGACCCGGATCGAGGCCCCGACCGCCCCAAAGGCAGGTTGGGTTGACTCTCCCGGTTGCTGGTACAGACAATAGACACCGCGGACCACCTCGCGGTAGCGCTATTCACCAACAGGGTCTACTCCGTGTGGTCGATCCAAGAGGCATGGGTCACCCCGCCTTCCGATCTCGGCCCGGAGGCCTACCCGGAATCATCTCTCCCCGCGTCCCCTTTGATATCTGTCCCGGTGCCCCTCGCACCTTGGTTTCCAGTCCTCTTGGCCCCAGCACCAGTGCGGCCGGAGGACGCCAGGATAGAGATCAGCCATGCCCCGAAGAACCACCCAGGGGCAGGAGGGCGAGGCGTCGACACCGAGGGAAGAATGTTACGGAATTCCGGACAGAGATCCGACCGATTCGTTTCTCTGATACAGAGGCGGAGTATGATTCGGCGACAGAGCCCTCCCCCCAATCCCACCTGTCAGGGGCAGGGGTAGGAATGCGGCACGTCAGCCTCGTACTTCCCGAGAGCGAGATCGATATGATCCCCGCTTCTCTCCGAAGGTATATCCGGAGTAGCGAGGGCCTGGTAGACCCCCAAGGATCAAGCTTGCGGTTGGTACCGGCCCCTCTGGAAGCGCCTTCTTCCTCGATCGGAGAAGTCGGAGACCTTTTCTGGGGACCGACAGTCGAACCACGATCTAGTGCACCCTCGGCGAGCACCGACGCTACGGCAGGATGTTCGCTCGCCGGCCCGTCCTATCGTGATGTGGTAGCCAGGGCACCGCCACCCTCAGAGGGCGGCCCGGGATATGGAGGCCGATCGGCCTGCTCGCCGTATTCACCGCCGGCCAGCCCGTCGGCCCGGCGGCCCGCCTCGGCACCACTGCCGGTTCCCCGTCCATTCCCAGTCATTGAAGAGGACCAAGGAGACCTGGGTCCCGAGTTTGAGTCGTGGAGTTTCTGGACCGTCCTTGCAGAGGGCCACTTCCCTGAGAAGTTTTGGCCAGTCGCAGGACCGGACTTTGATGCACCCGAATCGCTCACCCTGGATGAGTTCGAATGCTTCCACCGAACTCTCCGGGAGACTCAATCCCGTCTTCACTGCCTACAAATGCCATATCCCGGGAGTCAAGTGCACCTAGAGGATATTGGTGAGCAGTGCCGTCAAATTGACCTGGCCACGCTCCCCGCGGTTCGGCACCCCGGGTCATTTGGGCACCACGAGGCCCTCCAACAACGATGCGTTGAGTGTTTTCAAGTACTCCGCAAGGTTATCGAGGAAGCCACTCCCCACGTGTATATCCGTGGATGGGGGCAGTACGCTTCCCTACGCTTCAGTGCGATTCGCCGACAGCCCGATTCACTGGGTGGCCCTGAGGGTACATCCCCAGGGACGGAAACAGTCAATATGGCTGACCTGTCGGGGGAGGGGAACGGTTTGGAACTTCTCGACGGGGGCTCTCCCCCCGAAGACAAGCCGTTGTTGGATCCATCGGTGAGAGTTACTCGTCACCAGAGGAGCCTCCTGGGTCTCCCCGCACCCACTGAAGCACTGACGTTGAGCCGAAACGTCAGTAAAGGTAAAGAGCACGACGAGGCTATAAAGCCCGCCGACCCATCCGCCTCCACGCAGAGGGCGGATGAGGATCCCGAGAAGGCTATGCTACGTCAACAGCTCGCCGAGCAGAAGAAGCTGGTTGACCAGCTCCTCGCCGAGCGCATTGCAGAGCAGCGGCCTGACTACGGTGATCCTAGGCCAGGACAGCAGGGACAGGAACAACCACCCCTCGATGAGGCTCTCCCGGGAAACCGTGATTATGCCGTGTTCACCGACAGGAGAGAGGCCATCGCCTATGGAAAGAGGGCGCGGTATGTTTCACCACACCCTCCCGAGCGGCGTGACTACCTAAGAGACCCCGCTCGGATTCCTCCCGCTGCCCCAAGGGCCGCTCCGCCCGCCATCCCACGAGCTGCCGAGTTCGACGACCCGGTCGATGACCCGATTGAAGGGCCATGCAATGCGCTCGTGGTTAGAGATCCTCGCCAGCACTGGAACCCATGTCCGGACGATCCGATGGCGGCACTCATCGCCCGCTTGGAAGCCTTGGAGACTCGGCAAGTGGCAATCCCACTGGACGGCAAGCCATACCCAGCATGGGTGGATGACATGCCGGTGCCTCCGGGATTCGGGAATCCCACTTTTTCCCCCTTCAACGGGATTAGAGATCCGCCACAGCATTTGGCCCATTTCAACTCGAGGTGCGGGCCTATGTTGGGGACTCCGGCGCAGCAAGAGGCCGCTAAGCTTCGCTGCTTTTTCCAGACACTGGAAGGGCCAGCATTTGTCTGGTACAGCCAGCTCCCCGTCGGGTCGATAACTAGCTGGGAGGACCTTCGTAGACAATTCCTCTACCAGTTCAGTTCCACGACCCGGAAGACGAGTATCGCAGACCTCTTCAAGTGCAAGCAGAGGCCTGATGAGCGAGTCGCGGACTTCGTCGCCCGATGGAAGGGTCTCACGTATTCCCTTGACATGCCATTGACTCAGGAGCAGTTGCTGACAATGTGCGTCGGGAACGTCAAGACCGAGCTGGTCCCTTCCTTGATCACTCAGAATTACCCCGGAGGGTTCAGGGACTTCTCAGACAAAGCTCAACGTCTTGTGGAAGCCCTGCAACAGGCCAGCCAGGCACACCCGCTGCCTCCTATGATTCCTGCAAGGAGAGCCAGCAGGGCTGAGCCCGCTGCTGTCGCCCAGATAGAGGCTCCCAGGCCGTTGGAGCTGCTGTCGGTGAGACCAGCTCCACAGCCTCATAGGAATCCGTCTCCATGGGCTCAGTTCCCGGCCCAACAGCGGCAGCCTCAGAACCGGCCGGCCCCTCCGCGTAATGTACCGCCGCAACCCAGGCGAGATAATCAGGGTCCACCTCCTCGGCAGGCCCCTCCAGCCCCTCGTCAAGACCACGCTCCCAGGGGCCCGCGATACCTGACCTACTCATTTCACGAGGATCAGGTCCCCGGTTATTTCCGGAGCGCCCTGGAGCAGAGGATTGTGCGACTGCCTGAGTGTTGGAGGCCGGAGGAGGCACATCTCATGGATAACCCCCGCTACTGCCCCTACCATAGGGCCCTGGGGCACACCATCCAGCGGTGCTATGTGTTTAAGGATTGGCTCCAAGAACAGATTAACAACAATGTAATCAGGTTGGGCCCAGCTCCGGCACAAGTGGCGGGCGTGTTCGTGGGATCAGATGACGATAGCGGCAATGAGGACGAATGGCAGCTGGTCTCCGACCGCGAATCCCAGAAGTATAAAAACTGGATGGCCCGCAAGACGATCATTCGCGCCCATGGAATCATCCGTGCGCGCTTGAATCAGCCTGAGCCCCCAGAATCTGCGGGTGCTGCTTCGGCATCGTCGTCCCAGCCTGCCTCTTCCAAGAAGAGCAAACGGCGGCGGCGCAAGAAGGAAGAGCGCGCCCCGCCAGTTCCGCCACTATCCCGCACTCTCGGCGATTTCATGCCCCCGGAGATGGGGATCCCTCCTCGGATCCGCCCAGTGGTGAATGATTCGTCCGATGACAGTACTGGGTACGCTTCGGTTAATACCGTCAAGCTGGTAAATCCCTTTTCAGTTCCCGACGTTGAAGAACACCAGGTGGACCTCCCTAGTGTCCCCGGTCTTCGCCACCGTCGGAGGAGCCGCAACAACAGGAGTCGCCGGGGCACAGCAGTTAGTACCTCCAGCCAGGCCGTGCACGCCACTGAGACCAGGCAGCAGGCTCAAAACCGAGCTCAGCATGCGCAGCCCCCCCATCCGGGGATGACGGATTCGCCTCCGCCACTGTTTGTGGTATGGGATCAGGTAGAACCGCCTCAGCCACGTTGCGATCAGCTCCGCCCTGCCACGAGTCCATCCCGGCCTCCTGACCCCAGTACGGTGACCATTTCCCGGGCTTCAACCAATGAACAGCGAGATGCGCCAAGCACCAGTCGGCCGCCGGCCCAACCGGCAAGGCCCGTCTTTCTTCCAACCGCAGAGAAACCTCCTGCAACCAGGGGTTCGCGCTTGGCCAAAAAGTATGATGTCCTGAAGCACTTGGCCGACATCCCAGCGAGACTCTCCATCCTTGAGGCTCTGCGCATGTCATCTGAGATGCGCGAGGCACTCGCTGAAGCCCTGAAGAGCCCCCTCCAGTTTGAGACAGAGGTTGCGGCTGCAGAGGCATTTCACGCCGAAACGATTGAGGACGCCGAATGCCAGGCAGTTATCTCGTTTTCTGGTAAGGATGAAGACCCTCCTATACAGGGGCACATTCGTCCGCTGTATGTTACCGTCCAGTTCAATGGCCTTGAAGTCCGGCGCTGTCTTGTCGACACGGGGTCCGGGATTAACCTGATTCCCACTCGGACGCTCCGGAGATTGGGGTTGTCTGAGGATGACTTGATTCCCTCCGACCTCAGGATCCAGGGGTACGACCGCACCGAGCAAACCCCGGTCGGCAAGATACGTTTGAAGACCCAGTTCGGTGATTTGGTTGCCAACACCGAATTCATGGTAGTCTCTCAAGACACTGCGTACAACGCATTGATGGGAAGGCCCTGGCTCCACCTTCATGCGGCGGTTCCCTCGTCATACCACCAATGCCTCAAATACTCCCTTAATGGTCGAGTAGGCGTGCTTCAGGGAGATGCCTCTCCTTTTGCCTCATGTGAAGCCCGCTATCTGGACGTGGACTATTACAAGAGCAAGGATAAGCAGATCCTGGCAGGTGAGGTCGAGCCTGTCGCTGTTGCAAGTGATCCCTGGGCAAGTTTGGATGACGCTTATGTCCTCCCGATTCAACGGTTGGACGTAGCCATGGTCTCGACGGCTTGTGAGTCTCCTGATGAGATGACCGCGACCGCCCATGCCAGCACCAGCGGCCCAGCAGGATCTGGTATCCCCAATGCAGTTGCCAACGCAGCCTCTCCCGTGGAAGATCCCTCCCCGAGTGGAGAGGACGTGGAAGATGCACCCCCAGCCTTTGAGGAGGGCGTCTCCGCCACGGTCGATGAGTTAGTACAAGTGAACCTTGGAACCGAAGCAGATCCGAGACCCACATTGGTCAGTTCCGCCATGCCCTCTGAGGAGCGGCAGCAGTACGTGGACTTTCTCAGGCAGCACCGTGATGTGTTCTCTTGGGGCTATGACGAGATGCCGGGGCTAGATCCTCAGGTAGCCGTCCACCGCCTTGGTCTCCCAGCGAACCATCGCGGGTTCAAGAAGCCTCCCAGGAAGATGCACCCATTCCACGGTGCCATGGTTGAGGCCGAAGTTGACAAGCTTATCAAAGCCAACTTCGTGAGGGAAGTTCAGTACCCCAAATGGCTGGCCAACATTGTGCCGGTCAGGAAGAAGAACGGGCAGATCAGAGTCTGCATCGACTTCCGCGATCTCAACCGCCACTGTCCGAAGGATGATTTTCCCCTTCCAGTGACAGAGCTGTTGATTGACGCCACGACAGGGTTCCAAGCCCTCTCCTTCATGGATGGATACTCCGGATATAACCAAATTCGGATGGCCCCTGAGGATGAGGAGTTCACTGCCTTCAGGCCCCCCCAAGGTACCTTTTATTACCGGGTCATGCCTTTCGGCCTGAAGAATGCAGGTGCCACCTATCAACGGGCGATGCACCGCATATTCAAGCCAATCCTCGGCACACTGGTGGAATGCTACGTCTACGACTTGGTAGTCAAATCGCGCCAGCGTCAGGACCATCTCAAAGATCTTGAGAAAGTGTTCGGCTTCCTCCGGTCTCACTGCCTGAAGATGAACCCGTTGAAGTGTGCCTTCGGGGTCACCTCCGGAAAGTTCCTTGGATTTGTGGTAAGATACCGGGGTATTGAGATCGACCCAGAGAAGATCAGGGCGATTAGCCAGATGCCTCCCCCAGGTAACATCCGGGAACTGCAGGGGTTCCAAGGCCACTTAGCCTATATACGCCGATTCATCGCGAATCTGGCCGGCAAGTGTAAGCCCTTTTCTCGGCTCATGAAGAAAGGTGCCACCTATTTATGGGATAAAGAGTGTCAGACCGCTTTCGAGGAAATCAAGCAGTACCTGCTGCAACCTCCGGTTCTGATGCCGCCTGTATCCGGGAAGCCGCTGGTCCTCTATGTGACCGCCCTGGAACGGTCCCTGGGTGCCCTTCTCGCCCAGAAGAACAACGAGGGAACAGAGAATAGACTCTATTACCTCAGTCGCATGCTCCTCGATGCGGAAGTTAGATATTCCCCCATCGAGAAGAGCTGCCTCGCGCTCTTATTTTCCGTACAAAAATTACGGCACTACTTGCAGCACCATGAGGTACAGTTGGTTTCTCGGGTAGACCCGTTGAAATATATCCTGAGCCGGCCTATGTTGACTGGCCATCTAGCGCGGTGGGCTGTGATTCTCCAGCAGTTCGACATCAGGTATGTGTCTCAGAAGGCCATCAAAGGGCAAGCATTGGCAGACTTTCTGGCTGCTCACCCAACCTCCGCGGATCAGCCGCTGGATCTAGGCTTTCCTGATGAGGCCATTCTCTCGGTCGATCATGCCGGTCCATGCTGGCAGATGCACTTTGACGGTGCCTCCCGGAGCCCCACCGGTAGAAGACTTGATAATCCTAAGCTCAACAGAGTGGGTTTGGGTATCTTCTTCATTACCCCGGAGCAAGCCGTGCTGCCATACTCTTTCCTGTTGTCAGAGGGCTGTACCAACAATGAGGCGGAATACCATGCCCTCATCACCGGCCTCGAGTTAGCTCTCGAGATCGACGTGCCCCATCTGTGTGTGAAAGGGGACTCCGAGCTAGTTGTTAAGAAGATCAATGGCGACTATGTTGTCAGGAAGCCGGAACTTGTGCCATTGCTGGAGTGCACCCTCCTTCTGATGGCCCGGTTCCCTTCTCGGCCAGAGATTGTCCATATTCCCCGGTCGCAGAACGGTCGAGCAGATGCTTTGGCCAGCCTTGCTGCGTCACTTGCGGAGCCTGAACAGGATAACCTGACCATCCGCGTGACGCGCCGCAGGCTCATCGCTCCCGTTGTCCCGGAGGGAGATCGCGACCCGTCGGTAAGTAATCTCACCACGGTTGCCCCTGTGCCCGGAGCCCCGAGTACCCCAGATATAGCAGTCGAACCAGCCCCTGATTGGAGGACGCCTTTGGTTGAGTACCTCCAACATGGCATTCTCCCGCCGGATCGGGCCGAGCGCGAGCGAGTTCGACGCCGCGCATCGCAGTTTGTCCTCCAGAGCAGTCCCGGCCTGGAGCAGATCCTCTATAGACGCGGATTTGATGGTGTTCTCCTCCGTTGCCTTCAGGGAGTTGAGATCCCACGAGTCATGCAAGAGGTTCATGCTGGTTCATGCGGCGCCCATCAGACTGGGTCGAAGCTGTCCCACCAGATTCGGAGGTTGGGATACTTCTGGCCCTCCATGATCCATGACTGCATCGAGTATCCAGGAGGTGCCATGCGTGCCAGGTTCATGCGAACTTTGTGCATCGGCCGCCGGAGCCTCTCCATACCACCAGGTATTCTTGGCCCTTTGCATTCTGGGGGATGGACGTTGTGGGACCTTACCCGCCGGCGACGGCTCGCCAGTACCGGTTCATTCTGACCGCCACAGACTTCTTCTCCAAATGGGCGGAGGCGATTCCGCTCAGAGAGGTCAAATCCTGTTCGATCGCTGACTTCGTGACCTCCAACATCATTCATCGATTTGGAGTGCCTCACGCTATCCTCACGGATAACGGAGCCAATTTCCGAGCAGCCGAGTTGAAGAAGTTGTACTCCAAATACAACATTCGCTCGAACCATACATCTCGCTATCATGCACAGGCAAATGGGCAGATCGAGGCGTTTAACAAAACCCTCTCTAACATTCTGCAAAAAATGGTTGGTCAAAACAAGAAGAGTTGGCCGGACAAGCTCCCCAACGCCCTCTGGGCTTATCGGACGACGACTCACAATTCCACCCAGATGACCCCTTATTCCCTGGTGTATGGAGCTGAGGCCGTCCTGCCCATCGAGATCCAGTTACCGTCCTTGCGCACTGCGGTCTACGACCAACAAGCGCCGGAAAGAGCTGCTGAAGCCCGTCTAGTCGAGTTGGAAGCACTGGATGAGAATAGACTTCGCGCCTTGCACAACTTGGAGAGGCATCAAAGCAGAATGGCTCGAGCTTTCAATAAGAAATTTCGCCTCTGCTCCTTCCTGCAGGGTGACCTAGTGCTAGCCCTAAGAGCGCCAATGATCCCCGGCAGGAAGCCACCCAAGTTGGAGCCCAAGTGGGAGGGACCTCTTGTCGTCCACAAAGTTTATCCCAATGGTGCGTACTCCCTAGCGACTATGGATGGTGAGCGTGTCACTCCTCCCACCAACGCTAGGTTCCTCAAGCAGTACTTCGTCTGAGTGCACTACGTCCTGCACGACGTTAAACTGCATACGTCCAAGCTGCACGACGTTAAACTGCCTAGCATATCGTCCGCACTGCAAGACGTTAAACTGCCAAGTGTTTCGTCCAACATGACGTTAAACTGTACCCCGTCCAAGCTACAAGATGTTAAACTGTTTAGCATTCGTCCAACACGACGTTAAACTGTACTACGTCCGAGCTACAAGACGTTAAACTGTTCAGCATTCGTCCTGCATGACGTTAAACTACCTCTCGATAACTACGTGCGGCTTGATTCCCATCCTTATGGGATACGTAGGACCGCCTGAACATTCATGTTTCAGGCCCAGCCCCATCCTTCGGGAATTTCCATCCCACCTCGGGCCCTTGGCCCAGTTGCCTCTGGGTATGTGGCGTATGGTGTGAACGTGGGGCTATGCCCTCATTCACGTCAGTTTGCTCGCCACGCTGTACGCCCCCCACGTTTGGGGATGCCTTCTGCTCCCCCCTTTTTTTCTCTCTTTTCGTCCTGCATGACGTTAAACTGCACTTCAAGAACTATGTGCGGCTTGATTCCCATCCTTATGGGATACGTAGGACCGCCTGGACGCTTGTGTCTCAGGTCCAGCCCCGTCTCTTGGTTGATCACGGGGATCTACCGTCTTTTGGTTGCTCTCAGGGTGAGTCCTCCGAACCTTTCCGGTGATCTGTTAACATGTTTTGGGTACTTTGGTCTATGACCCGTAGTGTCGGATGCAATCCCGGCAAGTCCCGTGTTGCTTGTCGGGCCGCGCGCTTCCTCTTGTTCGAGCCTTCACTCAAAGGGATCCTCGTTAGCGGTTTGGGTACGACGCCTCAGTGCTCTCCTACCGCTCCGGGTCGAGTTACCGGCGGGTCCTGGGCCGCAAATCGATATGAATCCTGCGATTGAGCGGTTGATGCTCGTTTGCTTGCCCAGTTCTGGGCTGACGCGATCGGATGTTGTGTTGCGAATATGGTCAGCGACATCCTTGATCTCCATGTCGGCTCTTTTAGGCTCCGAACATTGGTTGCACGGTCCTCATCACACTCCGCCTTTGTGCGTTGTAGTGGAATCTCGACACTCTCTTCATACTGACCTTCAGTACACCTTTACACGTTAGGCATGCCAACCAGGATAATGGTGTCTGTCGAGGCTCCCACGATCTGAGCACCAAGGGTATATGCTGATGTCCTCCCTAAGGGCCGTGTATAGCTGGACCCTCGTCCCCATAAGGAGGAAGGAGTCGCCCGAAAAATCGCGTTTTGGGCCCAGTATATCTGGAGGCTAGCATCTCTGCCCCTCGGGTGATGGACATACGCAGGCCCCTATCCCAGGATCGTTCTCCTGGAATCGTGCGTGACTGCAGGGCTGGGTATGTTCCCACCTCCGCTGAGTCCGCCGTATCGCGATAAGCGGATTCCTCCATGGTCCGAACCACACGACCTTAAACTGTGTTGTCTGGTCCTACCACACGACCGTAAACTGTGATCGTCTTGGCCGCCCGACGAGAAACGACACTGCATCGTGATGTTCTCCTCAGGGGACACTCACGTTGGGCGCTGGTTAATAACCACGCCATTCATCAATGCCTTTCATGGCTTGATTATTGTGGTGACTCCAGGGATTCCTTAATCATAGGCATGTCGCTGCACGAAAAACCATCCATATTTAAGGACAAACAAGAAATATCAAATACCGCTTCTTCTGTGCGCGAGGGTCAGACCCGCACCCTTCCCCGCGCTGGTGCCCGATTGTGTTGCGCCGCGCTTCAAGAACTACGTGTGGCTTGATTCCCATCCTCATGGGATACGTAGGAACGCCCGGATGTTTGAAACTTCGGGTCCAACCCCCACCTCTTAAAGATTCCCCACTTCTCTGGGGAGTCCGCCGCATTCAGGCCACCCTCAAGGCGTGTCCCTCGACCCCTTGCAGTGGTCCACTGGTGTCAAGAGTACTCTGGTTTATTGCCAGGAGGGTCAGGTTTATCTTGGTCAGGTTCCTTCCATTTTCAGGCTTCGTGCTCCCTTTCATTCGGACCCATCCCCTACGCCCTGGGTGGAGCCCCCGTGAACGGTTTGGACACAATGCCTCAGTGCTCTCCCACCGACTCGGGCTGGTTCCCCCAATGGCCTCAGACAACAAATCGATATGAATCCTGCGATTGAGCGGTCGATGCTTGTTTGCTGCCTCATTCCATCAACGGTTAGTGCGATATTGATGCTGCTCTTCCGCCATGGTTGGCAGTACTCCCATATCGTTATGCCGGTGCCCCCAGTCCTTGAGTGAATGGCCGCATGATTCACATCACATTTTCCACCTCCCATTCTGACCAGGCAAAATCTCGACACTCTTGACACTATTCCCCAGTGCATCTTCGCATATCCAGGGGATAGGACCACGATGCGGCGTACTTTGAGGTTCTTATGGTCCGAGCTCTAAGACCTTAAACTAAGATCTCCCCTTATGGTCCGAGCTCTAAGACCTTAAACTAAGATATGCCCCTATGGTCCAAGCTCTACGACCCTAAACTAAGATCTCCCCAAACGGGGTTCTGCGTCCTGCATGACGTTAAACTGCACTCGCAGAACTATGTATGGATTGATCTCCAGCCTGATGGAGTACGTAGGAACGCCCGGGCATTTCGACTCGGGTCCATCCTCAGGGATCGCCAAGTCCCGCCCCTCCTCGTCGCCGGCCGTCTGGCCTGACTTCGGGTAAAGTGGCGCAGTTGTGATATTCTCCCCGATTCAGCTCGGGATGCCCCATCGTAATGATGGGAAGCGACGGTTTCCTCGTCAAAGAGGTTCTGTCTGAGAATTGGGGTGATTCACAGCCAGATTAGTGCATCCGCCTAATACGCTTTCCCCACGGTGGCGCAATTTTGAGAGCGTTGGATTCTATCCGAACAAATCGTCACTTCGCCCCACGCTTCGCATGACCTGTTGATCTGGATTTCCACCCTTGTGCCTGAAGGAACCCCCAAAGCGGCATTGATGATGACATGTGATCCGCCTCCTGCAATATGGATGATGACCTTCGGTCCGTCTATCGCGGTAGTATGGTCGATTGATCCATTGTCCGCTTGCCGTCTTGGGCATTTCCTGGAAGGCCAACCGTTGTGGATTTCTGAATTCGGGACGCGCGATTCACCCTTTCTCATTTCCCTATGTTCGGATAAAATCTCAACGCCCCTAGAATTGTCCCGCTCGTGTGTCGGAACAAGTTGGGGGGATGATACATTGATTAGGCTTGAGGTCTCCTTTCCTAGGAATGACCTCCCTCTTTTCTCTAGAAATCCAGGCCCAATTGCGGATGCCTGAAGCTTGGTTAACGCTCCCGCAAGACAATGAATTGTGGTCGAGCATGTTAAACCAAAAGATGCAGATAAATATGGTGATTCATACAAATGGATCAAAATATTGAGTAGCGGAAGCAAATGTTTTGGGAATGGCAAAAACAAAGCCCCTAGGGATTAGCGTGCTGGATAAGTCTTTCTAACGTCGCTACCCTTTGGCTGGCGGCCTCCAGAGCTGCTTCTCGCTCTCTGCGTTCCCTCTTCTTGTCGGCGGTCGCAGCACGCAGTTCGTCGATTCTGGCCTGTGCACGCTCCCGCTCGACTTGAATTGTGACCATCTATTGGCCCGCCTCCGTCAGCTGCACCTGGGCGTCAACCAGCTGGGCTGCTAGTTGCTCCACAAGCTCGGTGCACGTTGCGACGAAGGCCTCCTTCTCTGCCGCCTGCCCTTCGAGACGCCGGACTTCCTGCTCCGCCACGAGGAGCGCCCGCGTGCTCTCCGACATGTCCCGACATTGTGCGACGTCGGCACGCCGGCGGCTCTCGCGCATCTTTTCGGCCATGAAATCGCGGACCGTCAGATGGAGGCATTGAGCATCAGCTCCCCCGGCACACAGGAAGCGCAGCCAGGTTTGGAGTGATCCCATGCGCCCCAGCCACTCCGATGGGTCTCACTTGAGGAAGCGCTGGATGCACTTCCACCCCCTTCGGCGCGCTATCCGGCTCTCCTCGACCGCCTCCGCGTCCGAGTCGTCCATCTCCTCGGGGTCGGCAGGCCGGTAGGCAGGGAAGGCAGCCAGCAGGTCTACTGCAGGGTCCGCCCCTGGGATGTCCTCATGGGGGATAGGTTCCCCAACATCTGGGCGACCTTCTTCTCTCTCCCCAGCGGCGTTGACACCCTCTTCAGCCCCCGACCTCTCTCCGATGTCAGCACCGCCGACGTCCGTAGCCCCTTGATCAGCAGTTGGTGGGGCCGGCTCGGTGTGGGAAGTCTGTTCCAGAGCAGGCGGCATGTCTGCCACCGGTCCACTCGTGGATGGCCCGGGTTCGGCAACCCGACGAGCCTCCAGCGTTGAGATCACTGCGCAGGGCATGCCGTGGTTAGTCACGGATCGTCAACGGCAAGCACCAGCAGTAAAGTAAGGAGACTTACGGGAGTTCAGAGCGTCATCTTCCGCTATCCCGGCCGCCGCAGGAGCAATTGCAGCAGGGGACCCCTTAGCGCTTGTCAGTTCAATGATGGGTGTCTGGCCCCCGCCTTGTCCTGCTGGCGCCTCTCCTACTCCCACTGAGGACGCCTGACCAACATCTGTGTGCTCCTGAGAAAGATGGAGAAATGGGTTAGAAGCTGCATAAGAGAATGGATGAAGTAGGTTGAGTAGGGATAGAAGCGGACCTCGAGGAGATCAGTGACATCAACATTGTCAGAGCCGACCACCTCGCCGCTCTCCCGTGGGCTCCCCTGATGGGATCTTCCCTCGGAACCTTCATCCTCCCCCATCTCCTCCTCTTCCTCGGAGTCGTTGCTACTGTCATCTTCCGCCGGCGGCATCTGTTCTGGAGCGGGTTCTAGACCGAGCATCACCTTCACCAGAAGGGATGGCTCCGCACGCTGACCACGTTGGCGCGCGTACTCGTCCATGGCCGTCAGATACGCATACTGCCGGTTGAAGTCCACCCTGTCGGCGATATGGAGGCGCCCGACCTCTGGCAGATGGATTCCTTCTCTAAGTATCTTTCGCCAGATGGCGTCGGTCCCCAGTGACTGCCGCAGGGTCATCCAGGCCGACCACAGCGCCGGGAAGACTGCATCATGGGAGGGTTCGAGCAGACGCCTTACCTGCTTCCCGGGCCGCTCCCCGACCGCCGCATGTGCCCCCTCTCTAGGCGTTGAAGTCGTGGCGGCAGCTTGCGATGTGCCCGCCGTCGAAGTCCCTGCCCGCGCCGGCTCCGCTGCTTGGCGCGCCTCCGTTCTCCCCCGTGTGGCGGCGCCTCGCCTCCTTCCTTGACGCCCGGTCTCCGCACGGGTGACTTCGAGCCACCGAACTGGCTTCCGTAAAAGCCCCTCGGGGTACGCGATGGCCCAGTGTTCGGCGTACTCGGTTGCCAAGCCTGCGTCGACCCCGGTAGGAGGGAGAGTGATGACGTCGCCAGAGCCAAAGGCGACGAACATCAGCCACATCTGGCGAAGGACGCCAGGGTTCGTCTCCTCCCAGACAGCAGTGAATACCCTCTTCGGCATCCGTTGAAGGCACCCGAACTGCCTGGCGAACCGGGTTGGCACGTAGGGCTCGTAGATCACCTTCCCGTCGATCCGAGCCACGAGCACCCCGCCCCGCATGTTCAGAAAGTACTCGTGCTGCTCCAACGGACCCTTCCCGTTGTCGATCATTTGGCCAACGGGAGTGGGGAACGGGCTGAAGTTGAAATTGGCATGATTGCCAATCCGAATCCTCACGCCCTCCTCACTCAGGGTCATTGGAGCGACCCCCGCAATGTTCAGCAGGGAGGGTCGCAGGCCGTTGCCCGGAGGAATGATGGCGTTCGGAAACGTGTACCCACCAAGGTGAGCAGCCACCCAGCCGTGGAAGAATTGGAAGGGCCCACAGATCCTTCGTGGCGACCCCCCTCGTGAGATGCGTCCCAGGATGGCGTACAGCTTAGCCAACACTGGGACCCCGAGGTTATATCTTTTGTTGGCAGCCATAGCGTCCGCCATCGCCAGTGTCGCCGGGCGGACGCCCATTCTCGCGTCCCGCACTGGCAGGAGCCACCCACTCAGAAAGGCGGCCAGGAACGCCGCGTACCGGACATTTGGGTCCCGGGCCTCGATTACGCGGTACCCCCATGAGCGGTAGTCGCCCGTCTCCAGGACCTGCCAGTACGACCCGTTCCGGCTCCTCTGAGCCGCGGTCGGGCACCGCTTCCCCCTGCCTGGCATCTTGACCGCCGGGTCATGCTCCAAGAACTGGCCGAACCACTCCTTGTAGGCTATGTCCTTCTGGAAGTCCTTGATCCCGAGCCACTACGTAGACAAGTCAAGCAGATGCCGGGTCAGAATGGGATTCCGTGACCTGTCTTCCCAGGTGTTCTTCGGAGGCAGGAACTCATCGTACTGGTAACCCTCCAGCGGGATACCTCCGATGCAGTGGATGTCCCAGAGACCGATGCCGACCTCCCCATGGTGAAGATGGAAGGTGTTGGTATCCGGGGACCAGCGGGAGAACAGCTCCGGCCCGAGCTCGGACTGCTGGTAGAAGTGGAACTGCGACGTCCACACCGCCTCAAACAGGCCGATGTACCGCAGCTCCTCCGCGAATTGATCGCAAGTGTGGCGTACCCAGAACGCCCAGGCCCACTCACTGGTGAAATTGCCCCCAGATCGCAATTCCCAGTCCTTCAGCCAGCCCTTGGTGTCGTCGGTGACACTCTGGCGATATATGCTCGAGTAGAGGGCTGGAGAGTTCTCCGCAGTAGGCTCACTTCCGACGATGGTTCGCGTCCTCGGGTTCAGGACATAGACATCTAAGTGTCTGGTCTCCCTGGCAGGATGCCCATTGTTGGTGATGTTATAGCGGGGAAGCTCGTCCTCCCGAGTCACCCAGGTCCGTGGCGCATCAACCTCGAACCCTGGCACCGGAACCTCATCTAGGATGCCGAAGTTCCAGAGCGGCAGGTTGTCCGACAGTGGATATGTCTTCTGGGCCGGCGTCAGCAAGTCGAACAAGGATTGATTGTTGGAAACAATCTCCTTGGCTCCGTAGACCTCCTCGTTCGTAGCCATCTCAGCTCTGCGAGTGGCGGCATCCACCTAATTTCCTTGATTCGCGGCCATCTCAGAAGCTTCGGGAGTCGTGCGGGTAAAGGGATGAAGCGTGCGAGAGCGGACGAGGCTGGTAGAGAAGTTTGAGAGTTGGCGCGCAATCCTAGTGGACGGCGCACAATCGGGAAGTCCGTCGCGTAAAACCCCGGGTGTTCGCGCAAAAGCAGGCCGAATTCCGGACAGGTTTGCGCGACGAGCGGGCGAATTCCGCGCCGGAAAAGGCAATTTCGCGCACGAGAGCTTAGAGGCTTATCGCGCGGAAGGCCATTGTACGGTGCGGGGGACCAAGGGCCCCTATTTATAGGCGAGACCCGGGTCCGCGCTGCGCGGAAAGCGCTTTGCGCGACCGCGACAGCAAATTTCGCGCCCGACGCCCTTTTTTGCGCGCCACCATCCCGCGCCACCCAGGACTTCAGCATTCCGGCGTCTCCCTCGGAACCCGATCGTTGCGACCTCTCGCCGATCAGATTCCGAGGGGGGGCTTTTTTAGACGCCGGAAAAGTCCTTTGTTCCCAAACAAAGCTCCGGATGCGGAAAGCGAGGTCATATTTGGAGTCGGAAGCATGTTTCAGAGGGCCCGGAGGCCTTGCGCGGAATTTTGGAGACACGCGCGCAAAGTTGATGAGCCGCGCGCAAACCTCCCGGGATGCGCGCAATGCGCCGGGCCGGCGCGCAATTTTGCGCGCCAGTGGCCCGCGCGACTCCCTTGCGCGCCGGGCCCGATTCCGCGCCCGCGAAGAGAATTTCGCGCCCGCGAACTGGATTCCGCGCCTGGGGTTGCCTATAAATATAAGGCGACCCCCGACGTTTTGAAGGTTGCCAGAATTCGAAAGGTCTCTCGTGCGCGCAATCCAACCCCTTCCGCGCGCAATGCCGATCTTCAGGTAACCTCTTTTCTTTCGCGCAAGAAAGCCTTGGGGTTCGCCTTCGCGCGCAATCCCTTTGGCTCCTTTCCTTTGAATAAATATTCACCCAAAGGCATTCGCGCGCAAAAGAAGCCTCTTGCGCGCAATTGCCCCCAGGGTGTGCGCAATCCAGCCCGATTGCGCGCGCCCCCCCCCTTTTCAAAGTGGCCATTCATTAGAGAATGAGCCGTTGCCCCCGTGCGCTATCCGAAGCCCAGTGCGCACAATCTCTATCATTCGCGCACAAAGTGCTGGCCCAATTGCGCGCCAGCCCGTCCATTTGCGCGCCGACCCGCGGTATTGCGCGCAAAGCTCCTCTTTTGCGCGCAAAACGCCAGGGTCGCCCCCTTTGACCCCCTTTGGGTACCCGCCTGCGTGGCGCCCGATGACCCTCATCCCGGGTGCCCGCACTGTGCGTTGTCTTCCCGTGCGGCCCTCCAGGCTTGCGCGAAGTGACACGGACCTATCGGCGGCTTCAACATCCTGCACGACGTTAAACTGCATACGTCCTGCACGACGTTAAACTGCATACGTCCTGCACGACGTTAAACTGCATACGTCCTGCACGACGTTAAACTGCATACGTCCTGCACGACGTTAAACTGTATACGTCCCGCACGACGTTAAACTGCACTTCGTCCCAGCTACAAGACGTTAAACTGTACGCTATTCGTCCTGCACGATGTTAAACTGTAATTCGTCCTGCATGACGCTAAACTGCACCACGTCCTGCACGACGTTAAACTGCATACGTCCAAGCTGCATGACGTTAAACTGCCTAGCCCCCATCGTCCGCGCTGCAAGACGTTAAACTGCCAAGCATCTTCGTCCTCAACACACGACGTTAAACTGTACTTCGTCCGGCAAGACGTTAAACCGTCCGCTTCGTCCTCAACACACGATGTTAAACTGTACTTCGTCCGGCAAGACGTTAAACCGTCCGCTTCACCCGATCTCGTGCCTCGCACGCAGGGTCCTTCCGGTTTGGATGTGGCCCCCACCCGCTCGTCTCTGCAGGGATGTCGGGATTGGAGTGGCCTTCGCCCACGGGGGTAGAGTGTTGCAAACAGAACGAACTACGTGGACTTTGATCCCTGTCTTCTAAACAGGGTACATAGGAAGCCTCTCCGAGGTTCAAGCCCACCACCTGGTCGTCCCGGTCGTATTTACGTCGGTTCTTCCATCAGTGGACCCCTCCCGGGTTCACATTTGCGTTGATTCACCTATGAATCCGCCTCTGTGGGGGACTGCATGTGTGTATCTCCATTGTGCTTCCCCACCGCCTCGAGCTCTTCGTGATTCGGCTTGCCAACGTCCAGCATGACGTAAAACTGTGATTCACCCAGCCGTTCCATCCCCCTCTGTGTGCGAGGTGGTTCGGTTCAACCCTTCTCCAGGCAGCCTCGATCTCCTTGTGAGTCGGCTTGCCAACGTCCAGCATGACGTAAAACTGTGATCCACCCGGCCGTTCCATCCCCCTCTGTGCGAGGTGGTTCGGTTCAATCCTCCGCCCGACGGCCTCGATCTCTTCGTGAGTCGGCTTGCTGACGTCCAGCATGACGTTAAACTGTATATCCAAACTACGCTGACTTTGATCCGCGCTAACGCGCGGTACGTAGGAAGCCCCTACGGGGTCCAAGCTCTTCACTCCATCATCCATCCTGTTCCTTACCCGGGCCGCCACATCCCGGTGGGGTCATGCCATTTCATTCCACTCCACTTCACTCGGGAAGCTGCCCATGTGCTGGCCCCAGCGTCGGAGGTTCCCCGCAAGGGGTTCTGTCATCTGATCCACTCCTCGTGTTGATCAGTCCGATGCCATCCCCGCTGGACGTTAAACTCGCGGCATAGCCCGTGTTAAACATGGGAAGCTGAGGAAAACCTCAGGTAACACAGTTCCCCGCACCCAGTGCGGGATGCCTTAGGCCATCACGCCTTCGAGAAGCCCTATTAGGGACGGAAGGCAGACATGCAGAGGCGCAGTGTTAAGACACGCCCCGACATCCAGAGCCACCCGGTCTCCTCACTGCAGGTTGCTGCCCCGACCAGACCCCTTGGAGCGTCTGGGCGGAAGCAGCGTAATTAACCGGTGTCCATGAAGATATGGCGCCGGGAACGAGATTCACGAACATTCTTAAATCTATGAGGGAGAACCGGATTAGGCGACGAGTTCCGAGGAGACGTCCACGGAAGGAGGAGCCGACGTCCCATCATCCCGGTTTCGATCAAGGAGCAGACGCCCCTGAATAAGGGACGAATGCCGCCCGCCCTTGGAAAGCGGGACTACGGGGCCACAAGCCGCGCGCCCATCCCTTCGGGTCGACGGGTGCACGCGCGAACGCGTCCTGGCGGAACAGCGTAACCCGACGCACATCCGCACCGAAACAATATATATTATATTATATTATTTATTTAATCTTATTTAATAGTTTTAACAAATATATCATTATACTTTCCATTTGGTGTAAATATGATAATTTTGTTTGAGGAAGTGTGGACTACCGCCCCCTCAAAGTGATGCGATTCGTTCACACACTACATTGAATGTATTAATAATATTTTTAGTGAAAATATATGATATATATGACATAATAATGATACTTTAATGATATTATATACATATACATATATGTCATTGACTTTATTTCTTTCAATACGCCAATAAAACAGAAGTAGTGTTCATGCGTACGTACGACCTACCGTCTCCATAAATGGTGTATTTCACATAAAAATTATATAGATTATTATAGTAAACATACAATTAATATTAATGACATTTATATAATGGTTTAAATTATTTAAATCATGATATAAGTATAAGGAACAATGATATAACAAATTAAGACACATGTGAAAAACAAAGCGAATATTACCCGAAGCATAACCTTAACATAGAATTGTTTACAAGCGGGTAATATAAGGTCATAATAAAACCATATATTGAATTAAATATATGAATATAGTTATTTAAAATATGTATAATAAACTTTTATTTATTATATAGGAGGTTCTTATGAGTATTAAGAGAGTCAAGACACAAGGTAAGGTAATTTCATCTCAATTTTTATTTCCGTGAGATACATGATTTATTCACCACCCAATCCTTTTATGCGGTGTGTATAATAACCATTTATGAATTATAATATTCTTATAATTAAATTCATAGGTATTTAAATATCCATTTTATGAAATTTATTTCATTGGGTTTATGTTTCAAAAGTTACCAAACTGGTAAAGTAATTTTTTTTATCAATTTTCCTTCTTTGAGACACATGCCATGTTATGCACCCATATTTTTCCATGAGGTGTATATACTTCCTTTTAAATGTTATATCATGAATCAAATTATTTTGATTATATTTAAAGAATAATTTATTTTCACTTTATTATAAGGGGAGTATGGTTCAAAGTTACCAAGTGGTAAGAGTTTATTTAAATAATCTCATCACTTTTCAAGATTTTTTATGTTTATGATTCATTTGATGAAATATTATGATCCATATCTTAATAAATCTAAATAATTTTATTATACTCTAGTTATTCATGATATATTCATGAATTGTTAGCATTTTTACACACTTTAGTACATAATATAGTTAATAAAGTGTTTGTAAGAAAGCCTAACATTACCCTCTATTCAGTTAGAAATCTATGTTCCTTCAAAACCATGTTTTCTAAAAGGTGTTTATAATAATATTATACTATTATCAAAAAATATTTAAAAGAAAATTGTACCCTTTTTTCATTTTACCAATGTTATCAAAGGAATATTCTTATCATTTTCCAAATAATACATTTTTCTATCCTTTTTACCGTGAAAAAGGTATGTTATTTTTACCTCATACAACATATACAAATTTACCCACCATCATTTGTTTGAAGATTAATTTTAATGTTTAAAAGGTTAAATTTTAATATATTTTTTTAAAATTAATTTTCAATGAAACAGTTTTCAAAACTTTTTCAAGATTTATTTATATGTTTTCAAATTATATTCAAATAAATGGCTTTATAAACATTTTCAATATTTATTTATAAGTTTTTAAAAATATTTTCAAACAAAAGTTTTCAAAAAAAAATCATGATTTATTTATAAAATTTCAAATTAATCTCAAATAAATTGGTTTCAAAATGTTTTCAATATTTATTTATAATTTTTTAAAGTATTTTCAAAGAAAAGGTTTCAAAACATTTTCAAGCTTTATTTATATGATTTCAAAGTATTTTTGAAAATAAATGGTTTAAAAAATGTTTTCAAGATTCTTTTATAAGTTATTAAGGAAAATAGTTTTCAAAAATGTTTTCAAGCTTTATTTACAAGTTTTCAAGTTTAGTTTCTTTAAAATTTATTTTGAAAGTTTTTATGTTTTAAAAATCATTTTTCCAAAGAATAAAGGATATTTTCTTCAAGAATTTTTTTTAAAATGTCTTTAAAAATTACTTACCATTTAAGATGATATATACTGGTGTTAATAATTCTTTTTTAGGGAAATGATTCAATTTTCCATTCATATTTTTTCTCTGAATAGATCATGTTTTTATGAAATGATGTTTATGAAACCTGTTTCTCTTTCATGGGTTATATGTTTTTGAAAACCACTTCTTTTCACGGGTTTTGTTTATGGTAAAATGATTATGAAACCTATATTTTACATAGGTTATGTTATATTACATGTTTATAATACCCATTTCATTTCATGGGTTATGATATGATTATTTATGATCTTGTGGAATATGTATGTATGATTTCATTATGAGTTGGGTGGGACCTATATCTCCCTCCATTGCATTAGGTAAAGATTTATATCTCATAAGATAGACATGGCTAGAATGAGGAGTGAAATTTGTTTAGTATTATAGGGATGGAATAAGGAGTGAACTAGGTTTAGTAATGCAGGGATGGAATGGGGAGTGAATCCAATTCAGTAAAGGACTTAATCAACTAATATTGCATTGACATAAATGACCTAACTACCATGGATAACTGTATATGCTTATGTGTCTGCCACAATTACATGTTTTATTCCTATGTTATGCTTTCATGGATTATTTTATTTATTTCCTTTTGATTCATGTATTATGAAATTCTAATATTTATTCCATGATTTATGTTTATGATCATTGATATGCAGGGTGTGATCATATATTTTCATAATCATGTTCTCATACCCTTATGATCATGATTATGGTTACACATCTCCCTTATTTACCCCCACTGAGAATATGAGCTCACCCATTTTTATATTTCCTTACCTTAGGTTATGAATATATGTATTATGTTTTACGTGTTTAAGAAGGGTGATAGTAAATAATAACATAGTTGGAGATGATGTAGCTCATTTACATACCAGTGTTTATGTTTACATACTTCCAAAGGTACTAGACTAATATGGTCTTTGGGTGTATGTTTATATAATGTTTTAAGTATTATGCAAAAGTTATATAATGTCTATGTATGATAAGACAGGGTCATTATAGTTTCTATCAGATCAAAGGTTTAGTTAACCTTTAGAAACTAGGATGATAAAATTTTTGTGAGATCCCTAGGTATATTTATAAGGATATTTCTAGGGATGTATATAAGGATATGTATAAGGATGAGTTAACATTTAAGAAAATGTCTTGGAATTTTGGTAAAGGATAATGTAAGTGGATTCCAAGAAATACATCACTTTCTAGATACTACAAGAGGATGTGGCTCTGGCATAGTTGTACCTATGGGTAACAAATATAACAAGATGTTCCAGTTTTGACTCGGGGTAATCTGGTATATGACAATAGGCCTTGTTGCACACCTGGTTTGAAACTCCGGGGGGAAATGCTTTGGGAATTCACAAACTCTTCATAAAACATCATGAAGGATTTAAATAGAAGTTGTCTATGAATAACTTATGATAAACCTAAGGTGTCATAGTTTAAAAAGGTGTTATAATTTAGACATCATATAAGTGGTTTTCATAATTATGTGATTCCTCACTATGATAATCATTTCTTACTCAATTATTTCTGGTTTTAGTCAATGGGGGGAACCCAAAGGAACTAGATTAACATTTAATGTGATGTAAAATATATTAATGAGCAGTAAAATGAGATTATAATTGGAGTGAAGGATGTTGTGATCATTCCTAATTAGTTTTCAAGGAACATGATAAAAAACATAAACCTTAACCAACTCTTGAACTCACCAAGGAAGAGAAAAAAGGATTTTGCAAAGAGTTTAGGTAATGGATACCATAGTGGAAAGAAGATCTAATTTCTTTGGTGTCAAGAATGTGGAAAGAGTCACCTAAGTTAATGTCTTAGAGGAACAAGAAGGTGTTTTGAATGTGGAAAATAATGAAAGAAAGAAAGTAACTGCAAATGAAAAATGAAGGGTTCAACTAACGATATCAACGGGAATATTGGACACCCTATGACATGATTAAAGGTATTTTTTTAAGTATGGAATGAATGATCATTATGAAAATTGATTTCCTAAAGGGAAAGCTCCTAAATAGAATCAGAAATTCAGTATAATTAATGGTTATATTACTGCTGATGATGAGACTATAGATGTAATTTCAAAGGAAAAAGTTATTAAATAAATGGATGAGGTAGCCTTCTTAGGCATTGTTGATGAAGTGGAATAATCTAAGTTTTTATGTATTTAGATTAAAAAATTATGTTATATTAATAGATAAATATACAAGGATTGTTCATTTTATGTTTTCACTAAGGATTTACATGTTTATGTTGAATGTTTCCGATGGACAGGAAAATGAGTTAATGGCAAGGTGATATTTTAATTAAGGGAAGATAACATTTAATATGTTCCTTATGTTAATATAATGTTGTTTTTTATAAATATTTGTGGGATATGAACAAGTAAATTGGATGGTATTGATTACCCCAAAACTAATAAAGGATCTGTTGAAAAGGTATACTATGTTATCATGGATGAAGTTTAAAAATTCTTGCATTTTAGAGAATATGTACAATAATCTTTGAAATAAGAAAGTATGCATGTTTTCCAAAAGGATTTATGGTAATTTAGGTTATTTACATGTTTCAAGAGAATATATGATGAGGTTATTCACATGTTTGGAATGTGACAACCAAGAGTGACATTTTAATATATGGGGGATCAATGTTAAGATGATTTCGTGACTTTCTTTCTAAAGTTTTTGATTTTCATCATTCATAAGGGTTATAATTTTAAAAATTTATGGGATGTTTTAGTTAAACTTCAGATGAAGCTTTTGAGATTAAATTATTATCTCACCACATGATGGATAACCTGCTCTAATGGATAACCTGCTCTAACAATTTTTTTGATGGTAAATGATGGGAGATGGGATGAATTATCATGGATCTCATGATATATTTGTGTTTCAGGAATGAAAAATTAATATTTATTTTTAGAGAAATAGGTGAAGTGGAAATTGTTCAAGACATGACCAAACACTAAGATTATACTTATAAAAGGGAATGAAATCAAGTAAGTATAACTTGTCATGAAAATTTTTCAACTGTAGGGAAATGATCTTGAAATCGAAAATGTTATCATAGTACATTCTTTTCTGATGAATCAAATGATACCTTAGATAATGAAAAATTTATGGCTTTGTGATTTTTAACTTTATACTGACTAATTTATCTATCACTATCCTCTAGAACTTGATAGTTAAATTTATCTTCTATGTCCACGTTTTCACTTTCCATCTATGTTCTAATACATGAAAACCCAGCTATGTGTTACTCTGAGTAACCATTACTGTTACAACTTTATTTTTTAAAGGAATTTTTTGTGTTCATTTTTATGATGTGGGTTTATATTAAAGTAACTTAAAATTATTAAAACATTGATAACCAAGACATATTTCGAGGGTGAAATTCATTTTAAGGGGGGGTAGAATGTAACACCTTAAGATTTTGTGAAATATATTTTTTGAATTAAATTAATCTTGTTGGTATTATTTTTCATTTAATGAAACAATAAATTAAGTTCAAATTTAATTATATGAAAAACCATTTTAATATTGTGCTATATGCAATGCTTAGATTAACTTATGGTATAAGCAACACCGAGTTATCTTGTAGTACACACAAGACCTAGTTTTTACCGCCTTTTAATGGAACATCTATTCTAAAACTAAATTTTGAAAATTTTATAAATTTTATTTTTCAAAGTAAAATTCATTTTGAAGATTTAATATCAAAATTTTCTTAGAGTTATTTTTTGGTATTTTTCTGAGAAGTTTCATTTTTTGATGAATAGTAAAAATTACTACAATTTAGTTAAAAATAAAATTTTCATTTAAATAATTATTAGTGTAAAATTATATTTTAAATTGGATTTTAAAGTAAAAATAGATAAATTATTCACATATTAATCTTTAGGTCTTTAGAATAATTTTTATATTGAAATTAGATATATAAACTTATCAAACTTTTGAATGTTTTTACTTAAAAAATCTGTTTTCTTGCTACGTCTACGGGATTAGCGTTAATCTTAATTTTTCCACTTCTATGATTTGAATTTTGAAAAATAGATATAAAAAGTTTTAATCAGAATAATATTTGTTGTCTAATAATATCAAATTAATTTGTGAAAGTGATTAAAATTAATTTTAGTGATTAAGGTAAAATTACGCTTAATAAGGGACTAAATCTTATTCTTAAGGACCAAAATTACATAGAAACTTGTCTAAAATCTATTGGATGACAATAATTAGACCATATCACATCTTGGTTATAATTTTATGGGTTATTGGGATATTATTAAATGGTAGTTCCCTATATAAAATGTTAAGTAAGGAAAAAACAAAAAGGGAACTTTCCTTACCTTTAACAATTTTAAAAATTTGAGATATGTAAAAAACATCATATTTTAGGTTATATACATAGTTTTGAAAGTTAAATAGGTTATTTTTATAAAAATATTTTTTCATTAATTTTTAGTTATGTTTTAGTTACTTAAAAATCTTAAGAAACACCAACATAGTGATTATTTAGCTAATAATTAACTAAAATGAATGATACTATAAATATTACAAGTGAAGTGAATTGATTGAATTTTTGTATTTAATTATTTTTTTAAGATGCATATATATCAGGTTATAAATATTTAACATTAATATATTCGAATTAAAATATCATTTTTGATATTTTATAATTAAAATTAAATAAATAATGTCAAAATTGACATTATTGTTAAATTACAATAAATTATATTTTATTAAATGATTTAAATTAATAAAAATCCAATATTTTTACAAGTAATTTTAACTATTGAAAAATAATAAATATGATATATTAAGGGACCAATTGATCTTTTATAATTAAAATATTTACCAATATATTGTAAAAACATCAGCATGATCCTGGTTTCAAAAGTGTTTTTCACATCACATGTGCTTGTTTTAAAAATTAATTTCCAAAACACATGAGATTTTTATTTTTAAAATTAGGTATAATATTTATAATTCATTGGATATATATTTTATAATAAATATTAATTTTTTATTTTCTTAATGGTTAAATTACTTAGGCTAGAAAACTAGATTCTTTAATAAGAACAAAAAATAATAAAATTGGGGAATCTTAGAAGTTAAGGAACACAATTATTAAAATGAACATATTTTTGTGTGGAGTATATTTTTTTTGACCATAATTTTATATTACTCCATTATTTTTCCATATTGTAAAAACATTAGGTAAAGGATACCTCCCATTATTTAATACCTTTTGGTATTTACAAGAGTGCCACTTCCCCTCCACTATAAAAAGGCAGTCACTCTACCCATTCCTCACACCTATCACGCCACATTAGATCATCCAAACTCCAAAAAATAGTCTCACAACATCCCTATATTCCTAATTTAAGCCTAAATTTGTGTATAAATCAATCCAAGGATGCCCTTTGGTGCAAACCAAAAGGAGTTACCTGAATAGGGGGTAACATTCTTCCTCAAGTTCTTTTATGTTATTTCCATTATCCACCCCATAAAATCTTCTTATTCCATTATTTTATAAAAAAAATTATAATAAATATACTTGAATTTTTTTATGCTAATGTTTTACCTAAACTCACACACACTTCCATCTAATGGGTAACAAACATACTTTTTACATGTACGATGAACTACCACCTCATAAAACAATGATTGTTAATTTTTTCTTTACCACCTCTCATGGTGGAGATTATGATGAAAATATATTTATATATGTTATATATTATATTTATTATGTATTTAAGCTTATGTAATCATTTTACAAGACATATCTATATAATTTTCATTTGGTGTAAATACAATAATTTTGTTCGAGGAAGTGTGGACTACCGCCCCTCAAAGTGATGTGATTTGTTCACACACGACGTGGAATGTATTAGGGATATGTTTAGTGAACCTATATGATATATATGAAATAATAATAATAATTTAATGATATTATATACCTATATAAATATACATATATTTCATTTACTTTCTTTCTTTAAATACATCAATAAAATAGAAGCAACGTTCATGCATACGTAAGACCTACCATCTCCATGAATGGTGCAATCCATATCATATTTCTGTAGGTTATTATAAAACACATATAATTAATCTTAATGATATTTATATAATGGTTTAAATTATGGATGTCATGATATAAGTATATGGACCAATGATATAACAAATTAAGACACATGTGAAAAACAAAGTGAATATTACCTAAAGAGTAACCTTAACATAGAATTGTTAACAAGCTAGTAATATAAGGTCATAATAAATCCATATATGGAATTAAATATAAGAATATATTTCTATATAATATATATAATCATCTTATATTTATTATATAGGAGGTTTTTATGAGTATAAAGAGAGTCAAGACACATGGTAAGGGAATTTCATCTCAATTTTTATTTCTCTGAGATACATGATTTATTCACCACCCATTCTTTTTTTGTGGAATGTATACTAAACATGGATGTATAATATGATTATTATAATTAAATTTATGGTTATTTACATATCCATTTCATGAAATTTATTTCATGGGGTTTATATTTAAAAAGTTACCGAATTGGTAAAGTAATTTTGTCTCAATTTTTCTTCTTTGAGACACATGCCATGTTATGCACCCATATTTTTCCATGAGGTGTATAAAATAACTTTAAAATATTATATCATGAATATCATTATTTTAATTATATTTAAAGCATAATTTAATTTCATTTTATTACACAAGGAGTATGGTTCAAAGTTACCAAGTGGTAAGAGTTTATTGAAACAATGTCATCACTTTTTTGAGACTATTTATATCTAAGATTCCTTTAATGAAATATTATGATCCATTTATAAGAAATTGGATCTTTATTTCAAGTATTGATCTCAATTTCGAGTTGTTTTTGGGGAAAAAGGAAGAAATGTGGTTTTTCTATGTACACTCCATGAACTTCTGAGTACACACCGTGTACCTAGTTGCCGCACACAGCTGCGTACTAGCTATGTAATGGATGAGTACATGGCCATGTAGTGACTTGGAAGACCACTTAATTTGGGGGATGGTTAAGGCTACTACAGGGTGTGTACATTTAATGAACACACCGTGTATTTTTCTTTTTATTTGATATATCCGAGAAAGGTCGCATCTTATGTCCGTAAACATATTATTCTCCTCGTGGTTCGTACAGGAGAGAGATGAAATGGATGACGAAATTTGAACCCCTCCTGATTCTCCATTCGTGATCTGATTGAGATGTCGTTGGGTGTGTTGGAATCCTACCAGTGAGTTCTCAAAACCCCTAGATCCTTTCTTCCTAATTCCTCCTCTCTTCTGAGTTATTCAAGGTTGATCATTTTTCATATTTTTATAGATCTACACCGTTCTAGGATGATTCAAGGGCCAAAATTAAAGGATATCGATCATGAGACATCAAGGTAGGTGGTTTGTTCCTTTTATTGTTCATATTTGGATTATATATGCTAAAAGTGATGCATACCCACATTTGGGGTATTGCATGTTTTGGAATTAAACCCTATTTATTACTTTTAATGGTTTGGTTGATTGATAAAGGGTAGTTACATATGAGTAAGTTTAGTTACCTTGTTTATGGGACACCCCATGAGTGGATTTCCCTTGTTTGATTGTTTATGGCCGTTTGGTCTAGGATGCCGGTTAGGCATGCCTTGTTTTCTATGCCTTGGTTAATTAGGATAGAGTTTGATTGATAAATTGAAATTCATGTGATATTCTTGTGAATGATTAACCATGTATTAGTTTTAGATTACATGAGATGCTTGATGTTATATGTACACCGTTTACATAGGACTGTGAGATCCTTGGTGTAGATGTTGACCGAGGGGTATTGACCGTGGGAGTTACCGAGGATGTCATTTATAATTACCTTATGCTATGTTGACCCAGGGGTATTGACTATGAGAGCTACCCAGGAGGTCATTTATAATTTTGTGATTCCATGATTAACCCATGGGTATTGACTATGAGAGCTGCCCAGGTGGTCATTTGCAAATGATTAGTGCTGTGTTAGACCAAAGGGGTTATACTGTGAGATATTCCCAGAGGGTCATTATTTAATGAATTGGTGTTGTGTTAAACTGAAGGTGTTAGACCATGAGAGCCTTACCAGAGGGTTGTTTATGAATTATTGAATGATTGTGATGAGTCTTCCAAGCCAAATTCCAAGCTTAGACCTGGTCTTACTTGATTTTTTAGATGGTCTTCTGAGACATCTGTTTTATTACTGTTACATAGGGGGATATAGGTCTTAGTCTAGATCCCAAGATTACATGATTAAAAGGATGAATAATAAATGTAAATGAATGAAATTGAAAACTATATGATTGTTTAATTTTTGAGTAATTCCTAGTTTATTGCTTCATTTTTGCATATTGCCTGTTATATATATTCACTGACAGTTAGGCACAGATATTTTAGTTTTTTCCTACTAGGATTTCTCTCACACCCTGTTTAGGTAATGTTTTGGACCCAAAAAGATTATATGGATGTAGGTATAGATAAGGTAAATCTCCCTTCTTCATCAGGTACTTGATTTCTATTGGAGCTAGAGAACATGGGACTAAGCTAAAGCTTTCCATACTGTTAGAGTTTATTTGTTTCTTTTGAACATTGGTTTTTTCACTGCTTTCCAACATTGTGACTTTTTTTTCTTCCTTAGATACATATTCGATGAATCACACACATATATATATTTATATTGTGGCCTATGTTAGATTCACTTTTAGTCTTCCATTGTTCACTTTTGTGGGGATTACTGCTTCCTCTATTGTTTACTATTTGTTTTCCACTATGTATACTCTACCAATGAGGGCATAGTTCCCCAATATCACACCCTGGACCTCACTACTAGTTGGAAGCCTTTGGCATTTGGGGAAATTATCTCAAGGTTATGTGACCAATCAGTTTCGGGACACATTTGGGTGGAAACCAGATTCGAGATGTTACAAAGTGGTATTAGAGGAGTTTCTTTTCTACATTGCCTAACTATTTGGAGCCTATAGAATGGTATAGGAAGGAATAGGTAGTTGGTAATAATATGTGTTCAGGATTAGCTAACCTGTGTACATGGAAAAGCCAAGTTACCTCAAATATTGCAATTTTTATGGTTTTTCAATTGTTGTAGTTGATTTGATTTCACCGTTGGGTGATTTACTTATTTTATACTATTATAATTTATATCATTGTGGTTCTATTTCTGTTGAAACCCAATGGGATGAGGGTATTCTATCTCATGTATCAAATAGAAACTCGCTAGAGATCACATGTCATGCATTCTTGTCATGCCATTTAGGGAGCATTACTGTTTGCATCCTATTGTGATAGATGTTGTGCTAGATATGCATGCTGTTGTGATAGATTCCATGATAAAAATACCTGCTATTGTGATTGGGTATTGGTATATGTAAAGTTTCATTGGGATGGATGCCAAGATTTGTCCCCTAAGGTGTTATGGGCCCTCTTGCATCAAATTTTTTTGGACCATGTTTGAACTTTAATGGGATTCTTTTAAGGCATAATATGAATAAGGATTCCAAAATTTGATTCCCAGAGAGTATGGGATATCACGGATTGGAACTTGGAATGCCTTGGAATTTTTTTAAGATTTTGGGGGTTTCAGAGAAGTTTTATAGGCTTACTATCCAAAAAACCTAGAAAACATGGTGTGTGATGTTATGAACACACGCCATGTGTTCTTATGTTATGGAAGAAATGACTTTTCTTAAGTACACTCCTTGTACCACATATACACACCGTATAGTTCTTGACTGTGTGACTAACTGTGTGAGTAGAGACACGGGGTTTGGTAAACTTTTGTAGAACACGCCATGTACTAGGTGTACACACTGTGTTGTAAATAACCGTGTATCCAGCCATGTGACTAACGATTCGGGTGGATGAAACTTTAGTTGTACACACTGTGTCTAGAGTGTGCACACCATGTAGTGTTACACTAGCAGAACCATGTAGTTCAAGCCACTTATAAGTACTTGTATAGGAGGGAACATTCACATACATGTTGTGTCTTAGGAGGAAAACATCATGTGTATGGGGTGTTACATGGCCAGGTTTGCAGGGATACACACCCATGTTATGACTTAAAGGGAAACGTCGTGTAGTGGTTCTACATGTAGTGTAACATTATTTTGTAAAACTTGGATGTCTCCCTTATCCTGTTCTATTCTTTCACTTTTAATTTACAATCCTTGATAATATTGAACTGAGGTGTGTTATTGACCTTGCAGAGTCATGCCACCAAGACATCCTCTGGTTGTACGCTAGGTACAATGCAATGACCAGACATCAGAAATGCTAGATCATAGAATACCAACAGATCCTACCATCATTCCTATCTTGGAAGAAAATGTTATATTGAACTTAGGTGATGATGAATAGTTCCATGAAGGCTTTATGAGGATGATACAATCTTTTCAGGGAGCACCACATCTTTCCCCAACTATGGAAGGGTTAACATAGGTGTTCTAGCTGCAACATCCTCCCACTTTTTCAGAGGATGGAGGACTCAGGATATAGAGTCATGGTTGGAGTCCATGATTTCTATCTTCAAACATTTGGAGATGCCTCCTGAGAGGAGGGTGAAGCTCATGACTTACATACTACGTGATTCCACCAAGATATGGTGGGATGCTATCTCTTAGGTAGGACATCATTGGGATATGGCTTGGGAAGAGTTTTAGAGTACCTTCTATGATTAATTCTACCTAGAGACGTTGAGGGCTTACTTGACAGGGAGTTCATGCATTTGGAATAGGGTGCTCTTTTAGTGATGGATTAATCTTCTCATTTTACAGAGCTTTAGTGCTTCGTGACTATTTTGGGGGGTGACAAGTTATCACTGGCTAGGAAATTTGAGGATGGTCTCAAATATGACATCAGATCATAGGTGAATGTTTTCAATTTTACTTCAGTGACTACTATAGTAAATCAAGCACTGATTACTAAGCATAATCCGAGGGAGTTTGGAGGAGTGATCCAAAGTGGTTTAGCATCCAGGGCTGGTACTCCTTCGAATAATAGTTGGAAGTGATGGAGGGATGTTTCTTCAGGTAGCCAAGGGGTGTGATAACAGTGTGGAATGAGTGGGAATACGAGACCACATTGCTCGAGGGACCCAGTAGAGTTCTGATCTTGCGGTGTATGGGTCATCTAAAACGTTTTTATATGATGTTCTCACCTGCAGAAAGTGAGAGGGGATTTGTTATGACTCCACGTTCAAGAGCTGGACCACCAGTTTCACATTAGTTAGGGAACTAGAGTTCTTCAGGCCATTCAAACTGAGGATGTGGTTGAGGTCGTGGTAGCCAGACATTAGGTTTTCAACAATAATAGGGTGAATCAGCTCAGGGTAGCCAGGAAGGGTCATAGGGCCATGGTACATGTTAGAATTTTGTGGTGGAAAAGACCCAATAGGAGTAGGATCCGAGAAACTCTATATTTAGAGGTACGATTATAGTTTTCTTAGTTTTAGATTCTACTCTTTTTGATACAGGGGCTTCCCATAGTTTTATATCTTTTTCCGTTATAGAGAAACCTGGCCTCTGCATCTTTAATTATGATGATGTTATGATTCTAGACACTTTTTTTGGGATTAGGATAGCTAGTGTACGTTTGTGAAATGAGTGACCTCATGTGGTTAGTGGGTGTCACTTCTTATGGGAACTCTATGTATTAGAGATGACAATATTTGATTTCATTCTCAGAATGGACTAGTTAGTCTCCTTTAAGGCCTTTATTGACTGCTATTACCGCAGGGTGAGTTTCACATCACCAGAGGGCGGGTCTTTTCTACATAAGGGAAAATGGGATGTCCAGGAGAGCATAAATGGACCCAAGCATCATGGGTTGGAAGGAATCACAACCCAGATAGCTAGTTTATATATGGATGACTAGGGGACTTCACAGATGGACTTTCCTCCAGTGGTGGATCATTTTAGAGATGTCTTTCCAGACAACTTTTTAGGTTTACCTCTAGAGAGAGAGGTAGATTTATCTATTGAGCTTGTGCCAGGAGAAGCACCGGTGTACATTCCTCTATATAGGATAGCTACACCAAAGTTACAAGAGATAAAGAAGAAGTTAGAGGATTTGCAGACTAAGGGTTTCATCTGACCCAATACTTCTCCTTTGGGTTATCTTGTTCTTTCTATGAAGAAGGTGCACGATACCCTCAGAATTTTTGTGGATTATCAAAAGCTGAAATAATTGATGGTCAAGAATCGATATCCCTTTATGAGGATTGATGATCTCTTTAATCAGCTTCTAGGAGATTGGGTGCTCTCGAAGATATAATTTAGATCTGGTTATCATCAGTTGCATGTTAGACCATCAGACATAACTCTTACATCCTTTCAGAGTAGGTGTGGTCTATATGAGTATTTTGTTATTCCATTCGACCTCACGAATGTGCAGACAATTTTCATGGCACTGATGAACCAAGTGTTCCATCCTTACTTGGATTATTTTGTGGTAGTCTTCATGGAAGATATCTTGGTGTACTCTCACACTCAACACGACCATTCCACCCATCTTGATATAGTATTTAGTACACTAATAGAGCATCCTTTATATGCTAAGCTCTCAAAGTGACACTTTTGGAAGGACTAGATTCATTTCTTGGGTCATGTTATCTCAAAAATAGGAGTATCAGTAGACCCAGAGAAAGTGAGAGCAGTAGTTTCCTGGGAGTAGCTGAAGAACATCTTTGTGGTATGAAGTTTTATGGGGCTAGCTGGTTACTATAGATGCTTTATTCAGGACTTTTCACGCTTAGCAGTGCCACTAAAATGCCTGACTAAGAAGGATTAAAAGTACTTGTGGACAGATTCCTATAATTTAGCCTTTTAGAAGCTTAAAGGGAGATTGAATTCAGTACTGATACTAATTTTTCCAGAGCCTGGAAAGAGTTACACCATTTACTATAATGCATCAGGTATTTGGCTGGGAGTAGTGCATATACAAGGGGAATGAGTCATTGCATATAGGTCTTGGAAGTTGAGGCCACATGAGAGGAACTACTCGACACATGATCTCGGGTTAGCTGTAGTTGTGCATGTTTTACGCTATTGGAGACATTATTTTTTGGGAGATAATTTTGTGGTATACACTGATCACAAAAGCCTCAAGTATATCTTTACTCAGTGATATCCGAATTTGAGGCAGTGAAGGTGGGTCGAGTACCTTCAGTATTTTGACTTTGAACCTGCCTACATGATTGGGAAAGGAAATGTAGTGGTTGATGCGTCGATTAGGAGGAATCAGATACAGGTAGTTTTGGAGGATAGTTTGAGATGTATTTGGAGGTGCACGACAGATAGGGGTAGAATTTTCTTTATTCTATAGCCATTACCTCTACTCTTCTAGATTGAGTGTGAATGAGGTAGCTATCAGATTCCGAAGGCCTAGTCCTAAGGGAGAGTGTGTCAGGAGAGAAACCCACTTATGAATGGACCATAGGAAAATATGAGGTTTTTCATTTTTAGGGATGCATATCGGTGTCATCATACATATGCGACGGGATGTTGTAATATTTTCCAGACTTTGTATGGAATTTTCTTCCTGGTGTCACCAAGATGTATCGAGACCTACATCGTTAGTATTGGTGGATAGGAATAAAGAGGGATGTAGTTGGTTTTGTTATGAAATATTCCACTTGTCATCATGTGAAGGCAGAGAATTAGCGACTGAAAGGGATATTATAGCAGTTACCCATTCCTAAGTGGATGTGGGATGATGTCACGATGGATTTAATGATGTGTTTACCAAGGTTACCCAGAGGAAATGATGCTGTATGGGTTTTTATTTATAGACTCACCAAGTTTTTAAATTTCCTACCCATCAAGGAAACCTTCAATATTGATGAGATTGGAAAGTGGTATATCTAAGAGATTGTAGATTTTTATGGAATTTCGCACTCTATTGTTTCAGATAGGGACACTCAATTTACTTCTCATGTCTGGTAGGGACTATAGAGGGATTTGGGTACACATGTACATCCGAGTATAGCTTACCATCCCCAGACAGATGGCTAGTTCGAGTGCATGATTTAGGTTTTAGAGGACATGCTTTGAGCATGCATCCTGGATCTTGGGCACTCTTGGGAGAGACACATACCCCTAGTGGAATTTTCCTACAATAATATTTTTCATGAAATGATTCAGATAGAACCTTATGAGGTTTTGTACGGTTGGCCATGTTGATCAACCCTATGTTTCCTGGAGGAAGGAGAGGCAGTTATGCTGGGACCTCGTCTTGTCCAATAGACCATTGAGTAGGTATAATTGATTTAGAACAGGATGGATACTGCACAATCTCACCAGAAATATTATGCTGATCATTGGACACAACCAGTAGAGTTTGAGGTCAGAGATCGGGTTTTCCTATGTGTCACACTGAGGTTGGGACACTTGAGGATTAAGAGACTGGGAATGATTTCATAGAGATGTGTCAGTCCTTTTGAGGTTTTGGAGAAAGTTGAGCAAGTTGGCTATCTATTGTAGTTACCTTAGAGGTATTGGGCTATGCATGGCGTCTTTCACATTTCTCATCTATGATGTTACCCTTCATACCCGTCTCATGTTTTTTAACCCGTGGATGTTGATTTAGAGGTGGATGCATCTTTCGAGGAGCACCCTATTTGGATTGTGGATCATAGTATGAAGGTTCTCCATGGCCGGTCTATTCCTCTGGTATAGGTTCTATGACAACACGGGTGAGTACAAGATGAGACTTGGGAGAGGGAGGCCAACACATGATCACAGTGGCCGAATTTGTTCATAGATTCTACTTCACCACCCTTGGAAGGGAAATTTAGGAATGAATTTATTTAAAGGGGGAAGTTTGTAAGAATACAGATCTTCATTTCGGGTATGGATCTTGATTTTGGGTTGTTTTTGATGAAAAAGGAAGAAATGCAATTTTTCTAAGTACATGACATGTACTTCTTAGTACAAGCCGTGTACCTGGTTTCCAAATACAACAAAGTACTAGCCATGTAACAACCAAGTACATGGATGTGTAGTGACAAAGTAGATTTCTTAATTTGGGGGATGGTTAAGGCTACTACACGACATGTACATTTAATGACCACTCCATGTAGTTTTATTTTTATTTGATATATCAGAGCAGGGTCATGTACTATGTTCCTAAACATATTCTTCTCCGCATGTTTCATACAGGAGAGTGACCAAATGGATAAAGAACTTTAAATCCCTCCAGATTATCCATCTGAGATCTGATTGAGATGCTGTTAGGTTAATTTAAATCCCACTAGGAGTTCTCAAAACCCCTAGAGCCTTTCTTCTTAATTCATCATCTCTTCTGAGTTATTAAAGGTTGAGAGTTTTTAATCTTTTTGTAGATCTATGATGTTATAGTCCTATTCAAGGGACAACATTCAAGGATATCGATCATGAGACATCGAGGTAGGTGGGTTGTGCCTTTCTTTGTTTGTATTTGGATTATATATGATAAAAGTTCCACATACCCACGTTTGGGGTATTGCGTGTTTCAGAATTGAACCCTATTTATGACCTGTTATGGTTTGGTTGATTGATTAAGGTTAGTTGCATATGCTTAGGGTTAGTTACCTTGTTTATGGGACACCCCATGTGTGTGTTTACCTTGTTTGATTATTTATGGATGTTTGGTCTAAGATGCCTGTTAGGCTTGCCTTTTTTTCCATTCCTTGGTTAATTAGGATGGAGTTTGATTGATTAATTGAAATGCATCTAATATGATTGTGAATTATTATCCATGTAGTAGTTTCAAATTACATGGGATACTTGATGTTATATACACACCGTTTATATAGGACCGTGATAGCCTTGGTATAGATATTTACCCAGGTTTACTGACTATGAGAGCTACCTAGGAGGTTGTTTATTATTACCTTATGCTATGTTGACCCAGGGGTATTGACCATGAGAGCTACCCAGGATTTAGTTTACAATTTAGTGATGCCATGATCAACCCAGCGGTATTGACCATGAGAGTGGCCCAGGTGGTTGTTTGTAAATGATTAGTGCTGTGTTAGACCAAAGGGGTTAAACCGTGAGAGATTCCCAGAGGGTCATTATTTAATGAATTGGTGTTATGTTAAACCGAAGGGGTTATACTTTGAGAGATTTCATATAGGTTTATTTATGAATGATTGAATGATTTTGAGGAGTCTTCCAATCCAAATCACAAGCTTGGACTCGGTCTTACTTGATTGTTTAGATGGTCTTCTGAGACATCTATTTTATTACTATTACATAGGGGGATATAGGGATTATGTTAGATACCAAGATTACATGATTCAAAGGATGAATAAAAAATTTAAATTAATGAAATTGAAAACTATAGGATTATTTAGTTTTGATTACATCCTAGTTTATTGCTTCATTTCTGCATATTGACTGCTATATATATTCACTGATAGTTAGGCACAGATAATTTGGTGGTTGCCATATGGGATTCGTCACACACCCTATTTGGGTCATGTTTGGACCCAAAAATATTATATGGTTTCATATATAGATAAGGGAAAGAAAACTTCTTCATCAGGTACTTGATTTCTGTTGGAGCTGGAGAGCATGGGACCAAGATGAGGCTTGCGATGTTGTTGGAGTTTATTTGTTTTTTTTAATTTGGTTTCTATATTGCTTTCCAGCATTGTGACTTATTTTTATTATTCCTTAGATACATATTCCATGCATAATATATATATATATATATATATATTGTGTCCTTTTTGGATTTACTTTTAGTCTTACATTGTTTACTTTTTTTTTTGTCATTAATGCTTTGTTATTGTTTACTATTTGTTTTCCACTGTGTATACTCTTACAATGAGAGAATAGTTTCCCCAATATCACACCTTAGCCCTCACTACTAGTCATCAACCTCTAGTGTTTGAGAAAATTCACTTGAGGTTATGTGACCAGCTGGGTTTGGGGAACCTTTGGGCAACACCCAGATCTAGGATGTTACATCATCTCTTAATAAATCTCCTAAATTTTCTCATCCTTTGGTTATTCATGATATATTCATGAATTGGTAACTTTTTCTACTCTTTGGTATATAAGATAGTTAATAAAGTGTTTTTAATAAATCCCAAATTTACCCTTTATTCGGTCAGAAATCTATGTTTCTTAAAAACCATATTCTCTAAAAAGGGTTTCCAAGAATATTCTATTATTATCCTAAAATATTTAAAAGAAATTGTTACCCTTTTTGTCTTTTACTAATGTCTTCAAAGGAATTTTCTTGTCATTTTGCAAACAAGGCATTTTTCTAAACTTTCTAACATGAAAACGGAATGTTCTTTTTAACTCATATGACATGTATGAATTTACCCACCATCATTTCTTTAAATCATTCTTTTTTATGTTTAAAAGATTAATTTTTGAGAAAATTTTTTTAAAATTAATTTTCAATGAAATGGTTTTCAAAATATTTTCAATATTTATTTATATGTTTTCAAAGTATATTCAAAGAAATGGTTTTAAATTTTTTTTGAAGATTTATTTAGAAGTTTTCAAAATATTTTCAATGAAATGGGTTTCAAAACTTTTTCAAGATTTATTTATAAATTTTCAAATTAATTTCAAAGAAATGGTTTTCAAATTTTTTTTCAAGATTTATTTATAAGTTTTAAATGTATTTTTAAAGAAATAGTTTTCAAAATGTTCTCAATCTTTGTTTATAATTTTACAAAGTATTTTCAAATAAATGGTTTTAAAAATGTTTCCAAGATTATTTTATATGTTATTAAGGAAAATGGTTTTCAAAATGTTTTTTAATATTTTTTTATAAGTTTTCAATTTTATTTTCATGAAAATTGTTTTCAAAAGGTTTTATGTTTTTAAATTAATTTTTTGAAAGAAGAAAGGATATTTTCCCCAAGAAATGTTTTTAAAAGGTCTTTCAAAATTATTTCCCATCTAAGATGACATCCATGGGGTTTACTCATTCCTTTATTGGGAAATGATTAAATATTTACATTCATATTATTTATCTAAATGGATCATGTTTTGATGTAATTATGTTTATGAAACTTGGTTCTCTTTCATGGGTTATATGATTTTAAAACACACTTCTTTTCACAGGTTATATTTATGATTAATTGATTATGAAACCTATATTTTTTCCATAGGTTATGATATGATTACATGTTTATAATACCCATTTAATTTCATGGGTTATGATATGATTTTTTATGATCTTGTGGAACATGTATGTATGATTTCATTATGATATGGGTAGGACCTATATCTCCCTATGATGAATTGGACAAAGATTTATATCTCATGAGATAGAAATGCTTAGAACGAGGAGTGAACTTAGTAATGCAAGGCCAGAATGGGTAGTGAACCCATTTCATTAAATTACTTTGTACACTAATATGGTCTTGACAGTAGTGCCTTGACTTCTATAGAAATCATTATATATGATTATGCGTCTGTCACAATTCCACGTTTTATTCCTATGTTATGATTTCATGGATTATGTTCTTTATTTCCTTATGATTCATGTCTTATTAAATAATAAGCTTTATTCCATGATTCATATTTATGATCATTGATATAAATGGTATGATCTTATATTTTCATGATCATGTTCTTATACCCTTATGTTCATGATTATGCTTAAGTATCTCCTGGTTTTACCCTTACTGAGCATCTGATCTCACCCCTTTTTATGTTTCCTTCCCCCAAGTTATGAAGATATGTATTATGTTTGATGTGTCTAAGAAGGGTGGTAGTCAAGAATAACCTTGTGGGAGATTATGTAGCTCATTTACATACTAGTGTTTATGTTTCCATGTTTCTAAAGGCACTATACTATTACGGTATTTGGGCATATATTTGTATAATGTTGTAAGTATTTCAAAAAAGTTATGTAATTTCTATGTACGTTAATACATGGTCATTATAATGATGACTCTGATTCTTTCCATAACCAGGATACATAGGATGCCATATTAAGGCCAGATCCCAAACTGAAATAGGCACCCATTTTGGGGAAAGCCCCTCATATCTTAGAAATTTCAACCATCAAGACCCAATCATTACCATGGGATGGTCATTATATCTCATCCATCAATGGAATGAGAATATGACTGAACCATGATGAATCTTATTATTTCCATAACTAGGATATTTAGGATGATTCCTTAAGGTCCAAGATCCATATTAAAACATCCTAAGGGAAGTTCCGTCACATAAGCCCTGTATCCAAATGCAGTGAGACTGATTACTTGCTATCCCTTGTTTCTCACACTTAGCATAAATCACATGGGATTAGGGAGGTGAAATAGTCATATATTTCACATCGTAAATCTCTAATATATAGGTAAATATCAGTATGTAATCCCAGAGGAGTGGCATGATAAAAAACCCCCACATGAGGGCATCTACTATAGGTCCAATCCGAAGGGCGTGATCAAACTATGATAAATCTGATTTATGCTATAACTAGGGTATGTAGGATTCCTCTGCAAGGATCAAGCTCTATATTAAGAATCTAAAGGGAATTCCTAGAATATAAGTCCCATATTCACAAAGTAATGAGACTAATTATTTTCCATCCGTTGTTTTCTAATCCTAGCATAGATCATGTGGGATTAGGGAGCTACAATTATCATATCATTCATATAAGGAAAAATCAATGTGTAAGCCCCGATTAGTGGAATAATATGATATGCATCATATATAAGGGAAACCTTAGTGTGTAATCCTCAATCAGTGAAATAATACGATATGTCCTACATATAAGGGCACCCTCAGCATGTAAGCCCCAACCCACTGAACTATGATGAATATGATATCTTCCACAACCAGGATATATATGAAATATTCTTAAGGCGAGATCCCAAACTCAAGAGGTCACCCATTTCAAGGAAAGCCTCTCATGTCTTCAAAATTTCAACCATTGGGGACCCAATTATTCCCATAGACTATTCATTCTTCCTCATCCATTAGCAAACTGATAAGCCGACTGAACTATGATGACACTAATTCCTATCATAACTAGGATATGTAGGATGACACCCTAAGGCTCGAGCTCTATATTAAAACATCCCAAGAGTAGTCCCATAACATAGTCCTCACATCCACATGCAGTGAGGCCGATTACTTTCTATCCCTTATTTCTCACACCAAGCATAGCTCATGTGGACTTAGGGAGATGTGATAGTCATATAATTTTCATTGTGAATATCCACTAGCCAAGGAAATATCAGTATGTAATACCCAATGAGGGGCATGATAAAAACACCACCCATATGAGGGCATCTATCTTGGGGATAGTCCTATGGGAATAATCAAACTATGATAACTCTTATTCCTACTATAACTAGGGTATGTAGGATTCCTCCTTAAGACTCAAGCTCAAATATCTGGTGACTAAGTGCCTGTACATCTGTCCTTTACACATGACATTAAACTGCATGGGTTTAAAAAACTACCTGGTTTTTGATTCCTACAATAAGCAGGATATATAGGACACCACATAATGGCTCAATATCCTCCTCAGAATATTAACCACCTCCATATATAGAAGAAAATTCCGTAGTGCCTGGTTATGTGGATTCAAAAAATAAGCAGCTATTCATTACTGTTAAATCGATAAAGAACCTCAAATAAATAAAAATGGATTCACTAATGATATCCCATTATTATGGACATAAAATGGGTTAATCTGTGATCATTTTTTTGGGTGACAAGCCCCATACCGGGATTAGAAAGAGATTTGTGAACATATCTTAAATCCATAAGAGAGTTACAAAGTTGTAAATAATTCCCCCCAAAAGGGTGTGATGAGCCCGAACTTCCATCCTCTCGATGAATGTGAGTTTTTAAGTGTCATTGGGTTTGAAACCCAAACTAACCACCTGCATTTATAAAGTAGGTATGTACCTAGTTATGGATGTGGAAACTGTTGGGAGTTTCCATTAAGAACAATAATGGAGACCCGATGTCAATGAAAATGAAAGAAAATTGAACCCCTCATAATTAACCATCAGGCCAACCAAATTCACCTCAATTGTTGAATTTTACATCGAAATAAAAATGTTGAGCCCCACATGAATCATGAAATCTCCTTTGAAACATAAAAAGGATAGACTGCCTAGTTCTCATCAAACCATTTTTTCACCTAATAGGGGTTCTCGATTGTCTCTTTTCCACCAGAACACTAGGATTATTTCCCATTCACCATATCATAGTGTCCTTATATCCATGCCCATACACAATAACATAGTGTGTCATGATCATTTCCCATACACCATAAATAACATTGAATGCGGTATAGTCTTTACCCAATGCATTGGAGGGCTATATAATTCTAGATCCACCTATTACATAATAATATGTACATGAAAATGTCTGCCACACAGAATAAAAATATACATGAATAATAAGTAATATAACCCATGGAAAATAAATAGGTTACAATTAAATGTCTCATATTTTAAGAAATTAAAGAATAACGAGAGTCCTAAAATAATAAAGGGATAGTCTATAATATAAGTCAAAGAATAAGTTAATCCATGAATAAATAAAAATTTAAAATTTGGATATATATTCAATTATAAGAAAGGTCATAATCAATTAATCATGGAAGGAACCTTGTTAATGAGAATGTAAGGTAGGAAATAATCATTAAACAATGAGTGAAAAGTAAGTTAAAAATTATTCCACCAATTAAAATTGAAAAATATTATTTTATAAATTTATGTAATTAATTTTATGAAATATATAATAGGGTAGATAAGGAGTAGAAGTCATGAATCAACAGATAAGAGAGTGGGAGAGAGACTATTTCCCTTATCAATATTATAGGGTATAAGCATCCTTCAATGGGAGTGTAGAATTAATTCATGAAAATTTCTAGAATATAAGTAAAATTTAATAATAATGGATTAAGTGATGATATTTAAATGCTGTAAAGGAATATGTACATGAGGAGAACATTATATAATATAAAATGTGATCATAAATACTTTAAGTAGAATTCTATTTACCAATATTTCATGGAATGGGTAAAACATATTTTAAAGAAAGTAAAGACTTAAAATTTCTTAAAAACTATTGTAGAATCAATATTTTAGTTTTCTAAATAACAAGGTTTTGAAAACATATTAGAAAATACTTACGAGAGAAGCAATACATGAAAAAGAAGAAGATATGGAAAACCTTAAAATCAAGTACTTCATATGGTTTTACATAAATGAATTTATTGTAAGGATATTTTAAAAACATCTATATATAAAAATTAATAAAGGAAATTGATATTAAAATATATTTCACTAGAGTGATATTAAAAAAAACAAAATAATATGATAAAGAGAGTATAACCCAAATAGTAAATAAAGTGAGTGTGTCCTTTTAAAAACATAAAAAACTATGAACTATGAATATATAAGAAAGGTAATGATACAAGTAACACTAAAAGAATAAAGGGATACCGGTAAGGCATACCTCAAAAAATTTTGATATGTGATATAAAATATATGATAGAAAATAGAGGAGTAATGCTTGACAATAAAGAATATTTAGAACAGAACCCCTCATGGATGTCATGTGGATTGACTTAAGAATGAATGATTGACATTTAAAAAATTATATGAATACATAAAATGGTTAATAAATGTGAATAAGAGAATAAAATTATGAAATACATAAAAATATTTTGATGTATTTTTGGATTAATGAGACAATCCCAAATAATAAGAGAGATTAAAGATGAACCTCTTACCTTGAGTCCTAGATTTCTTCAAATGTCATATAACCTCATGAATAATTAAATTACATATTATAATTACATACTTTAAAACCTTATTAATTTTTATTTCATATATTATAATATATTTGTTATCAGATGTTATTCATTTATTATATTGATGTTTCTCATGTCGATCATTTTGGGCGGTTTTATTAAATTCTATAAAATTTATTTGGTATATTTTTAATGGTCAAAAATTGATATTTATTTAAAATAGTTCTAAAAAATCTAGAATTTCCTTGTAATTTTTTTCATGTCATTTCAGTTGTAAAATATATCAATAGTTTATTAAAAAATAGTATGTTTTTAGTATGTTTATTTTTAGTGATTAAACCAACCATTATAATTTATTTTTGATATCCTCAATATCATAATTTTTTTTTTCATTTAAAAATTTTAAACATAAAATAATATTATTTATAACATTATAATTATATATTAAGACCATTTTTAAATTTATAAATGATTATTGGAAGTGAAAAACATCATTGCTTACATAGGTATTATGAATCTGACATGGTGTGAGTGGTATTTTAAAGAGAACTTAAAAGTAAATAAAAACTAATCAATATATGTATTTAATAAATAATTTAAATTATAATTATGCTAATATTTTAATGTTTTTATAATGATACATAGGTGTCAATAAGTTATAAGAGAAGAAATAAGAAGAATTCATTGGAATTTTGAAGGATTATCTTTATCTAAGAGACACTTACTTTGGTATTCAACTTAATGATTATAAGAGTAGTTTTATTAATTATGAAAGTCCTTCCAAAATATTTTCAAAAAGATTTATAGATGTATTTTGATAGATATTTAGCTAGGGAAGAATTTTTTAAGTGAATAGAAATTGGTGGAGAGTGGGTGTATTTATAGGTGCAGGGAAGGTTTTTTTTTTGAATAAAAAATTGATTAATTTTTTTTTCTAAAGAATATGAATAATGCAACTCCCTAAGATTTTAAAATAATACTATATTTCACATCATATAAAAAACACAACACTGAGATTTAATGAATCATAAAATATTATTACTATATGACTGTTATAACACAACCATTGAAATGGAAAGCATGAAAAGATGTAACTAAATTATGAAATATATATAAAGTTCGTAATCAATAAAAATTTATTGATAAATTATTAGGATATAATCACTTAATTTTTAGTAAAGTCATTTATTCTTAAAGAAAATTTATTGAAGAATGGTTTTTACTAGTTTTTTGAGAGAATATTATAATTTCTTTAAATAGTTAGGGGGAAACCATCAATTTTTTTTATTAAACATAAGAAACACCTCTCATTTTTCTGGGATGAGGTAGTTATTATATAGCCATTATAGACCTAGGGTCATAGAGGCCTAAGAAACTAGCTCGAAGACCCTAAATCGTAGGTCATGATAGAATATTATAATTAATTTTTAGAACTCAAAAAAATATTTTATAAAAATAATAAAATTTATGAAATTATCATATCAAAATTAACTTACATTTATTTTTTTGGGATTTTTTTTGAAAATATTGATTTTCTAGTGAATAGTGAAAATAATATTTTTATTGAAAACTAAATTTTTGTTTCATGAATTTTAAAAGTAAAATTTTATTTTAAAATGATTTAAAATTAAAATTAGTTATATTATATTAATAATAATATAATTAAGTTCATTGAAATCAATTTTATTGTTTAATTTTCATATAAAATCATTTTTATACATAAAAGACATTTTTCTAAAAAACTGTTTTTGATTGAATTTTGAGTTTTTACCTTAAATTAATTTCTGAAAGTTATTAAAATTTAATATTGAAAAATTGATTTCATATTTGGAATAATAAGGCCAAAATTTAGTAAATAGATCCCTTCAATTTTTAGTCATTATGAATAGTAACCATCATAAATTTATATTACCATGATAAAGGTAAAAAAGTTAATTAGGGTTAAAAATAACGTGGTAAGGCTTAAAATCCATTAAAAAACTTGGATTTATTTGATTTCATAAGTCTATTTCATCCATAATCATCTAAAATTTTAAAATAAGACCATTTACCATTTAACTTTGTTAGTCGGAGTGGAATCTCAAGAGGGGGTGAATTGAGTTCCTACTTAATTTTTTTAAACTTTATATTAAAGATCCCCCAAATTTTGAAATAGCCTAGTTAATTAAGGTAGTAGAGATATAGATGTCTAATTGGTCAACAGGTTTTTCAAAGGGTGATTAGTCCTCAGTTGAATTAGTGAAAACAATTCTTCAAATTTTGAAACAAGTTTACTGAATTAAACACATACACACACTCACCAAAACTAACTATCAAAGTGAATGAAAAATAGTTTTACGTTTTAGCAATTATATGCAGTGGAAAATAGATAAAATAGAGTACAAAAAAAAATATAGAGCACAGTGGAGTTAAATAAGAGGTTCAGTCTCTAGCTGAGACTTAATCCTTTACACTTAGTGATTACCTGCCACCAAGCAGTTTATATTAACAATAAACTTGATACACATCCTGTATAAATCTTTATAATAGTTTTCACAAACTATCTAGGGTTCACTCCCTCTACCACAGTTCTTCGTGGAAAAAACAAAAAATACAGACCACACACAGTCTCTTCAACATTTATACGTGGGAAACAAGATGTAAGTAAAGTTTTATGTGAGGATATTTAGTATCCTCCAGTTGAAGCACATGAGACAGTGTGTCTAATATATAGACACACACTTCTCAAAAATGTAAAATTAAGGAACACAATAGAACTAAGATTATAAGTTTGAGTTTAAAAAGATCTATTTATTTGCAGTACAACTCTTGACTCCTTAGAGTGAATAATTTGTTGTTCGAGTCTTTCTCTAGACGTTGTCTCCAAAATTGAGTGTCACAACTATAGTTTATAGCTTTCAGGAATTGAGTGTTCTTCTTCTTGTGTTGATTGAGAGTTAATGATACACCGAAGGAATCCTTGAAATTGTTCTCCCAAAATGATCTTCTTGAAGTTATTGGGTTCACCGTGATAGTGCTCGAATGGTTCTTCCTTATTCTCCGGTAAGTTCTTTCTCATGCATTCCTCTTTCTTAACTTATGGACTTGCGCTTCTCATTTATCTCTATTTTTTTCTTCCACATTCTTCTCTTTTATATTTGAGGTCTGAAAATAGGATTAATTACATCACGTGTGATCTTTCTCGTACCTCGTACGGTCCCCAGATACAGTCTCTTGATATTTCTACAATTAGTATTAATTAATGTCAGAAGCATTTAATTTATCAAATATGACCATTAGAATAATCTTAAGAATTTGACAAAGTATGGAGTAGAAGATTATGGTAGACTCGTAACGGTAGCCTTCATAATGGTAGGCTTCAACATTAAGTGCACATCAACAACATTCATCAGTAACCTTTCCAATGGTAACCTTCCATTGATAACTCTCCATCGGTAACCTTCTATTGGTAGCCTTCAATGGTAACCTTCCTAACAATATCCTTGTATCGGTGACCTTGCAACGGTGACCTTTTCATCGGTGACCTTGCATCGGGGACCTTGCTATGGTGACCTTGCATCGATGACCTTGCAACGGTGACCTTTGCATCAGTGACCTTTCTTCGGTGACCTTTGAATCAGTGACCTTACATCGGTGACCTTGAAATAGTGACCTTGCATCGGTGACCTTTGCATAGGTGACCTTGAATTGGTGATCTTGAAATGGTGACCTTGCATCGGTGACCTTGCATTGGTGACCATTGCACTTAGAAAAATTTTGCGCTGTGAGCTTAAACAAGAGAGCAGTGAGATTAAAAGTACATAGTAATTACTTTTATATAAACATGATTTTCTCATAAATGATTATCCTATAATAGAAACAATATTACTTACATAAATGAAACATGATTTGGGATTATAAAAATATGTGATTCCAATAATCTCCCCCTTTTTGATAATCACAATTTATGTCAGTATTTTCTGAATTAAGATTAAGCACATTTGATAATATCTTCAGAGGTTTGTATTCATAAAATTGAACCAAATGTATTGGGGAAAAGTAGATGGAATAGATATGAAAATATTCTAGTTAACTTAAATATGTGTCCCCATTTGGGTAACTTTGAGATTCAAGCTTAAATATTTTCCCCTTTTATGATTAACAAAAAGACAGGAGGACAAAAAGAAAAAAAGTGTATTTTCCCGTAATGAAGCAAAAGTATAATATACAAACATGTTACAAAGATCCCTATAAACTAAGATAGCCCACATTCGATCCACATCAGAGATGGCTAAGGGAGATTTGTCTTTGGAAGTTGAGGAGGAAGGTTTTGAAGATGGAGGGATCGACCGAGGGATGGTAGTCAGTGGGGTTGGAGGAGCTACAACAGAAGCATCAATAGACCTGTAGTGCATTGATCTCTGAGGAATCATAGGGGTCCAACTTCTGATGGCCTGTGTAGGAGTCATCATTGGTGCAACATTGGTAGATCCTGAAGCAGCCGAGGTAGAAGGAAAGGCTTGAGGAACAATGATGGGAGTGCAGTCCACATGGAGGAAGGGTAAAAGAAGATTCTTGAAATCCATAATAATACTTCCTCCTCTCTCCATGGATGAGATAAAATTATCCTTATTCACCATGAATTTCTCCAAGGCAGGAGTCAAATCTCTGATCCTACTTACCCGTTCTTGAAAGGCTTGAGTGACATGTGTAATCCTCAAGTTCTCCAACAAAAACTTGAAGTTACCATCCATCTGATGCTTAGTATATACCCTTTTTTAGTAGAAATATACTTGCTCTTTTATGGTCTTATGATCTTGATCATCTTCCCTTAAATAATTTCCCTCAAGATTATGAATTTCTCTAGTAGAGGAAATAACCTGAGTCATAGACCGAGGATCTGAGGTACTGGTACTAGAGAATTTCTCAAATTCTTCTCTAACAACTGACCTGAAGGCTTCTAGATCAATAGGAGTAGAGGCAGAAGATGAATCAGATGCACATAGAGGTTCCATAGTGAAAGCCACTATCTCCTTAAAAGATTTAGCCAGCCAACTGATCAGCCTCTTCACATCATTATCTTGGCCACTCACATGTGTCTCTATGGACTTCTTAAATTCCTCAAACATAGTGACCATTTGCTGAACCACACTTTTAACATATAGAAGATCTTTGTCCACATGAACCCTTGAAACCATGTAGGAGTCTAATATGGCAATAGAATGCTTCATAGATTCCATAGAATCTGCTAAGGTTCTGATCTGATTCTGACAGTCCTTTACCTCTACTAGCAAGATGGAGTGAGAGGAAGAAATTAGCCTTTCCACTACAGAAGTGACAACTTCTTGATTGTGAGTCATAGACCTCTCTAACCCAACAAATCTCTAATCAAAATGGCTCTTCAGATCTAATTTCATTGAATCCAAATCATCCTTCTTCACATAGTCATGAGGCAAAGAACCCCTGGATGCACAACATTAGTTTCTTAAATAGTAGGAATTAGAGGACTTCTAATAAGCTGGTCATCATCAGAGTCTCCATAATCTAAGCCTAAGACAAAAAATCCAGGGTCTTCTGACCAATCCTCTATTCCAAGAGCTACAACAACTGAACTTGTGAAAACAGGTTCCTCCCTCTCACTTGGAGCATTCTCCTGATAAAACACATTCAGCTCTACCATACCTCCTTGAGAAACTACATCAACGGAAGGGTACACTACCCCTTCTTCCACATAATATTCAAAAAATTCTAAAACAATTCCAACTTCAACAGAATCAGTAACCTCTTCATCTACACTTTCAACCATTTTTGTATTCCTTATCAAGGGACTGAGACTAATAAATTCCTCTTAATTTGTATCTGCAGCTGTCTCAAAGTCATCATGACTAGATTCAGTGTCCTCATCCTCATCCGAGGTCTCTCTGGATTTGGTGCATCCCCTTCATCACTGACCAGTGGTCTCTTCAATATTTCCATGCGATCTAAAGTGGTTAAAGGGTTTTAGAAGAGGGTTAGGTTCTATGTTTACGGAGAAATAGATTCAGGAGATAGGTTGAGGTGGATCGAAATGTGTTATGTACATTAATTTTATCACTTAGGGATCAAAAAACAAATTAGATAAAAGAAATAAGTAATACAAGAAATGTTTCAGATTCCGATAGAGAAAACAATAAGTCCTAAAAACATCGACTATCAATAGGGTAACAATGGTGAGTTCCTAATGGTGAGGTTCCTAATGGTGAGGTTCCTAATGGTGAGGTTTCTAATGGTGAGGTTCAATGTTGAGGTTCCTAACAGTGAGTTTTCAAACGGTGAGGTTTCTAACGATGAGGCTTCTAACGGTGAGGTCCAACAGTGAGGTTCCTAACGGTGAGGTTTCTAACGGTGAGATTTCTAACGGTGAGGTTTCTAATGGCGAAGTTTCTAATGGTGAGGTTTCTAACAATGAGGTTTCTAATGGTAGGGTTTCCAACAGTGAGGTCCAATGGTGAGCTTCATAATGGTGAGGTTCCTAAAGGTGAGGTTTCTAACAGTGAATTTTATAACAGTGAGGTTTCTAACCCTTAACAGTTTATCATACCTAACTTATGTTTGATGTAATTTAACCTCTCAGAATTCAAAGGCTTTTTGAATATATCAGTCAATTGGTGTTCAGTACCAATGAATTCAAGAGTGATATCACCTCTTTGATAATGATCTCTCAAGAAGTGATGTCTCACATCAATGTGCTTTTTCCTAGCATTAGATATTGGATTTTTAGAGATGTTAATAGCACTTGTATTATCACACTTTATAGAGACATGTTTGTATTGATATCAATAGTCTAGAAAAGTGTGTTTCATCAACATAATTTGAGCACAACATCTCCCAGAAGCTATATATTCAGCTTCGACAGTAGATAGTACAACAAAATTCCGTTTCTTACTACACCATGATACTAGTGACTTGCCTAAAATGTGACATTTTCCAGAGGTTCTCTTTCTATCTAACTTGCAACCAGAAAAATCAGCATCCAAATAACTTATTAAATAAAATGATTATCCTCTTGGGTAAAACTATCCTAAGTTTGTAGTATACTTGAGAGATTTAAAAATACTTTTACCAATAGTTAAATGATACTATTTAGGATTGGATTGAAAGCAAGCACACATGCATACACTAAATATAATATCAGGTCTTCTAGTAGTAAGATAGAGAAGGCTTCCAATCAGACCTCTATAATTGGTTTGATCCACTGGTTTACCAGTTTCATCAGCATCCAACTTACAGGTGGTACTCATAGGTATATCACTACCTTTATTGCAGTCCAAACCAAAATGTTTCAAAAGATCATTGGTATATTTACTCTGATTTAAAACAATACCATTTTTATTTTGAAAAAATTTAAATACATGGAAAAATTTAGGTCCCCCCATTAAACTCATTTCAAATTCACCTTGCATCATTTTTGAAAAATCAGTACATAAAGAATTTTTATAGGATCCAAAAATAATGTCATCTACATAAATATATAACATTAAAACATATTTGGAAATACTTTTAATAAAAAGAGTAGGATCCACTATTCCTTTAGTAAAACCTTTTGAAATAAGGAAAGAACTAAGTCTGTCATACCAAGATCTTGGAGCTTGTTTCAGACCATATATGGATTTTAAAAGTTTTAAGACATGATTTGAAAAATGGGGATTTGTAAAACCAGGGGGTTGTTCAACAAATACATCCTCAACTATGTACCTATTTAAAAATAAACTTTTGAAATCCATTTGATAATAAGTTTGAAATTCAGATGAGCTATATAAGAAAGTAGTATCCTAATGGCTTCTATTATAGATACAAGTGCAAAAGTTTCCGCATAGTCTATTCCTTCTTATTGACTATATCCATGTGCAACTAGTCTATCCTTGTTTCTAACTATGTTTCAATATTCATCAAATTTATTTCAATACACCCATTTAGTGACTATGGTCCACGTGTATTTAGGTATTTCTAGTAATTCCCAAACTTTTTTTTTCATTCAAACTGATTTAATTCTTATTACATAGCTATCACTTAGAATTCATCATTGATTGCATCATCAACATTTTTAGGTTCAAGATGTGAAAGAAAGGCTTGATGTTCATCCTGGTTTCTCAGAGAAGCTCTAGTTTGTGTTCCTATATTTAAATCACATACTTCAGAATATAAAGGATTCTTCTTGAGAGTTATAATATCTCTAGAAAGAGTTGAACTAGAATCCTTTTGAATGTATATAGGTCCAGGTTCACCATGCACATATTATGAAAAATTTCAAGAACTTGTAGTTTTTGTTAAGGGCTCACTAACTTTATCATTAAGGTCTAGAATTGACATATCTTCCTCAAGGAGTTCAACGGAGGTTTTGGGTTCATGTGGATCAGTATAAAGAAATTTGACATGAAATTATTCTTCCACACATTTGGTTCTCTTATTAAATATTCTAAATGCTTTACTAGTGATTGAGTAACCTAAGAAAATTCCTTCATCACTTTTGGAAGCAAAATTGTCAAGATTGTCCTTAGTGTTAAGGATGAAGACTTTTAAACCAAACACTATAAAGTAATTAACATTAGGCTTCCTATTATTCCAGAGATCATAAGGGGTCTTCTCAAGAACATGTCTAATTAAGACTCTATTGATAATGTAACAAGCTGTATTAAGAGATTTAGCCCAAAAATAGATAGGTAGATTGTACTCATTTAGCATAGTCTGGGCAATTTCATGAAGTGTACTATTTCTTCTTTCTACAACTCTATTTTGTTGAGGTGTTCTAGGAGCAGAGAAATTGTGAGTATAGACATTTTTTGAGTAAAAAGACTCAAATTCCTGATTTTCAAACTCACGGCCATGATCACTTCTCAAGGTCTTAATTCTAAGTCCACTAAGGTTTTCTATAGACTTGGAATATTTAATTAAGTAAGAAGATGATTTACTTTTGTGAGCTAGAAAGTAAATCCAATTATATCTAGAAAAATCATCTATAAGAACATAAACATAGTTCTTCCCATTTTAACTTGAAACTCTAGATGGTCCAAAGAAATCCATGTGAACCAAATAAAGTGTTTGAGAAGTAGAAACTTATTTCTTTGGTTTAAAAGAAACTTTGTGTTGTTTTCCCTTTGGATAAGTATTACCAACTTCATTAAGTGGGAATTCCAATTTAGGTAAGTTGTTAACTAAACCTTTCCTAGTTATTTTCCTAAGTGAGTGTACATTGCAGTGTCTTAATATTCTATGCCATAACCAAGATTCCTTATGAAAAGCATTTAAACATGAAACATTTTTCATAGCTAAAGAATTTAAATCCACAACATATACATTTTCATTATAAGATTAGTGAATATTAAATCATTTTTCTAATTAAAAAAATTGCATGCATCATTTTCAAATTTAACATTAAAACAATCATCAAATAACTTAGAGATACTTTGTAAATTGTACTTTAACCCATAAAAAAAGTACTTTGGAAATTAATATAGTATTAGGGTTACCAATTTTGCCTATGCTGATGATCTTCTTTTTTGCATTATCACCAAACGTTACATGTCCACCATCAACTTTAATTAGGCTCTTGAAGCATGAGTAGTCTCCTATCATGTGTCTTGAACATCCACTTTCCAAGTACCACAGAGTTTTACAGGAGCTCTTTAAATAGTTTTCCTACAAAATAGATTAAGTATATGGTAACTTTGGTACCCAGATTTTCTTGGGTCCATAGAGGTTAGCAAGTAAATATTTTAGAACCCATACTTGTCTCACATGTTTCCTATAATCAAAAGATATTTTTTGAGACATGAACATTTTGTTTGGTCCTTTAGAGATTTTTTTTCAAAAGATGTTCTAGAACTTGAACTAGCAGCAAACTGTCTATATTTTGGAACAAATTCAGTTTTAATAATCCTTCTTTGTCCTGGTTGATATCCTATACCATTTGTGTATTTTGGAGATTTTTTTTCCTAGAAACTGAGTCAAGGTATATCTACCTGCATTAAACTTCTCAAGATATATTTTTAATTGATCATTGGATAATTTAAGTTCAGTATTTTGTTTTAATAGCTGAGAACATTTTTCTTTTTCAATATCCAGATCAGACATATAATTGGAATTTAAAGCATAATGTATTTTTAATAATTTATATTTATCCTTGAGTTCATTAAAGGTGTCCTCAAGCATTCCATATTATTTAAATAGTTCATCCTTAGTAATATTTTCATCATTTTTTGATTCAGTTTCATTCCCAGAATAGTAAGCATTATGCACAGGAAAATTGGGTGTTACCTCGAATGTTTCTGTCATGAAACATAGGTTTTCATGTTTGTTCTTTTAAATATCATAAGTGTTAGATCCACTTAAGATATATTCTAAGGCACTCAAAGTAGATTTCATAGACTTTTTATATCCCTTTCCATTTTCTTCATACTTCTTATTAAATTTTATCTTGGGGCAATCAGCTTTCACATGACCTTTTTGTTTACACTCATAGTAGACTATCTCATTTGTGTTATAATTCCATTTTCTATCCCTTTTCCACTGTCCTTTATTATCATACCTTCCTTTATATTTTGAATTTATAAATAACTTTTTCTTATGTTAGAACTTCTTGAATCTCCTACCAAGATGATACATCTCATCATCACTGTCAGAATCTAAGTCTTCGCTGGTGGAAGTGTCTATAAAAGCTTAATCTTTTTCTTTATCATTCTTCTTTGAGGTAGTAGTCTTGAATGCTACAGATTTCTTTCTTGGTTCTTCATCTACTTCTTGATTTACCTTAATATCTTATTCATACATAATTATCTTTAAAATTAGTTCCTTCACTGGTAGCTTGCCTATGTCACAAGATTCTTGGATAGAAACAGAAGTTCCTCTCCATATGTCAGGTATGCGTCAAAGTAATCTCATAATCTGATCCTTTCTATCCACTGGTTTCCCAAGAAGACTCATGGTATTCACTATTTCATTGAACCTGAGGTAAATTTTTGATATAGGTTCATCATGATTCATTTTAAAATTATCATATTTAATAGTATAGGTATTTAATCTCATTTCTTTAACATTGTTTGTTCCCTTATAAGAAACAAAAAAAGTATCCCAAATTTCATATGAAGTTTCACAAGAAGATATTCTATTGAATTCTTCATCACCTAGATAACAGTACAATGCATTCATTACTTTAAAATTACTATTATATGTAGATTTATTAAACTGAGACCATGTGTCCCTAGCAGTAGTAGACAACACATGTTGTTCTTCAATTGTGTCCCATATTTTAGGTCCCATGCTCTATAGATACATTTTCATTTTTAATTTCCACTGAGCATAGTTATTACCATTAAAGAAAAGTGGCCTTTTAGTAGCAACACCCTCAACTCTGTTATCCATTGTTAATTAGAATAGTAAATAATTGAAAATTTATACATGATAGAAATTTTAAGATCTTTAAGATACAATTAAAATCACAGTTAAAGAATTTAACAAATTTCCCAACAATTTAGGTAGTAGTAAAAAAACTAAACTAAAGCCTTTGATACCAAATGTTTGTTAGATTGGAATCTCAAGAGGGGGGGGGGGGGGGGTGAATTGAGTTCCTACTTAAAATTTCTGTTAAAAAATTTAAATTAAAGATCCCCCAAATTTTGAAACGGCCCAGTTAATTAAGGTAGCAGAGATATATATGTCTAATTGGTCAACAAGTTTCTCAAAGGGTGATTAGTCGTCAGTTGAATTAGTGTAAAAAACTTCTTCAACTTTTGAAACAAGTTTACTGAATTAAACACATATATACACTCACCAAACTAACCATCAAATTGAAGGAAAAACAGTTTTTGGTTTTAGCAATTATAAGCAGTGGAAAATAGATAAGACAAAGTACAACAAAAAAATATAGAGCACAATGGAGTTAAATAAGAGGTTAAGTATCAAGCCAAGACTTAATCCTCTCCACTTGGTGATCACTTTCAACCAAGCAGTTTATATTAACAATAAACTTGATACATAGCCTATATCAAGGTTTATAATAGTTTTCAAAAACTTCTTAGGGTTCACACCCTCTACCATAGTTCTTCGTGGGAAAAACAAACAATACAGACTACACATGGTCTCTTCCACAGTTATATATGGGAAACAAGATGTAAGTGATGTTTGATGTGAGGATATTCAGTATCCTCCAGTTAAAGCACATGAGATAGTGTGTGTAACAAACAGACACAAACTTCTCAGAAATGTAAAATGAAGGAACACAATAGATCTAATATTATAAGTTTGAGTTTAGAAAGATCAATTTGTTTGCAGTTCAGCTCTTTACTCCTTGGAGTGAAGAATTTGTCGTTTGAGTCTTTCTCTAGAAGTTGTCTCCAAAATCGAGTGTCACAACTCTAGGTTCTAGCTTTCAATAAATGAGTTTTTTTCTTCTTGTGTTGATGGAGAGTTGATGAGACACAGAAGGCAGCCTTGAAATTGTTCTCCCGAAATGATCTTCTTGAAGTTCTTGGGTTCACAGTGAAAGTGATCAAATGGTTCTTCCTTATTCTTCAATAATTTATTTCTCATGAATTCCTCCTTCTTAACTTCTGGACTTGCGCTTCTCATTCATCTTTATTTTTTTCCTTCCTTGGTCTTCTCTTTTATATTTGAGTTCCGACAATAGGAATAAGTACATCATGTGCGATCTTTCTTGTACCTTGTACTATCCCCAGATACGATCTCTTGATATGTCTACAATCAACATTAATTAATGTCAGAAGTATTTAATTTATCAAATATTACCATTATAATAATATTAAGAATTTGACAAAGTATGGAGTAGAAGAGTATGGTAGTCTTGTAATGATAGCCTTCACAATGTTAGGCTTCAACAGTAATTGCACATCGACAACATTCATCGGTAACCTTTCCAATAGTAACCTTCCATCTATAACTCTCCATAGGTAACCTTCCATTGGTAGCCTTCAACAGTAACCTTCCCAATAGTAGCCTTGTATCGGTGACCTTGCAATAGTGACCTTGCATCAGTGACCTTGCAATGGTGACCTTGCATTGGTGACCTTTGCATCAGTGACCTTGCATCGGTGAACTTGCAAGGGTGACCTTGAATCGGTGACCTTTGCATTGGTGACCTTGCATCAGTGACCTTGCATCAGTGACCTTTCATCGGTGACCTTGCATCAGTGACCATTGCACTTAAAAAAAATTTCCGCTATGAGCTTAAACAAGAGAGTAGTGAGATCAAAAGTACATATTTATTACTTTTATATAAGCATGATTTTCTCATAAATGATTATCCTGTAAGAGAAACAATATTACTTATATAAATGAAACATGATTTGGGATTATCAAAATAGGTGAGTCCAACAAACTTTAATTTTTACCTTTATGATATTTAAGTAATAATTAAATTCAAAAATGTCACTTTATTTCTTTTAATGTCTATATCAGTTATAATTTTTTATTTTAAATATGAATGAATTTTTTATCATGTTAATTTATTTTTAATTTTTATTGATAAATCATTACCTTAAATTCTTATGCAAAACCGACACAGTGGTTGTGCAAGTAATATGCAAATAAAGTAAATGATTTTTAAACCTCAAAAAGTATTTTTTTGGTGAGTTAAAGTGTAGAAATAATTTTAATATAAATATAATATATTAGAGAAGTTTTAAAGGTTTATATTTTAATTCCATTCTTTCATTTTGTTTTCAAAGTTAATTTATTTAAATTTTTCTTAAAATCACATTAATAGTATTTTATGTTAAATATATATTATTAGATTATTTAAAAATCATAAAAAAATTAAAATAAGAAAATTAGGATGTGAAATGGTATAAATTTCTTACCTTGTCCATTTATGATCTAATTTTTAGCTTATAAGTAAAATGATAACCCTTTAATATTGAAATAGTTATTACCATAGTTAAGGTTAATCTTGGTTAACCAGGAAGTTAAACCAAAAGATAAGTTTTAAAATGATATCTAATCTTGTGAAAGTTTTATTAGTTGAATATATTATGATCATATATTTCTTATATTCTAATAAATATCATTTTTAAACCATTTTACATGAGTTATACATATATTGTATTATAAGATTTCATATATTTCCAAAAATGACATTAATAATATTTTATAATAAATAATATTTTATTAAATGATTTTAAATTAATAAAAATTATAAATTTGTCCAATTGAATGATATATATTTCAAAATATAAACTATGTTCCATTTATGGGTCAATTTTCATTTTACAATAACTTTATAAACCCCTAAAGAGTAAAACAACATTGATATCACAGTAATTATCAAAAGGGTTAAAAAGGGTTAAAAATAATAGATAAGAGTAAAAACATAACAGAAAATTATTAAAATTTTATTTTATGAGATGATTTAGACTGATAATAATCTTATCTTATATTTATATTAATTTTGATCGATTTTTTCATGAAAACTAATATATATTAATTTAATACTTTAAGTAATTCAAAGAGTGCCCCTCCCTTACTTATAGAAGGACACCTCATCTCCTTCATTATTCAAAATTTTTAATCCTTATATATTAGATAATACCTAACCTAATATCATCCAATATTTCTTAACCACATCCCAAAGATTTTTTTTCTTCAAAATATTGTTTTTTAAGGCTTAAGGCACAATTAAAAAGTGGTTTCTCAACGGAGATGTACAACTCTTAACCAAAAGTTTTTAGTTTTATTTCTTTTTCCACCTCCTTTAAATCCATGGTATCTATTATAAAATAATTAACTAATTTATTCAATATAATTAATTTTAATTTTGATGATGTAACAACTATTATCTACCTTCTTTCTATCCTACAAAAAATGAAATGTAGAAACATCGCTCATGAGTATGTACGACTTACCGTCACCACGTAGTAGTGTAATTCATTTTTCATCACCAATTTACTTAAATGGTAATAATTACGGATTTTAAAAAAAATATTTTATTTATTATATTAATATGATTATATAGTGGTGAATTATTGTTTAACTTTTTTTCATTCCATCCCTCAAAAAAATGGAAACAACGTTCATGTGTATGTACAACTTACTGTCTCCATGAACAATGTAATTCATTTTTCTATATTTACTATTCATGGATTGCTATATATATATATAATAAATATATATGATATTTATATCATTTTTAATATTTTATATATCTTTTAATCCTGATCAATGTAATGTACTAGAACAACCGAACCAAAATTCTCATGAAAAATGAAATAGTTAACACCAATAAATGATGATTTTAAAAAGGAGTTTTGAATAAATGGGTGTTAAAATATAATAATAGGAACATATATGATAATATAAGTAAATAAATTATGATTTTATATAATTATAACAAATTTAAATTTATTATACACGAATTTATAGAACATTTATAAAATGTTTAATTTGAGGTTAGATATTTTCATCTTACTTTTATTTCTGTGAGATAGACATCATATTCACAACTTTTTTATTTTAGGTGGTGTATATAATGACCATTAATATATTTTATGTTAATTATCATAAAAACTATATGTATATACATATCCATATAAGTTTTTCTCTTTCATGAGGTCTTGATTCAAAGGTCGCCAAAGTGGAAAGGGATTTAAGTTGCAATTTCATTGTTTATCAGGATTGTTTATGATTAGGTTTCTAATGATGAAATCTTATGAACTATATCTCAAGGATCCCATGAATTTTATTCACTTATGGTTATTTATAGATATTATATGTTTCCTTTCATTTTCCACCATTTGTGAACTCAATATATTCAAAGAATGTTTTTAAGGAAACCCGACTTAATTTATCTCTTCAGTCAAACATCATTTTCTTTATATATCTATATTTTTTAAAAATATTTTCAAGAGTGTTTTAATATTATATTGTAATTGTTTAAATTAATTTTTTCCCTTTATTTAATTTTTATAAAATGTTTTAAAATGAATATCTTCATTTTCCGAAAGAGGTAGTTTTGACTTTTAACCAAAAAATGTGAAAGGAATCTTTATTTTAACATTTAGGGCATGAATGAGATTTTCCACCACCGTGAACACTCAATTTTTTAAATATTACTTTAAAATTTTCCAAATTTCGTTCCAAATAAAATGTTTTCCTTAATATTTGGGATTTTTTTAGATTTTAAATAAGTTATTTTAAATTGAAAAGTGTATTTTTCTAAAAAATGTTCTGGTGATATTTTAAAGGCATTTTTTATCTATAATAACATCATTTGAGGTTATTATGATCTTCTAGAGATATAATCAAATTATATCATCCAATTTCATTATTTTGAGTTATTATAATTATTATTTTTTAAGGATAATTCTATGAAACCCATTTATTTCCCATGGGTTAATTAAGTTATGATGAAACCTTTATGAAACCCATTTCTTTTCCATTAGTTACACTATAATGAAAAGTTTATGAAACCCATTTATATTCCATGAGTTATTATATGATGAAAATTTTATGATATTTTGTCATAAATTTGTATGATTTTAATTATGGTATGGGTGGTATTGTAATTATATATCCCTAAAATTCATTGGTTAAAGATGGATATCTTATAAGATAATAAGGACTGGAATAGGGAGTGAAGCCAGATCAGTAAGGTACTCTATCCAATATGATAGTATTGGGAGTGAACCTTGACTTAGGATATTATGGAATGAGAAGTGAACCATATCCACTATGATAGTCTGGGGATTTATCCTTTGTAACACCCTAATATTTCATAGTATTTTATCTCTTCAAAGTAATTAAATAACTTCTGTTACACACAAAATCGAGTTCAAGCGCACCACGACTTACCAGACTAGCCGTTCAAAAAGAGGTTATCAATAATATTAAATGAATTTTGAATTTTATATACTACATATAATTTTAGAATCCATATTATGTGTTTGTTAGACATAATATAAGAACAAATTAATTTTTTCAGATAAAAGAAGTATTTTTCAGAAAATGAATTTTTACTGCATTTTAATGTAGAACCCTTTTTAAAAACAATATTGGACAATTTTATATATTTAATTTAATAAAATTAAATTATTATTTATAATTGAGACCTAAAAATTTAGTTTGGATAAATTTTTGGTACTTTTCTGATAACTTTCATATTTTGATGAATAATGAAAAATACTAAATTTTAATTGAAACCCACTTTTTTAATCAAAATAATTTATAGTATTGAATTATGAATTTGAATGGTTTAGAAGTATAATTAGACTATATTTTTATCATTTAATACAATTTAGGTTATTATAAATAATTTCACATTTAAATTTGACATAAATACATGTCAATCTTTTGAGTTTTTACTTTTTAAAAACCCTTTTTTTGGTTTTGACAATGAGAATTAATTTTAAATTAATTAATGAAACTTATATGTTTTGAATTTTGTAAAACCGAATTCATTTTTGAATTCTGAATTTCAAAATTAGCTTAGGATGAATTTTTCGTATTTTTCTGAAAACTTTCAATTTTGGATGAATAGTGAAAACACAACGTTATTATTTAAAACCAAATTTTTATTTTAATAATTAGTTATTTTACTTAAATTTATATTAGGTAAAATTAGATAAATAATACCTATATATGTTCAATGTAATTAATTGGAGTAATTTTATAATAATATTAGATATATAAAATTTTATTGAATATTTTACTATCTTTTACCCACATTCTAGGAGCATTTACAAACTTGCATAAAACATAATTTTACCGCTTTTGTGGGTTGAATTTAAAAAATAAACGAGAAAATTCTAACATAAATAAGTAAAATGTGATTCAATAAGATGAAAATAATTTTTGGTGAATAGTAACTTTTGACTTTTATTTACCGTGGTTAAAAGTAAATAGGGAAATTAAAGGTAAAAATAATATTATAATTACCTTAAAAAATGTCTTAATTATATTGGATATGTGTATTTAGATCAGAAACAACCTTAGGAATAAAATATGATCCTTTTGGTCCACTTAGATTAGATTATGACATTTATTATTATTTTATTTTAAGAAGAGTTAAAAGTATTAAATTCATGGTTTAATAACCCAACCATTTTTAATATAGGGTTATACATAAGATAAATTAGACTATAAATATTAATTATAAATATAAAAATATTTCCTACTTAATGTTATTTTATTTATAATTTTTAGTGATTAAATAATTAAATTTATTTATGACCCAATGATGATGCAGTAATTACTTTATCAATGAAAGATTAAAATAATTGATATTATAAATATAAAAATAAAAATAAATTGAGAATTTTTATACCATCCACGAATTTTATATTTAAATATTACATGTTAGGGTTTATTAAATAATTTTTTTGAAGTGATAAAGTTTTTACGACTTTAACAAAAAAAAATACCAAAAAGTGTCAAAATTGACATAAATGAGTTTTTAAAACAAATACTATATTATTAATTGATATAATATTTATAAAAAAATAATTTCAGGACAAAAGTCTTAGATAAGGTTATATATATCAATAATGATCCACTTGGGGTATTCTTGTATTTTCATAGTTAGTTTATTAACCATTTATTATAATAATACAATAGGGCATGGTAAAATTTAAACTATTTAACTAAGAGTTAAATCTAAAAGATAGGGTTAATATGGTGACCTAAACTTGTATAAAACCTATTGTTTGAGATTATTTATACCCATACCAACCTTATCTTATAAATAAATAAAATTTGATCCATTAGAAACCAAAAATAATTTTATTATAAAATAATATTTCAAACTTTTCCTAAAGGGACCCTCACATCTCTTATAAAAGGGCACTTCCCCTTCTCTCAAAATAACACCTCCAAAGCCTTTTGTCCAACCTAAAACCTACCCAAATATCATAAAAACTACCCTCACTTAATTTTAGAGGGATTTCTTTGATCATAATCCAACCTAAGGAGCCCTTTTTATCAAATCAAAAGGAAGAACCTGAAGAAGAGGTAATTATTTCACCACCTCTTTCAAGTTCTTTTCTTCTTCTACTTCCTCTTTCTTTGTTATTACCATACAAAAATAATAAACCTAGTAACTTATTCATACTATGATATTATTATAAATATGGTATGACTATATTCATTATTCTATCCACCCTATGAATCACAAAGTCGCCATACGTGCATATGTACGACTTACTGTCTCCACGTCGTGGTGTAGTTATTATTCAACACTTCATTATTTGGTTGGGTATAATAATGAAGTAAAATTGATGTAAATAATAAATATAACATGTTAATGATTCTGTATATATTATATAAAATTCAATTATATATTATTTCAAATTCAATAGATTGATATTGTCGCTCGTGCATACGTACGGATTACCGTCTCCACGAACGTGATGAGATTCATTCCCCATCGTAACCATTCAAGAATAATTTTAATTTTTTGATTAAAAAATAATGTTTAAGAACTTAATATCATTATGGATATGAATCAAACACATCCTATCCAAAAAAAACATGGCTTACATAACCAATCATATAAATGAAAACGAATCAGTTAACACCCGAAACAAGGATACTACTGAAATATTATTAACAAAGAAATATTAGAAGATCATATTTGATATCATATTTATGTATTTTGTTATTTTATAATTTAATAAAAATGATTAAACTATTATACAGGAGGTTAACATACCCTCAATCAAGGAAAAGTACAAGGTAAGGGTTAAATTTCACAATCTCTTTTGTTATCCGTGGTTGTTTATACATGAGTATCTACTGGGACCTATTTATCATCCACATCCGTGTTTCTTAAAAATATATTTCATTTTTTTAATATTTCCTAGAATATGGGTTAAAATAATTTATACCCTTGTTTTAACTTCTATGTTTTTAAGGAATCTTTCCGTTGTTTTCGAAATAGGGTCCTTCACGCCCTTTTTGACAAAATTGAGGAAATAATGTTTTTTTAACTTATACGGTGAGTGTGGCTATTTTACGCCTTTATAACACCTTCAAAGATTCCTATAAAATATTAGAAGAATATTTTCAAAATAAATGTTTTCTTTTATAATTATGTGACTTTTAAATGAATTTAAAAAAAGAAAAAGAAAATTCTCTCAAATAGTTTTGATTTCATCTATGTCAACATCCTTTTATAGATTTTACCATTGTTTGAAGTTGATTCATTATGATGCAAATCTTCCATATTGTATTGAAGGTTTTGTGATATTTTTGACTGTGGATGTGTTATTTTTATACCATTTATGGTTTATGGTTAAAGTATTAACATTTCATATGCTAGTTTTAATATGAATGTTTATGTTATGTTTCAACCTTTTCATATGAGAAATGCATTGGACTTAGTAAGTGATGGGTGGAGCCTGATATAACTCCTCGATGCATCGGTAGGTCTCATGAGACAAACTAGTGTCTTCGTATAAGGCCTTGAAAAAAATCTTATTTGTAGTCTTGGAACAGGACCTTGACTATGTGGTTATGATGTTTGGAATTATGCATTCTATTATTATGAAAGTGGCTATTGATATTGCATGTGATTATTCAACTGTTAGAATATCCATGTGAATAAGTAAATGGAATTATTTGATTTATATTTTCCATATTATACTGAAATTTATGTTTAAAAGGTTTATGTTTTAGTCTTATACATTTCCTTAAATGTTTATGCTTATTTATGAAAGTTTCTACTATATTGTTATCTTTACTGAGATCTGAGCTCACCCTTTTATATGTTTTATTTTTCCCAGGATGTGAAGAAGTATTTTATGGTTGACTTTTAGGGATAGGCTAAGGGGTATAAGTGTGTTCAAAGGGAAAATATTTTGTTGTTGTTTTTATCTCATGATGTAATGTAAAACTTATGTATGTATCTTGTACTTCCAAGGCTACTAAACTACTCGGTATATTAAGGATTGATATCTTGTGATCATTCCAATGTTATATAATAATGCACAGACTCTAGTATTCTAGGGTTGGGGCGTTATAGTTGGTATCAGAGGAAGTTTAGTACAAACCTTGGAAACTAGATTTACAAAAACTATTATTAGAGAACATTACCATAAGATATAATTTGAGGATTAGTATACAAGAACTTCCTAGAATTTAGATAATATAGATATTTTTTGTATTTTCCAAGAAATTTATCCTTGTCTGGAAATGAGCAGGTAGAGGTGGCTCTGGCACAAATATACCTAGGATTGAAAACTCTGACAAGGTGTTTTGGGCTTGACCCGAGGTATCCTGGTACATGACAACGGGCCTTACGACACTCTTTCTTATAAAAATCCCAAGGGATATTCATAGGATAATTTAAATTTTCTTTACAGGACATTATTAAGGACTTAGGGGTAAATACTTCCTCAAAGAAAACATTTTTTTATTATTATAGATTATATGAATAATATTTTAAATTTACGTTAGGTATTTTACAAGTTTGGAATTATGCATTGCAATTAATAAACTAACCTAGTGTACACCATTGTTTAGAAATGGTGCCCAATAGAAGGAATGAGAACTCAAACAGTACACATGATCAAAAGAATAAGAAGGATTAAATATTTCATGGTATTAAGCCAACATTTAGAAGGGAAATAGTCCCCCATGTATTCTCATCATATGAAAAAATAGTATCATGTATTAATAAGATAAGTAAAGAATTATCTGAGTCCTATGTCTTTGAAGGGAAGTAAGAGAAGAAAAGGATATTAGAGAGAAAGATGGATAAAGGGAAGAGGGGAAAGAAGGATTTTCTTATATGTGATAACTGTGGAAAGAATCACCTTGGTAAATGCTTGAAGGGAATGAGAGTTTTTTATAAGTGTGGAGAAAAAGGACACCAAGTACGTGATTGTAATGGTAAGAAAAAGGTTTCAAATGTACAGTGATTAATCTACAAGGAGTTGGAACACTACTCGAATCAATTTCCAAATCATCAAAATATGACCCAAATGATGCTATTGGATAATAATAAAGTTTTGATACCACCATAGATGAAGAGGAATGACTATTATTCTTATTCCATTACTAATGAATTATTTCATTTGAGTGTTTTATCAACGATGTACTGGTTATATGAATTATGGAAATAAATAAGGATTGTACTGTAGTACTATCTCATTGAGGATTTAAGATTATATGGTTCTAAGAAAAGTGGAAAAATAGAAAGTTAAACTTTTTGGAAAATACATGGTTGAAGGAAATATAAACCTTAACATGGTTCTGATACTGAGGTAGTGATTTTGGAATAAGATATGATTGATTTGGATAAATTATATTCGATATTCTTGACTACTTTGAAACTAATTAATTGTTTGTTTATTCCATTATTATTAGAGTTTACAACATTTTTTGATATAAGGAGTATATCCAATATTCTATAAGGAATAAGGGAGCATGAATGTAATAAATAAGGTTTTATAGTAATTCAGGGTGTTACCATGTTTTAAAAGAATACATGATAAAGGTATTCACATGTTATTACGTGGAAAAAAGATCTTCATTATGTTTACCTTCCTTATAAATTTTAGACCGTGAGTCTGGACAGAAGTATTTTGGATAAGTCTAAAGGTTGGAATGGGTTAAGTTTGACATTGGATACTATTTTTAAGGTTAAATCATTTCTTAAGATTATTTTTGGATTGTTATAAAAGGACAACCCAGAGGTTAGGCGACAACCCATCACGTCCGGCAAGGCCACGAGACTTGAACCCGTAATCGAACGGTGAAAAGGGTGCATCATCTACCACTGGTCTACACGATGTACTGGTTTTTATAATGTAGTTTCTAAATAGTATGACAAATAAATTATAAATTAATTATTTTTGGAAACCTATATTATTAGGATAAATAGAATATTTTTGAATTCTATTATCTTTTGGAGTGAACGATTTGTTTGTGGTCAAAATTTGTTGATGGATGAAACTCTATTTATCAATTACATTTTTTCTCAATTATTCTATGAATAAATTAATTCTTAAAATTTAGGGAAGGGATCTTAAAACCGAAAATGTGTTATCCTAATACGTTATATCTTTTTGAACAAATGATATTTTAAATCATTATATATTGATGGATTTAAGGCCCTCAATTTTACACTTGTTTGTGATTTATGACCTCAATCACTCCCTATAAATATTTATGATTTTCCTCCAATTATGTGACTCTAATTTCCACCAATTTTCTCCTAATCGAGATCATAGTTTTGTGGTGACTTTTTCATTTACCTTTCCCTCTTATTAAAACTAAATTTTATTAACCCAATTTCCGATGTGGGTTTTCTACAAATATATTTTTATATTTTTAACCTTTTATTTTCGAAGAACAATTTCAAATTGCAAGGACGCAATTTATTGAAGGAGGGAATAATGTAACACCCTAAGATTTCATAGTACGTTATCTCTTCAAAGTAATTAAATAACTTGCGCTACATGCAACATCGTGTTCGAGCGCACCACGACTTACCAAACTAACCATTCAAAAAGTGGCTATGAATAGTATTAACTGAATTTTAAATTTTATATACTCCATATAATTTTATAATCCATATTATGTGTTTTTTAGACATAATATAAGAACAAATAAATTTTTTCAGATAAAAGAAGTATTTTTCAAAAAATGAAATTTTACCACCTTTTAATGGAGAACCTTTTTAAAACCAATATTTGGAACTTTTATATATTAAATTCAATGAAATTAAATTATTTTTTTAGAAGCGATACATAAAAATTTAGTTTGGATAAATTTTTGGTACTTTTTTGATAACTTTCATATTTTGATTAATAGTAAAAAATAATAAATTTTAATTGAAAACATATTTTTTATTCAAAATAATTTATAGTGTAAAATTATGAATTTTAATGTTTTTTAAGTATAATTAGATTATATTTTTATCATTTAATACAGTGTAGGTCATTATAAGTAATTTCACATTTAAATTTGATATAAACACATGTCAATCTTTTGATAGTTTTTACTTTTTAAAAACCCGCTTTTTGGTTTTAACAATGGGAATTAATTTTAAATTAATTAATTAAACTTCAATGTTTTGAATTTAGTAAAATAAAATTCATTTTTGAATTCAGAATTTAAGAATTATCTTAGGTTGAATTTTTGGTATTTTCTGAAAACTTTCAGTTTTTTATGAATAGTGAAAGACACTACGTTATTATTTAAAACCAAATTTTAATTTAAATAATTAGTTATTTTATTTAAATATACACTAGGTAAAAATATATACATATTAACTATATATGTTCAATTTAATTAATTGGATTAATTTTAATATAATATTAGATATATAAAATTTTATTGAACTTTTTACCATCTTTTACCCATCTTCTAGGAGAATTTAAAAATTTGCATAAAACTAAATTTTACCACTTATTTGAGTTGAATTTCAAAAATCCAAGATACATGGTTGAAATTATTAAGTAAAATTTGGTTCAATAATATGAAAATAATTTTTGGTCAATTGAAACTTTTGACTTTTATTTACCACGATTAAAAGTAAATAGGGTAATTAAAGGTAAAAATGATATTATAATTACCCTAAATCATGACCTAATTATATTTTATAAGTGTATTTAGACCAAAAACAACCTTAGGAATAAAATATTATCCTTTTTATCCACTTGGATTAGATTATGACATTTATTGTTATTTTATTTAAAGAAGAGTTAAAAGTGTTAAATTCAAAGTTTAATAACTAATTTTTTTTAATATAGGGTTATACATAGGATAAATTAGAAAATAAATATTCATTAGAAATATAAAAAGATTTAATACGTAATATTATTTTATTTATAATTTTTATAGATTAAATAATTAAATTTATTTATGACACAATGATGATGCAGTAATTACTTTATCAATAAAATATTAAAATAATTGATATTATAAATATAAAAATAAATATAAATTGAATATTTTTATGCCATAAAAGAATTTTATAGGTTAATATTACATTTTAGGGTTTATTAAATAATTTTTTTGAAGTGATAAAGTTTTTATGACTTTAACAAAAACAAAATACCAAATAGTATCAAAATTGACATAAATGAGTTTTTAAAACAAATACTATATTATTAATTGATATAATATTTCTAAAACTATAAGGTTAGGAAAAAGGACTTAGATAAGGTTATATATATCAATAGTGAACCAATTGTGGTTTTCTTGTATTTTCATAGTTAGTTTATTACCCCTTTATTATAATAATACAAGAGGACATGGTAAAATTTAAACTATTTAACTAAGAGTTAAATTTAAAAGATAGGGTTAATATGGTGACATAAACTTGTATAAAACCTATTGGTTGAGATTTTAAGACCCATAAACTCCTTATATTTTAAATAAATAAATTTGGATCCATTAGAAACCGAAAATTATTTTATTATAAAATAATATTTCAAACTTTTCCTAAAGTGACGCTCACCTCTCTTATAAAAGGGCACTTCCCCATCACACCTCCAATGCCATTTGGCTCAGCCAAACCAAGACCAAATATCCTAACAACTACCATCACTTCATAATAGAGGTTATTTTGATCAAAATACAACCTAATGAGCCCTTTTGATCAGATCAAAAGGAAGTACCCGAAGAAGAGGTAATTATTTCACCACCTCTTTCAAGTTCTTTTCTTCTTCCAATTCCCCTTTCTTTGTTATTCCCATAAACTAATAATAAATACAGTACCTTATTTATACTTTGACATTATTATAAATATGGTATGGCCATATTCATTATTCTATCCACCCTATGAATGACAAAGTCACCATACGTTCGTACGTATGGCTTACCGTCTCCATGTCGTGGTGTAGTTGTTATTCAACACTTCATTATTTGGATGGGTATAATAATGATGTAAAATTGATGTAAATAATAAATATAACATGTTAATTATTCTTTATATATGAGATAACATTCAATTATATAGGATTTAACCTTCAATTGAATGAATTGTTTCTCGTGTGTACGTATGAATTACCATCTCCACGAACGCGATGAGATTCATTCCCCATCGTAACCATTCAAGGATAATTTTCATTTTATGATTAAAAATAATGTTTAAGAACTTAATATAATGATGTATATAAATAAAATACATCCTATCCATAACAAAAATGGCTTACGTAACCAAGCATATAAAGGAAAAATGATCAATTAACACCCAAAACAATAATACTACTGAAATATTATTGACAAAGCAATATTAGAAGATCATATATGATATCATATTTATGTATTTGGTTCTTGTATAATTTAAAAAAAATGATTTAACTATTATGAAAGAGGTTAAAAAACCTTGATCAAGGAAAAGTACAAGGTAAGGGTTAAATTTCAAAATCTCTTTATTATCTGAGGTTGTTTATACGTGAGTATCTACTGGGACCTCTTTATCATCCACATCCATGTTTCTTAAAAATGTATTTCAAAACATTTTTACTATTTCCAATAATTTGGGTCAATTTATACCTTTGTTTGACCTTCTATGTTTTTAAAGGAATCTTTTTATCATTTTCCAAACAAGTTCCTTTACGACCTTTTCAACAAAATTAAGGAAAGAATGTTTTTTATCTTATAAGGTGAGTGCAGCTATTTTTCGCCGTTATAACAGATTTGAAGCCTCCCTTACAAGATTATAAGAATATTTTCAAAATAAATGTTTTCTTTTATACTTATGTGACTTTTAAATGATTTCAAAATATAAAGAGATATTTATCTCAAATAGTTTTGATTTCATATTTTTCTTCATCCTTTGATGGATTTTACACATGTTTGAAGTTGATTTATTAAAATAAAAATCTTCCATATTGTATTGAAGGTTTTATGATATGTTTGATTGTGGATGTGTTATTTTTATACCATTCATAGTTTATGGTTAAAGTATTAACATTTTTTATTCTAGTTTTAATATGAATGTTTATGTTATGTTTCAACATTTTCATATAAGGAATGCATTGGACTTAATAATTGACGGGTGGAGCCTGCTATAGTTCCTCAATGCATCGGTAGGTCTAATGAGACAAACTAGTTTCTTGGAAATGTACTTGACAAAATCTTATTTGTATTCTTGGCACGAGGCCTTGATTATGTGGTTAGGATGTCCAGTATTATGCATTCCATAATTATGAAAGTGTCTTTTGATATTTCATGTGATTATTCAACTAGTAAAATATCCATGTCAATAAGTAAATGGAATTATTTGATTTATATTTTCCATATTATGCCAAATTTTAGGTTTAAAAGGATCTTGTTTTAGTCTTATACATTTCCTTAAATGTTTAAGCTTATTTATGAAAGTTTATGCTATATTGTTATCCTTTCTGAGAATATAAGCTCACCCCTTTCTTTGTTTTATTTTTCCCAAGATGTGAAGAAGTATTTTATGGTTGACCTACAGGGATAGTCTAATGGATATAAGTGTGTTCAAAGGGAACAAAATTTTGTTGTTGTTTTTATCTCATGTTGTAATGTAAAACTTATATATGTATCTAGTAATTCCAAGGCTACTAAACTAATCGGTCTTTCGAGACTTGATCTCTTATGATCCTGCCAATGTTATGTAATAATGCACCGGATCTGGGTTTCTGGGGTCAGAGCGTTAAATCCTTGACTAAGGAATTGATTATATATGCTTATGTGTATTCCTCAAGCTTAAGTCTTATGTCAATGTTATACTATCATGGATAATTTTCTTTGATTCCTTTATGAATCAAATATTATGAGCTTCAAATATTTATTCCACAATTAATGATTATGATCTATGATATTCTAGGTATGGTTTTAAAATTTTAAATACATGTTCTCATATCCTCATGATCGTGTTATGATTAAATGATCATTGACATATCCATTTTTTACCCTTACTGAGCATCTGAGATCACCTTTTTTATGTTTCCCTTCCCTAAGACATGAAGAAATATTTTATGTATGATATTTATAAGAATGGTTATAGTTTTGAAACACCTTGATATTTTATAATTTTTTTTCAAAAAAATTTAATTTCTTCGATAGATTGTGTTACACACAACACCAAGTTTAAATGAACAAAAATACACTATTAAAATATTATAATTTTAAGTGAAACTTATCATCTAGCTATTGTATTGATGGGTATGAATAGTAATAACAAAATTATTTCAACTATATGGTTTAAATATGACTAAAATTAATTCATTGGTTATCAATTAATAAATTAAATTATTAACTATTTCTTAAGTATTATAATTATATATATATATTATAGTTAATAAAAAAATTTAACATTAATTTAATATTTTTCTAGTTAAGGGATAATATTAAACAAAGTTTTATGCTTAAAAATGTATTTTTTATAAAAAGAGGTTTTTATTGTGTGTTTCAATCTTATTTAAAAATGAATTTATACCAATTATAGAAATTTAATTTGATAAAATGGATTCCATATTTTTAATCAAGAGGTTTAAATTTGGTAAATATTTCCCTTTTATTTTTGTTCAATATGAATAATAACTGTGGTAATATTTATCACACTAGTAAAGGGTAAATCTGGATAATCTAGGTAAAAAACAAGTGATAAGGCCAAAATATTTCATCCTAATTCTAATTGGATAAGTTAAATTGAAACTTATCACATTAGGTTCTAAATTTTGATGTCTACGGGACACTTTTCCATAAAATGACCTATATAATATTTAAATCAAAGAAAGTTGCCAAATTCCACTCTGTTAGTTTTAAATATCTCTTATGTGTCCAAAAAGGGAAAAAAGAAAGTTATGAATGAATATATGTTCCTATTTTGAGATTAATGAAATTATTATCATGTTATGAATTTATTTCAAAGTTTTAATAATTATATAATGACATTAAATTCTTATGCAACACCGATGTAGTATTTCTCTAATTAATAAAAAAATACAATAAATTATTTTAAAAATATTAAAAGTAATATAATTTTATTGATTTAATGTGATATATGAATATTTTATATTATTATTACATATAATTGTTATTTTAAATAATTATATTCAAATTAAAACTTTTTTAATTATGCCTTTTAAGTCAAATTAAATGAATAGTGTCGAAATTGGAAATAATGATTTTTCATGAAAATAATATTTTATTAAATTATGTAAAAATCATAAAAATATTAAAATAGGTCGCGGGGGATAATATATGGTCTAAATTTTCATCCATTTCCCATTTATAGTCCATTTTTAACCATTTTTCATGATAATGACTTTAATATATTTTAATATTTTAAGAAATTCCATGGGTTCGCCTCCCAACAATTATAAAATTAAACCCCTCATTTATATTATTTACACCACTCTAAGCCTTATATATCATCCAAAATATACCAATTTATCTTCTCCACTTCCATAGACACATTCTAGAGGTTATGGTCTTCCAAAAATATCCATCTTAGAGCCCTTAAGAGGAAATCTAAAGGAATTATCTCAAAGAATATGTAATCTCCTTAATCAAAAACTTTCTTTTTAATTATTATTTTACCTCCTATAAATATATAATATTCTTGAAAAATAAAAAATTAAGTATACTAAGTATACTAAAATTTTATTATAATTATGAAACCACCTTTATTCACCCTTCTTCCATCAAATTGGAAGTGAAAGTATCGCTCATACGTACGTAGGACTTACCTTCTCCACATAGAAATACAATTATTTTATCATCACCATATTTTATGGATGGGTATTATGATGGGTTTAAATATTATATATTATAATTAAGAAATAATAATAATTATTTCATGATAATATCATATCTACCTTCTTACCTTCCAAACCATTTGAAAATGATAACATCGATCATGCATACGTGTGGAATACCACCTTCATGAAGCGATGTGATTATTTTTTTTATTTTTTTTATTTTATGTTAATAAGGATATATTTAATGAATATATATGATTTATATGATATAATAATGATTCTGGAAAGGTAATTTATTATTTACCTTTCTTTCATTCCATCCGTCAAAAAATGAAAACAACGTTCATGCATACGTATGACCTACCGTCTCCATGAATGGTGTAATTAATTTTATATATCTAAAATTATGTATGAATATAAATATATGTATTGAATTTATTATATAAGAGGTTATAAATCTTTGTAAGTAGGTTTAACTCAAGTTAAGGGATTTTTTCTCACTTTTATTTTTACAGGACACATGCCATATAAATCACTTATTTCTTTTATGTGATGTATATACTATCCATAGATGTGTTTTATGATTATTATTATGAAAATTATGTGAATTTAGAGATCCATATATGGATATTTATTTCATGGTTATAATGATTCAAAAGTTACTAAAGTGGTAAGATTTTTATGTAATAATCTCATTATTTATTGGGAATTCTTATGATTAAGTTTTCAATGATGAAATATTACGATCCACCTCTCATGAAAATCACAAATTTTATTATCCTTTAGTTATTTCTTTAAAATACATGTTTTCTTTTAATTTTCCTCACCTTAAGTTCTCAATATACCAAAAATATGTTTTTAAGGATGATCTTCTTTATTTCTCTCTTTGGTTAAAAAATCTTTTTATACCATATCAATGTTTTCTAAAAATGTCTTAAAGAAGGTTTTTACTATTCTGATATGATTTTTTAAATTCATTTTTACACAGTTTTTAATATTTAAAAAATGTTTCAAAATGAATATTCTTGTCATTTTCTAAACTACGTACATTATGATTTTTTAAAAAAAAGTGTAATGGAATGTTTTTTAACTTATATGACATGAATATAATTTCCCACTATCATGACCAGTTAATGATCTAAAGATTCCTTTAAATGTTTCAATGGTTATTTTAAAAGAAAAAATTTTCTACAATATTTTGTAATTTTTTATATTTTAATAAGTTATTTAAAAATTGAAAGGTTATTTTCCTTAAGAAATTTTTCAAGTGATCTTTAAAAATCAGTTTCCATATAAGATAAATTCAATTGATATTACTTAAGCCTTACTAGGGTTATTATCCAATGATACCATCATTATTCTTTGTCTATATGGTTTATGTTTATGATGATGATATTTTTAGTAAACTAATTCCTTTTCCACGGGTTATTCTATGATGAAATGTTTATGAAACCCATTTCTTTTCATGGGTTCTAATATGATGAATATTTTATGATCTTGTGGCACACATATATATGATTTTAATTATGTGACAAGTGGGACCTATATCTCCCTAAAATTAATTGGATAATTATTAATGTTTTACGAGCTTAAAGGGCACAAAAGAGGTTATCCCATGTCCAAAAAGGGTACATGGGAGGTTATCCGAAGCTCGAAGTAGGTACATGGGTGGTTAGCCCAAGTAAAACATGTTTTGAATGTATTTATGGGTAACCTTGACATAAGGTTTTATAGGATTATATGCGTTCTAAAATTCAATATCTTATACTAATGTTTTTCTATCATGGATCCTGTTATTTGATTACTTTATGATTCTTTTCTTGTGAACTTCTTAGATTTATTCCATAACTCAAGATTATGATATATGATATACATGGAATGGATTTGAAAAGTTAAACCCATTTTCTCATAACCTTATTATCATGTTATGATTATGTGATCATATATGTCCCTTATTCAGCCTTAATAAGAAATATATCTCACCCTTTCTTATGTTTCTTTTTCCCAGGTTATGAGGAAACATGTTATGTCTGATATGTTTAAAAAGGGTACTAGTTATGAAGAACTAAGTGGGGGATTATTTAGTTCACTTATGAACCGATTATTTATGTATTAAAGTTTCTAAAGGCACTAGAACTATAAATTATAGCGTGGATCATCATGTTATGGAAAGAACATTCATTTAATAAGATTTGATATTTATTTATAAAAATTATGGTTCATTATATTTGTTATGAGGGAAAGTTTTAGTTAACCATTGGAAACTAGGATGAGATATCTTTAGTGAGAACCCTGGGAAAAAGTCTAAGTATAGTATAACATCCTAATGTTTTATCAGTGATCATGGATGAAATAAGTTAAAACTATGGTGTCATTGATTTAAAAGAAGGTTTAATCATTTAGATATACTATGAATGATTGATCATTTTGATCAAAGATACATGAAGGTCATACTGACCATTTAGGTTTTATTAATGGATTGAAGGTAGAATAATGAACTTGGGGTGGTGACATGTATGCTCAAATATTGAAGTATATTATATGAGCTTAGTTATATAAATTCCCTTATATCATGAACAGAATTTAGAAATTTTAACTTCTATACACAATGACTAGATGTTAAATTAGAAGTGAAAACCCCTAATAATATGATGATTGAATCCCAAGTCCCCGAATCTTCTTCGGTTAATGTTTATTGGAATGAACTTCCTACAAATCTTGTTATTCTAACTTTTGTTGAGTTTTAATCCAATTTTATTTACATAAATCCCACATTAATTACCATGTAATGGAATTCACATTTGATATTTCGAACCAAACTATGATCATATATCAGTGTGATGATAAATATGAACAATCGATAGAAATCACATCCACTATATGAGTATTAATTCCTATTCAAAAGGCTTTTTTTATCTCATATGGTTAGGTAGAAACTCAACATCATATATATTCCTATTTTATAGGATTCTATTTATTTCTTTCCAGAATAATTTCATGGTCTTCCATTTAATAATGAAGTTTAGTTTTTGATAGAACTCCTAACAGGTTCTATAACTATTTCAAAGACTCTATATAGAATGGACCTAGTTGAGTTGTAGGAACTGAAGAAGCAACTCCAAGAGAATCTAGACATGAGATTCATTTGGAAAAGTGCATCACCATGAGGTTCCATAGTTATTTTTTAAGAAGAAAGATGGATAAATGTGACTTTTCATTTATGATCAAGAAATTAAAAAAATAAATATCAAGAATAAGTATCCTCTACCCCATATTGATGACTTGTTTGATCAACTGTTTAGAGCTTAATACTTTTATAAGATTTAACTTTATTCTAGATATCATCAATTGAGGTTCAAGGAGGTTATTCCCAATACAAAATTACATACAAGTTAAAGACACTATGAATTTATAATTATTCTATTTTTCTTACTAATTCCCCTGTTATCTTCTTGGATTTAATGAATAGAGTATTTAGAGATTACTTTATTCAATTTGTGGTAGTCTTTATAGATGATATTCATATATATTAAAAGATTAAGGAAAACCATAAAGATAAATTGAGAATTGTACTAAATACCTTAAGGAAGGATAAGATTTATGAAAAATTTACCAAGTGTGAATTCTAGATCCAGAACGTTTCTTTCCTGGGACATATAATCTTAAGTTAGGGTATATCAGTAGATCTTTCAAAGATGTCAGTTATTGAACATTCACCTAGTCCAACCACTGTGATTGAGATCCAAATTTTTCTTAGTTTATATAGATATTATTGATGCTTGTGAATAAATTATCATGACTATCTAATCAACTCACTAAGATAACTCATAAGAGAGCAAATTTCCTTTTGATAGATGAATATGAAGAAAATTTCAAGGAACATAAGTGAAGGTTAGTCAGTGAACCTGTGCTTACTCTACCCTGTAGTGGATAATGGTTTGTAATCTATAATGATTCATCAAAGAATGGATTGATATATGTTCTCATGAAGAATAATATGGTGATATCTTATGCCTCATGCCAATTAAAGGTTCATATAACACCCCAAGATTTTAAGGTATGCCTCTTTTTAAATTATAGTTCTTTGATAGCTTAGGAGCTTAATAAATTATTGAATATTATTATTCAATTATTATAGTAATCTCTTAGATTTTTGGAATGGAGATAATGAATGAAATTAATTAAATTATAAAAAAATATTGATTAAACATGTTTATAAAATTAATTCATTGGTTACTAATTAATTAGAAATGAAAAACAGTTTAACATAATGGTTGTATTTTTATAAAAACTATTTTTATTCCCAAAAATAAATTTTATGTTAATAAATTAAACAATATTAGTAAAATATATTAATTAAATTTATATATTATATATTCATTAATTTTTTTTACATTCATCCAAAATATTTTTAGAGGTATAAGATAAGAATAAATTCAATTTCACACATAAGAAGTCTATAGTTTTCTAAATGTGGATTTTACCACCTTTTAATGGAGAAATTGTTTTAAACATAAATTTTTACACTTTTATGAATTATATTTCATAAAATAAACATTATTTTTGAAAGCATAATATCAAAATTTACCATGGTTAATTTTTTAATTTTATGATAAGTTTCATTTTTTTTGAATTGTAATGTGATCGTTGGAATAATAATGTAACCATTAAGAATAGTAATGTATCAATTAGAAAAATAACCTTGACTATTAAAGTATAAATAAAATTTATTTATCTTATAAATGGTAATATGATATAGTTATATCACAGTATAAGTAAATTAATATTTGTAAAATTATTAATTAAGTATTTGTATTTTTGTAAGTAATAAATATTTAATTACAATTTTACAATTAATTAAATGATTTAAAATAAAAATTATAAAATGTATTAAAAAATTAATATTTTTTGTTTTATAATTTTAGGATAATTTTAGGATACCTTACTTAATTTTTTAGAGTATTATAAAATAAGTTATAAATTTAAAATATGTATTTTTTGAGTAAATGATAATTTTATTTAAAAATAAAATTTCTCATATTCAGAAAATTATTTTCATAAAATTGAGTTCATTTTTGAATTATACACATCAAAAAATGGTTAGGGTTATTTTTTTGTATTTTTCTAAAATAATTGAATTTTTGGTGACTAGTAAAATATGATAATTTATGGTAAATGATAAATACATGAATTATTAAGTCATAGATGATGTATGGATGATGTATGATTCATCAGTTATAACTCACATTAACCCCTTTATTTAATTACAATAATCAAAACTATTCATATTCTTGATCCAAAATAATAAATAATTGAATAACATATTAAAAAACACACCTCTCCTCAAATATAAATACAACCCCTCACCACCTATTTTCCTCACACCTTAAAAGATTTATTACTTGTCCAATTTATTCCCAATATTCTTCCCAAGTACCTACCCCACATCTAGGATCTTTGTATCTCATCAAAAGACCAAAGTCAACCCCATTAAGGAGGTTCTCAAGGTGGATAATTGAAGAGGTAAAAATCATCTTCCATTTTCTTTTATTTTCTTTCCAAGATATTTTATTTTATTATTATCTCATCAAATAACCTAATAAAAATGTATTTATAACTACATTAACTTAAAATATATTTTAATTTTATTAGGATTATGAAATAATCCATCGTCAAACCCCTCCCCCTTTCCCTCTTATTCTAAAAATGGAAACATCATCCTTGAGGTGTTATTTAATCACCTTCAAGGATGACAAGTTTTAATTTTCCTTAACCACCATCAAGGATGTTCATAAATACATTATAATGGTTGATAATGTTTTTAAAATTTATATTATAACCCTTTTTATGTTTATTATGTAACATACTAACAAAACAGTAAATGATAAAAAATGAGTTTGTTATGATAAAAACCACTGTAATAATCTAAACGATTATCACTAATGTATTATCTAATTATTCTTCCTCATACCATATAAAAAAATTATATATATAATAATTTACACATATATAGGTTCATTAATAACATATAATCTTAATTCTATACAATTATATCCATTTTACATGAACTTCATTACTTATAAATAAGCGAACCAATCTGCAAAACCAAGGAAATGAACACTCCTAAATGATAAAGATATATCTTATAAATCATCAAAAAGACCATAAATAAAATTAATAAAATTAAAATAAATCAAATACATGTATAAAATTTTCTGAATTTATTTATTAATTTATTTAATTTGATTATCCAAGACATTAAGGTCAAGTGCAGAACACTTTCGAACATAAGGTAAGAGTTTCTTTCCAAACCTCCATTTTCATTCGGGTTAAGATTTATCCATATATAAACCAATATAATTCTTCAATATTTCTATATAATTATTATAAATTATGTGAATAAATTATAAAATCATGTTTCCAGAACATTTCATCTTTCATTTATAATAAATAGTTGTTTTAAGGTTACCTTATCAATTCTTCCCGATATACAAGCCCGATTAAAAGGAACATCTCTATTTCTTACCCATTTCCAAGTATCATCCATAATATGTTTTAAGACACCATTAATTTAATAAAATAACTAATTTTTTCATGAAAAACTATATTTTTTAATTTCTGGTTTTATACAATCAATCATGATAAATACAAATGATTTTTCCAAAAGAAATCTTCTTTTCATAGTAAAAGGAGTATTTCTATTAATAATTCCTCGATGATTTTATTGGAGTGTTTTCATCTATTTCAAAATCTATATTAAATATTATGATTTATTGATAATTATATCATATTATTACCATATAAAATATTTTATTAAATAGTTTATGATCAGTTTGACTATGGATGTTCTATCTTGATACTATTCACCATACTACTTAGAATGGTTATTGATTATGTTTAAATATTGGGGAAATTTACTTACATTTCATATGTAAATGATGTCCATGTTTAACAAAATTCATATAAGTAATTAATTTGACTTTGAAAGTGATCGGTGGGCCCCACTATATCCCATCGTTGCATTGGTAGGTTTCATGAGACAACACAAAAATAGATTTTTTCTGAGTCCTTAATCATTTATTTTCACATGTCTTGGCCAAGGCCTTGAAGATATGTTTCAGATGCCCAGCCTTATGAATTACATCATTATGATATTAGTAATTGATAATTTGTATTATTATTCTACTACTAGAATATCCATTATTAAGTTTCATGTGATTACTTATATGGAATTATTTATTACGCTTTTATTCATACCATATTAAGCTCGAGTTTATTTTCTAATAACATGTGTTTTTAGTCATTCACCATGCATTATTTTTTATTTTAGGTCATGATGTATTACTTACCCTTACTGATAATCTGAACTATACCCTTTCTTATGTTTTATTTTTCCCTAGGATGCAAATATGTATATTATGAATGACTTGTCGGGATAATATAGAAGTTATGGATGTTTCCAATGGAGTTTCTATGTTGTTTTTTCCTTTAAAGTTGTAATGTAAAATTAATTCATGTAATATATCTTCCAAAACTAATAAAATGATCAAGAATTTGGGATTAAAGTCTTGTTTCTATTTTAATGTAATAAATTAAGGCAACATCTCTGACCTACTGGGGTCAGCGTCTTTACAGTTGATATTAGAGAAAGTTTAGTAGAAACCTTGGAAGAAAGATTTAGAAAACATATATTTGGGAACACAATCCTAATATATAATTTGGGTATAAGAATAGAAGAACATCCTAGAATTTTGGTAAGGTATAGATTATGTGAAAATTTATATATATACATCCCTGTCTGGATACTACAAGTTTATATAGTTCTCGTATATATGTACATAGGGGTAACAAATCCAACAAGGTGTCCCAGGCCTGACTCAGGGTAACCTGATACATGACAATGAGCCTTACTATGCTCTATATTTGACACTCTTAGGGGATATGATTAAGATAATTAACATTTTCTTTATAAACCATTATTAAATATTTAAAGTTAAATATTTATCTAAATAAATGATGTTTATGATTATGAGATTAGATAGGAATAATTTTTTTTGATTTATTTTATGAATTTCACTAGTTTTGGGATTATAAATTTTGTTTCATAATGTCATGATCTAATCTAGTGTATTCCATTTTTTATAAATGGATCATAATATAAGTAATGGGAATCACATCAATGCACATAATCCAAAGAGTAATAATGATCATTTCTTTGATGGGTTTAAGCCAGTCTTTTGTAGAGAAGTAGTATCCCAAATATTATCATCATACGAAGAGATAATATCATATTATAACAAGATGGATAAAAAATTATCCAAGACTTATGGAATCAATGGAAAGTTATAGAAGAAGAGGAAAGATGGGAAAAGATAGATAAAGGGAATAAGATAATGAAGTATTTTCTCACATGTGATAAATGTAGAAGGAAAAAACATGGTATATGATTAATAGGTAAATGAGTTTGCTTCAAGTGTGTAGAAAAAGTACACCATGATCGTAATTTAAATAGAAGGAACTAATTTTACAATATTCAATGCTTCAACTATAATAATATGGGGTACTATGAAAATGAATATTCCAAGCGTCAATGGAATACATTTTAGAAGAAGAAAAGGGATCATAGCCAAGATTTTGCTACAACCTTAGATGAATAGAAATGATTAATATATATGTGTTTTTGGATTCAAGAATTATGTTATGATATTCTGGTTATAATAATCATTAAATATATAAGGATTGTACTTCAATACTTCTTATTTAAGGATTTGAAATCATATATTGAATAGTACAAAAAAATTGATTCAGTAGCAAGTGGAATATTTGGGAAAATACATGGTTGGGGGTAAGATAACCCTTACTGTGTTCCTAATGATGAAGGAGTTTTTATGGAAATTTATTGGTGACCAAGAAATCAGTTAGTGATTTGATGGTTTATGCTATCTTTTTATGGTTTATTACATGTTTGGATTTAAGTAATGTATTAAAAGACATGAGATTTTACTCTTAGAAGCATGCATTTTTTCATAAATTTTTAATGGATATTAAGGTATTAATATATTTAGTATGTGAAATTAATATCTATATTATTTGGTGAAATCTTATAGACATTTAGTGACCATCCTTCTAAATTTTTTGTTCATTGAATATGAACATCCATGTTTTAGATGAGTATTAAGATTAAATACCTGTGGAATGGATCAAGTTAAACTTTAGAAATTATATTTCATTGATAACATGTGCTAAAATTATTGGTTCAATAAACATTTAAAGGTAAATGGAATTACATAATGACCATTTGATTCATTAAAGTTCTTTAGGCATGAAAAATTCATCTTGAACATTCATTTCCTGGCATAAGGGATAATGTGAAAATAGATTGAAGCACAACCAAAGGATGATATTATTCTTATAACATGGAAAGTAATAAATTAATTTAAATTTCTCAAGTTCTTATCTTGATATTAAAATAATCCCTCAACTCTAGGAAAAATATTTTGGAACAAAAATGTTATCCGTATAATTTTCTGAGAAATCAATGGTCTTTTAACCAATAAAAAATTTATGGATTTGTGATGGTTAAATTTATAATGATTGGGTTCCCCATTAATCTACATCATAACTTAATGGTTATATTATTCTTCCATGTCCATATTTTTACTTCACACTAATGTTTTCGAACATGAAATCCTAGATTTGTGGTGACCTTTACATTTTCCTTTCCCATTTATTAAGAGGATATTTTATTAAACATATTTCCAATATGGGTTTCCCACAAAGGAATTTTGAAGTATCAACATTTTATTTTCAAAGTAAAAATTCAAATTGAGAGGACACAATTAATTGTAGTAGGGGAGAATGTAACACCCCAATATTTTACGATATGCCTCTTTTTAAATTTAAATTCCTTGATAGCTTATGAGCTTAAAAATGATTAAATTTTATTATTTAATGATTATTGTTATATCCTAAATTTTTGGAATGGAGATAATGAATTAAATTAAGTAACTTATAAAAAAATATGGATATCACATGTTTATAAAATTAATTCATTGGTTACTAATTAATTATAAATGAAAACTAGTTTAACATAAAGGATGTATTTTTATAAAAGATATTTCTATGCCCACAAAGACATTTTAGATTAATAAATTAAACGCTAGTAGTGAAATATATTAATAAAATTTATATATTATATATTCAATCAAATATTTTTACATGCATCCAAAATATTTTTAGAGGTATAAGATAATAATAAATTAAATTTTACACATAAGAAGGCTATATTTTTTGGAACATGGTTTTTACCACATTTTAATGGAAAAATTATTTTAAATGTAGATTTTTACACTATTATAAATTATATTTTACAAAATAAACCTTATTTTTTAAATCATAATATCATAATTTACTTTGGTTAAATTTTGGGTATTTTTCTGATGAGGTTCATTTTTGATGAATAGTAATGTGACCGTTAGAATAATAATGTGATAGTTAAGAATAGTAATGTATCCATTATAATAATAAATTCACATATTAAAGTATAAATAAAATTTATGCATCTTATAAATGGTAATATGATATAGTTATAATATAGTATAAGTAAATGAATATTTTTAAAATTATTAATTAAGTGTTTGTATTTTTGTAAGTCATAAATATTTAATTACAATTTTATAATTAATAAAATGATTTAAAATAAAATTTATAAAACATATTCATAAATAAATATTTTTTTCTTATTATTTTAGGATAATTTTATTATACCTTAGTTAAGTTTTTAGAGTGTTATAAAATTTGTTATAAATTAAAAATCTGTATTTTTTGAGTAAATGGTGTTTTTTATCAAAAATTAAATTTCTCATATTTAAAAAATTATTTTCATAAAATGGAGTTCATTTGTGAAATCTACACATAAAAAAATGGTTAGGGTGATTTTTATAGGTCTTTCTAGAATACTTAAATTTTTTGTGAATAGTAAAATACGATAATTTATGCTAAATGCTAAATACATGAATTATTGAGCCATGAATGATTTATGGATGATGTAGACATCATTAGTTAAAAATAACATGCACCCCTTAATTTATTTAGTCACAATAATCAAAACTATTCATAGCCTTGAGCCAAAATAATAAATAATTGATTAAAATATTCAAAAAACATCCCCTCCTCTATTATAAATACCACCCATCACTACCTCTTCTTCTGACACCTTCCAAGCTTTAAGACCTGTAAAATTTATACCCAATACTCTTTACAATTCCATAACCCAAATATATGAAATATTTTTCTCATAAAAGGCTAAAACCAATCCCTTGAAGGAGGTTTTCAAGGAGAATAATTCAAGAGGTAAAAATCCTCTTCCTTTTCCTTTTATTTTTTTTCAAGATATTTTCTTTTATTATTCAATCATCACCTCCGATCATAAAAATTGATTTATAACTCAATTACCTCAAATATAATGGAATTTTATTATTCTTATGGAAGAATACATAATCAAACCCCTCCCCCACTGTCTCTTATTCTAAAAATAGAAACGTCATACGTGAGGTGTTGTTTAATCACCTTCAAGGATGACATGTTTTCATTTTCCTTCACCTACAAAAATTATGGTCATAAATCCATTATAATGGTTTATAAATATTGTAAAATTTATATCATAACCCATTTTAGTGTATGTATGTAACATATTTCCAAAATATAAAATGATAAAACAATACGAGTTCTTCATGAACAAAAATATCTTTAATAATATAAAAGATTATCACTAATGTATTATCTAAGGACTCATCCTCATACCATATAAAAAATGATGTATATAAACATTTTAAGTACTATACTTTCATTAGAAACATATAATTCCATTTTTTAGAATTATATTCATTTTACATGAACTTTATTAATTATAAATAAGATATATGGTCATGAAAACCAAGGAAACAAACACCCCCGAATGATAAATATATATCTTATAACTCATAAAAAAGACCAGAAATAAAATTAAATAAAATTATAATAAATAAAAAATATATAAAAAAGTTAATTAATTAATTAATTAATGTATTTAAATTGATTATCCAGGACATTAAGGTCAAGTGTAGGACACTTTTATACATAAGGTAAGGGTTTCTTCTCGAACCTCCATTTTTTATTCAGGTAATGATTTATCCCTCTATACACCAATGTAATTATTCATTATTTCTATATAATTATTCTAAATTATAATTATACATTCCAAAATCATTGTAAGATCCTAGATTTTCTTAAGGTATTTTTTGTTTATTTTATAGTTTGGGTATCTCTTTTTGGATAAATAAGTGTTTCTTGAAGTTTATTTGAAGGCTTGAGGGTGACCTGGGGGCTCGGGGTGTAAAGAGAAGGCCAATCAGGCCATGCAGTGCAAGGAGCATAGTCTGCGCATGTTTAGGGAAAACCGTGTGAGTAAACTATACGTACCATCCATCCTTGGATAGTAGCCTTCGCATGGTCTGAGAACGGTTAGGGAAAACCATACAAGATCCTAGGAAACCATGAGAAATGGGTGTTTTTGGATAGTGTCTCATGCACGGTTAGCGCACGGTTAGGAAAACTGTTCGGGTAAACCGTGCGGCCCAGAATAGTTGAAATTTTTTACAAAATTACCATCCCTGGATTTAAAACCCCAACTTAGTATTTTCATCCATTCCTCCCCTATCAACCCTAATGATGAACTTGGATGAACCAAGCTTCGAAGAGGTGTTTCCCTTTCTATTCCTAGCCATTTTGGACACTGTTGGTTACATATCGAAGCTTTAGGTAAGTCTAATCCTCTCCACCCCTATCTTCTTTGGATTAGGGATTTTTTATCCCATCTTCTTTCAAATCTCTAAACCCATTTATTTCTAGTGGAACGTATATTGGGGATTCAAGGGATGATTGAATTCGGATTTAAGGCCTTGTTTTGGGGTTCATTCATCACCGGATACTAGGTAGGTGGTCTACAAGCTATATCCCTTGCGTTTTATAGATATTTGTGCACGAAGTATTTGATTCTTACCCTCTTGTGAAGATTTCATCATTTCATTATTGTGATGTGATTCTTAGGGAGTCTAAACAACCTAATGGAACCCTCATGATCCCCATGGGATGCATGAAGGATGTGTGACCTATGTTAGGGCTACCCATGGGGTGTGCCTATGTTTTAAGACTTAGAGTTTAGCTAAGTAAATGTAGGGCCGTTGTGTGAGAACATAGATCCCAGGGTGAATATGATATTAAGCTTGAAGGATGTGAGTGGTAGTTCTAGTAACAAACATGGGTTGGGCAGTGACCTATGTGGGTGTTGGTGTGCTTAAAAGTGGTTAAGTGAGATAAAGGGAAAAGCTAAGGGTTTAGCTTTATACATGATTATGCTTAGTGAGATAAGCATGGGAAATGGTAATTGGGGACGAATTGTGGAATGAGTTAATATATGAAAATTAGGTGGTGCACCTAAATGATTGAATGTAATGAAGGGATTATGTTATGTAATATGATAATTGTGTTTGAAATGCATAAGTGGGTAAATTATTGTGAAGTGATAAATGGGATAAATGGGTCAATGAATGGACAGTGATGAATTTGGATAAGGAAAATGGGTTGTTTAATACACCTAATGGGTTAAGTCAAGGAAATGTGAATTTGTATAGATTGATATAAATTGTAATTTGAAATTGTGTTAATGGTTTATTATGTGGAAATTACTAGACACCATAATGGAATGGATTATGAGCCTGGTAATGGAGCCTAGTGAGTTAGTACTAATGAACGATGTCGAGTGAGATAAGCACAATGAATGAATTCATAGTGAGATATGGGTGATAAAAAGGGAACTGGGATAAATGGATAAATGATGTGATATGTGGAAAATGTGTAAATGAGTTGTGTCATAGTATTAATTCCCATGTTGTTTGATATTCATTGTGAATGTCGATTCCCAATTTTATTGGTTATGTTATGCTGTGTTATGTATTGTGATATCCAATGGCATTGGATATACTTGGTTGTGTTATGGTATGGTCATGGTGATTTGATAAATAATTATGTGCACATGTCTTGGTAGTGTGGGGTATTGACTGAGGTTCTACACCCACAAGTCGAGTTAGACTGATGCTCTAAACTCCACCCCTAATGCACAAGTTAGGGATGAGGACTGGTGCTCTATTCCCATAATGGTTGCATTCCACCCGGACTGAGGCTCTAAGGTGATGTTATTGTGTTGACATCATTTAGCCTGGACTAAAGCTCCGAGGTGAGGTTATTGTATTGATGTCATTCCACCCGGATTGAGGCTTTGATGTGAGGTTATTGTATTGATGTCATTCCACCCGGACTAAGGCTTCGAGGTGAGGAAAATATGTTGATGTGATATATGGATCCCTAGTGAGATAGGGAATTGCTTTGTTTTCTCTATAAATTGTGAATTATTGCCTTATACCCTTGTATAGATTATATTTATTCCTAACCCATGGAAAATATGACGAATATGGATTATGTAATTAAGATGGTATAAGAAATGGAATTGGGATGAATTATTATCATAAATTAAATGAAACTTGTTAACTAATGGCACCCAAATGGTCCCTTGTTTAATTAAAATTTCCTTTGTACTTGCATGAACTATCTACTAGATTGGATATTTTGTAGACACCATTGGTGGTGGCCTACTGAGTTTTGTACTCACTCCCTGCTCGGGCCTCCATTGGGTACCTGTGTAGATCTCTTGGTGGAAGGTCGAGATGAGGACAAAGGACCTACATTGAGATGTTGAGTTGGGCTCGAGATGTACATGGAGAAGGACCCAAACATAGAGTCAGGACCCATGTGGAGTTTTGGAATTTTGTTTTATTTTTGGATTCTTTCACTTTGCACTACTATTATGTCATGGCATGGTTGTATTTGATTTGTGGTTTGTACACTATTTGGGAAACGCTTGGTTATGCTCATTTAATTGGTAGTTCATATTTTTTATGTTATTTATTTTGTGTTCTGCTATGGATTAATCTGGTAAAGAGGGTATAGTCTCCCCACGTGACTCATTATACCCTCGCTGCTAGTTGGAAACCTCTGGCGTATGGGGAGACACGTTTGAGGTCATGTGAAGACCCGACTTAGAGCACCAGTTTAGAGGCTTCCGGGTCGGGGACGTTACAAAGTGGTATCAAATTAGTTCTTTTTCTATTTCTTACTATTTGGGGATGGTAGAAAAGAGATTACGATAGTGTTAGGCCTTTTTAGTGAGATCGTTCTTGGGAGTAGCTAACCCATGTATGAGGGAAAACCCAAGTCACCCTGGGTGGGAATTGTTGTTCTTGATGTGTGTTGTTACAGTTGAATGATATTTCACTATTGGGTGATACACATGTTGTGTGATTTTATTGATTTATGATATTTTTCTCATTAATATAATGGCATGGGGATGTGCATCCATGCATCATTTTAGGAACCTAAGGATATAGGTGGCATGCATCAGTATAGGTACACACACAGGATGGGTTTGTGGGGCATAAAGAGTGGAATGCATTTTACTTCCTTGATAAATATGAAGAAAATGATTCCTAATAATTGTAATGAAAGTGGGCGAATGAAAATAATTCAAATGAGAAATGTTGTTACTGAGTTAAAGTTTTGGGTTGTGATAAATTATAAAGGCTGTTTCGGTGTCTAAAATAAAAGGGGTGCATAATTATGGTAAAATTGTTAATGGATTTTGCCTAATGAAAGGTGTAAATGAGTTGAAATGATGATTGTATCAAGTTTTGAAATGGGGAATGTGACTAAGAGGGAAGGAATTATGTTTTAAATAAAGAATTGATTTGAAAAGGTGTTAACGAATGACTTGTGATTAAGTAAATTTGTTTCACCCATGTTGACCATGACCCAAAGTAGGTATGATAGAGGGTAGTGCTCAAAGTGTGATGTTGACCATTGGGGTATTGAGAGTGTCCTAGATGAGACCTTGGGCTTGGATTATGTGGCCTTACCAGTCATGATATGGCCTAGGTGGTGTGTATAGGTAACCCTTGGTAGGGTTGTGGCCTTTGGGTTGTGAGGAGTTGTTTGGTAATGTGAGTGAGGAAAATTTCATGGTTCATGACTATTCGGAGGGCATGATGGACCCTAAGGATGGTTCCTGGGTCTTAGTGAACATGTTAGTAGAGACCTTGCGATTAGTGACTTGAATTCCAAGGGGGGTGATTTTTCGTAGTGATGATGAATTTGTACACATTTGGTGTAGAAACTAGAGAAGACGGTTTTGGGTATACAAAGAATAGTGTGCACCAGAATAGGAGTGACAATTCTATTCACGCACTTTTCTTTGTTCGTTTCATGATAAGTGTGGTTTGGAGAGAGGGCCAATGGATTTTCCTGGTTTTGACTCTAGTCTAGGGAGTTGGTATCGTTAAACCTTAAAGGTTACATATAAGAGAGGTTGGAAAAATTATCTAGTGCCTTGGGGTGTGTCTCACACATGTAGATGTTTGGACTAGATAGTGGGACTCAGAGTGTTCCATGGTGTAGTATTGGACTTGAGGGATAAGTTGAAAGGTTGATGGTATAGTTGTGCTTTGTTCCTTTATAAGGGAACCCTAGTGTTTGTGATAATAGGTAAGGTTTTTTTGAAGGGCTGTATTGCACAAATGCCTGACTCACTAGTTTGGGTGAGGATTAATGGAGGTCTGGAAGTTGTTTTGAACAGAAAAGACAAAGGAAGCGAAAGTGAGGTTATATACTTTCTCTTGATGGTGACACCTGAGGTAAGGGTAGTCATATGGATGAACTTATGTGTATGAATGGTTTATTTTTAGAGTGATGGTTGAACCTGGTTGGCAATTACACCTAAGTGGTGATGGTTAAGTGTTGATGTGGCACGTTCAGAAAGGAAGCCCGAGATTCCTGGCTGGTCATGGTGTCCCATAGCTTGATATCAGAAATGGATAAGTTGGTGGTGGTGTTATTAGATGACTTCTTAGAATACCTCAGCTAGTGATGAGCATGAAAAACATCTTGACATCATCCCAGGTATGTTGAGAAGCTCTAGCTCCTTCCAAGATACATGGAGGAGTTTGGTTGGATGAGGTACATCATGGAGTTCACATGTAAGGAAACAATATGTGTGGAGTTTGATGATGGTATGTACACCCTTTATGGATTAGGGTGGGGACCTCAGGATGGGTTGAATATTGAAAAATTCCTTGGGTTCCATTTACAGAGGCCGAGAACAGAAACTAGGTGACAGTTATTTCCTTATTTTAGGAAAAAGGCTGGATGGCCATGTCTAAGTTTGGGGTTTGGTTTGTGATCAGTTTTAAGATTCGGTGGTTGGAATCCCTCATGGTGAGAAAAGATAAGGACACTCCTAAGGTGGGGAGTGATAAATCATCCTTGGATGTGGGAAAGAGAACATCGAGATGATGTAGTGGCACCGGGGTAGCGATGAGGAACCGATGAGGTGCGAGTCAGGATCTATAGAGAGGCATGTGGGACTTGGATGTGGTGAAAAAATGAGCCAAGTGTTGTCTTGAGCTCAGGGTGGTTTCAAGTGAAGCTTGTGATATCTGTGCTGAGTAATGGGAGGGTGTGGTTGGATATGACAACAGGTTGTGGAAAGAGAAGTTAGGGTCTTATAACTCTAATAGAGATTGGGGTTAGACCCAGGTTAATCATCCTTGTGTGGTTTTAAGAAATTGTGATGTTGGGTGAACCTTGGCCATTCAATGTGGTGTCATACCATGGGTGGAGTCGATGAAAGTATGGAGGGTGGTAATTCCATGATAATTAATTATACTGGAATTCTAGAAATGACCTCAATGGGTGCATGTAATGATAATTATAGACTTCAAGTTAGTGAGCACCTTGGGAAGGTGAGAAATGGGTAGCATACCATCAGTAGAAGGTGGGTGTTCTGGGGAAATCTAGTTAAAGGTGGTCTGATTTGAGATGGTAAACTTGAATGGGTGAGGTGAGAGTGACCACCTATGGGATTATGTTTTAGCGAAAAGAACCTTTCGAAGAATAGTTTTACCTAAGTGAGGTCAGGATGATCTTACTCCCTGAAAGGATGGTGTGGGGATGTCTTCCAAATGGTTGTGACGATGTGGCTGGATGCTAAGGTAGGTTAGTGCTTGGGCACGGTGAGTTGGAACATGTTAGGTGATGGGGAAGTAGGGTTGAGTTTTGATGGTCCTTTTTTAATGGAGGAGGTTCCAAGTAACTAAAAATGGTGGAGAGAACTATACTGGATAAATGGTTGGTTGTTGATGTGAGCATAGTTTCTGGTTGGAAGGACTCGAGTGGTCACCATTCAGGTGAGTTGGAACTGGTAGAGATCATTGAAATGGTCTAAATAGTTTAGTAGCTGGGAGTTTTGAGTTGTGTTGGGTTTATATTGGTGGAGTGAGATCTTCAGAAAATGTGGTTGGAAGGGTCGTGTGTTTTCATCCAGGAGATACCAGGTTGGGTCACCATTAGAGTTGGGTGAACAGAAAATGACTCCAAGTGATTTGGGTCATGAGTTGTGCAGAGGATTGGTCTGATGAGGTGCCAATTGGTTCCCCCATGATTATGGGATGTTGTGTGTTAAGTTTCCATGTGTTGTGAGTTAGGTTTTTTCACCTAAGTTTTCCCCATGAAGTTCTCATGGTGAGAATGGTTGAAGTTGATGAATCCTTGAATGGTTTTCAGCTCATGTTGTTGTTGCGATGAAGAAGGATTATGGGGAAAGTATATGCCCTTGATTCGTGTTCGATAGGAATTGTGATGTACAACCAGAAACTTGGAAAGTGGGAGTGGATATGAATACCTTGTGGCATGATCCATTGTTATGGAAGTTAGTGATGCTCAGAAGAGTGGCTCGAGGATGAGCCATTATAAGGTGGGGAGGTTGTAAGATCTCAGATTTTCTTAATATATGTTTTGTTTATGTTATGGTTTGGGTCTCTATTTTAGTCTAAATAAGTGTTTCTCAATGTTCATGTGAAGGCTCATGGGTTCCTCGGGGGCTTGGGGTGCGAAGTGAAGGGAAATCAGGCCAAGCAGTGCAAGGTGGACGATCTGCACATGGTTAGGGGAAACCATGTGAGTAAACCATGCAGACCAACCATCCTTGTATATTAGACTTTGCATGGTCTAATCACAGTTAGGTAAAACCATGTGGGATCCCAAGAAACCATGAGAAATGGGTGTTTTCAGACAGTGGCACATGCATGGTTTGTGCAAGGTTTGGAAAACCATGCAGGTAAACCGTGCGGCCCAAAAAAGTTGAAAAAATTTACAAAATTACAATCCCAGGATTTAAAACCCCAACTCAGTATTTTCCTCTATTCCTCCCCTCTCAACCCTAATGGTGATCTGGGAAAACCCAAGCTTCCAAGAGGTGTTTCGTCTTGGATTCTTCGCCGTTTTGGACACCGTTGGTTGCAGATCGAAGCTCTGGGTAAGTCTAATGATCTCCACCCCTATCTTATTTGGAATAGGGTTTGTGGTTTCTCCAATCTTCTTCAGAATCTATAAACCCCTTTGTTTCTAGTGGAACCCAGGTTGGTGATTCAAGGGATTCTTGAATCCAGATTTAAGGCCACGGTTAGGGGTGCGTTCATCATCAGATTCAAGGTAGGTGGTCTACAAGTTACATCCCTAGAGTTTTATAGATATTTATGCATTAAGTGTTTAATTATTACCCTCTTGTGAGGAGTTCATCCTAACATTATTGTGATGTGATTTTTAGGGAGTCTAAATAACCTAATGGAACCCTCATGATCCCCTCGGGATGCATGGAGGATGATGCGACCTATGTTATGTCCACCCATGGGGTGTGCCCACATTTCTGGACTTAGAGTTTAGATAAGTAAATGTAGGGACATTGTGTGAGAATATTGATCCCAAGGTGAATATGATATTAATCTTGAAAGAAGTGAGTGGGAGTCCTAATAACACACATGGGTTGGGGGGTGACCTATGTGGGTGCTGGTGGGCTTAAAAGGGGTTAAGTGAGAAAAAGGGAAAAGATAAGGGGTTATCTTTATACATGATTATTCTTAGTGAGATAATCATGGGAAATGGTAATTAGAGATAAAGTGTGGAATGGGATAATACACGACAATTAGGTGGTGCTACTAAATGATTGAATGTAATGAAGGGATTGTGTTATGTGATATGAGAATTGTGTTTGAAATGCATAAGTGGGTAAATTCTTGTGAAATGATAAATGGTCTACATGGGTTAAGGAAGGGATAGTGATGAATTTGGATAAGGAAAAGGGGTTGTTGAATACAGCTAATGGGTTAAGGCACAGAAATGGGAATTTGGCTTGATGGATATGAATTGTAATTAGAAATTGTGTTAATGGGTTTTTACGTGGAAATTACTAGAGACCATAATGAAATGGATTATCAGCCTGGTAATGGAGCCTAGTGAGTTAGGATTAATGAACGATTCCTAGTGAGATAGGCACAATGAGTGAATGCTTAGTTAGATAAGAGTGATAAAAATGGAACTAGGATAAATGGGTAAATTATGTGAAATGTGGAAAATGTGTAAATGAGTTGTGGAATAGTATTAATTCCCATGTTTATTTTTATGCATTGTGAATGTTGATTTCCTATGGCATTGGTTATGTTATGTTGTGTTATGTTTTGTGATATCCAATGGAAATGAATATACTTGGTTGGGTTATGGTATGGTCATGGTGTTTTGATAAATAAGCATGTGCACATGGCTTGGTAGTGTGGGGTATTGACTGATGTTCTACGCCCATGGGTCGAGTTGGACTAGTGCTCTAAACTCTACCCCTAATGGACGGGTTAGGGATGAGGACTGATGCTCTATTCCCCTAACGGCTGCATTCCACCCTGGCTAAAGCTCTAAGGTGTGGTTATTGTATTGATGTAATTCCATCCAGACTGAGACTCTAGGGTGAGGTTATTGTATTGATATCATTCCACCAAGATTGAGGCTTCGAGGTGAGGAAAATGTGTTGATGTGATATGTGGATCCCAAGTGAGAGAGGTACTTGATTTGTTTCTCTCAACATTGTGAATTATTGCCTTAGACCCTTGTGCAGAGGATATTTATGCCTAACCCATGGAACATGTGATCAATATGGCTTATGTAATGAAGATGGTATAAGAAATGGAATTGCGATTAATGCTAGTAATGAATTAAATGAACCATGTTAACTAATGACACCCAAAAAGTCCCTTGTTTACTTACCATTTACTTTTTACTTGCATGCACTATCTATTATACTGGATATTTTGTAGACACCATTGTTGGTGGCCTACTATGTTTTGTACTCACACCCTACTCGGGTTGTAGTTGGGTACCCGAGAATATCTCTTGGTTGCAGGTCGTGACAAGGGAAAGGGCCTACTATGAGATGTTGAGTTGGGCTTAGGATGTATGTAGATAAGGACTTGGACTTAGAGTCGGGACCCATGTGGAGTTTTGGACTTTTTTTATTTTGGGATTCTTCCAATTTTCACTACTAGTATGGCATGACATGGTTGTATTTGATTTGTGGTTTGTAACATGTTTCGGAAACACTTGGTTATGAAAATTTAATTAGTAGATCATATTTTTTTCATTATTTATTTTGGGTTCTGCTATGGCTTACTCTGGAAAAGAGGGTATAGTCTCCCCATTTGACTCATTAGACCCTTACTGATAGTCAGAAACCTCTGCCGTACGGGGATGCATGCTTGGGGTCATGTGACGACCCGGTTCAGAGCACTAGTTTAGTGGCTTCCAAGTCAGGGACATTACACTCATGTTTCTAGATCATTTCATCTTTCATTTATAAGAAATATATGTTTTTTCAAGGTTCCATTCTCAATTCGTCCCGATAGGCAAGCCTGATTAAAAGAAATGTCTTGATTTCTTACCCATTTTAAAGTATCATGAACAATATATTTTAAGACACCATTATTTTTATAAAATCACTAATTTGGTCATGAAAAACTATATTTTTTCATTTATGGTTTTATACAGACAATCAAGAAAAATAAAAATTATATTTCCAAAAGAACCCTTCTTTGAAAAGTAAAAGGAGTATTTTTATCATGAATTCCTTGATGATTTTATTGGAGTATTTTCATATATTTCAACACCCCTATTGAATATTATTATTTATTGAGAGTGATATATTATTAATATCATCTAAAATAATTTATTAAATGGTTTATTATCATTTTTACTATGGATGTGGTATCTTGATACCATTCACCATACAACTCAGAATGGTTATTGATTATGTTTATATATTGGGGAAAGTTATTTAAATTTAATATATGTATAATTTTTTGGTTTAACCCCATTCATAATAGGAATAAATTTGACTTATAAATTGATGGGTGGGCCCCGCTATAGCCCCTATATGAATCAGTAGTTCTCATGAAACAAAATAGAAATGGATTTTGGATGAGGCATTGACCATTTTTTTAGATGTCTTGGCAGAGGCCTTGATGATATGTTTCAGATGTCCGAAATTATGAATTCCACCATTAAGATATTATTAATTGATAAATCATGTGATTATTAAGCTATTATAATAAACATGGTTAAGTTTCATGTGATTATTTATATGGTATTATTTATTCATCTTTTATTCATTCCATATTATGCTATAGTATATTTTCCAATATCATGCGTTTTTAGTCATTCACTGTGGATTATTGTTTATATTAGCTTACATAGTATTACTTACCCTTAATGAGAATATTATATCACCCCTTTCTTATGTTTTATTTTCCCTAAAGATGAAAAGATATATATTTTGAATGAATTGCAGGGTTAATCTAGGAGTTATGGGTGTTTCCAATGGAGTTTCTATTTTGTTTTTTCTTTCAAGTTGTAAAGTAAAATTCATGCATGTAATACATATTCCAAAACTAATAAACTGATCTACCATTTATGAATCAATTCTTGTATCTATTCCAATGTAATAATTCAAGGCACCATCTCAGAGCTACTGGGGTTGGGGTCTTTATAGTTGGTATTAGAGAAAGTTTAGTAGAAACCTTAGAAGCTAGATTTAGAAAACATAGATTAGGGAACACAAACCTAATATATAATTTGAGTATAGTAATAGAAGAACATAATATAATTTTGGTAAGGTAGATATTATCTTTATTTTTCTTGAAATATATCCTTGTCTGGATACTACAGGTTCTGTCACAGATGTACCTATGGGTAACAACTCTGACAAGGTGTCCTGGGCCCAACTTGGGGTAACTTAGTACATGAAAACGAGCCTTACTATGCACCTAGTTTGACAATATTAGGGGATATGATTAAGGTATTTCAAATTTTCGTTACAAACCATTATTAAGGATTTAAAAGTAAATATGTACCTAAAGAAACAACATTTAAGATTATGAGGTTAGCTACACATAAATTTTTCAATTTTTGTTAAGTATTTCAATATTTTTGGGATTATACATTATATTTCATAATTTTATGATCTAATATAGTGTATTACATTATTTGGAAATGGATCATAGCAGAATAATGGGAACCAAATCAATGCACATAATCCAAAGAGTAAGAATGATAATTTCTTCTATGGGTTTAATCCAATATTTTAAAGGGAAGTAGTCACCCAAATATTCTCATTATATGAGGATAAAGTATCATGTTCTAAAAAAATAAAGAAATAATTATCCAAGTCTTATGGAATCAAAGGGAAACAAGGGAAGAAGAAGATAGATGGAAAAAATTTAGATAAAGGGAAGAAGGTAAATAAGTATTTTCCCACATGTGATAATTGTGGAAGGAAACAACATGGTATATGATTAAGAGGTAAGGTAGTTTGCTTCAAGTGTGGAGAAAAAGGAAACCATGCTCATAATTGGAAGAGAAGGAAAGAATTATTCAATATTCAATTCTTCAAATATAATAATTTGGGGAACTATGCAAATGAAGTTTCCAAGCATCAAGGGAATATAGTTGAGAAAAAGAAAAGGGATCATGGTTAAGCTTACACTACTACATCAAAAAAGAGAAAGGATTAATATATCCATGTTTTTGGATTCAATAATAATGTTATGATATTATAGTTATAATAGTCATGAAATATATATGGATTGTACTATATTACTTCTTATTTAATGATTTGGAAGTATATGTTGAATGGTACCAAAAAAGGGATTCAGTAGTAATTGAAACATTTGGGAAAATAAATGGTTAAAGGAAATATAACCCTTTATGTGTTCTAAACTATGAATCGATTTTTATGGGAATTTATTAGTGACCAAGAAATTGGTTAGTGATTTTATGGTTTATGATATTTTTCAAGGATTATTAAATGTTTGGATTTATGGAATGTATTTGAAAACCTGAGATTTTAATGTTGAAAAAATGTATGTTTTTATAATGTTTCAAATTATATTAAGGAATATAGATATTTATTATGTGACATTATGATATAAATTATTTAGGTAAATTTTATGGAAATATAATGGCCATCCTTCTAAATGTTTTGGTCTTTTAATGTGGAAAAACATGTTTTAGATGAGTATTAAGATTAAATACTTCTAGGATGTATCATGTTAAAATTTGGAAATTATTATCCATAAATAACATGTGATAAATTTCGTGGTTTGGTAAACATTTAAAGGTTGAAGGAATGACTTAATGAACATATGATTCATTTATGTTCTTCAAGAATGAAAAATTTATCCTGAACATTATTTTCCAGGTGTAAGGGATGATGTGAAAATAGATCAAAGCATAACCAAAGGATGATATTATACTTATAACATGTAAAGTAATCAAGTACGTTTAATTTATCAGATTCTTATCTAGATATTAAAAGAATACCTCAAATCTATGAAAATGATTTTGAAAAAAAAACATTATCCATGTACTTTTCTAAGAAATCATTGGTCTTTTAAATGATCCCAAATTTATGGATTTGTGATTTTTAAATTTCTAATGAACATGTTCTCCATCACTCTCCATGAGAACTTTATGGTTATATTATTATTCCATGTCTATATTTTCTCTCTTCAATAATTGTTTCCTACCAAAAATCCGAGTTTTGTGGCGACCTTCACATTTTCCCTATACCTCTTATTAAGATGTTATTTTATTAACCTTATTTCCAATGTGGGTTTCCCAAAAAGGAATTTTGAAGAATCAACCATTGATTTTTTAAGTACAAATTCAAATTTAGAGGATGCAATTTATTATATGTGGGGAGAATGTTACACCCCAAGATTTTATGTTATGCCTCTTTTTAAATTTAACTTCCTTGATATATTATGAGCTTAAAGAAGGACTAAATGTTATTATTTAATTATTATAGTTATATCCTAAATGTTGGGAATTTAGATAATGAATTAAACTAAGTAAATTATAAAAAATATGGATGGAACATTTTTATAAAATTAATTCATTGGTTACTAATTAATTAGAAATGAAAACCAGTTTAACATAAATGGTGTATTTTTATAAAAACTATTTCTATACCCATAATTACATTTTAGATTAATAAATTAAACTCTAGTAGTTAAATATATTAATGAAATTTATATATTATATATTCAATAAAATATTTTTACATGCATCCAAAATATTTTTAGAGTTATAACATAAAATTAAATTCAATTTTACACATAAAAAGGATATTTTTTTTGAACATGGTTTATACCAAATTTTAATGGAGAAATTATTTTACATATAAAATTTTGCACTTTTATAAATTATATTTTACAAAATAAACATTATTTTTTAAAGCATAATATCACAGTTTACTTTGGTTAAATTTTGGGTATTTTTCTAATGAGTTTCATTTTTGGTGAATAGTAATGTGACTGTTGGAATAATAATGTGACCGTTAAGAATATTAATGTATCAATTATTACAATAAAATCACATATTAAAGTATAAATAATTTTTATTCATCTTATAAATGGTAATATGATATAGTTATAACATTGTATAAGTAAATAAATATTTTTAAAATTACTAATTAAGTGTTGGTATTTTTGTAAGTCATAAATATTTAATTACAATATTATAATTAATAAAATGATTTAAAATAAAATTTATAAAATGTATTCATAAATTAATATTTATTTGTCTTATTATTTTAGGTTATTTTTATTAGACCTTGTTTAAATTTTAATAGTGTTATACAATCAGTAATAAATTTAAAATCTATATTTTTCGAGTAAATGATGATTTTACTAAAAATTAAATTTATCCTATTTAAAAAATTATTTTCATAAAATGGAGTGATTTTTTAAATTATACACATAAAAAAATGGTAAGGGTGATTTTAATGGATATTTCTAAAATACTTGAAGTTTTGGTGAATAGTAAGATACAACAATTTACGATAAATGATAAATACATGAATTATTGAGTCATGAATGATGTATAGATGATGTAGACATAATTATTTAGAAATAACATGCACTCATAACTTTATTTAGTCATAATAATAAAAAATATTTATATCCTTGAGAAATAATAATAAACAATTGATTAAAATATTCTAAAACACCCCCTCCTCCACTATAAATACCACCCATCACCACCTCTTCTCTTCACCCTTTCCAAGATTTGAGCCCTGTAAAATTTCTACCCAATACCATTTAAAATTCCCTCCCCAAAATATATGAGATCTTGGTCTCATAAAAAGGATAAAACCAATCCCTTTAAATAGGTTTTCAAGTAGGATAATTCAAGAGGTAAAAATCCTCTTCCTTTTCCTTTTATTTTGTTATCAATATCTTTTCTTTTTTTATTATATCATCACCTCTCTTGATAAAAATTTATTTATAACTCCATTAACTCAAATATAATGTAATTTTATTATTCTTATGTAATTATCCATAATCAAATCCCTCCCCCACTCTCTCTTATTCAAAAAATGGAAAGATCATACGTGAGGTGTTGTTTAATCACCTTCAAGGATGATATGTTTTAATTTTCCTTCATCTCCTTAAAGGTTGGTCATAAATCAATTATAATGGTTTATAAATATTTTAAAATTTATATCATAAACCTTTTTATGTTTTGTATGTAACATATTTACAAAATACTAAATGATAAAACAATACGATTTCTTTATGAACAAAAAACCGTCTTAATAATCTAAATGATTATCACTAATGTATTATATAATGATTCATCATCATACCATATAAAAATGATATATATAAACATTTAAACTACTATAATTTAATTATAAACATATAATTCCAATTTTTTATAATTATATCCATTTTACATGAACTTTATTACTTATAAATAAGAGATCTGGTCATGAAAACCAAGGAAAAAACGCTCATGAATGATAAATATATACCTTATAACTTATAAAAAAGACCACAAATGAAATTAAATAAAATTATAATAAATAAAATATATTTATAAACTTTTCTTAATCAATTAATTAATTAATGTATTTAATATGACTATCCAGGACCTTAAAGTCAAGTGCATAACACTTTCAGACGTAAGGTATGGGTTTCTTCTTGAACCTCCATTTTTTATCCGGGTTATGATTTATCCCTCTATAAACGAATGTAATTCTTCATTATTTTTATATAATTCTTCTAAATTATATTTATGAATTCAAAAATAATTTTTCTATATTAGTTCATATTTCGTTTATAAGAAATACATGTTTTTTTCCAGGTTCAATCCTCAATTCTTTCCGATACGCAAGCCCCATTAAAAGGAATGTATTGATTTATTACCCATTTTAAAGTATCATGCACAATATATTTTGAGACACCATTATTTTTATAAAATCAAAAACTTTGTAATGAAAAACTATATTTTTTCATTTCTTGTTTTATAAAAACAATCATGACAAATAAAAATTATTTTTCCATAAGAACCCTTGTTTGCAAAGTAAAAGGAGTATTTCTATCAAGAATTCCTTGATGATGTTATTGGAGTATTTTAATATATTTTAACGCCTCTATTGATTATTATTATTTATTGAGAGTTATATATTATGTATATAATCTAACATATTTTATTAAATTGCTTATGATCAGTTTTACTATAGATGTGGTATCTTCATACCATTCACCATAATACTCAGAATGGTTATTGATTATGTTTATAGATTGGGGAAAGTTATTTAAAATTTAATATGTATATGATGTTTATGTTTAACCCCATTTATAAAATGGATTAATTTGACTTATAAATTGATGTGTGGGCCCCACTATAGCTCCTATATGTATCGATAGTTCTCATGAAACAAAACAGAAATGGATCTTGGATGAGGCATTAACTATTTTTTAAATGTCTTGGATGAGGCCTTGATGATATGTTTTAGATGTCCAAAATTATGAATTACCTCATTAAGATATTATTAATTGATAAATCATGTGATTATTAAACTATTATAATAACTGTGGTTACATTTCATGTGATTATTTATATGGTATTCTTTATTCATCTTTTATTCTTTCTATATTATGCTCAAGTTTATTTTCCAATAGCATGAATTTTTAGTCATTCACCTGGGATTATTTTTTATATTAGCTTACATAGTATTACTTACCCTTACTGATAATATTATATCACCCATTTTTTATGTTTTATTTTTCCTCAAGATGCGAAGATGTATATTTTTAATGAATTGTAGGGATAATCTAGGATTTATGGGTGTTTCCAATGGAGTTTTTATGTTGTTTTTCCTTTCAAGGTGTAATGTAAAATTGATGCATGTAATATGGATTCCAAAACCAATAAAATGATCTATGCTTTAGAAATCAAGTATTGTATCCATTCCAATGTAATAAAGTAAGGCACCAGCTCTGAGCTACTGGGGTTTGGGTCTTTACAGTTGGTATTACAAAAAGTTTACTAGATACCTTAGAAGCTAAATTTAGAAAACTTAGATTTGGGAACATAAAAATAATATATACATTGAGTATATGAATAGAAGAAAATCCTATAATTTTAGTATGGTAGATATTATCTAGATTTTTCTAGAAATACATCCTTTTCTGAATACTGTAGGTGTATGTGGTTCTCGCACATATGTACCTAGGGGTAACAACTCTGACAAGGTGTCCCCGACCCGACTCGGGGTAACTTAGTACATGAAAATGAGCCTTATTGTGCACCTGGTTTGACAATCTTGTGGGATATGATTAAGGAAATTCACATTTTCTTTACAAACCATTATGAAGGATTTAAAAGTAAATATGTCCCTAAAGAAACAACGTTTACGATTCTGAGATTAGCTATGCATAAATTTTTCAATTTTTGTTATGTATTTCAATTTTTTTGGGATTATACATTATGTTTCATAATTTTATGATCTAATATAGTGTATTAAATTATTTTTAAATGTATCATAGCATAAGAAATGAAAACCAAATCAATGCACATAATCCAAAGAGTAAGAATGATCATTTCTTCGATGGGTTTAATCCAATATTTTAAAGGGAAGTAGTCTCCAAAATATTCTCATTATATGAGGAGAAATTATATTATTCTAACAAAATAGAGAAATAATTATCAAAGTCTTATAGAATCAAAGGGAAGCAAGATAAGAAGAAGATATATTGAAAAAAGTCAGATAAAGGGAAGAATGTAAAGAAGTATTTTCCCACATGTGATAATTGTGGAAGGAAACACCCTGGTATATGCTTAAGAGGTAAAGGATTTTTCTTCAAGTTTGGAGAAAAATCCACCATGCTCATAATTTCAAGATAAGGAAATATTTTTTCAATATTCAATGCTTTATATTTAATAATATGGGGCACTACGAAAATGAATGTCCCAAACATCGAGGGAATATAGCTCAGAAGAAGCAAAGGGATCATGGTGAATATTACACTACTACATAAAAAAAAGATAAAAGATTAATATATCTGTGTTTTTGGATTCAAGAATTATGTTGTGATATTCTAGTAATAATAATCTTGAAATATATTTGGATTTTACTATAGTACTTCCTATTTAAGTATTTGGAAGCATATGTTAAATGGTACTAAGAAAGGGATTTAGTAGCAAGTGAAACATTTGGGAAAATACACGGTTAAGGGAAAGATAACCCTTAATGTGTTCCTATTGGTGAATAGATTTTTATGGGAATGTATTGGTGACCAAGAAATTGGTTAGTGATTTTATGGTTTATGCTATTTTTCAAGGTTTATTAAATGTTTGGATATATGGAATGCATTTCACAACATGGCATTTTAATCTTGGAAGAATGAATGTTTTAATAAAGTTTTAAAGGATATTAAGGTATTCATATATTTAGTATTTGACATTGAGATCTAAATTATTTAGGGAAATATTATGGAAATTTACTAGCCATCCTTATAATTGTTTTGGTTATTTAATGTGGACAGACATTTTTTAGATGAGTCTTAAGATTAAGTACCTCTAGGATAGATCAAGTTAAACATTGGAAATTATTTTTCATTAATAAAATGTGATAAAATTCTTGTTTTAGTAAACACTTAAAGGTTTAAGTAATCACTTAATGACCATATGATTCATTAAAGTGCTTCAGGCATGAAAAATTTATCTTGAACATTCTTTTCCAAGTGTAAGGAATGATGTAAAAATATATTGAATCATAACCAAAGGATGATATTATGCTTATAACATGAAAAGTAATCAAGTAAGTTTAATTTTCAAGTTATTATATAGATATTAAAAAAATCCCTCAAATAAAGAAAAATGATTTTGAACAAAACATTTATCCATGTACTTTTGTAATAAATCATTGGTCTTTTAACTGATCACTCATTTACGAATTTTTGATTGATAAATTTCTAATGAAAATATTCTCCATCACTCTCCATCAAAAATTTTTGGTTATATTATTATTCCATGTCTATATTTTCACTTCTCACTAATGTTTTCCTACCCAAAATCATAGTTTTGTGGTGACCTTAACATTTCCAATTCCCTATTATTAAGAGGATATTTTATTAACCCTATTTCTAATGTGGGTTTCCCACAAAGGAATTTTGAAGCATCAACCATTGATTTTTTAAGAACAAATTCAAATTTAGAGGATGTAATTTATTATAGGAGGGGAGAATGTTACACCGCAAGATTTTACGGTATTCATCTTTTTAAATTTAACTTCTTTAAAAGCTTAAGATATTAAAAATGATTAAATATTAATATTTAATTACTATAAATATCTATTAGATGTTGGGAATGGATATAATTAATGAAATTAAGTAAATTATAAAAAATTATATATTTCACATGTTTATAAAATTAATTCATTAGTTACTTATTAATTAGAAATGAAAACCAGTTTAACATAATTGATATATTTTTATAAAAACTTTTTTTATGCCGCCAATGACATTTTATATTAATAAATTAAACACCTTTAGATAAATATATTAATTAAATTTATATATTATATATTCAATAAAATATTTTTACATGCATCCAAAATATTTTTAGAGGCATAATATAGGAATAAATTCAATTTTACATATTAGAAGGCCATATTTTTCTATATGTGGTTTTTACCACCTTTAATGGAGAAGTTGTTTTAAATATAAAATTTTACACTTTTATAAATTATATTTGAAAAAATAAACATTATTTTTGAATACATAATATCAAAATTTACTTTGGTCAAACTCTTGATATTTTTCTAATAAGTCTCATTTTTGATGAATAGTAATGTGACTGTTGGAATAATAATGTGACCGTTAAGAGTTGTAATGTATCAATTAGAATAATAACCGAACCTATTATAGTATAAATAATTTTTTTTCATCTTATAAATAGTAATATTATATAGTTATATCATAGTAGAGGTAAATTAATATTTTTAAAATTATTAATTAAGTGCTGGTATTTTGTAAGTCATAAATATTTAATTACAATTTTATAATTAATAAAATGGTATAAAATAAAATTAGTAAAATGTATTAATAAATTAATATTTGTTTGTATTATAATATTATGATAATTTTATTAGACCTTATATAATTTTGTAGAGTGTTATAAAATGTGTTATAAATTTTAAAAATATATTTTTTTGAGTAAATGATGTTTTTAATTAAAAATTAAAAATTTCAAATTTAAAGAGATATTTTTATACAATGAAGTTAATTTTTGAATTCTACACATCTAAAAGTGGTTAGGGTTACTTTTTTTTGGATTTTTCTAAATGACTTGAATTTTTGGTGAAAAATTAAATATAATAATTTACGATAGATGTTAAATACATGAATTATCGAGTCATGGATGATGTATGGATGATATCTGCATAATTATTTATAAATAAAATTAACCACTCTATTTATTAATAATAATAAAAAATATCAAATTTCTTGATCCAAAATAATAAAAAATTGAATAAAATATTTAAAAAACACCCCTCTCCTCCAATATAAATATCACCCCCACCACCTCTTGTCCTCACAACTTCCAATCTTTAAGAATTTTCCAATTTCTACACAATACTATTCCAAAGTCCCAACCCCAAATCAAAGAGATCCTTTTCTCATAAAAATACCAAAACAAATCCCCTTAAGTAGGCTCTCATGGAGGAGAATTTAAGAAGTAATCATCCTATTTCATTTCCTTTTATTTTATTTTCAAGATCTTTTCTTTTATTATTATCTCCTCCACTCACGTCATCGAAATGGATTTATAAGTATAGTACCCTAAATATAATATAATTTTATTATTCTTATATAATAATCCATTATCAAAAACCTTCCCCCCTCTCTTATTTTAAAAATGGAAACGTCTTCCTTGAGGTGTTGTATTATAGCCTTGAAGGATAAAAAGTTTTCATTTTCCTTAAACAAATTTTATGATGTACATAAATCCATTATAATGGTTGAGAAATATTTTAAAATTTATGTTATAACCCATTTTATGTTCTATATGTTACATATTTAAAAAATATTAAATTATAAAAAAATGAGTTTGTTATGATAAAAAACCACTGTAATAATCTAAACAATTATCACTAATGTATTATCTAATGATTCACCATAATTATATAAAAATAGATATATATAAACATTTAAACCTTTTTATTTTAATTAATAACATATAATTCTAATTCTATAGAATTATATCTATTTTACATTATCTTCACTACTTATAAATAAGCGAAATGATCATGAAAACCAAGGAAACGAACGCTCCCGAACGATAAAGATGTATCATATAACTAATAAAAAAGACCATAAATTAACTTAATTAAATTTTAATAAATCAAATACATGTATAAATGGTTTTAAATTAATTAATTAATGTATTTAATTTTATTAGTTAGGACATTGAGGTCAAGTTCAGAACACTTTTGAACATAAGGTAAGGGTTTCTTCCTGAATCTCCATTTTCATTCGGGTTCTGATTTCTCCCTATATACACTAATTTAATTATTAATTATTTAAATATAATGATTATATATTATATTTATATATTCAAAACTCAAGTTTCTAGATCATTTCATCTTTCGTTTATAATAAATACATTTTTTTTCAAGGTTCCCTTCTCAATTTTCCTCGATATATAAGCCTAATTAAAAGGAATGTCTCGATTTCTTAACCATTTTCCAGTATCAACCATATTTTGTTTCAAGACACCATTATTTTTATAAAATCACTAAATTTTTCATGAAAAACTATATTTGTTCATTTATGGTTTTATACAAAAAATCATAACAATTAAAAAATGATTTTTCCAAAAGAACTCTTCTTTACAAAGTAAAATAAGTATTTCTATCAAGAATTCATTTATGATTTTATGGGAGTATTTTAATCTATTTAAAAAACTATATTGAATATTATTATTTATTGAGAATGATATCTTATGATTATCATCTACCATATTTTATTAATTTTTTATGATCATTTTGATTGTGGATGTGCTATATTGATACCATTCACCATACTACTTAGAATGGTTATTGATTATGTTCATAGATTGGGGAAAGTTAATTACATTTCTTATGTATGTGATGTTTATGTTTAAGAAAATCATATGATAAATGAATTAGACTTAGAAAGTTATGGGTGAGTCCCACTATATCTCCTCGATGCATCGGTAGGTCTCATGAGACAAAACAAAAAAGGATTTTAGCCGAGGCCTTAACAATTTATTTTCAGATGTATTGGTTGAGGCCTTGACGATATGTTTTAGATATCATTCATTCTGTATTCCATCATTATAACATTAATAATTGATAAATAATGTTATTATTAAATTAATATAATATCCATGGTTATGTTTCATGTGATTATTTATATGGAATTATTTATTCAAATTTTATTCTTTCCATATTATGATTGAGTTTATTTTCTAATAGAATATATTTTTAGTCATTCACTACGCCTAATTATTTATATTAGCTTTAAATGTATTACTTAACCTTAACGAGTATCAGATATCACCCCTTTATTATGTTTTATTCTTCCCCAGGATGTGAAGATACAAATTATGAATGACTTACAGGGTTAATCTAGGAGTTATGGATGATTCTAATGGAGATTATATGTTATTTTTCCTTTTAAATTATAATGTAAAATTCATGTATATAATATGGCTTCAAAAAATACTAAACTAATTGGTTCATTAGGATTCGATTCATGTATCTATACCAATTTCATAAAGTAAGGCACCTACTCTAGGCTACTGGGGTCTGGGTCATTAAAATTAGTATTAGAGAAAGTTTAGTAGAAACCTTAAAAGCTAGATTTAGAAAAAATTGATTAATTAAAACAACACTAAGATATACTTTAAGGTTATAAATAAAAGAAAATCATAATTTTTTTTGCAATTTATAGGTTATGTAGATCTTTTTAGCAATATATCCATGTTTGGATACTAAAAGTGGACGTGGATCTGATATAGATGTACCTAGGGGTAACAACTCCGACAAGGTGTCCCAGGCCTGACTCAGGGTAACCTGGTGCACAAAAATAGGCCTTACTACACACCTGGTTTGAAACTCATGGGGGTTATTCTTAATATAGTTAATATTTTCATTACAATCCATTATGATGAATTTAAAAGTAAATATGTCCCTAAAGAAACAATGTTTATGATTATGAAATTAACTACACATAAAAGTTTCAATTTATGTTATGTATTTAATAAGTTTTGGTATTATACATTATATTTCATAATGTTATGATATAATATATTGTATTCTGTTATTTATAAATGGATCATATCCGAACAAATGGGAACCACATCAATGCCCACAATCAAAAGAGTAAGAATGATCGTTTCTTCGATGGGTTTAAGACAATCTTTTGAAGGGAAGTAGTCTCCAAAATATTCTCATCATATGAGGAGATAATATCAGGTTCTAAAAAGATAGATAAATAATTAACCAAGTCTTATGGAATCAAAGGGAATAAATAGAAGAAGATAAAATATGAGAATGGGATAGATAAAGGGAAAAAGGTAGATAATAACTTTCCCACATGTGATAATTGTGTAAGGAAACACCTTGGTATATGATTAATTGGTAAAGAATTTTTCTTAATGTGTGGAAGAAAAGACCACCATAATCATAATTTCAAGAGAAGGAAATAATTTTACAATATTCAATTCTTCAATTATAATAATACAAGGCACTACATAAATGAATGTCCCAAGCATCAAGGGAATATAGCTCAGAAGAAGAAAATGGATCATGGTAAAGCTTACACTACCACCTCAGACAAAGAGAAATGATTAATATATCTGTGTTTTTAGATTCAAGAATTATATTATGATATTTTTTTATAATAATCATGAAATATATAAGTATTTTATTAAAATAATTCTTTTTAAGGATTTGAAATCATATGTTAAATGGTATAAAAAAAGTGATTCAGTAGCAAGTGGAACATTTGAGAAAATATATAGTTGAGGGAAAGATAATCGTTATTTCATTCATAATGATTAAGGTATTATTATGATAATGTATTGGTGACCAAGAAATAGGTTAGTTATTTTATATTTTATTCTATATTTTCAAGGTTTATTACATTGTTGGATTTAAATAATGTATTTGAAAACCTGTGATTTTACTCTTGGAAAAATGCATTTTTTCATAATTTTTAAAATATTCTAAGGTATTCATATATTTAGTATGTGAAATTAAGATCTAAATTATTTGGGGAAATATTATGGAAATTTAGTGACCATCCTTATAATTTTTTTTTTCATTGAATGTGGACAAACATGTTTTAGATGAATCTTAAGATTAACTACTTGTGAAATGGATCAACTTAAACTTTTTAAATTATTGTTCATTAATAAGATGTGCTAAAATTATCAGTTTAGTGAATATTTAAAGGTAGAAGGAATGAAATATAAACTATATTATTATTTAAAGTGCTTCAGGTATGAAAATTCATCTTGAACATTCATTTCTAGGTGTAAGTAATGTTGTGAAAATAGATCAAATCACAACCAAATGATGAGATTATGCTTATAACATGGAAAATAATGAAGTATGTTTAATTTCTCAAGTAATTATCTAGATATTAAAAAATCCCTCAAATATATGAAAAATATTTTGGAACTAAAACATTATCCATGTACTTTTATAAGAAATCAATGGTCATTTAACTGATCCCAAATTTATGGATTTGTGATGGTAACTTTCTAATGAGCATGTTCTCTATCACTCTCTAACAAATCTTGATGGTTGGATTCTTCTTCCAAATCCATATTTTCACCTCCTACTAATGTTTTCCTAACCAAAATCCTAGATTTTTGTGATACTTATGAAATAATTATACTTTTTTAATGATCATATTATATCTACCCTCTTAGAATCCAACCATTGGAAAATGATGACATCAACTGTTTATACATGTGGACCACCACCTCCACGAAGTGATGTGATTAATTTATCATTTCTTTTTTATTTGGATGGTAATAGGGGTTAATTTAATGAAAATATATGATATATATGATATAATAATTATTATGTAAATGTGATTTATTATTTACCTTTATTTCATTCCATTCATCAAAAAATGATAACATCATTCATGCATACATATGACCTACAATTTCCATGAACGATATAATTCATTTTCTATAACTACCATTATAGATGAATATATATACATATAATGAATATATATGATATAATAATAATGTATGTGATTATATTACAAAATTTTAATATATTTAATTTTATTATATTGGAGTTTAGAAGGCTTTTGAAGTAGGTGGAACTCAAGGTAAAGGATTTTTGTCTCTCTTTTATTTCTATGGGACACATGACTTAAACATAAATTTTTTATTTTTTTTGGTGTATATAATGATCATTAATTTATTTTATGATGATTATTATGAAAATTGAATGGATTTATAGATCAATTTAAGGCTATTTATTTCATGGGACTTATGATTCAAAAGTTACCAATGTGGTAAGGATTTTATGTAGCAATATAATTGTTTATCAATATTGTTTATGATGATTAAATATTACAAAATATCTATCAATAAACTTATTAATTTTATTATAATATATCTATTTCTTTAAAATACATGTTTTCCTTTCATTTTCCTCACCTTAAGTACTCAAGAGGCCCAAAATATGTTTTTAAGGAAGAATGCCTTTATTTTTCTCTTTGATCAAAAAACCTTTTTATTATATATCCAGGTTTTATAAAAATGTTTTAAACAAGGTTTATAATATTCTAATATTAATTTTTAAATTCATTCTTACCCAGGTTTTAATTTTTACAAATGGATGAAAAATATTATTCTTATTATTTTCTGAATGAGGTACTTTATGATTTTTTACAAAGTGTAAATGAATGTTTTATTTTAACTTATATAGAATGAACATAATTAAACACCATAATTATAACTAAATTGTTTTAATTTTCCTTTAAATTTTTTTGTGGTTATTTAAAAAAATGTTTTCCATAATATTTTGGAAATTTTTAGATTTTAAATAAGTGATTTCAAAACGGAAAGGTTATTTTACTCAAGAAATGTTCTAATCAATATTTCAAAATAATTTTCCATATAATATGGAATCTTTTAATATAAATTTATCCTTAATAGGTTTGTGATCTAATGATACCATCCTTATTATTTCTCTTTATGGTTTATATTTATGATGATAATATTTTAATGAAACCCATTCCTTTTCCATGATTCATGCTATGATGAAATGTTTATGAAAACCATTTATTTTCATGGGTTTTTATATGATGAATTTTTTATAATCATATAGAACATATATTTATGATTTTTATTATGTGATGGGTGATATCTATTTCTACCTCCAATGCATTTGGAAATGATTAATGTTTTATGAGCTAAAAGGGTACATGAGAGGTTATCTTAAGCTTAAAATAGGGTATACAAGAGGTTATCCCAAGCCTAAAACTAGTACATGAGTGGTTATCCCAATACTGACATGTTATAAATGTCTTGGTGGGTAGATTTAAAATAAGGTTTTATATGATTATGTGTATTTCATAATTCAATATATTATTCTAATGTTATACTCTCATGGATCATGTTTTTTGATTTCTCTATGATTAATGTCTTATGAACTGCCAAGATTTATACCACGACTCGATATTATGATCTATGATATAAAGGGAATGGATTTAAAATGTTGAACTCATATTCTATAACCCTTATTACCATTTTAATATTATGTGATCATAAATATCTCCATTTTTTACCCTTACTGGGCATTATATCTCACCCTTTATTATGTTTCAATTTCTTAGGTTATGAAGAAAGGTATTATGTATGATATTTATAAGAAGGGTGCTAGTTAAGAAGAACTAAGTGGGAGACAATATAGTTTAGTTATGAACAGGTTATTTATGTATCCAAGTCTCCAAAGGCAGTAGAGCTATATGATTATAGCATTGATCTTCTTGTTATGTAAAGAATATTCATCTAATAAGATGTGATATCTATGTATGAAAAGTATGGGTTGTTATAAATTGTGAATAACTAAGTGGTATATGATGTAGATATTTTTTAACCATGTTTTTTATGTATCCATGTTTCTAAAGACACTATACCTATATGATTTTGGAATTGGTAATAATTTTATGTACTAAATATTCATCTAATGAGATGTAATATTTGCGTTTGAAAAGTATGTTTCGCTATAAATAATATTTATCATAGTGACTAATAGTAGTTTTTATTAAAATATATATATATATATATATATATATATTGAAATTTGAACACATCCAAAATCAAATGGTATCATTATAATATTTAATTAAAAGTAAATAATAAAATATAGTTTTTTAGTAAAACAAAATATAATTTAGACTTTTGAAAATTGATTTATAGTTTTATAAATTAAGTTTATTATTTTAAAATGAATTATTTTACTCATTGAATAAATTTTAATTCATAAAAAATATTTTATAAATTATTTAGTTATATTTACATCATAATGATACCACAAAACATACCCTATATGCAAAAAAATAATTTTACTATTGAAAAAAATTCATTTTTTAATACAAAATCTAAAAAATAAATATAAGATAATTTTAATGTTTTGATTCCAAAAAGTGTATCCATTTTATTAAAATAGATTCCTAAATTAAGTAAATATAATACTTAAATTTTAATGTGAAAATTAATTTTTTACCAAATAAATAAAAAGATACCTATCTGAAATTTACACTTATAAAAACTTTAAGTCATACAATTTGTGATATCATTTTCTAGTTTTATAATATTTATATTCATTTTTTTATTCATTGTAAATATTTATTATTAGATATTTAACTATTACCAATAGTTTGGTTACTTTTCTAATAACCTTCTACCATTATAATGGTCACATAATACTTATACTTTTTATAAATACCTATCATTTCTTTTATTCATCATTTATTAAATTTTCTATGAAAGTTATTATTTTTAAATTAAAATCATATTTCTAATGTTTTTTTCTTTTTAATGTATTTTTCATGTGACTAATATTTCTAGGAGACCATAAGATTATAAATTTCTAAATTATTCTCATGTTATATATTGGGTTTTATCATTCCATTTCACTATTTTTAATTATTTTGGTTGTATTTATACTTTGTATATAAGGATTTATGTTAAAGAAATAAAATAATGATTTATTATTTATGTGTTTCCATTTATTTATTTACTATATTTCCTTGTACTTGAATTAATATTTTATATACACACATGTATTTAATAAAGTAAACTAATTAATCAAAAAATATTTATTAAAATTATAGGTTCATTGAAAAAGAAAGAAAATTAATTTAACCTTTAATAATATTTTCATTGAATATTTGGGACGTTATAGTAAGGAATTATCAATGAGACATAAATGATTCGTCAATAGATAATAAAAAAGTGAGGGAAATGGCCATGAGAGAAATGGAATAAGATCTTAAAATCATAAGAAGCGACTATGAGGAATGAAAGAATAATCATATATCAAGACTTCAATTCTGTAAAAGGATGATCCTAAAAACCAAAAATATACCAAGGTGTAAGGGTGTGAAATCATAAGGTAATATTCATAATCCATAATGACATAAAATATAAATGTGGCGCATGTATAATCAAATAAAATAATATTATATTTTAAGGATCCTTACCAATACCATCTTAATATAGTAAACAAAGCTAATTTCATCATGTGTATTCATAATATTATGAATAAATATAACTAAATCATGTATATGAATAACATAAAAATATTTACCCATTAAATTTTAGTGATATATAATTATATTCCCATCTTTCACATATTGATATATAAATACTTATCTGTTCCACACAAATATAAAAAGAATGCTAAATCTATAAAAATCAAAACATGATTAATCCATGGAAATGAAATGGGCATTGAAAAAAATAAAGTGTCTATCTAGGTAATTAACCTTAAATTAGTGTAGTAAAGTATATAGTGTTCACACCATATAAAATAAAGCAATGTACAATAAATTCAATAGTTTTCTTCAGTCAATCAAATGATATGTCCATCTAGATGAACAACCTTAAATTTTAAGAAGGAAATATATGGTATGTACAATGGAAAAGTATTTATATACAAATTATATTTATGAATATTTGATGATAAGTTAAGATAGAGATAGTGGTAGATCACTCCTCTGATAGTTATTTTATTTCAACAATATCATGAATATATAAGAATTTTGATAATGAATAAAAAAGATATTTCTTTATTATAAAACTTATAAATAAGTATGATGTGAGAGAATATAACATAATTAAATTTAAAATTGTGGAATTTAATAGGGTATTAACATATATACAAAATCATTCATAGGAAATGTTGATATATTTAATAATAATTAAAAGTGATGTTAAAACATCACTTTCAAGAAAAAATATGTAAAGAATATAATATTTTCACAAAATCTTGTCTTAAATATGTCTTAAATAAAAAATAGTTTCATTGAAAATAAACCTTGATAAGAAAGAGTAGAAAATGTAAGAGAAGTCATGAAAGGATCTTTCTTAAGCTCGATTGATGTTTTATTCAAAATAATGATATAATTCACTTTCAATATCATTTCCAAAAATTTTCAAAAATAATTTTTAAATATTTATTCTAAATATAAAATTTCAATATAAAGAAACCTTTAAAATAATAAAGTTAAAGTAGATGAAACTTTGAGTGGAAGAAATTATATAAAAGTTAAAAGAAATATATTTTCAGTATTTATGTTATATTTTGAAAAATTCCACAATGATGGATACCATTAAAAAACTATATTTTAAATAAAATTAAAGGAAAAATGTGAGGTATAGTATAAGATACATATTTTTCTTTAAAAAGAAGAAAAATAATGATTTTTGGTAAGAAAAAATTTGGATATGGAAGAGAATTATCCAGAATAACGGGTCAAAGTTTTCTTTTATAATATTATATTTTATGATTTAATAGTAAAGGAGTTTATGAGATGGAAATGCAAATTTCCTAGGAAAAATAGGATATACACTAGTTGTGAGAAAAAGTATAGAACATAAGAAATGATTAAAGAAGGAAGAACATAAATCAATGAAAGGATACCAAGTTCATGAAACCCCTTACGATTTTTTTAATATATAAATCAAAAGAAAGTTATAGAGATTACATGAAATGAAATTGTAAATATCATTAATTAAAATCAAATTTTTATTAAATATATAAATGGGGTAGTATATACACAATATAAAATAAAATAGGTGTAGAATATGAAACATATATAAAATAAAGGAAATTGAGATTAAAATACACAATGTAAGGTATAAACTATGAATATATGAAAGAACTAAAGAGAAAATAAATAAATCAAAAATAAATATAAAATAGTAAGTTATAATTTCATGTATTTTGAGAGAAGGCATTATAGGTAAGAAAGAAAATAGATAAGATATATATGAGAATAATAGAGATTTGGAAAGAAACCCTTACCTTGAGTCCCAACTCACTTCACATATCATCTAAAATATTTAAAAATAAAATTATATTTATCAAATTACTTGATTAAAAACATTATTCATGTTTATTTTTTATTATTCTTATTCATTATTATCCATTTATTATTTTATTTATTTTCATTAATTTTTTTTGAGATTTCTTAGTTTATAGTTTCACAAATACTTTGAAATAATGGTAATGGTTAAATTTTCTTATACAATAGATCCATAAGTTCTATAAGTGTCAAAGTATTTTTTTAATTTCATTCTTTAAGTAAAGGAGATCAATAGTTTAATATATAGTTACAAAACATAAAAGTTTTTGAGAAAGTTTGTTTTATATTCTGAAACTACCCATAATGATTTATATTTAATATTATTAATAAATTTCATATTTTTTCATTCCGAAATTTTTATCATAACTTAATTTTATTATTAATATTACAATAATACTTCTTAAACATTCTTAAAACATAAAATAAAAGGTTGTAATGATTTTTTTAACTCACGAAGGTGGTATAAACCTACCATGGCGTGAGAGGTGTTTTTAAGAGAGTTTAAAAGAAGAGAAAAAATAAATATTTTAATTTCATAAATAAGTTATATTATTTTTTAATTAAAATTTAATTATTACTTAAATCATAGAAGGGGTAAGAGGTGGAAAGAAATGAAAATTCATGGGATTTTAAGCCCTTCCCTTTCTTTTCGAGATGCCTCCTTTAGAGACAGTTTTATACCTTCCCAAGAATGTGTCTAAAAGGGTTTAAAAAGTTATTTCAGTAGATATTTTTCAAAGGATACAATATTTCAATTGAGGATAAATGGGCAGAGATGAGGTATATTTATACCAAAGGGATGGATGAATCTTTAAATAAAATATTAAATAATTTATTATTTTTTATCAAGACTAGGAATAATGTTTATTCATTTTAATAATAATAGTGTTTAATTAAGAGAATATATTTTGTTGAAATTTTTAAACATCCAAAGTTTAATGGAATTATTGGAATATTTAATTAAAAATAAATAATCAAATAATGTTTTTTATTAGAATACTAAAATTTAGAATTTTAAAATTGATTTATATGTTAGGAAATTAGAGTTATTATTTTTAAATATATAATTTTACTCATTAAATTAATTTTCCTTTATATTAAATTTATTATAATTTATTGAGTAATTACAATATCATAATGATGACATAAACTTACTCTATAAACAAAATCTGTATTTTTTTTACCATTCACCTAATACTAATCCTTTTCAAAGAAGTATAGAAAATTCATCTTTAGTTAATTTTGATATGGTGATCCTAGAAATTATTTCTATTTTATCATAATAAGATTTTAAATTAGGTAATTATAATATTGAAATTTTAACAGAAAAGATAATGATTTACTAAATACGTTAAAACAAACAATATTAAAATTTACACTCATACAAGATTTAAGTTACATAATTTTGAGAAATCATTTCATGATACTATACTATTAATATTTAATTTATTTATAGTAAATACTAGTTATTTAACATTTTACTGCTCACTATAGCTTGGTTACTATTCTAATGGTCATTTACTATTCCAACAATGAGATAATTATTTTACTCCCTATAAATATATCTTATTTATTTAGTAATCTTTCACTCATTTTCTATCAAAGTTATTTACATTTCATTTACACAATTCCAATACTTTTTAATTTTATTCCTTTCATAATTGTCTTCATGAAAGTGGTATTTCTAGGAGACCATGACCCAATAAATTTCCAAATTTTTGTTGCATTATTTACTTTTTTGTCCCATTATATATGTTTTAACCTTATGTAATGTATTAATACCTTTTTTATAATGATTTAGAGTGAAAAAATAAAATAATGACCGTCCATTTACATTTTATATCTTACTTATTAATGATATTAATTTATATATATGAATTAATATCTTATGGAAAATCATGTATTCCTTAAAGAAAACTAATATACAATTAAATTTGAGGTTTATACCAAAATAAAAACTAAATAAATTTATTTTATATTTTCATATGTAATTTAATGGAGAAAATTTATAACAATATTTATTAAAAATATAGGATGTTACAGTTAGGAAAGTAAGTACATTAAGAATAGGGAACACAAGGGCCAATAACGGGGCTTTGGGTTAGTGTTGGGGGGGGGGGGTGATCAGGCTTCTAGGTATAGGTGGTAGATAATCACAGTGTTAGGAATGGTAGTGTGAAAACTATTTTATAGATAAATTTTTAACATTTAAAAAGGATAGATTTTAGTATCATAATATGGAACTAGTGGGGAAAATTGTAGCAGAACTAGGGGTCTGGATGTAACAACAATGGTGAAACCATTCTAATAAGACAAGTTTGAAAGGGTAGAGAGGTGTTTTTTAGATACATGCATTGTTCACCAAAAGATACTACACAGTTGGTGTATTAGTGAGAATCTAGTCATTAAATTGATCATGAAATGGATGACCATGAAGATAAAAATGTGGTGTAGTTGAAAAAAATATATAGCTACTATAAATCTCATATATAAATATATGGATGGGGTCACTTGTGCTAGTATCAGCGGGTCAATGGTTTTAATTGAACTAAAGTTTGATTCTTATTTCTCATGAGTACTATTACAAATTTTGGCATTTGTAACTTATTTAGGATTTTTATTATTCTCTTCTTCAATTAAAATGTCACACTATTTCCCATATATTAGGAATTATTCCACATCACTTAATTTATAGTGTTTCATCTGTGAGTTTATATTTAATGTTTTATGTTCATTCCAATTTGGGAGTGAGTTGAGGGTTTCATTATGAATATGTTCAGTGCATATATGGGGTGTTCTATTTCTTAGTTTTTAATACACCAACATCAGGTGTTTCCATGTTTTGGATGTTTTGGATCGCAATATTGGTTCTGAAAATTTATTCTTGATCATGGTATTTCAACATAATATGTGGAATAAAATATTAGTTATAAGGTTAGATCTAAGTAAAATAAGAATATCAGGACATGATTCAAAGTCTTTTTAGAGCCCAATGGGTAAATTATAGAAACTATTTTCTTATCCTTTAAATTTTTGTTATAATTGGAGCTATTATTCAAAAGTATGGTGTTGGAAGATAAAAAGGTTTGACTAGATAAGTTCAATGGGACATATATTAGATTCTAGATGATAAATATAAGGACCTAGCCTTAAACATTACATAAGATTGAATTAAATGAATAATTCACATTGAGGATCTTTTTAGGTTTAGAGTTTTAGAGAATTAGGACATAACTATTACATCTCAAAAAAATTACAAAGTAGACACTTCTACCCAGTATGCATTTTTTTTACAAAACATGAACTCCTAAAAAAAGTCATGTCTAGTTCCATGTATAAAACAACATGAATTTTTCCTTGATCCCATCCTTGACCCTATTCCACATTATGTCCTATGAAAAACATTTCAAAAACATGGGATGAGCATAAAAAGCTCAGAAAGGGATACACAAAGAAGGAAAACTGTTAGTTTTTTCAAAACAACAAGTAAACATGAATACTTAAATATAAGTAATAATTTTCACCTTTATGAAGTAGTAAATACTCTTCACTGAATAAAAGATCATTACTTACCCTTTTGTAACCAAAATATTACCATAAAACCCATATAAAGAACAGCTAACAAATAAAGGTAACTTGGGACATAAACATACTTAATGGAATAACCATACGGTTGACTTCCACACATATCACTAAATGGAAGAGCCATACGGCTGACTTCCATACCCAATGCATTGGAGGTTATAACGTAACCACCCGTCCTGGTATTCACAACACCACCCGTCATATGGTTTATCACATAACCACCCGTCAAATGTCAATGTACCATTATAACACATAAAATATTTCAAATATAAACATTTCACTAATAACATTTCATTTTCAATCACAAGAAGTAATTTCAAGATATTGATATAATCAATCCATTTTCATAAACCATTTAAAAAGAGATTTTTGAATAAAAGTGTCCCATACAACTTTGAAGCTTTTAAATGAATTATAATTTCAAAAACATTAATTTCCATATAAATAAATATTGAAAAACATTTTTAAAACATAGACATTAAAGATAAGGATTTAGAATAATAAATCTTTAAAACATTTAAAACAATATTATAGTTAAAGAGTTTTTAACAAAATGAGAGACTCTTGAATACAAATAATTTAGGAATAAAATTTAATCAGAACATTATAATATCATGATAATAAAGGTATTTATGATATAATATGTCAAAGGACAGTATATACACCATATAATATGGAATTGGTGCATAAAAAAAATGAAGTCTCAATGGAAATGTAAATTGAGATGAAATCCCTTTTAAAGATGGTATCCTTAAATTAAGGATAAATCAATCTCATAATTATGTGTGAAAAGTATAAATACACCCAATATAAGTGGATATTAAGTTTAAAACAATCATATGTCATTCACACATATTCATAGGATGACATATTCAATAAGTACAAGTTTAACCCAAAGAAACCAAAATTGGGTTAAGACGTTCCCTTGTAAAAATTCGACAGCCTAACGGCATCACTTTAAAATTCAGAAAATGAGTTGATGAGAAAAAAGGGTATCTCATCACTTGGAAATAAATTTTACATCAATAAGGATATATAATAAAATATCCCAACATAATAATATGTAAATTAAAATACATAACAAAAAGAAGTCTTTTAAAAAGAGGAGGGTGAGAGGTTCCCTTACCGATTTGGTAACTTACAAAACATATACCACATGAAAGAAAGATCATACAATGAAGATGTAAATACTCATAAATGAAATTATATTACACAAAGAGTACAATCATGGGAAGTACATACACCACACAAAATAAAGTAGTGGAAAATATTGCATGAATCTCATGGGGATAAAAAGTGAGATGAAAACCCCTTACCACGTTGTAATCAATCGAGTCATATGACCCAAAGTTAATAAACACCAAATGAATCATAGAATACCATGAATAAAATTAGAATCATTATAATATATATCAAAAGGTAGTACACAATACACCACATTCAATAAATAAGTGGCGAATAATGGAAATCACACGGAATTAAAAGTGAGATAATAAAATCCCTTACCTCGTTGTCCGACTTGGCCCGTTCATTCTTTAATATCCTGAATAATAAAACAATGTTAATTTCTACTTTCTTAAGAATATTTTTAAAGTTTATTATTCATTTTATATCACTTATTACCATGTTATAGACATTATGTAATCATTTAAGTTAATAACTTTTGTTTTTTCGATATTTGGCACTTGAGTCAAAAATGAACACCTTATATTTACAAGTTGTCCATGTGGTCAATAGTCCATTATATACAGAATGATATTAATGATTTACATATCATATATATCATATATTTATAGTATATAAATGTATTTATAATAGTACATAACATTTAGAAGTAAGAAATGAAATGCACCGTTCATGGAGACGGTAAGCCGTACGTACGCATGAACGCTACTTCCATTTATATTTATTATTTTAATAGAATTAAAACACAATGATAAATAGGTATATTATAATTTCAGTATTTTATCATATATAATATCATTAACTCCATCCTTTATACATCCCACATAAGGCATTAAAGAACCACATCACTTTGAGGGGGCGGTAGTCTGCACTTCCTCAAATGAGATTATCGTATTTACCCACTATGGAAACCATAAAGGTGTTCTATAAATGTAAAATAAATAATTATAAAGAAAACATAAAAATAATATATATCATATATAAATACAGTGCCATAATAATGGCCACCATGAGAGGCGATAAGATGTAATTGAACAATCATTGTTTCGTGAGGCATTAGTTTTCCATCCACAGAAACATTATGTTATTCATCCATTAGATAGAGTTGTATGTAAGTGTAGTTTTAATATTTATCATAACAACATCCTAGTATATTGAGGATAATTTTGGTGTTACAAAATAAATGAAATAAAAATATTTTAGGGGTTGGAGAAGTAAAATAAAAGAAAACAATTTAAGAGAAACCATTACCTTTAATTTGGGTAACTCCCTTAGGTTTGAACCAAAGGACTTCTTGAAGTGCCTTGTGCCTAAGGTAAGGCTTATAGGAGGAGGATAGGGATGTAGTGAGATTATGTGGGCAGATTTTGGACGATCCAAAAGGCTTGAGAGGTGTATGGAATTGCATAGAAATGGTCTTCTTTTATAAGGGAGAGGAGAGGCTCTTTAGGAACGTGTAAAAAAATTATTTTATTATAAACTTATATTCGGTTTAAAGAGGTCCAAAACACATTAATGTAAAAGATAAGATAAATAATATTCTAAATAAAATAATCCAATATTAATTGGACAGGTTTTGGATAATATTTTAATCATTATAATCTTATTTATTTACATCATTTATTAATGAGGTAAATACTGCATTATTATTGTGTCATAAATAATTTAATTTATTTGATGTCTAAAAATTATAAAAAAAATACCATTATGTAGGAAATATTTTTAGCTTTCCAATTAATATTTATAGTCTAAAATATAATTTATATAACCCCTTATAAAAATTAATTTACTAAAAGATAGTTTCTTTTGTCATTTTTGCCTTTACTTTAAGTTAATTAATCTAAATTGTCATTATCACTACCAAGTGGCTCAATGAGGTCCCAACATATACCCCAAGATGCCCATGGTCTTTAATGACTCAACCAATAAGTTTTGTACTAGTGTTAAGATAATTCCGAATTATTATAATATTTTTTTTACCTTGAATTACCTTACTTATATTTTACCGCAGTAAATAAAAGTCAAAAGTTACTATTCACAAAAAATTATTTTCATCTTATTGAACCAAATTTTACTTCTTGATAACAACCATGTATGTTGGATTTTCAAAATTCAATTAACAGAAGCGGTAAAATACCATTTAAATGAAAAAGTCAGTTTTTTAACTACCACTAAGTGGTTTCACTATTCATCAAAAATCTAAGTTTTTCAGAAAAATACCAAAAATTCAGACTAAGATATATTTGATATTCCGAATTAAAAAATGATGTCTATTTTTCAAAATTAAAAACATAGAAGTGGAATTAATTAATTTAAAATTTATTCCCGTTGTAAAAACAAATAGCGTGTTTTTAAGAAACAATATCTATCAAAAGATTGACACTTGTTTATGTCCAATTTCAAAGTGAAATTAATTCCAATGAACAACATTGTATTAAATGGTAAAAATATATTTTAATTTCAATTTAAACCCAATTAAAAAGATAATCTAACCATATAAATAAATTATATTAAAAGGCACTTTTGAATTAAAATACAATATTTTTCACTATTCATTAAAAAAATGAACTTTATCGAAAAAAATCCAAAAATTTACATAAAGTAAATTTTGATATCCCCATTCTAAAGAAGGATTTTATTTGGTCATATAGAATGTATTAATGTGACCAAAACTAGATTTAAAAAGGGGTTTTCCATTAAAAGGCGGTAAATTGACCTTTTAATGTAAATTATGCTTATAATTAGATTCATTTACATTTTAAGCCTCTAAATTTTATTAGATAAATGTAATTACATTTAATAAAAATGTATAATAATATTGTAGTTAGTTTTGTTCATTCCTGTCAATACAACAGTTAGGAGTTAACTACCATTTAAAATAATAATATTATATTACTAGTGTGCAACGTAAGATTTCAAAGAAATCCGTAGTTGTGTATCAGGTATGCTATAGAACATAGAAACCCATTTAAAGTAAAATTAATATTTAATTAAAAAATATTAATAAATATTAAAAGGTCGTATTCTTTATTTACCTGGGATGTTACAATAAAGGTAGATGAATATCTATTATAAAAATATCATTAACTTTCATTGATGGGAGTAAATATGGAAGAAATGGGAAAGGGAGAGTGGGAAAGACTCAACCAGAAGGCACGGGGAGTGATTTAGATGATACTAGCCTGAAATGAAGTATTCAATATCAGGGAAGTGAAAATAACAGATGATCTCATGTATAGAATATAAAATATATATGAGATTCCAATCACAATAGAAAAATTGTTTTTGATGTGGACATTGTTCAACAATAATATGTTTGAATGATGGTCAATGGATGATCATATAAATGATATTAACATGATCTACTATTATTTGGATCTTTTGGTGTGAATTTTATAGGTTTAGAGTGGGATTTTACACTTTCATTGTTACCATATTTATGGGAGGTGATTGTTACTATGGTGAGAAATTACTATAGTAAGGTTAAATTTTTGTTCATGGAGATTCAAGAAAAAATTTTAAATGAATATATCAAAAGGAATAAAGTATAGGGTTATTTCATACCATTTTTAGTGTAGAAGGCATGGGATATTTTAGTTGGAGGAAAATTCAGAAGAAGAAACAAGTTGGGAGAGAAATGAGATGAGGTAAATCAGCTGACCTGGTAGATTTCATATGCCAACATTGCAGAATGAAATGGTATCTAAAGAAAAACTCAAGTACAAGATGGTAATCTGTAGAATTTATGATTCTAGTTTATCAAAAAATCACACATTTTAGGAAGATGACCCTATGTTTCTTAGTGTCACAAGTTCATTAGAGTTATGGATTCTTATCTCCAGGTCCTCCTTTTACACAACGTCTAAGGAGTGAATAATGACTTATTTATCCAGAATATTAGATAGGGTTTACCTTATATATGTGTAAGTAACCGATATTATTGGAAAAGTTCATGTTAATGTTATAATGAAGAATGAATTCCCGGTCAAATTATAGATTTTTCATCACATACCGGGATTACAGAAGAACCCGACATCGGTAGATTGGCTGGATAATGTGGTATTTTATACAAACATTGTGAATCATGTGTGTTAAATCACACAAGTTTCTATGGTAGTGTCTAAGTGTGTCAAGGATAGAATATTGTATCTGATATGAAATTCAAAGGGAGAAATGGTTTCTAGAACAAATTTGAGAATTTTGAAGTTATGGAATGAATAACTGGGACACATTGATGAAAATGGGTACCCAAGACATAGAAGTTGGAGTTATTCCATATATATATATATATACGAGACAAATCAAGTGCATTCTCATGATGGCACACTATACTGTGTTACCTTTATTGAAAATTATGTTTTTAGAACATTAGTTATGTGAAGATCTATTGTGGTGGAGGAATTGAGAATGAAGTTGAAATGATTAAGGTTTGAAAAAAGGTGAATATGATAACCAAGAATTCTGAAAGTTATGTTGAATAAAAGGAATCCAGATAAAGAAGACTTTAACTAAGACACTAGAGAAAAATGGTGTGGTGTAATGGATGAATCATATGTTAAAGTAGATATCCATGAGTATGATGTTACATTTTGGTTTCCCAAAATATTTTTAGGAAAAAACATTAAAACTATGTATCTTATCTTGTAAATTAGATTCCTTCCATACCGTTGGAGCAAGAACTTAAAAAGGAACTATAGACCGAAAAACTGATGGATCTATCTCACTTGAAAGTTTTTAGAAGTATTTTATATACCCATTATGATTCTAATGAAAGGTAAAATTTGGATGAAAAGTCATAGAAATGTTTTCTTGTTGGGTATGATGATCAAAACTTCGGATTTTGGCTTTAGGAGAATAATCAACAAAATGTTTTTATAAGTCAGAATTTCCTCTTCAATGAGGAGATCATTTAAAAGGATTTTAACTTGGTAAAAGGTGTTGTTGATAAAAATAATCAAAAACGTTTTTCCAAGTTGACTAGAATATAATTTTGGAGGTTTTAGATAGTTCAAGGAGTATATAAGTATAGAAGTTACTAGAAAGTTCTAGAATATGTGACACAGATCAAGTCTCAAAGGCACCAAATCCGGATGTACTAGAACTCTCTGGCAACAAGTGTGGAGGTTTGAATATAAAATGTAATACATGTTTTTTTACATATAATGAATAACATTAAATTCCATAATATGTGATTTTTATTAATAAATTAGAATAATGGGAGATAATAATGAATGATGAGATTAACACTTTTCATGTCAACAGAAAATGAGAAATTATGGAATTTTATTTTGGGAAAAGAGAAATTTAGAAAAAGTGGGTTTACAAGTTAATGGAAGAAGTGAATGGTTTTAAATGGTATAAAGAGAGGATGGTTATGAAGGGATTTAAAAAATCAGAAGTAATGGATTTCATAGTGATATTTTCTCTAGTTGTGAAGCATTCAATAATATGGATAATGCTAATCCTATATTTTTTAGAAGGTATGCATCTTGAGGAGTTTGATTTAAAGTCTATATTTCTTCTTTATGATTTAGAGGAGGAGATATATATGGAGAATTTAGAGACCCAAAGCTTGACGTACATGGACATTACATTACTTTTTCGGAATACTTAATACATTACAAAACAGATGCCCAATGATCGTATTAGTTTATTGTCTTTGGAAACTCGAAACATAATCTTCTAATCATGGTGAAAGATCTTCAACATCTCCCATAAAGATCTTATTTTTTTCCTACCTAAAACCTTCTTTTTTATCCTGGGAGAAACTAAAACATAAAAAGGGTGATCTCAAATGCTCAGTAAGGGTAAGCATGGAGAAAATAAAACAACCCATATACATTTGAACTTAAAAACATGAACATAAAATTTAAACATCAAAATCTTGAGTAATGATATTAAACATGGTAGTACGTAAGGCATAGATCATAATGGAACATAAATAATGATAAAATAGCATGGTAATAAAACATGTAATTGTGGAAAACCATTAATCACATGTTATGATTTCCATAGTATCCAAGGCATTGTTTCCAAGACCATCATAGTGGACAAAGTCCATTATTGAACCAGGTTTTCTTGCCGTTCCAGCCCTGTATTACTGAACCAAATTCACTTTCCATTCCAACCATGTCTATATCATGAGATATAAATCTTTACCCAATGAATTGGAGAGAGATATAGGTCCCACCCATCTCATAATTAAACCATTCTTACATGTTACACAACATAAACATAAATTATTCATCATAACCCAAAGAATAAAATGGGTTTCATAAACATCATCCCATAATAACATAATCCATATAAAAAAAATGGATATCATTTCATCATAAGAAAAGTGAAACCATGTAAATCATAGAGACATTATACTTGAAACATACACATATGAAATAATGTCATCTTAGATGGAAAATGGTTTTGATAAAACACTTGAAATGAATTCTTGAGGAAAATATCCTTTCTTCTTCAAAATCATTTTCTTTTCACAAAATTCCCTGAAATTTTAAAAGAAAAGGATTTTTTTGAAAATATTCATGAAATATTGTAGAGTATGATTCATGAAAATAAGGTGTTATGAAACCGTAAAAATCCATTTATTCCGTATAAGTTATTAAAAACATTCTCCTCGTACTTTTAACGGAAAAGTCAAAAAGTACCACGTATGGTAAACAAAAGAAATATTCCTTACATAACACAAAGTAAAAGTCAAAGAGGGGTAAACATGACTTTAAAAATACATGGAATAATATTAAACACTTTATGAAAAACATTTTTATGGACATGGATGAAAAATATAACCCCAGTAAATACTTACGTATAAGCAATCTCGGATAAAAATGAGATTGAAAAATTATCCCTTACCTTATGTCCAATTTCTTCCATATATGTCCGAGACTCCAGTATAGTGGGTTTAAACATATTATTAACTTGTAAAATAACCATAATAATATTTATGATATCATATATGATTCACTTACGACTTTATATTACCCATTAATTTTTCAATTCTATGTTAAAGCAGCGTTTTGGGTAAAATCGTTTCATTTATCGTACGTGTTTAGACTTGTTGTTCTTGATATTATTACTTATATCCTGATTTACTTAATTCCAGAATGTAAAAAACGATTTAGATATAATATATATTCATCATATAAATATATATGATAGATTGATAAATGGAATGAAATACACTGTTCATGGAGACGTTAGGCCGCACGTACGCATGAGCGCTGTTTTCGTTTCCTTATTGAATTGAATGGAATTAAGTAAATGAAAAAAATATGTACATAAATCCAGTATAATTATTATGTAATATATTTCATGATTATTTATTATATATACTTTATAACCATACTTGAATGGTTAATCATGGAAAATGAATCTCATCACGTTCGTGGAGACGGTAGTCCGTACGTACGCATGGGTGACAATATCATTATTTTGATATTAAAATTGTATATAATTGGATGGTATATAATATATAAATAATCATCATAATTTTATATTTATTATTTATATCATTTATACTCATTATTATTCCCATAAAAATGATGAAATGTTTGAATAACTAACTACACCACGACGTGGAGACGGTAAGCCGTACGTACGCACGTGTGGTGACCTTTTCATTCATAGGATGGATAAAATAACTAATATGGTTGTACAATTTTTATAAAACATCACAGTATATATAAGATACTGGAGTTATTTTTTTATAATGGAAACAACAAAGAAGGAGGAAGTGGAAGAAGAAAGGAACTTGAAATAGGTGGTGAGATATTTACCTCTTCTTCGGGTTATTCCTTTTGATTTGATCAAAAGGAATCCTTAGGTTGGATTTCTAACTAAAGTAAGGCCTATAAGTTTAAGGGAGGACAGTTTATAGGGTATTTGGGCAGGGTTTGGCCGAGCCAAATGGCTTTGGAGGTGTGAATTAGAGAGAAGGGGGAGCTCCCTTTTATAAGAGGGGTGAGGGGCACCATAAGAAAAACTTAAAAAATTATTTTATTATAAATTCATATTTGGTTTATAATGGATCCAAAGTGTCTTATTTCTAGGATAGGGTGGGGATGTGTTTAAATCCTCTCAAAAAATAGGTTTTATACAAGTGTAGGTTACCATTTTAACCTTACCATTTAGATTAAACTCTAAGTGAAATAATTTAACTTTTACCGTGTCTTCTTGTATTCTTACACTATATGGTTAATAAACTTACTATAAACTGCCAATAGAACCATAAGTGGTTCATTAATGTCATATATATTATTATATAAGTCTTTTTTCCGAACCGTAGATTTTTAGGACCATTATATCAATTAATAATATAATATTTGTTTTAAAAACTCTTTTATGTCAATTTTGATACTATTTGGTATTTTGTTTTTTATAAATTCATAACAGCATTATTATTTAGAAAAAAATTCATATAACCAACCCTAATATGTTATATTAACCTATAAAATTAGTTTAATTCATAAAAAGACTCAAATTACATTTATTTGGGTATTTATAATATCAATTATGTTAATATTTCATTAATATGGTAATTACTTCATCATCATTATGTGATAAAGAAATTAAATTATTTAATGTATAAACAATATAAATAAAATAAAATTATGTAGGAAATTTTTTTATTTTTCTAATGAATATTTATAGTCTAATTTATCTTATGTATAACCCTATATTAAAAATGTTTTAGTTATTAAACTTTGATTTTAACTATTTTAACTCTTCTTTAAATAAAATAATAATAAATGTCCTAATCTAATCCAAGTGGACCCAAAGTGTAATATTTTATTCTTAAGGATGTTTTTGGTCGCATTACACTTATCCAATAGAATTAGGACATGTGCTAGGGTAATAATAATATCATTTTTACCCTTAATTACCCTATTTACTTTTAACCGTGGTAAATAAAAGTTAAAAGTTACTATTCACCAAAAATTATTTTTATCTTATTGAACCACATTTTACTCCTTGATATTAATCGTGTCTCTTATATTTTCTAAATTCAACTCACATAAGTGGTAAAATTATGTTTTATGGAAATTTGAAAATTCTCCTAGGATGTGGGTAAAAGATGGTAAAAAGTTCAATAAAATTTTTATATATCTAAAATTATTATAAAATGAGTCCAATGATTACATTGAACTTATATAGGTATTATGTATCTATTTTGACCAAAAATAAATTTAAAAAAATAAATGATTATTTAAATAAAAAAATCTGTTTTAACCAATAACTCAGTGTTTTCACTATTCATCAAAAATTGAAAGTTTTCAGAAAAATACCAAAAATTCACCCTAGGCTAATTTCGATATTCCGAATCCAAAAATGAAGTCCATTTTGAAAGATAAAATTGATAAAATTTCAAAAAGTGGGTATTACTATTCATAACGGCTAGTTTATATAATATTTTAATAACATATTATTGTTTAGGGAAACAAGGTATTGCGTACAACGCAAGCTATCGAGGAAGGTTGATCTTGCATGTAACGCAAGCCAAGAATAGTGTTGCGTATACTACAATATAATATGGTGTTGTGTATAGCACAAGATAATCCTGGTGTAGCGTACAACAAAAGACATCAAAGAAATTAAAAAGAATAATTCTCATAAAATCTCAGGATGTTACATTATACCCCCCTTAAAATGAATTTCACCCTAAAAAATTTTCAGGGTTATAAATGGTTTTCTACTTGAATTTTTCTTTCATAGAAACCCACATCATAAAAAGGAATACTAAAACATCATTTTAAAAAGAAACGTTAGAAATATAACAGATACCCAAAGTAACTCATCACCGGGTTTCCACATAGGAGAATATAGGTGAAAATATGGATATGGAAGAGAAATCTAACCATAAAGTTCTGATAGAGAGTGGTAGAGAACATGGCTATGAAAAATACAATAATCACAAAGCCATAAATTTGTGATGATCTAAGGTACCATCTGATTCATCGGATATGAGGGTACTAGGACAACATTTTTGGTTTTCAAGATAATTTCCCTAATGTTGAAGAATTTTTGAATTAAAAGAAATAATTACTTGATTTTCGTACAATATCACTGTTTTTTGTACCTTGAACAATTTCCACTTCATCTCTTAAAGAAATGAAGTTGAATTTTTCATTCTTGAAGTATTAGCAGATCATGTGATAGAATGATAGGTCATTCCATATATCTCTATCACAAAAAAGGTTAGCATAAGATATTAAATATACATAAGTCCATCTATGGTGAGGTTAATCATATATGGTTCCAAACATGGACTTATACTTCTTCTATCATAAAAGTTAATAAAATAAAACTAGTTTCTACTAACCAGGGACTTCCTGTAGGCCATAGGTATGCGATAAAGGCCTGTCGCACTTTGGTTGTGGGTTCAATTCCAGCAACCTTGTCTGACGCGACGGGTTGTCGCCTGTCCTGCAGGTTGTCCCTTTTTCTAAAACTACATTATTATAAAATTCCTTCAATAATATTGAAAAAATTTCTATCCTAAAACAATACTATATTATTTATAACTTAATTCATTCCAATCTTTAGGCTTATCCAAAATACTTTAGTCCAAGCTCATAGTATAAAGAAATCGATTACTTGAAAGGTCACATAACAAGAACATGAATACCATCATTTATCCTCCTTATATCATAAGATATATCTTGTTGGTCACATTCCAAACTTGTGAATACCTTAATCATGTATTCTTTTGAAACATGAATTACCATAGAACCTTAGTGAAAACATGAATGATGTCAAAAGTTAACTCTTTACACATACAAAAATTCCAAAATTTCTATATACTCAAACCATGATATCACTTTGTCTTTATATCAGTCATGAGATCATTAATACTATCCAACATTTCATTTTCCCCTTATCCGTTTATTTTGCGCATATCATCTGCTTTCCAAAAATATTTCAATCACTTTTCATGGTTAATGGTACCATAAAATTATTGAAAACCACAATAGACCAATACATAAATATTCCAATATTCCACGATACTATATACAACATTATTTTGGAATCCCATTATATAAATTCTTAATCATTACACCAAATCGTTTTCATATTCAACAACGCCAATAGTGATCATATGTGAATTCCCTTTGTCCTTTTCCTTAAGATTTTGTTGATGTCAATCATCATTAACCCTTGGATTAGGGCATTGATTAACATAATGCCCCATTTCCTTGCACTTGTAGCATTGAAGTGTTTGTGGTGAATTCTCTGTAGTATTTTATCTATTCACATCAGTAGCTACCCTTTTTACATTAATTTTACACTCAGCTGCTTGATGACCTTCTTTTCCACACTTAAAACATTTTCTATTCCCTTTAATATAATCTCCACCATGCTTCTTTCCACACATTGAGCATAAAGAAAAGTTCATCTTCTTTTCACCATTGTTTTGAGATTTTTCCTTAAAATCCATCTTTCATTTCTTGTCAAAAACATGAGATGGATATGTAACACCAACTTCTAGTTCTACGTTGATAGCACAATGCACAATCTCTTCATAGCTACTGAAGTATCTTATAGATAATGCCCTTCGAAGACTTGATTTTAAGCCACTGAAGAATCGATCAACTTTACTTTCAGGTTGGATGATAAAGCCAAATTCATACCTTTCAAGCCTTGTAATATTCACCTCGTATATACCAACAGATTCATCATCCTTTTTCTTAAGCTCAAGGAACTCCTTTTCCATCTTTGTTCGAAGAATAATAGGGAAGGACTTATTGAAAAATAAGTTCTTGAACTTGTCCCATTCCATGGAATTGATTTCACCTTGGGGCCTTGTATTCTTAATTAGAGACCACCACTGGTCTGCTTCACCTTCTAAATAGTAAACAACCAAAATGACTTTTTTATGTTCCGAACATCGAAGTATGGAAAATATATTTTCAACGGTACTGATCCATTGTTCAACAACAAGTGGATCAGAAGACCCACTGAAAGAAGGTGGACGTTGCCTCATGAAGGACTCAATAGAATATTATTCCCTTCTCTGCTCATTCAGAAGTCCAGAATGATTCATAAATTATGTAAGTATAGCAATAAGATTTTTCACTCCATCTCCCATAACATTGGTTTGTTCAAGAAGACAATCATTGCATTTCCCATTACATTGATCAACAAGGTTCCTTCAGGTTCTAGCCATCGTCTAAAACCCAAAAAGAATAGTGTAAGAGGAAAAAATAATACTAGGAAAACAACATAATAAAGGGGGAGTACCTTAAATATATAACATCATAGGTTTAATTCTAAGATCATTATTGTAATTTTAGGACTATAACCTATTATTATACTTAACCTTAGGGACATCCCTAGACATTCCTTAGAAATATCTCTAGGGATCTCACTAATGCTTACGCATCCTAGTTTCCAAAGGTTGAATAAACATTCACTCTGATACCAACTGTAGAGACCCAAATCTTGATGTACATGGACATTACATTACTTTTTCAGAATACTTAATACATTACAAAACAAACTCCCAATGACCGTATTAGTTTAGTGTCTTTGGAAACTCAGAACATAATCTTCTAATCGTGGTGAAATATCTTCAACATCTCCCATAACGATCTTCTTTTTTTCCTACATAAAACCTTCCTTTATATCCTAGGGGAAAACAAAACATAAAAATGGTGAGCTCAAATGATCATTAAGGGTAATAATGGAGAAAATAAAACAACCCATATACATTTGAACTTAAAAACATGAACATAAAGTTTAAACATCAAAATCTTGAGTAATTACATTAAACATGGTAGTACATAAGGAATAGATCATAATGGAACATAAATCATGATAAAATAGCATGGGACTAAAACATGTAATTATGGAAAAAAATTAAGCACATGTTATGATTTCCATAGTAGCCAAGGCATTGTTTCCAAGACCATCATAGTAGACAATGTCCATTACTGAACCAGGTTTACTTACCGTTCCAGCCCTGTATTACTGAACCAGATTCACTTGCAGTTCCATCCATGTCTATATAATGAGATATAAGTCTTTACCCAATGCATTGGAGGGAGATATAAGTCCCACCCATCTCATAATGAAATCATTCTTATGTGTGCCACAACATAAACATAAATCATCCATCATAACCCAAAGAATAAAATGGGTTTCATAAACATCATCCCATCATAACATAATCCATATAAGACAAATGGATATCATTTAAACATAAGAAAAGTGAAACCATGTAAATCATTGAGACATTATACTTGAAACATACAAATATGAAATAATTTCATCTTAGATGGAAAATGGTTTTGATAAAACACTTGAAATGAATTCTTGAGGAAAATATCCTTTCTTCTTCAAAATCATTTTCTTTTTACAAAATGACATGAAATTTTAAAAGAAAAGGATTTTGTTGAAAATAGTCATGAAATATTGTAGAGTAAGCTTCATGAAAATAAGGCGTTATGAAATCTTAAAAATAAATTCATGTCGTATAAGTTAAAAAAACATTCTCCTCATACTTTTAACAGAAAAGTCAAAAAATACCACATATGGTAAACAAAAGAAATATTCCTTCCATAACACAAAGTAAAAGTCAAAGAGGGGTAAACATGACATTAAAAATACATGGAATAATATTAAACACTTTATGAAAAACATTTTTATGGACATGGATGAAAAATACAACCCCAGAAAATACTTACGTATAAGCAATCTCGGATAAAAATGAGATTGAAAAATTATCCCTTACCTTATGTCCAATTTCTTCCGTATGTGTCCGAGACTCTAGTATAGTGGGTTTAAAAATATTACTAAATTCTAAAAGAACCCTAATAATATTTATGATATCATATATGATTCACTTATGACTTTATATTACCCGTTCATTTGTCAATTCCATGTTAAAGCAGCGTTTTGGGTAAAATTGTTTCATTTATCGTACGTGTTTCGACTTGTTGTTCTTGATATTATTACTTATATCATGATTTACTTAATTCAATAATTTAAAACATTATTTATATATAATATATATTCATCATATAAATATATATGATAGATCGATAAATGGAATGAAATACACCGTTCATGGAGACGGTAGGTCGTACGTACGCATGAACGTTGTTTTCGTTTCCTTATTGAATTGAATGGAATTAAGAAAATGAAACATATATGTACATAAATCCAGTATCATTATTATGTAATATCTTTCATGATTATATATTATATATACTTTATAACCATTCTTGAATGGTTAATCATGGAAAATGAATCTCATCACGTTCGTGGAGACGGTAGTCCGTACGTACGCACGAGCGACAATATCATTCTTTTAATATTAAAATTTTATATAATTGGATGGTATATCATATATATAGAATGTAGGACCCCAGGACACCCTGAGAGGGGAGGGGTGAATCAGGGTGTCAACTTTTTCTTCTTAAATTTGTGTATCTTATTCCCAGGTTGGTAGGAACTACTTAAACCTGTATGATGGATATGATCATCAATGAAACATTCACATGAAAAGAGATAACACAACAATTTTACTTGGTTCACCACTAAGGGCTACATCCAAGGAGTATACGCCAACAAGTTTCCGGTCATACGAAATTCCACTAATCTTCAATAGTTGTGGATTAGTATGGTTCGGTCACAATCACTCTGTCCCAGGCTCACTGCCTTTACAAAGGTTCATGGATAGATCACTGCGTCCCTCGGGTCACTCTTGTTGACTCCCCATGGCTCACTGCCATTGGTGAAGTCCCGGTCAGTTTATAGATGTGAAGGTCTCTTCAATAGATTTTCATTGATGTCTTTGTCTCCTGTTCAGCATGATACTTTTCTTGCATCAGGGTTCAGAGTTGATGCTCTTTTCAGTTCAAACCTTCTTCTTTAGTGCAATGAATAATACACTAGATCCTCTTGTCTTCGTTTTCCTGAATCACAACCACTGATGTGATTACTCAATAAGTGAAGCTCAGCTTACTTGGAATTGTCAGAATCAGTTCTCCATGTATGCATGAGATCATGCATTTATCATTTAGATTTAATCTTTAATCTCACTTTGCACCAAAAGTATCAGGAAATATTTTAGCTCTCGTGCAGCTCCAGAAAGGCGGGCGCACTCCAACAACACCTGGTGCTCCTTTTCAAGCCTGGCACGCAAGTCTCAATTCGGCGCGAAAGTCCCAATACGGCGCGCAAGTCTTCGACGCACAGGTCTAAACTAGCACACAAGTGTCACCAAAGAACCTGTGCGACACTGCCTTCTTGAACTTCAAACCTGCGCGACTCACTTCCTTTATCACCCAAATCACCTTGGGTGCGCAACCATCAACTGGCGCACAACTTCTAAGAGCTGGTGCGCAAGTTTCTCCAAACCACTTGCACGACCAGTCACCACTTGCGTGACTCATACACCTGTGCGATGAGAGCTCTGATTTTCTCTAAGGGTTGAACTCGTAGGAAATGAGGAGGGGTGGTCCTATATTTATAGGCAAACTGGTCAACCTGCTGGCCGGCGCGCAAGTCACCCCTCGGTGCGCAAGTCTTGGTGCGCAGCTCATCACCCCTAGCCTCTGTCGCAGAACTCACTTGCACGATCCAACCAATACTTGCACGACATTCTTTCCTTTGCCATATTTTGAATTTGTGTTATTGAAAAATGATAGGCACGCAAGTTTCCGATCCTTCTAGGAACTGGTGCGCAAGTATCTTCGCAGCACGCCGGTCACTTGCGCGACCAACCCAACACTTGCGCAACCCTCTTCACTTTTCCATTTTTCCATATTCTGATCTTGAAAATAATATGGCGCACAAGTTTCTTCTCCATCAAGTACATGGCGCGCAAGTTTCTTTTCCAAAATCATTTTTCTCCATTTGTCGATTTTCAGGCCCAAAAATTTGGTAAACATTGGAAACTGGCACAACCTTATATCTGTTATTTTGGTACCACCTCCAGATAATCCATTCCTTTGTCGACGTTCTTGAATCAAATATGGATCGTTGACCACATCTCTTGAACTCGACATTCCACTGTGAAACCCCCTTTGTCAACAAAATTGTATGTCATTTTTTTACTTTGTTAACAAGAACAATCACCTCAAAAACACTTCCTCTCGGTGATTTGAATCCTTCAGCAACTCTTCTGCTTTCATCACAAACTCCACTATCATGATATGTATTATTTGAAGCTTCTTTTGAGACAATGTGATGTGCATGGCCATCTCAGAATTTCAATCTCTGCATGGCCATCTCATAATTCCAATCCCTTTCACACTGTCTTCTTCTTCAACCATCATTATCTACTTCATGCAAAACATATGATTAATTTTTTCAAGAAGTCTCTTGCATGATTCTCATGCAATCATGAGGAATTTCATGGTCTTCATCAAAAACCCATTCTTCTTTAATCATCCTTAGATGGATTATACCTCACATTATTTATTTTTGTAAACAATGTGTCACCTTTGACACATGTTCTTTGAACTTATGATTAGTACAACAATCGTCTGAATTTCCATTCCTCCATTTCATTGGAGTACTTCTTGATCTCCTTCATTTTTATCTTCATTGAAAACTATTGAAAACAAATAAAACCTTATACAAAAAGTGGTTCCAACAATCTCCCCTTTGTATTTTGTTGTCAATACCTTATACAGGTTCTGAAATGAATTCATCAATGTCCAAATGAGAATCTTCTATTCAATCAACTTTTCTTTTCAAACATTCATTTCACGTTCTCTCCAATTTATTGACAAGAAATACAAAGCTCATGGTAGGGAGGGTATCAATACATACTTAATCAATGTTTCATTAATCATTTCACACTAAGTCTACTTGAACAATGCTCGATGTAGAAAACAAGAGGATTTGATTTAGACAACAAGGCTGCCCATAATTCACAGATCATGATACCACATGAGATGAGAACAAATGTAAATTGTCTTCAAGGGTTTACCACTTTTATTTCAGATAGAAGAAAATCAAATGTGATAGGGAATAATCAACCTGAAACTCCTACAATCACATCAGCAAACAGATCAAAAACATTCAAGTACTATCAGTAGGATACGTGACCTTGGGGCACATCTATTCTTCTTATGTCACTGATCAATTCAGTTACTCCCACTTTGTAGAATGATATTTGATCTGAGTAACCAAGGGATAGAGAATTAGAAATGGCATACCATCTCCATTTACATGTTCTTTAAGAAATTCACAAAGTAACTTCATTTGGGTCCAGCTGAAGTTGATATTGATTGAAACAGTGATTTTGGAAGCTTCTTCATTTTTCTCCCCCTCAAGGGAAACACTCCTCATCATCTTCATCAAGAGTGATCCTTCACCATCTTAATCATTTAATATCAATTGAATAATCTTCCAAGGATGGAAACATCTTTAGCTTAGCTATCAAGAGTTGAGAGCATTCACTACTTCTCAGGTTCTCCCCCTGAGAGCATTCTTCACCTTCAATTCTATGCACTATTAGCACAAATACAATACAAAAATGATTAAGGGAATAAGGTGGTTCCTCCTTAATTTATCAACATGAGCTGCATGGTTGAGGTTATTTTCTCAACCAAGTTCCCCTGTTCACCCCAGTCTTCATGCCTGCACATTTGAACATATGTTTTTGACATCTGTTGATGTGGCATGGCTTTCTTCACATTGTCTTCTACTTTTTGTGGGGAATTGTTTTTCTTAACAGCCTTCATGAATAATATATTCTTACTCCTTTTAAGGACTGATTCTTACTCTGGTATTATAGTTAGGCAAACTTTTGCAATGTGACCATATTTCTTGCATCTCTCACATAGAACTTCTTTGACACATGTGTTTCTCTTGGTTTTCAATCTCTCCTGCACTTTGTCTTCATCATGTGAAAGTTTTTCTTTTTCTTTAGAACTAGCCTTGGCCTTTTCATCATCAAGTTTCCTCATTATTTTCAAATCTTCTAGCCAGATGACCAATATGTCATTCAGAACTGTTGCAGCAAGTTTGGATCTTCCACATGGGTTCATCTCAGTTTCATCCTAGTTAGTTTTTCTTTTGGATGAATGTCCCTTCAATTTCATGGATCTAAAATCCTGGGTCTTCTCAGCTTCCCTTCTTGAGATCCTCATGGGGAAATGTGTGTTCACACTATTATTCTGATTTCTTCCCAAGGTACTCACTTCATACTTAGATGACATCGGAGGTCTTCTGTTCATATCAGCTCTGGATATCTGTTGACACATGCATGCACAATTCTTGTGACCACTGCCGCTGCATACATCACAGATGTTATCAAGCATTCCAAATCTATTTGCTGTAAACAGATGATTCTGGACCTGCAGATGTTTCTTCTTCTTATCTGGATTTCTTCCCTTTGATACATGATTTCTTTGTGCTTTTCCATTAAAGGGATTGTACCAACAATACTGTACACAATTCCCAAATCTGTTGCATCACCAACATTGACCCACAAATCTTTTCTTCTTTGTATCTTCTGTATGAGGTTGTTGGGTCATCTTCTTAATATTTTTTGCTCTATTTGAGGAACCAACTTCCTCATTTCTCTTCCCATCCACCCTAGCCATGGTGGTAGGTTTCTTCTTCTCACCATTCCCCATCCATACTTGTTTAGAATTTTTCTTCCAGCCCGCACTGATTGTGGGAACACATTTAGAAAACTGAGTACAAGATGGTTTGGATGGTACCTTCACTTCCTTAGTTGCTTGTGATAGATCAATGAGTGAAGTTGTGATCTTCTTATCATATGTTGGAGGTCTTTTGACAATAGAATCCTCCAGTGATCATTGAGTACTAGCAGCAACTGATTCTTGATGTGGATAATAAAGAGTTGTCATAATCTTCTTATCACATGTTGGAGGTATTTTAGCTTCATATTCCTCCAACAAACATTGAGTAGAAGCATCACTCATTTCATTCTTTTTTAAAGTCTCAATATTTGTATTCTCAATCTTGGTCAACTGGGCTTCTAATTTTTGACTCTCAATATTGAGGATAATCTTTTGATCATCAATCATGATCATCTTCTCTTCACAAGTCTTCTTCAATATTTCAACCTCATCTTCATGCATCATAACTTTGTTTTGTAACAACGAGTCAAGTTCCCTGAATTTCATGGAAGTTTCTTCCAAACACAAACTCTTGACTTATTTTCTCTTTTTCAACTCAGCTTCAAGTGCATGGATCTTTTCTTTTAGAGTTTTATTGACTTCCTCTTTTTCTTCAAATAATTTAAACTGTTTAGTGAGATTCATACTTTCTAGAAATTTTATTTCCAACCCCTTTTCCATATTGTCAGCTACCCTTTCTAATTGAGTGATCTCAACCTGCATAGATTAGAATAGGCTACAAATAATAGCAACACTTTCTTCAGAAATATCATGCAGATATGTTTTGAGTTTTTCCTGAAAGCTTGAATTAGGGGTGTCATCCTTTCCTCTGGAAGAATTCTGAGCCACCTTCTCGATACTTTCCAAGCCTGATGTTTCTTCATTATTGGAATGGAATGGAGAACAAGACACATTATCTTCTTTGTTCATGAGGGAATTCTCCATCAGCTTCTTCTCTTTCTTTTTCCTATTTTTCAAAGTCTTGGTGCATATAGATTTCTTCTCTGAATCTTCATCAAAAATACTCTTCATGGTTGACTTTAGGAAAGTAACTCAAATCCTCTTCTCAATAGAATTACTAGAGAATATCCAACATACGTTAACCTGCCTCTGATACCACTTGTAGGACCCCGGGACACCCTGAGAGGGGAGGGGTGAATCAGGGTGTCAACTTTTTCTTCTTAAAGTTGTGTATCTTGTTCCCACATTGGTAGGAACTACTTAAACCTGTATAATGGATATGATTAGAAATGAAAGATTCACATCCAAAGAGATAACACAACAATTTTACTTGGTTAACCACTAAGGGCTACCTCCAAGGAGCATACGCTGACAAGTTGCCGGTCGTACCAAATTCCACTAATCTTCACTAGTTGTGGATTAAAATGGTTCGGGCACAGTCACTCTATCCCTTGCTTACTGCCTTTACAAAGGTTCAGGGATAGCTCACTGCGTCCCTCGGGTCACTCCCATTGACTCCCCCTGGCTCACTACCGTTGGTGAAGTCCCGCTCAGTTTATAGACCTGAAGGTCTCTTCAATAGATTTGCATTGAAGTCTTTGTCTCCTGTTCAGCATGATACTTTTCTTGCATCATGGTTCATAGTTGATTCCCTTTTCAGTTCAAACCTTCTTCTTTAGTGAAATGACTAATACACTAGATCCTCTTGTCTTCGTTTTCCCGAATCACAACTACAAATGTGATTACTCAATAAGTGAAGCTCAGCTTACTTGGCATTGTCAGAATCAGTTCTCCATGTATGCATGATATCATGAATTTATCATTTATATTTCCTCTTTAATCTCACTTTGCACCAAAAGTATCAGGAAATATTTCAACTCTCGTGCAGCTCCAGAAATGCGGGCATGCTCTAACAACACCTGGCGCTCCTTTTCAAACCCGACACGCAAGTCTCAATACAGTGCACAAGTCCCAATTCGGTGCTCAAGTCTTCGACGCGCAAGTCCAAACTGGTGCGCAAGTGTCACCAAAGCACCTACGCGACACTGTCTTCTTGAACTTAAAACCAGCGCGACTCACTTCCTTTCTCTCCCAAATCACCTTGGGCGCACAACCATCAACCGGAGCACAACTTCTAAGAGCTGGTGCGCAAGTCTCTCCAAACCACTTGCGCGACCACTCACAACTTGTGCGACTCATACACCTACACGACAAGAGCTCTGATTTTATCTAAGGGTTGAGTTCGTGAGAAATGAGGATGGGTGGTCCTCTATTTATAGGCAAACTGGTCAACCTATGCGGCGGCGTGCAAGTCAACCCTCAGTGCGCAAGTCTCGGTGTGCAGCTCATCACCCCTAGCCTCTGTCACGCAACTCACTTGCGCGACCCAACCAATACTTGCGCGACCTTCTTTCCTTTTCCATATTTTGAAGTTGTGTTTTTGAAAAATGATAGGTGTGCAAGTTTACGATCCTTCTAGTCACTGGCGCGCAGGTCTCTTCATAGCGCACAGGTCACTTGCGCGACCAACCCAACACTTGCGTGACCCTCTTCCCTTTTCCATTTTCCATGTTCTGATCTTGAAAATCATATGGCGTGCAAGTTTACTCTCCATCAAGTACATGGCACACAAGTCTCTTTGTCAAAATCACTTTTCTCTATTTGTCGATTTTAAGGCCCAAAAATTTGTCAAACACTGGAAAACGACCCCACCTTGTATCTGTTATTTTGGTACCGCCTCCAGATCATCCATTACTTTGTCGACGTTCTTGAATCAAACATGGATCGTTGACCATAGCTCTTGAACTCGACATTCCACCGTGAAACCCCCTTTTTCAACAAAATTGTATGTCATTTGTTTGCTTTTTCAACAAGAACAATCACCTCAAAAACACTTCTTCTCGGTGATTTGAATCCTTCAGCAACTCTTCTGCTTTCATCACAAACTCCACTATCATGATATGTATTCTTTGAAGCTTCTTCTAAGACAATGTGATGTGCATGGCCATCTCAGAATTTCAATCTCCACATAGCCATCTCAGAATTCCAATCCCTTGCACACTATCTTCTTCTTCAACCGTCATTATCTACTTTATGCAAAACATATGATTCAATTCTTCAAGAAGTCTCTTGCATGGTTCTCATGCAATCATGAGGAATTTCATGGTCTTCATCAAAAACCCATTCATCTTTAATCATAATCAGATGGATTACACATCACATTATTTATTGTTGTAAACAATGTGTCACCTTTGACACATGTTCTTTGATCTTATGATCAGTAGAACAATAGTCTGAATTTCCATTCCTCCATTTCATTGGAGTACTTCTTGATCCCCTTCATTTTGATCTTCATTGACAACTATTGACAAAAAATACAACCTTATAAAAAAAGTGGTTCCAACATAGAATCATCATAATGTTATATTTATTATTTATACTCATTATTATACCCATCCAAATGATGAAATGTTTGAATAACAAACTACACCACGACGTGGAGACGGTAAGCTGTACGTACACAAGTGTGGTCAATTTTTCATTTATAGGATGGATAAAATAACTAATATGGTTGTAAAATTTTTATAATAACATCATAGTATATTTAATATACTGGAGTTATTATTTTATAATGGAAACAACAAAGAAGGAGGAAGTGGAAGAAGAAAGTAACTTGAAATAGGTGGTGAGATATTTACCTCTTCTTCGGGTTATTCATTTTGATTTGATCAAAAGGTATCCTTAGGTTGGATTTCTAACTAAAGTAAGGCCTCTAGGATTAAGGGAGGACAGTTGAGAGGTTATTTGGGAAGGTTTTGTCCTAGCCAAATGGCTTTGGAGGTGTGAATTAGAGAGAAGGGGGAGTGCCCTTTTATAAGAGGGGTGAGGGGAACCTTAGAAAAAACTTAAAATATTATTTTATAATAAATTCATATTAGGTTTATAATGGCTCCAAAGTGTCTTATTTAGAGGCTAGGGTGGGGATGGGTTGATCTCCTCACAACCAATAGGTTTTAGACAAGTTTAGGTTACCATTTTAACCTTATCATTTATATTTAACTCTATGTTAAATAATTTAACTTTTACCATGTCTTCTTGTATTCTTACACTATATGGTTAATAAAATTACTATAAACTACCGATAGAACCCTAATTGGTTCATTAATGTCATATATATTATTATATAAGTCCTTTGGATGAACCTTATGTAACGTCCCGGTTCGGGAAGCCACCCAGAGGTGCCCCGTACCCGGTTGGTCACATGGCCTCAAGCACATTTCCCCAATCACCAGAGGCTGCCGACTAGCAGTAAGGGACTTGGGTGTGATAGTGGGGAAACTATGCCCTCATTGGAAGAGTACACAGTGGAAGTAAAAAATCAGAAAATAGCAGAATTAGTAAATATCCAACAATAATAAACAACAGAAGACTAAAACAATAAAAACTGGAGCACACATGTATATATGAAATGATGGACGATACATATGTCTAGGAAAGCAGTAAACAAGTCAAAATGCTGAATACACTACTAAACCAAAGTACAAAAGAAGAAAAATAAGCAACTCCTCAGCATCGCAAGCCTCGGCTTGGTCCCATGCTCTCTTGCTCCAAAGCAATCAAGCACCAGAAGTCGAAGGGTGCTTGCCCTTATCTATACCTGCAACAACATAGTCTTTTTTGGCCCAAAAGCATGAACCAAAAAGGGTGTGAGACTAATCCCAGTAAGAAACCACCAGAAGATTTGTGCCTTACAGTCAGTGAGTATATGGCAGGTAATAGTACAGTAAGCAGTAAACAGTAACAGTACACAGTAGACAATAAGTAGTAAGCAGTAAAAAAATGATATACAATAGTAATCAATCCACAGAACAACAGTAGCAGAGAATCAAATAGCTAACCACAACAGGAACCCCTCTGGGAAGTACTTGCTGCCAAACCCTCTGGTCCTCTCCAAGAAAAATACAAACAAACCTCTGGGCAATGCATTCAGCCTAACCCGTCTGGTTTTTTCATTAGAAATTATAAGACTCTCTGGGGAAGCTCACTCAGTCAATTCCCCTTATAGTCTAGGGTAGTCAGGGACTCTCTGAGGAAAATTACGTGGTCTAACTCTCTTATAGCCCCAAGGTCTAGAAACTCTCTAAGGAAGCTCGCTCGGTCAATTACTCCTATAGTCTCAGGTCTATCACAGACTCTCTAAGGAAGCGCACTCAGTCAATTCCTTCTCTAGACTGGAAGGGTTTTAAAGAAATTCAAACAAAGTAAATACCCTATGAGAAAGCTCACTCAGTCTACCGTCCTGTATTATATAATATCCAAGACCCTCTGGGAAGCTCACTCAGTCTATCCCCTGTAGTCTATAATGTTGAAGACTCTCTGAGGAAGCTCACTCGGTCTACCCTCCTATAGTCTATAATATCCAAGACTCTATGGGAAGCTCACTCGGTCTATTCATTATAGTCTATAGCACCAGGTTCTCACTGTCCCGTTCCAGTCAGTGCATAATAATGCTATAAGGACAAAGTACACCTACAGAGATACTTGACTAACCAGTCTACAACATAACAAGCATGTCCAGAATATCACTCCATCCTATGGTCACAAGGCATGGAAAACAAGTATAACGACCAAAGGCTAAACATGACCCAAGGGTTGTAAACAGAAAAAAGCATGGGAAAAATATCCAAGCACAAAAATTATCCTCATACAGGATCAAATTACCTCTACACAAGTATACAATCATGGAAAGAAAACAACATGGAAAAAATGGTAAACACACAATACCCCGTTCATGGGTATTGGTGGAAATTGCACATAAAACTCAAAGACTTCTAATGCTAAGGCACAAAACACCTACCTCGATTCTAGGAGATAAATATACTATGACCATGAGGCTTGATTCTCCTTAGAACGACGTAGATCTATGAAAACGCATAAAACATTCAACCCACGATATCTTGAAAAAGTGGGAGAATTAGAGAACAAAGATCTAGGAGAAGGGAGGGATTACCGATGCGGTCCCAATTTAATCGACGATGATCGATTCAGAGAACGGACGGAGGCACAGAGGCTTGGAGAAGTTCCATGGCCATACGAGTTCTCTTAGATGAAGACGACCTAGAAGAAGTGAGTTTTATCCGTCAGGCGTGCCCCTATCCTTTTAATGAAAAAAACTACATAGCATGTACTTCTGGGCTACACAGTGTGTACTTTCCCTTTCCGTACTTTGCTTTAAGAGGCCTCCACATCACCCCTACACACCATGTGTGTGGCCCAGATATGGCCAGCACACGGCCTGACATTGCATCAAAGTAAATGGGGTGTACTTATAAAGTACACAACGTGTATTTCTAAAATTTCTAGATTTTCCTCTTTTTTCTCAAAAATGATCAGAAAAGGAAAAACATACCTGAAACGATGATCCGGGTTCTTACAAACTTCCCCCCTTAAAACAATTCATCCCCTAATTTCCCTAGCGAGGCGTAGATGAAGAGACCCCGAACAGCACTAGCCACTGTGATCGTAAATTGGGCTCCCTCTCCCAAGTATCATCCTGTACTCACCCATGCTGCCGTAGCACCCGTACCAGAGGAACATACCAACCACAGAGAACCTTCATACTACGATCGAAACTCTGGATAGGATGCTCCTTAAATGATGCATCCGCTTCAAGTTCAACCTCCTCGGGTTGAAAGACATGAGATGAGTCTGAAATGTATCGTCGCAGTTGAGAGACGTGGAATACATCGTGCATAGCCCGTTACCTCTGAGGTAACTGCAACCGATAGGAAACCGGCCCAACTCTCTCCAACACCTCAAATCGCATGACGTACCGCGGTGAAAGCTTACCCTGTCTCTGAATCCTCTTGTGTCCCAACCTTGGTGTGACACATAGGAAAACCTAATCCCTGACCTCGAACTCCAGAGGTCGTCCTTGCTGATCAGCATAAGACTTCTGTCGAGACTGTGCTATAGCCATCCTCTTCCGAATCAACTCTATCTTCTCTGAGGTCTCCTGAATAAGAAGAGGTCCCAGAAAAACTACCTCTCCTACCTCCATCCATCATAAAGGTGATCGACATGGCCTACCGTACAAAGCCTCGTAAGGTGCCATCTGAATATCCACCTGAAAACTATTGTTATAGGAAAACTCCACAAGAGGAATATGCTTTTCCCAAGAACCGCCAAAGTATAGAATGTAAGATCGAAGCATATCCTCAAGAACCTGAATTGTACGCTCGGACTGGACATCTGTCTGGGTATGGTATGCTGTACTCAAAAGTACCTATGTACGCAAAGCCTACTGAAGCCCCTAACAGAACCGATAAGTAAAACGTGCATACCTTTCTGAAACAATGGAGTGTGGAACTCCTTGAAGACATACAATCTCTCAGATGTACAACCGCCCCATCTCATCAACACTAAAGGTGTCCTTGATCAGCAAGAAGTGAGAAACCTTCGTAAGCCTATTGACGACAACCCAAATAGCATAACTCCCTCGAGGTGGCCTCGGTAACCCAGTCACGAAGTCCATCGCGACATCGTTCCACTTCCACTAAGGGATGGGTAACTATTGTAAAATCCCTACTGGTCGCTGATGCTCCTCTTTCACCTACTGACAAGCAGAACATCTCATGAAGAACCTAGAAACATATCTCTTAATACATGGCCATCGGTATTGGCGGTGTAGATCACGATACATTTTGGTGACGCTAGGATGAACTGCCCAAACTGAAGAATGAAAATCCCGCATAAGCTCTTTGAGTATGTCTACTGGCACCCATACACATCCCTGGAAACACAAGATCTCATCCTCTCCCACTATCCATCCAGAAAGAGGATCCTCTCATGACACACTCTTCCATAGGACTAGGCCTTATGAGTCTGATAACTGCCTCATCCGTACCCGATCAAGAAGATTCGAGGTTACAACTATAGAAGAAAGAAAAGTCTTCCCCTGTTTGTTATGAACCTCCAAATGCATCTTAGAGAATAGAGCCATGAGCTGCCACTCACTACTGGCCTCCTGAACTGCCTGAATATGAGTTCTCCTACTTAATGCATCATCCACTGCGTTGCCATTTCCCGACGTATATGAAAGCTCAAAGTCGAAGGACTGAAGATACTCGACCAACCTACGCTGTCTAGGATTTAGATCATGCTGAGTGAAGATGTACTTGAGACTCTTGTGGTTAGTGAAAACCAAAAAGCGATATCCCAGAAGGTAATGTCTACAACAACGTAAGGTGTGAACACAACTGCCAGCTCCAGATCGTGCGTTGGGTAGTTCCTCTCATGTGGCCTCAACTGCCGAGACCCATACACAATGACTCCATCTCCTTGCATAAGAAAAACTCCTAATACAACAACTGAAGCATCATAATAGACTGTATATCTCTTCCATAGATCTGGAAAGACTAGTATCAGTGCTGATGTCAACCTCCCTTTCAGCTCCTGAAAGGTTGACTCACAGGAATCTGACCATAAGAACTTCGCCCTTTTCTTGGTCAGACCAGTTAGTGGTGCTTCAAGGCGTGAAAAGTCCTGTATGAAACGATTTTAGTATCCAACCAGCCCTAGAAAACTCCAAACCTCAAATAAATTCTTACCCTGCTCCCAGGAAACTACAACACTTACTTTTTCTAGGTCTACTGATACTCGTATCTCTGATATAACGTGACCCAAGAAGTGAATCTGATCCATCCAAAAGTGGCATTTTGAGATCTTAGCATATAACTGATGCCCTCTCAGTGTACTCAGAATGATCTCACGATGGGTAGAACGGTCGTGTCGAGTGTGAGTGTACACCAAAATGTAATTCACGAAAAACACCATGAAGGAATCCAAGTATGAATGGAACACTCGGTTCATCACTGCCATAAAAACTGCTGGCGCATTCGTGAGACCGAATGGCATGAACGTATACTCGTTTAGACCATACCTACTCCTGAAGGCTGTAAGAGGTATATCTGATGGTCTAACATGAAACTGATGATAACTGGACCTCAAATTGATCTTCGAGAATACCCAGGCTCCTCGAAGCTGATAAAAGAGGTCATTGATCCTCGACAAGGGATATCGGTTCTTGACTGTCAACTGGTTCAGTTTCCGATAATCCACGCAAAGCCTAAGGGTGTCGTCTTCCTTCTTCGCAAACAGGATAGGTGAACCCCAAGGAGAAGTACTGGGTCAGATGAAACCCTTTGCCTGTAACTCCACCAACTTCTTCTTGATCTCTTGAAACTCAGGTTTAGCCATCCTATAAAGAGGAATGGACACCGGTGCTGCCCCTGGTATGAGCTCAATCGAGAAGTCTACCTCAAACTATAGAGGAAAACCTGAAAAGTCCTCTGAAAAGACATCCCTGAAATGATCCACCACTAGAGGAAAGTATAATTGTGATGTCCCCTAGTCATCCAGATAAATACTAGAAATCTGGGCTATAACTCCTCCTAGCCCATGATGCTTTGGTCCAGCTCTACCCGCCTTGACATCCCACTCGCCTCTATGAAGAAAAGATCCACCCTCTGGTGATACGAAACTCACCCTGCGGTGATAGCAATCGACGACTGTCTGGAAAGAAACTAACCAGTCCATACCGAGAATGACATCATAACATGTCATCTCTAGGACATAGATGTCCCATAAGAAGTGACACCCTACAACCTCAAGAGGTCACTCCCTGCACTGACGTACGCTAGATTTCCTCATTCCCAAAGGTGTATCAGGAGTCAACATGTCAGCAGATGAAAAGATATAGGGACCAAGGCTCTCCACAACTTCAACAGAGATAAAACTATGTGAAGCACCAGTATCGAAAAGGGATAAAGATAAAACTAAGGCTACTAAGATCGTACCTTGAACTGTAGAAGGGTCGGGATCCTGCTCCTGATGGGTCTGCTCCACGGTGAAAGTCTGGCCTTCACCGCGGCCCTACGCCCCTGGCTAACCACTCTAAGCTGATCCACTCTGTTTTCACTAGTAACCTGGTGACTGACCACCACGACCACGACCTCCACCTCGACCCGAACGGTTGGAAGAACCCTAGTTCCCAGATTGGTGAGAAACTGACGATACATCTAATGTACGTGGGGTCATAGAAGAACCCCTACCACCAGCTGTAGGTGAGAAGGTCTGACAAAAACACTGAAGATGGCCCATCTTACCACAATATCGGCACTCCATCAGATCTCTCTAGCAGTGAGGCCTAGTATTCCCACTCCTAAAACACTGGTAGCATACTACCTGGCTATCTGAAGATGAATTCCGCCTACCCTGATCTCCTTGAGTAGACTCCCTGCGGTGCTTCCTGCTATCAGTAGGAGGAACACTGACTCTGGATGTCGAACCGCCCTAGCTCACTGATCTAGAATCTCTCAGATTGTGCTCAGTGATCAGCGCCTAGTTGACGATAGAGGATATCAAAGTCATCCTGAAGATGTTCGCATGGGAATGGATCTCCTTCCTGAGACCATCCTATAACTTCCTAACAAGGAACAACTCATCACCTACTGGAATCTGCGTGAAACACTGCAGCTCGGTAAAGTGAGACGAATAATCCACAACAGAAAGAGTACCCTGCTCAAAAATCATAAACTTCCGGGCTCAGTCGGCCCTCAAGGTCTCTGGATAAAAGTAATCATAGAAGATGTGCCGAAACTCAGCCCAAGTCATACTCTGTTGGCGCCCGGACTGTGAGATCACCTCCCACCACCTCTTGGAGGTGTGTCCGAGCATATACATGGAAAACTTTACCCTTTTCTCCAGAGGTATCTCCAGGTGCTCGAAGATCGTCAGCGTGACCTCTAGCCACGACTCTGCAGCCCGGGGTCCTCCATCCCCTGAGAAAGTAGGAGGATAATGCTTCTTGAAAACCCTTGTCAACTCCGCCATTGACAGGGCAGGAGGCAGCGCTTCCTGAAAGGTATGCATCATCCTCAGGAAGTCCTCCTTGAACTACGCATTGGCGCCAGAAATGGGTATAACTGCAGGTGCCAAAGCTGGCACAAAAGGAGGACCTGTAGGGGGATCTGCAGGAGATCCCTGATTGGCCATATCCAGTGTCTGATCACCGTCTGGAAGATGACGTACAACCGGAGGATGTCTCAGAGGCATAGCTCTGAAAGATCAAAATCACACCTTAGATTAGAATTATCCAAGACTGAGAACACAAAAGTACAAAACGAGAACAGGAGGAAAGAACAAACAAGTTCTACAAAACACAACTACATGGTGTGTATAAAACTACACGGTGTGTCCCCTTAATCCAGACACATGGGCATGTACTTCAGCCACAGCTGGTTGTGTAACACCCCAGACTAGACGACATGTTGTTCCCACACACGACGTGTACTGGATCTCCATTTCCCCACCCGAGTCTCCTTGCCCGGCTAGCCCACACAATTATCTCAACCCTAGACTACATGGCAAGTTCACTAAGGACACGGCGTGAACCAGACAAAGTTTCGGTGACTCTTGTTGTTAGTTACACGACCGACTACACGGCTGACCCTTACACGGACGACTACACGGCTGACCCTTACACAGCGTGTTCCGAACAAATATGACATGTACAAGGAGAGATAACACTGTCCCATGTTGTTCGTGACACGGCTGGGTATCTAGAGTGAGGCTACATGTCGTGTTCATACCCAACACGGCGTGTACTACATGAGCTTCCCCGACCTGTATTGTTAGTGACACGACCGGGTACACAGATCACTACTACACGGCGTGCAACTACAGTACACGGCGTGTTTCTGAAAACTTTTTCACCACCCCATGTTTATGCTCACATAGTCAGTGACACGGTTTAAAACTACACGACGTATAGTCAAGTACACACCATAAATTCTGGGTTTTTCCGGGCAGTAGCTCAGAAACTGGACTGAAACTCAGAAAACACTAAAAAGCAAGCATGGAGGTGCCAAATTACGATCCGTGGGGACCCATACTCCCCGTGAATTAAATCTTGGCATCTCATACATATCAAATACAAGGGAAACAAGTCAATGATACACAATACTCTAATTCATCAGGGCCCATAACACCTCAAGAATCAAAATTTGGTATTCATTTAAGTAAAGGTACAATACAAACAATTTCTCTATCAAACTGTAGGGATTCTATCAAAGAATCTATCACAACAACATGCATAATCTACACAATGTCTATCACAAAAACATGAAATTTCTAATGCACCCTAGATGGCATGGCAAGAATGCATGGCATGTGATTTCTAAAAAGTTCCTATATGATGCATGAGATGGTATACCCTCATCTCATCGGGTTGCGACAGAAATAGAACCGCAATAGCAGCATTAATAACAACATAAGGCATGTGAATCACTCTAGGTGAAATCATATCAACCGTAAAATCTCAAAACCAGAAATCTGCAATAAAATGGGTAGATTGGCTTTTCCCTGTACACGGGTTAGCTACTCCCGGGAACAACTTATTACCAAGTACCAAATCCATCCTATCCCTGGCTAAAGGCTACAAATAGTAAATCAAGAGAAAATAATTCCTCTAATACCACTTTGTAACGTCCTGGTTCTGGAAGACACCCAGAGGCTCCCCTTACCCGGTTGGTCACATGGCCTCAAGCACATTTCCCTAAACACCAGAGGCTGCCGACTAACATCAAGGGACTTGGGTGTGATAGTGGGGGAACTATTCCCTCATTGGGAGAGTACACAACGAAAGTAAACAAGAAAACAATAGCGGAAGCAGTAAATATCCAACAACAATAAACAATGGAAGACTAAAATAATAAACAATTGGAGCACACATGTATATATGAAATGATGCACGATACATATGTCTAGGAAAGAATCCAAACAAGTCACAATGCTGAATACAATACTAAACCAAAGTACAAAAGAAGAAAAATAAGCAACTTATCAGAATCGCAAGCATCAGCTTTGTCCCATGCTCTCCTACTCCAAAGCAATCAAGTACCAGAAGTCGAAGGGCGCTTGACCTTGTCTATACCTGCAACAACATAGTCTGTTTGGGCCCAAAAGCATGACCCAAACAGGGTGTGATACTAATCCCAGTAGGAAACCACCCTAAGATTTTTTCCTTACAGTCAGTGAGTATATGGAAGGTAATAGTACATTAAGCAGTAAACAGTAACAGTACACAACAGGCAGTAAGTAGTAAGTAGTAACAGAATGATATACAATAGTAATCAATCCACAGAACAACAGTAGCAAAGAAGAAAATAGCTAACCACAACAGGAATCCCTCTGGGAAGTACTCACAGCCAACCCCTCTGGTCCTATCCAAGAAAAATACCAACAACCCTCTGAGCAGTGCACTTAGCCTAACCCCTCTGGTTTGGTCATATGAAATTATAAGACTCTCTGGGGAAGCTCGCTCAGTTAATTCCCCTTATAGTCTAGGGTAGTCAAGGACTCTCTGAGGAAGATCACACGGTCTAACCTTCTTATAGCCCCAAGGTCTAGAAACTCTCTGAGGAAGGTCGTTCTATCAATTCCTCCTATAGTCTCAGGTCTATCATAGACTCTCTAAGGAAGCGCACTCAGTCAATTCCTTCTCTAGCCTGGAAAGGTTTTAAATAAATTCAAACAAAGTAAAGACTCTCTGAGAAAGCTCACTCAGTCTACCCTCCTATAGTCTATAATATCCAAGACTCTCTGGGAAGCTCACTCAGTCTATCCCCTATAGTTTATAATGTATAAGACTCTGTGAGGAAGCTCACTTGGTCTACCCTCATGTAGTCTATATTATCCAAGTCTCTCTGGGAAGCTCACTCGATCTATCCCTTATAGTCTATAGCACTAGGTTCTCATGGTCCTGTGCCAGTCAGTGCATAATAATGCTATAAGGCCAAAGTATACCTACAGAGCTACTTGGCTAACCAGTCTACAACATAACAAGCATGTCTAGAATATCACTCCATCCTACGGTCACAAGGCATGGAAAACAGGTATAACGGCCAAAGGATAAACATGACCCAAGGGTCGTAAACAGAACAAGGCATGGAAAAAACATCCAAGCACAACAATTATCCTCATACATGATCAAATTACCACTACAAAAGCATACAAGCATGGAAGGAAAACAATAGGGGAAAAACGGTAAACATGCAATACCCCGTTCATGGGTATTGGTGAAGATTTCACATAAAACTCAAAGACTTCTAAAGGTAAGGCACAAACCACCTACCTAAATTCTAGGAGATCAATATACTTTGACCATGAGGATTGATTCTCCTTATAACGATGTAGATCTATGAAAACACACAAAACGTTCAACCCACGATATCTTGAAAAATAGGGAGAATTGGAAAACAAAGCTCTAGGAGAAGGGAGAGCTTACCACTGCGGTCCTAATGCAATCGATGTAGGTCGATTCATAGAACGGACAGAGGCACGAGAGCTCGGAGAAGTTCCACAACCGTACGGGTTCTCTCGGACAAAGACAACCTAGAAGAAGCGAGTTATGTCCGTCAGGAATGACCCCAGTCCGTTTAATGAAAAAAAGAAACTACATGACATGTACTTCTGGGGTACACAGAGTGTACGTGGCCTTTCTGTACTCCGCTTTAAGCGGCCTCCACATCACCCCTACACACCGTATGTAGCCTGAACATGGAAAGCACACGGCCTGGCATTGCATCAAAGTACACGACGAGTACTTATAAATTACACATCGCGTACTTCTAAAACTTCCAGATTTTCCTCTTTTTCTCAAAAACGACTAGAAAAGGAACAAAATACAAAAAATGAAGATTCGGGTTCTTAAGCCTTATATTTTTAGGACCATTATATCAATTTATAATATAATATTTGTTTTAAAAACTATTTTATGTCAATTTTTACACTATTTGGTATTTTGTTTTTTCTAAATTCATAACAACATTATTATTTCGAAAAAAATTCATCTAACCAACCCTAATTTGATATATTAACCTAGAAAATTAGTGTAGTTCATAAAAAGTCTCAAATTACATTTATTTGGGTATTTATAATATCAATTATGTTAATATTTCATTAATAAGGTAATTATTGCATCATCATTGTGTCATAAATAAATTAAATTATTTAATGTCTAAAAAATATAAATAAAATACCACGATGTAGAAATTTTTTTAGATATATAATGAATATTTATATTTGAATTTATCTTATTTATAACCCTATATTAAAAATGTTTTAGTTATTAAACATTGATTTTAACTATTTTAACTCTTCTTTAAATAAAATAATAATAAATGTCCTAATATAATCCAAGTGGACCTAAAGGGTAATATTTTATTCCTAAGGTTGTTTTTGGTCAAATTACACTTATCCAATAGAATTAGGACATGTGTTAGTGTAATAATAATATCATTTTTACCTTTAATTACCCTATTTACTTTTAACGGTGGTAAATAAAAGTTAAAAGTTAATATTCACAAAAAAAATATTTTTCTCTTATTGAACCACATTTACTCTTTGATATTAACTTTGTCTCTCGAATTTTTGAAATTCAACTCACAAAGGCAGTAAAATTAAGTTTTATGTAAATTTGCAAATTCTCCTAGGAGGTTGGTAAAAGACGGTAAAAAGTTCAATAAATTTTTTTTATATCTAAAATTATTATAAAATTACTACATTGAATTAAATTGAACTTATATAGGTATTATGTATCTATTTTAACATAAAATAAATGATTATTTAAATAAAAATTTGGCTTTAACCAATAACTCAGTGTTTTCACTATTCATCAAAAAATTAAAGGTTTTTAGAAAAATACCAAAAATTAACCCTAGGATAATTTCGATATTACGAATCCAAAAATGAAGTCCATTTTGAAAGATAAAATTTATAAAATTTCAAAAAGTGGGTATTACTATTCATAACGGCTAGTTTATTTAATATTTTAGTAACATATCGTTGTTTAGTGAAACTCGGTATTGCGTACAACGCAAGCTATCAAGGAAGGTTTCTCTTGTGTGTAAAACAAGCCAAGAATAGTGTTGCGTATACTAAAAGATAATACGGTGTTTCATATAGCACAAGATAAACTTGGTGTAGCGTACAACAAAATACATCAAAGAAATTAAAAAGAATAATTCTCATAAAATCTCGGGGTGTTACAGAGAAACTAGAAGGTTTCATGAATAATGGAATGAAATTTATAGTATTTAGGATCACAAAATGTTTTTATGGGAAGAAATAGACACCAAGACAATGGATCTCAAAGTTTGATGCCTTCATGGAAGTAAAGGAAATTGTTCAGTTTAGTGAGAATCATTATTTCCATTGAAATGTAGATAATATGATCTTAGTTATACCAGTGAAGTAAAATATGGATGAGTTGAAAGAAAATTTTTCTAGATCATTAGAGATTAAGTAATATGAGATGCGAAGTGTACTTTAGGTATGAATATTAGAAAATATCAGAAGACCAAATATTTGTTTTTATCTCAATCGAAGTACATATAGACCATTATGGATAAATTTTAAATGAGTGATCTTAATACAATTAAGAAAATATGATATATATTTCATGTTATACATATTGAGGTCACCTAAAATAGAAGAAGAGGCTATATACATAGTGAAGGTTCAATATGCATTAGTAGTGGGAAGTCTGATGTATGCCATGGTTGGTATAAGGCCTAACATTGCACATGTGGCAGAATTGGTTAGATTATTATTTATGAATTAAGGTAAGTAACACTATGTATAAATGGATTATATTTTTTGTATCTTAAAGGTTTTATAGAACTAACACTTTGTTACAGAACTAATGATCCATTGTAGGGGTTTATGAAAGAAAAATTTGGAAGAGACAATATTTTTGTTTACTTTTAGAGGGAATTCTATGAGTTTTATATCTTTATTAGAACCTATATTTTCACTATCATCCATGAAATTCATGTATGTTATGATTACAAAAGAAAAAATGTGATATTATGGCTAAAGGATTTGTTAGAGGAACTTAAAAGAAGACAATAAAAATGAATTTTGTTTTGTGATAGTTAGAGAACTTTCTATCTTATGAGGAATTCAACATTTCACTCTTAGATGAAACACATGTAGTTTATGTATCACTTCATCTTAATGCTTGTGGAGGATTGGATTTTGGAGCTATAAATGGTTAGTGGGAGTCAAAATATTATAGATACATTGACTAAATTCATTGTTAGGGAAATTTTGGGGAGATATTATGCCTCAATTGGATTTGTATTATGGATGATCTAAAGAACATGGAATCATCAACCTAACATGTAATAAAATAAATAGATTTTTTATAAGTGAAAAAATAATTAGTAGAATCCTTGAAAATAGTATTCAATTGAGATACTGATGAGATTAGTTGTATGAAAAATATTTTATGCCTAAGTGTTTGATATCATATAAGAATAAATTTTAGAATAAAAATATAGAACTACTAGAAATAGTGATAGAAAAAAATTCACTTGGAAGCAGTAGTGGTAATGGAACCATTCTTGGTGGAAATGTTTGTAAGGGTGGATAGATTAGTTATGAAAATATGAACTATTCATTAGAAGAGGAGATATAAATGGTACTCTATTAGGTAACTATAAATTACCTTAATCAAGCAAAAAAATCCCATTGAAGTCATAAGGTGGTGGAACTAATGGAACTGGACGGATACAATAGAGCTCATCTATAAATATATGGGTGTGGTCACTTGTGCTTTCATTAGTGGATTGGTTGTTATAACTAAACTATGTAAATTCTGGTTCTTATTTCTCATGATTAGTTTTCTATATTTACGTACTTGTAACTTAGTGATATTATCTCTTATTATCTACTTCAATTGAAAGGTTATAGTGTTTCTCATAGATTATTTCCTTTTCTAAAGCATCCAATTTCTGGTGTTTCATGTGCGAGTTTCTCTCACATTTTTCTTGTCATTTCTCTTTGGGAGTGAGATGAGGGTTTCAGTCTAAAGTGATTCAGTGCCAGGATAGGGTATGTTTTTTAGTTCTAGATACACCAACACTGGGTGTTTCTACAATATAAAAGTTAAAGAACTTATTCCACAAGAGTGGTTCCAGATCACAGTGTTTTGATACAACACACATGGAGGGAGACAATAGAAGAAAGGAGGGTGCAATGACTGGTTAGGGATGTATTCAATACTAAGGGTGGGTGGGGGGGGGGGGTTGAATTAGTTTTGGTTACCTTTTATCCAATTTAAAATTTTTAACCCCTTTTTTCTTTTACCTGTGACTTTTTTAGGTGAATGATTATCACTTTCTCTCTAAATCCCCATTATTTTTATAAGAATAAAATACAAACACACACAAATAAAATGACGATAAAGATTTACAAGGTTCACTAGTCAATAAGAGTATCTAACCCTTGGTGTGAATGGGAAAAAACAATGACCACATGTCCCGCTATTGAAAACCTATGTGCTTAAAATGAGAAGGGTATATCCTTGAAACTTTTATTTTCATGTCTCCCAAAAATACCTAGATGAATCCCACACTTTAAAATATTATAAAATGGGTAAAAACCAAATAATACTTAACTAATTTAGACTAAAATTGAGTTTTTGATATGTTTCATCTTCTTTTTCTTCTTCATACTTTCACAAAAACATGCAAGAATTACATTCCTCTTCTTCTGTATGCACAATAGTGCACACACACACACAAACACATTGTTATTCATAAAAATTAATTGAGAGATGATCCTTATTCATGGAAATTATTATATATACTAAGATCCATTCTTCTTTATGTGTGATCCATATTATGAATCAATTTATAATTTTATTCTTCTATTACATTTATTGCATGACACTTTCTTTCATATGAGAAGTATTATAATGAAAACCCACTATCTTATCTTCCCTTGAATTGTTATTATTTCTTTATTGCAACAAGACTATACTAGATATTAATTTTCTTTCTTTATTGCACATAGATAACACTAGTTCTTCCCTTCTTCTCTTTGACTCACAAGATATGAAAAAGTGTTATAGTCATGAATTATCTATGCGTCGATACCCGGAAGTTTTCTTTGGAATTACTATTTTGGTTTTATCTCAATTTTTTACATATTCAACCTTATATATATATATATAAATTAATGAACAATCGAGCCATTATTCTTCTCTTTATTATTTTTCTCTTGTATTTATATTCTAATACAAAAAAATTAATTTTAAATTACCATGATTTTTGGTAATTTGAAACTCTTCAAATCATGGATCTTTATGAGGTGAACCAAAAATAACATACATAAATATTGTATTATTTTATATAAATATCCAAAATATTTCATAATAATGAACACCTAAGGACCGTAAGGTTTAGTTTCCTTGGTGAATAGACACATAATCATCTTATTTTGTGAACGATCTTCAAAATCTCCTATAATGTCATTATCACATTGTACACTTCTTATACGTATCATACATAAAACCTATCCCCATATACAAGGGAAAATAAACCATAAGAAATCATGAGATCTGATTCTTAGTAAGGGTAAACATGAGATATATCATTCAATGATCACAAGTGAGAATAAGATAAGAATAAGGGTATGAGAGCATGATCTTAACATTAGAAAATCATAAGAAAATTCATAGATCATAAACATGAATCATGGACTAAATATTCAGCAGTTTATAAGATATGAATCATAAGAGAATAAAAAAATCATGAGTAATGAGAACATAACTTTGGCATAAGAACATGTCAGAAGAGAGATACATAAAGTGTAGCATAATAATAATCAAAAAAATATTTTTTCAAGGAATCTACCAAGTCATTCATAAAATTTTGGGCTTGGTATAACCACTGATGTACCCTATTTGGGTTTGGGATAATGTATCGTCCACCCTCATTCAGGCTTGGTACAACCTCCTGTGTATTCTATTTAGATCTTAGGATAACCTCCCATGTACACTTTTAGCTTGTAAACTTTAAACATTACCCATTTAATCGGAGGGATTTTACAGAACCACCAATGAAATAATCATATTTCATTCATATGCATGTTACAAGACCATGGAAACATCTATCATTTTTTCATAGCTTATCCCATGGAAAAAAATGGTTTTCATCAAGATTTCATCATCATAATAAAAAAACCATCCAAATAAATAATAAATATGGAATAAATATATTAAATCCTTAGTAAATCATGAAAAACATTAGATGATTTCGTTATAGATGAAAATGACGTTAAAATATACTTGGAACATTTCTTGAGGATAATACCCATTTAATTTTGAAATCACTTATTTAAAATCTAAAAATTTATCGAATATAAGGAAAAACATTTTATTCAAAAATAACCATGTAAAATTTTAAATTAATCTTTAAGGTAAATAATATCAATGATGGTGGGAAAATTATTTCACGTGGTAAATGTTAAAACAAAATTTTTTTCAACACCATTGGTAAAAAGTGACTCTATTGAAAAATGACATGAATATTACTTTTATTTTTTTATAGAAATCAAGTCATGGGTAAAAATTAATTTAATCAATAATTATTTAATATTAAAAACATTATTGAATTTTTTTAAAGAAAACATGTAAATGGAATAAAAACATTCCCCACTAAATTGAAAAACAAAATTGGTTTTACTTTAAAGCATTCTTTCAGAATTTTGAGTAATTATAGAGCGGAAAATGAAATGAAATTTTTTAATTTCTAGGAATAAATATAATATAAGAAAATACACAATAATTTTGATATATATATCATATAGTTTCGTAATGGTAAATTTAATCATAAACAATCTCTATAAAAAATAAGATTATAACATAAAACCCTTACCACTTTGGTAACTCTTGAATCATTATTCCATTAATGAAACAAATTAAAATGAAAATTTAAATAACATTTATATAAATATATTCATTATATAACATATAGAATTGTATTATTTACACCACATAAAGTATATAAGTAGTGAATATGACATATGTCTCACATAAAAAAAATTTAGATGAGAAACCTTTTTCTCAAGTAGAACTTACTTACTAAGCACTCTAACCAACTTTATAAAAAAATTTAAATTCATTATACTTATATAACATAAATATATTAATACTTATAATACCTTAAATTTTTTACTTATTCCATATTATCACCCATTCATTAACAATGTTTCATTATCATCATCATTTCAGGTGTTAAATAATTAGTTTTTTCATTTATGTTTCATTTTAGTAATTATATTCCTTACAATTTGATTATGGTTACATTTTATAGAAAATGTTAATCATGTCCTGAGTATAATATTTAATAATTATATACACTTTTATTACCATTCATATAAAGTGTTATGAAAAATTAATTACATCACTTCTTGGAGATTGTCGTCCATACGTACACATGAGTGATGTTTCCACATTTTGATGGATGAAATGAAATAAAGGTAAATAATAAATCAAATTTATAAAATAATTATATTATCAAAATTATAATATATATATTAATTAAATTTATCTATATTACCGTCCATTTAAAGTAAAAAATTAAAATGAATCACATCTCTTCATAGAGGTGGCAATCCACATGTATTCACAAGAAACAATATCGTTGTCAAATGGATAGGAAGGTAAGAAGGTATATAAGATATTATAATTACATAAGAATAATTATGTCATAAATATAATTTATAAACATTAAATATATCATAATAACTAATCATGATATATGGTGATGGAAAATGAATCATATCGCTACGCTGAGGCGGTAGTCCACACATATGCATGAGCAATACTTTCATTTCCCATTTTATGGAAACGAGGTGGAAAATGGTTATCCCATAATAATAATTACATATAAGTATATTTAAGATAATATATTAATTATGTTAGGATGTATACAACATAATTTTATAATGTACAAGAATTAATAAACTTTAAAAGAGTCAGGAAAAAAGATTACTTCTTCTTTGAGAGACCTCCTTTGGATAACACCTTAAGAATTATTTGGATGGTATTAGGGTAAGAAAAGAAGATAAATAATTAAGGGTAGGAATATATTAATGGGTTTGGATAGGTATTGGTTAATCTATAAGGACCAAATTATGTGAATAACGGAGGAGAAAAGGTTCCCTTTTACAAGTGAGGGGAGAGACACACATGAAATTACTTAAAATATTTAAATAATATAAGGTCAATTTCATGTGAAAATAGAAAAAATGATAATAATTCAATGATAAGATAATATACGGTATAAATATCTTCAAAAAATAAGAGTTAGGAAATTTTATGTGTTATTTGTACCGTTATTTCTTTGTTTACCGTCCTCCACAATAAACCTATTTTAACCTTAATCGAGGTAATAAATTTTACTATTAATTACGAAAAAAATAAAATTTGACTCATTAAAAAATTTGTAAATTTTTATTCTAAATATTTAATCATTTTTATAAAATTAAATCTCTATAAGTGAGAATATTTAAATTTAAAATAATCACACAAAACACAATGAAAACTGTTTTTAGAAAAATGCATTTTAAGCATAAAATATGATTTAATTTCATTTCATGCATTTTGAAAACAATTAGATGAATGTTAAAATATTTTATTGAATATAAAATATCTAAATTTCATTAAAATCATTCATAAATAGTGATTAATTTAATTTATTAGGTTAGAGGACACAATATATACATAAAAACAGTTGTGCTTAAAAATAACTCATTTTACCTTCAGATGATTTTTATTAATCCCTAACCATTAGATAAATAATATAGGAATTATTATTCATAAATTAAAAAAAATTCATCAAAATAACTTTTTAACAGTGATCAAAATGATTTTTATATAAAAATTCATAACACCTATTAAAATACATTTCTTCAGAAAAATTGGTCTTATAATCATGAAATGATTTTATTATAATTTATTGATTTTTATTAGGAATTAATCAATACATTTTAATAAAGGAAAAAATTTCAATATATATTTCATAATGTTTTTGATCCTATTCATACCTTCTAGTCCAACGGTTATGTTACAAAGTCTATAATATATCACGGTTTAGTTAAACTTGAGGTTGTGTATAAATCAAGCTATCAAATACTCAAATTTATTTCAAAGGAATACATATAAAATATTAAGGTGTTTGATTATACCCCCCTTAAAATAAATTTATACCCCAAAATTCTGTCACTCTAATGAAAAATTGAGGATACTTCTACTTTATTACATCCTTCAGTTCCCAAATATCTTCCTCAAATTTATGATTCCTCTAAATAACTTTAACCACGAGAGTAGTATTGTTCCATAGAAATTTATATTTAAAATAAAATATTTATAATAATTTTTATGTAAAGACCCGTAAATTTCAAGGGAAATTTTTTCTTAATTTTCTAAGGGATTTTACTAGTACACAGTTTCTAAAGGCACCTGATTCCAAGGCCCGGGGTGCCTGGAATCAATTTCCGAAGTTTAGCCCGGGTACGTTCAGTGAACGAATGAGCGGGTTTTCCAAACTTTTGGACCGGTGCTTGGAATCGAATTCTGAAGGCACCGATGGAATCGTAGTGCCGATTTTCGCTTAAGCGGACTTTCACCTCGATGGAAGATGATCGGGTTTGAGAGTTGGTTTTTGGGTTTCACGTGGTTTAATAAAATAAAATAAGTAACAACTTATTTTATCTTTGTTGAACCCACGCCATGTGGATAGTGTTGGTTAAAAGCTCCACATGGGAGTTGGTGCTGGGACCGCCACACCCTAAACTCCCATGGGAGGATAATTAGGGTGGGGACCACCCGAGCAGCATAACCTCCCACGAGAGGTTATGACATGGGGTCCACACAGAGCTTAACCCCCCATTTAATGGGAGGGGAGGAAATCTCTCAATACTCCCCCATTAATGAGGGGGAGCTTTTTGGACTCTAACTCCCCTCTTAATGGAGGAGAATAAAACCTCCTCAACCCCCCCATTTAATGGGAGGAAACTCCTTGAACCTCTCCTTGTTAATTAGGTGGGGACCACCTAGGCCCCTAAACCCCCTCGAAACTCCCCAAATTAATTATGTCATCCACTCGAGCAATTAATTTGGCGGAGCCTCTCCACTTTTGAATTTTTTTTGAATTGTGCCAACCATCGTGAACTTAATTAAGTGGGGCCCACTTAATTAATTTCAGCCACCAAGATTAATAGATTATATTCTATAATTTTGGGCACGTTCTTGCGCCTTTGGGTGGATACCTTGAGAGAACTTCTTTCTCCAGCGATGAGCGCGAAGAACGCCGACGATGCTTCTTCCCCGACCTTCTTCGGCTTTCTTCCTCAGAGCCCTCCTTTATGACGTGGTTCTTCTCCGATGACCCTCCTTCCTCCCTCCTCATCGTCAACGCAGGGATGCAAGAACTCGAAAGTGGAAGCGTGCGGTGAGCGACGTCATCATCTTCCCCCGCGACGCCTCTTTCCGCGACGCTCTTCGAACATCATCTCGTTATCAAGGTAGGGGTTATTTGTTTTTGTTTATGAATACTTTCATCACCATTCATCGTTTTCTAAATTGGGCCGCCTGTTATCGCAATAACGGGAGGAGGTCGGACTGCACGAACACGGCCAACTCTCCTCCCCCCTTGATGTTTGAAATTTTTGTGGAGCGAGCAAAGGTAGCGCGGTGCCGTTTCACCGCGCGAAAACAATGAAGAATGGGCGATGAAGCGCGGCGTCGTTGCGCAACGCCGTTGAAGTCAAACAAGCCGCGGTGCCGTCGCGCTGCGCCAGAGAACCTCGAAGAGGCCGTAGCCGGACCGGGGTCGCGACAGAGGGGTGCGGAGCCATCGCGCTGCGCCGATCGGAAAAGGCCGTGACGTATGGCCGCGGTGGTGCGGGGAGCAGCAGCCGGAACCGCCGGCCGCCGGAGCAGGAGGGAGGGACCGCGGCGGTCCCGCGGCAGCAGCAACCGGCCGGCCGGACCGGGCCAACCGTTTCTGGGGGAGACCGGGGGTTCGTAACCCCCAGCTGGATCAAAGAGCGGCCTCCACATGGGGGGGGGGGGGGGGCTGCAGTTACACAAAAAATGGTGCAGCGCAGCCCACCTATTCCGCTCAGCTCGGCCAGCCGACCTGGCCACGCGGGCCGCCCGAGCGCGCCAGCCCGCCGGGCCGCCCAGGCCACCGGGCCGCCCAGGCCAGGCCGGACCGCGCCCAAGCTAGGCCGGGCCGGACCGCGCCCAGGATAGGCCGGGCCGCGCCCTAATGGGCCGGACCTGGACCTAGTTCGGGTCGACCCGGGGGGGGGGGGGGGGGTATCGGGCCGGGTCGGACCGGGCCCGAACCCCATATTTTCAGACAGATCCTTTCAAACACCCATAACTTGGGCTACGGACCTCCGATCAACGCACCGTCAGATGTGATGCGATCCTTGGATCGAGACGGTCGTTTAGGTATATTACAGTCAAGGTTTCAGAGAACTTTGGATATGGACAGGTTGGTTCGAACACGAAACCAACCGGGCCCTCGGAGCGGAAACGCTTATAACTTGAGCTCCGGACGTCCGATTGATGTGCCATCGATTTTGTTGCATTCCTCTTAGTGAGTCAGACATTTTGGCTTACTAAGATCTAGGTTTGGACATAGATGGTGTGTGGTTGAGTTGTTTTTGACTTAAAAACCAACCGGGCCCCTAGGATGAAAAAGCCAATAACTCTAAGACCGAGCATCCGATTGACGCGTTGTGTTCCTTTTGAAGAGATGGAACTTTGGCATATATCAACTCCTGACTATGTGTCAGTTGATGTATTTACCTCTTGTCTCGTGGAGTGGACCGTCCCGGAATGAGCAAGCTGTGTGCGGAAACCCTAGAGCTGGCTGAGACTTGACAACTACTGATTGATCGACTCGGTATGTTTCGGATAGCCCAGTGGGGAGCACTTGGTTGTAGCGGAAGACCCACGACGGAGGAGCGCTTGGTTGTAGCGGCAGACCCGCGGTACTCAAAAGAAGGAGTACCTATATAGGCTTTGAGGGGGAGCACCTGGTTGTAGCTGCAAACCCATGGTGGGAAGTGCTTGGTTGTTGCAGCAGGCCCACAATACTTGAAGGGGGAGTGCTTGGTTGTAGCAGCAGACCATTGCTGGGAAGTGCTTGGTTGTAGAAGCAGGCCCACAGTACTCGACAGGTGGAGTACTACAACAATCCAAGGTTAGTGGGAAGCGCTTGGTTGTAGCGGCAAGCCCACTATACTCGATAGATGGGGAGTTCCCCAGCAGCTATGGTTTCGACTTCATGATTAAATCCTGGTTTGAGCTGAGTCTTGACTTCAATCAAAATCTTCGATATGATTGACTTTATTTCCTATGTGGATTGAGTTGTGTTATCCTATGTGGATTGGGTTGTACTGCTATGTAGACGTGATCGAACTTGGCATGGATGCTGGAGCCTAACGGGAATTGATGACTTAGGTATATGTATGGGCATATACCTAAGTAGTGTTGGATGTTACTTCGTGATTGTATCTTTCCTTTTTGGATTATACTTTGTGGATTTTGGGAGACCTTCGGGGTCTCGGGGTCCCTACTGAGTAGCGTATACTCGCCTATGCACGGGCTATGCCCGCACTACGTGGTGTTGGTTGCAGACGACAGATAGCGCTGATCGTGGATGAGGCTTGTAGAGCAAGTCAGTACTTAGAGGTGGACTACTCGGCGGGACGTACTCGGAGCGGACGACTAGACCCAAGGAGCTGAGGAGGCTATTTGTACCCACCCTTCAGGTGGGACTTCCAGTGGATGGCTCGACGTTGCGGCTTTACTTTTCAGTTGCTGTACTTCCTTTTTTCTGTTGTACTTTACTTTCAGTTTGGGTTTGTATTCTGTCCCACTTACTTTTCCACACTACTATTGTTCTCAGTTTTACTTAGTGTTTACTTCTTCTTGCTTACTCTGTGGTGTTTGTTTACTTTATAAAGGCAATGCCTTCCCTTATTATCAGGAATTACGCCTTGGTGCTAGTCTCCAGCCCCTGGCCTATGGAAGGTGGGATTGGGGTAGTCAAGGCACAGGCCCCGAGGACGGGTTGTGACAAATTGGTATCAAAGGAGTTCAGTTCTACCGAAGAACTCAAGACTCTGATCTTTCTTCTGTGTGAAGAAATAGTGTTAAGGGTATTGAGTGTGGTTATCAGTTCAGGGAGTCCAGTGTTGGTGCGGCGGCCGACGTATCCGTACACCAGGACCCTGACTTCTGATTTCTGACTCAATGCATGAAAACATTGATTTCATGTGTGTTTCAAAAGTTTTCTTTGTGATTACTTTATGTCAGCTCATCAGGTATACTATTTTACCATGAAAAACCTATATTTTTCCAAGATGGCCACATGACGGCAGCCAGCTAGGGTTCCGAGTTTTTTCACGTGATGACAGCTCACCGAGCAACGAGGCCTCAGTGCAGGGCCCTATTACTGTGGAGGCACTGGAGGTACCACTACCCGCCGAGCCACCGATGCTACCAGCCCCAGCCGCTGAGAGTGCATGTCGCCTCAGTGCACTGCACGAGTTTCAATGTCAGATACCGCCCAGGTTCCATGAGGAGACAGACCCTCAGGCAGCCGAGGATTGGCTGGAGGCGGTTGTTCAAGTTTTCAGGTTAGTGGGGACACCGGCTGACCTCATGGTGATCCTTGCAGCGAGCCTCCTACCCGCGGCAGCAGGCAGATGGTGGAGCTTGATGCTACAGGTGGATGACGAGGCATCACTCCTCTGGACGGACTTTGAGAGCCTCTTACGCTCGGAGTTCATCCCAGCCACCCTCTGTGCGGTGCGCATCCAGGAGCTTCTACAGCTGCGGTAGGGCAGCATGACAGTAGCCCAGTACTCGGCGAGGTTTACCAATCTCTCACGCTATTCCACAGACATGGTACGTGACCCATTCTTTAGGGCCCGAACCTTCGAGCAGGGGCTCAGGCGAGAGATCAGAGCTTCAGTTGTTTCTCACAGCATCCCGACGTAGACAGGGGTGTTGGAGAGAGCCCTCGTAGTGGAGAGTTTCCTTGCTGAGCGGTCTCCAAAAGTAGGACCCACCACTATTCGGCATGCGGCAGAGTATTCTGCAGCGGGCAGTAGGCAGATGACGCAGAGGTCCAAGAGGACTAGACCTACAAGTGGTCGACCGCATGACACAGGATCATTTGTGCGAGGCACCCGGGGTGGAGAACGACTTACCATGAGTGGACAGTGTTACTCCTGCGGCAGGGTTGGTCACATGGCTCGTGACTGTCCGACCCTCCATACAGATGATCATCAGATAAACGAAGGACCTTCCAGGAAGAGGTAGAGGTTCGATCGAGGCGGACCTCAAGGAGTAGGAGACCATGGCAGGGGATATGGTCGTGCAGCTGGAGGTGGACATGGGAGTGCTTGGCTTCAGGCTGTTGAGGCATTTGACTATGGAGCTCCGGAAGCTGGTGGACAGGAGCGAAACTAGTTCCAGGCATGGAGGCCTTTGTTGATGGTTCTTCTAGCTTTCTTTTTGTTGTGGTTTTATGTGTCTTTGTACATGATTTGCAGTAATAAAAGAAACCTTTCTTGTGGAATTTACTTTCCTGTCCTCTCTTTATGTTGTTACTAAGAGGTTCCAGTTTAACAACCGTTGACTTGACCCTCACTTTGAGATACCTACTGGAGGAGGCCCAGGGACCACACACTGATGCCGACAGTGTGACTCAACCCTTGGAGGCGAGAGTAATGGTTGGATCTCTTGGTAGTAGCATCAAGGCCTTATGACGTCATCCTTGGTATGGATTAGTATCATCCATGTCAGGATTGATTGTATTAGGCAAAGAACATGGTTCATCCAGGAGATGAAACCAGATTTCTCTTATCGGCAAGGAAGAAATCTTAGCAGCTCTTGTAGGACCAGAGAAGGTCCAGAACAACCAAGAGCAGATGAGGACAGCTCAGAGCCGGCACAAGTCTTGTGCTGATAGGAGGCGGATACCACTAGTGTTCGAGGATGGTGACCGTTTTTTCTTGTGGGTCTCACCTTGACGTGGATTATGGAGTTTTAGCCACAGCGACAAGTTATCTCCGCACTGCATCGAACCCTTCTAGGTCCTCAATAGGGTAGGCGAGGTGGTTTACCACTAGACCCATCCACCTTAGTTGCATCAGGTGCACGACGTTTTTCCTCGTATCTCAGCTGAGGAGATACGTGCACGACCCGACGCATATCAACGACCATGGGGAGTTAGACCTTGATGATGGGGCGACTTTCACAAAGGTTCTAGTGGAGAACGAGGATCGATAGGAGTGGGTCCTATGTGGATGGTCAATTCTTCTGGTGCGCTTTCACTAGAATCACGGGAAGCTCCAAGAGAGCACTTGGGAGTGGGAGGCTCAGTTGTGTGCTCAGTACCACTTTTGTTTCCCTAGTCTGTGTTATAGCTTTACGGGGACGTAAATACCTGAGGTGGGAGTAATGTAAAGACCCGTAAATTTCAAGGGAAATTTTTTCTTAATTTTCTTTGGGATTTTACAAGTACTCAGTTTCTAACGGCACCTGATTCCGAGGCCCGGTGTGCCCGAAATCAATTTCCAAAGTTTAGCTCAGGTACGTTCAGTGAATGAATGAGCAGGTTTTCCTAACTTTTGGACCGGTGCTCGGAATAGAATTCCGAGGGCACCGATGAAATCGCAGCACCGGTTTTCGCTTAAGAGTACTTTCACCTCGATGGCAGATGATCGGGTTTGAGAGTTGGTTTTTGGGTTTCACGTGGTTTAATAAAATAAAATAAGTGAAAACTTATTTTATCTTTGTTGAACCCACGCCATGTGGATAGTGTTGGTTAAAAGCTCCACATGGGAGTTGGTGGTGGGACCTCCACAACCTAACCTCCCATTGGAGGATAATTAGGGTGGGGACCACCCGAGCAGCATAACCTCCCACGAGAGGTTATGACATGAGGTCCACACGAGGCTTAACCCCCCATTTAATGGGAGGGGAGGAAATCTCTCAATACTCCCCCATTAACGAGGGAGAGCTTATTGAACTCTAACTCCCCTCTTAATGGAGGAGAATAAAACCTCCTCAAAACCCCCCCCATTTAATGGGAGGAAACTCCTTGACCACCACCTTGTTAATTAGGTGGGGACCACCCGAGCCCCTAAACCCCCTCGAAACTCCCCAAATTAATTATGTCATCCACTCGGGAAATTAATTTGGCAAAGCCTCTCCACTTTTGATTTTTTTTGAATTGTGGAAACCATCATGAAATTAATTAAGTGGGGCCCACTTAATTATTTTCCTCCACCATGATTAATAGATTATATTCTATTATTTTGGGCACATTCTTGCACCTTTGGGTGGAGAGATTGAGAGAACTTCTTTCTACAGTGAAGAACGTGAAGAACGCCGATGACTCTTCTTCCCTGAACTTCTTCGGCCTTCTTCCTCGGAGCCCTCCTTTCTGACGTGGTGCTTCTCTGACGACCCTCCTTCCTCCCTCCTCGTCATCAACGCACCGACGCACGAACTCGGAAGTGGAAGCGTGCGGTGATTGACGTCATCATCTTCCCCCGCGACGCCTATTTCCGCGACGCTCTTCGAACATCATCTCATTATCAAGGTATGGGTTATTTGTTTTTGTTCTTGAATAATTTTGTCGCCGTTCATCATTTTCTAAATTGGGATGCCTATTATCGTAATAACGGGAGGAGGTCGGACCGCACGAACACGACCGACTCTCCTCCCACCCATGATGTTTTATCTTTTTGCGGCACGAGCAAAGGCAGCGCGGTGCCGTTGAACCGCGTGGAAACAATGAAGAATGGGAGATGAAGAATGGCGCCGTCGCACCGCGACGTTGAAGTCGAATAAGCCGTGGCACCGTTACGTCGCACTGATTGGACAAGGCCGCGACCTATGGCCGCGGTGGTGCGGGGAGCGGTGGCCGGAACCGCCGGCCGCTGGAGCAGGAGGGCAGGACCACAGTGGTACCGCGGCGGCAGAAACCGGCCGGCCGGACCGGGCCGACCGTTTCATGGGGAGACCGGGGGTTCGTAACCCCTGGATGGATCCAAGAGCAGCCCCCACATGGGGGGGGGGGCACAGTTACACAAACAGGGGGGCAGCGCGCCCCCCCTGTTTCGCTCAGCTCAGCAAGCCGAGATGGCCACGCGGGCCACCCGAGCGCGCCAGGCCACCAGGCCACCCAGGCCGGGCCGGGCCACGCCCTAATGGGCCAGACCCGGACCCGGTTCGGGTCGACCCAGGGGGGGGGGGTATCAGGCCGGGTTGGACCGGGCCCGAACCCCCTATTTTCGGACAGATCCGTTCAAACACCCATAACTTGGGCTACGGACCTCCGATCGATGCACCGTCAGCTGCGATGCGATCCCTGGATCGAGACGGTCGTTTTGGTATTTTACACTCAAGGTTTTGGAGAACATTACGTATGGCCGGGTTGGTTCGAACACGAAACCAACCGGGCCCCAGAGCAGAAACGCTTATAACTTGAGCTTCAGACGCCCGATTGACGTGCCATCGATTTTGTTGCATTCCTCTTAGTGAGACGGACCTTTTGGCATACTCAGCTCAAGGATTGGATGCAACTGGAGTGCGGTTGGGTTGGTTTTGACTTAAAAACCAACAGGGTTCCTGGGAAGAAAAAGCCAATAACTCTCGGACTGGGTGTCCGATTGACGCGCCGTCTGTCGCGTTGTGTTTCTTTTGACGAGACAGAACTTTGGGATACATCAAATCCGGACTACGTGTCAGTTGATGTATCGACCTCTTGGCTCGTGCGGTGGACCCTCCCAGAACGAGCAAGATGTGTGCAAAAACCCTAGAGCTGGATGAGACTTGACAACTTCTGATTGATCGACTCGATATGTTTCGGATAGCCCAATGGGGAGCGCTTGGTTGTAGTGGAAGACCCACGGCAGAGGAGTGCTTGGTTGTAGCGGCAGACCCACGGTACTCAACAGAAGGAGTACCTATGTAGGCTATGTGGGGGAGCGCTTGGTTGTAGCGGTAGACCCATGGTGGGAAGTGCTTGGTTGTAGCAGCAGGCCCACAATACTCGAAGGGGGAGCGCTTGGTTGTAGCAGCATACCCATGGTGGGAAGCGCTTGGTTGTAGCAGTAGGCGCACAGTACTCGAAGGGTGGATCACAACAACAGTCCAAGGTTAGTTGGAGGTGCTTTGTTGTAGTGGCAGGACCACTGTACTCGATAGAGGGGGAGTTCCCCAGCAGCTATGGTTTTGACTTCATGATTAAATCCTGGTTTGAGGTGAGTCTTGACTTCAATCAAAATCTTCAATATGATTGACTTGATTTCCTATGTGGATTGAGTTGTGTTATCCTGTGTGGACTGGGTTTTACTCCTATGTGGACGTGATCGAACTTGGCATGGATGCTAGAGCCGGACGGGAATTGATGACTTAGGTATATGTATGGGCATATACCTAAGTAGTGTTGGATGTTACTTCGTGATTGTATCTTTCCTTTGTGGATTATCCTTTGTGGATTTTGGGAGACCTTCGGGGTCTCGGGATCCCTACTGAGTAGAGTATACTCACCCCTACACGAGCTATGCCCGCACTACATTGTGTTGGTTGCAGATGAAGGATAGCACTGATCGTGGTTGAGTCTTGCGGAGAAATTCGGTATCTGGAGGTGGACCACTGGGCGGGATGTACTCGGAGCGGACGGCTGGACCCGAGGATCTGAGGAGGCTATCTGTACCCACCCTTCAGGTGGGACTTCCAGTGGATGGCTCGACATTGCGTCTTTACTTTTCAGTTGCTGTACTTCCTTTTTCAGTTGTACTTTACTTTCAGTTTGGGTCTGTATTCTGGCCCACTTACTTTTCCGCACTACTATTGTTCTGAGTTTTACTTAGTGTTTACTTGTTCTTTCTTACTCTGTGGTGTTTGTTTAATTTATAAAGGCAATGCCTTCCCTTATTAACAAGATTTATGCCTTGGTGCTATTCGCCAGCCCCTGGCCTATGGAAGGCGGGCTTGGGGTAGTCACGACACGGGGCCCGAGGACGGGTCATGAAATTTTATTTATATGAAATATCATGATCCATTAGTAAAACATATGAGTTTAGTACATGTGATATATCAAGCATGTACTTTCTTAATATAGATACATGGAACACATCTTGAACTTGTGAGAGGTCTAGTGGAAATGCCAAGTAATAATCCAATATCACTACTCAATAAAGAATATCAAAAAGACCAATATACCTATGTCTAACTTCCCCTTATTTCCAAATATAATAACCTTATTCCATAGAGAAATTCATAGGACTAGATTCTCACAAATTTTTAATTCCTTAGATAACTGATGATTTTCAGAATAACACTTCTATCAACTATGAGCTACATTAATGTGCTACTGAATAGATCTAACCTTCTCTGTCATTTCCTAAGCTATCCCAGGTCCCAATATCATTATTTCTTCAACTTTATCCAATATATCATTGTTCATCACTTCTTTCCATTTATGTATTTATAACTATCCATCTGAATTCTCGAGTGGAAGCTATTATTATAAGAAAATTTGAAAATATGAAGGTGCTGAACCCAAATACCTTTTAAATATAAAGAATAAAGTCATAGAATATCCTCAATGATTTGAATGGTTCTCTTAGACTGACTATATTTATGAGGATGAGAGGAAGTACTGAAACACAACTTATTATATAGATATTTTTGAAGACTTCTCTAGAATATCAAGGTAAAACTCGATTCTAGAGTAGATATAGTAGAACTTGGTACTCTTATAAATTACCACTTCCTCAATGTATATCCAAGTAAGTTGATCTAGAGATAAATCTTATTTTATATCAATGAAATGTTATGAATTTTTAAGTTTATTGATTATAACCTAAATTAATCAATCGATTCTAGAGTATGTCTTGGGGGTACTATGATGAAATACATAGTTTTGTTTTTCAATTTCCATATAGGTATGAGTAATGGATGTAACATCCCCTTAGAAATATACTACTCATAATTCACTTGTTTCAATGAAAATCACTGAGTTACACACTTTTCAATATATCTCTTTATATTATCCCACTATAAATACTCCTTAAGGTATCTACACATATTCATAATTATAGGATGAATATATAATGATGAGCTATGAGATTTATCGAAAAAATACTTCTTCAATTCTAGTATAATATGGAAACATAATCTATTCCTAAACCTTATCATTCCATCACAATCAAGGTTGAACTCAAGAACATTTTTCACCTTCTTTTTTAGAACTATTTATTCCTTCTATGACTTTTGATATTCATATGGATTGATTGTTGAACCCACATTTGATAAAGATAAGATTTCTTCCCTTCCTTTAAGATTTCAAGGTCCATACTTTACAAAACCAAAAATATTGTGCCTTTTATGATCCTAACCATACATAAGCTAGCATGATCCCTTTGATTCAAAGAATCAACAACCTTGTTCACTTTCCGAAATTGGTAATGTGTTAATCATTCATAATGTTTAATCAAATATAACCATATTCACTTAGACATATTCAATTATTTTGGGGTAAATATGTACTTTAATCTATTATGATCAATATATATTTCACACTATTATCTATAAATATAATTACTCCATATCTTTAATTCAAATATTACTACTACTAACTCCAAGTCATGGGTTGGGGTAATTATGCTCGTGAAACATTAGTTGAAAAGAGGCATAAGCTACAACCATGTTATTCTTCATAATAAAACACCCCAATGTCTTTATAGATATATAAATATATGTTAGAAACCCATATCCACCATATTGAAGTGTGAGTATAGGTGAAATAACTAATTTTCTCTTTAAATCCTTGATGTTTTATTCACATTCATCAGTCCAAAGGAACTTGACTCCCTTCCATGTTATCTTTGTGAGTAGATTAGCCATTCATGAGAAATTATTCAAAAATAATTTATAATATCCAAACAATTGAAGAAAACTATTTATCTTTGTCACAGTGGTTGGTTTGGGCCAATATTCAATGAATTCAGTCTTACAGGGATCTATTGATATACCCCCACTAGTGATCAGATGCCCCAAAAATGATACTTTTTGTAACCATAATTCACACTTTCTGAATTTTTCATATAATTATTCCTTCCTTAATGACTAGAAACAAATTATCAAGTGATCTTCATTCTCTTCCTAACTCTTGGAGTATATAATAATATCGTCTATAAATACTACCAAAAATTGATCAAGGAAATTTTCTAAAAAATTTATTCATTAAATCCATGAAGATAATGGGGGAATTGTTAACTCCAAATAGAAGCACTATAAATTCATAGTGTCCATAACACATAAATAAGTATTTATTCGGTATGTATTAACTTTTTACCCACAATTTATAGTATTTATTACAAAATTAAATATTTGAGAATTATTGATCTCCTCACAATTGATCAAACAAATCATTAAAATGGGGAAGATGGTAATTATTCTTGATCATGATGTTGTTAAGTTCTCGATAATTAATGAATATTTTCACTATCCATATTTATTTTTAACAAAAATAATAGGTTCTCCCCATAGTGATTCACATGGTAGAATGAATTTCTTATGAATATTCTCTTGGAGTTTTTTCTTCAATTATTATAACTCAATTAGGTCCATTCTAGAAAGATTATTCATAATAGGTGTAACAAAAAGTATGAGTTCTTTTGAAAACTTATGTTCATTATTTAGAGGTATAATAGGCAAATATTCTACAATGTCATAAAAAATTCCAATAAAATAGATATATCTTCGATGTTGAACTTCACCCCACCATATAAGATAAATATCCCTTATGAATAGGAATCAAAACCCATAAAATAAAATTAATTTCTATTAGAAGCTCATATTCATCCAGACATAGATAAATGATCATTGGTTAATTAAAAATATTAAATGAAACTTATATTACTTATAAATTTATATAAGATATATATAAATAGATCCAATCCATGACTAAAATTATATCAAATTCAACTAGAGGGATAATAACAAGATTTGTAGGAATAAAATTACCACAAATTTTAATAATAGAAGAATCATAAATTTTAGATGTGATCATCATACCATTAAGAGTGTTCACTATTAATTAAATATATAATCATTGATGTGGTAATGTGACACCCTTAGAAAAAATTTTATAGATAAAATAGTGGGTAAAAATAGAATAAATTAAGTCATTAATAGTTATTTAGTGGATGGTAAGTGTACCTTTCACCACTTCATTATCCTACCCACATCAGTAATAATGATCACATGATATTTCCATTTGTCTCTAAGATGAATATATTTTTGTATTTTATCATCATCATTAACCCTCAAATTTGATAATTGGTTATAATAATTCCCATACTCATTGAATTTGAAACACTGAAATGTTAATGGTGCCTTCTATGGAGATTTCTCTCCATTCACATAATTAGCTAACCTTTTTCCCATTACATCAATATTTGATTTCCCGATGACCTTACTTTCCACACTTAAATAATTTATTAGTACCCTTAATAAAAGTTCCTCCATTTTTATTTCCACACTTTTTTCATAAAGGAAGAATCACATTCTTCCCTCCATGGTTTTTATTATTAGAAATTACTTTGAATTCCATCTTTCTTTTCTTATCAAAACCATGATATTTATTAGTGAATACAATATCCATTTATAACTTGAGAGAACATTGAATGATTTATTCATATCTAATAAAATATATTATTGATATACCCTTCATATAATTGGTTTTAAGTTATTGGATAATAGATCAATATTTCTTTCAGGTAGGATGATAATACCAGAAGAGTACCAAATAAGTCTTATAAAAATTTCTTTATAGGTACTAATATATTCATCACACCTATAATTTAACTCAAGAATTTAATTATATATTATTTGACGAAGAATATGAGGAAAAAACTAACTTAAAAAACCTCCTAAACTCATCCCACTCTATGAAGTTAATTTCTTCTTGTTGCCTTATGCTCTTGAAAATAGTCCACCATTGATATGATTCACCTTACTATAAATAAAAAAATCATGCTCTAAGAAAATAAGAAAATAAAATATATTTTCAATGGAATTTATTCATTTATCAATAATTATTAGATCATTATAATTTCAAAAATAAGGTGGATGTTGATTCATGAAGGAATCAATTGTATGTTGTTCCCTACTTTTCTCATTTAAAATATCAACATGATTCATGGATTGAGAAACTTGTGTAAGAATAAAAATGAGATTTTGTATTCTATCTCCCATAACATTCAGTTTCTTAGGAGGATAAATATTTCTATTTTTGTCACATTTTTTTAACATTGTTTGTTTTGGTTCCATCCATTAACTAAAATAAAAAATCATAGTTTGATCCATACTAATTATAGTGAGAAATCATATAATCAGGAAAAATCACTCAAAGGATGTCTAAATAATGACAAAAACTTTTCAATCTATGAAAACTTAAGTTTAACCTTTTTCATCCATGATCATTATCTATTCAAATACTTTGTAATGGTTTATAAAGAAAATTTGAAATAACCCAAGAATATCCCCCAAGAGTGTCTAGCTTCGTGTGTAGTATTAGACCCAATCATCATACACCAGTGCTGATAGAGTTAATACAAAATATATAACAACCTAGTATTAATGTATGTAGAAATTACATCAATTTTTTATAATACATGAAACATTACAAAAACAATACCCAAAGACCGTATTAATTTAGTGGATTAGGAAACTTAGAACAGAAATCTTATATCTCAATGAAATATCTTCAATGTTTCCTAAAAAGATCTTCCCCCTTAGCATTTATACTTAAAAACATTTCATCATAACCTAGGGAAGGGAAACATAGGAAAGGGGTGTGCTAAAATTCTCATTAATGGTAAATAAAGGAAATGAATAAGCATACTATAAAAATAAGGGTATAAGAACATGATCATGATCATTAAAAGATCATAACCTACATATAAAAAATCATAAACATGAATCAGGGAATAAATATTTAAAGTTCATAAGACATGAATCAAAAGGAAATAAAGAACATGATCCATGAAATCAAAATATAAGAATAAGATTTGGAATTATGGAAGACACATAAAAATTTAAAAAAACTCTATAAAGGCAGCATACTATGGCCTATGTAGAAAGTTAAGATTGGATTAATCACCGATGTACCTACTTCGGGCTTGGGATTCCCTCACATGTACCCTCTTATTTCAGGCTTGATATTTCTTCCCATGTACCATCTTATTTTAGGCTTGGTATATCCTCTTTTGTTCCCTATTGTTTCAGGCTAGGGATGTACTCCTGTATAGCTTTTTGTTTTAGGATTGGTATGCCCTCCTGTTTACCCTTTGAGATTTTTCAACATTTATCATTACCCAATTCATTATAGGGAGATATAGGTCCCAACCATCTCATAATGAAATCCTTCATACATGTTCCAAAAAAATCATAAACAATCATATCATAATCCATGAAATAAAATGGGTTTCATAAAAATGAAATCGTACCACAACCTATGGAAAAGGAAACACATTTCATAATCATCATTCCATAAAATGTAAACCATTAAAAGAAATCATATGAATAGAAACATTGAATCATTTACCTAGAAAGTCACGAGTAACACCAAAATATGTTATCTTATATGAGAAATATATTTAAAAACAAATTCATGATGAAATGATCATTAATCCTTAAAAAAATTAGTCTTAAAATGTTAAACCTTGTAAATACCATTTTCATTAAAATATACTTGGAAACTCATAAAGGAAGCATTGAAAACATTTTGAAATCGTTTTTCTTGGGAAAACTTGTAGAAGATCGTATAAACCTTTTGAAAACCGTTTTTCCTTGAAAACTAATAAAATAAGTTTGATGAACATTTGAAACCCATTTATGTGAAAATATATTTTAAAAATTTTTTCTTAAAAATTAACCTTTTAAACATGAAAATAAATATTCAATGAATGGACGATGGGTAAATCTGTACATGTCGTACTAGGTAAAAAGAACATTCCTTTTGTACAGTAAAAAGTTTAGAAAAATGCCTCGTTTAGAAAAAGAACAGAAGATGCCTTTGAAAATAGTGATAAAATAAAAAAGGGTAAAAATTTATTTTAATTATCATATGAGAATATTATAATTTTTTTGGAAACCCTTTTTAGAAAACATTGTTTTTAAAGAACATAGATTTCCAACCAAAGAGAGGGTAAAGTCAGGATTTCTTAAAAACTCTTTCTTCACTATATTATGTACCCAAGAGTGGAAAATGTTACCAATACATGAATATATCATGAATAAACAAAGGATAATAAAATTCATGTTATTTCTTAAGATATGGATCATAATATTTCATCAATGGAAGCATAAATATAAACAATCTCAAAAAGTGATTAGATTGTTTCAATAAACTCTTACCACTTGGTAGATTTGAACCATAATACACATGTAATAAAATGGAATTACATGAAGCTTAAAATATCATGAAAATAAGTAAATTCATGATATAAAATTTCAATGGTAGTATACACCTCATGAAAAAATATAGGTTTATAACATGTCATGTGTCTCAAAGAATGAAAATTGAGACAAAATTACTTTACCGATTTGGTATCATTTGAAACATAAAACACATAAAATAAATGTCATAAAATGGATATGTAAATACCCATAAATTTAATCATAATATTAATATAGTACATCCATGGGTAGTTTACACACCACACAAAATTAATGGGTGATGAATAAAGCATGTATCTCATAGAAATAAAAAGTGATATGAAATTCCCTTACCTTGTGTCTTGACTTTATTCATACTCATAAGAACCTCCTATATCATAAATATAAGTTTATTATACATATTTTACATAAATAAATTATTATATATAATTCAAAATATTTTATTATTATGACTTTATATTACCCTCTTGGTAACAATTCTATGTTAAGGTTACGCTTTGGGTAGTATTCGTATCGTTTTTCGCATGTGTCTTAATTTGTTATATCATTGGTTCTTATACTTAAATAATTATTTCCTGAATGTAAAACATGGTATAAATATAATTAATATTTATTATATGTATATTATAATAATCTATATAATTATAAAATAGAATACACCGTTAATTGAGATTGTAGGCCGTACATACACATGAATGCTACTTCCGTTTTATTGATGTATTGAAAGAAAGAAACAAAATGACATATATTTATATGTATATATGTATATAATATGATTAAATTAGCATTATTATTTCATATATATTATATATGTTCACTTAAAATATCCTTAATACATTTCATGTAGTGTGTGAATGAATCACCTCGCTTTAAGGGGGTGATAGTCCACACTTCATCAAACAAACTTATCATATTTACACTAAATTGAAAGTATAAATACATATGCTGTAAAAAGATTAAAGAGTATTGAAGACATAATAAATATAATATATATCATATATAAAAATATTTCCCATCATAATTTTAACCATGAGAGTCAATAAAGGAAAAATGAACAGTCATCATTTCATGAGGCAGTAATTCTCCATACACGTAAATAGTATGTTCATAACCCATTAGATGGAAGTGTGTGTAAGTGTAGGTATAACCCATAGAAAAAAATATCCTAGTATATTTTTTATAATTTGTTTTTATAAAATAATTTACGAATAAAATATTATGAGTTGTATAATTGAAATAATCTAAAAGAACACAAAGAGGAATGTTACATCTTATTGAGGTAACTATTTTTGGTTTACACCAAAGGGATTCCTTGGATTTATTTATTCCAAAGGGGAGGATTATAGGATGAGGGTAGGTATTTTTATGATATATTTGGGAATATATTTTTCAAGAAAAATTATCTTGAGATGTGTGAGGAAGTGGGAGGAGAGGAGGCCTTTTCATAGTGGAGGAGGAGTGGCACTCTTTTAAATGTTGGGAAAGGGAATTCCACCCACGTTTTTCCATGGAAAGTGAATCCCATAATGGTAAAAATTAAATAAATGTATTATAGTGTCTAAATATGGATATAAAATGGATTTTGGAAAAGTTTCATGGTCATTTATGCCCTTAAGTTTTAGGTTTAGTCCTTAGTTAAACATAATTTTACATTAATCGATGTAATTAATTTTAATTCCTTTCACAAATATTTTTTGTAAAAAACTAATTTGACATTATTAGAAATTATAAATTATTATAATTCAAAATATTGAGTCCATTTTTCCAAATTTAAATCACATATGTGGTAGTAATATTTAAATTTAATCCCGTAGTCGGGTGGACAGTGCAGGTTTTAAGGTAATAACGTTAAAAAGTTTTCTATGTTTTTTTATTAAATTTCAAAGTGAAATTGATTAAAATGACCTAAATTTGGTTGATTACTAAAAATATTTTCTAATTAAACTTTTAAAACAATTTAAAATTTAATGTAATATTATAAATAAGTTAGATGAAAAAACATTTTTGAACTAAAATTAAGTATTTTCAACTATTCATTAAAAAAGGAAACATCAGAGAAAAATACCAAAAATTTAATCTAACCTAATTATATTTTTTAAATTTAAAATATGAAGTTTATTTTGAAATATAAAATCTATAAAATCTTCCAAAATTTTATTTAAAATGGGTTCTCCATTGAAAGGCTGTAAAAATGCCTTAATAAAAATATTGGGTTTTAAGCATAAAATTGGGTCTCTTTTTTTATTATGTCTATAAAACATATTGGATGAATATAAACAATATTTTATTTAATATATAACATATATATAACTTTAATATCACTCAATAATTATAATTAATTTAATTATTAAGGTAAAATAGCTTTGTGACCATAATAATAATAATATTTTCTTTTATATTCAATCAATTTTCATATTCATTTCTAATTAATTGGTAACCTATGAATTCATATTATATTTTTGTAAACCACATATTTTCATAAGTTATTTAATAAAATTCATAATTTTAAACTTAATTTCTAGGTTATATATCATTATATCAAATAATAATATTTTAAATAATATATTATAATTTGGTAACACTTAATCTTGCGTGTTATGCAAGCCATCAAGGAAAGTAAATCTTATGTGAAATGTCTGAAAACCTTTATATTTCATATAGATCATGTTAAACCTTATTATTCATTTAGTTCATGATAACTTGGTGTTGCATATAACACAATAAAAAATTAGTGCTTTAATATATATAAAATAACTATTTTCAGTGTTACGTGAAATGAAAAATATCAAAAAGAATAAAATAATTTGAAAAAATAATTTAAAAAATCTCGGGGTTTCATATTATAACCCCCTTAAACTGAATTTATCTCTTGAAAATTTTATGGGTTATTAATGGTTTAAAACGTGATGGTTCCTTTCATAGAAACCCACATCATAAAAATAAATTCTAAAAATTCCTTTAAAAATGGGAATTTAGAAACATAACCTTTACCCAAAGTGACATATAACTGGGTTTTCAAATAGGATAACATAGGTGAAAATTGAGCACGTGGAAACGAAAGAGAAAAATAATCATCATGTTCTGGAGGAGAGTGATAGAGAACTTGGTCAAGAAAAATTTAGCAATCATAAAGCCATAAATATATAATTATCTAAGGGAACATTTGATTCATCAGAAAAGAAGGTACTAGGATTAACTTTTTGGTTTCAAGATTATTCCCTTAGATTTGAATAATTTTCATGAGAATTTATAATTACTTGATTTTATTCCTTTTCTTGAGTAAAATCTCACCCTTTGGTCATGTATTGATCAATTTCCACTTCACATATTTCTCAAAAAAGAAAGACGAATTTTTCATTCTTGAAGCACTAAAAGATCATGAGATCCATCATAATCCATCCCATATCTATTTAGTTACCATAAAAAATCTTGTTAGACTAGGTTATACAATATATATAAATCCTCATGTGGTGTGATAATACTTTAATCTCACAAAATTCAACTAATGTTTAACTTAAAATTTATATAAATGGTTATCCTTATTACCCTCATAAATGATAAAAATACAAAACTTTAGAAAAAAGTTCATAAAATTATCTTAACATTGATCCCCCCATGTGTCATTACATACCAAAAATGTGAATACATTCATCTTATCATCTCTAAAAACATGATAATAACATGAATTACCATAAATACTTTTAGAAAACAAGCATGCTTCCTTATTAAAAATTTTACTTGATATATTACTTAAGTAAAAGATGTTTTAAAATTCATATATGATAGAATATATAACATAGTGAACAAATCAGTATTCATATCCATGACAATCAGTGCTATAAAATTTACTTTATCCAAATCAATCATCACTTTATCTAAGATAAACACAATTTTCTCAACATCATGATCACATTAAGGGTTACCTTACCTTGATAAAAATATTACTTTTATAAGTCTTCATCACCATTAAAAATATATTTTAATCATTAATGTAAAGTTATACTAAAAATACTTATATATTTCATGATTCATATATCATAATCTTAGAATTCCAAAACATAAATACTTACTTAATCCAACTTTATTCTTAATCCATTAATCAGGATTAATCAAATTATTCCTTATGCCCTATTTCCTCAAATATTAAATATGAATCATGTTTTAAGGTTCCTGAAACTCAATCTAATCATGCTTCTTACGTTTAATGTAAAAAATAATAGAAGAACATCACATACCTTTCACCTGTCATTTTTGGTCTCTTTATCTTTAGAAGTATAACCTATACTCATATCACCTTCCTGATTCTATTTATGAGATTTACAATTGGGAAATATATTTTCATAATGTAAATAATTTCCTCATCCAAAACATTCAATGTTAACCATGTTCCTTCATGTTCTTTCTATTTAATAAAACTATAAAGAACAGGGTGAGAAACACATATCATAGAAGAAAACCACATAATCATGAAAAAATACTTATAGGATGTTTGAATCATGACTCCTATTTTTAATATGCGACACTATAGAATTATCATAGGTTATTAATATTCATATTCCAATCACATACTTAATGATGGTTCATAAAGATTTCATTAATTTACAAAGCATATCCCCTAAGAGTTTCAAACCCTGTGTGCAGCATGGCCCGTTTTCATGTACTATATTACCCCGAGTCAGGATCGAAACATATTTTAAGTGTTGTTACCCATAGGTACATATGTTCCAGATCCATATTCACTTGTATTATCAAGACATTGATATATTTCTAGGAAAACACTTACTCTATACTTTACCAAAATTCCATGACATTTTCCTAAACATTAACTCATCCTTATACTTATCCTTATAGACATCCCTAGAAATATACCTATAAATATACCTAGGTATCTCACTAAAGTTTTCTTACCCTACTTTCCAAATTTATCTAAACCTTCACTTGGATACCAACTATAATGACCTATTCTTAATGTATATAGACATTACATCACTTTTTCTGATTACATAAAACATTACAAAAACAAACACCCAATGACCGTATTAGTTTAGTGCCTTTGGGAACATGGAATAAAAATATTCTAACTTAGTGAAATATATTTAATGTTTCCCACAAATATATTAACCCTTAATATTTATACTTAAAAACATTTCTTCATAACCTAGGTAAGGGAAACACATGAAAGGGATGAGCTTAAATTATCAATAAGGGTAAATAAAGGAAATTCATAAGCATACCATCAACACAAGAGTATGAGAACATGATCATGATCATTATATTTTTATTACATTAATATCAAAAATCATAAACATGAATCTTGGAATAAATATTTTTAGTTCATAAGACATGAATCATAAGAAAATAAATATCATAATCCATGAAATCATAATATAATAACAGGACATGGAATTTTGGAAGACACATAAACATTTAAAAATTCTATGTCAAGGTTGCCTACCAAGGCCTTTATGACATGTTAGGATTAGTTTAATCACCCATGTACCAGATTAGGGATTGGGATGACCTACCGTGTACCATATTGTTTATGGATTAGGATATCATCCCATGTACCCTATTATTTTGGTCTTGGGATGTCCTCCGATTTATCCTCTTATTTTGGGAATGGGATATCCTCTCATATACACTATTATTTCAGGATTGGGATGTCTTATCATGCACCCTATTATTTTGGGCTTGGTATTCCCTCCCATGTACCCTTTGAGATCATAAAACATATATTATCACCCAATGAATTGTAGGGATATATAGGTCCCACCCATCTCATAATTAAATAATACATACACGTGCCACAAAATCATAAACAATCATATCATAAGCCATGAAATAAAATTGGTTTCATAAACATGAAATCACACCTTAACCTAGGGAAACGAAAAACATTTCATAATCATAATTCAATAAAACATAAACCATTAAGATAAATAATTTGAATATAATCATTGAATCATTTCCCTTGAAAGGAATTAGTAACACAAAGGGATTCTATCTTATATGAGAAATAGTTTTTAATGATCTTTCGAAATCAATTCATGAGGAAATTATCCTTTATCCCTAAAAAAAACTTCTTAAAACATAAAACCTTGTAAAAACTTGTAAAACCATTTTAATGAAAATAAACATGAAAAATTATAGAGTAATCATTGAAAAAATTTTGAAAGACTTTTTCCTTGGAAAACTTGTTACGGAGCATTAAAACCTTTTGAAAACCGTTTTCATTGAAAAATTATAAAAGAAGCATACAAAACTTTTGAAACCCATTTCATTGAAAATATATTTAAAAAATTTATTAAAAATAAACCTTTTAAACATGAAAAAAAATCCTTAAATAATTCATGGTAGGTAAATTCTTATATGTCAACGATGTGAAAAGAACATTCCTTTTCCATGGTAAAAGGTTAAAAAAAATGAAATTCTCTTACCTTGTGTCCTGACTCTCTTCATACTATTATGAATCTATTGTATTATAAATAATAGTTTATTATATATATTTTTCACAACTATATTCTTATATATAATTCTATATATGGTTTTATTATGAGTTTATATTATCCACTTGTTAACAATTCTATGTTATGGTTACGCTTCAGGTAATATTCACTTTGTTTTCCCATGTGTATTAATTTGTTATATCATTGGTCCTCATAATTATATAATGATTTAAAGAATGTAAACCATGATATAAATGTCATTAATATTTATTATATGATTATTATAATAATATATATAAGTATTAAATGGAATACACCATTCAAGGAGACAATAGGCTGTACGTATGCATAAACGCTGCTTCCGTTTTGTTGACGTATTGAAATAAAGAAAGTAAATGAAATATATGTATATGTATATATGTATATAATATCATTAAATTATAATTTTTTTCATATATATTATATATTTTCACTAAACATATCCCTAATATATTCCATGTAGTGTGTGAATGAATCACACTGCTTTGAGGGGGTAGAATTCCACAATTCCTCAAATGAAATTATCATATCTACACCAAATTGAAAGTATAGAGGTATGTATTTTAAAAATATTAAATAATATTAAATACATAATTATTATAATATATATCATATATAAATATATTTTAATTCATTATTTACACCATGAGATGTGGTAAATGAAAAATAAACAATCATCATTTCATGATGTGGTAGTTCGCCATACACGTAAACAATATGTTTGTTACCCAGTAGATGGAAGTGTCTGTAAGTATAGGTAGAAAATTTATAATAAAAAAATAATAATATATTTAGGATAGTGGTTTTGTTATAATTTCAAAGAAGAAAAATAGTTTAGGGGGTAGAGAGTTGAAATTATAGAAAATAATATGAGGAAGAATGTTACCTCTTATTCAGGTAACTACTTTTGGTTTGTAACAATGGGCCTCCTTGGTTTGATTAATAACCAAGTGTAGGATTATAGGATTAGGGAAATGATTTTTAGAATATATTTTGGATGATATTGGACAAGACAATGTGGCTGTAGAGGTTTGAATAAGTGGGTGGAGAGGAGGCCTTTTTATAGTGGAGGAGGAGTGGCACTCTTGTAAATTTTGGGAAAGGGAATTCCACCCACATTTTTCCCTCGTAAAGTGGATCCAATAATGGTAAAAAGTAGATACACGTTATTATAGGGTCTAAATATGTATATTAAATGGATTTTTTACATGTTTTTAGTTTATTTAGAACCTTAATTTTATGGTTTAGTCCTTAGTTAAGCTTAATTTTACCTTATTCTATGTAATTAATTTTAATTACTTTCACTAATATTTTTGGTAAAAACTAAGTTGAAATTATTAAAAATTAGAAATTATTATTATTCCAAATATGGATTCCATTTTTACAAATTCCAATAATATAATTGGAAGAAATTAATTTAAATTTAATCCCGCAGTCGAATCGACAATGCGGGTTTTTAATGTAAAAATGTTCAAAAGTTTGCAATGTTTTTATATTCAATTTCAAATTGAAATTGGTTAAAATGACCTAAATTGGGATTACAGATTAAAATATGTTATAATTAAAATTTTAAACCAATTTAAAATTTAATTTAACCTTATAAATAAATCAAATGAAAAATCATTTTTGAACTAAAATTCAGTATTTTCCACTATTCGTTAAAAAAGTAAACTTCACAAAAAACTACCAAATATTTATTCAAAACTAATTATTATGTTCTAAATTTAAATATTAAGTTTAATTTTAGATATTAAATCTATAATATTACTAAAAATTGGATTTAAAATGGGTTCTCCATTAAAAGGCGGTAAAAATAGCATAATAGAAATTTAGGGTTTTAGGAATAAAATCGGGTTTATTATTATCTTATGTCTGTCAAATCTATTGGATAAATATAAAAAATATTGGATTGAATATATTACATATAGATAGAACTATATCACTTAATAATTTAAATTAATTTAATAATTAGTGTTAAAAATCTTTGTTACCATAATAATAATAATATTTTCGTTTATATTTAATCAGTTTTCATATTCATTTATAATTAACTAGTAACATATGAATTCTTCTTATATTTGTGTAAAAAAACATTTTCATAAGTTATTTAATAATATTCATAACTTATAACTTAACAGATTGATTATATCTAATTATAATAATTAATAATATTTTTAATAATATATTATAGTTTGGTAACACTCAGTCTTGCGTGTTATGCAAGCCATCGAGGAAAGTCAATCTTGTGTGTCATGTATACTAACCTAAATATTCCATTTATTGCTTATTAAAAATTATGTTTCATGTAGTTAATGACAACTTGGTTTTTTGTATAATTCAAGCCAAATATAGTGCTTTAATATATATAAAATAAATATTTTCAGGGTTGCGTGAAATGAAAAATATAAAAAAGAATAAATTAATTCAAAAAATAATTCACAAAATATTGGGGTGTTACAAAATCCACACCTTTCAGAGTTGTTACTATAGTTTCATGTACAAAACTATCACAACCACTTTATTGTATCCATATAGGGATTTATTTACTCTAAAAACCAGACTCCTTTCTTTACTGTAACTTATGGTGTTTCCATATTCTTAGGATTATCATAAGGTTTCTCAATTATTTTCCTAATCATAATATAAAACTTATATAAACCGTCCTATAATAAAAATTAAGGAGAAATAAATATAATATATATATATATATAAATATTTCATCATGTTAGATGAATATCTAATACATTTCACAATAATACATGCTCAAGGACCGTAAAGGTTTAGTGACTTTGGAAACTAGACACATAATCATCTTATATCATGAAAGATCTTCAACGTCGCCCATAATTTTCATCTCACATATTAAAATCATTATAAATATCATACTTAAAACCTTTCTTCATATCATGGTGAAAATAAAATATAAGAAAGGGTGAGAACAGATGCTCAACAATGGTAAAAATGGGACATAGTCTATGATCATAAGTAAATATAAGATAATCATAAGGATATGAGATCTTAATCTTAACATTATAAAATTATACCTAAAAATTCTTAGATCATAAACAATAATCATGGAATAAAACTTTAGTAGTTCATAAGATATGAATCATATGAGAATCAATGATCATGATCCATGGGTATATAACTTTGGCATAAAAACATACCATACAAGAGTGTCATAAATTGTGGATTAATCATAATCAATGAAATAATTTCTCAAGGATATATACTAATATATTCATCATATAATGGGATTGGACTAACCACCTATGTGACCTCATTGGGCCTAGGATAACCTCCCATGAACCCTCTTTTAGGATTGGGATAACCTCCTGTATACCCTCTTTTGGGCTTGGGATAACCTCCTATATACCCTTTGAGATCATAAAAATTAAAGATTACCCAACACATTTGAGGGATATAACATACCCACCCATCACATAATCATAATCCATTTACATTTATCCCATAATATCAGGAAAACATTTATCATTTCATCATAAATTGACCAATGGAAAAGAAAATGAGTTTCATAAATATTTCATCATTATAATAAAAAAACATCCATATAACTAATAAATATGTAATCATTGGGTCATATCCCTATTAAATCATAATAAGCATCATATGATGTTTTATATATAAAAATACCTTTAAAACATTACTAGAACATTTATTAAAGAAAAATACCCTTTTCGTATTAAAATCACTTATTTAAATTATAAAAATTTATAGAATATTTGGACAAAAATTTTATTTGAAAAGAAACATTAAAAATTTTAATGGAATACTTAAGGAAAATAATATCTATGATGGTAGGAAAATACATTCTTGTTTTGAACATTAAAATAAATATTCCATTCACACATTTAGTAAAAATTACCCCATTAAACAATCAACAAGAAGATTATATTTAAACCATTTTATTGAAATTAAATAATGGGTAAAAATGAATTTAATAAATCATTGTATAATATTAAAAACATTTTTCAAAACATTTTAATTAAAATATAGGCATGAATGAAAATTATTTTTGACTGAATCGAAAAATAAAATCAGTTTTCCTTAGGAAAATTCTTTCATACTTTTGAATTCTTTGAGAGAGAAAAATGGAAGGAAAACTTGTAATTTATAGAAATAACCAGATTATAAGAAAATAAATAATATTTTTTTAGATATATATAATATAATTTCATAGTAATAAATTTAATCATAAATAGTCTTGGTAAAAAGTGACATTGTAATATAAAACTGTTACTTCTTAGTAAATTTTTAATCATAACTACCATTGAATAAATAATATAAAATAAATATTTAAATACAATTAATATAAATATATTCATGATATAAAATATCAAATGGTATTATTTACACTACATGAAGAAAACAATAAGGTAATATGGAATATGTATCATAGAAACAAAAGTGAGATAAGAAACCATTACCTAAAGTTCGACTCACTTTGTAAGTGATCTAACCTCATATATAATAAATTTAACTTTATTATACTTATTTTAAAAAAATATTCATTCTTATAATACAATACATGGTTTAATTATAACATATTATCACATGTTTAATAATAATATTTAATTATCATCATCATTTCATGTGATAACTGATTTTTTAATGTATGTTTCAGTTTAACAATTATGATCCATACACTCTTGATCATGGTTCCATTATATCAAAAATCTAAATAATGTAATAATTATCATATTTAATCATTATATACAATTTTATAACCATTGATACAAATCAGTTAAGAAAAATTAATTATATCACTTTTTGGAGAAAATAGTCCATATGTATGCATGAATGATGTTTCCACTTTTTGATGGAGGGAATGAAAGAAAGTTAAATAATAATTCACCTTTTAAAAACCATGGTAGTCCATAGGTACACACAAGCAGTGTTATCATTTTACAATGGATGAGAAGGTAATAAGGTAGATAATATATTATATTTATTATAATAATTATTCCATAAATATTATATATAAACATTAAATCCATTATAATAACCTAATATAAAATATAGTTATGGAAAATGAATTATATCTCTACATGAAGGTGGTAGTCCACACGTACGAACAAGTGATGCTTTCATTACCAATTTGATGAAATATAGGTGGAAAATGGATATCAGAAAATAATAATAGCATCTCAATATATTTATAATATTGGATTCTTTATTTTAGGATAGATCAAATATATTTATAGTAAGTAGTAGAAGAAATGAACTTTGAAAGAGCCGGGTATGCGATTACCAATTCTTTGAGAGAAATAAAATTTAATACACCTTATGACTTATTAAAATGGTATTAGGGAAAGAAAATAAGCAAAATAATGAGGGAATTATGATATTATGGTTTTTGTTTAGGTATTTTCAGATATTTAAGGCTAAAATTTTATGAATAAGGGAGGATAAGAGGATCCTTTTTATAAGCGAGGGGAAGAACATCAATGGAAATACTTAAAAGATTCAAATAATATAAGGTTAATTTCATGTGAAAGTGGAACCAAAAGGAAATAAATATAATTTCAGATAACATAAGGTATAAATATCTTCAACCAATAATATTTAGACAATTTTAAGTGGAATTTGTACTCTTATCTCTTGGAATAACCCTGTGGTAAACCTTTTTAAACCCGAACCTTAGTTAAAAAATTTTAAAATTAATTATGAAAAAAATATAAGTGGAACCATTAAAAAAATTGACATGATGATTCCCAATATTTAATCCATTTTATATAATTTAATCTATATAATTTTCATAAATTAAATTTTAAATAATCTCATAAAACACAATGAAAACCATTTTTTGAAAAATGTATTTTTGAGCATAAAACTAGATTTCCTTTCATTCATTGCCTTGAAGAAACTATTATAAAAATGTTAAAATAGTTTATTGAATATATAATCTTTCAATTTAGTTAAAACAATTCATAAATAATGATTAATTTAATTTATTAGGCTAAAAAACACAATGTGCACATAAAAACAGTTTTCAAAAAAATATATTTCTTACCTTCAAAGGATTTTATCTTCATTACAAACCATTTAATAACTAATATATGAATGATTATTCATAGAATACCAATAAATTTCATTAAAAATAACTTTTTAACAGTGTTCAATCTATTTTTTCTGTAAAAACTCATAACACGTAAATAAATAGATTTCTTCAAAAAATAGGTCTTTTAGTCATGAAATGATTTTATTAAAATTTAATGACTGTTTCTTAAGAATTAATAAATAAAATTGATTTACCGAAGAAATATATATATATATATATATATATATATATTTCATAATCTGGTTGATCTTATTCATATCCGCCAATTGAATTGATAGGTTATAAAGTCCATAATATATCATGGTTCAGTAAGACTCGGGGTTTTATGTAAATAAAGCCGTTGAATAATTAAAATTTATTTCAAAGGAATATATATAAAATCTTATGGTGTTGTAATTTAATTCTTAGTCTTCAAAAAAATATCTTTAAAATTTAAAATCCATAAAGACTCTAACAATTTAATTCACCACTTGGAAACATCAAGATCTTTATTTTCTTCCACAATATCTGTATATATTTGAAATAGTCTCCATGTATATATAAATATTCATGTATGTAATAGTTGCAGTCATGGATCCTTGATTTACAATACAAATAAATTTGAAATTATTTTTTTTATAACATCATTATGGAATAAAAACAGAGAACTTGTTATATTTATTTCATTTAAGATCAGTTTACCTATCATAGAATGGTTTAAGATTCCTCTTCTTCCAAAATTTCATTCTCCAACAACATCAGAATTATCCAACTATCGATTCAAAATGATTCATTCAATCCAAGGATTAATTCTATTGTAAATAATGTTTTTAAAAAATAAAAATACATATTTATGAAACTAAAATTTATCCTTATGAATATTGGAAGACCATCTTATGATCACGCTTATAAAATAACCAATCATCATTGACTAAGTTATATTCCACCTTAAAAAATTTTCTGAAATTCCAATGTACTTAAATTATGTGTAAACTTATGATGAATTCATAAAACTTATTTTGATGATCTAAACTTATTATTAAAACATTCAATTTACTCTTATGATGATTTAAATCATCTCATATAGGAGTTGTGATGGGATTGAGCACTTGTTTATTAACAAAAGTTCTTCTTAGACCCCCAAACAAATCTATTTGGAAATGAATGCTCAGAAAATCACTATGCCACCCTAAACGGGTGTCTATAGACTCATTTTTCCTATGAAACCACACAATGGGGATATTATTTGATGTTACCACTTCTTTCTATCTATATTACCTTTGAGCTTGGATGGGTAGTCTCTTTGGGATAACTTGGATACTAAGGTGTGCATACTGACATGAGTTGGCCAAATTTTTTGGCTAACTCTACGTTAATAATTACTTTGTAAAATAACACAATAATACAAAAATACATCCTTATAAATATCTCATTTATTTATATTAAATTCCTTAACCTCATCCAATAATACTTCCCAAATAATTTTATACTTTATGTGAAATGAAACATGTGGATGAAACTTTATTGAAAATAAATAAATATTATTGAAATCGTATGGTATAATTTCATACTCAAGTAATGTGTCATCAACTATTCCACTATATGTCTACATGAGCCATTATCAGTATAAAAAAAGAGGTCAAAAAATGCTTTCAATTTTCAAAAGAAAATGATAACATATGAAATGAGATAATATTAACATTTCTAAAAATCTATATTACAATTTTTAAAATGAGATAATTTATGATACCAATTGATATAACAATTATGATATGAATTTATCATGTAATATAACAACCTAAATTTCATTCACTCACTTCAACAAATTGGTTAAAAACATTAAAATATAAAGTATTATATTTGAATCTTTAGGAAACAATTATGAATATTATTTAATATTTCACCTGAATTTAATTGATTGATATCAATTTTCTCCCCCTTAATGTTATGATTTTAATTTTATAACCAATAATGATAGATTAAGAAAACATACCTCTTTATTTACAACATTTTCAATAAATTTCTAGAGAATATAGATTTGTAGGATATAGAAGATTCTTGCATATTTTTATTCTCCACTTTTCTCCCCCTCAGGAGACACTTCCAAAAACGTTCATCAATGTGGATATATTTTATAGATGGGTTTCATGATGACACATGTTCATAATGAAACAATATGGTTTCTATTATGTTGTATAGTTTTTAAAACATTCATAAGCATCATTAAAGACAAAACTTTCATCAAATTTTATTTACAATTCCACTTGAGTTATCATTGTAAGATATAGACTTCATTACTTTAATATTTAGTTTTTAATAAAATTCACTCCTTCTATGGTTCTTTCCTTGAGACAATGCTTTACCATTAATTCCATTCATTTTTAGCACACAAATACAACACATATGATTGGGAATAATGTTAAAATTTTTCTCACTCAATGTGAATAGTAAGGTTTTGAGAATTTTCTCAACCAAGTTTCTTCATTATTCTAGGTTTCACATATGAATTTAATATTTGGGTCTTAGGAAACCTAGATCTCTTATCGGATTCAACTTCTTTGTGATTAGTATTTTTATTTAAATTATTGATAATATTAAAGGCTTCTTCTTTTTCTGTAAATATTGTTAAAAACCATTATATTTGTTTCTAGAATTCATGAATCTCCCATATAGTTTTTATTTTCTATTTGGGTTGTCATTTATTAACAACCACTCTTGAAAATTTTCTTTTTCTTGTGGAACAAATTATTTCCCTTTATGATTTTGATTAGTTCCCAAAACACATACTTCCAAAGATTATATTCATGCTTCCATGGAATTCCCTTTATTTCCTAAATAGGAGCATATTTTCTCTTCTTTATGTTCCACTTGATCGAGAATTCTTGGAATTTACTTACACATGATCTTACTTTTACTTATTGTCTAAGGATGACTCATTCTTCTTTTAAGGATCCTTGGAAAAAATATTGTAATTTGACTTGTTTATATTTCTTCTGAAGGTTGTCTCGTATTTATTCACCAATTTTTATAGTATTATCTTCCAATTTTATTTTTATACGTTTTGAGATCGGAATGAACCATCCTAGTGACCATAGCCATTGAAAACATCACAAACACTTCCAGTTTTTTCAAATCTATTTAAAGTAGATAGATTTTTCTTCATCTATGGATGCTGCTTATTATTAGGATTTATCCCATTGAAATTGGATTAATTTTTACTTATAGAGTTGATGGATTATAAAAAAATATAATGAACCATTCCCAATCTTGGTACAAAACCAAAAATTACCCGTAAATATTAATCTCCCTTTGTGAACCACATATTGTCCAAATTTTCTAGAATGGTGTGGATGTTATTTTTGAGATTTTAATTAAACGTTTTTGGATTATTTAGCGAAAATAACACTTAGAAAAATTATTTACTCCACCATTAAGATAGTTTTAGGTTTATCATCATTTTTCCTCACCCATTTTTGTGTAGGTTTTAATTTTAACCCTATATTATTTACAGAAATAGATTTATCTTGAGAAATAAAATTTGAAATGTATGATACCTTATCCTTTATGGTTTCTAATTTCTGATCATTAGATAATGTAATGAAAATTTTACACCAAATTGGGGCCTCTTAAGGTAGTAAAAATCATTTGCACACTATGTGGAAATATCAAGTTTTCCCTAAAATTTATATAAATAATCAGATTAGTAAATTTTTATATTTTATAATGTAATCTGATACTCGAAGAATAAAATATTAAGAGTGAATTTCTCATTATCCACCATATTATATTTCTCTTCACATTCCATCTTGATTCTTTCAACTTCTTCGTCATGTATTTTGACCGTCTCTTAGAATAATGGGTCAAGATCCTTGATCCTTTTTTATTTAAACTCTAAGTGAAAATTATTAGCATCAATGATTGTTTTTAAATTTGAGTCAGATACATAGAACTTATCTTCAAGAACTTTATTGAGTTTTTCCTTCTTATGAATTTATCTGAGCCATTTTTTCAGACATGGAGCATCTCACCTCAAGATACACATTTATTTATTTTATGTATCTATTTTTTGGAGATCTTTATACAAGTCAATACCATTTGTTAAAAATATTTCTCCATGTCTTAAAAATATTTTTCTAGTTTAGTTATTTATTCCTAAATGATTGAAAATATCTTACATAACAAATTGATCATTTATTTTGGGTAAACTATGTAGCATATATTTTAATACATCAAGTGATAAATCTTGTGAATTTATAGACATGCGATCAATCCCAATAATTCTTGGTTATTCTTAAGGAAATTATTTAATATAATTAAATCATGAATCATCATGAATGGAATGTATTGAATATTTAGAGGTTGAAAGACTATATATATCCTTGGTGGTAGTATAATCCAACCACTATCCCTAATCTAAACCAAAATGGTCTTCTTTAGTAGTATGGAACGGAGAAACACGTACTTCTTTCTTTTGGAATGGAAGGGATGTCTTATTCAACCTTTTCTACACCTTCTTTTTCCCATTCATCACAATATTGGTAGAGATAAAATTTTTATTATAAAAATATGCATCTTATACAAAAATACACATCATTTTAAATTCAGAAATAGAATCAAATTATTTTAAAAATAACAGCTTCAAAATAGATAATCTAGTCATAGGTGAACCAATCTCTAATACAACTTGAGAGTACTAGTTAGGGATTAATTCAAATTTGTGTGTGTGTGTGGGGGGGGGGATGAATCAAAGTTGGGGACATTTTAATCCATTTAAAATTTTTAAATCCATTTTTTATTTTACCTCTATCACTATTAGGTGAAGTATTTTCATATTCTATCTTCATCACCTTCATTTTCACATGAAACACATACAAAAAAAACACACATAAATATGAAAGTGATTTAAAAGGTACAATACTTAATAATAGTAGCTATTAATTGGTGTGAATAATAAAAACCCATGATCACAAAACCCAATAGTGAAAACCTATGAGATTAAAATGAGTAGGGTCTATACTTGGAACTCACATTTTTTACATCTACCAATAGTTATTTGTTGAATCCATTAGACAAGTTCATCCAACACTTTAAAGTTGTATCAAATGGGTAAGAACTAAAGATTTATTGAACACTTTATTTTGTAATTAAGTTATTGATGTGATGACTCTTCATTTGACTTTTTCTACTTGAAAAATGAAATCGAAACCTTCCTCTTATTTTATATGAACATTAGTCTACACACAAACAAAAACACACCTTCTTCATAGAATTAAATGAATATATACTCATTATTATTCAAAATTATTTTATAGATGAAAGAAAATTATTTTTCCTATGTGAGAAGGACTGCACAAATCTTTCTTTCTTTCTTCTTATCTTACAACGGATTCAAGAAACTTACTTTTTTTATGTGAACTAATATGAACAGAACTACCACTCATCTCTTATATCCTATTATTCTTCTTCATTATTTAGTGTAATAGGAATTCACTAGCTCTTTATTCTGATTTCCTTAGTGAAAATAGAGAGAACTACTTCTTCCCTTTTTCTATTTGACTCATAGGATACTGTGCAACAAGTGTTGTATTTAGGAATTCTCCATGCTTTGATACCCAAGTGTTTCTTGTGGAATTATTGTATCAAAATTTTATCACTATTTTCCTTATTTGATAGAATATATAAATGTATATATACATGTGTGTGTGTGTGTGAAGTAATACAACATCATGTCACTATTATTCTCTTCCCTCTTATTCTCCTATATTTATAATACCACATAAATAATTCATTTTGAATTACTTTGATTTTAGATAAATAAAAAACTCTTCTAATATGGGATATTTAATTCTCAGTCTTCTAGAAATATCATTCACATTTAAAATCTTTAAATACCTATATTTTTTTGTTCACTATTTGAAAATATCACAAATTTTTTCTTTTTACAAAATATCTACATATATTTAAAATAGATTCCATTCATACATATATATTTATGCATATAATAGCTGCCTTCATGGATCCTTAACTTGAAGTGAAAATAACTTCACAATACTCTTCTTAATAATCCTACTATAATCATGATTGAAAAATACTGATTTTTATATCATTTAATAACAGGTTACTTAGCATTGAATGGTTTAAGTTTCCTCTTCTTTTGGAATTTCATTATCTAGAAACCTTAAAATTCTCTAACTATTGGCTCAATATTCTCCTTATGATCAAATGATTCATGATTATATAGATGATGTTTACAAATATGGCAGGACATTTTTAGACAACATCAATTCATCCTTATGTAGGTGAGAATTAATCCTTACATTTATCCTTATGACGATTGATATATCACCTTTACGATCATCCTTATAAAAAAACAATCATCCTTACATTTATGAAGTTATCTTTTAACTTCTTGAATTTTTTGAACATTTGATGTAGTTATATTGTGAATACACTTCTTATTAATAAAAAAACTTATTATGATGATCTACACTTACTCTTCCAAAATTAACTTCACTCTTATGAATATTAAAATCTTCCTTATGAAGTGAACCACTCTTCTAAACTTCTTAAATTCCCAAAAACTCTTTCAAGAATGATATTTTCATATTATCTCTCTACATACACTCAATAACTATATTATGTTATTATAAATATATAAAAATTCTTTATCAAAACCTTATGATGATCCTAAACCATACAAGCATCATAAGGTTAAATGAACCTCAAAAGCATATCAACCTTCCAAGGATTAGAACCTTATGAAGAATAACTCAAATCATACAAAATCACTATTCTTCTAGGGTCAATTATTCTAAGATTATCACAATATCACATGATATTAATATAATCTTATAAAACTAAAATATGAATAATGTAATCAAAAATTGAGATCTATATCTTATTTAATGAATAAAATTTTCTTGGGAAATGTAGACTAGATGAGTATTCTATGGTGTGGGTTATATGATACAATACACAATGTCATTTAAAATAGATATAACACATATTTTAATATATGAATGTTTCATGAAAATAAAGATCCCACATTGAAGTTTTGGTGGGATTGAGCACTGGTTTATTAGCCAAAGTGATTCCTAAACCCCCTGAAAGAATCCCTTAGGACATGAATTCTTGATGGACCACCGTGTCACCCCACACATGTTCATTTTAACTCTATTATTATCCAAATATCCACATAGGAGATATTATTTCTATGTACCACTCTTGGATGGATGGATCAATTTCGAGATTGGCCAGTCAGTCTCTCTAGGATAGCCTAGCTACTCAGGTGCGCAAATATCCTTGAGTTGGCCAAATTTTTTTGGCTAACTCTCCATTAATAATTAATTTGTAAAATAACCTAGTAATACCAATATATATCCTTCAAAATCTCTTATTAACTTCTTTTATATTTTTCCACATCATCCAATAATACTTTCAAAATAATTTTATACTTTCGAAGAAAAGAATCATGTGGATGTAACTTAAAAAATTCTTCAAAAACTTTTATACTTTAATATAAATAAATCTTTAATATTAAAAGGAATTATCTTAAAATGTCATATAATAATTGAAAATAAACTTCAAAACAATTAACAAAACTTCCAAGATGTGTTTTAGAAGCTTTATTCACTTAGAATAGGTGAAAACTTCTTAGGGATATATCTTTACAAATTTTTTGGGTTCTCCAACAAAAAAACCAATATCTTAATCTTCACTCCATATTATTCACCGAGATATTAAAAAATATAATCCATGAGTATTGAAATCAATTGAAAAAAAACACTCACAAAGTGGGCTCAATAGAGTGGAAAATGGCATTAGGGAGGCGGTAGAGGGTAGCACTGAGGTTGTTAAATCCAATGGAGAGATAGAAGGAAATGGATCAGTGGGATATGAATATTTTAATATAAAATAGGGGGTTATCCCAGGTAATCGTTCAATTAATAGGATGAAATATCCAGTGTAAATCATAAATCCTAAATGAATACATAAATATAAAAATTAATATTTTTTAATAAATATTTTTTCAGAGGGATAATTTTGTAAATAATTTTTTAATATATTATAGCACATTAGTTCTAGAACTAGTTTTAAATTTCTTTATTTTGAAATAATTTAAATATTTTAGATATTAAATTAATAAATATTTAAAATACTATAAATTCAGTTTAATGTTTTGACACCTAGACCCAAGAGGATAGTTTGGATGGTTAAACTGTCAATAGGTGGAATCTTTTTTCTGGTCCATAGAGTTTAAATAATTCAATCATTTTACAAGGATGGGCCACCTCAAACTGTAATAATATCAGGAAACCACCTAATTTCTAGAAACCATGGACTAAAATAGGTAGGTTTTTTGTGTTTTTTTGGAAAAAGTCATCCAAATCACCAAAATTTTTAGTGGTGTTTTTTAAAGTTTATTTGAAATTAAAAAACAAATCAAGAAACTGATTAAACCATCAAATTCAGCTATTTTTAACTTTATTTTGTTTTATATTATATATGTATTTATGCATATTAGATAATATATATATACATATTTTAACTAAATATATATATTTAATACTTTAAAAAGTATTTTTATAAATATATTTTTTTTATAAAAAACACTCTTCATACCCTTATTTTATAGGATAACATTTTAAAAGGATGTTTAAAATTTTTAATGTGTGATTTCTACTAACTAATTTTATAGGTTTAGTTAATGTTTTATTATTTTTAAATTTTCAATGTGGGATACAACACTACATAATCATTTAACAAAATCAATAAAATTAAATTAAAGAAAATAGAAATAAAAGAAATGAAAAAAATTTTGTGATTTATAATGAAAAAGAGATTAATTTAACATCATTAAAATAATTTTTAGTCTATAAAAATATATTATAATTAATAAAAATATATGATAAAAAATATATTAACACTAAAAAATAATAAAATAATAATACCTATTCGACCACCCAACTTAACCAATTTGAGTAGTCTAACCTTGAGTCGCTCCCCTAATTGGTTCAACGACTTTCCCAGTTCTGAAAAAAATTGATTTAGTGAGTTTTTCTTTTCTTAAATTTTAATATTAATATTTAATCCAATAAAAAATATTTTAGTAATTAACCAAAATAATTTTTTATTAACCAAAATCAAATAATCATAATCGTTTGGTAATTTTAAATTCATTTTGTAGTTATCCATTCAGATAACTAACCAATTTCTCATCCCAAATATATATAAAAAATGAGACATTTTGTACTCACTCATAAAATTACCACTATAATAATAAAAAATTCAAAAATTTTAAAATTTCATAATAATTCTACCCATGAATATGTCTCCCACATAATATTTAAATTCACATGCACACAAAAAATTGATAATTTAACACCAATAATAACATATAAATATATTTTAAACATATTTAAAAAAAAATCCATGATTAAAATTAAATTTTCATTGCTAAAAAAATTTATAAAATAACTATATTTTTTTAATTAAGCATATTATCAGTATCTATATTAAGAAAATAATTTCTAAAATAATATTTTTTAAATAATTCAGTAAAAATTTATTTAATTATTTATTAAAATATGAAATGTAAAATTCCCTAAGAAGTTTCTATAAACAATTTTCAAAAAAATTCAACTATCTAATTAATTAAATAAATTTATTGAACAATAATATCTTCCATTTTCCAATATATATATCTGTGTGAGTGTATTAAAAATATTATTTTTTAAATAATATGTCACAAAATATTTTTTTATTTATATTTTTTCCCAAATAGACTATTGATGACCATACCACTAGCATTGACCACTGCAAAAATACCATTTAACTGATACTAACCAACATTTACCATCCTTTATAAATTCTAAATTTAAGTCATAGGTTCGTCTTAATTCAAGGATTACATATCAGTTGTTCATTCACCACGAATCATACATTAAGACCTCCAAAATTTAGTGTCATTTTGATATTTTAGGAATATCTCTCTAGGATATATCTAAAATATTTACCGGATCACTTTGATTTCAATTTTTATAGATTTTAATATAATTAAGGATTCTAAAATTGTAATTTTTTATCATTGAATCATTTATTAAGGTAGATAAAATATAAATAGAATTTCGAATTCATATTAAATTCTATTTTTGATTTATCTCAATCCATATGTTATATTTATATATATTAATTCATCTTGTTTATATCTTTAATTTGATATATTTTAATTTTTTTCATTCAATCACTTTATAAATTTAAATTAATTTTACAAAAAATCATTATCAAAACTTCTCTATATAATATCTCTAAATCTACATGTTTGATATTGTAAATTATTTTTCCCATGAATTTATCTAAATAATATATTCTTATTGATATAATATGGATTTCATGAAACATATAATAGACAAGTTTGTAAAATTTTATGATTAAAAAAAATAATATAAGTAAAACAAGATTTGAATCAAAATAACAAACCTCATGAAGAATTCTCAGCATTATAATTGATCCCTAAAGAATAATCCTCCATCAATAGATGAATCCATTAAGAAAATAATAGAGTAATGGTAGGTTATATTAAAACATCTTACATGTGAATATATAGGATTTTTAAGGGATCTGGGTTGTGATGGATGCATTGATTTAATTTTTTTATTGAATCCATCAAGATATGATATATTTGATGAAATAGTTCCTAATTAATCCCCTTAATTTCATGAAATTATTTCAAGAATAGAGAAATAAAATCTAAATACTACATTGTTTGATTTAAGATACAAGTGTATGCTCTACTTGGTTTTGGTGTCGTGTATCCAATCTTGATCCTTCAATGATGATGTCATCATTGGAAAGAAAAAACAATAATCCCTCTCCAAAAATCCATACGTGAACAACAATGCTCTGGGAATGCCGATCACTAATCACTATGTTCTAACATGGGTAATTGAATCATTTATGTTGTTCCATGATCAAATGAAGAATATCTCTCTATGTCTTAAGAAATGTGATGAAAATATATCTATGTTTAATGTGTAAAAAAAATTTCAAACAAAAAATGAAATGACATAACACTTATATTTATAATTTGGTTAAAATATCATGGTTTTCACATAATTCAATTTCATTTTATTTCATAATAAATACCCCATGCCACAATATTTAAATAATAAAAAAAACTATTATTTAAATGTGAAAAATCTTATGTATAATACCATTAAATAAATAAATAAATATTTAAATTATATTATTTCACAAACCAAAAAATTAAGTTATATTTGTTTCCACCTATAAATAATAACTAAACTTTGAATAATAAATATTCATTTGATAAAAAATATTACATTTACATGGCTTTTAAATAATTTATATTTTTTAACATGATCAATAAAATTTTAAATAAATAGTATTTCTATATTTCAAATATATATTAATTTATGAGATTCTAGAAACATTTGTGTGAAAATATCTAGGTTATTTTCTCAGAGAAAGTAGTAATAAGCCACATACTAAGAGAGGTATCTAGTAACACATTAATTCCCACATATAGAAAAGAATAATTCAAAGTGGAAACAATGAAAAACGTTTTATAAATTCTCATTGTGAAATATAATCCCTTTTTAACTGATATATCATCAATAAGGGTGTATAAATATGTAATTATCTTTATTAATTGATCTATATTTCTTTGAATTACCAAAAAGAACAAGTATGTAAACTACCATGTCTTTGGATTTATACTAAAAACTTCCATTTAAATCAAAGGGCTACTAATATCTTCTTCCAAAACATGTAAGGTACAAATCCTATCTAAAAAATTCTACTTACTTCATACCAATCATTATACAACTAACACAAGATAATTTTATATGAGTAAATACTCTATGGTTTTCATTATAAATCAATATACATGGGTCATGACACACATTAGTAATGACCTAATATCCAAGGAATAATACATGATTTCATATATAAAATTACCAATGACACATTTGATATGTGGTTTTAATATTAGAGGGTCTGTACTCATGACCTCTATTATTAGAGATTATAAAGTGAAAACTTCATGGGAAGAAGTATCAATAATTATGGCCCCCTAACACTTGATAGTTAAACATAAATTGTGTCCCATTAGTATGATGTATCTATAATATAGGAAATAACTTTAATAATATCATCATGAAACCTCTATGTTCTTATTATAGTATAGAATTTATATAACCTATTAATATGATAAGTACTCTAAGGTAACAATCACATTTTGGTATACAAAAGAAAAATCAAATATATTATACTAAATAAAACAAATACATGATCTAATAATCAAAAGTAAAAAATTTATTTGGTTCTAAGGAACCAACTCTAATAGACCCCCGCTTACACTAGAACCTATTAATAAAATATCTTAACTCGTTAGCTCTTACATGATGCTTATGTTTTTGTTGAGGTATTTATTTAGTCAATGGGCCCACCAAAATTTACTCTATAGCTTCTCTTATCAGTTTGAGTTCACCCATTTGAGTAAAATCCCTCAATTGGTAAAACTTCATAAGTATATATTTTTATCATTAATGTGACTTAGGATCCTTAGCTAGAAACATTACTATTGTATTGTCATAATACAAAGTAATATGATATATGATTATTAGTATATAAAAAAATATTTTATAATGTTTCATGTCTAAAATGATTCATTATATATATTAGAATACATAATATACTATGATTCTACTATAGATTAAGTGATTACTAGATAAATATTTATCATCCAGGTCATAACTCCTTTATTGAGCCCAATTATGATTTCAGATCATTCTAAATAATTTAGAAACCAAGGTCTATGTACTTCCTAACAACTTGATCCTCATTTTAATTATAAACGAGGAATATATCCTTAATATGCCTAAGGTACTTTAAGATTATTTTTGTAACCAACTAATGTGGATATCATATATATTATTGATATCTACCTAAAATTATCAAGGTGGAGGAAATAACATGCCTAGTATATAACATAACATACAAGATAAATCCAATCACTAAAGTATAAGGGGATCTACTCATTATTTCTCCCTCCTCTTATGTTTGAGGATAAATTTTATATGATAGATTTTTACCATATGACATAGGAAATACCATCTATTTTATTACTCCATGCTATATATTTTCAATACCTTGTCAATATATATACCTTTCCCGTTAGGAAGGTATGAAGTATGCTTATCTACTCTATATAAATATAATGATTGTAATAGGACTGAAAATGTACAATATACAAGAGGAGGGGTGAATTTTATACTTTCTTAAGGATTTTTTTTACAAACAAAATTCACAACACCTCTAATAATAAATCACCTTCTTAGAGAAATATAAAGTTCTTAAGTATAAAGCTTAATAAAATTTTCTTACGAAGAGATTCTACCACAAGGCTTATATAATCTCTTACAATCATATATACAAGTTAGAATGTTTATACAAAAATAGAACTTCCTAACTTTTACAAAGAAGCGGAAATTTACAATATTCTTTTAACCCAAAGAGGAGGGTATCCAACAAAATTGGATAAAGGTCCCTTGTTTTATACTTAAAATAAAGTCCGTCTTACCCAAACCCTGGGTAAGCTCTCAATCCTAAGATCGATATCTCTCTTTCTATTTGAGAAGAACCTCGATTTGTAAGGAAATCAGAACCTCTGACTTCACAACCTGAAGTATCTGATTTTAAGTAAATCACACCTCTACACGAAGCAACTCTACACGAAGCAAAGTTTGAACAAGCCATTCAAACATTCTGCACGAAGCCTGAGATTTTATAAGAGCCTCTCACTCTAGATAAATTCACTTTTAGAGATATGAACTCTAAAATTCAAGTTTGTGAACTTGTGAACTCACGAACTTCTTCTGATCTCATCTTTTGAGGTCTTATTTATATCTATCAAAATTCTACCGATCAGTTCCACTCCAACAGCCATATTTCCTTAATTTTTGGAGGGACCTGGACATGTTGAAAACATACAACGGTTAGTTTATAACAGAAATAATGACATCATTTTATATAAATAACCATGAATATAAAGATCTTACACCTTGTGTGTAAGGAATTTGGAATCCGATAAAATTGGAATGATATGAAAAAAAGTATAAGATTCAGAATTCTAAGGAATTAGAGCTTTGAATAATAAATTCCAAAAATGTAAATTTTTTAATGGTTTTTCATAAAATCGGTATGAGTAAAGTGTAAATTTTTTATGAACACTTGGGTTTTACAAATTCCAGTATCGTTATCATGATTTATAGCATGATAGAAAAAATAACTGGTATCAGATTATATAAGAAAATGTGTAAGGAAATTCTCAGTACTGGTTTCTTATTCTCCAATATCGGTATCATAAGAAATGATATCACTATCTTTAACATAAACAGTGCTAAGAAAATATTCTTTAGAAATTTATAATGGATAATTTACAGTATAGAAATCCCGGTTTTGAAAAATTCAGTATTAAAAGATGTATGAAAGTAAAAGTTCCGGTATAGAATATATTGGTATAAGAAATTAAGTATAGAAATTTTCGGTATGGCATAAAAACTGTATGACAAATCTATCATAAAACTGAAATAATGGAATTCTATGAATAAGGAAAAATATGATACCGGAAAATAGTGTCTTAAGTAATTTTGGTATGGTATAACCATGAACCAAAATTCAGAACCTTAAGAACATTTCTTGTATGGAAAAAAATAGATTACTAGAACCCTTAATAAAAATTATATTTAACTCAAAAGTCGAAGGAAATTTTTATTATAAGGAAATTTGTAAAAGTGTAAGGAAATACATGAAATAGTAAGGAAAATATATTTATAAATAAGGTTTTTGTGATTTTCAAAATAAAGGGTTAAGGAATGGAGAGGTCTTATAGACCTAACAATCTCCCCCTTTTTGGAAAGAACAAACAAATTCGAAAAAAAATGGAAGGGAAAGAAACATATACTCAGAGTTAGAAATACATAACTCCCCCTTAAGTGTATGACTTAGGGTATATTATTCTTCACTTATTTAGAAGATCTTAGATTATGTAAATCTCCCCCTCAGATATATGTGCTTCTGTTTAGAGAGACTCTCCCTTATATGTAGAACTCTTCCTGATAAAAATTTAGAAAATTTATTTTTCCTTGGATTTTACCCTAAGGAATTTACTTAATAAATTTTTCTTCCTTTATCTTCTCCCTTTGATAAAATTCTCCCATTTTGTGATTTTCAAAAAGGAATGGACAAAGACCTGTAAGGTTAGAAAGAAATATACACGAGACAAAAATATATATAAAATAAATTGTTGGTAATTTTCATTATGTTTCTCATGAAAGTACAAAAAAAATTCGGTATAGAAAAAATGATTTAACCCTCCTTTTTCTTCTATTAAAGAAGACTTTTGACCAAGTAATTAATCTTTTTCACCTCCTTGTGGTCTTCTTGAAGCTTCTTTATCAAGGTGTCTTGCTCAGCTACCTTCTTCTCCATAGCCTGAATCCGGAATTCTTGAGACTGATTCTTATCCTGAAGAACTTTGATTACTTCTTCTTGTGAATTATATTTCTTATCAGGACCATCAGATATCCATTTCTGAAAATTGACAACTTTATCTATGGTATTCATTTGATCAAGAAGATTTTTTCCTTAATTTTCTCTTGCAACTAACTCACTTGTGAATTTCTCTGAAAAAGAAGTCCAGACTTTGGACAGCTAATTTGCTACATCATTTAATGCTCCCTTTGTTGATTCCATGAAGTCCAAGAATTGTAGAGCTTTATATGATAAGGTTTGGGTATAGCTCATCACCTTTTGACATGAAACTTTTTGTTCTTTATAATCAATGATAAGATTATTATGATTGGATTCACCTTTCACCACCATGTCCATCAGTATAGATGTTGAATCCGTATTTTGATTTAAGGTTTCTTGCATCATTTGGCTCTGGGAATCTATGTCAGCAAGTACTTGAATGGAACTTACTAATTTTCTTAACAAACTTTTTACAAATTCATCACCCATAGATAATGAGGAATCAGATTAAGATTCTTCTTTATAGACCTTCAGATTAGAGGTTTTTGGATTCTCAAGGTTTTGAGGAGAGTTGGGATCAGAAGGGGCAACCATAATGGCCTTCCCTTTATCAATTTTATACACCGAAGAGGGTTTGGAACCCTGAGGGACTTCCTCATTTTCTATAGTCTTATCATCTCCAGATTCTTCTTGGACTTCTTCTTCTTCTTTCTCTTCTTAACTTCCAATATCACTATTTTTGGATTCATGAATTTCATCTTCATTTCCGGTTACATCAACCTCTTCTTCTACCTCTTCTATTTCTTCAACTTTGATCTCAACTTCATCATCTTCTTCTTCCTCGGTAGAAACTCTTGGGGTTGAAACATAATCATAAATTTCTCTAATAACATCATCATCTTCTTCTTTAATAATTTCATCCTCTTTATGTACTTTTTCTTGTGGTTCCGGAATAGGTTCTGGTATCACTACAGGTTTCATATGTTTTTTCTGGTTTCAGAGTGATATACGGTATTGGTAACTTCTCAGAGGACTTTTCTACTTCTTTCAGCAGGGATTGTATAATCTCTATCTTAGTTCTTTTCCTTTTATTCTTCTTCTCTTTATCTTGTTTCTCTAATACATCAGCGGTTTGAATCTTTAAGGCCTTTGCCTCTGCTGGATTTAACCAAATGATTGGATCCCCTTTCTTCCTGGATTAAGCGAATTTCCTCCAACTAGAAATAATATCATAAATATAAGACTTTGGTTTCCTTATAACTGATGGTGTTAAAGCTAGAGCTACTGAGGTAGGATTGGCATGAGAGGCCTCATCCGACTTTTTGTTCTTCTGAACACTTTTTGAAGATTCTGTTACTGACTTTTTCTATTCTTCTTTGGATGATTCCGGAATGGATTTTATCAATACCGGCTTCTGTACTTCTGGAGTTACAACTTCTTCAAACTTCTTGGTGTCCGGATTGTAAGAAATCTTCATTATCTTCAGTATATCTTCACTTAGAAACATAATATTACAGGACTTCAATACAGATTTGCATGCAATTTTCATTTCAGCTAAAACCATAATAACTATCCTTGAGATAGTGTCTAGGTACATGAGGATTTGAGATTTTATGGTACCAGATTTCACAGCATTGATCATAATAAAAATATACTTTACAAAAATATCCTTCCTGAGGATGATGAGAAAGTCTAACAATAGAATGTCACACATCTTTAAGTAATCTTTATCCCCTTTCCTTGGGATAAATAACCCCTTCATCCATAATGCTACCAATCTAGGGTCTATTGATAAATTTTTTAGCTTCAGAGTCTTAACTCGCTTGATTCCGAGACTTTAAAAAGCACAGTCCTTCTCGAAAGAACATTCCTTATCCAGAATTTTTTAAGAAACTATGAGAGCTTCTCCTTCATAGGGAGTATTCTAGAAGTTGGCCTCTTTTCGACATAGAAAAATGTTGTTTTTTTCATAATCCTTAAATCTGAAAAACACCTTACCGTCCTTTTCAAATAAATTTATAGAGTCATAAAACTGTATGACTAGTTCTGGATATACAGGATCTTAAACCTTGTCCTTTTCTATAAAAATACTATCCCAATTATTACATTTAATAATATGAGAGATGAGAGAATCATACCGGTTGAAAAAGTTTGACCATAAAAGTCTCTCTCTAAATATCATCTTGTCTTTATTCTCCTTGGCTACCATTAGATCGGAGCTTCCCTACATTCAGATCTGTAAAAAATCTCTGAAGAAGTCCGGAATGACAAATTCTGAAGCAGCAGCACTTCGCCTTGAAGGTTTCAAGAACCGGTGGGGTCCTCATGAAGTGGGGTAGACCTTATATAGACAAAATAAAACCTTTCAAATTCCATAAGAAAATCAAACTGGTGAGATTTGTCTAATACTATCTAATGGTTGAAGATGGTTGAAAAAATATATCCATACTGAAATTTTGAGGTTTTAGAAAAATAAAATTCGGATTCTAAGGAAATATGAATCTCAAGAAAAATGTCTTAAAATAAAGAAATACCAACAAATAGAACTGTAAGAAAATAACTAGGAGGTAATAAAATTTACCTTTAAGGAATATCTAAATAAATAATCAGTAAAAATAATTCTTGGGGTTGGAAAAACTAGAAACTGGAAATTTTAACTCCAGAAATATTGATTCTGAGAATTTCAATTCCAAGATTTTCAAAATAGAGAAAAAGTTTGAAAGAATAATTTTTTTTTCTTAAATATGGTTTATCTTAAGTAAAAATTTCAGGTCTGTTAGTAAAACAGATACTGGAAAAATTTCAATTCCGAAACTCAATGATTCTGAAAACATTTGATAGAAAACAAAAAAAAATTAATAAAAATTTCAAACATATGTACTCCCCCTAAATTTAGGAGTAATTTAATGTTAGTACATGGTCGAACAAGAAGTAGATATGAATGATTATCATATAGATATCATTCCTAGATTATGTTTAATGTATTCAAATCTATCGAATGGTAATGGTTTGGTAAATATATCAGCAAGTTGTTCTTGCGTTTCGATGAATTGAAGAATTATATCTCCTTTGAGTGTGTGATCCATAAGAAAGTAATGCCTAATATCTATGTTCTTAGCATGAGAATGATGTGATGGGTTTTTACTTAGGGCTATGGCACTAGTGTTATCACACAAAATTTGAGTTTTGGTAAAACTCATGCCATAATCTGTGAGTGTGTGTTGTATCCACAACACTTGAGCACAACATCTTCCAGCTGATACATATTCCGCTTCAGCAGTGGAAAGTGCTACAGAATGTTGTTTCTTACAAGACCAAGAAACTAGGAAATCTCCTAGTAAATGAAAAGTTACAGATGTACTTTTTCTATCCATTTTACATCTAGAAAAATCAGCATCCGAAAAGCTTTTTAGTTCAAAAACATTTCCAGAAGAATAAAAAAGTCCTAAATCAAAGGTTTCATTTAAGTAACAGATTTTTTTTCATATCCTTAAGATGGGATTACTTTTGATTTTCTTGATATCTTGAACATAAGTAAAAAGAAAACATTAAGTCGGGTCAACTTGCTATTAAGTAAAGTAAACTTCCTATCATTCCTCTATAAGATGTTTGATCCAAAGGTTTCCTTGCATCATCAATATCAAGAGTATTAGAAGTTCCGATAGGAGTACTTATACTCTTAGTGTTATCATACCAAAACTTTTTAAGAAGATATTTTATGTAATTATGTTGAGATATATAAGTTTCTTCTGGTTTTTTGAGAAATTTGAAAACCAAGAAAGAATGTTAACTCACCCATCATACTCATCTCAAACTCAGACTTCATAAGACCCGCAAAGGAATATGTTAAGGATTGTTGAGTTGATCCAAATATAATTTCATCAACATATATTTGTACAATTAAAATATCTTTATTATCTTTATTTATAAAAAGTGTTGAATTCACAGTTCCCTTAGAATATTTGTTTTGTAGTAAAAATCATGTAAGTCTATCATACCAAGCTCTAGGGGATTGTTTAAGTCCATATAAAGCTTTGGTAAGTTTAAATACATGATTATAATGTTTTACATCTTCAAAACCATGAGGTTGGTCTACATAGACTTCTTCCTGTACATATCCATTAAGGAAAGAACACTTCACATCCATTTGATAAAGTTCAAAATTATAGATTTCTGCGAATGCTAGACGAATTCGAATGGATTCAAGTCTTGCTATCGATGCATCGGTTTATTCATAGTCTATGCCTTCTTGTTGGTTATAGCCTTTAACAAATAATCTGGATTTATTTCTAACAACTATTCCATTTTCATAACATTTATTTCTGAAGACCCATTTTACACCAATACAGATGTATCCTTAGGTCTCTCAACCAAGGTCCAGACTTGATTCCTTACAAACTCATTGAGTTCATCTTACATAGCCTTTATCCAATCTTCCTAACCTAAGGATTCCTCAGGATTCTTTATCTCTAATTTGGAAATAAAAGAAATATGTTCAATTTCATTTATTAAAGAACTTATAGTCCTTATAGGTTGATTGGCACTTCCTATGATATTATAAGTAGGATGATTTCTAAGTAACAACTGATTTGGGATTTGTAAAATATGTTCATCAACATAGGGTAGGAAGTCTTCTAGGGTAACTGTTTTAGGAAAACATTCTTGAAAATTTTCCTTATCAGAAGGATCTTCTAACAAATGTTGACAATTATTTTTTGAAAACACATCCGAAGATGTAGGTTACGGTTGTTTAAAAACAAAATAATCAATTTCATCAAATTTGACATGTACTATTTCTTCAAAAATACAAGCAATTTTATTAAAAACTCTATAAGACTTAGAGGTAGTGGAATAACCTAAGAAAATTCCTTCATCATATTTTGGGGCAAATTTGTGTAAGTTATCCTTAGTATTATGGTTAAAAACTTTACAACCAAAAACCTTGAAGTAAGAAACTTTTGGTTTTAGACTAGTCCATATCTCATAAGGAGTTTTATTAAGAAAAGGTCTTATCAAAACTTGATTTATAGTATAACAGGTAGTACTTACAGCTTCAGCCCAAAATTTTTTTGTTATAGAATATTCACTCAACATGGTTCTAGTTATCTCTTGAAGGATTCAGTTCCTTCTTTCAACAACACCATTTTTTTGAGGAGTTCTAGGAGTAGAGAAATTGTGAGTAATACCTTTCTTACTACAAAAAGTTTCAAAATATGAATTTACTAACTCACCACCATGATCACTATGAAAAGTTATCAATGATATATTTTTCTTATTTTTTACTTGATCTCGAAAAGTTTTAAAATAGGAAAAGGCTTCAGATTTTCTTTCTAGAAAATAGACCCAAGTATATCTAGTGTAGTCATCAACAAGAACAAATACATAATATTTTCCTCTAATACTTCCAGTTTGTGTTGGAACAAATAAATTCATACGCACTAACTATAGGGAATTAGATGTTGAGACTTGACTAAGATATTTTAAGCTAGATTTTTGTAGCTTTCCAAACTAACAAGGGTCACAAACTTTTGAAGAATCAAAACATAGAACCGGTATATCCTTAACTAATCCTTTATTTGAGAGATTACTAAGGTTCTTAATGTTGTAGTGTCCTAACCTTCTATTCCAAATCTAATATTGATCTTTAATATCACTTAATCAAGGAAGATCTTGACTTCTTTAGTCTTATAAGTTCAAAGTGTAGACATTATCATGCCTATGGGCTGTAAGAATATATTAATTCTTGGAATTTTGAACTAAACACTTATCTTTCTTGAAATTCACAAGGTTAACTTCATCACATAATTGAATTATGATTATAAGGTTGTGCTTTAGACCATTAAAAATAAAACATTTGAAATTAAAACTTCACCAAGAAGGATGATATTGCCTATACCGACAATCTCTCCTTGAGAATTATCCCCAAAGGTTACTTTTACACCTTTTGTTTTGACAATTTTATGGAAATAACTTTTGTTAACAGTCATATGAAGGGAACATCCACTATACATATACCAGTTATTGTTGGTACATTCTTCATTTTCCTGCAAAAACAAGAGTTACATTTTCGGAATCCAAACATGTTTGGATTCGGTGTTAGTCAATAAAATTTCAGGAACCCACATCTGTTTTGAGAAATAAGATTTATGAAACCCAAGAGATTGAACATTATTCAAAGAAATTTTTTTCCTCCAATGCCCACAACTTTACCATTTAGTACAAAAAAGGGGATCTGGATGGAATAAAATAGTTGTTTTTGAAAACAGGTTTTCTATGAGTATAACCTACTCCAGTAGTATTTCCTTGAGGTATTATTTGAGAATACATCTTGTCAAAATTTTCTTTACCAGAAGTAAATTTTGGAAAGAAGTTTGTTAAGGGGAACTATTTCAGATTTTAGTCTTATGACTAAATTCCTATCCTCAGGAATTATTTCCTTAGAGTTATATTTTCCCTCAAAAACATTTATTTTTGAAATAGCATTCTAAGATCTTTAGAATGTTTTTACTTTTCAGAATTTACTTCCTTAAGGTATTAAGAAAGTTTTTCAGGAAGATCATCCTTATCTTTATGTTCTCTAGATAGGTCTTAAATCTCTTTATATGAACTTTTTCTCTAGTATTTTCCTTGTCTAGTTTCTTAGAAATTTTACAATTGTTTTGCTTCTAACAACTCGGTAAATCTAGATACTTCTTCATATGAAGGTATTTATTCATTATCTGAATAGTAAGTATCTTCATTAGAAGAAATATCTTCAGGATAATAATTATTTTCAAGAGATAAATTTGTTAAATCCTTGACAGAGAGTACCTTGTCCATAAGACAAGTATTTGGAAAAGAAGTAGTAGCAATGAATCCGATATTTCTCTGTACTGATGATTCATATTCAGAAGATTCAATTTCAGAAGAGTCTCCACAACTAGAACTCCAAGTTTCATTTTCTATAATACTTTTCTTGTGATTAGAATGGTAGAGATTTTCTTGTTTCTCTCTAAATCCCCTTTTCTTCTTATCCTTATTTTTCAAAAGAGTGAAATCCGGTCTGATATGAACTGCTCTTATACATTATTAAAAATTAACTTCCCCATATTTCTTGTCTTTGTAGTCTCTCTTCATGATTTTATTTTTATAGTTCTTCTGAGCTACTATCTTGTTCATTCTTCGTGAAAGATTAGCTAACTCATTCTCATACTTTTCTGTATCACTATATTCTGAATGAATAGTAACTTTCTTTGACTTTGATCTAGTAACTATTTCTAGAGTCTTGGATTTTATATGATTAGAAGTAGTTGTAAAAGAAACTCCTCCATTCCCATTCTTATTTTAAACATTTTCAGCGTCTATCTTCATTCTAGTCTCATGCTGAAGAAGAGTTCCAAATAGGACATCTAAGGAAATCTTGGTTTCCTTACTATTCTCAACAATTGCTATCCTCTTGGACTCCCACTCATTTTTCATGATGTCTATGATCTTATCTACAGGGGCCACATTATACAAACCTTTTCCTACCATATATTTTAAGCTATTCACAATTGTTATAAACCTTTGCTGAACTTTGCTTATGTGTTCTCTATAAGGAAAGTTAAAGCCATGGTATTCATCTCTCACCATAGATCTTCTCATCCCTATAACTTTAGAAGTACCAAAATGTGTAACTTCATGTTTCTTCCAAATACTATTGTCAACTTTACATGAAGATATTTCACTATAGATGTTCCTAGTCATGGAACATAGTAATGTATTTCTGAATCTGAAATTTTCTTTGATATTATGATTTCTCATGATTGGTAAACGTTCTCAATTCCTTATTATGAATCTTAGTCACATGTAAGAATCAGGTAGTTATCAACTCCAGTGTTGATAATGAAAGTCTTCATCATATCTCTCCAGTACTCATAATCATTTCCATAAAAAATAGGAGGTCTGGTAGGATTTAGATTTTCGATAGAGCGAACATTTAAACCTGCCATTCTTAAGAAAAATCTTTCCACACAAACTTGTTAGTAATAAAAGTTTTTAAACAAGTAAAAAATATCCTAAGAAAGGAAAATAAAACTAGAGTATCTCTAATAAAAATATGAATTCGAACTTTATGAGTCCAAAAATCTGATTCTGAAAAAGTGAACAAGAAGATTTCTCTTCTAAATCTAATTGTGAGATTAATTCAGATTAAACCAATCCTCTGATAACAATTGTTAGATTAGTTCAGAGTATGAGGTAGACAACCTCTGATACCAATTGTTAGGAAGGTATGGAGTATGATGTTCTAATCTATACCAATATAAGTATTGAAATAGGACTGAAAATGTACAATATACAAGAGGGGAGGGGGGTTGAATTGTATACTTTAAAGTTTCTTAAGGAAATTTTTTTTATAAACAATATTCACAACACCTCTAATAAGAAATCACCTTCTTAGAGAAATATAAAGTTTTTCAGTATAAATCTTAAGAAACTTTTCTTATAAAGTGATTCTACCACAAGGCATATATAATCTCTTACAATAAGATATACAAGTTATAAAGTTTATACAAAAAGGGAACTTCCTAACTTTTAAAAAGTAGTGGAAATTTACAATATTCTTTTAACCCAAAGAGGAGGGTATCCAACAACCTTGGATAAAGGTCCCTTGTTTTATACTTACAAGAATGTATGTCTTACCCAAACCCTGGGTAAGCCCTCAATCCTAAGATCGGTATCTGTCTTGCTATTCAAGAAATCCCTTGATTTGTAAGGAAATCATCACCTCTAACATCACAACCCGAAGTCTCTGATTTTAAGGAAATCACACTTCTGCACAAAGAAACTCTACACGAAGAAAAGTTTGAACAAGACATTCAAACTTTATTCATGAAGCCTGAGAGTTTATAAGAGCCTCTCACTCTATATCAATTCACTTTTAGAGAGATGAACTCTAAAATGCAAGCGTGTGAACTTGTGAACTAGTGAACTTCTTATGATCTCATCCTATAAGGTCCTATTTATTGCTTTCAAAATTCTATCAGTTGGTTCCATTCCAACAGTCATATTTCCTTAATTTTCAGAGGGACCTAGACATGTGGCAAACATACAACAATTAGTTTATAAAAAAACAATGACATCATTTTATATAACTAACCATTAATATAAAGATCTTACACCTTGAGTATAAGGAATTTGGAAACCGATAAAATTATAATGATATGAAAAAATATAAGATTTAGAATTCTTAGGAATTAATGGTTTGAATAATAAATTCCGGAATTGTAAATTTCAGAATGGTTTTTCATAAAATCAGTATGAGTAAAGTGTAAGAAAAAATTTTATGAACACATGGTTTTTACAAATTCTAGTAAAGGTATCATGATTTACGGAATGATAGAAAAAATAAATGGTATCATATTATAGAAAAAATTGTGTAAGAAAATTATCAGTACCAATTTCTTATTGTCCAGTACTGGTATCATAAGAAACGATATCACTATCTTTAACATAGATGGTGCTAAGAAAATATTCATTAGAAATGCATAATTTAAAATTTCCTGTATAGAAATCCCAATTTTGAAAATGTCGGTATCGAAAGACGTATGAAAATAAAATTTCTGGTATAGACTATCTTGGTATAAGAAATTTGGTATAGAAATTTTTGGTATGGCATAAAAACGGTATAACAAATCTTTCTTAAAACCGCAATACTGGAATTCTACGTATAAGGAAAAATATGATACCATATTTCATTAAAGATGAAAATTGGTATCGTAGTGAAAGAAGAGGATAGGAAAACAATGTCTTAAGGAATTCTGGTATGGTATAACCATGAACCAAAATTTGGAACCATATAAAAATTTCTGGTATGGGAAAAAATAGATTACTAAAACCCTTAATAAAAAATTATTTTTAACTCTAAAGTCTAAGTAAATTTTGATTATAAGGAAATTTATGAAAGTGTAAGGAAATACATGAAAGAGTAAAGAAAATATATTTATAAAAAAGGTGTTTGTGATTTTCAAAATAAAGGTTTAAAGAATGGAGAGGTCATATAGACCTAACATTTCCTTGATCTATGAAACCTAATAGATCTATTTTGAAGGATCTTGATTCCAAAAATATATGTTACCTCACCTCATCCCTTTATGGAGAAAAATATATTCCAACATTTATTAACTAACTATGAGATTGGAACCTCATTTTTTACTAGTAATATATTATCAACATATATCACTAGAAAAACAATAAAACTCTCACTAAACCACTTATTGAAACATAGACCATATTAATTATTAATGAATCCAAAATCCATTATGGCTTTATCAAAATTAATAGTCCACAATCTTAATTATTACTATAACCCATAAATTTATCTCTATAACTTTCATAACGTGTTAGCATCCTTTAGTGTCACAAACCCTTCTGGTTGTTTCATATAAAAATCTAACATAAGATTTCTATTAAGTAATGTTGCCTCGATACCCATTTTACAAATCATATAATCATGTAAATATATGATAAAATATATAAATATAATAGATTTTATCATAACAACTGATGAAAAGGTTTCAGCATAGTATATACCTTGACATTTATTGAAACCATTGTCAACCAATCATTCCTTATAGTTACTAAATTTACCATCCATCACTAATTTATTATTGAATACCCATATACTCCCAATAGAATTCACTCTAACTTGTGGGTTTACCAATGTCAGTACATTATTTTGGTACATATAATCTAATTCAAAATTCATAGATTCTTACCACTTAGAAACTTATATTCAACTTAACTCTTTCTAAGAGAAAATTGGTTTGTTATTATTAGTAAATACTTTATCTCCTTGTCTAGTGATAAGAAAATAGTATATCTACGGTTCTATAACATATCTAATACTCCCACACAATAATTATCTCATTAGAAAAATCTCTTCCATTAGATCATATGAAGTTTATTACTATATCAACTCTTGTGCTTCCTAAGCTTCAACTTTATCGACTTTTACCTTTCTCCCTCAACTCTTTTAGGGATGAGTTATTTTTAAGAAATATTGAATGTTTCTCTAATATGGAATTTCTATCCAAGGGATTGTATAAGTAAAATATTTAGAATATTTATGATACCCTATTAATATTAACTTTGTAACACCTCAACCCGAGGCCTAAATACTGAGTCCTATACTGGAGAGTCACATAGACTAAAGTGCATCCCTAAATCACTAGGGGATACTGATAAGTGGTGAGGGCTAAAAATGAAACCATGAGGAATGATACAACCACATGTAAAACATTAAACAATGCATGATCATGATAATTTTTAATAGAAATATTTTTAAATTAAAGTTAAATAATAGAAAACCATTTGTTTATAAAAAACAAAAATATGTGTATCATGTACCAGACTCATAAAAAATATATGGACATAAAGACAAGACCATGAGCTACCATCTCCTCCACCATAACTCTAGAGTGGAACTACATATCACTGTTAATTAATAATGAAATCTTTTCCTTACATGTATCATAAATCATAACATCTATAAGCTCACTAAAATACATAAGTTGGGGGTATATAAAACTCAGTAGTATTTCCCCAAAACTTTAATACATATCTATGAAAAAATGAATTTAAAATATAAACAAGATACTACTTCACGGATGAATCCATCTCTAACTCTACCAAATTATTTTTTAAGACATGAAAACAGTATGGATAATACCTTCGATGCTGACATACATGAAAAGAATCATGAATAAATAGGAATCTCTAATGAAGTGCAATCTAACACACCACTGGTCTGATTCGTTCCAAAAACTAAAAGGGTCAAAAAAATCAAGGTGAAGGATTACCCTAGATTTTATTTCCTTAATGGACCATCTTGGATGAAATATTCATGAAAAAACAATCAGAGACCTTAAACTCAATAGGTCGTCGACATCGGTTCGTATATAACTATTGTATGGACTAAGCTATGATCCTATAATATCTGATCAACTATACCTACACTTAAGTTTCCTTCATGAGATATGGTGTAGAAAAATATGCTTCCCCTACCTCTATCTAGCATAAAGGTGGCTGAAATATCCTACTATATAAGGCCTCATATGGATCCTAATGAATTGTATACTAAAATATATTATTGTAAGAAAACTCAAATATTGGTAAATGTTTCTCCCACAAACCCTCAAAGTCATGGACACATGAACATATCATGATCATTGAAACCAGAATGGTATGCTCTATCTATTTATTGGTTTGATGATCATTGTTTTTTCTCAGAAGCACCTATGTACCAAGGCCTCTTTAAACCTCTACCAGAACTGAGATGTGATGTGATAGTCCTGTTTAGATATGACAAATAATTGAGTTCCCAGAATACATATGACCTCTGTAACACCCCAAGCTTCTATGGTACGCTTCTCATTGAATAATGTGATAGCGTGTGTTGTACGCAACACCGAGTTCTAACACACCATAACCAATCAAACTAGCCGTTATGAATAGTAATACCTAATTTTTGAAATTATATATATTATATATTTTAAAATGGACTTCATTTTTGGATTCGGAATATCTAATTTAGCCTAAGGTGAAATTTTGGTACTTTTCGGATAACTTTCATATTTTGATGAATAGTGAAAATTACTAAATTTTAATTAAAAACAACTTTTTTAATCAAAATAATTAATAGTGATAAATTATGAATTTGAGTGGTTTTAAATTATATTTAGAATATATTTTTACCATTTAATATAATTTTGGTCATTGGACATAATTTTACAATTAAACCGAACATAAACAAGTGTCAATCTTTTGATAGTTATTATCTCTTAAAAACACGCTTTTTGTTTTGACAACAGGAATTAATTTTAAATTAATTTCTGCCACTTTTGTGTTTTTAATTTAGAAAAATGGATTCCATATTTGGAATCAGGATGTTCAAATTGTGTAAATAGGTAACTTTTATTTTTATACATTTTGAATAATTACTGCGGTAAATATTTTATTTACCATGGTTAAGGGTAAATCCGGTAAATAAGGGTTAAAAAATAATATTATAATAATACTAAATTACCCTAAAACGTGTCCTAGCCTTATTGGGTGATACATGTTCGACCATAGGCATCTTTGGGTCGATTTTGGGACCCCATGGTGCCACATGTAGGTGATAGGGACACTTTTTTTTAATTAAGTTAAAATGAATACAAAAATGACACAAGCATATATCTTTTAGAAAAACAATTTTTACATAGGGGTATATATGTTGTATTTTATATTATAAATATTAATTAGAAATATAAAAAGATTTCCTACATAATTATATTTTATTTATAATTTTTAGACATTAAATAATTTAATTTATTTATGACACAATGATGATGAATTAATTACTATAATAGTGAAAAATTAAAATAATTGATATTATAAATACCCAAATAAATATAATATGAATCTTTTAATGAATTAAACTAATTTTATAGGATAATATGATATATTAGTATTGATTTAATTGACTTTTTTTGAAGTAATCAATCTGTTATGAGTTTCACAAAAATCAACTATTGAATAGTGTCAAAATTGACATAAAAGAGTTCTTAAAACAAATATTATCTTATTAATTGATATTAAATTCCTAAAAATCTAAGGTTCGGCCAAAAGACTTATAACATGATAATTTCTTCATTAATGGACCACTTGGGAGTCGCTTGGATGTATATAGTATGTTTATTAACCATATTATATAAAAATACAAAGAGACATTGTAAAAGTGAAACTAATTAACTTAGAGTTAATACTTAAAGATAAGGTTAATATAAGTCCCCAAACCTGTCTAAATTCTATTGGTTGAGTTGTTTTCGACCCATCCCCACCTTAAACTTTGAATAATCAACTTTGGAACCATTGAAAACCTAATATGAATTTATTATAAACTAATATCTCTAGCTTTTCCAAAGGTGCCCCTCACCCCTCTTATAAAAGGGCACTCCTCCTTCTCATTTATTCACACCTTCAAAGCCTTTTGGTTCGGCCAGACTCTTCCCAAATACTCTCCCAACTTCCCTCACTACAACCTAGAGGCCCTAGTTTGATCATAAAGCCAACCTAAGGATCCCTTTTGATCAAATCAAAAGGAAGAACCCGAAGAAGAGGTAATGATTTCACCACCCTTTTCCAAGTTCCTTTCTTCTTCCACTTCTTCTTCCTTTGTTATTACAATTCTAAAATAATAACTCCAGTATCATATATATAATTTGATGTTATTATAAATATGGTACAACCATATTCAGTATTCTATCCACCCTTTGAATAACATGTCACCATACGTGCGTACGTACGGCTTACCATCTCCACGTCGTGGTGTAATTGTTATTCAATATATTATTATTTGGATGGGTATAATAATGATATGTAAATCATGTAAATAATAAATATAACATGTTAATGATTCTGTATATATGATATAACAACCATTTATATATTATTTTAATATCAAAAGAATGATATTGTTGCTCGTGCGTACATACGGACTATCGTCTCCACAAACACGATGAGATTCATTCTCCATCGTATCCATTCAAGTATAATTATCATTTGATGATTTAAAAATGACGTTTAAGGAATTTATATCATTCTGGATATAAATAATATACAACCTATCCATTACAAATATGGCTTACGTAAGAAAACATATAAAAGAAAACAAGTAAGTTAACACCTGAAACAACGATAATACTAAGATATTATTATCAAATCAATATTAAAAGATCATATATGATATCATATTAATGTATATGATTCTTGTATAATTTAATAACAATTATTTCACCATTATACAGGAGGTTAACCTACCCCAACCAAGGAAAAGTACAATGTAAGGGTTATTTCACAATCTCTTCATTATCCGAGGTTGTTTATACGTAATAATCTACTGGGATCTCTTTATCACCCACATCTATGTTTCTTAATAATGTATTTCAAAACATTTTTATTATTTACAAGAATATGGGTTAAAGTAATTTATACCCTTTTTTGACTTTTTATAAGAGGAATCTTTCCGTCGTTTTCAAAACAAGGTCCTTTTAACATTTTCGACAGAATTAAGGTAAGAATGTTTTTTAACTTATACGGCGGGTGCGGTTATTTTCCGCCGTTATAAAATCTTCAAAGCTTTCTTTACAAGATTATAAGAATATTTTCAAATAAAATGTTTTATTTTATATGGCTCTTAAATGATTTCAAAAATAGATAGAGATATTTCTCTAAAAAGAGTTTTGATTTCATCTATGTCAACATCCTTTGATGGATTTTACGCTTATTTGAAGTTGATATATTATGATACAAAACTTCTATATTGTATTGAAGGTTTTGTGATATGTTTGACTGTGGATGTGCTATTTTTATTCCATTCATAGTTTATGGTGAAATTATTGACATTTCGTATGCTAGTTTTAATACGAATGTTTATGTTATGTTTAAACCTTTTCATATGGGAATGCATTGGACTTAATATGTGACGGGTGGAGCCCGCTATAGCTCCTCGATGCATCGGTAGGTCTCATGAGACAAACTAGTGTCTTAGCACAAGGCCTTGGCAAAATCTTATTTGTAGTCTTGGCACGAGGCCTTGGCTATGTGGTTATGATAGTCTGGCATTATGCATTCCAACATTATGAAAGTGGTTATTGATATTGCATGTGATTATTCGATTAGTAGAATATCCATGTGAACAAGTAAATGGAATTATTTCATTTTACTTTTTCCATACTATGTTGAAGTTCAAGTTTAAAAGGCTTTTGTTTTAGTAATTCATTGCCTTAAATGTTTATGCTTATTTTTGAATGTTCCGCTATATTGTTATCCTTACTGGGCATTTGAGCTCACCCCTTTTCTATGTTTTATTTTTCCCAGGATGTGAAGAAGTAAGTTATGAATGACCTGCAGGGATATTATGAGGGGATAACAGTGTGGACTGTGGAGACATTATGTTGTTGTATTAGTTTTTCATTTTATGATGTAATGTAAAACTTATGAATATATCTAGTGTTTCCAAGGCTACTAAACCAATATGTCTTTCGAGATTTGATCTTTCTTGTGATCATGCCAATGTAATGTAATAGTGCACCGACTCTGGGTAACTAGGGTCTGGGCGTTACAGTTGGTATCAGAGGAAGTTTAGTACAAACCATGGAAGCTAGATTTAGATAAACTATGATTAGAGCACGTATACCTTAGATGAACTTTGAGGATTAGTATAGAAGAACTTCCTAGAATTTTGGTATTGTAGAGATTTTGTGAGTTTTCCGAGAAATACATCCTTGTCTGGATATGAGCAGGTAGAGGCGGCTCTGGCACAAATGTACCTAGGGGTAAAACCCGAAAACACCGCTTTGAGCTAGACTCGAACGGGAACTGGTGCACGACAACAGGCCTTGCTGCACTCTTGGTTATGACACTCCCGAGGGATATGCTTAGGATAACTCTCATTTTCTTTACAAATCATTATGAAGGGTTTATGAGTATATACTTCCTCAAAGAAAACATTTTTATGATTATGGATTATATCCATAAATAGTTCAATTTATGTTAAGTGTTTTATAAGTATGGGATAATGTATTTTGATTCATAAACTGATCTAGTTAATGCCATTGTTTAGAAATGGCGCCTAGTGGAAGAAATGGAAACCATATCAATGCACGTACTCCATGTAGGGACTGCCCTCCTGGTCAAGATAATTATAGTGGAGCTGGTGATGCAACGGGTTCCGATCAGCTAATCACCATATTGGGACAACTCACTCAAGTTATGAATAATAACCTTACCCGTATGGAGCACCCTGATCTGCAGCATGGAGGATCAATGTTAGATCGATTCATGAGGCAACAACCACCAACGTTAAATGGGAGTACAAATCCATTAGTAGCTGAGCAATGGATATTTTCCCTAGAGAAAATATTTCAGGCTTTGGGGAGTAATGAAAGGGAAAAAGTTATCATGACAGTTTACCGCCTCACTGGAGATGCTGATCAATGGTGGTCATTGATTCAAAATACAAAGGAAGATGATGAAGTATTAAATATGGAATGGAGGGAGTTCAAAGATCTGTTTTTAGAAAAATACATTCCTCGTGACCATCGAGCAGATATGGAAAGGCAATTTCTGAGTTTGAGACAAAAGGAGGATGAGAATGTCACAAAGTATGAGGCTAACTTTACAAGGTTATCAAGGTATGTTGGAGATTATATACGTAACCCAAGAAGTAAGATTGATCTTTTCTTTGATGGGTTAAAACCATTTCTCCATTGAGCATTAGTCTCACAATCCTTTTCATCGTACGAAGACATTGTCTCATGTGCTATCAAGACCGAAAAGGAATTCTCTAAGTCTTATGACTTTAAAGCAAAGCAAGAGAAGAAGAGGCCTGCTGATCAATCTGGGAATGGAAATAAGGGGAAGAAAGGAAAGGTTGAATATCCATCCTATGGTAAATGTGGGAAGAAACACCCCGGTACTTGCTTGAAGGGAATGAGAGTCTGTTACAAGTGTGGTCAAAAAGGCCACCAAGATCGTGATTGTAAAGGGAAGAAGGAAGCCACCAACGTTCAGTGCTACAATTGCAGGGAGATGGGACATTATGCAAATGAATGTCCTAAGCATCAGGAGAACTTACCTCAGAAAAGGCCAAGGGATCAAGGCCAAGCTTATGCTATCACTACTGCTGAGGTAGAAGCTCTGAAAGATGTGGTGGCAGGTAATTTAATGGTTTCCTCAAGTTTAGCAAATTCATTATTTGATTCTGGATCATCGCATTATTTCATATCTTCCCAGTTTTCTATGAAAATTAGATATTTCCAATTTGATTTAACAAGGGAGTTGTCAGTTAAAACTCCTAAGGGAAGTATCATTGCAACAATGTTTTGTGAATTAGTCCCCATTAGAGCACATAAATGTTCTTTATCTGCTGATCTCATCATCATACCTATGATTGAGTTTGACATAATCCTCGGTATGGACTGGCATTCGGACTATGATGCGAAGATTTATTGTAAGAAGAAAGAGGTTACGATTCTTGATGATAATGATAAGGAACAACTTATCTTTAGAACAGAATCGTCACCACCTAATTATTATTTAGATCCACCCTCAATAACTCAACTAAATTCAATTATTGGGGAGGAAGAGAATGAAATAACTGTGGGTGAGGAAAGGAATGTTCAAATAGAGGATGTACCTATTGTGAAATATTTTGTAGATGTATTTCCGGAAGATTTACCTGGACATCCTCCAGAACGAGAAGTTGAGTTTCCATTAATTTGATTCCTAGATCAAGGCCTATATCGAAGACCCCTTATAGAATGTCCACTGTAGAATTAGTTGAACTAAAGAAACAACTAGAGGAATTGAGTAATAAAGGATTTATTCACCCTAGTGTTTCTCCATGGGGATCCCCTGTTCTTTTTGTTAAAAAGAAAGATGGATCTATGAGGTTATGTATTGACTATAGAGAGATCAATGCTATAACGATAAAGAACAAGTATCCCCTACCTCGCATTGATGATTTATTTGACCAAATGCATGGAGCTCAATACTTTTCAAAGATTTACCTTCGATCTGGATACCATCAGTTGTGTGTGAAGAAGGAAGACATTCCGAAGACAGCATTTCGAACCAGGTACGGGCATTACGAGTTTACTGTAATGCCTTTTGGATTGACTAATGCACCCTCTGTATTCATGGATCTGGTGAATAGAGTTTTCAAGGAGTATCTCGATGAATTTGTGGTGGTATTTATTGATGATATCTTGGTATACTACAAAAGCTACGAAGATCATGAAAATCACTTGCGCATTATCTTGAAGACTCTGAGAATACATGAATTATATGGAAAGTTTAGCAAGTGTGAATTCTGGCTTCATGAGATTTCTTTTCTTGGCCATATTGTCTCTAAGGATGGAATCTCTGTTTATCCTTATAAGACCAAGGCAATCCAAGAATGGACAGCACCTACGAATATAACTGAGGTACGTAGTTTTATTGGTTTGGCAGGTTATTATCGACGTTTCGTCCAGAATTTTGCCCGATTGGCTAACCCATTAACGAAGCTCACACGTAAAGGGGTTAAATTTGTTTGGACAAAAGAGTGTGAAGAATGTTTCGAAGAACTAAAGAGAAGATTAGTCAATGATCCTATATTGACTCTACCATTGGGGAATGATGGGTTCGTTATTTATAGTGATGCATCAAAGAAAGGACTTGGTTGTGTCCTTATGCAGAATGATAGAGTTATTGCCTATGCATCACGACAGTTGAAAATTCATGAACAAAACTATCCTACTCATGATCTCGAGTTAGCAGCTGTGATCTTTGCTTTGAAGATATGGAGGCACTACCTCTATGGTGAAAAATGTGAGATTTATACTGATCACAAGAGTTTGAAGTATATTTTCTCACAAAAAGAAATGAACATGAGGCAAAGGAGATGGCTTGAATTACTCAAGGATTATGATTGCATGATACACTACCACCCGGGGAAAGCAAACAAGGTGGCAGATGCTTTGAGTAGAAAAGACCATGGAGTTTTGAACAATATGAGAATTGAAAGGGATCCAATTTTCATGGATCTAGTGAAGATGGACATGGGAATAAACAGGGAAGGTGAAACATCAATGCTTTTTCAAATGGTTGCCAAACCATCTTTACTACAAAGGATTAAGAGTTCTCAGACCGATGATGAAGAATTTAAAAAGAAGATTAAAGCTGTGAATAATGGGAGATTGAGAGACTTTGTGTATGAGGATGGAATTTTGAAATTTGGGAAGAGACTTTGTGGTCCCGATATACCTGATCTAAAAAGGGAATTACTGGATGATGCTCATAGTTCCAATTTCTCTATACACCCTGGGAGCACCAAAATGTATAGAGATTTGAAGGAACATTTTTGGTGGGACAACATGAAGAGGGAGATTGCTGATTTTGTGTCAAGATGTATGGTTTGTCAGCAAGTGAAAGCTGGAAGGCAACAGCCTGGAGGAGTCATGCAACCTCTTCCCATACCAGAGTGGAAATGGGACAATATTACGATGGACTTTGTCATGGGGATACCAAAGACTCCTAGAAGGAACGATGCAATATGGGTTATTGTTGATTGTCTTACCAAGTCAGCACATTTTCTTGCTATAAGAGAAGATCTACCCCTGGAACGTCTAGCAAGACTATATATTAATGAAGTTGTGAGACTTCATGGAGTACCCCTATCAATTGTTTCTGATCATGATCCCCGTTTTACTTCAAGATTTTGGAAAAGACTTCAGAAATCCCTGGATACTGAACTTCATTTGAGCACTGCTTACCACCCTCAGACAGATGGACAATCAGAACGGACTATTCAAACCCTATAAGACATGTTGAGATCTTGCTCACTTTACTTTCAGGGTATGTGGGATCAATACTTACCTCTCGTAGAATTTTCCTATAACAATAGCTTCCATTCGAGTATTCAGATGGCACCATATGAAGCGTTATATGGAAAGAGATGTCTTACACCAACCTGTTGGGATGACGTTGGTGAAAGAAAACTTGTAGGTCCAGAACTGGTGGAGGAAACGATGGAAAAGGTGAAGGTAATCCAAAATCACATCAAAGTAGCTCAAAGTAGGCAGAAGAGCTATGACGATAATCGAAGGAAGGATTTGGAATTTCAAGTCGGTGATCATGTTTTCCTGAAGGTATCCCCATGGAAGGGAGCCATACATTTTGGTAAGAAAGGTAAATTGAGTCCCAGGTACATCAGACCTTTCGAAATTCTAGAACGAATTGGGTCTGTAGCTTACAGATTGGCAATGCCGCCAATTCTCTCTAAATTCACGATGTGTTCCACGTATCTCTGTTGAGAAAATACATGCCTGACCCAACGCATGTACTCACCTACGGAGAATTAGAACTGGAACCCGATCTGTCTTATTGCGAAGAGCCCGTCAAGATTCTTGATACGAGAGAACAAGTGCTGAGAAACTGGACGACGCGTTTGGTAAAAGTTTTGTGGAGAAACCATAAGATGGAAGAGGCAACGTGGGAACCCGAGGAACTTATGATGAAGAACCACCCGAGTCTTTTCATGCGATAGTATTCTAGAAATTTCGAGGACGAAATTATTTGAAGGAGGAGATAATGTAACACCCCAAGCTTCTACGGTACGCTTCTCATTGAATAATGTGATAGCGTGTGTTGTACGCAACACCGAGTTCTAACACACCATAACCAATCAAAATAGCCGTTATGAATAGTAATACCTACTTTTTGAAATTATATATATTTTATATTTTAAAATGGACTTCATTTTTGGATTCGGAATATCGAATTTAGCCTAAGGTGAAATTTTGGTACTTTTCGGATAACTTTCATATTTTGATGAATAGTGAAAATTACTAAATTTTAATTAAAAACAACTTTTTTAATCAAAATAATTAATAGTGATAAATTATGAATTTGAGTGGTTTTAAAGTATATTTAGAATATATTTTTACCATTTAATATAATGTTGGTCATTGGACATAATTTTACAATTTAACCGAACATAAACAAGTGTCAATCTTTTGATAGTTATTATCTCTTAAAAACACGCTTTTTGTTTTGACAGCGGGAATTAATTTTAAATTAATTTCTGCCACTTATGTGTTTTGAATTTATAAAAATGGATTCTATATTTGGAATCAGGATGTTCAAGTTGTGTAAATAGGTAACTTTTATTTTTAGACATTTTGAATAATTACTGCGGTAAATATTTTATTTACCATGGTTAAGGGTAAATCCGGTAAATAAGGGTTAAAAAATAATATTATAATAATACTAAATTACCCTAAAAAGTGTCCTAGATTTATTTGTTGATACATGTTCGACCATAGGCATATTTGGGTCTATTTTGGGACCCCATGGTGCCACATGTAGGTGATAGGGACACTTTTTTTAATTAAGTTAAAATGAATACAAAAATGACACAAGCATATATCTTTTAGAAAAACAATTTTTACATAGGGTTATATATGTTGGATTTTAGATTATAAATATTAATTAGAAAGATAAAAAGATTTCCTACATAATTATATTTTATTTATAATTTTTAGACATTAAATAATTTAATTTATTTATGACACAATGATGATGAATTAATTACTATAATAGTGAAAAATTAAAATAATTGATGTTATAAATACCCAAATAAATATAATATGAATCTTTTAATGAATTAAAATAATTTTATAGGATAATATGATATATTAGGATTGATTTAATTGACTTTTTTTGAAGTAATCAATCTGTTATGAGTTTCACAAAAATCAACTATTGAATAGTGTCAAAATTGACATAAAAGAGTTCTTAAAACAAATATTATATTATTAATTGATATTAAATTCCTAAAAATCTAAGGTTCGGCCAAAAGACTTATAACATGATAATTTCTTCATTAATGGACCACTTGGGGGTCTCTTGGATGTATATAGTATGTTTATTAACCATATTATATAAAAATACAAAGAGACATTGTAAAAGTGAAACTAATTAACTTAGAGTTAATACTTAAAGATAAGGTTAATATAAGTCCCCAAACCTGTCTAAATTCTATTTGTTGAGTTGTTTTCGACCCATCCCCACCTTAAACTTTGAATAATCAACTTTGGAACCATTGAAAACCGAATATGAATTTATTATAAACTAATATCTCTTGCTTTTCCAAAGGTGCCCCTCACCCCTCTTATAAAAGGGCACTCCTCCTTCTCATTTATTCACACCTTCAAAGCCTTTTGGTTCGGCCAGACTCTGCCCAAATACTCTCCCAACTTCCCTCACTACAACCTAGAGGCCCTAGTTTGATCATAAAGCCAACCTAAGGATCCCTTTTGATCAAATCAAAAGGAAGAACCCGAAGAAGAGGTAATGATTTCACCACCCTTTTCCAAGTTCCTTTCTTCTTCCACTTCTTCTTCCTTTGTTATTAAAATTATAAAATAATAACTCCAGTATCATATATATACTGTGATGTTATTATAAATATGTTACAACCATATTCATTATTCTATCCACCCTTTGAATAACATGTCACCATACGTGCGTACGTACGGCTTACCGTCTCCACGTCGTGGTGTAATTGTTATTCAATATATTATTATTTGGATGGGTATAATAATGATATGTAACTCATGTAAATAATAAATATAACATGTTAATGATTCTTTATATATGATATAACAACAATTTATATATTAATTTAATATCAAAATAATGATATTGTCGCTCGTGCGTACGTACGGACTACCGTCTCCACGAACGCGATGAGATTCATTCTCCATCGTATCCATTCAAGTATAATTATCATTTGATGATTTAAAAATGATGTTTAAGGACTTGATATCATTCTGGATATGAATAATATACAACCTATCCATTACAAACATGGCTTACGTAACAAAACATATAAAAGAAAACAAGTAAGTTAACACCCGAAACAACGATAATACTAAGATATTATTATCAAATCAATATTAAAAGATCATATATGATATCATATTAATGTATATGATTCTTGTATAATTTAATAACAATTATTTGACCATTATAAAGGAGGTTAACCTACCCCAACCAAGGAAAAGTACAAGGTAAGGGTTATTTCACAATCTCTTCATTATCTGAGGTTGTTTATACGTAATAATCTACTAGGATCTCTTTCTTATCCACATCCATGTTTCTTAATAATGTATTTCAAAACATTTTTATTATTTACAAGAATATGGGTTAAAGTCATTTATACCCTTTTTTGACTTTTCATAAGAGGAATCTTTCCGTCGTTTTCAAAACAAGGTCCTTTTAACATTTTCGACAGAATTAAGGTAAGAATGTTTTTTTAACTTATACGGCGGGTGCGATTATTTTCCACCATTATAAAATCTTCAAATCTTTCCTTACAAGCATATAAGAATATTTTAAAAGAAAATTTTTTATTTTATATGGCTCTTAAATGATTTCAAAAATAGAAAGAGATATTTCTCTAAAAAGAGTTTTGATTTCATCTATGTCAACATCCTTTGATGGATTTTACGCTTATTTGAAGTTGATATATTATGATACAAAAATTCTATATTGTATTGAAGGTTTTGTGATATGTTTGACTGTGGATGTGCTATATTTATTCCATTCATATTTTATGGTGAAATTATTGACATTTCGTATGCTAGTTTTAATACGAATGTTTATGTTATGTTTAAACCTTTTCATATGGGAATGCATTGGACTTAATATGTGACGGGTGGAGCCCGCTATAGCTCCTCGATGCATCGGTAGGTCTCTTGATACAAACTAGTGTCTTGGCACAAGGCCTTGGCAAAATCTTATTTGTAGTCTTGGCACGAGGCCTTGGCTATGTGGTTATGATAGTCTGACATTATGCATTCCAACATTATGAAAGTGGTTATTGATATTGCATGTGATTATTAGATTAGTAGAATATCCATGTGAACAAGTAAATGGCATTATTTCATTTTACTTTTGCCATACTATGTCGAAGTTCAAGTTTAAAAGGCTTTTGTGTTAGTAATTCATTACCTTAAATGTTTATGCTTATTTTTGAATGTTCCTCTATATTGTTATCCTTACTGGGAATTTGAGCTCACCCCTTTTCTATGTTTTATTTTTCCCAGGATGTGAAGAAGTAAGTTATGAATGACCTGCAGGGATATTATGAGGGGATAATAGTGTGGAATATGGAGACATTATGTTGTTGTAGTAGTTTTTCATTTTATGATGTAATGTAAAACTTATGAATATATCTAGTGTTTCCAAGGATACTAAACCAATCGGTCTTTCGAGATTTGATCTTTCTTGTGATCATGCCAATGTAATGTAATAATGCACCGACTCTGGGTAAATAGGATCGGGGCGTTACAACCTCTATGACATATAGTATCCCTTTATCTTCTACTAAAATGGTCTCTTAAAGAGGTATGAAGTTTTTAACCTTCATCAATAGATCAATGACGACCCAAATTATATCATTTCCATGAGAATATCAAGGTAAAACCTATCACAAAGACTAAAGAGATTTCCCTATTTCAAATAAAGATTGTATAATGGATATAAAAGTAATTCTATGCACTAATATTCTTCACCTACTGACATGTGAAACCCTGAGTGACAAATAAATATATCTCCCACTTTAAACTAAGCCACCAAAAGTAGAGGCATTTTCTTTGATATATCTTAATGATTCCATGATGTATTGCAAAAATCGAGGCATGGAATTCCTTTATCATATCCTCTAGGATGTCTTCTGGACTCAAACACTCCCAAAATAGTGTATAGTCTCATCCTCATCCATGGTCCAAGTGGAAGAAGAATATTCATATTAGATACTTTACCAGAGGTCTATGTCTCATGGATATGAGAATTGCCTCATTCTTACCCATTCTTGATGGGTATAGGTCACTGATATAGATGAGAGGAAAATCTTGAAATGATCCTCCTAAACCTCAACATGAAGCTATGAAAATAAGTTCATAAGCTTCCACTCACCACTAGCCTCTAGAACAACATATTTCTGATTCTTCCAGCTCATAGCATTGCTAAAACATCTCATTTTCCAGGCATGTTGGAAACCATGAAATCAATGTATTTTAGGTAGTAACCCATATGTTCTTCCTATGATTCTCATCATTCTATGTAAATATATACATGTGGATTTTTTTATTAGTTAAGACCCTAAAATTATCACCATGAAAATATTTTCTCCAACCACATAGAGGTTGAAAAATAGATACTAGATCTAGGTTCTTCATTAGGTGATTCCACTCAAATGTCCACAAATTACAAGATTCATATTATAAAACTTGATCATCATAAATTATAACTTTTACAAAACCAATACCTGATTCATCTCAATTAATATTATTGAGGCTACATTAATTAGGAATAATGTAGATCAACACTGAATTTAATTTTACCTTTAACAATTGAAACTGTGATTCACAATATTCTAAACATAATAATTTCACTCCCTTCTGAGAAAATCCCATAAGTTGTACTTCTAGGCATGAGAAATCATGGATTATGTTTTTGTAATACATAGGTAGACCCATGAAAATCCCTATATAATATTTTTTTTGGATGATCCCAGGAAACTATCACTCACACCTTCACTAAGTCTACTAATACTCTTGACTCTGAGATGATCTGGTATAGAAAGTGGAATCTTTCAATTCAAAACTGGTATTTTGTGATCATAAAATTATGCTAATTATTTCTTAATATATTTAGAATTATCTCCATATAGTTAAAATGTTTATGTCAATAAATATAATATAATAATATTTTATCCACAAAGACTACAATGAATGAATCTATATTTTGGTGGAGAATCCAAATCCTAAAATCTATGTAAACAACTGGTGTTCTTGTGAGAATGAATGACATTTCCTGGAACAAATAAATACTATACCTACTCTAAATAGCTGTGCAAGGTATATATGAGGAAATGACATGCATTTTAAGATAGGAAAACCTCAAATAATTCATTGATAACACCTGTTCTCCTTTTAGGTGACCAAAAAGGTATTTTATTCATGAAATTGGATAAAAATTATTTTTTATAATCCAGATAAACCATCTGTAATAAAACAAAATCCCCAGGGTACCATACACCTTCTTGTAAAAAGGACTGTAAAACCCCATGGTGAAGAGCTAGATTATATAAAATGTATAGATTTTATGTCTTAGATCTATTTCTTGTGATCTATAATCTCTAAAGGTTTCATCGTGTATGGAGGAATGGGAAATTGTTATTCCCCTATAATTACATCCATGGTGAATTCTACCTATCTTATGAAATGTATCCCAAAAAATTAACCAAAAAAGATATCCCCGAAATGATCGAATACATGAGGGAAAATATTGCTTTGTAACCTCTGATCATCCAAGAAGGAAATAGAGATCGAAGTTGTCACTATGCATACCCCCTAATACTCCGGTCAATCTCAATACACATGGACATACCATTCTCACTTATAGTTATTTCTACCACCCTTTGGTGATGTAAATTTCATTGTACGATGATATAAATCAATATGGGATCGATAGGGAATTGACCACTCTATATTGTTAATTACGTCAAACCATATCATGTCGATGATAAAAATTTCCATATGAACATATGTATTCCTATATCAAGGGGAATATCATTACATTTTGGAATTCTCGCTTATCGAAAAACTAATGGGGTATCGAGTGTCATTACACAATAATAAAACTCTATCTCGAGACCCATATCCTCTATCATTACCTCATATATAAAAGAGTGTGACATGATTGTGTCAAATAAATAAGTAACTAATGAAGAAGATTCCAGAATGACACCTCGAATAATAGACTTTTCAGTTCTATACTCCTTTAGTATAGGTTTCACTACATATAACTAGCATGTACTACTGACCAAAGTCACAACTTGACTACCTTGAGCAAGCACACTTTGCTGTCACTACATATCCTAAGTCTGATTTCTTCTACCTTGACCACAACCTCAGCATGAGTGGCTAGTGGTATCCAATATTTCTACATAATGATATACTACTTCCCCCCTCTCTATAATGTGTGGTATGTGTAGATCCCCTCTTGATAGAAACTAATAGAAAGGTACCATAAAATAACTGTATATTCCCCATTAATCTAATGTCTCTAAATTCAACAGGATGAAGTATGAACTATGGATTTGTATATATTGGTTTCCCACACTGGTGAAAGATGAGGAAAATTTCATTCTGAGTTTTCTAACTTCTCCTACCCTCACGAGAAACCTCAAAATGACCCTTTTTACAACTAGTTGAAACCATACCAGGACTTGATAATAAAATAATATGGTTCCCACCATCAGCTTCCATCAAATTATTATTGGAAATAATGGACTGGTGGACTATCACAAAAATAGTCATCGAACAAAAGAAATTTACCTATGATCAAATTGATTACACAATACCATACTCAAATATACTCATAGTCAAGATATTATCACTAGATAAGGTCGGTGGGAATCACTGCAACATAGTCAAATGAGAATAACACTAAATGATAAACATGGAACTATTCTACATGCTCATAATATCTGTAGACTTGTTATCCCTCAATTTCTGTCGAAATAAGTAATCATAAACGATCATTCTAAAATAATACTTGTTAGGTTATTGATGTGGGTCTTCTTAGTTATTATCATACCACAATCACTTGGAAGAGAAACATAACATATAAGCAATGTGTTTAACCCTCCACTCTAAAGGAATCTCTAAATTCCCATAAAAATAGAAATCATAAACTCCCACCATGATTGTGTAGCATGTGGTCTAGAAACCCTTTAATAAGTGGGAGGATATAGCTACTAAAACTACCAAGCCAAAAATGATATAAATAGGAAGGTAGAGGGGAAACTTTCATAGAATGCATCATACGGGAAAATCCCTCTTGGAAATTGGTGTTGATTCCCATATCTGGAATAATAGATGGTTCCATAGGTGGAACTACATGAGGTATCACTAGCGCCTTAGGTCCCACCACCTCAATTTCAATGCATTAAATGCCTTATGGGTGTAATACTTGAGGTTTTCATGGTCTCATGATTCTATAATTCCAAACAAAAACCTCCAAAAGGAAGAAAACACTTGATCAAATTTGAGAAAGGTAAAATGTTAGGTAGGTAACATTCCTATAGAAAAGGACCATACCTCTCTATATTCTCCAAAAGATAGTTCTACGGGACAAAATAAAACCATAAAAACCATAAGAACATAAGAGAAACCCCCCAACTACTCACCATGAAGGCATTTTTTGGGTATAAGTCTCATGTTAGATAATAGGGGTTCCGGTATATGGAGTATAAATTGTAATGTATTAAGGAAAACTACCATTACATTACAATATTCATACCATTTAGTGGTAACCATTTCACTTGTTGAAATATAGTTCCATTATAGTTCATATTACTCATATTAATATATACATATATCACTATTATTAACCATTAGGTCAATAACCCACTTTGCGGTATAGTTGTCTATCATAGGTGTTATTATCGATTTATACAGGAAATCACCATTTAGATGGATTTTGAAACATTAATAAATACAATTATGCTTTCCCTGCATGAATCATTATCATATTTCAAAATATGATAATTAAGAACTTACTTTATATAGTAGAGAAACGCAAAAAAAGATGAGAAATGAAACAATGCAGGGTATATTAATCCTAATGTTCCTATAATGGTACATAAGATAACATAAACTTATTTTATTGGGAAAGGTAAAATAAATATAATTAAAATAAAAACAATAAAAATAACATCATAAGACATATTATCCACCCTATGATGAATTCATATCCACCACATATTATGTAATCCAATAACAACAATAAAACATCCTATGTAATTTGGGTTTTCCATATTCATGGGTTAACTACTCCATGTAAATGGCATGTTATCACATTTATTTACCTTCATAGTATTCTATGTAATAACAAAAATATAAGAAAAAATAGAAAATATTCACTGATTCTACTTTGAAACATCCCAGCCTGGGATCCACATAACTGTTTCCTCGAGCCAATGTGTCAGATGACCTCAAGCGCACCTCCACAAATGTCTGAGGCTACTGAAAAGAAGTTGGGTGTAAGGGGTACAGAGGATAGAATACACCTTAATTTTAGATTAGAACATTAGAGAAGATAAATAATATACAAAATCATAAGAATAATATTGAATATGTAAGATCAAAAATAGATACAATAGACAAATATATTAGTGTAATGACTAAAAAAATTGAATAAATACTAAAATACCTAGATTAAGTTATATACATTCATTTATTATCATGTTGATATACAAAAATGGGTTACACGGGATATCCATATACAAAATTACATACCAAAATACTTATACATTAGAATAAATAGCATATTCTCGGTCATCTTCTCCCATTCTCCAAGCTAGAAAAACAAGCATATATTATTGGTAAATTTCCCTTATCCAAACATAAAAACATGAAGTCTAACAGGGTACTAAAGAGTATAGAGTAGGTTGTGAGATAGACTCATTAGGTATCACCCAATTATATCTACACATAATCTAAGCTAGTGTATATAAGATTTTAGTGTGTCAGTGTAGGTAATAATAAACAAAGATCAATAAATATACACTAGCCATCTCTAGTTACATCAGGACACCTTGAAGACTCTACTTGCTTCGACATAGGCTAAAATATATCTAATTGGGATACCATATATTTTCATGAATATATGTAATGTATAGTTATATACTATATACACATTTATTTAGTAAGTACATGAGGTGATAAATTGGTATTTACATGGATACTAGGTTCTACATGGACCTAGGAAAAAACTCAGGCATCCATAACTAGTCTAATGAGCTATAGGCTCATCTTGGGGAACAAGCCCATAATTTCAGATGAATTAGCGACAAATGTTTCATCAATAAAGGTGTTGGGGTGAGTCATAATGAACAAAAACCAATACAGAGGAATGTGGAACATCATTTACATCACCCAAATTAATGTATAATAGTGTGAGACATCATGCTCAACACCCGATGTTAGGGGGAGTAGAACATCATGAACATAAATTACCTTATCTATAATCCAAAAATACATCTACATGGTCTAATAATAATATCTATAATAAGTATAGGGGATGAAATATAATTAATTTATATCAATATAGGAAAAATATCCAAAGGTGAAAAATATACATAATTAATTTTCATAATAATAAATGATGAGGCATGGCCATACCTCTCATATCTATTTGATATAGTCAATCCCATTAATTTATCATCGCAAATAAATTGATTAAAATTAACAAGAGAACACTTAAAATGTTCTTTTGTAAACTACATAATTAAATGAAATAGGTAAATTCCATTTCCATGTGAAAATGAACCCTTAGAGGTTGTATAGTCCAGTAAACAATTACACAAGAGTTGGAAATTAATTTTACTCCCAAAAAGGGGTGGTAATGAATTAGTTAAAAAATAATTAATTACTTAGGAAGGTTCCAATAGAGTATAAAAATATTCCTTTATTTAATTTTAAGGATAAAAATATTTAAGGCCAATGTGTTAAAATAGCCAACGTGTGGCACAAAAAAAAAACTATGAACACATCAAAAAAATTTAGGGAAAAAATCATGACAACCTACCATAGTTTTGTAAATGAATCTTCATCTAAGATTGGAATTTGGATTGATGTTTAATAGAATAATTCTAATGAATGGTCCAACACCTTGAAAATAGTTCATATGAGATTTCACTAAAATAGAGAAAAATATGGGAAGATAAAATATGTTAGGAAGAAAGATGATTAGAGATCTTAATTATGTGGATCATATATGACTGACAAATTTTTAAATAGAGTCTAGATGAGTGAAGGGAATAAAATAATATCCATGGAGTAGGAAAGAGATTTCATAGGATAGAAAAAGAGTTCTATTTATTATATATTAATGGAGAGAGATGAGTGAGGTTTAAAGATTAATAATGGAAAACAATTCCATAGAAATCCCTATATAGCACGATTTGGCCATAAATTTGGTGAAATGGTGTTCCAACTGTGCACCAGGAACTACATATGGAGGGACCCCACATGGGATAGGTGCATGGTTTGACATATTATGTGCAATACATGCAAAAATACCCTATCCTAAGGTATAAAATCAAACATGGTCGTGCGTCTCGGATCACATGACTATAGAAAAACCATGTAACCTCACCTGCTGAGCACAAGTACCTCACATAGTTAAGACAAAAGTTTAGTACTAATAATTATCTTATCATAAATACTACTATATTTTCCTAAATTTCAGAGATCAATGATCTAAAAAATCCTTAGACTCTCCTGAGACCTTCCTTTGGACATAGGGCATGTATACCAAGAAAAAAAGGATTTAAACTGATAAAGAAATGATCCATTTCTTTAGGAATAATCTAGTCATTACAAAGGTCACATTTATAAAAAATTAAATCATATATATATTGTGTCTAGGGGATGACATCATCCATAAAAACAATCCCATAGACCTCTTACCGAAATAAAAAAACACAAAACTGAACAAAAAACAATGAAAACTATAGAACAAAATAGAATCACATTAAAACTAACTCCTTAGTGTTGTTTATCCTCAAAATTCTCCATATAATGAGGGGAATTTTCATGCACCATAATCACCAAGAAATTATGTTATCGAGGTACATATCAAAGGAAGGATTACAAAAATTTCCCCCTTGGTAAAATACACACTGTAAATTATTAATGGAATCCACCACTTTATCAATAATATATTTTTTCCAAATCAATATGATTTTAATTTATAATTTTGGAATCCAATATTTACTTTATATGAAAAAGAATTCAAAATTAAATTAATGGGGAAAAAGTGCTCAAAATATAACCAAAATAATAATCCTTATAGGATTGCAATACTACATCATCTTGATTATCCTCATGTATGGATTACTCAAGAGTATTAAGAAACACAGTCTTCGAAGTAGATTTAGTTGAAATTATTTTCACTAAAAGATAATATATTTTATTTATCATAAAAATTATATTAATATAGTATGTAATAAGTCCATAAATATCCCCTTTATATTCTGTAATCATATTCTCATCTAGGGTATCATTGTTATATATTTCTAGAGATTCAAAATGAAAAACAACATGACTATAATTATTAATAATTTTTTTGATAATAAACTTGTCTCTAATTATTATTCAGTAGGGAGTATCATCTACTAACAATAATTAAGAATCTAGTTGTAGAAGTTTCAACCTCATTGTCACTAGTTTTCTCATCACCAGTGTTTTCATTACGGTTAACTAAATATATCATTTATATTATGTGGTATATGGTTATTTTAATGATTCTATAATAATCTTCACTCATTGGTATCTACTAAACATGAATATTCCACTATCCTCGCATTATCTTTGGAATCACCCTCAATTCAATAAAGGATTAACTCTACCCTTATCCACTTTTTTCAGTTGGACTTAATGAAGATGAATAATGATTAAGACCTCAATCAGATAACAAAAAAATAAATTCAAAACCCATCCATGTTTTAGTAATCTATAATAGAGTCATAAAAATTGATGTTAATGAATACATTATCATTTAAATCATTTTTATTGCACTTTTAGATTCCATATTAGTCACAAGACCTCGACCATTAACTTAATTCTTCAAACTCATACATGGATCAATGAAACTAGATTATTTATCTAATTTACCATGGAAGGGTCCTTGTAACTTATAATATGAATAACATATACATTTTTAGTCATATTAAATAATCATATAAATTCCCTCATGAGTGATGATGAAAATTCCATGCTTAATATCAACAGTCATGATTGGTCTATATCCACCCAAATTAATGGTTCTATATGATGCTTTCACTACAATAATCAATCATTTTATTATTGGAAACTACTATGATTTTTCCCAATCACATCAATGATGTTAGGGTTGTGGAATGAGAGTATTAGTCCTTGGAGTCATAACCACATCACTATGAACTTATAATCCGGGGATTTATTTTTTATCCTTAGTCTACTAAGGAATATAAATCCAATTTATTTTAAGTTCCCTACCTTATCTTAACCAAGGAATTTTATATAAATAATTATTTTAAAACTATACAATATCTTTATGGATCTAATAGAATAATTTTCATTAAGAAATACAATCCCCATGAGGAATTAAATTTCCTATAAATTGATCCACTAGAGGTTAAGTGATAGAGACCATGAAAATAATGGTAAAATTATTGTACATTGTATAATGATCAATATCCTCTTATTAGATATCAAAAACCATCTTTTCATATAAGATTTAATCATAGTTGGACCACAAATAATTCAATGAATTGATGTAATATCAACTACATGAGTAAAATGAGACAAATATATTCCCTTTATATTTATCATAAACATAGCTATTTCAAGGAGAAAAATCTATTAACCGACATTACTATAGGAGTAATAGAAAAAATTGGATATTAATTATATTGATTATTCAAAATTATAATAATTTTATGGAGAAAATGATCTTGGTTATGTGAAATTTATAAAAGATACATAATATATGAATATTTTTGAAGAATATAATGGTGAATATGAGTTATCAAATTTTTTTTATTACATTGAACTCACATTATTATATATAGATGACAAAATTATAATTATTATGATTAAAAATCAAATAATTATATTTTCGTGGAATTAATTGGTAATTAGAAGAAGATAACAAAAATATAATGGTACGATAATTAATAAAGGTATTTTTATAGTAGTAAATGTTATTGTAGTGGATATACTATGTGATATTTTTATTTTTGAGAAGACTGTAAATAAGGAAATAATTTCATATTTGAAAGGGAAGAATACAAATTAAATTAATAAGTCAAATTAAAATATTGGAAAAAACGAAAAATGATAAATTCAAAAAAATGGTTATATAGTTAAATTAAATATTCTATTAATGAAAAAAGATAATAATGAATTGATCATTTTAGTATCAAATTTTAATGTTGAAAATTTATTATCTGGCCAAAAGGATACAAGATATGTTTTCATGACTATGGAAGAACTGTATCGGAGTAATGAATCTATAGCGTAGATTTTCCTTAGCTAAAAAATTTATATATAAATAAATTAAAATATTAGAATTAGATAATTATTTTATGTTAAAATATTATTTTAATTATGTAAAAGATTATATTTACAACATTTATAGTAAATTGAAAATTTAAAAATAATTAATAGTGTTAGAATAGAAGTGGATTAAATTGTGCGTAAAATGTAGTGTGGTTTGAATATATAGTAGTTTCTATGAAAGAACCATTCATTAATTAATATGGTCAGAATCTAAAAATATTTTATAGCTTCATAAAATGTTAAATACCACATAAAAATATTAATTTATCATGGATATAAACATAATTTAAAATTAAAAAAATATAAGAAGTTTTTTTAAAACTATTTAAATAGAAGAATTGTGTTTAGTACAAAGGATATATTCCCTTGGGGATTAATGTATTTATTTTGAATAATTTTACTCATATATTTCCCTCTTGGTAATTTTTTTGTACATTTATTCAGAATTTTTATCTCCTTTTTTATATAAATAATTATGATTGATAAAATTAATAATAATTTACAATATTTTCCATTGGGGTGTAGAATATATATATGTGAGTAAGAATAACACATTACAAACATACATTATTCTATTGAACTAAGCTTTATATTTATAAATATATGTTTTTAACATAAATATCTAGCAATTAAAACACAAAGATTTCTGAGGTGTAGTGTATTTGGTAGACTAGGTTCATAATAAATAATATGGAAACTAAAACATAACCTCATTATTTTATTCTCCATAATTATCTATGAAATCCCCTTGATCTCCTAAAATAACATAGAATAACATGATGAATCCATAATATAAATGAGTGAGATTTAAATCCTATTAAATGAATAAACATGATATTGAAGAATAACATTTGAGTCAAAATAAATAACATGATATCATAAAAGTTATTGATCATGAATTATCACATTACTGTATAAAATAAATAATAGAGTATCATAGGATCAATTAAACAAATAAATTTGGTAGAAACATATTACATGATATAAATATGTGTCAAGTCTATCTATGAAGACAATATCACATGGTAGATAGCGTCCCATTATGGGTTCAGTTTACTCCCAAAAACCAAACATAACATTTCATGAGATAAAATCATTACCCAATTAATTTTACTACTTTCTAGGTGTATCTATTATAACATGTACATGTTTATGTGCTCCAAAAATGGACATTAATAATAATTAATAAAAAATAAAAAATACCTATGGAATATAATGGATTTCATTTCAGAAATGAACTTATGGAATGTATTAACCAATAAATGGAAAAGATATTAGTCTTGGTATATTTATAAGATACATATATTCCAAAATTAGAAGTAATTATTTAAATCATATATAGAGAGAGAAAATGTGAGTAAGATATTGAATGATCTTAACCCATGGAAAAAGGGTGTTGCGATGAGATCCATTACCTTATGTTCGGATCCATTATTCAGTAGAACTTAAAATCATAGATAATAAAATCATAATCACTCCTTACTAAATTCAAAATCATTTCCATATATTTTTGCTTTATTATAATTTTATTAATATAAAAACATGATATTGTAAAATAAAACAATTTTTACATTAAATTACAACCAATTAATCTCGATGTTAAACCAACCAAAAAATATTATTATTTAAATATGATAGTTAGGACCTTTACATTGAATTTTACGGTATGAAATGGATTAAAAATTCAATGACATATTTATAAGACCTAGGAAAAATAGATATATTGAATAATTATTGGAAAACATACACAAAATTTTTAGTAAAGAAATTTTATTCAAAAATGACATTTTTTTTGTGAGAGAATATTTTAATTAATTTATAGAAATTTTATAAATTTTAATTGTTAAAAATTAAATCAACTTGTTAATTATCATGTAAAAAAATCTGAGAGTGAATTTTTTGGATAATTATGAGAAGATTGATTTTCAGTTGAATAATGAAAATATATTATATTTATTGTTTCAGTCATTTAAAAATACTGATTTTTAAATGGTTTAATGATAAAATTAAAATTTTAAATTTTTTTATAATCCAACTAAGTTCATATAAATAAATTTTATGAATGAATTTGGTATAAAACCATTTAATACATAAAAATTCATTTTTCTTAATAACATTTTTTCAGTGTGTTTTGTGTTTTTATCGTAAACTCGTTTCATCCAATCTAATAAGTTGAATATTATAAAAATATAATCCCTATTTTGAATCAGAAAAAATTTATTTTTTAAATTTTATTCTTTTATTATTATTTTTTTCATTTAAAATGCATCCTTGGTATATTTTTTTCAACCTGATAGAGTAAAATTTGTAAAATATAGTTAAACCCATAAGATAACTTATCAAAATAAACAAAACCCTTTAATTTTTTTATTACATGGGTGGAGTTAGGAAATTTATATACATTTCTTTAATATTTGTCCACATTTTTCCAAATTTCATTGATTAAGACCAGTATATTTTTTAAGAGAATATTAAATTCAAAATTTAACTCTATTGACTATGAAAACAATAAATTTTTTTTATAAGGATTATAATTGGGAAATTTATATTAAAATTTTTTAACTAAGAGATAAAATATATTTTTAATCTGGGTAATTTATTTATATTTTTAGTGATTAAATAATTATGACAAATTCTTATGCAATGTTGATATAGTATTTATTCAATTAATAGAAACAAATATTTTCTTCAAATACTATAAAAGTATTATTTTTAGGTGACTCAAAGTGACCAGGGAATTTTATAGATATATATTTCATATTAAGAATTATTCCAATGTCTTTATTATAATTACATAACTTTCTAGTTGGATTTATTTCTAATCTAAATTAATAGTGGTGAAATTGAAATTATTAACATTTTATGAAAGATATTAATTTATTAAATAATTTAACAATTATAAAAAAATTAATGAGAATATAGAATAAAATTTTTGGTCAAAAATATCATAAATTTCTCATTTCTTTTAAAATTTTCAAGTTAGATGTCAAATTATAAACCTTTAAGAGTAAAAAAAGTGTTCCATAGTTAAGGGTAAAATAGGTTTACATAGGGGTTAGATCGAAATTAAAGGTTTCAAATACAAAATAAAACAATTTAAATTTTATTGTATGATGATATATAAAAAATATAATACCTTATAATCAAATATATGATCATTAGGGAGATTTGTTTCTTGATAAACTTCTTATTATATTTGTAATCATTTTTGAAATTCCAACTGTTCCCCTTCCCTCACTTATAAATGGACACCCATTCCATATTTTCTTTACAATACCACGAGAAACTATGATCATCCAAACCCTAAAAACTTCTCTTAATAGGAACTTTATATATATTATGGAGGTCATGGGAATCCCAAAATTCAATCCCTAGGGTTCTTAGGTGTATGTCTAATGGAGTTCTTTCAAGGAAGAGGTAATTTACTTAACCGATTATAATTTTTTTTAAATGTTACTTCCTTATATATATATTATTTGTAATAAAATAATAATTTAAATATATTAAATTTACTATAATTTTATTATGATTATGTAACCACCATTATCCAGCCCATTTTCTATCAAATAGGATGTGAACGTTTTATACGTGTGTACGTACGACTTACCCTCTTCACATTGCAATACAATTAATTTTTACTCCCCATCACTAATGGATTTTTATAATGGTGGGTATAATATTTATAAAATATAATTTAGACATAATTATTTTCCTCTAATTATAAAAATATATCTACCTTCTTAAATTCCAATCCATTGTAAACTGATAAAGTCGCTCATACATATGTACAGACTACCACATCCACAACATGATTTGATTCAGTTTTCATTTATATTTTATATGGATACTAATAATGATAAATTTAATTAGTATATAATATATATGCTATATATTAATTATCTTGTGAAAGTTAATTATTATTTACCTCTCTACCATTAAATGCATTAAAAAGTGAAAACTACCTTTATGCATATGTACATAATACCATCTCCATGAATTGTTTAAATCATTTTTATATGAATAACATTTATTAATGAATCTTAATATCTAAATATTGAATATATATTATATTTATTTCATTATTTACATTTTTGGATTTGAATTAAACATGTTAAATATAGGAGTAAAAGTACTAATCCAAAAAATACATGAAAAACAAAGTAGTTATCATATGGAATGTTGATTTAAATAAAGAATTATTGATAAATGAGTGAAATGATCATTTATTGTAAAATATTTTATTTCCACTTTATTTTTATGGATATAAATTTCTTAACAATAGTCACAGTTTTTATTATTTGTAACTTTAATGAGACATTCATTGTAAGGTTTCTTTATCTCAAATTATCTTCTTTAGGACATATATTATTTTATACACCTAAAATATTTTATGAGGTTTATCATATACCCAATTTATATTATATATATTGAATTCATTTACAGTAATTTAATTTAATGATTCATTTGATTTTATTTATTTCATGGGGGAAATGATTCAAATGATAAAAAATGGCAAGAGTTTAGTTCCTAATCACATCATTATTCAAGATTGTCTATGTTTATATATATAAAGGGGAAATATTTTAAATCTATGTCATAAAAGTAATATAATTTCATATCATATGGTTATAAAAATAAATTACATGTTTTTCTTTCTTTTTCATACCTTTAATACATATGATAGAAAAATAATGTTTTTAAGGATAACAAACATTACTTTTTTACTCGGTTATGAATCTTTCTAGAAAATAACCATGTTTTCATTAAAATAATTTAAAAAATGTTTTATTTATTCTAAAATAATTTATTAATGAAATATTTTTCCATGTTTTATTTTTTACAATAAAATTTAAAGGGAATCTTATTGTCATTTCATGAATTTAGTAATTTTTGACATTTTACACAAGAGTGAAACACATGTTTTTTAACTTATATGGCATGAAAGAAAGTTAAAAACATATTGAACACTAAATTATTTGAATATAAATTTATAAAAAAAATTATTATTTGAAATATTTTTTTATTAATATTTGTGAAATTTTAAAACTTTTGATGAGTAATTTCAATGTGAAAATTATATTTTCCATAACAAATTATCAATTGATATTTTAAATTATTTCACATATTTCTAAAAAACCTTTGTTCAATTATATGTTGTAATAAGAATATAAACCAATTATATCATCCAAAATATTTTTATAGATGGTTTATGATTAGTTTGACATGGCAAAGTATTGAAATTTCATAGGGTAGTTTATCAAATATAGAGAATTGTTTTTAATTATGGAATGTTGATAAAGTTGTCATATTTTTTCAAATAATGAATGCATTATAATTTTTATGTTATTGGTGGGGTATGAAATTTTATTTCCCTAAAATGAATAAGTTTCTCTGATGAGTAAAAATAAATTGGACATATAACAGAGTCCTTACCCTATTTTATTGATGTCTTAGAAGAACGCATTGATTATATTTTTAGATTACATGGAACATGAGATCAATGGTATATTTCAGATGTGTGTGATTATTAATTCCACCAGTATGAAATCAATTATTGGTTTTCAATGTGAATATATGAATAGATATTATAGGAAAAAATCACTTTTACACGTATTGTTTCATGATTCTTAGAATAAATAAAAACTTATACACAACATGGATCGAAAAGGCATAGTATATTTATAATACTAGGTTAATAATAAATCAAAAGGAAACTAAAACATAGAATCCTTACATAATTCTCAACAATGAAATCATAAATACATTTGTGATCCTAAAAATACTAAGAATATCCTCATGAATACATAAATTTAAGGATCGATCTAAATGGTCTATTAAGTGATTACACATTATAAAGAAACCAAAAATGTGAGCCAAAAGGTATAACAAGATATCATAAAATATAAGGCTCATGAGTAAACACATGGGAGAATAACATGAGTAACATGGTATCATAATACTTTAAAATCATAGAAAATATGGACGAAACATTAAACATGCCTTAAACAAAAATCAAGTATATGAAATTAGACAAAAACACATGGTGGACAGAGTCATATAATGGATTATATCCACTCCCAATTCCCATAAAAGACATCTCATGTGACTAAAAATTTACTTAAAACATTAATAGGATATATAATTCTAGGCCAAATCATCAAATTAATGATATTTATGTGAATATGTTTTCCATATAAGAAAATCAATCATAATTTATAAATATAAAAATTTCCCATGGAATGGAAATGGGTCTCATAATGTTGCCGCATATAATAATTAAAATATATTTATTGAACAATGAATTTGAGAAATGATCATGAAGTATGTATTAAATCATCTAATTACAGTATAGTGATATATGTATACATTTTAGATATATATATATACATAATTTATATGTGTTCAATAATGTTAATGTGATATGTATATTGACTTAGAGAGAGCATATATAACACAAAGAAATGGGTTGTTTATACAAATCCCTAACCTTGATCCCGAATCATCATGAGGGTTGTTTATATTCTTAAAAAATATATTTTTAAATTATTTAATTGATTAATAACCTTTTTAGTTTATTATTCCAAATATTTTATTCATTTGTAGGTTATATTCAGAAACATAATCATTTAGGTTCATGCTGAACATTTTTACGATGTTCGGATCATATGCCCAAAATCAACATGGGAAGATAACTACAGTAAAACAGACCATCAGATAATCATTTCAAGAATAATAATAATTACATAATTACAATTTTTATATATAATTATTTCTTTTAATAATTACTATAAATATTTTTTTTTTAAAAATGATCAATGTTACAATTGTGGAGAAAATAAGATGTACATACACATGTGTAACATTTCCATTATTCATTGATAATAATAAGATAATTTTTTTGTTTAATATTAATATTCCTTAATGATAATAATATATTAAATATCATATTATTTCATTAAATACACATTCATATACAATCCATGTGTCACAATAATATAAATAGAATCATATCGCTTCATGAGGCGTTAGTCCGTTACACACATGAACGACGTTATCATTCTTCATCAAATGTTCGGGTAAAAAGTTATATGATACATTAATTTTAAAAACTAAATAACATACCATGAATTTAATATATAAAAATTAAATCAATCATTATTAATATTCATGTGATGAGAAGATGTAAAACGAATAACACTAGTTTGCGAGGTGGTAGTCCTCCGTACACACAAATTATGGTTACGTTTCCCATTCCATAGAAGTGGAGAATGATTTATGATATAAATTTATCATAATAAAATATTATTATATGTAATAACATCATGATTAATTAAGTTTTTATGGATGTTGAATAATAAATAAAATAAATATTCTCTGTTATAAACTATACCTATTCTTCAAATCACTTTTGTATGATTGTGCCTAAATACTCCATAGATTAGATTTATGACCATACCATCAAATTTAGTATATTTATAGGGATTTATGGAAGTTATTTTTATTATATTTTATAAACTAAGTGGATTTATCTCAGTAAAGAGGATATGATAGGGGTTACTTTTTATAAGTGGGGGAGATGATGCACTTATAATTTTTTAAAAGAAAAAGGTATAAACATGGTTTACATAAGACATAAGGAACAGAAATATAAAATTTTAGAACCTTATATGATATATGGTCACAACAATTCCACCCAAAATTATTTGGAAATGTGTTTAGGTAATTTTACCCCTTATCATTTCTATGTAATCCCTAACAAACCCGGTTTATCCTTAATAAAAGTAATTAATTTCCATAGTTTTTAAGATTAATAAGGGGAAAAAATATGTTGAAAATATATATAAGATAATTTATTATTATTTATAATGAAAAATAAATTTTTTAAAATTCAATTAATTGAATCGATATTATTTAATACCCAATTAAACATAAAGACATGACCAAAAATTAGTTTTGAAAAAAATGTTTTCTATAAGTACAGAATTATTTTTTATCAATATTAAACTTGAAATTGATTCCAATTAAGTAATTTTAATTAATAATTACATGATTGAAATAATTTTACTTTTAATTTTTTTAAAAAAATAAAAAATTCTTAATTCTTCAAACGATAAGGTAGTTTTTGAATAAAAACCAATAATTTTCACTAATCATTAATAAATACACTTTTTTGAAAATTATAATAAATTACCCATAAGATTATTTGATAATTTTTATTCTAATAAAATGTTAATTTTTTCAAATTCATAATCGAAAATTAGAAAAATATAATTTTAGTGTTTGGTCATGAAAAAATAATTATAATATTTTTTTAAGAAAAAAGTATTTTTGAAGCCTATAAAGACATTACCAGAAATGAACTACATATTTATCAATATATTTTATTTATCCCTAATAGTTAATTTTCAAAAAAAATTACTTTAATTCATACCTCCAAATTTAATGGTTATTTTGTGACAACCATTATAAAATCACTATCTTAATTATATATTTTGGTTCTTTAAAAATTGTTGTTGTGTGTTGCATACACTATTAAAAAAAGAATATTTTTTTTTTAAATTTGGTGTGACAATATTCACCCTTAAATAATTTATCTCTCTAAATTTCATAGTATGAGGAAAGGTGAGATATAGTGTTGGTTCTTATACATCATTTATTACTCCGGTTCCCATGACACCTCTTTCTATTTATAATTCCGGCAGAAAATAGTGATTATGAGAGTTATATTGTTGTTTATAAATTGTTCTCTTCATTCCTAGATCATCATAGGATACTCCTTATAAGATAAATACTTTATGATAAATAACTCCTATGATTTTTTACATACGTGGGTTTAGAAATGTAGTTCTTTAAGAGTGATATAAAGAATATTTCATGAACATGAGATGGGTTTAGTTGGAGTACTAGTCAATAATCCACAACTTCACTGTGATTAATAATTTCAATGTGGTTGATGCACCTAGGGCATAAAATTCCATTCATACCAAACATTTAAACTATTTTTAATTTAGATATGTAGAGAAAGACTTTATACCTAACCTCAAAATATAGGTCACATTGATGAAATCCAATATTTATTTTTAGTCAACTTTGTGTAGTCCTAATGTGTTGCATAATTTTCATGAAACTTTCTACCATTTCCTCATCCATTTTAGGTCCCAAAATATTTCAATCACTAACTTATCCCAACTTGAAATTTTTTCATCATCCTTTCCTATAGACAGATTCATATGGATAAATTTGGATAAAAATAAGGCCCTTGATTTAAACATTACTTAATATTGAGTTAAGTCAAGAATTCACATTGAGGATCTTTTCAGGTTTAGAGTTTTAGAGAATTAGGCCATAACTATTACATTACATTTCAAAAATTACAAAGTAGACACTTATACTCCATCCAATTTTTTTAAAAAAAATTAAAACTCCTTGAATAAACAATAATTATTTTCTTGTTATAAATCTTCCTGAATTATTATTTTCTATTAATCTTCCTTATACACAGTGAATTGTTTTTGAAAAACATGGGACGGGTATAAAAAGATCAGTAAGAGATAGAAAATTAAGAAAGAAAACATTATCCCATCAATAAGTACTAATTAATGAAATCATACTTTTCAATAATAAAACACAAGATATTTAACTTACTTTATGAAATCATAATATTTATGAATAACACATATAAATCATAAATCATAATGGTAACTTGTGGCATCCATAACATGCTTACATTGTAGATTTCATAGTTATATAGGGAGTTACATTTGGAATACCCATCATGGTATATTCCCTAAATCTATTAGTAGAAACATTAGCGTTTACCTCTGTCACATTACACAATTTATTGGAGTGCTATCTTGGGCTCACCCACCCTAGTTTTTTCACTAAACAACCCATACATGTAAACAATTCGCAAGAACCATAACATAATCCTAACACATGAACAAGCATAAAGGAAAGATAACATTTCCACATTGATATCACACAATATCAGTTCAAGATATTGACATAATCAATCCATTATCAAAACTATTTTCAATACCAAAATACGTAAAAGGGTATATGGTATTTGCGTTTTCTTTTAAAAACACTACATCTTGTAGAGGAATCCAAATATCAAATAATGCTCTTGTCGGTGGAAAGGTTCTTGTCACCACATATGCTAAAAAGAAACATTCCCTTTGTAGTTTAGTAAAATGATATATAGAAAAAATATTCATTTTTAATGAAAGTAAAATTCAAAGAGGTTTATATATTGTATAAAAGAAAGTCATGTATAAATCAAAATAATCCTCAATGAAAGAAGATTGAGACAAAGTCCCTTACCTTGAATCCGACTCATCACGTATGTTCCTTGTTCTTCCCAAATAACAAAATTAAATTAATTTATACTTTATTATGAACATTTTTCAATTTTATTATTCCTTTTATATCACTTATTACATTTCTATAACAATCATATAATTATTCAAGTTCATATTGGTCATTTCGTCAATGTTTGATACTTGAGTCAAAAATGAACTTATTATAATTACAAATTGTCCATGTGGTAAAAAATCCATTATATATAGAATATTATTAATGTTTTATATATCATATATATCATATAAATCTAGTATATATGTATTTTTAATAGTCCATAACATTTTGAGATATGAAATGAAAGTCACTGTTCATGGAGACGGTAAGCCATACGTATGCATGAACGCTACTTTCATTAATATTTCAAATTTAAAGGAATGAAAACTAAATGATAAGAAGGTATATTATAATTCCAGTATAATATCATATATAAGTTCATTAATTCCATCCTTTATACATTCAATGTATGACATGAACGAGTCATATCACTTTGAGGGTGCGGTGGTCCGTACTACTCAAAAGAAATTAGCATATTTACCCATTATGAAAACCATAAAAGTATTCTATAGATGAAAAATACAGAAGAATAGAGAAAATATACATATAATATATATCACATATAAATATAGTTCCACCATAATGAACACCATGAGAGGTGTTAGGGAAAAATCGAACAATTATTGTTTCGTGAGGTAGTAGTTCGTCGTACTTAGAAACAATATGTTTGTATCCATTAGATTAAGGTGTGTGGAATTTTTGATCAAATATTTCTCATAAAAACATCCTAGTATATTGAAGATACTGGTTTGTTATAAAATAATGGAATAAATAGATTTTAGGGGGTTGGAGAAGGAAAATAAATGGAAGAAGCTTGAGGGGAGACATTACCTCAAATCGGTTAACATCTTTTGATTTAAGCTAAAATGCCTTCTATATTTTCCTTCTTCCCAATGTAAGGATTTTAAGATGAAGAGAAGGATATTGGGAGCTTATTTGAGAAGAGTTTGGATGAGCCAAGTGGGCTTGATAGGTGTAAGGGTTAGAGGTGATGGCCTTTTATAAGGGGGAGGGGGGAACATTAAGAATGTTTGAAAGCATTATTTTATTATAACAATTATTTCAGTTTCAAAAGGTCCCAAATAATTTATTTCTAAGATAATTTTATTATTTTTATAAATACTATCAACAAATAGTTTTTAGAAAAGTTTTTTATTCTAATTTAACTTTATCATTTAGCTTTAACCCTTAGTTAACTGATTTTAATCTTACCATGTCATCTTGTATATTCATACTATATGGTTAATATAATTACTATAAAATGTTAATATAAACTCAAGTGGTTAATCAAGGACATGATAAACCTTATCTATTTCATTTTTTCTGAATCTCATATTCTTCGGACTATTAAATCATTTAATAAAATATTATTTTCTTTAAAAACTCATTTATGTCAATTTTTATACTATCCATATCATGAATTTTAAAAAATCCATAACAACTTTATTATTTAGAAAAACTTAATTAATTCAAAGATAAAAAGTAATAATCATCCCTAAAATTATTGTATGGCATAAAACGTTTTCACATAAGTTTATTTTAATTTTTATAATCTCCTTTATTTAAAACACTCATTAATTAGGTAATCACTACATCATTATTGTGTCATAAATATATTCATTTATTTTGTGTCTAAAAAAGATAAATAAAATACCATTATGTAGTAACATTTTTATCTTTATAATGACTATTTATAGTATAAGATATCACTTATATAACTCCATATAATATTTTTACTAAAAGATACATGTTTAGGTTATATTTTCCTTAACTTTAAATTTAAAGTAATTAAATGTCATTTCACACACAAGTGGATCCATGGGGTCCTAAAATAGACCTAAGGATTCCCATGGTCAGAAATATATCATAAAATGGGGTTATTACATGTGTTAGGGTAATTTAATACTATTATAATATTCTATTTTACCCTTATTTACCAAATTTACCCTTTAACCATGGTAAATAAAATATTTACTGAAGTTATTGTTCATAATGTATAAAAAAAATAAAAGGTACCTATTTACACAATTTAGACCTCCTGATTCAAAATATGGAATCCATTTTGCAAAATTCAAACACATAATTTTCAGAAACTAATTTAAAATTAATTCCTGTTGTCAAAACCAAAAAGCGTGTTTTTAAGAAGTAAAACTACCTAAAGATTGACATGTGTTTATGTCCAATTTGAAAGTGAAATTACTTAAAATGACCAAAATTGGATTAAATGATAAAAATATAATCCAATTAAACTTTAAAAACAATTATAATGAAAATATAACTATATAAATAAATTAGATTAAAAGGCAGTTTTTAATTAAAATGCATTGTTTTTCACTAGTCATTAAAAAATTAACTTTATCAGAAAAATACCAAAAAATTTCCCAAAGTAAATTTTGATGTCCCACTTATAAATAAGAAGTTTATTTTTTTTCAAATGAAACATATAAAACTAACAAAAACTATATTTAGAAAGGGGTTGCCATCAAAAGGAAATAAAACTACCTTTTAAAAATATTAGAGTATTTATGCTTAAAATTGGATTCATTCTCATTTAACAACTCTAAATTTTATTGGATAAATATAAAAATATTTTAAAAAAATGTTTAATAATAATATAGTTAGTTCTATTCATTCCCGCAAGTACAATGACTAAGCATTAACTACATTTAAAATAATAATATTATATTATTATTTTTTCAGTATGAATCAGCATAATGTGCAACATAAGATTTCGAAGAAACCCATTGTTGTGTGTCAAGTACTCCATCAAACATAGAATCCCCTTTAAAGTAAAATTAATATTTAATTCAAAAATATTAATAAATATGAAAATGTCATATTCTTTATTTACCTAGGAAGTTACATCCTTCCCCCTTTTGGGAATTTCGTTCCTGTAATTCTATTCACTTATCAAATAAGTGGGGGTATTTATCCCTCATAGAATTATCAAATTCTCATATTTCCTGTTTAACTATATGATTTTTCCACAAAGACTTTGATTGATGAATTACCTTATTCAACAACATTTTCTCTAGACGATCAAGAATCTAGACCAGTTGTTCCTCATAAGAAATATTTTCTTCCAACTAAACTACCTCTAGAATCAAAACATGAGATGGATATAGTATATAGTTTCTCAACATAGAAACATGAAAAACATTGTGTACCTCGGATAATCTTGGAGGTAAATCTACTCTGTAGGAAACTGATCCAACTTTCCCGAAGACTTCATAGGGTGTAATGAACCTCAAACTCAGCTTTCCCTTCTTACTAAAGTGTAGCATACTTTTCCATGGAGAAACTTTGAGAGTGACATGATCACCTACATCGAAACAAATATCCTTCCCCCAGTTATCTGCATAACTTTTCTACCTTCTCTGAGCTGTTCTCATGTGCTTCTGAATCAACTAAACTTTTTAGGCCATCTCTTCTACCAATTCTTGTCGCATAAACTTCATTTCACCAAATTCATCCCAAAAATATGGATTTAGACACCAATTTATATATAATGCTTCAAATGGTTCTATCCATATACTAGAATAAAACTATATTATAATAAAACTCAACCAAAGAAAGATGTTGGTCTCAACTTCCCTCGAAATCCAGTGAACAAGCACATGACATATCTTCCAATGTCTAAATTGTTTTTTCTGATTGTCCATTTGATTATGGATGAAAAGCTATACTAAAATTTAATTCCATACCCAATGACTACTTAAGGCCTTTCCAAAATTTATAAGTGAACCGTTCATCATGATCAGATACAATGGAGAGGGTAAATCCATGTAACCTGACTATCTCTTTAATATAAAATAGAGAGAGTTGATCTAGAGACAGAGTTTCTCAAATAGGATGAAAATGAGAATATTTAGTGAATCAATCTACAATAAACCAGATTCCATTGTTACCTTGAGAATTATTTGGTAATTCGACTATGAAATCCTGGACACATTATCCCATTTCCACTCTGGCATCGGTAATGGATGAAGCATCCCTTTTAGTAACTACCGTTCCGCTTTAACCATTTGACAAGTTAAACAATTCACACTAAATTCAACAATATCTCTTTTCATTATATCCCACTAGTAATACTCTTTAATATCTCTATAGAGTTTATTACTTCTAGGATAAAATGAAAATGGATAACTATGAGCTTCACATAAGAACTCTTTCTTCAAATGTGAATCAAAAGGCACACATAACCTCTTTCCAAACATCAAAACACAGTATTTATCAATATTAAATTCAGGTAAATTACCCTTCTGAACCAATAATACCTTTTTCTTCAACTCATTTTCTTCTTTCTGCACTTTCTTTATTCTGTTTACTAGAGACGATTATTCTAAAACCTGAAACAAAATAGAGGAATTCCCTACACCAAAAAATTTCAATCCAAAATTCATCAAATCAAAAACCAAAGGATCTTGTTCCAAATGTAGCATAGTTAATATTTCATTACCCTTTTAGCTCAAAGTATCAACCACTTTATTTGCCTTTCCTAGATTGTAATGGATCGTGAAATCATAATCCTTGATTAATTCTATCCATCTCCTATGTCTCATGTTTAATTATTTTTGAGTGAATATATACTTCAATATTTTGGGATTAGTATATATTACACACTTTACTCTATAAAAATGATGCCACAAAATTTTTAATGAAAAAACAACAACATCTTACGTCAAATAATGTGTAGGGTAATTTATCTCAAGTGGTTGCTACTTTCGTGAAGCATAATCAATTATCTAATAATTCCGCATAAGGAAACATCCAATCCCTTTCAACGAAGCATCACTATAGATAAAAAATTCACCATTTTTGGAAGGAAGTGCCAAAACTGGATCATTCACCAATATTATTTTCAATTCTTGAAAACAATCATCACATTATTTTTTCCAGATAAATTTAAAACTCTTTTGAGTTAACTTATTCAGTGGGATAGATAACCATGAAATTTTTTCGACAAACCTTTGGTAATAACCTACTAATCCAAGAAATCTAAAAATCTAAGTTATATTTTTCGGTTTTGGCCATTATTTAACAACTTTTGTTTTAGCAGGATCAATAGTTTTACCATCGTTAGAAACAATGTGACCAAGGAATGCAATGTTTTGTAACCAAAACTCACAATTTTTGAATTTCCCATATAGTTTCTTTTATTTTAAGGTTTGCAAGACAACACTTAAATTACTTTTATGCTCTTATTTAATTTTAATATATACAAAAATATCATCAATAAACACAATTAAAAACTTATCCAAGAACTCACAGAAAAATATATTCATAAGATTAATGAATACAACAAGTGCATTGGCTAACCCAAAAGGCATAACAATAAATTCATAATGGACATATCTAGTACAAAACATAGTCTTCAGAATGTATGATTCCTTTACTTTCAACTGATGGTACCCTGAACTCAAGTCAATCATTGAAAAATACTGATCTCCCTAGATCTGATAAAAAAAATCATCGATATCAGGAAAATGATACTTCCCGATCAGGTATTATGCCAAGAAAATCATCAGAAGAGACATCAGGATACTCATTTACCACAGGCATATCATTAATCTAAATATTTCCTTTGTTTTCAAAAATATGTGGAATGTAACATTCATTTCGATATTTTACTAATTTCTCATCTTCCTGATATGTTATCAAAAGTAAGGGTTCATGCTTATTCACAAACTAAAATTTGTTCTAAAAAATAAACCTATTTAGATCTAAAGTCAATCTCAGAATGATAAATGGAAAGATAATCTATACCCAAAATAAAATCAAACTCTACTAGAGGTAAAAAAATAAGGTTTTTAGGTAGATTCTTTCCACACACTAGTACAGGAAGGTTCTTATAATTTCTTTTTGTCTCAACATTTCCTCTAGGTGGTTGTACTACAAGTTCAAGATTCATATATTGAGATGGAATTCCCAATTTACTAGAAAATTTCTCAGAAATGAAAGAATCTGTAGACCCTGAATCAAACAATACATTGGAATAATCTAAAGAAACAAATAGTGTACCTGATACTACTTCATTTGACGGCCCAACATATACTGAATTAGTTCCAAATGATTTTACCAACCCTTTATGCTTGTATCCCAGCTGATTTCCATCATTTGAGTTATTATTTGGACACTAATTTTCATAATGAACCATTTCATTAAACTTAAATCATTTTATTGACTATAAATCATATTTTTTCATACCATTACCCTGATTGTTTTCAGTGCAATTACAATCCTTACGTCTCATTTTACAATATCGGTATCACTTACCAGAATTCCAAAGGCATTACCCAGTGTGATTTTTACCACAATTTTCACAAAATATAAACTTAAGTATCTTACCCTCAGACTATTTTGAAGAGTTATTCCCTTTTTTCTACCACCTCTACTTATTATTCTGTTGTTTTTCAAAGAACACCTGATCATCAACAAACTCTATTTCCACCTTCTCCGCACATCGAACAAATTTTTTATAACTTTTGAACTCACGAGAAGCTAAAGACCTTTGATACTTTGGATTTAATCTTGATTAAAAATGATTGATTTTACTATCAAGACCTTGTATTAAATTGTGAGCATACATTTCTAGTCAAGTGATGTAAAATTAATGGATGAAGCTTGAGAGAAGTCATTACCTCAAATCGGGTAACTTTTTTTATTTAACCTAATAGGCCTTCTTGATTATCACTATTCCCAAGGTAAGGCTTTTAGGAGGAAGGGAAGGATATTGGGAGCTTATTTGGGCAGAGTTTTGATGAGCCAAGTGGGATTGAGATGTGTAGTAAGGGTTAGAGGTGATGACCTTTTATAAGGGGGTGGAGGGGCACCTTAGGAAATCCTGAAAGTATTATTTTATTATAAAATTATTTTCAATTTCAAAAGGTCCGAAATTCATTTAATTTAAAGATAAGTTTATTTTTTTAATAAATAATCTCAACCAATAATTTTTAGACAAGTTTTTGTTTCAAATAAAACCTTATCATTTAGCTTTAACCCTTAGTTATCTTATTTGAATCTTACCATGTCTTCTTGTATATCCATACTATATGGTTAATATAGTTACTATAAAATTCCAATCGAACCTAAAGTGGTTAGTTAATGAAATTTGCATCCTTATATAAATCATTTGGCTGAATCTTTGATTTTTAGGACTATTAAATCATTTAATAAAATATATTTTATTTTAAAAACTCATTTATGTCAATTTTTATACTATTCATATCACGTCTTTAAAAAAATCCATAACAACTTGATTATTTTGAACAACATTAATTAATTCAAATATAAAAAGTTAAAATCATCCCTAAAATTCATGTATGACATAAAAAGTTTCAAAATAAATTTATTTTAATTTTTATAATTTCATTTATTTAAAAAATTCATTAATAAGGTAAACACTACATCATCATTGTGTCATAAATAAATTCATTTATTTGGTGTCTAAAAATTATAAATAAAATACCATGATGTATGAAATTATATTTATATTTTTAATGAATATGTTTAGTCAAATATATCACTTATATGACCCCATATGTTTTTTTACTAAAAGAAACAAGTTTAGGTTATATTTTCCTTAACTTTAAATTGAAAGTAATTAAATTTCATTTTCACACACAAGTGGCTCCTTGGGGTCCTATAATTGACCCAAGGATTCCCATGGTTATAAATATATCATAAAATAGGTTTAGTACATGTTTTAGGGTAATTTAATATTACTATAATATTATTGTTTACCCTTATTTACCATATTTACCCTTTAACCATGGTAAATAAAATATTTAATGAAGTTACTATTCATAATGTCTAAAAAATAAAAGTTACCTATTTATACAACTTGGACCTTATGATTCCAAATATAGAATCCATTTTTGTAAAATCAAAACACATAAGTTTCATAAATTAATTTAAAATTAAATTCTTCTATCAAAATCAAAAAAGTGTGTTTTTAAGAAGTAAAACTACTAAAAGATTGACATGTGTTTATGTCTAATTTAAAAGTGAAATCACTTCCAATGAACAAAATTTGATTAAATGAAAAAAATATAATCTAATTACATATCAATACCAATTAAAAGGTTAATATAACTATATAAATAAATAAGATTAAAAGACATTTTTGAATTAAAATGTAGTATTTTTCACTATTCATTAAAAAATGAACTTTATCAGAAAAATACCAAAACAATTTACCCAAAGTAAATTTTGATGTCCCTATTCTAAATAAGAAGTTTATTTTATCAAATTCAACATATAAAAGTGTCAAAAACTAGATTTAAGAATGGGTCTCCATCAAAAGGTGATAAACTACCTTTTAAAAATATTAGAGTATTTATGCTTAAAATTGGATTCATTATCATTTTAAGCCTCTAAATTTTATTGAAAAAATGTAAAAAAATTTAACAAACATGTTTAACCAAAATATAGTGATTTCTATTCATTACCACCAGTATAATGACTAAGAATTAACTAGAATTTAAAATAATATCATTATATTATTATTTTTTTAGTATGACTCAACATTGTGTGAAACAAAAGATTTCAAAGAAACCCATTGTTGTGTGTCAGGTACACCATCGAAAATAGAATCCCCTTTAAAATAAAATTAATATTTAAATCACAAATATTAATAAATATGAAAATGTCATATTCTATATTTACTTGGGATGTTACAATACATGAGTGTAATCTATTATTATATCAGAAATTGATCAGTAAAAGATGTTGATCCCAACCTCCTATTAAGTCACTCACATGATGTCAATATTTAATCTAGTTTATGAATTGTCTAATCATAATGGATATTGGTTTTGGGGTGTTATGTCATAATAAAATACATTCTACTCATTATTCTGATATCATTTGAGGTGTTCTAGAAAATAGAGGTAAATATTATATCTCAGTCAAATAAAATCAATAGTGGTGTTCCATACAGGCTCACCACCTCATTAAAGTGTATCATTACAATTTTATTGGGGGAGAAGTCTAAGAAAATTACAATGAATTGAGTTGTTTTCATAAAATCATCCACCAAATCACATATAGAATTGATTCTTCTTGATGTCCTCTGAAGACTAGTGAAAAATTAAAAAGTAATGTTTTGATATTTAATTGTAGGTATGGGTAATTGTGGAATCATTCCACCCAAATAATTCCTTTAATTCTTCACTTTCTGACATATCAAACTATTATATGTGTATTTTTTGATCACTTTATTCATATTGTTCCACCAGTAGTACTCTTAGATATATTGAAACATCTTCCTAACCCCTGGGTGTATGGAGAGGGTTGAGCCATGTTAATCATTCAATAATTACTTCATTATCTCAAAATATTATGGTACATATAGTTATTTACCAAATCTTAAATATTCTAAAACAATTTTGAAATTCATGCAATTCCCTTTTCATATAGATTCCACTAACTTATGAACTTCCACATCATCTCTTTGTACATCACATAACATTTTCAAAAGGGAGGTCTAGGGAATAATTTGAGATATGAAAGATTGTGTTCCTCCCATCCTGATTCACACGCCAATCCATTTCAATTATCTAACGATAGTATTATTCTCAATTCTAATTACAAATTAATTTTATATATCCCCTCTAATTAGAGAATCCTTCATTTTTTACCTTACCATGATGGTAATGGATTGATAAATTATAGTCCTTGATCAGATCGAACAACATTTCTTGCATATATTATCATCCATTTATTTCAATATTTTTTTCACTCTTATGGTTCATATATATTTCACACTTCTTCCCTTAAATATAATTTCACTAGATTTTCAACATAAATATCACTAGAACCAACTCCATATCATGTGAGGGATGATTCTTCTCATGAAAATGTAACTTAATTGAGGTGTAGTATAATACTTTATCATTTTTCGTCAATAAATAGCTAAATACCTTGAATGAAGAATTATTGTATACCCCAAAACGTTCCCCACATAGGGGAATCATGAGTACTAGTGCAGTGATAAAACTCATTATAAAGTGGGTAAATATTTATTTAAAATCACCTTTATAGAGAAACATTACTCCCTTATGTGTTAGCTTGGTTAGTGGGTTTGAAAAAATGATATATTTCTCCCAAATCATCAGTAATACCTAGATACTCCATGTAAATTATAAATATCAATTAACAATTCTAGTCTTGGCCAGTCCACAACTTCCATTTTCATAGAAGAGTCCACAAATATCCCATTTTTTTGGATAATATGAACCAATAATTGTACTTCCTTTATCCCAAACTCACACTTAATACACATTCCATATAGATTTTACTTTCTTATTGTCTTTTTCTTAGTACCCAAATATTCCTCATTCCCCTTCATCATTTTGGAGTAAATTAGAATATCATTTATAAATAAAACCAAAAAATTTTCAAGGTAATTTATAAAGACAATATTCATTATATCTATAGATATTGAGGGAACATTGGTGTGTCTCAAGGACATAACGATGTACTTATAGTTTTGATATCATGTTCGATAGGTCATTTTGGTAATATCATCTTTATTCACCATTAATTGGTTATATCCCAAAAAAATGTCCACCTTTGAGAAAAACTGGGAAACATGTATCTGATTTATTAAATCATCAATCCAAGTTATAATATAATTATTATTTATCATGGTCTTGTTCAAATCAAGATAATTAATGTAGATGGGAATTGAACAATCCATATTCATGACGAGGAGTACTATTTAACCACATGGTGAATCACTATGGCTCATAATCCCTTTTTCTAGATTCTCATGTATTTTCTCCTTTAGATTCACAAGTTCATCAATGGCCATTCAACATGGACACTTGGTTACCGATAATGATCCTAGAATAATCAATATTTAAAATTTAACTTCTCATCTAGGATGGAGATTGGTAAAATATTTAGAGATACAGTGGTATAATAACTCACAATGATAATTTCTTCATAAATAATGTTTCCCTTGGTGTAATTCATTTGAGAATGATATTATTATTCAAAATATAAAAATAAAAATCTTAAGATGGTGATACCAAATAGGAATCATCAACCTCTTTGCTCTTTTATAGAATTGGGGGGAGATTTTTCATAGAGATGTTGATTTAATTCATTTAGTGTTTTATGATGGATGTATATATGGGAAACCAATACAAAACAAAAAATGTATCAATTTCTCTAAAGAATATATCAAAAAATTTACCTGGATATTCAGCCCAAAAATATGAGTAAGGGATGAGTTATCTACTTGAGATGAAATTATTTACCCATTCATAATATTCCCTAATAAATTGAATTCTACTCTTTGAGGTGGGTCTTGAATAGTTCTACTAAACATAAAAGATATAAAAGAATTCACAACACCAAAATAAAAAAGTATATTCACTATTATTGAATAAATTAATAGCATACTTGTCACCCAACCATTTGTTTGATTCACCTCAGAAAATGTGATAGAGAAATCTCACCCTTTCTTTATAGGAATTTGAGGTTATTTATGAAAATTATTATCAATAAACCTTGGCATAGTGAAGTGGTTAACATACCTTCCTAGTTTCTTATAGTATAAAAATTGGACAATAGTTTGAGGGTTGGATGAGGAAATCCTTTCTTTCATCACTTTTGAGGGCTTCCCCATTGAAAATCACTAACTGGGTTCCCTTACATCACATAAATGAAGAAATTACATATCCCCATTAGGAAATTTTCGGATTCCATTTCCATCACTTTTTAGAATTTTGATGTTGTACTTTCTGACAACCATAAAATTTCCCTATCTTACCACCATAATTAATCACCATTTTATACTTTTTACCACCTTGAGAACCTTATGATTCAGTTATCACTTTTTTAAAATTGAGGGAAAACTATAAAATTTCCTCATAGCTGGAAATGGATCAAATTTCCATTGATTTTTTAATACTATTAATTAATAAATAAAATATGTTGTAAACATTACATTCAAGGGAGATGACAATGAAGGAGGCACGTCGTTGATGTATTTTGATGCTTTCCTCATAATCCCTAATGTAAATTTCATTATTTTTTATGAGTCTATGAAAATTCCTGTCAATTATTTTTAAGAGAGTACAAGTAAAATATTTATGAATATTTTTTTTGGCATTCCTTCCACTCTATTACTCTGATCTCTTACTTAGGGTTTATATTTTTTTATCAACATACACCATTGATTGGATTCTCCACCAATATAATAAACATCTAACACAACCATGTATTTTTAAGAGATTGAAGGATAAAGATGATATTTGATGTGGAGTTAATATATTATTATTATATTTGATAATTTTATGATCCACTTTAAATTTGAGTCCTTTTACACATAAAGGTCTCAATTAAAAAAATTCTCTTTCTTGGGGGTATTCAGGTGTTCATCCAAAATTATGTTTTAGTAAAACCATGAGTTGTCTATGAAATTATTATAATGAAGTTTATGAATAAAACTACCTTTGTGTTGGATATATAATTTATGAATTCATCACAATTCCCCTTAAATTAATTGTTGTCTCAATTTCCACTACTTATAGCCATTAAATAAAAAGGGGAAAATCATGGATAAGTATTTTTAAACTATTGAACAAATAAACTAGAAACTGAGAACATTAATGGGAAATGTAATAAATGATTTATATTACTTAAATAATAAATTTATAGGTTTAAATATATGGTATCAATGATCTATTTCTTAATATAAAATCTTATGTGAATTTTTTTCTATTTGTAGTGGTTGGGAAAGGACTTGTGAATTTACCAAAGCATATCCCCCGGTAGTGTCAAACTAGGTGACTAGTAAGTGTTATTTTAATAAAATAGGTGATGATTGAGTCTTGTTAAATATTCCATTTTCATGGTTATTACCCCTGATTATAACTATGGTAGAGACACATTCACTTGTAGTATTCATACATAGATTTATTAAATTGGAAACCACATACTCTACACATTATGAAAATTTTGGGATTTTTTCGAATACATATTACAATCCCTAAAAAATACTCTATAATTTTATAATAATAATTACCAAAATAAATACATAATTAAATAATACTAGATATATTAAAAAAAATTCTACTCATGATTTATATCATAAATATCAATTAATACACAAAAATGATCGATTTTCAAAGTGCCTTTCGATGACTGTGTCCATCATACATAAAAAAACTAAAATATTCAAGAATTATTTTAATCTCCATAATGTGTGACTAAATAAATATGACCATGTAAAACTACATATTATAACTTATGGAATACATAAAATAATGTGTTGAGATAAAAATTATTTCAAGACAATAAACATGATAATGAAACACAACATCTGAGCTAGAGGTATAACATAATATCATAAAAAAGAAAATGATCTAAGTAATCACATGCGATTATAAAATAAATATAATTATATCTTACAATAATGAAATAATTATAAATTTTTAAGAAAAATATAAAATGACATAAAAATAATTCCAGACTAGCTGATGAGAAATCATTACATGGTGGATAGAGATGTTCGACTCGTATGTTCAAAATTACCATGGGAAGTAGAAAAAGGTCCAAGAGATTATTTTTTAATCATCTAAATAATTAAAACCCTAACATAATTATAATTCATATAAATAAATTATACTTTCTAAAATAATAAATAAATATGGTTATGAAAAATGAACAATGTTATAATAATAAATCTAAAAGGTCATATGTATGCAAGTGTAGAATTTCAATTTTTCAATGATAATAATTTAAATAAGGAAATTGTTATTTTTTATTCCATGAATTGTTACCATATCATTAATATCTAATTATTACTCTAATTACAACTACATATACCATCCATGTGACACAATAATAATAAAAATGAATCACATCACCTCATGAGGCTGTAGTCCACTGTACACAAAAATGACTTTATCATTCTTAAATTGCTTATATGGGAAGAACATATATGATACCTTAAATTTCCAGAATGATTAATATTTAATGAATTTAAATTAAAATATATAAATCAATCATCATGAACAACTATTAGAGTCAATGAAAGAAAACAAATTATATTGGTTCACAAGGTGGTAGTTCATAAAACACACAAATGATGGTTTCATTTCCCATTCAATAGAAGTAGAGATGGGTTTAATATATATGTTAAATATAATAAAATCATTATATATAGGAGATAATTATGTTATTATATCATTTTTATAGAGTAATTTTTTAGGATGTGGAGGAAGAAATAAAACTATGATTCTTCGTTAAGTATGATACCTCTTCTCTCAACCACCTCTTTAGGATTATACCTAAAACCATCATAGATTGGATTTTTGATAATAATAATTATTATTTTACATGGATATGGATGTATTTATGTTATTTTGAAATTTATTTTCTAATAAGAATGGTCTTATAAGTGTAAAGAATAGATGATGGTGTTCTATTTTATAAGTGAGGGAGATGACACATGTGGATTTTTTGAAAGTAAAGAGTTATTACCATGTAGTACACATTACACAAGGTTCATGAATATATTTTTATCAAAACATAGATAATATAAAGTGTATTTATGTCCAAATAATAGATGTTGGACACATTTTTATGTCATTTTACACCTTATTTTTTTATTTTAACTCTTAGTAAACTAGTTTTAACCTTGATTTTGATAAATAATTTTTATGATTTTTAATATTAATTATCATAAAAAATAATGTTTAAATTATTATATAATATTGATAATTATTATTCCAAATATGATATACATTTTTTAAAATTCAATTCAAAAAAGTGGAAACATTTATTTTAAAATTATACAAGTAATGGGATGAAGAAATAGTTTTCCAAAGAAAAAGTAACCATTAGTATAAAAAAATTTATATAAAAATTCAATAAAAAGTTGATTAGAATGAAATAAATAGTACTATTAATTTAATAATTGAACTAGTTTTACATTAACCCTACATTAATAAAAAATAATTCTTTGTAAATTATTTAAATGGAAATTTAGTTTTCAATGAAAACTAGTGTTTTTGAATATTGATTAAAAATTTATTATTTTTTAAAAAATCCTTGAAATTCACACTAAGATACATTTTACATGTTGATTCAAAATATGAAATTAATATTTACAAATGCGTATTATATTTTTTAAAAAATTAATTTTATAATTTTCTAAAAAAATGAATTAAATTTTTTTTTGAGAATTTTATTTGGAATCCTATAAAAAATTACCAAAAATTAAGAAACCATGTATAAATATGTTCTACTTATCTATATACATAATTTTCATAATTTGGTTATTTTTGTTCATATGATCACATTTAATGACTAGTTTATAATGATTATATTTATATAGCGAAATTAAATCTATATCGAGGTTTGTTACAACTCAATGTTTTCATCACATATATTATTGAATAAATTTTTATTTTATTAAAATTCATGGTGTTGTAGTTATGATATGAATATAAATGATTCTAGTTAATGTGATTATTTGAAAATTATTTATTATTTCCATATTATTCACTCCTTATAATATTCAATTGTTTGCATACCCTTACTGAGTATTTGAGTTGACCCCTTTCTTATCCTTTCTTTTTCTAAGGATTCTAAGAAGTGTATTATGATTTATATTTTGGGAAATGATTAAGGTAAAAACAAAATTCTCTATGAAAATTCTATTTTTTACTTTATTTTTCCAAATTTAATGTGAAATTCAACTATGTATCTAGCTATTTAAGACTAATAAACCATTCGTTACTTTGGTATGTGTTCACCAATATCTAGAACCTATGTAAAAAATGATACCAATGGTTCTCAGCTACCTTTTTCTATATCTTTACATCTGGTATCAAATAATTTTTATTAGAAACTAGGGAATAAGATTTATAAAAAATATATTAGTGAACATAAACCTATATAAAACGTTTAGTACATTCCATAGAGACACAATTTTAATGATTTATAATAATATAATTTATGATTTTTACGTACAAGAATGGGTTAAAAATTCATAGGCTGATTATAAGATTAAATGAAATGATAACCCTTATAAGGGTATATGTGATGGAAATAAATTGGATTTATTTATTTATTTTTAACATAAGTTTAGGTTATATGTGAGCCTTATTTATAACATGTGTTTTAATAATGATGTTATTTAAAAAATAAAGATTTTATATTGTGAGGAATTGTTTTAATTTTATTAATATCCATTATAGTTAATTTGATCATATATTTTAAGGTAATAGTTGAAAATTTAGATTATATGATTTTGTAAAAAAATATGTTTCCTAGAAAACATTAGTGGTAAAAATGTGCATTGCTATAAAAATGGGCCATATCAGTGCTCAAAACAGGCTTTAATATCGCTACAAAAGCGCTGATAAGGGGGGGGATCCCCTTTATCGGCGCTAAAAAAGCATTGATAAAGGAAGCCTTTTTCAGCACTAAAAAAGCGCTGATAAAGGAATCCATTATCAATGCTAAAAATGAGCTGATAAAGAGAGCCTTTATCAGTGCTAAAAATGCACTGATAAAGAGAGCCTTTATCAGTGCTAAAAGGGTGCTGATAAAGGGCATCTTTATCAGCGCTAAAAGCACTGATAAAGGGATAATTTATCAGCACATATTTAGTGATTATAAAGGGATCATTTATCAGTTCTTATTTAGGACTGATAAAAGGAACTTTATCAGTGCTGAAAAAGCAGTGATAAATGACACGCCTTCTATAACATAAGATTCTACAGCAGCACACCCAAACAAGACCTGCAAAAAAAGCATATCAATAAGTATACCCATAAATAATTCATAAGGTAATTACAAAAAGAATACACATACAACAAGTATACCCATACAACAAGTATACCCATACACCATTAACACATAATTCATAAGTTAATTAAATACATAAACAATTAAATTCAGAATTCTAGGGGTTGGGGGACTATTCAGGGGTTTGGGGTGGCTATCCAAGGGGGGTAGGAGGTGTCTAGGGGGTGGGGGTGTCCAGGGGGATGGGGGTGTCCAGGGGAGGTGGGGGCTTTCTAGGGTGGTGGTGGTGGTGGGGGGGCTACCCATGGTGGTGTCCAAGGGGGTGGTGTAGTGTTTAGGGGGTTTGGGGGGGGGGATTTCAAGGGGTAGGGGGTGTCCAGGGGGGGTGTATAGGGGGTGGGGTGGTGTCTGGGGGGGGGGGGGTCCAGGAGGTTGGGGGCTGCCCAAGGGGGTGGGGTGGTGTACAGGGGTGGGGGGGGGGGGGTTCTCCATGGGGGTGGTGGTGTCCAGGGTGGTGGGGGTGTCTAGGGGTGGGGTGGTGTCTAGTAGGGGTTGGGGGGGTCCAGGGGGTGGGAGTCCATCCAGGGGGTTGGGGGGTGTCCAGGGGGGTGGGGGATGGGTGTCTAGGGGTTTGGGGGGATTTCCAGGGTGTGGGGGCATCCAGTGGGTGGGGGGTTTCCAGGGGGTGGGGGTGTCCAGGTGGCGGGGTGGTGTCCTGGGGGGTGGGGGGCAATGTCCAGGGGTGGGGTGGTGTCCAGGGGGTGGGGGTGGTCTAGGAGGTTGGGGGCTGTCCAAGGGGGTGGGGTGGTGTCCAGGGGGGTGGGGGAGGATGTCCATGGGGGTGGGGGGGGGTGTCCAGTTGGTGGGGTGGTGTCTAAGAGGGGTGGGGGCATCTGGGGGTTGTGGGGCCATCCAAGGGGTTGGTGTCACGACCCGACCCATACAGGGGCTCGAGCCGTAACTACCCCAAGCCCACCTCCATAGGCCAGGGGCTAGCGACCAACGCAGAAGGCACAACAAACTCAGGGAGGAATTTTACTAAGAACTTGTATACACACATGCAACCAACTCAATGAAAAAGTGTAGAGGAAAAGAACGAAAGGTACCACACTTCTATAAAAAGGGAACCAACCAAAAATGCATTGACCTCTAACAGTATAAGTACAAGAAAAGTAAATCTGAAAGGGAAAGGGGAAAAAATACACACCCAGCTGGAAAGGTGCCACAACCTGGAAATAGGTGAAATAGGAAAACCACTGGATGAGTCCCACTCCTGAATCCCAAGCTACAACCACCGCACACGGTCTAAACACCTAGTATCCCTAAGCTCCTCTGATATCACAGTCAACTTATCCGTCGTCTATAAGGTCACACCAAATGGGAGCAAAGCCCAAGTAGGAGAAAGTATAATAATACTCAGTAGGACGCCTTGAAGGCTCAAGGGAGAAGCAAGAGAGGTACTGAAGAGGAGAGTAGTAAGACAGAACAAGGTACAATAAGAGTGACCAAAAAGAGTACAGCTCCACCCAATAGTCGACATGATTGCTCATAGAAACCCAAACAAGAGAGTAAGGGGATCTCCATCTCACAGCTCACCCAAGGTATATGCCCATACATGTACCCAGGGCATCTAGACATACACATAACCCAGACCCGTAGTCTAGAGACAAGTCACAAAACCGCGTACCCACACTAGGGATCTAGTTAGAAGATTCCATGAAGCACTCATCCGAGAGAACACAATCCACAAGTATGATAGCTCTGGCAACATTCGTATGAGAAGTATCGTTTGTTGGAAAGGCCACGAAAGATAGATACACTCATTCTGGGAGAACAGACTCTTGTGTGGGGAAAAATCACGATACACATATGAGAATCACTTCTTGGGACTTGGCGGATACCGCGACTCATCTAGATTTACCTTCTAGGTAGAGTTTCGGTGCCCTATGGGAATATTCATATCAATACCTGACTCTACCTTGGTTCATGAATGGACAAAGGATCTCGATCTAAGCCTCTCAGATGGATACCTGACTCTATATCGGAAAGTCCTACTAAAGATAGAGATCACGATACACAGATGAGGATCACTTCTAGGGCCCTGGATGATACTGCGACTCATCTAGATTCACCTGCTAGGTAGAGGATGGGCACCCTGTGGGAATAGTCACATCGATACCTGACTCTACCTAGGGTCAAGAATGGATAGAGGATCTCGCTCTGGGACTCTCGAAGAGATACCAGACTCTATCACGGAAATTACTGCTAAAGGGATCCTAATCCTAAAAAAGGAAATGATACTTAACCTCTAGTGAAACAAGAAAAAGGGGAACTAACCCAAAAAAACATGTCCAAGATACGGAGGACAAGAAGATAAAGCCATGTACTGAGAAGCACACATCGTTTAGAAGTGTCACATGCCATGTCTTTGGACCCCATGTTCTGCCCATGTACAAAGGCCTGTGTCATATTGCTAGTCATGTAAAACAGAACTACATGACGTGTAGAAAGAATCACTCACCATGTCAAAGTATCTCGGGTCCGCTCTGTGTACACTACCCATTTTCCCGTACATGGCCTCAACCCATGTATGCCAACCCATGTAATCATTCCACAGGGTGACCCATGCAACTGGCCTAGTCTGGCCGTGCAGTGCAGTACCGACTCCAAAGATAGGAAAACCATCTTAGAGGAAAACGAACCCGTACTCATGAGGTGGGGAGTCCTGTCTCTATCAGAGTAGAGGAGTAAGAAATACCTACACCTTGAGTCATCAAGGGAGTATCCATCCTAACTCTCACTAAAATAAACGCCCTAGTTCTTCTCCTTATGTTATCAGTCGTACCTCAACCACCATGAAGTTCCAAAAGGGAGTAACCCAAAGGACCACCACGTCATAAGGGTTCTAACATGATATACGATGCGTCAATCAGATTCCTAGTCTATATGTTATAGACATTTTAGTTCTAAGGCCCCGATTGGATTCGTGTTCGATCCAACCAGGCCGTACTTCAAACGACACCGAATAACCAAATAGGTAACACCATTGTGATCCGCACAGAAAGACACATGAGATGGACTACCCATTTTTCCAAAATGGATACCGAGTGAAAACGTTTCATTACACTGCCACATGCGCGAACTGGGCCTCGTGGGGGCCACACTTTGACCTTGACATAAAATATTCAAAATTGGTCTTGAAATATCCATCTTAATTTCAGGGTCGCAACATCACAGACAGTTCGTCATTTCGACACCGTATGAGGGAGATATTCCACATACATGATCCTGTATTATTATTATTATTATTATTAGGTGTTTCGTGGACCTGAGCCATGAACCAGAATTTGTTATCCAACATTAGACTTGAATCGACTGTATTAATGATAGGATCCCATCACCACTGATGGCAAGTCAATTGGACATCGCACGTAAGAGTTATGGCGGGTCGAAGATTTAGTAATAATATTAAATCTATTATTCTCTGAGCGCTTCAGGAACATGATCCAAAAACCCTAAAAATACATCCAATATTGGACTCATAATTCCCGTCTCAAAGTCAGCGTCACACTACCGCTAACAGTTTGTGAAACCGAGGTCGCACAGATAAGTTACAGATGAATTATGGTTTTGACAACCATAAATAATAATAATATTATTATTATATTATTATTATTTCATTTCATTGAAAATTTCTCTCTCCAATATCATTTGAGATTCATTCACATGGAGGGGTATCACATTTTGGTGCGTGCGGGCCCATATAGCGCTTCTCTCTCTCTTTTTTTCTATTCATTTTTCTTTTAATTTTATTTTCTATCTATTCCTTTTTCTCTCCAATATAATTTTCCTCTTCCACGATTTTTCACCCTTGTACATGAACAGGGAACCCACTGCACCTCCGCCTCACACAAAATCTTCCTCCACCACGCCAACTACTCACGCTGCCACCTGATCTTCCTCGTTGTCGGCCGAAGCCACCTAGCCCCGCTTGCTGCGTGCACACCGCCTACACCAGCTGTGCCGGACCGCCCTGCTCCACCACGTTTCTCCTTCCGTGGGCTATCACATATTCGTTCTAACCCCAAAAATTGTGACAATTGATGATATGGAATCCTCAGGTCGAGATCTCAGTGTCTATATGCCACAATCAATGAAACATTGAGTTTTTTGCGCGCTTAATTATTTTTGCGATGAAGAACACACCAAGAACGCGCAAGGAATGAAATAGAAAATGGCATGGTATATGAGCAGATTGAAGGACGTTTTTGTTTTTTCATCGTCATTGAAAATCAAGAACATGATTAATTGACATATATATATATTTATCACACTTCATGATTTTCAATTTCAAGACAAACGAGAAAAAAATTGATTCAACCCATTGTTTTTCGATCCGCAAATTATTTCATTTAATTTGTGTTCATCATGAAAATTCAACCGGGTTTGGAATTCACAAAGATAAATCCTACCTCAGGTTTGGATCGATCTTTGTTGAAGAACGGATTCATCAAGATCCGTTCGGTGTTGATGATGATCACACTTACAGAACAATGAGAAGAATATATTGCATTTTTCGTGCTTCAATCCTCCTGGATCCAAGGATTCATCATCATTCTTCAACAGAGAGGAGAGGAGAGGAGAGGAGGAGGAGTCATTGGAAAAAAGGGTTATAAGGCCAAAATCTCATAACCATGAATTTATAACCTCTTAAAAGGAATTAATCAAATAATTAAGTAAACAATTATTTAATTATTTAATTATTCTCCCACGATGGCGCATAAGTTGAACACCCTAAGCTGACAAAGGTTATACCTTTATTAGGGTAAAATCTACATTATAAATTCATTGGTGGCCTCATATTTTTCATCTGAGTCCCTATTTGAGAGCTATTCAGGTTTGAGCTATTAAATTAATAAATGAATAATTTAATTTATCCATTTAATATACCACAAACGAGCAAGGGGTATGAACATCCTGCAACGACTTATTTTATGTAGCACCTAGGGGAAACACTACATTATAGACCCAACCATGGTCTCGAATTTCCAATACGATCAACCATTTAAGAGATATCACATTTTATTTAGTTTACCACACTTGCATAATTTAAAAACACATAACATTTTTATAAAATTAATTCCTGCACACCAGGCCTCAGAATTGCACTCCGTCTCAGCACCCAGTTTTCGAAATATTGTTAGAAGTATTTCAAAGTATTATTAGAATAAAAACTGGGTCTCTAAATTATTTCTACCTTCAAGATTTTCAACCTCAAAAAGCAAAACAAGGGAAACCACTCGGGATTCCGAGCCCACACATAGCTCTCCCGATTATAGGAAAACATGTATGTTTCTATGGTGCCAAAGAATGTGGACCAAAAGGGTGGTCCACCCTCATAAGGCTTTATACAGTTGATGATGTGTGTAGTAACACACATGTATCACCTCAGTTGCGACATGTATACGACGTTGTGTACCCACTCCCACTATTTGGGGTAAGGCAAGGTAGTATGAAACCATTCCATCTCCTTGCACAGTCTCGAACGACCTGATAGAACTCGGGGGAAAGTTTTCCTCCCCGGTCAAACCTCTACAGCACATGTCACAACTGGAATCATTGTTTTTCACTAGGATAGAGTATCGTGATTTTCTCCTTCAAAATATCCATATGGTGAAACACCTAAGGATATCTGGTCACACAGGAATTTAGAGTCAATGAATCACAACTGAGACTCTCTTACTTGCTTGAGAGGTGAAGGAGTCAATACCGCCGACTGAAGAAAATTTGTGCCCTCCTATTCCACCAGGGTCAGCTGTAGGGAAGTTAACTGCTCTGAAACTTCTCACACTAGTGAACCTGGGACTTCCCGCCCTTCCCACTAAGGGAATCTTCTACAAAACCATACCTTGAGTGAAGAAGTCAGAGGGATTCTTCCACCATGCTTCTACTGCACTGTTTGGGTCCCATATGACCACATGCTTGTGACTAATCATGTGAATATCTCCTACGTTGGGATATCCTCGTCTGGTGTCTACTAGTTGTAGTAGATATCTCAGCTCTATTGCACTCACTATCACAACCAGCTGTATGGTGTGGCATGAATATTTCTACCACCAGTTCTTACTCTCGCACCTTGAAATGGGTGGGGTGTATAAGGGAAATATGATAGAATAGGTCTCTCTATAGATTCCCCACTCAAATGTATGTTCTCGAAAAATACCGTTATAAATCAGCAGACCACCGACTCTAGCCAAACCTCTACTGTCTGAGGGCCTGGATCACTATGGAACGTCAACGGTCTCTGGTGCTGGAACTCATGATGTGTGCTCAACCTATACACATCCTCATCCTGCTCAGCTGGGGCTGTCTTATCCTCAAAAAGTAGGGGTTCTGCTACCTTCCCACCTGGAGAAAGGGGCTCACATGATGGGTCCTGATGTCAGATCCCATTGCTCACATAATTTTCATCATGAACCCTAGCTAGTATCCTGGTTGGCTGTCGTCACGAAGACATCCTGAATGTTATCAAGGAGTACCATGGCTGGATGATCATATTTGTATGTCATGAACTATGGGGAGCTGACTTGAGAAGTATAATCAAAGAATCAATCATATATTATTCATGTATCATTGTTCCTTACAACAGGTGTCTCAGGGTACTGAGTCGACAAGCGGGTAATCAGGGTCCTGGTGAATGGATATGTTGGCCGCCCGTACCATCACTAGACTCCCTGGCCTGAGTTCTGCTCTCGAGACACTTCGAAACTATTTCCCTAAACCCAACCAAGACTATTTTAGGGAAACATCCAAATAACGTCCCAAGGGCTGAACCACCTCTTATACCACTTTTTCACGACCCAACCCATACCAGGGCTCAATCCGCAACCACCCCAAGCCTACCTCTATATGCCAGGGGAAGGTGACCAGTGCTGATGGCACAAAAAACTCAGGGATACCTTTTCCTAAGAACCTGTATACACACACACACATAGCCAACTCAATGCAAAAGTTTAGAGGAAAGTAAAGCAAGGTTCCACACTACTATAAAAAGGGAACCAAACAAAAATGCATCAACATTTAACAATACAAGTACATGAAAAGTAAAGTTGAAAGGGAAAGGGGAAAAAATACACACCCATCATGAAAAGTGACCCAACCCGATAGAAAGTGAAAAAGTAAAATAGCTAGAAGAGTCCCACTCCTAAATCCCAAGCTACGACCACCACACGCGGTCCTAGCACCCTATATCCCTAAGCTCCTCTGATATCACGATCAACCTATCCGTCGTATGCAAGGGAACACCAAATGTGGGCAAAGCCCAAGCAGGGGTGAGTATAATAAAACTTAGTAGGATGCCCCAAAGGCTCGAGGGAGCATAAAGAGAGGTACTGAAGAGGAGAGTAGTAAGAGATAACAAGGTAAAACAAGAGTGAATAAAAAGAATACATCTCCACCCAATAGTCGATATAATCGCTCAAAGAAACCCAAACAAGAGAGTGAGGGGATCTCCATCTCATAGATCACACCATGTATATGACCATACATATACCTAGGGCATCCAGATATACTCGTATCTCAGACCCACATTCTAGAGACAAGTCACACAACCACGTACCCACGCTAGGGATCTAGTTTGAAGTTTCCATGAAGCACTCTTCTGGGAGAACTCACTCCACAAGTCTGATAGCTCTGTTAAAATTCTTCTGAGAATTATCATTCGTCGTAAATGCTACGAGAGATAGATACACTCATTCTAGGAGAACACGCTTCTGAGTGGGAAAGGATCAAGATACATAGATGAGGATCACTGCCAGGGCCTTGGCGGATACAACGACTCATCTGGATTCAACTGCTAGGTAGAGGATCGGTGCCCTATGGGAATAGTCACGTTGATACCTGACTCTACCTAGGGTCATGAATGGATAGAGGATCTCAATCTAGGCCTCTCAGAGGTATACCTAACTCTATATCGGAAAGTCTTGCTAAAGGGAGAGACCACGATACACAGATGAGGATCACTACCAGGGCCTTAGCAGATACCGTGACTCATCCGGATTCAATAGCTAGGTAGAGGATCAACGCCCTGTGGGAATATTCACGTCGATACCTGACTCTACATAGGGTCAATAATGGATAGAGGATCTCACTTCAGGCCTCTTGGAGAGATACCTGACTCTATATCGGAAAGTCCTACTGAAGGGATCATACTCCTGAAAAAGGAAATAACACCTAACCTATAGGGGAATGAGAAAGAGGGGAACTAAACCAAACAAAACATGTCCAAGATATGGTGGACAAGAAGATCAAGCCATGTACTGGGAATCACACATCACATAGAAGTGTCACACGCCATGTCTTCTGACCCCAGGTTCTGCCCATGTACAATGGCCTGTGTTGTAAGTCTTGTCGTGTAAAACACAACTACATGGAGTGTAGAAAGAATCACTCACCATATCAAGGTATCTGGGGTCCACTCCGTGTATGCTATCCATGTTACCATACACAGCCTCAACCCATTTATACCAACCCATGTAATCGGTACACATGGTGACCCATAAACCGGCCTGGTCTGGCCGTGTGGTGGAGTACAAACTCCAAATACAGGAAAACCATCTCTAAGGAAAATGAACCCACACTCATGAGGTGGGGAGTCCTATCTCTATCGGAGTAGAGGAGTATGGAATACCTGCACCATGAGTCATCAAGGGAGTATCCATCCTAAATCTCACAAAAATAAACGACCTAGTTCTGCTCCTCAGGTTATCAGTTGTACGTCAACCACCACGAAGTTCCACAAGGGAATAACCCAAAGGACTATCATGTCATAAGGGTTCCAACACGATAGACGATTCATCAATCAGATGCCCAGTCTGTAAGTTATAGGCATTTTATTACCGAAGGCTCAGTTGGATTTGTGTTCGATCAAACCCAGATATACTTTAAATGGCACCGGATAACCAAATAGGTCACACCGTTGCGATCCACATATAAAAACACATGAGATGGACTACCCATTTTTCCAAAATGGATACTCAGTGACAAAGGTACATTTCATCACCACACTTGCGAACTGGGCCTGCACTTCATCCCGAACTTAAAATATAAAAAATTGGTTTTGAAACATCTATCTTAATTTCAGAGTCGCAACCTCACAAATGGTTCATTATTCCGACACCGTATAAGGGAGATATGTAAGATACAAGATCCCGTAAAAAAAATACTAATATTATTTGGTGTTTCGTGGACCCGAGAAACGAACAAGAATTTAGTATCCAACATTAGACTTGGATCAACCATATTAATGCCAGGATCACATCGCCACTGACATCAATTCAATTGGGCATCACACACAGGAGTTACAGAGGGTCTAAGTTTTAGTAATAATATTAAATCTATTATTCTCTGAGTGATTTAGGTACCCAACCCAAAAACCCAAAAAATACATCCAATATTGGAATCATAATTTCCGTCTTGAAGTCAGGGTTGCACTGCCAATGACGGTTCGTGAAACTGAGGTCACACGGATAAGTTACAGATGAATTATGGTTTTGAAAACCATAAATAATAATAATAATAATATTATATTATTATTTTATTTCATTGAAAATTTCTCACTCCAATTTCATTTGAGATTCATGCACAAGGAGGGGTATCCCATTTTGGTGCGTGTGGGTCCAAATAGCACCTCTCTCTCTCTCTCTTTTCTATTCATTTTTCTTTTAATTTTATTTTCTATCTATTCCTTCCTCTCTCTAATCTATTTTTCTTCTTCCACGATTTTGCACCCCTGTACATGAACCGGGAACCCATTATTCCTCTGCCTCACACACAGCCTGCCTCCACCCCACCGGCTACTTGTGATGCCACCTGATTTGCCTCATCGTCAGTCAAAGCCACCTGGACCCACTTGCTGCGCATGCACCGCCTGCACTAGCAGCGCCTGACTGCCCTGCTCCGCCACGTCACTCCTTCCATTGGCTATTGCATCTTCGTTCTAACAGCGAAAATTATAATGATTTCCGATCTGCGATTCTCAGGTCAATATCTCTGTTTCCATATGCAGCGCTCAATGAAACATTTAGTTTTTAGCGTGTTTAATTATTTTGTGATGAAGAAGACGTCAAGAACGCATAGAGAATTAAATCGAAAAGGGCATGGTATATGAGTGGATAGAAGGATGTTTATGTTTGGTCATCATCGTTGAAAATCAATAACGTGAATAATTGACAAATATATATTTATCACACTTCAAGATTTTCAATTTCAAGATAAACGAGAAGAAAAAATGATTCAACCCATTGTTTTTTGATCTACAAATTAATTCATTTAATTCAGGTTCGTCATGAAAATTCAACTGGGTAAGGAATTCACAAAGATAAATCTTACCTCAGGTTTGGATCAATTGTTGTTAAAGATCACATTCTTTAAGATCCATTCGGTGTTGATATAGATCACACTTGCAAAACGATGAGAGGAAGATGTTGTGTTTGTCATGCTTAGATCTGCCTAGATCCAAGGCTTAATCGTCATTCATCAACGGAGAGGAGAGGAGATAATAGGAGGAGGAGTCATTGGAAAAAAGGGTTATGAGGGAAAGATCTCATATCCATGAATTTATAACCTCTTATTAGGTTAAAATAAATTAATCAAATAATTAAATAAACAATTATTTAATTATTTAATTATTCTCCCATGATAGAGTATAAGACGAACACTCGACGCTGACAAAGGTTATAACTTTCTTAGTGAAAAACCTATGTTCTGAATGCATCGGTGGTCGCAGATTTTTCAACTGCGTCCATGTTCGAGAGCTATTTAGGTTTGAGATATGAAATGAATAAATTAATAATTTAATTTATCCATTTAATACACCGCCAAAGAGCGTGGGGTCCGAACGTCCCGCACCGACTTATTTTAGGTTATGCCTAGGGTAAAACTTGCGTTTCGGACCGAACTGTGGTCTCAGATTTCCAATCCAATCAATCATTTAAGAGATATACCATTTTATTTTGTTAACCATGTGTGAATAATATAAAACACTTATAATTTTTTATAAAATTAATTCTGGCACACCGAGCCTCGGAATTGCATGCCGTCTCAACACCCAACTTTGGAAGTATTCTTAGAAATATTTTAAAGTCTTATTAGGACAAAAATTGGGTCTCTAAAGTTGGGAGGTGTCCAGGGGGTGGGGGGGGGGGGTGTCCAAGGGTGTGGGGGGGGGGGGATGTCTAGGGGGGGTGGGTGGGGTCCAGGGTTTTTTTTGGGGCTTTCTAGGGGTGGGGGTGTCTTGGGAGTGGGGGGGGGGGTGGGGGTGTTTAGCTGGTGGGGTGGTGTCTAGGGGGGTGGGCGGTCCATGGGGTTAGGGGGCTGTCCAAGGGGGTGGGGTAGTGTCCATGGGGTGGGGGTAGCTGTCTATGGCGGTGGGGGTGTCTAGGCGGGGGGGGGGGGGTGTCTAGGTGGTGGGGTGGTGTCTAGGAGGGGTGGGGGGCATCCAGGGGATGGGGGGCCATCCAGGGGGTTGGGGGGTGTCCAGGGGGGCTGTTCAGGGTGGTGGTGGGGGGAGGGCTATCCATGGGGGTGTCTAGGGGGTGGGGTAGTGTCCAGGGGGTGGGGTGGTGTCTAGGGGGTCGGGTGGTGTCCCGGGGGTGGGGGGATTTAATGGTTTTAATGGAATGAATTTCATGGATTTTAAGATCATTAGTATTTTTAAAATGGTTTTGGAAAAGTTTTTATTTAAATAGTATGTGTTTCTTTAGGAAAAAATGAATTCTTTTGGTGTGTTTGGTAGAAAGGGGGATTTTAGTAAGTCAGTTGTTGTTTTCACTTAAAATTTTGTCCATTTTAAACAAAAGAGAGACACTTTGAGTGATACCGGCCACACCGTGCCTCAGATTGAGGCGGGGTGGACTCATACAAGTCAAAAATTACCCATGGATCATTATACTAAAGTATAAACAGAATATGAAGGCGTTTGGTTAGTTTTCCATACGTTAGTTGTTGTTTTCACTTAAAATTCTGTCTATTTTAAACAAAAGGGAGACACTTTGAGCAATACCGAACCCACTGTGCCTCAGATTGAGGCCGAGTTGACTCTTACAAATCAAAAATGTCCCATTTATAGTTATTCTAAAGTATCAATACAATCTGAATGCGTTTGGTTAGTTTTCTGTACATCAGTTGTTCTTTTCACTTAAAATTCTGTCCATTTTAAAAAAAAGAGTGACACATTGAGTGATACTGACCACACCGTTCCTCATATTGAAATGTTATTGACTTATATGGATAAAAAATGACCCATGGATCGTTTTAATAAAGTATAAAGACAATCAGAATGCATTTGGTTGGTTTTCTGTACGTCAGTTGTTATTTTCAGTTAAAATTATGTCCATTTTAAAAAAAAGAGAGACACTTTGAACCATACTAGCCCCACCGTGCCTCATATTGAGGAGGGGTTGAATTTTACAAATCAAAAAATGAACCAAGTATCATTATACTAAAGTATAAATACAGTACTAATGCGGTTGGTTGGTTTTCTGTACGTCAGTTGTTGTTTTCACTTTAAAATTTTTCCATTAAAAACAAAAAAGAGACACTTTGAGTGATACCGGACACACCGTGCATTATATTGAGATGAGGTTGACCTTTACATGTCAAAAATGAACCATGAATCGCTATCTTATAGTATCAACACAATCCAAATGAATTTGTTTGGTTTTCCGTTTGTCAGTTGTTGTTTTCACTTAAAATTCTATTGATTTTAAACAAAAGGGAGACACTTTGAGTGATACCGGCCACACTGTACCACGTATTAAGGTGGGTTTGAATCTTATAAATTAATAATGACCCAAAAATCATTATCCTAAAGTATCAACAGAATCTGAATGCGTTTGGTTGATTTTGCATATGTCATTTGTTGTTTTCGCTAAATTTTTTGTCCATTTTAAACAAAAGAGAGATACTTTGAGTGATACCAGACACACCATGACTCATATTGAGGATAGGTTGACTCATACACATCAGAAATGACCCATGGATCGTTCTACTAATGTATCAACACAATCCAAATGTGTTTGGTCGGTTTTCTATATGTCAGTTGTTGTTTTCACTTAAAATTCTGTCCATTTTAAGCATAAGAAAGACATTTTGAGTGATATCGGCCACACCGTGCCTTAGATTGAGGTAGGGTTGACTAGTACATGTAATAAATGACCCATGGATTTTTATCATAAGTTATCAACACAATATGAATGCATTTGGTTGGTTTTCCGTACGTCACTTGTTATTTTCACTTAAAATTCTGTCCATTTTAAACAAAAGAGAGACACTTTGAATGATACCGGCCACGACATGCCTCATATTGATGTGTTTTTGACTATTACACATAACACATGACCCATGTATATTTATCCTAAAGAATCAACACAGTCATAATGTGTTTGGTAAGTTTTCCGTACGTTAGTTGTTATTTTCACTTAAAATTCTATCTATTTTAAACAAAAGAGAGACACTTTGAGAGATACCAGCAACACCATGCCTCATATTGAGAAGGGGTTGACTCTTAAAAGTAAAAAATGACCCATGGATCATTCTATTAATTTATCAACACAATACGAAAGTAGTTGGTTGGTTTTCTGTACGTCAGTTGTTGTTTTCACTTAAAATTATGTCCATTTAAAAAAAAGAGAGAAAATTTGAGTGATACCGGCCACACCATGCCTCATATTGAGGATAGGTTGACTCTAAAATGTTAAAAATGTCCCATGTATCATTATAAAAAAGTTTCAACACAATCAGAATGCATTTGTTTGGTTTTCCATACATTAGTTGTTGTTTTCACTTAAAATTCTGTCCATTTTAAACAAAAGAGTGACACTTTGAGTGATACTGGACACATCATGCCTTGGATTGAGGCGAGGTTGACTCTTACACATAAAAAATTACCCATGTATAATTCTATTAATGTATAAACACAATCTGGATGCGTTTGGTCAGTTTTTCGTATGTTAGGTGTTGTTTGCACTTAAAATTCTGTCCCTTTTAAACAAAAGAGAGCCACTTTGAGAGATACCAGCCGCACCATGCCATAGATTGAGGCAGGGATGACTAATACACATTAAAAATGACCCATGGATTGTTATACTAAATTATAAACACAATTATAATTCATTTGATCAGTTTTATGTACTGTAGTTTTTGTTTTCACTTAAAATTCTCTCCATTTTAAACAAAAGAGAGACACGTTGAGTGATACCGGCCACACCGTGCCTCGTATTGTAGAAGAGTTGACTCTTACATGTCAAAAATTACCAATGTATTGTTCTAATAATATATCAACACAATCAAAATACATTTGGTTGGGTTTACATACGTTAGTTGTTGTTTTCACATAAAATTCTGTCCATTTTAAACAAATGAGAGATACTTTGAGTGATACCGGACAAACCGTGCATATTATTGAAGTAGGGTTGACTAGTACATGTCAAAAATAACCCATGGATAGTTCTACTAATGTATAAACACAATCCAAATGTGTTTGGTCAGTTTTCTGTATGTCAGCTGTTGTTTTCACATAAAATTCTTTCCATTTTAAACAAAAGAGAGAAACTTTGAGTGATACCGGCCACACCATGCCTAGGATTGAGGAAGGGTTGACTTTTACATGTCAAAAATAACCCATGTATCGTTATAATAATGTATGAACACAATATGAATGTGTTTGGTCAATTTTCTGTAGGTTATTTATTGTTTTGACTTAAAATTCTGTCCATTTTAAACAAAAGAGAGACACTTTGAGTGATACCGGCCTCACTATGCCTCATATTGAGGCGGGGTTGACTCGAACATGTCAAAAATGACCCATATATCGTTATAATAATTTACCAACACAATCTTAATGAGTTTAGTTGGTTTTCTGTACGTTAGTTTTTGTTTTCACTTAAAATTATATCCATTTTAAACAAAAGAGAGACACTTTGAGTGATACCTGCCACACCATGCCTCTGATTGAGGAGGGGTTGACTCGTACACATCAATAATGATCCATGGATCATTATCCTAAATTATTAACACAATATGAATGCATTTTGTTGGTTTTCTATATGTCAGTTATTGTTTTCACTAAAAATTATGTCCATTTTAAGCAAAAGAGAGACACTTTGAGTTATTCCAACCACACCGTGCCTCAGATTGTGGCAGGGTTGACTTTTACATGTCTCAAATGACCCATGTATAATTATTCTAAAGTATCAACACAATATTAATGTGTTTGGTCAGATATGAAGGTATTTTGGATATTTTACTATTTTTTCTTATCTAAAGCCCAAATAAAAGTTGTTCATCAATATTGCATGTTGCTGGTGCATTTCATCTATTAAAATGAAAAAATGACTCATTGGAGAAATGATGTTTTATTTAATAACAATTAAAATTTTCCTACAAACATTTACATAAAATAATGTTTCATCTTTTGATCTCCTTAACCCCTCTCAAAAAATGGCCGCCAATTGTACACATCCCCAAGTTAGATCTTCATGTAATTTCTGTACAATATTCCATCAGATATGAGGCCCACTCATTTCTAAAGAAATCTATATCATCTTGTGAATATGAGTCTTTTAGACAATCATAGTTTTAATACGAAATATATAAATAAATAATTAATTAATAATTTAAATGAAATATCAGTTGTTTTTGACAATACCTCTGTAGGGATGCTAATTAGTTGATGGAAAAAGATCTATCTCATAAATTTACAAACATAATAACTACAATCATTATTGTTTGTTTGTTTTGGACAGTACAAAAACATTTATCATTATGAGAATAATTAACGTTTTATGATATGTTTTTGGATGGTGAAATTGTATTATATATAACATGATACCGGTCCAGACGTAGTATTTTCTCACCTCCTTATGCTTATCCCCTATCCTCATTCCTTTTTTTAGATGACATTGATACACCACCCTATCATAATATAATCCTCAGTAAAATATAATATAAATTATATAACTTGATTTTTAGACCTAAAATGTAGGATGTAGTGTCTTACAGATTCAAAAACTCCATCATGTGTGGTCAGTTTGTTGGAATCGTTGCATTGAATCCAGAAAATAAATCTTTAGAGTATCCAAGTTCACCATAATTAGCCGTCAATGTTTCCTAAAAACACAAAAAGGAATAAGTAATAAAATTATAGAAAATATAATTGATATGATTTAATCGTAGAGTTTTACCCTTGTATGGTTGGTATTAGGAAGAGTCTGTCATCAGTAATCTTGCTTTTAATGTTTTCAGCAAGTCTTTCACTATTTCACCCTTTTTTGATGGCTCTAATTTTGTTAGTTGTATTGATGTGATATGAGGGCTAATGAGTTTGAATTTTGTCTCATGGGAAAACCCCTTCAAATTTTTTTCATATATACACCTACCAATAATATAAAATGTATTTCGTCATAATTAGCACATTATATCAGATTTTAGAAAATAAATTCTTGAAAACATACCTCATATATAAATTTACAACAATGATGCCTAGCCAACCATATTCAAGATCTCATTTAAATTTTTATCAATAATGAAATCTTTAATTTCCTCTATATATATATTATTCTCAAAAACAACTATATGACTACTACCATTTTTAGCTTCGTATCCATATGAGTCTTCAATACTAGTAAATGCGGATAGAGAACATGTTGTGTTATTGTGCTTTCAGCAGTGCTTTGGGATCAGTTGGTCAATCCATTAGATTCTTTTGAGCCCACGTTTCTTTGTACCCCTTCCCTTTTTCTATCTATAATAACATTCATTCGTTCATACCTTTTATCATTAATTGTAAATGGTTTAGCTTGAAAAAATGGAAATAAATACCTCTTTGTCCACACGTACTCTTACAGGTTGTGAAGGCCATTAAATTAATGTACCAATATCCTTTTAAACCATATGAATATCATCATCATCAAGTGGAATAGGTAGCTATTCATTTGTCTCATGAGCTACAGTAATCAACACTTTCAGATGATCTTTTGGAAGTGGTCTATTATGCAGCTTATCATCTAAGATGTTGAACACTGTAGCCCTCGCTACAAGATGATAACTGGGTGTTGACAGATATAAATCATAGTCATTATCACCCTATAAAAGATCATTAAAGGAAAAGTATCAGTGTTTGTCTGATTCACATTTCATGGAAAAATTATTAGAATATTGATTACCACGACTAAGACAGCTCTTTGAGGGGAATGGCTCGCCTCAAAGCTGGTGGGGGTTAGGGCAGGATCTTCATACTTTGGTTGTTCCTGAGTTGTGTCTTCTCCTTTATTCCCACCCATAAAAGTTTCTAGCAACTCTCCTTGACATTGAAATCATTCTTTAAGATTTTGTAGTCTTTTTCTCATTCATTTCATTTCTTCATCTCTATCAACAGTTTGTTTTTTTTTTCAAAAAATATACTCTGGGTATCACCCCAAACTCCACACCTCTGACACGACCATATTGTTCTGGACGCTTCAAATCTTTCGATAATAGGTCATCATCTGCTATAGGAGTAGCTGATTCCTGTGACTGTCAGATATAGGAAAATAAGTAATTATTATTATGTAATATAAATTTAAAACAAAACATTTTATCGTGTCTTACATACACATATTTCCCACACTCTTTTTGTTTTTTCATCTACTAGCTTCCCTTCCTTATTCACATGTGCCTCCTTCCATATAACATGACATGGGATAGAAGTGTCTTTGAATTTAGACTCATCAATATACATATAAATATAGAAAGATAATTATGATGTTTTTCTTGGAACCTAAAAATATTACTATAAATTTAAAATATGTACCATTTTCTTTTCTAGTGAAGCATACCCCATCCTTGGTTTACGATAGGGGTATTTTGGTTTTGATGCACATTCCTTATTTTCAGTACTGAGTTGTTGTTTCATAAATGAAATATTGACAGTCAAAGTGATGAATACACGTATCCTCAAACAACGTATTATTAGCCACAATGTACCTGAAACTTCTCATCCCCAAGATAGACAATAAATGCATCCCATGGTTCTTGGGATATCAGGTGAGCGTAGACAAGGGGTGGGTGGATGTTTATTTTACCTTTGGAATATTTCAGGTGAAATTTTGTTAGAATAGTGTGAAAACCTCAATGAATCCTTCTTGAAAGCCTTAGTACATAATTGTTGTGTGAATCATCTACTATAAATGTACTCTGCAAGAGATTGAGAAGAGTAAGACACTGTTTCATTATTTTATTTGTTAGTAAATTAAATAAATAATATCATAATGTTACCGTAACTTCTTCCCAGATCACAACCTTCAGCTCAGACACAATACGGTTCCATGAATCTATTTTGATCGACACGTGTTTCCAAGTGACAATTCAAATGTAACTACTAAACATTTCCTTGTAGGGATTCACATGTTGGCCTCGTGAATTCTATCTGACATCAAATTTGAGGCCTTTGTTTTTCACCTTAATAACTTTGGCTAACATTGTCAAATTATGACAACTGTGTTTTCTGCAACATCGGTCCTTCATCCCTGACCATTTCATCAATATCAACATCATCAATACTTTCATTTTAACTGGTAGAAAGGACATGTGATGATGGTTGTTGAACCTCAACACTAGGAGCTACAACAGGTTCCGAAACTTGTTGTTACTCTGCACTGTGAGCAGTAACAGTAGCTGCTGCTTGAGAGACTTATTCAGCCTCAAGGTTAGGAGCACCAGAATGTGCAGAGTTCATTATCTGCAAAAGTGGTTGAACAGTTAATTTATATTACATAACCTAGGTTTATCCAAAATTACTATGGAATATAACATGTTTTGTTACCGAAATTAACATAAGAAATATAAAATTATGGTTAGTGAACATAAATTCTATCATGAACATCTAAAGGATATGCCATAACTATCCATCACCTTCCCCAAACTCGTACCTATAACCATACTCGAAGCCTCTATGAGATCGTATTTCTGGGAACACAGCCTTTTCATTTCACACTAGTTCACTAAAAATATGGATTTCTATGACACATTAGCACATAAAAAGGTCCTCAAACACACAATTACAAGGACCCCATCTACAACACCTATATAGTAATCACTTTAGGAGTCACTGAATTTCCCACATGTTTTTGGATTGCCACTCAAGAACACATCTCGATGGGGGAATTTTTAATCTTCCTTGCAAGTCCAAATTCATACCAAACACCACTAACATGGGGATCTACCAACGCCTTCCATATACCGGGAAAATAATTGAAAAAATTAGGAAAAATAGTTTCCTGTATCTATTTTTAATAGTACTACAAGAAAAGTATAACGAACATAGATCGTACCTACAAACACTCCTGGAGCCTCCTGGTAAAAAGAATCTAGTGACTGCAACTATCCAAGATTCTAACTAGTAACTTTCCAATATATGAGTGGTCTATTTAGGGGTAGTATTAGTAGAATCAAACCAAATTTCCATCCACCTCATACTGCTCCCCGATCTCCTCCATCACTTTAGTGCTGTACATACCTCCTTTCTCTAGTTTCATATTCTGCCTAGGCTATTTGTCGACTACCTCTTTGACTGTAGCATGAATGTTAAGAAAATGAAGTGTGATATGTCTTTACCCATCACAATAATATTAAATTACTTTGAGTAATGGTATATCCTTGAGGTACCTATGAATGCTAGTGCCTCCCGAGATGAGACTTGCATCACACACCTACTGTAGGTGGGTGCTGCTAACCCTACATCCCATAAGATCAGTACCTTAAAAGATTATGATATGAACTCAAACCATTGGCATAATCATAGAACAATAATATAGCCATTTAAATATTAGTATTACATGTTGAATTCCCCCAAACCACTAGAGGTTGATCTTGGAATTTAACAACATAAATTAATGGATTTAGTAAAAAGAGCTGAAATACAATCCAACCAAAAAATGGAAAATAATGTATGACCTACATAGAAGAAAGGGATAGATGTTAATTCACTATTGGTATACACCTTAGTCTGTGTATCCCAAAATAATCTTCACCTTATCCTAGTCCACCAAGGACTCTGTGAAATTTTCCATCGTCTGTATAAGACATGACATGTATGGGAAGATCCCTTGTAGGGATGAGTATTAGAAAACCGAATAGGACACCCCAAAAACACCATAAATAAAGTATCGAGAGTATTCATGTCACTAAACATAGGTATTACAAACAAGATATGAGATATAATGATAACCAAGGATATCCCAAATATACTCATAATAGAATCTGAGTCAAAAAATGCCTCAACCACATCCAGTTGTAGATACACTTAGGGTTTCAAGGTAACACTCCTCCAAGAGGAAATGCTACCCAATATATAATTCCAATGATGACACTCATCCTAGAGGTCACACCCATCTGATATAGATAAGAAGAATCCCATAGTAATCAAAGAGTGTTCACTCGAGATATAAACTCCATCAGACTAATACCCCATCAGAAATATCAGCTCATGATATAAATATAGGGCGTCAACACCCAAGGCTTGATGGGGGGATACTAGAGTCTACTACAATAATCCTACAAGATATTGGATACACACTCATGTAAGTGTTGGTCATGCCCATTCAAAAAACCTAACATAGGTAAAACACATTGGAAATAAGGTTTTATTTGGGCCTTTCAGAGGGATACAAGCTCCATGTCACTAAGTGACCTGTGGTCCATTGCTCAGGATCATATTACATACTAACCCCCATAAAAGTGATATAAGACCACTCACTATAGAATAAGTATATTTAAAACTAAGAGGGTTCATCCTAGATACATGCTCCATCAAACTAATACACCATTTGAAATATCATATCTCTATACAAAGAGAGGGGGTTAATTCCTAAGGCTTGATGGGGGACAATAGACCCTACTTGAAACATCCTACAATATAGGGGATCAATGACCATGTGAGTGTTGGTTATTCCAATTCTACAAACCCAATATAGGGTTAACATGAAGGAAATAAGGATCGCCCTGGGTCCCTTGAATTGATACATGTTCCAAGTCGCTGAGGGGTATGAGTTCTAATGAATGGGACCTAATTCCATAATAACCCTCATATAAGTGGACTAAGACAACTCAATCAAGAATAATGGAACTCAGCAACACATCCGTGATCATTAAGAAGATATAGAGGGGCCCAAATCCTTGGAATAGGTCATGAAATTGCATCCATCCCTCATAGGAATGGAAAACGGGAACACAATCCACTAATACTAGTCCATGGAAGCTCAAAAATCTCACAAAAAACTGAAATAAAAGGAAATATAGCTAAAAAATATCCTCAAAGGAGAACATGATGTATCCCTAGGGGTATATAGTGTGTCTAAAAAATACTAGCACTACCCATGTCTCATTTTCTAATAGAGTGATCCATGATTCCAACTACAGAATGTGCAATGACCATTCACCAATTATTCATTGAATCATTGGCCAAATGAGAATTAAAACGATGAAAAAATGTAGATAATGGAGATAAATTACCAAAAATAAACCTAAAATGAGAAGTGAGAAACTTACCTAGAGTAGATCGCACCCGTGATAGCGGGAGAGAAGAAGCATCGAGCGATCAGGGAGCCTTCTACGCTACATTGGGAAGCACTGATAAATAATCCCTCTATGAACGCTTTTAATTATCACTGATAAAGATTTAATTTTATCAGAATTTTTTTCTTAGTGCTGATAAAAGGTGACACTTCCCTTTCCTGTTTTTTTAGTAGTGGTGATTGGATTGTTAATTTTATTTAGATGATCATAATTATAATTTGTAATGTTATATGAATTATATTTTTTTAGAATTGAAAACCCACTAAACATGTGACAACCCATCACATAGAAAAAGGGTATGATGTTTGATCCCATGACTAAGTGATAAATGGGTGAAACACCTACAACTAGAATATGGGATATCTTGGTAATTATAATTTTTGTTACATAAAAAATTTGGACGATAAATATTTCGTCTATTTTGGTAAGCATATTATAAGAACAATTATTTTTGAGATGTTAAGGTTATTAATTATTTTTCTCTGTTTTAATTAGAATACTCAATTGAGGTTTAAATAATTCTTTGGGTAAATATATGATTTTCATGACCTATTGAATATTGGGATATATAAAATATTGATGCTTAAAATGAAGTTCATAGAAAATGATATATTTTTATGGATTGTTTTTTTAATGCTAACAATTAAATTTTTGGTACTATATAATATCAATTCATGATATTATGGTTAGTATAACTATATTATAATATTATATAATTATTTATCAAGGATAATAATAATTTTTTGGGATTATTTATTTGTTTGAATTATATGTAACCATTAAGATTTACAAGTAGTATAACATGAATAATTATTGGATATTAATACGATTAAATCCTCAAAATATATGTTAAGAGGTTCAAGATCAATGATGAGGTTAAAAAAATATTTAATTTAGAGGAAATTGTGGTTAATTTTGGTGTATCATTATTTATTTTTAGAATAATCCATATTGTATCATCAGTGTTATTATTGATAATTCGAATTAAATTTTATTATTCCATCATATGAATAATTATAAATTTGGGATATTATTTTACCCTGTGTTAACCATATGAATTTTGGTTAAAATTAATTGATTTTATGAATATTTATTTTCATCTAGTGGATTATGTGATCCATTATAAGGTGATTTTTGTTCCTCCAGAATAAAAAATGAACACCAAATACTCATCATTTAGAAGAAGGATAAGATTGATGTGGAAATTGATTAATGAATGAATATAAATATATCATGTAAGTATATCCTTATATTCATAGTGTATAAGGAAAATGAATTACTCAGAATTGGAAAAGGATCATGAAAACAAAATTCCTCTAATGATTATTTCTGATGAATTTATGGACTTCTCACACATTAAGGATTTATGGTTTCACGAGCATTAAAATTATCCCAACCAAGTTTTCTATAACTATATATTCCACAAGGATATTATTTTTCTCTTCTATTATTTTATTTTAACTTCCCACTAATGTTATCATATTTGGAAACCAGGTTTTTTGATATTCAATAAGACATTTTTATATCCCTTTCCATATTTTTAAGAGGTTGTTTTATTGAACCATTATCATGATGTTGGTTTTCTAAAATGGAATATTTAAATTTCAAATTCTTAACTAATGAGAATAAGTCCAAATTGAATGAATGAAATTTATTTAAGTGATATATTTTTACATCACGATATATGAAAATAACACTATATTTGATGGTGTATACAACATGAAATACTGCGCTTAAATTGACCATGAAATATTATCATTTAAATATGACCATTATAAAATGGACATTGAATTGCTGTGCATGAATAGGTTTAACCACATTTTAATATATATATAAATTTACCATTGAATAAAAATTGGTTCATAAATTATTAGAAAATAACTACTCAATTTTTAGTGAAGTCAATTTATTCTTCAAAATACTATTTCTTCAATAATGGGGTTTGTTTATTTTTAAGAGTGAATACTAAAATTAATTTCTAGAAATTTTATTAATTTTATTTTATAAAATTGTTATAAATTTTCTAACCATCATGTAAAAATTATCTTAGAGTTAATTTTTGGGATTTTGCTGTAAAAATTGATTTTACAGTGAATAGTGAAGAATATTAATTTTATTATTTCATGTATTTAAAATGATAAAATAATGTTTTAAAATATTTTGATGGTAAAATAACGTGTTTTATATTATTTATAATAAAATTATGTTCATTGGAATCAATTTTAATGTTTAAAGTTTTTATAAAAACATTTTTATACTTAAAAATGTATTTTTTAAAAAACATTGTTTGATTGTGTTTTTTATTTTTATCTTAAATTAATTTCTTCCAATTATAGAAATTTAATTTTTAAAAATGTATTAGATACTTCATTTAATGGGATCACAAATGTTTTAATATTACCCTTTGATTATTTTCCATTATCAATTTTAACTTTTTTAAATTTTTGACACCTCGGTAAAGGGGAAATGGTTAAAGTAGTGTTAAAATATTGAGAGATGGGATAAAAATCAATAAGAACATTCCTTTATACGATTTTATTGGTTTATTTAGTGCATTTAAAAATTATTTTCAAATATATGTCCACATAGTTCCATATGTCTTTGATTATGACTTTATATTGATTTAAAAATAGAATTAGTAGAAAATGACACTATCTTAACTTTAATAAAAAAATTATAATAATGATAAAAAAAGTAATGTTTGGTTATAAATGTTTATATAAAATATAAAATTACTTTTTTCATAATTAAATTTATATTTTTAATTTTTAGTGGTTAAAAAATTAACTTAAATGTTTATGTGACTCTGATATAGTATTTATTAAATAAAAACAAAAATAAATTAAATTTTATTAAAAACTCAGAATATACACTATTTTGACATAGTTAATGTGAACCATTAATTTTATATATAGATACTAAATCTTATAAATGTGAATCAATTATTTATTTAAATTAAATATTTTAATCATTTTATTTAACATCTAATTAAATGAATAGTTTCAAAAATGGAATTATTTATATTTCATGAAAAATAATAGTTTATTAAATATTTGAAAGAGAATATAAATAATTAAATAGGATAATAATGATAATATATTGTATAAATTATCATCCCATATCCATTTATGGGCCAATGGTTTCCTTATAAGTAAAATTCGAACCCTTTAAGTGTAAAAAGATATTAAAGTAGTTAATGTTTAAATAGACTTACTAAGGGGTTATACCAAATGATATAATCTAAAAAACCAAATAAAACCAAATAAAACCAACCAAATTCTACTGAATGATTATTTTTCGACAACATTATACATTATCCTAGAAATTGTTTCCAATTGGAAATATTTTTATTGATAATTAACTAATTATATTTTTAATCATTTATGAAATTCCAAAATTTTATGTCCTCTCCCTTATAAAAGGAATCTCGTTTTGTATTTTATTTTCACCACCTAAAGACACCTATCTCCAAAAGGAGTTGAAAATTTATATTTTAATAAAATTATCTATGTTCTATTGGTGTTGGGTTCCCAAAATACCGACCCTAGAGTCCTTAAGAGGAGATCTACAGAGTTCATTCAAGGAAGAGGTAATCATATTAACCGATCACTTGAATTTTTTTCCTGTTATTTTACCATAATTAAATATTTTTTATTTATTATAAATAATAAAATAAGTGTAATAAATATAATTAAATTTTATTATCATTCTAAAACCACCTTGATACACCCACTTTTTCATCAAACGGGATATGAATTCATCCCTCCACCATACATGCAGCTTAACTTCTTCACATAACAACACAACTCATTTTCATTGACATATTTTATGGATCAGTATTATTATGGGACTATTTTTTTATAATATAATTATTGAATAATTATTATTATGTAATAATAATATCATATATGCTTTGATATATTCAATTCCATTGGAAAACGATAATGTTTCTAATGCATACATGTGGACTAGCACTTATATGAAGCGATGTGATTTATTTTTCATTTTACATTTACATGTATGGTAATAAGGATGAATTTAATGACTAAATAAGAGATATGTTCTATAAAAATTATTTAATATTTATGAATTATTATTTAAGTTTCATTCTCTCCATCGATCCAAAATTGAAACCAACATTCTTGTGTACGTACTACAAACTATCTCCATGAATGGTTTAATTGTGTTTTCTATATATATTTTTTAATAAAAATACAATATATTTATATAACGAATGTGTATTATATTTATATCATTATTATCTTTCTTCAGATCATGGAACCATGAAAACTGTATAATGATCAATACTATCATACAAAAACATACATGAAAAATGATGCCATTATCACGATGAACATTTATTTTAATAAATAATTGTTAATAAATGAGTGATTGATGGATATAATTAAATAATATATTGTATTATAATTTTTAATATGGTTATATAATAAATATATAATTAAAATATATTTATTATGAAGTAGTTTCAAACACATTCAAAGGAATTCAGACCTAAGATATGGGATTTCATAACTAAATTTTAATTCATTGGGTTATACTACTGCTTCAATGACTATGTTATTACTTTATTATGTATGGAATGATAATTAATTTTATTATATATTATTTATATTTATTTTTTAATGGATTATATTTTTTATAAATAATCACTCCATTGATTAATTCATTCTTCAATGATACAATCTTTGTTAGGGTTCATAATCTCAAATTGTCTTCTTTAAGAAAATATTTATGTTATACACATACAATCATTTATGGTTTCTACATATTGAAACTCTAATATTTTAAATCAAGAATCTCTTTAGATTAATGGTATTTAATTTTCCATTTTATTTTATTTATTTCATGGGGGTTATGATTCAAAATTTACTAAAGTGGTAATGGTTTATTCCATAACCTCTGCATTATTTAGAATTGCTTATAATTAAGTCTCATTTGGAGTAAGTATCTGATTATTAAATCATAAGAAAAAATAAACTTTATTATCATATTTTTATTTATTAAAATTACCTATTTTAATTAACTTTTACTCTCTTTACGTACTCATGATATAAAAATAATGTTTTTATGGAAAACTGAATTTGTTTTTCTACTCGCTCGGGAATATTTTTCATCCTTTTCAGTATTTTCATTTAAATATTTAACAAATTATTTTACGTATCTAAAATAAATAATTAAATAAATAATTAATCATATTTTGTTTTTTATTTTTTTTACAAAAAATGAATCTTCTTATCATTTTAAATATGATTTATATTTTGAATTTTTACATAAGTGTGAAATGAATGTTTTTTTGACTTATACAACATGGATGGATATTTATTCCTCCATTAACACACAATTATATGAATATGAAATTAAAATTTAACATGAATGTTTTCAATGAAATTTTTTTATTGATATTTTGAAAAATTTAGATTATAAATATGAGACTTCAAAGTGAAAAGTGTATTTTACTCAAAACAAATCCCGTTATCTTTTAAACTATTTGTCATATATGTTAGAATTCATTGTTGAATCTAATTTTGTATGTATGATATACTCAATATATATAATCTAATGGTTTTTTATAAATTTTTTATGACCAATTTTACTTGAAAATGTATTGATATTATGTTTTCGGGTTATTACAATAAATACATTTAATGATTGTTAAAGATTATCGATCAAGTTATATTGATTATTTATATGATAAATGAATTTGAAATAATAAGTGATAGGTGGGGTATCATATTATATATATACTTATTTATTAGCAGGTATTATAATCAAAAATATTTTATCTAGTTAGATAAGGCCTTACCATTTTTTATATGGAATGGAATGAGGCATTGACAATATTTTTGGATGCCTTAGAGAAAGGCCTCAAAAGTATGTTTCAGATGTTCTAAATTATGTAATCAATCATTATGAAATTGGTTATTAATTTTTCATGTGATTATTTTAATAGTTTTGATTTATAATGATAAATTTATAGAACATGTGACTATTTATATAACATTATTTGATCATTATTTATTCTTTCCATATTATTGATTTCATATTAGCTTCGGTTGTAAGAATACCATTAATAAGGATCAAACCTCACCCTTATCTTATATTTCATTTTCCCAAAATGAGTGGAAGAGTATTATTATTGATATATATGGATATGATAAAGGGAATAATGGTTTTCTCAATGAAAATACTATCTTGTATATCATGTTTTCAAATGTAATGTGAAATTGAAGTATGTATCTAATTTTCCAAGAATACTCAACTATACAGCCCTTTGGGGTGTGATTGATTTTTTATAGTAAAAATTTAATATGTAAAAAATATATTTCTTCTATTGGGGTAGAGTTACATTATAATTATGTTCATTTATAGACATTTAAATGATACATAATTTTTAATTTTGTTATTTCTATAGAATTCGTTTCATGGTTCCAAGGTCGGATCACTTATGGATAATTAGTGATATTATAATAAAATGTGAATATAAATACAAAAGTGAAAGGAAATGGTATTAATATATTTATATAAATTTATTTTTTTCCAAATACCCATATTTTTACATAAATATGGAGGATTATTTTGGTAAAAATATTAACATTACATATTTAGTTAATTTTGGTGGTCTTACTGAACATCATGAAATTGTTTCATCTTATATAATATTAGATCCAAATATTCATTTAAAAATTTAAAAAATATATAATATAAGTATTGAATTAATTTTAAATTATTATATGTTAATTTTATTTCAATGATAGTGAAATTTGAAAACAACCAGTCATCATCCATGAAGGCTGTGAAAGGATGTTATATGGACAATGATTTCATTTTTTTAGAATAAAAGTAGCTGATGAAGGGGTTAATGGAATATATTCCATTATAAATATACTAGTCTATAATATACATGATACAATATTAATTATGTCGTGTTGTATGATTGAGTTGAGGATAAGGTATAAGATGAAATGAATTTGGAAGTGGTAAATTGAGAATATTACCTCTTAAATACCACATCTTTGAAATACACCATAGGGAATATATATTGGTTATTTTTGTCAGAATAAAATTATTAATTTATAGGGGAGAGGTTTTGGAAGGGAAATGGGATGAAATTTGGAAATATCCATGTATTTTAATATGCGAGGATAAGGGGAAGAGTTGTGTAGTATTTATTTGGGGAGGATAAGGGTATTTTTGAATATTATTTTCAAAATTTTATTATTTTTTCCAAATACTATCAATATTATATGTTCTTGTTACTATATACATTAAATGGTGAATGTTATTATGAAATAATTCATTCATTCATCATCTATAACATGAAAATTAATATATTTATCTTACAATGTTATATTCCATATTTCACCCTACTTCACTATTCACTAGAATTTCAAATATTTTAGTAAAATACAAAAAAATTCAACCTAACCATTTTTTGATTTATATATTCCATAAAATAAATCCCTACTATGAAAATAATTTTCTAAATAAGATAAATATAATTTTTTAAATAAAATCTATATTTATTTGAAAAATTTAAATTTTAATATTAGAATCAATTTTCCAACCCTTTGAAAAATCACTTAAGGTGTCATAAAATTAACTTATCATTACAAGACAAAATAATACTAATTTTTAAATCAATTTTATGAAAATATAATTTCTATTAAATCATTATATATATTATAAAAATTAAAATAATTTATATTTGTTTCCAAAAGACTAATATTTATTTTTTCCCTTTTAAAAAATTTATTTACTTGTATCATGATATTAATATTAGAAATTTTCTTTATATAATATACATAAATATTTTTTTATAGTTTCATAGGTTAATACTATATTCTAATTGTAAGTATATTGTTCCTAACTGCATGATTATTATTTCAGTGGTTATGTTACTATTATAATGGACATATTAAAATTGAAAGAATATTATTTGTAATGATCATATAGATAAACTAATTTATAAAAACTTCTAATATTTTTATTCATTTCTCATTCAACATAATTTTATATAATGGTTATATATATTTTAATTTTCAAAATTAATATTGTTTTAAAAAAATTATAATTTATTGTTATAGTATTGTTCATTAGTGAGATTATTTTGGGGGATTGAGAAGGTTTAAATTTTCATATTCTTATATTCATATTTTACATTTCTTGTCACATTTTAATAATATTAATATATATAGCCAAATTTTATCTCAAAATTTATTATTCAAATTATAATAACAAAATTTTGTTGGATTTACCATGTGATCCATGAGCCTTACTAAATAAGACATATTAGAATAATTGAAAGCCAAATTCCTTTAATAGAATTATGGGTCCCCACATTCTTCCCCAATAATAAAATATCACCCTCAAATTTTGATTTTACATACTAAAGTTAATAAGATTTATGGTACTTATTCATCAAGGATTATTTTTCCCCATGTTTCCTCTTCATACTTAGATTTTCTATAATAATTTTACAATTTGAGTTATTTTATTATGTGGAACACTATCTTTATTGTATATGATTTTCACCAGGTGATTCTCATAATAGATATCATTTTCATGCTATATCACCCATGTATGAAGTACACATGATGGTTCTATTTGTACTTCCTCAATATTGATAAATGGAATACATCACATACTTCAGAAAGGGATGGTGAGAGTATATGTAGATAGGCTATATATCTATTTTGACCGAGATTCTCAAATGGTTTAATGTAACACGGTCTTAGCTTACAATAAATCTGAAATATCACAAGTCTCTTACATTAATATATGTGTATGAACACTTTATCTCCAAACCTTCAACTCCAAGTCTTGTAGAATATTATCATCACAACACTTCTGTTGACTTTGATCAAAACTAATGTGTTAATAAATTATCCTGAAATTTTATAACATTTACTCCACCTTTTCAAGTACCAGTATCATGAATTCGAAAAATTTATCCCAGAACACATGGTTTCTGTATCTCTTCCCATAAGGGGATTCATAATGGGATCAAATTAAGTCTCATATCTTGATCTGATACAATCAATAATGGCGTTCCGGGTAGGCTCAAATGCTTCTCTGATTTATAACCTTTCAATTTTATCATGTTATGTGTGATATAAAATTTCAATGAAATAAAATTTATTATTATGAAAATCCACAAAAACCAATATATAATTATTTCCACTTTGTAACCCCCAAAGATAATAAAATAAAAAATTTATTTGTTAGCCTAATGCATAGAAAACACTGAGTTTATATTGAATTACATGAAAAAATTATTCATATAGTGCTACATGAAACACCTAGTTTATATTAAATTCATCATAACCTTGATATTTTTATATTTGGTATCATATTCATAATGCAACCCCTATCATAAAAGACTAATTATATATATTACTGTTATAACCTAGCTATTAAATTTTTGTGAATAAAAAATACTAAATACATTATGAAATATATAAATATATATAAATATATATATATGTATTATTAAATATAAATTATTGATAAATGTTTAGAAAATAATAAATAAGTTTTTAGTAATGTGATTTTATTCTTTAAAAAATATTTTTTCATTAAAAAATGATTTCAATTATTTTCATGGAAAATTTATTATAATAAATTTCTATAACTTTTGATAAATTTTTTTATAATTTGAACATAATTTTTTTAATAATAATATCAAAACATACTTTGGGAGAAATTTTGGGACTTTTCAGAATATATTTATTTTTCAGTGAATAGTAAAAAATAAAGATATTTGTCAAAAGTCTTGTATTTTTAAATAAATTAAGTAAATTAAAAGTACCAACATGTTATGAATATTTTTTCATGAAATATTCATTTTATTTAGTTATATTATTCCACTTAATTAATTATAAATTAACTTTATATTGTTCTCAGTACTTGTATTTAGGTTTGAGGACAAGTTTTCCAAATCCTGTTTTAAATTGAAAAGTGTTTCTCCTTTGTTATTAATTAAAATAAAACAAAATGGGAATTTTTTAAATTAAAATTAAATTTTAATGATTAGTATATATTGTTTCATTTTATATAAATTATTATTAATAGTCATATATTTATTATAGATACATATTTTTCTCAAAAAACACTCTTCCAAAAATCCTTCTCTATCGCCGCTTCTGCCAAATTAATATTAAATTAAATTATACATGTGAGTTGAATTTTTTCAAGTGGATTCCATATCATAAATAAAAATAATTTTTGTGATGATAAAAATAATATTTTACAATAATTATTCATGAAAGCTAGTTAAATTTAATTACGTTGATTATGATAAAAACACTTTTATATATTGGTTAGACATCGAATATAAACTGTCAAAATGATGAAATACATGTAAAAAACAAATTTTATGTGTATATTATTACCTTAACCATTAAAGTATCAATAATGGCTGATTGATCATGTATGGTGACATGAAAAAAACATGGGTTGAATTCACTCTTTCAAAAAAATTGTAAGTGTGTTGGTCACCTCACTTATAAAATGCCCCACCTCTACTAGACTATTAACACCATAAAACCAATTTTATTATACTAATAACTATCAAAATAAATTATAATATTCCCTCCTGTCATCCATAAAGAATTAATATTTCCAGAAATATATAGGCCCTAATTTTTATTACCTAACTAGTACACCATTTTATAGATAAAAAACTTAAACGTGCTAGAAAATCAGGATCAAATGGTTTAATATCATGGTAAAATTACCACCATACATAAATTTTAAATAATAAAGAAATAAAAATTATTTATTTATTTAATATAAATCTTCTTATTGTCCCTCATTTTCTATTAAGTATAAGTAATCACCTGAGGATATACATCAACGAAAGGAGTGAGTTAAAAGGTGGGTAAGAGGACGGATAAGAAAATTGACCAATATAAAATGTTGTGACAATAATTATCATGAGTGTAATAATTATATAAACTCATGGAATGTGTAAATGCATAAAAATGACACATCATGTTTTAATGGTCAACTGCCATGAAATTTTGTTAATAAATCTATAATCACGTTCACACATATTAAATTTTTTCTCAGGAGTTATATCACATTTAAAAATGAATTGGAGGGCTATATAATTCTTGTTCCACTTGTCACATAATAACACATACATGAGATATCTAATTTGAGGCTCAACTTTCACATCATAACAATTATATTATCATTCATTCCGTATAGAACATATATCAATCTTGGTCATAAAATAACCCATGGGAAGGAATGTGTTTCATTTCATCAATAATAAATTCACAAATAAGCATTGGGAGACACAAATGAAATATTAAATAACATAATTGGTATAAGAATAAAAAATATTTAGTGAAAAAGAATAAATCTCATGAGAATTAAAAGATGTATTTTTGGAAACAAGAGTTCTTTTGTAAAAATATTTTCATTTTTAAAAAGACTAGAATTGAAACATATATATACTATAAAATAAAGATAAGGAAAAAAATGAAATTTAAGTATAATAAATGAAATAACCATATTGAAAATCTAGTGATAGAGGGAAAACCTATGGCAATGAAATTTGGCCCGAGAATTCCCTTACCTCATGTCAGAATTCATTATTCTCTATAATAACATAGATAATAAAATTAAATTCCTTAATTACAAAACCCAAAACCTCTTAACCTATATTTGATTTATTATAACTATATTTATATAAGGCCCCAGCCTTAAACATTACTTAATCTTGAGTTATTACAAGAATACACATTGAGGATCTTTTCAGGTTTAGAGTTTTAGAGAATTAGATCATAAATAATGCGTTACATTCCACATTTAAACACGGTGGTAACATAAAAGATAGTATTCATTTTCTCCCATAAAGGAAACATATTTAAAATAAAACATCGATTCTTTATTGACACTTCCTCGACAATATCATTACATCATGTAATTTTCCCTTTACCTATGAAAAACATTTCAAAAACTTGGGATGAGCATAAAAACATCAGTAAGAGATATAAAAATATAGGAAGAAAACATTAGTCCATGTATACATAAAAATCAACGAAATCATTCTTTACTCATAAGACATAATCACTTCAACATACCTCATGAAACCATAAGATTTATGAATAACTCATATAAATCATAATACATAAAGGTAACTTGAGGCATTCATAACATTATTATGTAGGGAGTAACCCTCATGGTTACGTTTGGAATACCCATCACAGTATATTCCCTAAATCTCTTTGGAGAAACCTTAGTGTTTAACTCCTTCGTGTTACCCAATTCATTGGAGAGCTATCTCGGGCTCTCCCGCCCTTAGTTTATCATGAAACCACCCGATTTCATAAACATTGCCCAAGAACCATAACATAATCATATCACATAAAACATGCATAAAGGAAACATAACATTTACACATTTTAATCACAAGATATCAATACAACACATTGATATAATCAAAAAATTATAAAAACCATTTTCAATACCAAAATACATAAAAGAGTATATGGTATTTATTTTCCTTTTAAAAACATTACTGCTTGTTAAGGAATCCAATGATCAAATAATACTTGCGGCGGCGGAAAGGTCATTATCATCACGTATGTTAAAAAGAAACATAGTTTTTGTCATTTAGTGAAATTCTTCATAGAGAAAGTATTCCTTTTGAATAAAATTAAAAGTCAAAGGGGTTTATATACCATATAAAAGAAAGTTGTGTATAAAACAAAATATACCTCAATGAAAGGAGATTGAGACCAAGTCACGTACAAAGATGGTATCCTTAGATTAAGGATAAATCAACTACATAATTTATGTGTGAAAAATATAAATATACCCAATATAAGTGCATATTAAGTGTAAAAAAATCGGATTCATTCACACATATCCATAGAATGACATATTCAAGGAGTACAAGTTTAACCCAAAGGATTTAAATTGAGTTAAGAAGTTCTCTTGCAAGAATTTGACAGCCTAACGACGTCACTTTAAAATTAAGAAATTGAGTTGATGAGAGAGAAAATGGTATCTAATCACTTGGACATAAAATTTAAATGAATAAAGATATAGAAGAACATATCCCAAAATAATATGTAAATTAAAAGACATAACAAAAGAAGTCTTTTAAAAAGAGGAGGGTGAAAGGTTCCCTTACCGATTTGGGTAAATTTGGAAACGTACACCCCATGAAGGAAGAGTAATACAATGAAGATATAATTACCCATAAATTAAATTATATTACAGAAAGAATAAAATCATGGGCAGTACATACACCACACAAAAGGAAGTAGTGTCAAATGTAGAATGAATCTCACGGGAACATAAAGTGAGATAAAAACCCCTTACCTCGTTGTGATCAATAGAGTCGTATGACCAAAAGATAATATACACCAATTGAATCACATAATAACATGATTATAAATAGAATCATGATAATATATATTAAATGGAAGTACAAAATACACCACATGAAATAAATAAGTGGCAAACAACGGAAATCTCACACAATTAAAAGCGAGATAAGAAATCCCCTTACGAAAATTCAGGAGCCTAACGATGCCACATAATACTTCCAAAAATGGATTGATGAGATCAAATTTGGTCTCCCATAATATTAACATAAAAATTACAGTATGAGGAATATAAAAGAGCATACCTCAATATAATAAAGAGGATCTTATAAGAAGTGACAGAAAAGAGAGTAATTAAAAAGAAAGAGAAAGGTATGATCCCTTACCTCAAGTCCGACTTGTCTTGTTTGTTTCTTTATATTCCTGAATAATAAACTTTTTTTAAATTTATAATTTCCTAAGTAAATCCTTTAATTTTTATTATTGAATTCATATCACATATTATAATGTTATAATAATTTGTTAATTATGTGAGTTCATATCAGACATTTTTGTCGATGTTCGGTAAATGAGTCAAAAATGAACTTGTTTTAAAAGAATTGTCAATGTAGTTATAAGTACATCATCTCCAGAATAGTATTAATGATTTAAATATCATATATATCCAGTATATATTCATTTTATACTATTCCATAACATTTTGAGATAAAAAATGTAATACACCGTTCATGGAGACGGTAGGCCGTACGTACGCATGAACGCTACTTTAATTTCTTTGTAATATTAATGGAATTAAAACTAAATGAGATATATATATATTATAATTCCAGAATTATATTCATCATTTAGATGTAATATATTCCATATATATCCATTATATATATATATGTACTTATAATTGTACATAAAAATTGGAGATAAGAAATGAAATGCACCGTTCATGGAGACGGTAAGCCGTACATACGCATGAACGCTACTTTCATTTCTATTTCATAATTTAATGGAATGAAAAAATAATGATAAATAACTATATAATAATTATAGTATAATAATATATATAATATCAATAACTCCATCCTTTATATATCCCACATATGAAATTAACAATTCAAATCACATTGAGGGGGAAGTAGTCCGCACTTCCTAAAATGAAATTATCGCGTTTACCCATTATGGAAACCATAAAGGTATGGAATAAATAAAAAATACAGAACTATAAGGAAGAAATAAAAATAATATATATCATATATAAAAATAGTGACATCTTAATGTCCACCATGAGAGGTGGTAGGAGAAGATTGAACAATCATCGTTTCGTGAGGCAGTAATTCACCATCCACGGAAACAATATGTTCTTTAACAATTAGACGGAGGAGTGTGTAAGTGTAGCTATAAAAATTCTCATAAAAACATTTTAGTATATTTAAGATAATTTAATTGTTACAAAATAAAGGAATAAAAATAGTTTACAGGGTTGGAGAAGCAAAATAAAATAAAAGAACATAAGAGAAGACATTACCTTTAAATCGGGTAACTCCTCTTGGTTAGAACCAAAAGGGTTTCTTGAAGAGCTTTATGCCTAAGTTAAGGATTCTAGGATTAAGGGAGGGATATTGGGAGCTTATTTGAGTAGTTTATGGATGTGAAAAAGGGCTTGAGAAGTGTGAGAGATTGGTAGGAAGTGGGGTCTTTTTGTAAGGGAGAGGAGGGTCTCTTTTGGAAATCTTGAAACTATTATTTTATTATAAAATGAAATTCGGTTTCTAAAGCTCCAAAAATAATTAAAGTCGATGATAATGTGTACCATGTTAGAAATAAAATCATCCAATAGTTTTTGGACAAGTTTTGGATATTGTTTTAAACTTTATCTTCTTATTTATTTAATTTATTCATCAATGACGTAAACACGACATCATCATTGTGTCATAAATAAATTTATTTATTTGATGTCGAAAAATTATAAAAAAATAACCATGTTTTAGGAAATATTTTTATCTTTCTAATTAATATTTATAGTCTAAAAGATAACTTGTATTACCCTCTTTTAAAAATTGTTTTAGTAAAACATTACATGTTTGCGACATTTTTATTTTTACTTTAAATAAAAGGTATTAATGTCATTATCTTACCCTAGTGGCTCCATGGGGTCCCAAAAATTGACCCATGGATTTTCTTGGTCGACCATGACTCATCCAATAAGGTCAGGACATGTGTCATGATATTTTTATATTTTTATAATATAATTTTTACCTTGAATTACCATAATTATCTTTAATCGCGGTTAACAAAACTCAAAAGTTACTATTCACCAAAATTATTTTCATCCCATTGAACCACATTTTACTTACTAATTACAACCATGTATGTCAGATTTTTTAAATTCAATTAATAGTAGCGGTAAAGTTTCGTTTAACGAAAAATTCAGTTTTTTTAACTACCACTTAGAGGTTTCACTATTCATCAAAAAATAAAGTTTTTCAGAAAAATAACAAAAATTCACCCAAAGATATATTTGATATTCTGAATTAAAAAATTATGTCCATTTTACCAAATTCATAACATAGAAGTTGCATTAATTAATTTTATAATTAATTCCCACTGTCAAAACAAATAGCGTGTTTTTAAGAAACAATATCTTTCAAAAGAGTGACACTTGTTTATGTCCAATTTTAAAGTGAAATTAATTCCATTGACCACCATTGGATTAAATGAATAAAATATATTTTAATTAAACATTGAAACCAATTAAAAAGATAATCTAACCATATAAATAAATTAGACTAAAAGGAGGGTTTGAATTAAAATACAATATTTTTCACTATTCATTAAAAAAATGAACTTTATCAGAAAAATATCAAAAACATACACAAAGTAAATTTTGATGTCTTGATTCTAAAGAAAGATTTTATTTTTTCAAATATAACATATAAAAGTGACAATAAGTAGATTTAAGAAAGGGTTCTCCATCAAAAGGCGGTTAATCGACCTTTTAAAGAACATTAGAATATTTATGCTTAAAATTGGATTCATTCGCATTTTAAGCCTCTATAATTTATTGGATAAATGTAAAAATATTTAATAAATATATATAATCATTATTTTGTTAGTTCTGTTTATTCCTGCTATTACAACGACTAGGCGTTATCTACCATTTTAAATAATATTATTATATTATTAGTGTGCAACGTAAGATTTCAAAGAAACTCGTTGTTGCGTATTAGGTTTGCCATTAAACATAGCATCCTATTTAAAGTAAAATTAATATTTAATTCCCAAATATTAATGAATATGAAAATTTAATAGTCTTTATTTACCTAGGATGTTACATCCTTCCCCCCTTTTGGGAATTGCGTCCTCAAAATTTTAAAATTGGGCTCGTAAACCTCATTGAAACCCCACATCCAAAAAAGAGTCAATAAAACCATCACTTTAAAAGAAAGTAAGAGAAGTACAAAAATCACCTGTGATAACCTATACTAGGATTCCATGTAAACATAGATATATAGGAGAAAACAAACCATCAAGTTCTGATGGAGAGCGATAGAAAACATGTTTAGGAGAAAGTTAACCACCAGAAAAATCACAAACTTGTGATGGGTTAAATAGTATTTGATTCCCCGGTAGGAAAAGTTAACAGACAATGTTTTTGTTACTTTCCATTGAGAAATTTATTTATGAGCATAACTAAAACATAATTAAACCTATTTATTTGTCATGTAGACTTTCATCTCTTACTAGATTTCTAATACAAACTCATATTTTCTCCAAAAGATGAGTATTTAGGAAGACTTGTTCACATTAAGAGTGCTATAATCAACTTCTTGAGAATCACCTAATCCACAAAAGGGAACTATATATTTTCCATGTCTTTATACCTTAACCAATACCAAAAAGGTTAGTACAAGATCAGATAATACCCAAAAGGACAATCTTTTACATAAAGAAAAAATACTCTTAATCTCCAAAAATTTGTCAAACAATACCCAAAGTTCAACAAAGACCATTTAATAAATAGCTACCCATAAAATTAATCAATGTGATCCAAACTAATATTGAAACCCAAATCTCTGAAGGATTTAATCACATAGTATTCCAAGGTAAATCTTAACATTTATCTCCAAATAACATCATTTAAGCTTCAAGTATCATATTGAAAAGTAAATAACCTAATCACATATCCTCCATGATAGGTAAATCATTTTCATAGATAACCCAAAATCATATAAGTCCATAATAAAAACACAGATTCTTCCAAAATAAAATTCCCCTGTTTCTCCTCAATTGAATTCTCAAAGTATTATATTTTCTATAGGGATATATTATTTCCACGAAATAAGTAACATATTCCAAAATAACCTTTATTACTTAATCACCAAATCATTTTCCTACAATAAGTATATTCATTTGATAAAACATAAGTTCCCAAAATCAACTTCTTCTTGATACATAAAATCATTTAACTAAAAATAATAAGTCCTACTAACCAGGGACTTCACGTAGGATAGTGGTAGGTGATGCGCCCTTGTCTCCCTTCAGTTGTGGGTTCAATTCCTATGGCCTTGTCGGACGCGACGGGTTGTCACCCATCTTATGGGATGTCCTTTTTATAAAACTCAAAAATAACCCTAACATGTTTTGATCTCAATGGTTTCCTTATACCTCTCATTTTCATTCCAATTCATTATGATCTCAACATCTTAATTATTGAAGTCTTATATATAATGTCCTTTTTTTCACCACCATATGAAAAAATAAGGCGATCCCCATGATGAAAAAATTATACCTTGATCATGGTGTCTATTTGGTTTCATCTTCATCTTGTTCACGTAGGTAGAAGGTCCATGCATTGAAAAAATGATTTAGGTATCCTTCAAAATCATTTGATTCCTTCATCCAAATACACATTGTACAACTTGGGTCATATGGGTGTTCACAGAAACATAGTTTTAGAAAATAATCATGTAAGACATAAAATTTCAAAACATCTGATAAAACATGGTTTTTATAAAACAGTAGGACCAAATTTGAGTTGAAACTTTCAATCAATGGTCCTTTTAAAATACCATAATCATGTGCTGAGAGAATATATTTTAATATCAAATATAAATAGGTTGCGCAAGGGTCTCCTTCTTCAGCACCATTTTCAAAATCATAATATGCTTCAAAATCTTGTGATAAGGTAAAATATTTGAAAATTACTTGATAATATTTTCCTTTCTTGAAAATATGAGAATATTATGAATATAGGATTTTATTAAATACAACCCATGATCCACAATGATATCGAGGTATATTGGAGGTGTTTAATATCACAAATAACTGCTTGCATGTGAGTTGTATTCTAGAAAAAGTTTCACAATCATCTGAACATGACTTTGAAATAATTATTGCAATCATATCATCAGGAAGAGATATGAATATCGTTTGAGATCCTCCCCCTTCCATTTGTAACAAAATTTCCTTGATATGAAAAAGTTATAAAATAAGGATTTAAGTAAAATAATTAACATTGGGAGTAATCATGTGTTTAACAAAAAACCCTAATCCCTAATGTTTTCTAAACCGACCTCTGATACCAACTCTAAGGCCCCAGCCTTAAAAATTTCTTAATCTTGATTTATTACAAGAATACACATTGAGGATATTTTCTGGTTTAGATTTTTAGAGAATTAGATCATAAATCATGCATTACATTCCACATTTAAACAAGGTGGTTACATAAAAGACAGTATTCATTTCCTCCCATCAAGGAAACATATTTAAAATAAAACATGGATTCTTTATTTACACTTCCTCGAAACTATCATCACATCATGTACTTTTACCTTAAACTATGAAAAACATTTCAAAAACTTGGGATGAGCATAAAAATCTCACTAAGAGATATAAAAATATGGGAAGAAAACATTAGTCCATGTATACATAAAAATTAATGAAATCATTATTTACTCATAAAACATAATCACTTTAACATACCTCATGAAATCATAAGATTTATGAATAAATCATAGAAATAATAGGACATAAAGGTAACTTGAGGCATTTGTAACATTCTTACATAGGGATCAGCCCTCATGGTTACGTTTGGAATACCCATCACAGTATATTCCCTAAATCTCTTCGGAGAAACCTTAGTGTTTAACTCCTTCACGTTACCCAATGAATTGGAGAGCTATCTCGGGCTCACCCACCCTTTGTTTATCAAGGAACCACCCGATTTCATAAAAATTTCCCACGAACCATAACATAATCGTATCTCATAAAACATGCATAAAGGACACATAACATTTCCACATTTTAATCACAAGATATCAATACCACACATTTATATAATCAAAAAATTATAAAAACCATTTTCAATACCAAAATACATAAAATAGTATATGGTATTTATTTTCCTTTTAAAAACATTACGACTTGTTAAGGAAGCCAAAGATCAAATAATACTCGCGGTGGTGGAAAGGTTATTGTCACAACGTACATTAAAAAGAAACATACTTTTTATCATTTAGTAAAATGCTACATAAAGAAAATATTCCCTTTGAATAAAATTAAAAGTCAAAGTGTTTTATAAACCATATAAAAGAAATTTGTGTATAAAACAAAATATACCTCAATGAAAGGATATTGAGACGAAGTCCCGTACAAAGACGGTATCCTTATATTAAGGATAAATCAACTACATAATTTATGTGTGAAAAATATAAATATACCCAATATAAGTGGATATTATGTGTAAAACAATCATAGTCATTCACACATATTCATAGAATGACATATTCAAGGAGTACAAGTTTAACCCAAATGATTGAAATTGAGTTAAGATGTTCCCTCGCAATAATTCGATAGCATAATGGCGTCACTTTAAAATTTTTAAAATGAGTTTATGAGAGAGAAAATGGTATCTCATCACTTGGACATAAAATTTACATAAATAAGGATATATAATAACATATCCTAAAATAATATGTAAATTAAAATACATAATAAAATAAGTCTTTTAAAAAGAGGAGGGTGAAAGGTTCCCTTACCGATTTGGGTAACATTCGAAACGTACACCCCATGAAAGAAGGGTCATACAATGAAGATGTAATTACCCATAAATTAAATTATATTACACAAAGAATACAATCATGGGATGTAAATACAACACCCAAAAGGAAATAGTGGAAAATGTAGCATGAATCTCACGGGAATAAAAAGTGAGATAAAAACCCCTTACCTCGTTGTGATCAATCGAGTCGTATGACCAAAAGATAATATACACCAATTGAATCACACAATACCATGAATATAAATATAATCATGATAATATATATGAAATTGATGTAAACAATACACCACATGCAATAAATAAGTGGCAAACAATGGAAATCTCATATAATTAAAAGTGAGATAAGAAATCCCCTTACGAAAATTCAGCATCCTAACGACGCCACTTAAAACATCCAAAAATGTATTGATGAGATCAAATATGGTCTATCATAATATGAACATAAAAATTAAAGTATGATTTATATAAAAGAACATCCCCCAACATAAGAAAGAGGAGTTTAGAATAAGTGACATAAAAGAGAGTACTTAAAAAGAAATAGAAAGGTAGGATCCCTTACCTCAAGTCCGACTTGTGTTGTTCGTTTCTTTATATTCCTGAATAATAAACTTTGGTCAATTTATAATTTCTTAAGGAAATACTTTAAATTTTATTATTCAATTCATATCACCTATTATAATGTTATAATAATTATTTAATTATGTGAGTTCATATCAGAAGTTGTTGTCGATGTTCGGTACATGAGTCAAAAATGAACTTGTTTTAAAAGAATTGTCCATGTAGTTATAAGTAAATCATCTCCAGAATAATATTAATTATTTAAATATCATATATATCCAGTATATATTCATTCTATGCTTTTCAATAACATTTGGAGATAAAAAATGAAATGCACCGTTCATAGAGACGGTAGGCCGTACGTACGCATGAACGGTACTTTCATTTCTTTGTCATATTAATGGAATTAAAACTAAATGAGAGATATATATATTATAATTCCAGAATTATATTCATCATTTAGATTTAATATATGTCATATATATCCATTATATATATGTACTTATAATAGTACATAACATTTGGAGATAAGAAATGAAATGCACCGTTCATGGAGAGGGTAAGCCGTACGTATGCATGAACGCTACTTTCATTTCTATTTCATACTTTAATGGAATGAAAACATAATTATACATAGTTATATCATAATTAAAGTATAATATAATATATAATATCATTAACTACATCCTTTATATATCCTACATATGGCATTAAGGATTCAAATCACTTTGAGGGGGCGGTAGTCCGCACTTCCTAAAATGAAATTATCGTGTTTACCCATTATGGAAACCATAAAGTTATGACATAAATAAAACATAAATAAGCATAAGTAAAACATAAAAATAATATATATCATATATAAATACAGTGACATATTAATGGACACCATGAGAGGAGGTAGGAGAAGATAGAACAATCATCCTTTTGTGAGGTAGTAATTCACCATCCACGGAAACAACATGTTCTTTAACAATTAGACGGAGGTGTGTGTAAGTGTAACTCGAAAACATCACATAAAAAAAATTCTAGTATATTTAAGATACTGTTTTTGTTACAAAATAAATTAATAAAAAGTGTTTAGGGTGTTGTAGAAGCAAAATAAAACAAAAGAACCTAAGAGAAGACATTACCTTTAAATCGGGTAACTCCTCTTGGTTTGAACCAAAAGGGTTTCTTGAAGAGCTTTCTGCCTAAGGTAAGGCTTCTAGGATGAAAGGAGGAATATTGGGAGATTATTTTAGTAGAGTTTGGACGAGATAAAGGGCTTGAAAAGTGTGAGGGATTGGTAGGAACTGGGGTCTTTTTGTAAGGGAGAGGAGGGTCTCTTTTGGAAATCATGAAACTATTATTTTATTATAAAATGACATTCGGTTTATAAAGCTCCAAAAATAATTACAGTATATGATAAGGTGGCCCATGTTCGAAAAAAAATCATCCAATAGGTATTGGACAAGTTTTGGATATTGTTTTAAACTTTATCGGCTTATTTATTTAATTTATTCATTAATGACGTAAACACTGCATCATCATTGTGTCATAAATAAATTTATTTATTTGATATCTAAAAATTATAAAACAATTACCATGTTGTAGGAAATATTTTTATCTTTATAATTAATATCTATAGTTGAAAAGATAACTTGTATTACCCTCTTGTAAATATTGTTTTAGTAAAACATTACATGTTTGTGACTTTTTTATTTTTACTTTAAATAAAAGGTATTAATGTCATTATCTTACCCAAGAGGTTCCATGGGGTCCCATAAACTTACCCATGGATTTTATTGGTCATCCATGACTCATAAAATAAGGGTAGGACATGTGTCTTAATATTTTAAAAATTTATAATATCATTTTTACCTTAAATTACATTAATTAACTTTAATCGCGGTTAACAAAACTCAAAAGTTACTATTCACCAAAAATTATTTTCATCCCATTGAACCAAATTTTACTTAATAATGAAAACCATGTATTTAGGATTTTTTAAATTCAATTCATAGAAGCGGTAAAGTTTCGTTTAACGAAAAATTCAGTTTTTTTAACTACCACTTAGAGGTTTCACTATTCATAAATAAATGAAGTTTTTCAGAAAAATACCAAAAATTCACCCTAAGATATATTTTATATTACAAATTAAAAAATGATTTCAATTTTACCAAATTCATAACATAGAAGTTTCATTAATTAATTTTATAATTAATTCCCACTGTGAAAATAAATAGCGTGTTTTTAAAAAACAATATCTATCAAAAGATTGACACTTGTTTATGTCCAATTTCAAAGTGAAATTAATTCCAATGAACACCATTGGATTAAATGGTAAAAATATATTTTAATTACACTTTAAAACCAATTAATATGATAATCTTACCATATAAATAAATTAGACTAAAAGGAGGTTTTGAATTAAAATACAACATCTTTAACTATTTATTAAAAAAATGAACTTTATCAGAAAAATACCAAAAACATACACAAAGTAAATTTTGATGTCTTGATTCTAAAGAAGGATTTTATTATTTCAAATATTAAATATAACAGTGACAATAAGTAGATTTAAAAAAGGGTTCTCTATCAAAAGGCAGTTAATCGACCTTTTAAAGAACATTAGAATATTTATGCTTAAAATTGGATTCATTCTCATTTTAAGCCTCTATAATTTATTGGATAAATGTAAAAATATTTAATAAACATATATAATAATTTTTTAGTTAGTTCTGTTCATTCCCGCTATTAAAATGTCTAGACATTATCTACCATTCAAAATATTATTATTATATTATTAGTGAGAAACGTAAGATTTCAAAGAAACTCGTTGTTGCGTATTGGGTATGCCATCGAACATATCATCCTCCTTAAATTAAAATTAATATTTAAGTCACAAATATTAATAAATATGAAAATTTAATATTCTTTATTTACCTGGGATGTTACAATTTAGTTCATTTATGGAAATTATTAGTTGTTATAGAGTTCAATTTCATTGTTTGGGAGTGTTCATTTTCTTGGTTTTCATGATAGGTTCATTTTTATTCACGTATGGGAAATCATTTAAAATGAGACTAATTCTCCATAATTGAACCTATATTTCATTAATGAACTTATATAAGATTAAATAATGATATATATCATTTGTTTTTATATTATGGGGATGAATCATTAGATAAAACATTAATGGTGATTGCTTAGATCAATTTGGCGGTTTTTTGATCATCATGAACTAGATTTATAGTATCATTTATTATTCTATATATATGTTAGTTATAGAACAATAAAAAGGTAAAAACATAAAATTTAAAATATTTTCCAATCATTAATTTTTGTATCATACTTGACGGCAATAAGGGAAAATTAAAAACCTATCATTTATGAAGGTGATAAATCAATACCTCATAGAAAATGCTTTAATTTGAATAATAAAATGGAGAGCAGAAGTGTTTTGATGATGGTTCATCCACTAAAATAAAAAAATACCATATATAAAATATAATATAGTTACCATTAACCTTTTATAAGTGGATGTGAGTAGAAAATAAGAAAATAAAAGAAATTGAAAGGAAATTAAATAGAAAAAAGAAAGAGGACTTTACCACTAAAATTTTTCTCCTTGAGAACCTCCTCAGTAAATTTGGTTTGTTATTTTATTGCGACCAAAGACACATGTATATATTTAATATTCTAGGTAAGTTTATTTGGAAACTTTTTAAAATATTCATGGATTTAGATGTGTGAGGAGTAGTGGTGGTGATGGGTGGTATTTATAGGAGAGGAATGAGGTGTTTTATAATTATCTTATTCATTTTGGTTATTATTTTTGCCAAATAATATGAATACTTTGATCCTTATCAATATTAATATTAAAATAATTAATTATTGTTTCATTTTATGGGCTTACTGATTAGAAAATAAAAACACATATTTTGATTACATTTTAAGGGTATTAAATGTTTATTTTTGATCTTATGGGCCTGAGTTAGTGGATTTTAATTTTGAACATCCATTCTCTTCATTTGTGCACTCCATGCCTAATATGCACCAATTTAGGCCCAATGTTTCATCTGATTTAAAAGAAAGTAATTATTCATATTTTAATTTGATATTTTTGGAAATGGATATAAACATAAATATGAACATTTTTCATTCAGGGATCAATGGAGGATTCATAAAGGATGATGAGGATTTTTGGCGAAGAAAAGAAACAATTCTGGAGAAGGCAGATTGGATATCATCCCATTGATCGGACTGTGGGGACCAAAATACATGCCCAATGAAGCCAAAACATTATAGGAGACTAGAAGAAATATATGGGAACAAATCATTATTCTGGAGATAGTGCTAATTAGTCCTCAATGGTGGTGATTAAGGCGTCCCATGTTGAAAATTTAATTTTGGGCCAGATTCTATGGCCCAGAAAAATATCCCTCTATTTCAAATCATATCTCCCGAACCACAAAGTATTTTGGGCTTACATTTTACAGACTGTTAGGGGAAATCCGAGGATTCATTTACGTTATCTAGGGCCAAATCACATTCGGCCTTCTAGAAGGTCCTTTAGGCGCGTACTTCTGGTGGATTCAAGCTGGCTGCAACTTCGAAGCAAGAAGTGGAAAAGTCTCTCATCATTAATGTTCCACCCACCATTCCCCAACATAATTAATTAAAGGCACATGAGATGTTGGGGGATCGGCCAAGGATTCATTTTTTTCCTATTTAAGGCAGTAGTGGTGGTGGATTTAGGGATCTTGGTTCTTTCTTTTCATTGTAATGTTATTATGCCAATTTGCCTTTGTAATGTTCTTCCCTCTCATGTAAGTTGTTCGAATCACCTTAGTCTTCAATAAAAGTTCTTCTTCTTCTCTTATTCTTTTCTTATTCATATCACCTTGATACTATTGCCTCAAGGTGTGAATTTTTTCACACCAAACCTTGTGATTTTTTTAACACAACGGTGGAGTGATCGTTATTTTTATGGTTTTTACTTCTTCAATTCCACCTTCATAAGTCTACTTTCCGCTTCTGTTGAGAACTTGTCATCAATGGAGGGATATCTCTTTTATGAGTTGATCCAATGGTGTAGAAAGGGGCAGTATTGAATGTTATTTCTCACTCCCTAAATGCTATTAATTTCTTTTAATTGAGTTTCATTCATTCAATGGTTTTTATTCTTCCTCTTCCTTATTGAATTTATTCACCCCACTTTCATGTGCTAATTACATCCTTTATCTTAGAGTGCTCATGAAAATGATCCTACAAGTGTATAGGTAATTATCATGTGTTTTGAAGGAGTTTAATCAGTAAGTTATGCGGTTAGTTTGAATTCATTGCATGAATCCTTATCGTGTTAATGAAATTAAAATCGTAAAAAAAGGAATTCATTCAATCCACCCCGAGCAATAACCTAGGATCAACTCATTTTCTCATAATTTGAACTCACATAGATCTTTTAGTGCTCTTTCAAAGCAATCTAAAATCAACCCAAGTTGGCCACTTCACAGCCAAAAATACATCTCTTTTTATTGAGTGTCTAAAGGTTCTTCTTAGGTCTCTAAGGATTAGATAACCCAAGCTACACTACAAGAGACCGCTTGACCCTTAAAACTTGGGTAAATTTGGGCACAACCAAATTTTGGCGCCATTTCTGGGGACCCAAGTAAGTTATCTTAGACACTATCATCCTTTTCTCACCCCACGTTCTCTATTCTCACACCATCTCCCTTATCTTTACCCCTTTCTATTTGGGTGTGTCCTGAGAATCTAGAATCCAACTTTCTATCTTCTCTAATGGAGTATCTTCCAAATTATCATGTCGCAAACTCATGCTGGAATCAAATGGAATGTCAATATTGGGAAGCCCCTAAATTTCAAAATTTCCTTGATCAACCCTTGGATGATTACCACACACCCGATGACATGTACAATCAATGGGATGATGATTGTTTAAAAGATCATTTTCCAACCCTCTTGAGGAAGATTGAAGAGATGAAACTCAATGAAGTTCACGATTTACAATCTTCTATCCAGCCTAATCCTAAAAAACTCCTTGAACAATTGTGTAATCAAATGGAGATTATGAGTTCTGACGTATCATCATTGATATTAGAACTACAATGCATTAATAGTTGTGAGGAACTCATCCATACACCAACTGTACCTTCCAAAACCTTAGTGGAGTGTTTAGTTTCCCACAAACCTCTCATGAATTAATTGAATATATGAACTTTGGATTTGGGGTAGGGTAATTGAATCATGAAATTGTTGAAGGGTATTTAAATCAGGAGGAAATTGATTTTTCGAATTCAAAAGATAATTACTTGGCATCATGGATTGAGTCTCCTGAATGTGACTCCATTAGTGAATTTTTAGGACCACCGATCACTGGAACATTAGGAGAAATCCCAAAAATTGAGCCCATACCAACTCCTAGAATTAAAATGGACACTTTTGGGGATGAACCATATTTTTATAAAGAACCAATTCATTCTAATGCCTTTGGAGAAGAAACCGATTTTCATTCAAATTGCCAATCTTCTTTAGAAAATTTCAACCAACCCGAACTCAAAATCATTGTCCTTCCTTCCCCACTCGAGTATCCCATCATTTGTGAGAAAAAAGAGCTTGGGTTTTTCATTAATTCATCTCATGAAACCCAAAAGGGGGGGTTGATATTTGATTTATTAGGAAAGACTACAGAAGAAAAAAGATCAACCATTTCTAATATTCCTTGGATTTTTTCATTCATTTTAGAAAATAGGATTGTTCATGAATCAAATTCCAAATCTTAATACCAACCACAAGGGATACGCATTCTCAATCATGTTGAAGTGGAGAATGATGAGGTAATTAAAATTTTTAAAGTTGGAATTGGCTAAGTTAGGGGGTTCAAGTCGAGCTAAAGACGTTAAATTAAGCGCTGCATGGGAGGAAACCCGTGGTCTTCATATTTCTAATCCTTGTAAATCATTTTTTTCCTTCTTCTTCATTTTTTTTATTTATAAAAAAATATATAGGCTATTGACCTGTTCTTCTTTTATGAGTAAGGATGGGTATGAAAGGGGAGCACCGTATTCATCCATGTCACGCGGTGTGATCCCTGAGTAATACCATACCCAGAAAATATAAAGAAGACAATGTATCATCAGTTTATTTTATTTTATTTTATATTTTTGTAGGTATTTAAAAAAAAAGATTGTTGACCTATTCTTCTTTTATGAGTAAGGATGGGTACGAAAGGGGAGCACCTTATTCATCCGTGTCATGCGGTGTGATCCCTGAGTAATACCTTACCCAGAAAATATAATGAAGACAATGTATCATCAGTTTATGTTATTTTGATGTTTTTTAGGTAAAAACAAAATATACAAAATAAATATTTATATTAAAAAAAAATTAAAGGCATGTCATAGGTCATTGGGAAAAGCTGGGCACAATCGTCCAAGCCATTGGGAGAAAAACCAGAACTGAAGGGAGACATGGGAATGCATTTTCAACATCAACCACCAGGTGACTTCATTCCATAATTTTCATTTTCAATGTCTTCGTTGAACTTCTATCCTACCCCTTCTATGTTTGAATTCTTTAAACACTAGGGACAATGTTATTCTAGGTTTGGGGGGAGATGAAAATCTGTGGAAGGAAAAATGTCATTAAACTTGAACATGGTAACACACATTCCAAACTCTGAAATTGGATATCAAATAATTTTTCATGCCTTGATTCTGATTTTAATGCAAGTTTATGTTCATGTGCATAGTTATTGGAAAGTGCGGTTGTCCGATGTGATTTTTCACTGTTATATTTTCATCCATTTAATAAAAAAACACAATACACATCCTCTAGATTGTGGGGTTTTAGTTTGAGTTCTTGGGGACCCATAATAAATAGCATAGGATTGGCGATCATTTTAATTTCAACATGAGTATTCGAAAAACAAAATTGCGCATAGAGCAATGAATTGACCTAATGTGTGGCTTTCGGCACTTGGGGATCATGACTCTATAGTTGTCCAGCCTAGAGTTGGGAATTTTATCTCTATTTGTGGTAATTTGAATTTGTTTTTGATTGAGTTAACTTGAGATGATGCCCGAGCATGTGAGCTTCACTTGGTGCCCAAATGTCTTTGAGCATGGGAGTCATCGGCAAAGTCTTGCTACATGGGTTGACTCGATTGAGTTCAATTTCAATTACCATGGCAAAATTTCAAAAAAAAACCAAAAAAAAAGAAAATAAAAAATGAGTACTCATCTTACTATTAAAATTTGATTGCTCCTAGCACTTCCATCTTTTCTCCCTCGAATGAAAATGAACCCCCATGTCTATTGTGACACACAACACTTCATCATGCTTAATTGAATTTGGATGAAATATGGAAATGAATTTGAACAAAGGATTGGGGTTGGGATTGAGATATTCTTATGGAAATATATTGTTTTAAATTATTTTTATGGGTTTAATAATTGTTTGCTATGTGATCTTTGGATGAGAAATGTGTATTAAAATATTTTTGGAAAAGGTCATTTGAATTTCATTTTTGTGAGATATATTTTGCTCGGGACTAGAAAAACTAAAGTTGGTGGGTGTGATTAGACAATAAAAACACATATTTTGATTACATTTTAATGGTATTAAATGTTTATTTTTGATATTATGGGTCTGAGTTAGTGGATTTTAATTTTGAACATCTATTCTCTTCATTTGTGCACTCCATGCCAAATATGCACCAATTTAGGCCTAATGTTTCGTCTGATTTAAAAGAATGTAATTATACATATTTTAATTTTATATTTTTGAAAATGGATATAAACTTAAATATGAACATTTTTCATTCAGGGATCAATGGAGGATTCATAAAGGATGATGAGGATTTTTGGTGAAGAAAGGAAACAATTCTGGAGAAGGCAGATTGGATATTATCCCACTGATCGGACTGTGGGGACCACAATATAGGCCAAATGAAGCCCAAAATTTACGGGAGACTAGAAGACATATAGGGGAACAAATAATTCTTCTGCAGATAGTGCTAATGCGTCCTCAATAGGGGTGATTAAGGTGGCCCAATTTGGAGATTTAATTTTGGGCCTGATTCTGCATCCCAGAAAAACAACCCTACTATTTCAATAATATCTCCAGAACCACAACGTATTGTGGGCTGATATTTTACAGGATTTTAGGGGACATCCGGGAATCATTTATGTCTTCTAGGGCCCACTCATATTCGGCCTTCTAGAAGGACCTTTAGGCGCTTCTTTCCGGTGGATGCAAGCTGGCTGCAACTTCGGGGCAAGAAGTGGAAAAGTCTCTCATCATTAATGGTCCACCCACCATTCCCCAACATAATTAATTAAAGGCACATATGATGTTGGGGGATCAGCCAAGGCTTCATTTTTTTCCTATTTAAGGTAGTATTGGTTGTGGATTTAGGGATCTTGGTGCTTTCTTTTCATTGTAATGTTATTATGCCAATTTGCCTTTGTAATGTTCTTCCCTCTCATGTAAGTTGTTTGAATCACCTTAGTATTCAATAAATGTTCTTCTTATTCTCTTATTCTGTTCTTATTCATATAAACTTGATACTGTTTCCTCAAGGTTTGAAATTTTTCACACCAAACCTTGTGATTTTGTTCACACAACAGTGGTGTGATCGTTATTTTTGTTGTTTTTACTTCTTCAATTCCACCCTCATAAGTCTACTTTCTGCTTCCGTTGAAAACGTGTCATCAATGGAGGGCTAACTCTTTTATGAGTTGATCCAAGGGTGTATCAAGGTTCTGGATTGAATGTTATTTCTCACACCCTAAATACTATTAATTTCTTTTAATTGAGTTTCTTTAATTCAATGATTTTTATTCTTCCTCTTCCTTATTTAATTTATTCAAGCCACTTTCATGTGCTAATTACATCCTTTACCTTGGAGTGCTCATGAAAATGATACTACAAGTGTATAGGTGATTATCATGTGTTTTGAAGGAGTTTAATTAGTAAGTGATGAGGTTAGTTTGAATTCAGTTCATGAATCCTTCTCGAGTTAATGAAATTAAAATCGTAAAAAAAGGAATTCATTCAATCCACCCCGAGCAATAACCTAGGATCAACTCAGTTTCTCATAATTTGAACTCACATAGATCTTTTAGTGCTCTTTCAAAACAATCTAAAATCAACCCAAGTTGGCCACTTCAGATCCATAAATCCATCTCTTTTTATTGAGTGTATAAAGGTTCTTCTTAGGTCTCTGAGGATTCGACAACCCAAGCTACACTACAATAGACCGCTTGACCCTTAAAACGTGGGTAAATTTGGGTGCAACCAAATTTTGGCACCATTTCCGGGGACCCAAGTAAGTTATCTTAGACACTATCATCCTTTTCTCACCCCAAGTTCTCTATTCTCACACCATCTCTCTTATCTTTACCCCTTTCTATTTGTGTGTGTCCTGAGAATCTAGAATCAAACTTTCTATCTTCTCTAATGGAGTATCTTCCAAATTATCATGTCACAAACTCATGCTGGAATAAAATGGAATGTCAATATTGGGAAGCCCCTAAATTTGACAATTTCTTTGATCAACCCTTGAAGGATTACCACACACCCGATGAGATGTACAATCAATGGGATGATGATTGTTTAAAGGATCAATTTCCATCCCTCTCAAGGAAGATTGAAGAGATGAAACTCAATGAAGTTCACGATTTACAATCTTCTATCCAGCCTAATCCTCAAAAACTCCTTGAAAAATTGTGTAATCAAATGGAGATTATGTGTTCCGACGTATCATCATTGAGATTAGAACTACAATGCATTAATACTTTTGAGGAACTCATCCATACACCAACTGTACCTTCCAAAACCTTATGTAGAGTGTTTAGTTTCCCACAAACCTCTCATGAATTAATTGAAGAAATGACCTTTGGATTTGGGGTAGGGGAATTGAATCATGAAATTTTTTAAGGGTCTTTAAATCAGGAGGAAATTGATTTTTTTGAATTCAAAAGATAATAACTTGACATCATAGATTGAGTCTCCTGAATGTGACTCCATTAGTGAATTTTTAGGACCACCGATCACTGGAACATTAGGAGAAATCCCAAACTTTGAGCCCATACATACTCCTGGAACTCAAATGGACACTTTTGGGGATGAATCATATTTTTACAAGGAACCAATTCATTCTAATGGCTTTGGAGAAGAAACTGATTTGCATTCAAATTTCCAATCTTCTTTAGAAAATTTCAACCAACCCGAACTCAAAATCATTGCCCTTCCTTCCCCACTCGAGTATCCCATCATTTGTGATAAAAAAGAGCTTGGGTTTTTCATTCATTCATCTCATGAAACCCAAAAAGGGGGTTTATCTTTGATTTATTAGGAAAGACTACAGAAGAAAAAAGATCAACCATTTCTGATATTCCTGGGATTTTTTCATTCATTTTAGAAAATATGATTGTTCATGAATCAAATTCCAAATCTTCATACCAACCACAAGGGATATGCATTCTCAATCATGTTGAAGTGGAGAATGATGAGGTCATTAAAATTTTTAAAGTTGGAATTGGCTAAGTTGGGGGGTTCAAGTCGAGCTAAAGACGTTAAATTAAGCGCTGCACGGGAGGCAATCCGTGGTCTTCATATTTCTAATCCTTGTGAATCATTTTTTTCCTTCTTCTTCATTTTTTTTATTTATAAAAAAAAAATATAGACTATTGACATGTTCTTCTTTTATGAGTAAGGATGGGTATGAAAGGGGAGCACCGTATTCATCCGTGTCATGCAGTGTGATCTCTGAGTAATACCTTACCCAGAAAATATAAAGAAGACAATGTATCATCAGTTTATTTTATTTTATTTTATATTTTTGTAGGTATTTAAAAAAAATAGATTGTTGACCTGTTCTTCTTTTATGAGTATGGATGGGTACGAAAGGGGAGCACCGTATTCATCCGTGTCACGCGGTGTGATCCCTGAGTAATACCTTACCCAGAAAATATAAAGAAGACAATTTATCATCAGTTTATGTTTTTTTGATGTTTTTTTAGGTAAAAAAAATATACAAAAAAATATTTATATTAAAAAAAAATAAAGGCATGTCATAGGTCATTCAGAAAATTTGGGCACAATTGTCCAAGCCATTGGGAGACAAACCAGAACTGAAGGGAGACATGGGATGCATTTTCAACATCAACCACCTGGTGACTTCATTCCATAATTTTCATTTTCAATGTCTTAGTTGAACTTCTATCCTACCCCTTCTATGTTTTAATTCTTTAAAGACTAGGGACAATGTTATTCTAAGTTGGGGGGGGGGGGAGATGAAAATCTGTGGAAGGAAAAATGTCACTAACCTTGAACATGATAACACACATTCCAAACTCCGAAATTGGATATCAAATAATTTTTCATGCCTTGATTCTGATTTTAATGCAAGTTTATGTTCAAGTTCATAGTTATTGGAAAGTGCGGTTGTCCGATGTGATTTTTCACTGTTATATTTTCATCCATTTAATAAAAAAAACAATGCACATCCTCTAGATTATGGGGTTTTAGTCTGAGTTCTTGGGGACCCATAATAAATATCATAGGATTGGCGATCATTTTAATTTTAACATGAGTATTCGAAAAAAACAAATTTGGACGTAGAGCAATGAATTGACCTAATGTGTGGATTTCGGCACTTGGGGATCGTGACTCCATAGTTGTCTGGCCCAAAGTTGGGAATTTTATATCTATTTGTGGTAATTTTAATTTGTTTTTGATTGATTTAACCTGAGATGATGACTGAGCATGTGAGCTTCACTTGGTGCCCTAAGGTCTTTGATCCTGGGAGTCATCGGCAAAGTCTTGCTACATGGGTTGACTCGATTGAGTTCAATTTCAATTACCATGGAAAAATTGCAAAAAAAAAACCAAAAAAAAAGAAAATAAAAAATGAGTACTCATATTATTATTAAAATTTTATTGCTCCTAGAACTTCCATATTTTCTCATTTGAATGAAAATGAACCCCCATGTCTATTGTGACACACAACACTTCATCATGCTTAATTGAATTTGGATGAAATATGGAAATGAATTTGAACAAAGGAATGGGCTTGGGCTTGAGATATGCATATGGAAATAGCTTATTTTAAATGATTTTGATGGGTTACATAATTGTTTGGTATGTGATCTTTGGGTGAGAAATGTGTATTAAAATGTTTTTGGAAAAGGTCATTTGAATTTCATTTTTGTGAGATATATTTTGCTCGGGACTAGCAAAACTCAAGTTGGTGGGTGTGATTTGCCAATAAAAACACATATTTTGATTACATTTTAATGGTATTAAATGTTTATTTTTGATCTTATGGTCTTGAGTTAGTGGATTTTAATTTTGAACATCCATTCTCTTCATTTGTGCACTCCATGCCTAATATGCACCAATTTAGGCCCAATGTTTCATCTGACTTAAAAGAATGTAATTATCCATATTTTAATTTGATATTTTTGGAAATGGATATAAACTTAAATATGAACATTTTTCATTCAGGGATCAATGGAGGATTCATAAAGGATGATGAGGATTTTTGGCGAAGAAAGGAAATAATTCTGGAGAAGGCAGATTGGATATCATCCCACTGATCAGACTGTGGGGACCACAATATAGGCCCAATGAAGCCCCAAATTTACATGAGACTAGAATACATATAGGGGAACAAATAACCCTTATGTAGATAGTGCTAATGCGTCCTCAATGGTGGTGAGTAAGGTGGAGCAATTTGAAGATTTAATTTTGGGCCAGATTCTGCGGCCCAGAAAAACAGCCCACTATTTCAATCATATATCCCTAACCCCAACCTATTTTGGGCTGAAATTTTACAGGATGTTAGGGGACATCCGGGGATTAATTTAAATCTTCTAGGGCCCACTCAAATTCTGCCTTCTAGAAGGTCCTGTAGGCGCGTCTTTCCGGTGGATGCAAGCTGGCTGCAACTTCGGGGCAAGAAGTGGAAAAGTCTCTCATCATTAATGTTCCAAACACCTTTCCCCAACATAATTAATTAAAGGCACATGGGATATTGGGGGATCGTCCAAGGATTCATTTTTTTTCCTATTTATGGCAGTAGTGGTGTTGTATTTAGGGATCTTGGTGCTTTCTTTTCATTGTAATGTTATTATGCCAATTTTCCTTTGTAATGTTCTTCCCTCTCATTTAAGTTGTTCGAATCACCTTAGTCTTCAATAAAAGTTATTCTTCTTCTCTTATTCTGTTCTTATTCATATCACCTTGATACCGTTTCCCCAAGGTGTGAAATTTTTCACACCAAACCTTGTGATTTTGTTCACATAACGGTGGGGTGATCGTTATTTTGGTTGTTTTTACTTATTCAATTCCACCCTCATAAGTCTACTTTCCGCTTCCGTTGAGAACTTGTCATCAATGTAGGGCTAGCTCTTTTATGAGTTGATCCAAGGGTGTAGCAAGGGGCTGGATTGAATGTTATTTCTCACTCCCTAAATTCTATTAATTTCTTTTAATTGAGTTTATTTCATTCAATGATTTTTATTCTTCCTCTTCCTTATTGAATTTATTCACCTCACTTTCATGTGCTAATTACATCCTTTACCTTGGAGTGCTCATGAAAATGATACTACAAGTGTATAGGTGATTATCATGTGTTTTTAAGGAGTTTAATCAGTAAGTGATGAGGTTAGTTTGAATTCATTGCATGAATCCTTCTCGAGTTAATGAAATTAAAATCGTAAAAAAGGAATTCATTCAATCCACCCCGAGCAATAACTTAGGATCAAATCATTTTCTCATAATTTGAACTCACATAGATCTTTTAGTGCTCTTTCAAAACAATCTAAAACAACCCAAGTTGGCCACTTCATAGCCAAAAATCAATCTCTTTTTATTGAGTGTCTAAAGGTTCTTCTTAGGTCTCTGAGGATTTGACAACCCAAGCTACACTACAAGCGACCGCTTGACCCTTAAAACTTGGGTAAATTTGGGCGCAACCACTTACCTGAGCCATACAACATATATGACTCGATTATTCTTGTATTTAGCTTATATCGTAAATTATCGTGTTTCACTATTCAAAAAAAATTCATATATTTTATAAAATTACCAAACCTTGCCCCTACCAATTTATTGACATGAATAATTAAAAAATGGACTCCATTTTATGAAAATAATTTTCTACATATGATATATTTAATTTTTAAATAGAACCACCATTTACTCTAAAAATACTGATTTTAATATTATAAAATACATTAAATGACATTTCAAAATTAAATAAGGCCTCATAAATATATCACATAATCATAATAGAAAAAAATATTAATATACTAGTGTATTTTATGAAAATAATTTTTCTTTTAGAAAAAAATAATTAGTTATAAAGTTATAAACAAACATTTTTTTCTAAAAATACCAACCGTAATTAATAATTTTAAAAATATTTATTTACTAGTACTATGATATAAATATATCATATTATCATGCATAATATGTCTAATTTTTTATATACTTTCATATATTAGGTTACAATACTATTTGTTGAATTACTACTCCTAATTTTCTAATTACTATTCAAAATTTCATGTTACTGTTCCACTGGTATAAGATCCTTAATTTTATAAATATCCTTTTTTAATTATTTATTTATGATTGTATAGTTTTTATTGGGATATTTATTCTATTTTTTTTATTTTATATAATATAACATAAATATAATAAATGAAATAATTCCATTTTTTAATGTTGTTTTCATCACATTCTCCCCCCCTTTGGAAAATTTTCCCTCAAAATTTCATTTTATAGAAACAACTGAGAGTACTTCTCTTTCACCCCATCCTTTAGTTCCCTTGTTTCTTATTAATACTTATGGTTCCTCCAAAACACTTTGAAAATGTGGGTAATCTAATTTTGTGGAAAATTAACTCTCTAATAAAAAATCTTTATTAGTTTCTCATCATAAGAGACATAATCTTCTAGATGTACCACTTCTGAGTTCAGTACATGTGAGGGATATGGTATACACATAATTAGGAGAGATACATGGAACATGCCATGAACTTTATCCATAATTATAAGAATAGAAAGATGATATTCCACTTCTCTTATGTGATCAAGGATCTCAAAGGGGATAATGTACCTTGGGATATACATCCCTTTCTTTCCAAACTACATGACTATATTCAATGGGGATATTTGAAGGAAGACATTATATCCAATGTCAAAATCCATGTCCGTTCAATGGTTGTCATCGTAGATCTTTTTATAAATATTAGTAGCTTTGATTTTTTTATGGATTGATTAAACCTTCTCTATCATCTCTTGCACAAGATGAGGTCTATGTAGCTTTCATTCTCCAACTTCATCCCAACATGTTGGAGTTCTACAACACTGTCCATACAAAGATTCAAATGGATCTATCTGACTACTCGAGTGGATGATTTTATTTGTAATACAACTCATCCAATGGATGATGTTGATCCCATCAACCATTGACATCCATTTATCAAGTTATTAGCATGTACTAAGGTTTTTAAATAGTCCTTTCAGATTGGCCATTAGTTTGGGGGTGATAGGACTAGTTCAAATTCAATTAAATATTGAAATCATGTTGAAGAATTATCCAGAACATAGATTTGAAATTTGGATAAAAATAACATATGATCAAAATTGGAACTCCATTTAGCCACACTACTTCCTTCACATATATCCTAGAATGTTTTTCGAGTGAGTAATCATCCTAAATTATGATAAATTGGGAAATCTTGGTGAGTAAATGAACCACAAAAAATATAAAGTTGTTTCCATTATATTTCCTCGAGTGACTAGTGACAAAGTCCATGGTTTTATTATCCCATTTTCACATGGGAACATAAAAGTTTTTCATCATCCTATTGGACTTCAGTCACTATAGTTTAACTTTCTAACATATCAATCACATTGAGATATATTTTTCAATCTCTTTCTCTAGGTTGTCCCACTAGAATTTTTCTCAAAGAACATGGTAAATCTTGGAACTACTATGATTGATATAGATTATTGAGATATGTGAACTGTCCAACAGATCATTCTTTATCACTTTTGATGAAGGCACACAATGATATTTACAAAAACATTTACACAATCATCATCATTATGGAGTTCATGTTACTTACATTCCATTGATTCTTTCACCTACATTCCAAACTCCAAATATCAACTTTGTTCCTCCTTGATCATTTATTGAAAATATGGTTAGGAAATCATTTAGGAATGTTTGGATGTATTCCCTAACACTGTGATATCAAATTCCAACCACTATATATACATGATGTTATGGTCTTTCTAAATCCATATCATGGATAGAGTAGTGTGTTCTTTTCTGTTAAGAGAATTATCTATCATTTTTGCATTCCCATGATGATAGTGAATAGAGAAATCATAGTCTTTAATATGGTAGAACCATCTCCATTGATGCATGTTGAGATCCTTTTGTTTGAAGTTATAATTTAAACTCTTATGATCGGTATATATATCACACTCCTCACTATACAACTAGTTTCAATATATTTTAACCAAACAAATCATAGGTTCTATATCCAACTAATGTTTCAAGTAGTTCTTCCCATGTATATTCAATTTCCATGAGATGTAAGCTATCAAATTATAATTTCACATGAGTATAAAACCAATGACTTTAATTGAAGCATCACTGTATACCAAAAAAATGTCTCCATTGTCAATAATTTGAGTACATATGAAGTGATTAGCCTCCTATTTAGATCCTTGAGGTTTTCCTAAAATTTTATATCAGGACAAACTCCAACCATTACCTTGTCAAATTTTTTAGAATACTTGAAAATTGGGACAAATTTCTCACAAAATTTTTGTAGTACAATGTTAATCCAAGAAAAATATGGATTTCCATGACACTTGTTGCTATGGGCCATTCATTAATTGCCTTTTCTTTTGAGGGGTCCATAGAAATTCCATCAATTGTGATAATTTTCCCCAATAATGTGACTTTCTGTATCCAAATGTAACACTTTCTAAACATTATTTACAATTTATCATTTCTTAATATCACTATCAAATTCCTAATATGTTCTTAATGTGCCTCTTTTCTCTTAGATTATATGAGAATATCATTGAAAAATAATCCCAAATATTTTTCAAGGTAGTGTATACAAAATCTATCCATCAAATCCATAAATATTGTAGGGTAATTCATAAGTCTTAAGGGAATCAAGATAAACTAATAATACCAATAACATGTGAAGAAAGTAGTCTTATGGATATCTTCATTCTTCACCTTCAGTTGATGATATTTAGAATGATGTTACTCTTTTAAGAAGTATTCTGATCCAATTAGTTGATAAAACAATTCATTAATTCTTGGAAGGTGATACTTGTTCTTTATGGTGATCTTATTGAGCTCTCGGTAATCAATACACACCCGTATTTATACATCCTTCTTCCTAAAAAAGACTACTGGAACACCCCTAGGTGTTTCACTAGGGCATATGAACCCATTATTCAATGCTCTTAAATATTCTTCTTTAATAATTATAGTTTCAAAGGATCCATACTATATGTACATTTTTTAGATAGGAGGTTCTCTGATTATGAGTTATATCGAGAAATATACCTCACGATCTAGAGGAAGTCTGGGTAACACTTTAGGAAACACATAAAGGTTTTCAATTACAATAGGAATTTCCTCCATGTTGATAACATTTAATGACTCAACAATTTTTTTTCAATTTATGCTTATTCACATGGAATCAATTGAAACACCATTGAAGGATTTTCCAAATAATATTCATAGTTCTACATGAATTTATAGAGGATCATGGAATGGTTTGGAATTTAAAAAATATTTTAGTTTCCTAAAAATTGATGTGTAATCTATCTAACGAGAGCCAATACATCCCTAGTATAGTTTAAAATTCAACTGATGGATGTATCATGATATTTTATGGGAGAATCTTCCCACATATTACAACTTTCATTGAGTGAAACACTTGGTTTGCAATGATTTCACCAGTACGTGTTTTTACAGATATATCTACTTTTATCTCTCACGGCTTTGATTCATTAGTTCTAGAAAAATTGAAAGATATAAAGGAATTCATATAACCATAAACAAATAAGACTTTTACCATTCATGAGTGAATATGAGGTGTACCTTTTATGAATTATTTTTTTGGTGCCACTTTATCAATAGTGATAAAATAAGCATTCCCTTTCTCATTTGGATTTAGTGGATGATAGTGCTGAATATCCTATACCACTAAACGTTTAGTGCACTAGTTTTCATTGTTCCCTTTCATCTTATAGTTAGTGTATTGAACCATGGGTGGGGATTTCATTTCCTTAATCCCATTGACTAGATTATTTATGTGAATATGATATACACAATCTTCATGGCCTTCTCTTCAACACTTATATCATTTCCCAATCCATTTGAGATAGTTCTCATGATTCTTCTTCACAAATATTTTAAATCTATGTGGTTGGGAATTCTTTCCACCTTACACATCAGATACCCCCTATTGAAAATACATCTTTCATTTCATATCACCATAGTAATGGGACCATTATCCAAACTCCATATCTTCATTGAGATCACATTGAACAACTTCTTCATTACTCCAAAATTCTTGAATTGGTAGAGCCTTTAAAAGGTTTTCTTTTAACCTACTGAACAATATATAAATTTTGATATCATTATTGATAATAAAACATGAAGAGTTCTTGGAAATCCATGATAAATTTTAATTATAGGCCTTGATAGAATCAAATTCAATTTTATTCAACTCTATAAATTATATAAAATTTTTATGAAGATTTTAAGGTAAATACATGTTAAGAAACATCATCATAAAATAATCACACTCAATCCCATAAATTTCTTCCTTTGGATTTGTGTTATTACTCAACACCCACCATTAGCCAGACTCTCTATCAAGAGGGTAAATGGTCATAGACCTTCACCATCTCTGAATAGGGAAGTATTAAAAAGATATCATCCTTTTTGTATAACCACTATTCCATGAATCATGTATTAGAAGATCCACTAAATTTTGGTGGTTATTTCTATATAAAATACTTGACACCCAATTTCTCCCTCTTATGTGAGGGCAGATGTTCCACATTTTTTAGGTTATAGTTCAAATCCTGAGATAGATGGGTATGAATATCTATGAAATTTTGAACTCCACCTACCAATTCCTTTGGGGTGTTGTTCAAAAAATCATTTCTTTTCACATCACTTAGGTTTTTGGCCAAGATTCTTCTTGTTCCCACCATTTTATAAAATATAAAAGGCGATATCAAAAAATAAATAAAAAATTCATGAATATATAATTTATTCATTTGTAATATTAACTCTCAAGGAATATCTCATGGGTTCTATATTTTTCCATTTTTATAAAGAAAATACAATTGAGTGTGTATATATAATTTGTTTGATAATAATTGTTTTCAATAAGTTTCTTTTATATTATTTCCTAAATTAAGTAAACCATGATCTGATTCCAACTATAGTGACCTAGATTTTCTTACACGACGATTACATTGTTTTATAGATAAAAACAAAAAATAACTACACTAACATGATACAATGGTTTAGTATCAAGGAAAAATTTGGACCATACATAACTTATAAATAATAAAAAATATGTTTTTATTTAATTTATTCTTCTTTAGATTATTAGTGGCCCTCATATTCTCTTTAGTATGAGTAATCGCCTGAGGATATATATCAAATAAATGGGTGAGATAAAATCCCAGTAAGAGGATAAATAATAACATGGATCTATATAACATTTGGTGAACATAATTATCATCATAACATCATAATCATAATCATGAGATGAAGCATTAGATAAAGTCATAGAATGTTGCAATTCATAAAAATGAAACATCATGTGTTAGTTGTAAAATACCACACATAGTTGTGAATAAAGATAACAACTCATTCACACATATTGAATTTTTTTTCATGAGTTACATAACATTAACCAATTCATTGGATTAATATATAATTCCAGGATCACACATCACATCATAAATTTGATATTCACTATATAATTATATGTTCACCCATCACATCATAACATTTACATTATCATGAATTCCACATAAAACATATATCAATATTAGAAAAAAGTAAAAATAGAAAGTTATGTGCGTTAATTCAAAAATGTGAATTCATGAATATGAATTGGGTTCCCAAATGAAGGATGTAATATGATATTTGAAACAAGAATCACTAATCTTTATTTAAGAAGAATCAATCTTATTTGAAGAAAACGATATATTTTTGGAAGGAAGATTTATTTTGAAAAAAAAATTTCATTTGTCATAAAACCATATTGGAAACATGTATATCCTATAAAATAAATGGTTGGGAAAAGTAAATGATATTTAAATAACATTAAAAGAATAACCATGCAAAAAATGGCGCAAAATATGAAAACACAAGGAAATGGAGTTGGGTTCGAGTATCCCCTTACGTTATATATGAATTCTTTCTACACATTAATATCATGGAATATCCAATAAAATTAATTAATTATAAAATAAATAACCTATTTTACATTTATTTTATTTATTATAACTTTATTATGTTAATTTATGGTTATTATGATGTGTTATAGAGTTCAATTTCATCATTCAAGTGTGCTCATTTTCTTGGTTTTCATGATCTATTTGTTTTTATTCATGTATTGGAGATCATGTAAAATGATAATAATTTTATATAAATGAAATTATACATTATTTATGAAATTAAATATGTTCATATGATTATATATATCTTTTCGTTTTATGTTATGAATATTAATCAATGGATAAAATGTTAATGATGATCATTTAGATTAATTTGGTGGTTTTTCGATCATGATGAAATAATATTGTTTTATTATTCCATATTATATATATATGTTGGTTTAAGAACAACAAAAAGGTTATAAAAGACACACTAAAATCTGTTTTAACCATTAATTTTTTTTTATGACTAGACGTGAAGGTAGTAATAGAAAATGAAAACATGTCATCCTTAAAGGTGATAAATCCACATCTCAAGGAAGATGCATTCATTTGACGAATAAAAGGGAGACGAGAAGAGGTTTGATTATGGTTTTAACATTAAAATAATAAAAATATAGTATATAAAGGATAATATAGTAACCATGATACTGGGATAAGGTGGGGTGAGGTTAGAATGAAAATTAATACAAATTGATAGAAAATTAAAAGAAAAAAGGGGACTTTACCACTTGATTTATTCTCCTTAAGAACCTCCTTATAAAATTGTGTTTATTATATTACTGACGCCAAAGGATCTTAAATGTTGGTAAGAGGATAGGGATGAGTTTTGGGGGGAATTTTGACATGATTCAATGCATTAGAGGTGTGAAGAGAAGAGGTGGTGAGGGGTAGTATTTATAGAATAAGAGAGGGGTGTTTTATCATTATTTTTTTCATCAGTTTATTATTTCGGCTCATGTCTATGAATAGTTTGAACCTTATCACAAAATATGTTAAAATAATTAGGGGGGGGGGTTATATATTATGGGATTATGTCATCCATAATCATCTATTAATCAATAATTCATTTATTTATCTTATATTGTAAATTATGTATTTCCATATTCCCCAAAAATTAAGGTTTTTTTTATAAAAATACAAACATTTCACAGAAAACATTTTTGAACATTTAGAATTAAAAAATGGACTTCATTTTGTTAAAATAGTTTTATAAATATTATATATTTAACATTTAAATAAAAAATCTTTGACTCAAAAAATACCTATTTTAATATTATATTCGATTTTATGACACTTTAAAAAATTAAATAAGGTCTTAGAAAATTATCTTAAAATTATAAGACCACAAAATATTAATTTATCAGTGTATTTTAAGGAAATAAATTTTCTGTTAAATCAATATTTTAAATATAAAATTATTAATAAACATTTAGGTTTTCTAAATATACCAAAAATTGATTAATAATGTTTTAAATATTAATTTATTTATACTATTATATAATTATATAATGTTGTCTAGTATAAGATGTATAACTTTTATTTATACTTTCATAGACGAGGTTAATATTCTATTTTCTAAATTACTCTTCCAAATGGTCAAATTTCCAATCCAAACGTTATTTTACTATTCCATCGGTATAAGTTTCTTAATTTCCATAAATATCACTTTTTCATTATTTATTTATGAGAATAAAGTTTATGAAATTTATGTTATTTATTAAATATAAAATAATTATAATAAGACAAATAGTCCAATTGTTAAATTTTTGGGTCATTACAATAGTCTCCCTTTTTAAATTTCACCCTCAAAATTTCATTTTACATAAAAAATTGAGGGTACTTCACATTCATCACCTCCTCTGATTACGAAGTAAATTGTTAATAATCATGGTTACTCCAGAACCATTTGACAAGGTGGGATTTATTGTTTCATAGTACCTTGTCTTTTTAATCCCAAATCTTTACATGTTTCTCCAGATAAGAGAGATCATGTTCCAGTTGTACCACCTCTGAGTTTAGTACATGTGAGAGATCTAGTATATACTTTCTCAGTAGAGATACATGGAAAAGGTCATGATGTTTATCCATAATTAGTGGAAGTATAACATGAGAATACATTTATCCTATTTGATTATGGATAGATAAGTATATAATTTACCTTGGGCTAAGATTCCCTTTCATTCAAAACTACACGATTCTCTTCCCTAGTGATATTCAGAGGAAGAATTTATCTCCAACTTCAAACACCATGTCATATCAAAGGTTGTTAGCATAGATCTATTACTGATTCTAAGAAGAATGGATATGTTAATTGATGGATTGAAACTTCTCTATCTTCCATTTCACAAGATCAGTACCAAATATCATTTGTTCAATAACTTCATTCCAACAGGTTGAAGTTCTACATCAATTTTATACAGAGCTTCATTTGGTTCCATCTGAATACTAGAGTGGAAGCTATTGTTGTATGAGAAATTAACCAAAGAAATATTATAATACCATACAAATTTTAATTCCATTTATTAGGCTCTTTGCATGTCCCTAATAATCCTAATTGTCCTTTCAGATTTTATATTAGCTTGGGGGTGATTGGCCTTGTAGAATTTCAATTAAGAACTCAAAGCATGTTGAAGAATTCCCCAGAATTCAGATTTTAAACTTGAATAAATATTAGAGATGATAAAATTTGTAACACTATATAGCCTCACCAAATCCTTCAAATATACCAGGGAATGTATTTTGAGTGATGAATCTTCCCAAATAGTGATAATGTTCGAAGTCATGGTGAGTCATTTCACCATAAGCCATATCACATTGTTTCCTTTGGATGTCTTATGGAGACTAGTGAAGAAGTCCATGATGAAATTATATCATTCTCACATGGGTATAATAAATTGTTTCATCATCCCTTCAAACATATTTCACTCTTCTTTGACTTGCAGACATATTAAGTGCCTAGAGTTATATTTCGAAATCTTGGTATTCATGTTGTTCCATTAGAAGTGTTCTCGAAGATCATGATACATCATGTTACTCCTAGAAAGGATAGAAAATGTTGATCTATGTTCAATATCCAATATATTCTTATTTACCTCTGGAGACAAAGGCATATAAGGTCTAGTACCAAACCTAATTACCCCATCATCAATCAATATGGAACTTTTGCAGCTTCCCTTCCTTTACTGCATTCACTTTATTTTGTAACTCTAGATCATCCATTTCTTTGTCCTTAATCTTATCATGGATAGATGGTTAAAAAATAATTTGGGAAAGAAAAAATTTATTTACCACCATAGTTATTTAAATATATAACCCTTATATATCTATGAATATAGGGTCTTTCTCAATTCGCATCATGGATAGAGTAGCAGGTTGTTTTCTGCTATGAGAGTCAGTTACCTTGTTCACCTTACCATGATGATAGTAAATAGAGAAATAATAATCTTTGATTGGATCTAACCATATCCTTTTATTCATGTGAAGCTTCTTTTTTGAATATATACTTTATAATCTAATCATTTCGTATCTAAAACACACTTCTCACCATAGAGGTAGTTTTTCCAAATTTTCAGGGAAACAATCCCAACAACATTCTCTAGATCATGCGTTAGGTAGTTATTCTCATGGAGCATCTTGTTCAAAAAGGTGTAGGCTATAAATTTATCTTTTTTTCATTACTACATAACCCAATTCTGACATTAATGCATCATTGTATATCACAAATAAATCTCCTCATGTTTGTAATGCGTGTAAAAGTTTTTTTGATCATCCCCCTATTTAGGTCTTTGAATCATTCCTTACATTATTATATATAGACATAATTTACCCCCTTACTTATTATCATAGTTAGAAGGCTTGTAAATCATCATAAATTTCTAACAAAACATTAGTAGTACACTTAAATGAAAAGAAAACTATGGATTTCCATCAACCTAGTGGGTCCAGGACATTTCTCAATTGCCACTATTTATGATGGGTGCACATAAATTCCCTTACTTGTGATCATGTGTCCCATTAATGTGATGTGCTGAATCCAAAAGTCAAACTTGCTAAACTTGGATTAAAATTTATCCATCCTCAATGTCACCATTACAAACCCTATATATTATATGTGTTCCTCCTTACTCGTGGAGTAAATGTGAATATCATCAACAAATACTACCAAATTTTTTTCAAGGTATTGTCTAAATACTATATTTATGAAATTCATGATGATCTTAAGGGAATTGGTACATTTGAAGGGAATCCCTAGAAATTCATAGTTCCCATACCCTGTATAGAAAGCAGTCTTCTGGATACCTTCCTTCTTCAATTTCCATCGATGATATCTTGATGTAAGATACCGCTTTGAGAAGTATTTTTCTCTTCATCGTTGATCAAACAAGTCATCAATACATTGAAGAGGATATTTTTTCTATATAGTTATCTTATTGAGCTCAAGGTAGTCTGTAGAAATCTGCATTGATCTATCATTCTTCATGAAAAAGAGCATTGGTGCACCCCAAGGTGATGCATTGGTGTGTATAAAATATTTTTTCAAATTCCCTTGTAGCATATTCATTAACTCATGCAGTTCAATAGGGGCCAAATTGTAGGAGCATTATGATATAGGAGAGCCTATGGGTCTGAGTTATATAGATAAAACTACCTCATGATCTGGGGGAAGTCTGGGTAACCCTTTAATAAATACACCACAATATTTCCTTATAATGGGAATCTCTTCCAGGTTGATAACGTCTGTAGAATAAACAATTTAAATGAGGTAATATTCTTGAAAGGACATCACCACCCACACCATTGAAGGATATTGCAATTAATATTCATGTTCCCCTATTAATTTTATGAGTAGCATGTGATGGTTAAAAATATTAGAATTTGTTTCTTTTCCCTAAAAAATATTTTGTGCTTTATATAACGAGAGATAATCCGTCACCAGAATAGAGTCAAATTCCACCAAAAGATATATAATGAGACTCACATGAAGAATCATCCCCAATATGCTAATAGGATAATATTCTAACACTTGGGAGACAATGATTTCACCACTAGTTTTTTATGGATACCTCTACTTTGGATATTCAAGGATTCAATTAGATAGTTATTGGAAATGTACATGATATAAAGGATTGTGTACAACTAGAATCAAATAACATGTATCCCATTCTTGAGTGAATAAGAATTGTACCATGAATGAATTATTTTTCTTAATACATCTCATATGTAGTGGTGGAATATGATTTCAATTTATCCTTTGGATTTGGTGGTTGATGATACTAATTACCCTTAAGGAATCGATTTATAGTGCACATGCTTTTATAATTCCCTTTCTCCCTACAGTTGAAGCATTAAACCACATTTAGTGATTTCCTTTCCTCTATTATATTGGTAGGATTCTTTATGTCACTTTAACATTCATGAGCATGGTGGTATTATCTCCCAAACTTATTTCATTTACCCATTCCATTGAGGTAGCTTCCAATATGTTTCTTCCTACATTTTTGACATGTGAGTGGTTCATATTTCATTTCCACTTTCACATTATATCCCCTAGATTGAAACATTATAATTAATTTGATATCACCATACCCACAGGAGCATTCTCAAAAATTTATCTCCATTTTGAGAGAACATTGAACAACATCTTTATAACCCCCAAATTCTATAATTTCTAGATCATTTCAAAGGAGTGGTTTTAAGCAACTAAATAATCTATCAAATTTTCCATCATTTTTTATAACAAAACCTAAAGGTTATATTTCAATCCATGTGAAATTTTCTTTATAGGATGTGACATATTCACATTTATTTTTCTTCATCTCTATTATTTATCTCTCTCTATTTTTAAAAAGTGTTTAAAGGAAATTCTTGATAAGAAACATTATCTTAAAGTATTCGCACTCCATATATTCAATTTCATCATTCAGATTGGTTTTATAAATCAAATCCTTTATATATCAACCTCTCCATCTAGATTATAAACAACCAAAGTTTCCGTATCTATATCAGAAGAGATAATTACAAAAAAGATATTCTCTATTGAGTTGACCCACTATTCTATGACAAGTGGATCAGAAGATCCATCAAACGTTGATAGTCATTACCATAAAAAAGACTCTATATCCAGTCTCTCCCAATTAGGTTAAGGTGGATGTTCTACATTTTTTAGGTCATTATTCATATATTGAGATATCTTGGTAAGAATCACCATCAAAATTTGAACTCCACATCCCAAGCCATTGGGGATATCATTCATTAAATCACTGCATTATCTTTCACATGGGTTGTTTTTGTGGTTTCTTCTGGTTCCCACTATTTTCTAAAACATAAAAGGTTATAAAAAAACATAATTATACAATTCATGAATGAAAAATTTATTTCTTTATGAAATTAACTCTAATGGAATAACATATTGGATCCTTATGATTAGTATTTTTCAAAATCAGGGACTCTAGGGTGCTTACATATACATAGTCTCATATTGGGGTTATCTAATCCTATTTCCAAAATTAAGAAAACCTTGCTCTAATAGAAACTACAGAGACCCTAATTTTATTATATGACCATTACATAGTTTTATAGATAAAAAACATAAAATAAATATGCAACCAAGTTCCAAAGGATTAGTATAATGGAAATATTAGGAGCATAAATAAATTTTAAATAATAAAATATAAACATTTATTTATTTCCTTCTTCTCTAGAATCATAGTGGACCTCATGTTCTTCTAAGTAAAAGTAATCAATTGATGATATACATCAATGAATGGGGTGAGATAGAATCCATGTAAGATGATAGATACGAATAAGGGTCATTATCAAATGGGGTGATAATAATTATCATCATAGGATCATTATTATAGTCCTAAGACAAAGAATTATATTAAGGCATGGAATGTGAAAATTAAAAAAAAATGAAACATCATGTCTTAGTGGTAAAATACCACACATAGTTGTGAAAAAATATAGCATCAAATTCATGCATATTGAAATATTTCTCATGAGATACATCACATTACACAATGAATTGGAGCTCTATATATTTTCTATTACACCCATCACATCATAGCCTTTACATGTGCTATATAGTTCTGGGAACTCCCATCACATCATAACATTTAAATTTTCAGGCATTGAACATAAAATGTTTCTCAATCATGGTCATAAAATAACCCATTGAAAAGAATGGGGTTAATTTAATGAAGATTACAATTTGGAATAAAATTTAGGGTTATGAAATGATATAGGGAATACCATACATGGTATATGAATCATTAATGTAGAGTGAGAGAGAAAAATCTCTAATAAGTAAATGATGTATTTTTGGAAAGAATAATACTTTTGGAAAAATAATTTCTTTTTTCATAAAACCTGATTGGAAAAATGTATCTCCCAAAAAATAATGGGAAGGAAAAAGAAATTATATTTTAAGAAATTTAATGGAATAACCATAATTAAAATTGAGTGGAAGAGGGAAAACACAAGGAAATTTAGTTGGGTTTGAGAATCACCTTACCTTATGTCTGAATGCTTTATTCACTTTAATATATTGAATAATAAAATTAAGTATAGTAATTAAAAAATAAGAAAAATAATTTACATGTATTAGATTTATTATAACTTTATTATGATTATTTATGGCCAATATTATGGGTTATAAAGTTCAATTTCATTATTTGTGAGGGTTCATTTTCTTGGTATTGATTACCAGTTCAATTTTATTCATGTATGGTAGATCATGTAAAATCAAAGAAAATATCCAAAATTGAAATTATATTATATTAATGAAAATAATGATTTTTACCTGATTACATTTTTTTGAACCTCCTTGTAGAGTATATTTGAGAGTTTCTTATTTTAATGATCACAAATCATGATAATTTTAGTAGTAATTACTTGCATGTTTTTTGATAGAATTTTATATGGTAATATTATTTTTATGATAATTATTATATGTTTTATGGAAGGTCACCATTGCCATGGATTCACAGTTACTACCAGACTCCGAGTAACCCTTATTGTCAAGATAAGTTACTACCGAACTCTGAGTCACTATTACCATCAGGATGAGCCAACACCACATTCTACGTCACTGTTACTAATAAGAAGAGATACCATTGGATTATGAGTCACCTTTACCACTAGTATGTGCTACTGCTAGAATTGAGTATCCATTAACAACAAATGAGTTACCTCTAGAGGTGAGTCACTGCTATATGCTGAGTCACCACCATATTCTTATTATTGATGTGGTCCAATGACTTAGGCATGAAGGGCTCAAAATTTATTTTTTAGGGAGTTATTTTTGAATGAGTCTTCAGGATGTATCCAAAGACCAAACCATGGATTTTGGATCTACTAATGATATATATATGGGAAGGATATCTCTCTCTCTCAATATGATTTCACATTCATAATACGTATACAATGACATTTTCCTTATAGAGAATTATGCGACTAAATATGTGAATTATCAGAAGCATACTAATTCATGTTCTATAAAGATCAAATAATACACCAACAAAGAATTATTTATCAATATTTATTGAGACACTAATAGAGATCAACTGAAACATTTTTTCAAAATTTCCTTGATTCATTATCTACTCCAAATTACCTAAACAAACCTCAAATTCCTCGCTAGTTCTGATCTGAGGACTATGAACATTCATAACGTATGAAATTGAGTTTTATTATTATTTATTGTTATGACTATTTTATTTTAATTAGTGATTTTTTAAATTGTTATCAAACACACACTGTCTCCTGCATCTACCTTGAAAATATTTGTTATTATATTCTTTTTCGACATATATTTTCCAACTGTGTTTGTAGAAGAGGTCCTTGTGAGATATGTAATATTATTTTTTTCAACAAATTACTATTGAGGAATATTTTTTGACTGGATATCCTTATTGTATTGATTATTTACTAGATACAGTTTTTTGATTCATTTTATTATAATTAGATTCTATTTGGCTGTAGGTGATTTCTATGTGGAGGGGATTTAGTGTAACATTGAGACTGAACATCTAGTTTTATCTATTATGTTAATGATTTATTTTACTAAAATATCCTAGATTTTTTTTATCTACAAGAAAAATATTACATTGATAATTATTCATAAATACTATTTTTTATCTATCTATGTAAATTGTTTTCAAATGTTAAGGTATTTCTAAACATTATTTTATCTGATAATTAATCACCTATTAAGAAATCTTTTATAACTACATATCTTATATGGATCTATAGCTTTGATTAATTGACCAGTTTATTTTATTATTGGGTTTTAATTTTATTCTAATTTTTAATAAAAATCATTATTTAGAACTCAATTCACCCACTATTGAGTTACTCACTTCGACCAATATTTGGTATCAGATGCATTTCAAAATTAAAATTTGTACTGTGAAATTAGTTTTATTATAATGGTCTCAAATTTTTGTCTATTCTAAATTTTAGTTCATTATAGATAATAGAGAAGAAGTATTTTCTACCATAAGACCTCTTTATTTTAATGGTAAAAATTACACTAAAGGGAAGATTAAAATTAAAATTAATTTAGAAAGTGTGGGTTTTGATATTGGGACTGTAATAGAAGATCAGTATGAAATACCACAAAATACTATAAATATATAGAGCGATGTTAAAAAAGCTTTCTATAATAACAACTATAAATATATGAATTATTTGTTTTTTGAAATAAGTGATGATCAATTTAATAAAATGTCTACTTGAAAATATACTTTTGAAATATCAGATACCACATTCATTTCACATGATGGAAGATCAAATTTCAATGAAATGAGATTAAATATATACAAAATAAAGCACGATACATTTAAAATGAAATATGATGAATGTATTTATGATATGTATATCTGGGTCAATAAAATAGTAAATACCAAGCACTCACATTACAAAAAATCGATAGACAAAGTTCAAGTGATGAAATTGCTCAAATTATTAATAGAAAGATGAAAAGGATGAACTGTGTAAATTAGGGAATCTTGTGATGTGAGTAAACTACCTATCGATGAATTGATAAGAAATATGATGATGTATGAAGAATATAATAGTGAAAAAAGGAGATGAATGATGGTGAAAAAAATATTACACTAGTAGCCTTAAAATATACTTCATTAAGATAAAGAGAAAAGGTACATACTAGAGATACCAGTGAAGAAGAATCTCCTGATGATAGTGATGATGGAATTGCACATATGGCCAGAAGATTCCTGAAATTTCATAGGAAAAATATATTTTTCAAAAAATAAAATTTCAGAAGAATTTATGATAACAAAGTAAAGTGAAAAAATTAATGGAAGTAGGATGACACTCAAAATGGAATCATCTTATATGAATATAAGAGGAATGCACACATTAATGAGGACTATCCCAAGTTAAAATATAAAAATAACTATGATAGTAAGAAAAAAAGATAGAAGATAACCATGAATGAAACATGGGGTGAATATGAAGATAGCTCAAGTGATTCAAAAACTAATCAAGAAAATAATTCAGATAGGGAAAATATGTGCTTTATAGAATGTACATCACAGGTACAGAATATTCTTCCGGTTTCTCCTAATAATATTTTATCTATTTCTTAAAAATTATGAAAATGATGATAATGAGTAATGCATATCCAGTAAAGATCAATATCATGCTCGAATACCCTTTTAAAGAGAAAAAATATAAATATAATTATCTTAAGAAAGAAAATGCTCTAACATTAAATATTAAAACCAAACTTATTATTGAAATAGAGTAAAATGATCTACTGTTGAAAGAGAAAAATGAATTAAAATTGTCAGCTAAATAGTTAAAGAAATACATTGAAAGGATTACCAAATATAAGGAAACATTAACTAAAATACTAGGAAAGAATGTTTCTACCATGTATATAACTTGCATAGGTTACTAATTAATAGAGACAAAAATAAAAAAAACAAGATTTACATCATGTACTAGTTATGAAAGTTCACATACTTCCAATACCTACTCAATTGGACATAATAATGTATTTATTTCTAGAGGTCTATAAACTACTTATAAGAAACATGTTAGGAAAATATGGATACCAAAATATATTTTTACTAACATAATTGGAATAAAGAGGATTTTGGTACAAAAATCATTTTTGGAATAAACCTTTTTTTGATGGAATCATTTATGAAAACATCCAGTAAAATCCTATTGTATGTAGAAAGTGGATGTTCGAGACACATGTCTAGTGACTATTCAAACTTCAAGAATTTGATTATAGTTTATGGTGGTCTTGTCAGTTTTAGTAACAAATATAAAGGGAAAATCCTCAACCTTATCCAAATTGATAATTCTAATTCCATATTAATTTACTAATTTTTATATATATGGTTTAAAATATAATATTCTTAGCAATCTCAATTATGTAACGATGTATTTTATATAAAATTTGTAAATAATGCCTATCATGTTTTTAGTGATAAAAATGTTTTTTAATACATTAAGAAATAATAATACTTATTATATTTATTTAAATTCATATCCTTTTAAAAATATTTATTTCTTATATCTATTTAACAAATAATTTTGGATTTGGAAAAAGAGACTAGGCCATTGTGATATTCATTCACTAAGACAGATAACTTGGAAAGGGTTTGTTAGAGACCTACCAAAGCATGAATTCTCAAATGATAAAGTTTGTGATCGCTTCCAAAAAATAAAACTTCATAAGATTTATTTTAATCATAATAATGATTTTTCAACCACTCAACCTCTATATTTAATTCATATGGACCTCTTTAAACATTATATGATCTCTAGTCTAAATTGAAAACATTATATCTATGTCCTTAAAGATGACTTCTCCATATAGACTTCGATATTATTTCTATATCCAAAAAGTTAATATTTTTATTACTTTGTTAAGTATTCCAAATATGTAGAAAACCTTAGTGGACATAGAATTAATCCCTTAAAAAGTCATCATGGTCAGGAATTTTAAAATCAAGACTTTGTATCATTTTGTTCTCAAAATTGTTATAATAAACAATTTTATGCACCTTGGACACCACAAAAAAAATTTTGTGGTAGAATGAAATGATAGGAATCTTCAAGAGATATCATAGACTATACTAAATGAGTATGAACTAACTATCTAATTTTGGGACGAAGCTATTAATACAACTAATTAAAGTATAAAAGGATTATTAATTCGACATCTCTTAAAAAGAAGACATTATGATATATGTAATAATATAAATCCAAATATTAATAAAAATATAGTTTTTTATTTCAATTATTTATTCTAAATAAAATATTAATTTGGAAAAAATTTATTCCTTGAGTGATGAAGTAATTTTTCATTGGTATTAATCTTCCAACAAATATTATAGAGTGTTTAATAAGAGATCTATAAAAATAGATGATTTTTTTTCAAATAAAATTTGATGAAATAAATCCCAATGAACTTTTGATTATATCATAAAACCTTGAGGATGATCATTGAAATTTAATTCTTAGTTAAAAACCATCTAAATTTTTTGTTAAACAAGAAAAAAGTTCCCCCAGGGAACTGCTAGAACCCGATGCTGAAGAATATCATGAGACATCCTACCCTTGTTTTCAAATAACTTTTAGGAATCATTAAAACCACCCTTTATATTTTGTAATAATAAACCTCGATAGAGGTACTCCAATTAGAGCTTCCCTTAGGAATCAAATTTAACACCAAGCCTTCTTATCTAAAATTGAGCCTAAGAACAATAATGATTCCATCAATGATGAATTCTTAGTAATAGCTATGAAAGAAGAACTTAATCAATTTGTGGGAAATAATTTTTGGGAACACATTAATAGATTAAAATAAAAGTTAACAATTTTCACTAATTGGTTATATAGAAACAAGTTTGATGAGTCTATCATTATAGTAATAAATAAAGCTATATTAGTTTCACAAGGTTAAAATAAAGAAGAAGGTATTGATTATGAAGAATGTTTTTAACTTGTATCATGACATTAAACCATTAGTATATTACTTTATTATCCATCACATATGGAGTTACAACTATATTAATTGGATATTAAAAGTTAATTCTTAAATTGATTTATAATTGAGGATGTTTTTTGTGAGCAACCCCTTGGATTTCAAAATCAACATTTTTCAAATCGTTTTTAAAATAACAAAATATTTATATGGTTTAATGTATGCTCCTAGGGATTTGTATAATAGGCGGACCTCTTTTCTAATTTTAAATTTTATTTTGAAAATTTATAGCTGATCCAACACTTTTTTATTAAAAAAAATTCAATATATGTTTTCACAGTAAAAATATTGGTAGAAGATTTTATTTTTAGATGTACTTAATATTCCTTGTGTATTGATTTTTAAAAACTAATGAAAAAAGAATTTGAAATGAGTTTAATGGGTTAACTCAAGTTATTTCTTGGATTTTAGATTTTTCAGAAAAAATAAGGAATTATCATAAATAAAAGTGAATATACTAAAGATATTTTAAAACTTTTTGGACTAGAAAGTAACAAAAGTAGTGATACTCCCATGAGTAACACCTATAGACTATATCCCAATGAAAGATTAAAATCAATAGATCAAACTAGTCACAGATGAATGATTGGAAATATTTTGTACTTAACTACTAGTCAACCTAATATAATGATTTTTTTATGTGTGCTCACATTCAAGAAAATAAAAAATAGGCACACCTAACAACTATCAAATGAATTTTTAAATACCTCAAGTATACAACCAATTTGTGATTTTTAAACCTATGAGGATATTCTTTTTATTTACTACATTATTCAGAAACTGATTTATGTGGTTTTCTATTATATATAAATAGAACATTAGGAACATGTAATATTTTAGTAAAATCTCTAGTATCATGCTATAGTAAGAAACAAAAATACTATTTCACTATCTACTGATAAAGATGAATATATAGCTCTAGGCTGTTACTGTGCACAAATCCTATGGATGAAACATATTTTGTGAGACTTTGGAAACCAATTTAAATATGTGTCTATAAATTTTGATTACAAAAGTTTGATAAACATTTCCAAAAATCCAGTATCTCACTCTATAACAAAACACATTGATGAAATACTTCACTTTTTGAGATATCATTATCAAAAGGGTCATATAACATTAGAATTTATTGGAACTAAATACCAGCTAGATGATATCATTACAAATCCTTTTAATTTGTAGAGATTAGACTAAATCAAACATGAATTAGGAATGAAAACTTATTGGTTATAAGTCACTGTTGGTGAGTCACTATTGATAAGTCACCATTTATGAGTCACTATTGATGAGTTGCCATTGATAAGTCACTGCTGATGTGTTCATATTGAGGAATAATTATTTTTGATTCACCATTGATAATTCACCATTTATGATTCACCATTAACGAGTCACCATTTATCAGTCACCATTGATTAGTCACCGTAAATGAGTCACCATTTATGAGTCACCATTGATGATTCACCATTAATGAGTCACCATCGATGAGTCACCATTTATGAGTCACCATTAATGAGTCACCATTAATGAGTCACCATTTATGTGTAACTATTGATAAGTCACCATTGATAAGTCATCATTAAATGAGTGACCATTAATTTTTAGGTTACTACTATTTTATTACCATTGTAACTTTCTTTAACTAATTAAATGTTTTTTATATAAATTATTATATATTTAGAATCCATAAATGATATAACTATCTTGATAAATTTAAATCAATTCACTACACCAAAAAACCTTAATCTCCTAAAAAATTTTCCTTCATATTGAACCGATCATTATTATCCCTTATTCCACCAAGTCCTTCAACCAAAAAAAATAGTTCAAGTAAAGTGAGTGGTGGAATCAAATCTAGTTGAGACGATGCCATATAGGAAACAAAAGTTATCTGCATTCATCTTGGTCATTATTTTATATAACCCACATCGGGAAAAGAGATTTGTAGAAGCAGAAAAAGATATTGACGTGCAATGGATGCCGAATAGTATTTCACTATAATTAACAGTTATCAAAAATAAAAAATGGATGAACTTGTTTAACATGAATAATTGGTTTTATTATACAAGAGTATTCTATAATTTTTATCATAACATTGAATTTATTTTTGGAAAGAATGTCGATAGGATATAAAGTTCCATTGATGGAGAAGAGATTTATTTCTATTCAAGGGAATATAAATGTTATTAAAGATACATCATAAAGGAGTTTATGTGTATTTTCAAGTATAAATACAAAGTGAAAATGATGAATAGGTTCTCCAACATTTGACTACATATAGTACCCAAAGGCGACCTACTAATTAAAAGCATGATGGTGAGTTTAAGGTGTTGGTCAATTTTTTTCCACATGTTTTATGCCTGAGAAAGTGATATTTCAATTCCAGGGTGTATAAAGATATTTATTTCCAATATATGATTAAAAAAGAGAAAGGAATCAATCTGTGTCGATTCTTGATGGTTCATATGTTTGATATGAGTAAAAGAGTTCTATATTGAGCTCCCTCATTTAACCTAAAATGATATCATCTATCTTAGATGCAAAGGGATATATCAAAGAAGGAGAATAAGGTGAATAAAAATTTAGAGGGTTTTTCTTCTCAAAACCATTTTTTAAAATGAAAAATGTGATTCAGAAACCATGGAAAAAAGTTTAGGTTAGAGATAATGATAAAGTGTACGTTGAATTCAGTCCTATCGGTCATCCAATAAGCCATATGTACATGATGGATCATAGTCTCAAGCCAGATGATATTTTTGAGTACTCTACTATAGATATTTAAAGAGTTTAACATACATTGGAAGAATAAGAACAAGAATAATTTTTAGTTGAAGTAGAGAGTGATTTGTAGATTCCGAAATCACCAACTAAAATATCCAGTCCAATAGTTTCTCTACCTACTTGAGAATCTCTTTTACATGAAAATGATGATGATGATACTGATGTTTTTGTAGAGGTTTAGTTTATGTTATCTTCCTCTTGAAAATTAGATGATCATAATGGAAATATAAATGATTTTATGGATAATGCTTCTAAAGAAGAAAATATTGACACTGTGGATTTTGGGAAATCAGATAGAAGATCAAGTTTAAATGATGATGAGGATCATGATGTGGATCCTGATGATGGAGATAATTATGATGGACCTAATCATAATGATGATAAAAAAAGAATTTGGTACTCATCATAAGAAAGTTAGTGATAAGAATACATATGTTCCTATTGACCATGATCAGGAGATTGTACAACAACAACCTTCTTCACCAAGGGAATCTAGTTCCAAAAAAGATGAAAACTAGACTAAAGATGCTCTGATTCTTGACGTACCAACTATTATTATAGAATGTATGAAAGATATAAGTGAGTGGGAGATGTATAAAAATCCTATTGATCTTTTAGTTCAAGTGATTCATGTAAGAAATGCAGATATCATGCATACCAATAAAACAAAACCTTCCCCTTTTATAACTAAAGTTGGTCAAACATCTCATGTACCTAGAGAATCGAAAATCCTTCCTTATACCAAACGTGATGTTTGTTCTTTGGAATAATTTTGAATGTATCCATGATTTTTTAGAGTTGTTTTTGTTTTTAGTGATTCAGATGATTAGAATGAAAATATTGTTAGAGGAGAAGGATCCTCAGTGGATCATATAAATCATGTAGGGTAGTAACATAATTTTACTCCCATAGAAACATATATATCAGACGATGTTGAAGTAACTCATGAGAAAATAAATCCTTCTTCCTGATCAACGTATTCTAACTCATGATGTAGTAAAAAAATATAATTTGGATTCATTACAATGGAATTTTTATTCTGAATTGGACTCCTTAAGAAGGAATGTGGTTTCCGATTTTAAAGAAGACTTGAACTCTCAAATATCTCAAATTTCCCATCTCAGCTGTAACACCCCGAGATTTTATGAGATATATTCTTTTTAATTTATTTGATATTTTATGTTGTATGCTACACTGAGATTAGATTTCACTATATGCAACACCATATTATCTTGTATTATACACAACACTATTCTTGGCTTGTGTTAAATGCAAGAGCGACCTTCCTCGATAGTGTGTGTTGTACGCAATACAATGCTTCACTAAACAATGATATATTATAATATTATTATGAACTAGCTGTGATGGATAGTATTAACTGAATTTTTAATATTATAAAATTATAATTCATATTACACATTTTCTAGATCATGGTATGAGAACAAAATAAATTTTTCGGGTAAAATAAGTATTTTTCAAAAAAATGCAGTTTTTCCACCTTTTGATGGCACACCCATTTTAAATCTAGTTTTTGACTTGTTTATAAGTTCAATTTGAAAAAAATAAAATTCTTCTTTGGAATCAGGATATAAAAATTTACTTTGGATAAATTTTTGATATTTTTCGGATAAGTTTCTTATTTTGATGAATAGTAAAAATACGCTAAATTTTAATTAAAATCAACTTCTTTCATCGAGATAATTTATATGGTTAAATTATAATATCGAATGGTTTTAAAGTAAAAAATAGAATATATTTTTAAAATTTAATATAATATAAGTCATTATCATTAATTTTAAATTGAATTAATAGGTAAAAACATTTCAACATTTTTCCATGTTTTATCTTTTAAAACCCGTTTTCTCAACAGCGGGATCAATTTTACATTAAGTACTGAAAATTATATGTATTGAAAAGAATTTGAATACTATCATCGGTCGATACAAAATTTTTGAACGATACGATGGAAAAGAATTTGAATACTATCATCGGTCGATTCAAAAACTATTGAATGGTACGATGGAAAAGAATTTGAATACTATCATCGGTCGATCCAAAAACTATTGAATGGTACAATGGAAAAGAATTTGAATACTATCATCGGTCGATTCAAAAACTATTGAATGGTACGATGGAAAATAATTTCAATACGATAATCAGAAAAACTGAAATGGTCAATACGATAAACAGAAAGAAACATATATAAAGAGAGTAAATATTTAAAGATCAGAAACACAAAGACATAAAGAAATGTCCTCCCCCTTTCTACGAGGAGTTTCTTACTATTAGGAGAGATGTAAAACAGGAAGTAGATATGAATGATTATTTTAATGTAATCATTCCTAGCTTCTGTTTTATAAATTCAAATCTATCGGAAGGTAAAGGTTTTGTAAAAATATCAGCAAGTTGTTCTTGCATTCCGATGAATTGTAAAACAATATCTCCTTTTTGTGAAAAAAAAACAATGAAACAATATTACATATAACAACAATCATTTTTTGAGCATTATCTCCGAAGGTAACTTTTCCACCTTTTGTTTTGATAACCTTTTCAAAGAAATCTTTGTTTCCAGTCATATGTCGAGAGCAACCACTATCCATGTACCAAATGTTCTTATTGATACACTTCTCGTTTTCCTGAAAAAGAAACAATTAGATTTTCGGAATCCAAACTTGTTTGGATCCAGAAGGATTAGATAAAAGAATTTTAGGAATCCACATTTGTTTTGCAAAATGAGCTTTATGAAATCCTAAGGATTGAGTTTTGTTAAGAGAACAATCTCTTCTCCAATGTCCACCACATTGACACTTGGAACAGAAAATGGTTTTTTGAGGAACAAAATAGTTATTACTAAAAACAGGTTTGGAATAAGTATAACCAAGACCAGAACGATTTCTCAAAGGTCTTATTTGAGAATACATCCTATCAAAGTTTTCTTTTCCATGAGTAAAGTTTGACAAGCACTTTTTCAAGGATAAAATCTCTGACTTTAGTTTTAAAACCAAATTCTTGTTTTCTAAAACATTTGAATTAGAACTAGAGTTAGACTCTAAAAAGTTTTTCTTTGAAATAGCAGTTTCAAGATCCTTAGAAAGTTTATCTTTTTCAGATTTGACTTTCTCAAGGGTTTTCAAAATACTTTCAAAATCAGAAGTTTTCCCATCAAGATCTTTAGAAAGATCTGATACTTCTTTAGTCAAAATAGAAATTCTAGAATTTGCTTTTTCAAATCTCTTTTTGAGTTTAGAATTTTCATTTTCAAGTAACTTAGCAAATCTAGAGACTTCTTCAAAAGAAGGTAAAGTATCATCTTCTGATGATGAGGGTTCATCATTTGAAGATTCATAATATTTATTATCAACATAATTTGTATTTAAAGAGACATTTGTAACAGCTTCAGCATTATGTACCTTAGCCATGAGGCAATGATCTTCAATTGGTAGTCTGGCTAGAAGTCCAATATTCCTTTGTCCTGACATCTCATATTCTGAAGAATCATCTGAGGAATCACTACCACTTGCACTCCATGTATCATTTGCTTTCAAGACTTTCTTTGTCTTATAAAACCTTTTCTTGTTTCTTTCAGAGTGTTTCTCTTTTCTATCTTTCCTCTTCAGTAAAGGACAATCAGGCCTTATATGTCCTGCTTTCTTGCATTCATAACAAGTTACCTCTGAATCTTTCCTATCTTTCCTGTCTTTCTTTTTGAATCTATATTGAAAATCTTTCTTTCCCACAATCTTGTTCATCCTCCGAGCAAGATTAGCTAACTCATTGTCTGAAAGATTACAATCAATTGAATCAGAAACAACAACTTTCTTGGTTTTAGACCTTGTAACCCTTTCAGGTGTTTTAGCTTTAGATGCAAAAGCTACACTTCCATTCCCATTCTTCTTCTTATTGAAATCAGCATCTCTTTTCATTCTTGTCTCGTGCTGTAGAAGAGTTCCAAAGAGTTTATCAAGAGTAATCTGGGAAACTTTTATATTTTCATCAATAGCTGTTCTTTTTGACTCCCATTCATTTGGCATAATATCTATAATCTTATCAACAAGAGATTCATCATCAAGACCTTTTTCTCCCATAGATTGTAAGCTGTTGACAATTGTCATAAACCTTTGTTGCACTTTACATACTGGCTCTCCATAAGGAAAAAAAAATCCATGATACTCTGCTCGAAGCATTGCTCTCCTTGTTTCTATAACCTTGGATGTACCAAAATGAGTGACTTCTAATTTCTTCCAAATACAGTTAGCTGCTTCACATGAAGATATCTGACTATATATATTCCTGGTCATAGAGCATAATAAAGTATTGCGTACCTTGTAATTCAGTTGATATTCTTGCTTCTCTTGATTGGTGAAAGTACTAACTTCTTTGTCAGGAATTTTGTAACCCCCAGTAAGCATAATAAAATTGTCTACACCAGTATTGATGATGAAAGTCTTCATACGATCTCTCCAATACTCATAATCATTCCCATCAAAGATCGGTGGTCTAGAAGGATTTAGATTATCTATTGATCCGATATTCATTCCTGCCATCTAATATAACAAAAACAACTTTTCCACTCCACACGTTAGTGTAGTAAGTATTCAAGATAGTAATAAGAAATAAAGCTAATAAAACAAATTAGTGGAAAACCTGCTCTGATACCAATTGTTGGATCGAATAGTCGATATAAAAGTCTATTAGATGGAACAATACAAGAGGGGGGGGGGGGGGGTGAATTGTAGGTTTAAAAACTTTGAGTTTTAGTAACAAAGAGATTAGTTTAAATGATCTTAAACTAATACAAATACAAACACCCACAATTGTATTGAAAGTAAAAGGTATGAAGTATTGTAATACTAATGTTATGTAAAACAATTGTATTCAAGATGAACACAATAATCAGAGTAATACAGATATGAATGATTATACCTTAAAGCGTATAGAACCAATCAATACAATATGTAATGGAATGATTGTAATTGAAACAATTACAATTGAGTATGTAAAGAAGAAAGGAAACAATACAAATCCCTTTCTAATACAACAGCGGAAATGTAAAAGTAATACAATTCTTTTAACCCAAAGAGAAGGGTTATCCTTTCACCTAGGATAAAAGGTCTGTCTCACCAACACCTTGGTGAGCCCTCGATACGATGATCGGCACGTCTGTCTGCCTATCCCCGGCAGCCCTCGATACGATGATCGGCACGTCTGTCTGCCTATCCCTGGCAGCCCTCGATTTTGCAGGTAATCGGCACCTCTATCTTTCAATTACTTGAAAGCCCTCGATACGATGATCGGACGCACAAGGCTGATGAGAGAAGTCACAGTATCTCTCTCTAGAATCTTCGTAGTTCACAGTCTCTTTCGTTCTCTTCGTTCATCAGTGTGTTCTCAGCTTCAAATGACCTCCTATTTATAGGCCTCGGGTTCCAACGGTCATATTGCCTCCAACGGTCATATTGAAACAGAAAGCACGACATCGTTTTGATTAGTATATAACTAACTCAACGACATCGTTTTGTTAGGATAAGAGATATATAGAAATGTAAAACATGAGTACGATTCATATGCAGAGAGAGTTTTTTACAAAGTACCAAAACAAATAATGATCATCTGAGTAGCAAAGTCAGTACGATACGATTGACAGAGTCAGTACGATACGATTGACAGAGTCAGTACGATCAACATCGTACGATACGATAAACATGATAAAAGACAATTTGTTATTTACAAACATATGATAGAATAATTTGAGATTTCCAAAACATGACAGAATATATTTGTGATTTCCAAAACATGATGTAAAAGCCAAAAGAAGACTTTTGACTTAACATTCACAACATTTTGAGTCTTCATGATCAGCCAAACCCTACCAATTCCTCTTCTAAACCTCTCTAGTTACACTATAGATGTTCTGGTCTTCTCAAAATACCAACTCTAGTGCCCTAAGAAGACATTTAAATGAGGCACGTCATGGAAGAGGAGTCTCGGACACATACAGATGAAATTACACAAAAGGTAAGGGATAATTATTGCAATCTCGTTCTTATCTGAGATTGTTTATTTGTAAGTATTTAATGGGGTTATATTTATCATCCAAGTCTATGTTTTATAAAAACGATTTCATAAAATGTTTACTATTATTCCATGTATGTTTAACATCATTTTTAACCTTTATTGACTTTTACCACTTGGTATAGAAGGAATATTTTTTTTTACCATATGAGGTACTTTTTGACTTTTCTGGAAAAAGTACAAGGATAATGTTTTTTTAACTTATACAACATGAACAAATTATTATGGTTTTGTAACCCCTTATTTCCATGAACCTTCCTCTACACGATTTCATGATTATTTTCAAAAAAGTCTTTTCTTTTTATAAATGCACTACATTTTGAGAAAATAAAATTATTTTGAAGTCGAAAGGATATTTTCCTTAAGAATTCATTTCAAGTGTTTTATCAAGACTATTTCCATCTAAGATTACATTCTTTAATATGGAAATGTTTCAAGTATAATGTCCATATTATTTATATGGTTTTATTTTGTTTTTGATGAAATGATATCCATTTTTTTAGATGGGTTATGTTATGATGGGATGATGTTTATGAAATCCATTTTATTATTTGGGTTATGATGAATGATTTATGTTTATTTTTGGCACACAATATAATGATTTCATTATGAGATTGGTGAGACCTATATCTCTCTCCAATACATTGGGTTATGATTTATATCTCGTGAGATTGACATGACTAGAATGGAAAGTGAATCCGGTTCAGTAATACAGAGTTGGAACGACATGTAAACCTAGTTCTGTAATGGAAATTTTCCATTATGATGGTCTTGGCAGCAATGCCTTGGCTACTATGGAATTTATAACATGTGCTTAATGGTTTTCCATAATTAAATGTTTTATTCCCATACCATTTTATTAGGATTAATGTTTCTTTGTGATCTATGCCTTACATACTTCCATGACATATTTTATGACTCAAGATTTTGATGTTTAAACTTTATGTTCATATTTTTAATTTCAAATGTATATGTTTTTTATTTTCTCCATAAAAACCCTTACTGAGCATTTGAGCTCACCCATTATATGTTTTCTTTTCCCGAGGATTTAAAGAAAGGTTTTAGGAAAGAAAACAAAAGGGGAAGATCTTTATGGGAGATGTTGAATATATTTCACCATGATTAGAAGATTATGTTTTGAGTTTCCAAAGACACTAAACTATTATAGTCCTTGGGTGTCTATTTTTGTTATGTATTAAGTATTCCACAGAAGTAATGTGAATTCCATATATGTCATGCTTGGTTCTCTACAGTTGGTATCAGAGGAAAGGTTTAGTTAACCTTTAGAAACTAGGATGCGAAATCTTTAGTAAGATCCCAAGAAATATTTCTAAGGTGTGTCTAGGGATGTCCCTAATGTTAATTATAAGTATAGGTTACCATCCAAGAATTATGATAACGATCATGAATAACCTAGGATTAAACCTATGATGTTAGATATTGAAAGTACCCCCCTTGATTATGTTGTTTTCCTAGTATTATTTTTGCCTCTCACACTATTCTTTTTGGGTTTTAGAAAATGGCTGGAAATAGGAAGATTCACTATAATAGAGGATATAATGGAAAATGGAATGATATTCATCATGAAAAACCAATTGAAACGGGTTTTGGAAGTCCAAATATCATTATTATGCCTAATCATTAATCTCATTATATGATCAATTATCTCAACTTTGGTAAGATTCCTGACTCATCTAATAAGAGAAAGAAAGAGTTTCATGATGATCATAGAGTAAAGAAAGTTCAATTTCCATCATGTAAATCATGTGGTAAGAGGAATCTAGTAGAATTTATCAAAGGAACTCAAAGATGCTTTGGGTGTGGAAAAGAAGGACCTAAAGCCAACAATTGCAAAGGAAAAGGTTCAGTTAACACAATGGACAAAGATAATGGTATTGCTAAGATATAAACAATGGTTAAATGTTTTGAATGTGGAATGTAAGGGCATTATGAAAACCAATTCCTTAAGGGAAAATCTCATGAAGAGAATTAGCATGGTCGTATGGGTAGTATTTTTGTTGTTGATGATAAAGAGACTACAAATGATATATGAGATGAAAGAAGTGTTGAGGAATTAAATGATGAGGCTCGATCAATGGTTTAAGAAGGTAGTAAAATGATTTCCTATTTATCAAGAATAATGTATGGTACTATGAAATAAAGAAAAATATAAGGATTGTTACACTATTGTTTTTCCTTCAGTATTTGAAAGTATATGTTGAATGGTACTGGTAACCATGAAAATTGATTGAAATATTTTTTGAAACCAGATGATATGCACATAATGAAGGGATAATGAGATAATGAAATGTTTGATAGTATTAATGAGATCATTACTGATATAAGGACAAAGTGATATCGTGGTTTGAGTATATAGAAATTTTGGTATTTTGGTATGTGGAAAGAGTTAACTTTTGACAGCATTCATGTTTTCACAAAGCTTCTATGACAATTCATGTTTCAAGAGAATACATGATTAAGGTATTCACATGTTTCAAATGTGACCAAAAAGATATATCTTATGATATATGGTGGATAAATGATGGTATTTACATGATTGGTAGATAACCTCTCTAGTAATAACATTCTTTATACTATGATATTGGACAAAAGTATTTTTGATAAGCCTAAAGTTTGGAATGGATTAATTGTGACATTATATAGTATTGTTTAAGGATAAAATTTTTTCTAGAATGTTATAATAGTATAGTTTTAGAAAAAGGACAACATGCAGGATGGGCGACAACCCATCGCGTCAGACCAAGATGCGGGAATCGAACCCACAACCGAAGTACGACTGGCCTTTATCGCCTACCACTGGCTTACGGGAAGTCCCTGGTTAGTAGAAATTAGTTTCATTTTATTGAGTGGTATAATAGATAAAGTATATGTCCATTTTAGGAATCATATTCACCATATACGGTGTTATGTATATTTAATAATTTGTGCTAACCTTTTTGTTATAAAGAGAGACTAAATGACCTATCATTTTATCACATGATCTGCTAATACTTTAAGAATGAAAAATTCAACTTCATTTATTTAAATAAGAGATGAATTAGAAATTTTTCATGGAATGACCAACAATGTTTTTACACTGAAATCATGCAAGTATTTATCCTTATGCAAATATTCATCAAGTTTAGGGAAATGATATTGAAAACCAAAAACGTTGTCCTAGTACCATCATATCCGATGAATCAGATGGTACCTTAGATCATTACAAATTTATGGCTTTGTGATTGTTCTCTTTTTTCATAGACATGTTGTCTACCACTCTCCATCAGAACTTGATGGTTATATTTCTCTTCAATATACATATTTTCACCTATATTTTCTTATGTGGAAACCCAGTGTTGAGTTACATTGGGTGACTGTTATATTTCTAACTTTCCCTTTTAGAATTAAGTTTTAGTATTCCTTTTTACGATATGGGTTTCTATGAAATAAACTTTCAAGTTGTAAACCATTTATATCCCCGACCTATTTCTAGGGAGAAATTCATTTTAAGGGGGGTAGAATGTAACACCTTGAGATTTTATGAGATATATTCATTTTAATTTATTTGATATCTTCTATTGTACGCTAATCCAAGATTAGACTGCACTATACACAGCACCGTATTATCTTTTATTAAACACAACACTCTTCTTGGATTGTGTTGCCCGCAAGAGCAACCTTCCTCGATAGTATGTGTTGTACGCAATACCGTGTTTCACTAAATAATGATATATTATAATATTATTATGAACTAGACATTATAAATAGTATTAAATGAATTTTTAATTTTATAACATTATAATTCATCTTACACATTTTCTAGATCATGGTATGAGAACAAAATAAATTTTTCAGGTAAAATAAGTATTTTTTTTTAAAAAAATGAAGTTTTACCGCCTTTTGATGGCACACAAATTTTAAATCTAGTTTTTGACATGTTTATAATTTCAATTTCCCAAAATAAAATTCTTCTTTGTAATCGGGATATAAAAATTTACTTTGGATAAATTTTTGATATTTTTCTGATAAGTTTCTTATTTTGATGAATAGTAAAAATATGATAAATTTTAATTAATACCATCTTTTTTCATAGAGCTAATTTATATTGATAAATTATAATTTTTAATGGTTTTAAATTATAAATAGAATATATTTTTACCATTTAATATTATATAAGTCATTATCATTAATTTTACATTGAATTAATAGGTAGAAACATTTCAATCTTTTGTCGTGTTTAATCTTTTAAAACCCATTTTCTCAACAGTGGGATCAATTTTACATTAAATAATACAAATTATGTGTATTGAATTTGGAAAAATGGATTCCATATTTGGAATCATTAGGTCCAAATTATGTTAATAGGCTACTTTTATTTTTGGGCATTATGAATAGAAACTACGGTAAATTTTATTTACCACAGTTAAATGTAAATCGGGTAATTAAGGGTAAATATAATATTATAAAATTAACCTAAAACTAGTATTAATATAATTGTATGATTATATTTTGTCCTAAAATATAATTGGGTCAATTTGGTATATATTGGAACCCACCTTCATGTGATTAAGACCTTTTATTTATTTTATTTAAAGGAGAGTAAAATATGTCTCACTCAAACTTTAATAATTAGATTATTTTTAATATAAGGTTATACAGAATAAAAATTTGATTATAAATACTCATTTTAAAGATAAAATGTTTTTATTTATCATGGTAATTTAGTTTTAATTTTTAGTAAATATTTAATTACCTTAATAGCTTATACATTAATGATGTAGAAGTTATTTATTTTGTGAAAAATCAATAATATAGTTTTTATTAAAATAATAATACACATAAAAAGGCCCAAACACCCGAAGAAAACTTATTGGTCGTGTATGTACAAACCATAATCATCTAATGGTCGAATTATGGACCATTTAGAGCCTTATAAAAGCTATTATGACACTTTATATTATTTTATTTTAAATGATGTGAAAGTTGTCACCTTCATAATTTAATAAATATAACAATTTAAATGTTGTGATTTTAAGATGATAAATTCGAGTAAAAGTATTATAATGAAAGTTATTATATTTATCTTTATAATAGGATTTTATTTTTAATTTATATGCCAAAAAAATAATTTTATTAAATAAGATTACAAAAATGTTGTAGTATTTATTTTATTAAGAGAAATATCAAATAAATGGTTTTAAAAATATCAAAATAAATATTATATGAACTAATTAATGTTCTCCACAAATTTTCTAGATGAATATGACATGTTATAAATGTATTAAATATTTTGGTTCAAATATATATTGGGTTTGGATTTTATTTAAACTCAAATAATTGAATAGTGTCAAAATTGACACTATTGATATTTTATAAAAATAACATATTATAAAATTGTTTAAAAATAAAAAAAATGTTTAAAAATTAAAAATTAAAAATTATATGGTCTAAAATGTAATAATGTATCTAATTACGGAAAATTCACAACTCATAAGTAAGTATTTATAACAATTTAAAAATTAGAATATTTTTACTACAAATAAAAATTAAATAGATTAAATAAGGATAAATCAAAATGATAAGGTTTAATATAAAATCAAAACATGTCCAAATTTGATTGGTTGATGAGATTACAACCCTATCTCATCTAATCTTATAATTTGAGTCATTTTGGAGGTTTTTAGGTGGGTTTTGAATTTATTATAAATTAATATTTTTGGGGATTCCAAATGTTCCCCTCTCTTCCCTTATAAAACGGCACCTCCTCCCTCTCATCTTCACAACATTTTGAGCCTTCAAGCTCGGCCCAACCCTGCCAATTCCTCTTCTCAACCTTTTTAGTTACACAATAGTGGTGCTGGTCTTCTCAAAATACCTACTCTAGTGCCCTAAGAGGAATTTTAAAAGAGGCACGTCGAGGAAGAGGAGTCTCAGACACATATGGAAGAAATTAGACATAAGGTAAAGGATAATTATTCTAATCTCATTCTTATAAGAGATTGTTTATTCGTAATTATTTACTGGGGTTATATCTATCATCCAAGTCCATGTTTTATGGAAAATTTTTTATAAATTTTTTACTATTATCCCATGTATGTTTAAAGTCGTTTTCCCTTTGTTGACTTTTACCACATGGTATGGAAGGAATCTTTCTTTGGTTTACCATATGAGGTACTTTTTGACTTTTCTGGTAAAAGTACAAGGATAATGTTTTTTTAACATATACGGCATGAATAGATTTCTACGGTTTCATAACAATTTATTTCCATGAAGCTTCCTCTACAAGATTTCAAGATTATTTTCAACAAAAATCTTTTCTTTTATAACTGCTCAAAATTTTGAGAAAAGAAAATTATATTGAAGAAGAAAGGATATTTTCCTCAAGAATTCATTTCATGTGTTTTATCCAAACTATTTTCTATCTAAGATTACTTTCTTTAATATAGTCATGTTTCATGTATAATGTCCATATTATTTATATGGTATTATTTTGTTTATGATGAAATGATATCCATTTTTTATATGGATTACGTTATGATGGGATGATGTTTATGAAACCCATTTTACTCTTTGGGTTATTATGAATTATTTATGTTCATTTTGTGGCACACAAAATAATGATTTCATTATGAGATGGGTGGGACCTATATCTCTCTCCAATGCATTGAGTAAAGATTTATATCTTGTGAGATTGACATGGATGGAACGAAATGTGAATCTCATTCAGTAATATGGGGCTGGAATGGCAAGTAAACCCAGTTCAGTAATGGACGTTTTCCACTATGATGGTCTTGGCAGCAATTCCTTGGCTACTATAGAAATCATAACATGTGCTTAATGGTTTTCCATAATTACATGTTTTATTCCCATCCTATTTTATCATTGTTAATGTTTCTTTGTGATCTATGCCTTACAGAATGCCATGACATATTTCACAACTCAAGATTTTGATGTTTAAACTCTATGTTCATGTTTTTAATTTCAAATGTATATGTTTTTTTATTTTCTCCTTACTTACCCTTACTGAGCATTTGAGATCACCCATTATATGTTTTCTTTTACCCAGGATTTAAAGAAAGGTTTTAGGTATGAAAACAAAAGGGTAAGATCATTGTGGGAGATGTTGAAGATCCATCACCATGATCAGAAGATTATGTTCCATGTTTCCAAAGACACTAAACTATTACGGTCCTTGGGTGTCTGTTTTTGTTAGGTATTAAGTATTCCGTAGAAGTAATGTAATGTCCATGTATGTCATGCTTGGGTATCTACATCAGTGAAGAAATAATTTTCTATTTGGTTGAATTAGTAACATCACATATACAACCAAATGTAATATTTCATATTTTTGAAATGAAATTAGTTAGTAGAAAAGTTTCTACGGAGGTAGAATTTTTGAAATCATCAGTAGAAGGTATGAAATCATCTATTTTAGAATTTATGACTTCTATGTCTTAGAATATGGAAATCCAGACTACTTATGGCTCTACATCAACTGCACCACCTCTAGCTCCAGTGCAACATGATCCAGATCTACTCCAACAGATTATTAGGTGAAGATATCAAAAATGTTATGGGTGATGTGACCACTCATGAGGACCAGATTCTGCATATACATAATCATAGAGAGCATATATATAAGATGATCCGATAAGTTTCTATTAACATGAGAAATGATTAGGACATCATCAAGAAAGAGATAAAGTATTTTTTATCTAGGATTGATAAAAAGAATGAGATTTCTGATAATTTCAAATTTTTGGTAGAGAATTTGATATTTCCACCTATGAAAAGAGTATTCAAATAATAAGTTAGTCGAATTAAGGTTCTCACACAAACTCTTGAAATATTCGGGGATGATAAATTAGATTTATATAGTTCCTTGTAGAGTGGTGATAATATAATTATTGATTTTATCAACATCATGAAACCCTTCTTCCATTTCAATCATAAAACTTCTATTTCTAGAGAATTATTCTAACTACATGTTTTTAAACCACATCCCCAGAGAATGTTTGACAGAAACCTATTGTGATAACTCAGTTAGATAGACATCTTCCTCCTCAGTTTCAGCCTATGATTTTGTCTCCAGTAGATGAAATCAGGAACCTCAGACCAGTTCTAATGTGAGAGCCACCTCCTCCTCCCACCATAATACCTTCCATTATGAACTTTTACCCAACTTAAACTTCTATTGTCTCATTATAGGAAAGAGATAGAGATAATGGGAAATACCAAGGGAATGCAAATTTTGATCAGCCACCACCCTCTTTCTAGTGAATCTAATTAGACGATGTTTTTTTGATAGGGGTCCAGTTTTGTCTTTTCATTATTATATATCTCTACTCACAATTTTATTTGAAATTATTTAATTCAATATAATTCTACTCTTCTACTTTCATTGATTATACTACTATTTTATTTTTTTGATAAAATCATTGGGGGAGATAATATGACATTTATATTTATACTGGGAAAACACATCAAATTATGAATTATTTTGTGATATGTTCTATATAATTAAAATATCTTATGAAATGATAACAACATTGATTTTAAACTCAAATACATCTATGATTATTTATGATTACTCATACATTACAGGATTTATTAAGTGTCATGTTTTGTGATCATAAAAAAGGTGGATAATGTTGGCACATCCTCGTGGAGTATGTTTGAGAATATTTTATTTTTATGGTCATAAACCATGATTATTTTAGTGCTAATGATTCATATGTTTTTGATAGAATTTTCTATTGTAAGACTAATTATATGATAATTCTTATATGTTTTATGATGAGTCACTGTTTCCCGGGAGTCACTATTACCCCCCAAATCCAAGACACCATTACCATTAGGATGAGAAATTATTGGACATTGAGTCACCATTGCCATAATGACAAGAAATAACCAGACTCTAAGTCATCATTACCTCCAGGATGAGCTACTACTAGACTATGAGTAACTATTACCACCAAGATGAGCTAATTCTAGACTTGAGTTACCTTTACCACCAAAGGTGAGTAACTGCTAGAGGCTGAGTCACCACCTACCTCTTGTTACCATTGATGTGCAATGAATATGGTGCGAATAGATCAATGACTATTTTTTTTGACGAGTTAATTTTGATCGAGTTTTTATGACATAATAAAATAAATCTTCAGGGAATATATATCTACTAAATCTATATATATGCAAACGATATTTGTCTCTTTCAATATGATGTTATAGTCATGATACATATAAAACTACATTTTATTTATAGATAATTTTTCAACAAAATATGTGAATTCTCATGAGCTTACTAATTCATGTTATGTGAAGAACAAACAACACACAAGTACCTATTTCTTCATTAATATTGATTGATATTATTATGTAGATCAACTAAAACATTCCATTATATTTTCTACAGTCCTCTATCTTATCCAAATTCCCAAAACGATTCATGAATTCCTCAAAAATTCTTATATGAGGACTATAATTAGAACAAATCAGACTTCTTATATATACTCATTATAGTTTTATTTGTTTTATTTTGAGAAGTTTGTTGTTACCTTGTTATCAAAAACACACTGTCTCCTTCATTTACATAGAGAATACTTTTTATTCTATTCTTCATCAACATTTTCCCCACTGTGATTGTTTAAGTGGTCCACGTGTGGTCGGTACTATTCTTACATCCCACAAATAACTGTGGAGGAGGCTTTTTTAATCCTTGACATATTATTTTTGTTTATTGTTTCCCAGGTATTGGTTGTGGATTCATATGATTATAATTATCATCTACATGGTTGCAGGTGATTTCCAAGTGGAGGAGATTAAGTCTAACATGGAGACTGAACCTCATGCTTATTCTATTATGTTATTGTTTTGTTTTACTAGTATATCCTATATTACTATTTATGTATAAAAAGATATTATATTGATAATTTATATCAACTACTATTTATATTTATTTCTATCCACAAAAATTTATTTCAAAAGTTAATGTATTTCTAAAAAGTATTATAACTGATACATAATAAATCATTATGAAATATTTTAAATGGACATATCTTATATTGATCTGTTGTTTTGATTAATTGGAACATTTATTTTATTAAGGGGTTTTTATTTTAGTCTAATTACTAAAATAAATTTTTATTGGGAACTCAATTCCCCCCTTCTTGAGTAAGATACTCTGACCAACACAGATATCATTTGTATTTATTTTTTGATGAAGAATCATTAGGTAAAATGTTATAGATGACTGAATAAATTTATTTTATGGTTTTTTGATCATCACAAAAAACATTTGTTTTCTTATTTAATATTATGTACATATGTTTGTTCAAGAACCAAAAAAGGTTATAAAAAATAATTTTTTTTATTTTCCATAAATTAAAATGGCTTTATGACCAATCATTAATGATTTAATGGAAAGTTAAATCATGTTTTCCTTGAAGGTAATAAATCAAATCCTCAAAGATGATTAATTAATTTTATGAATAAAAGGAAGAGGAGAAGTGATTTGATGATGGTTTTTACACTAACATAATAATAAAAAGGTAAATAAATTATATTTTACTTACCATACAATGTGGATAAGTGGAGGTGATGTGAGTATAAGAAAAGAAAATAATGTGAGACAAAATTAAAAGAAAAAAGAAAGAGGGATTTACCTCTTCAATTTTTCTCCATGAGAACCTCCTTACGAAATTGGGTTTGTACTTTTTTGATACCTAAGGCTCATGGATGTAGTGACGGGGCTAGGGAAGAGTATTGCGAAGAAATTGTTTATGCTTCATGTATTTAGAGTTGTGAGGAGAAGAGGTGGTGAGGGTTGGTATTTATAGTGTTGGAGAGAGGTGTGTTCTCAATAATTGATTAATTAGTTTTTTGGCTCATGACTAAGAATAGATTGAACGTTATTACAAAATATTTTATAATTATTATGTATAAATTATTATTAGTGGATTAAATCATACATACATCATCTATGGATTAGTAATTCATGTATTTAGTTTATATCCTAAATTATCATATTTAACAATTCACCAAAAAATCAAGTATTTTATAAAAATAAAAAAATATAACTATAACCATTTTTTAAAAGGTAGAAATAAAAAATAGACTCCTTTTTATCAAAATAATTTCTTAAATATGAGATATTTATTTTTAAAATAAAATCACAATTTACTCGAAAAATATTGATTTTAATATTATAATTGATTTAATGACAATTTCAAAACGTTAAATAAGGTCTCATAAAATCAAATAATAATCAAAAGCAAAAATATTAAATTTTTAGTGTAATTCATGAATATAAATTTTCATTTATATCATTATATTAATTATTACTTTATAAAAAAAATTCATTTTCAAAAAATACAAACCCTTATTTAATAAATTTTAAATTATTTATTTACCTATACTCTAATATAATTATATCATATTGTAATTCATATAATGCCAAAATTATATTTATAATTTCATATATTAGGATTCTATTCTGTTGGATGAATTAATATTCCTAATGGTCTTAATACTATTCAAATGGTTATGTTACTATTGCATCAGTATAAGATTCATAATTTCTATAAATATCAATTTGTCATTATTTATTTAGGAAAATAATTTTTTTATAACGATATCTATTATATGTAAGTGTTTTATAACATATATAATAATTATAATTAGGTAATAATTTACATTGTTAAAGGTTTGGGTCATTACAAGAAATCCAACAACGGAGGGCCTTTGGTGAAAACCAAATGGAGTTACCTGAGAAAGAGGTAACATTCATCAATAGGTTTTTTATTTATTTCTCCACCCCATTAAATTATTATTATACCATGATAATATAGTGAAATAATTATATTCCAAAAAATAAGAAGTTTTTTAATTAGGTTATGACTTACAACCATACACACTTCCATGAAATGGGTTACAAAATAATCATTTTTTTGTAAGATGTATTATTTCCTTACGAGATGATGTCATTCATTTTTATATTACCACTTCTCATAGATGGGTATGATGGTATATATGAATATTAAAAATGATATAAATAAAATTATTATATATATTGAGACATTGTATCATATATACCCTTTGACATTCCATTCCATAAGGGATATTATAGTGTCCTCATGTGTAAGGCGGACTACTACCACGCAAAGCGATGTTATTCATTTTTCAATAACATGTTACACTGAAGGAAATAATGGTAAAGATGATATATATGTATATATATATATTATTCATGTAATATTTTAGTTATTAATGATATATTGATCATTCAATAAATATAATATATAATTTTTGATTTATCGAAACACTCACGGAAAAAATTATAACGTTGTTCGTGGATGTGTGGATTACCGCCTACTTGAAGTAATGTGATTATTTTCATCTCCCCCACATCAAATGAATTCTCTATATAATTATATTTAAATAAATAATTTATTATTTTATCTATTATTATATTTCTAGAATGAAAAAATATTACCTACCTTCTATCTATAATGAATATTTAAAAATCAAAATATTAGTGATCCATACGTACGAGATACTTTCTCCATGATCATAATTCTAGTTAATTTTTCATAAAAATATTACATAATGGGTTTTTAAAGAACGATTGGTGTAAAAATATGATAAATATATCATGATTATTAATCTAGATATGATTACATAATGACTAATTTCACCTTAGTCAACCTACCAAAATCATTTTTGACACACAAGACAAATATGGTCAAAACATCGAATGTAAACATTATTGATTATGTAATTGTATATAACATGTTAATAAGTAAAATAAATGTAGTAATAAAATTCAGAAATTTTATTTATAAATTAAATAATTAATATATGTTTATTATTTGGAATGATAAAGACACACTTGACTGGTCATACTCTAGTTCAAGGTTTTTCTCATATTCTGTTTATTTAGGTGAGATATATTCCATATTCAACTATTTTTTTAGGTTTATATACTAACCAAGAATTTATTGTATGATTATTATTCTTAAATTTATGTTTATTTTGATATCCATTTTATGATCCCCCTTTAATTGGGTATGCGGTTTCAAAATTACCATAACATTAAGGGGTTTTGTCTCAATTTTTCTTCTTTGAGATGTTTGTTATGTCATACACCTATCATATTTAATGAGGTGTATATAAATTACATTGAAATTTTATGAACTGAATATATTTATTTTCATGATATTCTATAATTAATTTAATTTTATTCTTTCATGGGGATTACAATTCAATGTTATAATAGTGGTAAGAGTCTTTTGTTCCAAACTCATAGTTTATGGGGATTATATATGATAAAGTCTCCAATTTTGAAATAATATAATTAAAATGAATTTACTTGTACAATATCTATTTATTATATTTTTCAATTAATTTAACCATTTTTACAATCATTTATACTTGAAAAGTTTGAGAAAGTGTTTTTAATAATATCTCAATTCATTTATATCTTCAGTCAGAAATCGATTTTCATCCAAAACCATGTTCTATAAAAATGTTTTTAACCTTTTTAAAAAGAAATTATTAATGTAATTTTTAAACATTATTTACTAAAAAAACAATTTCAATGAACTATTATTGACTCTTTCTAAACAAGGCACTTTATAAATAATTTATATTTAAAGAATCATATTATTTACGGCTTGTTTAGAATTACACACTCGCATGATCATAATTTCTTTGAAGATTAATTTTTATGATACATGTTTTTATTCAAGAATTTTTTTCCTTAATATTATGAAAATTATTATTTTTTAAATTCATTTACAAAGAGAAGTATTTTCAACATTTTTTATTTTTCAAAAATATATTTGCAAAAGGAAAATTATATTTTCCTTTTGAACGTTTTTAATGATATTTTAATTGAATTTCCATTCATAAACCTCAACACCCTTTATTGTTAACTATGATACAATGTGAATATTTTGTATTTATACCATCCTCATTCTTACCATGCATGGAATATGATTGTTTCAATGATATTTTTACAATCCTTGATTCTTTTCCATAGTTCAATCATGTTTAAAAGCGATTTTAATGAAACCCATTTATTTTCTAGGGTTTAATCATGTTATAAAAAGAATAATGATTTTTTCTAGGAGTTTTATGATAAAATGAAATTTATTTTTACTATATATGTGGTTATTGGACATTACATATATGATATTATGAACCATATATCTTTGGGTGATCCTGTTACCACTTATATGCTAAGGTGGCCTAGATAATGTAGGGTGAGCCTGTTATAGATTAAATGATGGATGTTCATAGATAGATATCCAAATAAATTGGAAATGTACTTTTAAACAAGAGTTAATATGGTTGGATTTACCTGAGGGTTTTTAATATAGATTTAACAGGAGTTTTGTTATTTCTAACACATGTTTTATATGTGTTATGATGAAAATTTTCCCATATACTAGCACATTTTTGTTAATATTTCAATGTGTATATAATATTTCTTATAATAATTATTGATATAACATGGGTTATGATTATTGATTTTGATGAATACTTATTTTTCATTGTTTTAATATATTATGGTCCTTGTATTTTTGGGTATGAGTTCTTTTATGTTATTAATATGCACTTTGATTATGTTTTCATACACTAATAAAAATATTTTTCTCATTTAAGAAAATAGTTTCATAATGATTATGTTTAACCTTATTGAATATTTGAGCTGTCCCTTCTTATTTTTATTTTTCACCTTTTTATAATGAACAAAGTTGGAAGATTTATTTATAAGAGGTATTTCATATGGATGATGATGATGAATTAATGTTGAATAATAAAAGGTGGGTTATGTAAGAGAAATTATAAATTTATTTCATATTTATTGCTTATGCAGGATTTTTTCCTAATTATATAAAACTTTAGACCAAAAAGGTCCATCTGAATGCAAGTGATCACATTTTTTACTTTTATGTTGTTTGGATTGGATTGGAAAAAAATGGTTCACAATTACCATCATCAAATATGAAAATGTAAGGATTATGTTTTCATTATTGGATCCAATAGTGTGGTTTAAGGGTCGTTTTAGTTGGTATAAGAGGCCAGTTTAGATATCATTGGAGATAATTATGTTATAATTTGTTGTAATATTAAGAGTTATTGATACCATCATAGATCTATAACATTAAATATGATCATAATGTCAATTTCATAGACACCCCATTTGAGTGATTTGAGTAGTAAATTATTTGATGTTACTAATGAAATTTTAGGTGATGTTTTTTTGGGGAATTTGTAAACCCTGTGATTAACATGATGATTTTCTATGGAGTAATTAAATTTTATTATTAAAAAAAAGAAAAATCAAATTTCAGGTGCCAACCCATCACATTTGAAAAGGATATAGGTCTTGAACCTAAACCAAAATGGAGACAAGGTTATAGTTCCTACAATTAGCCTACATGATATTCAATTAAGAATGAATTTTTTATAGGTAAATATTATATTTATTTATAAATGATATGGGATTTTATTTGAGGAACAAAGGTTGGTTTATACTAGATGAATATATGGTCAAATCATTATAAAACCTAGGTTTCAAACATAGTTGGGAATTTTTTGATGAATTTTATGAATAGTTATTCATGGTACAATTTGGATTGAAATTTGGGTATTACTATTGAAAAATTGATATTAATGTATTATGATTTATTAATTTTTAGAATTATTATAAAATATTATATGAATTTCGTATTTGAACAATGTATAATGAAAGTAGTAACATTTTTTATTCCTTTTCGGATTATATGGTCCTTGAAAATATTATATTAGTGCTCATAGAATGGATAATTCTCCCTAAATACACATCGTACAGAGACAAATATGGGACTATGATGGAGATTAATTAAGGGATGGAATTATACTCATCAAGTAAGTATATTTCCATAATTTCATATTATATATGGAAATAGAGTTTATAGAAACCCATGATTAACATACAAGGATATTATTTCAATTCAGCTGAATTTTCTATACATTATAAAAATTAATGCATGAGGACAGTGATATTTTATTATCTTTTAAAATGTGGAAAAAAATCTTATTTCCTAGTGAATGATCTTCTACATATCCAATAATTATCTCCACCATTTTTAAATCTACCTAAAGACTTTCTTCATGACCTCAGGAAAGGAAACATAAGAGAGGGGTGAGCACTGATTCTTAATAAGGTTAAATAAAGGAAATGTATAATCATAACATGATCAAAATGGTATTTAACATGAGAATAATATTTGAATATCATGCACTGCATATCAAAGAAAATAATTATTATTGACATTTCATAAGACAAGAATCATAACGAAATAATTAATATAAGCCATGAAAGAAGAAAATAGGAATAGAAAACTGAATTATGAAAAAACCTAAGAATCTTAAAACCCTATGTTAAAGAAGCCTACCAACTATTTTGTAAAATATTAAGAAAGGGTTAGTCACCCATGTACCTACTTTGGTATTTGAATTACCTCCCATGTAACCTCTTGTTTTAGGCTTGGGATGTCCTTCTATGTACCGTCTTATTTTAGGAATGTGATATACTCCCGTGCACCCTCTTTTTTTGTGCTTTGGATATACTCCCATGTAACCTCTTATTTCAGGCTTGAGATGTTTTCCAGTATAGAATCATGTTTCACATTGGGATGTACTCTTTTATACCACATTGTTTTGGGATTGGGATGTCCTCAAATAAAACCTCTTGTTTTGTAATTGGGATGTACATCTATATACCCTCTTATTTTGGTCTCGAGATGCCCTCTGATGTACCCTTTTTTTATCATAAAACATTTAACATTATACAAGGCATTAAATAGAGATATAGGTTTCACCCATTACAAAAAAAAATCATAAAAACACATGCCACAAGAAAATAAAACTTGTATCATATCATGACCCATAAAAAGAGATGGATATCATAAAAAAACCATAAACCATGAAATGTAATGGGTATCATTAAAATTTCATCACATAATATCACATGGAAAATAGATTAGGTTTATAATCATTTTATATAATCATAAGAAGTGAAAATAAGTTGGATTAAAAAGATTATATCTAATGTAAATGAAACATATTTCATAAACATATTACCTGTGGAAGAAAAATGGGGTTCATAAAGAGAATTAAATCATGTATAAACCATTCAGGGAAATAATATGAATGGAAAATTTAGATCATTTATTATAAAGCTGTGATAAATGTCAAAATATGCCATCTTAGATGGAAAATTAATTTTAATTATATTTAAAAAACGTTTTTTGAGGAAAATATTCTTTTATATTTCAAAGGACTTTTAATGTATAAAACTATTTGAAAATAATTTTCAAAGAAAATAACTTGAAAACTTCTAAAAATGAATTGATATAATTTTGAAAAAAACTTCATTGGAAACTTATATAATATGCTTAAAAAAATTTTAAAATTTTTTTTATTTGAAAACACTTCGAAAACATTAAACAAAATCATGAACGTGTTTTTAAAACCATTTCATTGAAAAAACATTAAAAAACATATATATAAATGTTGAGAACATTTTGAAAACCATTTTACCTAAAACTTATGAAAGAAACATGAAAAAAATATAAAATATTTTCCTAAAAAATTAATCTTTTAAACTTGTAATGGACACTTCATAGAAATTACAATGGGTAAATACGTACAAGATGTACAACGTAAAGAGAATAGTCCATTTACACGTTATAATGGTATGCAAAGCACATTTTTTGAAATAAACAAGTAGGTTATTTTTTTAAAAATACTAAATGAAAATAAGGGTAAAAATTTCATTTGATTATTATAATATAATTTTAGAACATCCTTGAAATCCCTTTAAAGAAAACATGGGTTTTATGGAACATATATTTCAGACCGAAGAGAGGGTTATGTCTGGAGTTCATAAAAACACTTTCTTAACTATGTTTTGTAGAAAACAATATAACACAAGTTACCAATACATTAATATATCATGAATAACTAGAGGAGAAGAAAATTAATTAATTTTTTTTGAGAAATGGGTTATATTATTTCATCAAAGGATGCATAAAAATAAACAATATTGAAAAGTGATGAGATTGTTTTTATAAAATATTATCAATTGGTAACCTGGGATCATACTCTCCATGTATTAAAAGAAAATTACATAATATTCTGATAATCATGAAAAGAAATATATTCATGATATATGCTGTAAAATGGAATTATAAACACCTTAAATAAATATAGGCACATGAAAACACATGAGTCTCAAAGAAGGAAATTTGAGACAAAATTAGTTTACAAATTTGGAAGCTTTTGAAACATAAACCCCATGAAATAAAGGTTATATAATGGATTTAAAAATTCCCATAAATTTAATTATATTAATAATTAAATGAATCCATGGTAAGTGTACACACCACACAAAAGGAATGGGTAGTTAGTATACTATGTATCTCATAGAAATAAAAATTGGGATGAAATCCCCTTACTATGTGTCTTTAATCTCGTTGTACTCATTCAAACTTCCTATATAATAAATATAAATTTATTATAAATATTTTATAGGAGAATATTATTATATATAATACCATATATGGATTTATTATGATTTATAATACCTTATTTTATAGAAATTTCATGTTATGGTTACCCATCGGGTAATATTTTCTTCTTTCTTTCGCTTGTGTCTTAATATGTTATATCATTGGTCCTAATAATTATATAATGATTTGAAAAAAGTAAAAACAAATATAAATATAATTTGTATTCGTTATATTTTTATTATATTAATATATAGAATCTAGAATTATGAAATTGAATACGTCGTTAATGGACACAATAAGTCGTAAGTACGCATGAATGCTTTTCTTTTTTATATTGTTGTATTTAAAGACACAAAGTACATGTCACACACACACACATGTATATGATTATTATAGTAACATTATTATATCATATATATCATTTAAGTACACTAAAACCATTCTTAATACATTCTATTTAGTGTGTGAATGAATCACATCGTTTTGAGGGGGTGGTAGTCCACACTTTTCAAACAAAATTATCTTATTTACAAAAAATGGAAAGGAATAAAAATTATGTTATAAAAGAAAATCCAAAGATTAAATAAATAATAAATATAATATATGAAATATATATAAATATCTCCCATCATAATTTCAACCATGAGATGTGGTAATGGAAAAATGAACAATCATCATTTTGTGAGGCGGTAGTTCACTGTATGCAGAAATAGTATGTTACCCATTAGATGGATGTTTGTGTAATTGTTGGTAGAAACATTTTCATAAAAAAAATCCTACTATACATAATGTATAGGTTTTATCATAAAATAATGGAATAAATAGAGTTCAGGGGGATGAGAAGGAAAAATAAAGAAAGGAGCTTGAGAGAAGAGGTTAGCCCTTAATCAGGTAACTCCTTTTGGTTTTAGTAAAAAGGCTTCATTCAATTGATTTATTTCCAAGGAGAGTCTTCTATGAGAAAGGGAGGGATGTTTATAAGTTTATTTGGAATATATTGGACGATCCTAAGGGGTTTGAGAGGTATTAAGAGGTGGGAGAGGTGGAGGAATTTTATTGAGAAGGAAAATTACTCACTTAGAATTTATGAAAAAAGGTTAGGTGCACACATGATCATACCTAAAAAAGGTCATAACAAACAAAATCAATAATGGAAGGTTTACAGATGAAATGTGGCCATAAAATGGATGTTTAACCCGTTTCTGTCATTTGGGACCCTAAGATTAGGGTTTGGTCCCTAATTAAGCTTAATTTGACCTTAATCATTATGATTAATTTTAATCACATTTACTAATAATTTTGGATAAAAATAAACATGATATAAATAGACTATAAATATTATATTTATTATAATTATTTATGTCATTTTTTCAAAATTCAATTCACATAAGCAGAAAATTAAAATTAATGCTAATCCCATAGACTGGGTGAAATAATAGGATTTTAAAGTAGAAAAATGTTCAAAAAATGTTATGTTTTTATATTCAATTTCAGTGTTAATTTGATTATAAAGCATTAAATTGTATTAATATATGTACAATTTAACTAATGTGGCCTTTAAATAAATTAATTTATAATTTATTATTAATAAACACTTAAATGAAAATTCATTTACTAATAAAAATGTTGTAATTTTCAATATTTATATAAAATTGTGGTTTCACAGAAAAATACCAAAAATTCACCCTAATAAAATTTCATAATTCTTAATTAAAAAATGAATATTATTCTATCATATTAAATTTCTAGATGTGTCTAAAATTAATTTTTTAGTTCTTTATAAAAGGACATGAAAGCAGTTCATTTTAGAAAACATAGTTTTTAAACATATAAAGACATAAAAAAATTATTTTTCATTAGAAATATGTTTTATAAAAAACTATCATAAAAATATTTGAAAACTATTTATTAAAATTAATATTACTAAATTTTAATGGATAAGTTATAAATAAACCATTTTAAAAATTATAACAATAAATTGATGTTTTGTAGAAACTCAATATTGTATGTAATGTACGCCTAGTCAATGTTTCATGTAGAACATGCCAAGTTGGTGTTGCATGTAGCAAAAGAAAATCCAGTTTTGTGTGTAGTGAAATCCATGTTGGTTTCATGTGAGAGGAATATTTTACTTAGTGTTTTAATATATATATATATATATATTAAACTATTTCTTGTTTCACATGAAATGAAAAATATCAAAAAGAAAAAATTATTTGAAAAATAATATTTCACCAAATATTAGGGGGTTACATTATTACACCATCAAAAGGAGTTTCTCCCACAAAATTCATCTAGGTTATCAATGGTTTAATGAAAGAATGTTCAATTCATAGAAACCCACATAGTAAAAACGAATACTAAAACGTCATTTAAAAGTGTAATGTTGGTGACATAGTGGTTACCAAAAGTAATATATAATGTGGTTTCCACATTTGAGAACATAGGTTATAATTGAAATCATGGACTTGGAAAAAAAATTAAAAAACATGATCTAATGGAGATTGATAAAGAACATTTATCCGTAAAAGTGGGTGATCACAAAACAGAAAATCTGAGATTATTTATAGGACCATATGATTTATTAGAAATAATGTTTATAGGATAAATAATTTTCAATAAAATTTTACAATATTTGAGGAATTATAATCTGTCTAGAAACATACAAACTTGATTTTTTTTCCTTTTCATATATACAACCTCACCCTTTGGTTTTCCTTGATCAATTCCCAGTTCATCTTCTCATCTAGGGAATGATGGTGAATTTTTCATTCCAAAAGAACAAATATATCATGATATACATAAATAGAATGATAATTAATTCTATATTACTTCACATTACATCATAGAAATATTGTTATCATAGGATATCCAACATGTATAAATCCTTATATGATGAGAGATCACATTAATCTCTTTAACGTAATTTGAAGTTTAACATATTATTTCCATAAATGGATAACCTTATAACCTTTAAAAAATATGAAATTATAAAAAATAAAGAAGAAGGTCACTAAATCATCATACCATTAACCCATAATAAAACTAAAATTAACAATTGGTTGTCACATCCCACAAATGTAAATACCTTAATTGTGCATTCTCTTGGACCATTGTAATAATATGAATTACCATAAATCATATAAGAAAACATGAATGATTCCTTATTCCAAATATTAATGGATATATTAATTAATAACAATATGTTATATTCTTCATCCTTGATGATAAAGACCACTTGTTCAAAAAACAATAATTAGATCCATGGAAATCAGTACTGTCCAATTCACTTATTTATATCCATCAGGTCTCTTATCCAAAAATAATCATTTTAACATAAGGAACACATTAAGGGTTACCTTTTTCCAAAATATTATGTTTCCTATGAATAGGAAATTTTCATTAAATAACTTTTATTGTCAGTTATTACTATTCAACATATTATTGAAGATATTCAGAGAAAAACATAAACATAATAATCATTATATAACTCACCCTTCATAATTCATGGATCAAAATAATTAAATACATCAATACTTCTTCTTTAATGGTTGTAATGGAATGAGTCCATCATTGTATTAGATGTAAATTCTTATGGGTGGGAATTTATTTAGGTAACTCCCATGTTCTCTATAGATGAGACACTGAACTCACTGACAATTTGTCAATCTATGACCAATTTTCCTATAGATATAACATATTCTCTTCAATTTGAGGTATTCCTCAAGGTTATTTTTCCTTTATTATTGAAATGTAGGAATCCAAATATTTTTTACTGTATGCTCCTTAGAATTTGAACATTTATAAAATTTGATGTTCCTCTTATTCGATGTGTTAGTAATATAACCAATGTTCCCATTGTAATAATATATTTTGATAGATGATTTGGAATAATCACAATATCTTCCTCTCCATCCATTATCTAATTTTATTTCTCATTATCACCAGAGTTTCCATCAGACTCAATGTTTTCCCAGTTCTTTATGGTTTCCTCCATTAACTAAAACTAGAAATCATGGGGTGATAAATGCATGTCAAAGAATAAAACCACATAATCATTATAATGTACTTATGGAATGTCTAAATCATGAAACCTAACTTCTATTTAATGACACCATAGTTTTATCATATATTATTCACCGACAACTTTTATTTAAATCATTCATGATAGATCGTGAAGGGTTTTTGAATTACCAAAGGATATCCCCCGGGAGTGTTGAACCGAGTGTGATGTAAGGCTAGTTTTCCTATGTCAGATTACCATAAGTTAGGCTCAAAACATATTTTTGAAGTTTTTACACCAAGGTATATTTGTGATGGATCCAGATCAACTTGAAGTATCCAGAGAGGGATGCATTTATAGGAAACCACTCACTATATCTTTTACAAAAATTCCAGGTCATTTTCCTAAACATTTACTCATTCCTATACTTATCCATATAGACATCCATAGTCATATCCATAGAAATATATATAGAGATCTCACTAAATTTTTATAATCATAGTTTCTAAAGGATGACTTGAGATTTCCTTTGAGACCAAATATCACAACCCATGCTAAAAATACATGGATATTACATCATTTTAGATTAATAATCAGTACTTTAAAAAAATACATGCCCCAGGACCATAATAGTTTATTGTCTTTGGAATTAGGGAATCAAAATATTCTATCCTCATGAATGATATTTAATATATCTGTTAAATTTCATCACTTTTATAACGTCTAACTGAAACATTTTTTCCTATCTTGAGGATATGAAACATAAGAATGGGGTGAGCTTAGATGCTCAGTAAGTGTAAATAAAGGAAACACATAAGAATAACATGAATGAATGGGTATGGACTTGAGCATAACATTTGAAGATCCTGCCCTGCATATCCGAGAACATAATAAAGATTGGAAGTTCATAAGACTTGAATCATAAGGAAATAATGAACATAATCCATGAAATCAAAATATTTGAATGGAACATGGGATTCTGGAAAATAGATAGTCATATAAAAACCATATGTCAAGGAATCCTACCATGGACATTGTTACATGATAGACATGGGTAAGTCCCATATGTTCCAACTTTGGGCTTCGAATACCCTCTTATGTACCCTCTTTTTCAGGCTTGAGATGTCCTCTCGAGTACCCTCTTATTTCAGGAATGGGATTTACTCTTTTCTACCCTCTTATTTCAGGCTTGGGAGGTCCTCCTGTATACCCTCTTGTTCTAGGATTAGGATATCCACTAGTATACCATCTTGTTTCATTCTGGGGATGTCCTCCCATCTACCCTCTTGGTTTAATATTTGGATGTCCTCCTATGTACCCCCTTTTTTCAGGCTCGAAATGTACTCCCATACAACCTCCTTTTTCTGGCATGGGATTCCCTTCCATATAACCATAGAGATCATCAAACATTTATCACCACCCAATTAATTGGATAAAGATATAGGTCCCACCCATCACATAACAAAATCATACATACATGAGCCATTGAAAAAAACATACATTATATCATGTCCCATACAAATTGATGGTTTTAATAAACAACAATCGTAAACCATGAAACTAAATGTCTATCATTATCATTTAACCAAATCATATCCTATGGAAAATAGATAGGATTCGTTATCATTTCATTAAATAATAACCCATGAAATTCAGGAAGAATCAATATTTTATAACCCATGGAATAGAAGAATATTCCACAAACATATAACCCATGAAAGAGAAATGGGTTTCATAAAGACCACGACATCAAGCATTACCCATTCAGAGAAAGAATATGAATGTAACCTTTAGATCATTTCCCAGAAAGGCATGAGTAACATCAATAGATGTCATCATAGATGGAATATAATTCTGAAGAATATTTCAAAAAAAATATTTTTGATGAAAATATTATTTCTTCTTTGAAAAATTATTTTAACACATAAAACCATTTGAAAATCAATTTCTTTGAAAACACTATGAAAACTTACAATGAAGTCTTTAAATAATATTGAAAAACTTTTTCTTGGAAACATAGATAATAAGATTCAAAAATTTTTGAAAAAATATTTATTTGAAAACACATTAAAAACATTAAAAAAATATAGAAAACGTTAAAAAACCCATTTCATTTAAAATGCATTGAAAACATAAAATGAAATCATGAATTTTTTTTGAAAACCATTTCACGGAAATTAATTTTAAAAAATTATAATGAAAGCTTTATTTATATTGAAAACCTTTAAACCTGAAAACATATGAAGGAATATCCTAAACAATTGTAAATTGTTTTTTGATGAAAATTACATTTAAAAACATTTCATTAAAAATTTACCATTTAATATTGGAAAGGAAAATGCACCAATATTATTGTGGGTAAATCCATACATGTCGTGAGAGTTTTAAAAAAAATACTCCTTTAATATGGTATAAAGGTAATATAAACAATTTTTTTTGGAAAATGACAAGATTAATCATTTGAAAAAATTGGAAAAAGGAAAAAAGGGTAAAAATATAAATTAATTATTATATTATACTAGTATAATATCCTTGGAAACCCTTTTTTGAAAACATGTCTTTGAATGAACTTATATTTCTCACCGAGGAGAGGGTAGTGTTGTGCTTTCTTAAAAAATCCTTCTTAAATATATTATGTATCAATGTGTACAAAAAAGGTAACAACAAATGAATATATCCTGAATAAGTAGAGGATAATAAAACCTATTAATGTTCTTGAGATATGGGTTATAATATTTCATCAAAGGAAGCATAAACATAAACAATATTCAAAAGTAATGAGATTGTTTCAATAAACTCTTATCACATAGAAATATTGGATCATACTCCCCATGTAAGAAAATAAAATTACATGAAGCATAGATTTTGATTAAAATAGGATGATTCATTATGTATAATGTAAAATTGAATTATAAACAACTCAATGTGAATTGATGCGCAAAACAAAACATGAGTCTCCAAAAGAACAATTGAGACAAAATTATTTTCCCAATTTGGTAACTTTTGATACTTAATCCTCATGAAATAATGTAAATATAATAGATATGTAAATACACATAAATTAAACTATAGAAAACATTGAATACACCCATGGTCAGTATACAAACCACACAAAAGAAATGAATGGTGAATAAATCATGTGTCTCATGAAAATAAAATGTGAGATGAAATCCCATTAACTTGTGTCTTTATTGTCATCATACTCATTATTACCTCCTATAAAATAAATATAAATTTATTATAAATATTTTATAGGACCATATTCTTATATCTAATACCATATATTTATTTATTATTACTTTATATTACATGCTTGTTTACCAATTTCATGTTATGGTTACGCTTCAAGTAATATTCTCTTTGTTTTTCCCTTATGTCTTAATTTGTTATATCATTGGTCCAAATACATATATCCTTATTTTAAAATTTAAACCATGATATATATCATTTATATTAATTTATATAATAGAGAAGTTTCTTATGGAAGACACTTTTCATGGAGACAATAAGTCGTACGTACACAAGAATGATATTTCTGTTTTTTATTGTGATTTTTCCCGAATGGCCCGAAGGTTTTCATTTTTATTGATTTTTGATAACCCCCTTTCAAGGTATGAGGGAGAAACCTTACAAGGCCCGTAGGATTAGATATTACAAGGACCATAGGCATAGGAGATTACATGACCTGAAGGTATTAGGGAATTCAACCAGACTATCTACAAGGAACATCCCCTCCCCAGCATTTGCGTCATGATAGTAGCTCTCCACCAGTTTGGGCTTGGAGTCCTTAAGGCTTTCCGGCCACCCAGGCCTTCGAGTAAATAGGGCATTCAGGCCACCTTTAAGGCCCTCGGGCCACCTCAAGGCCTTAGGCCCACATGCAGTTGCCCCATACACACTACAAAAAAGGTTCATCCCTAGATAAAATTTATCCATCATAGTAGTGACAATATGACATAATTATATCATAGTATAATTAAATAATGAATTTATATATTATTAATTAAGTATTGGAATTTTTATAAGTCATAAATATTTTATGAATAATTTATAAGAAAATTTATTTTCAAAAAATGTATTCATAAATTAATATTTTGATTGCTTATGATTTGAAGATAATTTTAGGTGACCTTATGTAATTTTTCATAGTCTTATAAAGATTGTTAAAATTTTGAAATTTGTATTTTCAATGTAAATGATGTTTTTTATTATAAATTAAATTAAATAGGTATATAAATTTATTATCAGAAAATGGAGTTCCTTTTTTAATTCTATACTTTGAAAAATTGTTAAGGTGTTTTTTTTTATTTTTCAAAAATACATGAATTTTTGGTGAATAGTAAAATAACATAATTTATGATACATGATATAAACCTGGATTTTTGAGTCATGCATGAGTCATAGATGATGTAAGTGACCATTTTTTTACTAACATGAAATAATTAATTTATTTAGTCATAGTAATTTTCAAAATTACTTATTTTTTGAAAAATAACAAACTAATGATTACAATAATAAGAAAACACCCCTCTCCACCAATATAAATACCACCACTCACACCCTCTTCGTCTCACACATCTCAAAAATTGTCACATTCCTATATTATAACAAATAATCTTCCCCAGTACCTTCACCACATCTATAATATCTTGGTATCATAAAGATACCAAACCTAGGTAATTTTAGGAGGATTTGTAGAAGAAAATTCAAGAGGTAAGTCCTATCTCTTTTCATTTAATTTCCTTTCAATTTCAATTTCCTTTTTTAATTCACTTAAATCCTATATTCATCCAAATAAAATGATAAATCTATTACCTTAAATATACTAGAATTATATCATGTTAATGAAATATCCAACATTGAACTCCCCCCTCTCTCTATCTCTCTCTTATCATAAAAATGAAATTATCACCTGTAAAGTGTCAATTTACCGACATCCTGGGCAATAAACATTCATATCCATAAATTCCTTCAAGGATATTAATAAAACCATTAAATGGTTGAAAAAACATATAAATATGTATGTTTTAACACCTTTTATGTTTTGGAACTAATGTATACACATAATACTAAATTATTATAAAATAAAAGTTCATTATGATAAAAAATAGTTAAAATTAACCTAAAGAAATCATCATTAAATTTTATCAAAGGAATAATCTTCATGGTATGTAAAAAATCCATCATAAGACCGTTAAAACTTCATTAATATCATTAAAAACATATAATAACAATTTTGGATGTTTATCAACATCTTACATGATCATCCATTCATGTTTACAAGTGAACCGATCATGAAAACTAAGAAAATGAATAGTCACGAACAATGAATTTAAACACAATAACAAAAAAAGGATTATAGAAGAAAATAATAAACCCATAATGAATATTATTCTTGAATAATTTGTTTTTAAATTTTTAATTAATTAATATATTATGATTATACATGATATTAATGTGAAAGAATCATTCAGACAAAAGGTAAGGGGATTTCTCAAACCCAACTCTCCTTCATTGGGTTTTCCAAATTTCACCCCATTTTCAATAAGATTATTCCTAAAAATTAATTTATTCATAATTATCTTATATTTTCTAGGATATAAATTTTTTACATTGGAGTTTATGACTAACACAATGTTTTCCAGAAAATATCGTCTTTCAAAACACACATTCTACTTTTAACTCAAGGTTGATGATTCTTATATCAATTATGTTATTCCCCATTTCTTTTGTGAACCTAATGATTATTAATGTACGATTATGAGATGAAACGCAATCCATTACATTGGTAATTTATTTTTATTATTGATATATGTTCAATGTAGTATTCTTGATAATGTAAATGTTATGATGTGACCGTTGCTCCCAGAATTATATAGCGCAATGTAAACGTTATGATGTAATGGGCGTGACAAGAATTGTATATCACTCCAATGAATTCGTTAAAGTGAATAACCTCATGAGTAAAGTGAATTTTTTGTGAACATTATTCTCTCTTTGTTCACAACTATCTTTGGTAGTTGACCACTAAGACATGATGTTTCAGTTTTATGCATTGCCACACTACAAGTCTCCTCCTAATAAGTCGTCTCATTGTTATGATCGTATGACTATGTTATTGTGATAATTATTATGATCACACAATTTTATATTGTTCCATGTTATTATCTATCCTATTATTGGGCTTTTAGATCACCCCTTTTTGAGGTATATCCTCAGGTGACTACATGTATGAAGGATAATTAATGGGGAAATAAGAAGCTAGAGAAGAAGGAATTAAATAAATTTTTATGTTTTATTTTTAAAAGTTATGTATGGTCCTAATTTTTACAAGGCATTTACCTTCGGATCCTCATTATGTAGGGTTTTAATGTTTTTATCATTAAACTGATATAATTGTAGTGTATGAAAAAGATGTGTCGCTATAGCTGGTATGTGAGGCATGGTTTTTTTAATTTGGAAATTTGGATTAGAGAACCTTATTAAATCCCATTGTATGTGTCTATGTATATGGAAGTAGAGACTAATATTTTATAAAAAAAGGGGTATCAAAAGATATTACTTTACAATTCATTAAAAAATGGAATAAATTATATATTCATGACTTGTTAACTTATGTTTTGTTCTAAACTTTTCAATTTTAGAAAATAGTGGGAAATATGAGAAGCCATACCAACAACCAATACAAGATAAAGTGCAATGATTTCACGAATGACATCCCCAATGATTTAGGAGGTGGAGTTAAGAAAATTATGGTGATACTTACTTAGTTGTCTCAATTTATGAACAATAACCTAAATAACGTTGAACATCCTCCTTCACCAAAGAGGGAGAAACTGGTTATCATGTGTTTTATGAAGCAAAGACCATCAATGTTTAGTGGATCTTCAGATCTACTTTTTTTTGGAAAAGTTGGTCAAATCAATTGAGAAGATATTTTCTATGCTTCACTATTCTGATATGTAGTAGGCGAATAATGCTATTTATCTACTAGATGGAGAGGTCGATCAATGGTGGGATTTGGTTAAGAACACCAAGTTGAGTGATGTAATTGAATAAATGGAGTGGGAATACATTAATATAATGTTTCTTAATATGTATTTCCCTCACAATCTTCAAACTAGGATATAGAAAAAATTCATAGAGATGAAGAAAAAGGAAGGATAATCTGCCATGACCTATGAATCAAATTTCACAAGTTTTCAAGGTACGCTTCAAGTTTTGTTAACAACAATGATAGAAAAATCGATAGATTCTTTGGTGGTTTAAAACTATACCATCAAATGGATATTTAAATTCCTGACATTGGGAAATATGAATAAGTTGTTTGATGTGATCTCAATGTGGAGATGGATTTTGGGGAGTGGTTCTAGGAAAATGGTGATATGAAATGAAAGATGGAGTTTCAAGATAGAGGATCTAATGAAAAATGTTGGAAGAAAACTAAACCATCCACATGTCAAAAATGTGGGAAGAAGAATCACAGGAACTACCTCAAAGGGATTGGAAATGCTTCAAATTTGGGAGAGAAGGACACTAAGGTCAAGAATGTCTAAAAGACATGAAAAGGATAGACAATGTGGTTGAGTAAAAAAAAGAATCCCCCATGGTCCAATACTATAATTGTAGGGATAAAGGGAACTTTTCAAGCCGGTACATTAATCCTTGAGTTCTCAAGGGTAATCAGCATCATCAAACACCAAATCCAAAGGAATGAGGGAAGGCTTATGTCATCAATGCTGTGGAAGTGGAGAAATAAAATGAAGTGATACATAGTACACTAACTATTCACTAAATAATGAAAAAAGTATTATTTGATTATTTTTCTATGAATTCCCTTATATCTCACATGTTTTTTGTAACTATTGAATTGAAACCCTAAAACCTGGAAAAAAAGATATCTGTAAAAACACATAGTTGTGATATCATTGCAACCTAGCCATTGGACACTTCACCTGTTGGTGTATATGGGATGATTATTATAGAAAATCTCATGATACTTTCCTTGGTGTAATTAGACACTATACTAGGGATGGATTGGATATATTTATATAGGGCACATATAAACTTTCATACAAGGGAAATATGTTTTCAAATTCCAAACCATCCCATGCTCTTCTTCAAATTCAAGGAAGATCATGAATCTACTTTGAAAATTCCCTCAACAGTGTGGGTAATGATTCCTTGTGAAGAGGAAAGTCTCACTAAAATGGTTGAGTCAAAGGAATTTATCCACCTAGGGGAAATTTCAATCATGAGGGAATAAAGTGATGTATTTCCTAAAGAGTTACACCGACTACCCTCGGATCATGAGGTAGAGTTATCTATAGAACTCATACCCGGAGCAACTCATATCTCAACTTGTCCCTATAGGATGGATCCTATCGAACTGGGGGAGTTAATGTAGCAGCTGAAAGAGAATCTATACTAAGGATTCAAACACCATAGTGAAACACCTTGGGGAGCATCGGTGCTCTTTAGTCATGAAGAAGGATTAATCAAAGCAGTTTTGTGTCAATTATCTGAAACTCAACATGATCACTATAAAGAAAAAGTATCCTCGTGTATATATTGAGGACCTATTTAATAATTATAATGGATCTTGGTACATCCCAAAGGTAGATCTCTGTTCTAGATATCATTATCTAAAGTTGAAGAAGAATATTATTTAAAAGAATGACTTCCTTACAAGGTATGGGAACTATGATTTTTTGGTGATGCCCTATAGACATACTAATTCCCAAGAAATCTTCATCAATTTGATGAATAGAGTCTTTAGAAATTACTTAAAAAAAATTGGTAGTGTTTATTGATGGAATTCTCATCTACTCCTAGAGTAAGGAGGAACATGAAGAACATATATGTCTTGTGTTGGTGACATTGAGGAATGATAAGTTGTACTCCATGTGCAGAAAGTGTGATTTTTTGATGTGGAAAATCATTTTCTTAGGACAAGTGATCACAAGTGAAGGAATTTATGTGGACCCTTCAAAAAACAAGGAAATTGAGGAATATCCCAAAACCTATAGTGACATAGAAACCCATATTTTTCTTATCTTAGTAGGGTAATATAGATGTTTTTTAGAAATTTCTCAAAATCATCAAGCCTGCTAACTAAGTTAACAAGGAAAAGGGTAAATTATGCATCGACAATAGAATGTGAGGAATATTTCAAGGAGCTAAAGAAAAGGCTGATAATTGCACCTTCATTCGCATTATTGAAAAGTGGATAATGTTTTGTGACATACAATAATGCATCCATGGAATATTGGTTTGTGTGATTATGATAATTGATAATGTGATAACCTACACCTCACCAAATTTTACGATTCATGTGTAGAACTACCCTACACATGACCTATTGTTAGAACCTGTGATTTTTGTTTTGATAATATATTGGCATGACCTCTATGGTGTGAAGTGTGACATATATACAGATCACAAGAGACTAAAGTATAAATTCACAAAAAATATTTCAATATGCATCAAAGGAGATGGTTAAAGCTAATATAATATGGTCATTTTTATATTCACTATCATCCTAGCAAGGAGAACAAGGTAGATGATGCTCTAAGTAGGAAATAACCTGCTACATTATCCATATTGCGCATTGAGAAAGGCTCTATTTTCATGTACAAGAAAAATATGGATTTGGAAATAATAATTGTAGGGAATAAATCCTACATTTACCAAATTATTTCCCAAACATCTATCGAAGAGAAGATTAGGGAGGCAAAATAATATGATACAGAGTTTCAAAATAAGGTTAATGTAGTAATAGAGGGATGATGTAGGAGTTCCACATTGATGATTATGGTGTAATTTAGTTTGGAATAAGGTACTATGTGCCTTTATCACCTGGGATAAACAATGAGATATTGAAAAATTCACATGCCTCAACTTTCTCTATCCACCCTGGTAGCACCAAGATGTACTGTGATCTCTAAGAACACTACTTGTGGGATAACATGAAGAAGGATATTGGAGAATATATCTCAAGGTTCTTGATATGTATGACAGTTAATATAGAGGGAAAAATGTCTATAGGGATTATGCAACCGCTGCTTATACTGATATGGAAATGGGGGAATGTCACCAAGCAATTTTTTTCATCTGTCTCCCGAAGATATCCAATGGAAATGATGTGATATGGGTTTTGGTGGAATGACTCTCCAAGACTTTTCATGTTATTAGTATTTGGGAAGATGTCTCTCTTGAACAAATTTCAATGATATATGTAAACACTAAAAAATATTTAACTTTATCCAACCGGAACCTATCTATTGGAAAATGAACATTTTCGATTGGAAAAGCATTTTACCAACACATATGTCTCTGTCAATAAATTGTTAGTAAATAAATGGTCTCTAAATGTTATTGCGATGGATAAAATGATTCTATCAAAATTATAACTATACTGATAGATAATATAAGTGTTGGTGAAAATTTTTAGAAACAGATTGATATGACTAATATATGTATTGATAATATTATTAACAAAATATTTAATCAATACCATCAATTAATATCTATTTAAAAATTATCATTTAAATTTTTGTATAAAATATCTGTTGTTACAATTTTATTTTATAGTTATTAATATAATTATATTTAATCTATTTTTATATTTATCATATAATTATTATAAAATTTTCACATATGAAATACAATAAAAATGGAGACATTATTTCAAAAACAAATTTAAATGAATTTTAATTACATGATTAAACATCATGGAAAAAATAGGAAGCTCTATGAACATATTACAAACATGTTTAAACATGTAAAAACACTCAGAGAATTTACAAGGAACTCAATGAAACTTCCGCCATCTATTTATTGGGAATATCAGACATCATTTTCATGGAATATCCATCAATTCTCATATCTAATGTAGTGGATACAAACATGCACAACTTCTCTATCATCATTTTGATTATAGTGAACCTCCGTTCTATGTTTGAAGCATCACATGTCTCAACACTGATCAGAAGAAAAACCATCCCAGTTTATACATGCACCCTTATGATCACAAAAGCACAATAATTAGAAAATACTTTTTATTTAAACACATGATATAAAAATAATAAAACATCATATAAATATATTCAAAGTATTATCAAAACATTATAAAAGAGGACCTCCATGAATATTTACTTCATCTTAGTTTATATTACTAATGGAAACAAGCACCTCCACGAGTCTTGACATCATCACTACTAACATGTTCCACAAATTTTAGTTTCCAGTTTAATTGTTTAGTTGGATATTGGTTTTTGGCAGTCCTCTCATCTGACTCTTCTTTATATTTCATCATTTTTTTCTATTTTATCATAATTATTCTTTTAGTTTCATCATTTTATAAATGGTTATGATCATAATTTGATGAATTCATTCACCACTCTGATCCCATGTTGATGAATAACTGTATACTGATTTTTCTGAGCTCTTCTCAACCATCACATGTTTTTTGGGATTCAACTAATTCAAAGTTTACAGAAGAATCTATTCAAGGCCTCTCCCAGAGCTTGTTGACCCCAACCTCCAAATTCTTGATGTTCTTCTGATGCTTATGATCCACATCAAATGTCCTGGTTGTTTCCTATTATGATATATATATATATATATTGTTTATATATGATATCTTATAACTAGTGGAAATAAAAACCATAAGTTGATATAACTAGAGACCATAAAAACTAGAAGATTATTCTTTCTGTGGAAAAAAAAATATATAACCAATTACCAAAACAATAGAAAAATGACAAGAAGAACTAGTGGATGCAGAGAAAAAATTATAGGTGACAACATTAAAAAATTATTTCCAGTGACCACAATTGAAAATGAAAACACATGATATAAAAACAACAAGAATATAAAAATAAAAACAATAATATCTAGCATGTGACCACAAACAGTTGATAATGACACTATTTTCAATTAAGAGTGACACATGACTCAAAATTATATTATCTAATAACAGTAAATTAAATTCCATAATCTAATATTGTTGCTTTTAATTTATAATGACACTGCATTTCAATTCAATAGCTAAAAACCCATTTTGTGCAATGAAAAACCATATGTATTGATGATAGAGTTACAAAGACAGTCCTAAAGGAATTTTTCAAATTTTATGAATATAAAAATGAACATAATTTCTCTAGATAGTTGGTTAGAGTTAACAGTAAACAGACATGATTATCTTAATGGATTTACATACAATGATACTTTGATGAGGCTATAGAGGTGTTTTCCAAGTGCAGAATAATAATGGAATACCCTAAAAAAACTTTATGACTGAAGCTGTATGTTTATAAGGAAACACAAATAAAAAATTGTGATACACTTGTTACATGTTTGAAAGAAACCATATATTATGTTGGATATACTGATATTTGATAGAACACCACTTTGACTATGTTTTAATAACCCCATGTAAGTGACACAATCTAAATTTGAGTAAAAAGATGAGAAATTAGTAGCAAAACAAGTGTAAAAGAGAGAGAGAGAAAGTTATTTAAATGGAATATGCTTGGATGCAGTGGCTATAATGACTATAATCTATCTATTACTTCTACCATTATTCTTTTTCATATGTTTACTACTCCGGAAATGATATATGATGTGAATCTACATTCCTAATTAGAAGAAAATGTAGGGGTTAACTATACAATTCTTGGTCCAGTTCACTCTATCACGATTTTTTAGAATTATCCTAAGAGTGTAGCCTTGGTTAAGTTTAACTGTTTGAAATATGTATAAGTTCATAGAGTTAATGCATGGGTGATGGTTCAGTGGGAGGTAAGTTGATCAGAGCATGGATTATGGGTCTGTCTACCACATGATGGTGTAAGATCTAGATGATGACATGTCCTAACTAGAGATATTAAGTGTTGAGGTGGCAACATACGTCTAAATTATGAACTAGAAATAAATGTTTCCACACATGTTTATTATGTGGTCTTTGAAGTTATAATTTAAATACTTACACATTTATATTACATTATGAACAATAAAAAACTAGGAAATTATTGAGGATATTTTATTTTTTCTATTCTCTTTCATTGTTATTCTAAATGAGGGAGAAATGATAAATTACTCATATTAAAAACCTCTTCAATAGAGGGCGAACAAGATCACATAATTTTCAGATTGCAATAATATACCTAGTGATTAGAGGAAAAATGTGTTGGAATATAGATCATGTGGAAAAAAATGATGATTGAAAAAACACCACAAGTTAGGGATACATTATCTATATTGATTTAATTTATATTTTTATCAATTTATGGTTCTTGTTCATGATTTTTCTATGTATTTTTGTTGACTATTTACCAGAGTTGGTGATGTTCTTAGAGGATTAGATAGTTTCAGTTGGTTCGAATGGATATTGGTTCTTTAATTCCTAGATCTCATGGCATGTGATATTAGAGAAACATGACATGTATGTTTTTAGTGTGGCTATTATTTACAACTTTTAATGAAATATTATATGGGGTGAACATCATATCATCTACGTTGGTGATTAATACTCTCTCTATCATAGTTATTCATGAGTAGTGATCCATTATGGGCCTTACACAATAAATATTAGGTCATCCATATATGTTAAGATATTTTAACAATACATCAAATCTAGGTTTTTCATCCAGGTATGAACTATTCATCAATTGATCTTTGGATTTGAGCTAAAATGTATTTTATTTACATTCTATTTTTATGCAGCTACTTTGTAGAGATAAAAAATCATATCTAGGACTCTTTAAATATACCTGAAACTAAAATTGTCATAGTTAATAATATTGGACAGGAATTATTGGTTATGGTGAAAAGCACTCATTATGATGAGATGATTATTGATGTGGGAGGGGTAGTTGATCCTCTTAATATCACTCCAAAAGATTAATATTCTCTTAGAAGACCCAGTGTTTGTGATAAGTAAATAATGGGTCATGAAATTAATAACATAGAGGCATATCATGTTCTCTCTTTACAAAAGGATTTATGTATTGATGAATTAAAGGCTCATAATGAAAATTTCACTGAAATAGATTTATCTAGTCATCAATATGAGAGTAAAACTTGATTAAACACAAAGACGTACATTCCCTTTTTTGGAGGGAAAATGTGTTCAAACAGCGAGGTTGAATGTTAAAGGATACAACCTAGGATTTGTATTCGATTGCACAGATCAGAGTTGGGTAGCCTTCAAATCAGCTGAGTGGCATATGTCGGTGGGTGAGGATGAGAACTAGTTTTATGTCATCAATTATCTACTATATGATCATTCTTTCATAACACTTTTATACTATGAAAATTTCAAAATGTCAGCATAGTATATAAAAACATTATAATTTCATATGGTCAGTTATAAGGCTTATATTATTGGTACAAGAAACCACATTTTTAGGTACCCTAAAAAATATCTAAACCCTTAATGCACACCATTAATATCTATGCCACTAAAGATCGTTTTCTTAGCCTGGTCCAACTTAGTGTAAAATGGATCCATACATAACATAATTGAACCCATTGGATATAATTATCCATTTTAGAACAATTTAATCCATTAAATAAAGCCACATACAAGTTTAAACAATGAAAGAAAAGATTTTATGGTGAAAATTTAGGGTGGTGGTTAAAGGGATCAGACACAAGTCCTGAACATGACCTCTCATCCACTCGATATTATATAATAATTCAATAAAAACCCTCATTTGAATCCATGAATCCTATGAATGATGATCCACCATCTGTAAACAACCTAGAATTGAGTGATAAAAATCACTCAAGAAACATATAAATTAATTTTATTTCAATAAAGAATCTATAATCACCAATGAAAAAGCATCTTTAATAATCAATAAGTGAAATATTCCCCTGTAGCCTCATTTCCAACCACATTCCAGGATTTAAGGATATGGATATGTTTTTGGTTCCAACTTCAATATACCTGTAACTTTATTGTTTACCTATAATACAATAATTTATGTTTTCAATTGAAGCACATAAAATCATATTCATGCTCTAAACATCTTTCCACTAAATGCATGATAAATAAAGAAAAATAAAAAAAACTAAATTGAAATCTTATATGCATTGAACTGGAGAAAATATCAAAATGATGTAACCATCTATCATCATGAAAAATGAACCATATATGCATTGAATTATATAAAATATCAATGGAAAAAATAATAAAATCTAATTCAACATATATTTAAACATACAGGTCAAGCAGTAGAAGAGGGGGAGGCACGGTAGTGGAATTAAAACATAAATGAAGAAGTGGCTATGAAATGAATCAAATGCCAAAAAATTCATAGGCCACAAGTGGGGGATATGAAGCAACAACAATCATAGAGTCCAGTGTTTTCACATAACATTGTAGATAGGAAACACTGATTTTGGAATAGGACATCAGCTGTAATGATTTAAGAACGTATATGGATTGATGTGGAGAGGTGAATCTAGATGAATACTCCCACACAGATTCTAGTATCGTGTGGTATGTATCCTTTGCGTGGGTGAACTGAAGTAGATCTATGAGGAAATGGTGGGCATGAAAGCTGAAAAATTGAACATGTAGCTCAAGACCTAATCTGGATTGATATGGGCAGTGTGTGGGGGAAAACTGTAGAATAATTAATTTAAATAAAAATGTAAAATAATAAATATAATATATCATAAAATATTATATGAATTATTAAATAATAAATATAATTTTTTTATTTTTTATTTTTTTATTCTAATATATGATTTATTAATTTATAAATATATATGTACATATAATAATTATTAATTTTGTAAAATTAAATAAATATAATAAATAATAATATATTATATCGAAAAATAAACATGTTAATACCCATTACTAATTACTTAATTTATTTTTTTTATAATGAATATAAAAATGTATTAAAATTAGTATGATTGTTTTATAATATATAATAAATTTGCAATATGTGAATATCAGTTATTATTTACTTATATTTTAATTATTTTTTTTCAATTCACAAGTTTTTATTTATTATTTTTATTAAATTAAAATATTTTTATGATTTAAATTTATGATGAAAAGTAATTTAAGGTTTATTAAATAGTAAAATTTTGGAAATATAATCCTACTTAAAGAGATATTTTTAATAAACCTCTAAATGTTAATATTGACTTAAGTAATAAAAATAATAATCTATATAAAAATTTATGTTTCTATTCATGGGTTATTATCATTTAATTATTTATTATAGAAAATTTTATTGATGATAAAATATTTTTTGGAAAGTGTTATTGTTAATAATAGATTCAAGTGTTGGTAAAAATAGTATTTACATTAGTATTTAAAAAAAATAGATTTACCTATTGGAAAATGATTTGTTGGTGTTAAACTATCAATACCAACAGATACATCTGTTGGAAAAAACTACTGTTGGTATATATAATCAATATCAACAGAAACAAACATCTATTGAAATGACGAATTTTTACCAATAGATATATCAACTGTTGATAAATTTCTAATGGTATAAGTCAATTTTTTGTAGTGGACAGAAGTGGTGAGACTACATGGGGTTCCACTCTCGCTTGTCTCCAATCATGATCCAAGGTTCACATCTAAATTATGGAAGAGTCTTCAAAAATCATTGAGTAAGGAATTGAATTTCATCATGGACTATAATAGTTATACTGATGTCCAATCCTAAAGTACTATTTAGATGATCAAATATATTCTTAGAGCTTTGTCATTATAATTCAAAGGTGGATAAGATCAACATATCCCATTGGTGGAGTTTTCATAAAACAATAACTTTCTCTCAAGTATTCATATGGATCTATATTAAGCACAATATGGAATGCAATGTTGAACTCCAACATGTTGGGATGAAGTTGGTGAATGAAAGCTACTTAGACCTGATGTTGTGTGAGAAATGATAGGGAAGGATCAATTAAACCCACAACATATCAAAGCCTCTCAGAGTCAACAAAAGTGTTATGCTTACAATCATTGAAGAGACTTGGAGTTTGACATTGGGGATAAATAATTCCTACAAATATCAATATGGAAGAGGTTCTTTCGGTTTTGAAATAAAGGAAAGCTAAGACAAAGGCATATTATCCGCTTTAAGATCCTTGTCACATAGGAGCCATGTTTTATCATCTTTAACTTCCAATAAATATAGATCAAGTTCATGATGAGTTCAATGTATCACTCCAAGGAAAATAAATACCAGATCCCTGGCATGTACTAAACCTAGATGTGCTACAGCTGAAATATGGTATCTGTTATGAGGTGAATACATTACATATTCTGGATCAGAGAGATAAGGTTCTACATAATAAGAAAAAACACCATGTCAAAGTGTTGTGGAGGAACCATAAGTATAATGCTGATACATTAGAACAGGAGGAGGCGATTATGGAGAAGTACCATCACTTATTTTTGTAAAACCAAATTTAAAGGGAAAATTTTCAAAAGGAGGGAAGAATGTAATAAACAATGTTTTATCAATAGAAATTCCATTCTTATAATTATGTAACATAAAATCACATTAGGAAAAACAATAAAATATCATGATTAAATTAACTTATAAATACTGTGTGACCTTGACAGCCTAGCTGTAAAACATTTTTTTTCATCTTTGGTGTTTTGAATTTTGAAAATATAACATACACTATTACGATTAGTGAGATATTTTGAGTTCGATAGGACAGACATATTTTTTGGGGAATTGTAACTTACCCTTATGAATAGTACTTTTACCCTCATGAATAGTAATATAAAACTTATGAATAGTAAATTGGCCAAGTGAATAGTAATCATACTAAAGATAATATAAAAAAAATTATCTATCATATAAGTGTGAATATGATATAATTATATCATAGTATATGTAAATATATATTTTAAAAAATATTAATTATGCATTGAATTTTTTATATGTCATAAATATTTTATGATTAATTTAAAATAAAATTTATTTTCACAAAATTTATCCCTAAATTAATATTTTTAGGTCTTATTATTTGATTATTATTTTATGAGACCTAATTTAATTTTTCAAAGTGTTATACAATCAATTATAATTTTAAAATTTTTGTTTCCCAATTAAATGAAGATTTTAATTAGAAATAAAATTAATAATATTTAGAAAATTATTTTCATAAAATGGATTTTATTTTTGAATTCTATACATTAAAAAATGGTTAATGTGATTTTTTGGTATTTTTCTAAATTACTTGAATTTATAGTGAATAGTAAAATACCATAATTTACGATAAATGCAAAAAACCTGAATTTTTTTAGTCATGATTGGGTCTTGGATGATGTAAGTGACCATTGGTTCAAATTAATATGAACTAATTAATATATTTACCCACAATAATCATCACTATTTATTGTTTTGATAAAAATAATAAACTAGTGATTAAAATAATAAGAAAACACCCCTCTCATCCACTATAAACACCACCCTCACACTCTCTAATCCTTACACCAATGAAGCTTTTATCCTTTACTATATACCTTACAAAAAACTGTCCTAGTACTTCTCCTACATCTATAAGACATTTATCTCATCAAAAGACCACTCTATGGTGCCTCGAGGAGGATCTCAAGAGGATAATTCAAGAGGTAAATCCTCTCTCTTTACTTTTAATTTTCTTTCAATTTCAATTTCTTTTCTTATTATATCCTAACCTACCTTTATCCAAATGGAATGATGAATAAATTAAAATACATATACTAGAATCATATCATGTTAAGAGAAGATACAACATTAAACTCCTCCATTTCTATCTCTCTAATCTTAAAAATGAAATCGTCGCCCGTGAAGTGTCAATTTACCGACATTATGAGAAATGAACATTTATTTTTTACAAATTCCTTTCCAAATGTTATTAAAACCATTAAATTGTTGAAAATAAATATTAATGATTATTTTTAACAATTTTTATGTTCTTAAATAACTAATACACATAATACTAAATTATAACACAAAACAAGTTCGTTTTGATAAAAAATAGACCAAATTAACCAAAAATAATCATCATTAACTTTTGTCAAATGAATCATCCTCATGGTATATAACCAAATACATAATAGGAGAATATAAAATTATAAAATATCATTAAAAACATATAATTAATTTTTTTTATGTTTATCGGCATCTTAAATGATCTTCCATACTTGTATACAATTGAACTTATCCTAAAAACTAAGAAAACAAGTACTCTCGAACAATGAATTTAAACTCTATAACTAATTCAAAGTACTATAAAAGGACATAATAAAACCATAATGTATAATATTAAAGAATATAAGGTTCTTAAATTGTTAATTACTATATATAATTTGATTATATAGGATATTAATATGAATGAAGCTTTCAGACAAAAGATTTGGGGATCTCTCAAACCCAACTCTCTTCTTAGGGTTTTCCCACTTTCACCCCGTTTTTAGTATGGCTATTCCATAAAAATAATTTATTCATATTTATATGATATTTTATGTCATATAAATTATATCAACTGTATTTTATGAAAAAAACAATGTTTTTCAGAATAACTCTTCTTTCAAAACAAACCCTTTACTTCTAACTCAAAGTTGATGATTTTTATATCAAGTATGTTGTTACCTATTTATTTTTGGTACCAAAATTTTATAAATTTATTATTATGAGATGAAACACATTCCTTTACAAGGTTTACTTATGCTAACGATTGATATATGTTATATTTTTCATGTATGACAATGTAATTGTTATGATGAGACAGGTTAACTCAAAATTATATCGCACAATGTAAATGTTAGGACTTGACAGGTTTGCTCAGAATTATATATCACTCCAATGTGTTGGGTAATGTAAAGAACCTCATCAGTGAAGTGAATTATATGTGAAAATGATTCTATATTATTTCAAAACTATGTGTGGTTTTTTACCATTAAGACATAACATTTCATTTTTAGGGATTTCCACATTCCAAGTCTTCTATGAATGCTTGCTCTCCGGGTTATGATCCTATTCCTCTATTAGGATGATAATTATTATGAAAAACCCATGTTATTTCATTTCTTGTTCATATATGTCCTCTTATTATTATTTTACCTTTTCCATTTTTTATTTATATCCTCAGTTTACTACTACTAATAAGGAGAAATCAAGGTAAAATAAGAAGCTAGAGAGGAATGAATTAAATAAATTTTAAGGTTTTATTTTGTAAAAGTTATGTATTGTCCATGTTTTCCTAATAAACTAAAAAATTGGATTTTATTGTGTAATTTGTTTATGTGTATTGTCCTTAAAATGATGTAATAGTAATTTAATAAAAGGTACGATGTCTATAATATAAGGTCACTAAACCCATGCTTAATATATTATATGTAGTTTGGGTACGAATCATGTCGCTTTGAGGGGGTGATAGTGTGAATTTCCTCAATTGAAATTATCATATTTACAACAAATGTTAAGTAAAAAGATACATGTTTTAAAAATAATATAGAATATTAAGGCCATAATAAATATATATTTTAAATATATAAACAAAATGTTTCATCATAATTTCCACCATGAGAGCTGGTAAATGGGTAATGAATAATCATTGTTTTGTGAGGCTGTAGTTTGTTGAACCCATACACCGAATGTTCATTACAAATTAGATGGATGTGTGTGTTAGTTCTTGTAGATCTATTAGAATAAAAAAACATATTATATTTAATATAATTTTTTATACCATAATTCAATAAATATAGTGTAGGGGGTTGAGAAGGAATATAAAAGAAAGGAGCATGAGAGAAGATGCTATCTCTTAATTGGGGAACTCATTCCGGTTTCTACCAAAATGATTCTATAGATTGATTAATTCACATGGATATTATTCCAAGAGCAAGGGAGGGATTTAGATAAGTTTTTTGGGAAGATATTTGATTATTCTAAGGGGGTTTAGATGTGTGAAGAAGAAGAAGAGGTGGTGTCCTTTTATAAGAAAGGAAAATGAATCACTTAGAATTTTTGAAATCTAGTTAGGTGTACAAATGTTCTTATAGAACATAGGTCATAAAAAAATAATTGATGGTTTATTTACAAAATATTTCCAGAAAATGGGGTATTGACAAGTTTTATGTCCATTTTGGCCCTTAAGATTATGTTTTAGTCCCTAATTAAGATAAATTTCATATCAATTATTGTGATTAATTTTAATCACTTTTACTAATCATTTTGGTGAAAAATTAACATGATCTTATAAGATTATAAATACTATACTAATTAAAATGGTGTATAACCATTTTTCAAAATTAAATTCGTGGAAGTGAAAAAATTAAGATTAATTCTTATCCTCCAGATGGGATGAAATAACATGTTTTTAAAGTAGAAAAATCATTAAACATTTTCTATGTTTTTATATTAAATTTAAAATTTAAAATTATTATAATGAACTAAAATGAAGTTATATATGTATAATTTATCTTATTTGACCTTAAAAAAATGATGTATAATTTAGATTTAATAATTATTTAAATGAAAATGTATTTATTAACTAAAATTCAGTATTTTTCACTATTTATCAAAAAATGATGTTTCTCAAAAAAATCAAAAAATTCACCCTAAGATAATTATTGTATTATAAAATAAAGAAATTTCATATAATGACCCATAATTTACATACATTTTTATTACTTCAAAATTGATGCACACTTATTACAACATATAACAAAACCATGAAAGGACCGTATAGGTATAGTGTCTTTAGAAACTGAGAAACATAAACAACTGGTTCATAAAGCATCTACTTTGCCTCCCATTTATTTCATCATATCTAGAGTCCCTTTTTGGAATATTATACTTAATAGCCTTATTCCTGACCTGGGGAAATAATACATTCAAAAGGGTGAGCTCAAATGCTCAATAAGGGTAAACAAAAGAAATATCAATCACATCATGTACATAAGCACATAAATTTTGGAAATCTTAACCTGCAAAAGAGATCATAATTTCATAACATGGGATAAATCATAGTAGTGAAATGTAATCCCAATAATCATAAATTAAAACATGAAACTTTTTCGCATACATACATAATCATAGAGAATCATTTCTTATTAGTCAAGACTCATTGCCAAGACTATCTTAGTGGACAAAGTCCATTTCTGAACCGAGTTCACTCCTCGTTTCAGTCCTGTTTCACTGAACTGGTATAACCTACCGTTCCAGCCATGACTATCTCATGAGATATAAAATATTTACCCAATTAATTGGATGGAGATATAGGTCCCACCCATCTCATAATGATACCATTCTTATTTGTGACACAAAATCATACATCATACATCATTGCATAAACCATGTAGTAAAAATGGGATTCTTAAACAACATGACATCATAAAACAATTCATATAAGATAATGGAATTCATAAAAATATTTCCATCACAACATAATCAAATCCATGTAATAATAGGGATAGAAACAAAACCCTATATTATCTTATATGGAAAATAGTTTTGATAAAACACTTGAACTCCATTCTTGAGGAAAATATCCTTTCTTCTTCAAAAACACTTTTCCTTTCTTAACATGTCATACAGTTCTAAATTAAAATAAGTTGATTAAAAATAAACTTGAAAACTTGTAAAGGAATCTTCTTGGAAATAATGTTTTAAAAATCCATTCATTCCGTATAAGTTAAAAAAACATTCTTCTCGTACTTTTGTCGGAAAAGTCAAAAAGTACCTCGTACGAAAAACGACAAAAGATTCATTTCATATCTTTTACTAAAAACTCACCGAAGGGTAAAATTGGATTTAAAAAATTGTAGGTGAATGGAAATAGTATTACATATTGAGGAAACATGGATGTGGATGATAAAATACACCCCGGTAAATTTCAAAGTATAAACAATCTCGGATAAAAATGAGATTGTGATATTTCCATTACCTTAGGTCCGATATGCTTTGTACGTGTCTGAGCCTCCTGTATAATGATTTAAATAATTTTATTGACTTATTACAGAATCATAATTATTTTTATGATTTCATATATGGTCATATTCTTAGATTCTTAGTAGTAATATTTCATTGCTACTTGTTATTCGGGTGTTTATAACTTTTTGTTCTTATGCGTGTTTTGTCGAATAAATTCTTATTATTCTCTTTAGGTTATAGATAACAAATTTCCAGAATGTTATTAGTGTAATATATATCATATTCATTCATTCAATTCATTTATATAATCATTATGAAATGAATATCATGTAGAACGAGTCACATCACATCGTGGAGACGGTATTTCGTACGTACGCACGAGTGATGATATCGTTCTTATGATCGTGGAATTGTATTGGAGTGTATGTATACTATTTAGGAATCAGTATCACTTTATAATATTCATATATAGTCATTATTTACACCAATATACCCATCCAAGTAAAGTGGTGGTGGAAAATAGATTACACCACGACGTGGAGACGGTATTCCGTACGTATGCACGCGCGGTGATTTCTTTTTCTGTAGGATGGATAGATGGTGAAATAGGGTTGTTTCATACTTAAAATAACATATAAGTATATTAGTGATACTGATGTTATTACTTCATAATGAAACAACTAAATAAGAAGAAGTGGAAGAAGAAATAAAGATGAAAGAATCGGTAACGGACATTACCTCTTCTTTGAAGTGCTTCTTTGAAACCTCCTTTTAGGGCACTAAAATATGTCTTTGAAGAAGACCAGAACCTCTAGGTTGTTTCTAGGGAAGTGTAGAGAAGAAATTGGCAGGGGTTGGCCGATCTTGAAGGCTGAAAGTGGTGTGAGGAAGAGGGGGAGGAGGTGCCCTTTTATAAGGGAGGAGAGGGGCTCCTTGGAAAAACTAAAAATACTATTTTATTATAAAGTCAAGTTCGGTTTTAAATAGCTCCAAATTGATTTATTTAGATGATAAGGTGGGTATGGGTAGAAATCCTCTCGTCCAATATAATTTAGACAAGTTTAGGTTCCTATTTTAACCTTATCATTTAGATTTAACATTAAGTTAAATAATTTTACTTTTACCGTGTCTTCTTGTGTTCTTATACTATAAGATTAATAAACTTACTATAAGCAGCCAAAAGAACCCCAAGTTGTTTATTATTAATATATATAACCTTATCTAAGTAATTTGGCCGAACCTTAGATTTTTAGGAATAAAATAACAATTACTAATATAATATTTGTTTTAAAAACTATTTTATGTCAATTTTGACACTATTTAGTAATTAATTTTTGTTAAAATCATAACAGAATGATTAGTTCGAAAAAAGTTAATTAAATCAATAATAACATGTAATATTAATCTATAAAATTAGTGGAATTAATAAAAAGTCTCAAATTACATTTATTTTGGTGTTTATAACATCAATTATGTCAATATTTCATTAATAAGATAATTACTACATCATCTTTGTGTCATAAATAAATTAAATTATTTAATGTCTAAAAATTACAAATAAAATACCATTATGTAGGAAATATTTTTATCTTTCTAATTAATATTTATAGTCGAGTTTATCTTATGTATAACCCCATATTAAAAATGATTTACTTATTAAACTTTGATTTTAACTATTTTAACCCTTCTTTAAATAAATTAATAATAAATGTCCTAATCTAATAAAAGTGGGCCTAAATGGTCATATTTTATTCCTAAGGTTGTTTCTGGTCGAATTAAATTTTTCCAATAGAATCAAGACATGTGTTAGGGTAATAATAATATCATTTTTACCCTTAATTAACCTATTTACTTTTAACCGTGGTAAATAAAAGTAAAAAGTTACTATTCACCAAAAAATATTTTCATCTCATTGAACCAAATTTTACTTAATGACATCAACCGTGTGTCTCGGATTTTTGAAATTCCACTCACAGAAGCAGTAAAATTAAGTTTTATGAAAAATTCAGTTTTTTAACTACCACTTAGTGGTTTCACTATTCATCAAAAATTGAAAGTTTTCAGAAAAATACCAAAATTTCACCCTAGGATAATTTTGATATTCCGAATCCAAAAATTAAGTCCATTTTGAAAAATAAAATTTATAAAATTTCAAAAAGTGGTTATTATTATTCATAATGGATAGTTGTAATAATATTTTACTAGCATATCATTGTTTAGAGAAACTCGGTATTGCTTACGACGCAAGCTATCGAGGAAGGTTGCGATTTCGTGTAAAGCAAGCCAAGCAAGTGTTGTGTGTAGAAAAATATTACTTTGATGATTTATATAACATAAAAGTTTCGGGTGTTACATTCTACCCCCCTTAAAATGAATTTCGCCCTCGAAATTTGTCACTTTGTGAAAAACAGATGAGGATACCTCTCCCTCATCATATCCTCAAGCTCCCATGTAGCTTCTTCTAATTGGTGGTTCCTCCATAAAACTTTCACCAATCGAGTGGTCTTGTTTCGTAGGACTTTTTCGCTACGATCCAGAATCTCTATTGGTTGTTCTTCATAAGAAAGATCTTGCTCCAACGGTACAACTTCTGTGCTGAGTACATGTGAAGGATCAGGTATGTACTTTCTTAGAAGAGATACATGGAACACATCGTGAACTTGAAAGATATTCGGTGGAAGCGCCAATCGGTAAGCTACCTTCCCAACACGATCCAGTATTTGGAAAGGACCGATATATCTAGGGCTCAACTTCCCCTTCTTTCCAAATCTCATAACCCTTTTCCAGGGAGATATTCGTAAGAACACTTTATCACCCACTTCAAACTCTAGATATTTTCTTCGGTTGTCGGCATAACTTTTCTGTCGACTCTGAGCTGATCTTATGTGTTGTTGAATAGATCTGAACTTTTCTGCCATTTCATCAACAAGATCAGGTCCTAATAGATTTCTTTCCCCTACTTCATCCTAGAAAGTTGGAGTCCTGTATTTCTTTCCATAGAGAGATTCATAAGGAACCATCTGAATACTGGAGTGAAAGCTATTATTATAAGAAAATTCCACCAAAGGTAGGTGTTTATCCCAACCACCTTTGAAATCCATAGAGAAAGCTCTCAACATATCTTCTAGAGTTTGAATTGTTCTCTTAGACTGACTGTCTCTCTAAGGATGATAAGCAGTGCTGAAACTCAACTCTGTATCCAGAGTATGCTGAAGACTTCGCCAGAACTTCGAGGTAAATCTCGGATCCCGATCAAATATAATAGAAAGTGGTACTCCATGCAATCTTACCACTTCCTTTACATATATCCTGGAAAGCTGACCCAGAGAGAAATCCTCTCTAATAGCAATGAAGTTTGCAGACTTTGTAAGACGATCAACTATGACCCAGATAGCATTATTGCCTTTGGATTTTTTAGGAAGTCCTGTGACAAAGTCTATAGTGATGTTTTCCCATTTCCATTCGGGTATGGGTAATGGTTGTAACATCCCCTTAGACTTCTGTCTCTCAGCTTTAACTTGTTGACAAACCAAGCATCGAGAGACATATTCAGCAACATCTCTTTTCATGCCATCCCACCAGAAGTACTCTTTCAGGTCCCTATACATCTTCGTGCTTCCAGGATGAATAGAGAATAATGAACTATGAGAATCATCCAGTAGCTCCTTCTTTAATTCGGGGATGGGAGGAACACAAACTCGATTCCTGAACTTTATCATCCCATCACAATCAAGTTTGAATTCAGGAACATTTCTCACCTTCTTTTGTAACTCGACATCTTCTTTCTGTGCCTCTTTAATCTTCACATGTATAGATGGCTGAACATTCATTTGAGAAAGATACGATTTTCCCCTTTCATTATAATTCCAAGATCCATCCTTTGTAAATCCATAAATATTGGATCTTTTGTGATCCTCATCATGGATAAACTAGCATGGTCTTGTCGACTTAATGCATCTGCCACCTTGTTTGCTTTCCCAGGGTGGTAATGGATTGAGCAGTCGTAATCCTTAATCAGCTCCAACCATCTTATTTGGCGCATATTCATCTCCTTTTGTGTGAAAATATACTTTAAACTTTTATGATCAGTATAAATATCACACCTTTCACCATAAAGGCAATGACTCCAAATCTTTAATGCAAAGATTACCGCAGCTAACTCCAAATCATGATTTGGGTAATTTTTCTCATGTATTTTCAACTGTCGTGAGGCATAAGCTATCACCATATCATTTTGCATAATAACACACCCCAATCCCTTCTTGGATGCATCACTATAGATCACAAACCTTTCTCCACTACAAGGTAGTGTGAGCATAGGTGCATTGGATAACCTTCTTTTCAACTCCTTGAAATTCTCTTCACAATCCTCTGTCCAAACAAACTTAACTCCTTTCCGAGTCAACTTGGTGAGTGGATTAGATAATTGTGAAAAATCTTTCACAAAACGTCGACAATATCCATCGAAACCAAGAAAAATTCGGATCTCAGTTACTGTTGTTGGTCTCGACCATCTTTCGATAACCTCTATTTTTGCTGGATCCACAGATATCCCCTCTTTTGAGATTATGTGACCCAAAAATGCAACTTTTTGAATCCAAAATTCATACTTGGTAAATTTGGCATAAAGCTTCTCCTTTATCAGGGTCTTCAATATAATTCTCAAGTGATCTTTATGTTCTTACTTGCTCTTTGAATAGACAAGAATATCGTCTATAAAGACTACCACAAACTGATCAAGATAGTCTCTAAAGACTCTATTCATTAGATCCATGAAGATAGCAGGGGAATTAGTAAGACCAAATGGCATCACTATAAATTCATAGTGTCCATACCTTGTACGGAAAGCCATCTTTGGTATATCCTCCCTTTTGACCCTTAATTGATGATACCCTGAACGAAGATCAATCTTGGAAAAGTATTGAGCTCCGCGTAGTTGGTCAAATAGATCATCAATGCACGGAAGAGGATATTTGTTCTTGATAGTGATCTTGTTAAGTTCCCGATAATCAATGCAGAGTCTCATTGATCCATCTTTCTTCTTAACAAACAGAACAGGTGCTACCCAAGGTGACACACTAGGGAGTATGAACCCCTTATCAAGATTATCTTGGAGTTGATTCTTCAATTCCTGCAACTCAATTGGGTCCATTCTATAAGGTGTCTTTGAAATAGGCAAAGCACCCGATACGAGTTCTATTGAAAACTCAACTTCACGATTCAGTGGCAGACCCGGTAATTCCTCCAGAAAGACATCATCAAACTCCCGTACAATGAGCATATTCTTAATCGTGAGTTTCTCACCAACCATTTGAGATAAATAACCTTCATTTAGTGGAATCAATACCCATAAAATGGAAGAAATTTCCACTGGAAGGTTATGTTCATCCTTGCATCGATAGACGATCATAGATTGATCTAGAATATGAAATGTGACTTCCATTCATTGGCAATTGATATGAGATCCATTTAGAGAAAGACAATCCATGCCAAGAATCATATAAAATTCCACTATAGGAAGGATCACAAGATTTGCAGGAAGCACTTTCCAACAAACTTCAATCGAAGAAGAATTATAAACTTTTGATGCAACTGTTGTGCCATTAGGTGTTGTCACAGCTAACTCAACCTCTAATTGTTGAGGTAATACGGTGATACCCTTAGAAAATTCTTCATAAATAAAGGAGTGGGTGGATCCAGAATCAAATAAAACATTTTCTACTTTATAGTGGATGGTAAGTGTACCTTTCACCACATCGTTATCGTACTCCACATCGCTGATAGAAATTTCATGTGACTTTCCTTTGTCTTTAGCCTTAAGAGTTTATTGACGTCAACCATCATCATCAACCCTTGGATTAGGGCATTTATTGGAATAATGTCCCATCTCCTTGCACTTGAAACATTGAAGTGTAGTAGGTTCATTCTGTGTATCCCTTCCTTTGTTTGCATCATTAGACATCTTCTTCCCATCATCGCGGCATTCAAATGCCCGATGACCTTGCTTTCCACATTGGAAACATTTACTTGTCCCTTTAAGACAACTTCCTCCGTGTTTTCTTCCACACTTTGAGCATAAAGGAAATCTCATCTTCTTTTCAGTGTGCTCTTTAGATTTTCCATTGAGTTCCATTTTCCTCTTCTTATCAAACCCATATGACTGATGGGTTACTCCAATCTCCATCTCAACTTTGAGAGCACATCGAACGATTTCCTCGTAGCTATTGAAGTCCCTTATGGCTAAGGACCTTTGAAGACTTGGTTTTAAGCCACTAAAGAATCGATCGATCTTACTCTCAGGTTGGATAATAATACCAGAAGCGTACCTTTCAAGTCTTGTAAAATTTGCTTCATAGGTACCAACAGATTCATCATCCTTTTTCTTCAGTTCAAGAAACTCTTTCTCTATCTTTGTTCGGAGAATACGAGGGAAGTACTTATTGAAAAATAAGTTCTTGAACTGGTCCTATTCCATGAAATCAATTTCATCCCTTTGACTCGTATTCTTAATAAGATTCCACCATTGATCAGCATCACCTTCCAAACGATACACTGCTAAGATGACTTTATCATGCTCCGAACATTGAAGAACTAAAACTATCTTTTAAGTAGTACTAATCCATTTTTCGGCAACTAATGGATCAGTAAACCCACTGAATGAAGGTGGATGCTATCTCATGAAGGATTCAACAGAATTTTTCTCCTTCCTTTTCTCATTTGGAAGTCTTGCATGATTCATATCTTGAGAAAGTTGTGTGAGCATGGCTACAAGATTTTTCATTCCAGCTCCCATAATGTTTAGTTTCTCAGGGGGACAATCATTGCATTGCTCGTCACATTCCGTATTAACACGGTTCCTTCGGGTTCCAGCCATTAACTAAAACCAAGAAGAATAGTGTGAGGAACACTAATTATAATAGGAAAACCACATAATCAAGAATAAAATTTCACACTTAAGGTCTTATCCTAGGTTATTCAAGGCCATTTCTAAAACACTAATATTGTGTTCTATGATTAGACTTATCCTTATGGTTCTTACTAAGGCTTTCACATCCTAGTTTCCAAAGGTTGACTATACCTTTCCTCTGATACCAACTATAACGACCCATAATTTACATACATTGTTATTACTTCAAAATTGAATCACACTTATTATAACATATAACAAAACCATGAAAGGACCGTATAGGTATAGTTTCTTTAGAAACTGGGAAACATAAACAACTGGTTCATAAAGCATCTACTTTGCCTCCCATTTATTTCATCATATCTAGAGTACCTTTTTGGCATATTATACTTAATAACATTCTTCCTGACCTGGGGAAATAAAACATACAAAAGGGTGAGCTCAAATGCTCAGTAAGGGTAAACAAAAGAAATATCAATCACATCATGTACATAAGTACATAACTTTTGGAAATCTTAACCTGCAAAAGAGATCATAATTTCATAACATGGGATAAATCATAGTAGTGAAATGTAATCCCAATAATTATAACTTAAAACATGAAACTTTGTGGCATACACACATAATCATAGAGAATCATTTCTTATTTGTCAAGACTCATTTCCAAGACTATCTTAGTGGACAAAGTCCATTTCTGAACCGAGTTCACTCCTCGTTTCAGTCCTGTTTCACTGAACCAGTATAACCTACCATTCCAGCCATGTCTATCTCATGAGATATAAAATATTTACCCAATGAATTGGAGGGATATATAGGTCTCACCCATCTCATAATGATACCATTTTTATGTGTGCCACAAAATCATAAATCATACGTCATTGCATAACCCGTGTAGTAAAAATGGGATTCTTAAACAACATGACATCATAAAACAATTCATATAAGATAAAGGAATTCATGAAAATATTTCCATCACAACATAATCAAATCCATGTAATAATAGGGATAGAAACATAACCCTATATTATCTTAGATGGAAAATAATTCTGATAAAACACTTGAACTCTATTCTTGAGGAACATATCCTTTCTACTTCAAAAACACGTTTCCTTTCTTAACATGTCGTACAATTATAAAATAAAAGAAGTTGATTAAAAATAAACTTGAAAACTTGTAAAGGAAGCTTCTTGGAAATAATGTTCTAAAAATCCATTCATGCCGTATAAGTTAAAAAAACATTCTTCTCGTACTTTTGTCGGAAAAGTCAAAAAGTACCTGGTACGAAAAACGACAAAAGATTCCCTTCATATCTTTTACTAAAAACTCACCGAAGGGTAAAATTGGATTTAAAAAATTTTAGGTGAATGGAAATAATATTACATATCGAGGAAACATGGATGTGGATGATAAAATACAACCCGGTAAATTTCAAAGTATAAACAATCTCGGATAAAAATGAGATTGTGATATTTCCCTTAGCTTAGGTCCGATATGATTTGTACGTGTCCAAAACTCCTTTATAATGATTTAAATAATGTTATTGACTTTTTACAGAATCATACTTATTTTTATGATATCATATATGGTCATATTCTGAGCTTCTTAGTAGTAATATTTCATTGCTACTTGTTATTCGGGTGTTTATAACTTTTTGTTCTTATGCGTGTTTTGTTGAATAAATTCTTATTCCTATCTTTAGGTTATAGATACTTCATTTCCAGAATGGTATTAGTGTAATATATATCATATTCATTCATTCAATTCATTTATATAATCATTATGAAATGAATATCATGTAGAACGAGTCGCATCACATCGTGGAGACGGTATTCCGTACGTACGCACGAGTGATGATATCGTTCCTATGATCATGGAATTGTATTGGAGTGTATGTATACTATTTCAGAATCAGTATCACTTTATAATTGTCATATATAGTCATTATTTACACCATTATACCCATACAAGTAAGGTGGTGGTGGAAAATAGATTACACCACAGCATGGAGACGATATTCCGTACGTACGCACGCGCGGTGATTTCTTTTTCCGTAGGATGGATAGATGGTGAAATAGGGTTGTTTCATACTTATAATAACATATCAGTATATGAGTGATACTTATTTTATTACTTCATAATGAAACAACTAAAGAATAAGAAGTGGAAGAAGAAATAAAGATGAAATAATCGGTAATGGACATTACCTCTTCTTTGAAGTGCTTCTTTGAGACCTCTTTTTAGGGCACTAAAATAGGTCTTTGAAGAAGACCAAACCCTCTAGAATGTTTCTAGGTAAGTGGATAGAAGAAATTGTCAGGGGTTTGACGAGATTGAAGGCTCAATGTGGTGTGAGGAAGAGGGGGAGGAGGTGCCCTTTTATAAGGGAGGAGAGGGGCTCCTTTGGAAAAACTAAAAATATTATTTTATTATAAAGTCAAGTTCCATTTTAAATAGCTCTAAATTTATTTATTTCAAAGATAAGGTAGGGATGGGTCTCAATACTCTCATCAAATAGAATTTAGAAATGTTTAGGTTCCTATTTTAGCCTTATCATTTATATTTAACATTAAGTTAAATAATTTTACTTTTACCGTGTCTTCTTGTGTTCTTATACTATAAGATTAATAAACTTACTATAAGCAGCCAAACGAACCCCAAGTTGTTTATTATTAATATATACAACCTTATATAAGTCATTTTACCGATACATAGAATTTTAGGAATAAAATAAAAATTACTAATACAATATTTGTTTTAAAAACTATTTTATGTCAATTTTACACTATTTAGTAATTAATTTTTGTTAAAATCATAAAAGAATGATTAGTTTGAAAAAAGTTAATTAAAGAAATTATAACCTGTCATATTAATCTAGAAAATTAGTGGAATTCATAAAAAGTCTCAGATTACATTTATTTTGGTGTTTATAACATTAATTATGTCAATATTTCATTAATAAGATAATTACTGCGTCATCTTTGTGTCATAAATAAATTAAATTATTTAATGTCGAAAAATTAAAAATAAAATACTATAATGTAGGAAATCCTTTTATCATTATAATGAATATTTATAGTCGAATTTATCTTATTTATAACCCCATATGAAAAATGATTTACTAATTAAACTTTGATTTTAACTATTTTAACCCTTCTTTAAATAAATTAATAATAAATGTCCTAATCTAATCCAAGTGGGCCTAAATGGTCATATTTTATTACTAAGGTTGTTTTTGGTCTAATTAAACTTGTCCAATAGAATCAGGACATGTGTTAGGGTAATAATAATATCATTTTTACCCTTAATTACCCTATTTACTTTTAACGGTGGTAAATAAAAGTAAAAAGTTACTATTCACCAAAAATTATTTTCATCTCATTAAACCACATTTTACTTACTGAAATCAACCGTGTCTCTCGGTTTTTTGAAATTCCACTCACAAAAGCAGTAAAATTATGTTTTATGAAAAATTCAGTTTTTTAACTACCACTTAGTGGTTTCACTATTTATCAAAAATTGAAAGTTTTCAGAAAAATACCAAAATTTCACCCTAGGTTAATTTCGATATTCCGAATCCAAAAATGAAGTCCATTTTGAAAAATAAAATTTATAAAATTTTAGAAAGTGGTTATTATTATTCATAATGGCTAGTTTTAATAATATTTTATTAGCATATCATTGTTTAGTGAAACTCGGTATTGCGTACGACGTAAGCTATCGAGGAAGGTTGCGATTTCGTGTAAAGCAAGCCAAGAAAGTGTTGTGTGTAGAAAAATATTCTTTTGATGATTTATATAACATAAAAGTCTCGGGTGTTACAGTTCATTATATCAAATTAAATTTTATCAGTATATAAAATTATTATTTTTTCTTACTAGAAGGACGTGAAAATAAGATCATTCGTGAAAACAATATTTTCAAACATATAATGACTATATAAAATTATATTTGTCTTAATAAATATGTTTTATATAAAAAAATATATCAATATTTTAAAATAGGTTATTAATATTATTATTACTATGTTTCAAAGTATAGGTTATTAATAACTCATTTAAATAATTATAAAATTAAAATATTGTTTTGTAAAAACTTTGTATTACATGTAACGTACGCAAAGTTGATTTTATGTTTAGAATATGAAAAGTTGGTGTTGTATATAGTGAATGTCAGGTCAGTGTTACATGTAGAGCAATACAAGATGGTTCAATGGGAATTTAATGCTTGAGTTAGTGTTTATATATATATATAACTATTTCTAGTGTTATGTGAAATGAAAATATATAAAAAATAAAAATTAATTAAAAAAAATATTTCACAAAATCTCTAGGTCTTATAGAATTCATTAACACCAAAAAATGGATCTTGAAATAAATTTATTCAAATACATTAAATTCAGATGAACTGATGGATTTTTTGATAATCAGTTATTTATTTTTTGAGGCCCTAAACCTTTCATTTATGATTTACATGATTTTCATTAATATCCTCAATCATGATCTATAATTATGTATTCTTTTCTTCATTTCACACCAATGTTCCCCTATTTGGAATCCTAGTTATGTGTTATTATATATGACCTTCATATATACTTTTCTCTATTATCAATAGGATATTTTATTAACCCATGTTATGCTGTGAGTTTATAAATAATATTTTCAAATATTTTTCATTTCAATAACGAGAAAAAGTTCATATTTAAAGGATGAAATTTCTTAAAGGGGGAGGATGTAACACCCTGATATTTTAAAAGAATAAAAATATATTTAATATAATAAGTTAAAAACAACAGTATGTTTATTATGTGTCACACTCCACACTTTTTTCAGCTTAAATTACACATAAAAGTCAGATTAGCTGGTGTTACATAAAACTGCATGGTTTTTATGTTCGATAGTGTATTCTACATGCAACACCAAACTTAAACAACACAAGATTTATAATAGCATTATAACCTAATTGTTAAATTAGATGGTATGAATTATATTTAATAATTTAATATATATATATATATATTTGAGTGTGTGTCTTACTGAATATAAATAAATAATTTTTTTTGTAAATAATTAATCATTTTTTAGTAATGTGATATAATTAATTAAAAATATGCTTTCCTCAAAATATGATTTTATATATGGTAATGAATAAATTTAATCAACTTATGTATTTTTTATAAAATGAATTTGGTAAAATGGAAATCATTTAGTTAATTTGAATATCAAAATTTATTTATGGAGAAATTTTGGGTCTTTTTGAAAAATAACGTGTTTTCAGTGAATAATAAGGAATACCAATTTATATAAATTGTCATTTATTTTTAAAAAATATGTCATCTAAAAATCCCAATATGTTTCGAATATGTTATGGAGAAACCTATTTATTTTTTATTTATATTTAATCCACTAAAATATTTTTAATAAACATTATATTTTTTAGTGTAAGTCTCTTTTTTGGTTAAAAACAAGTTTTCTCAAAAAACGTTTTTAAAATTCATAATGATTCTAATTTTTAATTAATTAAAATAATAACTAATATGTAATGTTTTATATATAATTTACATATTATAAATCATTAAATAGTATTTTATTTTCTACTAGTGAATATTATTGGTCACTGAGTAATTTTTGAATCATCTTTTTCATAAAATGAAATACTCTTCTTATAAACTCATTGTCTCACTACGTCAGTGAGACTATAATAAAAATAAAATTCATCTAATTATGTGAGTTAAATTTTGAAAAAATTATTCCATATTTGGAATCATAATAATTTTTATTATCTAATATGGTCAACATAATTTTTATACACAATGATTACTGAAAATAGTTAAAATTAATTACATTGATTAAGGTAAAATGAATTTATATAATTGTTAAATGTAGAATATGATATATAAGAATGACCAAATATATAGAAAAATATTATTTTTGTATATAGATTGACCATATAACTTATAGAAAATATTATGTACCATTATGGGGGCCTAGTGAAATCAAAAAATGTAGGATGAATTAACTCTTTCAAAAAATTATATGTGTGCCACTCACCTCACTTATAAAAGGCCACCACCTATCATCCCTTATTCACATCATAAGATTTCTTTAGTTTGTTTATTGAATACACAAAATAACTATTAATAATCCATCTAATCATACTATAATCAATTTTTTTTTCAGATATCCATCCAAGGATGGAATTTGGGGAAAACCAAAAGGAGTTACCCGAAAAAGAGGCAATGTTCATCAATAACCATTTCTATTTTTTGATTTTTTCATCCAAATCAATTTTAAATATATAATAATTAAAAAATAACCAAAATATATTACATATAATTATATTTTTTTATGTTTATGTTATGACCTAAATTGAAATATAAATCCTTCAAAAGGGTTTCAAAATCATTAGTCATGAGTACGGTAGACTACTACCTCGCGAAATGATGTCATTCATTTTCCCATTTTCTCATCAAAAGGAAGGTCATGAGGATTTTTATAAAGTTTATATATGGTATTTATAACATAATTATACCTATTTAGTATTTATATCAAATATTACATTTTACATTCCATTCTAAAAGGGATACAATATTAATTCTCATGTGAACAGTGGACTACCGTATCACGAAGCAATGTGATTCATTTTTCACTAACGAATGACATTGGAGGAAATAAGGTTCTATATGAAAAATAATATTTATTTAAATTAAATATATATTATATAAATTAAATATTTATTAGTCTACATATATATTATATCATTTTTATTCTACCATTTTAGTATCTAAAAAAAATGATACTGTCATATGTTGATATGTAGAATACCAACTCCTCAAAGCGATGTGATTCTTTTTTTCACCACCCCAACACAAGAATTATGTAAGTGTTTATATATAACTATATAATATGGTATTTATTATATTACTATAATTATTTAATGAAAATACATCACTTACCTTCTTTCCATAATGATCACTGTATAATGGAAATGCTACTAATGCGTACGTACGAGCAACTATATTATTAATCGTAATGTTAGATTATTATTCAAAACCATATTTCTATAAGTTTTTTAAAAGAAAATTTTATGTATAAATATGAAAATTATATAATTATTATTAATCTTTATTTGTATAGATAATGACCTATTTGACCTTTTTTATCCTACCAAAGTAAATTTTCACACATAATCCAAACATGGGAAAAACATTTGACGTAAGATAAATTTATTATTTAATTAAATATAAAATATTAATAAATGAAATAATATTAATAATGATAATGAAAAATTTTCTAAATAAAATAAATAATTGAAATATTATTATTTTTCAAGAAGATAATGATATATGTGACAAGTCATACTCAATGTAACAATTTTCCTCATCCCACATTTATTTCGGGAAGATAAATTCCATTTTAACTACTTATTTTTGTTTTGTGGATTATATGTTAACAATTAATGTATTTTATTATTAAAATATCTAAATTTATTCCAATTTACATATCTAGTTGAGGATATCCATTTCATAGTTTGATGGTCTGAATGTTACCGAAGCAGTAAATGATTTTAGTCTAAATTTTCATTCATTGAGTATTTTTTATATAATACACCTATATTAATTTATGAGGTTTATATAATACCACTCTGATAGGTTATATCAATAATATCCTAATTTTTATGATACTATAAATTTCATTTAATGTTATTCATTGATCAGGATTGCATTTCACAATTACAAAAGTAGAAAGAGTCATCTGTTATAATTTCATCATTTATTATTATTTTATATGATTTTGTATCCAATATTTAAATAATATAATTAAAATTAAATATGTTCTCATATGGTTATTCATGTTATCTTCATTTAATTAAACCAGTTCTCCACTTTTTTTATTTAAAACAAATGATAAAGTTTTTTTAATAAAATGCAACTTCATTTCAGTCTTTGGTCAGAAATTTGTTTTTCTTTCTAATCCATGTTGTCTAAAAATGATTTAAAAATTCATTTAACCACTTAAATATGATTTATTAAAGGCAGTTTAATGTATTTTTGTATTTTTTTAAAGGATTCTTATTGTCACTTTCTGAACAAGGAATTTTTCTATCACTTATACTTTTCCAAAGGATTGTCCTTAACATCATGTACTAAATTACCCACCGACAAGACCTTCAATTCTATGTAGCTTCATTTTAATTTTATAACTTTATTCTTAAATAATTGTTTTTATAATTCTTGAAAGTTTTAGCTTTTAAAAGTTTATTACAAGGAAAGTTATTTTCAATAGGTTTTATGTTTTAAAATTTCATTTTGAAAATTAAGAAGATATATCCCACAACAATATTATAAATGATCTTATAATGGTATTACCATCTATCAGTGTCAAAAAAACTTGTTGTTATATATGGTCTATTGGGGATATTTTTTAGTGATACCACAAACATTATTTTACATGATTCAGTATGATAGTTTTAAAGAGATTATTATAGAACCCGTCTCTTTTCCATGTGTCAATCATATTTAAAATTGATTATCAGGAAACCCATTTATTTCACAGGGGGTGATAATGTCACTAATGGGATAGTTATTTTACCTTTTATTTTCTAATGAAATTAAGTCTCTTTATAATTTATTTCTAGTTTATGGACAATATAAACACGATGGGGGAAACCAAGACAACATCAAGTGAGGTTATTACAACTTATAATATGGGGAGACCTTGATAGATCTAGGTAAGGATTTTATAGATTAAATGATGTGTATACCCAAATATCAGTCTTTTACATCGGGTATTGTTAATAATATTTATAGGAAATAATGAGTGAGTTATCTGAGGGTTTCCCATATGGATTTATCTAGGATCTAGATATTTATGAAACATGATTAAAATGTGTTATGGAGAGAAATGTTCAAAGATACTGTCATGTTTCTATAAAAAATTCTATGATCTTGTATTGATTATTATGTTCATGATTGATATCACATGGTTCATGATTATTGATTTTGGAGACACTTTACTTTTCCATGTTTTCATATTTTATAACCCATGTATTTATCAACATGTGTTCTTTTATGTTTATCTCATGATCTCAGATTATATAATCATTCCCTTATACACTTCTTATTCCCATTAATAAAATTTAGTTATTAATGATTATGTTTTTCCCTACTCAAAATTTTATGTCACCCTTCTTATGTTTCATTTCCCCTAAGTTAAAATGAATAAAGATGAACTTATTATGCCAATAATGTATTTCATATGGATGATGATGATGACTTAATAAGAAGAAATAAAATATAGGTTATGTGGGAGAAATCCTCATTTAACGAAATGAGAATTATTTAAGAAGGATTTTTTCCAAATTCTATTAAACTCTAAACCTATATGGTTCTTCAAAACATAACTAATCTTATTTTTCAATTGATATTTTCTATTTTAGAGTTAAATATGGGCACATAATTATCCGCATCAATAACGTTAATCTATAGATTATAATTTCATTACCAGATCTGGGAGTGTGGTTTCAGGGATATTATACTCATTATCTCATCGAAATAATAGTGAAAATGTCTACAGTGTTTTTTTACCAATTAAATGTCAGAATGGGTAATTATTACTTCTTCCATGCATACTTCTATCTTTCATCCTAAACATGTTGATAAACAAATAATTTTCATGTATATTCTTCAATATCCTTTACCATATTATCCGAACAATATTTACTTTGAAGATCTCGATACATTTTTGTGCTATATATGTCAATAGAGATGCTAGAGCTATTTTCCTCTGTCAAAATCTATATCTATACGTTAGGAATTGATGTTACACATAATCATGACCAAAATCTCACATGTCCGTCTTCATCAATTTTGAACATGAAGGATTTAATTTTTATTATTTATTTCAGATTATTAAATATTTAAATATCATTTCTTTGAGAATAATTCTAAATTATCTGTAACACCCCAAGATTTCATAGTACGTTATCTCTTCAAATTAATTCAGTAACTTGCACTACATGAAACACCGAGTTTGATCACACCACGACTTCCCAAAATCACCGTTAAAAAAGAGGTTTTGAATAATATTAACTTCATTTTGAATTTTGTGTACTCCATATAATTTTAACATCCATATTATGTGTTTCTTGGAAATAATATAAGAACAAAGTCAATTTTTCATATAAAAGAAGTATTTTTCAAAAAAACTGAAATTTTACCGTCTTTTAATGAAGAACCCTATTTAAATCCCATATTTTAAAATTTTATATATTCAATTTAATGAAATTAAATTTATCTTTAGAATCTAGGAATAATAATTTATTGGGATAAATTTTTGGTACTTCTCTGAGAACTTTCATATTTTAATGAATAAAAAAAACTAAATTTTAATTGAAAACAAATATTTTACTCGAAATAATTTAAAGTGTTAATTATCATTTTCGTGGTTTCAAAGTATAAAAATATTATATTTTTATCATTTTATATAATGTAGATGATTTTAAATAATTCCACATTTAAATTGGATATAAACACATGTCAATCTTTTTATAGTTTCTACTTTTTAAAAACCCGCAATTTGGTTTTGACAACGGGAATTAATTTTAAATTAATTAATAAAACTTCAATGTGTTGAATTTAGTAAAATAGAATACATTTTTTTAATTTTTAATATCAAAATTATCTTAGGTTGAATTTTGGGTATTTTTATGTAAACATTCAATTTTTTTATTAATAGTGAAAAACACTGCGTTATTGTTTAAAATAGACTTTTTATTTAAATAATTTTTGTTATAATTAAATATAATTTAAGTAAATAAATAAATATATATAATAGGTATATAAGTTGAATGTAATTAAATGGAGTCATTTTATAATAAAATTTGATGTATAAAATTTCATTGAACTTTTTAACTTCTTTTACCCACCTTCATGGCACATTTACAAATTTGTATAAAATGAAATTCTACCACTTATATGAATTGAATTTAAAAAATCCAAGATACATAGTTTAAATCAGTAAATAAAATGTGGTTCAATAAGATAAAAATAATTTGTTTGGTGAATAGTAACTTTTGACATTTATTTACCACAGTTAAAAGTAAATAGGGTAATTAAAGGTAAAAATGATATTATATTTATCCTAACACATGTCATAATTCTATTGGATATGTTTATTTCGACAAAACCCTACCTTAGGAATAAAATATTATCCTTTTGGTCAACTTGGATTTGATTAGGACATTTATTATTATTTTATTTAAAGAAGTGTTAAAATGATAAATTCAATGTTTAAAAACTAAACTATTTTTCATATAGGGTTATAAATAAGGTAAAATAGACTATAAATTTTCATTATAAAGATAAAAATACTTCATAAATCATGGAATTTTATTTATAATTTTTAGACATTAAATAATTAAATTTATTTATGACACAATGATGATGCCGTAATTACCTTACTAATGAAAGAATAAAATAATTGATATTATAAATATCAAAATAAATGTAAATTGAGACTTTTGATGATATCCACAAATTCTATGGATAATTATTACATGTCAGGGTTTATTTAATGTATTTTTTTCGATGTAATAAACTTGGTATGACTTTATCAAAAATCAAATACTAAATAGTGTCAAAATTGTCATGAATGAGTTTTTAAAACAAATACTATATTATTAAATTATATAACAGTCATTAAAATTTATGGTTTGGAAAAATGGCTTATATAATAATATATATTTCATTAATGAACCACATGGGGTTATCTTGGAATTTTATAGTAAGTTTATTAACCATATAATATAAAAATACATGGAGACATGGTAAATGTTAAACTATTTAACTAAGAGTTAAATACAAAAGATAAGGTTAATATGGTAACCAAAACATGTCTAAAACCTATTGGTCGAGATTATTTAGACCAATAACCACCTAGGTCTAGAAATAAATTCATTTGGAGCCATTTGAAACTGAATATGATTGTATAATAAAACAATATTTCATGTTTTTCCTAAGGTACCCCTCACCCTCTTATAAAAGGGCACTTCCCATTATCTCAAATTCACACCTCCAAAGCCATTTGGATTAGCCAACCCCTGGAAAAATATCCTCCCAACTATCCTTACTTAAACCTAGAGGCATTCCCTTTAGCATAAATCCAACCAAATGTGCCCTTTTTTTGAAATCAAAAGAAAACACCCAAAGAAGAGGTAATTATTTTATCACCTCTTTCAAAGTTCTTTTCTTCTTCCACTTTCTCAGTATTTGTTATTTATATACCAAAATAATAAATCCAGTAACTTATACATATTATGATGTTATTATAAATATTTTACAACCATTATCATTATTATACCCATCCTATGAATGATAACGTCACCATGCGTGCGTACGTACGACTTACCATGTCTACACCGTGGTGTAATTTTTTATTCAACACTTTATTATTTGGATGGATATAATAATGAGTAATATGTATATAAATAATGAAAATAACATTCTAATTTCTCTATAAAAGTTATATATCATCTAATTCCATACCTTTTAATCATTAATGAAATGATATCGTTGCTTGTGTGTACGTACGACTTACCGTCTCCACGACGCGATGAGATTCATTTCAAGGTTCTCCATTCAATGATGATTATAAAAATATATATTATTAATAAGTACATAATATATGAAATAATAATTCTACTATATATATATATGTATGTACTTTCACATATCTTATTCACTTACTTTTGTTCAATACAATTTGAAAATGAAAACAACGTTTATACGTACGTATGACCTACCGTCTCTATAAACGGTTTTTTAAATTTCATATATTTATCTATTATTAATATTTATATTCTAAAAATATTTAATATATAAATCATGTTTTATATTCTGGAATTATTTAAATCATTATCTAAATGATACGATCAAGAATAACATGTTAAAACATGTATGATAAAGAAAACGATTATTACCCGAAATGTTAATTAAACATGGAAATCATTATTAACTAGGTAGTATAAAGTCATAAATGAATCATATATTATATAATAAATATGAATATGGTTCAGGTATAATTTAATAACATATTATAGTCATTATAGAGGAGGTTAAACATACCCTCGATCAAAGGAATGTGGAAGGTAAGGGTTAATTCCTCAATCACATTACTATCCGAGATTGTTTATGTGTAAGTATTTTCTAAGGAATATTTATTATCCATGACCATGTTTCATAAAAGTCATTTCAAAATGATTCTTTTAAGTTAGCCTTTAACTAAAACATCATTTTAAATGTTTTAAATATTTATTCTTCTAAATCTTTATCATTAATGTCCATGTTTTCAAAATGGCTTTAAGGATTCATTTATATGGACATGATTGTTTAAAAATGTTAATTTAATTCAAAAGTTTCAAATAGGTATGGGGAACTTTGATTCAAAAATATATTTTAAATTAATTCCTTTATAAATTTGTGAATTTTAAATGATTTCACAAAATGAGATATTTCTCTCAAAAAATTTTACTGATCATTTTCAACTATTTCAGCATCCTTTACTAGATATTATTCTTAATTAAGGTTGATTTATTATAATACAATCTTCCATATTTTATTGAATGAGTTATGATATGTTTGACTGCGTATGTTCTATTTTTATACCATTCATGGTTTTTGGTTGAATTATTGGCATTTAGTATGCTAGTTTTAATATGAATGTTTATGTTATGTTTCAACATTTTCATATGAGAACTGCAGTTGACTTATTAAGAGACGGGTGGAGCCCAATATAGCTTCTCGATGCATCGATAGGTCTCACGAGAAAAATTAGTGTCTTGGTTGAAAGCCATAAAAAAATTATTATTTGTAGTCATGGAACCAGGTCTTGACTATGTGGTAATGATGTATGACGTTAGGCATTCCCTCATTATGAAATTAATTATTACATGTGATTATTTGACTAGTACAATATCCATGTGCATGTTTATATGGTAATGTGTGATTTATTTTCTCCATATTATTTTCATGTTTAAGTTTAAAAGGACGATGTTTTTATTACTCATATTTCTTAAAAGTTTATAGCCTTTTCTAAATTATTTACCCTTACTGAGCATCTGAGCTCACCCCTTTCTTATGTTTTATTTTCCCTGAATTCCAAGAAGTGTATTGCGATTGATATGCAGGGTTAATCTATGGGAATAATTGTGTTCTCAAAGGATTATTTAAGTTATGTTTTATATCTTAATGTATAATTTAATGTTCTTGTATGTAATCTATTTTCCAATACAGCTAAACTGATCAGTATTTTGGGACTTGATTCCTTGTAATCATGCCAATGTATTAAAATAATGCAGTAGCTCCAAGCTTCTGGGGTCAGGATGTTACAGTTGGTATCAAAGGAAGTTTAGTAAAAAACATGGAAATAGATTTAGATAAACTATGATTAGGGAACGTTACCCTAAGATAAACATTTAGGTTTAATATATAATAACTTCCTATAATTTTGGTAATGTAGATATTTTGTGATTTTTCCATGAAATAAATCCCTTTCTGGATACAAGCAGGTAGAGGTCGCTCTAGAACAGATGTACCTAGGAGTGAAATCCCCAACAAGGTGTTTCAGGCTTGACTAGGGGTATCCTGGTACACAACAACGTGCCTTGATGCACTCTTGATTATGACACTCCTGGGGGATATGCTTAGGATAATTCACATTTTATTTACAAGCCATTATGAATGATTTTGGAGTAAATACTTTCTCAAAGAAAATATTTTTTATGATTATAGATTATATGCATAATTTTTTCAATTTACGTTAGGTATTTTAAAAGTTTGTAAATATGTATTTAGATTCATAAACTAACCTAGTGTATGCCATTTTTTAGGAATGGAACCTAGTTGAATGAAAGAGAACTCTAGAAATACACATGATCCAAAGAGAAAGAAGGATCCCATCTTTCATGGTATTAAGTCAACATTTAGAAGGGAAATAGTCTCCCATGTATTATCAACATATGAAGAAATAATATATTGTGTTAATAAGATAAATAATGAATTCTCTCAGTCCTATGAAATTAAAGGTAAGAAAGAAAAGAAAAGGATGGTGGAGAGAAAGATGGATAAAGGGAAGAGGGGAAATAAGGATTTTCCAATATGTGATAATTGTGGAAAGAATCACCATGGTAAAATATTCAATGGAATGGAAATTTGTTATAAGTGTGGAGAAAAAGGACACCAAGTTAGTGATTTCAAGAGAAATAAAAAGGTTTCAAACTTAAAATGATTCATCTTCAAGGAGTTGGGACCATACAAAATTCAATGTCCAAATCATCAGAGTATTCCCCAAATGATTCTATTGGAAATTAATCAAGTTGTGATACTACCACAAATTAAGAGGAATGACCTGTGTTCATATGTTGTTATTAATTTATTATTTCATTTTAGTGTTGTATCAATGATGTAATAGTTATATGAATTATGGAAATTAATAAGGATTTTACTAGATTACTATTTCATTGAGGAGTTTTCATCCTTACTGATGATGTTAAAAATGGAAAAGGAACCATCAACAATCTGGATATAAGTGATCTTATACAAGGGGTATCTAGTACTAAGAGAAAGGCTGGAAGGCCTCCTAAGTCTGGAAAACAGGTAAATGTGGGGGTTAAAAAGGGGGAAATCATCCCTGTCTTAGATTTAAATGAAGCTTCTTTTTTGAAATTTTCATGGTTTGTCTAATCATGATACCATGATGTCCCTTAGGCTCTTCATTCTAAAACATAGTCCCCTTATTATTGGTTTTTATGAACCCAAAAGAGTTTTTTCTCCTAATATTTCCAATTTTGATAACCTTGGTTTTCATTTTGTGGAATCCAATAGATCCTCATTTGATATTAAATGGTTATGGGTTTTGGATCATTGTTCTTTATCTCATATTTCCCTAATTGCTAATACTGATCAGCATGTCACTTTCTCCTTCTTCTTTCAAGGGCTCCAACGTTTTTTCTCTTTTATTTATGCCCATAACTATTATTAGGGTCGTAGGAATTTATGGATGGATATTGGGACTCTTAACTCTTCGATCTCTGGTCCGTGGTCTATTCTTGGTGACTTTAATTCCATCATGAATTCTGACTAGAAGATTGGAGCCATGACTAATGTCATCTCTTCTAGAGATTCCAAATCCTTTATTGATAATAATGGGTTGATTGAAGTTAATATTTTTGGGGCTAAGTATACTTGGTATAGGGAAGTTTTAGATATATTTTTTTCTTGTAGAATTGATAGGGCTTTTGTCAATGAGGCTTGTCATGATTTCTAGGGCTCAATTTCTTGTATGACTCTTTCCAGAATCAAATATGATCATCATCCTATTTTGGTTGACCTTGTGAGTAAGGATCCCAAAACTCCTTTTCCTTTTAGACTTAATAAGGCCTGGGTTAATCATCATGAATATAGAACTATTGCCGAACAAAATTGGAAATCTTGTAATGGTAGGGCCAATGATTTTTCTTGTGTTATCAAGATCAAACTCCTTAAAAGAAATTTGAAATTCTGGAGTAAATATCATTTCAGTTCCCTTGATTCTGAAATTTCCTCTCTTGAGGAATCTATTCAACAAATGCAGGAGCAGAATTCTTCCAATGACTTCTCTAATGATGTTTTTGCTGAGACTCAGCCGGTTTCCAAGTTAAATAATTTGTTTAATCTCAAAAATTCATTTCAAAGAGACAATTTTAAGGCTAATTGGTTGAGAGATGGGGATAGAAATTCTAAATTTTTCAATTCTTTGTAGAGAATTAGGAATGTATCAAGGCTTCTCCCTTTGGTTAGAAATCGAAATAATGTGTTAGAAAATAGAAGGGATACTTCTAAGCATGTTGTTACTTATTTTAAGGATCTCTTTACTGGTCATGTCCCTATTGATGATCCAGTTGAGAGTATTATTCCGACTCTTGTTAATCAAGAGGATAATTCCAATCTTACATCCATCCCTTTGGACATTGAAATCGAGGAAGAAGCCTTTAGTCTAAAGTCTGACAGCTCCCTAGGTCCAGATGGATTTGGGAATTTTTTCATTCAGACATATTGGGATGTCATTCATGATGATGTTTGCAGGTTGGTTACTCGTTTTTTGAAAGGCGACTCTCTTACTCAGGGCCTGAATGCTCAATTCCTTTCCCTCATTCCAAAGACAGATAATGATAATGAGATTCATTTGTTCGGACCAGTTTCTATGATCAATAAAATTTTTAAAATTATTTGAAAAATCTTGGCTACATGGTGGTCCTCTATTGCCAGTAAGATTGTTTCTCCTAATTAGTTTGGCTTTATTAAGGGTAGGTCTATTCAAGATTGTCTTATTACTACCTCGAAATGTGCGAACCTTCTTATGAAATCCACAAGGGATGGTAATATTTCTCTCATGTTGGATGTGAGGAATGCTTTTGATACTATAAATTGGAATTTCATTTATAAAGTTCTTCATTTTTTTGGTTTTGATGATGTTTTCATTAATTGGGTTAAAATCATTTTTGAGTCAACTCGTATATTTTTCCTTGTTAATGGCTCCCCTGAGGGAATATTTTCTTATTCTAGAGGTTTCAGAAAAGGTGAACCTCTCTTGGCAATTTTTTTCCCTTGCGGAGGATTATCTTAGTAGATTACTTTCTATTATGGATGGAAATGGGAAACTATAGTCTATTAGTGATGGTAGAGATTTTGTTGCTCCCACTCACTTGTTTTATGCTGATGATATTATTCTTTTCACTAAAGGGGATAAGAGAAATATTAAAAATATTAAGCTTTCCCTTTTGCATTATGAAAAAGTCTCTGGGCAAGAGATTAGTAGGAATAAGCCCTTTATTTATTTTGGTAGGAATTTTCCTATTTCTAGGAAGAATAACATTATCAGGGATTTGGGTATTCATGACGGTGTTTTTTCCTTTACATATTTGGGTGTTACTATGTTTTGGGGGAGGCCTAAATCTTGTTATTTTTCTGATATTATATGTAAAATCAGACAACATCTTGCTACATAGAAGGGTAAGTCCCTTTCCCTGGCAGGTCAGGTTTGTTTGTTTAGGGCTGTGATCATTTCTAAGTTTGTTTATTATTTCATGGTGTACATGTGGCCGATCTCTCTTATCAAGAGCATTAATGTTTCTATTAAAAATTTTATTTGGAGCGGTAATATTTCAGAGAGAAAATTAGTTATGGTCTCTCGAAATAATTATTGCAAACCCTATGATGCTGGGGGTCTTGGTATTAAAAATCTTGTGGTGTTTAATGATTATTTACAGGCTTCATTCATTTGGAGGATTGTCATTAGTAATTCTGAGTCTCTAGACTTTCTTCATATTAAATTTAGGGACAGACTCAGGAATGGAGGTTTTAATTGTCTGGATTCTTTTGTTTGGCCTGCTTTAAAATCAATTTTTTCTTCCATTGACTCTCATGCAAGATGGATTGTTTCAAGGAACTCATCATTATCCTTTTGGAAGGCCAATTGGACTTGATTTCCTTTATCTGATTCCTTGATGAATGATGATTTTAATGTTGATATGGATGCTACGATTAAATACCAGCTTGGTAATATGGGGGTCTCCCTAATCATATTGTTACTATTATCAATAGTAACTATTTCTCTAATAGAGAGGATTTTTGGGATTGGGAACCTGCTATAAATGGCCTCCTGACTTCTAAATTTTTTTTAGTCATTCACTATCTTGTAATATAGGGTGTAAATAGATGAGGGATATTCATATGAACTTTATTAGGCCCTCTCAGAAAACTTTTTCCTGGATACTGGATCATGGGAAGCTTCCTACTGATTGTTTCCTTAAGAAATGTGTTATCTCTCTCTACTCTTCATGTGTGTTTTCCATAAATATAGGGAAGATATTGATCATTGTTTTATTAGTTGTGTCAATTCCTCTTAAATGTCGAAGGCTATTTTTGATATTTTTAAAATCCTTAGGCATAATATGTCTTCAATTCATCATTTCCTTCAAGGATGGAATTCTATTTTTTTCTCTCCCCAATTGATGGATATTTTTGGAGTCGCTGCTTTTGAACTCCTTCATTTTATTTGGTTTGCTCGGAATAAGATGATTCACGGTAGATTTACCTTCTCAGTAAGTGGGGTTTTATCAGCTATTCTTGGTGCTATGCATAATGTTGATATTCCAAGGAAGCATTTTTTCTTGAACTCAGTTCATCATTTGTCCATTATGAACCAGATAGGTGTTAAGAGTAATTTCAAGCATCTGCGTGGTGCTTTAGAAGTTCTCTGGAAGGAACCTCTTTTTGGTTGGTTAAAAGTAAATTCGGATGGTTCTTCTTGGGGAAATATGGGGTGTTCTGGTTATGGTGCTATTTTCAGGAATCATAAAGGGGATGCCCTTGGTTGTTTTCATGGTTCTTGTGGCTTTGCCTCTTCACTTGAGGCGGAAATGCTTGTTATTGTCATTGCTGTTGATCAAACTGTGAAGCGTGGTTGGGAGAATTTATAGATTGAGAGTGATTCTTTTGTTGTTGTTTCTACCATTAGGATGGGTCTCATCACTTGTCCTCGAAGATTACTAATCGTTGGATTAATTTTTTAGAGACTCTATTTTCTTTGAATCATATTATCACTCACATTTATAGGGAATTCAATTCGGTTACTGATGGACTAGCTAATAAAGGTGTTAATGGATTTTATTTTGTTTGGTATGATCATGTTCCTGATGATCTACTTCCTTTTCTTAAAAAAGTACTGTAACAAGTCTCCCATTTTTAGACTTTTGTAAGCTATCTCTTATCCATGTTTGTGGCTATTTTGTAAGAAATTTTTAATCCATGTGTCCTACCTTTCTATTTGGGGTCTGTTTGTTTTAGTTTTATTCTTTTTTTCTTCTTTGGAGAGGCTTGTTTGTTTTTCTACAGGTTGGATGTAGAACATGTTGTGCTTCATTCTGTTGCAGTGGTCTTCCCAAATTTTAGTGAGCCAACCGTAATACCCTTGAGAGTGAAGGTGTTTTTTCAGGCCTGGGCCACTGGAGATTCTTCTGTCGTGGCGGAATCAGACAAGATCCGGCCTCCGCGTTTATTTTTCCCACTGGTGCTATTATATCCTACCTAATCAATGTGGATGAGTAGATAATACCGGAATTAGTTACATCCTCAATGGCGGCAATGGCGGTCGGAGTGGAAGGGGATGAGCATTACTAGGTTCATTCTCAGTGGACAGTTTTTTGTTTATTTTGCTTTCATCTCAGAGCCCACCCTATTTTAATGGGTGTTTGTCTACTTTGGTTTTTTTCCTTTTCACCATAACCATTCTTTATGGATTTGTTGTTTCTTATTTTTATTTTTCTCGTACTGTTTTCTTTTCTCTTTAATAAAATTTTATTACCTAGGTAGTGATTTTGGAATAAGATATGATTGATTTGGATAAATAATATTTGATATTCTTTACTACTTTGAAACTAATTAATTGTTTTCCTATTCCAATCTTGTTAGAGTTTACAAAAATTTTGGATTTAAGGATTATATCAAGTATTCTATAATGAATAAGGGAGAATGAATGTAATCAATTAGGTTTTATGTTAATTCATGGTGTTACTGTGTTTTAAAAGAATACATGATGAAGGTATTCACATGTTATTACATTGAAAAAAAGATCTTCATTGTGGTTACCTTCCTTTTAAATTTTGGACTCTGAGTTTGATCAAAATTATTTTGGATAAGTCTACATGTTGTAATGGATTATGTTTTAAATTGGATACAATTGTTAAGGTTAAAGTATTTCTTAAATTTATTTTTGTATTGTTATAAAAAAGACAGCCCGGAGGTCGGGAGACAACCTGTCGCGTCCAGTAAGGCCGCAAGACTTGAACCCACAACCAAAGGGTGAAAAGAGTGCATCACCTACCACCGGCCTACGTGATGACCTAGTTTTTATAATTATGTTTTTTTAAAATGGTATGATAGATGAATTATAAATTCATTATTTTTGGAACCTAAAACAATTAGGATAAATAGAATATTTTTTAATTCTATTTTGTTTTGGAGTAAAAGATGAGTTTGTGATAGAAATTAGTTGAAGGATGAAATTATACTTGTAAAGTATATTTTTTACTCTTATTATATGAAAAAACTAATTCTTACAATTTAGGGGAGGGATCTTAAAACAAAAAATGTGTTATCCTAACACCTTATGTTTTGTTAAACAAATGATATTTTAAATCATCATAGATTGATGGCTTTGAGGCCCTCAATTTTACACATGTTTGTGATTGATGACCTCAATCACTCCCTATAAATATATACATTTTCATATAATTACGTGTCTCTAATTGTAAAAAATGTCCTCTTATTCGAGATCATAATTTCGTGGTGACTTTTTCATTTCTCTTTCCCTCTAATTAAGTCTAAATTTTATTAACCCTATTTCTGATGTGGGTTTTCCACAAAGGTATTTTTATATTTTTAACCTTTTATTTCTGAAGAACAACTTAAAATTGTGAGGATGAAATTTATTGAAGGAGGGGAGAATGTAACACTGCATGATTTCATAGCACGTTATCTCTTCAAAGTAATTCAATAACTTTCACTCCACGCAACACCGAGTTCAAGCGCACCACGACTTACCAAACTAACTGTTCAAAAAGAAGTTATGAATAGTATTAAAATAATTTTGAATTTTATATACTCCATATAATTTAAACATCCATATTTTGTGTTTCTTATACATAATATAAGAACAAATTCAATTTTTCAGATAAAAGAAGTATTTTTCAAAAAATTCAATTTTACCACCTTTTAATAGAGAAACATTTTTTAAATCCAATATTTGAAACTTTTATATATTCAATTTAAGGAAATTAAATTATTTTTTAGAATTGAAATTTTTTTTAGTATGGATAAATTTTTGGTACTTTTCTGATAACTTTCATATTTTGATAAATAATAAAAAAATACTAAATTTTAAATGAAGAAATTTTTTTTAATCTAAATAATTTAAAGTGTTAAATTATTAATTTTAGCATGTTTAAAGTATAATAGGATTATATTTTTATCATTTAAAATAATTTAGATCATTGTAAATAATTTTACATTTAAATTGGACATAAACACATGTCAATCTTCTGATTGTTTCTACGTTTTAAAAACTCGATTTTTTGTTCTGGCAATAGGAATTAATTTTAAATTAATTAATGATAATTTTATGGTTTTAATTTGGTAAAATAGAATTCATTTATGAATCTGTAATATAAAAATTATCTTAGGGTAAATTTTTGATATTTTTCTGAAAACTTTCAACTTTTGGTGAATAGTGAAAAACCCTGCGTTATTGTTTAAAATCAACTTTTTTATTTAAATAATTATTTATATTTTATAAATTTATTTTAAGTAAAAAAATATATATAATACCTATATAATTTCAATGTAATTAATTGGAGCCATTTTAAAATAAAATGATATGTATACAATTTCATTGAACTTTTAAACATCTTTTACACGCCTTCTAGGCACATTTGCAAATTTGCATAAAACGTAATTTTACCACTTCTGTGAATTGAATTTAAAAAATCTGAGAGACAGGGTTGACATAAGTATGTAAAATTTGGTTCAATAAGATAAAAATACATTTTTGGTGAATAATAACATTTTACATTTATTTACCACGGTTAAGAGTAAATATGGTAATTAAAGGTAAAAATGATATTATAATTACCCTAAAACATGTACTAATTCTATTGGATAAGTTTATTTCGACCAAAAACAACCTTAGGAATAAGATACCATCCTTTTTTTCCACATGTATTAGATTTGGACATTTATTATTAATTTATTTAAAGAAGAGTTAAAAGTGTAAAATCCAATGTTTAATAACTAAACTATTTTTAATATAGGGTTAAATTAAAGATAAATTCATCATTAAATACTCATTATAAAGGTAAAAATATTTCCTACATCTTGGTATTTTATTTATAATTTTTAGCCGATAAATAATTAAATTAATTTATGACACAATGATGATGCAGTAATTACCTTATTAAAGAAAGATGAAAATAATTGATATTATAAATATCAAAATAAATGTAAATTGGGACTTTCGATGACATCCACAAATTTTATAGCTGAATATGACATTTTAGGGTTGATTTAATGTAATTTTATTGAATTAATCATCTTTTTATGACATTAACAAAAATCAAATACTAAATAGTGCCAAAAGTGACATAAATGAGTTCTTTAAAAAAATACGACATTATTAAATTATATAATAGTCATAAAAATATAAGGTTCGGTAAAAATACTTATATGATAATATATATTTCATTAATTAACCACTTGGGGTTCTATTGTAATTTTATAGTATATTTATTAACCATATAATATAGAAATACAAGGAGAAATGGTAAATGTTAAACTTTATAACTAAGAGTTAAATTTAAAATATAAGGTTTACATGGTAACCTAAACTCATCTAATACCTATTGGTTGAGATTATTTCGACCCATAACCACCTAAGACTCAAAATAAATTCATTTGGAGCCATTAGAAGCCTAATATGATTGTATAATAAAATAATATTTCAAGTTTTTCCTTAGGTTCCCCTCACCCCTCTTATAAAAGGGCACTTCCCATTCTCTCAAATTCACACCTCCAAATCCATTTGGTTAGGCCAAACCCTGAACAAATATCCTCCCAACCATCCTCAATTCAACCTAGAGACATTACATTGAGAATAAAGCCAACCTAATGAGCCCTTTTTTTCAAATCAAAAGAAAACATCCAAAGAAGAGGTAATTATTTTATCAGCTCTTTTAATGTTTTTTTTCTTCTTCCACTTTCTCTTTCTTTGTTATTTACATACCAAAATAATAACTCTTTTACCTTATACATACTATAATTTTATTATAAATATGTTACAACCATACTCATTATTCATTCCATCCTATGAATGATAATGTCACCATGCGTGTGTACGTACGGCTTACTATCTCCACGCCATGGTGTAATTTGTTATTCAACACTATGTTATTTGAATGGATATAATGATAAGTAATATGTATATAAATAATGAAAATAACATTTTAATTTATCTGTAATATTAATATACCATCCAATTACTCATCTTTTAATCATTAGGGAAATGATATCGTCGCTCATTTGTACGTACGACTTACCATCTCCAGGACACAATGGGATTAATTTCTCGGTTCACCATTCAACGATGATTATAAAAATATATATTATTAATAAGACTGTAATATATGAAATAATAATGATAATGGATATATATATATATGTATGTACTATCACATATCTTATTCACATACTTTCGTTCAATATGATATGAAAATGAAAACAACATTTTTGCGTACGTATGGACTACCCTCTCCATAAACGGTTTTTTAAATTTCATATATTTATCTATTATTCAAATTTATATTCTAAAAATATATAATATATAAATCATGTTTTATATTATGGAAGTATTTAAATCATTATCTAAATGATACGATCAAGAATAACATGTTAAAACACGAACGATAAAGAAAACGATTATTACCCGAAATGTTAATTAAACATGGAAATCATTATTAACTAGGTATTATAAAGTCATAAATGAATCATATATTATATAATAAATATGAATATGGTTCAGTTATAATTTAATAACATACTATGGTCATTATAGAGGAGGTTAAATGTACCCTCGATCAATGGAATGTGTAAGGTAAGGGTTAATTCCTCAATCACATTACTATCTGAGATTGTTTATGTGTAAGTATTTTTAGGGTCATATTTATTATCTATTACCATGTTTTAAAAAATAAATTTAAAAATTATTCTTTTAAGGTACTATTTAACTAAAACATCATTTTAAATGATTTAAATATTTATTCTTCTAAATCTTTATCATTAATGTCATTGTTTTCAAAATGGTTTTAAGGATTTATTTATATGGACATGATTTTTTTAAAATGTTAATTGCTTTAAAAAGTTTCAAACTGGTATGGTACACTTTTATTAAAAAATATCTTTTAAATGACTTTCTTTATAAATGTGTGACTTTTAAATGATTTTTAAAAAAGTGGTATTTCTCTCAAAAAAATTTACTGATCATTTTTAACTATGTCAACACCCATTACTCGATATTATTAGCAATTAATATTGAATTATTTTAATATAATATTTCAAATTGTATTGAATGATTTATGATATGTTTGAATGTGGATGTGCTATTTTTATACCATTCATGGATTATGGTTCAAGTATTGGCATTTCATATTCTAGTTTTAATACAAATGTTTAGGTTATATTTCAATATTTTCTTATGAGGAATGTAGTGGACTTAGTAAGTGATGAGTGGAGCCCACTATAGCTCCATGATGCATCAGTAGGTATCGTGAGACAAATTATTTTCTTGGTACAAGGAATTTAAAAAAAATTATTAGTTGTCTTGGTATGAGGGTTTGACTATGTGGTAATGATGTCCGTTATTATGCATTCCCTCATTATGAAAATAATTTTTTCATGTGATTATTCGACTAGTAGAACATCCATGTGCAGGTTTATATGGTAATGTTTGATTTATTTTCTCCATATTATTTTCATTTTTATGTTTAAAAGGAAGTTTTTTTATTATAAACTTGCTTTAAAAGTTTATAGATTTTGCTAAATTATTTACCCCTACTGAGCATCTGAGCTCACCCCTTTCTTTTGTTTTATTTTCCAAAGATTTCAAGAAGTGTATTGCGATTGATATACGGGGTTAAGCTATGGGAATAATTCCATTATCAATGAATTATTAAGGTTTTGTTTTATGTTTGAATGTGTAATGTAATTTTCATTTATGTAATCTATTTTCCAAGAGTGCTGAACTGATCGGTCCTTTAGGACTTGATTCCCTGTAATCATGTCAATGTATTAAAATAATGCACTGGCTCCGGGTTTCTGGGGTCTGGGCTCTGTAAGGGATATTTGAACAATAATTTGAGAATTAAATTTTGCTGATAATTCATTTATAATCCCCATGTAAATCCTTTTCATGTCTAGGAACAATGGATCATTCTCAATTATCATCATTGTCTAGGTTTCTAGATAGTTTCTATATAGAAAATATAAAACATTTTTTCATTACAATGATTATAATTGGTTGATCAATAATTATAATTGACAATTAATATCTATATTTGATATATAAAATTAATATACATCTATGTGAATGTTTATATTATGATCTTATGATCCATATATATTTCACACTTCTCCCATAGAGATAATGACAAAATATTTTCAATGTGAAGGTCACTACATCTAACTCCAGCTCATGCATTGGATAGATCTTCTTATATACATTCAACTAGATTGAGGCATAGTCTACTACTTTTTCATTCTTCATTATTACATAGAAAACTCCCTTATTTCAATAATTTCTATATTCTAATAAATTTTATTCCCTTAAGGTTAGTGTGAGTACTAGTTCAGTGATAAGCATCATTTTACATTCAATGAAGCTCCCTTAATAGTCATAATTATGGAAAAATATTTACTCAATTTCAGGTCATCTTGGTTAGTGGGTTTGAAAACCAAGAGAATATTCTGTAAAATAATCAGTAATACCAAGCTAGTCCTTGGAATATTCAGATCTATAATACAGATGGTCATTTAAACAACACCTCAATTGCATTTTCCATAAAAATGACTACATATATCCATTTTATAGTAATAAATTCCCCCAAAATGATACATCCACAATCTAAAATTCATATTTACTATACCTTTCACATTTTAACACCTTGATATTTTTTGAAATATTATTTTCAAATAAATTTAATCTCTTCGATAGCTGTCATTACATGCAACAACGACTATAAACTAATCGTGATATACTATTAAATTATGATAACCACTTATCCACTAGATTAGAGGGTATGAAAAGAAGTAACAAAAATATAAAAATATATATATTTACATATGTATAAATGAATTATTTAGGTATTAATAAAATATAAATAAAATTAAATTCATTTGAAAAAAATAGATATATTTATGAAAAAACTATTTTTATGCACATAACATATTTATTCATAATAAAATAAATTAATCACTATTGGTGAATTATTTTAATAATATATTAAAATTATATATAAATCAAATAATTTATCATTAATTTAATATTTTTTTATTTGCATGGGATAATAATTAACAAAGTTTAATGCTTAAAAACAAATTTTCCAAATATGAGACTTTGGATGCATGATTCTCACATATTTTAAAATTAATTTATTTTACTTATTTAAATTTAATTTGATAAAAAATATTCCATATTTGGAATTTTGAAATTTAAATTTTGTAAAAAGGTCTCTTTTCTTATTTGTTAATATGAATTGTAATTGTGGTAAAATTTATCTCCTCATTAATGGGTAAATCACTTTATTTGGGGTTATTTCTACAAGATAAGGCAATAATTTTTCATCCTAATTATTGTTGGAAAAAGGGATGTCGAACCTTATAACTTTATTCTAGAAATTGTTTTTTTGATGGATAACTTTCTATGAAAATGACCTATATAATATTTAATTTAATGAATGTTACAAAATGTCACTCTCTTAGTTTTAAATATTTCTTTTGTGTCCACTAAGGGAAAAAGAAATTTATAAAAAAAATCAAAGTGTTTATTTTGATCATAATGGAATTATCTTCACAGTATAATATTTCTCTATTTTTAGTAATTATATAATGACTTTAAATTCTTATTCAACACCGATGTTGTATTTCACTAATTAATGAATAATATATTAAATTAATTTTAAAATATTAAAAGTTATCTAAATTTGGTGAGTTAGGCTGTTCGAGATTTTATTTAAATGAATATTGCATATTATTGTTATTTTAAATAATTATATTTTAATTCCAAAAATTTCCTTATGGATTTTAATTCAAATTAAATAAATAGAATATAAATTATCAATATTGTTATTTTATGAAAATAAAATTTTATTAAATTACATTAAATTCATAGAATAATTAAAGGTGTAAAAGGAAGATAATATATGGTCAATAAAGTCATCTATTTTTAATTTATAGTCCATTTATATAATTTTTCATCAAAATGATTTTATTATGTTTTAATCTATTAAGAAATTCCATGGGTTCCCCTCCCTTGAATTATAAAAGGGAACTCATACATTATTTTTGAAACATCATATTGAACCTTATTTTTTGAGAAAAAATAGCATTGTTCTATTTTACAGTCCCCTAAAAAATTATATAGGTTCTTGTATTCCCAATATACCAAACCTAGAGGCCTTAAGAGGAGATATGAAGGTGTTATTTCAAAGAAGAGGTAATCACCATAATCATTCACTTTATATTAATTATTCTTTTACTCCTATAAAAATTTTATACTATTAAAAAAATAATAAAACTATTATTATAAATATACTTAAATGTGGAAAATTTTAGAAAACCAAAATTATTTACCTTATTTAAATCAAATGGGATGTGAAAATTGTGCTTGTGCGTATGTATGGCTTACAGTCTTCATGTAGTTAAACAATTAATTTCATGTCATCATATTCTATGGATGGGTATTATGATTTTTTAAATTTATATATATAAAAAAATGAAAAAATGATACTTATTTATTGATAATATCATATCTTCTTTCTTACCATCCAATCCATTGGAAAATGACAATGTCGATCGTGCGTATGTGTGGAATGCCACCTTCACGAAGCGAAGTTAATTTTTTTATTTCTATTTTACTTTGAGGATAATAATTATGGTTTTAATAAAGATATATGATATATATTATATAATAAAAATTCTTTAAATTTGTGTTTTTTACCTTTTAATCATTACATCCATTGAAAAAATGAAAATAATGTTCATGCATACGTATGACCTACTATCTCCATGAATAATGTAATTCAATTTTATTTCTATATAGTTTATGAATGGATATAACTATCTATATGATGAATCTTTGTTATATTTATATCTTTATTACGAATATGAAGATTATGGTACCATGAACAAAATACATGGAGAAAAACTACTAAATTAGAACATACAAGAAAATGAATAAGATATCACCTAAAATAATAAATTTAATAAAGAAATGTTAAAAAATGGGTGATAAAAGGTCATATTTAAAAAATATATGATATGATATTTGTGATTATTATTTTTAATATATTTATAATAAATATTTATTCATTATACTAGATTTTCCAAAATGTATGATGGAATTCAGACTTAAGTTATGATATTTTCGTCTCACTTTTATTTCAGTGGGACACATGCCTTATAAAACACTTCATTCAATTGTGTGGTGTATATACTACCCATGATGGAATTCTACATTTAATATTATTAATATTATTGGGATTCACATATCGATATTATGGTTTTTCCTTCAACTGATTTTTTATTCAAATGATTCAAATTTTGTTATGAGTTTTATGTTACAATAACATTATTTATCAAGACTATCTATGGTTAGGTAACCAATGATAAAATAATATGTTATACACTCAAGAAATTAAGGAATTTTATTTTATTTTTTTCATAATACATGTGTTACATTTATATTCAACATCTTAAGTACAAAATATGCTAAAACTTCTATTTTTTGGAAATGCAATTTTATTTCTCCTTTCAATTGAATTTTTTTCAAAAATATTTATTTTATTTAAATACATTTTATAATAGGGTTTTACTATTTTATTATTATTATATAATTTAATTTTTTCCCATTTCTTACTTTTTAAAAATTTCATTAAAGTGAATCTTCTTATCATTTTTTAAATTCGGTACTATTTATATTTTTTTTAAATACATGGAAAGAATGTTTTACTCTAAACTATACAAAATGAAATAAATTTCCCATCATCATTAATGATCAACGTTTTAAAGATACCATTTCATGTTACCAAAATTATTTTCAATAAAATTTTTCACATGATAATTGGTAAATCATTATGTTATAAAAAAGTCAATTCAACGTGAAAAGGATATTTTAATCAAGAAATGATCCAACAGATCATTTCAAACCATTTTACATGAAAAAAACCTCTTTGATTTTAATTAATATTTAATGGGGTGATAAAATGTAGTGATACTATTCTTATTATTTCTCTGTATTATTAATGATTACGTTAATGATATAGTTAAGAAACCAATTTTTTCTTTATAGGTTATTATGTTATGATATGATTAATTTTTTTATGATATTATTGCACAAATATATATGGTTTTCAGTGTGTGATGATGGTTACATTATTACCATGGATGATGGTTATGTCTTAACCAAGCATTATGGTTATGATATAACATGGGAAGATGTTTATGTTATAAGAAACAATGGTAGTCACATTATAACAAAGGATGTGTGGGGCCTATATATTCAACTAATATGTTGGGTAATTATTGATATATCATGAGATAAGTAGGAATAAAGTGTGTCGTGAATCGAATTCTGTAATGGAATTTTTCCATTATGAAAATATTTGTTGTAATACCCCATATTTTTTCATGTTTATCTCTCTATGAGTTTTTGGTTATATTTTTTATTTGTATTTTTTCATTATCTATGTCTTTCATTTAAATAAATAGAGTCTTGGGTTGTGAGGAAACTAGAGAGAAACTAGAGAGGATCAACATAGAGATATTTTTTAGGGGAAACCATTAATATAAAGGATTCATGATTGTTTTAATTAATGATTTCCTAGTATAAATTGGTTATGTACTAATGGTTTTTTAGTATGCTGAGACGAATTAAAGGGGGTTGGGGTTTTAAAGGGAAATTGCGATGAAAAATCATCTACATAACATTTACATTACACGTAATGGGATGAGAAATCATGTAGTATTCAGGGGATTACATTAAAAATATATGAGGGGACATGTTTTTCATCACATCCCATTAAAAATATTTACATTAAGGAAAACTACATAAAAAAATAGCTACTTCCAAAAGATTATATTTTAAATTATACTATACAGATAAATTTTATTCTATTCCATGAAATCCTTTTCCTCTCGACCCTAGGGAATCATTTAGGAAATTTTTGAGTGCCATACTACCTATTATATTTCCCATTTATATGATAAATCCATGATTGGTATTTTCAACTAGTTTTTTTAATTCTATCCCTTCTTTTTCCAAATATTGATGTCAAATCCATTTACCTTATAGGTTGCTCATTTCCATCATGATCATCATTGATCTAAGATTCAATTTGTGATCATATTTACCTTCAACCTCATGGGTATTTTACATTATAAGTCTATTTGGATCATTAGTTAGAAGGTATCGAGTTTAAATTATTTCCCTATAGTTTTATAATTTCCATGTTTATGAAATATTATGATTGTGATGAGGTAGTGTGCACCCAAATCAACTAAATAATGAATAGGTTCATTTATTAAAAACATTTTGTTTCAATTGGTCTTTGACATGGCTTATGGATACTCGTTAGGTAAGAAAACCCTGAATAAAATTGAATTGGATTATAGTTTAAAGTGTATATATCATGACATCATACCATGGGTGATTTATGGATAAAGAGTCCCTATGTTTTGGTTTATTTATTTTTGTTTTGAATATTAATCTATTGTCATTTTATTTAAATTATTATATGAAAGACAAATAATAATTCACATAATTATTAATTGATGTTAATAATTTGATATCTTAATATTCAAACTGTATGATACATATTTTTTTCCATGATGAAATGTTTATATATTGGGCTAAGACATTTCATAAGAATATATATACATTGTAATGCTGATATTGAGTGGGCTCACCCAAGTCCCATGTTAGAATTATTATATAGAGAAGGCTCTTCCCAAACCCATGATGTAATCACTAGTGGAAATAGTGTTTTTAATGGCGAAGAAATGACGTCAGTTTTTTTAAACAGATGAAAAAAGTATGTGCAAGATATTTTAGGTGTTAGTATTACTAAAAACAAAAGTCGAATTTTTTTTATAAATGGTTTTTGGTGTTGATTTTTAATAAAACTAATGCCAAAAATCACGGAAGAATGGATTTTTGGTATCAGGTGTGTAAAAAAACAATGCCAAAAAAAATTGCTTCCATATTTACCAAAACCGATATGAAAAATAATAAGAAAAAATATATTTCATGTCAGCTTTTACAAAAATTGACACAAAATATTTTTTTATCAGACTATTCGGCGTTGGTTTTGTAATAACCGACTCCAAAAATATTTAAAAATCATTCAGGATTGGGAAACTCTCAGTTTTTTCGATCTAATTAGCCCAACCACTCGCGAAGAATCCCTCCCAAATTACGATGAATTCGAATGAGACATGGTGATCTCAAACAAATTTTTTTTTCTATTTTCATCGATTTACACAATCTATGGTCTCCACTCTACATCTTCGTTAATTACATTATCATCTCCACATTATTTTATTCTCAAAAATTTATCTCCAACCCAAATCATGGTTTGGTTTTAGTTTGTTTTTCATATTTTTTTTAAATTTTTATAATAAATTTCATATAGATCATGCATGTAGTGGTTATTCATGAAACACACTCAATGGACGATGTTGGGATTAATGATCAAGGAAAATTCCAACTTCGAATTTTGTAAGTTGTTTTTTCAATTTGGAAGATAAATTATTTGAACTCAAAAACCAATTTTTGGTCCAAAACATGGCTTGATTTTAGTTTTTTGTTCATATTTAATGTTTTTTCAATACATTTCATATAGATCATACTAGTAGTGTTTATTAGTACAATTAATTTAAGGGATAAATTTTGTATTAAAGATCAATGAAAAGTTGAACTCTAAATTTTGTATGTTGTTTTTTTAATTTTAACGATAAATTATTTATCATACAATTTTATTTTTATGTTTTTTCAATTTTTAGTTTGTATTGAGATTACCTAAATGAAATGGTGATTTAATTCTATATTACAATTGAATGTTAAGGTTTTTATAAAAAAAATTAGAATTGTAAATTCGTTATATATTTGATTTTATCTGAGAGGAAGTGGGTATAATGGGAAAGAGTGACAACCTAAGATTATGTTAGACAACATGTATTATAGAGTGTTTTTTATAATAGTGACATTATATAATTTTTTTAAATATATTCTATGATATATTCATATTGGTTGTATATGTGATTTATTTGTCTATATTTTTATTGTAACAGAATTCCACTTCAATGACAGCTAGTTGAACACCCAAATGGTATGAATGAGTATGTGACCTCATATGTTGAGATAGATCCTATTGTTATAGTATTACATCATCATGATTAGAAGCTATGTGAGAGTATTAATGATGTTTTTCAAACTATTGGAGGTGTAGTGCTGAGATGTGATAATTCCATATCTATTATGACTAGTGAGTTTCATTTGTAACATCTCCCACTATTCAAAAACAACTATGTAAAATAAAGTAATAAATTAATGAAATCATCAATAATTTTGACACACACAACACAAAAATAATGTAAAAACTATGAAAATTAACTAATAAATGTTAGATTATTGAAAATAATTAAATTATAATATCAATAAAACACATGTATATAATATGAAAATAAAAAAGTTTACTATTGGAAATTGTGTTTCATATATAATTATTTCTACCTGATTATCAATAGTCTTAATTAAATGTGTTTCTATTTACAATTTAATATTATATATATATATTAAAATGTTTATGTGTTTTAATATATTCACCAATTATATTGTGATATTATGTATTTAATGGAATGTAATTGGATAAATTTATGACGAACCATTTCTGAATTTGAAAATGGTGTTGAAAACTTCTTGGAATTTGATAAATGAAGTCTTCAAAACAATTTTTTGTTTTTCTGTCCTTGTGTGAAGTGTTTGAATATATAAAAGTTAAAATCTAGAGAAATCAGGATCATCTAAATTTTTTATGGTTTTATCCATAATTATACATATTGAATCTAGCAAGGTAAAGGAAATATATATTTTATATATAATGTTGATAAAAATATTCATAATGTGATAGATGATCATATTGAAGACTTAATTCATTATTTATGTGTTGAAATAGTTGAAAAAATAGAACATGTTGACCAATTTTATGGATATTATGAAAAACCATTATTCCCATGTTGTAGTAAATATATATTATTATCATCCGTTTTGGGATTGGATAACTTCAAAGAATGTAACGGTTGTAGTGATAAATGTTTCTGTAATATACTTTCACTTTTAAAAGAGCTACTTCCAGAGGGAAATAGGCTTACAGATTCCAATTATGGGGAAGATAAAATATTATGCCCAATGGGATTGGGGTATAAAAATATACATTTTCCCCAATTATTGTGTATTGTATAGGAAAGAATATTAATTTTTATCAAATTGTCCAAGATGTGGAATATCATGCTATAAGATGGATGAAAAAGTGAATTCCAATACATTCTCAGGTACTCACAGATTATGTCATTCTAAATCGAATAATTTCATCCATTAATCCTTTCATATAATTCCAATTAATTATCTCTGATTCATTTTCAAGTATTGAAATCAAATCTCCTGCTAAAGAAATTTGGTACCTTCCAATAATTCCTTGTTTGAAAAGTTTATTTTCAAATTCAATTGATGAAAAAGGATAATATGACATTCAGAAGAATGTATCTCTGATGAAAAAATACATCACCCTCCCGATTCATCACAATTGAATAGATTTGATAATCAATTCCTAGATTTTTTAAGTGACTTTATATGTCCCGAAATGGGAGTGTGTATAGATGGAATGAATCCATATCATAGATTAAGTATCCAACATAGTTCATGTCCTATTTTTTTGGTATTTTACAACTGAACCCTACAGATATGAATGAAAAAAATATATTATGATGAGATTAATGATTTCTAAACCAAAATAGGTAGAAATAAATATTTATGTGTATCTTTCACCATCGATTGATAATTTTAGACTTATATGGGAGTCATGTGTTAATGTTTTTGATGCATACAATAAAGTGTATTTTCTTTTGCGTTCTATGATAATTTTCAGTATAAATGAATTTCTAACATATGGAAACATATCTGGATACAATGTTAAGCGACATAAATCTTGTCTCATTTTCGAATAAGTGACTTTATATTATCAATTTTATTATGGAAGAAAGACAATGTACATGGTACATCGAATATTGTTTTGAATTCCTCATCCTTATCGTAGTTTGAAAAAGAAATTTAACAATTTAGATTAATACAATCTTCCCCCACAACCATTTTCAGTCGAAGAACATTACAGTAGGGTGAAAATTATTGATTCAACATTTGGAAATAAAATTAGTTCTGGTCTTCAAAAAAATATCTTGAAGAAATAATCTATTTTCTTAAACTACTTTATTGGATATTTTTAGAGATAAAACATAAAACTTAAGTCATGAATGTTGAGAAAAATACTTGTGATAGTTTGATGAGATCATTATTATACATAAAATGGAATAAAGGATGGATTTAATTCTATATTGGACTTGGTATTAATGGGACTACATTTGGAGTTAGCTCTAACTACGAAAGGAAATAGAAAATATTTACCTACAAGATGTCACACATAAAGAAAGAGTGAGAAGTTTAATTTTTTTCATTTTCTATATGGAATATATGTACCTAGGGTATATTCATCAAATGTGAATAATTTCTTGTTATATAATGATTTTAAATTAATAGGTATGAAATCTCATGAATTTCATTTATTGACACAACAACTACTACCAGTCGCATTGTGTGGTATATTGCCATAAGCAATCCGAAAGACTATCATCGGGTTATGTAATTTCTTAAAATCCATTTATATCAATTTAATTGATCCAAATTTGTTAGATGAGTTTGAGAATGAAGATACTCTTATACTTTTTCAACTAGAAATGTATTTTACACCTAATTTTTTTATATAATGGTTTGTCAGGTGATTCATTTGGTGTGTGATATAAGAATATATAGGCCTATTTATTTTTGTTGGATGTATCCTTTTGTAAGGTATGTGAAAATTTTAACGGGATAATTTAAAAATTATTATCAACTAGAGGCCTATATTGTTCAAAAATATGTATCAGAAGAGGTAATTGAGTTTTGTACTGAATATTTTTATGAAGTAGAGCATATCAGTATCCCTATATCTCGACATTTGAAATTTGATAGTGAAGGTAGATGGATTTAAGGCTTAAAAGTAAAGTTAATTCCATGTGATGAAGTGATGTATGAACATTTATATATCTTGAACAACACAGAAAATGTTCAACAACAAATATCAATACATATTCCTAAATTAAAGAGACAATATCTAAAAATAAATGAAAATTGGTCTATGATTGGGAAAAAAATACATTTGTTTCAATGTTTTTAGAGAAATTTAGAATAGATATATCTACATCATAAATATTGAAATGGTTGAAAGGGGGGCCATCACTTAATGTGATTACATGGATTGGTTTTGATATTAATGGGTAAACATTTATAAAAAAAACTGGATGAAAAGTGTACAGTTCAAAATAGTGGTGTGATGGTTATCACTAAAGTAATTCATTTTTCAAGTGATAAAGATAAAAACCAAATTTCTACTTTATCAACATATTTTGGTATTCATGAGGGTATATAGGAAATTAGTTATAGAAAATTTCAAGTCACTATGTTTATGTGTAATTTAGTTGATAGAAATAATGGTGTAAAGCATGATGATTTTGGATTTACACTGTTTGATTTGAAAAGATTTAATTACAATGAGGAACCATTTATCATGGAAACAAATTAAAAGTGAATATTTTATGTCATTGATTTATTGAATTATTAGTGGTCCATTGTATTACAAGGAAAAAAGATATCATTTGGTTGATGAGAATGATGCTCATGATGTTATTGATTAACCTGAGTCTTATTCATCTATTTTGAGATTTCTAGATGATTACAATGACTACAATGAATATATAGTTCATGAAGTACGTAATGATGATGATGAAGGAATATGAGAACACTAAATTAGCCTTCTAATTTTTCTACTAATTATTTATATTTTGTTTATTTTTTTTAAACATGCAAATGTGTACCTCTTTTTTTACTTTTATTATCCATTCTCTTTTCTAAATTTTCAATTCTCTAATAATATGCTGGTATAAAAAATTTCATTACACTTTCCTATATCAATGTTAAATACAAAGATAGAGAGGAGTAGTTACCAAGGTATATCTTTTTTTTCATATTGTTAAATATTTAGTAATATAATTATTTAAAGAAAGAACACTTTTAATTTATAATCTTCTTTATTTGACTACGGATGTGCCGTCGGTGGAGGAGACCTCTCCCGTTACTATAGTGAAATAATGTTCTCAAGTTGGTAAATTTGGTATTACATGTTTACCAAAACTATCAATTTCTCATGAAGAAGAACTATTACATATTAGTTTTAATGATAATAACAATGCAATAAGCCCAAATTCAGTTCATTTTATCAGTTATATATCAATCCAAATTTGTTGTAGTATTTTTATTTTATTTTATATCATGATTAGAAGTCCATGGATAGGATTGTGAAACAAAATTTTTGGATGATAGTGATAGTAAAATAACTCAATTTATTTATTTTATATCATTTTTTGAATATTAAATATTTTAAATGACATATTAAATTTTTTCAATTATAGTTAACATTTAAAATTGAGGAATCTATAGAAATTAAGAAAAGATATATCCCATTAGCAGTAGTTCAATGGAGTGATTTTAAAAAATCTAACAAAGAATTATGTTTTGGGCAAGAAAAAGTTTTAAAACCCATGCCTTAAGTATCCATATATAGATTCAGATTCATGGAAGAAATTTTTTGACACCCTTCATGAAGAAAAATTCCAGGTATTATAATTATTTTATATTCGAAAAATCTATTATATATTTATCTAATTACATATTAATTTATTTTTATATAACAGGCCTCCAAGATATCCCATCAAGAGATCCAGTTGAAAATTGTATACCCTAAATATTTATCACAAGGAGGGTATCCATATTTCGAACAGAAAATGACTGAATAAAAATTTGAAGTTATAAGAGCTCGATCTAGTAGTTGTTCAGAAGAGGTCCAGTTTGGTCCTCCATCTCCCCCTACTCACTGAGAAAAATGGAAATGAGTGGAAATAAGGAAAAATGAAATGTATCTTAGAGAGAAATATCACCAAGTAGCAGATTAAATTGTAACTTAATATTATTTTTTTCATTAATTTTTCTATTTTTTAAATTATAAACACTAATGTAAAATTTTCATTTTTCATTTTAGGATGAACTTAAGGATGGAGAGACACTTGTCTCTTTTATCACTGAGGGTAGGATAAAAATCCTAGCCACAACTTTAGAAAAGGAAGAACACCCTGATCGTGTTAGATGATATCAGGTAGGTGCTAGTGTTCAGAAATTTTTTAGTCGGAGTAAGAAATAAAAAGAAATTGAAATAGAATCCTTAAAAGCCGAGCTGAAAGAGATGAGATAGTCTATGGTGATCAAATTCATGCATCCATGAAACAGGCTGTTAGAATAGTTGACAAATTAGTCACTATCTTCAGAACCTTCCCAACTTTCCCTGTATGCCCAACCTTCTTACATTGATCCCCTACCTCCATCTCAGCTAGAATACCCTAACTATACTTTTTAACTTTGATCCTCCACCTGAATCCCATATATACTACCCTGCAAAGCCTGCTTATTTCTTTCCTCCACCTCCATCCCAGCCAGAATGCCCTTCCCAACCTGCCTACTTTGATCCTCCACTTCCTCTCTCAGGCCAAACTGTATACTGTGATTTGTTGAGTAAAGAGTCATGAATTTATCAAGGGATTATATACATCTCCTACCTATGAAGATGGGTTAGGATTGAGTATCAATACATGGTATTATTGATCCTAATTCCCTACTACCATTTCCTACTGAGGATATTACCAGAGTTGGGGATTGTGTGGGTCATTTTAAAGATTTTTAAACTGGTCTTCTTGGTTATATTTCATTTGAGGTGCATATTTTTTTAAATATTAATTAAACATGATTAAAATTTACTTATAATTTTTTTAACTTTTAACTAATATTGGATTATCGTAAAGAAATAGAAATTGCATAATTATAAAAAATCATCCAGAAACAATAGACTATAGATACCTATGATATTTCTTATCTGATATAAAGATTATCTCAGGATTTATATTCATTGAATAATATATAAGTGTTTTAATGACATATGATATATACTGAAGATTTTATTTATTGAGATTACTGAAAGAAGATATAATGCATATAGTTGATTATGAAGTGCTCGACCTGAATGTGTTGTATTTGTTTTCAATGTTAGTAAAATGACGTTTGAATTTTATTTCTGAAATTAAATATGGTTTAAATTAGAAAACTATATTTCCTTTTTAAATTTGGTATCTGGACATGATTCTCATATAAAATGACCACACATCCATTTATGGTTTTATAGATCCATGGTACATTTCCTTGGAAGTACAACATGTGAAGAATCCTAGTTGAGTTGCATATATATGGGATAAATTGTCATATATAGAGATTGAATTCTAGTTTTTTATAATTCGTGATAATTAGGAACAGAAACACAATTATGAACTAATTATCATTATAATTTCATTAATTGTGAATTTTTTTATCATAGGAGAATTTGTTTTTAGGTGTATTTTTTCCAAACGAATTCACTTTTTATTGGATTTTATCTTTATCAGAGAGTGTTTATAAAAGTTTTCCACCTTACTAGAAAAGTATATTTTTTTCTCATAAGCTCATTATGTTTAATTCTCATTTTTATAATTGTATTATTAGTTCATATATATGTAAATGGAGTTCATAGAAAAAATGTAACAAATAATAGATGATGATAAAGAAACCAAATTTAATCAACTGTGTGAAAGTAATGGTAATTATTTTTTATATTATATATTTTTATACTTTTTTGATATACATATATATATATATATTGGTTTTTATTATCATGTTAATGTTTTATAATAGAAATTTCATCATAAACAAGGACATGTTGAATGTGGGTATTATGTTCTATGATTCACGTATGAGATAATATGAACTGGGGTAACTAATAAATTATCAAAGGTTAGTTATATATTTTTTAATTTTCATGTCATACTATTTTATTTTTAATATAATATCTATCAATGTTATTGTATACATTCAATGATATGAAGTCCTTTTCCGAAACTGGACTTACCCATCTTCAATAATTGTTTGCGAACTATTTGTTTAGTCTGATCATGAATTGATTTATATATATTTTAAATATTATGAATAATATATTAGATTTTCTTAATAACAAGTGTCCAAAATACTAATTATTTTGTTATAATAGGTGTTTTAACATAATGATATCATATAAATTCTTCAACAATAATGAATAATGATCATGATATATGTTTTAGGTATATATATTTGAAATCTACTTTAAAATAAAATCTATAGATAATTTATTGGTTAACTAGATAAAAGGTTGTTATTTTTGTAGTTTTTTAATTAATGAGTATTGTTGTTTGATTGATGTATATTGTGTTTTTATTATAGGGATTATGATTATTTGGGATGTATAATATTATGAATTAAAAAAAGAATTTTAACTTTCAGAGTCGTTTTTCATAAAAACATATGTCGAAACATTAAAAAAATACCATATGGGTTTCGGTGTTGGGTTTTATGATAAAAAAATTAGAATCTATTTTTGATGTCATATTTCATAAAAAACAACATTGAAACATTAAATAATATGATTATGATATCGGTATTGGTTTTCATAAAAGCTGACACCGAAATGATTATTTCTTTACGTCACCGTTATAGACTTTTATTGAAAACTGATGTAAAAAATAAATAAAAACTGACATTAAATCTTGTTTTTTCACTAGTGAATACATGTAGGGATTTTCCCAAAATAAAATTTCTCTTATAGGTCTTTGATTTGGATTATTGTGACTATCCCATGGTTTTATAGTGGGGGCTGACATGGTCGTAAGACATACTCTAAGATATTTTATTATGGAACTGAAGGAGGTTATTTTACAATAGTTATATGGTAGTTATTGGCATGGAAAAAAATACATGATCTGGGATATTGAAAAATGTTGTTGAAGCATGATATATTTAATTTTTTATATAGTTATGGTTTTCATGGTCACCATACATGTTCAAAGATATTTGTGTATGAATATGATGAAGGTTTTTTATATTTTATTAATTTTTGAGTTAATAGACCAATTTATCACTAAATTTGATGCACTTTTTAACAGACTGAATAGTTTATACATAGTGGTGTCAACCTGTTGAGTTACACCTCCACCATATTTGGGCCTCAGTTCTACACCTGAGAAGATTACATGGATACAAGTTTGGAAAATGGAAAAGGACCATGCAGTTGACTGTTTTCATGATTGATAGGCTGGAGTATGGAGGCAGGATCGAGGTGGAGTTTGGGACCGAGGACATTGGAGTATATATTTTATACTACTAGTCTATTAATTTTATGGTTTCTATCATCAGTTTTAGTAACATTCCATCATAAAATTACATTATTACATTATTATTTAATGGATTATTCTCTTTTTAATTAATATTGTTTTCTGATGGGTCTATACATTGATTTATTTCATTTATATGGTTCAATTTTATTAGTACGACACTCCATACAAGGTGTTATAGTACTCCCACTATATATCTCATATCCCCACTACTAGTCGGTATCCTATGGTGTATGGGGAGGCTTTCCTGAGGCCTCAAAACAAACCTTTTTTGACCATGTGGGAGAGTACCATATCCGGGGATGTTAAAATGTGGTATTAGAGGATTAATGTATCTTTTCCTTTATATTACTATTTTAGAAAGGTATAATATATTATTGGATGTTCCAGGAAATGGTAATGATCTTATGCATGTCATTAGATTACCCATGTACCTGGGTGATTTTTAGTGCCCAGGGATGGGATTGTTGTTCATTCTATTTGATTATTGCATTTGAAGTCACATCACATTGGGTGATTAACATGTCATGTGAGTTTATTGTTCAATGATTTTATTGTTTCCTAATATTTGATTTTATGGCTTGGTATGGAGGGATATGAGAATAGGCTCATAAGGATATATTGAGATGAATTTTTCATGATAGGGGAATATCTAGTTTTCCATGTCATATATACATGCTTGTTGAACTACAAAATGAGATATCTATTTCAATATATATATTAAATGAGTTGATATATCATGTTATAATACTTTTAGGCCATTTTTAACGAATCCCTGAGTCAGTGTTTATCTTTTGTAGCTACCTATTGAGGTTAAACATTTGGATTTCCAATTCACTAAGGTGTACATTTTTCTTTTATAGAAAATTTCTCTTCATCATCTTTGACATGAGCATTAGGAGAGTGGGAATCATCACAATCACAACACAACTAAAAAAGATATTCCCATAGTTACTCCGGATCATATGTATGTTTAGTTTCACAAAATCTTCCTGAGGGTCATGTGTTCCATGAAAATTGATACTTTTCATACCATTCCTTCAATGTCTGTGCTGAAAAGAGTGTTTCAGCTACATCACTACCCAAATTTTTAATTGGAAATAAGGACCATTGAAAGACTAGTTTTGAATCTAATCAGTCTAGATGATATTTAAAAATCTTGAGACACCACCATATAAAAGGGTGAAGCTTTCAACATATATGTTTCATGGAAAATCCAAGCATCAATGGGCTATTATGGATGAAGAAGTGTATCAAGATGATCTATCTTGGAAAGACTTTGAGAAGAAGTTACTAATACAGTTATATCTTGAAATGTTTAGGGTTGAAACATATTATGAGTTCATTCCTATAACATAGTAGTGAATGTTAGTGTTGGGCTATGATGGATGTTTCTCCGACCTATACACATTGGGTCATCCTTGGTAGCAGATTTGATCTTTAGGGAAAATCCTTTTTAGGATGGTCTTTACTTTGACATCAGGTAGCAGGTTAATGTTTTCCATTTTAGTAGCTTTTAGGATATGATTAACCAACCACACATCATAGATATGAATTTGAGAGAGTCCCTAAGTAGTAACTAAACTATTTTAGGAGGGTGAACTGGGAACTCTTCATTGAGTGGAATGAATCACTGCCATGACATTTTCTAATAAGGTAGTAGTGGAAATATTAGTCAGGGAAGTGTTCAACCACATGAAGACTGTCATATGTTCCCATGATATTAGTGTGAAAATATTTTACACAACATCCCACAGTTTCCTTACCCCGTAGTTTAGTGGAATATATATGGCAGACTCAGTCATCTTCAGATGTTCTATCTGATCACTCCACTGTAGATTAGTGGAAGGGGATCAGGGCAGGCACCTGAGTTGGGAATGGGAATAAGAACTCCACATTAAGACAGTAACTGGAGTTCCACTGTCCATCCAAGTTGGGGAATGGGGTGTGGTACCCCATTTCATAAGAATTAGAAAAAGGAAAGGGATGTACCTTAGGGTAGTCATACTTTATCCTAATAAAAAGTGGAAAATTATTTTCAGATTACGTAGACCACTTTGCCTATCATGGATGCATGATTATCTATTGTCATAGGTACGATTCCTGTATCATATACCATTGATTTTGTCTTTTAATACAAGAGCGTCACATTACTTTTTATATTTCCTTTTTATCAAAAATTTTGGAATTTAATGTGAAATGTTTGGATGGTTTTTTGACCATCGACACATCATTGGGAGTGCGGTATGAGAATATAAAACTTTTTCAATGAGAGTTCACTAGAGATTAGTGGTTTTCATTTCTTTTGGTAACTGTTAATGCTATAAATTATGAGATTTGACTTGATCCTTGGAATGTATTTCTAATTTCCATACCAAGATCATATATACTATTACATTAGGATATCTATATTTTTATCAATAAAAGGAGGCAGTTATTTTCACCACAGACATTGGGATCTATAGGAAAGTCATGGATGAAAAATTTAGGGCATATTATATTTTCTCAATTATCAGGTAATCATTATTTCTCTAGATGATGATGGAATGATGCAAAAATTATTTTCCTCCATTAGTAGAATATTTTAAGGGTTTCTTTCTTGCTGAGTTATTAGGTTACCATCTGAGCACGAGATCAATTTCACGATCGAGTTGGTGCATGGAAAAGAGACAATTTCTATTACAACTTATAGAATGGAACTAGTAAATCCTTGGTAGTTGAACGTTTAGTTTCAAGATCAAAAATATAAATGATTCATATGAAATATTATATCTTATTGGGGTACTACAATTCTCTTCTCTAGTAAGGACGATGGATCCTTCCACATAGGTTTTGAGTATTGGTGGTTGAACCAAATGAGAGTCAACAATCGATATCATATCTTGTGTGTTGATGATATTTTTGATGATTATAGTTGTTCTAATATTTTCTACAAGAATGATTAGAGATTAGGTTACCAAAAATTAAGGTTTATACCATCATAAATACCTTTTACTACTTATAATAATAAATTTGTCTTGTTTGAATTCTTGACGATGTTGATTGGGATGACTTGTTCATTGACAGTTTTCATGGCCTTAATGAAATTGATTATCATTATTTTCAAGACACATTTGCTGTGGTTTTTGTGGAATATTTATTTGTTTACTGGAAGTTAGAATATGATCTTTCCAATAATCTTGTCATCATATTGACTATATTAAGATAGCCTCATCATTACACAAAGCTGACTGAATATATTTTTTGGAATAATAATGTAAACTTAATAGGCTATTTAACTTAGAGGCATGAGAATCAGTGGACCTAGAGAAAGTCATAGGCATGGGGTCATGGGGATAAACCAATAATTTATTTGATATTCATCACTTTATGGGTTTATTAGGTTATAATTGGTGTTGAATCCAAGGTTTATCCCATTTATAGCTCCAATGTATTGGTATACCTTGAAAGGGATATTGTTTATTTGGTATGATGATTAGAAGAAATATTTACTAGAGATGAATGGAAGGATAACCTCATCACCAATCCTTACATTACCTGTGTTGGGTAAATCCTATTATTTCTACTATAAAAAATTCATTATTGAACTCAGAGTAGTTCTAATTCAAAAGGAAACAGTGGTTGCATATGGCTCTTGGTAGCTGAGACCACATGAGAGGAATTTACCTACTCATGATCCGGAGATAGATGAAATGCTACATGACCTGAGATATTGAACACATTATATCATAGGTGAGATATTTTTGGTATACACGGACCATAAGAGTCATATCTATAACTTTTCTCAGTAAGACATGAACCATTTATAGATGAGGTGGTTCATGTATATTCATTCCTTAGACATTGAATTTTTTTAAACACCATGAAAGGGGATTTTTTTCCTACACATTAAATCAAAGGAAATAGAAAGAGACATTATGGGATTATTCTTACTAGTTTGGGATAATTACCCTCATTAGAGACATGCATCTCGATGATAAGATGTCTCAAGGATGAGTATATTTCACTTCAACATATGTTATACCCATTCTTTGGGACGAGATAAATACTAATAAATTGTCTGATTTGGAGGGATTATTTTTGAGAGAAAAACTATATTGTGGGGAGACACCATCGGAATGGTCTCTCAGCTTTTTCATCTCTCTTCTATTCTCTGACTGTGTAGGGGTTTCTATGGGGTTATGCGAGGAGCTGATGAAGAAGTTTAATGATTATAGATGGGTGATATATTTGGTTTTCAAATAATGTATCATGATCTATGTTTAGATTATTGTTGGTTAGGAATGAATAATTTTTTTAAAATATTCATTTCAAGATGAATCACATGTCAGTAGGTGAAATATGAGCAATAGTGGAAAACTTGGATTTTTAGTCTTTTCCCATTCCTGAGTGGAAATGGGATGATGTAATGATGTATTTTGTGATAGGATTACCTTGGAAAACCCATATTAATAGTGATATCTGATTTTTTAGGATCTCCTAAGTATGGTATCCCACTTTGTGTGTTTTAGGGAAAAATTCTTTGTTGATGATCTATCCAGTCTTTACATGTGTGAGTTAGTTCATTATAATAGATTTTTGAGGTGTATCATTTTAGAGAGAAATACTCATTTCTCATTGAATTTATATAATGGTTTTCATAAGGCTCTAGGATCATGGATTCTTTTGTTCACAACCTATCATCCATAGACTGATGATGAATTTGTGTGAATATTCAGAATCTGAAGGATATGTTACGAGCTTGTGTATTAGATTTTGGCGGTTCATGGGAGAAACATGTGGATCATCTGAATTTTATGTATAATAATAGAATCCATGCAACCATCATAATGAAACCTTTTGTGGCTTTTAATGTAAGGTTGTGTCATTCAACTATTTATTGTCTAGAGGTAGGTTAGACATCACTCATTCGGTGTAGTCTTGTGCATGAGACATCTATGTAGGTTCAGTTGATCGGACAATGGTTGGTGAACGTGAAGAGAAGGAAAAATTTATATGCTAACCATTAGAGATGAACTTTGGGATTAAATGTTTGTCATCATGTTTTCATTCTTTTTTATCCAAGATTAGGGAAATTCCACATCCAGAAACATGGAAAGCTAGAAACTAGGTTTATCAGACTATTTGATATAGTGGAAAGGTTTGGTCTAGTGGTGTACCATTTATATAGAAACCCTAAAGTTTTTCACATATCATTACATGATTTTAAGAATAATTAAAAATCAAATTATAAGAAAATGATCTTAATGTATAGTGGCTCTGTAAAAAATTTGAGATAAATTATTTAACCTCTTGTTTTTGAATTTTTTGACAACTAAACTTTTTTGTTTTAGAGTGTTTTTGTTTTTACAAAATTAGAAATAGATCACCATAATAAGGTTGTTTTGTAGACACAGTTTATCATATCTAGTTTTTTTAGATTGAGTTTCACCGAACAGAGATGCATTAAGAAAGATAAAATTGTTGATTAGAAACATTATCATATTTAGGTCCATCAACATGACATTGAAAATCATCAGATTCCAAAGAATAATATGCATAATTTTTTGCTAGATGAAAGATAGTATTTTCCATATTTAAGGAAAGAATGAAGTCTCTATTTTAAAAAGAATTTTTTTGAGTGTAGAAGTCATTTTGTTGCTAAAGATATTTGAAAGAAGATTTTGAAGTCAGTAGGTATAAAGTTGTCATACATTCTAAAAAAATAAAATGTTGCTCTTCTACTCAAGAAAATCATTCAAATCATGAAAATTCTCATGATAAAATATTTTTAATAAATGGTGGATAGTTTTTAAGAATTTCAAAATTTCTAAATGATATTTCCATAATAATGGGATTTATATTGTAATGGGAATTAAATCGTAATGTTCTTAGAAATAAAAATATTTTTTCGATCCTGAAGAAGAAATCAATCATACTTGGAGTTTCATAATGATATTATCATACTGAATTTTTCATATTGGTATTTTTTGTATTGATATTTTTATATTATTATTTTGATACTATGAAAATCATACTGAGATTTTCATACTCCGATTTTTGTTCTGAGATTTTCTAATTGGGAATTTTGTATTTGGAAAATCATACCCAGATTTTCATATAGATATTTTTTTACTCAAATTTTCCAACTTAGATATTTGTACTTAGGAATTCATAATTAAGTATTCATAAATAACGGGTCATATTGAGAACGAAACAAATCATAAAGAGATGAGAAAAAACATATTTTTATAAGTTGAGAATGGTATAAAGAGTTGAATAAGTGAAACTTGAAATTCAATTTAACATAAATCGAAGGGAAATAGAAGGATAATTGAATATTTAAATGTTATGTTTAAATGTGAGGTATTTTTTTAGTTTTGAAAATTGATGATGTGGGGAATGTTTTCAAATTTCCCTCTACTATTTTTTTAGTATCATATAAATACTTTCCATGATCATTCTTCCTTTTACCACTTTTAGACATGTGAAGAAGGAAGATAAGTAGAGAAATTGAGGTAAAATATCCCTTTTGATTGAAGAAAATCTATATTGATCATTCTAGGGGAGTTTGAGTTTGGTAGATTAAAGAATGAGTTCAACATTTTGAGTCTATCATTTTAGTGAATCAAATCTAGGGTCATTGTATTAAAAAAATTGGGTACAACATCATTGTTTTGTGGGAATATGATCTAGGATAACTGCATTGAGAAAAATGAATCACCATCATTGGTTTTAATGAATATAATCTAGGCTCATTGTATTGAGAATATCTGATCCATCATTTTCATATTGAGAAAATAGGATCCAACATCATTATTTTGATAAAATTGGATCCATGATTATTATATTTATAAAATTGGATCAAGGAAAATCGGATTGTGTATTTGGAAAAAGGAATTGTGGTACAGTTTAAAAAAGTATTTATTATTTTTTCCCTCAAATTTACTATCATAAAACATTGTAAACTTACAGGAGTTAGTATAATAATACCTATTGGGAGATAGAATGTGTCTACTAGCATAAGTTGTATTCACTTATTCACAATAATGGATTTACATTGACCCGTAGGTGGAGCTACGGAAATGATTTAGGTTCTCACAGTATGGTAGAACCTCGTAAATCTTATGTTCTTTTCTCCATTTCCTTCTTTTTCCTGAATATGTAATTTCTCAATGTTGATAATGAAATAATTCTTAACAGGCTACATGACTCATTTTTATAAATGTTTTGAAACATATAAAAATTTACCAACTCATGAAAACCTCCTTCTCATTTGTTATTCAATACTTATAACTTCAATTGGTATCATAATTTAGTTTACCATGTTGAATCCTTATCATGGATTAAATCAATTCTATCAAGAGTATATGAATTATTTTATTTGAAGGAAAAAATTATTATGGATGGAAAAATAGGAAGAGTTCTTGTCTCATATCCCTTTCCATGGATGTTGTCGATGATTCTAAAATTGGTTATCCACCTATTGAATAACATACCCCAATAAAACCTATTGATAAGAGAAATATAGATATATATTATAAGGAAATAAATTTCATTCTCATGTACTTATATTAAAATGTTTATCAGAAGGTGATGGGTCTCATCAATTCAAAAAATTATATACGACAGGTAGGAAAGTGTTTTTGAATAGAATAAAAAGGTTGAAGAATAAAAGTTATAAATCTGGTGTAAGAATGCATCATAATGAGAGATGATGAAACAATTGATGAATAAATCCCCAAATTAAATGAAATTGTTTGAAACATCATAATATTTAGAGATGTTGTAGAATATTCTACACTTGTGAAGGAACTTTCGTGAAACATTACATATAGTTTTGATTATAAAGTTAATTTTTTTTAATAAATGATGATTTATCTCTTTTTGAATTTATTTATTTTTCATTCTTTTGAAATGAGTAAATATAAAATGTTTAAAAATAAGATAAAAGATGAAATTTATTTTGAATCTATCAGAAAGATGAAAATCCAAGATGTTGAAGAAGTTAATACTTGTGAATATGAATATAAAGATGATGATGAGTTAAATGGAAAATTTATTATCCTTATACCCAAGAACTATCAAAGATCAAGAGGATAGTAAGAGGAAAACTTATTCTCAAATGTTTTGAGTGTGGTGGAATTAGAAACATTGCTATTAATTTTCTCAAGAATTATTTTCGATAATATTGAGATGATTCTAATAAAAGCCTTTATGAATGAAGTGAAAAAAAATTGATAATTTGGAAAAGTCATCCAGAGAATAGAAGAAGAAGTTTAATATAAACAAAATATGTATGTTGAATTAGAATCTTCTTAATTTTTTTAATGAATTTTAATGTTCATCAAAATTTATGCCCTTTATTGCAAAAGACATGAAAAAAATACTCTTCAAAGAGTGATAAAGGTGGTGAAGAATCATGTAATGAGTATTGGATCAGAGCAGGGATTATATCATGTCTTGAGAAAAACAAATATCTCATGAAATTATTCAAAATGAAAAAGAAATATTTTTAAGAATTCACTGAAGGATAAAAATATGTCATCACGAAGGAGGATGAATAACTCGATGAGATTTTTTGTTCAATAACAGAATTGTTGACCAGGGAAAGATGATTGAAGATCACAATATGAAGCATAAATATAAGGTATAAGAAGCTAATAAGATTCAATAAAAAATTCTTGAATCATAAATTACCTTGAGGGTGATGAATTAAAACATTAAAATAATCTAATGGGAAAGCTAATAATTCTATATTTACTGAGAAGTCTTTATAAGGTAATTAGGTGAAATGTTCTCTTACCAATAATAATGTTTTATTTGATTTTTTTAACATTTCATGTTCTATAAAAATTATCAGGGAATCATGGGTGTAAAAAATGATGTGTCAAAACCGTAAAATATAAACAATTAGAATACTCATTAATATTAAATGATGGTCTACATCCTAAATATGTTAGAGATGAAATAAGTTTCTCACTTGAACAAGGTTTCAATAGATAAATACATTTCCTGAAAATAAATTCATTATTTGATGGCTATTTCTGGTGTTATAGATTCTATTTAAATAGAGATTATAATTTTTATCACAAAATATCTCTACACGGAAGAAGGTTTGAGAAAAGTGGAAGTAATAGTAAAATTAGAATGAGAAACTTTCCAAACATACATAAATTTAAAAAGGTGAATTCTCAAGATATTAGAAACTTTTCAAAAATAAGTCAATTTGAATATCTAGAAGTAGATTATGGAAGATGTTATTAGGATTTTCATCATTCTGAAATATGTATGAAACTCCTTCTAGAACAAATTCCTTATAATAGGAAAGAAAAAGAAGTTGAAAAGAAGAATGTTGGGGAAAAATCTTTTTTTTTGTTGAGAAAGCATTGATAAAATGTAATGGGAACAAACCATGGATACTTTTTCATTTTTTTCTACATATATGATAGGTGATATTAAAATCTTAAAACATGTTGAAAGTCATGATGGAGGATAATTTACCTTTAGTAATTTTAGTACCACAAAAATAATTCGATTCCGAACGGCCGAGATTGAAGCTGAAAAGTTAAAATCCAAAGAAGTATTATTAGTTGATGGGATAAAACATAACAAACATGCTGTAATTAAACATTGTGATGATGGAAAAGAAGATGTTTTTAGAAAATATTTTTTTTTCATAAAAAGTGTGAAATATGGAAATTTTATTACAAAAAGAAGAAATAACCAGTGGGAATCTCTTCCAAATAGGAGAATTCAATAACGCTTGTTACTTGAGTGTGGATGGTAAAAAAGAAATTATGGAACCGAAGTCTTGGGAACCTTGGAATGAAATGTACGAAAAAAAATTCTAAATTTTACGTTGTTCAAACAATTCATGAATTAAAAATAAGGTAAGAATATGTTTGTATAACTTCTCAAAAGGGGAATATGAGTAAAAAGATTCAGAAAATAGTTGAGATTAAATCTAGAAGATGAATTTATCTTATTTATTTCAATTTATGTTGGATAATGAGACATAAATCAAAAAAATTATACTTATACACTATCACTTTTATTGATGATTTCACTCATATGAAAGGAACCACATTTATGAAGCACAACTCAAAGGCCATTGGAATGTTAAAATTTTTCAGAAAATATGTTTAGAATGAAATGGGGGATTCTATAATGATGATGAGACTAAATAATGGTTCCAAATTAAGAAACAATAAATTTTAAACATATATAGGAAATAATGGTATCAAACTGAAATATAGTGTTCCCAATACACCATAAAAAAATTATTAGTAGAAAGAAATAATATAATCATGGTGGAAATGAGAAATAAGTATGTTAGAAGAATAAAACAATTCAAAATTATTTTGGAGAGAATATGTTAGTATTGTTGTACATGTTCAAAATAAATTCCATATGAGACCTGAAACCATCATAAATCCTTACTAAATGTGTTATAATAGAAAAAATTCATAGAAATACATAAATATTTTTGAAGTCCCTGAATTCTCAACCTCACGAAACCAAATTTGAAAAAGTTTGATGAGAATGTAGAGGAATAAAAATTTATGGGTTATTCACTTAATGAATTAATTTAAAAATATTTGAACAAATGTATAAAATAATTGGTGGAATCAAATGATGTGAAGGTTATTTAAAATAAAATTTCCTTAAAAAATCATTTCCAGAATTCTAAGGAGAATAAAACTGAGAATTTAAATAATAGTGAATTTATTTCAAAATTTACTTATCATGATTTAGATGGGTCATGAACTATGGAATGTAAAGTTGGGAAATAAAAATTAGAATTTCATACTATAATTTATTTTGAGTCTAGAAACATTATTGGGAATCAGAATGCTCTGGTTCAAACTAGAAGTAAGTTGAGTTTAGAAAATTAAACCACACTTCTCTAAAAAGATGAACCGAAATCACATTCAGAGTCTATTGATCATAATAAAATGGGTGAATTATATGAATGGAGAGTTATATCATATTGAGAAGAATGAAACATGCGAACTTTTCCCAAGGATATAATATAAAAATGTTATAAAAAAAGTGTTTTAATAGAATCCAATTTAACGATAATTAAGAAGGTTAAATTAATAAAGGAAGACTTGTTTCTAAAGGATATACACATGTTGAAGATGTATATTTTGATGAATACTTATCCCTAAATGTAGGGAATGAAAATATTTTAATGTCTCTTTTGGTGGATACTCATCAAAATTAGAAATATTATCATATGGATGTAAAGTCATCTCTCCTAAATACTGATATAAACTTTCATGGTTTCATGGAGGCTCATTGGGAAAGATATTGTAATGATATAAAATCAATATAACAAGGGACATTTTTGATGGGTGAATGTTGTGTGAGTTGGAGAAGTATGAAACAATGTTATGTAACATTGAGATAAACTAAATCTGAATATGTTGCAGCTACATAGGATTGTACTCAAATACTATGGATGAAAATTTACCTGGTTGATTTGAAAGTAAATGTTTCTAAGCCATTGAATGTTATTTGTGAAAACCAAAGTCAAATTTACGTTTATAATAATCTTATAAAATATTCAAGATAAAAAAATTGATTTAATGTTCCTCTTTATAGAAGAGAATATTTTATCCGGAGATGCTTTTTAGGAATAAATTTCAATAATGTATCAAATTTCTAATATCTTTACAAAAGAAATGCTAAAAGAAAGGTTTAAAAAATTTAGGTGTCAACTTCATTATCAACCTCCTTCCAAGACCTTATAAACCTTATAAGAACCACTAATTTTCTTTGGATTATATTGAAAATGGGGGATAGAAGGTAAAATTTTTTACTTTGTAAGACATTTTACAATTTTTTTATGAATTTGAAGCTATGGTTATCATAAAATGGGTGAGATAAATAAAGATATAAAATAAAGAATGTGGGAGAGGAAAATAAACTGTTAAAAAAAAGAATTTGGTAGAGATAACTAATATGTGAAAGGAAAATTCAGTAGATTTTATCATTACTTGTCTTCAAAACATTCATTCCACTAAGGGATGTAATTCCTTCAAAAACGCTAATTTATCCAATAGTGTTGTGCTAATAAACTCTTTTCTGAGAAAGGATATGTTTTGATAAATGTAAAAAACATGAGTTAAAAAAAAAGGCAATTTAAGAAAATTTCTACGAGCTAAAATGTTGTTAAAAAGGGTTTCCAACAAATACAAAGGGGGAGATTGAAGAACCGTTGTTATAAATTATTTTAGTATTTTTTCATTATTTGTTGACAAATAACCTTTTATGTTTAAGAGTGTTTTTATTGGGAATTGGAAGTAGTCCATCTTATTAAGTTTGTTTTCCAAAAACAGGTTTTCATATACAGTTTTTAGGATTGAGTTTCATTGGAAACCGAAGTATTCTGAAAGAAGAAATTACTGATCAGAATCTTAAAACAATTTAGTTCCATTGACATAAAATTGAAAAACACCAGATTAAAAGGAAACTGAGGCTTAATTTTTAGTTTATTACAAGTTTGTGTTTTACATATTCAGATAACGAATAAAGATTCCATGTTATAAATAATGAAGTTGTTAATTGTAGAATTTTTTTTAGTTCCTGATGAGTTTTGAAAGAAGATTTTGAAGGCAAGAGTTATAAATGTCACATACACTCAAAAAAAATTAGATTGTTGTTTGGGGATCAAGAAGTTCCCACAAATCATGAAAACTCTTAAGATAATTTCTTTTTTTGAAATTGTGGTGAATTTAGAAGAATTTCATAGTTGAAAAATGAAACTTCCATAATAACAAGAATTCCATTATAATGAGAATTACATAATAATTTGATGAGAACAAAAAATATGTTACTAAGCCTGATGAATAAATAAATCATACATGCTCTTTCAAATTGGGATTATCGTACTGTGATTTTCATACTAGGATTTTCATACTAATATTTTCATACTACCATTTTTGAACTAGGAAAATCATATAGATATTTTCATACTGGGATCTTCATACTGGTACTTTCATTCTGATAATATTGTACTGAAATTTTCATACTCATATTTTCATACTGATATTTTCATACTTGGATTTTTTTACACGGATTTTTATACTAATAAAATCATACTGAAGTATTCACAATAGAGAGCTCATATTAAAAAATAAATAGATTTTAATGAGAAATGAAAAAAACATATCGTAATGAGCTATGAAATATATTACGAGTTAAATAAGTCAAACATCAAATTGAATATTGAGTAAATATCAATGAAATCTAATGATAATTGAATATTTCAATGTTAAGGTTTAAATTCATGATATTTTTAGAGTTTCAAAATTTTAGGAAGCAAGGAATATTTTTTGGTTTCTTGCTTTTGTTTTCCAAGATGCCTATAAATACTTTCTCATATCATTCTTCCTTTCGCAATATTCACACATGTGAAAAATGAAGAGCACTAGAGAATTTGATTTAAAAGTTACCATCTGATTAAAGATGAATATTATTGATTATTCCAGTAGATTTTGGGATTTATAGATTGAATAATGAGTTTATTATATTGAGTCCATCATTTTAGAGAATCCCATCTAGGCTCATTGTATTATGAAAATAAGATTCAACATCATTATTTTGAGAGAATATTGTAGTACCCACAGTTTCTGGTATGTAACCCATACTTGATGCTTCTCTTGGTTTTAAAAGTTAATGGTGACGATTGGGAGAGTCGAGAGATCTTGGATTGATGTTTGAAGCAAAGGGGAAGGCGCACGGGTGGCACACGGTTATTCTAAACAGTGTGGCCAAACCGTGCATGAATGATCGGGGAGGCAGTGGATTCCGCCCGGTCGATGCATGGTGAAGGGAAACCGTGCGATGAGGCCGTGTGTGAAGGATGGCCGAGGCAAAAGCTAACACATAGTTAGTGCACGATTTTTCATACCGTGCCGACTAACCTTGTGGTCACATAAAATTAGACCCTAAAATTGTGGATCTAATTCATTTTGCCTCTAATTGCCTCATTAAAGCTCCTTAGCGGCCCTAACTCGGGATTACTCTCCCTTGAAGGATGAAAGACTTCTCCCAAGCATTCCGAAGGCGATTCGAAGGCTTCTATTGGCGAATCAAAGCCGAATTCTTAAGGTATGTGATCGTTCTTGATCGGTTTATTATATCTACAAAGATCTACTTCTCCTCTTCTCTCGTTTTCTTAGATATACGCCTGTTATGGGTAGATAAAAGGGTATGGATTCCAAATATGAAAAGATTTTTTCTTGGTTGTGTTAGGAGAATAGATATAAGGAGGGTTTTTGGAGAATCAGTTCGGTTTTGTTGGCGTTCTTCGTCCGTTGGTTGGTTTTTCCCAATTTGTTGAGGTAAGTGGCTTCATTATCGATTCCTCTTTCTTAGAACTTGAAGGATTATTTTAAATTGACTTAATTGCTTGGTTTTGATTGTGAAATTTTGGTGCAAAGCATGTTATAAATCTTCTTTAGTGATGAATTATGGGTTTTGATGGAATTATGGAAATTGAAAGAATGGTTTGTGAAAAGTGTTTTTGTTCCTCGATTTTAAAATAGTGATTTTAAAATATGGATTTGCCTGATTTGGAAAATGGTTTGGGGAAAAGGGGTTTTTAATAAAAGGGTTGTTTTATTGAAATGGTTTTTTCATGGTTGAAATGGTGTGGTTTTTGGGCATACTTGTGTGTGTTCATATTGCATTTATGAGGCTTGGATGAAATATGACCTTATGATCAGTACCAAAAGTGTAATGGCACATGTGGAATAATTAGCTTGTGAAAATTTGGTAGATCAACAAGAGACTGCTCATGAGTATGGAACTGTCATAACGATGCATGCATGGGTAATGATGTGATTATGTGAAGCAGAATGGTCATGCTAAAGTGGAAATGTGAATTTGATTGGGAAACTTTGATTGGTTGTTTTCCTTGAGAAATATGGTTTGTTGAAAAATGGTTTGACTTGGAACTTGTCTATCGTGAACTATTTTAGAACTGTTTTATATAAATTGTTTTATATAAATGTGCTAACATGTTTTATCCTTGTGGAATGAGTTGGGAAGTCATCGTAGAAAACCTACTGAGTTTCATTACTCACCCCCAGCTTTGGAAAGTTGGTGGTTTTGCAGATTTCATTTATCGGGATGTTGGCAATGGAAAGGTGGCACATGTGTTTAGCACTACTTCGTGATTTCTTGAGCTGTTCGGTAGAGTTGGAACATGGAGCTTGTAGAGCCTTGGAGTCTTGTTTGTTATTGAGTCTTGCTGGTTGTCTTTTAGATGTTTACTCTGATTTAGTTTGGTTTCCTCTATTGCATTTGGGTTGGTTTAAATTGAAATAAATGGATGAACTATCTTTTTTTAAATCATGTATCATATAGTAGTCCCTTGGAGATGTTTATCTAGTTTTCGTTGTTATTAGATGTTTTTATTTAAAAGGGAAAATCATCCCCCATGTGTTTTGAAACCCTTCGACATTTATTTCTAGCCTTTGACATCATGAGTATGTCTCTTAAGGACAAGTAATAACTCGTTGAGCTCTCAAGCCAATGATAATTGGCGGGTCATTACAAATGGTATCAGTCTGGTCCTTCCTTTGAGGTACAAATGGTATCATCTTGTTCAGTCCTTGCCTAATAAGTGGTCGTTTATGTTCTTGGTCTTGGAGTTGAAATTCCTTCTTGTCTAATCCTTGGGTTGGAATCTTAGAAAGGAGTAGGATTGTCAGAATGTGAAAGGTATAACATAAAAGGACGCAGCTAACCCCTTTATGTTGAACTTAAAGTTACCAGGGAGTTGGGTACATAAGTGTTTGGAGACACTTCTAGAATTTTTAAAATCTCATTGTCATCGGTTTATCCAATGAGATGAGCATGAAATGGATTGTAGAGGAATGACTTCCCACTAGAATTGCATAAGTCATTTTGAGAAATGGATTATAGTTTGATGAAAAATCTTGATTTCTGAAAATTTAATGCACTTTTCAAATGAATGATTTTGAAAAGATAATGGTTGACGTATTTTGAAAATAGATTGATTTTCAAAAGAAATGAAAATATATGTTTTATAAATGGATGGAAATTAATGTTGTGATAGTGATGTAATAGAAATTGAAATTCTAATAATTTAGTTGCTAAGAAGTGAGACTAATGGTGTGTATTGTTTGTATAGAAAATGGAACACATTAGGCATATTAGAAACCAAACGGAAGAGGCTGCGGAGAATGTGGTCGCACCTGAGCCACAGGTGAACCAACAGCTAGTCCAAAGTATATTTCAATAGTTTCAGGCAGTGGACACATGGAATTGGAGGGATGAGTCAAGGCATGTAGACCATTCTTTCTAATTCCAGAAGTAGAATCCACCCATCATTCAGGGTGATTCTGAACCAGAAAAGGCGGAGGAGTGGCTAAGCAGGATAAATCGTATCTTCGATTTCATTGGCACACTAGTAGAGCTAAAAGTAAAGTTGGAAACGTATATGCTGGAGGATCTTGCACAATAGTGGTGGGAGATGGTGGTGCAAGCTAAGGTAGATCAAGGCCTGGGTTGGGAGGAATTTGAGGAATTGTTTAATAAAAAATTCTATCCTCACACATTCAAGATCCAAAGGAAAACATACTTTTTCAGCCTGAAGCAGGAAAATCTCTCTGTCATGGAGTATGTAGCTAAATTCATGAATTTAGTATGCTTTTCACCAGAAGTTGTTGCAAGTGTGTTACTGAAGGCACGCATATTGGAATCATGATTGCGATAGGAGATTTGCTCGAAGATAGCTGTGATCTGCATTACGGATTATACAGAGATGGTAAATAGAGAAAACGTAGTAGAAAGAGACATATCAGGAGTTATGGGAGGAGGAAGTATGATGATACCCACATGAACGGGTGGGAAGTCTAATGCAGTGAACAACCGGAAGAGGGACACCTATTTCCAAGGTGGGAGTGAAAATCAGAATCAAATGGCCGGATCGGTGAATCTTCCTCCATGACCCATGATGAAAGCCATGTGTTTTCAATGTGGCGCAATTGAACACATGAAATGATAATGTACAACACCACCGAAATCTTGTCACAATTCCAACAATATGGGGCATCTTCAGCGATATTGTCATAGTGCTCTGATGTCGGGTGAGTACGACACTTCCCATGCGTCGCAAGCATCTTATGCTTCAACATGGTGAGGACATCAAAATCAGTCTCACCAGCAGAACATAGCTTGTCATGGTGATTCCTGGAAAACCATGACTCCTCGGTTAGTGCAATCTCAACAAGGCAATAAGGATCAAAGTGCAACAACAAAGCAATTGTATAGAGTGGAACATGTGATTGTGGGTGACCAGTCTGGACCATCTAGGGTGAGAGGTACTATTCTTTTAAATTCTACCCTCATGTAAGTGTTGTTCGATACTAGTGCATTTCATTCTTTTCTTACTTCTCGTATTTATGATTTGAAAACCATAAAAGTTGAAATGATGCCTTCTGTTTTGAAACTGAAAACTCCTCTTGGTGAAAGAGAATGTCAAGCCATTGTCTGTAGAGAATGTGCTATAACTGTTGATGGAGTTGAGTTAAAATGGGACTTCTCAATGTTGGACATGGATGTCTATGATGTAATCCTGGGTATGGATTGGTTGACAATGTTTAAGGCTTACATTGAATGTTATGGGAGAATAGTTAGTTTCAAGACTGAGGACAAATTTGAGCATATCTTTAGAGAAGAAAGGATAACAAAGAAAGGCACAAGGAGCTTGTTGGAACCAATGGTGGGAACGATCTCTCACCAATTGGAAGCGTTGACTTTGGAATCAATGGAAGAGATTGAGGAAAATAGTTTTCCAGCTGTGGTGGATCAATTTCTAGATGTCATTCCCAATAACTTCTCAGGGTTACCACCTCTATGGGAAGTAGAGTTTACGATTGATCTCCTTCTGGGGACCAGTCCTATTTCCATTCTGTATTATAGGATGGAACCAACAGAGTTACGAGAATTGAAAGTGCAGTTAGAGGAGCTAGAGAGAAAGGGTTTCATTATCCCAAGTACTTCTCCATGGGCAGAACCAGTGTTGTTTGTGAATAAGGAAGATGGAACTCTTCAGCTGTGTGTTGATTATCGTAAGCTTAACCAAGTTACGATAAATAATAGATATACATTTCCACGCATTGATGACCTATTTGATCAATAGAGGGGAGCTCAGTGGTTCTCCAAAATTGACTTACGGTCTGGATATCACCATTTGCGAGTTCGTAAGGAGGATATTCTGAAGACAACCTTCAGAAGCAGATATGGACACTATGAATATGTAGTCATGCCTTTTGGTCTTACAAATTCACCAGTGGTCTTCCTAGCTTTGATGAATCGTATATTTCAGCCATATCTTGATTCTTTTGTTGTGGTGTCTGTGGATGACATATTGGTGTATTCAAGAACATGGGCTGAGCATGAGAAACACGTGGCGACAATGTTGGAAATATTGAGGGACCATCAATTGTATTCCAAATTATCAAAGTTCGATTTTTGGATATAAGAGGTACATTTTCTGGGCCATGTCATTTCTAAAAAAGGTGTTTTAGTGGATCCAGAAAAGATAGAAGCTATTATTTCTTGGAAACTTCTGAAGAATGTCTTTGAAATACGAAGTTTTCTTGGTCTAGCTGGTTATTATCGGCGCTTTCTGCGTGACTTCTCATGACTAGATTCACCTATGACAACATTGAAATAGAAAAACAGTGCATTTCATTGGACCGAGGAATGTCAGAGATATTTTCAAGAGTTGAAACTCCACCTTACATCAGCACCCATCTTGATCTTGCCTGAATCAGGACAGGGGTATGTGGTGCATTGTGATGGTTCAAGATCAGGGTTGGGTTGTGTTCTCATGCATGGAGACCATGTTGTTGCTTATGGTTCAAGGCAGTTGAGGGTGGATGGGAAGAATTACGGAACACACAATTTGGAGTTAGCGATAGTTGTTTATGCCTTGTAGACTTGGTGTCATTATCTCTTTGGTGAGAAATTTCTGTGTTTACAGATCACAAAATCTTGAAACACATTTTCTTACAGTGATATTTGAATCTAATGTATAGGAGATGGATGGAGTATATTCAAAAGATCGACTTTGACTTGATGTATACACTGGGTAAGGTCATTTCGGTGGTCGATTCATTAAGTAGAAAGTCGTATGCTCAGATGGTGAAAGAAGCTTCAGATGAATGGATGTTGATATTGGTCTTAGCCGACATGCTTGTGGAATGTGAAGACCGGGGTGATGTTATAGTTTTCTTTCTAGTTGTGCTTGTTCCTGATTTGGTAAAAATGGTCAAAGAGGAACAAACATCTGATGTAGAATGTCTGGTAATGAGTTCAGAACTCAATGGTGGGGAGACTATTAATGGCTGGAAACTAGAAGGGGGCTCAGTTTTGTGTTTCAGAGATTGGATGGCTATAACTATATGTTTTCAGGTACAACTATTTAATGGTTACCACCATTCGAGATGGGTTGTACATCCAGTCACACAGAAGATGTATAAGGCGTTGAAGGTGCAGTTTTAGTGGAGCGGTATGAAAAGGAAGGTGGCCGAGTATGTCTCACGGTGCTTAACTTGTTAGCAGGTTAAAGTAGAGCATTAGAGACCAGCCGGTATGTTATAATCATTACCTATCCCTGTGTGTAAATGGGATCAGATAGAAATGGATTTTGTTACAGGTCTTCCAAGAATGGTCTGGAAACACGATGCCATTTGGGTGATAGTGTATCGTGTAACCAAGTCGGCCCATTTTATCCCTATTCGTGAAACTCATACGGTGGAAGATCTTTCAAAAATCTATATCCAGGAAGTGGTAAAGAGACATGGTGTACTAGTGTCTATCATCTCAGATAGAGATCCGAGGTTCACATATCGTTTCTTGAAATCCTTATAGCAAGCCCTTGGAACTCAATTGACTAGGAGCACAGCGTTTCATCCTCAGACGGATGGGAAATCCAAGCGGACGATACAAACATTAGAAGATATGTCGTGGGATTGTGTAATGGATTTTGGTGGCTCATGGGAGGATCATATACCCTTAGTGGAGTTCTCATACAATAATAGTTATCAGGCCTCGATACACATGGCCCCGTTTGAAGCATTGTATGGGCGACCTAGTCGTTCTCCACTATGCTGGGTGGAAATAGGAGAGACTTCACTAGTTAGGCCGAGCCTTGTCTAAGAAACAACGAAGAAGATTCAATTGATTAGAAAGAGGTTGGAGACGGCTTAGAGTTGTTAGAAATCTTATGCAGATCACTGTTGATGGCCGTTGTCGTTCGTAGTAGGTGATCATGTCTTTTTTGGAATCTCTCCAAGGCTTGGACATCATTATTTCGGGAAGCAGGGAAAATTATATCCTCAATATATAGGACCTTTTGAGATATAGGAACAGGTTGGAGAGGTGGCATATCGGTTGGAATTACCACCATGGTTCAGTGCAGTGCATAATGTGTTCCATGTATCTCAGTTGAAGAAGAATCAGCATGATCCTAACCTTGTGATCAGATGGGATCACGTTGACCTAGAGATGGATGCTTCGTTTGTACATATGCCGGTGCGGATTGTGGATTGGCGGGATAAAGTCTTGCATGAAAAAAGAATCGGCCTAGTGTGGGTTTTGTGGCAACATGGTCAGATTCAGGAAGAGACTTGGGAACACGAGAAAGAAATGAAGGAGCAGTGGACATAACTCTTTCAGTCAAGCAATGGTTTTATACTTTCTGGGGATAGAAAGGACAATGGTTGGGAGAATGTAGTACCCCTGGTTTCTGGTATGTAACACTTAATTGATGTTTTTTTTGGTTTTAAATGTTAAGGGTGACGTTTGGGAGAGTCGGGAGATCCTGGATTGATGTTTGAAGTAAAGAGGAAGGCACACGAGTGGCACACAGTTAGTCTAAACCGTGCAGCCAAACCATGCATGGCTGACTGGGGAGGCAGTGGCTTCCGCACAGTTAATTCACAGTTAAGGGAAAACGTGCGATGAGGCCGTGCGCGAAGGAGGGCCGAGGAAGAAGCTAATGCACGGTTAGTGCACTGTTTGTCAAACCATACAGACTAACCATTCAGTCACTTAAAATTAGATCCTAAAATTGAGGATCTAATTCGTTTTGCCTCTAATTACCTCATTAAAAATCTTTAGCAGCCCTAACTCAGGATTAATCTCCCTTGAAGGTTGGAAGACTTCTCCCAAGCGTTCCAAAGGTGATCTGAAGGATTCTCTTGGTGAATCGAAGCCGGACTCGTATGTTATGTGATCGTTCTTGATCATTTTCTTAGATCTACTTAGATCTAATTCTTCTCTTCTCTCGTTTTCATATATCTATGCCTATTATGGGTAGATCTAAGGGTTTGGATTCCAAATATGACAAGATTTGGTCGTTTTTGTGTTAGGAGAAGAGATCTAAGGAGGGTTTTTTGAGAATTAGCTCGTTTTTGTTGGCGTTCATTGTCCATTGGTTGGTTTCATCCAATTTGTTGAGGTAGGTGGATTCACTCTCGATTCATCTTTATTAGAACTTGATGGCTTAGTTAAAATTGATTTAATTTCTTGGTTTTGACTGTGAAATTTTGGTGGAAATCATGTTATAAATCTTCATTAGTGATGATTTATGGGTTTTGATGGAATTGTAGAAATTGAAAGAATGGTTTGTGCAAAGTGTTTTGGTTCCTCGATTTCAAAATAGTGATTTTAAAATATGGCTTTGCTGGATTTGGAAAATGGTTTGGGGAAAAGGGATTTTTAATAAAATGGTTATTTTATTGAAATGGTTTTGGCATGGTTGAAATGGTGTGGTTTTTGGGAATAATTGGTGTCTGTGTTTATATTTCATTTACGAGACTTGGTTGAAATATGACCTTGTGTAAGGTGAAAAAAGTGTAATGGAACATGGGGAATAATTACCTTGTGATGACTTGATAGATCGACGAGAGGCCACTCATGAGTATGGAACTTTCATAACGATGCATGCATGGGTAATGATGTGATTATGTGAAATTGAATGGTCATGCCAAAGTGGAAATGTGAATTTGATTGGGAAACTTTGCTTGGTTGTTTTTCTTGAGAAAGATGGTTTGTTGAAAAATGGTTTGACTTGGAACTTGTCTATTGTGAATTGTTTTGAAACTATTTTATATAAATTGTTTTATATAAATCTGCTAACATGTTTTATCCTAGAGGCATGAGTTGGGAAGTCATCGGGGAAAACATACTAAGTTTCATTACCCACCCCCTTCTTTGGCACGTTGGTGATTTTACAGATGTCATTTACAGGGATGTTAGAAAGGGAAAGGTGGCACTGTCACTTAGCAATACTTCATGATTTCTTGAAATGTTTGGTAGAGTTGGAACAGGGAGCTTGTGGAGCCTTGGAGTCTTGATTGTTTTTGAGTCTTGCCAGTTGTCTTTCTGCTGTTTACTCTGATTTAGTTTTGTTTCCGCTGTTGCACTTGGGTTGGTTTAAAATTATATAAATGGATGAACCATATTGTTTTTAAATCATGCATCATATAGTGGTTTCTTGGATATTTTTATCTAGTTTTCACTGTTTTTAGTTGTTTTCATTTAAAAGGGTAAATCATCCACCATGTGTTTTGAAACCCTTTGGCATTTATTTCCAGCCTTTGGCGCCTTGGGGATGTCGCTTAATGCTAAGTAATGACTAGTTTAGCTCTCAAGACAATTAGAATTGGTGGGTTATTACAAATATGATCCAACATCAACACATTGATAATATCAGATCCAAATTTTTTTAAATGAAAAATTTGGATTCAGGAAAATTGGACTGAGGATTCTAAATGAGAAATTATGGACCAACTTCAACAAAGCCAATATTCTTTTATTGGGTAATTTTTTTATAATAAAACATTGTAAAATGATGTGTGTCTTTATTATTTTTCTAATATATAGATATAAGGATTCTAATAGATCTTGGAACATGTTGTATTCACTTATTCATTATAGTTGATTTCCATTAACCCATGGCAGTGGCTATGGCATGGATGTAGGTTCTCATATTGAGTAATTTCATTGTAAAACACATGTTATTTTCTTTCTTTCCTACATTTAGATAAAAGAGTATTTATTAAAAGTTATAAGGAAATAAATCTTAACCTGTTTCATGTGTTATGTTTCTAAATGTTTTGAAAATTATAAGAAATGAAAAACTAATTAACACCCCCCTCAGTTGATATTTATTCCTTAAAACTTCAGTCCTCGAGATTATGTATATAATTAAACACAATGATTCCAAAATAAGAACATATTTTATTTAATCATCATAATGATCTCTTAACTTCTTTTGAACCCTTATTTCTTCATAGGATAGCATGGGGATAACATGAAAAAAATATGAATTAAAAATCTCAGTAAGGGAATATACATAAGAGTAAATCTTAGAACAGGGGTCAGAAGGAAGAACATAATGACCTTAAAAGGTATGGAACACGATTAAATTCAAGGAATATCGACATAGGATAATATAATCATGTATTAATTGTAATTTTGATGAATCATAAAACATGTCTTTAGCATGATTCATGGATTGTTGTGTATATAAGAGTATGAGTCAAGGGCCATTGCACATAGAGGTGATCAAGTCATGGCTCACCACTAAGGCCGTTACACATGGGGAATGGGAAAAGGATAAATACCAAGACCGTTGGACATAACATATCATGAGACTAAACATTACCCAATGAATTAGAGCATTATTTATAAATACCCATCATAACACTTTCTTGAATATGTGTGCCACCTGATTAATAAACATAAGGGTTACCCATGAGAAGAAATGGGTATCATAATCTTGTAAAAATGCATAACCTAAGGGATTACCACACCGGTATCCATGAAAGATAGGATTTAAATAATTTATAGACATTGAAAAGATAAAATACGCATATATCAGGTTATGTGATGTCAAATTGAAGTGATTACATGTAAAAGAGTATTTAAGAAACTATAGAATTGAAACATTTTAGTGTGGTTTAAGGAAAATATGAAATATTGTTTAAGGTATAAAAGGGAATAATATTTCATAATTGAACCATGAATATTTTAAAAATAAAATGAATAATTTTAAAAAAATTATAATCAGATAAAATAGATTACATATTGAACTTAAAAATGGGTTTGAATTTCAGAAGTTCCTTTAAATAGAGCTTGCTTATCAGGAAGACTTGCGTAAGGAAACTTTTAAAAACAGGTATATCCTTGAAAAATATGGATGAAATAATTATGATACAGGAGTTTAGAACATATAAATAACCATTATATTATTTTAATAAAAATAAAATATAATTTCATTTAGGTAAAAGGAGAAAAATAATAACTAGAAATAATAACAGAGGTTCGAGTAGAGTCAGTTAACAAAATTCCAAAGGTACTTTTCACTTGAACTTAATATCCTGGAAAATCATTTTAGATTCATTAATTATTAATTATATAATCCTTTATATATATATTTTATTTATTATAACATTATTAAGTTCATTTATGGCTTTTATGATGGGTAATGAGATTCAATTTCATCATTTGGGAGTGTTAGTTTCCTTGGTTTTCATGATCTTATAACATGTATATGTGTATGGAAAATCATGTAGATTGAGTTTAGTTGACTATAAATGAACATATATGTTACTAGTAAAAATATATATTTTTAAAATACACTTTTTCTAATAGTGATGATGATTCATTAGATAAATCATTAATGGTAATTGTTTAGATAAATTTAGCATTTTTTTGATAATCATAGACTAGTTTTATTATATTATTAAATATAATGCATATAAAATAGTTAAGGAACCTTATATTGGTTTTAATACATATATTATAACTTGTTTAAACCATAATTTTTTTTACGTCCATCCATGTGGGTGGAATTTAAATATGAAAGCCTATCATCCACGAAGGTGGTAGATCAACACCTTTTGGACAATGATTTTAATCTCAAAATAAAAGGCAGAGGAGATCCGATTTGATGATGAATTATTCCTTAATCAAGATAAAATTACATTATATTTTGTATAATTGAGTTTTCATGCATCTTTAAAAAGGTTATGTGATGAGAATATAAGAAGATAAAGGAACATGGAATGAAATTAAAATAAAGGGAAAAGGGTTTTAACTCTTGATTCCTTCATCTTTAGAGCCTCTATAAGAGATCAATTTTGGTATTTTGTTAATATCAAAAGGTCCTGGATGTGGGGGAGAGGTTTAGAAAGTGTTTTGGGAATAATTTGGATACGTATCAATGGTTTAGAAGAGTGAGGAAAAGAGGTGGTATTTATAGTGGATAAGAAAGGTGTTTTCTCAATATTTTAATCATTAGTTTATTAATTTGGCTAATGACAATGAATCGTTTTAGAATTATCACTAAATAATTTACAATATTGAAATATAATGCTAGAGTTTGGGCTTATGTCTTCCATACATCAACTATGACTCCATAAATAATGTGTTTAGCATTCATTATAAATTATAATATTTCACTATTCACTAAGAAATCATGTATTTATGAAAAATACCAAAAATTCATGATACCAATTTTTTGATATGTGGAAATGAAAAATAAATTTCATTTTAAGAAAATAATTTCATAAATTTTATAAATTTTAATTTTAATTAAAATTTTCATTTTACATGGAAAATAATGTTTTTAAAATATAACTGATTTTATAACACATTGATAAATTACTTAAGGTATCACAATATTTCCTCAAAATCATATGACATTAAAATATTAATTTATAGAGAAATTTTATGGTAATAAAATTTCTTTTTTATTAATAAAATAATCATGGCATTATGATTAAATATTTTATGACTTACAAAAAACCATCACTTAATTGACAACTTCAAAAATATATAGTTACATAAACTCTTATATAATTATATCATATTATCACTTATAAGATGGGAAAATTTTATTTATACTTTCATCGGTGTGGTTATTATTCAATTATTTGGTTCTCTATTCATTAGGTTCATGCTACTATTCCAAAAGTCATGTTACTATTCCTTTTGTATATATTCCATGACCTCTAAAGACTCAATATATATCATTTATTCGTCATTTAAAATGTTTCTACTATGTTCCCTATGTGACTTGATATTCTTATACTATATGAAATAATTATAAGAAGGGAATATCCATTGGTAAGTCTTTTAGTCATTATATTCTTCCACCATTATGAAAATTTTACCTCAAAATTGTTTTTACATGATTTGTTGAAAATAGACGTGGGCACATTTCCTTCATCGCATTATCCAATTACTATGTTTCCTCTTCGTAATTATGGTTCCACCATAGTTATTTGACTAGATGTGTTGTCTTTTTGCGTATAACATTAATCCTACGATCCTGGATCTTAACTGGATACATGATACAAGAAAAATTATTCTCCAACTGTACCACCTATGAATTGAGTACATGTGAAGGATCCAGTATTTACTTCCTTAAGAGGGATATGTGGAATACATCATTCACTTGATAAATGTTATGTGGAATTGATAGTCGATAGGTTACGACTCCAATGTGATCAATGATCTTGAAGGGGCTGATGTACCTGAGGATCAACTTTCCTTTCTTCCAAAATTTCATGATCCTCCTCCATAGAGATATATGGTGGAATACCATGGCCACAACCTTTGAATATAGGCACCATTGATGATTTTATGCATAGATATATTGTCTACTTTGGGCTACTGTGATGTCCTACAGAATGGTTTTCACCTTATACAACATTTCATGGACCATTTAAGTCCTAGTGGCTTACATTCACCGGATTCATCCCAACATGTCGGTGTTCTTCACCATTTACCATAAAGGGAATCATATGGATCCATTTGGATTATCTAGTGGAAATTTTTATTGTAAGAGAACTCAAACAGTGATAGTTGATGGCCCCTTACTTTTTTAAGTCCATATAACATGCTGTCAACATGTCTTCTGGTATTGAAATTCTCTACATAGATTATCTATTAGTTTGAGGATAATCGTCCATACTGATGTTCAACTCAGTTCATAAAGAATGTTGGAGATATTTCCTTAACATGGAGGTGAATTTCCTATTTCGATCAGATACTATCAATAGTGGTACTCCATGAAGTATTACAAATTTATATATATATATTCATTCATGTTTATCCATGTAGAATTCCTCTCAAATTGTGATAACCAGAGTTTTCTTTGTAATATGATCCACCACAAACCATATAGCAATGTTCCCTCTATATGTTTTTGTAATTCCAATAACAAAGACCATGGTGATGTTCTCCCACTTCCATGATGGTATGGACAATGGATACATCATCGCTTTAGAATTTTTCATTTATTATTTTACTTGATAACATACTAGGAACTTTGATTTATATTCATCGATCTCCTTTTTCGTATTGTCCCAAATCAAGTACTTCTAGATATCATGATATATCTTTGTGCTCCCTAGGTGAATAGAGAAGGTTGATCTTTGTTCATCATTTAGAAGATCTTTTATTATCTCTGGATTGGATTGTACACTTATTCATTACCCAATTCATATAAATCAATCCATATTAATCATGAACATAGAGGATACCCCATTTCTATTATCTTCCACCATTTGATAAATTTCAACATCATTTATTTGTGAATCATTTATTTTCTCCATAAGGTATGGTTGAGAAATAAGTTGAGAAATGATTTATGTTGTTCCTACATTAATGATTCCAATGTGAATGGTTGGATTTCTAAGATGATATGATCCTTCTCAATTCTCATTATTGATAAAGATGTTTGGTCCATTGTACTTGGAGCATCTTCCACCTTATTTTTCATACCAGGATGGTAGTGGATTGAGTATTTGTTATCCTTGATGAGATATAACTATATTTTCCAGCATATATTAATATAATTTTGTGTGAATAAATATTTTAGAGTCTTTTGATCATTATATATCTTACACTTCACCCAATTGAGGTAATGCTGCCAGATTTTAAGTGCGAAGATCGCAACCACCAACTCCAGATCATGCGTAGGATTGTTTTTCTCATGAATTTTAAACTGCATTGAGGCATAGGCAATCACTGTATCATTTTTTATTAGTGCATATCCTATGCCTTTGTTTTTAAAATTTTTGTACAATACAAGGAGATCCCCACTTTTGGGAGAGTGAGTATTGGCATAATAATAATCCTAGTTTTGACCTCCTTAAACCTTTCCTCACATTATTGAGTCTAGGATAACTTCACTCCATTCTGTGTCATCTTGGTTTTTGGGTTTGAAAATCATGATAAGTTCTTCAAAAATTGTATGTAATACCCATCTAGGACATGGAAACTATATATATCAATTACATACAGTTTCATGTTCCACTCTTTGATTACATTTTTCTTGGAAGAGTCCACAGATATCCCTTTAATGGTGATTTAATTCCCCATGAATGATACTTCCTTCATCTAGAACTCACATTTACTGTAAATTTGATATATTTTCTCCACTATCAATGTATTTATCATAGTAATTAAATGTTTTTCATGTTCTTCCATGCTCTTGGAGTATATCAGAATATCATCAAAAAATACTACCACAAACTTGATGAGGTAATCCCTAAAGACTCTACAAATTATGCCCATCATCATTATAGGAGAATTAGTGAGTCCACAGGGAATCATAATGAATAATAGTATCCATACCTTATTCTAAATGTAATATTTAGAATATATACTTTTTTCACTATTAATTGGTGATATCCCAACTGTAGTACCACCTTAGAGAAATAACTATCCCAACACAACTGATCAATCAAGTCATTTATTTGAGGAAGGGGATATGTGTTCTATATCTCAATTGTATTTTTATCATGATAATAAAGGTATAGGTTAATTGATCAAACCATCTTCTTGAAAAAGTGTACTGGAACACCCCATGGTGAGGAACTCAGGGGTATAAAAACCATGTACAGATTCTCCTATAACTACTTCTTCAGTTCTTCCAACTCAATGTTCCCAAATCTATAATGTGTCTTTGATATTGGTAGGGATCCATGAATATGTTCAATTGAGAACATAGACTCCCATTTAAGAGGAAGTCTTGGAAATTATCAAGTGAATACATCCATGTAATCTCTTAGGATGGGAATGTCTTTGAGGAATATCATATCCTTTGTTTCAATAAGTTGAGTAATATATTATTTTTCATAAGGATGTAATATCCACACATGAGATGGTGATTCTGTAGAAGATTCATCTTCCTCCTTAATATAATAATATTTTATTGGGAATTTAATTTGGTATATATGCAACACTAAATATGAATCATTCATATAATAAAAGGAAAAAATATTGTTATAAATCTAGGTTGTTTGACCTAATCACTATAATAAATAATTTATTAAAAACGATATTAAATGTTCCCTTTTTCCCATAAGTGTCAACTCCCTCCGCATGGATTCTTTTATTTCCATTATAATGATTATATAAGTATATAATGAGATATAATTAATTTTTTTAATGTGAAATGTGGATATATATATTCTATGTATGTTACGAGTGGATAACTGAAGATACCCTTGTATTTTTTTAGAAATAATTTTTATTTGTTGTCAACACACGTTTCTATAAATGTTTTTTTTATGAAGGTCATATTTACTTCTGGAAATTGTAAATATATTTTTTATATTATGTATAAGATGATGTGAAGGATTTTTATTTAACTATAATAGGAATATTTCCTCAAATTAGATGAATATATGATGATATTTATGTTCCAAACAACATTAAGAAACTCATGATCTAGGATAATGATCTGAAAATTCATACAAGTGGTAAAAGTCCAACAATTCAACCATATTAACACTTCATAATTTAAAATAAGAATGGATAACCAAATGAATATCACAAGATAGGTTTCATTACATGGATATGATGTAGATAATTTATGTAACAATATTGTATAGAGTTATAAAAATTGAAACATGTCTAAAGGTATAGTAAGTACAAAGTGATAGAATATTTTTATTCAAGAAGAAGTACAATGTTGAAGAAATGAAACTATGAATATTAGTGATATTGTATTCAGATAAATATATGGATATCAATGATTGAGTAAACATAACCTGGAATGGTTTTCTTTTGTGAAAAAAACCAGCACAAGTTAAAAATATGTTATCAGATAGTCAAAAACACGATTTACAAGATAATGATATAAGATTCAACTGGAAATACTATTTATATAACATTAACGTAGCCAAGATAACTATTAAAAACTATTGTAAATTCTATTTTTTTGAAGTTATGGAGTTTATTATGGTAGAGAGGCATTTATTTGAGCCCATTGACAATAAAACTGTGAGATTGGGTTTTTTTAAATAGAGATGAAGACACCATAGAAGCATACTAGTTATATATATATTGTTAAAAAGATCATCGGATAGATAGTCCATGGTTATAATTTAATGATATCATCAGATGGATTATTCCACGTAGCTTATTCAGAATGTGAATTTTAATCATATGATTTTTTTATCTGTGCTAGGATGACTGGATATATTCAATATGACTCATAAAAAAATGACACAATAAAAACATATGTAAAGTCCATCAGTTATATGAAACATTCAAATAGAAATGATCAAATTGAATTTTATTTCACTTGAGATAGTAATTTGGTCATTTCAAATATTGGAGACATTGAGAAATATCCTCAGTTAGACGAGTTCTTTAAAAAACATTGTGAAAACATTTACTAAATTGTGTTTTGATAATATTTAACTATATAAGGTCAACACCCTAGCATTGATGATATCGAGATGACCATTTAATATATGTAATATAGATGAGGTAAGGATTCTTGAATAATTTCCTTAATGTAGATTTACAGAATTTTGAATATAGTTTTAGATGATAGAGACATTCAAGAAACAGCATGTATGTTCCAGAAGATACAATATTGTTTAAGAGGGGTCCATAGTCTTTCAAATGGATAAGAGATTAAATTTTTTTGTTTTTAGTGAGATGAAAAATGATTTAAAATTCTGACCTATTATCATAGGTTCCCACTTATAAAAAGGGTGTAAATGTAAAATATGGTTATAACACTTTGAAGATGTTTCAAAGACCTAAATTGATATAGAAAAACATTCATATGGAGATACTAGATTAAAAGAAAAAAAAATCTAATTATAGGGTATGGTGAATTTCCAATCAATGAAAATATTGGATAAATAATAATAAGAGGCTACCTAATAGATTTTACTAGCCCGAGGCATCAGAAATGGAGTATTAGTGAGAGGAATTGTTTTTCATCGGATATAGCTCATATTATAGGAATATTTTTGTGATGTATATTATAGAATTTTTTTTTGTGATGTAATGAAATTGTTTTTTCATTAGATAAGGAAAATAGTTTTTTTTTGTTTCATGAGTTACATCAGATTTTGTGTATGAGATGATTTCATAATGATATACTAGTGATGATTATAGATGTATATTTTTCTAGAAAAACATCCAATTATCTCTATATAAAATTTTATTAAAATTTTATTGATTAGTTTCAGTAGAATTTTTTTTGACTAGTGGGAGAAAGTATAAAAATACCGATCAAGATATAGATGATTTTTTAACATGAGTTAGATAATTGTATTCAGTTTTCTATTATTATGAATTTCCTTGAATTGATTAGAGTCCTAATAGAAATGAAGTTTTCACCAACACTATGGGTGAACCTTGTAAATCGTATGTGATTCACCATAATTTGTTATTATTTTGTGTTAGAGATTTTTTTTAAATATTTATAAGGATTAAAACACTTGAAATTTATAGTAGTTAATTTCAAAATAATTAAAACTATAAAATACCACTACTAATTTAACCCCTTCTCATAGTTTCACATGATTATAAGGAACTTAGTGTTTCATAAGAGGTAGGTTCCCCCTATCATGTACCAGTCAAAGAAAATATCAACTTTGTGAATTTTATAGGTAGTCTGACATTTGATGTAAAAATTTATAATGGTTGAAAAAATAGATTAATAACATATTTTATAACTCTTTTAATTCAGTTAATTAATACTATTATAGATGGGATTCCACGCATTTAAAAAAATACTCATTTGACATTTAGTAAGAAAATAAATTTGGATGTAAATATGAATGTTAGAAATTATATTAGAATATCATTTTCTGAAAATATTTTTATAACAATATTAGGTCTCAATCCAACCATGGAAACTTGGAACAAACATAAAATTATCATCAAGGGATAAATTAAATTCTGTAAATCGATGTTAAAAATATGGTAAATCATGTTTTAATATGTCATAAATAAATATTATGAAACAATTTAATGAGTAATTCAATAGAGTTAATTAATTTTTTTTCTAAAATATGGTATTTAAATATTTCATGGAAGATTTAACCATTTTTTAGAAATTTCTATGAAAATTTGAAGTACAGTTTAATTCAAAAATTTCATCCTTAGTGGATTAATATGATTAATATCTTGATTAATTACATAAAATTATTGTTTCTTACGAGGAAATAAAATCTCCACCATTCATAAATAAGATCATAGATGATTTTTATTTTGAATATCTCATAAAGAAGAGTATACACGATTTTAATCTTAGTATTGTTTTCATTAGTAATTTTTAATATTAGAAAGATAATTAAATGAATGAAAAAATAATGTCTCTTATCTAAAATAATTACCAGAGTGGTTATGGAAAATATGGATATAGACTCACACGTAAGTGTTTTGAAAATGGGTAAATTGGGAATTTTTAACTGAACTACCGTCTGAAATATTTTCAGTATATGAAAATGATTATGTATAGAAAAATTAATTAAAGATGTTGATAAAAAATACAATTTAGATAAAAACCCATTGGAAATATTAAAATGTTCATTGGAAATTATAAAATCTGAATAGCTAGTGATAATTTCAAATATGATTCTACTAATAATAATTATCCACAAGATAAAAATTGAAGGATATTCATAACATTATTTTACAATGTTTAGAGAAAATAAGATTATTCAAAATTGAAGATGAAGAAGAAGGTGATGAAACCTATAGAGAATATCAGTTGTGATATTAACTTTAGGCATCTGTTGAGAAAAATTCAAAACTCAGAAAATGGATAAGAATATTGAAGAAAAGAGTTGAGAAAATAAATATTGGAATAAATTACATTCTTAAAAAGGAATATTTATACATTGAAGAGATTAAGAAACATAAATTCAATGTTGTAGAAAAAGGGAATGTTGTTGACGATCATTGTAAGAAAATTTATTCTATGTACTATTTGGTTAATAAAACACAACTTTAATTTCTTGAGGTTCAATGAACCTTAATGACGTAGTATGAAAATTATAACAAAAATTAAGAGGAAAAAATGATACAACTCATGGTACTATGAAAAATCATTCTATGAACTATAAGAAATATACAGACAATAAATAATAATGTTCTTCAAGTTTTTCTAAACATTAAGTTCTTAGATATTTTTTTGTGAAATTTTGGTTTAGAAGGGAAGTTAGAAATACATCACATCATTATAAACTCAATGAATGGGATTATGCACACCTAAATATATCATGTGATAATAATCATGTTAAACCTAAGAAAACATGATACATGGAAAGATAATTTTTTCAATTAAATATTATGATTCTTCTATTATTGCCAGTGTTTTGGTATATATAGAAACAATGAATATAATTGTTGGAATAAAATGTTTCTATCTAAGAATAGTAATGATATAAGTAGGAGTAATGATGGCTTAAAATGGACTAAAATTATTAAATTAAATGAAAAAATAAAATAAAATTCATCAGATGCTAAAATGTATTCATTGAAAACATGACTTGAATTATAGGTATAATTTGTTTTGAAGATGTTCCCAACCAGCTCACACTGAGGGAGAATTTTTTACAACTCTTTCCGGAAAATTTTCTTATGCTAGAAAGGAAATAATGTTCATAATGAAGAAATTTTTGGAAACAGATTCTATTGTTGAGATAGTTCGAAAGGATAGAAAAATAAACGAACCTTTGATTATTTATGTTGTGTTTTCCTCACATATGATTGGTGATATATGAATAATTAAAGATAATAATGAATGTGAAAGAGGAATAATTAATTTTTTTAATAGATAGTTACTTAAATATTATAGGAATATCAACTACTATGATTAAATATCAGAAACTAAAATCAATGGAAATTTTTTATATTGTACGGTTAAAAAACACAATATGTTTTAGAAAAACTTATAACGATGGTAAGGAAGTTATTTTTAGGAAAAAATATTGTATCATCAAAATATTGAGGGATTTAAAAGTTATTAATAAGGGAGAATGGACACTTTCATTTTTTCAAAATTTCAGATCTTTTTATGTCGTGTTTCATATGTGATAATGATGAAAATAATCTATAACATCATTAACATGGGAATCATGGATAAAAAATTAACAGCTCACTTTCAAATATAAATGTTGTAAGAAACATACTAAAACTGAAGAGAAAAGAATATGTTATTTTTAAATCATATAAAAAATGGTAGATTATTTTTGATAGACAAAAAAATAGTGAAATCCAATTTACCATACCACATTATGTCACTCACTCTACTCTTTGTGGGAAGACAAGAAAACAACCAATAACAGACAATTTCTAATTTACAACACTTATTATTGATTCATTCATATTACTAATATAATTTTCATGAAACATAAGTTTGAGGTAGAATATATTTTTTGATTTTTTAGAAGGGATTTTAAAAGGTAGATGGGTGTTTACATACTAAATATGAGGAATGAAAATAGAAAAAAGAACAAAAGTAATTATTTTTAATCATATTTGATAAAACATGGAATAAAACACTAAAAAATTCTCTATAAACTTCATAAAAAATAAATTAATAGAAAGGAAAAATATATTCTTAGTAGAAATGGGATAAGTATGCATGATGAATAAAAACATTATAAATTCTTATCTAGTGATACAATAAATAGATCCATTAATATTTAAAATATTTATTTCTTGTGTTGGAAAACTAAAATGTATTCCTCTCGGATGTGGAATAAGAAATATCATGTTGTGAAAAATTGCATTTTATTTTTGATTACTTTTATTATCGTGATACAATATTAAAAAACATTGATAGTATAATGAAAAAAATGAGGAAGAAATTTTCATGTGCTATTTAGATGATACATGAAATTATTTGTGTGGGAATAAATTTAAACCAAATTTTGTTTATTTTTATGACGTGAAAGTTATTAAAACCTAGAATATCGTTACAAAAGATATTAAATATGGTAATGAATATATTACAGAAGATATATTAAATACATACAATAAAGATAATAAAATTTATGTTGAATGTGAGCCAAAATGTGTACCATATGATTCAGATGATGCTTGTGTGTAATAAAAGTGATAAAATAATGAAATATTCAAATTTCTGTGCTTTATAAAAATCTGTTGAATCAGAAAAAATCAATGGAACGTAGAATTATTTAGTTTTGACTAGAAGGAATTTGAGGATAGATAATGAGACCCCATTAAGCTCTAAGGAGGAACCCCAATTTGTTTTATAGGAAGTTTAACATAAAGAGTGGATGAATTTGATGAGTAAAGTGTAATATCATATTGAGAAATATGAAACCTTGGATCTTCTTCAACAATTAGAAGGAAATAATGTTATAGGAATAAATTGGGTGTTCTAAAATAACCTTCATAAGAATAGATATATATAATAAATAGTACTCAAATTGTTATCCAGTGTTACTTATTTTTGAAATGTATTGATTTTTAGGAATACCAATCCCATATTAAAAGACATGAAATTGAGTGAATTTTCATGGAAGTTACTTCACATTTTATTCAAAATGTATATCAAATTGAAGTTATATTGTCTCGCTTAAATGATGAAATTTAATAAGAAGTTTATTTTTTCCTACATAGTGGATCAATAATTTTTAAATAATGAACCATGTTGTGTAAGTTAAAAAAAATATTTTTATGGGTTTTAATAGTATCATCATTCATAGTACCTTAAACATAATAGTTACATGAATCATTTGAACATTTCTAATGAAAAATTAGATAGTAACCTATAATTTATATAAATTAACACATGTAACCTTATTTTTATTATCTATGTTTATCATATATTATTTTTTGTCAATTGAAATGAAAAACAATTATGAAGCATTTTATGAAAAAATGATGATAAAACATGAAATGACAATAATCAAAGATTTAATTTCATTTTTTGCATTACATTTTCTACATATGGAATTATATGTCACCCTTTTATAAAAATTAATTTCAATTAGTTGTTATAGATATTTATTGTGATGGAATCAAAAAAAACTTCTAATCCCATTTCTATTATCATGATAATGATTACTGATGAAGTTGGGAAAAGTTTTAATTAGAAATACCTCCATAAGTTTATAGAAATCATTCTTAATCTTCTAGGTTCATGGCCAAATATTATATATCTAGTTTAATTATGTGAAATATATAGGATTTATCCAACATAATCATATATTCTAGAAAAAATATGAATATTTGGGTTTGTTAAAGTAATATAAACTTATGGACTCATCTGTAAAATATGTGTTGACATGAAAATTCATAGAGATATTAATACTAATTTGGATATAGATTTTAATGATAGAGATCCAAAATTTAAAAGGAATTTTTTAGAGAGAATGTTATGTGATCAGGTATAGTAATAAATAATGTAATGTTACATTGAGTAAAGCGGAAATAAAATATGTTTCTACCACCAATTTTAGTATAAAAATTATATTCATGAATGTTCAGCTACAAGATTTAAGAATTAATTTTAAAAAACAATTTATGATTCTTTGTGATTATAAAATTTTTATTTATCATTCAAAAAACTCTATTCATCAGTCAAAATTAATGAATGTTAATATTAAAAATCATTTCATAAAATAGAATGTTAAGGGTGGATATTTTAATATTTAGTCTATTTCAATAATATATCTAGTTACTAATGTTTTAACCAATATTATAATAATAGAAAAATGTTATGTGTAGATGATGCAACTAAAAATTTAGTATCCGATAATGATTTTGTAAAATTTATAAGGAAGCACCCCACCATACTTTGTATTATTTTATTAAAGGTGGAGAGAAATTAAATCATTATAACATGTTTTAAAACTCTCAATATTATGAATATAAATCCACTATTATCATAAAAAGGGTGACAGATGAAGATTGAATATGAGAAAAATTATTTATGATATTTTATCTTATCATGGATACCGAATGTACTGTCACTGAGGGGTGTAATTCATTAAAAAAATTATTTATCTAATATTTTTTTTATATGAGATTCTTTTTGAGAGAATGTTTATGTTAATGAAAAGTTACAAAATTTAATTTTAATAAATTTTTTAAATTTATTGTGAAGACTATTGATAAATCTAAAGGGAGATATTTATAACTATATGGGATATTTTTATAAAATATTGTTTATTTTTTTCAACACACCTTACTATGATTTTATTTTTTAAATAGGTTTGAAATAGTTTTTAAATTTTTCATGAATTTTTTTATTATGATGCTTTAGGGGAAGTGAAGGAAGAATCCTTAACCATGATAAGAAACATTCTTTTAATCGTATGGAGATGTACTGATCCTCATGTTCCTAACCAAATAAAGAAAATTATGATCCATGATGAAGTTCAAAACATTTATATAAGGTATAAATGTTTGAAAACATAACCATATGAAAATTGTGTTATGTCACAAGTTGAAAATCACCAGACAAATGCCCCTAGACATATGCGATCAAATTGAGATACAGTAGATAACTGAGGTCCTTTGTTGTTGCACACTTATAAAAATTTTAATATGTCCAATTGGTTATTAAGTATAATAGTAAAATAATATTTATTTTTGAGATTCAGTAAAAATAATAAGCTATGATACTAGATGAAGCAGGAATGCAATTACAAGACAATTCTAGAGAGATCAAATTTTAATTCTACCAAAATCTATGATGAAGTTCTTTTTGACATAAGAAATTATATTTTAAAATAATTTTATCATAAACTCAATGGATTGAGTTGTTGGACTTATATATAAGGGTATAAAAGACATACAGTTTTTATAGAGTTTATGTGGAATGTGTCAATTTCAAAAACACTATGAAGTTCTGTATTGTATTGTCAAGGAGTGCGCTAGTTCATTAATTTATCAGTTCAAGTGCATCAAATAAATAAATATCAGGTAGCTTTTTGGTTTTAGAATATATTAATTCACTATAATAGTGTGGATGAATTTTAAATATTCTTACAAGGATCATTAGATAAATGATCATCATATAAAAAAAATTACTTTATCTTATGTGTGATCCCATGAGGTTTCTTCAGACTAAATTATATAATAGTATGGTGTTCCAGACTTGGTAAGATAACCAGATAGCCACACAAACTCATTATTAAAATCAAATTACACAAACATATAAAAATTAAAAATTTATAAGATATATATGAAAAGAAATAGTTGATGTTTAACTGAGTTCACCCGACATTTTTAACCATTCAAATAAAATTATAGAAAAGCAGAGAACAATCATCACGTGGTGGAGTTCCTAACGAAGCCATTAGACAATATTCTAACATGTGGTTTTTTGAAAAACATTACCTAAAAATTTTAAATCCCCTTATAAATATTATGTAAAGATAATAATTCAAATTATTTTATCTAGAGTAAATAAGGATGTTTTAAGAAGTTCCTCATTGAAGAGGTCATGGATGTTGGATTATTGTTGTAGATATTAGACACTTTCATTAATCATCATGTATATTCATGATCATTATGTAATATATTATATAAAACCAATTTAGTTAAAATTAGGGGGGGTATATGATATTTAAGATTTAATTGAGAAGGGGAATTAATTTTATATCCAACCATTTCTCCTATGAGTGCACCCATAAAAAGGGGTGAAAATGCAATATGGTGATTGGACTATACATGTGTGTCAAAAAATTATTGTATTATAGGGAAGGTATCTAAAAGAGATAATAGAGGAATAGATAAAATTCAATGTATGAATAGGTTGTTTTTCTAACCAATGAATATTATGTTTTAAGGAAAATAATAATGTATCAAATAGAGGATTATCGATCAATGTTACCATAAAGATCTTACTTGATGAATTCCTTAAATATAATTTACCAGTTAGTGGATCTAAGTATTGTTCATCATACAGAGATGATATTAAAGATACTTTTTTGTGAGGATCATTTTCTTCATTTAATAAATCCTATAAAAAAGGATTAGTTTCATGAGGCACAATATATATAGTAAATTAGTCCATGTTATAATTCACACTAGATTGAGATATAATATATAGATATCAGACAAAGATTTTTTTTGGAATAATATTTAGTGAGATGTGTCGAAACGTTTCTTATCAGTTTGTGGATTGGATTCATAAGAATAAATTTCTATTCTATGGGAGTTAGTATAATAATAACTATATGGATATATAAGTATTTTTAATGGAGTTTGATAAGTGTATTTCGTTTTCTATTATTGTGAAATAATATAGACTGATGTGGGTCTCCATGGAACGAATGTAGTCACACAAAATTAGGAGAAAACCATATAAATCATGTGTTATTTTCAATAATTTCTCCCCATTTAATTATTGTTAGGTTTATTTATAATGTTAATATAGATAAAATTAAATGGTTTTAGGGGTTAATTTAAGGATAATTTAAATATTATAAGATCATCACCGATTCACCCACCTTATATATTATTCTCATGATCGTAATGAACTATAATATATAATTTTCATCACCATGAAATTAATTTCTACCTTAGGATAATCCCATTATAAATATACATCCACCTATTGGATTTTATATAAATTAATTTCTCTTTACCATTTTATATATATCATGGGATTATATTTACCATTTCATTTAAAATAGATAACCACATCACCATTTGTCTCATATTATTTCTATGTTTGATGGTTTTAAAATTTCCATCATAATTTTCTGAAAATTATTAGAATATTAATTCAAAGAAGTCTCCAAAAATTCAAAATATAAATAATATTTAAATCATTATAAAATTTATTATGTCACCATAATAATTATTTTATTAATTTTTACTGGAACATAGTGAACAAAGGTTCAACATCTAATCTAAAATACATGAAATTAAATACTTATCAATATAGTTTTTGTTTATCACATCAAGGATTTAATATTCAAACTAAAATATTCACTTTGTATATGGATTACATTTCATGAATTATATTTTCTCTCTTTACAAACCCATTCCATTAATCTATTTATAAATGAAATGAATTTTGTAAAACAGAATGTTAAATGAAAGTGATTAATGAATATTTTTAACATAATAATATGCAGTTTTTTCCCATTACAAATCAATGAGTTTTAAAACAATTCTTCTTGAATATATTTATATACATACAATGGTATACTATTAAACCTATTTCAGGTAGTAAAACTACCATATCCTTCAAATACCATGTCTTTTCCAATGATATATATCCCGTCTCAATGTCATAACATCTAGGGGAATGTAACATCCTTCCCATTGAAATTTCATTGAGTGATATGTGTTACACTATGACATGATGTGGTTTCAATAACCATGACATAGTTTCCCTAGTCTACGAATATAGTTGATTCCTCCTTATTCTTCTACCAATTTATAATAATTTCTAGATAAACTATAGAATATAAAATGTTATTGAAATAATAAAAATGATGTGGTATTCTTAGTTAGAACATTTTATTTAAAATAACATCCACATGACATTAAGCTTCCTTAATATTTCTTGAATAATAATATTAATTATTTCTACAACATTTTCCCCAAATGACCCAACCAAAAATTTTAATTTTAATTTTTTCCATTTCATTTTCTCCTTGGTTTTGATATAGACACCACATGACATAAAAATTTCACACCACTAATATATGATTATATTATTTTCATTTTCACTAATAAAGAATAATATTCATTTAATCATATAAAAAATGTGTAAATATTACTATAATAAATCAAGGAAAAATGATGTAATTTAATTGAAATACTTGAAATCTTCTACCATGGGGATGATAGTAATTATTATTTTCCATATTAGTTACTGAATATCAATTATAATAATAATTCTGTTCTATTACATTAAACTGGATGAAATATATTGGTATCAATTATTTAAAGATGATATATGTTAAGTAAAACACCATGAATTATTCAAAATTACCCCATTAATATACATGACTCATTTTCTTTATATATTCTCCACATTACTAAAATATCTATCTTTCCACCCCTTTAATATTAATTTATTCATATTTTTTTACTCATCCATATCCCCCATATAAGATCGAGTGAAATGGATTTAAATTCTATATAATTAATGATGTCCAAATAAACAACACATCTAACAACTATTTTTGAAAACACATGCCATGAATAACATATAATTCTCTTTCATTCATTCTAGAGAATATAAGGGCTTTACCATTGAGTTTTACCATATATTTTTCAAAAATCTCTCATGGGGGTCATATTTTCCAACACATTTTCTAATTGATTCAATATTTATAAATAATATAACTTCAAAAATAATTTATTTACCTTTTCATTATTATAAGAAAAATCAATATTACTATATTAATTTATATTGAATTGGGTTTTTTCTATGGTTGAAAACCAACTCTCTAATATCCTTGAACAATTGTTTCATCCAATGTAATTGATAATAACATGGTGTTTTTATAAAGTACTATACCTTTGTAATACATAATTAAATACAATATTTATTTTATAAATTCCACGATATTCATTTTATTTTCATATTGAATTATTCTATAGATTATTGTTTTCAACTATCCATTGAATATTAGAAATTTCCATTAGTGGAACTTAAAAAATTCCTACTCATTTGTTCCTTTTTAGAAAAACTATAACATACCCTACTTCTAATGATATAGTTTATTAATTTACATTTAGTAATTGAATTTCTATAGGATCACATTAATCCATTTCCACATTACATGTGGAAAACACAATATCAATTAATGTTCCTAAAAAAGTATGCTTCTAATTATTTTAAAATATTCTATGAAATTGAAAAAACTCCACCTTCATACATTATAATCTTCATCATTATCGAATTTTATTTTTATATGATACATGATTAAATTTTCCAACAATTTTTGAGTATATTTATGTTGAGATAATAATGTTCTAGTATAATTTTTAGTAACCTATATTCCATCAAATAAATTTTAGTTCATCAATCATACAAATTTAAGTTTTATTCATCATTAACTTACTGAACTCATCAAACCATAAATCCTTTTATCCACAAAATATTATTTCAAAAACATTGAAAAGTTCCATTATTCTATCTTATAAGTCTCTTGTCATATATATTTTTTGTTTAAATATATTATTTTGAATCTTATATTCTTAGATAAAATATCTATCAATGAATACCATTCCAATGAAACCTTCTTTAATATAAACAATGTATTCCTTAACATACTCACATTTCCATCATCCTCATTGAACCCCTGACTATCCAATTTCTCTGGGTTAACTTTTAATATTTGTTTCCCATTATTAATTTTTGATATGAAATACATTTATTAAAATAAAAAATAATTTATCACCTTAATTAATAATACCATCGTAATTAATTAATAACTAACAAAAATTAAAATGAATCATCAATAAAGTTTTTCAAATTTTATAGTAACCTATAAAAGCTAGTCATTATTTTTTTCATTAACATCAAAAACATTAATTCAATTATTTAAAAAACAAATTTGTGTATTATATTTTTTTATTCATTAGAATCAGATAAAGATCCAATTTTTTAATTTTCATAATTTGTTAAGGTTTTTCATGAAATAATTTGATCGAACATTCATTTTAGGCAGCATTAATTATCCTTGTATAAAAAAGATTTGAACATGTTTTTCATTTAATGAAATTAAAATTTATTATTTCAATTAATAATGAAATTTTCATAATTATTATTATTTTAATATTTTAAAATTATCTCTTTGAATTAATCATCCCTAATCTTAAAATCCTCTTCTGAGAAATTATCAAAATCAATATATTTATTCACTGAGTGTTATTAGAATTATATATTCTTATAAAATTATTTATGTTTTAAAAGAATTTAATTAATTTTAAAGATCACCATTAATGAAATATATATATTTACTTTGAAACATGTTTTCAACACTTTTTAAATCATTTATGTGACTCAATTTTGAAATAAGAAATAAAAAATATATTCATCACCCTTTCTCGTTAAATTTTTTTTACCCCTTATATATTAAATATGTAAAACTGACATCCAATATTGATATTGTTCTTGTTACATGGTTTTTTATTTTAATAAATCCCTTTGAGACTCTTCTCTTTACATGGGATCAATAATTCATAATTGGATGTGAAAATAGTGTCTAATATCACATCAATTTAATAATTTTATAAAATAACCTTAAAATAAGTGTTTTTATTTATATATTATTTATCATAAAATTAATTAATTCAACTAAAATATTCATTTTATTTGTTTTCATATATGATTATTGGTGAAATATCTATTGTTTCTCATGGTTTTCATCCACCAAATGGGTTGACAATTACAAACCATCCTTATATATCAGTTTGAGTAGTTTCTTACCACACATTTTGATGCATTTCAACATGTTAGTTTTGTGTCCAATAAAAAACAACCAAGAAATTTTATTATATTCAAAAATGAATAAAATATGATACCATTATCCTAAAAAAAAATTGATGAATTAAAAAGAACAAATCAATGTTAACTATTTCTTAATATTATTATTATTTCATTTTCTATATTAGTGTAAGTAATTTATGATTTTACATTCCAGTAATGATCTAAAATTGAACCCATGATCCCACATCATTAATAAAACATAATTTCTGGGTCTACACATAGTTAATTCCATTATAGAGTGTTTATTGATATATCCATGAAAATGATTCCATAATTTATTTTCTTATCATTTATATAGAAACAAAATTATTATAAATAATTAATATGATATATATTTCCTACTATTCTATTAAATTAAAAAAATTCTCTTCCATTTTTATTGAAATTCATATAATTAAATTATATTAGATTATGGGAGTAACAAAGTTTACTTACACTAATAATTTTGTGTCTCAATCTATCAAAATAGAGTACATCATACTTTCTTATCTCTTTTATTGTAATTTAATATTTTTAAGTTCCTTTTAGTTATAATGGAATATAAATATGCATTCACATAGAAAAATTATTTTTATTCATGATGTTTTAAATCAATTTCTTCTTTCCAAACATATCATATCAGAACAAAATTTCAATGATCTAGGAATTTTAACCATTATTTTTCTTTTGTTTTATATTAAAAACATTACTCTAAAAAAATTTATACATTCCACATTTTTGTTCCTGGTGATTATCATATAAACCACTTTGGTTAATCCATCCGAAAATATAAAGGTCATATTTATGAAGTATAAAGCTTATTTTTTAAATCTAAAATTTTTATTAATTATATTTATTGAATTCATATTGTAGAAGGATTTATCATATCCATTGAATTATTTTATAGTCTAATTTAAAAACACATATAGAATTTTTCCAAAACCTTGAAAAAAATAATTAGAATCATTAAATTTATAGAAAAATATTGAAGGAATAGTGTTAAAACTCCATTGATTTAAATATTTTGATATAACATCATTTTTCTAATTTCCAATTGTATGAACTATGATTGAATGGCTAAATTTTCCACAACAATGATAACTAATTTATGGTTCGATAGGCTATGTATGAATTGGTGACACTACCACCTTTTTTGATTTTGTAATATAATATTTCACAATTAATGGAAAAACATGATTATTTCATTTTGTAACATTTATTTATATCATAACAGAAATAATGTTTTCCATTAAAATATTTTTACAATCAATTAAAGAGGTCCAACATTTTTCTTCTTGAATCTATAGTTCATTATTATACATTATCAATGAATATAATTTAAAATTTTAAAAAAATTTATGAAGTCATATCAGGGGTAAAAAATCATATCGGATAATATAAATTTATTCCTTCATCAATGAGTTTATCATTATGATCAAAAATCTAATTTCACTTTTCCTAAAACATTTTCGACAAAACATTAGTGGCAGATGGGTATTTTTATTCATGAATTTTATCTCAATAAAATTGTGATGTTTTTATTGATTTTACTATTTATTGTAATTTGAATTATTATTTTAATATATTTACCCCCATTATATTGTATTTCATATAAATGTTTCATTTTTCAACATTCTTTTAGATTTATTTTCATGAACTATTTGGAAAGAAATTTCATTCAATGATACACCATGATCACTAATATATGTGATTACTCCTTCCAAAATCTCATGGTCATATTTATTTAACTAATATTATTTTGGATGAAAAATATTGGATATAAATTCTTTCATTTCATAGTATTCATCATTATTTATTTTAAAATCATTGAAAAAATATTTATATTGATAAATAAATGTTCTAATTTGATATTTACCATTTTGATAATTTCTTCCTTCTCTTATGTTTATAAAGTCCCTTCATGGAGGTTACTCATTTTTTACAGAACCCATTTTTGTATTTTATAAAAAAAATTATGTTTTTTGTTTTTTCAAAGTAAAAAATAATGAGAAATGGTTTCCCCAATAAATGTTGAAAGGGACCGCATAAAAATCCTAGAAAAACCCTAAAACCGTATTTTGTTCAACTATTAATTTGGTTATCCATGAATTTGGGAAAAAATAATATTAATAAATATTATGGATGTATTTATTTATATAAAAACAATCTATAAATTAAATCCCATTTGTTAATGAAATAATTTCCTAAATATAGGTAGGTGAATAGGGGTAAATAGTAGTTGATGGAGAAATAATCTTCAACTAAAGACATCTCACAATATCGATTGTTCTTGGACTATATTAATATAAAATATAATGAAAATAATAATAAAAGAATATTAAACTATGGTTTACTTGGACCAGATATGGTAATAAATCCTATAATATACAAATATTTTAAAGCATGATTATGTCTAGTAGTGTAAAAGACTCTGAAACACTGATCATAAAAGAACCAATTTTTTTTTACCATTACAACCTAGCTATTAAATTGGATGGTATAAATTTTAGTAACAAAACATTAAAAATATATATAGGTTGTACATAACAAACATATCACTATTAACTATTTATAAATAATCCCTCAATTTTCACTAAAGTAAGTTTATGCTTCAAAATTATGTTTTCTTCAAAAATGATTCTTTTTTTTTTGAAAAATGTTAATATTATTTTTCAAAACATATAAATATTTTGTTATAAAAAAATTTATTTTTTAAAACAATAACATCATAATTAGCTTATGGTGAAATATTTTGATTTTTCTGAAATGATTTATTTTTTACCAAACATAAAAAAATACAATTTTTTTTCTAAAACTAATTTTTTTTTCATTTAAATTTTCTTATATTTTTTAAATATGATATTAAATTAATATATTTATTTTTTTAATTATAAATAATCTATTTAATGGCATAGAAATCATCATTATACATTTTTTATAATAAATACATTTTTTTCTTAAAAATACATTTAAAAAATATCTTTTTTTATTGTGTTTTATAATTTTTGTATTAAATTATATTCATTATCTTATAAAAATTGAATCATTAAATATTTATTACATATTGGGAAAAAAGTGGTCCAAATAATTTTATTGGGTCCTTTTATTTTGGGAAATTATGAGTAGTGATATTGGTAAAATGTTTTCTACTTGATAAGGGTAAATCAGGTAATTAAGGATAAAAAATATGATAAGGATTAAAAATATATTTACCTTTTTTTATAATATATTCAATGATTTGTGATATTACATGAACATTAAATATTATATTGTATGGAAATTTTGTGCCATTTGTCTTTGAAAATGACTTATATATTATTTCATGTAATCAAAACTATAAAAAGTCACTCTCTTGTATTTTAATTTCTCCTAATTTCTCCAATGAAGAGAATAATAATTTTTGAATAAATATTAGATATTATAATTAACATAATAAATTATTTTAAAGATCCTAATTTATTTATAATTTATATTTATTATAATATATACTTAAATTTTTACCTAATAATAACACAGTGCTTGTGGAAGTAGTAGAAAATTAAATTGAATTATTTTAAAAAATTCAAAAGTATTATTTTAAAGATTAATTAATATAGAAAATTAATTTTATGTTTACTATTAATGTATAAATTATTTTTAAATATTTTAGAAACTATTTTGACACCTTTATTGATGTTTTTAAAGTCATATTTTCTAAATGGTCCTTAAATTCAAATTAATGATATTTTAAAATAAAATAAAAATTACCTAAATGATATAAAATAAATTAATATAATATATTATTTAAAATTAATTTGATATGGTAAAAACTATAAAAATCATTCTATTAAATTTTCAGTTTACTCTTTAATGTAGTGCTTATGACTGTTATTATGTAACAATTTTTGATACCTTTATAATTATCAAAGAGAAATAATTGGGGTAAAATAATGAAATATTGGTGAAAACATAAGATAAATATGTCAAAATATTATATAATTATAAGATTTAGAATCATCCGTATATTTTATTTTTATTATATCTATTTCAAGCCACTTCAAAATGATTGTTAATTTATATTAACTTTATACATTGAGTAACTCCAAGACTTCCCAATACCTAAATTATGAATGGGTGACTCCTCATATCAATTAATCACTACATTTGAGAACACTATTTTGAAAAATACCTGTCAAAATAACTTTTTTTTATCCTGATTAACTTCTATAGGTCTTATTTTGTTAAACATACAAACCATGGAAGGATTAAGGTGTAAAATAAAAGAGGTTGTCCAAAAAAATCTATAATTTTAGCTTAGTATTTAGTTTTGTTTCTCATTAAACCTCCTTTAATACTATTAATAATATTTTATTATTATATTTTAATAACCCTATTAGATATCATTCTCCCACCATATGGGATTTGAAATCCTAGTTCACGTGTATGGTGAATTATCATTTCATGATCTGATGTAATTCATTTACAATCACCGACTATCACAACTATTTATATTGAATTATCTAATGTATATATATGATATTCATTAAATTATTATAATTTTTGAATAATAATATACATCATAAAATTTCATAGCATTTGGTCTGTTGTAAAATGATGATATTGTTTTTACATACGAATTGATTACACCTCCACAAGGCGATGTGAGTCATTTATCATATAATCCATACAAGGATTGTTATAAAAATGATTCAAATGTTTTAAAATGATGATTATTTCATTAATATTATAAATGAGATGATGTAATTGTTACACCCTTGATAATAGTCAACTAGATGAATTCATTTTGAATATTTCAGAAGAGTATCATCAAATATTTTGACATGAACTTAAATGTTTATTTAACTTAATATTAATAAAGGTAAAGGAATAATAAAAATGAAAATGTTTATTATGAAAGTAAATAATTAAATATAAAATTATTTTTTAGGAAGATAAAATTCATATGTGATGAGTCAGACTCGAGGTAAGGGAAACTTTAATTTAAATTGACATTTTAAATAATTTATATATATATTTTTTAAATAATTTTCACCCATGCCCATATTATTAAATTTTTATATAGATGAATATATATTAAAATAAAGGAAATTTATGTCTCTTTAATTTCATACAAATGTTTAAAAAAATAATATCACTATTTTTTTATATAGAAATTTTTTTCTTTCTTCAATATTGGAAAAATGAATGTTATATATTAATGTATACTTTGTAAAATAATTTTCTGGATTATTGAAATATATTTTTATTTATTTATTCAATTATATACTTCAACTATTTCATTAATTAAAACCTATTATTCCCTTTTTTAGGTATTTTATTTCTGAGAATGTGTTTGGAAATGGAATTTTTATTTCAATATATAAAACTATTATTCATTTTTTTCAAATGTGTTTTAAGTGTTTTATGATGAAGTGGATCCTAAATAAACTTTTTATGGTAGTTCACATTATATATGATAATGGTTGAGCCTGATAAAGCTTATAAGAACATGTTATTCTAATATAATTTATATGAATAAGTTATCCTGAAATATCAGATATGAATGGGTGATCGCAATGTAGACTATACCATGAGTGAGCCTGATATAGATTTCAAATTCAAAGGGTAAAGTTGCCCATCATCAAATCAATGAATAAGGGATTTAACAAGTGTGGTTTCTCCAAATATAAACAATTAGGCTCAAGTTATTTCAAATAATACTGAACATGAGTGATGAATATGAATTTTATATTTTATGAAACAATTTCTATATACATTATTTGAGTTTTAGAGGGATTCGTTGAGAAAAAGTGTGTTCCCCATTTTGATATTATTGAGATTATAATATAGAATAATAACATGTAATAGGAAAATATTTTAGTTGTTTTAATTATTTTCACTTCGATGACATATTTATTAATTTTATGTCCCTCATTGTTCTTCTTTTCTCATAATGATCCAAAATTTACAAATTATTTTTAACTTTGATTAAGGATTCCAAGAAAGGATAAAAAATATAGACTTCTAGATCTATAATTTACCTTTAATTAAGAAATATGTTCTTTTTCATATAACCTATTTTATTGTAAAACATGATATTTTGTAGAAGTTTCAACATTGGAAGAGTTCAGAATATCTCATTGAATCTATAAAACTAAAAAGTAATTAGTTATATTACTTATCCAATATTTGTTTTTGATTTTATATGTTTTTATGGATAAAATTAGTTCATGTTTTTTAAATCATATACATAAATATAATTATTATTTTTCTCATACTAGATCTAGGAGTGGGGGTTTCAAGTCGTTGTAGTTTCTATGAAAGGAGGGATTAGATAAATTTATGGCATACTATGTTTTTTATTATTTTAACTTATTATTTATGGATACTATAATGTAATTTTTCGTATATGTTTGATCATACATTCAAATGAATAGCCACCCCATTTTGAGGCTTTATATAATGAGAGTTTAAGATGATTACATGTATTCTTTGAGTCACATATGGTAATATAACCATAGGGTTTTGTATGCGCTTTTATGAAAAGGATATTTGATGAATAATGTTTTTATATTCTAGGGACAGAATTTTAGAGGTTTTGATAACCATAAGGGTTATGATAATCTATGTTTCTGAGGTTATTATGGTTAATCTGAAAAAAGTTTTATTACATGTTGGGAATATATGATTAATCATTTATATAACAATGGAATTGTAATGTTATTTCATGACAATGAGATTAATGTTATTTTTTATGAAGATCACTATTATTGTAAATTTACATGATTAATGTAAATAGAAATAAAATTTGATTTTATAACATTTTTATTTAAAGAATTATGGTTTACTTATATTTTTCAAGTATATAAGAATTTTTTTTCATTATAGTGATTTAGGTTATTTATGAAAACAATGTATTATATTTTTGGGATTATATGGTTATAGAAAATAAATATTTTATTATATTACATTATGAGTGATTATTATTGTCTAGAGATAAATTATAAATTCATATTAGAAGATCATGAAATCAAATACTTATGATTTTTTTGTCTTGAGATTAGTTAGGAATATTTTGGAGATTGTTAAGGATTCTTATTTATTTAATGATTTATGTCAATGAGTGGGTGGAATAATTGAGTCTTTCAAGATTAAGGTATCATTTCCTAAAAAATGATTTATTAATATTTGATATTATATTATATTCTTTTAACAATTCTTATTTTGGTCAATTTATAACGATTAGAGGACTACCTAGTTTTCAATGTTTAGATATCGTAATCCCTTTTAAGTTGATTTTCACGCTTTGAGTTTGAGAATATCTTCTAGAATATTAATTTTTGTAAGTGAATGATGAGATAACGGTATAATAATTTTGAAACATGTAACCAAATGATGAAATTGCATTTATGGATTTGAATAAAAAATGTAGGTTTATTTCTTTATGTACATAGTCATCAAGGAAATAGAACTCCTCAAATATAAGAAAAGTATCTTGAATTTTTTTGACCTATTACCTATATTTTTAGATAAATTGATGGTCATTTTAATGACTCATTGATTTATAGTTTTTTTGTGATTTATGTTTTCATGACCATTCAATTTTATATGATCAATGTTCTCTATAACACATAAAAATTATTTATAAATTAATTTTTTTCCTACGTGCCCATATTTTTATACCCATTAGAGTTCCATTATTTTGAATCCAATATATTTTTCATTATATAAGGCAATCTTATTTCACTTTCCCTATTTTCACATAGAATTTTTATTAAACCTTATTATGATAAGGATTTTCAAAATCATTCTTTTCAAATTTTAACAAGTTTATTGATGATATCAAGTTCTAATTATTGGGATTAAACTTATTAAAGGGGGAAAGAAATATATTTAGGATCGAAATAATGATGTAGATTCTCAATATACAAGAGGGGGGGGGGTGAATTGTATACTTTAAAAATTCCTTTGGAACCTTTAAAGTTAGTTAAGAATAACTATGTTTAACAAAGTTAACCTACGAAAATTCACAACACCTCTAACACCAATTGAAAACATGGAATACGGAATGAAGTTATAAACTTCAAGTCCTTTGTACTTGCTTAAAACTAGAAAGAGATTTCGAAAGTAGGTTATGGAAATATGGTTCAAGAAATTGAAACTTAACTAAAGATTATAATATGAGATTCTACCTTAAAGCGTATAGAATCTAAATGAATCAGAGTACAAGTAGGGAAGTATAAGAATGTTATACTTTCCTTACAATACAAAATGTAGCCAAAATAAACAAGTAGTAAAACTACAACTAATAAGATATAAGTCTTTTAACCCAAAGAGAAGGGTATCCAACAACCTTGGATAAAGGTCTCTTGATTTATACTTTCAAGAAAGTCTGTCTTACCCACACCAGGGTAAGCCCTCAATATGAAGATCAGAGTCTCTGTCTTGCTATCCCCACAAGCCCTCAACCTCAAGGTAGTTGGCAACCTCTGTCTTCCTCAGCTAGGAAACCCTTGAACATCAAGTTAGTCGGCACCTCTGTCTTCTTATCCTCGGAAGTCCTCGAATGTAATCACCAACATTCGGAGTCGCATGAAGCTTTGAGAGTTTATAAGAGCCTCTCTCTCTAGAAATCACTTCAACAGCATGTAAGAACAATGTCGAAGAAGTTATCTATTAGCTCTTTCAAATTAGCTCCTATTTATAGGCAAGGTCAGCCTCCTTTCCAATGGTCATATTTTCCTTAAAAGTTAGAGGGACCTGTACACCTGTAACTTAACCAATGGTTAGTTTATAACACAATAGACGACATCGTTTTATAAAAAAACAAGTGAAACAGAAAGTATGACATCGTTTAAAGTCTAACTCAAAAGTTCGGAGTGAAGGTTCGGAGTGTAAAAAAAATGTCAAAGAGTAGACAAATTATAAAAGTGTAAGTAAAATGAAAGTTCGGAGTTTAACCAAAAATAATTTTTTGGAGTCTAAATAAATTTGGAGTGTATAAAAAAAATATGATCAGATTCTGTTTAATAGGTGAATTAGGAATGAGAATTCGGAATGAGAATTCTTAATGAGAATTCATTATCAGAATTCGTAATGAGAATTCGTCATCAGAATTCGTAATGAGAATTCGTCATCAGAATTCGTAATGAGGAATAGATGTCAAACTGAATGAGAATTTGTATCCAGAATTTGGAGTAAATATTTATCAGAGTTCATATCCCAAATTCAGAATAAAACTTCATTATAATTCTCATCTGGAATTCGGAGTGAAACTTCATTACAATTCTCATCCAGAATTCGGAACCTAAAACAGAATGCTTCATATCAAAGTTCAAACAATTCTGAAAATATAGAAATGAATCCGAATCTTACACTTAAGAAATATATGGATGAAAATATGATAAGTATAATTTTTCGTACAAAAGTGATCTTCCTTATAAAAGCAATTTTCCTTATAAAATCAATTTTCCTTATAAAAGTGATTTTCCTTATAAAAGCGATTTTCCTTATAAAAGTGATTTTCCTTAAAGATAAGGTGTTTGTGATTTTCAAAACAATAAGGAATGAAAAATTCATATGGAAAACCTTATTGACTCAACAATCTCCCCCTTTTTGGAAAGCACAAACATACTTACAAAAAAGAAAGTCTAAGAAGAAAGAAAACATTAAGGCTTATCTCCCTTTGCTTATGGATGTTGATGAATACGACTAACTCCCCCTTAGGCTTTGAAACTCTAAGGATCGTATTCTAGATTTCTGGAATGATATTTCATTAAGAATAAGAAATTCATCTTTAATGAAAAACTACCCCTTAGATAAACTCTATTAGAGTTTGTTTTCTTTCTCACCCTTTGTTATGATTCTTTTCCCCCCTTTATTAGGGTTCTTTTCCATCTCCCCCTTTGTGATTTTAAAAAAGAATTCGAGGGAATGGAAAATATAACAAAGTACCTGAAAAATTAGTATCAACAACAAAAGAAACTAGCAAGAACACTTTTCATTATGTTCGAAAACTCAACAACAAAGAAGTTTAGATACAAAAAAGATCGGATCTGTCTATTTTGGATCTTTTTCTTTCCCCATGAGACCCTTAGGAATAGTCTTTATCTTCTTCAAGTATTTATGGCCTTCCTCGGCTTGCTTCTCTAACACAAAAATTCTTGCATTTTGAGCTTAAATCTTTTCTTCCTGGGCTTGAAGATTTTCTCCCTAAGCCTGAAGATTTTCTTCCTGATCCATCAAGATTTGTTCTTGCTTTAACAACTTCTCTTCAAAATAAATCCGATGATCCCTTTCATACTTCCAGTTTTGAGAAATAGAATTCAGCTTCCCATTCAGATCTCTGACTTCTTGAATCCAGAAATTCTTTTCATCTGTCAACTTTTTTTCAAAGGATGATGTAAGTTCATTTATCTTCCTGTCTTCTGTCTCAAAGGCATCCTTCACATTATCTTGGAATTCATCAAAGAGCCTCGTCTCTTCTACAGTCTTCCTCGACCACCTAGTCATCCTCTTGTATGATCTTCTGTGGGCTTTATAGCTGACAAAGAATGTTTTGAACTGACCCTCAATCTCAACACATTTGTCCATAACCATGGATACTGAGTCTATTTTCTGATTCAAAGAGTGTTGAAGCATCTGTCATCTTGAATCAATACTTGAGAAAGTCGGAATAATACCCACGAACTTCTTTAAAGACTGAACAACAAAGTCTTTCCCCAACAAAGATGACTCCGAATCCGAGACTTTTCTTGGATATTTTTCTTCTTCAATATGCTCAAGCTTTCTCTTTAAAGAACTACCAACTTCACTTCTCTTTACGACCACTGATCTCGGGGTATCAACAACAAGTTGTTTTCCCTTGTCCTTTTTCGGAATGGTGTCTTGTTCCAGAGTTCTATTTTCACTGTCAGACACTTGAACAACATTGTCTTCATCATCAACAAATTTTTGAGCACTATCCTCTACATTCTCCATTTGAGCAATATCATGTAGAAGTTGTTCTTCCTCTGCATGATAAGCTACTTCTTCTTCTCCTTTATCCTCATCCTTCCCTGGAGTGACTAATATAGAAGACTCAGCTTCTGAGGTTCGGAGTGACAAATGTTCCGAAGGTGTCCCCTTATAATCATCTACTTGCTTCAAAATATCTCTGGTCTCACCACTACCTTCAGAAACTGCTTCTACTTCTTCTACTTGCTCAATCTGCTCAACTTCCTCAACATGCTTAGCTACTGCCTCTTCCGGAGCGACAAAGTTTCTTCCTGGAGTCTCAGGTAGAGATTCCAAAGAAAAAGATCTCGGAACATGAATGTTTCCGGAGGACATCTCAGTAAACATTAACAAAGTCTGAACCACCTCAGCTTCATACATCTTCTTCTTGAGCTTCTTTTCTTTCTCTTGTTTTTCTAGCTCATCTGCTATTATTTCCTTCAAGGCCTTAGCCTCTGTAGGATCCAAGCCAAACAGAGGCTCCCATTGCACTCTCTTCCCTTTGATTTCCTTCCACTTAGCAACTACCTCATCAGGGTAAGATTTCTTCTTCTTTGGTTTAAGAGGTGCGGAATGAACTTCCTTAGATTTGGGATTCTCTGCTTCAACTTAAACTTCTTTCAAATTTCTCTTCCTCACTGGCTTAGAGGATTCAGATTCTGCAACTTTCAGAACCGTTTCTTCTTGAGTAGGTAAATCAACAAACAGACTAGTCTTCTTGTCGAAGGCTACATCGATCCTTTTGAGAGTACCATCACTCACCAACAATCTCTCCCTTAGCATTGTCTCTGAAAGTTACCTTTCCTCCTTTCGTTTTGATAATCTTTTCAAAATAGCTTTTGTTACCAGTCATGTGCCGGGAACATCCACTATCCATGTACCATGTGTTGCTGCTGGTTCTCTATTTATTTTCTTGAAATCAAGAAAATAATTAGACTTTCGGAATCCAAACCTGTTTGGATCTGAGATTTCCAGATAACAAAATTTTAGGTACCCACATCTTCTTAGAAAAATAGGCTTTATGAAATCCTAGAGATTGGGTTTTGTTTAAGGAAGAATTCTTTTCCCAGTGACCACCACATTGACACATGGTACAAAATGGGGCACTTTGAGGAACAAAATAATTGTTACTAAAAATTGGTTTTTCATGGGTATAACCAAATCCGGATTTATTTCTTAAAGGTCGTATTTGAGAATACATTTTATCAAAATTTTACTTACCATGGGTAAAGTTTGATAAACACTTATTTAAGGAAAAGATTTCAGACTTGAGTTTAATAACCATGTTTTTATCCTCAAAATCATTTGTTTTAGAACTAGAGCTAGGATCGAAAAAATTTTTCTTAGAAATTAATTTTTCTAACTCTTTAGAAAGTTTGTTCTTCTCAGAAATTACTTCCTCAATATTTTTCGAAATACTATCAAAATCAACATTGTTCTTATCAAGATATTTAGAAAGATCTGATATCTCTTTCGTAAGAATAGAATTTCTAGAGTTTTTCTTATCAAGTTTATTATTGAGTTTAGAGTTCTCAATCTCAAGAAGATCAGCAAACCTAGAGACTTCTTCATAGGTAGGTAAAGTATTTTCTTCATCAAAAGAGGATTATTCATCTGAGGAGTTATAATAATTACTATCATTAGAATTTAAAGAAACATTGGTCAATGATTCAGCATTTCTTACCTTATCCATAAATCATTGATTGTTAATAGGTAGTCTGGCTATAAGACCAAGATTCTTCTGTCCTGAAGATTCATACTCAGATGATTTATCTGAAGAGCCACCACCACTGGCACTCCAGGTATCACTAGCTTTCAGAACATTCTTAGATTTGGCTTTATAATACTTCTTTCTGTTCCTATCTGAATGCCTTTCTTTCCGTTCATTCTTTTTGAGCAAAGGGAAATCTGGTCTAATATGTCCAGCTCTCTTGCATTCATAACATGTGACTTCTCCATGATTCCTATCATTCCTGTCCTTTTTCTTATAAATGGATTGGAAATTTCTCTAACCAGCTATCTTGTTCATCCTTCGAGCAATATTTTCTAATTAATTTTTAGATACTTCACTCTCACTAAATTCGGATTGAACAAACATCTTCTTAGACTTGGATCTTGTTACTCTCTCAGGAGTCTTAGCTTTCATATGATTTGATGTTGTTGTAAAAGCAACAGTACCATTCCCATTCTTCTTTTTGATGTTTTCAGCATCTCTCTTTATTCTAGTTTCATGTTGGAGAAGAGTTCCAAATAACTCAATAAGAGAAATTTGAGTGACCTTTCATGTTCTCATCTATAGCAGTTCTTTTGGATTCCCACTCATTGGGCATAATATCAATTATCTTATCCACAAGTGCTTCATCATCTAAACCTTTTTCTCCAATAGATTGTAAGCTATTGACTATAGTGATGAACCTTTGTTGAACTTTAAAAATTGGTTCACCATAAGGAAAATTGAATCCATGATATTCAGCTCTAAGCATAGCTCTCCTAGTCTCAATCACTTTAGCTATTCCAAAGTGTGTAACCTCTAACTTCTTCCAGATACAATTAGGTGCTTCACAAGAAGAAATTTTGCTATATATATTTCTTGTCATTGAACAAAGTAAGGTATTGTTTACCTTATAATTGAGTTGATACTCTTGATTTTCCTGGTTAGTAAAAGTTCTAACTTCCTTATCCGGAATTTTATAATCTCCAGTAAGCATAACAATGTTGTCCACTCCAGTATTGATAACAAAAGTTTTCATTCGATCTCTCCAGTATTCATAATCATTACCATCAAAGATTGGTGGTCATGTAGGATTTAGATTATCAATGGAACCAACATTGACTCCTGCCATACTTAAAATTACCTTCGGCACACAAACTTGTTAGCAGAAAAAGTTCGTAATCACAAAGTTCAGAATGACAAAATTCGGAATGACAAAGTTCGGAATGAGAAAGTTCAGAATGATAAAGTGAGCAAGAAAAACTTATACGTGAGTACAAGTACTTCATAGACCTTCTCTGATACCAAATGTATGATTGTTATAGAGTATGAGGTTTCCAACTTCTGATACCAATTGTAGGATCGAAATAATGATTTAGATGCTCAATATACAAGAGGGGGGGGGTGAATTGTATACTTTGAAAATTCCTTTGGAACCATTAAAGTTAGTTACGAATAACTAAGTTTAACAAATTTAACCTAAGAAAATTCACAACACCTCTAACACCAATTGAAAACTTGGAATAAGGAATGAAGTTATAAACTTCAAGTCTTTTGTACTTGCTTAAAACTAGAAAGAGATTCCGAAAGTAGGTTCCAGAAATATAGTTCAAGAAATTGAAACTTAACTAAAGATTACAATATGATATTCTACCTTAAAGCGTATAGAATCTAAATGAATCAGAGTACCAGTAGGGAAGTATAAGAAGGTTATACTTTCCTTATAATACAAAATGCAGTGAAAATAAACAAGTAGTAAAACTACAAGCAACAAGATATAAGTCTTTTAACCGAAAGAGAAGGGTATCCAACAACCTTGGATAAAGGTCTCTTGATTTATAATTTCAAGAAAGTATGTCTTACCCACACTCGGGTAAGACCTCGATACGAATATTGGAGTCACTGTCTTGTTATCTCCACAAGCCCTCAACTTCAAGGTAGTTGGCATCCTCTGTCTTCCTCAGCAAGGAAGCCCTCGAACTTCAAGGTAGTCGGCACCTCTATCCTCTTATCCCCGGAAGTCCTCGAATGTAATCACCAACATTCGGAGTCGCACGAAGCTTTGAGAGTTAATAAGAGCCTCTCTCTCTAGAAATCAGTTCAACAGCATGTAAGAACAATGTCGAAGAAGTTATCTATTAGCTCTTTTAAATGAGCTCCTATTTATAGGCAAGGTCGGCCTCCTTTCCAACGGTCATGTTTTCCTTAAAAGTCGGAGGGACCTGTACACGTGTAACTTAACCAACGATTAGTTTATAACAGAATAGATGACATCATTTTATAACAAAAAAAGTGAAACAGAAAGTACGACATCGTTTAAAGTCTTAATCAAAAGTTCAGAGTGAAGGTTCGGAGTGTAAACAAAATGTCAAAGAGTATACAAATTAGAAAAGTGTAAGTAAAATGAAAGTTTGGAGTTTAACCAAAAATAATTTCTCGGAGTCTAAATAAATTCGGAGTGTATAAAACAAAGATTATCAGATTTTGTTTAATAGGTGAATTCGGAATGAGAATTCGGAATGAGAATTCATAATGAGAATTCGTCATCAGAATTTGTAATGAGAATTCGTCATCAGAATTCGTAATGAGAATTCGTCATCAGAATTCGTAATGAGAAATCGATGTCGAACTTCATGAGAATTTGTATCGAGAATTCGGAGTTTAACTTTATCAGAGTTCGTATCCATAATTTGGAATAAAACTTCATTACAGTTCTCATCTGGAATTCGGAGTGAAACTTCATTACAATTCTCATCCAGAATTCGGAACCTAAAACAGAATGCTTCATATCAAAGTTCAAACAATTCCGAGAATATAGAAATGAATCTGAATCTTATAATTAAGAAATATATGGATGAAAATATGATATGGACAATTTTTCTTACAAAAGCAATCTTCCTTATAAAAGCAATTTTCTTTATAAAAACAATTTTCCATATAAAAGTGATTTTCCTTATAAAAGTGATTTTCCTTATAAAATCGATTTTCCTTAAAGATAAGGTGTTTGTGATTTTCAAAACAAGAAGGAATGAAAAAGTCATAAGGAAAACCTTATTGACTCAACAATATATTTATATATTAAAATCTAATTATGTTTAATAGTGATCAAGACATGATAATTTTCGTTTAAATAAACCACAAAATAGTAAAAGGTTATAATAACAAAGTCATTAAAATAGAATTTCCAAACAAGATTATCGAAATTATGTTATTATATATTGGTCATATATAAAAAAATCATAATTAATTCTAAAAAATAGGAACTCAGTTTTTTGGAAGTCATTTTATTCTTTAAAAATACATTATAATCCAAATTAATATTAATTGATTTTTGTAGGAAAGTATTATAATAAATTTATAAGTATTTTATAAAGTTTAATTGTTAAAAGTGAATTTATTTTTGAATTTATAATATCAAAATTAATTTATTATAAAATTTAGAATTTTTATCAAATGTTTGATTTTTAATTGAATAGTGAAACAAATTATTCTATACAAAACTATAATTTATTTTCTTTTAAATAACCAATTATTCAATGAATATTATCATAAATTAACACAAGTATCCATTAATTATATATAATATTATTAATTAAATTTGAAATATCACTATTTAGGATTTTTGTATATGCTCATTTTTTGGCTTAAAAATACATTTATAAAAAATCTTTTTCGATTTCAATTTTCATTATCTGATTAAATGTATTTATTAATCATATTTAAAAATAATAATAAAAATATAATTCAATATTTTTATTTTGGAGGATAATTTTTTAAAATAAATTCATCTTATTTATTCTCATTATTAATAGTAACCCTAGTAAATACTTATCACTTCGATAAGGGTAAATCTGGTATGTAAGGTTAAAAATAATATGGAAAGGAGTAAAAACTATAAAAATATGCACTAAATATTTTTTGGTTATTTATCAACCATCCCCATCATATAATCTTTGTAATTGATGTTATTTATCATTATACATTTAATGTAACTTATATATCGTTTTATGTAAAGAAAATCACAAAATTTGACTCTCATGGATACAAATTTATTTTACTTGTTCAGATAGGAAAAAAATATTTTTTATTTAATAGTAATTTTAAATATTTAAATTATTTTTATAATGGGAATTTATTTATAATTTTAGTGATTACATAATTTCTTTACAATCTTCGAAAGTACTGTTGTAGTTCTTATTCAAGAAGATGAAATTTAGTGTACATTATTTGAAAAACATAATAAATAATATTTTTTCATCATTATGGTGTAACATGAATTTAATTGTTAATAATAGTATATAATTTATGTTAAAAGTGTTTATATTATAATCACATGCCTTTCTTACTTTTTTTAAAATTCAAAATATTTGGAAGGTTCTTAAGGTGACATTAATGATATTTTATAATAAACAATATTTTATTAAATGTTTTAAAATTCATAAAAAACTTATCTTCCACCAATTTAAGTGTAAATTTTTATGATATAATACATGAAACTTTTATGGGTCACATTTCATTTTATAGAAACATTGTTGACTCATATAAATAATAAAATTGTTGATATTACTATATTCATCAAAAGGGTTAACGAGGGTTTAAAACAACGATATAAGGGTGAAAACATGCCATAATTATTTATAAAATCTACTTATTGATATAATAAATAACAATAATTTTATATTATAATTATATAATTTTTATCAGAATTAACTTGATTAATGTTTTATATTAATTTTATACTTTATGAAATTCTATGGGTTCCCCACCCATCACTTATAAAATGGATCCTCATATCCTGTCTTCCTCACACCATTCGAGAAAAATAATCCATCCATTACCTAGAAAAATAACTTCATAAAAACCCTAAACACATTCCAGAGGGATTATTTTTTTGTATATACTAACCAATATGGATTATTTCTTAAATCGAAGTTTGTTTTCCAAATAAAATTAATTTCTTTTAAAAGAATTATTTATTATTTATTCTTATTCTTCATCCTTAAAAATAATTATAACTCAATTAATATATTAAATTAAGTACCTAACATACTATGAGATGTTTCTATGTTAATTTATTAACCATTATACAACTACTTCTCCCATAAAATGGGAAATGAAACATTTTTTTTTGTTTTTACGATGGACTACCACCTCACGAACTGATGTAAATAATTTCCATTAATCACCTATCATGACTAGTTAGAAATATGAAATTATATGTGTATATATATATATATGATATTAATAAAAATTATTATAATTTATCAAAATAATACATCTTTTTATTTCTTTATATTCCATCTGTTGTAAAATTATAATGTTATTCATGTCTCCGTTTCAATTACAACCTCCACGAAGCGATTTAATTTGTTTCTCTTATATGAAATTATTTTATGGTTATAAATTTTATTAATGTATAAAAATAATAATAATTTCATGTTAATTATTCATGATATGATTTATTAATTACCACTTTTACCATATCCAATATATAAATCATTTTGAACATATGAATTGAATATCATCAAAATGTATAACCAGAATTAAAATGATTAAATGGATGATAAATAATAAAATAAAGAGTAATAATAAACATGAAAAAGGTTGTTATGAATGTAAATTATTAATTTTTTTTACTATTTGTGATGATTAAGAATATATGTGAAGATTATAACATGAGGTAAGGGACACATCAACACAATTCCCCATTTTACATATTTTTATGATTTAATTTAGAAATATTTTTATTCCACATACATATTTCTAAATTTATTTTATGGATATATTCATATTGTCATAAATTAATTTTAAAGTAAATATTATGTTTATATTATTTCCCTTAAAAATATTTCTAAAGGAATTTTTATGTATTTTATATGGAATGATTTTACATTCTTTACGAAAGGAAAAAAGGGAATATTTTATTTCAATGTATACCATACTAATAGAATTTCAAACCACTATAACTATTATTTATGGTCGTTCTTCCATTATAATCATACATATTTTATGGAATGAAATACTCTCCTTCCATTTTTTTGTAGAATTTTAATTTTAAAAATGAGATATTAAAATAATTTTTTTTTTCGTATCAAAAAAGTGTTTTCATATAAATTCAAAAGACTTTGTAAGTGTTTTTTATTGATAAGGTGTATTACTAATCTTTTGTCTTAATATTATATATTATAGTTATATATTATGAATTTTGATTCAAATACACCTTATATGAATGAGTGATCCTAATATAGCTTATAAGAATGTGTGATCCCAATATAACATATAGGAAAAGATAACCCAAATAAAAATTATAAAAAAATGATTCAGATATATCTCTCCAATTAATTGGGGAATATTCCTTATTATAAAATAAAATTAGGAGGGTGTTATCTAGTATGGTTTCTCATATAGACTGAACTGGTCAATATTTATTCTGACACGAGTTTACACTAGTTAAGAAGATGATGTTATAAGTTTCCTAAAAGGATTTTTATCGATTTTTTATTTTCTATAAATATTATTTTTCAATAATTTGGTTCTCCATTCAGATATGACTTATTTAATATGATCAAATAATTAATTTGAAATAGAAAACAATTTATGTGATTTGTCGCTAGAATAACTCATTTATTACTTTATTTCCATTAACATGATTTTTTTATTATCATCACACATATCGATATTGTGTTTCATAGGGATTAATGATTTGTAATTTTTTTAATAAATTTAAATTCCAAAAATATATATTTTACCTTGATTAAATAAAGATTGTCATTATTAAGATCATCATTTTTTTAGAAAAATTGATACTATGTGGAAGTTTATTCCTTGAAATAATTTATCCCAAATCTCTTAAAATGTAAACCGAAAATGCCCCTTGGTATGTGAGTTATCCATGATTTTAGATTGATGTTAAATATTTCATATGGATAAAATTGGATAACTTTATTTTTAACTAATCCAGATATATAATGATTATTTTTTCATTACTGGATCAGGGTGTACTAGTTCATGGTATCTCTACATCCAAAGAGGATAAATCCCACCTATATAGATGGGAGATTCTGATTTATAAAATTAAAATAATAATACATCATTAAAAGGAACTTTGAATAATAAAAAGGATACTAAATAAGAAAACATATAATGAAGTTCGGTAAACAAATGGGGACACCAAATTGAACAAATAAATTATAAACGACTACTGTAAGAGTGTTTTTCACAAATAGATATATCTACATCAATACCCACGGTGGATTATAACATTATTATCACCTATTAAATAGATTTATTTTTACTGGTACCTGCTAGTCCAAGAATAATTTGGATTAATGTTTAAGAACCATGATTTAAGAAATTTTACCTCTAGATCAAAATACTCTTTCAATGAAATATTTCTTACTCTAGGGAAACAATGATGATAAAATTCTACAGATAATAAATTTTACTATCTGAGTACGTGAGTGTTATGATCCACATTTAATAACCTCAAGAGATACATAAAATATAGAGATCATATGAGGTAGTGTATGTATTGGTATCATGTTGATCTAAATTTCCTATGACCATATGATTTCAAATGAAATTGATAAGGTTATAAGACTAAATATCAAAGAATGGATCTTGGAATAAAAAGAGCCTAAGACAATGAATCAACACCCACACCCTGCTTTCTCATTAACCAAAGTAATCAAAACATATAAGTATAAAGAATATGGTTGTGGTGCAATGTAAATGCTCCATCATTGTCCACTAGTATGAGAGATACTCTATCTCCCTCATGAGATCTTTCCCCTCATGGGATAAAACACTATATGATAAAATAAACCACCATCCCATGAATTTTCATCATATTTTATATGTATTTCTCATCATTATATTCTCCTTGTAAATTCTCTATACTCTTTGTATCATTATTTCTAATTTATTTCACAACATAAAAACGTATTTAGAAGCTTTCTATTGAATTTTACATGAACTATTTTCATATTAACGGTGATGAATTGTATTAATGCTTCTAATTGATTGTCTTATAGATCATTTTATAGGATTAAATATCCCTTGAACACAATTTTTTTCTCCATAATTGTTGATCCATTTTCACATTATTCGCATTAATTATTATCTATCATTTCATTGACATCCATGAAAGATAATCATAGGAAACCATATTGTGATATATTTATCTAACTATGATAAATTTGTTATTAAAGTTAATTATAAATAATCCCAAGATAAATCTAAAAATAATTATTTGTTCAATTACATTCCTAATCCCTCTTATATCATCAAAATTTTCAATTACACACGTGAGAAATGTTTCAATGGGATCCATATAAACATAGTTGTTTTTAATAATTTTCTATTGAATGTGGATTTTTTATTCCCTAACCCTTGAATCACCTTCATAAATGGCAAAAAAATTCTTCAAGATTAACTTTGAATATATTTTATAAAAAAATTATTATATATAGAATTTTAATTTTCCCCCTAAAAAATTCAATCATATAAATTTTTCATCTATTTACTTGTAGTCTTTTTTAGTGATATATTCAGTTAAAAAATCTATTTAAAAAGTATTTCATTTATTTAACATTTATTACCATGAAATGCAATCAAAATTATTATTACATTTGATTATTTAATAATTGAAATAATTTTCCATAAATGATCGTAAAAATTGTGTAATTCAATTTACTCATCATTATTTTGACTTAAATAGAAATTCCACCTCTTGGAATCCCCAACAAATTGATTGAATTTATTTATATTTAAAGGGAAATACCCTAAGAGCTAGGGTATGAATTGGGGTATAGTGTTTTAACATTATTCTCACATAATTCCCATTTTAATATTATTTATATTATTTTCTAGAATATATATATCTCTATCAATATATCCTTCAATTTGAAAATAATTAATAAGTAAAAAACATGAAATTATATTCTTCACCCATGAAGTGGATACAACATTTTAATGTGTAAGAAAAACTCATTCTCATCTCACTCAAAAAAGATTAGTCAATTACATCATATAAAAGTTTTTAGAGTGGATATAATATACAATAATGATCACCACTATAATTATTGATTTGGTCACTTCTAATATAATGAATAGCCCAATATCTAAAGAAATATCCATCCTTTTTAAAGGATTAGTGATGAAGATCATATCTTTTTTTCTTTTTCAAAAAAAATCACCACCATGAAATCAATATGTCTCATCATAAAATCTCTAGAGAATTAATTTTCTCACCTAGGGAATTTATCTAAAATATATACCCCTGGTTTTTTGTTTTTCCTTCCTTAAATTTTGTACAATATCTCTATTAAAATTGATAAAGATATATCTTTTTATTTATACATATTTTTTTACAAATTTATGTTTATACAAAATAATCACATTTTTCATTAAAATAAAAGTTTAATGATCATATGAAATTACCAATTTTTTATATTTTAATTAGATAATAATATATATAAATATTAAATATTAAAACAAACCAAAATTTGGGTTCTTGTCACCATATATTGTTGACCAACATTTAAACCTTGATAATAAAACCCAAATAATGAAGTCCTTGTTAGCCTTGATTTTTTTCCTTTTACATGGATTAATTTTTTTTATCTCATCACTTTTCCAATTTAATATTCTATTATATAATTAACTATTGTTTCATATCTTAATTTTTATTCCATTGATCTAGTTAAATTTGTAGGGAAATAAATTACGTATTAATTTTTTTTAAAAATGTTCAAGAATCCCAAAATTACCTTATTGTGGTGTTTTTTCTTTCAATAATTATCAATCATTTTGTATACTTATCTCTTTTAAATCCATTATTTCCATGATGCCTCTAAGAAGTTATTTTTTTAATATATTATCTCACCAATATTATTCTTCTATTAAAACTAGTCACATGGTATAGTAGCCTTTAAAACATTTAATGGAATTTAAGAAAATGTATCATCCTTACCTTCAAATGAAAAAAGACTATTACTTGTCACCCCATGTAAAAAATTGGTCTCTCTAATAACATAATTGTTTCACTATTCATTAAATCCTAAATATCAATATAATCTCATCAACCAATCCACGGGTGTTTCAAAATGCACTATAGAGTGAATCGTAGCATGAAATTGATAAAAAAGACATGGGGTTTTTCCTATAAAAAATGTCATAAAAAATATTCCACACTCCATGAAACATATCCAATACTTCTTTAATAATAGTATGATTACTTTATAATTTTTTATATATAATAAAACATACCCAAGAGACATTATTTTTGGTATAATATATTTTAATGATGAATGTTGTTGACTTAATAAGATTGTTTGAAATATTGGAAGACACACTTAATTTAAATGAGTTTTATTAATGATTATACAAAATATTACCAAGATATGATTGATCACTTTCATTATTTTAATAAAATGCGTTGAAGTTTAAAACCAAAAACAATTATTAGAATATATTAAAATATTAAAAAATGTATAATAACTCAACAGATAATCAATTTGTGAATAATTCAATATTTTAACCCATAATAAACCCCAAAAACAACTCATAATTAATTATGGAGTTCTCTACTATATTTATTGAACAAACCCATTATACGGATTCTAAACACAATTTATATTATAATGTGATCTATAATATTGATGTTTATACATTAATTGGGTAAATATATGCTAATAAGGTGTATTTCATGTTGGATTTGAGGTTATAGAATCATTTTTTGTCTTCTAAATTTAATAAATATTTGTTTAAGTGAATATGAATAAAATTTATTTTTATAAACAATTATTTATTATGAATGAATTTAATGTTATAATATCATATAGTATCTAACTGTTTTAAATAGTCAAAGAAATTACCCACAATTATGGGTACCTTAAAATCCTATTATTCCATTCTTAAATAATTTTCTATATTAATACATCATTCTATGATGGGGAACACAAAATGTAGACTATTTGTTGTGAGTAATCATAAGAATATGATAATTCATCACATCCAGTTCACGCTTGTTAATCTCTATGATGGGAGATTATGAAAACAATCTTGATAGAAGGTATTCAACATGTTTTTTGACTTTTAATATATTCATTTATGAGAACATGTTTAATAACCCTTAAAATTTATTATTAAAATTAATTCAAGTACCAAATCATGTACTTTTATGCACTTCCATAGTTTATGACTATATGTGTTTAGAGCATTGTGGGGTGAATTGGTAGTGTCAAAAATGATATGTTATTAATGAATAAGTTAGGGAGGAATATGTCCCTTATATCCAAATGGAAGATGATATATTAGAAATTGATTGATATAGAACTACCATATTATATTATGGAAATGGTTGTTGGGTCCTAAAAATTCAGCATAAAGAAGAAGAAAATTCCATGAACTCGAAAAAAGCATCAGAATAAACCTAGAAGAGTAGTTTTAAGAAACAATTTTATTTAGATGATGAAGTGAAGGAAGGCTCAGGTCCGCATAGTAAGAGTCACTAAGTGGACTACCACTCTGTCTGGCATTCTACCACTTCATGAAGTAACCCATTAATGAAATTGTTCATTGGATGAGGCGGTTCTTCAAACACCCAAAAATGAATCCAAGTAAATTTTAGGGACGGATGGCTATTTTCTCCCCCATGAAATACTACCCTTGGAATGAAATAATTCTCAGGATGAGATGGTATCAATGACAACCATAAATAAAACTAGTTCATTTATAATGACCGATGTTTATTTCCATTCTCATGAATGACCCCTCCCCCCAAATTATTTTTTTTATAGATTGAGGAATCCTCCTTGGGATACTACAAAATAATCCTTGTAGACCAACATAGATGACTGGCCATACCAGTATCTTGTCCCTCCAATGTTTTATAAAATACCCACAAGGGGGATATAAAAAAATAGATAAGTGTGATTATAAGGTGATGAAAAAAGATGATCCTAAAATAAAAATAAGGAGAGAGTGCTCATGTCTAGATAGGTAAACCCAACATATGTCATTAAGGAGGAAATAAATAACATTCATCCATCTAAAAAATTTAAACCCCTTTGTGGACACCATTCTGTAGGGCATAAATGGATGACCACTCTTCGGACCAACACCTCCCATAGAAAAGAACTATTATGGTGGAACCCTTCCCCACATAGAATTTTTATACGTGGAAGGAAATCTGCTCTATATAGAAAGATATTTTTCATAAGTAACATATCCCATCATTACAATAAACTACATGGTGGAACCTTGGTCCATGTAGCACCACACAATGTAAAAAGTACCCTCAATGGCATAACAATATTCTATATAGCGGTAACCTCGTCCCATATAAGAACATTCTATATGGAATGGTGTATCCAAGGTATTTCTACTCTCCACCACCCATCACTCCCTTATATTGTATCATTGAACCACACGTTGTCTACTATCAAAACCTATCTATTGGAATCTTGCCAATACATCTTCCAAATTGAGCCAACACGTATGGTCAGATCATCGAGCACACTAGCATTTACTCTCAAGTTTATATACATGTTGCACACAGAGTCATGTTGGTGGCCTCCATGATAAAGTGGACCTTCATAATGTACTCAAGCCTTCATTACCATGGTAATAAGGGTCCCAAACATGGAGGAACTCATGTGAACAACCCCATTATAGGGATCTATGAGAATCACTAGCCTTTCCAATTATTGGGGGATGGTGTTGGTCACTCTTCTCTTCCCTAGGGACCAGCAGGGAATCCATCTAGAATAAGCCTCTAGTCATTCTTTCAAGTGGAGGAACCCATTCATCTCTTCAGCTCCCTATGGTACCCAGCAAAGTGAGGATATGGTAACTTCAATGCTCATTCTCTCTCCCTTTATACACATATTTCATCCACTAGTAGACGAAATGGATCATGTGATCTTCAGATCCACTACATCCTTTTATTTATCAAACTAAGAAAGACTCATGTGGAAATATAGGTTAGTAGGGATCATGAAATATTCAAAATCCCAAACCATATGGGCCTATAATATATTGTAATCACTAAAAACATTACTCAACCATTAAAGGTCCATATTACAAATGAATAAGCACCATATGGACCTCCAATGTGGTGTGAACCCTAACCATTATATGTTGGGACTCCAGATTTTTATAAGCCCCAACAATGTCACCAAAATTGTCCTACTTGATAGTGTATGCCCCAACCATTACAAAACTATGTTTACTTTGGTTCCCAACTAACTTGGATACATGGAAAGCCTTCATAAGGTCCAAACCCGAAACCAAAATTCACCCAACTATTCTTCGTGCCACATTCTCGATAGGTTCATATACACCTGTGATACCACATCTATTATAGGTCCCTCAGGACTCTTTGTAGTTAGTACTACATCAAAATTTAACTAAGAACTTTTATACTAGATTTTCTTTTCCAAATAATGTTAAACTGCACGGTTTTTTCTTCATCACATTACCTTAAGAGGTGTTGTGTTTTGTTAAGGGAACTGACCTACCTGAGTTCTGATTCCTCTCATGAGAATACATAGGAAGCATATATTATGGGTTCAATCGTGACATTATATTATCTTCTAAATACCTATATGAAAAGAAACTCAAAATCACCCCACCATATGGATTACGAACAATATCATCCAAATGAATGACCAAAGAATCATTGATCCAGGTATGAAAAGTATACCACTTATGGATTTTTTTGATATATATATATATACCAATAGTGAAACATAAATACATACAGATTATTCCTGAGACATTCATGTTAGTAATTTATCATTACCTCAAGGAGATCCATATTATAGATGTGTATGAATGAATAAAGGATCCAAAAAAATATTTTAAATCTATAAGAGAGTCTCAGAATAGGTAATAGTTCCACCCCAAAAGGTGTGTAACAATCCCAATTTCCCATATTATTAACCAATGTTAATTTTTAATTGTTTTTGGCCAAATTACATAGAAAATTAATGCATTTGGAATGTAGGTCCATGAATCTTCATGGAAATGAGAGACATTGGGCATTTTCATCTCCACAAATAAAAACTATTGGAGACAGTGTGATGATTGTGAACCTAAAATGAATTATTTCCCATAATGTAACCCCAAAAAATCAACCATCAGGTGTATAAATCATTTTTTGGAAATAAAATGTGGATCCTTACAAGAATTATTGTATAATATTTAACCCCTTACAATAAATCATTTGTAAACAAAAATAAATTTTTCCAAAAAAAAATAAATTTGTCAAAAAACAAAATGGTTACCACAACATGAATCCTTAACCTAAGTGATGGTGTTACCTCATGTCAGGCCCATTTCACATCAAAAATGGAAGAAGGACAAAAAATAAAATCAATTATAGATGTTTTGATTAGATGATATTTTATTATCTTTATATTTCATTTATATTAATGGTACATTTACCCAAAAAACCCTTCAATAAAATTGTGTCCCACTAGCTTTTGAGGACATCCACATCATCCACTACACAATATGAGTCCTCAACGAAAGAGATTATGCCATCACCCACCCATTATCCTCAATAATGAGTTTCAAATCTATTGAACATAGTGTTCCAGAAAAATGGTACTTTACAAACCCTAGAGGAAGCCAAATATGACCTATAGTTCATAAATACACTCCAACCATCTGCCCAACGATAGTTAGTGGACCAGAAATAAATAGCCCCATTATAAATCTCATCCTGTTTCGGGATCCTGTCCCTAGAATACGATAATGAGTTCCTACCATTACTTAGAGTGTATAATGAATACATCAGAATCATCTTAATCCCAACCATAAAGGGGTCCCACCTGAATAACCCTTTTAGTAATTGTTATCATCAATGTAATGCATCCAAGCATCCTCAACATGAAGTGTATAATGACTAGTGGACCCCTCTGAAGTCAAACAGACATAGGAACCCTGGGTGGACCAAAAAGAGAGATGATCAGACAATCATGAACATTCCATAATCCTTTTTAGATTGGAAAAATCCCACCATGTATGTATGATGAAAACTAACTAGGGGAATATGTATATTCATGCCCACTCTTATTATGCCCATCATAAAATTTTGGGGAAAACCACAAGAAGATTCATATTCTGACTCAATCACATCAACCAGTACATGAAAATATACCTCAAACCATAAGAAGATGCAAATCCATAGGGATTCATACTGATCCTATTAGTCAAATGTAATGACAGAATATGGGAAGACATAAATTCATGCTCATTCATTTGAATCCCACCAGTTAAATATGACCACAAAATATTAAGAGATCCATAACCCAAATAATTCACATCAAGACCTCCTAGTAAATATGTTTAAAAGAAATAATGAGAATATGAAAATTTATGTTGATTCATATCAAGACCTCTAGTCAAATACATCAAAAGACTATAAACATATGCAAATATCTACATACTAATAGAAGTCCATCCATAGAAATATGGAGGAAATAAACAAGAAGTTGAAACATTCAATTAATGTATATCAGGCATGTTATAAAAATATGGCCAAAATAATAGAAAGTAGCTAAAATATGACGGTTATGAATCATGGGTTTAATCATACCTCTTTCACCACATAGGAGGATTGTGTTTATTTATTGGAAATAAATAAAGTATTATAGTAGGCACATTTTCCTACTCTGATAGTGGAATGGAAAAATATTCCAATTCCAACATATGAAGTCTCTCAACATGTCTTATTAATGATGGATTTCCTAACATAAATCCATATAGATATTCTATATTCTTTCCAATATGTTATCACATCCATGGACATTTCTACAAGCCAATCCCACAACCTTGCTTCCACAGGTGGGGTGTCCCATCTACAAAATGGGGTGGTCCCTAAGGAGTAGACATGCATCCCAACTCTCATCCAAGAGGGTATTCACAAAAATTATATGATTAATAGCCAATATTATTTAAGAAAAATACATTATCCATGTGGGGTACAAAACTCCACTTAGGTGGCCACTTTAGGGAAGGCATATATATCCACAAAAGTATGGGATTCTTATTATCATATCTTGGTATTACCATGAGATCCACCTGAATAGGAAAACATATGTTAAGGATGTAACTTACGTTAAGTGTCCTTAATATCCTACAAGAGGTCACCTAAAAATTAATTGATGCAAAGGAAACATCAAATTTAAGAGGAAACTCATAACCATACTCTACTGGATTTCGGAGTTCTTAAGTCCATCAATGAACTATTAATAGTGGCGCATGATCCTACTGACGTGTTACCAAATTATAGAAGTACAAATTTTTGTTGTGAAGGTACTCCTAATAAAATAGTTAATATATCCTATAATGTATCTCCCTAAATCATATACCATGAATTCCTCCTTCATGGGTGCAAGATGTTCGATGATGAGAGAATATATCCGAGGAGGATCATAGTATCTTTCCTCATGGATCAATGATAAAAATTCAATATGGTACTCCCGTTACTTTCATCCACCTAGAATGACCGCCCTAGGGTAAAATCTATAGAAATAATCTTCAATGATGGAAATCAAGCTATGATGGTATCCCTGTCCATGATAGAATCCACTATGGAGGTCCTCCTCATAGTAACATCTCATTTCAGCAAGAAGTCACCCCCTTGCTGAGTAAAATACGAAAATGTACTCATATTATGAGGCAATTGGAAGGATGTGGCGAAAAATTTTAGATACCATATAAATGAAAATAATTATCATTTCACAACTAAATGATATCCTTGGGAAACACTCATTTTCTGGGACACCCTTAGATCATTCTCATACCAATAATACCACCACAATCCATACTACATATGATAAAAATGTCAAGAATATCTCATTTTGCTCAGATCAAGTAGAACAGTCTCACATAAATGAATAAAAATATATGTTTTCTGAGAGAAGAAAATTGGATTGGGGTGACATAAAAATTATGTTCTGGTACTCATCCACTTCTCAGTTTGACATCCTTAATGTATCGTCAGATGAATTCATACACCACATTTATCACAATATCTAGAAAACTATTTGGAAAATAAAAACAATTTCTATCATAAAATGGTCATTTATACCTTGTCACAATATTGAGATAACTTTATAATCAATTTTAAATGTAATCCATATATTTTTAATGGCAACTATGATCATAGAAGTGGATACTAGATCATCAATCAGAATGACTCAATATTTTTATGAGTTGCACCATCAAATTGTCGATGCCTAGACAACTGATCAAATACGAGGATGGGTGGAACATGGATCTTTTCATTTTACCTCACACCCTATTTAGAATAACCCACTAGAAATGAAATCCTTTAATGTAATTATTACATGGTGGATATCAATAAAAACACATTCTCATAAATGATGACACAATTAAAAATAGTGGGACTTAAATGAGTCTCAAAATCATTATGTCCGATGATAGAAATCAATCAAATAACACTTAAACAAAGAAACATAAAACATTATTTAGGATTCTCACATAAGGAAATCCAACCATCAAGCATTGATAATGTCCCCATAAGGAATGAATTCAGGTGTAGACTCAATATTGTATCCCGCTCACTCTCAAAGAAGTATGCACGAGATTTACAGGGTGGAAAATGTAGTTTAATCCATCGTTGTAAAGGATTATCCTATACCCAATGGTTGGGTGAATTTTTAACACAAAATTCTTCTAAGGCCAACAAACATGGATGGAGGCACAAAAATAAGAGAATGAGAGAAACCCCATCCATCCAAGATGGGGGAAGTTTTTTCCAAACCTACCCCTCAATTAAAATAAGTCTTTTCCCATTTGTGGAAGATGATTAGTAGTGGGTTATCCATTTCATCCCCTCTCATGAAAAATTTTCCCTAGAAGGGAGGTGCTCAAATAGGCTGTATAAATGTTAAATCTCAGTCACTGATCACCATGAAACTTTAAGAGGACCCTAGAAGGAATGAAGTAGTCCATCAAACAGAACAAACAACCGTCCTATCATTTGAAATCCAGTATGATTCCTATAATATATTTTGAATAGCTAAATATGGTGGATTTCCATACAACGAATTAAAATGAAAATGATGAAAATGAATAGGTTTAATGAAAGGATGTTTCAATCCATAACTTGGTCCACAATAGGATGAATAAATAAGGAGTGTTTATCCAAAACTATAGAATCAACCTAAATTTGGGTGCACCCTAAATCAATCATACACCTCCACCTCATATAATTTCTAACAAGAATAAGAGAATGTAAATTAAAAATAAATGTCCTCATCTTTTTGGGGAAGAGGTATGAAATAACTATGAAAAACTCACTCTATAAGAGGAATAAATGATAGATAAGAGGTAACTCAGAATAGATTTTCTCTGTGGTAGTGTTCCTATATATTATTCTCTCTGGGAGGATCCTTAGTATATTGTACAAGTATTTATACCTTAAAGCAAGGATTTATTCAGGTTATTTGTTCAAGGCCAAGAAACCCACCCAAATAGGATCCTTCTCTATTGGTTTACCTAGACCCAATCATAGATGAATATCAAGATATCCCTCTATTATGGAGAAAATAATAACATGTTCTAGAAAATCCCCAAAATATTTCCTCTAAACTAATATCCACATAAAATAATTTCACAACTAGAACATCTAATCCTTATAATCTCTAATCCTATCCATGCTCAAAATTAGCTGAATAGACATCATTGATTTAACGACACCATCAAGTCATGGGAATCTTGATTGGAATCCATTGAGGAGTATCATGAACCAGTGTAGTTAGAACGGGAACCTTAACCTAACTAGGTGAGGTACACCCCACCACATCCAAACATTAAGAGTCCAATGTTTCTGATAGTCAATTTCTCAGGTGTCCCAAAACAACATATGAGGCACTGTCCATCCTATTTTTTCTCTATTATGGGAAATATTGGTAAACATGAAGGATTCAAACTCATATGCTTCATAAAAAAATTTCAAGATACATCCTTCATATGGTACATTTTCTTTCCATTTAAATTGATCATGGTATGGGAGGATCTCAGTCATAAATTCATGTTTCAGTGCAACAAAACATGGTAAAAGATAACAATTAGTGACATATTGAATTTTAAAGAGTGATATAATGAAAGAGTCTCATATTTTATATCCAAATGGAAAAAATGACCTTCTCCCTAAACCAAATTATTTCCCACGAAGACATGCCCTGTCTCTCCATTTAGAACCTTCGTGATGTGCTATGAAAACATAAATTACTAATGGAATATACTAGTTGGTTTTTGGATTCTACTCATTTAACCAATAAATAGAAGACTCCATACAACATAGTAAGTTGATGTCTCAGATAAATCCACCTATCAAGGGGAATATAGTGGGAAATGTAGATGTTGAATCAGTCACATATTAGCTAACCTTCATGTTGGAACAAGATACAAAACATAATCCATGTCATGCAGTACCCTTTAGGGATCAAGAGTAACCCCCTTTTCAATAGTTTGAGTGGTGGGGACTAAGGTGAATTTAATTTGAGGAGAGAAGGAATAAATTTTACTCATTATGAAATGATCAATGTCATGGATATTTTGAAGTCATTATGTACAATGATTTAATCCACCTACCAAATCCCAACATGACTGAATAGGTAGGTATATAAGACTAAAAATATTATTTTTCCTTCCACAAGATACTAGTACACTCTATTTAGTATATCTTCACCTTCAATGTCATATTTCTGAAAATGGATGATTCCAAGATGAAATTTTGGGATGGGAACTGGCACAAATAATGTATTATTCCACTACCACCCCCAAGGAAGGGGGTGAGAGAAATATAGTAATTATAAAATTGAGTATAAGTTATATGATTTTATGAATCAAAATAAAATCAACCGAACTCATTGTATTATCAATGAATAATTTAAACAACCAACTATATGCCCCACAACTTCCTCAATAAAAAATATGACATCATTAGACCCACTTCCATCCAAAATCCATACATTTGAAAAAAATGAAATTACTGGAAATTTATGAAGGAAGAATGGAAGGATGAACCTATGTCACATATATTTTTTGATTTTATTATACTAGACATTAGGCCCCTGATTTGATACAATTAGAACCATCAGGACAAACTACACTACCAAAAATGTTCTTGTAGAAAAATTCATCACAAGCTAAGGAGTTTATTTTTGGTTCTATTAATCTCATTAAATTAATGGATCCTTTCTTTAGCAATTTAAATTGAAATGAACCTGAGATCCCCACATCTGATTGGGGAACCCATGGAAGAGGCTGTAAGAGTCAAGGATACTGGGGAATACACAGTCATGATTGGAACCATAATTCTAGCCAAGTCCCTACTCAGTTTGTAAATGTTGTAGAAATTAATGGATGATAAATTTAGTGATTCCTACTAGAGAAGGTAAGTCCCCCATGAAATTCCAAAACCCAACATGACACTATCTCCCAATAATATCAACCAGAGTGGGTACATGTGTTATATCACCCTTGGTGGGAAGGAAGACCTGCCTGACCCATCCTAGCAAGGAAATGAGAACCTCAAACTATGGTTTCGAGGGAAAAAACATCTACATGAAATAATAAAGACCATAATGTGAATGTGATTGAGAATCCCCACCCAGGGAAGTAGATTCATTCATACCAGATGTAAGACATCTTAGAAACATTATCCTTAGAAATGGCCAAGGTAGCAATCTTGGAAGCCCCGATTTTGTTAAAAGCTATTAGAAAAGGAGCAATAAAGGTTTTTCATAGATCTTTGGAGTTCTAATATGTTGTTTCCCATGATGAGGTCAACTGGAAAAAGAATGATCCTAATGAATTCTGCACAGTTTTCAATTTTAAAGAAAAAAATAATGATCTCATTTTAAAATTAGACATCAGAATAGTGTATGTATCTATTGGGATGAATGGTGTTAATATTTTAAATTTTATCCTTGAAAATGGATCTAAATTTAACATATTTTAATTATGAACACTTCTCCCAAAAGGTTGCGATGAATATAACCTAGTTTCCTCAAGCATAAAACCATTGGGATATGAAAAAATTAAGCAGAATCAATATGGAAAAATCATTATTAAGGTTCAATTTGGGGAACTCATATCCAACATAGAATACTCAGTGTTTCCGAATAACACGACCTTCAATATCATGTTACAAAGGCCACAATTTCACAAAAATGTTGCAATCCCATCATCGTTCCATCAATGCGTCAAATACTGTATTAATTGAAAATTTTGGACATTTAATGTTTATATTTTATCATTAAAATACTTCAAGTTTCATTATACCAATATAGGATTCATTTAAATGAATGGGAAGCAACCCCTGGTTGATGGTGTTTCCTGGGTTTCTGCCCCAAATTATTTGAAAATCATCACAACCAACCCCTTCAAATAACTTAGTAAATATTTTGTCATTCCCGTCAATTAGGTTGATTATAGAAGCCAAAATATGGTAAAAATCATCAATATTTATTATTTAGGTCATTATCAATACGTACAGTAGTGTTGAAAAGATTTCAGACTCCTTATACATTGAAAAAAACTCCAAGGAAAAAACCCTAATTCCATTTCCAAATCTCTAGAAATTCGATGCGTCATCAGTTGAGGTAGATGTGTGTGTATCATCACTTAAAGAGGAGGAAGATACTCATTCAACATATATCACTCTATTATATACAATGTTTCATGTAATTTCTATATTGTTTTATAGGTTATATGTAGTTTATTTATCCCTATAATGACATTTTATCACCTCCTCCCTGACTTTAGATAACATAAACCACTACATTCTACCTCTATGGAACATGATAATTTAGATGAAGAAGAGGAATAATAATATATGAAAGAACTATAATGACCCAAAAATTCATTAATGAATATTCCCTTTGATATTAAATGTCTTATTATGGTTATATAAAATGTGAACTTCATTGGTTTTATGTTTATGGATTTTAAAATACCTTTATGAATAGTGATGTTTTCTAATATAGTCATTGAAACGTGATCACATGATTAGTGTAATTATAGGTCTTTAATAAATTTAGTTTACTCACACAAAGGAAATAATGGCCTCATCAAGTAAAATTCCCCCATATGAAGACCATTTTTTGGAGCTCATAAAGGAGGTGGTTTCATTGGGATTTTCTCTTAACCAAGCCCAAGGCGAGCTTGAACACATTAAGCTTGAGAGGAACTGACTACGAGAAAAGTGGAAGTTAATAGAGATTACCACCCAAGAGAGGTTATCCGAGCCACCCCAAGAGTCTGTCACCATCTCACACCATACCCTTCCATCTTATGAAGGTGTTATAATGGGTTATGTAACAATACCCTAGCACTATGACTATGTATAGTATTTTTGTATAAATAATGTGCATTCATTTTATTATTTTTACTTTGAATATAGTGTTAAAAGAAAAAACTAGTATTTTTAGTTAATATTAAACTAAGAAACCCATTTTGATGAATTAATATATTTTTGAATTAAATAATATTTTAATAAAATATTATTATTATTAAATTACTTTTCATTACTGATCATATAATTTAATGAAGGAAATTGTAATTTTTATTAAGGTTTGAAAGCTGTTTTTTCCAAAACCCATGAATTTTCTATAAATGTTAGTTTTTATTTTAAATGTAAATATTCACAAATCTATAAAATTATTTTTATAAAATGAATATTATCTTTGGAATCATGACGTCGAAATTATCCAACGTTGATTTTTTTATAGTTTTTTGAGACTATCGAATTTTTGGGTAAAAACTAAATACTCTTTAAATATATAATGTGTTTTATAACATCATAATGACCCAGTAGTGATGTAATAAAATAATATAAACATTTTTTTTCTTCAAATATATGTTTTACCATTAAAATAATGTTATTTTGGGTTTTTCTATTTATTTTACAATGCTTTAGTGGACCCTTCAAGGCTTATAAAACATTTTGTCTTTTTAAATTGTTTTCCTTGAGAGTGTGACTCACCTCCACATAAGAAACCCTATTATTTTATGACGTTAGGCCATTGGAATTATAAAATATTGTTTTCCACCCCCCTTTTGAAAAAACCATGGGTTGGTTGGTGGTTTTGATTTGTTTAATGTGAGGTGTCCCAAACCTAAATTATAACAAATTCCCTCTCCTTTCCTATATAAACCCACCCAAGATCCCACATCCTCTTCACTAAAAGCCTTTGTAGTTAGACCCAACCATGCTCTCATCTCTCTATAATCCTATCACGGTGCCCTAAGCTCCCATGAATCCTCTCTCAAGCCTCTCCCAAGCCTTTGGGATCACACTTCCAAGTAATGGATTTCTTCCTTTCTCATTTTGTCCAATTTTCTATAAGTTATTATGCCCTTTTTTCAATTAAATATATTTGGGGTATGATTTTACACCTCCCCCATACTTACCTATTTTTTTGGATTATGGGATACCCCTTTCTCATTCATTAATTCCTCCCATCTACACCCGTTACCATGCCGAAATTCTGCGAGGGATTTCCCTCTCCTCTTTTACATCCAAGTAATTATTTTGTATTATGCATCTAAATTCCATTAAATTTATGGGGACATATATCTATATTACCCCCATACTATACATTTCATGTACTCATCATTAGACAACATTTTCTCTCTCATCAACCATTTTCATGAATCCTTATGTAACGCCATTATGCTGCCGAAATTGCCCATCATTTTTCCAAGCCAAAGTCATTGTGTAGTGAATACCATTCCCATTTCTGCATCAGTGGTATTCAACTTTATAAACATTTAATTATTGATTATAAAGCTTTATTTATGTATTCCACATCCATCTATCATAAAATAAATTATTATGATTGATTCCATGTTTTATGATTTATGTGGAACACTTATGCATGAAATGAAATGTTTAAGAAGGGTGCACCCTGATAGCCCTCCACTTCATAGGGTAAAGTATAGAATCATGATATGACAGGTGAAATTGGTGTTGAATCATGCTAATTAATGTGCAACAAGCTTTTACTCATGCTTCATGTGCAATGAGGGTTTACTCATGCTCCATGTGTAATGAGCCTTAGCTCATGCTAATTCCATGTTAAGTGTTGTTGCCACATTTCCATGTTATGATTATCATACTTTATCATGCCTTTATGTTCATGTTTCTCTTGTTCTCCATTCATATTCCTACTGTCTAACATATATTGTATTCCTCATGTTATTCCATGTTTATTCCCTTACAAGGCTTTATAGCTTACCCTTTTCTTATGCATGTCCTCAGGTTATCCCATGAAATGCTAAGTACGAGGGAATGTAGTGGTCATGTAAAGGAGTTTTTCAATAAAGATGTTGTATTTCATGTTTTAAGTTGTTATGTAATGATCCTAAGCCCCAAAGAAACTACACCTCTCGATCATCCATGTTGTATCAAGTGAAGAGTTTATGTAATAAATGAGGTTTATGTGTGTAATAAAGAACAAGGTTATGATAGTTGGTATCAGAGGATAGGTTTAGTTATTTTTTATATTTGGATCAGAAAAAACTAATGAATACTTAGAGACATGAATAAGTATAATAAACAAATCCCTATTTTTTGTGAGTATTGAGTAAGTGGTTTATCAAGTAAATACATTCCTATCTGGATACGAGCGGGTAGAGGCGGCTCTGGCACAAATGTATCCTATGGGTAAATTCTGAAAACACCGCTATGAGCTCGACTCGAATGGGAACTGGTGCACAAAAACGGGCCTTGCTACACTCTTGGTTATGACACTTCTGTGGGATATTATTTGGTAAATTCAGAATCTTATTATGAACCATTATTAAAGGAATTAAAAAAAATGCCCCTAACAATATATGTTAGAAAGTAGATCATGAATAACATAGATTGAATCCTATGGATTCATATGTGAAGGAAATAAAAGTTATTTATAAGTCATCAGTTCTATCCTTGGATAAAACTTTATGTGTTACCCCAAAGTTTCTTTTTATTCTAGCTAATGGCCGAAAATAGGAGGACTGAGGCTAACAACCGATGTGAAGATCAATGTGATGAAGGTGCTAATGAGATGCCCAATCTGATGGGAGTAGGAATCGCGAACTTTGTCATGATTCCCTCTCAGTTAACTTAAGATTTTAATGGAAACATGGGTAAATATGAATGTTCAACCCCCCCCCCCCCCAAGAAATAACTAGTCACTATCGAGAGCTTCAGGAGACAAAGGCCTCATAATTTTAATGGATCATTCGATCCTTCAATCGCCGAACAATGGATCAACTCCATTGAAAAGATCTTCTCCATCCTTCAATGTTATGAAAAAGAGAAGTTTCTTCTGTATTCTTATCATATAGGGGGTGAGCCGATCAATGGTGGACATTGATAAAAATACAAAGCCTGAGGAAGAGATCAAGGTGTTGGAATGGAAGGATTTCTGGAAGATGTTTTTCGATAAATATTTTCCGCACACCCTCAGACTTAATATGGAAAGGGAAATAATTTCCCTCAAGAAAAAAGAAAATGAATTTGTCGGAACATATGAGTTAAACATCACAAGGCTTGCACGATGCACCTCCATATTTATCATTACCCCTGAATGCAAGGTTGACCACCTCTTTTGTGGGATGAAACCTAGCCTACAGAATGCACTGGCAATCCGTGACTTCGATACCTATGAGGAAATTGTTCGATGTGCCCTCAAGGTTGAAATGGAGATCAAAGAATCTCAGGGGTATCATGGGGATAAAAAGCGTAAGGTGGGCTTCAATTCTGGTAGTCTAATGGACAAATCCAATGGTTCTAAGAAGATCCAACACCCCGCTTGCCAAAGGTGCGGAAAGAAGCACCCTAGAAATTGCCTGAAGGGGATGATAAAATTCTTTAGGTGTAGAAGAGAAGGGAACCTTTCTATTAACAACCGAAAAGAAAAACATGTGGCTGCAATAGAGGAAAGGAACGCTCTGTTTTTACCTCAACGCATTGTTCATTGCTACAACTGCAAAGAACCAGGGCATCTTGAAAATCAGTGACCTAAGACAAGGGTTTTCGGAGGAAACCAACAACCTCCAAGGTATCAAGGGAGAGCTTTTTACATCAATACTTCTAAAGTGAACCCCGACAAAAAAGTGGTGATAGGTAATCTAGTTATTAATTCAAGAATAGTGAACATACTATTTGATTTAGGTTCTACGCATTATTTTGTATCTCAAAATATTAGTATAAAATCCCATAACCACAATAAATCATTAAACTAAAGATGTCGGTGAGTATAGAAAATGCGGAAATCATTGCATCCCATGGATATAACTCCTCCCCTGTCATAATATGTGGATTGAATTTCCCTACGAACCTTGTCATACTCCCTCTGGTGGAATTTTATGTAATTCTTTGCATGGATTGGATTTCCATACATAGATCAAAAATAACTTACTGTGAGAGGGAAATCACTGTCCATGTAGAGAATCTACCCCTGATTCTGTACAAGTGCAAGGAGGAAGTTGAATCTTCATTAGCTCCATCATCTCAAGAATGAATATTACTACCCTATGAGCATGCGTATCTAGCTCAGATGATTGAGTCTAAGGAGGCAACCACCCTTGAAGACATTCTTATTGTGAGATAATTCACTGAATTGTTTCTTGAGGAATTTCCTGGGCTTCCTCCTAGAATAGATGTTGAATTATCAATTGATCTTATACCTGGGGCATTTCCAATATCCAAGACTCCACATAGAATCGATATTGTGGAGCTTGAGGATATAAAGAAAAAACTACAGGAGAATCTGGATAAAGGGTTTATATGCCCATGTGCTTCACCATGGGGTGCATCATTCCACTTCATCAAGAAGAAGGATGATTAAATTCACCTTTTCATTTATTATTGAGATCTCAACAAAATCATAATAAAGAGCAAGTATCCTCACCCATGAATTGATGACTTGTTAGATTAGCTGTGTGGAGCACAATACTTATCCAAGGTATATTTTCTGTTAGGATATTATCAAGTAAGGGTGAAGAAGGAAGATATCCCCATGACTGATTTTTGTACAATATACAAGCACTATGAATTCAAAGTAATGCCTTTCGGACTCACTAATTCTCCAAAAATACTCAGGTACATGATGAATAGAGTCTTTAGGGATTACCTAGAAAAATTTTTGGTAGACTTTATAGATGATATTATGATATACTCTAACACCAATGAGGATCATGCAGAGCATCTAAGAACTGTACTATAGACCATGCTAAAGGATAATCTCTATGAAATGTATAGAAATTTAGAGTTCTAGTTGAATGAGGTCTCATTCTTGGGCCATATCATTACAAGCAATGGAATATCTAGATATCCCTCCAAAACAGATGCAATTGAGAGATGGTTGAGGCCAACATTTGTAACAGGATATCTGTAGCTTCTTGGGTTTAGCTGGACATTATCGATGCTTTGTGAGAAATTTCTCATGATTTTCCAAGACTCGTACCAAGATAACTCAGAATGGAGTAAAGTTTTATTAGAGTGATGAATGTGAAGAAAGCTTCAAGGAGTTAAAAATAAGGTATATTACTAATCTCATGATCACATTACCCACAAGTGGAGAAATTTTTGTGGCATTCAGTGATGATTCGAAGAAGGGTCTGGGCTATGTGTTGATGCAAAATGAAAAAGTCATTACCTATGCTTCAAGGAAATAGAAATTTCATGATCAGAATTATCCAACACATGATTTGGAGTTGGTTGCGGTGATCTTCACTTTAAAAAGTTGGCAGAATTATCTCATTGGGGAGAAGTGTGAAATATATACAGACCACAAAAGCCTCATTTATATATTCACACAGAAAGAGTTGAACATGCACCAACAAAGATGGTTAGAGTTTATCAAAGACTATGAATGATCAATCCATTACCACCCTGGGAAAGAGAAAAAGGCGGAAGATGCTCTAAGTATAAAGGACCCAAAAATTCTATCATTGATGAGAATTGAGAAGGATCCAATATTCTAAGATTTGATGAAAATGGACATGGGAATCATAAAGAAGGTAACATCATCAATCCTTTCACAAATTATTTCTCAACCATATCTTTTGGAAAGGCTAAAGGATGCTCAAAATTACGATGTGGGAATTTAAAAGAGAGTTGAAGCTATCAGAAAAGGTAATTACTCAGAGTTCAATGTTAATGAAGAATGAATTGTTATATTTGGGAAAATACAATGTGTTCTATCAATTCCCGAGCTGAAGAAGGAACTTTTGGATGATTTTCATAGTTCAAATTTCTCTATTCACCCAGAAAACACAAATATGTATCAAGATATCCAAGAGCATTATTGGTGGGATAATATGAAGAAGGAGATCACTGAGTATACAGAAAAGTGCCTTGTGTGTAAGCAAGTGAAGTTAGAGAGGCATAAGTCTAAGGGGATCATGCAACCATTGCCCATACCAGCATGGAAATGGGATAACGTCACCATGGACTTTGTCACCATACTTCTGAAGACATCCAAAGGAAACAATGCAATCTGCATTGTTGTGGATCATCTTACAAAGTCTGCCCTCTTCATTACAATTCAGGAGGATTTCTCATTGAATCAGTTAGCATAGATATATATTAGGGAACTGGTAAGGCTGCATGGAGTACCACTATCTATTGTATCCGATCGAGATCCAAGATTCACCTATATGTTTTTGAGGAGTATTCAACATGCTCTAGATATTGATTTGAAATTCAGTACAACTTATCATCCTCAAACTAAGGGCCAATCTGAGTGGAATATACAAACACATAAGGACATGTTGAGAGTGTGTTTTATGTAATTAAAAGGAGGGTGGGACCAATATTATCCACTAGTTGAATTCTCCTACAATAACAGTTTCCACTTGAGAATCCGAATGGCACCTTATGAATACTTGTATGGGAAGAGGAGCAGAACACCATCTTGTCGGGATGAATTCGGTGATAATTAGCTGCTAGAACCAGAAATGATCGGGGAAATGGTGGAGAAGTTAAAAACCATTCATAAACATATCAAGGCAGCCCAAAGTCGACATAAGAGTTATGCAGATAACCGTCCATGATACCTTGTGTTTAATGAAGCAATGTTACCCACATCTGTTTTTGTGTGGGAAATGGAAATTTCGAGGGATAAATTTCTTAAGGGGGGATATTGTAACGACCCAAACAATCATTAATGAATATTCCTCTTGATCTAATTAAATGTATTATTATGGTTATATAAAATGTGAACTTCAGTTATTTTATGTTTATGTATTTTAAAATACCGTTATGAATTGTGACCATTGCTAATATAGTCATTGAACTGTTATCACATGATTAGTATAAATATAGGGCTTTAACAAATCCAATTTATGCAGACAAAGGATGTGATGGTCTCATCTAGTAGACTTTCCCCATATGAAGCCCCCATTTTTGGACCTTAAAAAGGAGGTGGCGTCATTGGGAATCGCTCTTAACCAAGCCCAGGATGGGCTTGAACACGTTAAGCTTTAGCGGAACCGATTATGGGAGAAGTGGAAGTTAATAGAGATTACGACCCCAGCGATGCTATCAGAGCCACCCCAAGAGTGGGTCACCATCACACATCATACCCTTCGGTCTTATTTGGGTGTTATAATGTGTTATGTTACAAGACCATATCACTATTACTATGTACATTAATTTTTTTATAATGAATTTTCATTCATTTTATTATTGTTACTTTGTAAATAGTTTTTAAAGAACGAATAGTATTTTTAGTTTATATTGAACTAAGAAATATATTTTTATGAATTAATGGATTTTTGAATTAAATAATATTTTAATAAAATATTAATATTATTACATTACTTTTTATTAATGATCATATAATTTTATGAATGCAATTGTAATTTTTATTGTGGTCTGAACACTGTTTTTGTCAAAACCGATGAATTTTTTGTAAATATCTATTTTTATTTTAAAAGTAAAAATTCACATATTTACAAAATTATTTAGAGAAAATTAATATTATCTTTGGAATCATGATGTCAAAATTACCCAACGGTGAATTTTTTATAATTTTCTGAGATATTCGAATTTTGGGGTAAAAACTAAATACCGTTTAAATATATAATGTGTATTATGACATCATAATGAACTAATACTGATGTAATAAAATAAAATAAACATTATGTTCTGCCAATATATGTTTTTACCATTAATATAATGTAATTTTGGGTTTTTTTGATTTATTTTACAAAGCTTTAGTGGACACTTCAAGGCTTATAAAACATTTTGTCTTTTGAAATTGTTGTTATTGAGAGTGTGACTCACCTCCACATAAGAAACCCTATTATTTTTAGATGTTCGTATATTGGACTTATAAAATATTGTTTTCCACTCCCCTTTGGAGAAAATCATGGGCAAAAACCATGTTCTGGTTTGTGGTATTGATTAGTTTAATGTGAGGTGTCCCAAACCTAAATAATAAAGAATTCCCTCCCCTTTCTAATATAAACCCACCCAAGCTCCCACGACACGACGATCCCCCTCTTCCGCGACGAGCAATTCCGCGAAGAACGCTCACGCGCGAAAACTACGAGGAAGGGAATTATTTTTAAATTACCCCTTTTTATATTCCCGTAAATGCTTCTTTAAAAAGTTGAAGAACTGGTTTTGTGAACAATTTTAAATTCATTAAAATTGTTGTTTCCGTTCAAATGAGGAACCCCTTTTATGAAACAATTTTATTTCATTAAAAATTGTTTCGGATATGCGTTAATGTGTTGAACTTTAATTCCTCCCGTTGTTTATCTCTAACGCGGAGGTAGCGGGCCAAACGAACACGGCCCGACGACCCTCCGTCGTTCTTCGTTTTTGTGCGGATTTGACGGGCGACGACGGAACGTGCCGCAACAGATGTTTGACGATCCCGCAGTGAAGAACGAGTCCCGGGAGGAGCAATGGCGCCCGGAGGGAGCGGCGCCCGGTGCGCCGCCGGACGAGACCGCCGCGGCGGCGGCGCTCGCGGGACACGGCTGAAGCCGCGTCCGGCGCCAGGGAGACACCCCGCGGGTGTCCCGCGGGTGTCACACGGGGGCGAAGGCTCCCCTCACAGCACCCGGGACGCGGCTTCAGCCGCATCCGGTCGCCTGGCCGACACCCCGCGGGTGCTGCGGGGGTGTCACGCGGGGCGGCGGCTCCCCCCGCGTCGGCCAGTCGGCTGCTCGGCCGAGCCGGGCCGGGCTTGCCGAGCCAGACCGGTGTGACCGTGTCGGACCGGGTTGACCCGGTTCGGACCGGGTTGACCCGATTCGGCCGACCCGGGGGGGGGGGGGGGTCGGGCCGGGTAGGCCCGGGCCCGTACCCCCCGTCTTCGGATGGTCTTCGTTCAAACGCCCGTAACTTAAGCTATGGGCCTCCAAATGACTTTTCGTCAGCGGAAACACGATCCTTGGATCGAGACGGTCGTTTCGGTATATTGCACTCAAGGTTTCAGAATACTTTGGGTTCAGCCGGGTTGGTTCGTACACGAAACCAACCGGGCCCTCGGAGCGGAAACACTCATATTTTGAGCTACGGAAGTCCGATTGACGTGCCATCAGTTTCGTTGTTTTCCTCTAAATGAGACGGATCTTTTGGCTCACTCCACCCGAGGTTTGGAAGCAGGTGGAGTACAGTCGGGTTGGTTTTCCTTAAAAACCAACCGGGCCCTTGGGACGAAAAAGCCAATAACTCTCAGACCGGGCGTCCGATCGACGCGCCGTCTGCGACGTTGAGTTCCTATTGACGATATGGAACTTTTGGATAAATCAACTTCGGAATTTGTGTCAGTTGATGTATCAGCCTCTCGGCTCGTGGAGCGGACCCTCCCGAACGAGCCTACTGTATGCGGGAACCCTAGTGCTGGCTGCGACTGCTTCTTCGACAGCGACGACCGTGCAGAGATCCTCAGTGGACTACGACGACGACCGTGCAAAGATTCTCAGTGGACAGCGACGACGACTGTGCAGAGATCCTCAGTGGACTGCGACGACTACTGCACTCAGCGATCCTACGTGGATCAGTGCTATAGGTCCTGTGTGGGCCCGATCCTGTGTGGGCCCGATCCTGTGTGGGTCTGATCCTGTGTGGGTCCGCGCTCAGCGGTTCTGTGTGAGCCAGCGCCTACAGGTCGTGTGTGGGCCCGATCCTGTGTGGGTCATTACGGGGGTTAGTTACCTATCGATCCTTCGTGGGTCCGACGACTTAGATGGATCTGTGATCATCTTTATCGTTATCCGAAGAAGTATACCTGTGTGAGCTGAATCTTGTGTTACTCTCCTTTGTGGATTGTGTTGAGCTATCCTGTGTGGATTTACTGTTTACTCTCCTTTGTGGATTGTGTTGAGCTATCCTATGTGGGTATACGTTTTGCTTTCTTGTGTGGACTGGGTTTTGCTTGGGCTCGGACGTTGGAGCCGAACGGGAATTGATGACTTAGGTATATGTATGGGCATATACCTAAGCCGTGTCAGATGTTATTTCGTGATTGTATCTTTCCTTTGTGGATTATCCTTTGTGGATTTCAGGAGACCTTCGAGGGTCTCGGGGTCCCTACTGAGTAGCTTATACTCACCCCTGCACGGGCTTTGCCCGCACTTTGTGGTGTTGGTTGTAGATGACGGGCAGCGCTGATCGAGGTGGAGGCATGCGGAGCTGGACGGTACTTGGAGGTGGACCGTTGTGTGGGACGTACTCGGAGCGGACGGCTGGACCGAGGAGCTGTGGAGGCTATCTGTACCCACCCTTCAGGTGGGACCTTAAGAGGAAGGCTCGACGCTGCAGTTTTTCCTTTCAGTTGCTGTTTTTCCTTTCAGTTGTACTTTACAGTTGGGCTTGTATTTCCGGCCCCTTTTACTTTCAGCACAACTTGTACCATTTTTACTTAGTGTTTACTTTTCCGCTTGCTTACTCTGTGGTGGTTTTTTACTTTTCAAAGGCAATGCCTTCCCTTTTTTTGGGATTTACGCCTTGGTGCTAGTTGCCAGCCCCTGGCCTATGGAAGGCGGGCTTGGGGTAGTCACGACACGGGCCCCGAGGGCGGGTCGTGACACCAAAGTTCCATGAATTTCATCTTAAAACACATTATGGGAATTGGTGTCAAATTTTATGTTTAGGTCCTCATGGTTAAGTATAAAAAATTCTATGGCAACTAGGAGGATCTTGAACATATAATAAAAAATTATGAAAACATATCCTGAAAATCAAACAATTGAGATGTGATTTTTTATTACAATAGAGAAATTTATTAGCATCATCGTAAGCTCCATGGGAATCAAAGTCGACCCAAAGAAAAAAAATTTCTTTCCCATCATGTCACCTCCTCAAAACCTCATATAGTTTGGAGGAATTCAAAGGTATCTAGATTATATTCGTTGTTTTATAAACATCTTTGTAGGAAAATTTCAACCCTTCACCAGGATTATTAAAATTGGGGTTATATATCAGTAGAATAGTTAATTTCAGGAAAAATTCGATGGTATTATGAAATACATCTTAATCCAACCATTTTTAATGAATCTTGTAGAATTAAGGCATCTAATTTGGTATATGATAGTTTTAGAGTCATCACTAGGTTCCTTCCGCACACAAAATAATGATGTCAGTAGACAAAACATCATTTAATATATTTTTTGAAATATGAATGACGTAGAGAATAATTATTAAGATATCGACAAGAGTTGTCTAGAGATAATATTTTCATTCCATATGGTGAGATTCTACCTGCATCATCACAAGGTCCATTTGGTCTCTCAAAGGAACCCACTAAAATACATTGTCAAGAGTTCAATATTAACCAAAATTCTATCAGAAACCAAAGTCATAATATTGTAGTTATTTATTTAGTTCCTTCCTAGAAATTGGTTATAGGGATGGAATTAGTAGATATTCAAGAGGATCACCCATCAATTGAAATGAATTCTTTGAATAGTGAACTACCCAAAGAAGGGTCTTTCGTTTTTCAAGAGTTGTCAAAGATATGACTGATTTATTTTTATGGTGCATCCATATGACCAATAGGGAATATGATGGAATAACCCAAGCTCAATAATAAGGGACCAATAGTAATTATTATATCCCCATGAAAGGTAGTCCTACCATATTACATACCGCTATAGAAAGGGAGAAATATTATTGAAGAAGAATATCAGGCACTATTACAGGGAAAGAGCTATCACTTTATGTACAAGGAAATCACAAGTAGATAAAAGGCTATTTGAAAATTGTCATAAGGTATATCAAGGTGGATTATTCCATAAAAATTGAGAGATCTAATTAGCCTATTAAATTATATATGTGGATTATTGGGGGATTTATATTTGTAACCAACATTGACTCACATCCCATGGTTATAGAACACCCAAATAAATGCATTGAAACTTTTACCAAAAACTCTAGTTAATCTAGAGAAGGATAAAACAGTTCTTAGATTTTCACACTAGTAGATGGTATCATTGTTTATTCAATAAAATTTGAAAGAGATTGATGAAATTATCAGAATCCCTGAGTAGTATGATCATACCACCAGCTGTATGACACCTATTGTGGTCTACCTTCAAAAGGGAGAGATCTAGCAAGAATTAGTTTTGAGAGAGAAAAACTGAAGATTACAAATTAACATTGTTATATATGAAAATACAAATCAAAAAAAGGAATTATAAAAAGAAAGATTTGATGGGGCCTTCTCAGGTGCATTGATGGAGAAGATATTGTAGCTATCATGTAGGGAGTACACACTATAGCTTGCGAAACCAACATGTCTAGATCCATGATTTCTCATAAAATACGAAGGCTTGGGTACTAATGGACCACTATAATTAAATACTACACTAAATTCACCATAATGTTCAATTCTTTCTAGGTTCATACCAAATTATTTCACTGACCCCCAAAGTTTCATCACACATCCAAACGATCCTCCCAATTTTCCAAATGAGGAATGGACATCGTGAGACCATATTCTCCAACTACATCCGTAAATTTAAAGTACAATATCACTAAATTAGTCTTCTATATTATGTAGGATAAAACCATTCCCCATTAAAATGTCAAGTAAAGGAATATTTTTATCTTAATGAGAGGGAATATTACCATCATATTTGGTCCCCCTTATACAATTCTAATTGAAAACGAACCTAATTTCTATTCTACTAAATTGGAAATAGTATATCATGAGTATTAAATTAAGTCCAACCTATTTTCCTGATACCATGCAAAAGATAATAGATAGATAGTGTCCATCAAAAAGACCATATAAAATATACTCTAGAATATGACATTCCCCTCAAAATTGGTAATGTACACGGTCATATAGAAGAACTATGTGTGGCTTGATTCTTGTCATCACAGGACATATATTTAGGGATAGAATTATCATATTAGGCTGAGCTGAAACTTTACATCCATTCATAAGATGATTTTCCTATCATCAATTGGCCTCCAAGCCTCTTTTCACATTAGGATTCTGATTCTTGCTGGTCCAAAAACTCATACACCCAATAAATAAATGATTTTTTTTCTAATCTAATGATGCTAAACTAAATGGAACATCTTCTATGTCACAGGATAGTAAATTTTATGTCACAAATGTTCACCATATGTGACATTAAAATACATAACACTATAATGATCCGAACCAAGAGGAAATATCCCTTGACATCGATCACCTACCATTCTGAATTCTAGAACTATAGGTTGATTTATTCCTTACAACACATTATACATAGTTATGATAAGATTTTAAATCCTAGTCCAGCCACCAAAAAAGAATAAAAATTACCCCTCCTTGTGTACATGTCAGACTTGCATAGGGAGAATTCCATCAAGAACTAAACATGTCTGGATTATTTCACATGCACGATATGTTCTGACGGATGGATCACAATTCATGGACCAAGTTGGGATGAAACTACATTCACATAAATTGAGTTATGTCCTTAGCATATGAAATTAAATTTCATGACCAATTCCCTTATCAAGAGACATTAATCTACATGGTTCCTAAATATTTATGTGTTGATTGATTCCACCAATTTCAAGATACATAGTGTTACCTAGAAATCATGATATGGGCCCATCCAAAAAATAAAAGAAATTATCCCACTCCTACATAGAAAATAAATCAATGAAGAGGACTTGAAATAATGTTATATTTATAGGCCCATTTCAAGAAAAACACCCCTCTCTTCACATATGTCATATCGTTGTAGGGAACCACAATTATAAATATGTGTTTCCTTATTCTAGTCATTACAAGATACATAGTGATGCCCAAATCACTAATCTCGGTCCCACCCATATTGAAAGAAAAAAAATTCCATCCTATTTGTGTAGAGGTTAGATCTGCACATAGATTTCCCTAAGAACTATGTATTTCATGATACCCCTTTCGAGAATTTGTACAAAAATGCAAAAAAAATCATCCTAGTCCATCCACCACAAATTGAAAATATTTATATCCTCTCTTATATCACTTATGTGTGGTGGAATAACCCTTTTACACCCATTTTTTCTCACAATGAACATATATATCATGGGATTAGATGCTTTGTTAGTGGATTCTCTACAGGAACTAGGAATATAAATAAATATCAAGGTTACCATGGTCCTAGTAGCATGGCCTTAGAAGGCACACCATATTTCCACACTGCATGACATTAAACTACACAGTCAAATAAAATTTGAAAATAATGTATGGATTGAATCCTACTATCATTGGATATGTGTTGTCTAGAGGGAAAATAATCTTGGGTCCTGCCACAATATTTCATATTCACATTGGGGAACATATTCCATTACTAAATTATGTTAAACTACTTGGAGAATGTCCTTATCATATAAAATTAAATTTCATGGTACATCAAGAACTATGTGTGAATTGATTATCATTTTGATGAGATATATAGTAATTCCTAGAACCAGTGTCCTACTTTTATCCATGGGTGAATAAAATAAATTTCCTCATCTCTTGTATACAAACAATGATTTATGAAATAGATAATAAATTTTCTTTTCCTCATTAAGGGATCCATCAATGAAAAAAATAGCTCATATATATGAGTTAGATCTAAGTAAAGATTTCACACACCATGATCAATTTTGGTTTGAATGTTTATTTCAAACATGGAACATTCCTTCTATTAATCACACTCTCTCCCCCTTTCCATTTTTTACCATCAAAATATTCTTCTAGAAATAATATAAGGAGGGGGTCAGTGTCTTAAGGATACCATTGATTGAATCTATAAAATTTTCCTCAATTATATTTTCATATGTTTCCCAAAAAAGTAATTCCATCAATAGGATAATTAATCCCTATGAGAGGCATATTTTATCCTCATAATCCCCAAGGTATTTTTTTTGAAAATCATTTCACATGATCCGAGATACCCAAGAATAATGGATTACATATTTTTTTGACCTCACATCCAAGGAATTTCAGAAAATAAAAGTCTGATGAGACTCTTATTAGTCATTGTTTCCATGATATGTGGCCCTTGAAATAAGACCTAAAACTACATGACCCCTTTTTGTCCTTACTACATGTCATTAAATAGCATGGATGATTTCATAATCACATGACACTAAAACTACATGAATTGTAAGAAATATTTCTGGATTGATTATATTTATCCAAGGATATGTTTTGATTCCTGAATCATCGATTTAGGGTCCCGATAATGGTTTAAAATGTTCCTCTTTTCCCTGTATAAGGGTTAGACCTGGACATGAGGCTTCTAGATCAATAACTATGTATGGATTGATTATTTATTTAAAGGTTCAAATAGACACACTTTTATTATATATCTCAGTCCAAAAATAGAAAAAAACTAACAATTTATATAACCCCACTATCCATACATGAGCAAAATCTGCATATAAGGGTCTTGTATGTGCCACTCCCCATTCGTGAGCTCTTATTAAAATGTAAATTCCCTTCCACATAGTATAGTTTGATTTATTTGAGATGACACCTTCTTAGAACTATGATTTGATTGATTCAATCCATTGAATGATATGTAGTGATGCTGGGATATCCAATCTCGATTCCAACCACAACAAAGGTTATTAATTTTCCCTCACTATGCAAAAGTCAGACCTACTTGAGAATCCTTCCATATCAACATATGTCTTGAATTTATGTTTTTATGAGATACATAGAGGCACACATAAAACCAATATCTCATCCATAGCCTTAAAACAACTAAATCATTGATTCTTATGTATGGTTCAAGTTTTCATAAAGGAAACTCTTTTTTACCCATTCCTAGAAGATTTTTGAAATCAATATCTTTTTTTATGTTAAGACACCATTTCATTCACAACTACAAATCAATGTCTAGAGAAGTATGAATCTCTATAAACCACCCTATAAATTCAAAATTGAGGATCAGTGTCCTGGGTAATCAATTATTTTACTATGAATAATATTTTCTAGTTTGTTCTATATAAGTCACCCATTAAAAATCATACACCAAAATGAGAATTCGTCATAGAGAGAGGATTTTCCTATCCACATTTTCCACAATGATGTTTTCAACCCATATAAACCATCATATTCCAAAACACCAAGATTATATCTTACAACATTTTCCATTCATGCCTGAGGATGATGGGATATTCTTGGACATGTTACCATGAAGAGGGAATGTTATTTATCCCTTAGTTAAAGGTATGGAACCATAAATATTATACCTCAAACTTCCTTTGTGTAATAATTTAAACTACAGGTTCTTTGTCCTGAATCCATGAAATTAAATTTCATGATTCACTATCCCACATTTATAAAGGTAAATTTCTTATATGAGTGGTTTATCATTCAAGTACTGTTCCAATATAGATGACCACATCATATTTAGAAATCATTTCCTTGACATGACACCATTCATGGTCTGGAGAAATCCAAAATTTTAAAAATTACATACCCATAAAAAATGGATAGATAATTTCATGAAGAAAATTTTTTTGGCTTTGAAAATAATTCCCATGTTGGCTCTCTATATGTTCTGAACACAAATGTCATATTAACCAAATGAAAATTCATCCCCATGAGAGCCATATCCTATCTTTGTATTCCAAAAAAACATCATGTTAGAAACTATTCTCACAGTTAATCCTCACATAATTTTCCCATATCATGTATTAGATCCATAAATCACCCAATCAAGGACCAAAAAATCCCCAATTATTGTTTGATGAGTATTGGGACATTCATAGTCAGTAAGCACTATTGGGATCCTCTCGCCATAATTAATAGTCAAAGCTATTTGACATAAAACATTGGCTTTATTAGTCCAGTTTCAATGAATATAATTGTACCACAAAAATATTTGTAAAACACATAGGGTGGAATACCTAAAAAGGTAAACCTTGGAAAAAGACACGTACTGGCTTTCTAAACTTATGAATTTCATGGTTTAGGAATCACATGAGAAATAAAATAATACCCAAAACTAGTCATGTCGAAAACCTGAAAAGTATGTCCTAATAATAAGTCGACTAATGACCTCCAGGTCCTAACCAAATTTATATTAGGATTAAATTAGGATGGTAACAGAAAAGAAATGATTTTTAGGGTTTTCTAGGTAACCTTATAAATAGTCAAAACTATGATCTTGAATTCCATTGTATTTTGAAAATATTATAGCACTACATGATTATGTCAATTTGATTATCCTAGGTTTTGATTATAGCTGATATCCAGTAGATGTTATCCTAATAGATATGTCTTGTTATGACTGATTGTCATTGGAGGATGAGATAAAGGATAATAATGGGAGGGTAAACAACATTTTAGTCATATAATGAATAATAATAATAGTGCTGCTTCCACATCCAAGATTCTCTACATATGAGTAGGAAATTTTGATTTTAGAGCTCACTAAGTAGGTTCAAAATGTTGAAGAAATGTGTAGCCCATGTCCACTATGTATTGGATGATATCATGCAATGTTTTAGTCTCACAATAGGCATGGGACTTCCATTCCTCTACCATCCAATGAAAATCCAATAATTCCATTTCCTCCTCCTCAAACAACTAATTCCAATGATCAATAGCTACATCGGTGTGAGTAAAATCTTAGATGAGATACTATAGTTATTGTCTAAGAAACTCCACCACTAGATATAGCCACTCTGATGAGGTCCATTGATATAAAACTTCTCCCTGTCACATCATGGCTATCCCATAATACCTAGCCTCTTAATTAAGAAGGATCATCCTTTCTTTGGTCTGGTGGGCCATTGAATCTACAGTTAAAAAATAATACTATTGTGTGCTAGTTCTCACCTAGTTAGAAATCACATATTTTACTATGTGATAGATCACATGATAACAAAAAAACCATAACAATGAAATTAAAAAATAAGATATAATTTTAGAAGTTTCATCACCATTTTTGTTAGGGAGTTCTAAGAAATCATCTTCCATATATCATTCCATATTTTTTTTGATCCGCATGAAAATCATTCAAAGCCTTCTTGTTTGCATTATTATCACTATTATATGGATGAATATATTCATAAATAAGGTCCTATATAGAGGTACTTAACTCATAAACCTCCATGTATCTTGATTCTGAATTAGTCATCTCCCTTGTGATGTTAGCTGGATTGAGATATTAGATAATCATATGAAACCACAAATACTACTGGCTATAATTCTAGAATAATAATATTGAAATAATTAACACATAAAATCGTAAATAAATGGGAGTAGATACAAGGGGGAGAACTAACCTCCACCTTCTAATAAATTAACATCCCTATCACTCATTGATTAATATAATCCTAGAAAATAGAATTTTATATCCTCCATCTGAGGATTGACATCATGTTTTTCTAGAGACAGATGAGGTAAAAGATCATTCTTTTCTAGGTTAGTGATATCCAAAAGATCAACTATGGACACTATGCTTATAGGAATAACCATAAATGAACTACTATAAAAAATTTATTCCAATTATCCTCGATCATGAGTCTCCCCCTCTTCCATGGATGTGGTCCCCATAGGGGAAGGAACAGTATGATCAGTAGGAACGTCTACCCCTGCTAACACCCATTATTATAGTGAAGAATTTATTTAACCATGAAGTGTTGACCTAAAGGGGCTTAGGATATCCCTAATATATTTAGTTTTTCAAGGTTCTCCATTTAGTTTATATACCACCATTGAAGTTACCACATCACAAATGTAGGGGGCTATAGGCCCCTGGGTGGTTGATCCTTCAAAGTTCACTAGATATGTAGCAATTCATGATAGAGGAGATTAGTTAAAACCTGGAAGTAGATACATTGATAGTGGTGTAGCGAGATTAAACAACCACATGTAATCCACAGCAATAGACATATCTTCGTTTATAGTGCATGTCAGTGCCTTATGGTGTGACCTAGGGATGATCCCCTGGATGCAATGATAGCCAAAGAAGTATATAGGAATTCTTCAAAAGGATTAGCATAAATTACGTCTATATTCTCCATTACCCTAGGGATCCCTCTCTAGTGAATAACATGTCTGAATGGATGTTATAACCTTATATAGTTCCCCTTGGGGTTCACATTGGGGAAGAAATAGGTTCCTGCATATTCCAATAATCCTATTATTACACAGAGTAGGGGTTCAAAATAATAATTATAATAAGAAGAAAAATTTGTACAAATAACCATATTACCTCTTTTTTAGTTCCATATCACCGCTCAATAATTACCACCATATCCTTTACATGGTCAAACTATTAATGTATATCCTTTCATGAGTGAACATTGGTGTTAATATCTTCTAAATATAGACCTAATTCATAAGGATTATCTCGAGATGAGATCCACATGGGAGTTGTGATAATTCAAAATCCTGTAACCTCAAAGGTTTATGTCTGAATCATATCATTTATATCATCAAAATTTGATCTTTTTCTATTGTAATACCATTATCTCTATGAATATAGAAAGCCTATTATAATTTGAATAGATATATATGGGAGTTCCTCCATTAGATATGGGGAATAGTCTAGCCAATTATCTTTATTTTTGGGTTCCTTAATCACCCAAGTACTCTTTGGGGATGAGTGGTTTCAAGTCCCCAGACAAAAATGAGGAATTTCCCTAAAACTAGTATCAGTTGGGTTTTGACTTCATAATCACCCCCAAAGGCACGACTATCATCCTATTCATCCTAATTTTCCTCAGGCCACACCGTTGTGAGAACTCGCCAAGAATATCTATCATAGTTTTGCATGTAATAGACTAAGTCATGAAGGTCCATTAGATAAGTGTACAACCTATAAGGTTAATCAAAATTAAAAATATTGTTTTGTGCTAACACATATCCATATCTGGTCAATAAAACATCATTTTCGTATAGAAAGTGGAACAGAGTGTGAGTTGAATGAGAACTCCTCAAGGAATCCCATTGTCTCTATACTGATGAAAAAGTGGAATCAGGGGGGAGAGATACATGATCTTGAGAAGTGTCACCAATAGAATGTAATGTTAAATACCAATAATTCAACAATTTTTTTGGGAGATCAGAAAATTTGTATTTCGATAGCTACTTCCTGGACCTAGAGTGCCTGACTTTTGGACTTCGGTTCCCTCCAGCCATATGAATTTTTTTCCTTAGGAACAAGGGATTGATATTAAAAGTTTATCTTCATCGTATGATTGGTTCTAGTATATGGAATATTATTTGGTATTTTAAAACATAATACAAATTGATGGTGGGTGCACAATATGGTGTTTTGTGTCCTCCCATGTAATCATCACCGAGATCTTTTGATGTACCATAATGTGTGTCTCATGGTGCACACTTTTGATCATCAGAGGAAACCACATCTAAAAATAGTTGAATGAAAGAAAAAACCTATATTTCGAATACCCCTATCATATAATATCCCCATAAATATTATAATATAAGACAACTAATCTCTAAAATATAAGATATCCTTAGCTTGCATGGTCCCAAGTTCCACTATTTACCAAAGTGCAAGATAAAGGAATGTATGGATCATATGTAAAATGATCATGATAGTTGAACTAATCCATAATTTCATTATCAATAATATGTGATGGAATTAACCCATTTATGATTTTAAGATTTGGTCACATGATAGCTTTCATGATCTTTTGACTATTTATATTTCTATAGTATAACATATGGGAAGCTACCCAGCCCTATATAACATGGAAAGGAACCAACAGCTGTTATAGTGCCTTCCCCTCATTTATTTGTCCCAAAAATGGTAAATCTTCTCTATCACTGGGATGGAATGGTTATTACACATGTTGGTGGCCAATTAGGCCACTATTATGAATTTTATGACCCTGAACCTAGTATCAGAACCACAGTCAAAAAATAGCCATCCCCCATAAACATGGAATGAAAGGATGCCAATTGGAATAGCCAGTCAACATTGGGGATGATATTATAGCACCAATCATTTAACCAACCCTAATCAAGTGTGGGAAAATATACCCCATTACACCATTGGGTCTCAATAGTCATGAAAGTCATCGACCTCCTTGCATAGGTCTCCTAGATAGTAAATCCAGCAAATGCATTAATCTAATTAGACAATGGGGTATCCTACTTCAGATAATAGTCGTCCTTCAATAGATTCCTAGATTTTCAATATGTTTTATTGAAATATTAGGGGTCCTTTACTAGTCAAAAAAAATCCAAAGTTAGCGTAAGAAACTCATCATACATTTTACCCATGATAGCTAGCCCCAAAATGAATTGAACAACCCAGATACTAATGTTGATTTCCTCTTTCACCAAGTGGAATGTATTGTTTTTTGGGATCCATATTCTATGTAGTTTGGGGATAACATTTTTATTTTAGTATAAGTACGTTGGTGAAACCTATAAATATTGATACACCACAACGAACATTAAATCAACATTAAATTCCTCAAAACTCTAGTAGACTGAGTTAGGCCACCCAGTCTAGGATAAATGAGCCTCTATTGTGATGGTCTCACTTCAATGGCCACCAAATATTCTTTTTCTTTCCAGGTCCATTGAGTTGATGTTTTGATAACATTAGATGTTATTTTTTGGTACCCACACATAATGCTCTAGTGATCGAGGAGTATAGTTCAAAATAAACTTGGTAGTGTGGGATTCTTGGATGAATTCCCCCTTTTTATATGGGTGATGAGGTTTACCTAATGGTGTGGGAGTTTGTGAATGAGAAATACTATGCTAGAGCATTGGGTGATAAAAATTTCATAGAAGTCTCATTTTTACATTAGAATTTTTAAAGAAAAAATGTATTTTTCCACTATTTATAGGCATGGTACCCTCTTGCAGGCCTACTTGCAAAATATAAACTAGTTCAAAACAGAACCATTTTCTCTATTAGAACAACCTTTCTTTTCCTGTATGGAAACGTATTTCGATGGTGGACAAATTTTGGGTCCTAAATTTTTTTAATATAAGAATATGATAATTATAGGAACTCAAAAAATGGTAGTAATAAACCTAGAAAATGAATTTAAGCAAAATTCTCAAAATCGATGAAGTAGTGAAAGATGGTTTGGGTGTGTATAGTAAAAATCACTACGTAGACCAACATTCCATGTTATGTTCTTCTTATTCATAAAGTATAGCACAAAAGAAATCATTCATGGAATGAGTTGGTACCATCAGCACCCAAAAACCAAACCAATATTCATATGGAGTGGGATTTTGATTTCCTCCTCCATGTATGTCTATTCCATATGAATAAATTTTTTAGAATATGAGATGGTACCGTCAGATCCCATGAATGAAACCAAGTAATTTGTGGGGATGAAAGTTTAGTAGTCTCCCTTTAAAGGATCATCCCAACAAATAAAATGAATAATGGGGTGGGGAATCCCCCATGGTCTCCTGAAAAAGAATCCTTGTAGCACACCACGATTGACTAGACATGCCACTATTTCTTCCTTCCATTCTTATATAAAACTACGTTGATGGGGATTGAGAGAAATAACGATGTGCGATGATAAGGAGATTCAAAACGTGGTTCCTTAGAGATGAATTGGGACATAGGCATAGATTTATAGTTGGTAACCAAAAACATATCATTAATTAGGAAAAAAATAACATATGTATTCTGAAATAAAATGCCATAGCAGACACCATTCAGTCTGGTATAAAATGATGGCACCTTCACAGACCAACACCCATAATATAAGAACTCTATGGTAGTGGAACCCTTCTCCAAAAATCCAAATTCTACATAGTAGGAACTTAACACCATGTAGAAATATTCTATGTTAATAAAACCTAGACTCACGTAGCAACACACTATATAGATGGAACCCAGGACACCATCGAACAACGGTATGTAGATGGCACACTCACCATTAAAGTAATATTCGATGTAGAAGAAAGCTAATATCATATAAGAACAATCTACGTAGAATGGAGAATACTATGATCTTTTACTCACTACCTCTCATAACTCCCATCCATCATATCATCATACACCACATTGGCCCCTCTGTGAACGAGTAAAACATAATCTTGACATGGAAACTTCCAAATCTACCTAACATGTATGATTAGATAATTAGAGACACTAGCATGTCCTCTATAGTCTAAATACCCATGAGAAGTGGAGTCATGTTGGTGGCCTCAGGGATAATCTGGACCCTTAAAACGTGACCAAGTATAAATTTCTTTTCTAATGAGGGTTCCAAACATGGAGGTTCTCATGTGAACCTCTGAGTTATATGGATTGAATTGGACAATTGCCTTTCCATTCAATGGGTGGAGGCACTTGTCACTTCTCTCTTCCCAAATGAACATGAGGGAATCCCTCTAGGAGTAATCCCCAAATATTTCTTTAGAGAGGTGGCATAGAGTACATAGTAAACAATTAGGGTGGTAAAAGAAAATAAAAGATGTTTTTAGTTTTTTCAATGTAACACAAAACATAGTCAAAACTATTCACTCTTAGTACATCGACATCAGATGAAATTAGAGGATTACGTGATCATGTAAATTTGGTTTTCATATATTTTTATTATTATTGTTATCCAGTGCAGGTTATCATTGTAAATATGAATAACTATGAATTATTATCACTTCAAGATGAGATAAAGGATAATCATGGAAGGGTAAAGTTTTTATTTATTTATTTATTGAATGATAATGGAAGATCTTCTATATCTACGAGCCTATCAATATGAGTGGAAAATTTTTAGAAGAGATCACACTCAGTAGGTTGATCATGTTTTATCATTGCACAGTCCATATCTATTATGTCTTGGAAGTTCTCATGTAATGTTTTACTCTAATCATTAGCACTTTCCTACAGTGACTCTTCTATATCAACCTCACCCAATAATTCCATTTACTCCTCCCCCAACAATCATTTCTATAAATAAATAGATGGATCTATTTGAGTAAATTCATCCTTAATCCTATCTGATTCCTATCTCAAACACTAAACCTCTAGATAAAGACGCTATGTAGTGGTCCAATGATATACAAAATCACCATGTCACCTCATGAAAATCCAAGCATGGTTAGTCACTTCATTAAGAAGGATCTGCTAAGCTTTGGCAAGATGACCCATAGACTCTGTAGTTGATGGATGAATGTGGATCGTGATAGTTCTCTACTGGTCAGCAATCCATTGTTTTACTATGTCATGGACGACATGATAATCAATACCCCAATAATTAGGAAATGAAAACATGAGATTTAATTTGGGAAGTTTCATTTCAATTATTATAAGGGAGGTCTAAGAAATCAACTTCTAGATATCTTTCCAAAATTTCGATTGAGAGATGTAAAGGTCATCCCAAGACTCTTTGTATGTCTCAAAATTACTCTTAAATGGAGGAATATATTTGTAAATAAGTTCATCAAGATAAATAGCTATCTCATCATCCTCAACGTGGCATGATTCCTAAGTAGTTATTTCCCTTGCGATGTCTGCATGTTGAGATATTGAAGAATCAGATGCAACCATAGTGTCTAGTGGTAGTAATTTCGGAATAAGAAGAATCTAGCAGTTTATATATATACCCAAAAAGAAAAGGTAATGGATATAATTAGAAAAAAATCACCACCATATTCCAGTACATCAATATCCCTTACACTAATTATTTCACCATCATCTAGAAAACTGGATGAAACATCCTCCATCAACAGGTTGACCTAGGGTTCTTCCATAGACACATCTGTTGCAAGATCATGAGCTTATAGGTTAGTGATTTATAAAAGATCATTCATTGAAAATTTTCTTATAGGAATATTGATAATTGGACTAGGAGTGAAAAGTAATTCAATTTATCCTCGATCTTGAATTGATCCCAGTTCCATGGTTATTCTACTTAGAGGGTTAGGAATAATATTTTCAGTAGGAATATTACCCCAAAGGAAACCCCTTATAGTAGTGATGATTTCATTTGATCATGAAAGTTCATCCCCATGGGGCTTGGTATCCCTTTAATATCTGCAGTTGTTCGGGGTTCCCCATTCGTTTCAGCTACCACCATTGGAGTTATCACATTCATCATAATAGAAGAATGGGGATATGCCCCTGGGTGATTACTGCCTAAGTTTTTATTAGATGTGAACCAATACATGTTATATGTGTTTAGTTTTCTCCTGGAATCATATATCAAGATAGTGGATTATAAAAATGAAATATTCTCTTGTTATCCTCGATAGCAGACAAATCACCTGTTGTCCTGCATGTCAATGCTTCGTGGTTTACCATAAGTATGATCCCGTGGATGGAACAATGGGTATGTTAGGGGGGGTAATTGTTTGAAAAGATTAGTATGAACTACCTTGATATGATCCATTACCCAGGGGTCCCTCTCTAGTTAATCTCATTTCCTAAGGGATGTCCCCCCCATCTACAATTCCCCTTGGGGTTCACTTTGGGGAAGCAATATGTTCCTGAAGCTTCCCAGAAACCTATAATTAATAAGGGTATGGGTTCATGTTCATGTTAATAAGAAGAATAAAAGTTGGTAAAAACAACCATATTACCTCTTTTTTGATGTTATCTCACCCCACCCTGACTACCACCATATGTTGTACATGGGAAGACTAGTATAGTCTATCCCTACATGAGTGAATGCATGTGTGAATATCTTCCAAATATATACCAACATGAAAAATATTTTATCGAGATGAGATAAATATGTTAGTAGTGATCATTCCAAATCCAAAATATGTCATGTGTCTATGTTTGATGTATATCCCATATAAATTTGTTATTTTTTATTTTTATCATGTAATAAAATGCTCACCATGAATCTTGGAAGGTCAAAATGATAGGAATAGATAACGCAGAGATATCCTCCTTGGAAAGTGGGGAAAGGTCTAGTGATTATGCTTTATTTCTAGGTGGCTCATCAACCCAAGAACCCTCGTGGATGGGCTCTTGTGAGACCCCATATGAGACTGAGGAATTTACATAACCCCTATTTTGTTAGGGTTTTATTTTATCATTGACCTCAGATGCATGAATATCATCATGCTCATCCTAATTTACCTCATGACACACCATTATTAATACTCTCTAGGAAAATCTATGATGGTTCTATAAGTACTAGATTGAGTTATCATGGCCTTATAGATAGGTGTCCACCCTCTAAGGGTCATCAACATAATAGATAGTGTTTGGTTCTAACACATAGCCATATATGGTCAATGAAACCTCATTCTCCTATAAAATTAGGAATATAGAGTGTGTTGAATGAGAACTCCTCACGGAATCCCATTGTCTCTAGGGTAAAAAAAGTGGCATTAGGAGTGATAGATACATGAATATGAGAGGCTGAACCAACATCATGTGATGTTAATGATGATCCCTTAAAAATATTCCTTGGGGGATCAGAATCCATGAATTTTCTTGGCTACTTCATGGACATAGAGTTCCTGACTGTTGGAAATTGGTTCCATCTTGCCTCAGGCACTTTTTGTCCTTGGTAACTAGGGACTGATTTTTCTAGAGGATCATTTGGGTATGATCGGATCCAGACAATGGTATAAGATTTGTTATCTGTAATTATAAAATCCATGGATGATATATGTCACATATGTAATTTTGTGTCTTCCTGAGTAAACACAAACCAGATCTTCTGAGATACCATTTGGTGTTTCTCCTGGTGCACACTATTTATGGTCAGAGTACACCACATCTAAGCGCAGTTAAATTAATGAAAAAACCTATAGGGTGAAATCTCTTCTCATATAATCTTCACATCCATCCTAAAAGTTAATATTCCTTCTCTAAAAGAGATAAATTATTTTTCCTAGAGTGGTCTCTAATTCAATTACTTACCCATGTACCAGAAGGGGAACATAAGGATCATTTGTCAAATGATCATGATAGTTGAGTCGATCCATCATTTACTGCTCAACCTAGTCCGATAGAATTACCCCACATATGATTTGAAGATATGATTAGACACTAGCTTTCGGGATCTACTGAGGGTTGATATTTCTACAGCCTAACATTTTGTAAGACACCTAGCCCCATATATATGGAATAGAACCACCTAACGGTATGGTGGAATCCCATAACTCTTCTATAAAAAATAAATAAATCTTCACTAGTGCTTGGATAGAAAGATTTATACACAAGGTAGTGGGGAATTGATACACCATTATGAATGGCCTAACTCTGACCGTGTTATTAGGATACAACACTTATAATATCTTTCCAACAAAATAGTTTGAAAGAAAGGATGCATGTTGGAACAGTCCTTTGACATTTTATATGACATGACAACCCCACACATTTAACCAACCCACCTCAAGTATGAGATAATAGGTAAAAATACACCATCAGGTCTTAATAGATGGGAAAGTCTTCACCCTCCTTGAATTGGGATAATAGCTCATTAATTTACCATATGCATTAATCAATTATGGAAATGTGACATCGTTCTTCAAAAAAGGACCACCCTTAAATAAATTCCTCCCCATTTCAATAAGTTTCTTGGAAAGTGGAAGGTACCTATCCATGTCATCCCAAGCCTATGGCTGGGGTATACACTCATCATACATGTTTCCCAGGATGGATTCCCCAAAAATAAACTGAACATCACCAAGACTGAGGTTGATTTCCCCTTTCACTAAGTGGAAGGTATCATTTTATGGGCTCCATATGCAATGTAGTTGTGGGATAACATTATTATTTACTTAGGAGTACGTCAGTGAAACCTAGAAAGCATCATACAATACCACAACCTTTATATAAACTTTAAATTCCTCATATCTCTGCCAGAAATAGAAATCCCACCCTCAGAATAGGCTAATTGAGCCTCTATATAGAATATCCCATATCAATGGCCACCATACCTTCTTGTTTTCCACTACCTTCCATGCGATGCTATGATAAAATTCTATGTTTTTGTCTTGTACCCAAAAATATTCATTTAGTGACCATGTATTGTAGTTCAAAAAAAAACCTATAGTGGAGGTTTATTGGATGAATTCCCCCTTTATATGTTGGTGATGAGATTCAGTTCATTGAAAGGGATTCTGTGAATGGGAAACAATATACCTGAGTAGTGGGTGATTTAGAGTTTTTAGAAGGATCATATTCACTAAGTAATCTATAGAGTAAAAATGAGAGGTGCCCACTATTTTTAGTAGTGGTCACCTATTGAATGTACACATGCATATCAAAAACTAGTTCAAAATAGAACCAATTTCAATATCATAACAACCTCCTCTTTGTCTTTATGGGAACCAATTCTAATGGGGGTCATTTTTTGGGTCTTTAAAATTCTGCATAAAAGATGAAGAGAATTCCAGAAAATTAAGAACGGGTAAGAATAATATTAGAATAATACGATGAAAAATGTTCACGAGGTATGAAGTATTTAAGGAAGGATCAAGTGTGCACAGAAAAATCATTATGTTGACCACCATTACACATTGAAATCTTCTTTTTCACGAAGCACCCCAGGAACAAAATTGTTCACCGGATGAGGTGGTACCGTTATCTCCCACAAACCAATCCAATTCTCTTATGGGGGGGGGGATGATGATTCCCCCCATCACAAATGACTATTCCCAATGATTTTTTCCTAGTATGAGATGATCCAATCGGTGACCAAGAAATAAATCATGTCATTTCTGGTGTCGTACATTGATTTTTCTACCTAAAAATTACTACCCTCCACAATGGAAGTCAATCGTAGACCGGTGTGTCCTCCATGGTCACCAAAAATATAATCCATTCATCATAGAACAATTGAAAACCAATACTATTATCTAGTCCATCCACTCTTATATAAAATTCCTACAATGGGTATAAAGAGAAAATAGTGATGAGAAATGTCAAGGAGATTCAAAATGATGTGCCAAAGGGACAAATTGGTATAGAGGACATGATTCCAATAGGTAGCCCAACACATTGAATTAAGCAGGAAACATGATAACCCATCTATATAAAAACATAATACCCCTTTTTGGACACCATTCTGTTGGGTATAAATATATGGCCCCTTGTTAAACTGGAATCCCACATAGAAGAACACTATACTAGACAAACCCTTCCTTGAATGGAAAGATTATATGTGTGAGGAACTCTAAGCCATGTATAAACACACTATGTTATTAGAACCTAGACCCAAATAGAAATAAGTTATGTGGATGTCTTCTGGGAAAACATAGTATATGTTTATATGGATGATACAGTCATCTATAAAGAAATATTCTATGTGGAGGAAATTTGATATCATATATGAACATGCTACACAGAATGGGGAATCCAATTCTGTTTTACTCTCCAACACCAATCAATCCATTCTTTAATATCGTTTATCCCCACATTGGACCCTTAATAAACCAGTCTAGCAACATTACGACATAGAGTCTTCCAAATTCACCTGACATGTATGATTAGATTATCAGGCACACCGGCATATCATCTAATGTCTAAATACCAATTGTATGTAGAGTAATGTTTGTGGTCTCTATGACAAGGTGGAACCTTTAAATTTGGTCACGTCTTAATTATTATGGTATTGTGGGTTTAGACTATGGAGGTTCTCATGTGAACCTTGGAGTTCTAGCGATTCATGGGATCCATTGGAACTTTAATTCAATGGGTGGAGGTGATTATCAATTATATCTCCCCCATGGACCAGTAGGGAATCCCAAATAGAGTAATCCTAAAGTATTTCTTAATATAGGTGACACATTTAATCCTCTTTTCCTCTCTAGGGTACCAAGACAATTGAGGAAATAGTAACTTTAATTAACTTTCTGTCTCCCTTTATGCCCAAATTTCATTCACTATATTATGAAGTTTATTTTTAATCATTATATTCTCTATATAAAGACCCATGACTGATGTAAATAGGAATTAAATAATTTTTAAGGAATAAAAAATAGAAAACCAATGACCATATTAGTTTAGTTCCTTTGGAAAGTGGAAATAAAAACTTCTAGTCTGGTGAAATTTCATCAATGTTTCCCAAAAATAAAATCCCTTTTAGTACCCCTACCTAAAAAATTTATTTATAACCTGGGGAATAAACATAAGAAAAGGATGAGCTATGATCCTTAGTAAGGGTAATAAATGTAGATACATAAGAGGAATAAATAATATTGGGGTCTGAGAACATGATCATAACATTAGAATATAATACATTTCATATCCATTATCATATACATGAGTCATGAAATAAATCATGGAAGTTCATAAGTCATGATTCAAGAGGAAATAAATGGAATAAGACATTAAATCATATAACTGGAATGAGATATAGAATTTTTGGAAGACTCGTAAACATGTAATATCATTCCCTTTAAGTCAAGGATCATTTCCAAATACATAATAGGGAATATCATGTGGGTTTCACCTATTGAATGGAACTCACCACCATCACAAGTCATTGTACTACCCAAATATTGGATTAGGATTCCCCTTATTCCCATAGTGTATTACATTTACCCTTATCCACATAATGGATCAAGACCACTGATTTGTAACCCAAGACTATATCATGAGATATAAATCATTACCTAATGCATTGGAGGGAGATATAGGTATCACCAGTCAAATAATTAAAACCATACATACATGTTCTAAATGAACATAAATCATTAATCATAAATATAATATAATAATTTAAGGAATAAGAATATAATACTTGAACCATAACCCTACTAAATAATATTTAACATCCCTCAATGTTATTATAAACTGAAAATCGATATAAAGGTTCATTTGAAATAATTTTTAAGGAAAATATGATTTCTATTATAAATTTTTTAATAAGAAAACATTAATAAATCATTTTTTTCATTTAAACCAACCTTTAATAATTATAAAATAATATTAAAAATCCATTTTAAAAATCTTTGAAATCATTTTCCTTGAAAATTTATAAGTGTTAATTTAAAATACATTGAAAACATTTTTAGAAAGTACAGTTTTGAATGAACATATATTTCCAATCAAAGAGATATTAACATTACATGAAATATATAATACCATGAAAATAATTATATTCATTATATAATATGATAATGGGAATTATATAGCACTCATAAAATAATATAGGTGTATAAAATAACATGAGTTTCAAAGAAGTCAAATAGAGAAAATATTACATTTTAGATTTGGTAACTTTTTAACCGTAAACCCCATGAAAGATATATATTACCATGGATATGTAAATATACATAAATATAAGGATCAAAATCACATATTACATTCAGGGGTAGTATATAAATGAAAAAATAACCAATTCATTAATAAGGCATAAGTCCCACATATATTAAAGTGATACTATAAGTCCCCTAACCTTTAGTCTTCACTTCCTTCGTACACATTAAAATATCATGTAGAATACATATATGTTTATTATAAAACTAAAAAAAATCATATTCATATAAAAATACCATATATTATTTACTTATGAATTTATATTACTAACTTGTTAACAATTCCACGTTAGAATTATGTTTTGGGTAGTAACCGCTTTGTTTTTTGTACATTTTTTGACTTGTTAATTTTGGTACACCTAATTAGATAATTATTTAATCTTATCCAAAATATTAATCATAGAATAAGTACCGTACATATTCATGTTATATTAATTTATGATGATTCCTAAAATTCATAGCTATAAAATAAAATACACTATTCATTGAAATAGTAAGCCGAACATTCGCATGAAAGATGTTTTCCTTTTTATTTCAGGATAAAAGAAATTAAATTATATAATATATTATAATTAGAGATTAATTTTTATTTCATATATATCACATATTTTTTAAAACCATTCTTAATTCATTCCCTGTAATTTTTTAATAAATCACATTGATTTGAAAGGCAATAGATTGTTGTAGACATAAACAATGTTACTGTATTCCCAGATAATGTAATTCATGAATGTATGTGTGATATGAAAATTAAAGAAGTTGAATTATTTCATAAATATAATATATACAAATTAAACAAATCATTATTCCCACAAATGAAATATTGTGACAGAAAATGAATTTTATTGCAATGTGGAGATGGTAAGTCGTACGTAGGCACAAGTGATACATTGACATTTTGTTTAATAGAAAAGAGGCTATATAATGGTGTGTTTGTAATCAAAATAATATTTCTGAATATTAAATATTTTGAAGTTATTATTATATGGTATATATCCTGAACTTATATGAGGTATAGAATAATAGAAAAATATAGTGATCTAGTAGACCGATTATATATTCTTTGAAACAGATCCTTTCAATCACCTCTAATGGAATCTATAGATTGATTTTTTTTAATATGAACACCTATATAATGTGTTTATATAAGTGTATAAGATAATTTATTTATATTTTTTATTGATATTTAACAATAAATGTGGGGAAATTAGAAGAGGGGGAGGTGTCTTTTTATAATGAAGGTAATGGGAAAGTTTGGTATTTCTCGAAATATTAATTAAAAATAAATTAAATGTCCATTCAAATAACTACATATGGAATGGTATTAGAATATAATTTCAGATAGGGTATTATTAAATAAACCAATATATTGTAGACAAGTTTTTTTGAAATTTAAAAACTCATCTTTTTAATTTACTCTTATTTAACCTATTTAATTTTTAAATATAGCACCAACATTTTTAATATTAAAAGGGGAAATATTTTTTACATATAAGGTTTTGGTTGAATAAAAATTGTACATTAATGATAATTGAAACAAAAAATTAACCAATTTTTTACTTATTCATTATTTTTATGATTTTTAAATAAGTTGGTAAAATAATATTTTCAAAAAAATGTCATTAGTGTCAATTTTGACAATTTCCATTATATTTAAATTTGATAAATAAATACAATAATTAACATAGAAAACATTTTTTAATACACCCATAATATAACAAATTAACCTATAAAGTTAGTGGATAAACATAAGTAATTCTTATTATATTTATTTAAACTTTTTTAATTTAATTTAATTACATTTTTCATTAATTGAATTATTACTACATCATCACTGTGTAATTATTTATGATGATATTTTATTCACTTAAAATTAAAAATAAATTTTAATGATTTTATAAACCGATTATAATATTTAATAATATATGATAATTTATAATATCCTCTATTTATCCCCATATTCAAAATATTATACTTACTAAAGGAAAAGTGTAACATTTTTTCACTCATTGATTTTAAAAATATCTATGCCATTTTTAGGGATAATTTTCCATTAATGAATTAAATAACGACCTGTAGGTTTTTATAGTGTAATTAAATTTCTGTAATATACTTTTCTTCTATTTTATGGTAATTTTTAAATATATATATAATATTAATGTTACCTTTAATTACCTGTTTTACACTTAATGGTTGTAAAAAAATTACTAAAGTAACAATTCATATTGTGAAAAAATAAAAGGGACCTATTAACTAAATATTTTCCTTATTATTAAAAATATTGAATCTATTTTTCACAATTATAATAACATAAGTGGGAGAAAATAAATTAATAACTATCCCATAGATGGGGTGAGATGAGGGTTTTAAAAGTGAAAAAGTCCAAAAGGTTGAAATGATTTTTATCCAATTACAATGTGAAATTGGTAAAAATTAAATTAATTGGAATTAAAGATGTCATATTTTAATAATTAAACTTCAAATATAATTCAAAACACAATATTACTGTATAAATAAGTATCAAAAAATAGTTTTCAATTAAACTTTTTCATTTTTCACTATTCATAAATACAAGAAACTCATTAGAAAAAAAATTAATAAAAAATTAAATTTTTCTATAAATGTTTTAGAAAAAAGTTTTTTTTGTCAATTATAATTTATAAAAAATTCAAAATTTAGTTTTAAAACCTGTACGACATTCAATGATGATAAAATTACTTTTAGAAAAAAATAATTTTTTTAATAAAACTGGATTAATTATATCTTGAAAACCCATAAGTGGAATAAAAACATTATATTTAATATTTAATATATATATTTCAATAATATAATCCAAAAAATTTATTTTTTTGTTTATTGGTTAAAAAATATTATTAAAATAAATTGTTTTTCAGAATAATGGTTTTCTCTTATATTCGAACGAGTTTTTTAATTTTTTTAATTATAATTATTTAGTCAACAAAGATTATATATTTGTGTAAGAATTAATTTAAGAATTTAGGAAATCCTATTTAATCCCCTTATTCTAATATCTAGGTTATATTTTTCTTGTTTAGTTAATTAAAATAATAAAATGATGTTTCTTAGAACCTTAGAGTTGCATGTAAAGTACGAAATGACAATGTTTCATCTATACAATGCTTAATATTGAATCCCTAGATTTTTACAAATAACATTATATGATTTTATGTTTAACTATACATCAGAGCACATGTCATGGATCGTTATGTTTAGTGTCTCGGAAGAGTAGGTACATCAAAGATAAAACATCAGGCTAAAAAACACTTCATTATTTAATCTCCATAAAAAGATCCAAACATCCTTTGATCCCTTACATCGACATAGGGTACCCTGGGGAAAAAATGAAAAAATGTATGATCTATAAATCCTAGTAATGGAATGAACATAAGAATAATACTTACGCACATGATCTAGGAGGCACAATAAAAAGTTATCAAAATCATGGAACATATGAAATCATAACATATAAACATGAGATCATATAAACATGGAATCATATAAATGTGGGAAAATCATAAAACATCTCTTTATTACTATTCAAGGCTAACTGATATCTCAGTTCCCATAGTTGTATGGGTCAAGGATAACAGCCACTCCCGTTTCCCATAGAGGTACGGGTCATGGCTAACCGCCAATCCCATTTCACAATGCATCTCATGAAACTTAACTTTAATCAATTCATTTGAGATCTATCTAGGTGCACCCATCATAAAACATTCAATAATTTTCTTTGCACATAAATAATCATACATAATCAACCATACATAAACATAAGGGTTCTTATGGACAGAATTGGGTACGATAATCACAACATAAAGAAAAACCAATGGGAATATCATGAAAGTGTCAATGAAATAAAGGGATTAGAACATACTTGTACGTTCATAGGTTAAAATAGAAATAAGACATTGTAATTTATTTCAAATATAATATAAGAATTATATTTGAGAAACATTAGCATTAAAACATTTTGGTGCGGTTTTAAGGAAAATACTATAGAGATTTTAGAAATAAAAGAGGTCAATATTTTATATAAAACTAGAATTTAACCAAAAATGTTTTAATAATTAAAGAATTATTTTATAAAGACAAATTTAATTAAAACAAAGGATATATTGCACTTGAAATTGTGTAAAAATTCAGGAAGTTCCTTTAAAATAGGTTTTCTTATTGGAAAATTATAAGGAGGGAATCGTTTAAAAACATGAAAATCCACAAAAAAGAGTGATGATAAGGTCTTCATAAATAAATTTTTTAAAGATAAAATTCATTTAAAATATGTACATAAATAAATAATATAACTCTATTTTGATATAATTAAAGATAAGGCAACCCAAAAGAACAATGAATGTTTGGGTAGAATTCGTTACAGTTTATCGGTATGGTGTCGTGTGTACCTAAGAGGGCTTGATGAGAGAGAAAAAGGGTTTAAAATAACATATAAATCATTATGTAAGTATGGGGTATGTGGTTAATAATACCCTATCAACATGGATTACACATAAAATGACATAGAATAGAATACATCTTGATTAAGAGTGAAATGGAGAGGATCCCATACCTTTTGTCCAGTGGTGTTCTACACTTGTTATTAATGACATGAATAAAAGAATTATATTCATTAATTAATAATTACATAAAATATTATATAAAATATTTATTTATTTTAACCCTTTTTAGTTCATTCAAGTCCATTTTGATTGGTTATAATGTTCAATTTCACTATTTAGGTCCATTTTCTTCCTTGGTTTTAATGATCAGTTCATGTTCATTTAAAAACGTTTGATGAATATGATTGTCCAGAATTGAAGTTTTATGTTACTATGGAACATCCAAGAGATTACATGGTTAAGGATTTAATTTTTTTTACTTATTTTGAAGTACAAATATTATATAAAACCTTAGTGATTACCATTTTTGTTAATCACTGAGTTTTGAATACATCGAACATGTATTTCTTTATAACTCAATACCATTTGTAAAAAAATTACAGAACCATAACTAGGATATATATATATATATAATAATATGGTTCAACCATAACACAAATGGTTTCATGACCTGAATTAAATATGATAATATAAATTGATAAACTGCTGTCCTTGAATGTGCTAAATTAACACATCTAAAAAGGTATTATCATTTATTTTAAATAAAAAATGGGGAAAGGAGAGAAGATAATGAATTGTCCCATTAGAATAATATAATTATTGTACATGTGTGTTTTTGGACTTATCATACCATTTTTATGAAGGTAGGTTAGGAAGGAAATAATAAAACAATGAACTTAAAAGAAATAAAGAATTGGAAAGAGGAATTTACCTCTTGAGTTTGTCTCCTTTGTGAACCTCTTAAGGGGAGAGGTTTTGGTATCTTTAAGAGACTAGGGGATATTGGATATTTTGGAGGATCTTTTGGATAGATTTGGGCAAAATAATTGAAAGGAACAAGTCTTGAGATTAGTGATGAGAAGAGGCAGTGCGGGGGGGGGGGGGGGGGGGGGGGGGGGGTGGGGGGTTATAGTGGAGGAGAGGAGGGTTTTCTTAAATTTTTAATCATTAGTTTATTAATTTCTTTCAAGACCAGAAACAACGATTATTCAATGAAATAGAATAGTAATAACTGAATGTGAGTTTGAAAAAATGTCAATTTACATCATCCATGACTCAAGAATTATTCTAAAATTCAGGTTTTAGCATTTATTTTGAATTATCAGATTTTACTATTCTTTAAAAATTCGAGTATTTTAGAAAAATGCCAAAAATTCACCCAACCATTTTTCGACATGTAGAAACCAAAAATTCTGTCCATTTTTCAAAAATATTTTTATAAATAATATTAATTTAATATTAAATTAAACCCAAAATATATTATAAAAAAACTATTTTAATACATTCGTTTACTTATTCTAAAATATAGGGACATCATACATTAACTTGAATATTATTTTTATACTATCACAGGTAAGGTTACTATTCATTAAGATATATCACTATTAATAAAGGTATATTAATATTCATAAGGGTAGGTTACTATTCACCAAAAATTATGTTTTTCTTATCGGATTCCAAAACTAATTGATCACAACCGTGTATGTTATATTTTCGAAATTCCAAACATAGAAGTGAAAAACTTATTTTTAAAAGTCATGTAGCACTTATTAGTTTATTATGTTGTTATTTAATGAGATATTTATATGAATGGAATTTCCATTTATAAAACATTGGGTCATTACACTTAATGTGGTGTAGCATGGAATTCATGGTATCAATGAAATCAAATTATTTTTAGAAATATATTTTATTATTATATCATGGTTTTATATTCACCCCCCATAAAATGATTTTCTACCTCGAAATTCATTAGGGTCATTAATGTTTTAATACATAAACATTGTTTTCAAACAAACCCACTTTATAAAATTTAATACTAAAACTCTAATTATAAATGGAATATTGGAAAAAATAGTCTCCTAGAGTTTCTCAAAACTGGGATTCCACAAAGGATAAAATAGTTGGAATGTGAAAATGTCATAATTGAAGAGAAATCTAACTATCATGTTTTGATGGAGAGTGATAGAGAACATAGATAGTAGAAAGTTAAATATCACATAGACATAACTAATATAGTGTTGAAATAGGTCATCAATATCATAAAAAATGATGATAATGGGATGCAATTTTAATTCAATACCCTTTTCCTAATGTATAATAATTATTATGAGAAGATATACTAAATTTATTTTAACACGGTCTAACCCTTTTTATAGAATTGGTCAATTTCAACATCTTATCTTATTAAAAAAAGGAAAAGGAATTTTTCATTCCTAAGGTATTATCATATCATGAGATCCATAAATATAATGATAGGTCATTCCATTAATCGTTATCAATGAAAAATTGTTAGGAATTGTTATCAAATATGCATAAATACATATATGAAAAGATAATACTTCAATATAAAAATCCAAATTTAAAGATTAACATGATCTATTTCATTAATGGTTAAGCATGTATCAATTACAAAATATGATAGTCCAAAAAATTTGAAATAAGGCAACTAAATTTATCAAAATCAACTTGACATTGATCCCCCACATATCATATTGTACATCTTGTTTGTCACATAATGAAATTGTGAATACCTTAATCATGTACTCTATTGAAACTTTATAATAAACCAAAGTACCATAAATCCTTATTGAAAAAATGGATGCTTCCTTATTCCTATTATTTTTGGATACATTACATAAATCAAAAAATCTGTAAACATCATCAATGATATCATAACCCAATTTTTTAACAACTCATTTATAAATTCAAAAGTAATTAGTACTGTTTAATTTACATTATCCAAAAATCATCATATTTACATTAGGAATATATTAAGTGTTATATTTTCCTTAATCACGTCTTTCCAAAAAATATCATCATTCTTTTAAAAAAAATTTATAGTCCAATGGATCAATTCAACATATTATTGAAATTTCATAGTCAGAAAATAACTCCGACAATCATAATATATTTCACAATTTATATAACATAATTCTTGAATCTAAATACAAATAAAATTTGGTTATTTTAATTCATTCATAAGCTATTAATAAGGTCTCCTCATCATATTACTTAATACCTTTTTCCATTCACATTTCACCTATAGTAACATCACTATCATCAATACAACCATTAGTTATACCAAATTTTTTATTATCATAAGTAACCTTCCAATTAGGAAATATATTTTCATAATGTCCATTATTTACATATTTACAGAATTCATCAATAGATAATACCTTAAAGAGGCCAATATTCCCATCCATTGCGTTCACTGAACTATCTATTTTCTTTTTAAAATTTTATTCCCTAAATCCTTCTTTTCCATAGTCAAAACAATATCTTGTTTCTCTAATAAATCTATTTGGGTTTTTCCTCCCACATTATTGACATAAAGGAAACTAAATCTTCTTTCTTTCATGGAATATATTATCAAAATTTTCCAAAAACTATTTCCTTATCTTTATAAGTGAGTCTAATAGTTGGTCAATGTATAGGTTATTAATCATGTTAAATGAAGACTAATTAAGCATGAAAACAACATCATAAACTCTTGTTATCATCCCATTTTACCACTCATCATTAAATCATTTGTCTTATTCAATGTTATCCAAGTTCCTTTTGGTTCCCTCCATTGACAAAAACCACAAATCTTCATGTGTAAATCACTTATCATAGAGGATAACCACATCACAACGACACATCACATATAGGATGTCTAAATTATGACATCACCTTTGATATATGACAACTTAGGCATATACTAAGAGATATCTCTAGAAATATTCTTAGAAATATCCCTAAATATCTAACTAATGTGTTCTTATCTGATTATAAAATGTTTTACTAAACAATTAATATGATACCAACATTAAAGACCCAAGAAAAACATACATAAATATTACATATTATTTTTGGAATACAAAATCACACTCTCAAAGACCATATTAATTTAGTTCCTTTGGAATCATGGGAAATAATATTCTAGTTTGGTGAATGATATTAAAATGTTTCCCACAGTGATCTCCCTAATTAGTACCACCATCTAAAACCAATATTTAAAACCTAGGGAAAAGAAAACATAATAAATGTGTGATCTCAATGGAAAATAAGTTTAACAATGGTAGATACAAAAGAATAATCATGAACATAAGTGTATAATATCACGAGTATAAAATTAGAAGATCATACTCTGCATATGAAAGATCATATACATGAGTCACAAAATAAATAATGGATGTTCATAGGTCATGAATGATAATGAAAACAATATAATAAGACATGAAATCATATTATAAGAATAATACATGTATTTTTTCATAGATACATAAACTTGTAACATCATTGGAGGTACACCTCCTGTCTGAGACTCACATCCATCCTAAGTCACAATCCTTTCCTTATAGTGAATCAGTTTTCCCCTTCTTACCATTATTGATCAGGTCTCCCCTTCTTCCCATAGTGGATATAGTATGTCCACATGTTTTCCATCATTTCCAAATGAGTTATAAATCACTACCTAATGAATTGGAGCGATATATAGGTGTCACCCATCAAATAATTAAAATCATACTTATGTATTCCTCAAGAATATAAAATATTAATCATAAAAATAAAATAAATATATAATGAATAATGATATAATAATTGAATCATAACCCCATAAAATAAAATGTAACATCAAATAACACTATCATACATGGAAATTGGTTTTGAAAGATCATTTGAAATAATTGTTTTGGAAAATAATCATTCGAGTTTATTTTAATAAAAAAACAAAAAAACATCTAACAAAACTTTTTTTCATTAAAAAGTCATTGAATTTATATTAATTAATATTAAAAACCATTTTAAACAACTTTGAAATAATTTTCCTAGAAAATTCATAATAGATCATTTAAAACACTTTTAAAATATTTTTAGAAAACATTATTTTTATAGAATATAGATTCTTGATTGAATGGAGAATAACATTACATAAAACATATAATATCATGTAATGAAGCATATTAATGATACAACATGCCAAATGGTCGTATATACACATCTTAAAATAAAATAGGGGTCAAACATAACATGTGTCTAAAAGAAGTCATAATGGGAAAAAATTACTTTATCGATTTGGTAACTATAGAATTGTATACCCCATGAAAGAGATATCATCAAATGGATATATAAATAAAAATAAATTTAGGGATAAGTATAATATATTACATTCATGGTATGTATATTAACCTGACAAAATAAATGAGTGGTGAATGTGGAATAAGATTCATAGATATAACTGTGATACTAGAAATCCCATTACTTTAAGTCTTCACCTACTTCTTACACATTGAATCCTACTGTATAATAAATATATATTTATTATAGAAGTAAGAAAAAATCATATTAACATATATAATCCCATATATTATTTACCTATGACTTCATTTCAATCACTTCTTAAAAATTCAATTTTAAAATAATGTTTTAGATAACAAGTGCTTTGTTTTTCATAAATGTATTGACTTGTTATTTTTAATCCTATTAATTAGATAATAATTTAATAATCTAAATAATTATAAACATTAATAAAATATCATATATAATCAAAATTTATGTTTTTATGGTGATTCATGAAATTTAGAGTTAGAAAATAAAATACAACATTCATGGAGACAGTAGGTTTTACATAAACATGGACAATGTTTTCATTTTCTTATTGCATTAAAAAAAGAAATGTAAATGATATATTATACTTAAAAAATTATTTTTAGGTCATATATATAATATTTTTATTAAAACAATTATTAATAAATTCTATGTAATGTGGGAATGAATCAAATCACATCGTGAGGCACTAGTCAGTTGTACACACAAACGATGTTGTAATATTACAAAAAAATGGAAATCATGAAGATATGTTTTATATAAAAATTAAATAAGCATAATTATTTAATAAATATCATATATAAAAATTAAACCATCATAATTCCCACTCATTAATTATTTTGATATGAAATTAATTGTAATTTTATGCGGAGACAGTAAGTCAAACGTACACAAGAGTGATACTTTGATTTATTATTTGACGGGAAAAGGAATGTATAATGGTGTGTTCATAATAATAATAATATTAATAATATTTATGAATATTAATTTAATATTATATTATATATATAATATATTTATAAAACATATAAAAGAGTTTAAAAGGATATTGATATGTTAGAGTGATTTCTTCTTTTTCAAAAAAAAAACACCTCTGGACCTCCTCTAAAAAACTACAGAGTTGGTCTTTTGGGAAAACAATAACCTCTAGAATGTGTATAGGGATGCTTATAAGATAATTTTTTAGATATATTTAGATATATAAGACTCAATTTGGCGAAAATAAATTACGGAGGAGGTATTGTTTTATAATAAAGGTGAGGGGTAATTTTGTAATTTCAAAAAATATTAATTTATAATAAATTAATCCTCCACAAAATACCTTCAAGTGGAAATGGTTTTGAAAGTAATATGGTATAGGGTGATAATACCATTAAATAATATATTTTATACTTGTTTTTTTGTAATTCCAAACATTATCTTTTTTTAACCCTTAATTAACCTATTTTAATTTTAACAATGATAATAACATTTTCAATAATAAAGGTGGATATTTATATTTATAAGGAGTCAATTGAACAATAAAAGGTACATTTATGATATTTTATAACATAAATTATCCTCCTTTTCCCTAATTAGATTTTTTATTTATTTTTATCTATTTTAAAAAAATATTGTTTTCATAAAATATCATTAATATCAGTTTTGACACTTTTCATTACAATCACATTAAAAAATAAACATTTCAAGGTAACATTGAAAAAAATAATTTAGTCAACCATTATTATATAATATTCTCCTATATAGGTTTTTTAGAACCTCATGTTATTCAAATATTATTTATTTAAATATTTTTAATATCAATTAATTCTATTTTTAATTTATTGGATAATTATTGCATCATCATTGGGTAATTATTTATGAAAATTATTTCATTAATAAAAATAAGAAAGAAATTTACCTCATGTATATATAAATTTTATATTGTATAATAATATATATATTCCCGAATATCCTTTATTTATCCCCAGATAAAAAATATTATACATATCAAATGTAACAGTGTGACATTTTTTCATTCCCTCTGATTTTATAATATCTATGTTGTTTTCAGGGAAACATTTCCATTAAAGTATTAAATTTAGAATCATAGGTGTTAAGGGTCTAATTAACTTCATGAAATAACTTTTTTTTCAAGTGATAGGGTAATTTTAAAATATTTATAAAATATTTATACCCTTAATTACCTATTTTACACCTTAATTGTGGTAATAAAAATTACTGAAACTATAATTCAGAATGTCAAATAATAAAATGGAAATATGTAATAAATTTTAAATTATGAATCAAAATTTTGAAACCTTTTTTCAAAATTAAAATCATATAATTGGAGGAAATTATTTTAAATTTACTCCCATAGACATGATGAGACTATAGGTTTTATGCTGAAAAAGTTTAAAAGTATGAATTGTTTTTTTATATCAAATATCAATGTGAAATTGGTTACAACGAAATAAATTTTGTTAATTAATGTAGAATATTACTTATTATACAATTAAAACAATTTAAAACATAATTTCACTATAAAAATAATTTAGATGAGAAATTAGTTTTCAATTAAAATACATTATTTTTAACTATTCATAAGAACATGAACCCTATCAGGTAAATAAAAAAATTAAACCAAAGTAAAATTTGATATCCGATTTCATATAATAAGTTTATTTTTTTATAATATAATTTACCAAATTTATATATTTATTTTTTTAAAAAGTGAACCATTGAAAGGTGATAAATTTTCTTTTAGAAAAAAATGTCATTTTAAGCCTAAAATATGATTTATTATGTCTACAAAACATATAAGATGAACGCTAGAAATTAGAATGAAATATATATATATATATATAATATAACAATGAAATATTTATTTCTTTAATTATTTTTTAAGAAATGTTTTCAAAATTAAATAGCCTCTCAAGAAAAGTATTTCTTTTTATATTCAAAAGGGTTTTTTTATTATCATTTATAATTTATTTTCACCAAAGAATATATACATGTGTAATAAATATTTTCATAATTCTATCAATCCTATTTAGAAATTCCATTCTAATGGATGTTTTATAATTATCTTGTTTAAATATTTATAGTAATAAAGTGTTTTTTTCATATAAAATCATTTTTTCATATAATTCAAGCTAACCTAGTGTTGTGTGTAGCATATTCATAACATGTTGTAATGTGAAATAAAATGTATAAAATAAATAATATTATATTAAAAAATTATTTCATATAAATTTCAGGGTGTTACACACTACTTTCTCTTGTTTCTAACATCGATCTTGACTCATGTGTTATAGGTTAGTGGCGAACATGACATCCACATGATCCTAAACCCGATTGGTTTTCTATACTCTATATTCCCCTAATCCATACCTCAAACATAAGAGGGAAAAATTATCAATTAAGCATCACTAGATGGGCCTCTAATTTAGTGTATACACAAAAAATACTGTATTGGGACTTATTATTGTCATTAAACCCAATCGTGGAAGAAAAATTGGGCCTCTTATATGGTGTAATCCATAACCCTATCGAACTATAGAGATTTGATTCCCAAATAACTATGATACGTAGGAATCCCACATGATTTCCAAATGAAACACCTGAATTCACCCTAATGTTATCTGGTCCACATTCCAAGTAAGTTGATATCCATATGGGATACCATATTACATCCTAGACCCTTAGGACACCTCAACATAAGTCCCAAACCAATCATTGACAAGGAACCTTTTTCATGGACATCCTTGACACCTGACATTAAACATCATGTTTTAGTCCAAGAAACATGAAATTAATAGGTAATATGTCCTGTTATGAGGCATAAAAATTCATTGGTTTTGATTATTTTCTAGAGGATACATAAGAACCCCATCAAATAGGATTGATCTAAAAATAAAAACAACTTATGTCTCCCTTGATAAAAATTTACAATAGAGTGCCCCACCGTATGGATTACAACTAGAATTGTCCTAAAAATTGACCAAGGAATATATGAAACCTATATGAAAAGGATACTATTGATGGTTAAAATCATATACATATAGATTTACCTATCAATGTATACACAAAGATATATACAGATTATTCTAGACCCATGAATATTCATAATTGATAATTACCTCCTAATGATCCTTTTTATATGTTCTTAGGAAGGGAAAAAGGTTTCCCAGACAGATCTTAAATATATAATATAGTTTCATAGTAGTAAATAATTCCCCCAAAAATGGTGTTATGGTAATGACATCCCATCCTCTCAACCAATGTGAGTTTTTAAGTGTCATTGGATGTGTTACCCAATGAATAACCTCCTTTGGAATAGATGTCTAGGATTCTTTATGGATATGAGACTTGTTGGTTGTTTTCGAATCCATGAACAAATTTTTTTTGTGATAAAATGGATCTGATACACCCAGATATAATGAATGCACATAATTTTACCCTTGGTAATCAATCCCTAGGCACATAAAACGTTCATTAGATTTCAAATGGTGAACCCAACATGAATGATTATATAAAATTCAACACCCTATAATCAATCATTGGACACCAAAATAAATTTTCTTTAAAAAATGGGGTATATATGGTTTCATTTCATATATCAAATCATATACATATCATATATATTGTTTGATGACACAAATGTGGAATCTATTTGATGAGATATCAAGACAAAGAGATTATATTACACAATGAGCATTCATATGTGGTTATTGTTCTTGTTACATATAATTTTCCACTATGGGTCACATAACCCATTGTTAGATTGAAATATTTCTCATTATAACATCTCTCATAATTACACTAAGTATGAGGACTATATGGTCAAACAAAAACATTTTCTATTGATCTTCATTACATTTTATTTATTTAGAATTCTCCAGAAAAATATGCGAGATATTTTTATGAATTATTAATTTATTGAAAATATTAAATAAATTCTAATTTTTGGAGTAATTTATTAATTATATATATATATATATATCTAATTATTTACATGATAATGAATATTTAATACTTTATTTATGAAACAATTATTTATTTACATGAAAATTAAAAATTTACATACTCAATAGACCATGAATTGAATATTAATTAATTATTTTGTTGAATAATATTTATTTATATATTTTATAATGATTTAAATAAATGACATGGATGATTGAAATGTTGAGTTTCAGGTCTATTGGTTATTTTTTCCTGAACTATAAAATATTTTAGTCAATACGCAGATTTTCAAAGGTCATATGAAAACTAATAATAATGTTTTTATTTATATAACATGAATTATATTGGAGAATAATTCAAGATATGGACATTTGGGAAATTAATTTAAATCTAACTCGAGTAATGTGTCTATTTAACAACATTTATATCAATCATGAAGTGGTTAATGATTTTGTAAAACAATCCTCTCAATTTCCTCCACCTTATCTCATCCTCTCAAGAAGAAAAATAAAAATAGAGATTCCATTATGACGAAAGGAACACAAAGTGATCAGGGTAAAAAATTCATGATGATCAGTTGATGATTCTAGAACATAACATTAAAATGATTTTGTTTGATGATCAAAGTAGTGTGTTTGGAGCACCACTAGATGGGATCTTTTTTGGGTACTTATGATGCAATGAAAATTAAAAAAATCATGTTCAGAAGGCTAATATAAAAAATGGTAAAAATATCTCAATAATGATATAATATTTCATTAGATTTTAATAATTAACTATATATTAACATGGAAAATATCATATCTATTAGTTCTGAAGAAATATTTAGTTAATAACTTTCATAATAATTTTTATTGTTACTAACATTCATTGTCATGTCAATTGTGCATGATCCTTTGAGTGATAAAAATTTACGGCTCTCTTCCAGCCTAATAGGATCATTCAATTTTTACAGAAAAGACAAGTGGTATCAGTGTCATAACGTTAATTTTTTTTTGTAATTTATAAATTTTTAATTGTTTAAATATTTAATGGTACATTTTATTTTAAAAAAATTATTATTATATGATTGTTGAGATTACTTATTTCTCTCTACATTTCATACTCTTATATCCCATATCTAAATAACAATTAATGATTAAAATCTAAAGAACCCATGTATAGGTTTCTATGACCCATTATAGATATCACAAGAGTATAATTTTTGTAACTTTAAGGTATAATTTTTTTACCCGTGTTCAATTTTCATAAATTACTATCATCCTAATTCAGAGTATTGCACATTTAGTATATCATATACACATTAGACTCAGACAACATGTAACAATCTAGGTAATTATATAATATGAGATTTTCATGTCTACTGATATTTAGGAATTAGATATTAATTTTACTTTAAAGGGAACTCTTTCTCTGATAACATACCTAAAACACATCAACATATTTTTTTGAAATCTTTCGTTGAACATAATACAGAGTTATACCAAAAAATAATTCATTATTAATATTATTATTTTAAATTTTACTTAACCCGTAGTAGTTATATTGGATACAATTAACCAAAAAAAATATATTAGGTTTAAAATTGTTTTTGAATGTTCATACATTTATAATGTAAATTGAACGTACATAAAATGAAAATAAATCCAATTTTAATCATAAAATACTCTAATATATTTTAAAGGTAGTTTTGTTTCCTTTTGATTGATAGCCCTTTTTAGATATAGTTTTTTTCAATTTAATATTTTATATTTGAAAATATAAACTCCTTCTATAGAATAGGGACATAATAATTTACTTTGGTTGAAATTTTGGTATTTTTATGATAAAATTCATATTTTAATAAATAGTGAAAAATACTGCATTTTATTTCAAACCACCTTTTCATCTAATTTTTTTATATTGATTGATTTTCCTTTAAATATGATTTAATGTATAATTAAATAATTTTTTTATCATTTATTAAATTTTTTTTCATTGGAATCAATTTGATAATGAAAATGAATATAAACACTCTATGAACTTTTTAACACTTTACATAGAAAACCCGTTTTCTTATTCCTTCAACAGGATTAATTTTTAATTAATTTCTGCAATTCAATGTTTTGAATTTTTAAAAATGGATTCCATATTTTTAATCATATGGTCCAAATTATATAAATATGGCACTTACTTTTTTGGTCATTATCAATTGTATCTTTAGTAGTTATTTTTATTTACTGCTGCAAAAGATTAACATGGGAATTAGGGGTAAAAATAACATTAAAATAATATAAAACTACCATGAAACTTTTTCTAATCTAATTGGATGAGATATGGCTGAATGAGGAAATCTATGGGCTTAGATTGTGACATTTGGAAGCTATGTCGGTGTGATTATGTTATTTATAACATTTAATTTAATGTAAATGCAAATATGTCACAAACATGTGTCTCATTACTAAAACAATAAGATAATGTTATATAAGTGATATCTTTGACTATAAGTTGTCATTAGAAAGGTAAAATTATTACCAAATCAGGTTTATTTATTTATATTTTAAAAAATAAATAATTTAATTTAATGATGACACAATGATGATGCGATAATAGATTTATTAATGGATGAATCCAATAAATGCAACTAATAATTTTAAAATAAATATAATTTTTAATAATTTATGCCATAAAAAATTTTCAACAGGACTATTACCTGTTATAAGTATATTAAATGGTTTTTGAAATTTATCTTGATTTTTGGATTTAATATAAATTCAATGAAATGAATTGGGTAAAAATTGACATAATAGATATTTTATAAAAAATAAGAAATTATTAAATTATTGAAAAATAATAAAAAACATTTAAAATATTAAAATCGAATATAATAATGTCTCATATTTTATTAAGTTACCAAATATTGGAAACTGGCCCCATTTATGTGAAATTTATTGCCTCTAAATATTTAAAATACTTTTACAACAAATAAAATTAAAAGAGAATAATAAAGGGTAAACCGAAAACATAAGGTTTAAAAAAATACATGTATAAAAATTATTGAATGATATTATTTCAGACTATCCTCATATTATCATCAATATATATAAATTTGGATCAATTTGGATTAAAAATTTAATTTATATTAATTTAATATTTTAAGAGTTTCCAAGGGTTCCCCTCCCCTCTCCTATAAAATGGTACCCAACCACACTAATACTCACTCATTAAGAACTATTTTTTTCAGAAAAGATATATATAAACCACTTATTATAATCCCTAACCACTCTCTTGATGCCTTAGTTTATTCATAACACCCATTTTAGAGGTGTTAAGGTGTTCATCAAAGGTGATCAACCGAAGAAGGGGTAGTGTTTTTTAGGTGTTAATGTATTATTTCTTTTTAAAATCCCTCTAAATATTCTTCTTCTAATATGAATTAGTAACTAAATTATCCTTAATATACTGAGATTTTATTTTTTTAATGTCATCACCTAAATCCACATCAAATTTTATGAAATTATAAATGAACATTTCATTCGTGTGTATAGTGGACTACTGCCTTGCGAACCGATATAGTTCATTTTTAATTACTATATATAAAGACATGTTATAATGGTGAAATAAATTCTTATATATTATATTCATTAAATATTTATCATTTTAAAAGAATAATATTTTAATTATGTATTCACCTTCCATGTATATAAAAACTATAACGTCGTTTGTGCGTACGTGTGAACTATCACCTCCATGAAGTGATGTAAATCATTTTTATTAATCACATAACTTATATGATACATATAAAACTATATATAAATGATTATAATGTTGTTAATAATTCTATGATCATTTATTAAAGATAAAATAATAATTACCTTATATCTATAATGATAAATGAAAAGTGGAAATGTTACTCATGCGTACATACGACTTACCATCTCCATGATTATAATGTTGTTCTTTTTTCATAAAATAAATTAATGGTTTTATTTAGAATGTTTAGTTGATGCACAAAAGTGATAATGATGTCATTAATACTATTCTAGAGAGGAATATATTTTGAACACATGGATTTGTGACATCAAACCATGTTTATTTTCAACTCAAGTATTAAATATAGACAAATTCATGATATGAAACTACATAATTAAGTAATTTTTATAAAATTTTAAGAATTAATATGTAAGAAATGATAAACATAAAAAAATTTCTCAAGAAAGTAAAAATTAACCTATGTTTATTATTATGTAATATAAGGCCAGTACGTTATGATTCCAAGTCAAGGTAAGGGACTTCACCTCAATCTCATTTCCTTGAGGCTTATTTTGATGTTAGACACCACTTTATTTTATACGGTGTATAATTAAACCCTATTTCAAATAAATTCATTTAATGGTTTTCAAAAATAACATTCTTCAATGAATAATTTTAGTAAAAGACAAAAGGAATGTTTTTTCGTCATATGAAAAGTTAATATTTTTCCACCGCTATGAGCATTACTTGATATTTACCATCCTCTACAAGCCCAAATGTTTTTTCATAAAAAATAACTACCATATTTCCTTTAAAGGTAATTTGGTATTTAAAATGTATTTAATAAAGTATTTATTATATCAATATCTTAAAATATTTCCTTCTGATTCCAAATGAAATTTTATGAGTGAAATGTTGATAATTCTAATAATTTATGTGTTATGATTATATAATGGCACATGGAAATTTGAAGGGTGGTTATGTGAAAAACTGAATACAGGTGGTTACATAAAAACCTAATATAGGACGTTTGGTGATAAACCAAGTATGGTTGGTTACGTTATAGCCTCCAATGCATTGGGTATGGAAGTCGATCGTATGGCTATTCTATTTAAAAGAGTGACATGTATGGATGTTGACCACATTGTTATTCAATTAATGTATGATTATCTCCCATGTTTCCTTTATATGTTATATGCTTCTTTAAATGGGATAAATGGTAATATTTAGGTTACCAATAGGGTATGAAATGATCATATATTCAATGAGGAGTATTTACTACTTCATATAGATGCGATGTTATACATTATGATAATGTATTCATTGTTTAAATATTTCTAAAAATCTATTAGTTTTTATTCATTGTGTACCCCTTATTGATTTTTTTTATGATCAACCCATGTTTGACTTTATTTTCATAGGATTTAGTGGATAATTGATTCATGTATGGGATCAAGGAAAATTTATGATGTTTAAACAAGAAATGAAACCATGTTTCTTTTTAATTTTTTTTGTTTTATGAAAAAATGTGTAGTGAGAAGAAGTTTCTAGTTTGTAATATTTAAGATGTAATGTATGATTTATAAACTAGTTATATAATTCTCTAAATCTGAAATGATACTCAATGTATGTTAAAGTAATTTTTTTGACTTATCTCAATATTATGCAATGTTTATGGGTGAGGAATTATTATTTATATGAAAGGTCAGTTTAGATTACATTAAGAGTTACAATATTTTAAATAGAATATCCATAAATGATTTTTAAATTTTGGCCATATTTTAATGAAATTGAATTTATAGATTACCATGTTCATTTTTATATGATATATATGTTCAAAATGTTTTTCCATAGAAGAAATAGGGAAGATGTACTAGGAAAAAAATGTAGAGGAAAAGAACATTTCAAATCAGAATGTTGACATGGTCGGAATAAAAAATGAATAGTTTTTTGCAGTGATGGGTCATTTTACTCAGGTAAAAAATGGTGGTGGTGTCCATGAAAGAGATCAAATAGATCAAACACAGCATAATTTATAGGTAGTTGAGAATTTAATGAGGCTACTCCCCCATCCTTTAGAGGATCATATAACCCTATGTAGGATGAAGGGTTTATTAAAGAATGAGGGTATATTTTTGATGTAATGGTTTGTTCAGACAATCAAATAGTTATTCTTTCTATTTATCATTTTGAAGGTTAATCAGATCAGTGGTGTTCAATGGTTAAAAATATTATAGGAGGTAAAAAGATTTATTCCATGGATTATATTGAATTTAAGAACATATTCCTGGTGAAATATTTTTCTATTGTTGTTCTACTAATGTTGGAAATGAAATTCATGGAATTGAGACAAAAGGAGGAAGATTATACGGCTACATATGAAGAAAATTTCACGCATTTGATGTAGAAACCCGAAGCCAGACGTACATGGACATTACATTACTTTTGCGGAATACTTAGTATATAACAAACACACACACAAGGATCGTAATAGTTTAGTGTCTTTGGAAACTCGGAATATAATCTTCTAATCGTGGTGAAAGATCTTCAACATCTCCCATAAAGTTCTTCACTTTTTTTTACCTAAAACCTTTCTTTATATCCTGGGGAAAAGAAAACATAAAAGGGTGAGCTCAATTTCTTAGTAAGGGTAATCAAAATAAATATCAATCACATCATATTCATAAGAACATAACATTTTGGAAATCTTAACCTGCAAAAGAGAGCATAATTTCATAACATGGGATAAATCATAGTAGTGAAATGAAATCACAATAATCATAACGTAAAACATGGAACTTTGTGGCATACACACACAATCATAGTGAATCATTTCTTATTAGTCAAGACTCATTGCCAAGACTATCTTAGTGGACAAATTTCCTTTTTGAACCGAGTTCACTCCACGTTTCAGTCCTGTTTCACTGAACCAGTATAACCTACCGTTCTAGCCATGTCTATATCATGAGATATAAAATCTTTACCCAATGCATTGGAGGGCGATATAGGTCCCACCCATCTCATAATGATACCATTCTTATGTGTGCCACAAAATCATAAATCATACATCATTGCATAACCCATGTAATAAAAATGGGATTTTTAAACATCATGACATCATAAAACAATTCATATAAGATAAATGAATTCATAAAAATAATACCATCACAACATAATCAAATCAATGTAATAATAGTGATAAAAACAGAACCCTTTATTTTCTTAGATGGAAAATAATTTTGATAAAACACTTGAACTTCATTCTTGAGGAAAATATCCTTTCTACTTCAAAAACACTTTTCCTTTATTAACATGTCATACAATTTTAAACTAAAAGAAGTTGATTAAAAATAAACTTGAAAACTTTTAAAGGAATCCTTTTGGAAATAATGTTTTAAAAATCCATTAATTCCATATAAGTTAAAAAAACATTCTTCTCGTCCATTTGTTGGAAAAGTTAAAAAAAAGTACCTCGTATGAAAAACGACAAAAGACTGCTTTCATATCATTTACTAAAAACTCACCGAAGGGTAAAATTGGATTTAAACAATTGTAGATGGATAGAAATAACGTTACATATTGAGGAAACATGGACGTGGATGATAAAATACACCCCAGTAAATACTAAAGTATAAACAATCTCGGATAAAAATGAGATTGTGATATTTCCCTTACCTTAGGTCCGATGTGCTTCGTAAGTGTCCGAACCTCCTGTATAATTATTTACATAATGTCATTGACTTATTACATAATCATATTCATTGTCATTATATTATATATGGTTCACTTATGACTTTATATTACCCGTTCTTTTGTAAATTCATGTTAAAGTAGCGTTTTGGGTAAAATCGTCTCATTTGTCATTCGTGTTTTGACTTGTAATTATTCATATGATTGCTTAGATCATAATTACTTAATTACAGAATATAAAACATGATTTATATATAATATATATTCATAATATACATATATATAATAAATTAGTAAATGGAAAGAAATACACCGTTCATGGAGATGGTAGTCCGTACGTACGCTTGAACGCTGTTTTCGTTTCCTTATTGAGTTGAATGGAATTAAGTATATGACATTAATATACACACACATAAATCCAGTATCATTATTATGTCATATATTTCATTATTACTTATTATATATACTTTATAATCATTCTTAAATGGTTAACATGGAGAATGAATCTCATCGCGTCGTGGAGACGGTAGTCCGTACGTACGCACGAGCGATGATATCATTTCCATAATTATTGAATTGAATTGGAGTGGATGATACAATATATCAGAATCAACATGATGTTATAATAACTATGTATAGTTATTATTTACACCATTATACCCATCAATGTACGGTGGTGGTGGAAAATAGATTACACCACGGCGTGGAGACGGTATTCCTTACGTACGCACGCGTGGTGATTTATTTTTCCATAGGATGGATAGATGGTGAAATAGGGTTGTTTCATAATTATAATAAAATATCAGTATATGAGTGATACTGATGTTATTACTTCATAATGAAACAACCTAATAAGAATAAGTGGAAGAAGAAATAAAGATGAAAGAATCGGTAACGGACATTACCTCTTCTTTGAAGAGATTCTTTGAGACCTCCTTTTAGGTCACTAAAATGGGTCTTTGAAGAAGACCAGAACCTCTAGGATGTTTCTAGGGAAGTGTAGAAGATAATTTGGCATGGGTTGGCCGAGATTGAAGGCTCAAAGTGGTGTGTGGAAGAGAGGGAGGAGGTGCCCTTTTATAAGGGAGGAGAGGGGCACCTTTGGAATAACTAAAAATATTATTTTATAATAAAGTCATGTTCGGTTTTAAATAGCTCCAAATTGATTTATTTCTAGGCTAAGGTGGGGATGGGTCAAAATACTCTCATCCAATATAATCTAGACAAGTTTAGGTTCCTATTTTATCCTTATCATTTATATTTAACATTATGTTAAATAATTTTACTTTTACTGTGTCATCTTGTGTTCTTATACCATAAGGTTAATAAACTTACTATAAGAAGCCAAACGAACCCCAAGTTGTTTATTATTAATATATATAACCTTATCTAAGTCATTTGGCCGAACCTTATATTTTTAGGAATAAAATAAAAATTAATAATATAATATTTGTTTTAAAAACTATTTTATGCCAATTTTGACATTATTTAGTAATTGATTTTTGTGAAAATCATAACAGAATTATTAGTTATAAAACATTTAATTAAATAAATAATAACTGGTCATATTAACCTAGAAAATTATATTAATTCCTAAAAAGTCTCAAATTATATTTATTTGGGCATTTATAACATCAATTATGTCAATATTTCATTAATAAGACAATTACTGCATCATCATTTTGTCATAAATAAATTAAATTATTTAATGTATAAAAATTACAAATAAAATACCATTATGTAGGAAATAGTTTTATCTTTCTAATTAATATTTATAGTCGAATTTATCTTATGTATAACCCCATATTAAAAATGATTTACTTATTAAACATTGATTTATACTATTTTAACCCTTCTTTAAATAAATTAATAATAAAAGTCCTAATCTCATCCATGTGGGCCTAAATGGTCATATTTTATTCCTAAGGTTGTTTTTGGTCGAATTACACTTGTCCAATAGAATTAGTACATATGTTAGGGTAATAATAATATCATTTTTACCCTTAATTACCCTATTTACTTTTAACCGTGGTAAAAAAAGTAAAAAGTTACTATTCACCAAAAAAATTATTTTCATCTCATTGAACCACATTTTACCTACTGACATCAACTGTGTCTCTCGGATTTTCGAAATTCCACTCACAGAAGTGGTAAAATTTAGTTTTATGAAAAATTCAGTTTTTTTAACTACCACTTAGTGGTTTCACTATTCATCAAAAATTGAATGTTTTTAGAAAAATACCAAAAATTAGGCCTAAGCTATATTTGATATTATGAACTCAAAAATGATGTCCCTTTTACCAAATTCAAAACATATCAGTTACATTAACTAATTTAAAAATTAATTCCTGTCGTAAAAACAAATGGCGTGTTTTTAAGAGATAATAACTATCAAAAGATTGACACTTGTTTATAATTGGATTAAATGTGAAATTATATCCAATGACCAACATTTTATTAAATTGTAAAAATATATTCTAAATATACTTTAAAACCACTCAAATTAATAATTAATCACTATTAATTATTTCGATTAAAAAATTTGTTTTTAATTAAAATGTAGTAATTTTCACTATTCATCAGAATATGGAAGTTATTCGAAAAGTACCAAAATTTCACCTTAGGCTAAATTCGATACTCCGAATCCAAAAATGAAGTCCATTTTGAAAAATAAAATTTACAAAATTTCAAAAAGTGGTTATTACTAATCATAACGGCCAGTTTTAATAATATTTTAATAGCATATCGTTGTTTAGCGAAACTTGGTGTTGCGTACAACACACGCTATCGTGGAAAGTCGCGATTGCATGTAATTCAAGCCAGGTTAGAGATGTGTGTTGTGAAAGCTCCTTTTGGTGTAGCGTATAACTCAAGACATTAATGAAATTAAAAAGAATATTTTTCATAAAATCTCAGGGTGTTACATTCTACCCCACTTAAAATGAATTTCGCCCTCGAAATTCGTCAGGGTTATAAATGGTTTACTACTCGAAAGTTTGTTTAATAGAAACCCACGTCGTAAAAATGAATACCAAAACATGGCTTTTAAAAACTAAATTATGAAATGTAACGGTTACCCGAATTAACTCATCACGGGGTTTCCACGTAGGAGAACATAGGTGAAAATATGGATATGGAAGAAAAATCTAACCATCAAGTTCTGATGGAGAGTGGTAGAGAACATGGCTATGAAAAATCCAACAATCACAAAGCTATTTATTTGTGATGATCTAAGGTACCCTATGATTAATCGGATATAAGGGAACTAGGACAACATTTTTGGTTTTCAAGATCATTTCCCTAAAGTTGATGAATTAAAAGAAATACTTGCATGATTTTGGTACAATCTCACTGTTGTTCGTAAATTGAACAATTTCCACTTCATCCCTTAAAGAAATGAAGTCGAATTTGTTATTCGTGATGTGTAAGAAGATCATGTGATAGAATGATGGGCCAGTCCATCTCTTTCAAACAAAAGGTTAACAAATGTTATAAGTCCATCTAATGGTTAGATTAATCGTATATGGTTCCAAAAATGAACTTATACTTCATATATCATACCGATTAATAAAATAAAACTAGTTTATACTAACCAGGGACTTCCTGTAGGCTAGTGGTAGGCGATAAAGGCCAGTCGCACTTCCGTTGTGGGTTCGATTCCCACAGCCTTGTCCGACGCGATGGGTTGTCGCCCATCCTGCAGGTTGTCCTTTTTCTAAAACTACATTACTATAACATCACATAAATAATATCAAAAAAAGTTCTATCCTTAAACAATACTAACTTATGGTTAACATAATCCATTCAAATCTTTAGGCTTATCTAAAATACTTCGGTCCAAGTTCATAGTATAAAGAAAATGATAACTTGAAATGTCATCAACCAAGCATGTGAATACCATCATTTATCCCCCATGTATCTTGTTGGTCACATTCCAATCATGTGAATACCTTAATGATGTATTCTCTTGAAAAATGAATAACCATTAAACCTTAGTGAAAACATGAATGCTGTCAAAAGTTAAATCTTTCCATATACAAAAATCCAAAATTCTATATACTCAAACCATGATATTACTATTTCCTTATATCAGTCATGAGCTCATGAATACTATCAAACATTTAATTTTCTCCTTATCCCTTCATTATGCGCATATCATCTACATTCAAAAAATATTTGAATAATCTTTCATGGATACTGGTACCATTAATCATACACTTTCAAAACTCAAGGAAAGACAAGAGTGTAACAATCCTTAGATGTCTCTTTATTCCATAGTACAATGAGATTACTTATACAACATTACACATGATAAACATGTAATCATTCCACTTCATTCTTAAACCATTGACCGAGCTTCAAAAATTCTTTCATCTCACATATCATTTGTAGCCTCTTCATCATCATCAACATAAATACTACCCATACGACCATACTGATTATCTTCATGAGACTTTACCTTAGGGAATTGGTTTGCATAATGCCCGTACATTCCACATTTAAAACATTTAACAATTCTTGATGTCATAGCAATACCATTATCCTCATCCCTGGTGTTAACTGAACCTTTTCCTTTTCACTTACGGGATTTGTGTCCTTTTTTCCCACACCCAAAGCATCTTCCAGTTCCTTTGAAACATTCTCCTTGATTCCTCTTCCCACATGATTTACATAGGGGAAATTGAACTTTCTTTCCTCTATGATCATCATGAAACTCCATCTTTCTCTTATTAGCCGAGTCAGGAAACTTACCAAATTTGAGTTTATTGATCATATTATGAGATTTATGATTCGGCATAATAATTATGGTTGGACTTCAAAATCCCATTTCATTTGGTTTCTCATGAAGAATATCATTCCATTGTCCATAATATCCTCCATTATCGTGAATCATCTTGTTTCCAGCCATTTTCTAAAACCCAAAAAGAACAGTGTGAGAGCCAAAAATCTTAATAAAGGGGGAGTAACGTCAATATCTAACATCTTTGGTTTAATCTAATATCGTTACCATAGTTCTAGGACTATATCCTATACATATATTTATCCTTAGGGACATCCCTAGACATACCTTAGAAATATCTCTAGGGATCTCACTAAAGTTCTTGTATCCTAGTTTCCAAAGGTTGGCTAAACCTTCCCTATGATACCAACTGTAGAAACCCGAAGCCAGACGTACATGGACATTACATTACTTTTGCGGAATACTTAGTACATAACAAACACACACACAAGGATCGTAATGGTTTAGTGTCTTTGGAAACTCGGAATATAATCTTCTAATCGTGGTGAAAGATCTTCAACATCTCCCATAAAGTTCTTCCCTTTTTTTTACCTAAAACCATTCTTTATATCCTGGGGAAAAGAAAACATAAAAGGGTGATCTCAAATTCTCAGTAAGGGTAAACAAAATAAATATCAATCACATCATATTCATAAGAACATAACATTTTGGAAATCTTAACCTGCAAAAGAGGGCATAATTTCATAACATGGGATAAATCATAGTAGTGAAATGAAATCCCAATAATCATAAATTAAAAGATGAAACTTTTTGGCATACACACACAATCATAATGAATCATTTCTTATTAGTCAAGACTCATTGCCAAGACTATCTTAGTGGACAAAGTCCCTTTCTGAACCGAGTTCACTCCTCGTTTCAGTCCTATTTCACTGAACCAGTATAACCTACCGTTCCAGCCATGTCTATCTAATGAGATATAAAATCTTTACCCAATGCATTGGAGGGAGATATAGGTCCCACCCATCTCATAATGATACCATTCTTATGTGTCCCACAAAATCATAAATCATACATCATTGCATAACGCATGTAATAAAAATGGGATTTTTAAACATCATGACATCATAAAACAATTCATATAAGATAAATGAATTCATAAAAATAATTCCATCACAACATAATCAAATCAAAGTAATAATAGGGATAAAAACAGAACCCTTTATTATCTTAGATGGAAAATAATTTTGATAAAACACTTGAACTTCATTCTTGAGGAAAATATCCTTTCTACTTCAAAAACACTTTTCCTTTCATAACATGTCATAAAATTTTAAAATAAAATAAGTTGATTAAAAATAAACTTGAAAACTTGTAAAGGAATCTTTTTGGAAATAATGTTTTAAAAATCCATTCATTCCGTATAAGTTAAAAAACATTCTTCTCGTCCTTTTGTCGGAAAAGTTGTACCTCATATGAAAAACGACAAAAGATTGATTTCATATCTTTTACTAAAAACTCACCGAAGGGTAAAATTGGATTTAAAAAATTGTATATGGATAGAAATAACGTTACATATTGAGGAAACATGGATGTGGATGATAAAATACACCCCAGTAAGTACTAAAGTATAAACAATCTCAGAACAAAATGAGATTGTGATATTTCCCTTACCTTAGGTCCGATTTGCCTCGTAAGTGTCCGAACCTCCTGTATAATAATTTAAATAATGTAATTGACTTATTACAGAATCATATTCATTGTTATTATATCATATATGGTTCACTTATGACTTTATATTACCCGTTCTTTTGTAAATTCATGTTAAAGTAGTGTTTTGGGTAAAATCGTCTCATTTGTCGTTCGTGTTTTGACTTGTAATTATTCATATAATTTCTTAGATCATAATTACTTAATTACAGTATATAAAACATGATTTATATATAATATATATTCAGAATATACATATATATAATAAATTAGTAAATGGAAAGAAATACACCGTTCATGGAGACGGTAGTCCGTACGTATGCATGAACGCTGTTTTCGTTTCCTTATTGAGTTGAATGGAATTAAGTATATGAAATACATATATATACACATAAATACAGTATCATTATTATGTCATATATTTCATTATTACTTATTATATATACTTTATAATCATTCTTAAATGGTTAACATGGAGAATGAATCTCATCGCGTCGTGGAGACGGTAGTCCGTACCTACGCACGAGCGATGATATCGTTTCCATAATTATTGAATTGAATTGGAGTGGATGATAAAATATATCAGAATCAACATGTTGTTATAATAACTATGTATAGTTATTCTTTACACCATTATACCCATCCATGTAAGGTGGTGGTGGAAAATAGATTACACCACGGCGTGGAGACGGTATTCCGTACGTACGCACGCGGGGTGATTTCTTTTTCCATAGGATGGATAGATGGTGAAATAGGGTTGTTTCATAATTATAATAACATATCATTATATGAGTGATACTGATGTTATTACTTCAAAATGAAACAAGCTAGGAAGAAGAAGTGGAAGAAGAAATAAAGATGAAAGAAACGGTAACAGACATTACCTCTTCTTTGAAGTGCTTCTTTGAGACCTCCTTTTAGGGCAGTAAAATGGGTCTTTGAAGAAGACCAGAACCTCTAGAATGTTTCTAGGGAAGTGGAGAATAGAATCCGGGATGGGTTGGACGAGCTTGAAGACTCAAAGTGGTGTGAGGAAGAGAGGGAGGAGGTGCCCTTTTATAAGGGAGGAGAGGGACACCTTTGGAATAACTAAAAATATTATTTAATTCAAAAGTCAAGTTAGGTTCTAAATAGATCCAAATTTATTTATTTCGAGGCTAAGGTGGGGATGGGTCGAAATCCTCTCATCCAATAGAATCTAGACAAGTTTAGTTTCCTGTTTTATCCTTTTCATTTAGATTTAATATTATGTTAAATAATTTTACTTTTATCGTGTCTTCTTGTATTCTTATACTATAAGGTTAATAAACTTACTATAAGAAGACAAAAGAACCCCAATTTGTTTATTATTAATATATATAACCTTATCTAAGTCATTTGGCCGAACCTTAGATTTTTAGGAATAAAATAACAATTAATAATATAATATTTTTTTTAAAAACTATTTTATGTCAATTTTGACATTATTTAGTAATTAATTTTTGAGAAAATCATAACAGAATTATTAGTTCGAAAAAAGTTAATTAAATAAATAATAACATGTCATATTAACCTATAAAATTAGTGGAATTCATAAAAAGTCTCAAATTATATTTATTTGGGCATTTATAACATCAATTATGTCAATATTTCATTAATAAGATAATTACTGCATCATCGTTTTGTCATAAATAAATTAAATTATTTAATGTCCAAAAATTACAAATAAACTGCCATTATGTAGGAAATCATTTTATATTTCTAATGAATATTTAGAGTCGAATTTATCTTATGTATAACCCCATATTAAAAATGATTTACTTATTAAACTTTGATTTTAACTATTTTAACCCTTCTTTAAATAAATTAATAATAAATGTCCTAATCTAATCCAAGTGGGCCTAAATGGTCATATTTAATTCCTAAGGATGTTTTCGGTCGAATTACACTTGTCCAATAGAATTAGGACATGTGTTTTGGTAATAATAATATCATTTTTACCCTTAATTACCCTATTTACTTTTAACCGTGGTAAAAAAAGTAAAAAGTTACTATTCACCAAAAAAATTATTTCCATCACATTGAACAACATTTTACTTACTTACATCAACTGTGTCTCTCGGATTTTCGAAATTCCACTAACAGAAGCGGTAAAATTATGTTTTATGAAAAAATCATTTTTTTAACTACCACTTAGTGGTTTCACTATTCATCAAAAATTGAATGTTTTCAGAAAAATACCAAAAATTAGGCCTAAGCTATATTTGATATTATGAACTCAAAAATGATTTCTATTTTACCAAATTAAAAACATATCAGTTACATTAACTAATTTAAAAATTAATTCCCGTCGTAAAAACAAATGGCCTGTTTTTAAGAGATAATAACTATCAAAAGATTGACACGTGTTTATAACTGGTTTAAATGTGAAATTATATCCAATGACCAACATTGTATTAAATTGTAAAAATGTATTCTAAAGATATTTTAAAACCACTCAAATTAATAATTTATCACTATTAATTATTTCGATTAAAAATGTTGTTTTTAATTAAAATGTAGTAATTTTCACTATTCATCAGAATATGAAAGTTATCCGAAAAGTACCAAAATTTCACCTTAGGCTAAATTCGATACTACGAATCCAAAAATGAAGTCCATTTTGAAAAATACAATTTACAAAATTTCAAAAAGTGGTTATTTCTATTCATAACGGATAGTTTTAATAATATTTTAATAGCATATTATTGTTTAGCGAAACTTGGTGTTGCGTACAACACAAGCTATCGTGGAAGGTCGTGATTGCGTGTAATTCAATCCAGGTCAGAGATGTGTGTTGTGAAAGCTCCTTTTGGTGTAGCGTATAACACAAGACATTAATGAAATTAAAAAGAATATTTTTCATAAAATCTCGGGGTGTTACATTTGTCATGGTACATACCAAATTGTATCTGGGATATTGATAGAAATATAATTCGGTTTTACTCAGGATTGAATCCAAAATATAGAAGGTAAATAGATTATTGAAAGTTAAAAAGATGTTATAATTTTTTACAATGTGGTGATAAGTTAGAAATATTGATTTATGATGATCATTTATTTCATGAGAAAAAGAAAAGAGAAGGGATCCAGTTTGAAGGAAATTGGAAATAATTCATCAATGAAGTTTAGAGGTAAGAAAACTAAATTTACATCAGGTGAGAAGTGTGGTAATAATCATCCTAGAGAATGTATCTTAATTTATTGGAAGTTATTCTGATGTGGTAGGATGGGTCATAATTCTTGTGACAGTAAAGGAGATGTTCCGTTATGTAATGAAAAGTTGGTGGTAAGATGTTTTAGTTGCAATGAGTTAGGAAATTATGCCAATGTGTGTCTAATGTTTACTAAAAGGGTGGAAACCAGTATTGTCAAAAAATAAGGGAATGTAAAAGTAATTTTCAAATACTACAGTTGTTTTGGGACCATAAAATAAAGTGGTGATTGATATGTTATAGGTTTTTTAAAATATTTCAATACTCTTTTTGACTCTGGATCTTCACTTTCCCTCTTTTATGAGAGAATTACAAGTTAATTGGAAATATGTCCTCATTGACGTGACATCAAACTTTTGGTAAAAACTCTAATTGGAAGTATTAAATTAACCATGATATATAGTATTCTTCTAATTTTCACTAGTGGGATGGTCTTTCTGGAAAATCTTGATGAACGTCCCATTGTGGAATTTTATATCAATTTTAGTATGGATTGGATTTCAGTTTATCATGATAAAATAGATTTTAAATCCAAGAAAGTTTTATTCAACGATTTCATGTCTTTTATATCATACCAAAAATCTAAGATATTGATTGAATGTGGAAATTAATGTCATCAATCTATTTTTTTAAATAAAGAAACATTTTTGACTAGTTACATTCTAGAAATGAATGAATTCACATTTGTTTTTCCTAAAGAATTTCCTGGTGTTGTTTCTAATTGGGAGTTTGAATTTACAATTTTATTTATTTCCTGTTTATAAGGCTATTTATAAACCCCCTAATCAAATGGATCAAGTATAATTGGTGGAATTGAAAAAAACGTTTCAAGAAATTCTTGAAAAAGGTTTTTTTTGACCTAGCACTTCACTATGGGATACAGTTGTTTTATTTGGGAAACAAATGATTGTTATATGATGATTTTTATTTATTAGAGAGACTTTAATAACATAATTATTAATAACAGGTATCCTTTTCATCATATCGACGATTTTTTTGACCAAATCCTTATATCTCAGTATTTTTCAAAGATTGAATTGAGGTTCAGGTACCATCAGTTGAAAGTGAAAGAGGATAAAATTACAAAGAAAGTGTTCTAAAACAGATATGGGTATCATGATTTTGTACTTAAACCCTTTGGGTTATATCATTCATCTAATATATTTACGAATCTCATGAATAGTGATTTCATCAGTATTTGGACCAGTTTGGGATTTTGTTTATAGATGATATTTTGGTATATTCTAAAATCCAAATGGAATAGAAAAGTCACTTAAGGATTGTTTTAAAAAACATGAAAGAAAAGAATATATATGGAAAGATTCTTATGAGTGTATTTTGGTTAAAAAAATTTAATTACATGGTCATACTATTTATAAAGATGACATAATAGTTGACACTTACAAAACAAATATTGTGGATGAGTGGCCAAGTCCTACCAATATCACAGAGATTCATAGTTTTCCTGGATTAATAGGTTATTACTGAAGGTTTTTTGAAATAATTTCTCAGTTATATATCCCACTAACTATCTTAACACATAATGGAGTTATATTTAACTAGAACAATATTGTGATGATTGTTTTTAGGGACCTAAAAGAAGATTAGTAAATGATCCAGTGTTGGCCCATCCTTCCAAAAAGGATGAGTTTATTATCCATAGTGATGCTTCATTGAATGAACTTGGTTGTTTCCTAATGTATAATGATTAGGTAATTTCTTATAATTCGAATCAGTTGAAACCTCATGAGTAAAATTACAATAAACATGATTAGAAATTAGAAGTTATTGTATTTTTATTAAAAATCAATAGGCATCATTGGTATAGCGTAAACTGTGAAATATATACCAACCACAACATTTTCAAGTATATATTCACTCAGAATTAAATGATCATGATACAGAGGGGATGGACATAATATATCAAGGATCATGATTACATTTTTCATTAACATATATGAAAATAAAATAAAGTTGCTAATGCTTTGAGTCAAAAAAATAAATACTACATTAACCATGTTGTATTTAGAGTGAGATCCTTTGGTTAATATTTTGATGAATTTTTTCTTAGAAGTTGTTGGTGAAGGAAATTATGTTTTTTTTTGTTTCAGGTGTCAATGAAATCATCTCTATCAGAAATAATTATGTAGGTACAGATGGAATACAATGAGTTAGAGAAAAAGATAGAGTTGGTTCAGAAGACCAAGTTACCTGAATTTAAGATTGATAAAGCCTATGTTTTGAGGTTTGGGAAGAGATTTTGTGTGCCTTTTGAGTCAATGTTAATGAATGATTTGTTACATGAAGCTCATAGTTATTGATTTTCATTTCATTTGAGAAATAGTAATATGTATAGATACCTTTGTGGTATTACTTGTGGGATGGAAGGAAAAGAGATATTGCTGACATTACTATGAGATGTTTGATTTTGAAACTTTTTAAAGAAGAGTGGAAGTTACTGAAAGGGATTATTCACCCTTTTCCAGTGCCAAAGAGGAAATGAGAAAATATATCAATGGATTTTGTATTGGGATTACCAAATAATTCTCGAGGTAATAATGCAATCTAGGTTATTTTTGAGCGATTGACTAAATACCCTCATTTTAATCCTATTCGAGATACTATTTCCCAAGATCAACTTTCATGGTTGTATATTAAGGATATAGTCAGGTTACATGTATTTCCCCCCTCTATTATATCATATCGTGATCACATGTTAACATCTATCAATTTTAAAGGACTTTAGAATCTGTTGGGTAATGAATTAAATATTAGAATAACTTTCCATCCCCAATTTGATGGGCAGTCAGAAAAAACTATTTAGAAATTGGAGGATATTCTATGTGCTTATTAAATGTATTACCAAGGAATATAGGATCAAAATAAATTTTTGGTTTTATTTTATTATAATAATAGTTTTCATACTAGTATAAATATGTAAAAATTTGATGTATTATACATAATGTGGTGTTGAAGTCCCGGTTTTGGGGATGAAGTAGGTGAAATGAAGTTGATGGGACATGAATTGGTAGAAAAAATGGTAGAAAATGTTCAATTTATTCAGAATAATATGTGGATAGCTATGAGATGGAAGAAATGTTATGTGGATAATCGAAGGAAGGATATTTCATTTGAGGTAGGTGATCATGTCTTTCTCAAAATTTCACCATGGAAAAGTGTGATTTGTTTTAAAAAAAGGGAAGGTAAGTTAAAGGATCATTTTACCCTATGAAATCCTAGGGAAATTTGAATCCATTGCCTACGGAGTAGAATTTATTTCTAGTTTATCCCATGTAAACAATTTTTTCTCATGTTTCAATGTTAATAAAGTATATTCCAGATTAATTTCATGTTGTGAGTCCATAAGGGGTTCAGTTGGAAGAGAATATATCTTATGAGGAATAACCAGCCCAAATTATTGATTACAGAGTGAAAGTGTTGTAGAATAAAGTGATTTATTAGGTTAAGGATTTGTGTAAAATCCATATGGTTGATATGGAAACATGATAATATGATATTGTTATGAAGGAGTGATACCCCCACTTACTTGATAAGGGAATAAAATTTTGAAGGCGCAATTTTCAAAAGGGGGAGGAAATAACATCCTATGTAATTATAGAATAATGCATATTTATATCTATCAATATTTATGAATAATATATTAATTTTAAATTAAATTGTATACTTCATATCATATCTTACTTGAAACTCAACAATGGGTTTCTTCAAAATCATACGTTGAACATAAGTTTTAGTTATATCGAAAAATAATATATTATTAATATTATTATTTTAAATGGTAGTTATCTCCAGACCATTATATTGGTGAGAGTGGACTAAACTAAATTTATTATGTTTACAGATGTTTGTTAAATATTTTTACATACATCTAATAAATTTTAGAAGCTTAAAATGATAATAAATCAAATTTTAAGAATAAAATACTTTAATATTTCTAAGATGTAGTTTTACCACCTTTGGATGGTGAACCCTTTTTAAATCTAGTTTTTTCAGTTTTTATGTTTTATTTTAAAAAATAGAAATATTATTTTAATGTGGTACAACTAGATTTAGTATGGTTGAAATTTTGTAATTTTTCTGTTTAAATTTATATTATATTGAATAGTGAAAATACTGCATTTAAATTCAAAATTGTCGATTCATATAATTTGTTTATAGACTTATGTTATATATTTAATTTGTTTTAAAGTATAATTAAATAATTTTTTGTATCATTTCATTCAATTTTATTCATTGGAATCAATTTCACAATGAAAATGAATATCAAAACAATGTGACCTTTTGATCGTTTCACCTAAAAAACATGGTTTCTTATTCCATCAGTGGGACTAATTTTTAATTAATTTGATCTAATTCCATGTTCTGAATTTAGAAAAATGGATTCCATATATATAATCATAAGGTCTAAATTATTTAAAAATGTCCCTTTTATTTTTGGACACTATGGATTGTAACTTTAGTAATTATTTTTATTTACCACGATTAATGGTAAATTGGGTATTTAAGGGTAAAAATAATATTATAATAATTTAAAACATCCCTAACACATGTAATTGTCTTATTGGATGAGCTATGTATGACCAAGGAAACCATTGGGTCGATATATTTTCCATTGGAATCTAATTTGGAGTGATTATGACATTTAGAACATATAATTTAATGTAAAGTTAAATATATCACAACCATGTATCTTATTACTAAAACAATTTTTGTGTGGATTTATATAAGTGATATCTTCAACTATAAATGTTATTTAAAAAGATAAAAATATTTCCTATATCATGGTTATTATAAATTTTATGAAATAAATAATTAAATTTAATTATGACACAATGATGTTGAAATAATATATTTATTAAATAGAGAATCTAATCAAAGATACTAATAATATTAATATAAAAAAATTTAACAAAAATTATTCCATAAAAAATATTATAGGTGACTATAAAATTTTATATGCCTAGTCCATGGTTTTTTTCAATGTTATCTCTCAAAATTGTAATTTATTTAAATCTAATGAAATTAATCGCTTAAAAATTTACATAATTTATATTTTATAAAAATAATAAATTATTAAATTATTTAGAAATGATAAAAATATTTTGATATCACAAAAGAGCTCTAATAAGGTCCAAAAGTCCATTATGTTTCAAATTATGAGAAATTTACTTAAAATTAATAAAATTTATAGCCTCATAAAATTTAAAATACTATTTCCATAAAAAAATTTAATAGAGAATAATTTAGGGAAAACCAAAATGATAAGGTTTAAAATAAATAAAAATCAAGTAAAAAAATTATTAGATGAGATTATTTAGAACTATCCTCACCATAGCTTCGACATATATCAATTTTTAGTCTTTTGTGTTAAAAATATTAATTTATGTTAATTAATTATTTTAAGAGTTTCTAAGGGTGCCCCTCCAGTCTGTTATAAAAAGGTAGCCACTCTTATGTAATACTCACACTTCATGAACTATTTGGTTTAGATAAGATCTGACCAAAACAATTACTAGAATCTCTCTCCAGACTCTTGTGGCCGTATTTTAGGTAGAATAACTTTCTTAGAGGTGTTAAGGTGTTTTTCAAAGGCGATCAACCAGTGAAGAGCTATCATTTTATGTGTTTGTATTTTATTAATTAATCCTCTTAATTTAAATATTATTCTCCTAAGATGAAATAATAACTCCATTATTCTCCATAGACTGAGATTTTATTATGTTAATATCATCACTTAAATCCATCTCTAATTAAATCAAATGGTAAATGATAAAAAAAATTGTAAAGACCCGTAAAATTCAAGGGAAATTTTTTCTTAATTTTCTTTGGGATTTTACAAGAACGAAGCTTCTAACGGCACCTGATTCCGAGGCCCGGTGTTCCTGGAAACATGTTCCGAAGTTTAGCTCAGGTACGTTCAGTGAACAAACGAGCGGGTTTTCCTAACATTTGAACCGTTGCTCGGAATTGAAATCCGAGGGCACCGATGAAACCGCAGCGCCGGTAATTTCTTAGGAGCACCTTTTCTGAAGGTGCGTTTGCTTGGGAGGAGTTGTTGAAATTGTGGTTTTAGTGAGGAATAAATGAAATTATATTACAATTTTATTTATTTTTCTCTAGGTAGTTATATCCTAAGTAAGGGAGTTGGGGGTGGGACCCACATGTTGTTAACCAACCATGAGAGGATAAAGGTCGGGTGGGGCCCACATGATCCCAACCCCTCACATTTCTAACTCCTCAAACCCCCCATTTAATATTGCCAACTTATCACCTTATTTAATTTTGACAAGTTATGTTTAATTAAATGAGTGAACTTAATTTTGAATGTTCAAATTTTACAAATTATTGGAAAAGGAAATAAATAAGTCTAAAGACTTATTTTACTATGGTGGCTTCATTGTGTTGAGGGAGGGAGCATTCTTCACATTTTGGAAGAACTTCATCTTCCCAGCGAAGAACTTTTCTACTTCAACGAAGAACGCCGCCACACCTTTTTCCGAAGAACGACGACGCGACATCCTTCATTCTTCTTCCCGTGTCAAAGGATGGGAGACGCCATTCCACCTCAGACAATCTCCGTCAACGTGTATGGACCCTCACCCCGCGACGCCGCTTTCGGCGATGCTCTTCGAACATCAACTCGTTATCAAGGTAGGGGTTAATTTTTTGTTCATATTTTCCTTGTCGTTCATCAACTTTTATATTGGGCCATCTATTATCCTAATAATGGGAGGAGGTTGGACAACACGAACACGACCAACTCTCCTCCCCATTTATGTTATTCTTGATGCGGCACGAGAAATGGCAGCGCGGTGCAACGACACCGCGCGGAAACAAGTGGAACGTGGCGATGAAGCGCGACGCCGTTGAGGCCAAAAGAAGCCCCGACCGAAGTTGGACCTCAGCGAAGGGGGTGTGGCGCCGTCGCGCCGCGCCGGAGAACCTCGAAGAAACCGCAGCCGGAGCGGGGCCATGGCGGAGGGGCGCGGCGCCATTGCACCGCACCAGTTGGACAAGGCCGCGGCTCAAAGCCGCAGTGGTGCAAGGTAGGGCGGCCAAAACCTCCAGCCGCCGACACCTTGGAGGGGCAGGACCGCTAGGTCCCGAGGCAGCAGCACCGGCCGGCCGGACCAGGCCGGCCATTTCAGAAGGGAGCTGGGGTTTGTAACCCCCTGCTAGAAAAGGCAGTGACCCCCACATGGGGGCCGCAGTTCAATCAAGGGGGGGGGGGGGGCAGCCACCCCCCCCTTTCCGTAACAACACGACCAACACCAAGCGGGCCGACCGACCGCACCGGGCCGGGCCGCCCAGGCCGCGCCGCGCCGCGCCGGTGGGGCCAGACCGTGCCGGTCGGGCCGGGTCGTGCCCCCCGAGACGGGCCGCGCCCTAAAGTGCCGGACCCGATTTGGGTCGACCCAGTTCAGGCCGACCCAGGGGGTCTCGGGCCGTGTCGGTCCGGGCCCAAAACCCCCTATAACCGGACAGGTTCGTTCGTTTTCCCATATCTTGGGCTATAGACCTCCGAACGACGCACCGTTAGTTTTGATGTGATTCTTGGATAGAGAGGGTCATTTCAGTATATTACACTCAAGGTTTCAGAGAACTTTGGGTATGGCTGGGTTGGTTCGAACACGAAACCAACCGGGCCCTCGGAGCGGAAACACTTACAACTTGAGCTCCAGACGTCCGATTGACGTGCCGTCGACTTTGTTGGGTTCCTCTTAGTGAGCCAGACCTTTTGGATTACTCCGCTCGAGGTTTGGACGCAGTTGGAGTGCAGTCGGGTTGGTTTTGACTTAAAAATCAACCGGGCCCCTGGAACGAAAAGGCCAATAACTCTCAGACCGGGTGTCTGATTGACACGCCATCTGTCACGTTCAGTTCCTCATGTCAAGATGGAACTTTGAGATACCTCAACTCCGGACTACGTGTCAGTTTATGTATCGACCCCTTGGATCATGGAGCGGACCCTCCCGGAAACGAGCATGTTGTGTGCGGGAACCCTAGAGCTGGCTGCGACTGCGACGACGATGATGGCGGCACTGAAATCCTCTGTGGGTTCGGTAGAGATGACGACTGCACTGAAATCTTCCATGGGTATGGCAGTGATGAAGACCATACTGAAATCCTTCATGGGTTCGACGGCGATGAAGACTGCACTGAAATCCTCCATGGGTTCGGTAGCGAGGAAGACCGTACTGAAATCCTCCGTGGGTTCGACGACAATGACTACTGTTCTTGTATCCTATGTGGGTTTGGAAATGTTTGACTCTGTTCTTGCTATCCTACATGGGTCTGGCAGAGTAGTTGGTCTGTATCCTATGTGGGTCCGATAGCTTGTCTGGTTTAGTATCCTACGCGGGTCCCAGTTTAGTTGAATCAGTAGCTATATATGATCATCTCTATCACCAAAGAAGTATACCTGGGTGATCTGAGTCTTGAATTTCAATAAATATATTCAATATGATTGACTTTCTTTCCTATGTGGATTGGGTTGTGTTATCCTGTGTGGATTGGGTTGTACTCCTATGTGGACATGATCGAACTTGGGCTCGGATGTTGGAGCCTAATGGGAATTGTCGACTTAGGTATATGTATGGGCATATACCTAAGTAGTGTTGGTTGATACTTCATGATTGTACCTTTCCTTTGTGGATTATCCTTTGTGGATTCTAGGAGACTTTCGGGGGTCTCAGGGTCCGTACTGAGTAGAGTATACTCACCCCTGCATGGGCTATGCCCGCACTATATTGTATTGGATGTAGATGATGGACAGCGCTGATCGTGGTTGAGGCTTGTGGAGCAAGTCAGTACCTGGAGGTGGACCACTGGGCGGGATGTACACGGAGCAGACGGCTGGACCCGAGGAGCTGAGGAGCCTATCTGTACCAACCCTTAATGTGGGACTTCCAGTGGATGGCTCGACCATCACTGAGCTGGCCGAACGGGGCGCGCCCGCGCCGGGCCAACTGGCCGCCCAGGCCGAACGGGGCGCACCGGGCCGGGCCGCCCAGGCTGGTTCGGGCCGCGCCCTAAAGGGCCAAACCTGGACTCGGTTCGGGTCGACCCGGTTCGGGCCGACCCAGGGGGTCTCCGGCCGGGTCGGTCCGGGCCCAAAACCCCCTAAAACCAGACAGGTTCGTTCTTTTCCCCATATTATAGGTTACAAACCTCTGAATGATTCACCATCAGTTGCGATGCGATCCTTGTATCGAGACGGTAGTTTCGTTATTTTACACTCAAGGATTCGAAGAACTTTGGGTATGGCTCGGTTAGTTCGAACACGAAACCAACCGGGCCCTTGAAGCGGAAACGCTTATAACATGAGCTCCGGACTTCCGATTGACGTGTCGTCGACTTTGTTGGATTCCTCTTAGTTAGACAGGCCTTTTGACTTACTCCGCTCGAGGTTTGGATGTAGTTGGAGTGCAGTCGGGTTGGTTTTGACTTAAAAACCAACCGGGCCCCTAAAACGAAAAAGCCAATAACTCTCACACCGAGCGTCCGATTGACGCACCGTCTTTCACGTTGAGTTCCTCTTGTCGAGATAGAACATTGAGATAGGTCAAATACGGACTACGTGTTAGTTGATGTATTGACCCCTTGGCTCATGGAGGGGACCCTCGCAGAAACGACCATGTTGTGTGCAGGAACCCTAGAGCTAGCTGTGACTGCGACGACGATGATGACTGCACTGAAATCCTCTGTGGGATCGGTAGAGATGACGTCTGCACTGAAATCCTTCGTGGGTTCGGCAACGATGAAGATCGTACTGAAATCCTCCGTGGGTTCTATGGCGATGAAGACTGCACTGAAATCCTCTATGGGTTCGGTAGCGATGAAGACTATACTGAAATCCTCTGTGGGTTCGACGACGATGAAGACTGCACTGAAATCCTCCGTGGGTTCGGCAGCGATGAAGATCATACTTAAATCCTCTGTGGGTTCGACGGCAATGACTACTGTTCTTGTATCCTACATGGGTCTGGCAGTGTTTGACTCTGTTCTTGATATCCTACATGGGTCTGGCAGTGTAGCTGGTCTGTATCCTATGCGGGTCCGATAGCTTGACTGGTTTAGTATCCTACGTGGTTCCTAGATTAGATGAGTCAGTAGCTATATCTGATCATCTCTATCACCGAAGAAGTATACCTGTGTGAGCTGAGTCTTGACTTTCAATCAATATCTTCGATATGATTGACTTACTTTCCTATTTAGATTGGGTTGTGTTATCCTATGTGGATTGGGTTGTACTCCTTTGTGGACGTGATCGAACATGGGCTCGGATGTTGGAGCCTAATGGGAATTGTCGACTTAGGTATATGTATGGGCATATACATTAGTAGTGTTGGTTGACACTTCGTGATTGTACCTTTACTTTGTGGATTATCCTTTGTGGATAATGGGAGACCTTCGAGGGTCTCGGGGTCCCTACTGAGTAGCATATACTCACCCCTGCGCGGGCTATGCCCGCACTACATTGTGTTGGATGCAGACGACGGACAACGCTGATCGTGGTTGAGGCTTGTGGAGAAAGTCACTACATGGAGGTGGACCACTGGGCGAGATGTACACGGAGCGGATGACTGGACCCGAGGAGCTGAGGAGGCTATCTATACCCACCCTTCAGGTGGGACTTCTAGTGGATAGCTCGACGTTGCTGCTTTACTTTCAGTTGCTATACTTTCTTTCTAGTTGTACTTACATTCAGTTTGGGTTTGTATTCTGGCCCATTTACTTTTCGCACTTACTATTGCACCCAGTTTACTTAGTGTTTACTTCTTCTGGCTTACTATGTGGTGTTTGTTTACTTTATAAGGCAATGTCTTCCCCTTTTATTGGGATTTACATCTTGGTGCTAGTCGTCATCCCCTGACCTATGGGAGGCGAGCTTGGTGTAGTCACGACACAGGTCCCGAGGACGGGTCATGAAAAAAATCTTATGTATAGTGTACTACTGCCTCGTGAACCAATATAGTTCATTTTTCATTATCTTATACCAGGAATGGTTATAATGACGGAATCAATGATTATATATATGATATTCATGAAATATTTATAATTTTAATAGAATAATATTTCCATATTTTTCTTACCTTCCATGCACATAAAAATGATAATGTCATTCACGTGTACTTATGAACTATCACCTCCACGAAGTGATTTGAATAATTTTTATTCACCACATAAATTGTATGATATATATAACTACAAATAAATTCTTATTAATATGTTAATAATATTATGATACTTTTTTAATGATAATAAAATAATTTCATTATTTCTATAATGATAATTGAAAAATGGAAACGTTACCCATGCATATGTATGGCCTACCATCTCCCAGAATATAATTTTGCCCATTTATCAAACCATAAATGAATATTTTGATTTAAAAAGTATAATTTTTTTATAAAAGTGATTATTATATAATTAATAATATTATTCATATGAATTATTTAGGACCACATGGACTAGTGAGATCAAACCGTGATCATTTTTGACTCCCGTACCGAATATCGACAAACGTCAGATATCAACTTAAATAATAATGTTATTTTTATAAGATGATAATAATTGATATAAAATAAATAGTAAAATTGAAAAATGTTATATTGAAATTAGAAATTAACATAATATCATTATTCCGAAATTTAAAGGTTTTAAGTGTTGATTCAGTCTCACGGTAAGGTACTTCATCTGAATATCCTTTCAATAAGGAATATTTTGATGTCATACCCCACCTTCTTTTATACGATGTATAATTTAACCCTTTGAAATTTAATTTCATTCAATGGTTTTTGAATGGAATAATATTCTATAAAGGGGTTTACTAAAAAATTAATATTTTTTTAACTTATGTGGTGACAACGAATTTTATGCCGTCATGACCATTATTTGATATTTGGATTCCTCTACAAGACAAAATGTTTTTGATTATGAACAAAATATTGTATTCCCTTTTTAGGTATTTTCATTTTGAAAATGATTTTTTGAATGTTTTTATTATACCAATATCTTGAAATGAATCCTTGTGATTGAAAATGAAATTTTGTGAGGGAAATATTGATAATTGGAAACATTTATGTTTTATGATCATATATTGGAACTTAGAAATTTAATGGGTGGTTATGTGATAAACTAATGAAGGGTGGTTATTTTATAAAACAGCGATTAGTGGTTCCATGATAAAATAATGAAGGGTGATTACGTTATAACCTCCAATGCATTGGGTATGGAAGTTAGCCTTATAGTTATTCCAATTTTAAGAGTTACATGTATGGAAGTTGAGAGCAGGGTTATTCCATTTAAGAATGATTATGTCCCAAGTGTACTTTTATGTTATTTTTTTATTTCACTGTGTTTAATTGTAATATTTTAGTTAAAAAAATGGTAAAAAATGAACTTATATTAAATGTTTAGTATTTTCTACATCATATATGTGAAATGTATAATTTTTTGATAAAGTATTCATCATTTACATGTTTTTTCAAGGATAAAATTTCACTTCTTTTTGTATCCCTTAAAGATATTTTTATGAACATCCCATGTTTGAAATGTTTTTAAAGGATTTAAAGGAGAATAGATTTATTCTTGGGTTCAAGGAAAATATATGATGTTTAAACATGAAAAAACCATGTTGTTTAAATTTTTTCTTTGTTTTATGAAAAAATTCAATAGTGAGTAGATATGTTTAGTTTGTAATATTTATGTTGTTATGTATGAGTTATGACCTAAATCCATAATTATCTAAACCTAAAAATATCCTCAATACGAATTTATTTAAAATTATTTACTTTTCTTAATATTTTTTAATGTTTAAGGCCAGGGCCTTATATAACATGTTTATCAGTTTTGGCTAGAACATGAATCTCTAGACTAAACTCAATGTAAGTCACTTACAAGATAACTAGTATAATTATTTTAATTATGGAATTTTTGCTGTCCAAGCCATTCCATGCCTACATTACATGTCCAAGGGACTAGAAACACTGTAAAAAAAATATAACCTTGGCTATACTTGATTTAGATAATGTATACTATTGAAATTTCCATGAATACATACAATCCCAATCCATATACAAGTTTCTTTAATATGTGGAAATTGATAATACTCTCTTATTTATGAATCTACAATCCTTATACCCAACCTTTTGACATTAAAAACCAAAATTTAATTTTTTTTACTCCATAAATGAACTCATTATGTGTTTAGTGGTCCATTTATCGACTCCTTCATTTCATATAATGCGATTTATATTATATTAAATGATAAATTAACATTAGTAAAAATTATAAACTGTATACCAAGTATTACAACAACACATAGAATACTCCACATACATTAAAATAAGTGTATAGTATGCTAATATCCTTTGTCTTCTGTTTCATTTTTGGACTTATACATTCAACTTAATTACATGACAATATTTGAATGATATATTCTATATAAGTAGACAATATACAATATTAATATATGTGGATTATTTCAAATATGTACTGTTAATGTTATTTTCAAGTACAATATTTTTACTAATTTTATTAAAACATAAATTATTTTAATAAATTTAATTTATTTAATATCACCATGAATGTGTATCCCCATGAATGATTCAGTATATATTAAGTTAAAATGAACTAAATGATTAATCACACAATTAAATATATTAATTAATGTGTGATTTATCTTAATAAAAACTCAAACCAAATTGATTGGTATAAAGTTATTTTAAATGCGAATTTGTTTTACAAGTGGGTGATCATGAGATAAGACTGACCAGTGTATTAGTTTGGTATATTTAAATTTAAAATTTCCCTGTGTTCTTTTTAATATTTTTTGTTAAAATTAATTGATGGCCTCTACTAAATCTGTCTCACCTTATTTGTATGGGGATGCATGCCTATAGTTTCTATTCTGAATGATGCTTCTAATTTAATGAACATATTTTTAAAATAAATTCAATAAAAGACTAGATCACTTAGGACCATAGAGTTATTTCAATACAGAATTATAGATAAACCATGCATAATATATGCACATGATTGAGCTGGAATGTTTCAACATGAGCCTAGATAAGAAGAAGTATATTTCCCCTACATTCAAGGACATCTTATTTTGTTCAAAAACAAATAACTACTTATATATCATTATAATACAATGTTTTTTATAATATTTATTTCTATCTTATGAATGATTTATTATTTAGAAAAAAATGTCAAGACCACAAAAATAAATGGATTAAAACACAACAATCAAATTAAAATAAAATTATTATGTGAACATATTTCATCATGATATGGATAATAATTTAAATAAAATCCACTACATATTAGAATTCCATGTAATTGATAGAAAAATAAAATTTACAATGAAAAAATTAAAATTCCCTTAATAAAATTTTATATCAAAAATATTCTTCGATTCTCTGAAATTATATGGATCTATAAGTATTGTTTTGGTTTGATATATTTGGGAGAAATTTTAATTATCGGGAATTTTGAAATAATATTTTCAGTCAACCTGAATAATTTTTTATTATATTAAATGAACATTTTCCACTCAATAAAATACAAGAGGAATGCATTTAGGAAATCTATGTAAGGATATATATATTGGATATTTCATTAACTATATGAAGGAGCTAACCATTTGTAGTTGGAATGATATCGTACTTAAATACATTATTATAATTTTCATGGCCTCCATAAATAATATTAAAAAGTAAATAGGGATATTAATCCAGTATTATTTCTTTATGATAACACATTATTTGTTCAATAGTTAGTTCCATTGAAATGTGATAAAATATTTAGAGACTGACTGAAAATAAAAAAAGTATTTTTCAGATAATTTGAAATCATGAAAAGTATTGATAATCATATTTTTTTGAATATTTTTAAATAATGATGAAACATCAATGTAGATTGTTGATTTATTTGATAGTATTTATTTTAAAAACTTAAAAAAGAAACAACAACAATATATTATGATGTTTTATATCATTAGTGATTAATCATGGAAAGATAATGTTGGAAATAATATGAGAGATATTGAATAATGCTTGTGATAGTGCTTGGAGAATTGTTAGAGATTCATTAAATCTCATTTTCTAAGATAATTCCCCATGTTGGATGACAATGATGCTTGGTGAATTGTTATGGATTCACTAGATCTTGTTTACTATGATAATTCACTATGTTTCAATGTGACATTTTCATATCTATTCTTAGTGCCTAATCAGATGTTCCAATTTAACTATGAGAGTTTACATTATCAAAAAAAATTTAAATATAAAGTATGGCCATGAAAAAATTTATTTTTATGAGTCATTTGAATATAATAAAAAAATAATATTTTTCATGGTAATGAATATGATGAAATGTGTTTTGGAATGAATATAGAAAAATTATGTTTATTCATGCTTTATTGGATTTTTAATTTATAATTGATTTCCTAAATTAAAGAAAGTTGATAATTATGTAGTTGATCCGCCCAATGATATTTCTGACTGGTTAATTTTTTAGGAATTTTAAATTCCATGAAATAAAAAAATTTGGATGAGGAGTTTTTATGAATACCATGAAAGAATATATGTATAATAAGGTTGAAACATTAATTCAAGAATATTTTTAAAGGTACTGATAAAAATAAAAACGAGTTTATAAATTTGAATTTAGAATTATGTTTAAGAACCTTTTGGGGATAGCTTACAATTTAACATATAGTTTTTAACTATTTGTTGAGTTAGACTAATAATAAATAAGCCAAACAACAAAAAGAAAAGCAAAAGACTAACCACACATATAATAGAGGATTCTTCATCCATGTAATGGGAGAAAAATAAATGATAGAAGGTAGTGAGAAAACATGGATACAGTTGAGTGCCTTCTGGTAGGGGTGTAAGAATTGGATGTTTCATAGAGCACACAATGGATTGAATATGGGGTGACCAGGTGGGCCCCCATGTGAGTGATTTTTATCCAGTTGCTGACTCCAATTTCAGTCTGAGTGGATAAAATCATGGGAATGATTACTAATTAGAGGTAAATATAATTGATGTTTTATGTGGTATGGGAAACCAAGATTTACTATTCATCGGTATTAAAAGGATATAAATAAAACAATGTTCATCTGATTCGGCTAATGTTGACCATTCAGTTGATTTAGAAGAAAATTTTTATGAACTATTGATGAGGAGTTACTTTGATTATTCATATCAAATATTCATCAATTATATAATAAATTTTGATGATAATCCCTTTGACCATTATCTACTGATCACATTGAGAAAAAGTTTACAAGCTCGGAATACTGAAGCCATGTGTGAAACCTAATCTTTCCTGAATTCTGTAACATATGAAAAATTGTTTTTCCAAATGAAAATGATGTTTCAGAGGTTATTTTGTGCATATGTAATGTATCAAAATGTTTTACTTTATGTTAATATATACTCGTAATAATGGCATGCATGTAAGTAACATAAGAAATCCATTTTTTTATGACTACATTTTTTTGGTGTAATGGTATTTAAGAGATGTAGTGATATTCAAAGATATTAATATCATTACATGGTACAATTTTTTGTGGCACTAAGTGTATTAATGTGTGTATAAAAATTTGTAATACCATAAAGATAAATCTTCAGGATCCAAGGGGTGAGATTAATTTTCTCCACTTTTAATATTTGGGAACTATTTTTTCAAGAAAATAGAGTAACATAAGAGTCCTCAGATCTAAAAATCATCTGGATTTTGTGAATATAATTCTATGTTCTCATGTGGTGATTTCCAAATCCATCACAATCTCACGATGATTGAAATAATGCAAGAAATAGATTATAAAAAATTTATTTTTTATGAAAAGGATAAAAAAGAATAAGATTCCATGTACAAATCATGTTTCATAAATATCATTCAAGTTTCATAAAATCTTACTAGTTTTCACAAATAAGAACCCCCATGCTTGAATAATTGGATGATGTTTGAGAAGATATTGTGTATTTTTTGATATGTAAAAGAAATAGAAAAAATGAAGTATATTTCTTCTATGAAGAATGTAAACATGAATTAGATCTAATGCAATATACATGAATAAATAAATACCACCCACTTGAAAAATCCCTCTCCAAGAACATCCATTATGTACTATTCTGTTTGAGGAGAAATGACCCACATCACTTGTCCTGAATATAGATATCACATTATATTTAGATGAAGAATATATTTTTGCATACATACATATTTCATTTAGTACATGGAAGGTAGTACAACCATGCATTCTTGAAGTATGGGTATAGATACGAATATAAAATTAATGAAAAATATTTGTGTTTGGAAAAGTTAAACCATTAGAATAAAACCAAACATGATAACAAGTATGATCTCACAAACAAGAAAAATGAAGGAGATAATGAAAATAATGTGGAGTAATAAGTATACTATTTTATACGTTCTAGGTTTTATGTAGTTGTGTTCAGATTACTGAGTTTGAGAAAAATTTTAGAAGGATAGTTTCTAGAGTATTTGACTGTTGAGGATGAAGAAAACATACACAATACTTAAAAAACACTAGTTAATAGTTTTGGAAATGTATTGAGTTACAATGGATGCTACTTCATCAATTTACTGAAGAGTACTATCCTAACATTCATATATTATATATTATTGATATAGAAGTAGTAAAAGACTTATTGTTTAGGAATAAGATTATTCAATTAATGCAAAGAAATCCCGCATAGTAGAGAGATCATGCTTGGATTGTAATGGAGAATTAGTAGAGAAATTTTGGTAATAATATATATAATTCCACTAAATAACATGTGTTTTTGGTATAAATATTGGCACTCAATCAAGAAGATTAATTAGTTACTTTATAAACATTGTTCACTAATATGAGGAATTTGTAATCACTAAAAGTTAGAGTGATAAGAAAATATATTAAACAACCAAAGGTTGACCATGGAAAGGAGTATGATCTCACCTTGAGACCGAAAACTGTAAAAATATATTTTTATTGTTATTTATTTTCTAATATGAATTAAATGTGTATGTGATTGTTGATATTGACCAACATATCCATCCCTCTTAGTTAGTGTAGAGGGATGAGAGTAAGAAAAGAATTTAAAAATCATTAATGGTTGGCTACGTTGATTTAACCCCCCCATCATAGTGTCCCAGTAAGATCTATATGTTCTCTAAAAATGAAATGTTCATCAACAATATTATCCCTAAAATAAAATTGGGGTATAAATTATCTCTTAACTGGAAGAATATTCTAGGATTTTTTAGACACATACACAATATGTTATTCCATGAAATTAAGTCTTATATGATATAATCATAGATTCTTATTCTTATTACAAAGAATCTTAGTTAAGAAAATATTGTTAACTATAAAAAAACATCTGAATGGTGTGATAGATTTTTAGAAGAGAACAATATGAAATATACAATTTTATATTCAAGATAAAACATAAGGAATTTCTAAAATATGGGCCTCATGAAGTCAATATTATTTTCCACATTGTGTTCTTATATGTTTTAGGATTAAAGATACCTTCATAATTTTTCACTAATCTCATTCCTTATATAGTTTAGTAATATGTAAAATTTAATTGGGATGAATTAAACATTACAACATTAAAGGAATTAAATTTAATGTAAAAATATCATTATGGACTAATGTTTAAATTTAAAACTTTTGAATATAAAATTAAATTAATAAAATATTTTCATACAAATAATAAAATAAAAAATTCAATGTATTTAAAAGAAAAAAATTAAGAGTTATTCAACTAAGTGATTTTACTATAAAATTCATAAGAAATACCCTGAAGAAAAAAGTTTAAGTGTTATTTGAAAGATTATAATTTTTAATAAATGAAGCAATGTTAATGATAAATAATATAGAATTATGAAGATAAAAAATAAAATAAACTTATTATGTAAGTGTGAAAATGGTACCTCAAGGTACCCCTACATCTTCCACATCAATCGTTTGAGGATTTAATATGTTATTTATTTAGATTTAGTGGTAATAAAGAAAAAAAATATCCATTACATTTTTATGTTATAATTAAAATCCAATAAAATATTAACATTCTATTTATAGATGATTCTAGAGACCAAAAATTATGTATTCCCTTTCCATTTTAAACATAATGAAATGAGATCCATGTACCAATATATAAATATTAGTAAGTAAAAAATAGAATAAATAGGTGGAAGAGGGTATTTGTAGATTAATCTATATTATCCAAATGAATATGATGAAACAATATAATATATTGAGAAAACTATTTCAGTTAGTAGGTAAAAAAAATTTCACACACTTTTTGAAATATGAAAAAATATTTATAAATAAGTAGTTTTGAGATCAATAGAGAAAATTTGGGACTAGATGAGAAAGTTGTTATAGGTGTACAATGCCAAGGTCTCAAATGATCTCTATTTATAGGATCCAAATCACTAGGAAATGTTCTGGAATAATTTTGGGATATTTTTGATGTATATGTCTATATATAATGAATCTTTACTATAATAAATGTATTTCTCATAATTTTGATTTTTTACATGGTCATGCATTCTATATTGAGAAGGAGTGATTTTTTGTGTAATGGAAAATATTGTGGAATGTATTATTGAAGAGATATTTTTTGGTTTTTCCAAAATCAAGTAATTTGTGGCATAGAACTTGACTGGTGGAGTATAGTATTTTTATGGTTCCTCCATGTTCATGGTTTTTGTAATGCAGCATCTGGGCTGCAGCATGGACATCTACAGCCACGGAAAACATGGTAGTGTTTGGATTACCTTGTATTGTGGATCTATGTGAGTATCTTGGATCTTTTGTTTTGAATATGGTGTGAACTATTATAGATTTACTATAAATCAATAAATTTTATTTTTCCATGATGGGATGAAACATGGTTTTAGGGTTTCACTATAATCATAGTTCATATAGATTTCTATGGTGCTTTTCTTAGGGTGACGTCGTAAAACTTTCTCAGCCAAAAAATAGGGGGTACTATTTTATATTTTATATCCTAGGAGTCATATATGAAATCAAGGACATTACTATGTGATATATCATTTTTAATTCAATCTAGTTGTCTATCAATTAAAAGAAAAAATTGAATACTTTTTGAGTGTTGGTGATCATTAAAATCAAAGGCCAATGAGAAGGGGAAAATATCCACCATTTTTATGACAAAAAACTGTTTTATACTAATTAAATTCAAACTGAATATTAAAATAATTAAAAAAGTTACTACAAACATAAAAACTACAACATAATTTTTTCAAAAATCAGTTCCACGAAAATAATATAGTCCCCCAATTTAGAGAAAGAATAAAAGACATCCCCCCTATGAGATTATCAAAAATAGTCCATACATGAGATTATATTATAAATATATAAAATTAAAATATATGTATATCATCATTAATGAACATTAGAAAGAGATAATTTTTTTTAAAAAAATATGACTCAAAACATTAATTACATTTTGAGCTAAAATATTTTTTAAAATAGGATATAATATATTATATGAAGCAATGTAAATTTGCCTTTTGAAAACTATTAAAAAATTAGAAATAAAATTAAAAAAATTGATTTTGAAATTAATTTTTAAAAGGAAAATGTATCCACAACAATGAATTTAGTATTTTAAAGATTAGATCCCCCATAACTAATTCATTATTAGTGTTTAATGAATCTGTCCCGACCTACCCTAGAGGGGATGATAAAGTTACTACCCCATTCCCTCCTCTAATAAGATAGGGGCCGTAGACTAGAACTAATTAGGATTATCCCACAAATGGGAGTTGTTAGCCTAAATTAACTTTATGCATACTCATATCTTGAAAACACAAATACTGTAATGTAAAACACTAAGTAAACAATGAATGTAAACCACTATATCCAACAAAATAGAGTTCAATAGTGAATGTAATAGAAATAAGACATGGGAAAACAAGGTCACCAAAAGAAAATATCCATCAATCAAAATTTCAACAAAATATTATGATGTGTTTCTCATGTCATCCTAGTCAAAGAAAGTGAATTCACATGTTCTTGAAACTCATCCTCGAAAAACCATGCATTATCCAACTTGAAGAAAATGGTATTGGGAATGATTTCTGAAGAAGAAGGAGAACACCTTGTATATCTTGATTTTCTGAGCACCACCTGGTCCGAGTTCACCTAGAACTTTGTCAAAGGGTTGACTGTCTGCACATGGGAAAACACGTGAATGAAAACCCATGTAGAGGTGAGTATAAAAATACCCAGTAGGACACCCCAAAAAAGGAGATAACATGAATTGAATAACCCAAAGGAAATATCAAATAGGATATACCAAAAATATAAATACAGGAATATTTAAATATCACATATACCGAGGAAATCCACATATAATAATGAGGAACACCACTCCATCAGGCAGTCTTATCCATGTGTCAGCTATAGGATTATGCCCTAAGAATGCTCGTTCTAGGAGATATCAATCCTCAAGCCATGTTATTAACAGAGATACCCACGAAGAGATATTTCTCATTTGGACCCTACCCAAATGAAAACATATTTGTTAATGAAGATTATGATTCCAAAAACATTAGATCCTTCCCAAACAAGATGAGGGATACAACAAACCTAATCTAGATCAATTCAAAATATAGGGGATTACACCCAGTTACAATTAGGGATACTATGGTCCCTACCAATATGAACCACTAGGCGGAGGATCAATGCACTTATTATGGAGGTTACTTTATTCCATAGGCTTCACATGGGGTGATAGAGGATCACACTCTAGTCCCCAAGAAGTATTCCTTACAATATCTTGTACTTTTCCTCTAGAGGGGACTAAAATCCAATGATGTGGATATAATATTATACTGAAACCTTGAGGAATAGAACAATTCAAACACTCTCATAATATAATTCTCCAAACAAGAAACTCCCCAAACTATTCCAAAAGGACTGTCTCATTGTCTAGGTCCCAATGTCATAGATGGATCATCAAATAGATGTACCATTGAATGTTACGAGGGGTTTGATGTTTCAGAAGAGGTTCACTAGGCATATGGACAAACTCATGGTCAACCATGGCCGAAATTTGTCTTGATTTCCGTGGGTATAACGTGGGATGTTGGGTCCGACACGACTTGCTGAACCTGACCTAGCTTGCTTGGCCTGGCCCATTCTCAAGTCCCAACTTGCTCCACGTAGGCCACTCCACTCAGCCCACTTCGCCTGGGCCCACTCTGCTAGACCATCCTAGCATGGCCGCACCCCACTCAATGTACCATGATACCGCCACCTAAATCCTGAGGCTTTTCCACATCAGGTGACCACCTACTGCACTCCACATGGTCGATGTCGTCGCTACCACTAATCACCAAACCATGAAGCCACCTCGCCAGACCACCACGCTAAACCCACGTCGGTGGTCCCTTATGTGGACCACTGTGCCACCTCAAATTCAAAAATAATTAAATAGTTGTATATTTAGGTTCCTCGGGTCCTTAGATACACATATACTACATCTACTGTTGTTTTACCTCTAATCACGGTTTTCAATTGCATTCGAAGCTTCCCAAAAAGTGGAGCCTCTACAACAAGAGTCTAGTAGAAAATAATGTGAATAATGGGGGATTAAAAAGAAAAATAACTCTCTAAGGAAGGATGATTGGCCTAGTTCATGTCAGCATCAATCGATTCTCATTATATGATGAATAAAGTAAAAATAAGCAATTATGAAAAATCATTGAAATAAACCCCAAAATCAAAACCATCCCTCAAAAATCAAACAGAATATCAATATATTCTTGGATTTACCCATATTCATCATGAAAATAAATATTGGGGAAATATGAAAATGAAATAATCCCTACAATTATTCAGATCAGTCTATGATGAAGGAAAATTGTGCCGTCATTTTCATCTGTGAGATTCATTCAAATTAGATGTGCATCGATCATCAATCCATGATCTGTCACCATTTATTGAGAGAGTTTTTCACCATATGTTAGAGGAAATCAGGATTTATCATGATAACCATGAATTACGGAAAATTTCATAATGAAAAGAAAACTTCACTCCATCAAAATAATTTTTTTATTTAAAATATTTAATGCCAATTACGTCCTTTCATGTTTTTCCACAAGAGACCCACACAAACCAATGTTATGTTTCTCCAAGGGTAGATTCATCATTTTAAGCTCAACGTTTCTCTCATATTTTTGATCTGGGTAGAATATTAATATTTAGTCCACTTCTATGGAAAACTTTTCACATGTTCTATTAAAAATATAATATTTTCAAACAATTATTCTGGGGAAACCGAGCCTCAGAATCACATAGAGTTTTAGTGTATGGTCTCAAAATAATTCCATATAATTTCTAATTATAATACATGGATAATACAGAGATGTTAAATTCTCCCCACCTTTGGGCTTTACATTACTAGCAGTCAAAACAAACAATACACAAACAGATGATGTAATTGAGCAAGAATCTGATCCTCCCACTCCCACGTGCTCTCCTATATATTCACGTACTTCCACCAGACATGAACCAATGGAATCGACCCCCTAAAAAACATCCTATCATTCCATTCCTAAATCCCCACTAGGTACTCAGAAAATGCTCATCCATCCTCGATGTCCAATTCTCCCCAGTCGACGACATGTGATGGCTAAGGCATGAACCTCCTCAGCTACTACACGTGGAAGACATCATGTACCCAATCTAACTTAAGTGGTAGAGGAAAGAGGTATGCCACCTTGAAAACTCTACACAGTATCTAGAATGGGACGATTAACCACAGATACATCTTACCACTCCGACCATATATATGTAATCCATGTCAAGGTGAGACCCGAAAGAACATGTTTTGTACGTCGTCAAACTAAAAAGGCCTCCACCGCTTATTCTCATAATAATTATGTCATATATGTGATGTATTTATCATATCTTATATGATATTCACCTTCTCCATAATATCTCACACAAACATTAGGCCCATGAGTGCTGACTCTCCTAGGTCGTCCGTAAAAAGTGGCCACCTACAAGGTCTCCCTTATAAGGTGTCAAATGATGACATAACAATGGTAGAGTGATAACTATTATTGTAATAAAATACCAAAAGTGGGAGGTGATCCTCCCAAATCATTCCAAAATGCAGTATACATTCACATAACATGTCATCTAGAACCCGAATGGTCCCCTTTATTTGTCCATCCGTCTATGGGTGAAATACTCTGCCCAAGCGTAATTGAGTCCCAAATACCTACAATAATCCCTTCCACAATCGTAATGTGGTGAGAGAAACACAATATAAAACTACTATCGATGGTTCTCCATGGAGTTGAACTATCTCTCGTACGTAGAGTCCCCCCATGCTCATTACTAAATTTTACTCCCAGATATCCAGTAAGTGGACTGGCTTTGTTAGTCGGTCAGCGATCACCAAGATGGAATCATTTACCCTATATGTACATGTTAAAACCATCATAAATACCACCAATATCCCACCCCAAAAACATTCTAGAACCTCGAGTGGTTGAGATAAACCCGCTGGAACCGAGTACTCGGCCTTCCCTTGTTGACAAGTGAGGCATAGAGCGACAAACTCTGAAACTCCCTTCATTAAACCAGGGCACCATAACTGACATTGAAGGTATTGGTACATATTTTCGACACCAATACATACTTATAAAGGGGATGTTTGGAACTCCTTAAAAACCACTTCAATGAAATCTACTGGTAACACTATGTGACCTATAAAAATAACAATGTGCTCCCCACCATTCAAATATCCATTAGGGGCATGCCCTATAGGAATATGAGAACATAATGTATTGCAGTTGGTGTCCCTGAACTGTGCCTCCCTAACTCAATATTAGAGTGGAGGGATGATAACCATTGACTATAGGTAAGCTACACAACCTCCATTGACAATTGATATCAAAAATGACTCCAACTACTCAGATACCTCCTTCAGAAACTGCAAGCCGTATCTCCTATTATGACCAACTGCATCCACATTCCCCTTTCTACGAGTATAGAAAATATCAAAGACAATGTATGGGGAGAAATCTAGACATATACACTATATAAAGTTTATATCCTTCTAATAAAAGATATAATTGATACTCTTATGATCATAGTATATGATAAACTGGTCTCCCAGTAGGCAGTGTCTCCAAATTATCAATGCGAAGACTACCGAAGCTAGTTCAAGATCATGGGGTGTGTAGATATACTCATGTGGAATCAAATAAATCAAACCATAGGTAATAAATTATTTACCCTAAATTATGAATAAAATAAAATCATTACCTTAACCATCACAGAATAAAAATTCCTTTACTCCCTCTAAAAATCTAAAAACGGGAGCACTCATCATCCTCTACGTCATCTCCTAAAAGCACCACTTCCACTTCTATATCCACATGAAAGGTTATCCATTTCATTTCAAAGATGTAAAAGGTGCTTCCACTCTAGAGAAGTTGGGCACAAACCACCGATAGTAACCTACCAATATACGGAAACATTGTACCATAGTAAAACTCTTGGGTGTCTCCCATGCAAGCACCACCTCATCCTTCACTAGATCCACAAAAACTCTAGCCTCTGAGATGATGTGTCCTAGAAAATAGACCTCATGAATATAGATCTAACACATAGAGAGATTCCCATAATTTTGGTTCCCCTGTAGTGTTTCCAATAACATCATGAATTTATTTTTGTGCTGGTCCTCAGAGGTTGAGTACACTTGGATGTCGTCAATAAATACCACCATGAACAATGATATACAAGGCTGGATGATCCCTTTCATGCGTCCCATGATAATTTTTGGGGAATTATTCAGGAAAAATGGAATTACCAAGTACTCATAGTGAATGAAATGACATTTGATGGTTGTAATTTGTATATCCTAACCCCTCACTCACAACTGGTGATAGCCTAATATGATGTCGATCTTCAAGAACCATCATGCCCCATTCAACTAATATTATAATTCTTCAATATGAAGTAGTGGATACTTTTTCTTCATGATCACCTATTTCAAGTGCTAGAAATCCACACAAAACATCATGCACCAGTCTACATTCATGACTAACAAAACATGGGCAACCCAGTGTGAAACACTAGGTCTCATGAAACCCTTCTTGAACAAGTCCTCCAACTACACCCTTAGCATGCAATGATCTGAGGTAGCCATCCAATATACAGGTGTAGATATATAAGTGATCCTAGGGTGTTGATAAATGAAAAATTCCACCCCCTATTGTGAGGTAAAATTGTAACTTATTTAGGAATGAAATCCATATACTCTTCTTTATGTATATAAAATTGAGGACTCATATCATCCACTACACTAAGGGAGAGGCGATCTGACTAATGTGTAATAGGACGAACCCTCTAATGTGTGAGTCTATCCTATAATACATGTGTTTTCCATTAAAAAACAAAGGAAATGATGGTTCTATCATTTTCGGACACACCACACTCAATGCCTAAAATAGTCAATCTGATCATGAACTGTAGATAATAATTTTATAACAAGAATGATGTCATAAGGCATCGATTATGAAACGAAGAAATCCCAAAAGAAACAATCACTACAAATAGTCATTTCACACTGTTAGAACTCGTGTGTAATACTCTAATCCTCTCACGTAGGAGTCTCTAAGCATAAGGGTCGAGTCAATGCTTTAACCAGAATCTCTAAGTCCCAAACAATGTACACTAAAAGAACGGGATTATTACCACATGTTTTATCAAAATACAAATATGGTGTAAAATACACAAATTGTACCTCGAATCATCCCTAGACGCCGAGGTTATACTATTTTATTGCATGCATCTGGCCTCATCCTTGACCACCATCTTCTTGAGCCTTGCAGGGACAATGTAGGGGTGGTGGCTGTAATGGGTCAAACCTTCAACCACCTCTTGGGAGATTTTATACTCCTCTGTAATGTATGCTACCCTATGGAACACACTGTTATGGTCTTTACATATTACTCCATGGTCCCTGGACCGTATCCCAATCAGTTGCATGACATGTTGGGTAATCTCATTCTAGATGTCCTTGACCACAACATGTTTAACAAATTCTATCTGAAGGCTGACTCGAGAAACCATGAGACCCTTCAACACTGACCCTATATCATGGGATCATCCCTAGAAGAACGGAACCCTATTAGGTACTTATTAAAATCCTTAGATTCTTTTTTTTGAGGTCTCAGCTACCCAGTTCCCAATTCTTTCTCCAACTTCTAGTGTCTTCTATACCAGAAAACTCTGCACTATAATGGCTCGCTCAAGTACTACAACATATGTATGAATGCTTTGGGATACCACAGATTCCCTGATGTCTTGGATTACGCACAACTCAATGGTTTGAGCCCTAAATAACTGATCTCGTAACATGTCCATGGATTAGTGTGTAAGGTTAGCAAACTCCACCGAAACATCCACTATATTCACACTACACTACTACAGATGCAGAAGCTCCAATATTGGCATCGATTGCAATGTGAATGTATATAACTCCTACTAGAAGATATTCTCAATTTATATCTATAAGAGATAAATTCCATAATCAGACAATGTGACTAAGATCCGTTATCTTCCCATAGATATCAGAAAAAGAATCGCAGTGAGGAATTCCATATGGTCAGTTGGGATCCTCACATGTTAGAAAACACAATTGAATTCCTCTATCCAAACCTCTTCCAACTAAGGGTTTATCTCACCCTAAATCCTGGGAGGTAACTGCCTCTGAAACATGTGCAATACACCCAACCTACATGATATGTGATCTTCTTGTTCTAGTAGTAGATGATGCTTGATGGGTAGTGGTATAAATGATAAACCACTTAGAGGTGTTATCTATGGTATAAGCCCCTATTATGATGCCTTAGAACTAGGCCGATCAACCTCGTGATGTTGTAGTGGAATCCTATCTAGCTATCTTTATGGAGGCATCCTGAAATAAAACGAGATATACCACGGTCAAAAGAGTATATATGAAGAGTTTCTCAAGAAGGACATGAAAAAACCCACTACAATATGATGCAAGTAAAATTATTTTCCATGAAACCATTATATTCATTTATGAAGTAAAAAATAAGGTTATCAATGTCTTATTGTATGGATACGTTGGCCGCCGCACCAACAATGGTTTCTCTGTAATGAATGCCGATCTCAGATCACTTAACAATATTTCCTCAAACCAATATTATAGAGACCTGGTCTTACTGTAGAACTGACTACCTTTGATACCACTCTATCATGACCCATTTCAGAGAGGACCGTGCTATGGATACCTCACTCTTACCTCCAATAGGCAAGGGGATGGTGACTAGCATCGAGTAGGAATATCCAAAAAAATGGGAGGCATTATCCAAAAATTACATATATGCACGCACAAATCACCATGCCACAAATTATGAAATATAAAAAACTATCTAATCAGTTATTACAAATTACTATATCCCAAAAAATATAGTACAGTAGTGAATGTATGAAAAATTATATATGGAAAAAACAATCCCTCTAAAATAAATGAGTCTCCAACCACAAGTCCAACTAAACACGGGGATTTTTCCTCATGTCGTCCCAGTCTAAGAAAGTGAATACATGTGTTCTTGAAACTTATTCATAGAAAACTATACTAGATCCAATCCGAGGACAATGGTATTGAGAATTATATATGAAGATATAGGAGTAAACCTAATCTGTTTTGCCTCACTAAGCACTACTTGGACTTGGTCCACCTATGACTCCATCAAAGGTTCGACCATCTACACAAGACATGACATTTTTGTGAAAATCCTGCTTAGGGTGAGTATAAATTACCTAGTACGAAACCCTGAAAACTATAAAGGAAATACCAAGAATGACATAACAGAATGGAAATAACAAAAAGGAAATACCTCAAAGAAAATACCAATCATCTCCATATAGGTATATGTCAACATCATATATACCGAGTAAATCTAGATATATTCATGAGAAAAACCACACCATCAGGCAGTCTAATCCAAGTGTCATCCATAGGATTATTCTATAAGAATGCCTGTTCTAGGAGATCTCACTCTTCAAGCCATGTTATCATCCAAGACACACACGAAGAAGTCTAAATCATTTGGGGCATGCTGAAATTATAACATGTTGATCAAGGAAGATTATGATTCCACCCGGAGGGGATCCTTCCCAAACACATTGTGGGATACCATAGACTCAATATTGATTTATTCATAATTTAGTGGATCACACCCTATCACACTAGGGGATAAAACGTACCCTAATGATGTAGAATACTAGGTGGTGGAACAACTCCATGCTCATGAAGGTTACATGATTCCACATATTCCACTAGGGGTGATAGAGGATCACACTGTAGTCACGGGGTAGTGATGTGGGAATAATACCATACTAAACCCTCAAGGAAATATCCAGTGGAAAAAAATCACCAAATACAAGTTCAAACTAGAAACTCTACAAAATATTCTAGAAGGACCTTCTCAACATCAGGGTCCCATCACTCTAGATGGATAATCAAACAGATGAACAATATGAAAATTATAGGGGTCTTACGTTTCATAAGGGGGTCACTGGGACTATGTACTAACTCATGGTTAGTCCGTTGACCATATAGGTTAACTAACATAGTTGAACACTTAGAAATTCTTATCTATGGAAATCGCGATCAACCATGAAAGTTGAATGTGGCCCATCTCTAGTTCAAACACCCTCCATTAGACCTAGGCAGTTGGGTCTGAACCAACCCATTGGAACCAACCTGACCTGGTTGGATGGTCCCGACCTATTTTCCCATCCCGATCAACTTCTCTTGGGTTGCTCCACCCATCCCACTCTTCCTAGCCTACTCCTTTTATCCCCCCTAGGCCCAGCCGTACCCCACTCTGCATCCCACACAGCTGTCGCCCGCCTCCTTCAGCCACCACACACGGTCACCTACTACGTTCCATGAGGCTTCCACTATAGTCCACTATCATCATCCCTGTGGGCTCTTATTCATTCATCCATTGTGCTCCATTAAATCAACACAACTAATACCTATGATTTGGGATCCTTAGTACCACCTTGTCGGACCTCCATGCTGGACCCGTGCAGGTTGTCCCTTCTATGGACCACCAAGCCACCTCTGATACCCAAATATCTAAATGGGAAAAGATCCATGTTTCATGGGTCCCAATTTACACATATAGAACCTATTATATCTTTTTTACTAAAATAATAGGGCCCGATCACATTCCGATCCTCTCAGAAAGTTGATTCATGACCACAGGTGTCTATATAAAAAGAACCGTGGAGAGAAATGAAGAGGAAACCCATGAGAAATGAATATCATCCTTGTTCATGTCATACACAATCTATTCTTGTTATAATAGGAATTAATAATGAATTTTTTTTTGAAAACTTCCAGAAATAATCCCCGAAATGATAATAATCCCACAACAATAGAACAATGGACTAATCTATTAATGGATTGACTCACATTCTTTGTGAAAATCATGAATATGGAATGATAAAAAAGAAATAACCACCCTACCTCGAATAAGATCCGTCACTGGTGAAATATAGTTTCTTCATTATCATCATCTGTGAGATTCTTTCGAATCGGTTGCACGTTGCTCATTGATCCATGATCCGTCACCATTTTTCGAGAGAGTTTTTCTCCGCGTCATAAATAAATTCTTGGGTTATGATGATAGCTTTGAATTCTTGAAAATGTATTAATAAAAAGGTTATTTTGTTCCATAAAAATAAATTTTTATTTGAATCATCTAATGATGATTACATAATTTTCTTGTTTTTCCATAGGAGACCCGCGCTGAACAATGTTAAGTCACACATCGAGTAAAACTCCCATTCTGAGTTCAATAAGGCCCTCAGATTTCTGACTTGGGAACCCATTTAATATTTATTCCACTTTTTCAGGAATACCATTCCCACATGCTATTAAATTTTTTAATATTGTTCAGACAATTATTCCAGGAATACTGGGCCCTAGAATCACATGTCGTCTCATCACCTCTTCTCAAAATCAATATATATAATTTCTAAAAATAAATCATTAAAATATGAGGTGTTAATGAAACCTAGCAATGAAAAATGGATGAAATATAGAAATGTTATTTGAATTAATTTTTTTTTGGAAAATACTATCATTATTATTATGAAATAATGGTTTTATGTATATACCTATTCAAATTCATTATAATTTTCAAACTAGGTGTGTAGTATGTCCTATTGAACATATATAGGATAAAGAAAGGGATAACAAAATCAATGAACTAATTTTATGATAATTTTCTAGTGGAATCGTTTCCATAACCTCATACACTTGTTTTTTTGCAAACAAGTTTATTTTTATTGGAGTATTATACTTATATCAATTTTACAAAACAATAAAAATAATTATTATTGTTTAATTAAATTTCAATTTAAAAAACATTGTGGAATGTGTTTCAAAAAATGATTTTTAAAGTGAATTTCCCCAAGGATTCCAGGATATGAAGTGATAAGAATCATACTGAACTCACCTTTTATGAGCTATAATTTATCATGTGGAATTGGTTTAGTGAGGATATCATCCTGTTTATGGTTTTTGAAAATAAAATCAAGAACGATATCCCCTTTTTGAACTTGATCTCGATGAAAAAGGTGTCTCATGTCTATATAAAAAGTTAAAGGCTATTAGATAAGATTTTTCTTAATAACGATCACACAAGTGTTGTCACAAATAAATGGGATGAAATAATATGATATCATAAAGCCCGTGATAGTATGTTTCATCCATATAACATGGGTGTGACAACTCTTGGTGGATATGTATTCCTCTTTGGCTATATAAAAAAATATTTTTTTTCATAATTATCCAAGAGAAGTGGTATTTTCTTAGTAGATGAAATGATAAACCAGTTCATATCCAATAAATTTGGTATCCTATAAAATATGCACCTAAATGAAAATATTGTTCAATAGATTTTTTGTTATGATAAAATAGTCCGAGTACTTTAGTTCCATTAAAATAATTTATAATCTATTTAAGTTCTTTTAAATGTGATTAAAATAAAATTAATTTATATAAAACACAAAGGTATAAATTAAACATGTTTTCTATATGGTTATCTATAAGTAAATCTGGATATATAATCACACTTTGATAAACATTATTTTTACCTAATTAACCAGCTTCATCCAACATCAACAGAACTTTTTTACTCAAGGGTGTTCAAATTTCATTATATTGGTTCATTCCAATTAAATTTAAATGTTTCTTACTTTAATTAAATGGATTAAAAATAATTTATAATGAGTTGTGGTAATTTATGATTTTTCAAATGATGTGGTTGGTCCCAGAAAATAATTTTTGGAAATGAAACCACTTAAAAACACTTTTGAAATAAATTTGAAAAATCATAAAATTATTTTTTTGGAAAATTATAATAAGATTATAATGTATTAACATTAAGAAAGGGATGTAATGTTCTAATCATAATCACTACCTTCTTCAATATTATATCATTTTGGGAAAAGTTGATCCTTGTTATGAATAACATTTCATTGTTCATCATGTTTCCTTCAAAAAACCACTTGATTATGATAATAATATGATTATCAAAATGTTCCATGGGATTCCAAATTTTATTCAATTTAAAATATTTCAAATTCACTTTCATTGAATGAATCCAAATTTCTTCATTAATTTCAACACTAATGTAAATAGACTCAAGTTGAGATAGAAAGGATTGATGTTCATCCTTATTTAGCACCACAAATTTTATATGAGTTCCAGATTGTAATTCTTTGTTAAAGCTTTCAAATTGATGGTCTCATATTAAGTGTTTTACATAGGTCATAAAGATTAAAGGGATTTAAGAGAATATATAATTAAATAATAAAAGTTATGTTTATAAGTGGTATGACTAGGTTTTTCAACATCATCATCACTTTAGGAATGTCTTTTGGGAATATTCTCATCAAATTTGATGTGAATTGACTCTTCTTGGGTCATGGATATTTTATTGAAGATTCATAATTCTTCATAAAAGTTATATTACTAAACAGAATATTATTTCACTCGATATGGTCAAATCATTCCTATATTATCAGTGGTTTCAATGATAAAACATTAACTATATTAGACACTAAAGAATCAAAAAATTTAAAATTTTAAAATACAAATGTATTAATGAGTATTTCCTAATTCATGTCTTATAATGAAATATTTGACAATACAACATGCAGTTTTGAACACATCAATAAATTAATTTCAAGGAAGGTAAATTTCATTTGGTAAAGTCTATGACATTCATTGGAGGGTCCGGTTTCATCTTTTGACTACCCCATTTAGTTGAGGTGTTCATGAAGCAGAAAAGTGGTGAAAATAATATTGAGAGTCAAAAAACTCATAAATGTATTTTTTTATTTTATTCACCACCATGTTCACTTCCAAGAGAATGTAGTTTTCATACCTTTTAATTTTTAACATTCCATGAAAATTTTTAAAACACAAGTACAAAACTCATTCTTCCATGATAAGAACAAAACCCAAATAAATCCATTAAAGTAGTTGGTAATTACAAAGAAGTAATGTATACATTTGATTAAAGAAATATGTGTTTGTAGATAAAGGAAAAGGTTGACTAGTTAAATGGATTTATTAGGGGAAGTATTTTTTTAGGTTTAATAGAGGAGATGGGGTTCTTGTCAGGTTGGAAATTTTCACAAAATATTTTATAATTAAAATAAACCTTTTTTAAATATCATAATAATTGGTTAGGGATGTGTTTGATAAGAGATATAATATTAGTATTTCCTAGGTACAAGTGAAAAATCCATGATTTAATTTATTATGAATAGATACACATAATATTTTCAATTTATATCTATTTTAAATAAACAATATATTCTTCTTGGATACTAGATGTAGTGAATAAAATTTTTCCTTTGTAAAATATAACATTATAAAAATAAATTTTGAAATGTAATTTTAAAACTACAATATAACAGAAAATAGAATGCAAATTATGAATCATGAATTTAACAAATATAACCTCTTAAATAAGAGCAGAGTTATAAAACATAAGTATACCTATATTGATAATTTGTTATTTTAAATTTTATTTAATTGTGACATGTCCTACATCAAAATCTTTGAGAAGATTGAATTTTATAGGATCACAATCGATATTCATTGGATGCTCACTACCCATATACCAAGTATAATCTAGGGTTTTTACCTTTTTAATAAATATTGATAAAACATATCTTTTTGAAAACATATATTTGGTTTAGAAAAGTTATATAATAATAATTTTGGAATCCAAAATCATTTCTAACATGTTTTTACATTTGAAACATCATAAGAACGATGAATTATTTTAGTTATACCATATATATCATGTATACAATTGCATTGTTAACCTACACAACCAAGTTGAATCCACTAATTACAAAAAATATTATGAAATATTCTATTTAGATATTTAGAGTTTCTCGAATTGATGGAGAAACTATATTGTTTTAAAAAACATAAAACCATAATAATTATTATTCAGTTTCTAGGAAACAAAAATCTTCAACAAATAATTTCCCCATGGGTAAAATAAAATTGTATATTTTTATGATCTCTAATTTAAAATTCCAAATTTCCCACATTTGGTTGATAATTTAATTTTGAAATAAAATTAGCCTTTTAATTTAAAATATGTTTTTTATTCAAAAAAATAAAAAAAGGGTATGTTTATTTTCATATCATTTAATTTTGAAATAATATCATTAAAATATTTTTGAAAACCATTTATTTCTTTTGGAATATATTCATAAATTAAATATAATGTAGAAAAATTGTTTATATATGAATTGGATTGTTATGGATAATAGTTAATTTTACAAATAACTTCAATTCCATCACCTAAATTTGTCTTTAGACACATAGTACGATCACGAATTAATAAATATATTGAAAATGAATCTTTTTATGTGCTCCGTATTGATCCATTTAGACCCTTAATACTTTGATCCCTTTCTTTGTACTTTTTAATGATAGAGGGAAAATCTAGAATGATCTGGCACTTATTTCCACAAAAAAAGTTACCTAAAATTATATATTTATCATTTAATTTTTTTGTTTTATCTATCATTTATCTTATACATGTCCATCATCTGGGTATAGTTAGAAAAGTTGGAGTAACACTAAAATAATTCTTCATTATTTTCGTTGAATTTAATTTCTATTTTTGTTTCTTGACCCTCTCATCCTCCTTTTCAGTTTTTTTCTACAAGTTTATCATATATATAATAAGAGAACCGATGAGGTCCTCAACCAACATATTATTAACATAATTAGAATCTTAGGACAAGAATAATTTTGGTTCCCATATACATGGTAAAACCCAATGTATTTCCCTAAAAAATATTTCTATAGAAATTGTGTCAAATAGTGGTTGTTGGACATTTACAATATCAGTGAATCTAGTAATCATAATAATGGTATATTTGGTAGTACATGTAGATAAACTAAAAATATCATTCCTCTCCATGTAAAGACTTATATTGTTAACTTGATTTATAACTTCATGTGTAAATTATAATAATTTCATTATTTTTTAAGTGGGTTTACATGATGCAACTCTATTGAAGTAATTAATATATATTCCACATTTTAATGCATTGACAGCTTTACTATCTATATCATAATTAAAAACATCATCAATGTCACATTTCATTTATTTATTAGAAGAATGAGTACAAACATTCATAAAACTTTCATAAGTAAGATATCCATTTGAACAATGAAATTTAGTAGTTCTATATTTCAAATAATAATAATTATTGAATATAAAATGGAGAACAATCAAGGGAAATTACTTTGAGACCACTATGGGTGTTTGAAAAAATCTTTTTAAAAATATAACATTATTTTCTAAACCAATTAATGATTTTGAAAAGAACAAAATTTAAATAAGATAAAAACAAATAAATTAAGAAAATAAAAACTCCATTGGTAAAATATTTACAACCAATAACATAAAGGGGTTAGAAAATTTTCCTTAAATAAATAATGGAAAACAATATAACTTTAAAAACATATTTATAAATTAATCATGAAATTAAAACCTATTGAATATTAAAATGAATTAATAAATGTTTGAGTGAAAAAAATATAATTAAATTGAACAAAATATATGGAATAATAATATAATGATGATTTTATTAAAACATAATAACTAAAATATCAAAGTGATTTAAAAAATAAAAATGAATAAATTTGAAAGGAATAATTAAAATATTTCACAAAATTATGATTAAAGGTGATAAATAATTGGTAATTCATAAAATAAATTAGAAAATTTATCTGATATGAATATTTTAAAGAGTACCAGGAGGCACTACTACATCTCTCATAACAATCACAATATTTTTTGATAAATGTACGAAAATAGATACAATAGACACTAGGCCCTCAAAATTGATAAAAATAATAATATTATGCTTTCAATTTACTTTTTAATGGATATTGTAAGAAAACCTTGATCTCTTACATTGATGGTAGGACACACCAAAAAAAATAAAAAATAGAATAATGTGGTCTTTCTTGATCTCTAATCTCCAAAATAATGGTATGAAACACTGTGATAAATTGTGAAAATTATTATAGTGAGTAAGATATACAATTTGGAACAAACTATGTGATTGAATAAATAATATTTATTAAGAGAGGTATTTAAGTTAAATTATGAAAATTGGAAATTAGATCAGTAATTTGTTGTAGATGTAGAATAAAAAGGACTCAAAGGTATCTATTTATAGGAATCAAATACTTAGGTAAATAAAAAGTGAACTTAAATGATTTAAATGTCAAATATTTTCATGTTCAACCAATCATGACCATAATAAATATAGCACTCATTATGGATGCTTGCGCAAATGACTATAGTTTTACACCATGAAAGAGGTATATATGGAATAAGGCCAGATGTTTTGGTATGAAATCTCAAAGGGACATTTTAGGCTTCTAACAAAATAAATATAGTTATGGAATATCTTATAGGTCGTGGTGTGGAGTCTTTTTTTCATTTAATGGCAAGGTCGTTGTGGTGTAGTTTCTAGGATATTGTGTGGAAAACTCACATAGTGAAAAACATTACAACACACTGCTTACCTTACCAACTAGATAGGGTTTTTTCATGGATAAAAAATTCTTACTATGGTGTGAATTATAGTATTTATATGGTATATCAAAAAATGGAATTTGACCAAACTAGGACTTGTTTTGGTCTATATGGTTGATTTGTAATCATATTTCCTATACCTTTTATGGAAATGTTATTAGGTTTTTTCCTTCATAAATGTTCATTTCAATGGTTCTATGTGTTGTTCATTCCATGATATATGAGTCTAATATAATAAAATGATATAATCTTGAAATAGTTTTTCATGGTGACATAAAGAGATCTATTCACCACTTAAGAGAATATATGAATCACTTTCAGAGTGCTTTTGATCATTAAAATCAGAAGCCTATGGGAAGAATGAAACATTCACCACTCTATCAAATATTTTACATTTATATGATAAATTTCATTATAAAAAATATAGAGATGTATAAACAATTTATTATCCCTTTACATAAATGTTTTTACACAAATATAATGCACCGACATCCTTCTTTCCATATGGTGAGTTATAGGATGGGTCATGTGAAGTTCCCTAAGACTAACTCTAGTTATAATAGTTCTCTCAAAATTTACTTCTATATAGAGGAGTATTAATCAATATTAATGGGATAAGATGTTATCTATTTATCATCTGTAAATAAGTTCAATTGGAAGAAAACATGCAACAAAATAATGAAACAAGGGGAATATTTAGGTTCATTTTAATTGGTTCCAATCTATCTATTTCATAAAATTATTTATTATATACATCATGTAGTGACCAAAATAATAATAAAATACAATAACCAATGATATCCAAGATTCTTTATCAGTGGGTTTTTGATCCATGACCATCCAATGGAACAATACTTTTTGATGTAGCTATATTAAAGTACCACATCACATTATCAACTAGAATGATATTATGGTTGAAATATTGTTATTGTTTTTCCTAAATATCCTAAAATATTATTTCTATGTGATGAATTTGTACAAGTTTACTTATTTTATAATTTTGAAATAATTTATTCTTATTTTATAAAAAAATAATTTTTATGTAAATAAATATATAAATAAAAGCCTTTATGTGTTAGATTACTTAAAAAAAGTAATATAATCCAATAAAAAAATATTCTAAATTACTCTAACCCCCATAACTATGGCATCACAGGTGTGGTCATGAAAATGAAAGTCATTTGACTAGATTACACCAAGATTGTTATTTTGATTCATTTGAACAAAAACCAATTAGGGTTTATCAAACTTGTTTAAAATGAAAAATGACTAAATATCCATTTAGTATAAAAGATGAAATGGATATAGACATTATTGAGTTGGTTCATACTAATGTTTGTAGGCCATTTCTATTCAAATTATGTGGAGGGTACACATATGTTTTAAATTTTAAAGATAACTATAATAAATATGGATATATCAATATTTTGGTATAAAATTCAAATTCATTTGGCATATTAAAGGAATATAAGAATTAATTTGAGATCAATATTGATATGAATAATAATAATATCCACTCATAACATTTTATAGAATATCATCAATAAGGGTTTTTTATTATTTATAGGAGTTTGTTATTTTATCTCAAATAACTCCTCCAAAGAATGATTAATTGGAAAATGTAAGTGAGAGGATGAATGATATATTATTGGAAATGGTGAGATAAATGATGAGTCATTAATGTGTTATATTATAAATTTTGGGAAATTCAATACAGTTAAAACACATATATTACCAACTGATTTCAAAATAAAGAATAAAATTGTATTGCATATGTAATTCAGTATGAAAATTAATTTTTTTGTAACAATTATGAGTGTGGGGTTCAAAAACATGTGTCAAGTATATATATAGAAACAAAAATTCACCCCAAGGAACTATGTATATCTTTATAGTAAAACAGAAGGAGAGTGTGGATATTATATATTTTCCCCCTCAGATAAGAAGGTTGTGGCTAAAATATCACCAAAATTCCTTGAGAGTGATTATATATATAAAATACTCATTGGGAATATAAATTAAAGAAGTTAGAACTCATGATACTAAACTATTGTAATAATAAATTATTGCACAAAACATAATGAAAGAGAAGGTTCTGAAGACACGTGTACTAAATAAAAGCACATGTGTTGGTATATACTATAAACGATTTAATTTTCTACTCATTTATTAATCTGAGTCATTAGTTTTAGATAATACAGATCTTATAATCTATAATAAAGTAGTGTATACCATAGAATCTTAAAAATTGAATAAATTCATGATTCTAAAAATGATTCCATATAACCAAACCAAGTATGGATTTTTCTTGATTCTTCTATGGATGTAAATCCTATTGGTTTTAAATGGATATTCATGAAGAAACAAGACATGGTATGATAATTCAATACCTATTTGGAAATTCATGTTAAAAATTACTAACTAAATCAAGTGATAAACAATGATGATTACTTTTCATCAGATTCAATATAAAAATCCATCAAAAATATAATTTACATAGTGTTTTTTACAAATAATATATTTAAAAAATGAATTTCAAAACATTTTACAGAAATGGACCATGTGACACCCTAGAACATGATCCCCATATTTGTTCCCTGATCCGGTCGAAAACAGGACCTCATACGCACCTCCCAATATTCTAAAGATTGTTGACTATTATTGAGGGTCTAATATTAGTAATGTGGAAACTATACCATCTTTTTTAGAGTGAAACACCAAAAAATAGAAAAAAATTGTAATAACCCAATGTTTTTCAATGAAAAATCCATTATTATAAATATTTCATAAAATCACATGAAAACACAACATAATGAACTATTATGTGCTAAGTGTCCTTTAAACATATGTTTGTCACTCGGTGTTTGAAATTTTGAAAATCAGACATACACGGTTGCAATCAGTAAGTTATTTGGAGTCCTATAAAAACATAATTTTTTGGTGAGTAGTAACCTAACTTTATGAATAGTAACATACCCTTGTGAACTGTGATATAACCTAATGGATAGTAACCTTACCTATGATAATATGTAAATAATATTCATGTTGAAATAATGATATACCTATATTTTAGAATAAGTAAATGACTATTTTAAAACTGGTTTTGATACTAAATTATGTTTTTAATTAAATATTTTAATAATAATATTTAGAAAATTATTTTAGAAAAATGGAATTTATTTTTGGATTCTACATGCCTAAAAATGGTTAGGGTGAATTTTTTTTAATTTTTCTGAAATACTTGAATTATTGATGTATAGTGGAAAACCATAATTTACAAAATAAGCTAAATAAGATAATTATTGAGTCATGTATGATATTCTTCTGATTTAATCCCAATTGGTTCGAGATAACATGATAAAATCACTATTCTAGGTCATCTATGACTAAATATTTTTTGTATTGTGGGGAAATAATAAACTAATGAATTTTATATTGAGAACACCACTCTCCCCTCCACTATAAAAACCACCCATCACACCCTCATTTCCTTACACCTATAAAGCTTCAAGAATTTCCTAAACTCTAGCCAATAATCTTCCCTAGCCCCATCACCATGTCGAAGAGATTCTTGTCTCAGAAAAAGGCCAAGATTAGGTCCCTTAATGAGGATCTCAAGAGGAGGATTCAAGAGGTAATTTCTGTTCCTCTTTCCTTTAATTTCCTTTCAATTTCAAGTTCTTTTCTTATTCTCTCCCCACCTATCTTCAAAAAAATGGTATATCAACTCTAGTATCATACATATACTATAATGTTATGATACTAATGGTATATTATACAATCCAAATCCTTTTTCCTTTTCTTTTTATTTTATAAAAGAAAACATTGTTCGTAAGGTGTCAATCTATCACCTTCTAGAACGAAATGTTTTCTTCTTTTCATTTGTACCTTTAGATATGGTCATGAAACTATTTTTTTGGTTGAATAAGTATATTTTTTGTGAATTATTTCTTATTTAATGTTCTGGAACTAACTTATGTAAATATTACTAAATAATTAATCAATACAAGTTCATTGTGGTTGAAAAACCGACCAAATTAACACAATCATCACTAAATTTTTATCTAATGATTCATCCACGTGATATATAATATAACTCATTATAATATCATTTAAACTTATTTTATGTCATTAATAAAAAGAAATATAACTTCTGGATGTTTATCCATGTTCTACACAAACTTTCATTTATGAATACAAGTGAACTGCTCAAGAAAACCATAAAAACGAACATTCCCGAACAATGTTTTTAAACTCTATAACTCATAAAAATGAACATAAAATAAATTAATGAAAAACTAATGAGCCAAATTATTGTACACAAGGTTATGTAATTTTTAATTAATGAATTTAATGTGGTTATACAGGACATTAAAGCGAAGGAAGCGTTCAGATATAAGGTTAGGGGAAAATCTAGAACCCAATTTTCTTTCCTTAGGTCCCCCCTATTTCACTCCATTTTTGGTATGGTAAGTCCTTAAAAATAATTGGTTATTAATTATATTATCTTTTATGGGATATACATGTTTTATAATGAATTTTATGTTAAAAAAATTATTCCAAAATAACTCTTCTTTCAAAAACACACCTTTTACTTCTTACTCATGGTTGATGGTTATCGTATCAAGTATGTTATTCCCACTAAATTTTGGGAACTCAATGCTTATGAATGTGTTCTTGTGAGATGAAACCCATTAATTTTAATGGATTAGTTAATTTAATTTTGGATATATGTTTATTATGGAATGCATGATAAATGATAATGTTATGATGTGACGGGTGCACCGAGAATTGTATAGCGCAATATGAATGTTTCAATGTGATGGGTGTGCCCAGAATTATATAGCACTCTAATGAATTTGGTAAATTGATGAATATCATGAGTTAATATGAATTGATGTGTGAACATGATTCTATCATTGTTCACAAGTATGTTTTGTAGTCAACCACCAAGACATGATTTTTCATTTTTAGGCATTGCCACATTTCAAGTCTCTTATTAATGCTTTCTCTCATGTTCATGATACTTTGCCTATGTTATGGTTACGCTCACCCTTTGTTATATTATTCTCATATATCCTCTTACTATGATTTTAGCTCACCCCTTTTGATGTATATTGTCCGGTGACTCCATGTACTAAGGCAAGTTCAAGTGGTAATAAAAATACAGAGAAGAAGGAATTAAATAAATGTTTATGCTTGATGTTGTAATTTTTATGTATGGTCCTAGTTTTCGCAAGACACTAAAACTTTGGATACTCTATGTGTGATACTATTATGTTTTTTATCTTTAAAATGATGTAATAGTAATATAAGAAAATGTTGGGTCACTATAGTTGGTATCAGAGGAAAGGTTTAGTTAATTTGGGAAATAGGATTAGTGATCCATAGAGAAAACCTCTAGCATGAGACTAAGTAAAAATATGCACACAAAAATCCTTACATAGGGATCCCATATGTTATTATTTTAGTATAAATTGATAAAATTAATAATTAATTCATGAATTATTGACTTATGTTTTTTCTAACCTTTTTTATTTTAGAAAATGGTGGGAACCAGGAGAAACCATGCCAACAACTCGTGCGAGGGCCCATACAACAATTTCCTGAACGACATCCCCAATGATTTTGGAGGTGGAGTTCAGAACTTCATGGTGATTATTACCCAAATATCTCAAGTTATGAACAATAAACATTATAATGGGGAATTTCCACATTCACCAAAGAGGTAGAAACTAGATATCAAATATTTTATGTGGCATTGACCACCGATGTTTAGTGGATATTCTGATCCACTAGTTGCAGAATATTTGGTCAACTACATGGAGAAGATCATTTCTATGCTTCGTTGCTCTAAGACGTATAAGGTGATACTAGTCATTTATCATCTAGATGGAGAGGCTAATCAATGTTAGTATTTGATTAAGAACACCAATCCAATGGAGGAAATTGAAGAGATGGAATGGAAAGATTTGAGATAATGTTTCTTAACATGTATTTCCCATGAACTCTTTACATGAAGATGGATAGAGAATTTATAGAGCTCATGAAAAAAAGAGAATCGGTGACAACCTATGAAGAATATTTCACAAGGTTTTCAAGGTAGGATTCGAGTTTTGTTCTCAATTGTGATAGAAAAATTTATAGATTCTTTATGGGATTAAAACCACACCTTCGAATGAATCTTGAAATTTGAGACTTTTGGAGTTATAATTTTGTATTTCGGTGTACTCTCAATGTGTATATGGATTTTGGAGAATGGTCCCGTGGCTATGGTGGTATGAAAACCAAGATGGCGTTTCAAGCCGGTGGATCTAATGACAAAGGTGGGAAGAAAGCTCAATGACCCACTTGCCAAAAATGTGGTAGGTTGCTCCCTGGGAACTGCCTCAAAGAGATGGGGAAGTGCTTGAAGTGTGGTAAAGAAGGAAAACATGCTCAAGATTGTTGAAAATACATGAAAAGGAATGATAAATTTAGTGGATTCAAGGAGAGAACCACCCATGTTTCAATGCTACATCGGTAGCGAGTTAGGGTATTATGCACCCCGGTGCACTAAACCTTGAGTTCTCGAGGTTAATCAGTGTCAGAAGCCACCAAATCGAAGGGAACAAGAGAAGGTTTATGCCATAACTACTGCAGAAGTAGAGAACGATAATAAAATTGTACAAGGTACAATTCTTATTCAATCAATAATGAAAAAAGTCTTATTTTATTCTAGTTATACGGATTACTTTATATCTTTAATGTTTTCTAGAACTATAGAATCGAAGCCCCAAAACCTTGTAGTAGAGTTATCTGTAAAAAACCAAGTGGTGAAATCATTGAATCCCAAGTGTTTGAAGATTCTCTTGTTGGCATATGTGGGATGATTCTCCTAGTGAATCTGTTAATACATATCTTGGTGGAATTCGATGCTATAATGGGAATGGATTTTCTCCCGTTATATAGATCATGTATCAACTATAGTGAAAAGGAAATATCTTTTCATATTCCAAACCATCCCATGATCCTCTAAAAATGAAAGGAAGATCATGAATCTCCTTTGAAAAATTCTTCAATGGTGTGGGTGTTTATTCCCTATGAAGAAGCATATCTCTCCCGAATGGTTGAGTCAAAGGATAGTACCAACCTTGCGGAAATTTCCATCGAGAGGGAATACAATGATGTATTTTCAAAATAGTTACTGGGAATTCCCCCAGATTCTGAGAGAGAGTTCCCAATATAACTCATACCCGAAGATGCTCTTATCTCAAAGTGTCTCTATAGGATGGATCCCATAAAATTGGAGGAGTTAAATAAGCAGTTTTAAGAGCATCTGGAAAAGGGTTCATAAGCCATAGTGTATCACATTGGGGTGCACCAGTTCTCTTTGTGAAGAAGAAGGATGTAACAATGTGGCTGGGTATCAATTATCGGAAACTCAACAAGTTCACCATAAAGGAAAATTATCCATTTCCAAGGATAGATGACTTGTTAGATCAGTTAATAGGACCTCAATACATCTTAAAGGTGGATCTTCATTCTAGATATCATCAGATAATGGTGAAGAAGGATGATATTATGAATACTGCCTTCTGTAAAATGTATGGGCACTATGAGTTTCCGGTGATGCCCTTCAGACTTACTAATGCCCCTACAATCATCATGGTTTCGATGAATAGAGTCTTTAGAAATTAACTTGACATATTTATGGTAGTTTTAATTTATGATATTCTAATCTAGTTTAAGAGCAAGAAGAAACATGAAGAACTTCTAAGACTTGTATTGGATATAGTGAGAAAAGATAAGTTGCATGACAAGTTCAGAAACTTTGACTTTTGGATGATGCAAGTCACATTCTTGTGACATGTGATCACAAGTGAGGGAATTTCTATGGTCCATTCAAAAACAAAGGCGATTGACGAATGGCCAAGGCACTCTAGTGTCACAAAAATACATAGTTTTCATGTATTAGATGAGTACTAATGATGTATTGTGAGAAATTTCTCACCATTTTCAAGACTGATAACTAAGTTAACAAGGAAAGGGGTAAATTATGTCTGGATGGAAGAATGTGAGGGAAGTTTCAAGGAGCTAAATGGAAGGCTGATCACCACACCTGTAATCACATTATCAAAAGTGGAGAACGTTTTGTGATATACAATGATGATTCAATGAAATTATTGTGTTGTGTACTCATGAAAAATGATAATTTGATAGCCTATGTGTCACGCTAGTTAAAGCTCAATGAGAAGAACTACCCGACGCATGAGCTAGAGCTGGCAGCCGTGATTTTTTCCATGAACATTTGGCGGTACTACCTTTATGGAGAGAAGTGTGACATTTACCCCAACCAAAAGAGCCTAAAGTATATATTCACACAAAAGGAGCTCAACATGTATCAAAAGAGATTGTTAGAGATAATCAAGGATTACGATTGCTCTACTCACTATCATCCTGGAAAGGCGATCAAGGTAGATGATTCTCTACGCAGAAAAGAACCTACTACTCTATCCATGTTACAGATGGAGGAATAAACTATCATATTGGATATTAAAAAAATGGATTTATAAATCCTAAGGGCAGGGTAGACATCCTACCATTCCCAAATGATAGTTCAACTGTCCATTAAATTGAAGATTAAGGAAGAACAAAAGGATGATGTGGAGATAAAAAAGATGGTGAATGCAGTAAAGTAAGGGAAACTGCAAGAGTTCCATATCAACGATGATGGTGTGCTTCAGTTTGGAAGAAAAAATTGTATGCCTTCATCACTTGGGATAAAGAAGGAGCTATTGGACCATGCACATAACTAAAAATTCATTATCCATCCTGGGAGTACCAAGATTTACCATGATCTTTGGGAACACTTTTGGTGGTATAACATGAAGAAGCAGATTGCAGAATATATAACAAGGTGCTTGGTATGTTAGAAAGTTAAAGAAGAGTCACAAAAGTCCAAAGGCATGATGCATCCATTCCCTACACCCATGTGGAAATGGGAGAATGTCACTATGGACTTTGTCACGGGTCTCCCAAAGGCATCGAAGTGAAATAATGCGATATGGGTTGTGGTTGACCAACTCACCATGACTTCCCATTTTATCGCTATTTGGGATGAATTCACTCTTGAAAAAAGTTGTAAGATATATGTGAAGGAAATGGTGAGAATGAATTGTGTTCCACTCTCAATTGTCCCTGACTGTGTTCCATGGTTCACATCTAAATTTTCGAGGAGTCTCCAAAATTCATTGAGTACTAAAATTAATATCAACACGGCCTATAACCCACAAACTGATGGCCAATCTGAAAGGACTATTCAGACTATTGAAGATATGCTAATAGAATGCTCGCTAGAATTCAATGGTGGAGGAGATCATCATCTCCCTTTGGTTTTGTTCTCATACAATAATAGCTTCCAGTCAAGTATTCAGATGGATCCATATGAATCTCTGTATGGAAAGCGATGTAGAACTCCAACCTGTTGGGATGATGTTGGAGAAAGAAAGCTACTTGGACCTGATCTTGTGAAGCAGATGATAGAGAAGGTTCAAGTCATTTAGAAATGCATCAAAGATGCTTATAGTTGGAAAAAGATCTACGCCGACAACCATAGAAGGGACTTGGAGTTCGACGTTGGATATAAAGTCTTTCTTCGAATATCACCATGGAAGAGAGTCTTGCGGTTTGGAAAGAAAGGGAATCTAAGCCCAAGTTACATTGGCCCCTTTGATATCCTTGACCACATAAGAGATATGGACTATCAGTTTGAACTTCCACCGAATATGGATCATTTTGATGATGTGTTTCACATATCACTCCTAAGGAAGTAGATACCTGATCCCTCACATGTATCAAACTCAAAGGTGGTATAGTTGGAAGATGATCTATCCTATGAGGAGTAGCCAGTAGAGATTCTGGACTGGAGAGATAAGATTATAAACACAAAGATAACCCAAATTGTTAAAGTGTTGTGGAGGAACCATATGTTTGAATAAGCTACATGGGAACCAGAGGGGCAATGAAGGAGAAGTACCCTCACCTGTTTTTATAATGTGAAATTTTGAGGGAAAAATTTCATAAGGGGGGAAGAATGTAACAACCCAATGTTTTTCAATGGAAATTACCTTCTTATAAATATTTCATAAAATATCATGAAAACCCAAAATAATGAACTACTGATTTTTATGTGACCTTTAATCATAAGTTTGTCACTTTTTTGTATGGAATTTCGAAAATATGACAAACACGGTTTCAATTAGTATGTTTTTTAGAGTCCAATAAGAAAACATAATTTTTTGGTGAATAGTAACCTACCCTTATGAGTAGTAACATACTCTTATGAATAGTGATAAAATCTAGTGAACACTAACCTTACCTATGATAGTATATACAAAATATTCAAGTTGAAAGTATGATATACCTAGATTTTAGAATAAGTAAATGACTATTTTAAAACTGGTTTTTAATACTAAATTATTATTTTAATTAAAATTAAAAATATAATATTTATAAAATTATTTTTGGAAAATAGACTTCATTTTGTGATTCTACACATTGAAAAATGGATGGGGTGAATTTTTTGGATTTTTCTAATATACTTGAATTTTTTATGAATAGTGAAATACCATAATTTACAAAATAAACTAAATAAGATAATTATAGAGTTATGCTTGATGTTATACTAATGTAAGACCAAATTATTTGGGATCAGATGATAAAATTACTATTATTGGTCATGGAAGACTCACTATTACTTATATTGTGGGGAAATAATAAACTAATGAATTTTATATTGAGAAAACCCTTCTCCCCTTTACTATAAAAACCACCCTTCAAACCCTCATTTCCCCACACCTCTCAAGAATCAAGACTTATCTAAACATAGACCAATAACCTTCCTTATCCCCTTTCCCACGTCCAAGATCTTATGGTCTCATCAAAAGACCAAGCCTATGTCCCTTAAGGAGGATCTGAAGAGGAGGATTCCAGAGGCAATTTCCCTTCCTGTTTCCTTTAATTTCCTTTCAATTTCATGTTATTTTCTTATTCTCTCCCCACCTATCATCATCCACATAGTATGGTAAATATAGTATCAAACATTTAATAAATTGTTTTATGATAATAATTTTATATTATACCATCCAACACCCTTTTCCTTTTCCTTTTATTTTATACAAGAAAACGTTGTTTGTAAGGTGTTAATCTATCACTTTCAAGAACGACATGTTTTCTTTTTCCATTTATACCTTAAAATCTGGTCAGGAAATAATTTTTTTGGTTTAAACAGAATATTTTATGTGTATTATTTCCTATTTAATTTTCTATAACTAAATTGTGTACATGTTACTAAATAATTAATCAATACAAGTTTGTTGTGGTCGAAAATTTCCCAAATTAACCCAAACAATCATCATTTAATTCTTATCTAATGATTCATCCACATGGTGTATAAGATAACTCATTATAAGATCATTTTAATTTCATTAATATCATTTATAAAATGAAATATCATTTCTGGATGTTAATCCATGTTCTATATGAACATTTATTTATGAATTCAAGTGAACCGCTGATGAAAACCATAAAAATGAACATTCCCGAACAATGTTTAAAACTCTATAACTCATCAAAAGGAACATAAAATACCTTAATGAAACCATAATTAGCAATATTCTTGTAAAAATGGTTATCAAATTTTTAATCAATGAATTTAATGTGGTTATATAGGACACTAAAGTGAAGGAAGCGTTCAGATATAAGGTAATGGGAAAATCTCGAACCCAATTTTCGTTCTCCATGTTCTTCCTCTTTCACTCTATATTTGGTATGGTATATCCTTAAAAATAATTTTTTCATAATTATATTACCTTTTTTGGGATATAAATATTTTCTACTTAATTTTATGTCAAAAAACAGTTTTCCCAAAAAACTCTTCCTTCAAAAACACACCTTTTACTTGCTCAATGTTGATGGCTATCGTATCAAGTATGCTATTCCCACTAAATTCTGGGAAACCAATTTTTATGAATGTTTTCTTATGAGATGAAACCCATTCCTTTTAATTTGTTATTTATGTTCATTTTTGATATATGTTCATTGTGGCATGCTTGATAAATTATAATGATATGATGTGACTGGTGCACCTAGAATTATATAGCGCAATATAAACGTTTCAATGTGATGGGTGCGCTCGGAATTATACAGCATGCCAATGCATTGGGTAAAGTAATGAATCTTATGAGTTAATATGAAATTATGTGTGAACAAGATGATATCTTAGTTCACAAGTATGTGTGGTAGTTAACCACTAAGACATGATGGTTCATTTTTATGCATTTCCACATTTCAAGTCTCTTATTAATGCTTCCTCTCATATTCATGATAATTTTCCTATGTTATGGTTATGCTCACCCATTGTTATAATGTTATTATACATCCTCTTATTGATCATATAGATCACCCATTTTGATGTATATCCTCAGGTGACTACATGTTCTAAGGAGAGGTCAAGTGCCTATAAGAAGCTAAAGAAGAAAGAATTAAATAAATTTTTATGCTTGATGTTTTAATTCTTATGTATGGTCCTAGTTATCCAATGTCATTAATTATATGGATCCCTTATGTGTAATACTATTATGTTGTTTATATTTAAAATTATGTAATAGTAATATAAGAAAATGTTGGGTCACTATAAAAATTGTTTTACAATATATTACAATAAAAATTCCAAAATCTCATGTAATCAATAAAAAGATTAAAATTTCCAAACTCAGTAGAAAACATGATTTACCAAATTATGTGTCATGTTCCTAAAATATAACTAAAATTAAATACATTGATTAATCCAATGTGGTTCTTGAACCATATCTCGAACCCCCATCCATGATCTATAACCAAATCATCCATCTAACACATTACCTTTAACCTGAACGTATCATGGCATAATAAAATCTATTTTGGTACTAATCAGGGAGTGTATGCAGTATGTGAGTAAAAGTCAGTAGGCGATCACCATTGGTTTCTAAAACAATAACATGTCAATAATTGTGTATGAAGTTGTATAATTGAAAACCACATGGAATAAATATATAGTTATCAAATTATAAATTTATTATTTATTTAACCACATAAACTCATTTGGTATCCAAGGACACAAAAACTCAATGCATTTTCATCCCATGATAGAGTATAAAAAATCTCTAAGGGTCCTCATGTCATAGAATGACAATTTTTCAATTAAAAAACTCAATATTAATCTCAAAATTCCGTTATAACCCTTAAAAATCATAGTTCTCATATGAATGTCATTATTACAATTCATTATCTCATTTGTTAATTAAATAATTTATTGGTCATATCTTTCAATTTAATTAACTTTTTAAGGAATTAATATTATCATTCACATTAATGAAATAAAAATTTAATTAATTTTATTAATATTGTTAATAAACTGAAAATCCATTAATCATCTCATTCAAATTAAAAAACTCAACAATTAATTTTTATTATCATTCTCATTAGTTTACTAAAGAATTAAATAATATTTTAATTCCATTAATTAAGTCAATAATTTACTAAAATTCTCAATCCTATTATTAATTCAATATTTAGTAAATTAATTAATAAATAAAATCACAATTTCATAATCAGATAATTAATTCCAGAAATCAATTCTTTTAATCACAAAATCATTACCCTTATTTAATTCATTAAATAATTTGTCAATTCAATGATCTCAATTTCATCATAATTATTGAATCTTAATTATTCAATGTCTACAATTTCAATATATGATAATTAATTCCACAAATTGTTATGTAATTATCAATCCTAATATTCCATAATTAATTCCTAAATTTATTATCTAATTATAGAATCCATAAATCTCACAATTTCATAATTACCTAAATTAATTAATTGACAACATTAATTAATTCAATTTAGGAATTATAATTCCAAAATAATTCAATAACTTATAACACACACTTATACATAATAAATATATTGACTATGGGATTTTAATAATAGACAACCTACCTCCATTTTTTGAAAAACACTCACCAGAAGAAGAATCCCCAATTTGATGTGGATCAGTAAATAATGAAATAAAGAATGAGAATTATGTCCCAATCCAATATAACAAATCAAATCAATCAAGATCTAACAATTTTAGACCTAGATGAAGATCTAACACAAGATAAAAATCATGCATTTATACATAAAGAGAATCAAAGATCTAAAAAAGAAGAAGGAATATACCTGAAAAGTGCAGATATTCAATATGCATTTGTCTTGCCAAAAACTAAGGTCTGGAATGATATAAATCTATCAAGCAACCACCAGATTATGAAAGGGAGCCTACAGTCAATGGATGATAGTTGTATCTAAAAAATATCGATAATATAGTTTTTTGGGATGTTTAAAATTGTAGTTCTGGCATTTAACTAGTGTGTTATATGATTACCCATCATGTCATTTTTTTAATCGAATATGCTAAAAAACAAATCACATAAAATTTATTTTATTAAATCCCTCAATCAATTACATGACATGTATTACCTTTACATGGATTGAAAATTTTATACATTTTATTTTCATCCCATTTTACTTTTTTAAAAATTCGATCATCTTAAAAGTTTCCCATCTCACCAAGAACCAATCAAACACTCCAACCATTTATACCTATAATCAAAACATGGTGTGAGACGTACCTGAAAAAATTTACCGGATGATACAATCTACCCAATTAATAACATATCATCCCCGAGTTGTACTCCCAAGATTATATAAAACTCTCAGGAAAATTTTCTAGCCACTAAGCTGAGATATCTAATTATCTCCCCCATGTTTCATCCTTCACATGCCCATGTTGCCACAATAACCACAATATTGAAAATTTCTTTCCCCACAACACATTCTCACTGCAATATAACAAAAATATCATATTCTCAAAAATTGACACATCTATGTAATGCTCAACATCATACACATAAATTAAATGATTGGGGTCAGGGTGATTCCACTAAAATTGTGACACATGAAAAACATCATGCATATCATTTTGTCACTATGGAAGAGATAATCAGTCCAAATCTAACTAGATTCTATCCACTGCCTTAAATGGTCCAACGAACCTTGGTGACATATTTCCCTATCTCTGTATTCTGTGGTTACCGATACTAGGTGTCACCAAAGAAATAAACGATCACCCTCAGCAAACTCTATGGGTCATCAGGATCAATTACCATATGAATTTTTTCTACTCTGAGCTATATCCATATGCTTCCAAATTAGCTGAACCGACATAGAAGTCTCCTACATGATAATTGGTCCCAAGAACCCCGACTCACCTACCTCCATCCATCTTATAGTTGATCTTCATTCCTTATCATAATGAGCCACATATGTTGAAATATGTATCGTATCATTATATATGTTGTTGTAGGCGAACTAAACCAAATCAAGGTACTTCAGTGAAGACCCACTAAAGATATGGACACACACTCACTAAATAGCTTTAGGCACATGTATAGTACATTCTGACATCCCATAATTATTTGGGTGAATATAAGTAATAAAAAAACTTACATACCAAGAACATTATTTATGACTTGTTGGAAGTGCGATGTAAGGAGTGAGTTGGGATCTGAAACTATAGTCTCTATCACCCCGTGCATAGGACTATCTCTCAAATATAATGTACTCCCAACTTCTCCATATAGAAGGTCATCTATATAGGCATGAAATGATCTTCCTTTGATAGTCTATCCATAAAAAACCCAAATAACATATTTCTTTAGTGGATTTCTTGGGATTTCCTCTACAATGTCCATGGTGAAATCATCTCAAATACTTTATAGAATGGGAAAAAACTATAGAAAACCTCCATGTCATTGATTCATTACTTTCACATGTTGAGAGGTGTAACATTGTTCACAAAACATTCTATATACCTTTTCATGCTCATCTACCAAAACTTTCAGCATAGGTTAAGAAAAATTTTGGTCCCACCTAGATGTTCCTCCCACTTCGAGGCATGAAATTACTATATCAAATCATCCCACATAAAATAATGAATAATAATATTATTCTTGATAAATATAGTCTTGTATTCATATATCTACCTATCTAATGGTGTCTCCCCACCTACCAGTCTTTTCCCCAAAGATAATCATTATGGATCCACATACTATTTGTCCCCAATCCATCTCAAAATTTTATAATCCTTTGAATAAGATACAAGATTCATTTAATCCAGATTCTATTGAACCAACAGCTGAATATCATGTATTAGAGTCATCATCTTCCACTCAGCACTTGAATCTTGAACTACATGGGTCTAAGTTTTCCTACTCAATGTGTTACCACACTATTTCCTTTACCATGAGTACATGTTAGTTCAAAATCAAAATATAGTATATACTCAACGCAAATATATTTCCAAAGTACCATGTCTATCTAAAAGAATATGTACATTATACTCTTATAGTTGTTAAAAAATTAAACTTCTCGCCCAATAGATAATGTTATAAACACATCAATTCTGAAACCGCTATAAATAAATTGAGGACATGAGTTGTGTAGTTCTGTTCATATGGCCTCTGCTTCTGAAACCCATACACTACAAGTTGATATCCCTATGAAAGCACTAATTTGAGTATGACCCCAGTAGTTTCATAAAACATAGTGTACTACTAACCTAGGTTGGGTAAGATCAAGAAATTTCATATCGAGCACTTCCTCAATACTTGAAAGGAATTCTCCGAAGCTTATGTCCTGTGAAACATTGCCCCCTTTATTATTAAACTTATAAGTTGATTTTTCCAATATGGAAAAGTCATAGATGAACCTCTAAAAATATATAGATAACCCTAGAAGGTTATGGTTAAAAAAATTCTTAGGTAAAATGAGAGATAGAAATACCATAAATGTATCTATTTCTATAGACACACCTTCCTTCGAGATGATGTTTCCCAATAAGTGTACTGATCTATCCAAAACTAACACATAGCTAGCAAGGAATATATCTAATGTTATCATATTATACTCCAAATGATGTCCAAATGTGTGGAATTTTCTTCATGAGTTTTTGTGCACACAATGATTTCATCCAAAAACACAACCAAAAATTAACTTGGGTATGGGTTGGATATCCTATTAATTAAGGCCATAAAACTACTAGTGTTTATGTCAAACCAAAAAACATTATAAAGAACTCAAATAGGCCACTCCTTATTCTTAAATAAGACCCAATTATATAAAAAGTTTGATCTATTCGATAATGATACCCTGATGTCAAGTTAATCATGGAAAAGAAAAAAGATCCTCTAAACCAGTCAAAAAATAACTAATTCACTGAGGAGGGTATCTATTTCTTACAGTCATCTTGTTCATCATCCAGTAATCGACACAAAAGAGAAAACTCATGTCAAGATTCTTTGGAAACAACATTAGTGATCCCCAAGGTGACATACTTGGGTGGAGAAACCAATTATCCATAAATTCCTTTAGCTGGGAATTCAGTTATTATATCTTAGTTGGTGCCTTTCTATATAGTGGAATAGAAACTGGTACACCTCCTATAATAACCTCAATAGTAAACTCTACATCTCTATTGTGTTGATGAATTCATTTGTCTTCCAAAAAAACATCCAGAAACATATCAACTATATCTGGAATGACAATGTGTCTCATACTCCCTTCATCCATCATTAGAATAGATACCTGTAATGTGATCTCTCCTACTTGCTGAGTGTTTGTCCTTTATCAGCCTACCTAGATTTCCATCTCTTCATGGTGAATATAGTTATCACCCATATGAGATTTAATATTCAGTCTCTTATGGTAACAATCAATGTTGGAACGATATGTGACTATAAATTCCATACCCATAATTAGGTCAAACCTAAAATTTCTAGGATGTAGTGATCCCATAGAAAATTTTACTTGCCAACTTCAAGAGAACATCCCTTCACAAGAAGATATCCCTAGACATCACTATCAACGGTGTATCTATTGTTATAACACCACCCTCAAACTCCCCCACTAGTCTCAAACCATTAACAATGATTTCAAATTTAATGTAATGAAAGGAACTAGTATCAAATAAGGCACATGATAATTTATAAGAAACAATAATAATACCTCTCACTATTGATTATCTGGCCTTTCTATCCACATGTGTAGGTTGAACAACATGTAACTTTCCATCCCCTCTTCTATACAATGTAGTATGACAACCCTGAGCTGCACAAATCTTCTAATATGAGCACACTTTCCCAATAGCACTGCAACTACTATCTCTACTTTCATGTCTAATATTTCTCTAACTACAAGCCAAATATGGTGGAGAAGATACCATTACTACACTTTGATTCTATATAGATTCTCTATCATCCCCCATATGTCATGGGTTCCTACAGAACATATGTAAATGTTACATATTTTGCAAGATTCACAATATAGTAGTGGTCAGGGACAATGTCTATAATAGTGTCTTGGCTTACAAAACTAGTGAAAAATAACTAGATAAAGATCCTATTGAAAATATGTTTCCCCCTGGCCAAATTTATTCCACTTATCAATATAATTATCTCATAAATATTCTCCCTTCACAAAGAATACATACCTCTTCGCCATCCAGCATCGACTGCTTATCATACATTGAAATATTCTATCATGTTCCCCTCTATAATGAGATCATGAATCACCACTTCTGAAAACTACTTCATCTGGACAGTTTCAACATGGAAATTAATTCCACACTTACATCCTTATTGAAATCATATTGATGAAGTATCCTAATACCCTATTAACACTATAGAAAACACTAATAGTCTATAAAGAATCTAGCATAGTCTATTACAATCATATTTCCCCTATGAGAATCTCATGAACTCAACAACTCTCTCCTTCCTTAGCATCCGAGGATAGAAATTTTCCGTGAGACTCTCTAAGAATTAATTCAATAACATACAATCAGCATGTCCAGTCAGATCCTAAACATCCTAGTAGCGTTTCACTAATCCTCATTGCATAAAATGAATGATATTAAACATCTTATCTATTTGAGTCCTGATGTGGCTAACTATATTCTAAATCGACTCATTCCATAAATCAGATCTATTAGTAGCACATTCACTAGAAAAAGTCAGAGGGTGCAGAAACTGAAAATACCTCATCAATTCATTCATTATTTTCACAAACTATTGTGGGTATCCATTCATGAACTCCCTAAATCTAGAAACTTCTTCCCGAAACTGATCTCTAACTTCCCCACCTGACACGATTAGTTCCTTAGGATCCACCGCTGGAATATCATCTCTATCAATGTCCTCTTATCATCATATGAACATGAATTTTCATGGAGGCATAAATATAGAATATAGAAAAATACCTTATGATACTTTTCTAAACATTAATGAATTTATATAAAAACACAAAAAACATAATTTTCCATACACCCCTCCAAATAGTCCAAAATGAGGCCCTAAAACTATGCATAACAATATTATATCAAGGACAAGGTCAAAAAAGGGTAAATCATATTCATTAATTAATTTTCTAATGTAGACATGCAATTATTATCATTATACATCATTTTACCACTCTCAATTTCATATTAGGAACTATTTTAAATTAATTTTTTCAAAAAATAAAATACATTTGAAGTTCAACAACATACCCAAATCCCATTTTACATGTACGCCTAAGATGATGCATGTAAAAAATAACCAAGTGTTCCTAAAATGAAGCATGCGTACTAAACCATCATGCCATAATGTCCCATAATCAAATTAATAGATAATATAAAAAACACTTCACATCACACAACAACTACATCACCCCAAGTGAAGTAATATTAACTATAACATCAAACAAAATTAACTACAATCCCACCATGTGTACTTGGGTTTTTTCCTTTTAAATAGGTTTTCATGTCACACGTATGAGCTCATGTCCAATACCCGACTCTTCTTAGTCTCCTATACACCAATAAGAAATAGTATGAAAAAATAAAATCTAATAATTCTAAGCTCTGATACCACATTTTGATGTCCAGGTGTGAGTTCCATGCACTGGTGCCCGAAGCTAGTCATCCATATGAAATTATGAGCCCCTAATCATACACAAGAGGCTTCCAACTTGTAGTTAGGGTCAAATATTAGTAATGGGGATACTATAACCTCTTTTTAGAGTAAAAATGTGCAAACAATAGACAAAAAATTGTGGAATAACAAACAATAAAAAATATGAATATCTCATGATAATTAATATAGTTAATATAACATCCAAACTCAAAAAAAATATATCACTAAAGTTTATGATATGTTTATAAAATGAAATTAAAAATAAGAATGACTACTACTACTATATAGATCCTGAACCACTTATAGTTCCCTTATCTAAGCTCCGTCCCCAAATTAGCTATATATCATAGGGTCCTTTCCCTTAACCTATCATGAAATAACAAAATCTATTTGGGTACCAATCTAGAAGCCATAGTAGGGAGTTAATATAACCTAGAAGGCCATAAACAGTGGTGTTTAAAACCATATCCATTCAATATTAATGTCGGTAATTTTATAAAGAAAAATCAAAATGGATAAAAAATATAGTTATCACAATATCAATTTATTCTTCACTTAACCACATAAGCACTCTCGGTTTTTGAGGACACCCAAAACCCAATAACTATTTCAGTCCAAACTGGAGTCCAAATAATCCCCAAGGGAATTTGTGACTTATAATTCCAATAATACCATTTTAAATCTCAATCTTTATAAAAAAAATCCATTTTAACCATTCTAGATATAAATTCACATAAAAATTCCATTGTCAACATTAATTATCTATATAATTAATTCAATGATTTATTAATCTTCTCATTCACAATAATTAAATCAAAAATTATTTATTCTTCCCATTTTCAATACTTAACTCCAAAATTAAATTTTCATTTCATTCTCATTAAATAACACAACAATTAATTAATCATCTCATTCTCATTAATTATCTCAAAATTAAATTAATCTTCTATTTCTCATCAATTTACCCAATAGCTAATTAATCTTCTCATTCCATCAATTAAATAAAAAATTATTTAACATTATCAATCCTATTACAATTAAATAATTAGTAAATGAATTAATAATTCTACTCAAAATATCATTATCTAGAAATTAATTCCAACTATTATTTATTCGAATCACAAACTCAATATAAATAATTAATTCCACAATTAATCATTCTATTGAATTCTCTTAATATCCCGATAATTATTTCAAATATTAATTATTCATCATCGAAAATTTAATTATCTCATTATTTATTCCACAATATAATATCTAATTCACTATCTAAATATATAATAATTGTTTCCCCAATTAATTATCTTATTAAAAAATACCAAAATATCACAATTTCATAATTACATAAATTAATTAATTCACAACATTAATTAATACTATACATGAATTATAATTTATAAATAGATATAGAAATTACAAGTCATTCACATTCTTAATAAATATCATGCATATGAAATTTGAATATTAGATCACATTCCTAAATTCATTGAAAGAAGTTTTCTATTCGAAGAATCCCCAGTTTTAAGCGAATCAATCAAGAACACAATGATGAATGGGATTTGGATCAAAATCCTATACTAATATCAAATTAATCAATATAACAAAATCATAGATCTATATCTAACTCTAATATCAGATAAACATTCTACTTTTCTCCAAAAAGTGGATCATTGATATAAGAAAGATGGAAGAACATACTCAAATGGTGCAAGTATTCAATCCTCCTTCTCAATCTCTAAGAAAAGAGGGTGGGAAGGAATAAAATATGTATGAGAGCCTCCAAAATCATGAAAGAGAGACTAGTGTTTAAGGATGAGAAATTTACCAAAAAAAATATCTAAAATTTATCCACACAACATTTTTAAGATAGCATGCCAGGTATTTACTCTACGTGTAATATAATTACATGTCGTGTAAATGTTTTTAATGGAATACATTGAAAACCCATCACCATGCAATTATTTTATTAAAAACATATTAGAATTAAATAGTGTGTAATAAAATTACAAGTAACATTAATATTCTACAGTACATTTTTAGATCATTTTTAAACAATTCGAACCTCTTTATTGTTTCTCATCTCACTAAGAACCCATAAAACACTCAAGCCATTTATATGAGGAATCAAAATTCAGAGAGCGACATAAAAAGAAAAAAAGATGAGGTCTTATATACCACATCTAGGGAGATAATTTAACAAAAAATGAATTTAATATATATTCCTATTAGAGAAAATGAAATTATATTTTTATCTTTCTTCATATGTAACACCAAATTATGTTTTCACTACACGCAACACTGAGATTAGCTCGCGGAACACACAACAGAAATCATAAAAGGGAATATAAGATCCTATGACATTAATATGTATTTAATATTATATATAAATTAGATAATTTATTTTTATATTTATTTGATAGGTTTTATAGGCATAAGATAAAAATACAAATATGTAGATAAATGCTACATTTTTCTAATAGAATTTTTCCACCTTTTAAATGGGAATATATTTTAATATTAAATTTACACAATTTTATAGTATTTATATAAGAAATAAACTTTATATTTGGATGTGGAATGTCGATATTATATTAGAGTGAATTTTTGGTATTTTTCGATGATATGTTTCTTTAGGATGGATAATGAAAGTACTGGATTTTAATAGAAAACATCATTTGCATCTAAATTATTTATACTGATAAATTATATTGTTAACTGGTTTAAAAGTATAAATAGTTAAATTTGACAACTATTAACCCAATATAGGTCATTGGAATAATTTTGATATTGAATTTAGGTACAATAACTTAGTTAACATTTGTTCATTTTCACATAAAAAAGCTTCTTTTCCATCATATCTGTGCGATTAACTTTAAATTAATTTTATCCAGTTATGTGAATTGATTATTGAAAATTTTCAATACATATTTCGAATCAGTTTAATATTTATATTTTAATAAGGTTAGTATATTTTTTACATTAATTAATATTGAATGAAGTTAAAAATAATTACAGTGATAAAGGTATGAACGAGTTTATTTAATGACTAAATTTAGAATATAAGTTATGTAAATGACCCAAAAATTGGAGAAGATTGATTGGATGAAAATATTTAGAACCTAAAAACCTTAAGATTTATTTCTCTGAGTTATTTGGATACTATTCCTCAATTGTGACCTTTATAATATGTTATGTAAGGAAAAAAGAAAAACAGAAACCTCCATTTCCACTAACACTTATAATGCATCAAGATAGGGAACATGACATCATATTTTCACATATAAGAATTATTTTGAAAGTGAAATGAATTTATATAATCATGAGAATTTATTTTAATTTTATATAGATTATATAATTGCATTAAATTCCTAACAAATTCTATCACATGGATTCTTTAGTTCATATGTAAATAAAATAAATGATGCCAAAAAAAATAAAACTAAATTTAATTTAATAAATTATTCTATTCCATTATTATTTTTAATTAAATATATCATATTAAAAAGCATTGAAGTTAACAAATTTTATTCCAGTTTTCAGTTGGAATTTTTAAATTATAATTAAATAAATAACAAAAAAATTATAATAATGTTACTATACAATAAATGATATTTTATTAAATGAGTTAAATATATTAAAAATTCAATCATAACAAATAAATTTTTAATCATTAATTAATATCAATTTTCCCCATTCATGGACCAATTTATGTTTTATAATGAACATACTAACCTCTAAATAGTAAAAACTTATCCAGGGAATTCAGGGTTAATGCAATGTTTTTGCACATCACATAGGATTCTATTGAAACAATTTCAAACATATATGTTATTTTTATCTTATAAATCTGGTATAAAATTTTAAAATAATAAGGTATAATTTTTTAACAATTCTCACTTTAATTTAGTTTTAATGAATGAATTACATGGGTTTGTAAACTAGTTTTCTAAATGAAAAACCAAAATGCAAACAAATTGGGGAACTCAAATACTAAGGATAAAAAACAAGAAAAATGGTTTCATTTTTCTATTTTGTGAGTGTGGATAGAAAATAAATCAAATTTAATCAATTATTTGTCATTTTTTGAATCACAATATGTTTCTAAGACAACCCAATAATGTTTACCTATTTTTATTTACAATAATACCACTCCTCCCCCACTATTTAAAGGTGCTCACCCCCTTCACTTCTTCACTCCTATAAATAATTTTGGTTAAATAAACCCTTGAAGAAAATAAGTTTCCTTAATTCCTAACCTAATAATTGAAGATTCAAATTGTTCATAAATAAATATAATAATTTCTTTTTTGTATAATCCAAATGGAGTTACCTGAAGAAGAGGTAACATTCTTCAAGGAGCTCATTTTTTTATTCCTTTTTCTAACAATTACATTATTAATATATGATTATTATATAATAATATTAGTTTAATAAATATAAAAATATGATGTAATATTAGGTTATGACATAAATTTCACACACATCCACGAAATGGGATACACAGTCATCCTTCGTGTCAACAACATACTACAGCCTCGCCAACCGATGTTGGTTGTTCTTCAACTACCATAATTAAAGGTCGTGAGTAATGATGGATTTATACTTTATATATTCTATATATTATATTTATAATTTCATCATGGTTATTTTATTATTATATAATGTATACCTTCTTGTTTTCCATTTTGTGGGAGTACAATAACATTGTTTGTGGATGTGTAGTTTACTGCATCCTCAAAGCGATGTGATTCATTAATGACTTACATGGAATGTATTAAAGAATTTGTTAATCAAATTTATATTAATATTAAATAAATATTATAATTAAATTATAATATACTTATATATAATTTACATTTCATTCTTTTAATGGGACAATGAAATGGAAACATTGTTTATGCGTACGTACGACTTACCATCTACATAAATGGGGTGTTTCGTTTTCAATCTCCAAATATTATGGATTACTCTAAAAAAATATTTAATTAATATTTTTATATTATTTTTATCGTAATTAAAATTATTTAATTGACTATATAATTATTTAATTAAATGCAAAAAAACAAAAAACGGAAGATATATTCCAAAAATAAGGAAATTAACACCCGAAATAGTTACAATAAAGAATTATTGTTAACAAATAGTTAATAAGATATTATAATAATCTCATATATGATATTATAAAAATGTTTATGGTTCTATTATTAATTAATATAATTCTTTAAAATTTCATATATGTGGTTATTGAGAGTTCCTACCAAAGTAAGTGTAAGGTAAGTGATTTTGCCTCAATTTGAATTCCATTGAGACATAAATGTTATTATGAAAAAAACTCACTTTTTTGTGGTGAATATACTTCCCTATTGACATTTAATATCATGAATACTTTAATATTTAGGGAATTTATTTTTTATGTTGAATTTTCTCATAAATTTTGATTTTATTTGAAAATTACCAAGTGATATATGTTATGGTGAAATATCACTTTCTATTGTAATTGTTAACTTTCTATTGAAACACTCACTTTATTGTATTCATTTTTCAATGGGAAGTAAATTACTTTTAAATATCCATATCATTATCATTGAAATACTCATTTCTTAATCCCTTTATCATTTTTATATATGATATTTACATTGATAATTATTTTATTATCTTAATATGTTTTGATTAATCTATATTCTCTGCAAAATTGGAATATTTGATAAGGCATATTGTTCACTAATTAAATATATTAATTGATATATGAGTACCTAATTGGATATGAATTAATGGCTGGATCCCATAATTTATATGTCCCTTTTATGTATCGATAGTTTATCATGTGAAAATATTGGTTGGACAAATTAAATGGGTATATGTAGATGTCGAAATACGCTTAAGGCCTAAAGAGGGTATCCCTGGATAAAATGAAGGAATATTTCAACTCAGAATCCAATTCTGGGAGTAATTGAATGGATACACAAAAAATATATGTGTTCATGAAAAACATCTATCCTGCACAAAAAACAACGGGACCTGAAGGAGTTTTACGTGTGGGCGCGGAAACATCCCTACCACCAACACTAGGACTGGGGTTTCTGCGCTGGTTGACTTCTCCGCGGACCCGATGACCATGAGAACCTATAAATAGAAGGAAACCCCTTCCTCTTTGAAGGCTAAAGAATCCGAACTGTCTCCTCTACATGGAATTCACCACTTCTGGGAGAAAACGTTAACTTCAAGGTACATCATTTTCCGCGACAGGTCTCTCGGGGGTCAGCCTACACGCGGGACCACTCTAGTTTGACCCTCGCCCAAGTACTCGCCAACTGTTCCTATTGTACGTATGACCCTCCACCTAAATGAAAAACTTCTACCCCCTTTTGCGAGCTTCTGTTCCTATTGCGCGCCTATTGTGCGCAAACATCCTCTATTGCACACACACCTTGATTTCTGATCACCTGTCCTTTTGTGCACTGCTACTCAAGATATGCGCCTATTGTGCACACACCACCTCTATTGCATGAAATCCATCCTTTCCTCTGACCCTTCCTTTTCCGCACAACTACTTCTTTTGTGCGCAATCCAACCTCCTTGTATGTGTTCTTTCGCACGTGTTTTATGTCCCTCTTCTGGGAATCATCTTCGGGTGCTCCTTACGCCCAAAACATATATGTTACGCATCCTTCCCTCATACAAACCTCTAGGATCATACGAAGTAACTTCAATGTCCCTTGGGTATCACTTCCTATTGCAATGATTAGCCTCATGCTTCTTCACATAGGCACGCTAATGGATTTTGATTCTTCACATATCCACGGTTATGTGGACCCGCAGTGGATCATTCCACGACACCCCCAAACCACAGCATTACTGATGCCTTCCCTTCACCAAGGGTGGGTGGGTTTTAGTCATGTAAGTCCTAGGGGGTGCTGAGTGAACTCTCCTCATCCAATCTGGAGGACGTTAAACTTCCAAGCACCTTCTTCCTTAGCACATGACGTTAAACTCTAACCTTTTCCTGGGCACCCAATGTAGGGTTCCCCATCTCAGACATTCTCCATGCCCAATGGTCTCCATGAGAGTGAAATATTTATCACAAGGAATGATATCCCCTTATTGGAGTGGCATATGTATGTGGGGAATGGGAAACCACCTTAGTGTAAGCCACTAGCCTTTCTTGCGGAAGGCAGCATCCCGGCTCCTCCTATCTTAATCCTAGACAATGACCAGAAGGGGGGGGGGGTGGGAACCAGAACTCTCCCCTCTTCTATGCCAAATCCCCCTCTCGTTGGGCTTTGTTGCCTCCCAGGCCTCCATCCCAGAGTATGTACCAATATCCATCTCAGTGGGATGCTACCCACGCATAAGCTTGTGTTTCCTATTTGGGCCCCTAACCACGTGTAAGCCCCATTCCACTTCCCAGGGATGCACCTTACACGATAAGATAATCATGTCTTTTCTGACACTTGTTTCTCATATCGAGCAAGACTCACGTGGTCTGAGAGTAATCATTGACCACGACTGTCATGACCCGTCCTCGGGGCCCATGATGTGACTACCCCAAGCCTGCCTTCCATAGGCCAGGGGCTGGTGACTAGCACCAAAGGCGTAAATCCCAATAAAAAAGGAAGACATTGCCTTTATAAAAGAAAACAAACACCACAGAGTACGCAAAATTAAGTGAACACAAAGTAAACTATAAACAAACATGCTGAAAGTACAAGGGGCCATAAATACAAGCCCAAAAGACAGGTACAACAACAACTGAAAGTAAAGTACAACTCAAGGACAACATCAGAATGGTGACAAGCTGCTCCTTGATCGTCCTCTGGCTTCCTACTTGAAGGGTAGCTACAGATCTCATCCTCAGCACTCCATGTCCGTCCGTCTCCTCCGGGTACCGACTCGTCGTGAAATCCTCCTCCGGGTACCGTCCAGCTCTACAAGCCTCAACCACGATCAGTGGTATTCGTTGTCCGAGACCCCCAAGGGTCTCCCTGAATCCACAATGGATAAACCAAAAAGAAAAGATTCAACCATGAATTATCATCCAACACTACTTAATTATATGACCATACATATAGCTAAGTCATCAAATCCAGTTCAGCTCCAACTCATGAGATCAAGTACAATCCAGTCTACTCAAGAAAGTAAAACATAATCCACACAAGAAAGTACGACTCATTCCACACAGGAAAGAATAATCCAATCGAAACAGGATATCAAGTCAATCACATGAAATATAATGATTGAGAGTCAAGACTCAGCTCACACAGTTATACTACTCACGAAGAGGGGTGGAGATGATTAGATGTAGCCTCTAAATCATCTCCTCTGCTGAACCCATGTAGGATCCAAGTTTAGTATTCATCGCTGCTGAACCCATGGAGGATCTAAGTATAGTAGTCATCGTAGTCGAACCCACAGAGGATCCCATCACGGTAGTCGAACCCATGGAGGATTCCAGTACAATAGTCGTCCTCATCAAACCCACAGAGCATTCCAGTATGGTAGTGTCCTCATCGAATCCACGGAGGATCTCGGTATGGTAGTCCTCCTTGTAGAACCCACAGAGGATCCCAGTATGGTAGTCATTCTCATCAAACCCACGGATGATCCTAGTACAGTGGTCATCGTCGTCGCAGTCGCAGCCAGCTCCAGGGTTCTCGCACACAGCACGCTCATTTCTAGGAGGGTCCGCTCCACGAACCAAGGGGATCGATACATCAACTGACACGAAGTCCGGATTTGATGTATCCCAATGTTCCGTCTCACCAAAATGAACTCAACGTGACAGACAACACGTTAATCGGACGCTTGGTCTAAGAGTTATTGGATTTTTCGTCCCAGGGTCCAGGTTAGTTTTTAAGTCAAAACCAACCCAACCGTACTACAAATACGTACAAACCTCGAGAATTGTAAGCCAAAAGGTCCATCTCACTAATAGGAAACCAAAAAAGTCGACGGAACTTCAATCGGACGTCTAGCGCTCAAGTTATAAGCGTTTCTGCTCCGAGGGCCCGGTTGGTTTTGTGTTCAAACCAACCTGGCCATACCCAAAGTTCTTCGAAACCTTGAGTATAATATACCGAGATGACCGCCTCCATCCAAGAATCGCATCTCAACTGACGGTGCTTCAATTAGAGGTATGTAGACTATGTTATGGGCCTTTAAATGAAGCTATCTGATTTAAGGGGGTGTTGGGCCCGGACCAACCCAGCCCAAGACGCCCTGGGTCGGCCCAAACCGGGTCGACCTGACCTGGGTCCGGGTCCGACCCACTAGGGCGAGGCCCGGCCCGGCGCGGGGGTCCAGCCCGGTGCGGGCAGCTTGGCCCGGCGCGGGCGGCCCGACCCGGTTGGCCTGGTGCGGGCGCGGCCCGCTTGGGCCGCAGCTCGGCCGTTTCGTCCGAGTGGAAAACAGGGGGGGTGGTGCTTCCCCCTTGGTCTCGAAATGGCGGCCCCCCATGTGGAGGGGGGCCTGCCTGTCTGCCGTCGGGGGTTACGACCCCCTGCCTCTTCTGAACGGCCGGCCCGGTTGGCCGGCCGGTGTCGCCGCCGCGGGACCCCGCAGTCCCGCCCTTCCAAAGTGCCGACGGCCGGCAATTCCGACCACCCTCCCCTGCACAGTCGTGGCTTAGGTCGCGACCCTTGTCTGTCTGGAACGGCGTGACGACACCGCACCCCTCCGCCGCGGCCCGACCTTGGCTGTGGGTTCTTCAGCTTCGGCACGGCGCGACAGCGCTGCAGTTCTTCTCCCCGGCCCGCTCTGGCCGCGGTTCCCTCATTCCCGTGTGGTGTGACGGCACTGCGTTGCCTCCGTTCCAATCCGCAATAAGACACAACAACAAAGGGGAGGAGGGTCGGCCGTGTTTGTGCGGTCTGACCCCCTCCCGTTAATCCGATAACATGCTTCCAAGAAATAAGGAAGAGCATCAATTGATAATTCTTGAACGATGAAGAACCCCCACCTCGATTCATGGAGATTGTTCACTTGAAGAAGAAGGGGAAAGTCCCGATGATCCGTAGTCGTTGCCGTAGGATGATGGCGTCGCTTCGTCAAGCGTCGAGAAGAAGAGAGTCGTGGTAGGCACCGGGGTTCTTCACGATCTTCAACGTAGAAGATGACGATCTTCAAGGCTTTGAGAATTCTCACCCCAGACTTCACACAATGAAAACCAACCAAAAATAAATTAAGAGTTTGTCTTATTTTATTCACATATGTCAAATTTAAAAAATTCAAAAACTCAAACTCAAAAATTAAATTAATTTAATAGCATTAAAAAATCCATTTAATTTTAGTGATGACTTTCAATTTTAAGAGGGAGAGTGGATTAGTTTCAAAAATTAAGGGGGTTTCCAAAATTTAAGAGGGGGTTTAAGGAATTTGAAGGGGTGGGGGCTCGTGTGGGTCCCACCCCAACTTCCTCACATGGATGTTAAACTACAAGGTAAAATAAAGTTGTAACACAACTTTATTCACTTAACCAAAAAATTAAACAACTCTTCTAGAGCAAACAAAACTCTGGAAAAGCTCTTCTTAAGAAATTACCGGTGCTGCAGTTTCAACGGTGCCCTCAAATTTCGATTCCGAGCACTGGTTCAAAAGATAGAAAAACTCGCTCGCTCGTTCACTGAACGTACTCGAGCTAAATATCAGAAATTGATTCTGGGCACACCGGGCCTTGGAATCAGGTGCCGTCAGAAACTGCGTACTCATAAAATTCCAAATAATTTAAGAAAAAAAATTTCCCTTGATGTTTATGGGTCTTTACATTACTCCCACATCAGGGCTTCACACCCCCGTAAAGATACATCACAATCTAGGGAAACAAATGAGGGTACTGAGCACGTATCTGAGCCTCCCGCTCCCATGTTCTCTCCTAGAGGTTCCCATGCTACCACCTGATGCGCACTAGAGGAATTGACTGTCCACGTAGGACCCACTCCTGTCGATCCTCGATCTCCACTAGGACCTCCGCAAAAGTCACCCCATCATCAAAGTCCAGCTCCCCATGGTCGATGAAATTCATCGGGTCATGCACTTATCTCCTCAACTGAGGTACGTGGTAGTCGTCATGCACCTGGCGCAACTAAGGTGGATAGGTCAAGCAGTAAACCACCTCGCCTACCCTGTTGAGTACCTAGAAGGGTCCGATGAAGCACGGAGATAACTTGCCACCCTGGCCAAATCTTCGTAATCCACATCGAGGTGAGACCCGTAAGAAAACATGGTCACCATCCACAAACTCTAGTGGTCTCTGCCTCCTGTCGGCATAAGACTTATGTCGGCTATGAGCTGTCCTCATCTGCTCCTCGATGACCTGAACCTTCTCTGGTCCTACAAGAGTTGATAAGATTTCTTCTTTTCCGATAAGAGAAATCTGGTCTCATCCCCTGGATGAACCACATTTTTTGCCTAATACAGTCAATACAGACATGGATGATACTAATCCATACCAAGGATGACATCGTAAGGCCTCGATGCTACTACCAATAGATACAACTCTTACTCTTGCCTCCAAGGGTTGAGTCACACTATCGGCATCAGTGTGTGGTCACTATGTCTCCTCCAGTAGGTATCTCAAAAGTTTGGGTCAAGTCAATAGTTTTAAACCAGAATCTCTTAGTATCAACTACCTAAAAAGGACAGGGAACAAAACGTCACAAGAGTAGTGTCTTTTATTACTACAGCCCAAGGTAGAAGACACAAAACATCAACAAAGCTAGAAGTAACATGAAAAAAAGTCTCCAGGTATGGATCTAGTACCGCTCCTATCCATCTGCTCCCGGAGCTCCATGGTCGTAAGCCTCAACTGCCTGAAGCTGAGCTTTCCCCTTTCCACCCGTTCCCTGCGGCCGGGGTGGTCTCCCTGGTGGTGGTGGTAGTAGGGCCTCAAAGCGTCGCCCACCACCCGCTGCTCGGTCAGCTTTTATGCCTCGTCCTACTGCTCCCTACGGACAACCATGGTTGAACCTCTGCCTGGGAGGTCCTTCTACCGCTTTCTACTCATCTGCAGGACTGGTCGGGCAGTCTCGAGCCATGTGACCCTGCCCGCAGCATGAATAACACTGCCTGCTCCTAGTGTGATTGGCTCTCCATCATGTGCCCCGCACAATCGAATCTATTTCATGAGATTGCTCATCTGATGGTATGGCCCGCTTTGACCTCTGCATCATCTGTCTACTGACAGCTGCAGAAGACTCCACTACGGGTCATCCTGCGGAGGGTCCCGCCACTAGTGACTGCTCGGCGAGAAAACTCTCCACTAGAAGGGCTCTCTCCAACACCCCCGCCTGCATCGGAATGTTGAGGGAGATCATTGAAGCCCTGATCTCATGCCTCAGTCCCTGCTCAAAGGTCTAGGCCCTGACGAATGGGTCCCAAACCATATACGTGGAGTAGCGCGAGAGATCAGTAAACCTCGCCGAGTACGAGGCCACATTCATGCTTCCCTGCCGCAGCTGTAGTAACTCCTGAATATGCACCGCACGTAGGGTGGATGGGATGAACTCCAAGCGGAAGAGGCTCTCAATGTCTGTCCAAAGAAGGGATGCCTCTTCGTGCACCTAGAGCATCAGGATCCACCATCTCTCTACTGCCGCATGCAGCAGACTCGCAGCAAGGATCACCATGAGGTCATCTAGTGTCCCCACTAACTTGAAAAGTCATACAATAGCCTCCATCCAATCCTCGTCTGCCTGAGGGTCCGTCTCCCCAAGGAACCTGGGCGGTCTCTGACGCTGAAACTCATGTAGTGCACTATGGTGACGAGCACTCTCAGCGACTGGGGATGGTGGCATCGGTGGCTCGGCAGGTAGAGGTACCGCTGGTTCCTCCAATGTAATAGGGCCCTGCAGCGAGGCCTCGTTGCTCAGTGGGCTGTCGTCTCACACAAAGCTCGGAACCCTAGCTGGCTACTATCGTGGGGCCATCCTGAAAAGGAACAGGTGCGCCACAGTCAATACAGTATACCTGGGGAGCTGAAACAATGTAATCACAAAGAAAACTTTTGAAACACACACTCAATTAATGTTTTCCTACACTGAGTCAGAAATCAGAAGTCAGGGTCCTGGTGTATGGATACGTTGGCCGCCACACCAACACTGGACTCCCTGGGCTGATAACCACACTCAAATACCCTTAACACTATTTCTTCACATAGAGAATGATCCGATTCCTGAGTTCTAAGGTAGAAACAAACTCCTCTGATACCAATTTGTCACGACCCATCCTCGGGGCCCATTCCATGACTACCCCAAACCGGCCTTCCATTGGCCAAGGGATGGCGACTAGCACCAAAGGCGTAAATCCTGATAAAAAGGGAAGGCATTACCTTTATAAAAGAAAACAAACACCACAAAGTATCCAAACTAAAGTGAACACTAAGTAAACTATAAAAAAACATGTTGAAAGTACAAGGGGCCAGAAATACAAGCCCAAAAAAATGGTACAGCTACAACTGAAAGTAATGTACAACTCAAGGACAACTGCTGAAATGTGACAAGATGCTCCTGGATCGTCCTCCGGCTTCCAACCTGATGGGTAGGTACAGATCTCCTCCTCAGCACTCCATGTCCGTCCCTCTCCTCCGGGTACCGACCCGTCGTGAAATCCTCCTCCGGGTACCGTCCAGCTCTACAAGCCTCAACCATGATCAGTGATGTCTATTGTCTGCAACCAACAAAACGTTGTGCGGGCGAAGCCCATGCAGGGGTGAGTATACGATACTCAGTAGGGACCCCGAGAACCCCGAGGGTCTCCCTAAATCCACAAAGGATAAACCAAAAAGAAAAGATACAATCACGAAGTATCATCCAACACTACTTAGGTATATGCTCATACATATACCTAAGTCATCAAATCTAGTTCAGCTCCAACTCATGAGCTCAAGTACAATCAAGTCCACTCTGGAAATTATAACTTAATCCACATAGGAATGTACGACTCATTCTACACAGGAAAGCATAATCCAATCCACATAAGATATTAATCCAATCACATCAAAGATAATGATTGAGAGTCAAGACTCGGCTCACACAGGTATACTACTCATGAAAAAGGGTGCAGATGATTAGATGTAGCCTCTGAATCATCTCCTCTGCCGAACCCACGTAGGATCCAAGTTTATTAGTCATCGCTTCCATGCCCACGGAGGATTCAAGTATAGTAGTCATCGTCGTCGAACCCACGGAGGATCCTATCATGGTAGTTGAACCCATTGAGGATTCTAGTACAATTGTCGTGCTTGTCGAACCCCCGAAGGATCTCATTACGGTAGTCATCCTCATCGAACCCACAGAGGATCCCAGTATGGTATTCATCATTGTCGAACCCACGGAGGATCCCATTACGATAGTCATTCTCATCGAACCCACAGAGGATCCCAGTACAGTCGTCATCATCGTCGCAGTCGCAGCCTGCTATAGGGTTCCTGCACACATCATGCTCGTTTCTGGGAGGGTCTGCTCCATCAGCCAAGGAAATGAGACATAAACTGACACGAATTCCGGAGTTGATGTATCCCAAAGTTCCGTCTCATCAAATGGATCTCAACGTGATAGACGACGCATCAATCGGACGCCCGGTCTGAGAGTTATTGGCTTTTTCGTCCCAGGGGCCCTGTTGGTTTTTAAGTCAAAACCAACCTAACCATACTCCAACTATGTCCAAAACTCGAGCGGAGTAATCCAAATGGTCTTTCTCACTTAGAGAAAACCAAAAAAGTCGACGGCACATCAATCGGAAGTTCGTAGCTCAAGTTATAAGCGTTTCCGCTCCGTGGGTCCGGTTGGTTTTGAGTTCGAACCAACCTGGGCATACAAAAAGTTCTCTAAAACCTTGAGTATAATATACATAAACGATATTATCGATCCAAGGATCACATCGCAACTGACGGTGCGTCAATCAGAGGTTCGTAGCACACGTTATGGGCTTTTGAACGAAGCTGTCCGATTTTATGTGGTTTTGGGCCCGGACCGACCCGACCCAAGACCACCTGGGTTGGCCTGAACCGGGTCGACCCAAACCGATTCCGGGTCCAGACCACTAGGGAATGGCCTGGATCAGCCGACGTGGGGGTCTGGCCTAGCACCGATGGCCTGGCCCGGCACGGGCGGCCCGACCCGACGCGGCCGGTCCGGCTGAGCGTGGCCGGTTGGCCGGGCGCGGGCGCGGCCCGTGTGGCCAGCAGCTCGGCCATTTCAGCCGATCGGAAAATGGGGTGGGGGGGGGGGGGGGGGGGGTTGCACACCTTGTCTCGAAATGGCGGCCCCCCACGTGGAGGGGGGCCCGCATGTCTGCCGTCGGGGGTTACGACCCCCGGCCTCCTCCGAACAGCCGGCCCGGTTGGCCGGCTAGTGCCACCACCGCGGGACCCTGTGGTCCCCCCCTTCTGAAGCGCCGACAGCCGGCGATTCTAGACACCCTCACCTGCACATACGTGAACCTTCTCCATCCGGCACAGCGCGACGACACCGCGCCCCTCCGCTGTGGCCCGACCTTGACCGCAGGTTCTTCGGCTTCGGCGCGACACGACGACGCCACGCTTCTTTGCCGTGGCCCGCTCCTGCCGTGGTTCCCTCATTCCCACAGGGTGCGACGACACTGCGTTGCCTCCATTCCAATCCGCAACAAGACACAACAAAAAAGGGGAGGAGGGTTGGCCGTGTTTGTGCAGTCTGGACCCCTCCCGTTAATCCGATAACATGCGTCCAAGAAATAAGGAAGACCGTTAATTGATAATTCTTGAACGATGAAAAACCCCTACCTCGATTCACAGAGATTGATTGCTTGAAGAAGAAGGGGAAAATCCCGTTGTTTGGTAGTCATTGCAGCGGGATGACGGTGTCACTTCATCAAGCGTCGAGAAGAAGAGAGTCGTGGTAGGCACTGGCGTTCTTCGCGATCTTCATCATAGAAGCTGAAGATCTTTAGGGCTCTGCAAATTCTCACCCTAGACTCCACACAACGAAAACCAACCAAAAATAAAATAAGAGTTTGTCTTATTTTATTCACATATGTCAAATTTTAAAAATTCAAAAAATCAAACTCAAAATTTAAATTAATTGAATAGCATTCAAACAATCCATTTAATTTGAGTGTTGACTTGCAATTTAAGAGGGAGAGTGGATGAGTTACAAAAATTAAGGGGGTTGCCAAAATTTAAGAGGGGGTTTAGGGAATTTGAAGGGGTGGGGGCTCGTGTGGGTCCCACCCCAACTTCCTCACATGGAAGTTAAACTACAAGGTAAAATAAAGTTTTAACACAACATTATTCACTTAACCAAAAAAATAAACAACTCTTCCTGAGCAAACACAACTCTGGAAAAGGTCTTCTTAAGCAATTACTGGCACTGCGGTTTCAACGGTGCACTCAGATATCGATTACGAGCACCGGTTCAAATGTTAGAAAAGACCTTCTCGCTTGTTCACTGAACGTACCTGAGCTAAACTTTGCAAATTGATTTCGGGCACACCAGGCCTCGGAATCAGGTGCGGTCAGAAACTTCGTACTCGTAAAATTCCAAAGAATTTAAGAAAAAAAAATTTCCTTGAAATTTACGAGTCTTTACAAAGACACCCTTATTGGGTAGCCTAGAGTGTAAGCCCCACAACCCCTTCCGAACTATGTGGACATTGATCACTGCAAAGGTAAGGTATGTAAGATGCCTCCCTGAGGTTCAACCCCAACACTGACTAGTTCCGAACCCCTTCACGTCGGTTCACCAAACATCCAAACTATGTGGAAAATGATACTTTCCATGGTTGGGAAAGTAGGATGCCTCCCTGAGGTTCATTCCCAACAACAATTGGTTCTGACCCCCTTCACGTAGGTTCACCACACCAATCCCGAACAACGTAGACTTTGATCATTTCCAAGGAAATGTACAAAGGACGCCTCCCAAAGGTTTAGGCCCAACTCATATCAGTCCTAACTATTTCACATCGTTCCACCCCCATCCTACGTGGCATTGAATTGTACACCCCTTTTTCATCACATGACACTAAAGTGTAACCCCATCCAACAGTAATCCGTCATAACCCCATCCAGTGGTAAGCCGTTGTAACCCCATCCAGTGATAAGCTATTGTAACCCCATCCAGCGGTAAGCTGTTGTGCCCTCATTCGATGATAATTCGTTGAAGTCTCCAATCGATGGTAATCCATCCCCAGATGAATTGGGTAGGTTTGATCCTTGTTTCCTAAACAGGGTACATAGGGAGCCTTCCTGAGGATCAACCCCAAAAGCTAGAAAATGTTGGTGTTCCCCCTATTGGGACCCACATCATTGGTCCACCCCTCAAGCGTCAAACCACCCCGAGCTACTAATCACGTGTAATCCCCACATGTCATCAGGTAGATGTCCCCTGCATGCACCCTAATATCATGCCCCAACCTAGAGGTTCCACTTCTTCCATGTCCCATCCATACAGGCCACATCCTTATGTGTCCCATTGCACCACTAAACTACATGGACTTTGATTCCCTACCACGGGAATATGTAGGAAGCCCCCCAAGGCTCAATCCCAACACTATCGTCACTTTCACGACGTTTCCATCCCATTTCCCCTCTTCTTCATTCAAATCTCTATTATCCAGCCTAATTCTCACCCGATCCGCCACATCCCAGTGGTATCATGCCATCTACTTTCATAATTCCCTCTAACTGCAATTGGGTAACTAACTATGGGTTAGCCCCAGTATCAGTGCTCCCTCTTGAGGTAGAACCCATGTGATCCACTCTTATCAGATTTCTGATCAGCTTGATCTGTCTTCATTAGATGTTAAACTCACGGAATACCCATTGATAAACAAGGGAAGCTGAGGAAATCCTCAGAAACATTCCCATGGCATATAATTCCCCACACTCAATGTGGGATTCCCTAGGCTTCTGCGCCCTCGAGAAGCCATATAATAAGATGTAGAAAACCAGATGCACTAGTGTTCCAGCGTCTAGACAGGCCAACGATGTCCAACATGACTACTCCCCTGACCGAAGGATTCTTCTCTGGCCAGATCTTTAGAATGTCCTGATATAAGTGGCGTCATTAACCGGCATCCATGAAAACATAGCACTGGGAAGATCTTCACGAAAAATGTATTATGTTTATAAGGGAGACCCGAACTAGGTGATGAGTTCCAAGGAGTAATCCAAGGAAGGAGGAACCAACATCCCATCATCCCATTTCGTCAAGGAGACAACATCCATGAAAAAGTGATGGATGCCGCCCGCTATTGGAATGTAGGAATACAGGTAAAAAGTAAGCGCGTTATCGATGGATAGATACACGCTCCCCATCAAAAGTGTTGGAAACAGAAATGGTTAACCCGACTTGAAGTTCTTCTACTCAATGTGGATATTATTAGTGTTTTAGACATTAGTAGACTAGCTTGTCACCAGATCTAGTTATCTGGTGATAGGTACCACCAAGAATATAGTGGTCTAGCGTGAAACACACCAGAAGTTGGGGAAATTGAACATTGGACATCCCGGTCTACGTTGTTGGATGTGTGGACCCTTCTTAACATCCATGGAAGATGAAATTGCGCTGGGGCACTGGACATTGATTTCATTGTTTCAGAATTAATGGTTTAATCTCACTGCCTTCCAGGACCCAAAATATGGTAACATGAAACCAATTGCCACATACATATAGACGTAGGGGTTGGGAAAGGGGCAACGCCATCACAACAATCCCACATGGCTTCACCGCTTCTACGATAGCTTCCACATCCATAATTACAGGGAACCCACGCCCCATCTCCCCATCTGAGTTCGTTCTACGAAGGGTGATAAACAACTTCATCCATCGATACAAGGAAGACGGGATTATCCCAACTCGGGATATAGCCCGCCAGGGTTTAGAGTCTTCTACACCTCGTTGCCACCACTACCTCCAAGGGACATGTAGGATCCAATACTCCCCACTCTGACACATAATCATTTCAGGAGCCTCTCCCTGGAATGATTCGATGACTCACTCTCCTATGCCAATAAGGTTGGGGATGTTTGAGCCATCCCGTCCGGGATCCTATTCTAGGGGCTCCCAAGGAGGACCCCCACTAAGCTGCGCTAGCACCGCATCCTGGCCTCACGAGTCTAGCAGTATGTAAACTATGCACCTGCACCACTGGCCGTAGATCAACTAACCTGACGCAAGCGTCGGGCACATGCCGAGGGGGATGCCCCCTAAGGGGCGCCAATATCAACCACTACTGTGTCCCATGCCACCCCTGACATATACCATCAGTCCACATATTATGCCAAGCAGGTTCCCCCATCACCCCATCCTAGATTAAGGGCCCAATCACCCCATGGGAAGGCTGGGTCGACTCTCCCGGATGCCAGTGCAGTTAATGCCCATCACGGGCCAACCCATGGCAATGACACCCAGTACGGATGTCCCCCCGTACAACCATTATTGAGAATGTGGATCTTCCTCACTCCCAATTGCAGTGGGGATGTCCACCCCATGCCCTCATCAATCCGAATGAGGGTCCTCCCTCTGGAAGTAACAATCAGTACGAAAGCCTCTTCTGTGCTCATGACATCGGGTATGGAGTCATTAGTCCGACCAAAGGCTTCCAATATAGAGATGTAATGGAACTGGTCAACCTCCAGCATTAGGGGCGTCCCCATGTTGTAATAGTATCCAAAATATGTCCTCCTCGCCTTAGAAATCAGAGGAGTGAAGGTTAGCATTGCTTCATTGACTCCCATTATGGATGTCCTACCCGTTTTCAGCTTGACCTATACAAGGACCCTATTCGCACTAACACTACAAGAGAGAGTAAGCATGGAGGTCGTACCATTGCTCTTATTAGCTCTGTTGGAGGTCCTACTCACTCCAGCACTTCTAGAAGAGATCCCCTCTACACATAAGCTATTGGACATGGAGGACATCCGCGTGTTCCCTTCGACATCTGTCCAGGTTATCCTCGATCCCTGGATCACTCAAGAGGAAGCCCTCTCCATTCTAGCCGTAGTACGGCTGAAGGCCCTCGCACCAGAAATCTACCCTGTCTCGAAGAGTCGTCCAAGGGCAGAAGGGAGGGTCATCGCCTCCATAAAAAGAATGACAGGAATATTCAAACCGAGATTAAATCAGTCTGCTACTCAGATTCTGAGGCATAACTGGATTCAGAAATGGAACCCTCACCTCAGTCCTCCATGTCAAGGGCTGGGGTAGGAACAAGGCGCATTAGCCTCATACTTCCAGAATGCGAGGCCCAACGGATCCCTGCCCCCCTCAACAGATACATCCAGGAGGATGAAAGTTTAGAAACTCCCAAGGGTTTGGCCGTGTGATCGCCGCCAACATCACCATGATCATTCTCTACCTCGACTAGAGATCATGGAGAGTTATTCTGGCGATCGATGGAGAACAAGAAATATCATGGTCCTCTTCCAGCAGCCGTAGTCCCTATGCTAGAAACCATGGTCACCAAACCGCCTTACCGTGATGTGGTGGACGTGTCCCTCCTCTCTTCGGAGGATATCACAAGATGCGGTGGTTTGTCATCCCGCTCACCATATTCTCCACCAGCCAGCCTATGTCTCAATGGTCTGCTTCAGTACCGCTAATAGTTCCCTCTGCCGCCTCTAATTGATGAGTGGGGTAATGAAGGCCCAGACCCCAAGTCTCGACCAAGGAGTTTGTGGTATATTCTCATAGCATACCATTTCTCAGATATGTTTTGGCCGGTTGCAACACCATGTTTCAGTGCGCTAGAATCACTCACCCAGGAAGAGGTTGGATGATTTCTCCAAACCCTCTAGGTGACTCATTTCCATATGCATCATCGAAAAGTTTCCAACACCAAGAGTTAGACACACTTCAAAGATATTAGTTTTCAATTCCGTTTGGTTGATTTGGCCGCACTCCCTGTGGCCCAATGCCTTGAGTCACCAGGCCGCCATAGGACCCTCCAACAGAGATGTGTCCAGATATTTAAAGTGCTTCACATGATATTCAAGGAGACTTATCCCCAAATGAAAATTTGTGGTTAGGGGTAGTACATAGACCTATATTTCAGTTCTATCTGGTGATAGCTTGATTTTACAAGTGACATAGAGGATATTCTTCCAAGTAGGTTCGTGGTTAACATGGCCGACCTACTGGGGAGAGAGAATGAGCTAGAGCATTGTTGAGAGGATCTACCCCTTGAGGGAGTATCACACCTATTAGATCCATTAGGAAGGATCAATATCCATAAAATGAATTTACTGGGTCTTCCTGTACCTACCGAGTCATTAACCCTTGGCCAGAATCCCAATAAGGGCAAAGAGATAATTGGATCCATCAAACCCTCAGACCCATCTAGATCAGTTCAGAAGTTAGAAGAAGATCCCGAAAATTTTTAAATGCATATGAAACTTGCATATCACAAGAAGATGGTCAATGACCTCCTCTTTTAATATTCTATGGATCTAAAACCAATCTATGGTGATCCTCGACCAGGGAAACAAATCCAAACACAACTTACCCCCAAAAAATTGCCTCCAGGTGACCCTAATCGTCTTGCCCCCATAGATAGGCATGAAGCATGAGCCAATGGAAATAGGGAAAGTTACATATCACCAAATACTCTTGAGCAGCGTGAAAACCCTCGAGACCCAACTCAGGTTCCCCCAGCTACTCCACAGGTCATTCCGCCAACCACTCCACCAGCTGCTAGGCCTTCTTATCATGTTGAAGAACCTTTCATCATGCTGGTGGATAGGGAACCCTATCAAGATAGGAACCCCTAATCAGATGATCTTATAGAGGCACTCATCGCCTACCTCAAAGGTCTAGAAACTCAACAGGTGTCAATCCCACCTGATGGAAAGCCATATCCTGTGTGGGTGGATGATATGGTAGCACACCCAGGTTTTGGAAATACCACCTTTCCCCCCTTCAACGGGATGTGAAATCCACTACATATCTGGACCACTTCATTTCAAGGGGAGGACCTATTATGGGGACTCCAGCACAGCAAGAGGCCACCAAACTCCAATGCTTTGTACAAACATGGGAAGGGCATTTGTTTGTCTGGTACAACCAGCTACCCTTCAGATCAGTAGTCCGTTGGGAATATCTTCAAAGAAAATTTATTTACCAGTTCAGTTCCACCACTCAGAAGACGAATATTGCAGACATCTTCAAGTGAAATAGAGGCCTAATGAGGGCATCACAAACTTTTTTTCCCAGTGGAAAGGGCTCACATACTCCCTTAACATTCCACTGACTCAGAAGAAACTTTTGATGATGTGTGTGGGGAATGTCAAAAGGGAACCGGTCCCCTCTATGATTACCCAGAACTAACCCGGGGGATTTCAATAATTCTTTGATAAATCCCAGTGACAAGAAGAAGCCTTGAAACAAGCTATCTAGACATGTTTGTTTCCTCCTAGAATCCCCGTGAGAAGCGCCTCTAGGGATGAGCCTGCCGGAGTGGCCCAAACGGAGACTCCCAAAAAATTGGAATTATTACAAGTGGAGTTGCCTCTACAGCCTCATAGAAGACAACCTCCACAGGGGAAACCCCCATCCTAACAACGCTAAACTTAGAATCATCCACTGCCCCCGTGAAATGTACCGCCACCACCCAGGAAAGATAAACAGGTCCCAAATCCTTGATAGGCTCCTCCATCCCCTCTTCAGGGCTAGGCTCCTAGAGCCCCCTTCCCGGATAGGTGGAACCTATCCTACTCGTTTAATGAGTCTCAAGTCCCTAATTATTTATGAAGTTCCTTAGAGTAGGGGATTGAATGTTTTCCTGAATGTAGGAGGCCAAAAGAGGCGAACCTCACTAATCACCCTTATTACTACCCCTATCACTGGATCATGGGGAACACACTCAAACAATGCTATGTTTTTAAAGAATGGCATTAAGACAAGGTGGATAACAACATAGTACGATTAGGCTCAGCTCCAGCACAGGTGGCATGTGTCTTTATAAATCCAGACAATAATATTGAAAGAAAAGGTGATTGACATCAAGTTTCTAACTGTGAGTCCTAGACGTATAACGATTGGATGGCTCATAAGACGGTCACTCGTGACCATGGTATTATCTGTGCACTCCTGAATTGATCCGAACCTTCGGAGGACACCATTACATCCACCTCCATTACTTATGTGTTAGCGGCTCAACTATCATATTCCCCAAAGAGAAAACACAGGAAGCACAATGGAAAACAAAGTCCCATGCTAATGTCGTCTTCATCCCATACCCTTGGTGACTTCACACCCCCAACGATGGTGATTCCTCTCAGAATATGTCTGGTAAATGAAGAATATTCATGTGATAGTCATGGGTATGTATCGGTAAATACATTAGATCTAGTAAACACCTATATAATTCCTGGAAATTAGGAGCTTCAGGAGTACCCTCCCAACGTCCCCAGTTGTCGCTAGCATCAATGGAGTCACGCCAATATGGGTCATTGGAGTTCTTTGGTCAGTATTTTCAGCCAATATTTGCATGATACCAAAACCAGGTAGTAGACCCAGCACAAAGCTCAACACGCACAACCTTCTCATTTGGTGTCGTCTGATCCGCCTTCGCCGCCATTTGGGCTGCTTGATTGGGCAGAGCCAACTCTACAATTCCATGATCAGCTGTTCCCTATAACAGAGTGGTCTCAGTTATCTTCCCCACATCCGTTAGTTACCCCACAGTCTTCAACTAGTGATCAGTAGGATATTACAAGCCCCAGATAGCCACAAGTCCTATCGACAGGGCCCGCCATACCTCCTATTACAGAGCGGAAGCCTATAAGAAGATGCTTATGCCTGGCACGGAAGTACGATGTCCTCAAAAAACATTCAATCATACCAGAATGGATCTCATTTCATGAGGCTATTCGCCTGTCTATAGACATATGTGAATTCCTCTCTGAGGCTTTAAGAAGCCCCTTCCAGTTCGAGATGGAGGTAGCTGCTGTAGAAGCCTTCCATGATTAGGCAGTCGAGAATGATGAATGTGAGGACATCATATCGTTTTATGGAGAAGATGAAGGATCTCCCATACAGGGGAACATATTCTCGATGTACATCACAAAACATTTTAATGTTGTGGAGGTTCATCACTATCTTGTCAACACAAGCTCCGGGATTAACCTAATCCCGACTCAGACACTGCAAAAATTTTGGTTGTCCGATGATGATCTGAGTCCCTCTGACCTAAAAATCCAAGGTTATGATTGGATAGAGTAGACAACGATAAAAAAAGTCTATTAAAGACCCAATTCAGTTGTTTTGTAGCTAGCACTGATTTCATGGTTGTCTCCCAGGTCACCACCTACAATGTGTTGATGGGAAGTTATGGGCTCCACCTGCATGTGGTGGTCCCTTCATTGTATCAACAATACCATAAGTACTCCCTTAATGGTTGAGTGGGTGTACTACAAGGTGAAACATATCACTTTGACTCTTGTGAATCACACTATCTAGATGAAGACTATTACAAGATCAAGGACAAGAAGATTCAGGCCAATGAGGTTGAGCATGCTATGAATACGACTGACCCATGGAAAAATCTGGATGATACCTACATCTTTCCAATCCTTTGATTAGAGGATAAAAAACTGGACATGGGACAATGATTTTTTGTATCTAGAAAAATGGGGAGAACATTCCCCATTCAAAGTGATACTGGAAGATCACATCGTAATCCTACACAAATCAGGCTCGGGTGATCCCAGAGCTCCCTAATCCCATAAGGTATCATGATGTCCACCCCATTGCAACAACAATACGTCATACATTTTTTTCCGTTAGGATGGGATAAACTATATCAAGCTAACAAACCACTATTGCTTTGATATCATCAAACATGGACCCTTGGGCCGAAGATCGTATTGGACCAGATCGACAGCTTTCATCACTATGGTTTCGATAGTACATGAGTCCCCCGATGTAATGTCCACCACTGCTTAGGCTAGCACCAGTCTCTCATCTGGATCTATTTATTCAAAGGAAACTCCTCCCACTGAGGATCCATCCTCTATATGTGAATAAGAGTACTTATAGGATGCTCCCTAAACATTTTAATATGGAATTTATACCACAGTCAATGAATTGGTGCAAGTGAACATCGGTAGTGAGACAGACCCAAAACCCACGTTGATCTGTGCTGTTATGCCTGTCAAGGAGAAACAACAATATGTGGACTTCCTCAAGAAGCACCATGATGTATTCTCATGGCGTTATGACAAGATTCCAGGACTAGATCGTTAGGTAGCGGTACACCGCTTATGTATCCCGATAAATCATCTCAGGTTCAAGCAGCCTTACAGAAAGACACACCCTTCCCATGGTGCCATGGTCAAGGATGAAGTTTACAAGATCTTCAAATACAATTTATTCAAGGATGTCCAGTACCCTAGATGGTTATCCAATATTTTACATGTCATGAAGAAGATCAGATAGATCATAGTCATTATCAAATTCTGGGATCTCAACTATCACTGACCAAAGGATGATTTTCCCCATCCTATAGTGGAAATATTGATTGACACCACAACTAGGTTCCAGGACCTCTCCTTTATGGATTGGTATTTTGGGTACAAATGGATCTGAATGGCCCCTGAGGATGAGGATTATGTAAACTTCAGGGCACCACAAGGTACTTTCTATTACCAACTCATGCCCTTCAGTATAATGAAGGCAGGAGCCACCTATTAGCATGCCATGCATCACATATTTAAACTGATCATCAGGATATTGGTAGAATGTTATGTGGACGATATATTGGTCCAATCTCGCTTGCGTCAGGACCATATCAAAGACCTCGAGAAAGTGTCTGACTTCTTCCTTTCTCACCACCTGAAGATGATCCCATTAATGTGTTCCTTGGGGGTCACCTATGGAAAGTTTCTTGGCTTCTTTATAAGGTTTAGGGGCATTGAAATTGACCAAGAAAAGATCAAGGCTACTAGACATATGTTTCCTCTGATCATCATTCGGGAGAATCGAGGTTTCTAAGGCCACGTATACTACATACACTGATTCATAACGAATTTGGCCAGAAAGTGTAAGATCTTTTCTCAACTCATGAATAAAGGCACCATCTACGAGTGGGATGAAGAGTGTCAGACTGCTTTTGAGGAAATCAAGCAGTATCTGATCTAACCTCTAGTCTTGATGCTACCCGTCATAGGAAAGTCACTGGTCCTTTATGTGACTGCCTTGGAATGATCTCTCAACACCCTTCTCCCCCATAAGTACAACGAGGGGATAGAGAATAGTATCTACTATTATAGTAGTATTCTCCTTGATACGGAGACTAGATACTTATCTATCGAGAAGAGCTGCATTGTGCGGATATTTGATGTCCAGAAATTGAAACATTACTTGCATCTCCCTGAGGTACATCTGGTATCCCGAGTAGATACACTGAATTATATCATGAACCACCCCATGTTGATAGGCCATCTGTCTTGGTGGGCAGTGATCCTCTAGCAGTTCGAGACTAGGTTTGTCCTGCAGAAATCTATTAAGGGAAACACATTGGCGGATTTCCATTCCACCCATCCAACTCCCACAGACTAGTCTCTGGACATTGATTTTCTCTATGAGGAAATTCTCTCGGTTGACAAAGCCATGACGTGCTAGAAAATTCACATTGATGGTGCTTCCTAGAGCCCCACTGGAAAAATTCTTGATGACCCCATGTTCAACAGAGTAGGCCTGGATATTGTCTTCATTACCCCATAACAATCCATTCATCCGTATTCATTTCTATTATCATAAGGATGCACCAACAATGAATCAGAGTATCATTCTCTCATTATTGGCCTCAAGATAGACCTTGAGATTGATGTTCTCCACATTCATGTGAAAAGGGTCTCTCAACAAGTAATCAACCAGATCAACGGTGACTATGTCGTTAGAAAGCCAGAGTTCATACCGTTATTGGAATGCACTCTTCAGCTAATGGCTGAGCTCTCATCTCAGCATGAAGTCTCTAACGTCCCTCACTCCTAGAATGGTCGAGCTGATGCCTTGTCTAGTATAGCTACATCACTTGTAGATCTTTAATAGGATGATTTAATTATCCATGTGGCACACCAGAAATCCATCGCTCCCGTCACTCCTGATGACAATGACAAACTGCAGGTGATCCACCTTACCACTGGAATCTCTATGCCAGGACCTCTAGGTCCCCCAGATGTAGTTATTGAGGTGAATTTTGATAGGAGAACCACCTTTTTCGAGTATCTCCAAAATGGAAATCTCATGGAGGATCAGATTGAGTGCGAATGAATCTGATGTCGCACGTTACAGTTTACCCTCAAGGATGGTCCTGGTCATGAGAAGATCCTCTACAAGAGTAGGTTTGATGGGGTTCTCTATTGTTGCATTCAAGGAGTTTATATTTCTCAATTCATGTATGAGGTTCATGCCATTTCTAGTGGGGCTTATCAGACCGGACCAAAACTATCTCACCATATCCGGAGACTAGGGTATTTTTGGCCCTCCATGATCAATGACTGCATCGTGTTCGCCAAATGGTTCCATGCGTGCCAAATTCAAAGAAACTTTATTGATCATCTTCTAGAACCTCTCCACACTACCAAGTACTCTTGGACCTTTGTGGTATGAGGAATCAATCTCATGGGACCATATCCATAGGCAACAGCTCACCAGTGCAGGTTCATCCTGATCACTATGGATTTCTTCTCCAAATTGGAAGAGGCAGTCCCGCTCAATGAGGTCATGGCCCATTACATCATTGAATTGGCGAGTTCCAACATCATCTACTGATTTGGAGTCCCTCATGTCATCCTCACTGATAATGGCACAGTATTCTGGGTAGCGGAGATGAAGAAATTATACGCTTAGTTTGACATCCATTCTTACAATACCTCCCATTATCTTGCATAAGAAAATGGAAAAATAGAGGCATTCAACAAGAACCTCTATAAGATTCTATAGAAAATGGTTGATCAGAACAATGAGATTTGGCCGGACAAGATCCCCAATGCCCAATGGGCTTATGAGACGATGACTCGTAATTCCACCTAGGTGACGCCATATTCTCTAGTGTATGGAACTGAGGCCATCCTGCCCATCGAGATTTAATTTACCTCATTGCTCATAGCTTTATATGACTAGAATGCACTAGATAATGTAGCTAAGATCCATCTGGATGAGTTGGAAGCACTCGACGGGAATATGATTCATGCCCTGCACAATCTGGAAAGGCGTTAGAACAAGATAACTAGAGCATCCAAAAAGAAAGTTCTCCTCCGCTCTTTCTTACAAGGTTACATTGTGTTGGCCCTAAGAACACCAATGATACCAGGTAGGAAACCACCCAAGATGGAGCCCAAATCGGAAGACTATTACACCATTCACAAGGATTACTCCAATGGCGTATACTCCCTGGTTACCATGGATAGTGAGCACATAACTCCTCCCACAAATTCCAAGTCCCTCAAGAAATAATTTTAATTTGTTTTATGCTCCCCCATGACCTTAAACTGTATGGTCCTATATGACCCTAAAATGTATTGTGGTCTAGAATTACCTTAAAATATTTTTTCTTACAAGATGTTAATCTTTAGGGTCCTACATGGAATTAAGCTGTCTCATCCTACACGACATTATACAACATCTCAAGAACTACATATGGCTTTATTCCTATCCTCATGTGATACATAGGAACACTTAGACATCTTATTGAAGAGTCCATCCCCCATGATCTTCTTGTTTGACAACCCCTCTTGGGTATAGATCCTTTAGTGGATCCCATATGGTGCAGCCTAAGATTCTTTAGCCCCACTCGCGGAAATATTACAAAGGTCGCGCCATGTGCCCCTCCATGTTCCTCAATCCTCCCATTTCCTTAACGCATGGTGTTAAACTGCATGGCCCTTTCAGAACTACATATTTCTTAATTCCTATCCTCATGGGATATATAGGAATACCCAAACATTTTTTCCGTAGGACCAACCCGAAGCTCCAAGGTCTCCCCTTGAGTATCGTCCTACATGAAGTTAAACTGCACATATATATTCATGATCTACTCAAACCCTCCATTTTGGGTATCCATAACCCTTCACATCTGAGAGGACCTTTGAATGGCATGGATTTTCAGCCCAAGGGATCTCCTACCATTTCAGGAAAAAGTTCTCGAGGATTTTGGGAAACAAATTGATACATGTTCTGTGTTGCAAATATGGTCTGCGGTCAAAGCTCATTTGTCATTTCAATTTCATGCCACAAGATATGGATTATGTGTTTCGAACATGGTCAGCAGCCATCATTCATTGTTTTCACCACCCCTATAAGTCCCAAATGATGGGTGCAATGATTTTGTTTTGTCCAGCTACCTATTCAAAAATCCATCCACCTTGGACAGGAGTATTGATCTAGTCGGGAAAAAACATTCCCGATCTTCTTCCCTCATTTACTCACTCTTATATGATATGGAAATCCTAATATTATTCCTTGTTTTTCACATCTTTCATTTCTCATGAGGGATTAGGATATTTGGTATGGAATTACCCGCATAAAGGGTCATGTGTCTATAGTCAGCTAGGACACCATTGTATGAAGTCCCAAAACCCCTTTTCCCCCTTGGACAAAGTTATCATGTAAGAGTGTGTGGTGTTGTATGGACTTATGTCTTCATTCATGTCAGTTTTTCAAAATCTGCACTGCATACTTCCCTTCTGAGAGCTAGTCTCTTGTACCCCATATACTCTACCATTTTTTGGCCCCTCAACCCAAGGTTTCTTCCCTGGAATCTCACATGGTGTGATGTGGACCTCATCATCATTCACATTGGGTATGATTTACCACGCCATGAAAATCCCCTCTTGAACCTTGTTTCTTCTATATATGCCTAGTCCTACATGCCTTTAAACTATTGCGCCTATACTATGAGACGTTAAAGTCCAGGGGTTGGTCCTATCATAGGACCCTATAATGTGACATTATCATCGTAGCCACATGATGAAAAACAGTTCCTCATTGTGATTTCTTCACTTAATGGGACATCATGTTTGGTATCAGTCACCCACAATACCATTTTTAAATTCCTGTATATGGCATGATTCTTGTGGCGATGCCTAGACTCTCCATCCTAGGTGCATCTCTTCACAAAAAAACACACATTCATCTTAAAGGACAAACAAGATCTATCAAAAACTACTTCTTTCTGTGTGATGTCCAGACTCGCATGACCTATCAGTTGCATTGGTACCCTACAATGCTATATTCTAGAAATATGTATGGCTTGATTACCATCCTCATGGGATATGTAGGACCTCCCAAAAATCTATTCTTCAGGTCCATCCCTATTTCTTAGAAACCTCATCATCATCTTGGACTCTGGGCCTACGTTCATCAAGGAGAGGGGTATATGGTGTGGTATGGTCTTATGTCCTCATTCACGTTGGGTTTTTAACAACCACGCCACATACCACTCTCTCCTGAGAACCCTTCACTCCCTTTCCCAATACTGATCTTTTCGAGTCGTCTTCCCTTATGTTGGGTCCCTCAACTCTCTCCAGTGAGTCACCAATGTGCTCATAAGTACTCTGGTTGAGATCCTTGAGTGTCAGGTTCTACATGGGCATGATTTCAACCATTGTTCCTGCTCTGGTTTCCTCGTCATTTGGGATTTCATTATCATTCACATCCAGAGGGACCTCCAAATGGAATGGATGCACGACCTAAGGGCTCTCTTACCATTACATGCCAATGCCCTCGAGGTTTTCAAACAAAAAATTGATACAAGTCCCACATTGAGAATGAGGACTGCGGTTGACAATCATTTGTTGTTCCCATTCCAGGTCACATGATATGGATACTATGTTTTGAACAAGTTCAATAGTTATACACCATTTTCACGCTAACCCCATCAAGTCTTAAATTTCGGTTGCATGATTTAAATCATTTTAGACCCCATCATGTCCAAGTGGAGTTTTGAAAATCTTGGTAGTATCAATCAGTGCACATTTTCACGTTCAGAGGAAATAGATGCGTTATGTCATCATTCGGGGCGTCAGACCAATTTCCCCTTCAGTTGTATCCTTTGTACTGCAAAGACCTACTCCACCCTTGTTTCCCACACAGAATTTGGATCACATGGGCTTAGGGATCGGGTCGAGGTCTGCGCTGGATTAGAATAGTTTCGCTTCTTCATGGACTGAGCACTAAGACCTTAATCTATGATTTCCTTATACATCCTCCCCTCTGGATGGAGCTCCATGGCCAGAACCAATATGCATATGAGAAGGAAAAACCCAATATATGACTACGAATGATGAAAAGTGGAAATTATATGATGAGGATTGAGCCATACCTTAAGTAACTCAGCTATTTCTATGTCAGATCCAGTTATCTCACAACTCTCTCGAGGATTCCCTGGTGGGATGTCTCCTTAGAACCCCCACCTCCATGATCCTCTTCGGCATCCCATATTATTTCTACCCCTTTTCTCCCTCTTTTTCTCCAGACTCACTAACATCTGGCTCCTCATACTATCTTTTTCCAAAGGGCTTCAGTGACAATTGACTACCTCAGGGTCAACTAGGCTCACCACAAAGCGAGAAATATGGCATCATCAAAAGGTTGGTGTAGGTAGCTTATCTACTTCCCAAGAAGCTCCCTGAATACTCCTCAAGTCTGTTCATGTGGACCTCTCCCCCCGAATGATGAAGACACACCAAATCCATGTGACGTTCCCATTGCTACAGTCACGACGTTCCTGAGCCCATTTTCCCGACTTGCTCCCATCCTTTCCTCCCCGACGGCTCTCTTACTGCCCAAGATCTACACTGGACACCTAGAGCTGGTGTACTCACTTCCTCAAGAGACCTTCAGGGTTTTCCAAAACCCAATGTTCGACATATTTTATCGAAAATCCAGCTTTAACTCTAGTGGGGGGAAAGGTAATGACTTCTCCAAATCCATAAGTTGTAAACATCAACCACATTTGGCGAAGAATGCAGGGATGCCTCTCCCCTTAACCTTTGTATACAATATCTTTGGAATTCACTGGAGGCATCCAAGATTACTGGAAAACTTTGATGGCATGTAAGGCTCGCAACGAATATTCTCATGGACCGAGGATCCAAGAAACCACATATGATGCTCTTAATGTACTCCCTTTTCTCTAGTAAGCCTTTCTTGTTGTCTATCATCTGGCCAGCCGGGGTGGGGAACAAACTTATGGTAAAATTGGCGTGATTCTAAATATTGATCCATACCCCCTCTTCGTTGAGAGTCAACGACATGATCCCAAAAATGATCAACAAGGAATGTTGTAGACTTTTACCTGTGGGAGAATGTCATTTGGGAAGGTGTACCCCCCACAGTGAGACGATATCCATCCATGAAGGATTTGGAAAGGTCTGTAGATCCTCCTCAGTGTACCCCATCTCTAAATACACCATATGATGACATAAAGATGGGCCAACATAGGGACTCACAAATTAAACCTATGGTTGGATGCCATAATGCCGACCATCACCAATTTTTCAGGACAGACTCCCATACTTGGGTCCCTCACTCGAAATAGCCACCCACATATGAAGGTTGAAAGAAATACGGCGCATTGGACATCCAGTTCCCAGCTCTCATCCACAATAAATCCCATGGATTGATATTCCCCCACCTCCAGGATCCTCTTTTATGATCCACTTTTTCTCCTCTGTGCCATGGCCGAACACCATCTTCCTCACCCCGACATCTTGATATTCAGGTCTTTCTTCAGAAACAGGATGAAAAAATTTGAGAAAGAAATGTCTTTCAAAAACTCCTTGACACCTATCCTATGCTTGGATAGCTCTAACAGGTGCCATGTTAGGATGGGAGTCCGCAACCAAACTCCCCATATGTCAGATGTCAAAAGAAATTCATCATACTGATGCCCATCCAAAGGGATTACCTTAATGAAATGAAATACCCAAAGACTGGTACCGACCTCCCCCTGTTGGAGATGGAAGCTGTTAGTATTAGGGGACACATAAGCAAACAACATAGGACTATGTTCTTGAAGGCGGTATAAATGTAAATGCAATGTCCATAACGCCTCGAATAGCCTGATGTGTCACAGTTCTTCTCCAAACTAATCAAACAATTAGCATACCCAATACACCCAAGCCCACTCAATTGTAAAATTACCTCAAGAACTCAAGTCCTTGTCCTGATTCTATCCTTTAGTCTCATCGGTGATACTCTATCAGAAGGTACATGCATACTGGGCTATAGAATCTTCTCTGACAGGTTCACTTCCCAAAATGGTTCTCGTCCTAGGGTTGAGGACGTTAACATCCATGTGCGTGGTTTCTCTAGTAGGATGGATATTATTAGTAATGTTATATCAGAGGAGGTCATCATCGTGATTCAGCCATGACCGCGGGGTATCGACTTCAAATTTAGCACATGCACCTCCTCTAAAATACCGAAGTCACATATCGGTTGGTTGTCAGACAACACATATCTTTCTAGGCTGGCGGCAACATGTTGAAGAGATTTTGGGTGTGGGACACAAATTTTAGGGCACTGTAAACTTCAGGGTTTGCGACCATCTCGGCCCTTCGAGCGGTATATGCAACTTATCTCTCAGTGTCGCCCCGATTAGCAACCATCTTCTTTGAGGAAATTCAGAAGAAGCCCGCATGAAAAGGATGGCACGACGTGAGAAAAAGTTGAAGTCAGCGCGAAAAACCTTGGAAGTGGCGCGGAAAAAGCCGACCCTGTGCGTAAAATCACAACCGAGTTCGGGAGATTGCACGTAACATATGTCAGATTCCGCGCAAAGTCAAATGAAATTTTCCTCGCACGAGAGCTCTAAGCATATCAATGCACGAGAATCTATATGGTCTATGGGACTCCCAAGGGTTTCTATAGGTACATAGCATGGTTTTTGCACAGCCAAAAAATGCTTTACGTGCAACTTAAGGATTTTATGCGCACCGTATTCCGGAGGTTGGACATCTCGGCATTTCCCTCGGAATCTGACCTGCACATCCCCTCACAGATCCAATTCTGTGGGGGGAATTTTCAGACCCCAAAATCCACTAAAGGCCTGAAGTGGGAATTCTTGGATAAAACGAAGGCATATTTCAACTCGATGAAAAATTCTGAGAGGAACTGAAGGGCTTCATTAAAAATCCAAGTGGTGCATGCAAAAACTCTATCCCGTGCAAAAAATAGCGAGAACAGAAGGAGTTTTATGTGTGGGCGTGGAAACATCTGGGCCCCTGACACCAAGACCAAGGTTTCCGTGGTGGTTAACTTTCACGCGAACCCGATGACACCAAGCATGTATAAATAGAAGGGTTCCCCTTCCTCATCTAACTACTGAAGAATCCAAACTGTCTCCTCTATGCTAAATTCAACTCTTCTGCATGAAACAGATCACTTCCAGGTATGTTATTTTCTACGATAGGTCTTCCGGGGGTGTGCCTTCGTGCACGACCACTCATCCTTGATCCTTGCCCAAGTCCTCACCTACTGGTCCTATTGCACGCAAGCCCCACAACCAGCTTGAAAAATATTGGACCGCTTTTGCGTACTTTTGTTCCTATTGCACACCTGTTACATAAAAACATCCTCTATTGCGTGCACACCTTCCTTTCTACTCACATTTCCTTTTGCGCGTTGCTTCTCTAGTTGCACACATATTGCACGCAAACCTCCTCTGTTATGCACAAACCATTCTTTCCACTCACTCAGCGTTTTCCATGCATATACTCCATTAGCATGCAACCCGCCCTCCTTGTGCATGCTCTATCGCACATGTTTGATGTCCTTATTTTGGACATCATCTTCAGGCACTCCTTACGACCAAAACATCTATGTTACACAGGCTTCTCTCGTACGGACCTCTAGGCTTGTACGATGTAATTTCAAAGTCCCTTGGGTGGTGCTTCCTGTTGTGTTGCTTCGCCTCATGCTTCTTCAGACATGCATGCTAATGGATATTTCTTCTCCTCAAATCCATGCTATCGTGGACCCCATAGTGGATCACTAGACGACACCACATAACCACAACATTACTGATGCCTTCCCTTCACCAATGGTCAGCGGGTATAAGTCATGTAATTCCTAGGGGTGCCGATTGAACTCGAATCATCCGAGCTATAGGACATTAAACTTCCAAACACCATACTCTTCAACACATGATGTTAAATTGTAGCTTTTCCCTGTGCATCCGACATAGGATTCCCCATATCGGAAATTCTCAATTCCAAATGGTCTCCACTGGAGGGAAATATTCCACACATGGAATGAGATCCTCTTGTTGGAGAGGCGTCTGTCTGCGAGGAAAGGGAAACCACCTTGGTGTAATCCCCCTAGCCTTTCTTATAGGAGGTAGCATCCTTGGTCCTCCTATCATCTTCCTAGCCGAAGACCGGGGGGATGGCACCAGAACCCTCCTCTCTTCCATGCAAAATCCCTCTGTTGTTGGGCTTTGTTTCCACCCGAGCCTCCATCCTAGAGTAAGTCCAAATATCCATCTCCCTGGCCTGATAACCACGTATAAGCCCTAGTTTCCTCTTTGGGTCACTAACCACGTTTAAACCCCAATCCACTTCCCACAGATGCACCTTCTGCGACATGATCATCAAGTCTTTGCTGCCTCTTGTTTCTCACACTGAGCATGACTCAGGTAGTCTTAGAGTAAGCATTGACCACGATAGCCTCCTTGGGCAGCCAAGAGTGTAAGACCCACAACCCCTTCCGAACTAAGTGGACTATGATCTTTTCCAAGTCAAGGTACATAGGAATCCTTCCCATGTTTCAAGCCCAACACCTACTAGTTCTGACCCCCTTAACGTAGGTTTACTAATCTTCTGAACTACGTGGACTATGATTCTTTCCAAGTCAGGGTACGTAGGAAGCAACCATGAGGTTCAAGGCCAACAAAAATTAGTTTCAGCCCCCTTCACATAGGTTCACCACACCAATCCCAAACTACATATATTTTGATCCTTTCCAATGCATGGTATGTAGGACGCCTCCCTGAGGTTCAAACCCAACTCCCAATTGTCTTGACTATTTCATGTCGATCCACCCCCATTCTACATGACATAAAACTATAGACCCCTTTTGTCTCACATGACACTAAAATGTAACCCCATCGAGTGGTAAGTCATTGGTACCCCATCCAGTGGTAATCCATTGTAACCCCATCATGTAGAAGTCGTTGTAACCCCATCCAACGGTATGCCATTGTGCCCCATTCGACGATAAGCCGTTGAAGTCTCCAATCGACGGTAAGTCGTCATTAGATGAACTACGTAGGTTTGATACTTCTATCCTAGAAAGGGTATATGTGAAGCCTCCCTGAGGATCAAACCAAACACTGGAAAACTTTGGTGTCCCCCCTTTTGGGACCCACATCTCTCGCCTGCCCCTCGAGCATCAGACCACCTCGAGCTGCTAATCAAATGTAAGCCCCAACATGTCATATAGTAGTTATCCTATGAATTCAACCTAATATCATGCCCCAATCCATAGGTTCTACTTCCTCCAGGTCCTATCCATATGGGTCACCTTTTTAGGTGTCCCATCACCCCGCTGAACTATGTGGACTTCGATTTCCTGCCACGAGGATACATTTGAAGCCTCCCGAGGCTCAAGCACAACACTACCATCACTTTAACAACGGTTCCATCCCATTTCCCCTATTCTTAATTCAACTCTCCATCATCCATCTTGATGCTCACTCTGGCCTCCACATCCCAGTGGGATCATGCCATCTCCTTTCCCCATTCTCTCTAGTAGAAATTGGGTAACTAACCACACGTTAGACCCAATATCAGTGCTCCCTCTTGTGGTGGAACCCATCAAATATACTCTTATTAGTGTTATGATCAGTCCAGTCTGTCTCCGCTAGACGTTAAACTAATGGACTACCCTCTGATTAACATGGGAAGCTGAAGAAAACCTTAGAGACATTCCCATTTAATATAATTCACCACACTCGATGTGGGATGTCTCGGGATTACGAGCCCTCTAGAAGCCCTATCATAAGGGTAAGTAACCCAAACATGGTATCCTTCCAGTATCTAGACACGGAAGTGATATCCAACATTAGTACTCCCCCGACAGAAGGTTACTGCCGTAGCTAGACCCTTTGGAATGTCTAGACAGAAGCAACATAATTAACCAGCATCCATGAAAGCATGACACTAGAAAGAGTTTTACGAACAACATCTTAAGTCAATAAGGGAGACCCAAACGAGGTGACGAGTTCTAAGGAGGAATCTATGGAAGGAGGAACTAGTATCCCATCATCTTGTTTTGATCATGGAAAAAATGCCCCAGAACATGTGACAGATGACTCCCACCATTGGAAATCAGGAATATGGGGAAACTGTATGGGCGTACTTGATGGACGGATGCATGCACCCCATCAAAAACACCATAAATAGTATATTCCTGTAGTTTTAATAATTTTGGATGATAGATATTTATGGTAGTAGTATTCATGTGTTAGAGATATGAAGTTTTATAATTATGTATTTCTTTATTTTTAGTCATTTTTATTATTATCCATGGCATTATCACATGATACGATATAAGGAGAGATTTCATCATCAATTTATTTATTTAATAGAATGTGTTTTTAGTTATTTATCCTACTATATTTATTATTCCTCTTGATTCATTATTCCATCCTTTAAACTTAAATCCTAACGATAATTTGAGCTCACCATTATTTTTTTCTTTTTCCAAATATATGAATTTGAATTCTTCGAATGAGTCTCAAGGGTGTTGATATTTTAATTTATTTGTGTTTTTATTTTATTTTCCCAATACAATATGTGTATTATGAATGGAATATGGTTTTGTAAAACTGTGAATTTGATCACCCCATCAATATTTTATTACTTATAATCATGCCAACATATTAAATATAGAACTGAATCTAGGATTCTAGTATTAGGGTGTTATAGTTGGAATCAATTGAAATTTAGTAGAAAATAGATTTAGAAAAAAAGACATGTGAAGACAAACATATTATATACATTGAGGATATGTATAGAAGACAAAATCAATGCAACTGTGTCTATGATTATGAGATTAGATATTCATTTATTTTTTAATTTATGGAAAGTATTTCAATATTTTTTTTGGATTTTAAATTATGTTTTATAATGGTATGATTTATTCTAGTGTGTGAAATTATTTAGAAATGGAGAAAAGGAGATACAATGTGATCCTAACCAAGTCATTTAATATTTAAAAAATTCTTGATGGGATTAATCCCATATTTTGAAGGGAACTTGTCTCCCAAACATTATCTTCATATGAGTACATAGTATAATGTGATAACAAGATAAAGAAAGAGATATATATGTATCATTAATTCAGAGGGATGCATGAGAAGAAGAGAAATGTTGGGAATTTGATGGATAAATTAAGATGGGAAACCCTACAATTCAGTGTTTCACTATTAGGGATATGGGGAAATTTGTAATTGAATTCCCCAACCATCAAGGGAATATACCTCATAACAAGTTACAGGATTATGGTCAATAATATTTATTAATATGTTGGAAGAGGAATGATTAATTTTATTTTCTTATTTTATTTCTATATTTTATTAATTATATACTAGTTATAAGAGTTATATAATGCATATGGATTATACTGTTGTACTATTTAATTAAGGATTTTTAGTACATGTTTAATGGTATATATGAACAAGGAAAATGTTTCAATGTGAATATGAACTTCTTGTATGATATATGATTGAGGGAAAGAATACCCATAAATTGTTTACACTGTTAAGATAATGATGTATGGATAATGAAATTATTGATATGGATAGAGTAAATTGGATATTATTGACCACCTTGGAACTGATTAGTGATTTTTTTGGAAAAGTGGTTATTCTATCATTGATGGAGTCTAATTTGTTTTATATTTGAGTGATAAATAGAATAACCTACAATTTAAATAATTATTTAGTTAGAAAGAATGTTTTTAATAATTTTTTACTATAATTTAATTTATTGAATGTTTTAATGGATTACATGATGAAGGTATTAAAATTTCTTATATGTGATGATTCAAATTTAATCCATATTAATTGAGGGGTAAATTGTGTTTTAATTTATGAAATTATGTTACCTTCTTTATAATGTGTTCGAACTTTTTATTTTGGAAATGTTTTATGGTTTGGACAAGGTTCTAGAGAGTAATATATTAATTCTCCATATGATGTAATTTGTGCTATAAAATAATGTAGGAATAGTTTATGGCACAACTAAATGATGAGATTGTATATATTCTCATGGATGTATATAAAATCTATGAAAAGGTTATAAGAATTGTTTTTTCCTACTATCATAATTTTTGATGATTTCATTTAACATATTCACGCCTATTTTGATTATGGGTTTGTGGTTATTAACCTTCTCTAAATCACCTAGTTTCTTATTATCAATGTTATCTACCACTCTTCATCAAAACATTATAGTTGGAGTTATGTAATTTGTAAATTTTAACTAATTTTCTCCGATTTGAAATCCTAGTTTTGTGGTAACATAATTAATTACATTTCATTCTTATTAAGAATAAGTTATGTTAATTATTTTATATTTCCAGATTTTGTATAATAATATTTTTAAATATCAAACTCTTGATTACTAAGATCATGTATGAATTGTGAGGAGTAAATTTATTCATTGTGGGGAAATGTAATATCACAAGAAATTACAATATTTTTCTTTTATAATAAAAATAATTTTTTTTCTATCTTTATTTATAAAAAAACCATGTTATCCTTTCCCTACATGCAATAGTGAGACTCGCTTGCGAAACATGCAACACTAAGAATAGAATGAAATATATGGTCTAAATATTTTAAATGAAACTTACTATTGTAAATATCTTTAATAAAATGATTTGAAATTTATATAATAGTTTTGATAGGAATAACATAAAAACAAATAGAATTTTACAATAAGACATTGTATTTTTTTTTCTAAAGGTAGTTATTCCACCTGTTAATAGACCAACTATTTTAAAATTAAATTTTTATACATTTATAATTTTTATTTTAAAAAATAAACATCATTTTTTGGATGTTTAATTTCAATATTTACATAGGGTAATTTATTGGTAGTTTTATATGTAGTTTTATTTTTCAATAAATATTAAAAATACTAAATTTTAATTGAAAAATATTTTTTATGTAAATAAATTATAAGGAAAAATTATAGGTTGGATTGGATAAAAAGTAAAATTAGTTCATTTATACATCTATTATTCCAATTTACTTCATTGGAATCATTTTTATATTGAATTTAGATAAAAAATCATTGTGAGATTTTATAATTTTCACTTTAAATCCTCAATTTCCAACCACATCTACAGGATTAGATTTAAATTAATTTTAATATCTTTTGTTAATATAATTTGTAAAAATGGTTTTAAATATTTGGAATCAGTATAATATTGGAAGTATAATAATTTATTCTTATTTTTTTACCATAGTTATTAGTTAGTTCATTTAAAATTAATTATAGTGGTTAAGGTATGAGCAATCTAACATAATGATTAAACATAGAATATAATGTGTGTAAATGACAAAACAAATTTGCAACAATATTGGGATGGAAATATTTCTTGAATCACCACCATAGGATCTACTTTTATTTGTAACTGGGACACTAGTCCTTGAATGCAACATATATAATTAGTTTTGTAAGGGAAAATAAAAAAGCAAAATTCCTTTAATATATATAAAGCATTGGACAAAAAACATAGTATTTTTAGCTATAAATATTATTTTTAATTTTAAATGAATTATTAATCATGATTATTTATTTTAATTTTTATTTACGATATAATTACAATAAATTCTTAATAAACACCAATGGATGGATTATTTAGTCATAATTAAATAAAATTAATGATTCTAAAAGCATTAGAAGTAAAGAGAAAATAATGAAATATTGGGTTATATTATTTTTATAGATGAATAAATCATGTTACACATATTTTAGCTTAATAAATTTTAATTCAAATATTATTTTTCATATTTCTAAGTTAAAATAAATTAAATAATTTCAAAATTGATATTAATGTTTTTTTAAAAAAAATGTTATTTTATTAAATGATTCAAAATTAGTGAAATTCCTATATTCATTACAGTTAATTATAATTGTTAATAAATATAAAATATGGTCTATTTATGGTCAAATTTATCATATATAACTAATATAATGACGCTTAAATAGTTAATTTTTTTTATCTTGGACTGTGTTAACAAATTGTTTTTCCTCATTACGTACACTGCTATTGAATTAACATCCAAAAAATATTAGATTTTTATGTTATAAATTATATTGAATAATTTATAATTAGTGGTTAAAAATTTTCTAATATTTAACACATTATTGTTTTCTTAATTGTTTGATTACATATGTTAAGAAACTAGTATCCTAATTGAAAAACCAAAATGAAAAAATGAAACAAAATGTGTAAGGAAAAAATGATAAAAGATTTTTTTTGTGGTGTGAGTGTGTAATGACCATTAATCCACATTAATATATATTTTTTTATTTTGGAAGCACAAGAGGTAAGGGAGACCTCCCAATAATGTTTAGCTTTTAATATTTACAAGAATTCCACTCCACCTCCACTACATGAAGGTACTCACCCTCCTCAATTATCTACACCTATAATTCCATTTAGATTTCCCAAACAATGAATAAATAATCTCTAAACATCCAAACCCTACTAAACGAATCCCAAATTTTTGAATAATGGTTACCATGAATATTTTTTGGGGTAAACCAATAGGATTTACCCAAAGAAGAGGTAAATTTATTCAACTATCTCCTTGGTGTTATTTCTTTCTACACCACTTCAATTCTTCTTATATCATGAATATATAATGAAATAAATATAATGAATATAATGAGACGTTTTTATCTTAATGGTGATACTTAATCTATCCCACACTTCCATCAAATGGGATACAAAATAATCATTTGTGTGTACGACGGATTACAAACTCTTGAACTGTTGTCTTTTATTCTTCCATTACCACATTTCATGGTGAGGAATAATGATGGATTTATAATTTATATATAATTTAGTTTATATTTATAATTTATTTTATTCATTTTTAAATAATATATAACCCATACATTTATGTGTTCTATTTTATAGGAATACGATAAAATCATTTTTCGACGTGTGGATTACCACCGACTCAAATCGATGTGATTTGTTCACGATTTACATGTAATTTATTAAGGATGATATTAATAAAAATATAATTTGAATAGTAAATAAATACGATAATTTAACTATTATATGAATTTATATAATTTACATTTCAACATTTAATATGATAAGAAAAGGGAAACAAGGTTCATCCGTACATACAACTACCATCTCCATGAATGGTGTATTTAATTTCCTATCTCTAAATTTTATATAAAACCCTAAATAAATATATAATGAATATTTATGTTATTTAAATTATGGTTTTAATTATGGATATGATTAAATATTTTTCAATGTAAAAGGAATTAAAAAATCCCAAAATATACATGAAAACATGCAATTAACACCTGAAACAGTGAAAAAATAAAAGATTAAGAACAAACGTGTAATAAGATATTTTAAAAAGATCATATATGATAATATAATATGTGTATGGTTATAGAAAAATTAAATAAAATTATTAAAACCAGAATACATGATTTTAATGAGAGTTCCAACAGTTAGAAGTGTAAGGTAATATATTTCATCACAATTTTTATTTCATTGAGACTTATAACTTATTATGCACCAATACAATTTTATGTGGTTTATATACTTCCCAAATGAATTGTAATATCTCAAATAACTTATTATCCATGATAAATTATATTTCAATTTTAATTGCCTCATCCTAGTGTATTTGATTTGAAAATTTCTAAGTGGTATATGTTATTGAAAAATCTCACACTAATTTTTGATTTTCAACTTTATCTTTAAACAATCACATTATTATGATAATTTTTTATTTGAAATTAAATTCATCCTTAATATTCATATCATTATATTAGATATTTTTTTTTCTTAAACTGTATATCATTTATACATATGGTATTAAACTTGATAGTAATTTGATCATATAGGGAAATATTTATAATTATGTATACATTACTCACAATAGATATATGATAAGTCACATTGTTCATTAATTAAATAAATTATTTCAAAAATATAAAATTATATTTAAATTAAGTGATAAGTGGGGACTAGAAAATATATATCCCTTTGATATATCGATATATTTTGATAAGAATAATTGGTTGGCCATATTAAACGGGATTCTACATATAGTTTTAAATAGTTTGGAGGAGAGATATAGATAATAGAGGTTTTTATGATCCTTTTAAAAGGAATTGAATAATTAATAATTCCCTTAATTTCATTTATTATTATTATTATACATGAGGAGTTCACATGTTATGATCAATGGATTTATTTCATTCTTGTTTTAATGATTTGACATGGGTTTTTTTTGTAATTTACCTTTCTAGGTTTGTTATAATTATTGATTCACTATATCAAACCTAGAATCTAAGAAAATATTTTCCAAATAAATTAAATTTCTTTTAGGTATTTATTTATATGGTACACCATGATAAGCTTGTGCTACACATAACACCATCTTTTCATTTGTCACATAAAACATTGAGTTTCTATGAAACAATATTTTATTATTATATTTATTTAAACAAGATAGTTATAACACAAAAGTTAAACATAGTAATATGAAGAGTAATACAAATAATTTAAATATTATTTACAATGGTTTTACAAAAATAAAAAATATTGATAATAAAACATGTAATTTCTTGTAATGATCTTTATATGTTTGAAAATACTATTTTATTAAAAGAACCACATATAATGTCCTCCTATGAACAATAATAAAATTATTTATAGAAAATTTAATAAATTTTATTTCATAATATAAACCTATTTTTTAATAAAGAATGTAAAATATATATTATGGTTTATTACATGGAAGTTTTATAAAAATCATCATTTTGGGATGAAAATGAAAAATGACGAATTTTAATTCAAAATAGTTTTTTCCTATATTTTTTTTATATAATTAGACAAAATTTTAATTTTTTAAAAGAAATATTAGATAAATTATTAATTATTTCATATAATTTACTATATTGTATCTAATTTTACATTGGAATTGGATATAAAATTATATAAATATTTTGGACTTTTCACTTTAAAGACATATTGTCTCATCTTGTCTCCATGATTGATTTTAAATGAATTTATTCTAATTTTTTTATTATAATATTGAATATTGAACTGAATAATTGGAATCATTGTAATTATTAATTTATAATAAGATTAACATAGTTTTTTTTAAAAAATATATGTGATTGTAACAAAAACTATTTCCAATAGTTAAGGTATCTACAAGATTTTTTAATGACTAAACATAGAATATAATTTTTATAATGACCATAAATATTTCTAAGAATTATTTTATGTAAATATATATTTCATTATACCTCTATTTATATGGAAATTTCCTTCATTAACCCTTTTGGGACAAGTAAAATGTGGGGATAACTAAAATAATTTTAAGAATACCCAATTTCTTCTTTTCCCCACTTATAAAATACCTCCTTCCCCCCACTCATCACACCATTCAAGACATTTTTCATGGAAAATATTATAAAAATAACCACCCAAATTATCTCCATTTTTCCAAGAGTCCTTCTTTTTTTCAGAATGAAAACCATGAAATCCCTTTTGTGAAAACCAAAAGAAGATACCCAAAATAGAGTTAGCATCCTTCAATAATAAATTTATTTTTATTTATTTCTATGCATTTTAAATATTATTATTACATGAATACATAATAAGATCATTATACTAAATATATTGATATTATTTAATTTTAAGGGTTTAACCAACACTCACACAGACTTCCATTAAATGGTATATGCAATCAACCTTCGTTTGTACAATGGACTACCGCCTCAGGAACCAATGTCGTACATTCTTCCATTTCAAGATTTCAAGGTTGAAAATAATGATATAAGTTATATTTTTATATGATATATAGTATACTTATGATTTATTTATTCTAATATAATTATTACATAATACATTTCATCATGCATTCCATTGTATGCAAATACGATAACTTCATTTGTGGACATGTGGACTACCACCTTCTCAAAGTGATGTGATTTATTCAAACATTAAATAGAATGTATTATGTATCGGTTTAGATAACTTATATGATATCTATTATATAATAATTATACTTTAATGATTATATATATATATATATTCAGATAAGTCATTTACGTGCTTTCTTTCAATAAAACGATATAATGGAGAGTGTCAATGCATATGTACGACATTACGTCTCCATGAACGATGCATTTCATTTTTATATAATTTATAAATTATTATAAATACATATATACTAAATATATATTTTACTTATATAGTTCTATTAATTTTGTAGATTTTGAAATCAATATATATGTAATCGGACTAAAAATATGACAAACAAAATCTCTTGTAAAAAATAATGTGGTTATTACCCAACACAAAACATTAACATGGAATTATTAATAAAAGGATAATATTCTGTCATAAGTAAATAATATAGGGTATGATATGAATTAATATAGTTCTTTAATAAATTTATAATAATTATATATTTATTATTCAAGAGGATTGAATGAGTACGATGAGAGTCATGATATAAGGTTTGGAGATTTCTTTTCTCACTATTATGTCTATGAAACTTATTCAAAATTAACAAATCATTTATTTTTTTGGTTTATATACGTACCATGATTTTATTCTATTATTAAAATATTTTTCTTTATGAGTATATACATATCCATTTTATGACATCAATTTAAGGGTGTTTACATTTCAAGTGTTCCCAAATCGGTAAGTTAATTTGTCTCAATTGTCCAGCAATGAGACATATGTTTTCATATACACCTATATTATTTTAAAAGGTTCATATTTTTTCCCTTTTACATGTTATATAATAAAAATTATTCTTCTAATGATATTATAATCTTTATATAATTTTATTCTCTATTCAGGATAACCATTTAATTCTACCAAAGTGGTAGGATTTTATTCCAACAATCTCTTCATTTATAAATATTGATTAAAACTATACTTCTATTGGAGAAATAATATGAGTCATATCTAAAGAAATATCATGAAATATATTATAATAATTTTATTCAAGATATCCTCATTTATTTGTACAAATTTTCCACTATTTTTTTATTATTAACAAAATGATTATATGGAAACCAGACCTTATTTCCCTCTTTTTTATAAAATATATTTTATTTAAAAAACCATGTTTTGTAAAAATATTTTCAAAAATGTTTTAAGGGATATTTTAAATACATTTTCGATGAAATTGATTATAATGTTTTTAAATATTCTTTTATATTTTTTCAAATACATTTTCATGAAAATGGTTTTGAAAATATTTTCAATGATCATTTATGAATTTTTAAGGTTATTTTAAAAATGGGTTTAAAAAGGATTTATGTTTTTAAAATCATTATTTTCAAAGAAGAATGGATATTTTCCTAAAAAATCATTTTTAAAATATATTTCAAAATTATTTTCCGTCCATCATAACATCTATTGATGTTAATAATTTCATATTGAGGATACAATCCAGGTTTTCTATTCATATAATTCATATGAATGATATGTTTTAATAGAATTTTATTTATAAAACAAATTTCTCAATCATAAGTTTTATTTTTCTTAAATTAATTTATCCTCCATGGGTTATATACTTTTGAAAACTGTTTCTTATCAAGGTTTATTCTTTTATGAAATTATTATGAAACATGTATTTTTTTGACATGTTAAGATATGATGGAATTATTATGATAGAAATTTAATTTCATGGGTTATGATATGATGTAAATGAACCTCATATCTTGTTATGGTTAATGATACTGTTTATAATATTTGTGTTGCACATATATATGATTTTATTATGTTATGGGTGGGACCAATATCTCATTCCAATGAAATGGGTAAAAATTTATATCTCATGATATAATTATGTGGGAAAATACTGATGTCATGACCCGTCCTCCAGGGCCCATGCCGTGACCAACCAAAGCCTGCCTTCTATAGGCTAGGGGCTGGCGACTACCTCCAAATTTTTAAATACCTAAAACTGTGAAGGCATTTCCTTTATAACTCGAAAATGCACACAATAGAGTACAAGATGAAAAAAAGCACTACGTATAACTATATAACAAAAGGGTGCTGAAAATTAAAGGGACCAGAAATACAAGCCCAACTGTAAAGTACAAGAAACTGAAAAAGGAAAAAATAGCTTCTGGATCATCCACCAGGAAATCCTACATGAATGGTAGGTACATATAGACTCCACTACACTCCACGTCTGTCCTTCTCCTCTGTTTATTGCCATGCCCTATGGTCTACCTCCGGGTACCATCCAGTCCTGGTACTCTCAGCCTCGGTCAGTGATGTCCGTCATCTGCATCCAACACAATGAGGTGTGGGCATAGCCCGTGTAGAGGTGAGTATATCAGCACTCAGTAGGGACCCCAAGACCCTCAGGGTCTCACGGAATCCAACAAGTATAAACCACAATATTGAAATCAATAGATAACCCCACATAGGTATATTTTTATATGTATGCCTATGTTATCCTGTAATCCATCTCAATCATGAGGAAAAAACAAATTTTCTGACTCAGCTCACACAGGTATACAACTTTTTTTGAGTGTTAAGATGATAATATGTAGACACTGAATCATCTATTTTGTTGAACCCACACAGGATCCAGGATCAAAAATCAAAATTTTCGAACCCAAAAAGGATCCAAGAATAGTAATCACAACTGTCGAACCCACACCAAATCCTGGAATAGTAATCGGAGCTGTCAAATCGACACAGGATCTAGGAATAGTAATCGGAGATGTCAAACTCACACAGGATACAGGAATAGTAATTAGAGCTATTGAACCTACACAAGATCCAGGAACAGTAGTCAAAGTTGTCGAACCCATGTAGGATCCAGGAACAGTGGTCAGAGAGCTGCTAGCCATAGGGTTCCACACAAAGCATTCTTGATTCTGGGAGGGTCCGCTCCTCAAGCCAAGTGCCGATAATTCAACTGACATTAAGTCCCATGTTCATGTATAAAAAAGATCCATATTTCCATATGAAACGCAATGTGATAGACGGTGCGTCAATCTGATGCTCGGTCTGAGAGTTATTGGCATTTCCGTTCCGTGAACCCGGTTGGATTTACGTTTGATCAAACCCAGTCGTACCCCAACTATATCCAATCTTCGTGTGGAGTATACCAAAAGAACTGTCTCCTTCCACGTCTTTTGTCACCATAGAAGTTTCGTCAAATGGACGCCCATAACTCAAGTTACGGGAAAAAGAGTGGAAACAGGTCAAACGGGTCTAGGTCTGGTCCAGCCCAGTCGGACCGACCCGACCCGACCCAGGTCCAGAATGGAGTCCCACCCAGTCCGTGGGGATGTACCTGCCCACGAGGGGGCCCCGACCTGTAGGGGCGGCCTAGCCAGCATGAGGCCCCACAGCTGGCGTCCTATGGGGTCCGCCCTAGCCGCGTCCATGGTGGAGGCTACGCCCCCCGGATTCCCGAACAGCTTAGCCGTTCGGGGGAAATCAAAATTGGAGCCATGTGGCACCGGTTCGCATCACGCTGGACCCTCGTGGGAGTTCTCACTCCTCCCGGCTGGCCAAGTGGCCAGCCACCTCTTGCGTGGCGTAGTTGCGCCGCGCCTCCTCCGGCGACCCGACGGGTCGGGCTGGCGGTCCTTCTCACAGCCAGCCGGTGTACTGGCCGTCCTTCCTTCATTCTACCAGTGCAATTCACCAGTTCTGACTACCGACAAACCTTCCGCGGGTCACCAGATGAGTTCTGGTGGCCCAATTATCGTTCCGGATGTAGCTGTGCACTCCTTGGGACATCTCCTTCATTGCGAAACCATTGTTGACAAGAATATCTCATCCCAGACTCATGCCACATTTAGAGTAAAATTCCACAATGAATGCGGAGGGGTCGGGCCATGTTTGTTCGGCCCGCACCATCCGCGTTAGGGTGATAGCATGAAACTTCAAATAATAATACTCGATGGAAAATGAAGAATGAGAAGCAAAACCATGTTCAAACCTCTACCTTTTTTCATTGATCGTTGACAGAGTTGCGAGGAATAAGGCAGTGTTGTTTTCATTCATCATGTCCGTTGCGCACTTCCAATCCAAGCTCGTGCGTCGGTTTATTTTGACGATGATGAAGAGGGAAGATCTGTCGAAGATGTCCCATATCGAATGTGTTTTTGAGGAAGAAATTTAAAGACACTCCACGGTGGCATTCTTCGTTGGAAGAACAAGTTCTTCGTTCTTCATTGGCGAGAGCTTTTCTCCCCAAGATCTCTCCTTTCTCCCAAGCTCCACCAAAAGACAATTTCCAACCCAAAATAATGGATTAAGTTAATCTATTATTTAATTTTTGGAACTAAATTCAAATTGGGTGGATTAATTAAATGTGAAGGATTTGGAACATTAAGTGTTAGGGGAGTTGAAGAGTCTCCCCTACATTTAATGGAAGGTGGATGGTTTCTCCCCCTTAAAGGGGAATTTCAAGAGGGTTTAACACCGGGTGGTCCCCACCACAATAAACAAGAAGTGGAGTTTTAGACCTCGGGGGTCCCCACCGCTATAACATCTCATGGGAGGTTAAGGTGTGGTGGTCCCCACAAGCAAAATCCACATGGTGGTTTTATCCAACTAATAAAAATTATGTTTACACATCCTTATTTTAATTTAATTCATTCACTAATAACTCAAAAACTATCTTTTATTCTCGACCAACTACCGTCGAGGTGAATGTCTTCCTAAGAGAATACCCACGTTTTGAGTTCTATGGTTCCCTTAGATTTAAATTCCAAGCACCAGTTCAAATGTTATAAAAAAAATCTCATTCGTTCACTGAACGTACCGAAAAAAAACATCGAAAATTGATTCCGGGCACACCAGGTCTCAGAATCTTACGCCATAAATTTTTGCGGACTCTTAAAATTACCATGTATTTAAGAAAAAAATTCATGTAAATTACATGTCTTTAAATTCTCCCCACCTTAGGGATTTACGTCCCCATAAGTTACAAATCGAACTAAGGGAACAAGTGGGGGTGCTGAGCACAAATCTGAGCCTCCCGCTCCCATGTGACCTCCTAGAGATTCCCGTGATGCTAGAAAACACGTACATGAGGTATCGACCATCCACATAGGGCCCATTCCAGTTGATCCTCAATCTCCACTGGATCCTCTAGAAAATTCACCCCATTGTCGATGTCCAGCTCTCCATGGTCGATGATGTGAGAAGTGTCATACACGTTCCTCAGTTGAGATACGTGGAAGATGTCGTGCACCCGGTGCAACTAAGGTGGAAGAGCTAAGCAATAAGACACCTCACTAACTCAGACGAGGACCTGGAATGGTCCCATGAATCATGGAGATAACTTTCCACCTCGGCCAAATATTCGTAATCCTTGTCGAGGTGAGACCCATAGAAAGACGTGGTTGAAATCCTTGAACTCTAGAGGTCTCTGTCTCCTATCGGCATACGACTTCTATATGCTCTGTGCAGTTTTCATCTACTCCTGGATGATCTGCACCTTCTCCAAGGTATCTCGTACCATCTCTGTTCCCACTAGTGCTGACTCCCTAGGGTCAGTCCAGCACAAGGGTGATCTCCAAGGTCACCCATATAATTCCTCAAAAGGGGCCATCCCAATGGTGGAGTGATAGGAATTGTTGCATGCAAACTCCATAAAAAGTAAGTGATCTTCCCAGTTGTGACGGAAGTCGAGGACACAAGAACAGAGCATGTGCTCGAGGGTCTGAATGGTCTTCTCAGTCTGGCCATCCGTCTGAGGATGGAAGGCCGTGCTCAGATGAAGCTGCATCACGAAAGCCTCCTGCAACTCTTTCCATAGCCAGGAAGTAAACTACGCGTCACGATCGGAGAAAATAAAAGAATTTAATATCTGTAGAATCACAATCTACTGCATATAGAGGCATCCTATGCTCTCTATTGAACCCTGCTCTCTGATCGGTAGGAAGTGGGCCGACATTGCGAGTCGGTCGATGATCACCCAAATCGAGTTGTGACCCCTGGATGTACGTGGATGTCCTGTCCAAAATTTCATGGATATTCCATCCCACTTCCACTTTGGAACCTCTAAAGGATGAACCAAGCCTGCTGGTACCTGGTTCTCTTTCTTCACATGCTGAAAAGTGAGGCACCGAGAGACAAACTCTACAACTACCTTCTTCATCCCCGACCACTAGTGCTCTCATCGAAGGTCATAGTACATCTTTTCTACTCTAGAATGTACTGCTAGAGGGGATGTGTGGAACTCCCTAAAAGCATCCTCTTTAAGTGACACTCGCACCATATTACATCCATTTAATAGGATGACATGATCCGCAACTTCATGAAATCCCTCAGGTGCTTGCCCTGTGGATATCTGAGCATGTCATGTCTCGTAGTCAACGTCCTCACGCTGTGCCTCCCTGAATTGCTGATGGAGGGGGGTGATACTGTGAGAGACTGGAAGAAAGCTTTTCTATCTCTATCCACAAAGTATATCTTTAATCCAGCTATCTGCTCTATCGCTTCGCCTAACAGTTGTATACCAAACGTCCTGTTGAGTGCATCTACAACAATGCTCCCCTTCCCAAGAGTACAGACTATCTCGAAGTCATAGTCCTGGAGGAACTCAATCCAACATCAGTGTCTTAGGCTCAGGTCCTTCTGAGAGAAGATATACCTGAGACTCTTGTGATAAAAGTACATGGTAAAATGCTCGCCCATCAGATAGTGTCTCTACATATTCAAGGAGAAGAACACTAATGATAACTCCAGGACATGGGTAACGTAGTTCTTCTAGTGTTGTCTCAGCTGTCAAGAACCATATGCGATCACTGCTCGCTCATACATTAGGACACTCCTGAGTCCGGTTTCAGATGCGTCGTAGTAGACTACATATCTTATGCCTTCCTCTGGAATCCTCAAGATGGTGGCACTAGTCCGACATTTCCTCATCTCCTGAAAGCTCTTCTGTCATCTCTCTGACCACACATAGGGTTTCCCCTTCTTAGTCAAAGTTGATAGTGGTACTGAAACTCTAGAGAAGTCTGGAATGAATCTCCGATACTAACCAACCAAACCCAAGAAGCTCTGTACCTCCATCACACTGCTGGGTGGTTCCCAAGCATGTACCACCTCAATCTTCATTGGATCCACTGCAACTCCAGCCTCCGAGATGACATGTCCCAAAAAGTGAACCTCTCGGATCCAAAATTGCCACTTTGAGAGGTTACTATAATGCTGGTGCTCTTGAAGTGTGTCCAGTACTACCCGAAAGTGATAGGTATGCTCCTCCTCAATAGTCAAGTAGATCAGAATGTCATCGATGAATACTACGACAAAGAGATCGAGGTATGGATGGAAAATCCTTTTCAAGAGTCCCATGAACAATGTTGGAGTGTTGGTGAGGTCAAAAGGCATAACCAAGAACTCGTAGTGGCTGTACCGACATCTGGAGGTCGTCTTCTGCACATCCTCATCTCTAACTCTGAGCTAGTGATAGCTTGATCTAAGGTCTATATTCGAGAACTGTTGTGCTCCCTTCACCTGAACAAAGAGGTCGTCAATCCTCGGGAGTGGGTACTTGTTCTTCACAGTCACCTGGAACAGGCGACGGTAGTCGACAAAAATGCTCAAGCTCCCATCCGCCTTCTTGGCGAATAGAATCGGGGCTGCCTAGGGTGAAACATTGGGCCAGATTAATCCCTTCCCCTTCAAGTCCTCTAGCTGTACTCGCAGATCGCGAAGCTCCGCAGGAACCATCCTATACGCTGGTGTGATATGTGATATCGGTGCCGTCCTGGGGTACAGTTAAAAGTATAAGTCTACCTCTCTGTGAGGTGGTTGACCTGTGATATCATCTAGGAAAACATCCACGTACTGGTCCACCACTACATGATAAGTCAGAAACCCCACATCAACTGCTCTGAGGGTAAGGCAAGCCAACTAATGAGTGATTGGCTGACCCCTCTTCCAAGTAAGTCTGTCCTGTGTTGGAATGGATCCCTTCTCACCAGTGAAGGTAAACCTGGTCCCATCCATGTGGACACACCGCACTTTGTGCCTAATACAGTCAATCTGAGAATGGACTGTAGACAACCAGTACATACCCAAGATGACATCGTAAGGCCTCAACGCCAATACTAGGTGATACCAGCCAAAGATATCACCTCCTAGACTAAGCTCACACTACCGGTACCAGTGCGTAATCGTAGAATCTTCTCCCATAGGAGTCTCTAGCTATAAGGATCTAGCCAACAGCTCCATCGGAATCTCTAACCTCCAAATGAGGGAGGTGGCAATGAATGATTGACTGGAACCTATGTCTATAATAACTGAAGCTAAGGTGGATTAGACACAGACTGTACCTCGAATCATCTCCGGAGTGCCATAATATTAAGCCTCAGCTACATGGAGCTGAGCTCTTGCCTATGCATCTACTCCCTGTGGTCGGGGTGGACCTCCTGGTGGTGGTGGTGGTAACACCTTGTAACGTCGTCCACTGCCAGCTCACAAACAACTCCTCTACCACGTCCTCCTGGGCCTTGCAGATCGCCTCAATCGAACCTCTGCCTCTACCTGGGAGGTCCCTCAACTATAGGCTGATCATCCGAATGGAGGGTCGGACAGTCACAAGCCATGTGACCCTGCCCTCCGTATGTGAAACACTGCATTTTCCTCGAATGACTAGCTCTGTCTCATGTGCCTCGCACAACCGAACTCGTGTCCTGAGTTCATCCACTAGATGGTCTGGTTTTCTTGGAACTCTGCGACATATATCTACTGCCAGCTGCAAAAGACTCTTCTACCTGATGCCTGGTGGTAGGTCTCGCTGCTGGTGAATGCTCTCTGTGGAAAATCTCTACTATGAGGGCTCTCTCCAACACCCCAGCCTATGTCGGGATGCTGAGGGAGATCTTCGAAGTCCTGATATATCACCTGAGCCCCTGCTCGAAGGTCTGATCCCTGAAGAATTGGTCCCGCACCATATCTGTGGAGTGGCGCGAGAGGTCGGTGAACCTCGCTGAGTACTATGCACCATCATGCTTCCCTGCTGCAGATGATTTAGCTCTTGTATCTGAACTGCACGTAGGGTGGCTGGGAAAAACTCCACCCGAAAAAGGCTCTTGAAGTCCGCCTAGAGTAGTGTCGCCTTGTCATGCACCAGGAGTATCAGCCTATACAATTTTCATTCTATGCCTGAAGAAGACTCGTGACAAGGATGACTTTTAGGTCGGCTGGTGTCCCTACCATTCTGAAGACTCTCACCACAACCCCCAGCCAATCCTCAGCTACCTGGGGGTCCGTCTCGCCCCCGAACCTGGGAGTCCACTAGAGCTAGAACTCGGGCAATGCACTCAGGCAGTGTGCACTCTCTACTGCTGGGGATGGTGGCATTAGTGGCCCAATGGGTAGTGTTACCGCTGGTTCCTCCACTGTCATAGGGCCCTGCATCGTGGCCTCATCGCTCGGTGGACTTCCATCTCATACAACTCTCGGAACCCCAACTGTCTATCTACGTGGAGGCATCCTAAAAATAAATAGGTGCGCCATGGTCAAAAAGTTATAACTGTTGAGCTGGCTCAAAGAATTCAAGTAAAAAACATCAAAACACACACACAATGAGTGTTTTCATGGACTGAGTAAGAAATCAGAAGTCAGTGTCCCGGTGTATGGATACGTCGGCTGCCGCACCAACACTGGACTCCTTAAACTGAAAACCACACTCAGTACCCTTAACACTATTGCTTCACAGAAAATATTAGAGTCCTATGTTATGCTGTAGAACTGACTCCTCTAATACCAATTTGTCACGACCCGTCCCTTGGGGCTCGTGTCGTGACAACCCCAATCCCGTCATTCCTATTCCAGGGGTTGGCAACTACCACCAAAGTGGTAAATCCATAAAAATGGGAAGGTATTGCCTTTAGACCCTGAAAACACACACAATAGAGTAAAATCTGAAAACAAAACACTAAGTAAAACTGTATAACAAAAGAGTGATGAAAAGTAAAGGGGTCAGAAATACAAGTCCAACTGTAAAGTACAAGAAACTAGAAAAAGGAAGAAACAACACCTGGATTAACCACCGAGAAATCCTACCTGAATGGTAGGTACAAATAGCCTCCACAGAACTCCACATCCTTCCGTATCATCCATCTACTGTCACGACGTATGTTCTACCTCTGGGTAGCATCCAGTCCTGGTACTCTCAGCCTCGATCAGTGTTGCCCATCATCTGCATCCAACACAATGAGGTGCGGGCATAGACCATGTAAGGGTGAGTATAACGATACTTAGTAGGGACCCTGAGACCCTCAGGGTCTCCCAGAATCCAACAAGGATAAACCATAAGAATGAAATCAACAGATAACCCCTATTATGTATATTCCCACATATATACCTATGTTATCTAGGAATCCATCTCAATCATGAGGAAAACACAGTGTTACTGACTCAAATCACACAGGTATAAAACTTTTTTTGATAGATAAGTTGATCAGATGTAGACACTAAATCTTTTATTCTATCGAACCCACACAAGTTACAAGAATAGAAATCAGAACTGTCGAACTCACAGAAGATCTGAGAACAGTAATCAGAGCTGTCAAACCCACACAGAATCCAGGAACAGTAATTGGAGCTGTCAAACCCACACAAGATCCAAGAACAGTTATTGGAGCTTTCGAACCCACACAAGATCCAGGAGTAGTAATTGGAGTTGTCGAACCCACACAGGATCTAGGAATAGTATCCAGAGCTGTCGAACCCACGTAGGATTTAGGAATAGTAGTCAGTGCACAACCATCAATAGGGTTCCGCACAAAACATGCTTGATTTCGGTACGGTCCGCTCCTCAAGCAAAGTTTCAATACATCAAATGCCACTAAGTGCCATGTTCATGCATCCTAAATATCCATTTTTCCAAAAGAAACCCATTGTGATAGACGTTGCGTCAATCGAACGCTCGGTCTGAGAGTTATTGGCATTTCTGTTCCAATGACCCGATTAAATTTACATTTAATACATACCAGTAATATCTAAACTATATCCAAACCATGATTAGGGTATAAAAATAGAACTTTCCCCTTCCAGGTCTTCCATTGCTGCAGACGGTTCGTCAATAGGAGGCCCGTAGGTCATGTTACGGGCTAAAGAGTGGAAATATGTCAAACGGGTCCGGGTCCAGTCCGACCCAGTCCGACCAACCCAGAATGACCCAGGAATGGACGGGGTCTGACCCATTCGACGGGGGAGTCCTGGACCATGAGGGAGGGCCGGTACGTAGGGGCGGTTTGACACGCATTGGGTCCGGCCGACGTTGGGTCCATCCAGTGCTGGGTCCAGCCTGTGCTGGGTCCGGCCCACGCAGGGTCTGGCCCGCACTGGTCCGCCTCGTGCGAGGCCTGCGGTTGGCGGCCCATGGGGTCTTCCCTAGCCATGTCTATGGGTGAGGCCACGCCCCCTGTAATCCATAGCGGCATAGCCGTTCAGGGGAAATCGAAACCGGGGCCACGTGGCGTCCGTTCGCATCATGCGGGACCCTCTCTGCGGGTCCCGCTCCTCCCAACTAGCCGAGCGGACAACCACCTCCCGCAAGACGCGGTTTCGCCATGCCTCCTCTAGTGACCCAATGGATCGGGTCGTCGGTCCTTCTCACAGCTGGCCTTGCGCCGGCCACTGCTGCACTACCGCGACCAATCGGCCGTGACCCTCTCCCCCGACGACATGGTTGCGACACCGCTGCCCATGCGGCTGACTGGTGTGCCGACCACCCTTCCTTTATTATAACGGTGCCGTTCGCCAATTCTGACCACCGAAAAACCTTCTGTGGGTCATCAGACAAGTTCTGGTGGCATGATTCTCGTTCTGGAAGTAGTCGCGCACTCCTTGGGACGTTGCCTTCATTCCGAAACCATTGTTGACGAGAATCACTCATCCTGGACTCATTCCGCGTTTAGCGTCAAATTCCAAAAAGAAGGTGGAAGGGTCGGGCCATGTTCGTTTGGCCTACACCCACCGCGTTAGGGTGATAACATGCGGCTTCGAATAATAATCCATGACTGAAAACGAAGAATGAGAAAAAAAATCTTTGAACCCCTACCTTTGTTCGTTGATTGTTGACGGAGTCGCAGGGAAGAAGCCGGTGTTGTCGTTGTTCGTCGCATCTTCCCTACACTTGAAATTCATGCTCATGCGTCGGTTTTTTGATGATGATGAAGAGAGAAGATTGGTTGAAGAAGTCCCACGTCAAAGGGGTTTCCGAGGAAGAAAGTCAAAGATGCTCCACGCTGGTGTTTTTCGATGGAAGAACGTGTTCTTTTTTCTTTGTTGGTAAGAGATTTTCTCGCCAAGCTCTCTCCTTTCTCCCAAGCTCCACCAAAAGTCAATTTCCATCAAAAAATAATGTATTAAGTTAATCTATTATTTAATTGTTTTCACCAAATTAAAAATGGGTGGATTAATTAAATTTGAAAGATTTGGCACATTAAGTGTTAGGGGAGTTGAAGAGGCTCCCCTACAGTTAATGGAAGGTGGAGGGTTTGTCCCCATTAAAGGTGAGTTTCAAGGGGGTTTAACCCTGGGTGGTCCCCACCACAATAAAAAAGACGAAAAGGTTTAGACCTCGTGTTGGCCCCACCTCCATAACCTCTCATGTGTGGTTAAGGTGGGGTGGTCCCCACCATCGACATCCACATGGTGGTTTTAACCAACTAATAAAAATAAAGTTTACACAACCTTATATTTATTTAATTCAATCAGTAAAAACCCAGAAACTAACTTTTATTCCCGACCAATAGACGTCGATGTGAAAGTATTCTTATGAGAATATCTGCACTGCGTGTTCAACAGTGCCCTCAGATTTCAATTCTGAGCACCGGTTCAAAAGTTATAAAAACCCGCTCGTTCGTTCCCTGAACATACATGAAAAAAACAGCAGAAATTGATTTCAGGAACACCAGGCCTCACAATCATGCGCCGTAAATTTTCGCGGACTCATAAAATTCCCATGAATTTAAGAAAAAAAATTTCCACAGAAATTCGGGGTCTTTACAGTTGACATGCTTGATTCACTATGGGAAGAAGGGGAAACCCTATCTACTATGATAAGAAGGGGAAACACAATCCACTATGGGAATAAGATGAACGCTTATACTTTATAAGTAAAAGACTATGAATAGGGATGGTGGTGTTCCCCACACAGTTGTTGTTGTCCCTATAAAGTGCCCAGATAAGTTTTAGAAAATGTGCCCTGGCCTATAGGGAATGATATTACATGGTTATGTCTCTATCATAATTTCAGAAATTTTTCGTATTTTATGATTTCATGGATAATTATCTTGACTCCCTCATGATTCATTTCTTATGACATCCAATATTTATGAAATGAATCATGTATATGATCTTTTAAATAAATTTTATCATCTTATTATGCTACTATTATGTTATCATACCGTTGTGTTTATGATTATACATATATATATCCTATGTTGGAACTTATAGAGAATATGAGCTCACTATTTATTATGTTTTATTTTACCTAGGTTATGAAGATATTTATTATTAATTATGTGTCTCAGAAGTGTGAAAGTCATGTAGATCATATTGAGAGATAATGTAGTGAACTTATATACATGTTTTTATATTTCCATTGTTCTAAAGGCCCAAAACTAATATTGTCTTTAGGCATCTGTGTGTTTAACATATTTAGTGTTTAATAAAAAATGATTTCATGTTAATTTATGTTAAGAGAGTGTAGCTATAGTTTTTATTAGAGAAAATTTGTAGTCATCCATAATAAATTAGGATAACAAAACCTTAGTGAGAACCCTATGTACATGTATAAGGATAATTTTAAGGTAGAGGAAAAGTATATGAAAATGGATTATAATTCTGGTAAAGGATAGAGTGAGGGGTTTCTTATAAATATATCTAATTCGGGATTCAAAAACGGGATGTGGCTATAGAACAGATGTACATAGTTGTCACATCCCCTAAAACACCATATTGAGATAAACATGATCAGGAAGAGGTGCACGAAAACGAGCCTTACTACACACATTGTTTGATACTTCCATGTGATATTTTTAGGGAACTCACAATGTCTTGAAGAACTATAATTAAATATTTAAATATAAGTGGCTATATATAAACTTTTAAAAACCTAATGGGTCATAAATTAAAGATTGAGTTGTAATTTAGACATCCTACATGTAGTTTTTAATACATATGTGGTTCCTCACTATAAAATTTGTTTCTTACTGGATGATTTTTGGTTTTTTATAATGTAATGAACATGAAGGAATAATGTTTATGGTGATTGAGAAAGACATTTCAACGATTCCCTCTTGAAAAACCAAATGTTTTGGGTGTTATATTAAAAAATCATGTTTCTATGATTACCCAAATTTCTAAAGCTCTGAACCATACTAGACATCCAAATGAGAAAAGTAGGGAACAAATTTCTATTGAGTCCTTAATGAAGAAAAATCCACCATAATTCAGTGGGTCCTCTGATCCACATATGCTTTAATAATGGATTGGTACCACAGAAAACATATTTTCCATCCTATAGTGTTCAGAACATGAAAAATTAATTGTAGCTATTTATTATTTAAAAGGTAAAGTGGACTAATGGTTGAATCTAATCTAGAACACAAGTAAGTAAAATGTAATTGAATCCACAGATTGGAATGAGTTAAAGAAATTATTCTATAATAATTACTTTCCTTGTGATCGTCTTATAAAATGGACACGATTTCCATGAGTCAATGGAAAAGGATTATGAATATGTTAGTACCTTCAAGGATAATTTTTCAAGACATGCGTGGTAGACCTATAGTATTATAACACAACTGTACGGTCAGGTTGACTCATTATTCATTGTCTTAATGCACTGTCTCTAATGGCCTTTATCCAAATGATATTGTAGTAGCTAGAACGAGATCATGTGTTGAGCGATAGAGGTTGAAATGAATGTTTGAGTTACATATCAATTTCATGGTTTTAACAATAAATTGTCAATGAAGTTCAATGGAAAATCTAAAAATCATGGAGTGAAGAATATGTGCCATCATTTACTCTCTATGTGTTGAAAGGAGCAGGGTGGAAATTGTCTTATGGGGTCAAAAAATGTTTTTGGTGGGTAACAAAAGGCCATTGAGGAATAGATTACTGGATTGATTGGAAGAATTTGGTTAACAATGAAAATAGTAGGAAAGCTATATAGAATAATCCTATACCACTTTAGTTATTAAATTGTAAGGAGAATGAGAATTATGCTAACCAATTCACAAACCCTATGTTCAGTGGTGAAGACCAGTGTCAACAACATCTTAAGCTGAGAGATTAGGGAAAATATCATGTGATCACTATTTTGGATAGGGGTACAATAATTATGTGGTGAAAGGTATACACACGTAGTCTAGAACTATTAATGTCTTATTTTATTCTGTAGCAACCAACTCATTCATATATAATGAATTTTCTTAGGGTATTATGATTCCACAAAAATTATTAGATATGTAACTATCATTGTGAACCCATAATGGAATGATAATTACATCGCAAATATATGATTCCTCTATGGTTAAAGTTTGTTGGAATTTTCTTCCTTCAATTCATTCCAATAATCTTTTGGATAAATTTGATGTCATCATATGCATGGGTTGTAATTCTGTATATGAATCCCACATTAATTATTGAGAAATGGTAATTACATTTCTTATTTCTAACAAAATTATGGTTATATATCAACGTGGAATCCTATATGAACTTCCATTGGGAACTAAATATGGTGTATGTGTGTTAAAACCCATTTAGAAGGAGTGTATGATTCAAATGGTTAGGGAAAAACTCAACTTAGATGATATTACTACTATTCTAGATTATTTAGATGTTCTCCTGGAAGAGTTTTCTGGACATCCACAAAAATGTGATGTTGAGTAATCAATATAAATCGTATCTGGTTACACATTAGTTTCCAATACTCCTTATATAATGAACCAAATTGGGTTGTAGGAATTAAATGAGAACCTTCATTAAAACCATGACAAGGGATTTATTCATCCAATTGTGTCACCTTTGGGGGGTAACTAGTATTTTTTTTAAAAAGATGAATCGATCAATACACCCCTAAAATGATAATTGGGATTTTTACAAGTTCATGATGAATAAAAAGTCTTCTCTTCCCAATATTGATGAATTTTTTGATACACTACATAGAGCTCAATACATTTACCAAAATAAATTCCACTCAGTATAACATCAATTGAGGGTCATGACTGCATATATAACTAAAATGACATTCCTTACATGGTATGAGAACTACAAATATTCAATTATTCCTTTTTTATACTAAATAACTAGATATCTTCATGGATTTAATGAATAAAGTCATTATATATTACCTTGATTAGTTTGAGATAGTCATTATAGATGATATTCAAATTTAATCAATGATCCTGTAAGAAATTGAAGACCACTTGAAAATTTTATAAAATACCCTAAGGATAAATTGAATTTTAAATTTATAAAGAGTAAATTTTAGATTTAAATGGAATTATTTTTAGGACATATAATATCAATATATGGAATAAATGTAGTTCCATCAATGGTAGAGGTTGTTGAATGCATTACTAGAACATCCATGGTTAATGAGATCTGTTTCATTACTGGGTTTTCTATATACTATCAATTTCTTTTGGAGAATTTATTAATAATATCTAATTCTTTAACCAAGTTAACTTGTAAGGGTTCCAAGTTCATTTGGATAGATGGGTGTGAGTTAAACATCAAGGAACTGAAGACAAGGTTAGTCAGTGTGGTTATGATTATATAAACCTTTAGTAGAGAAGGGTTTGAAATCTATAGTGATACTCACATGAAGGTATTGGAAGGTTTTCTTATGAAGAACAACATGGTTATATCCAATTCCCCCGGAAAATAGAATATTCAATGGAAAAATCACTCAACTATCGAATTGGAGTTAGATCTGGTAATTTTTTCATTGTAGCTATTTAAGAATTATTATTATTATGAATAGTTTGATAAATATAGAGTTCATAAAATTTGAATGTATATATTCACACCTATGGAGTTGAACATGTTCTAGAGAAGATGGTTAAAGCTGATATTGGATTTTGATTTCTTAATACATTACAACCATATGAATGTGGAAAAGGTGGAGTATGCATCGAGTCGAATGATTTATGATAGCTTACTCCGGATAAGGATCACAAAAGATCCAATATTTTTTTATTTGGAATGGATAGACCTAGAAATACTGATGTTAGAGGAGAAATAATATCATGATCCCTTGAATTTTAGAACCTATATCCAAGTGAAGATTAATGATCTGTTGAATTAATATGTTGATCTACAACATATGGTAATTAATGTCCATAATTTTGACCTTGATCAGGGTGGAATGATGAGGTTCGAGAATAGTGTATGTTTTCCTTCCAAACCAAATTTGAAGAAGGAGATATTATTATAATACCATAGCTCTTCATTTTTATTTAATACTGGAAGAATAAAATATTTATAGTAACATGAAAGAATAATTATGGTGGGTTGGCATGAAGAGGGATATCACACAGTTTGGATCTCATTTTTTGGAATGAATGTAATATAAATTTTAATGATAAAAGTCTATGTAGTTTTTTTCATCCAACACCCATACCTAAATGGAAATGGGAAAACGTCACTATGAATTTCTTCATTGGAATCCCCAACACCTATAAAGTGTTTCATTCTCTAAGGGTGGTAGTTTGTCACCTTACTAATTCAATATTCTTCAATGCTATCAGATAATACTTCTCTCTAGAGATGCTTTACATGATATACAATAATGAGGTAGTAAGGTTTCATGGAGTTCCACATCCCATTGTATTTTATTAGCATCTATTAATTACCTCAAATTTTTGGTGTAGTCATTAAAAAGACCTTGATATAGAATTTTGATTTAGTAATTTTTATCATCCTCCAATGAATGGTCAATGTAAAGAGCATTTCAAAACATAGATGATATGTTGACATATTTTCATTGGATTTTATATGTGGTTGGGATCAACACATTCCTCTAGTTGAGTTTTATTGCAATAATATTTGTCACTGATGAATTCATGTGGATTTTTATGAATCAATATATATAATTAAATGTAGAGATCCAATGTGATTGAATGATTTTGGAGAAAGAATGTTAATGGGATATAAGATCATTGAATAAATTACAAAGAATATTAGAACCATGGAGTAACATATCAAGGCTTTTTAATTTCGGTAGAAATGTTATGTCGATTAATAATGTAATGATATATAATTTTTTGTGAGTGAATTTTTTTCTATGAATTTCATGATGGAGAAGGTTGTGAGATTTTGGAATAAAGGGAAACTAGTCACTAGTTATATCAGTCCCATGAGATTCATTATCAAATTATTACAGTATAAAATCTCTTGGAACTTGCAAGAAACCATTGTTATATCCATGATGGGTTCCATGTATCTCCCACAAAGAAGCATATATGAGACCATTTGCATGTACTGAACTTAGAGGTCACACCATTGGTGGAAGATATTTCTTTTGAGGAACAACTATTTGAAATTATTGATCATATAATGAAAGTTATACAAAACAAAACCACTCACCAGATCAATGTTTTGTCGAGAAATCACTTGTTATAGGATTCTACATGGGAACTTGAGGATATGATGAGGCATAAGCATCATTATTTTTTGCATCATAATGAAAAAATTCTATTGAAAAATAATTTTAATGGGGGTAGAATGAAACACCTTGAGTTTTTTATGATCCTTTTAATTCTATTTAATTTAATTTATTAAATGGATTTCATAATACACTACACCATTTTAGGCTTTCACTATACACTGCACATTATTACAATGTGGTACACACAATATCATGTTTCAATGAAATATGTTTTATTATTATAAATATTTAAATGAGATATTATTTACATAGACTTTAAACATTTTAATGTGGATATTAATATTTTTTATATATTTATATAAAAGATATAATATAACTAAAACATATTAATAATACAACATACATTTTTTTGGAAATCTTTATATGTTAGAAAATAATATTTTCTTAAAAGAACTGCTTTTTATGTCATTTTATGAGAAATAATAAAATTAATTTCAGAAAATATTTCAATTTTATTTGATAAAATGAGGCTCTTTATTGAATTCATAATTTTAAATTCATCTTATGGTGATCTTTAAGGATTTGTTTTGAAAAAACATCATTTTTGGATTAATAGTGAAAAATAATGAATTTTAAACCCAAACTAATTTTAAACCAATTTTATTTTTATAGATAAAATATATCTTAAATTGGTTTTAAAGTATAAATAGATCAATTAAAAATCCTTTAATACATGTTTTATTCATTCTAACCTATTTAACATTTAAATTTGAAATGAAAACATTTCAATCCTTTTAGACTTTTTTACTTTAAAAACTCATCATCACATCCCATATACATGATTAATTTTAAATTAATTGTATCCAATTATTTGATTAAAATTTGAAAAAAATGGTTTCCATATTTTGAAAAATAATAATTTAAAATATTTAAAAATTACAAATTAGTTTTTGAAAAAAAATATTGGTGAAAGTAATTAAATTAAATTATAGTAATTAATGTAAAATTAAGCTTCATTAATAACTAATCATTGAATATAAATTTTAAAAATGACACCACACTAGTAAATGAATTATTGACTATCCATATTTTGAACCCTTCTCATATTAGAATCTATAATGGTCTATTTTAACCATTGGAGGGAAATTAAACATGAGATTTATTGAAATCTATTCAAGAATAAAAAATGTTTCATTTTCACAATATATAGAATACCTCTTATCCTCCCCCTCTATTCATATATATGAATCTATTTTTCTTATAAAAACCACCCCAAATATACTCATAAATTATCTCTATTAATTATAGAAGCCTAAAAATGTGAAAAGTTCCAAATAAGGAATCAATTAGGTGTAAACCAAATAGAGTTACCCAAAGAATATGTGACATCATTCAACATAAACTTTGATTTAATTTCTTTCCCCACCCCCTCAATTCTTTTTATTAAATAATTAAATTATATCATCATTATACTAAATATATGGAGATGTTTTTGTATAATGTTTTCATCCTACATTGACACACACATCCATTTAATAGGATATGAAATCATCAATTTTTTTGGACGGTGGACTACAACATCACAAACCGATGTCATTCATTTTTTCATTTCCACCTTTCATGGCTAATAATAATGATGGAAATTAAAATTTTAATTGATATATAATAAATTTATGATTTATTTATGTATCCTTTATTATTATATAACATACATTGATATATGACAATTTTTTTAAATATGATAACATCATTTATAGACGTGTGGACTAATCCATCCTCAACGCGATTTGATTTCATAACACTTTACGTTGAATTTATTAAGGATGATTTTAGTGAAAATATATGATATATTTGTAATAATAATTATATTATAATTAATATCTATTATATTTATATCATTTGTATCATTATGGATATTATGAAATAATTATACGACTAAAAGGATCGAAAGATTGACCAATCAAAGCTCATGTGAAGAAAAGAAGTTATTACACAAAAATGTAACATTAACATGGAATGGTTTATAAATGAGTAATAGTTTGTCATAATTAAATCTTATATTTCATTATTTAGTTGAATATGTTTCTGTAATAGAAGTATAATACACTTATATTTATTATATTGTAGGTTTTAATGATTAAGAATACATTCAATACATAATCTAAGGGGATTTCTATTCTCACATTCATTTCTACATGACTTATTCTATTTTCACAACTCGGTTATCTTGTGTGGTCTATATAAATTCCATTAATGTGTTATCTTATTAATATCCTTCAATTTGTTTTTATATACATATTCTATTTATGATCTCTTATTCAAGGGGTATAAATTTTGAATGTTACCAAATTGGTAACGTAATTTTCACTCAATTTTCCTTATTTGAGACACATGTCATTCTATACAACAATATTGTTTTACGAGGTGTATATACAATCTACATGACCTAACACATAATTTTACATAATATTTTCATTATATTATAATATTAATATAACTTTATTATCATTTGGGGATTATGATTTAATGTTACCATGTTGGTAAGAGTTTAATGCTACAATATCATCTTTTATTAGGATAACTTATGATTATTCATCAATTGATGATGTATTATGATCCATATCTCCTTATATCTCATGAATTTTACTCTCCTATAGTCGTTCATTATATCCTCATTTAATGGTACAATTTTTACACTCATTTTCACTTTCAAGGATTAAGAAAATATCTTTATGAAATGCCAAACTTATTTCTATCTTCAGTCAGAATTCAGGTTTCTTCAAAAAAACATTTTTGATAGCCAGTTTTTATGATTTTCTAATTAATCAGTTAGATATATTTATCAAGAAAAATATTTAAATTTTTTAAAATATTCAATTATATGTTTTCAAATATATTTTCAAATAATGGTTTTCAATTTTTTCTCCAGACACTTATATATGTTTCAAGGTTGTTTTAAAAGAAAATGTTTGTGAAAATGATTTATGTTTCAAAAATATTTTTTTCAAATAATAAATAATATTTAACTCAATGATTTTTAAAGATATGTAAAAATTATTTACCATCTAATATGAAATATGTTTTTGTTATTAATTTCTTTATAGGGATATGATCCATAGTTTACATTCATATTATTTTTAGAAATAGTTTATGTTTTTATGGGATGATGGTTATGAAACCAGTTTCTCTATCGAAAGGTTATTTTTCTGGGAAACTCATTTCAATTCCATGGATTAAATTATTTTAAAACCCTCTAAATTTCACGGATCTTAATTTTATCAAATAATTAAGATAAATAAATATTTTTAATAGGTTATGATATGTTGACATGATTATGATACCCATTTCATTTCATGGGATATGATATGATATTTATTAAACCCATATCTTTTTATGGGTCATGATATGATGATTATTTATGAACTTAAAGAACACATATGAATGATTTTATTATGTGATTTTAGGGACTAGTTTTCCCCTACAATGAATTGGGTAAATATTTATATCTCAAAAAATAATGATGGGAAACGAGAAAACGTGATTGATTGACTATGGAAAGAAGGGGAAACCCCGTCCATTATGGGAATAGGGAAAACCATACCCAATATGGGAAGAAGGGGTATCAAAATAACTTATATGAAATGGACAAAAATAGATATGGTATTTTATCCTTCCCAGTAGATGTAGTCCCCATGATGTTCCATGAGAAGTTTGGGAAATGTGTATTGACCTATATGGAATGATATTACATGTTTATGTATCTGACATAATTCTATTTCATATTCATATTTTATTTATTCATGGATTATTATCTTAATTTTCTCATCATTATGATCATATTAATGACCAATATTTATTCCATGAATCATGTATATTATTTTTGATATGAAGGGTAGCATATTATAATGTTATGCTAATGTTATCATACTCTTATATTCAGAATTATGGCTACATATCTCCCTTATTTACCTTTACTGAGCATCTAAGATCAACCTATTTTTTGTTTAATTTCCCCATAATATTAAGACATTATAATGTATTATGTATCTATAAAGGGTTATAGTCTTGGTGAACCTAGTGGGAGATAATGTGTCTCACTTATTTACTAATTTTTATGTTCCCATGTTTCCTAAGGCACAAAACTACTACAGTCATTGGAAATTAATTTGTGTAATATATTCATTTTCATTAAAAAATGATTTAATGTTAATGTATGTTATGTGAGGGTCACTATATTAATTATTTATTCATAAGTAAAAAACCATTACTTTGCATTTATGCTCACTGATATTTTGGTTCCCGTCCCCAGGAGGTGAAGATGAATTCTTGGAATGAGTTTCCTAGTTGTTGGGAATATACATTATTAATGTTATTTATGTTCCAAATGTAATAAGGGTGTTATTTATATAATATGGTTTTGTAAAACAACTAAATATATTGGTCCCTTAGGATTTGATTCCTTATAGTCATGAAAACGTTAGACTGTAAGGCGTGTGATCCAGGTTTCTAGGGATGAGGTGTTACAGATACCTATATGACAGAAAAAGAATTTTTTGTTACAAAAAATGATGTTAGAATGTTATTAATGATTTAAAAATCAATTAATTTATAAATTAAATATTCCAAGTGATATAAAATTCATTTTTATTAACCCATAACAAAATGCAGGTTCATAAAGAATGAATGTGATCCTTGTGTTTATAAGAGGATTATTGGGAGTGATATCATTTTTCTAATTGTTTATATTAATGAAATATTACTAATTGAAAATAAAAGTTCATATTGATAGTTATCTTAATTCATGGTTAATCAAATTATTATCCCTGAATCAAATAGTTTAATAAGAATATATTCTTAAGATAACAATCCATCGTTATAGATAAAAGTGGCTACTTGGACTATGTAAAAGTACATACATTGACAAGATACGGAAGAAAAAAATCAATGAGGGTATTTTTTTCATCTGTCTAATGACAGTTATATTTATAATTAAATCCTTCCTCCGAAACATGATAGGATAGTATGGATAATTTGGATTCTATACAAATAAATGATTATGTTATATATTTAGGTTATGCAATATACTAGGCTAGATGTCATCTATTCCATATACATTGTAAGAAGATAACACGATGACCCAACTGACTATCATTGGATTAAAATCAACTACATCGTTATGTGTCTATGGAATACAAACAATATGATCCCAATCAACCATGGTTAAAGGTATATAATCATCATTAGATATGCTGATGTATGATTCCAAATAGATCATGGTGATATGGAATAATTCTCGGGATAGATCATAATTTTCAATAGTGTTTCTCCATAATATACGAGCATAAATTATTCCACGAATCATAATTATATAGTGTTTTATGTGTAAATTGCATCTTTTTAAGGCCGATAATGATGTAGTTTAGATTATGAATTTTTTTTTGAAGAGATTGACATAGTTGATAGAATTAATAAACCTATAATTCTCAGTTTGGATAATATTATAGTGGTGACCCATAAAAGGATTCCATGGTGACAATATTTGATGAAGCACATACATTTGAAATATAATTTTTTTCATATTTTATATATAGATGTGAAGTTACAGTGAATAGAGTTTACATAGAAGATATTGTGGAAGACCCCATAACCAAATACTTAACTCAATAGCAACATGGCCATCATGTGAGACCAGGTGGAAAAGAAATCATTTTTATGTGGCCATATGGGATTATATTATGGTTTTTTATCGAAAAATCTATTTTTTACATTATATATTATATATATTTTATTATATTAATATACTAAAATATATTAATATATATATTTTAATTTTTTTACCTGAAATTATTATAATAATTTCTTAAAGTATATTTCACATTGAAATGTAAATATATATTTCATATTTTGATGAGAACGATGAAATACTATAATGATATTCCTAAATATTTTTCAATGGATGGATAAATTTTATTTATTTAAACACTGCATTTTGAAATTGAATTTCAAGTACTAATTAGGGGATGATATTTTATCTTCTGATTTTCTCATATGGTAATAATTTGGATTGAATATTAGGAGAATAAAACTACTGGTAATAATTCCTCATGTTTTTATGTTATTTGTTATTCCTATCTATGAACATGTATAATGATCTTCATACATTAATATTATTATTAATGTAAATAATGAACTATGTTCTATGACATATTGTCTAAAAAACATAACTCCATATGATTATAGTGAAGTTGGTTATGTTGGGTGTGTCTCAAACAATATGTTATTAATGACTAATATGGGGAATAACATTTCATATACTTCATAATGGAAGATGATATATCCACCAATTCAATGAAATAGAACCCTAAAATCGAATATTATGAACATAATGTATAGATAGTTTCCTTTAATATTGTAAAATAATGAAACATTTAGCATATAGGTTGATTATTTGTGTATATAACTTGAGTGATAAGTTATAATTAAAAATGGATTATATTACACAGTGGGAATTCATATAGGGTTGTTTTCAGTGCCATAAATATTTTTCCTAATAATGGGTCTTGACCCAATTCTTGAAAGTAATCGTATAATTTATGAATGCCCACCTAATTCCAATATGGAAGAGGTCAATATGGTCATGAATAATTTTTTTCTTTTGATATTAGTAACATATTATTTATTTGACAATTGGAATAAATTATATTCTACTAACTGAGAAGAACTATTTTTATTATTATTTATGAATCTATCAAAATTATTAAGTAAATATTTATTCATGAAGTATCTATTTAATTTCCAAATTATATAATATTTTTTTAATTCTTATTATTGAAAATGTAATGAATAATTATTTTTTTCAATAATAAACAAATTATTTAATAATGTGAGTTTTGAATAAATATTTATTTTCTAGATTTTGAACAGAACATTTATTTATCTAATGAATGAGTATAATTTATTTAAATCTTTATTTAAAAATTAAAAAAATTATGAGGAGGATAAAAATGACATGTTTCTATTCCATTGATACATATTTATGATTCAAAAATTAAAAATAATATTTTACAATAAATTGGTTTTCACAAGTAATAATTAAAATAATTGCAATAATTTTATTTAATTTTCATATGTCTTTGAGTCTCTTGGCCTTCATGTGATTCAATGTAATGGGATTACTATGTATTTGAACAAACCATGGAGTGTGGTTTTTCATATCTTTGTGTTCCCATTGGTGAATTTTTTTCTTCCAGTTTCTATTAACCGCTAGGAACATCTGTGATTATTTACATGACATGGGGTTTAATGATGATTAATTAAAAGTTAAATTCATTTGGGATGTTAAATATAATCAAACCCTATCCATAGGGATTTTTTTAGAATTTTATGTATTTCAATGAGTGGTTAACAGTTTGGCACATCATTCTACTCAATTTCCTCCACTTCATATATTCCTCTACAGACCTAGAAAAAAAGAAGATATTCCCACAATACTGAAGAATGTGAATCCATCAAAGAGAAAAATGAAATACAATAAATTGATCATGCTAGAAACAAATATATCATTTTAATTTGGGAAATTTGAAGGAGAATCTCTGGATTATAGCTAGATGGGCTCTACAATGGGCCCTTATGATGCAATGATGATAAACCAATCATGTTTAGATAATCAACCCCAATAATGAAGAATTATCATAAGGATGGTGTAATAATTCTTCATGTGATTTAAATTATGGTTAAATAAATGTGAGAAGGATCCCCCCACATGGGTATATAAAAATAATTTTCCAATATTCCATGCAAATATTACATTGCCATGGAATTCACCACTATGTACATTGTATATGATCCATTAAATATTATAATAGATGAGTTCATCATCAACCTTGTAGGCTATTCCACTTGGTATGAAACATTTTTTTGATTTATATAATTAAATGGGTGTTTATTAATTTATATAAAATTCTATATATTGGAAAAAATTTAATTATGAACAAATATTATGTTGTATTTAATAAATCTTATATTCTAACTTTAAATATAAGAAACATTTGTTATTATATGAAATCATAAAAATGGCTCTAACATTGAAACTATAACATATATTTCATGGAATAAAAATATTATGTTGAATGTCGATGAAAAATATAACAAATATTCCATTTTTTCAGAATATAATTATATAACAGTGTACATGTGGTTTTCAATGTCACAAAACTAGAGGCATGAAGAGATCATATAATGGGGGGTGGTATTATTAAATTTAAATAGGTCGATGATAGTATTTTTTATCATGGGAAGAAATTATATTTCAAAAATGAAAATAAAGTGGAATGAAAAATAAAGAGTTTTAAACTACAAATTAGTACAATGTATGATATTGTTTCATTGAAAATAACAGATTTTTGAATGTTATGGAAATAAAAAGGAATTAAATGTGATAATATTATATATGGAAATAAATTCATGGATGTCTAGGTATATTTATTTTTTTTAGTGGTACTATTATGAAATATATGTTGGTAAATAAGGATTATAAACCTAAATATGATGGTTCAAGACATGGGTCAAACCCATGTAATCAACCACCTCCATCAACAAGAGATAATTAGATTGTTAATCCCTTTTACTTAAATTTTATAAGTTTTAAATTTATTTATTTTTCATTTTTAAAAACTAAAAATTATTGTGACTAATTATCTGGTCTAACATGTTTCGAAATGGATACATTAAATTATAAATACATGAAAAGGTTGGTGTATTTATTAATATTAATTAACATATAGAATAATACTGGATAAAGAAATGTTATTGATATTTTATGGAAAATATTTTTTTTGAGCTATAAAATACTAGGATACTTATATTGGGAAGTAAAATGAATTTTAAACTCTTTGTATGTTATAAAAAATGGAAAAAAAAATTAAAAAAAAAATTATCCAGAATTTAATAACCAAAAATAAAGGGGCTTACAACACTGTTAAATATATTGAACTCATCATAGAGTAATGATGAGGTAAGGAAAAAACTAAAATAATCGAATTATGATTTAAATAAACAAAATTTAAACATCATGTTATCCATTATTGTTTTAATGATTAGAATGATGTTTTTCATATATTTTCAGTACCTTGTTTTTAGATAAATTATCATTATATATTGATTTTTATTTTATAATGTTATATAATGTTGTTATATTTTTCAAATGGGGTAAATAATATTTGTCAAATATATAAATATAATTTCTTTATTAAAATTTTTATATAGTTATCATAAATTACAGAATAATGATTTTTGTCTTCCAATGAGGAGTATATAGTTCACTCTGACAGTAAAATAACAATATCTTGTTTCTAATAATGTTTTAAAGAAATAGGTTTCCCAAATAAGTCGAAGGGTGGATATTTTTGATCTAAAACATGAGTGAAGTAATGATTAGTTGAGTTTATTTTCCTCTAAATAAAAGTGATAGATTGATATAAAGAGTATTAATATTGAATAATTGATGATGAAAAAAGACCAAAGTTATGAAATATGGAATACCATTATAAAAATTATAACACAATGTTTTGGAGATAAATGAGTGGATATTAAATTTATATAATGTATATTTTTAGTTTATTAGTCAGTATAAATAATTAAAGGTTACTAATAGAGGCATATATTAATTATTTATATATATATAAAGATATATTCCAGAGAAAATTCATGATATTTTAGGAAACAATTTGTTATTGAATTATATTTATTAAATTATTTTAGAATATATAGTATTTTTTAATTATTGTTGTTGATCTTAATGAATTGTTCTTATTTTTTGAGTGGTTTTGTAATCTTTTTATGTAGTGGTGAAATGTAAAATGAAGTAAATGTTTCTATTTCTAATAAATATACTTTTAAATTTTAGGAATTTTTTTTAGAAGATATATATTATAAATGTTATTTATAATAGAGTGATTTAAGATAAGTTGAATATTACATGATTCACAAAATCATTAGAATAATTTTGTAATTTATGCAGTGTCAAAAAAATTAGATGTTGAATTTGTGAAGTTGTTTGTGATAATATTATAATACTAGGAAATCATAAGTGAAGGTAGTGATGTATATGGACAATTTCTCATATAATAGATGTACAAAAAACAATACATATAATTTTTAATTATCTATTGAAGGATATTTATTACTGGGGATTCATGAATTAAAATATTAATTACCTATGTGCTTTATCAGGACATCACTTTATTAAATAGAAGTATCATATGGAAATAATACACAAAAAGTGGCACTCATGATAAAATTTTCATATAATTGGTAAACATATGACATGAGTGGTATGGATACGATGAAGGATATATGTAATAAATTATATACTATACTTATATTTACCATATTTGAAAAAATAATGAAATATATAATTATTTATAACCTTGGAATTGTTTTTGACAAATACACAATCAACTTTGGTATTTCTAATTATGTAGTTTTGATAGAGACATTATTTTGACAAAAAAATTTGTAATGGGGTGTAGTGATACATGGTCATATTTTCTATCCACTAATAAAAATGGAACTGAACATCATAGAGGACATAACTATGTGTTCCTAGAAAATATATTATGTGATTAAATTTATACATATAAGAGAATATAATAGTATATAGATTTATTATAGAGTTCAAATTTATTTTGAAAAAGTGACAGCATGTATACATTGACCAAATACCGGGATTTTTAAGGGAGTTCTAAAATTATTGTTTTAAATATATTATTAAATAATAGGATAGTGTTGGGATCCATTATAGTGTAGATGTAAGAGTCATATTTATGAGTAAATCAGTTTGATCACTAGAATAAATGTAAAAGATATCATTTATTTTGTGAAAAAATATTCATCATTAAATTTATATAATCCAATTAGACCTTCATTTGATTCCTCAAATACTTTGGTAGTGATAAATATGATAAATAATTGGTATGATTAACTTACTACAAATGTAATGGTGTTAAATTATATAGAGTTAGTTAGACTTGGTTTGTGGTTATCCTTTTTAATGTAGGGGCTATTTATGAAAATGATTAACAATCCATTAATTATGGATTAACCTCTATATATTTGGTGAACTATGTTTATAATTTTTCCATGTATGGTTTATTTACTAGTATTTATTTGTGGGAGTGTAATAAATAATATTAAATAGGTGACTCACTTAATAATTATCCGTGATAATTATATGAGATATAAAAAAAATGGATTTATATTAGACAAACATGACACATCATTGTTCACCCTCATATTGGGTTGTATCCATTTTAATTTTGGATTTAAGTATATCCTTTCAACTCTCAAAATTTTCAATTATAATGATGTAAATTCATATTACACTCATTGGTAGATTTGTATTTAATATAGGTTGATGCTTATAACACGTGTAATATATTGAATTATAATTAGGGTTATCATTATTTCTAAAGCAATTTGTTTGAATCCTATAACTATAGGTATCACACGTCCAAATAATATAAACAAGTATATGATTCTTTGTTATATATGGTTCAAAAGTATTTTATATTTATGGATTGGATTATTTTAGATGGTTTACCAACATTATATGTATTTAAATCAACACATAAAACATGTTATGCCTTTTTTATGTGTATTACTTGGCATCTTATATGCAAGGTATAATTACTATTGGTTAGAGTTATTTTTATATACAAAATATTAGAAAAATGTGTATATGATTTAGAGTTATTTATGAAACTAAACCGCATGTAGCTTCATGATTCCTAATAACAGTTTATTCATGTGAATATGATATAAATTGTTATATATAGACTCTATATTTCTCTATATAGGATTAAATATTTTATATTCCAATAATTTTTTGATACATAGTCCATAATGTCCAATATAAGGATAATAGTGATTTATGTGTATAATAGTATGAGTTATATGTAAACAACTTCCATTAAACATCTTATATATGTGTGACTTAATAACTTATATTTAATCATTTTATTATAATATAAATCAAGCACACAAATATTCTTCTATCGTACCATCATTTTTTAAATATTCTATCACGCATTAATTATTTTTTGGACGTACCCTACTTTTTAGATCCATATAATATATTATAATAAGTAAAAATATAATACATACCAAAAAATATATATAAATCCTTGATAATTTTGAAAAAATAAACTTTTTCTAGAATAAAAAAAGATCAAAAACTTCTTTATATGTGCTAAAGTAACATCATTATGTTATATTTTTTCTACAAATCAACTTAAAAAAGGACATTTATGTATGTATAAATATAAATAATATAATTATCTTTCACATCAGATGTTTAAAAAAATATAATAAAATATTTGTGAACCTGAACATGGATCCTTTAATCTCACTATTTGGGATTTTGGGAAGGTGGCGATAGTTTTCCAATGAATTAAATTTCATGTGAGAAAAAATATTACTTACAACATTAATTGAAATATATATTGAATTAAAGAAATTATACACTTCTTTTTAATTTTTGTGATGTCCATACTAATTAAAAAATTTATTTATGCACTAAAATCCTTGGACAAATTAAATTTTCCTGATACTTTTTAGTGATATTATCAATTTTTTTTGATAAAAAATTTATTTTATGCTGGACATAGTTGTCTTATAATAATACATCTTCACACATATGTATTTTACGTTATAATTATTAAATAATTAAAACTTAACATGGAAATTTAATACATTTAATGAAGTCTAGAATAATTATTTTATAGAATTTTGGATTAAATGTAATAATATAAGGAAAAATAAATCAAAAAATAATAATTTAATAATATTAATATTTATTTATAATGTATATATATTTTACCCTTTATGACATTATTATTTTAATAATGATTAATTTTAAAATGAAATGGGAGATTTAGATACATTAGTAAGGGATTAATATCATCATGATAGTATGTTATTTAATATTTCTTCATAAAACATCGGTTTGAGAAATAAATAACAATAAAATTTGGAGAAGTAATAATACATAATTATGCATGTAAAATTCTAAACTTGTGTTATAAAACCCACTTATGACAAGGCTACCTACTAAAGTAATGATATTATATTGTGATCCTATAAAAAGGAATGTATCCAATACCGCAACATCATAATAAAGCCCCTCTTATTGAGTTTATATAGATGAATCTTTACCAAATAAATTATTATATATATAATGATTGACCCATCTATAATTAGAATATTTTAATAAACAATGAATTTCATGAATGAAATTATATTTTAGGCCACCTAACATAAATTTTTTTATGGAAGATGAATCTTATAAGGATACCAATGAATAATGAAATTGGATGTTTATTAATAAATAATTAAAACAATGAATGGTATAATAGGTAAAATATTAGTATTAAATCAAAAGTAATTTATAGCAAAAAAATCATGTGAAAATATAAACTCATGGATAAAAATATTATCATAAATTTTGTATAATGGTGTTCATGAATGATCAATTTATAGAAAGGTAATTAAAAGAAAATCATCAATACGAATCTTTTATAAATTATTAAGGGATTAAAATAGTGAAAATCAAAGGTTGTGATAAATATATTCTAAATAAATTTATAATCACGTTACATATAAGTATAATATACATTGGATAAACAAAATAGTTCAAGAAATAACTCAAAAAATTGCTGACATTATTATTGATGGTACATTAAATCAAATACTAGGATTTTTTCAAAATATCCAGATAATGGATAAACTAGATATATCTCACCACATAGTGAATACCGTCCCACTATTATAATTTATATATCCACAATACCGTATATAATTGAAATTCTTATGTACTTATATAACAATGTTTTACTAGTATAAATAGGGAATTATTTTAGTATCTTTAATGAATCATGAAAGGAGTCTAAAGAGAGGGAATGAAAAAATATTTAAAGTAGTGCATGAAATTAATAATCTATAATTTAAATAGAATTATAAAAAAATTATAAATTGTAATTAAAATTTTAATTCTATAAATGGAAACTTTTAAATATATAGAAAAATATAGGAAACAACTATTATACTTTGTATTTTATAGAACATGAGAAAAACATCTTGATGTGTTATGACTAACTTGATGATGGACATAAGAATGATAAAGATATACGAACCATGATACAATTCAATGAAGAACATATAATTAGGTATATATGGTTTTATTTTTCATGAAAAATGGATATATAATTAAATAAATCATAGTTTATCCCATGAAATATTTGTATTAAAAAATAACTATTTAAAATTTTATAAGTGGATTTCCTCAAATGTTTTTTGTTTAACATCCCAATTTAATTTATAAAACCCATATCTAATTATCTTTTCAATCATTAAAAACCTAAATTATCCAAATCTATTATGTATTTCTATAATTTTTAAATAAAATCAATCTATTGACACCATAATCTCTCCTCTAGACTCTACATTTAAATATTCAAAAAATGAGTGAGATTATATACATAATAAATTACAATGAAAATAGTGTCATTGGCCTTCATAAAATATAAAATTTGGGTTATTATTTCCATAATTACATTATCCATACTCTCCTATGAAATACTATATAAATAGGTTAAATATATAGGATCCTAATTCCTAACCATTACTTATTAACAAGTAATCCATATCATTATGAAATCATTAACACTACTCTTCATATCTATCCTCCAAGACATTAGTTTTGTATTGTGATAAATTAGCGAAATTTATTGGTATACCATTAGAATATTACATGTGGAACTCTCTCCATACTCACCAATAAATCCCAACATGTTATCTGTACATTCCTATAGTAAGGGAAAACCTACTCCCCACCATTAATCTATCCATCAAAATAATTGACTGAGAAAGTAAATAATTCAAATAATCTCAATAAATTATAGTTATATGAGAACATATAACCAAATTAAAGTGAATAAGGGTAATTAATAATAAATATAATATAGAATATACCACCCCATCTAACATTTCAAAACACATCATTGTTAATTTTTATTACATATTCATAGAAAATTTATGATCCCCATATTAATCATAATAACGACTATTTTTCATAATTGACACTATAAGAGTTAATAGCTCTATTATATTAACCCAATTAATCAATTCACATCATTTGAAACATTTCCACAATTCAAGGAGATATATAATGTCTATATTGATGTTGTCTTTAAATAAAAAAAATTATAAAATGATTTTTGATTAACTACAAATTTAAATTCAATCTAGGTTAATAAAATATATAAGTATTGAATATAAAGGATATATTCACTACTATTACACTTACCCTACACACTACCATGTGTTTTTGAAGTCATAGAAACTATATACACCATTTCACAGGAATGGAAACACAAAATATATATTAATTTACCATCAGTCTTCTCAAAAATGTACCATCATTATTGATTAAATTTTCATCATCAATTTTATGTTTAAAATAAATTAGTAGGTATCACTATGCATATCTAAAAACATCACTATAATGAATAATTATTTGTTCACTATCTTTACTATTATTTAATATACTGTTATAGAGGTCTCTATGTAGATAAGGAGAACTTCCCATGAATATATTACTTCTATATATACAATAAAAAATGTGTATTAATGAATATATTATCATTCTCCGGAACATACCGTTATATATAATGTGTATGACTCTATGTTTGAAAAATCACCACAAAATATATACTATATATCATGGATGACACTCATATAGTAATGAGACTCTTAGAATGACCTTGATAAATCATGCCACCAAACTATTACAATTTTCAAATATATATGACTATTTGATTATAAATTCTTTTCAATTTTGATGATAAATATTGTAAATAATTTTTTCATACCATTAATAGAATGAAATTCCATAAATTTATCTTCTTATAACTATGTCTTGATAATATAAATAGAGAACATTTAAAAAGAATTTGAACATTCATTTACCTATGGAAATATTACCTAATATAAATATTTTCATTATCAGTGGGCACTATCTATAAGAGTTTCCAATCATTTAGCTCAATTCAAGAACTACAAAATGATATTATCTCTTATGAAATAATTTTTTGTCAAAGATACATTTTTGGTATTGTAATTACCAAAACATAGTATTAATTTTGTAAAACATGTTACAATCCTGAAACCATTATTAATGATACATAATATATAGCCTACATGTCAGTAATAAAACACTTAATCTAAATCCCAGCTTTTATTATTAAGTGAAATACCCAAAATAGTGAAAGATCACTAAGAGGGGAGGGGTGAATCAGTGATCCCCTTTTTATGAATTCTATTATTTTTTAATTAAACCTCTATGACCAGTTAAGGCCTTGATCCACTATTCAAATGTTGTTGTAAAACAAAAGCAGAAAAGACATGGGATTAAGGTTCGATACAAATACTGACTTCATGCCGTGTTTTTTATTCTCCCCATAATATATTCTTTACTTTATCATAAGATGATCAAAAACCGTAATTTGTTAAACCCCCCAATTACATGTCGGGCATACCCCCCAAACAATTTCTAAAAAGGAACATTCTTATCTCTATAGTAAATATTAGAATGTTAAATATAAAGACAATCCATTACAAAAATAACATAGAACTGTATAAGAGGAAAAAAGATTTGTAGGTATATTTATTCCGTATAAATGGACATGAATATTCTTATAATTTGTATTTTCCTCAACATTCCAACCTAGTGTATTTACCATATGTTCTGGATTCCATTCTTGAAGGGGTATTTATAATTTACCATAAAATTTATAATAAATGAGTGAATGTGTAGATATAGAAACAAAAAACACATTGGAAAATTATAAATTATCAATAATTATACTTGATACCACTTCATTTGATTCCAAATCATCTTCTAAAGTACTTGAAATATATTTCACCACACCTTTCTGCTTATATTCTGGATTCTTCCCATCATCTGATTTCATCTCCAGACACTCATTTTTATAATGACCCATCTCATTTCAATTAAATAATATTACTAACAATTAATATAATTTAGTATTAGAACTACCATTACCTTTTCTATTGTAGTTATGAGACTTATGTCCCATTTTACCACATCATAATAACTTAACAGAATTCCAAAGGCATTTTCAAGTGTGTTTATTATAACAATTTTCAGAAAATGTAATCATAATTTTCTTACAATTAGACCTTTTTGATGAGTTATTCCATTTATCCATCTACCTCATCCTCTTATTATATTGTTTTTTAAAGAAGACATGATCCTATAAAAACTACATTTTCACCTTATCTGCACAACGAACAAGTTTTTCATATCTTTTGAATGCACGAGAAGAAAACACCTTTTGATACTTCAGATTTAATCTAGAGTAAAAAAATTATTATCTAGATCACATATCAAATTTGGTGTGTACGTTTCCATTCGAGTAAATTTTTCTTCATATGTAGCAGCTGAATCCTTATCATTCCTCAATACCATGAATTTATTTCCATCTTATGTTAATCCACCATAGATAAATATTTATCTAGAAAAATGTTTTTTAATTCATTCCACACATGAGAATCAATATACTCACTATACCTTATATTCATAACCATAGACCACCACATATCATCTTCACATTGAAAGTGGCTAATAGAATGTTTAACCTTTTTGATAGTCTGCACACCCCATGACATCAAAAATAGTTTCTAGGCATTTAATCTCCCATTCATCTGGCACTAGGTAAGTCAATATTTTTTATCATGGAGGATGTTTCCTCATGAAATGTCCACTACCAAAATTTTATTCTATGGTTGATATGGCTGATATCGTTCATGGATACCACATCCATTTATATAATGAGTCAACTGCACCATTAATACAACAAACTATTCTGTCCCAATTCCAACTATCACATGATACTAATTTAGAAGATTTTTTTCCACTAGATTCCATCCCATCATGGCTACCCTATTTACACTATTGAAAACCATTTTAACATACATATCATATACAATGAAATGTTGTAATAATCAAATTCTATATCATCTAAATTTGACTATAATGTAAAAACAATTTATGGATATTCTATTAATAATATCATTACCTCTAGTTTTATATAATCCGACCATTGATACCAACTATAAGGCCAATTCCTTAAACATTATATACTTTTAGGTAAAAATAGAATTTAAATTCACTATTATTGAGGATATTTTCATTTCTTACATTTTTATAAAATTAGGAGATAACTATTACATAAAATCTCAAATATTTTAAATTAGACAAGTCTACTCACTATCATTTTTTTCATTATGTAAACCATTTTAAAATATAAAATTATTTCTTTTTCTTGATAAAAATATTCATAATAGTCATATTGACTTATTCCTTTATTATATCCATAATTATACCCCTTGTAAAACGTTTCAGAAACAAGGTATGAGAAAAAAACTTGGTAAGGGGAATAAAAGAAGTAAAGGAACAATTACTCCATGAATATTTTAAACTCATGAAAACATTTTCATGACATAAAACTTTTCACCCGTAAAAAATAAAAACATTATATTAACACATGAAATCATAATATTCATATTAATATGAATAAAAATTATAAATAATAAAATAATCTCACGACATTCATATAATTCACAATTTAACACCCCAAGCTTCAATGGTACGTTTCTTTTCTAATAATACAGTAGCTTGTGTTGTACGCAACTTCGAGTTCTAACACACAACACAACCAATCAAACTAGCCATTATGAATATTAAAACTCAATTTTTGAAATTTTATAAATTTTATCTTTCAAAATGGACATCATTTTTGGATTTGGAATATCGAAATTAGCTTAGGGTGAATACTTGGTATTTTTCTAAAAACATTCAATTTTTGATGTATAGTGAAAAACACTGAGTTATAGTTTAAAAATAAATTTTTATTTAAATATTTAAATATTTTATTTAAATTTATTTTCAGTAAAAATAGATACGTAATACCTATATATGTTAAATGTAAATCATTGGAGTTAGTTTATAATAATTTTAGATATATAATTTTTTTTTAACTTTTCACCGTCTTTTACCCATCTCCTAGGAGAATTTGCAAATTCACATAAAACATAATTTTACCGCTTCAGAGATTGGTATTTAGAAAATTCGAGAGGCATGGTTAATATCAAGGAGTAAAATGTGGACCAATAAGATAAAAATAATTTTTGGTGAATAGTAACTTTTTACTTTTATTTACCACGGTTAAAAGTAAATGGGGTAATTAAGGGTAAAAATGATATTATTATTACCCTAAAACATGTTCTAGTTCTATTGGATAAGTATAATTCGAAAAAAAACAATAGGAATAAAATATGAACCTCTTTGATCCACTTGTATTAGATTTGGACATTTATTATTATTTAAATCAAAGAAGAGCTAAAAGAGTTAAAATCAACGTTTAATAACTTAAACATTTTTAATATAGGGTTATAAATAAGATAAATTAGATTATAAATATTCATTAGAAAGATAAAAATATTTCCTACATAATTATATTTTATTTAAAAAAGTTAGACATTAAATAATTTAATTTCTTTGTGACACAATGGTGATGCATTAATTACGTAATTAATGAAATATTAAAATAATTGATATTATAAATATCAGAAAAAATGTAATTTGAGACTTTTAATGAATTCCACTAATATTATAGGTTAATATAAAATATTATGGTTGATTATATGAATTTTTTTACGTAATAATGCTGTTATAAATTTAGAAAAAACATAATACAAAATAGTGTAAAAATTGACATAAAGGAGTATTTAAAACAAATATTATATTATTAATTGATATTATATTCCTAAAAATATAGGGTTCGGAAAAAGGACTTATATAATGATAATTGTATCATTAATTAACCAATTGGGGTTCGCTTGTATGTATATAGTATGTTTATTAACCATATAATATAAAAATACAGAGAGACATGGTAAATGTCAAACTACTTAACTAAGAGTTAAATCTAAAAGATAAAGTTAAAATAGTGACCCAAACCTATATAAAACCTATTTGTTGAGTGTTTTTAGACCCATACCCACCTTAGAATATAAATAATCAATTTTTATGCCATTATAAACCGAAAATGATTTTATTATAAAATAATATTTCTAGCTTTTCCTACGGTGCCCCTCACCCCTCTTATAAGAGGGCACTCCCCCTTCTCTCTAATTAACACCTTCATAGCCATTTGGCTCAGCCAAACTCTGACCAAATACCCTATAAACTATCATAACTTCATCCTATATGCCTTCCTTTTGTCATAAATCCAACTTATGGATCCCTTTTGATCAAATCAAAAGGAAGAATCCGAAGAAGAGGTAATAATTTCACTACCCTCTTTCAAGTTCTTTTCTTCTTCCACTTGTTCTTTATTTGTTATTTCAATTATAAAATATTAACTACAGTATCTTCTATATACTATGATGTTATTATAAATATGGTACAACCATATTTATTATTCTATCTATCCTTTGAATGAAATGTCACCATATGTGTGTGCGTACAGACTACCGTCTCCACGTCATGGTGTAATTGATATTCAATACATTATTACTTGGATGGGTATAATAAGGATGTGCAATTCATGTAAATAAAAAATATAACTTTATAAATATTCTGTATATATGATATACCATCCAATGATATATTATTTTAATATCAAATGAATTATATTGTCGCTCATGCGTACGTACGGATTACCGTCTCCACGAACACGATGAGATTCATTCCCCATCATATCCATTCAAGACTAATTTACATCAGATTATTAAAACTAGTGTTTAAATACATGATATAATTTGGGATATGAATAAGATAAATCCCATCCATAATAAATATGACTCAAATAACATATAATATAGAGGAAAACAAAACCGTTAACACCCAAAACGACGATAATAGTAAGATATTATTAACCAAACATTGTTAAAAGATCTTATATGATATCATATTAATGTATATGATTCTTCTATAATGTGATAACAATTATTTCACCATTATAAAGGAGTTTATCCTACCCTCGACCAAGGAAAAGTACAAGGTAAGGGTTTATTTCAGAATCTCTTCATTATCCGAGGTTGTTTTACATAATTATCTACTAGGACCTCATTATTATCCACATCCATGTTTTTTAAAAATGTATTTCAAAACATTCTTACTTTATATACTATGGGTTAAAGTCATTTATAACCATTTTTTAATTTTTATAAGATGTTTATAAAGGAATTTTTTCGTCATTTTCTAAAGAAGATCCTTTATAACCTTTTCGACCGAATTAAGGTAAGAATGTCCTTTTTTAACTTATACGACGAGTGCGGCTATTTTCCGCAGTTATAAAATCGTTGAAGCTTATATTACAATATTATAAGAATATTTTCAAAGTAAATGTTTTCTTTTATAATTATGTGAATTTTAAATTATTTAAAAAAAGAGACATTTCTCTCAAATAGTTTTGATTTAATCTATGTCAACATCCTTTGATGGATTTCAAGTTATTTGGAGTTGATTTATTATGATACAAAACATCCATATTATATTGATGTTTTTGTAATATGTTTGACTATGGATGTGAGATTTTCATACCATTCATGGTTTATGGCGAAAATATTGATATTTCATATGCTAATATGAATGTTTATGTTATGTTTAATCCTGTTCATATGAGGAAAGAATTGGACTTAGTAAGTGACAGGTGGAGCCTGCTATAGCTCCTCGATGCATCGGTATGACTCATGAGACAAACTAGTGTCTTGGCACAAGGCCCTGAAAAAATATTATTTGTAGTCTTGGCACAAGGCCTTGACTATGTGGTTATGATAGTCTGGTATTATGCATTCCATCATCATGAAAGTGGTTATCGATATTTCATGTGATTATCCTCCTAGTAGAATATCCACGTGAATAAGTAAATGGAATTATTTAATTTAATTTTTTCTATATTATTATAATGTTCATGTTTAAAAAGATTTTGATTTAGATATACATTTCCTTAAATGTTTATGCTAATCTATGAATGTTTCCGCTATATTTTTATCCTTACTGAGCATCTGAGATCGCCCATTTCAATGTTTTATTTTTCCCAGGATGTGAAGAAGTATTTTATGACTGACCTGCTAGGATAGTCTGAGAGGATATGAGTGTGGACTATGGAGACTCTGTTGTTGTAGTTTTTCACTTATTGATGTAATGTAATACTTATGGATGTATCTAGTGTTTCCAAGGCTACTAAACTAGTTGGTATTTTGAGACATGATATTTTGTGATCATGCCAATGTTATGTAATAATGCACCGACTCTGGGTAACTGTGGTCGGGGCATTACAGTTAGTATCTGAGGAAGTTTAGTACAACCCTTGGAAGCTATATTTAGATAAACATTGATTAGGGCACATGGAAATAAGATGAACTTTGAGGATTAGTATAGAAGAACTTCCTAGAATTTTGGTATTATAGTGATTTCGTGAGTTTTATGAGCAATACATCCCTGTCTGGATACGAGCAGGTAGAGGTGGCTTTGGCATAGATGTACCTAGGGGTAAACCCAAAAACACCTCATTGATCTAGACTCGAACGAGAACTAGTGCACGACAACCGGCCTTGTTTCACTCTTGGTAACGACACTCCCGAGGGATATGCTTAGGATAAATCTCACTTTCTTTAAAAACCATTATTAATGGTTTATGAGTATATATTTCTTTAAAGAAAACATTTTTATTATTATGGATTATATCCATAAACTGGTCAATTTGTGTTATGTGTTTTACAAGTTTCGATTTATGTATTGCGATTCATAAACTAATCTAGTGTATGACATTGTTTAGAAATGGCTCCTAGTGGAAGGAATGGAAACCATATCAATGAACGCACTCCATGTAGGGATTTCCCTCCTAATCAAGAAAATTATAGTGGATTTGGTGATGCAACTGGTGCTGATTAGCTAATCACCATACTGGGACAACTCACTCAGGTTATGAATAATAACGTTACATGTATGGAGCACCCTGATCCGTAGCGTGGAGTATCGATGTTAGATCACTTCATGAGGAAACAACCACCAATATTAAATGAAGTTAAAAATACACTAGTAGCTGAGAAATGGATAAATACCCTAGAGAAAATATTCCATGCCTTGGGGAGTAGCGAAAGGGAAAAAGTTGTCATCAAATTTTACCGCCTCACTGGAGATGTTGATCAATGGTGGTCATTGATTCACAACACAAAATAAGATGATGAAGTATCAAATATGGAATGTAGGTAGATTAAAGATATTTTCATAGAAAAATTATTTTCTCATGACCATCGAGCGGATATGCAAAGACAATTTCAGAGTCTGAGGAAAAAGGAGGACGAGAATGTTATAAAGTATGAGGCTATCATTACAAGATTAGAGAGGCATGCTGCAGATTATATACGTAACTGAAGAAGTAAGATTGATCGTTTCTTTTATGTGTTAAAACTATTTCTCCTTCAAGCATTAGTCTCACAATCCTTATCCTCGTATGAAGATATTGTCTCATGTGCTATCAAGACAGAAAATAAATTCTCTATGTCTAATGACTTTAATCAAAATAAAGAGAAGAAGATATCTGCTAATCACTTTGGAAATGGAAATAAGGGGACAAAGGGAAAATATGAATATCCAAATTGTAGTAAATGTGGGAAGAAACACCCAGGTACTTGCTTGAAGGGAATGTGAGTTTGTTACAACTATGTTGAAAAAGGCAACCAAGCTCATGATTTCAAGGGGAAGAAGGAAGAAACCGATGTTTAATGCTACAATTGCAGGGAGATGGGACATTATGCAAATGAATGTCCTAAGCATCAGAGAAACATACCTCAGAAAAGGACATGGGATCAAGTCCAAGCTTATGCTATCAATACTGTTGAGGTAGAATCTCTGAAAGATGTGGTGGAAGGTAATTTAATGGTTTAATCATGTTTAGAAAATGCTTTATTTAATTCTGGATCATCGTATTGTTTCATATATTCCTAGTTTTCTATGAAAATTATATATTTACAATTTGATTTAACAATGGATTTGTCAGTTAAAAATCCTAAGGGAAGTATCATCGCAACAATGTTTAGTGAATCTGTTCCCATTAGAGCATATAAATGTTCATTATATACTGATCTCATCATCATACCTATGATTGAATTTGATATAATCCTCGGTATGGATTGACTTTTTGACCATGATCAGAAGATTTATTATAAGAAGAACAAGGTTACAATTTTAGATGATGATAATAAAGAACCCCTTATCTTTAGAGAGGAATCATCACCACCTAATTATTATCTAGATCCACTCACAGTAGCTCAACTAAATTCAATTATTAGGGAGGAAGAGAATGAACTAACTGTGGATGAGGGAAGGAATGTTAAAATAGAGGATGTAGCTATTGTGAGAGAATATGTTGATGTGTTTCCAGATGATTTACCTAGAAATCCTTCAGAATGAGAAATTGAGATTTCCATTGATTTAATTCCTGGTTCAAGGCCTGTATCGAAGAGCCCTTATAGAATGGCTACTGTGGAATTATTGGAACTACAGAAACAACTAGAGGAATTGAGTAATAAGGGATTTATTCTCCCTAGTGTTTCTCCATGAGGATCCCCTGTTCTTTTTGTTAAGTAGAAATATGGATCTATGAGGTTGTGCATTGACTACAGGGATATCAATGCTATAATAATAAATAAAAACTATCCCCTACCTCACATTAATGATTTATTCGACCAACTTCATGGAGATCAATATTTTTCAAAGATTGACCATCGAGATGGATACCATTAGTTGTGTGTGATGAAGGATGACATTCCAAAAACAGAATTTCGAACCAGGTACGGGCATTACGAGTTTTCAGTAATGCCTTTTGGGCTGACTAATGCACCCTCTGTTTTCATGGATCTAATGAACAGTGTTTTCAAGAAATATCTTGATGACTTTCTAGTGGTATTTTTTGATGATATCTTGGTATAATACAAAAGCTATGAAGATAATGAAAATCACTTGCGCATTATCCTGAAGACTCGAAGAAGACATGAATTATATGGGATGTTTAGTAAGTGTGAATTTTGGCTTCAGGAGATTTCTTTTGTTGGCCATATTGTATCTAAAGATGGAATCTTTGTTGATCCTTCTATGAAAAGATAAATCCAATAAAGTCCAGCACCAATGAGTATAATTGAGGTACGCAGATTTATTGGTTTTACAGGTTATTATCGAAAATTCGTCTAGAATGTTTCCCGATTGGCTAACCCATTAACGAAGCTCAGACGTAAAGGGGTTAAATTCATTTGGACAAAAGAGTGTGAAGAATGTTTTGAAGAACTGAAGAGAAGATTATTCAATGCTCCTATATTGACTCTACCATCAGGGAATGATGGGTTTGTTATTTATAGTGATGCATCAATGAAAGGGCTTGGTTTTGTCCTTATGCAGAATGATAGGGTCATTGCATATGCATCACGATAGCTGAAAATTCTTAAGCAAAACAATCCTACTCATGATCTAGATTTATCAGCTGTAATCTTTGTAATGATTATTTGGAGACACTATCTCTATGTTGAAAAATGTGAGATATATACTGATCAAAAGAGTTTGAAGTATATTTACTCACAAAAGGAACTCAACATGAGGCAAAGGCGATGGCTGGAACTACTCCAGGTTTATGATATCACGATACACTACCACCTTGGGAAGTCAAATAAGGTGGAAGATTCTTTTAGTAGAAGGGATCATGGAGTTTTGAACCAGATGAGAGGTGAAAAGGATCCTATATATATGGATCTAGTAAAGATGGATATGGGAATCACTGTGGATGGTGAAACATCAATACTTTTTCAAAAGGTTGAGAAAACCTCTTTACTAGAAAGGATAAATAGTTCTCAGACCAGTGATGAATAGTTTCAAAAGGAGATTAAAGATGTGAATGATGGGAGATTGAGTGACTTTGTGTATGGAGATGGAATTTTGAAATTTGGGAAGAGAATTTGTGTTCCCGCTATACCTGATCTAAAAAGGGAATTTTTGGACGATGCTTATAGTTCCAATTTCTCTATTCACACTGGAAGCACTAAGATGTATAGAGATTTGAAGGAAGATTTTTGGTGGGACAACATGAAGCGGTAGATTTCTGATTTTGTGTCAAGATTTATGGTTTTTCAACAATTGAAAGCTAGAAGGCAAAATCGTGGAAGAGTCATGCAACCTCTTCCCATACCTGAGTCGAAATGGGATAATATTACGATGGACTTTGTCATTGGACTACCAAAGAATCCAAGAAGGAACGGTGAAATATGTGTCATTGTTGATCATCTTACCAATTCAGAACATTTTCTTGCTATAAGGGAGGTTTTACCACATGAACGTCTAGCAAGACTGTATATTAATGATGTTGCGAGACTTCATGGAGTACCCCTATCGATTTTTTTATCATGATACATGTTTTACATCAAGATTCTGAAAAAGTCTTTAGAAAGACCTGGAAACTAAACATCGTTTGAGCACTGCCTACCACCCCCAAACTGATGGAAAATAAGAACAGACCATTAAAAACATAGGAGACATGTTGAGATCATGCTCACATGACTTTCAAGGTATGTGAGATCTATATTTACCTATGGTAGAATTTTCCTATATCAATATCTTCCATTCAAGTATTCGAATGGCACCATATGAAGCGTTATACGGAAAGAGATGTTGCACACCAACCTGTTGGGATGATGTTGGTGAAAGAAAACTCATACGCCCAGAACTGGTGGAGGAAACGATGGAAAAGGAGAAGTTAATCCAACACCACATCAAAAAAGCTCAAAGTAGGCAGAAGATCTATGACGATAACCGAAGGAAGGATTTAGAACTTCATGTAGGAGATCACGTTTTCTTGAATGAATCTCCATGTAAGGGTGTTTTACATTTTGGTAATAAGGTAAAATTGAGTCCCAGGTATATTGGACCTTTCGAAATTCTAGAACGAATTGGGGATGTATCTTACCATTTGGAAACGCCACCAAATCTCTCCAAAGTTCACGATGTGTTCCACGAATCACTATTGAGAAAATACATGCCTGACCCAATGCATGTACTCACCTATGAAGAATTAGAACTAGAACCTGATCTGTCTTATTGTGAAGAGCCCGTTATGATTATTGATACAAGAGAAAATGTTTTCAGAAATGGAACAACTTGTCTGGTAAAAGTTCTATAGAGATACCATAAGTTGGAAGTGGCAACGTGGGAACCCGAGGATATTATGTTGAAGAACCACCTGAATCTTTTTATAAAGAAATATTCTAGAAATTTTGAGGATGAAATTATTTGATGGAGGGGAGAATGTAACACCCCAAGCTTCCATGGTACACTTCTCTTCAAATAATACAGTAGAAAGTGTTGTACGAAACTTCGAGTTATAACACACACCACAATAATTCAAACTAGCCGTTATGAATAGTAATACCGAATTATTGAAATATTATAAATTTTATCTTTCAAAATTGAATTCATTTTTGGATTCGGAATATCAAAATTATCATAGGGTGAAATTTTTGTATTTTTCTGATAACATTCAATTTTTGATGAATAGTGAAAAACACAGAATTATAGTTTAAAACCGAATTTTTATTTAAATAATTATATATTATATTTAAATTTATTTTAGGTCAAAATATATACGTAATACCTATATATTTTCAATGTAATTCATTGGAGTTAGTTTATAATAATTTTTGATATAAAAATATTTTATTGAACTCATCACCGTCTTTTACACATCTCCTAGGAGAATTTGCAAATTCACGTAAAACTTAATTTTACCACTTATTTGAGTGAAATTTCGAATTTCCGAGATACAAAGTTAATATCAAGGAGTAAAATGTGGTTCAATAAGATAAAAATAATTTTTGGTGAATAGTAACTTTTTATTTTATTTTTTACGGTTAAATGTAAATCGGTTAATTAAGAGTAAAAATGATATTATTATTACTCTAACACATTTAATAATTCTATTGGCCAAGTATAATTCGACCAAAAAAACCTTAGGAAGAAAATATGAACCTATTTGGTCCACTTGGATTATATTTGGACATTTATTATTAGTTAATTCATAGAAGAGTTAAAAGAGTTAAAATCAATGTTTAATAACTAAAACATTTTTAATATAGGGTTATAAATAAGATAAATTCAATTATAAATATTAATTAGAAAGCTAAAAAGATTTCCTATATAATGGTATTTTATTTAAAATTTTTAGACATTATATTATTTAATTTATTTTTGACACAATTGTGACAGAATAATTACCAAATTATTGAAATATTAAAATAATTGATATTATAGATAAGAAAATAAATTTAATTTGAGACTTTTAATTAATTAAACTAATTTTTATAGGTTAATATGAAATATTAGGGTTATTTAGATGAATTTTTTTGAAGTAATAATGCTGTTATGAGTTTAGAAAAAACAAAATACCAAATAGTGTCAAAATTGACATAAAAGAGTTTTTAAAACAAATATTATATTATTAATTTATATTCTATTCCAAAAAATATAAGGATTGGACAAAGGATGTATATAATTATAGGTGTATCATTAATGAACCTATTGGGGTTCTCTTGGATGTATATCGTAAGTTCATTAACCATATAATATAAAAACACAAAGAGACATGGTAAATGTCAAACTATTTTACTAAGAGATAAATCTAAAAGATAAAGTTAATATAGTGACCCAAACCTCTTCAAAACCTATTGGTTGAGTGGTGTTCGACCCATCCCCACATTATCCTTTAAATAATCCATTTTCGATCCATTATAAACAGAAAATTATTTTATTATAATATACTATTTCTAGTTTTTCTTAAGGTGCCCCTCACCCCTCTAATAAAAGGGAACTCCCCCTTATCTCTAATTCTCACCTACAAATACATTTGGAACGGAAAAACTCTGAAAAAATACCCTATAAAATATCCTCACTTCAACCTAGAGGACTTCCTTTAGTCAGAAATCCCACTTCAGGATCCCTTTTGATCAAATCAAAAGTAAGAACCCAAAGAAGAGGTAATAATTTCACCACCCTCTCTCAAGTTCTTTTCTTCTTCCACTTCTTCTTTCTTTGTTATTTCCATTCAAAAATAATAACTGTAGTATCTTATTTAGATTGTGATGTTACTATAAATATGGTACATCTATATTCATTATTCTATCCATCCTTTTAATGACATGTCACCATACATGCGTACGTATGGACTGCCGTCTCCACGTCGTGGTGTAATTGTTATTCTATACATTATTACTTGGATGGGTATAATAATGATGTGTAATTCATGTAAATAATAAATATAACATGATAATGATTCTTTATATATGATATAATATCCAATTATATATATTTTTAATATCAAAATAATGATATTGTCGCTCGTGCGTACGTACGGATTACCGTCTCCACGAACACGATGAGATTCATTCCCATCATATTCATTCAAGACTAATTTTCATTATATGATTAAAAATAATGTTTAAATACTTCATATAATTCTAGATATGAAAAATATACATCCCATCCATACAAAATATGACTCACATAACAAATAATATAAAGGAAAATGAATCTGTTGACACCTAAAATGATAATAATACTAAGATATTATTAACAAAAGAAGGATAAAAGATCATATATGATATCATATTAATGTATACGATTCTTGTATAATTTGATAAGAATTATTTCAGCATTATAAAAGAGTTTAACCTACCCTCGACCAAAGAAGATTATAAGGAAATGGTTTATTTAATAATCTCTTCATTATCCGAGGTTGTTTGTACGTAATTATATACTGGGACCTCTTTATCATCCACATCCATGTTTCTTAAAAATGTATTTCAAAACATTATTACTTTATAAACTATGGTTTAAATTCATTTATACACTTGCTTGATTTTTTATAATATGTTTTTAAAGAAATCATTCCATCGTTTTCCAAACAAGTTCATTTTTAACCTTTTCGATAGAATTAAGGTAAGAATGTTCTTTTTTAACTTATACGGCGGGTGTGGCTATTTTCCGCCATTATAAAATCGTCAAAGTTTCCCTTACAATCTTTTAAGAATGTATTCAATGTAAATGTTTTACATTATAATTATGTGCCTTTAAAATGATTAAAAAAAGATATATTTCTCTCTAATAGTTTTTATTTCATCTATGTCAACATCCTTTGATGAATTTTAAGCTTATTTGAAGTTGATTTATTATGATACAAAACTTCCATATTTTATTAAAGGTTTTGTGATATTTTTGACTGTGGATGTATTATTTTTTATACCATTCATGGTTTATTGAGAAATTATTGAAATTTCATATGCTAATATAAATGTTTATGTTATGTTTAAACCTATTCATATGAGGAATGCACTAGACTTAGTCAGTGACGGGTGGAGCCCGCTATAGCTCCTCGATGCATCGGTAGGTCTCACGAGACAAACTAGTGTCTTGGAACAAGGCCTTGACAAAATCTTATTTGTAGTCTTGGCACAAGGCCTTGAATATGTGGTTATGATAGTATGGAATTATCCATTCCATCATTATGAAAGTGGTTATTGATATTGCATGTGATTATTCGACTAGAAGAATATCCACGTGAATAAGTAAATGGAATTATTTCATTTTATTTTTTCCATATTATGATGAATTTCATGTTTAAAAGTCTTTTTTTAAGTTATACATTTTATTAAATGTTTATGCTTATTTATGAAATTTTCCGCTATATTGTTATCCTTACTGAGCATCTGAGCTCACCCCTTTCTATGTTTTATTATTCCCATGATGTGAAGAAGTATTTCATGACTGAACTGCAGGGATAGTCTGAGGGGATTTGAGTGTGGACTATGGAGACTATGTTGTTGCAGTTTTTCACTTAATGATTTAATATAAGAATTATGAATGTATCTTGTGTTTCCAAGGCTACTAAACTAATCGGTCTTTTGAGACATGATCTTTTGTGATCATGATAATGTTATGTAATAATGCACCATCTCTATGTAACTGGGGTCAGGGCGTTACAAATACACTATAACCTTCACATCTATATAGGGAGTAACCTCAATGGTTACATTTGGAATAACCATCATAGTATATTTCCTAAATCTATTAGTATAAACCTTATAATTTAACTCCACCTCAATAGCCATTTCATTACAGAGATATCATGGGATCACCCACCATATATTTATCACAGAACCACCCATATACATAAATAATTACCATGAACCATAACATAATTATAACACATAAAACAACCATAAATAAAAAAATTAAATTTCCATTTTAAAATTTAAAGATATAATTTCTTGATATTTAAATAATTAAACCATTCTAGAAACTATTTTCCATACCAATATACCTGAAAAGGAAATATGGTATTTTTAAAAAAAAAACATTATTTCTTGTTGATGAAGTGAAGTATCAAAAAATATTCACAACGACGGAAAAGTCATAGTTGCCATATATGTTAAAAAAAATTCATTTTTAATTTAGTAAAACAGTTCATATAAAAATATTTTTTTTGGAAAAATTTGAATGAATTTAAAATTAAAAGGGGTTTATTATACATTGTGAAAAATATTGTGTTAAATATTTTCAAAATATGCCACAATGAATGGACATTGAGACAAAGTCCAATACCTTGAGTCTAACTCATCTCAAACATTCATTATTATACTAAATAATAATCATAGGATAATTTATAGTATCCCGAGAACTTTTTTCATGTTTATTATTAAATTTATATGTATATTTTTATCTTATAATAATTACACAATTATTTCATTTCATACAGGCCATTAAATTGATATTCCGTAGTTTAGTATAAAATGAATATGGTTTGATGTCAATAGTCTATGTGGTCCTAATTATGTGATGTACCAAATAATACTCATTAAATTATTATCCTATTGATACACATATTATACTTAAATCAAACTAGTATATATTTTTATGAAAAATCAACAGCGTTATAATCATGGAGATTTTATGTCATACGTACGCCTGAGTAACATTTCCATTTTTCATTGATAATTATGGAAGTAAGGTAATTATTATTTAATCCTCCTTTAATTATAATAAAACAATTAAAATCATATTATTCATTTATATATGCATATATAAATCATAAAAGTGATGTGGTAAATGAAATTGAATCACATATCTTTGTAGAAGTGATAGTTCACAAGTACACAAGAAGGATGCTATTATTTTTATATGGATGGAAAGTAAGAAATTAATTGATATATTATTATATTATAATGATGAATATTTCTTGAAAAAAATATATGAAAAATAATTCCATTATTATAACCTATAATTATAGACATTTATGGAAAAATATTTCTATAGGTTTATGGAGGTGATACTTCAAACGTACTGATGAAAAATTAATTCCTTTCCTATTTGATGGAAGTAGAGATGAATTGATGTTAGGATATTAGCATAATAATATATTAGTATATAGATGATACAATATTTATTATCTCATCATGGTTTGAGATGATTTTGAAGGATGTCATAGAAGAAATAAAATAGAAAAACTTAAATACAAAAATTAACTTTCCTTCAGATGATCACCTTCCATAACACCTTTAACACTTATAAATAGGGTGTTATGCCTACTATTAGGATTCAAGAATGTGGGGAGTGACTCTAGGAAAGATTTTTGGAATATTTCTGATTACACAAATGGTTTTTTGATGTGTTTTGAATAGAGAGGAATGATTTCACTTTTATAAGAGAGGGGGGGGGGAATTATAGGAGTTATTAAAAATATTAAATTAATATATATTCATTTTATATTATAAATGGGTCCAAATTGATTTTTTACAATAATTTATTATTATGCGACTAAATATTTTCTTCCAATGGAAATTTGAAAAGTTTCAATATATATTTTATCCTAATCTTTTTGTTGAATCACTTTTATCTCTTACTGTTTTAACAAGTAATTTACAACATGAGAGTTTAAATAATTACCATAACATACCAAAATACCAATTAATGAGTCAATAAATTCATTTATAGACTTATATAAAATTTTTAATAGAATATTATATTCTTTCTGAATATTATAACATTTAATAAATTATTTTATATTATTAAAATACCAATAGTGTAAATATTGACTATATTCTTTTGTTGACCTTTTAAAAATATAATAATAGAAAGATATGTTCGAAAAAATATATTAAATCATAAAAAAATGAAAATTTAATCCATAAATTATGATGATGACATAAATTTTATCAAATTACATTTTTGTGAATATTTATAATATCATTTATTTGATTCATCCACAAATTAAGAAATTATTGCATCATTATTTTGCCACCATTTAGAATAATTATTTATTTCCAAAAAATTATAAATAAATTAACAAGATGTAGATAATTTTTTAGATCTCTATGTAATATCTATAGTAAACGGTATCACCTATATCACATGATATAAAAATTGTTTTGTAATAAGAGACATGATTATGACATCTTGGTCTTTTCTTTAAATAAAATGTCATAATCACACCCAAGTGACCTCAAAAGGACACAATTTAGGCCCCATGCTTTTCTTAGAAGACAATAAATCATCCAATAACATTAGGACAACTGTTAAGGTATTTTAGTAATATTTATAATATAATTTATACCATTATTTATCTTGTTTACCCTTATCTGTGGTAAAACAAATAATTACTAAAGTTGCGATTCGTAGGGTAAAAAAATAAAGGGGACATATTTAAAAAATATATATCACATGATTACAAATATGGAATCCATTTTTCAAAATTTAAAACTAAAAATTTTCGGAAATTAATTAAAAATTAATCAACTTGATTGAATAAGAAAACATTGTTTTTAAGTAAAATGTTTAAAAGATCACATGTTTTTGTATTCAATTTTAATTTAAAATTGATTTGAATTTCCAAAATTGGATTAAATGATAAATAAATAATCAATATATACTTTCAAAACAATTTAAAATATAATATATAAATAAAATAAAATTAGGCAAACAATGAATTTTGAATTAAAATGCATAATTTTTCACTGTTAAGAAAAATATGAATTTTATCAAAAAAATAAGAAAAATCAAATCAATTTTTTTTTGATATCCAGATTACAATGAAAAAGTTTAATTTGTTATAAAAATATTATAAATGTTACATGAAAATTATTTATGATGGGTTCTCCAATAAAAGGCATTGAAAACAACCATTCCAAAATATTAGGGCTTGTATGCTTAAAATTTGATTTATTCTTATTTAAGACCATAAAATTTATTAAAAGAATGTAAATTTTTTTAATAAACATGTGTAGAAATAAAATAGTTATATATATTCATTCGAAAAAATATAATGTCTAGATAATGACTACCAATTAAAATAACAATATTAATAATATGTTATTTTCAATATAACTTGGTCTTGCATGCAATGTAAGATTTAGGAGAACCCCATTATTGTGTGTTGAGTACACTATCAGACATAGAATCCACATTAAAGTAAATTTAATTTCTAATTCATAAATATTAATATATATGAAAATATAATATTCAATATTTATTTTGGATGTTGTAACAACTCATTTTAGTCAAATACCTAGGAATCTCACTGTTCTTGTAAAAAAACTCTCAATATTAGTAAACCATGAATAAGATAACACTATCAGCGATGAATCGGTATTGTAATCATATAAACATGTGGTTAAAAATCACAATACTAAAGTGAGATAAACATTCTAATATTCATCCTTCTAATATCATTCATTTTTCACATATATTTACAATTACAACTTATTTTTTCTTATCCAATATCAACGATCGATTATTTTAAATAAAGACACATCTCCTACTAAATAGAGGATAACAATTTTTTCTATTTAATTTATCATTAATATTTATTAATTGAAATATTTATATTCATTTAATTAATATATTTAATTTTGAATCATCATTACTTAATTCAAGACACACAGACAAATATTATAATAAAAAAATGGAATTCTTAAAATTCTTCATTAATCGAACTTATTGTAGAATGAACATCATATGAAAACACAATTCCATTGTTAACTTATATAAAAATATCTGTGACAATACATTTTTCGAAACAACTATGGTGAAATAATTTTCTTCATTGTTTAAATCCTTCAATCTTTGAGTTTCTATTCTTTGATTCATTCTTGTATAAAATAGTTAAATAATAGTAATCATCATTGATTTTTCACAAAAAAATCAACAAAATAACATTATATAGGTCATGATATATTCTAAAATAGCTCTACTTTGGTATGGGTAAATACATCATGGTTTAACCTCTCATATAGGAATATAAATTTAGTCTTATCTGAAACGTACTTCAATATGAACCATGTGGTTTTGTAATTATTTATTTTATAATGATATAATAGATAGAACATTCTCTTGATTTATCCAAAACACCTATAATTTCAAAGATATGACTTTTGGAACATATTTAAATGTTATCTTAACTCTATTTGTAAAACAATTAACCAACAGAATATACAATATATTTCTTCCAACATTATTCCCCTATAGTTTTTTGACAACCATTCAACACTTTTCAATTTATCTTTAATCGAATCGTTCATCAACATTAGAAACCCCAATTTGAACCATCATTCGAAAAAATAGTTTATCAAATAATTATAAATCCTAAAATTTATTCTAATATTATTCAATATCATTGTCAAAATAAATATTTATATGATATAATATCCCCCGGAATAAGTATTTTGACACTCTCCCCAATCTATATTTTTGATATGGATGTCACCACATTATTCAAAATTGTAAAATAATTCGAACCTTATTAAATATTTCCAAATCATGGAAAACTTCGCCAAATCCTAGAAAAAAACAACAAAGGATATAAAAAATATCCCATTTTTCTGTGAAAACATGATGATCATTTCTATGAATGATCATAAGAGTGGGTTATAAATATAAACAAATTACTAATGAGTACCAATATTTTATTAATAAAAACAAAATACATATTATTGTGGGTGTTATTTTTCAAAACCATTTTGTTGTGTAGACATAGTTGGACACTGTGAACTAATTAATACATTTCAAAATATACCTTGCATGGTGAATTTTTCATGATGCCCATAACTTGGTTTTGTGTTGACACATTATATAAATTCACTAAATGATGTTAAAAATTCCCCACAATTATGTATAAATTTATCTATATTTTAATTTTCCATGAATAATGTATAGGTGTTGTTCTATGATAATTTAAAAAAAATTATAAAAAAATTTCTAAAATAATACATTTCATATTAACTCTATCACCCTCAAGTAGTTCCCCCTTCTATAAAAATTGAGTTCATTCTTAAGTAGACAAAATATACATATAAGTACTCAAATGAAATTTTGATTCATTATTATCTATGTGATACATAATCCTATAAGATAGAATTCACTGCTCATTGTTGAATTGTGATCATATACTAAACATGCCCAAACTGCAACTCTAAAACCGAAAACAACTTTCTATGATATACTTATATATAATAGCTGAAAATAATCTACCATTTCAAAATACCATAGTATGTTATTTTATTTATAAAAACAAGAATTATTTTTTTTTTTCAAGCATTGTTTATTGAAATATTTTAAATAATATTTTGGGTTTTAGCTTTCAAATTAAATGGGTTCCCAGTTATTTTATTATATCTTTCACATCAACCTTTTTTCCATCAACATCCCCAATCAACATCATCTAGGTGGCTATCAATATTCTCATCACCTTGTAACATTACATTAGAAATTATTTTAGTAGATCAATGTAATATATATATATATATATATATATATTTATAATTATATTTGCAAGGAATTCTATTAGTCAATTTGAAACCAATGGAAAAATGTAACCACACCAATAAAATGAATCTCAACCTGAAAACAGAAATTTTAAATAAACTATTTTCATTGTTCCCTTTTCTATCATCATAATATTTTTTCTTAAACACAAATTAACACCATAATATTTTGATCATTCTCAATTTAAATATTGATATTATGATCAATACATTCTCTATGAAATTAGACCCTATTCAAATATTGATCAAAATTTAATGATGATGCCCAAGATGGGATTTCAGCCTCAAATACCATGCATAAAATGAATCAAAATTTTCCCTTACTCATGAATGATAATACAATCAAATATTTAAATATTAACTCCTACATCATGTTATCGTAAAACTGAATACATAGTTTATACCCATTTTGAATATCTTGAATCCCCCTTACACAAAAAAGGAAAAGAAAATGAAGATTATTTATTGTTGTGAAACAATAGAAGTCATCTCATATTCTTCTATTAATATCAATTTGGAAATCCCCTTTACAAAACACACATAAATTATTTTGGATAACCCTTACTTAAATAATATGATTGTTATGAAATACACATTTAGTTTTGATAAAAATTTTGACATTCGGCTCTGAAAAAATTTCCAACATTTGATTCTTCTCAATTTTATAAATCTTATGATTCATCATAATAAACTGATTCTCTTCCTTTTTAGACCCTATATAATATTTACATTAATATGATATTGGAATTATTTTTTATGAGATTAATAATCCTTTTAGTTTTTACTGAAAATGAGAAGTCAAAAATAATATTGTCTTCATTGATTACAATAATACTTCACGTTTTCATTATATCTAATGAACATATACCAATTTTACCATAATTTGACTCGTCTTCTAAATAAACAAAAATAATATTTTCTCCCTTGTGATACTCAATTAATTATAAATTTATTTATGTATTTTATCCCTTTATAACTGATAAATATACTCATGTCCAACAATATTGAAGCCAAATATTTCAATAATTATACGTAGAATATTTTTTTATAAATTTTATATTATACATTTGGATGATACTTCTTGAAAAAAAAACATCATCACCAAGTGAATCATACTTTAAGTTCATCTCCTTATAAAAAACAAATAACTTTCTTCTAAATATTTGAAGGTATTTCTATGCCAGATTCTTTCTATACAACATCTTGTATGGTGCCTTATCTTACTATAAATATAAATAATATCATCAGTAATATATAATTATTTTATAACCCCAAAATTCACAAATTTTATCTTGTATATAATTTTCATTACTAATTTTAGGTTCCATATTGTTTAAATTGAAATTCCTATCCTCAACTATATAATATTTAAAATGATTCCCCACTACTAAAACGTGGTTCCCTATCCCCTGATTCTTAACACAACCCTATGAATTATTTTTTCCATATCTCTTTACATTATTATTCCATAAATTCATTTATCATTATATTTCCTACGAATCATCAATAATGTATAATAAAATAGAATAAAAAAGATTTTAGAAATATTTCCATTAAAATATTTTATACTGATATTATATTAAGTTTATAAAACCTTGAAACTATTTTCATCCTGGGAATTATATGATATTTTATCACACACCAAAATGTGAATAATCTCAAGGAACTCCATTGACATCTTTTCTTTCATCATATTTGTCTTCTATAATATCATTATCTTTATAAAATCTCTTATATGTGATTAATATCATGTGAATTTTTAGGGTTATAAAGTTCTCCTTAATTATTACCCAATTCATCTAAGGAATTTTAGATCAATTGGCCGATCCATATTTGATACAACTCATTCAATTATTCCTTGACAGGAAAACACATGTCTTCCTATCATGCAATGTGATTGAGATTACCATTATTGAACATCCCTTACATCATAAATATATCATCTATTCCTTTGAAAATTCAATAATTTTTTGTGAAATTTGATAAATCCCCCAGGATACATAATTGATATACACTAAGAGAATTTGGGCCAAGGAATTTAAATTTCAATGAATCATTGTACCCTATGTCATTAACACTAATATTTTTTAGTTAATTTTTTATACATTAACCATCATATAAATTAGGGACACCATATTTAAATACAGGATGAGAATGGAAATATCTCTATTTATTATCATATAGAAGGTACATACACTATCAATGATCCACACATTTTCTCAATTTTCCCTCAATGATATATCAACTATGTTTACCACATCTATCATAACCATCTTGATACACATATGTAACTACTACACATTTGGTGGTGAATGTGGTTGTTACCCCATCAAAATTAATAGGTCAAAATCATATTTCAAGTTATATAATTGGTTTTAAATATTCATCCCACCTTATAATTCATCCACATAATATCATTACCATTTACAAGTATCTGCTTTAACAACTCCTTGAAAAATTTATGAGTAGTTTATTTACTTCTTAAAAAATCCATCACATAAAAAAACAATTAAAAACATATCTAAAATAATAATTTATTATCTCTTTCCATTGTTTATTATATTCCTTTATTCTAATTTAATCAATGGAGTACACACACTATGTATTACACATATTTCTATATTTATTGCACTAGATTTTTGGTGTATTTTTTCATATATATGATTCAACCGTAGTGTTTATTTGGATATTTATTGAGTTCTCTAAATTTTTATTCTTTTTTGTAGTTAGTGATTATGAGGTTGCATCTATCATAGCCACCTTTTCATGTAATCAACCAATTCAATGGATTTTACATTACAATTGTAATGAACCATTTATTTATAAAATAAAACCTTTTCATATCTATTAATATTTTTGAATAATATATTAGTTTTATATTAATGAGGGTTCCTTTTATGATTGGTTACTCAACAGACAACAATGGTTTTCTTCGAAAACATATATTGCACACAACTTCGAGTTATGCCAAAAAATAATATACTATTATTATTTTATATGGTAGTTAACACCTAGCTATTGTACTTTTTGGAAAGAACATAACTATGTAAAATATTATTATACATGTTTTAAATGTTTTTACATTTATCCAAAAAAAATTAGGGGCATCAATTAAGAATAAATTCAATTTTAAGCCTAAAATACTTTAATATTTTTAAAAGGACAGTTTACCACCTTTTATTGGAGAAAACTTTTGAAAAATAGTTTTTGTCACTTATATATATTATATATGAATAAATGAACTTCTTTTATAGAAGGTGGACATCAATATTTACTTTGGTAAATTTTTTTTGCTAATTTTCTAATAATGGGCATTTATTAATGAATATTGAAAAATAATGCAATTTTATCTAATTTATTTACAGAGTTTTATTGGTATTTTAAATGGTTTTAAAGTGAAATTGGATTATTTTTTTACTATTTAATCCAATTATGGTCATTTTATGTAATGTTACATTGATATTGGACATAAAAACATGTCAATCTTTTGAAAGTTATTACTTTTTAAAAACCCGCTTTATGGTTTTAAGAATGGGATTTAATTTTAAATTAATATCATCCAATTAAGTGTATTGAATTTGGAAAAATGGATACCATATTTGGAATCATAAGTTTCAAATTGTGTAAATATGCACCTTTTATTTTGGGACATTAGGAATAATAACTTGAGTAATTATTTTATTTGCCATGGTTAAAGGTTAAATTTGGTAATCCAGGGTAAAAAATAATATTATAATAATATTATACTACCCTAAAACATCTCATAACCCTATTAGATGTGTTATATCTGTCCATGGGCATCCTTGGAGTAGATTTTAGGACCCCCTAAAGACACTTGAGAGTGATAATTCTAATTTATAGTAATTAATTTTAAGTAAATAGAAAAATAAGATAAACATGTATCTGTTACTAAATAAAATTTTATAAAGGGTAATTTATGTGATCTATTTAAATATGAATTTTAATTATAAATATAATAATAATTCATAAATAATGATATTTTATTGATATTTTATTGACATTAAGTTAATATATTTAATTATGACACAATAATGACGCAGTGATTGCTTCATTATTAAAGGATTCAAATAAATTATATTATTAATATTAAAATAAATATTATTTGTCATAATTTATTACATAAATGAATTTTTAAATTTAATTTGAGATTTTAGGATTGATTCAATGTTTTTATGTAATCAAGTTGATATGAATTTTTATAAAGTCAAGTATGAATGGTTTCTAAAAATGACATAGTTCATAACTTAAAATATAAAATAGTTTTGTGTATGATATCAAATTCTTAAAAATATAAGATTCAGGAAAATGGTTAATAAAAGTCAATAAATGTCTTAAATTATTTTTTTGGGTCGTTTAACATGATATGGAAATTACATTGACCCACAATATTCTATAACCTGATATCAATATAATGTTAAAAAAAGGTAAAATAAGTGTTAAACCAAAAATATAAGGATACAATAATATTAAATACATGTATAAAAATTATTGTATTATTTGTATTCAAACAAAATTTATATTATGTTTTAATTAAAGGGTTTTTTTACCATTTTTAATTGAAATATAATTTATAAAAAATTAATAATTCATGACTTTACTACAGTGACCTCACCTCTTTTATAAAATGGAACTTATTCTTGTATTTATCTCACACTTAAAAATCCATTTAGTTAACTACATATCTATCCAATAATCTTCCTATAATACCTCCCTTCATCCTAGAATCCTTACCTTTGGAATAAGGAAATTCAATAAATGCTTTTGGCTCAAATCAAAATAAGTTACTAGATTTAGAGGTAACGTCTTCTCTCAAGTTCTATACCTTTACTTTCCTTCTATAATCCCTATTCTATTATTATTAATTTATTATTTTATAACAAAATTTTACTCAATATTCTAGTATGTTGTTATGAGAATTATTTGAATTACACTTACACAAACCTCCAAGTAATGTATACGAACATACTATTTTTTTGTACAGTGAACTACTGCCTATCAAAATGATGATTGTTTGATTTTCCTCTACCACTGCTCCTGGTAGCCATTATGATGGAACAATATTTATATATGATATATATTATATTAATATTTAATCTATTATTCTGTAATTTTTGATTTACAACAAACCATTATTCTTTCCATGATGTGTAAATATGATAATTTCATTTGAGAAAGTGTACACTTCCACCCCCTCAAAGTGACATGGCTCATTCGTGATATACATGTAACATATAAAGGATGGTTTTATTAAACACATGATACATGAATTACATAAATATAATAATGGTATTATAATATAATTTTATATAATTTTATTATTATTCTTTTAGTATGACAATGAAATTGAAGTAATGTTCATGTGTACGTACGACCTACTGTCACCATGAATGGTGCATTTCATTTATTATCTCCAAATTTTATGGAATATAATAAATAAATATATAATGGAGAAAAATGATATTTAAATCATGAATATCATCATGGATATTATTTAATTTTGACAATATATACAATTTATATCAAAACAGATTTTTTTTCCGACTCAAGTACAGAATATTGACAAAAGAACTGATATTAACATAAATAATTACGTAATTTTTATAACGTGTTAATAAGTGATATAAAGGGAATAATAAAAATGAAAATGTTTTTAAAGTAATTATAATTTAACATAATCTTATTATTATGGAATAACAAGAAACATACGTGATGAGGAAAACTCAAGGCAATGGACTTCATCTCAATCTTCTTTCATCGAGACATATTTTGATAATATACACCTTCTTCTTTTATATAGTGTATAATAAAAACCTTTAGATTTTAATTTAATTAAATGGGAATATTTTTTCTATGAATTATTTTTCTAAATGACAGAAAAATAATTTTAATATATGTAGCAACATCTACCTCTCTACCGTTATAATCATTATTTGATATTTGGCTTTCTCTAGATGAATTAATGTTTTCAAAAGGAAAATGAATCCCTTATTCCATTTTTTGTTATTTTGGTATTGAAAATATTTTTTTGAAATGGATTGAGTATTTCAATATTGTGAAATTACTTCTTGTGGTTACAAATGAAATGTTATTTGATATTTTATGTGTTATTATTATATAATGGTACTTGGACATTTTATTGGTGGTTACATGATAAAAAATGGCTAGTGGTTCTGTGATAAACCATGGATGGGTTGTTATGTTATAAACAACAATGAATTTTGTATGGATGTTGGCCATATGGATATTCCATTGAGTGACATTTGTGGAAGTCAACCGTATGGTTATTTCATTTATGTGTGTTTATGTTTAAAGTTACCATTAAATGATTTATGTTTCTTTTTATTATCTTTATGGTAATATTTTTGTTATAAATGGGTAAGAAATGAAATTATATTCAGTGAATTGTTTTTTCTACTTGTTAAAGTATTACTTTAGTATAAATTTATCATGGTTTTCATATTTTCACAAGACTAATAGTATTTATTCATTATGTACCCCTTACTAACCTTTTTATACTCATCCCATGTTTTGGAATGTCATACACATGACATAAAGAGTAATAGAGTCAAGGATGGGATCAAGGAAAAGTTAATCTCTTAAAACATGAAATGATGTCTTGTTTCTTTTTAAAGAGATTTTGATTTATAAAATAATTGATATTGAGTAGATGTGTTTATATGTAATTTTCATGTTTTTATGTATTAGTTATGACCTAATTCTATAAATCTCTAAACCTAAAAAGATCCTTGATGTGAATTACTGTCAATTTATTTACCTTACTCATCATTATGTAATATTTATGTTCAGGGAATTATAGTTGGTATTAGAGGTTGTTTTAGATAAATTTATAGGTTCCGGTGTTATTTAAGTATATATGACATGTTTCATATAACCATAGTGATTAGAAAATTTAAAATATTCATAGTTATTTTTGAAAAATTGAGTGATTTTAAGATAAAATTTATAATTATATCTTAGTTTTTACCCTCCTCATAATATAGTATACGAAGATTTTACTAATATACTCACAATGACCAATTTTTAAGAAAATGGCAGAATCTAGCTGGCACCAAAGTAACCATGGTTGTGAAGGAAACTGTGCTAGTTTTTCGAATAAGAAACCGAATGAAATGAGGGTAACAATGAGAAAACTTATTTTTATTCTTATCCAACTATCTAGAGTCATTATTGAACACTCTAACCTTGGTGATTTTCCGAAGGCATCATATATTTTTGAAATTAATCCCTATGGACATTCTGGTAATAATCATAATGGTAGGTATATTCAAAAACCCATGTGGTAGGGATGTGGAAAGAGTCACCCAGGAAAATGTTTCAAAGGGACTGGAAGATGTTATAAATGTGGTAATGAATGTCAAAAAATGATAAACTTTCATGGAAAAAGGAATCGTTCAGATGACTGTAGGAAAGAGAAATTGATTTTTTTCTGAGGGATCAATTAATTATTTTAAGTGTGGTTTTCATGATAATTACACAAATTGATTTACTATGAAGAATGTTAGGGAATGAGATCAATAGAAACTTGTAAATATAAGTTTACTAACACCTAATTCCATACCAATTTAAATGAAAAAACTGAGAATGACCTATAAAAGGTATGGATTATTTCTTAGGTTATGTTTTGATATTTTTAAATATTAGGCCATTATGAAAGATCATTTTTGTAGGAAGGATGTATAAAAAAATATGATGAAAAAACATAGAAAAAATATCATGAAGAAAGGTTGACGATTATGATGTCAACATTTTAGGAATTTTTAGAGTTATGTTGGATTTATGGTTGATGATATTTTTAAATGTATTAATAATGGGATAACATTGGAAGACTTATATTATTTGAAACCCCTAAGTTGTTATATAAAAATGTTTATTGATTATGAATTATCTTTTCTTTTGTAGATATATTTATAAATAGCCATTAGGGTTTATATAATCCTTGAATTTGAGGAAATTATAAGTTATTACCTTTTGGGATGAAAAATGAGAGGTATGAGATAACCTTTGAGGTTAAAATATGTTATGGTTATTTTTTGAGGAATTTATATCATTTTTGGAATGTTATAAATTTATATAGTTTTTGAAAAAGGAAAAAACAAAGACCGTGTGACAACCCGACACGTTGGACAAAGCTAATGGAATCGAACCCACAACCAAAGTGCGATTGGGATTAATCTCCTACCACAGGACTAAATGAATTTCGTGGATAGTATGAATTATTTATTTCAGTTGAATGTTTTTTTGTATCTAGAATAAGGTGATTTTGAGAACTTAGGTTTAATAAAATGGACATCCTTAGTATATGAAAATTATTTGGTGATTAAGTGATGAATGTTATTTTTCATGACATTCTATATTTTTAGAAGACTATATGGATATGGAAAATAGAATACTATGGGATATAATTTGAGGAGTAATGGTTGAATTTTATTTTGGAAGAATTAATGTATTTATTATGTACAAATGGCTATTTGGGTTGTTTATCGAAATGATTAACCTATCATGGAGAATTTTTGATTAGGTTAATTACTTTTCAGTATGATAGTTTAAGAGTAGTCGATGTTTTTCGGAGAAAAATGTTAAGATTTATTATGGAAGACTATGTGATCAAACCCTTATAATTTTTTGTGTTTAAATAATAATTTTTATTATTTTGTTTAATATTAAGGGCAAATTTTTATGAAATGGACTTTGTTGAACTTTGGCTGTTTTTTGTTGAATTGTGGATATTAAGAGTATTATTTCATTTTATAAATGATTCTTCTTTTTTGGGATTATATGATCTTGTACTAACCATTTTTTGGTTAATTTAAAAAGGTAGGGGAAAATATATAGTTCATATTTATTTGGATTATGTGATTATCTAAAATTTTATTCAAGTGCTTCAGGTGTGACCAAGTCATATTTAATACTCATCGTTTGGAGAAAGGACGAGTTTGTGGAATAAATTTATTAAAGGATGAAACATTACATGTCATGTAAGTATGTTTCCTTATGTTCTTAGTCAATCTCATAAATAAATTACTCAAATTGAATAAAATTATCATAAATGGAAAATTTTTTCCATTTAATTTTCTTAATGGGCAATCAAATAACCTTAGACCCATAAAATGTTTTTGGTTTTTAGATCGATAACTTTCTCCTGAACATGTTTTTTATCACTCTCTATCAGTACATTACACTTAGTGTTTATTCCATATCCATGTTTTACAATATGGAATCCTAGAATGTGTTATCTTGTGTTACCTTTTTTACTTCTATTTATTTTTTTTAAAGTTATTGTTTTATTGAATATTTTTCTGATGTGGGATTTTCAATGATGATTCTAAGCCCAAATAGGAAATTGCAATGATATAATTTTCAAAAGGGGGGATTGATGTTATGACCAAGGTATTTATTGAATAAAATTGTTTCATATCTATAAATATTTATTAATATGATATTGATTTTATGTTATAGAGTATTATTTTTCTGATAGTGTACTCAACACACAACAATAGGTTTCTTCGAAAAATTACGTTGCACACAACTTTGAGTTATACCGAAAAATAATATACTATTATTATTTTAAATGGTAGTAAACCAAAATACATTTTATTGAAGGTAAAGAACATATATAACTAAAATATCACTATAAATGTTTGTTGGAGGTTTTCTAAATTTATGCAACAAATTGTTGAGGCTTAAAATGAGAATGAATACAATTTTAAGCATAAAATACACTATTATTTTTAAAAGGTTGATTTACCTCATTTTGATAGAGAACCCTTTAAAATTATATTTTTTTTCTATTTTTATGTGTTATATTTTAAAAAATAAACCTCTTTAATATTATAGAAACATTAATTATTACTATGGTCAAATCTTTGATAATTATCTCATAAAGTTCATTTTTTAATGAATAGTGAAAATACAACATTTTAATTCAAAACTACATTTTAATCTAATTTATTTTTATAGTTATATTTTCATTTTAATTGGTTTTAAACTATAATTGGATTATTTATATATCATATAATCCAATTATAGTCAATGGAAGTTATTTCACTTTGAAATTGGACCCAAACACATGTCAACATTTTGATAGTTATTACTTCTTAATAACCCTCTTTCTGGTTTTGACAATAAGGATTAATTTTAAATTAATTTCATACAATTTTGTGTTTTGAATTTTGAAAAATGGATTCCATTTTTGTAATCCTAAGGTCCATATTTTTGAAACACGTTTGTTTTATTTTTGGACATTATGAATAGTAACTTCTGCAATTATTTTATTTACCAGGGTTAAAGGGTAAATATGGTAAATATGGGTAAAAATTAATATTATAATAATATTAAACTACAAAAAACTAGTCTTAATAATATTTTATGAGATATTTCCAACCATGATAATCTTTTGATCGATTTTAGGGCCCCATGGAGACACATGGCAGTGATAATGACATTTTGTAATAATTAATTTAAAAAAAAGAGAAAAATAATGTAATCATGTATATTTTTCAAAAGAAAATTATATGGGGTTATATAAGTGACTCATTATTTTATAAATATTCATTAGAAATCGATGTATATTTCCAAAATCTTTATATTTAACTTATAATTTTTAGGCATTAAATAAATAAATTTAATTATGACACAATGATGATGCAGTGATTGTTTCATTAATAAAGGACTAAAATAAATGATATTATATATATTAAATAAAAAAATATTTTACATGATTTTTGTCATCCAAGAATGCTGAAGCTGAATATTACATGTCATTATTGATTCAATTTTTTATTCAATATAATCCAGTTGATATGAAATTTTAAAAATCCAAGTATGAATAATGTCAAAAATTAAAAAAAATCATAACGTAAAATATAAAATAGTTAATTAAATGATATTAAATTAATTGAAAAATAATATTCAGAGAAATGGTTAATAAAATTAAAAATATTTCATAAATGACTTTTTTGGGTTGATTTACATGTTACAGTAATTACATTAACCCAAAATATGTAAATAACATGATATCACTAAAATATTTAAAAGGATAAAATAATTGTAAAACCCAAATGATAAGGAAAAAATATATTAAAAACCTATATACAAATTATTGGATGATGTTTAATCGAACCTAAATCCTCATATTATATAATTAAATATGTTTTGGACCATTTTTAATCGACATTCAATTTATAATAAATCAATATTTCAAGATTATTCTAAAGTGCCTCCACCTCTTTCATAAAAGGAAACTTCTTATTCTCTTTATATCACACTTAAAAATCCATTTAGTTCAGAAAATCTATATCCAATACTCTACCTAGAATACCTCCATTTATCCCAGAAGCCTTACCATGGGCAGTTGGTAATTCATGAAAGCCTTTTGGCTCAAATCAAAAGAACATCGAGATTTAGAGGTAACATCTTCTCTCAAGTTCCAATCATTTATTTTCCTTATCCACTACCAATGATCTTATTTTTCTTTGATTACATAATAAAACCAGTATCATCAATATACAATTATGTTTTTATGTAAATTATTCAAACTACACTTACACACTCCGCTATCTAATGGATACAAACATACTTTTTCTTTGTAAGACAAACTACTTCCTCATGAAACGATGATTGTTCAATTTCCCCTACCATATCTCAAGGTGGCCATTATGATGAATCTATATTTATATGTGATATATAATATATATATTTTTTCGCTATCATTCTGTAATTTTTATTTACAACATACCTCTATGCATTCCATGATGTGTAAATAGGATAGTTTCATTTGAGAAAATGAGAACTACCGCCCCCTCAATGTGATATGAACCATTAATGATATACATGGAATGAATAAAATATTGTTTTATTAAACCTATCACTCATACATGAAATAAATATATTAATGGTATTAAAATTTATATTTTTATCATTTTATTATTATTATTTAGTATGATAATGAAATTAAAGTAGCATTCATGTGTAATTACGACCTACTATCTCCATGAATGGTGAATTTTATTTCTTATATAAAAATGTTATGTACTATTATAAATACATATATACTAGATATAAATGATATTTCAATCATTAATATCTTTTTTTATATGATTTAAATTTGACTATATGTACAATTTATATAAAAAAAATTACATTTTCGACTCAAGCACTGAATATTGACAAAACATTAAATATTAACACAAATAATTATTTAATTTTATATAGTTGTAATAAGTGATATAAAAGGAAGAATAAACATGAATTTTTTTTGAAGTCAGTATAAATTTACTTATGTTTATTATTCAGGATAAACAAGGAACATACGTGGAAAGTCGGACTCAAGGTAAGGGACATCATCTCAATCTCCATTAATTGAGGAATATTTTGATATTGTACAACTACTTCTATTATAGAGTTTATAATAAAACCCATTTATTTTTAATTCCTTTCAATGTGAATATTTTTTGTATGAAGCATTTTACTCAATGATAAATGATTATTTTTAATGTATGAGGCGACATTAACCTCTCTACTGCCGTAATCGTTATTTGATATTTGGATTTCTCTATAATCCTTAATGTTTTTAAAAGGAAGAGAAATCCCTTCTTCCATTTTTGTTTGTTTTGGAATTGAAAATGTTTTGTGAAATGGATTGGTTATTAAGATATCTTGAAATGACTTCCTATGATTGAAAATGAAATGAAATAAGATATTTTATGTCTTATTATTATATAAAGTCACTTAGACATTAGTCGGGTGGTTACATGGAAAACTAATGATGGGTGGTTACGTAATAAACCAAATAACATGTGATTCCATGAGAAATCATGGATTGGCGGTTATGTTATAACCTCCAATGCATTGGTTATGGAATTCAACCTTATGTCTGTTTCATTTAGCGATAAGTTTGGAAGTCGACCATATGGTTATTCCATTTAAGTATGTTTATGTCCCAAGTTACCTTTACATGTTTTATGATACATTATATAGATTTTATGGTAATATATTTGTTATAAAAGGGTAACCAATGAGATTATATTCAATGAAGTTTTATTGTTACTTCTTAAAGTATTAATTTATGATAATGTTATCATGGTTTACATGTTTTCTCAATACTGACAATTTTTATTAATTATGTATCCCTAATTAATCTATTTATGCTCATCCAATGATTTGAAATTTCATTCATAGGAGATAAAGAAGAATAGATTCATGGATGAGATCAAAGAAAATTTGTGCTTTCAAAACATGAAACAATTTCATGTTTCTTTTAAAGTGTTTTTTTATAAAAATTTGACAGTGAGTAGAAGTGTCTACATGTAATATTCAATTTCTTTTGTATCAGTTATGACCTAATTAAATAAATATATAAAAATTAAAAATCCTTGATGTGATTTAATTTCAAATTATTGACTTAACACCACATTATATTAGATTTATGGTCAGTGCCTTATAAATATTTATACTCATTATTTGTAGGAAATCATCAAAATTCTCATGTGGATCAGCATGTTTAACCTCCACATTATTTGTAGAATTCACAGTCTAATTTCTAAATGTTATTCTTAGTGACAAGAGACTTTATTATTTCATATCCTTTCTCCATAAATAGAAAAAAATACTAAAATATCTTCAATATTTTGACTCTATCAGTAAATATATTAGTTAATATATAAATGATTTGATCATTCATTAATTTTTTATTTTTAATTGACCTTAATATTGGATTTTTAGTTTTTTTCGAATTAGATTCATTACTATTTTTCCTTCATCATAGAAATATATTCCTCATGTTTCACCATATATATTTATTAATGATGAACAATTTCATTGGTCTTTATTTTTTTGTCCCTCCAAGAATCAATTTAACCATGTCTAGCATCTAGTTTAACCATAATGAATTATCCTTTGTAAACGTCATCGAATTTGGCAATAATATCATCAAGTCATTATTTATTTGAGATAATCATAAGGAAATAAATATTGGGAGATCTATAATCCCCAATTCCTTACACCTCCATCAATTTTGAGGTAACACCCTCTTAAAAGGTGATTTTTTTATTTTTAATTATTTATACTATTAATTACTTGATAAAAGGGGTTGTTTTAGATCTATTTTGAAATTTTATCCACAACGATTATTTAATATACCAGTCCAAGGGTTGTCTCATTAGGAGGTTACATAATATGTCAGAAGAGAATTACTTTTATTAATAAATAAATGATATCTGGGATTTAGGAATGTTTGAAATAAATTTAATAAACATTGAGTAGATTCGAGAAACTAGGAATGAAAATTGGAATGGGAAGAAATGTAAAATTGGAGTTTGAACATCAGATTTAATGTTTGCAGTGGCGAGATAATTCCAATAATTGGGAAATCAATTTATCGTTTTCTAATTAAATTATATAATCGATTATGCCAATTCATAAATCAAGAACTCAATTTTTATGTCTATATAAGCCTAGAAAAAATATTCAGACCTGGATATTATTATTTATCATTCTAGGAAACTGATTAAAGAGCCCAGTGAAAATTGAGTAATTGAAACTAATTAAAACTACTATACTCATATACAATACCCACCCTATGAAATATTTGTATTCTAGTAAAAAATATAATTTCCAAAACTGAAAAACCTTATGGAAGAGTTATTGTGAAAAATAAAGGACCTCCTTAATTCATAACAAACAATTATATAGAAATTCAAAAAGAAACAATGAAATGAAAAATTATTGAAAAAAAATCACTATGATCTCTTCTACCAATAGATGATTAGATGTTTAGGAATGTATGCTTAAACCATGTCTCATTATCTTTTTTCTCTACCATATCATGATAACCTAAAAAGATCATAGTCTTCGGGACGATCATGCATACACAATAAATGAACCTGCTATCTCTATCTTCCATAGCACATTTTCCTCCTTTAAATTTCATCTAGAGGGAAAATAATTATTTTAAGGTAATTATATTCTTCATGTCACTGTGGGGTAAGAACTATGTCTATGAAACAACTTCCATGATTTATTCTTAGATATTGGAACATAAATTTATTTTAATAAGTTTCGGAATGAGTCACTAGTGTGGGGAAAAATATTATTCCTCATTTAATTATACTAGAAATATTAACTCTTAATATTCAATATAAATAGAATCTCGTGAGTTAACCATGTAATCACCCTGAGAACATGAAAGTTTCAACATCGGCACATTAAATTTTAAAATGTAAAAAACTTCCTAAACTATTCTCCATAATACAGTAATATATTCTTAGTTATAATGTATTTTGAAATGCAAAATTCATAAAAATTTAGATTTTAATGTCATGATGTACCTCATTTTTCTATAGAAATAATGTAAAAGTTATACAACATTTAATTAAGACCCATGGAATTTTTTGGAGTACTATAATATTTCTAGAAAAGTCATAAAACTAATTACAAGTGAGAAAAAATAGAACATATTTATTACTAATTTGAATTGTATTTTTAGATTTTATAGTTGTCATATAAAAATAGTGAAAAATAATGAGTGTTATTAAAAATGACATGAATATCAATAAAAAAAGACATAAAAAATTCTTCCAATTTGAAACACACTATGAAATTTTATGAAGGATTAATATATTAATAATTAAATTAATTATATCATCCCATAATTTTCATATATAAATATTATATCACATTATATGAATATTTAATAAACTTCAGAGTAATACACACTTTGAGAACATTTATGATTAGTGTCATTGGAAACCTTGATAAGTAAATAACTAGGTCATAAAATATGTATAACCTTTCCCATTTAATACTTCACAATTATCACCTTAGTATGAAATAAAATACTCTAAACCATTATCCCTAACCCAGGGAAGGAAAAAATATGAATTAGATAAAATATATTTATAGTATTGTTAATCATAATAGATATCAATAAAATGTCATATGTGAACATAATAATATAATATGTGTATCAAAACATGAGATGAAAATTATACAATCATAACCATCAATTCATATATAATAATCATGAAATATGTTATAATGTTTTCCCCAAAAAATACATAATACATTTTAGTGATTAATAATCAATAAACAATTATCATCTACAAAAACAAACCATAAGAACGAGGTATATGTTGTTGTCACGAACATATGCAATGAAAATAAAATTCACAATCATGGTTCACTACAAATGATATCATAGTGGATTGGGTTCACTATCCATTCCATTATTTCCTTATAGAAGGTTCACTATCAGGACTTTGTTATTGTAAAATAACCCTATATGAATTGGTTTTAGTAACCATTATACCCCTTTATTACATAGTATATATCCTTATTTTCATAACAAATTAGATTGATATATAATAATTTTCCCTACCACTAGATATTGAAATCCATACATACGTGTTCCACAAAATGATAAAAATTTGAAATTCCATCAATTAAAAAATCATGGTAATGATATAGGATTCATAAAAATTTCATTATCATAATGTAAATCCATAAAGATAATAAATATTGATGGAAACACAAGATTATAACACCATGAAATCATAAAAATCACTAATATACCTTTTTATAGTTAAAAATACATCCAAAATGTGTCTATTATATTTATTTTGGAAAAAAAATTTATATGAAATATAATATTTAGAATCAATAAATCCCCCAAATAACAAGGGAATGTTTTTATTATCAGTGAAGAATTAATAATTTATTGTATTAAATCAAAATAAAAGTGAACTCATGAATATATGGACCAAAAAAATAAAGTTTATATATTCATGGGTTTTAAGTCGTGAATTATTTTACTTACATTTGAGGATATTTTCATTTTTAGTGTTTTAGAGAATTAGGTCATAACTCATACATTACAAAACTAGAGATTACTACGTGGATACTTATGATTAGTATCCATTTTTTCTTTTTAATTCACATATCCACATATTTTATATTGACCTATTAACCTTCCACATTTATACACAAAAACCTATAGCAAACATTATTATTATATGTTGGATGAGTAAAAAACTCTTTTTAAGAGACATAATATAAATGTTGGAGACCCATTAGTTCAAGAAAATTTTAATTTTAATAAAAAATAACTTTAGCTCTCAAAATTTATTTTTTATCACCTAAGATATTTATGTCATATACCCAAAACATTTTAGAAAATAATTCATAAGAATCATCATAGAAAAATAAATCACACAATGGATTATTTGAAAACAAGATAAATTCATGTAAACATTATCCAAAAGTAATTCTTCTCCCCATTAATGTGACATAAAAACTTTCCACTTAATATTAACTCACTTCTTACAATTTTTTAATAACAATATTATAATAATACACATAGGAAGCATTGAAAACACATAAACGTATCTTGGGATATCATTATAGATGTCATTATAATAAATGAAATAAATATGTGATCAACTACCATACAAGGCACAGTTACAAATGGAATAACCATATAATTATCTTTCATTCCCAATGCATTAGATGGTTTTCATAGACCCATCCATTATTGGGTTATCATAGAACCACCCATCATTAGAATAGCAGGGATTCACATGTCAATGGTTTCTAATAAAGTAACCCATGATAATGTTCAATAAATGTAAAATAATCATAACACATAAATGGTTGAAATTTTCATTATGTCAACAATAAAATTTATTTTTCACTAATAAAAATTATTCCATTTTATTGAAGTAATAAATCCACTTAAAAAATCTTTTTCAATAACAAAATACCGAGAAAAAGGGAACAAGGGGATTTTCATTTAATTAAAATAAAGGCCTATATAGGAATCCAGAATAAAGATAGAAATTAATTATCCCAAATAATAATTACATATCTATACAAATAAGTTTTATATATAATATCAAGTGTAATCACATGGTTGGATGGATAATGAATTTAAATCATTAAAAATTTAAAAAGTGATTTTTAAATCATATTTTCCAATACCATTTTTAAATATGTGAATCATATGACACATGACGGAGAAACAATTGAAAAGCATTAATTAAAATTGTAATAAATAAATTAATGACGCAGTAGGTTAATTGTTTTGGGTATGGACCTTATAAAAAATGTGGATTCATAATATCAAAACAGGGAATAAAGATAAGTGATTTAGAAGAATTCCCTTACCTTGAGTTTGACATATCATGTGTGTATTTATCTTCTTAAATAATTATGATTTCATAATTATAATTTTTTATTTAGAAAATTTTACAATTATAATATTACATTCATTTCATTGATTATAATATTTAATAAAACTACTTAATCAATAATGTCCACGTTGGATGTTTTGACCATATTTAGCTCATGTGTCAAAAATACATTGGTTGGTTAACTATGGGCACGAATGTTATTATTTAAACATATTGGGAATAAAAATAATGAATTAATTATCATATTTTTTACATAAAATATAATTTTAAGACCCATAAAGAATGATGTTAATGAAAAATGAACCAACATTACAATCATTGAGAAGGTTGGCTATAAGTATGCATGAGCAGTGTTTCCATTTCTCAATGATCACTATAGAAAGTAGGTAAGCTATAATTTATCATTAAAAAAATCATAAATCTATCATAAATACTATTATATTTAATTATTTATGACTATATAAATCATTCTTATTATGTAAAAGGAATCACATTGCTTCGAGGAGGGGGTAGTCCACATGTCCAAGATAAACATTTTATTTTTTTTCAGTGTGTGAAATGATAAGATGAAAATGATATATTATATTACATAAAATATGATTATTTCAGGAATATAATAATTATTTCATATATGTAATATATATTCATTATAGTTACCAACATTACATTACACGTAACTTGTTAGTGAAAAACACCACACATTGATTCATGATGTGGTAGTCCATCATACACACGAGCGATGTTATCATGTTTATTATGTTAAGATAGTTAAAAATAAGATATATGAAATAATTTCTCAAATGGTACAATTATTTTATAAATTTTACAAAAATAATTTATAAACTATATTCCCAATACTATTTTCATCGATGGAGGAGTTATAGAAAAAAATGATATCGTTTCATGAGGTGGCCGTCCACCGTACACATGAACGATGATTCTATAACCCATTTTGTGGAAGTTTGTATGGGTGTTGGTTGTAACATTTAAATATAAATATATTATTATATTTAGAATTTTTATTATTATTTAATTATGGTATAAGAATAATTTAAGGGGTTTCAAAAATAAATAAATGAAGAGTGACCACTGAGGAACATTACCTCTTCTTTGGGTATCTCCATTTAGTTCAAACAAAAGGACATTGTTGTTTTTTGTTTATTAAAAAAATTTGGAATATATTATGATAATATTGATGTATAAAGTTGATTTCAGAATATTTTTTGGAGTTAAAATTCTTGATAGGTTCAAATAAGTGGGGAGAGTGAGTTTTTTTATAGGTGTATAGGAGTGATATTCTTGTAAATATTAAAAAGAAAACACTATTGAAGGGTATACCATACATAATGTGGCACTAATAATAGAAAAAAATCCTGAAAAAGGGATATGGTGGTAATTTTTGTTTAAAAAGGTTTTTGTAAATGTATTAGGTTCTTTTGACAACTTATGGTTAATGATTAACTAGTATGTAAATTCATTTCTTACATTAATTGTAATAATTAATTAAAATTTCTTTGATTTATTTTTTTTCCAAAAAATTACTTTAAGTTACCAGAAATTTAATATTGGTATTATTACAAATATTGAATATATATTTAAAAATTTAATTCATAGAAGAGGAAGAATATAATTTAAAATTAATCCCATAGTTGGAAGTAAAATACAAGTTTCTAAAATGAAAATGATCAAAAGTTTATTATGTTTTTATATCCATATTAAAAATACAAATGATTCTGATGAAATAAATTATATATATTTATATATAATTCATATTATTTTAATTTAAACCTGCTTAAAAATATAATTTCTCATAATATATTATTTAGATGAAAGGGAAGTATTCAATTATAATTCAATATTTTTCACTTTCATAAAAAACATCTCCTAAAAATAAATAAAAGTTAACTATAATATATTTCATAAATTACACTAAATAAATAACATTATTTTTTTTAAAAAAATTATATATTTGAAAATATTTATTTTTAGAGAAATTATTCCATTAAAAGATGCCAAAACTACTATTTATAAAATTCCCCATTTTTATGATTAAAATTTAATTTGTTCTTATTTTATGCCTATAAAACACATTTTCTGAAATATAAAAACACTTCAATGAGTACATAACATATACCCATAAATAAAATCCTTAATAAATAGTTATTAATTTAATTTATTAGGAATGATCATATGTTTATATTCAATTGTTTTTTATTTTCAATTGAAATTATTGTTTCATGAAATATTTAATTATATACACTTTTGTATGGCTTATTTTTCTAATTAAGGTAAAATTATTCATTAATTCTATTCATATTTCAAGGTTATTACTATTATATAAAGTATTAATAATTTTTTTGTTCTATAAAACACACTCTTGCTAGTAAAATACTTTATTAAAGACACTCGATGTTGCATGCAATGCAAGATAAATTTGGTGTTCTATATAATTTAAGATACTCTATAATTTTTTTAAATTCTATATATGAAAGAATATAAATTAATTTTATGTTATATAGTTCCTAAAATATCATATTTTTACATCATACACCCCTTAAAATGAATATGTCCATCGAAACTCATCTCGATTATCAAGGGTTTATCATTCGGAGAACTCCTTCAGAGAAACCAATATCATAAGAATAGTCAACAAAATATAACACTGATAAGAATGAAAAGGATGTATGAGTTTCACCCATAATAAAATATTCCTGACATATAAATAGGATATTATAGTTGGTAAATAATGATTTTGACATGGAGGAGAATAATAAATAATTATGGAGAGTATTTGAGGTCATTGACCACAAAATGTGAATTATAAATTGAATGTTAAGGGACTCAAAGACATAAATTCATAACGAGTGAGAAGAATATTATTTGATATAAAATGATGGTACTAGGATAACTTGTATTTTTACAGATCCTTTTCACGGAGTTTAGGAATTCCCTTATCATTTAGACTATAAGAATAAGGAGATATAATTACTTGATGAGTAAGATATCATAATTTACTCATTTTCCACCACAATCTAATAATATTCTTCAATAAATTATAATTCAAGATGAAATTTTCATGACTATAGGACTAGATTCAACTCCTAATAGATTAAATAAACCTCATAATGATAAAAATATATTCATCCTATAGTTAGATATCAACCAAAACCAAAATGGATAGAAAATTGTAACATAATTCCAAAAATTATCAAACATTCATGTGATGAGAAAATACGTTAATATCTAATGTTCAATAGAAATTAAAAAAAGTTACAACTAAATAAGTAAAAAAATATACAACCAAAATGTTCACCAATAAAACTAAACATATTTTCAAAAATCTAATTGTATTCTTTGTCAAATAACTTTTAAATGTATACATCATACTTCTATAAAAACTCTAAAACTATCATCGATGGTATTTCCATAATTTAAATTTTTTAAATAGGGGTTCATAAGACTTGAGATAATGATCAAAATTCAAAAAATACTAATCTCTCAATAGATATATCGACTTCAGAAGATCTCCCAAAAAAAATATTAGAACTAGAATTTTTTTTAACCCCCTTTTTCTTCTAATCATGCTTATTTCATCCCTGAGTATCTAAAGTTGAAAAAATGTTACTGTAATTTCACAAATCAATGAAACTAAAACATATCACTGTTTATTGGATATTTTTCATCCCATTTTTGGAATGTTCAAGACAATTTTTTTATAGTCACAAACCCTGGGACTATAAATACCTCACCGATAACACATTTCAGATACTGGAATACATTCCCGAAATGTATTTTACCACCAATGGAAAATGGTTTTGTATCAACTCTCGAATTCATGGTTAGAATCCTCTCCATTTCCGATCTCCATGAATATTTACTACTCTTTAAATTTCAAGGAAAATAATTATTGGAAAATATCCGCTCAACATTTTCATCATAATAAAAAAATTACCATAAAATTAAAATTCATTTTTTTCTAATTCATTTGATAAAATTGGTTTTAATCCAGGTTAAAATAGATTTATCTTACTACCTGATCATAGATAAAATTTTTCACATACCTCTCTAATAAAATGATGTTTTATTAATATGATTCCACCAAATCTTATTACTTTTATCTCAATTAGAATAATATTTTTTTTGTATCTTTTGATGTATAACCTTAAGAAAATAATTTTATAAAAAAAATTCTTCAATTTATTCCATTAAAAGTCCAAAATATCATTACATTATCTGATATTCTTAACCAATGACAACTATTGGTTGCCTTAACCTTCAAAATATTTTATTTAAGGCGTTTACTTTTGGTGATCTAATCAACATATGACATTGAAAATAATTTCCAGGGATTTAATCCATCCTATAACTAGAACATATGTACACAGTCTTATGAGTGATGGTTGATAATGTCTCATAAAATGATGAACATTCATCATGTTTTTTATTCTCGATTTTTATTCTCTCTTGAATGGAAACCATAAATTTTTGTTGCCTATTTCATCTGTGGTGTCACTCCAAAAATAATTATTAGTTCCAATTATAAGAAATTCTGTATGTTTATTAAGAAGGATATTTTTCTCTTAGTTCCTTTAAACTACATTTTCCTTGTTTCCTCTATGGAATGTTATTATGAAAAACATACATTGGATGATATAAAATGGTAATCATTAAATTATATATAATTTTATCTTAATCATAATGTAAAATATGATAAGGGCTTGTTATTCACACTATCATACTCTCTATGGTTACTAAATTATTCTTTTCATACCTATTATAGGGAGCCAAGAATAATCATTAAGTAATATTTATTTTTATGCCATGATTTCATTTTCTGAAAATTTATGACCATTTTTGTTTTATAATTTTAGGTTATTTAGACATGAATAAAAAATAACGAAACCATATATTAAAAAGTGTATTCTTTTTGGTACCATCTATTTAAAAATAATATTAAAACTTTTTTAAAAAATTAATTTTAAATTTTCCTATAATATCGCAATATTTTTTATATTGACCTCAACCTTTTAACTATTCATTCTTAGAAACATGTGAAGGAAGTTATAAAACAATGTATGGGAAAAATGTACAGAAAGGGACATGAAATAAAATATGGGAACCCATTAGTTCATGAATATTTTCATTTTAATAAAAAATATATTTAGGGACAAAAATTGATATTTTCTTACACAAGAAAATTGATTACTTTTCCAAAAATATTTCCATAAAAGTTGTGAAAAGCAAAATTTATAAAAAATAAATCAGAAAAATGATTCTTTGAAAAAATAATAAGCACATGAAACATTTATCACAAAGTAATAATTTTCACAATCAAGAAGTAGTAAAAACATTCCATTGAAAATAATATCATTTATTAACCTTTTTTTAATCAAAATACTACCGTAAAATGAATATAAAAATAGATAACAGATAAAAGTATTTTGGGACATTATTACACTTATCATTATTATAAATTGATTTTCTATGTTGTCAAAATACATACATACAAAACATAGAAATTGAATAACTATACAGTCGACTTCCATACCCTATTCATTAGTTGGATATCATGGACTAACCCATCATTCATATATCATTGACTAACTGATCATTGTATTTTCATAGATCCTTGCATCATTGGTTTATAACATAACCACACATCATAATTCCCAAGAACCAAAAAACGATCATAACAAATAAATTCATGAATATTTCAATAGGTCACTCATTATATTTCACTTCCACTCATAATAAAATATTTCAATTTATTTACGTATTCGATCAAAATTCAATACCCATTTTTAATAACTAAATATCTTGAATTAGGGAAACAGGGGATTGTTTTTATTTTAATAGAATATAATTGGTTTTAGGGGAATCCTAATATCAAAATATAAAAAATTACATTATATTCAACATATATATATATATAATATCATGATTATTAACATAGAGGAAATTATTTTTAATTTAAATCTATAAAAATTTGAAAATATATTTTAAAATCATTGGAAACCATACTACTTTGAAATATTTGAATCATAATCCCTGTGAAGGAATAATAGTTTAAAATATAAAATAACATAAGAATAATTATATTCATGATATAATATGTCAATTGGGTTTTAATTATGCCTAAAAAAAGATGGTGGGTGTATGATAACAATATATGCCTCAGGAAAAGGATATTGAGACAAAGTCCCTTACCTTGAGTTTGACTTGTTAGGTGTACCATTATCTTCCTGAATAATTTCATATTCTAATGATTTATTTTCATGTGAAATATTTTCATGTTTATTATTAATTTTATTTCACTTATTACAATGTTTGATACAATTAAATAATCAATTATTTTTATGTTTTATGTTTTGACCATATTAAACTTATGACTCAAAAAGAAAATTATGGTTAGCCATGGTACTAGCTGTAATTATTTTAAGATTACATAAATAATAAGGACTAAATATTATAATATTTATACACAAAATATTATTTTAAAATAAATCATAAATTATGTTTAATAAAATTGAACCAATTTTACAATCATGGAAACAGTAGGCTTTACTTTCACTTTAGAAAAAAATTCAATTTTACATTGATCATTATGGATAGTAGGTAAGTAATATTTTATCTTTCATGAAATATAATTAGATAATAAAGGTAATGATGTTAAATTATATATTCATATATAATTATATTGATGTAAAATGAATCACATCCTTCATGGAGGGGATAATTTACTCATCCAAAAATGACATGATTAGTTATTCAGAGTGTGAAATAGTAAGAATAAAATAATATATTATATTTACATAATTATTATTATATCATTAATATCATAATTATGTCATTTATATCATATATATTAATTATATTTAACGTTATTACTTTCAATGTAACACATTATTGAAACACTTCACATCCCTTTGTAGGGTGTTATGCCACCACACACACGAGTGATTCTATTATATCCCGTATAATATAAAATATAAAAATGGTGTATATGATATAATTACTCCAAATGTTTTATTTTGTTATAAATAAAATCAATATCATATATAAATAGTATGTATGTCACAATTCTAAGCTATGGGATGAGTTAATGTAAAAATTAATGATGTCATTTCACGAGGTGGTAGTCCACCATAAACACAAATGATGATTTAGTTACAAATTTAATAGAATTTTGTATGGTTTTAATTAATGAAATAAAAATACAAATATCAAAGTATATTTATTATACTAATGTTATTATATAAACATGGTAGAAGAAAAATTGATGCGGTTGAAAAAATAAATAAAACAAATGTGATCATTGGGACGTTAACTCTTCTTGAGGTAACTCCTTTTGTTTTGCACTGAAGGATATCCCTGGTTTACATTATTCTTAAATTTATGAATCTATGATTATTTTAGGGATGTTGGGAGTTGATTTGGGATGTTTTTTTATTGAACCACTATTCTTGATATGTGTGTAGAAGATGGGAAAGTGAGTGACTTTTAATATTTGAGGAAGAGTGGAATTCTTTTAAATACCAAAAATAAAACAATATTAGGATTTCCCTCTTAATCTATGCCCCTCTATTAATGAAAAAGTTTCTATAAAATAGGTGATATGTATGAAATAGAGTAATATAATAGTATTTGGAAAGGATTCAACATCATTTAGCCCTTTAATATTAATTTTTATCTCCATAGTAAAGATATTGTTTTAATTAATTATTATAATTAATTTTCATTGCTTTAAACAATTTTATATTTTCAGAAATATTTTTTCATTAATATATTTTATAAATTATTTTATTCCACACAAGGAATTAAATTTTAAAAAATCAATTTTCATAAGTGGAATAATTTAATTTAAAATTAATCCAACATACAAAATGAGAAAGTAGGGTTTTAATGTGAAAGTATTCATAAGATTACAAAGGTTTTATATCAAAATTAAATACAAAAATTATTAAAAATGACTAAATTTAATTAATATAGGAGTTATTGATCAATATTATCTATAAAACCAATACATAATATAATTTTACAATATAATTTTTTTAATGAAATGAAACTTCTAAATTAAAATTCTGTGTATTTTTTCTATTCATAAAAAAATAATACAACTAATGTCAAGACCCACCTTCACCAAGATGAGGAAAGGGACAACAGATTGCCATCCCCTTCCTTCATTAAGTTCAAGGATAGATAATGACCCCCAAGACCCACCTTTAATAGGCCCCAGAGTGGCGACTAGCACCAAGCATATAGAATCACACACAAGATTGAAGGCATTACCCTTTTTCTTTATTAGGATCAGGAGATAAGAAAAGAATTCCCACAACACCAAAACTGGAAGTACAAGTAAAGCCAAAAAAAACCATTCCCATATGCATATTCCAAAATTAAATGATACAAATGTAAAAGAAAACCTCAAAAGGATGTACCAAAAGAAAGAAAAAAACAGCAACAACAATTGTCCCAACGTCTAAACTAGTATGGCCCCGCACGATCCCTGATGTCCTCCTAGAAAACTGAAAGCAGTTTTATATATTTATGGGTAGCATAAAAGTGTACTCAGTAGGGAAAACCAAAGGACCTCGTGCACAAGTGGAGAGGAATTCTAATGCCTTGTGATAAAATAAATAACCAAATCACCTAGCAAGGGAAACTAACCATCCAAGCCTCACCAAGGAACACTCACCAAATAATGAAAGCCAAGTAATAGATAGTAACAACACATCAATTTTTGGGTACCCTGCGCCACATTCCCACTTGTTATTGAAGACATCCTACGCATCGAACTAATCCCGCCATTCTCACCACAGTCCCACTGCCACACCCTGCTTGCACACACCTGGGCCGCAACCACACTTCCCACCTGCAAACACCTGAGCCACAACCACCACATGCACCCATGCCTGCAAAAACCTATTCCACAACAACTACTGTCGCGCCCGGAGACACCTGGGCTTCATCCTAAAGATCCTTGGGAAACAACCTGCCCGCATACACCTGGGCCAACCACCACAAGTACCCTGTCCGAAGAATATTTGGCTATAATAGAGCTCAGGCCGTCACAGCCTGCCCGAAGGGTCTTAGGATATTCAGGAAAGGGAGAAGAAAAGGAGCTAATAACGAGCCACTCATAGGAGTGTTGGAAAAAACACCCTCCCCCATGAAATGGTGGTGTTCGGCACTAAGTGCTCAACTTGGATGGGGTGAAAATTAGAAACATAAAAAATAAAGATATATGTATAGGTAACATGCACTCATCCCAACCTAGGTTTCCAAAGCCAACCTAATCACAACACCCTTGTAAAAAATCATTCATTAAATAAGGGACACCACTCACGGCCATGTCACAACTCATTCACAAAACCAATTCCCCATTAAAATCATTCTTGTTTTCATGTTCAAGTGATCCCATTTAGGATAATTCTACACTACTGGAAAACTTACCAGCATAACCACAATCCAACGAAGAGAAACAGCCAAACATAAATTTAAGCATTCACACCAGGTTCTCTTGTGAAGTCACAACAACAAAGGGGTTAGTGAGATCCCTCAATGTTTTGGAACCAAACCAAGCCTTGAGATACATCCCCACATAGATTCAGATTCACAACCAACAACCATACCATAATAGAGGATACCATCCTCATCCATTCCACCCCATAATCATCAAACAGAACAAACATACATTCCACAGAGACAAGGATGTTTCTAGACTCAAGTACATCATTCACTATGTTTTATTCTTTCTGTTTGGTTAACTTGGGTGATCACACAAGTGTTTTTGTTCACTAGTCCTTCATTTTAATCGTCCGAGTTTATGTGATTAACCAAATTCCCATGTTGGAGACATTCCACCATCATAGAGGATAGAGGTTCATTAATGCACAAAGAAAGACTACCAATGACCATGTTTTTTAGTGAGCATTAGACCACACAATTCACAACATAAATAATCAAGGGTAAGGAAAATCAGTAGAACATCGATCACACCCCCCATCATTCCATAAAAGTCTATTTGTTATCTTCATTAACGTTTTGGTTTCATCGATACTAAAGAAAAAATAGCATACCCTCCCTGCATGATACACAGTAAATAGAGACTAAGGAAAACCCCTACTTGGTTGATCAAGGATCAATGTTCTTCTCCACACACCAAGAACATGGGAGGCGCGACTTGTAGGGGAGGGAATCTGAGGACTCCAAGGACAAGAAAAAAAACTCCACCGTAGGTGCACCACATTCCTCGGGAGGGGGAACTCCAAACGCACCATGAAGAAAAAGTAAACTAGCCGAGAGGAAGAAGGAGATGAAATTTTGTGGGATAAAATGATGAGATATCGTAGTTACAGGATAAGGAAATTGGAATGACTTTAATGTTGGATCATGGGTTCCTATGCGGTTGGGAGGTTACACACAATGGGGTTAATTATTATTTAATTATTCCCAGCAGGGTGGTGGCATAATGGATGTGCGTTAAACCGTTTCTTTTAAATTGAGGAAAACACGCAACGGGGGCATAACTGGAAGGTATGGGGAAAGGGTGTGACACTGAGGAAAAAGACACGTTTTGATAAGTTTAAAGTTTTCCCCACATTTGGGGAATTTTACATATTATTTATGGAATTTAAATGGCTTTTAAAGGGGCATTAAATCATTTTTTACATCCAAAGATACTTTGCAGGAGCGGAAAAATTCGGAAACTGGAAGAAGACTGAAGAAACGGTGAGGACACAGTGGCACCGTCACGGTGCCCCCTTGACCGGTGCCACCAATTTTGTGGAGCTGTGTTTTGGAAAATTAATGGACCAGGTGGGTCCAGGACATTACATCAGATACCCCTAAAACTATTCTCTCTATCCAGAATCAAAACCAGAACCAAATAAAAGAGGTTTTCCGAACAACCACCTTGAATGATACCTCTCCAGAGTGAAGCTTATCGACATCTCGGAACACCTCTCCCTCGAGTAACCAGGAACCATTCGAAGGTCCAACTATCCAGTCATATGGGTTAGGTAGTTTCTTCCACTATGTCAGGATACTATCCACTTTGGTTGGCACTAACTCGTCCGGTCGGGTTTAATCGCATCCACATTAGTGCGTATTGATTAGGGATTAGGTCATCCCTTCCCCATAGTAAGGATTCTTCACACACATCCACATAATAAGAAAAAAACTACACATTCCATATTTAACAAAGTAAAGCATTCCGTCACAAACAAGTACAAAGAAAATAGATTAAAACTCAAAACAGCTCTGGGTATTGGGCGCGCATCTGTGTCTCCCATTCCCAGGTACTTTCCTTGAGCCCTCCATGCCTCCATAACACACGAACCAAAGGAATGGTCTGTCCATGGAGCACCTTCTCCTTACAATCCTCGATTCTGATAGGCATTTCCGAAAACTTCATGTCTGCCTCGATGTCCAGCTTTCTCCAGTCTAGGACATGTAAATTGTCATGTAGATACTCTCAGAGTTGTGAAACATGGAAGAAATCATGTATTCCCAATACCGGTGGTGGTAGATCAAGCTGATAATCCACTTCCCCGACCCACCAAAACACTTCTAAGGGTCCGATGAACCTTTGAGAATGCTTACTCCCCCTGCCGAACATCCTTTGTCCACGCCGAGGGGAATCCTTCAAGAATTCGTGGTCCCCGACCTCGAACTCCAAGGGTATTCTCCTACTATCAGCATATGACTTCTGCCAGTCCTGAGCCGGATTCATCCTCTCCTGTATAAGCTGAACCTTCTCTGTCATACTATGCACCATCTTAGCGCCAAGAACAGCCGCTTCCCCAACCACAGTCCAACACACGGGTGAGCGAAATGGTCTTCCGTACAAGGTTTCGAACAGATCCATGCCAATGGTAGAGTGAAAACTATTATTGTAGGAAAACTCTACTAGAGGAAAGTGTCGGACCCATGATCCCCCAAAATGAAAGATACATGCTTGTAGGATATCGTCCAACGTCTGGATGGTGCGCTCTGTCTGTCTGTCTATCTGGGGATGGAAATCAGTGCTAAGACGTAGCTAGGTGCCAAAAGCATACTACAATCCTCTCCAGAATCGTGAGGTAAACCGTGCATCCCTATCCAAGACTATGGACCTCAGAACTCCATGAAACCACACCACCTCATCCACGTACCTCCGTGATAAGGCATCCATTGCTCCCGACTACTTAATCTCCAGAAAGTGTGCCGATTTTGTCAACCGGTCCACCACTACCCAGATAGTGTCATAGCGTCCTTGATCCTTGGGTAGACCTATGACAAAATCCATCGAGATTTCATCCCAATTCTACTATAGGAAATCTAAGGGATGAAAAAGCTGCCTGGAAAATGGTGTTCATCCTTCACCTGCTGACACACTAGGCACCTGGCCACGAACTCTGCCATCACCCGCTTTTCCCCTGGCCACCAGAACTGACCCCTCAAGCCCTGGTACATTTTGGAAACCCCCGAGGGAATTTCTAGGGGCAAGTTTTGGAACTCACCAAGAACCCTCTCGTGCATCACCTATGGGGAAAACATCTTACCTCAGAAAATAATTTGATTCTGACCATCCTCCAACCATCCTTCCGGAGCATTTCCTTGGTCAGCCCAATCGTGCATTAGTTCACTCTCTATGTCTCCCCATTGTGACTCCTCCACCTGCCGCTGTATGGAATACTGCACTGTCATCTGATACAGGAAACCTCTACCCCCATCCATCCTCGCATCCAGGTGCAGGGCAGCCAACTCCTCCATCGCCTTCCACGCATCTTTCGACTCTCGAACCACGTCCTTCTGAGACTTCCTACTCAAGGATTCAGACACCACATTCCCTTTTCCTGAGGTGTAGGAAATCATGAAGTCATAGTCCTAATGGAACACCATCCACCTTCTCTGTTGTAAATTCAAGTCCCGCTGGGATAAAATATACTTCAAACTTTTGTGATCCGTGAAGAACACAAAGCCCTCCCCGAGGAGGTAATGCCGCCAAAAAATTAGTGCGAACACGACCACCACAAGCTCCAGATCGTGGGTGGAATAATTATTCTCATGGGGAAGTAACTGTATAGACCCATAAGAGATTACCCCTTGTTGTTGTATCAGCACACACCTGAGGCCTTGTCCTAAAGCATCACATAACACCTCATACGATGCCCCTTCTTCTGGAAACCTCTGCACTGGGGCACTTACCAACTTCTCCTTCAGATAGCTGAAGGCTACCTCACATTGCCCATTCCACACGAAAGCCCGATCCTTCTTGATCATAGTTGTCAAAGGTGCCGCAACTTGGGAGAAGTTGGGCATGAACCTCTGATAGTAGCCTGCTAGTCCTAGGAAATGATGAACTTCTTCCACATTCTTGGGTGTTTCCCAAGAAACAACAGCCTCGACCATCGATGGGTCCACCGCTATTCCCTTCTCGGACACCACATGCCCAAGAAAGTGCACTTATCATGTGTAGAACATGCATTTGGAAAACTTCCCATAGATTTGGTGCGGTTGGAGGACCTATAAAACCATTCTCAGGTGCTCAGCTTGATCCTCCTATGATCTTGAGTATATCAGGACGTCGTCAATAAAGACGACTACGAAATGATCCATATATTCCCAGAAGACGGAGTTCATGAGCCCCATAAACATAGATGGAGCGTTCGTAATGCTGAATGTCATGACCACAAACTCAAATTGCCTATATCGGCACCTGAAGGCAGTCTTCGAGATGTCACCCTTTATCACCCTCAGCTGGTGATATCCTGACCACATGTCAATCTTGGAGAACCACACTGCCCCTTATAACTGGTTGAAAAGGTCGTCTATCCTCGGGAGAGGGTAACGGTTCTTGATCGTTACCTGATTCAGCCTCCAGTAGTATATGAATAGCCTGAGACCACCATCTTCCTTCATTGAGATTAGGAATAGAGCACGCCATGGTGACACACTTGGTCGAACAAAACCCTTCTTCATCATCTCATCAATCTGAATCCGCAACTCCCGCAACTCGAAAGGTTCCATCCGATAGGGAGCCATCGAAATCAGACGGGCATCAAGTTGCAAGTCTATCCCAAACTCAACATCACATCGAGGGGGTAGAGTAACCACCTCCTCAGGGAAGACGTCTATAAACTCACTGACAATCCTTGGGACTTCCACCATTTATGCATCCCCCAACTCAATTGATAGTTCAGACAACAAAGAAAGGAGGGGAACCTATCGCCTGCTGCTTTTCTGGAAACCCTACTCGCCAATGAAAGTTACACATCGGCCGCCTGAATCTGAAAACACGACCCTTCCTCACAAGCAGTCAATGATAGCACATACAGAGAACAACCAATCAATGCCTAGGATGCCATCGTATGGATGTATCAGCAGTAGTAGAATATCCCTGATAGACTGATGTGACCATAGCATCAGTCTACACCCTCAGAAAACATAAAACAAGTTGGTCTGACCTCCGACTTGTGTGCTCAACACCAGGGGCACTGGAAGTCTCTCAGCGTCTAAACCCAGAGCACGGGCCAGACTGGGTGTAACAAAGGAGCGCAAAGCTCATGTATCGAACAAGGAATAGGCAAGAGTAATAAACAAGATGATGGTACCTCGAATGACTTCTGGCCCTACTAGAACTACTGCCTTTGCGGCGTGCAACTGTCCACGCCCAGCTCCCCTACCTCTCGGGTGTCAGCTGCCTCCCCGACCATGCCTTCGTTGAAGTCCCTGAGGAGCCTCCTGAGGACGGCCTCCTCCTGCAATGCCTTCCCTTGGAGGGACGAGAGCTTTCTACCCCTGCTTTTGAGGTGGATGATGAACCTACCCACCCTCTCTGTATTGTACTCTATCCGGGCACTGATTCCAAAGGTGCCCATGGCTTCCATAGATGAAGCATCTCAGCCCTGTGCATAAATGGAAAGGGCGAGGGCCGGGAGATAGGAACTAGAACAGCTGAGGCTTGCTTCCTGCTGGTCGAAACCTAGAGGGACATGTCGCTGGTGGCCTTCTACTGACAGCTTTCCCCTTCGACGAGCCCAACTGGATTCCCTCTCGCGATACACCTCCCAGCGTGTGCATCCTTTCCACTACTTAATCCTTATTCCAGACAACCATGTATGTTGGTAGGGTGAAGGGAGTAACATCATACCAGATAGAAGGTCGAAGTACCTCCTCCAAATGTCTCACCTGAGAATCCTCATCCAGAAAGAGGTCAGGAGAAAATTGAAAGAGATCCTTGAACTTGATCCCCAACTCTCTCATTGACATATTCCCCTGCTCGAGGGAGAGTAGTTCCTGCCTCTTCGTAGCCTTTATCATGTAAGAGATGAATTCTTCTAGGAACTCCTTCTCGAAGTCAGCCCATGTAACCTCAGCCTCCCTCTTCTACCCTAGATAAAGAATCCACCACTAACTCGCTGCTCCACACATCTGTCTTATTGCCAGAGGAACCCAGTATCGCATCAGAGCCGAAATCAAGCTGAAATCTATCACCAACTCCTCTAGCCAGCTTTCTGTCTCCATGTCTGAGATGCTACCCTCATACTTCCCGAGGGTCTGCTGCTGAAAGGCACGAAGTGTCCTCTTCCACAGATCATCCTCCTCCTCTCGGTCAGGCCTCTGCCGATCATCCAAGTCAACCTCCTGGGCCTCGACTTCCCACACTACTCATGGTTGTCTCCCAGGTTCCATGGATTCAAGGTAAACAAGGAATGCCTAAGCCCGAGTAGTGTAGAATATTGTTCTTAAATTTTCATATACTTCTTATTTATTTTAAATCCCCAAAATACCGATAAACCTGATAACTCAAGTCATTATAATTCATGTACCTTTCATTGGGTCTCAACCATGAAATCAATTTAGCCTTACATGGTCATTTGGTAGGCCCAGAGTCCTTTCATTGGATCATGGGGGGGCTAAAATCCCATGTCCTATCCATTCTTCCCTGGCCTATTTCACCCACCAAGATCACCCAACACTATTTCCCTACCATCCCATGAAATCCTCACTGTTCCTAACCCCTAACTTCATCCAATCTCTCAACCTCACTCTGATACTATTCTATCATGACCCGCCTTCACCAGATGAGGGAAGGGACATCATATTTCTAGACTCTTCCTTCTTTATGTTGAAGGAGAGATAATGAACCCTGAGACCCGCCTTCAATAGGCCTCAGAGTGGCGACTGGCACCAAGGGTATATAATCAGAAACAATATAGAAGGCATTGCCCATTTTCTTTATTAGGATCTGGAGATAAGATAATAAATCCCACAACACCAAAACTAGAATTACAAGTAAAGAAAAAAAACCATTATCATATCCATGTTCTAAAAGTACTTGATAAAAAAGTAAAAGAAAACCCCAAAAGGAAGTACCAAAAAAAGAAAAAAAAACAGCAACAAGAACTGTCCCAATGCCTGAACTAGTATGGCCCCGCACAATCCCTGATGTCCTCCTGGAAACCTGAAAGCAGTTTTATATTTGTAGGGTGAACATACAAGTATACTCATTAGGGAAAACCAAAGGCTCTCATGCACAATATGAGATGCATTCTAATGCCCCGTGAGAAAAGAAATGACCAAAAGGACCTAGAAAGGGAAACTAACCACCCAAGACTAACCAAGGCACAATCCCCAAATAATGCAAGCCAAGTATTATATTTTAATAGCACATCGACGTTTGGGTACCCCGTGCCACTTTCCCACTGGTTATTGAAGATATTCTACGCATCGAACCAATCCCTCCATTCTCACAGTAGTCCCACTGCCACACCCCACCCGCACACACCTGGGGCACAACCACACATGCATCCCGAAAACACCTGGGCCACAACCACCATGTGTTACCATTCCCGCAAACACCTGGTCCAGAACAACTGCTGCGACACCTGAAGACACCTGGGCCTCATCCCGAAGATTCTTGGGAAACAACCTACCCACACACACCTGGGCCAACCACCACAACTACCCTGCTTGAAGAATGATGGGCTATAATGGACCTCATGACATCACAGGCTGGCCGAAGAGTCTTGGGCAATTCGGGAAAGGGATCAAAAAATGAGCTAATAACCAGCCACTCATAGGAGTGTTGGAAAAAACACCCTCCCCCATGAAATGGGGGTGTTTGACACTAAGTTCTCAACTGGGGTGTGGCACAAATATGAAACATAAGAACTAAAGATATATTTATAGGTAAGAAGCACTCATCCCAACCTAGTTTTCCAAATACATCCAAAGCACAACACCCATGTTACTATTCATTCATAAAATAAGGCACAACACTCACGGCCAAGTCATAACTCATTCCCCAAACCAATTCCCCATTTAAATCATTCATGTTTTCATGTTCAAGTGATCCCATTTAGGTAATTTCAACAATACATGGAAAATAACCGGCATTACCACAATCTAAGGAAAAGAAATAGCCAAACAACAATTTAAGCATTCACACCTGATTCTCTTTTGAAGTCACAATAACAAAGGGGTCAGTGAGATCCCTGAAAGTTCTGGAACCAATCCAAGCCTCGAGATACAGCCTCACATAGCTTCATATTCACAACCAACAACTGTACCAAAAAAGAGGATCCCATCCTCATCCACACCAACCCATAAGTATCAAACATAAAAAATAGACATGCCATCGAGACAAGGAAGTTTCGAGACTCAATTAAATCATTCATTAAGTTTTATTTTTTCTGTTTGGTTAACCGGGGTGATCAAACAAGGGTTTTTGTTCACTAGTCATTGATTTTAATCGGCCAAGTTTACGTGATTAACCAAAATAACATGGTGGAGCCATTCAATCATCATAGAGGACAAAGGTTCATTAATTCACAAATAATGACCACCAATGACCATGAATTTCAGTGGGAATAGGATCACACAATTCAAAACATAAATAGTAAAGGGTAAGGAAAAGCAGTAGAACATCGATCACACCACCCTTCATTCTTTAAATGTTCGTTTGTTATCTTAATTAATGTTTTTGTATCGTCCATCCCACAAAAACAATAGAATACCCTCCCCGCATGATACACAATAACGAGAGACGATGGAAAAACCCTACTTGTTTGATCAAGGATCAAAGTTCTTCTCCACGCGCCAAGAACTGGGGATGCACGACTTGCCGGGGACGAACTTCAGCGACTCCATGGATGAGCAGAAAAACTCCAACGTAGGCGCACCACTTTCCTCGGGAAGGGGAACTCCAAATGCACCAGGAAGAAAAAGGTAACCAACCAAGAGGAAGAAGGAGAAGAAATTCCATGGGATAAAAGAATGAGATCCCTTAGTTAGGGGATATGGAAGTTTTAACAGCTTTATAGTCGGATCGTGGTTTCCTATGCGATTGGGAGGTTACACATGATGGTATTAATTCTTATTTAATTATTCCCATCGGGGTGGTGGCATAATGGTTGTGCGTTAAACCATTTCTTTTAAATGGAGGAAAACGTGCAATGGGGGAGTAACTAAAAGGTACGGGGAAAGGGTGTGACAGTGAGGAAAAACACATGTTTTGGTAAGTTTATGGTTTTCCCAACCTTTGGGGAATTTTTGATATTATTTATGTGCTTTAAATGGCTTTGAATGGGGCATTAAATCATTTTTTACGTCAAAAGATATGTTGCGGGAGTAGAAAAAGTCAGAAACTCGAAGAAGACCGAAGACACGGTGAGGACAAGGTGCCACCCTAATGGTGCCACCGTCACGCTGCCACCCACACGGTTCCACTTTCATGGTGCCACCATCACGGTGCAACCGTCACGGTGTCACCCTCACGGTGCCACCGTCACCGTGGCACCGTTATGGTACCACCGTCACCATGCCACCGGCACGGTGACACCGTGACCAGTGCCACCGTGACCGGTGTGCCACCGTCACGGTGCCACCATCACCGGTGCCACCCTCGTGTTTGCACCCTGACCGGTGCTACCATTTCGGTGGACCCGTGTTTTGGAAATGTAATGGACCAGGTGGGTTCGGGCCATTAAAACTAATTAATATACCAAATATTCTTCCTAAGATATTGTTGAAAATAAAATTTCAAAAAACACTATTTTTTAAAATAAAAATTTTAACAGTTTAAAAATTTAGTCTTAAAAGATGTCTCCCATTAAAATTCCACAAAGATTCCTTTTAGAAAAATAAAAGTGTTAATGATAAAAATTGGATTGGATCTTATATTAAGACCATGAATATTATTGGATGAATTGATCAATACTTTAATGAGTATATTTAATATATATTTCATTAATATAATACACTAATAGTGATTAATATATTTTATTAATAGAAAACTCATCATTTATATTCAATTGGTTTTTAATTTAATTTATAATTAATTGGTCACCAAAGAATTCAGTATATATGAATTTTTGAAGAATATTTTCATAACTTAATTAATTCGATTAATTCCCTTTATTCCATCTAATAGGTGATAAAAATGATATTAAATATTAATAGTATATTCATGTTCGGTAAAACTATGTGTTGCGTGTAACACATGTTATCGAATAAACTCGATGTTGCATGCAATAGAATATAAACATAATATTGAATATAATATAAGATAAACATTTAATTGTGTGTAATTAAAGATATTAAAGAATTAAAATTTATTTTAAATTATATAATTATTAGAATCTATGGATATTTCAACGATGAAGGTGGAATCCATTCATGTAGTTTGTTAAAAAAAATCCATTTGTATATGTTTTATAAAAAGTAAAAAGTAACATTAATTTAAAAAATTATTTGATATATCATTTTAAATATTTGAATTTATATTAAAATATTTGACTAAATAAATTTATATATTATTTTTATTATATTATAAAAATTCATTGAAAATTTTAATGAAATTTTTGGAGATGGTATGAAAGAGAATTACCAAAATAACAAACGAGGTCACTTTTCTATAAAAAATTATTTTAATAACTTTTGTACCTAAAAATGAAAAATTAAAGGATAAATTAAAAAAATTACAAATGTTTGATATTAAATATTAATTTGGAGATAGAGAATATATAACTTCATCATAAGAAATTTTATTCATAAAAAAATCCATATTAAAATCTGATTGTAAAATAAAATACTAACCCCTTTGGTTACATGAGAATGAAATACCCATGGATGAAACAATTTGAATTATTACATTAAATACTATGAATTTATAAGTATCTATGATATAAAATTTCAAAGGATTATTATATAAATTTAAAACAACTAAATATGTGAATAACATTATTCATGATAAAGAAAACAAAATTGTGATGATAAACCATTATGAATTTTGTAGTAATTGAATTTATATTTAATAGAATAATAAAAATAAATTTGTTTATATATAATTTGAATTATATAATTTATTATTCTAATACAATTTAGTTGAGAATAATATATACCATAATAATATAAAATAGATTCATAACATTAGATCATGTCTCAATATTGGGAAATTTTGACGAAACCCTTACCTGAGGTCTCTAATTAACAAACTCACACTAAAAACTTATAGAAGTGAAGGTAAATGGTTGTTCCATAATGATAATGAATTATCAGTATATTTTTGATACTTTATTCATATTTTTTTATGGATATTTAATTTTTAGAGGATCTTTAAGAGGAAATAAAATTAAAAGAGCTTTGTGAGGATCTATACCTCTTCTTTGAGAGACCTTCTTTTCCATAATCCATTATACATGAATTATCTGTATTATGGGAAGAAAAGAACATATAGGATTAATGGAAATGTTATAGGAAGGTGTTTAGTAGTTATTTTATAATCTATATTTCATAAATTTGGTGAATAATGGAGGAGACAACGTGCCCTTTTATATGGGGGGGGAGGGACACAATAAAATTTCTTAAAAGATTGTTGTGATTTATGGTCAATTTCAAGTGAATGTGTCTCCAATTGGACATAGATATTAATGATGGGTAATATAGGGTTTAAATACAATCATAAAATAATAATATAATTTGTTTTGATGAAATGATACACTTTTGTCAAAGTTTAACCATCATTAAACTCGTTTTGACCTTAAACATGGTAATAAAATTTTACTACTTTATTATTAACTATGGAAAAAATTATTTTAATCATATTAGATTATATTAATAATTTCGATTTCAAATATTTCATCCAATTTAATTTTTTAATTTTTATTATTATCTTAAATTAATTTAAATTATGTGTTTAAACCAAAACAAAAACAAGTGTTTAAAAATGAATTTCGAAGCATAGAACACAATTTATAACTAATAAATTCTATGTAGAAACCATTAAATGAATATTAAAATTTTATAATGAATATATACTCAATAAATTTAATTTAAACTATTAATAAATTGAGAATAAATTTATTCATGGTGATAAAAATACATTATATGCATGGGAATAGTTTTTAGAAAAATGTGGTTTGAAGTAAAAAAAATAACCAATCACTAAATTGAATAAAATTGTGATTCCTATGTAATTAATTTGATTATTTATAAATAATGTTCAAATAGTTCGACTTAATATAAAATTAAAAAAATATTTGTATATTTACAAGAAATTAAATGGTATTTTTTTTACCAAAATCAATATTCTCACTATTCAATTAATTGTTTTTTAAATACCCAAAAAATTATCCATAATAAAATATTGACATGTTAATAATAAAAAATATATTAAATTCTTAGAGAATAAAATATAAAAATTTATATAATAATTGTAATGTTCATGAGAAATTATTTGAGAAAATATATTTTTTAGTAAATTATTTTATTAAATAAAAAATGAATTTTTAGAAGATTGGATATTTATTTAATGTGAATTAATCAAATTGTTTTCATTAAGAAAATACAATGTAAATAATAATATTTATTTACTTATAATTATTAATACCTTCCAATTTATCATCCTTGTTGTAATAATTTACTATATCAATGTTCATATGGGCTCAAGGTTTCATTTAAGGAAAGCAATAAAATACTCAATGTTTTATTTCAAAGGAAAAAATGTAAAATTTTATATTGTTACATTATATAACCATAAAATTGATTTTTTTCCTATAAATTCAAACACTTTGGTACAAAAAAGATAATATCACAACATTACCACACCCTTAGGATCACATGATTCTTCCTCAAAGTTCTAATTTCCTTAAAGAATAGTAACATTGTTATTTGTCTTATTCCATATAACATTTTCTCTATGATCCAAGATTTCAATTGGGTTTTTACTTATATATATATATAATTATTAAATATTATAATCTCTATGTTTTGTACATGTGAAGGAACTAGAATTTAGTTCTTATGGAGAGAAACATTGAACACATTGTGACCTTGGTACATGTTTTATGGAAGTGCCAACCAACATGCCATAGTTCATACTCGATCAAGAATATCGATGGGACTAATAAACCTAGGGCTCATGTTTTTCTTATTTAAAAATAGAATAACCATATGACATAGTTAAATTATTAGTAAAAACTTCTCATCTACATCAAATTCTAAATCTCTCTAATAATTTTAAGTGTAACTCTTCAATTAAGCCAGATCAAACATGATGTATTCTGGAATGATTGTTACATTATCTCTCATTTCCTTAGATATATCAGGTCCCAATATCATTATTTATCCCAAGTCATTCCCCTATATCAATATTCTATAGTTCTATATGTATAGGTATTGATATATAGAAATATTAATTCACATTTATAATATATTATTGTAAAAAAACTAGACAAGGAGAATGTGTTTATCCAAACCAAATTCAGAAAATCTACAAAACAATATCACAAAAAATCCTATAGTTTTTTTAATTTTCCCCTCATATTGATCATCTATCATAGGATCATAATTATTAAAAAATCACAACTCAAAAAATTAATATTCTTATCACTTCTCATGAACTTCAACGAATACATAGGATCCTAATCAGATACAACAAAATATGGTACCACAAGTAACCTTACAACTTCCTTAATATATATCCTAGAAAAATGATCGATAGCGAAAACCCCTAGAATAATAATGAAGATCACTTACATAATATGTTGATCAACTACATACTCAAAAAGAATATTTTACTTAAATATATAGTGTATATGAAAAAAAATATTGTGATGTTTTCTCATTTCCATTATTTTATGGGTAATGGTATCAAAATTGATTTAGAGTTTTGTCTCTCAGCCTTCACAAAATGTGATTCCAAGCACATGAATGTATACTCTAGAATATCAAAAATCATGTTTTCCTACAGTTAATACACATTCAGTTCACACTACATCCTCAAACATCCAGGTAAATAGATAATTATGTGTAATGAGATTATTTATATAGTTTATTAATTATTTAGTCTTAAAGAAACATAAAATCCATTAATGAACCTTTAGATTTAATATTTCCCATCATTATACTAAAAAAATATCTCAACTTCTTTTATAGCTCCAGATCATTGTTTTATGCCTCTTTTATCATCTCATGGATAGATTCTTGAACACTAAATTGAGAAAGATAATATTTATCTTATAAATTAAATATTTCATGGTTATTTGTTTTAAAACACATAAATATTTTATCAATTATAATTCTTATCATATATAAGCTAGTATTTTCATTTTGACTCAAAGAATCAGCCACCCTATTCTATTTCACATGTTCATAGTATATAAAGAATTAAAATCATTAATCAACTCTAAAAATATTATTTTGGTAAAATTAAACTAATCTTGTGTGATTATATATTATAAAATTTCATGATCCTTAAATATATCACACTTTTATCTGTAAAGAAAATTACTCTATATTTTTAATGAAATATTACCATTACTAACTCCAAATCATTAGTTCTATAATTTCTTTCATGAACTATAAATTTTTTTGGGATACGAAATCACAATAAAGTTTTTGATGAGAAAACATCTCAGAAAATCATTTGAGGCTTATATATAATTCATAAAACCTTCTCTATTAAATGATATCGTGATCATATGTGACTTAACCAACCTTATATTATGTTCGATGAAATTTTATTCACATTCCTTAGTCCAAAATAACAGAACTCCATTTTGAGTTAGCTTATTTATTATTTTATATATCCATTATAAATTCTTCCCAAATAATCAATAATATCTATCTAATCCTTGAAAACTACAGATTTATATTATAGTAGATGGTATGGGTAAATATTCAATAACATACATATTTGATTGATTCACTAATATAGCCTCTATTGAGAGTATATAACCCAAAAATTAAACCTTACATATCACAAATAAAAAATTGGTAAATTATTTATTAATCATTTCATTCCACGAGTTCTTCAATGAAATCCTCATGTGATCCTCTCAATATTTAATTATCATATAATATATAATAATAACATATATAATGACTACCATAATATGAATAAGGTAATCTTTAAAAATTATATTCATTAATACCATGAAGATATCATGGAAATTATTAAAACAAATGGCATTACAATAAATTAATTTTGTACATACCTCTAATGTAAAGTCTTCTTGGGCGCGTCTTCACTTTTTACCCTCAACTAATTGTATCTAGATAAAATATAAATTTTGGGAAAAAATTGATCTCATCATAATTGTCCAAAAAATCAGCAATAATTTTATCTAGATATTTATTATTTATCATGATCATGTATATATTTCTATAGTCAAAATACATTCACAATGATTCATCTTTATTCTAAAAAAATGTGCAATTTCTACCTATAGTGATGCACTTCGAATAATGAATTTATAATAAGGATTATTTTTTGTTTATTTATTTTATTCTTCCAAATAAATCGGTACTATTCTATATAGATTCTTGTAAATATATTACAGTTGTTCTAGGAGTGCATGTATAATGAGAACAGACTAAAAAAATACTTTAAAATGTCAACTACCTGATTTGGAAGAAGACTATGTTAATCATCTAGAATGAAATCAAAAAATCTCTTACACAACAAGTATATCATTTTTTTAGTTTCTCTCAAACCATCCAATATAAATAGCCACAGTTAATAGGAATAAATACCCACTTGATGACCATAATTACTAATGGAATTTCTCATTTTTCATCACACTTATCGACCATGATATGTTTCTTGTGAATATAAAATTTTACATCACTTCAACAATAATTCATCTTTAATTTATAAAAAAAATACAATCAATTTCAAAAATCACATCAAATTTAAATGGATCATTAATAAAATGATTTATAGGATGAATATTTTCACGTACATCAACTTTGGAAGATCAATATAGTATATATATGATCCCCATAACATTAAGAAAATTTAATGCTTTATAAATATATAATCATTGAGGATATGAATTAACATCCCTTAACACTTTTTCGGATATTTTTTGAATTAATATAATATAAAATAGTGTAATTCCGTTTTTATAATTCCAATAACATCCACAACATTATCGTTCGACCATCATTACATTACTAAAAATGAAATCATCAATATTAATCAACCTTAATTAGAGAGATTAATCATCAAAAAACTTTATTAGGATATTTATATATCGACAAATTATTTTTCAATATATGAAACCAAAGGTTATACCTAGGGTATTCATTCTTATTATCTGTTAAAATCATTCATAATGGACCAAAAGAAAAATTTAATTTAACATATGTATATCCCCCATAATTTACAAACCATGTTCATAATAAGGGCCTATTAATCATGAACTAAAATGATATTTGTGATAAATGCAGAAAAATCTTTTCAGGGTTATCATCCCACTATACATATATTCCAAAACGAAGTAAACTTTTAGTATATATAAAAGGATATATTTTTGAAGGGAAACTACAATCTATTCATTAAAATCACTTATGATGTTCTGTTATACATATTTTTATACTACAGGTTCTCAATAAATCATACTTATCATTGGATGAAAAAGTTACTAATCCTTTCCATTAATACCAACTATAAATACCTAGAAATTTCATACATTAATAATATGTTATGATAAAATTATATTCAAATCTTTTCACAATAAATAATTCCTGGTAAATGTATATCTTTAGTGAGATTAGAAATATAGATATGTAAAACAATTTTTAAAAAAAATATCATTTACCACCTAGTTCATTATAACTATCACCCTTCATAGATATAACATACATAAAAAATATCTACAAAACCTAGGAAGGGGAAATTAAAAAAGGGTGAGATTAGATTATAAGTAAGGTTAAAGATAGTAGATTTCAATAAATGGTCATAAGTGAGTATATAAAAAACAATTTGGGTAAATAAACATGAAATACATTTATAAAAGTCACATCAGTCAACTTATATACCATTTTCATGAAACATGTCCAAATTTTTTAACAATAAAAATACTAGATCCATTAGTGTTTAGAATCTTCAACATTCAATAATGAGCATTGAAAAAAATCATAATAAAAATACATATGTTTTTATAGTTAAGATAATCATATAAATTTATTTTCTTACTCAATGATCATTGCCAATACTACCATAGTTATTTTTGTTCACTCCTCATCACATCATTTCCTTAATAAAGGTTCACATCCACTAACATGTTATTGAAAAAAGTCCATTAATGAAAAATCATCAAAACCCATTAAAGTACTTATTTTCTCATAAGATATACTTATTTACCCAATTTAATTGAGTGATATATAATTTTGTTCCCTCACATTACATAATAAAACCATACATATATATTTCACAAGATCGGAAACAATTCATCATATCATCAAATCATAACCAGTCAAAAAGAAATAAGTTTCATAAATATTTAATTATCCTTATTTTAAACCATATGATGAATAAATATTTATAATAACATTGGATCATACCTCTGAGTACATCATAATAGGGTCAAATTATGTAATGTAGATAAAAATACCATAAAATGATTTTTATAATATTTCTCAAGGAAAACTAACTTTTGATTTGAAATGGAATTTTCCAATAAAAAAATTACTAAAAAAGTAATAAAGAAATATTTCTTTTAAATTTTAAAGAAATATAATAATTTTATTTAATAGAAAATAGAATTCATGATTTATGGTAAAATATTTCATGAAATATATGTTAAAATATCATTTCACATTTTTTTAGTTAAATACAAAAGTACGATTCTAAGGATATGGTAAGAAGGTTACATTAAAACATTTTTATGGAAAGTAAACTATTTTCACAAATTAAGATAAATATATTTTTTAATAGCCAATATTTTTTTTGAAAACATGCTTACAAAAGATATGTTACTAGAGAAAAGATTAATCACCATAGGGAAAAAATATAATTTTTAATTAAAATCCTTCTTTGGAAGTATTGAGTAATTAAACTGGGAAAATTAAAGGAAAAATTGAATATCTAGAAATAACATAAGGATATTGAATTAAATAATAATTGGGATATATAGTTCATATAATTTCATTATTGTAAAATTTAATCATAAATACTCCGAAGCAAAAATGATATGCAAACTGATAAACCTTACCACTTTGAAAACAGAAAAATAATATCCCATTATTTAAAATAATTTTAATGGTAACATTAAATAATATTAATTTTGAATTAATAATTTAATAACAATTAAATTTATCATTATATACACCTCATATGCATAAAATTACGTATAACATCAAACATTTCTTAATAAATTAATGTTGAGATGGAAAAACATTATTGCTTTAGTAATTTTTGAATAATAAGTAATTCAATGTATAAAAATAATATATTATTATAAATTAACCGAATAAAATAATATATTATTCCAATAATAATTAATGAGTTGTATGTAAACCATAAAAAATATAATGGTGCACAGAATTAAAATATATCGTAATAAAACGAAATTTAGATGAAACCATTACCTTAAGTACATTGTGAATCATATAAACTCTAACATCCTATATAATAATATTAAATTTATGTTTCCTATGAAAAAGAACCATAATTATATGTATAAAACCATAAATATTTTAGTTAAAAAAATATTACCACACATTTATTAAAAATGTTTCATTATCGTCATCATTTCTGGTGTTAATCAGTTTATTCTTCAAGTATGTTTTGATTTGATATTTATAGTCATTGATTTTTTTTTCAAGTTACATTAACATAAATAATTGTAATGATGATATAAATATAATATATATTATACATATATATATATTTATAATAATTAATATAAATCATTGAATTAAAATAAATTATATCATTATGTGTACATGATAGTCTATATATGTGAATGAGTGACATTTGAATTTATTATTAGACTAAATAATGGAAAGGTGAATATTAACTCTCCTTAAAAGAATAATTATTACTACATAATTATGATATAAAATTATAATATATATCATAATAACTATCAATGATTTATTGTGGTGGAAAACACAACACTGCACATGTCACGATTTTGTTTAATATGTGTTGTCATTTCATGCATTCGGTTTTTTCTAGTTATTGTTTGTTAAGGGAGGGAAATTATAGTTTTTTGGGGATTTTTGGGAGTATCATGATTCTATACAATTTTTTTAATAAAACTATTGTTCCCATATGGGTTCCTTGGTATGTTCTTATTATGGCGTACAAATTTCTCATAGTTTTTTAAACTTTACGAAAACTATGTTGTATGAATTCAGTTTGTAATTGTCATTTAGAAAATATACCACATAGTTTTCAAAATCATGTTAACATCCCTATAGGTTATGTGGTTCTTTGGATGATTTAGGGGTGAGGTGTATAATTTTTAATTCTGTGAATTACCATAGGAGAAACCATGAGATTTTTACATGGCCTTGAAAATGGCCATCGTAGAGTTGGCACACTGATTGGAAAACTATGAAATAAAAACCATGTAGGTTGTCTTGGTGTTTAATGTGTATATTATTTGCAATTTTTTTGTTTCTATCTTAAGGGTATTCACTCTAATTTCTTCCACTATATGTCAGATGAAACCTTGAGATCCATATAGAATCACCAATCTTTCCCTCTCTTGATCATTCCTCTTCCTTTTATGATTTCAGTTAGATTTAGATTGTGTTCTTCCTTTATTTTACTAAAATTACATTCTCCATATCTTCTGTCTTGGTTTTTGCATACCTCATAAACTCAACATCTCTCTGGAAATATTTTAGGGTTTTATATGGATCTATTATTCGGGATATGGCTGTCTATTGTTAATATAATCTGTTTTTTCCATGTGGGTGTAGAATCCATTGAAGTCGATTTATTCCAAATCATTTCATGTATATTTGAAACTCTTAGTGGTAAGATTATTTATGATCATTTAAATTGTTAAATTCAAGATACAGTTATATTTCTAGGTTCACTTTTTGTGTTTGTATGATTATATTGTATTTTTCCTTCGTGATATGAATCCATTTCATGATTTTTGGTAAACATGATATACTTGGGTTTTCATGAGAATTTAATGTCTTCATTTCTGTAGTGGAATAATTAAATGTGTTAAGCATTTATTTATTACACACATATATTTTTAAAATGTTTTTCAGGTTGTGTAATGTATTTTTCCCAATTTTTGTTTTCAATGGGTGAAAACTATGTTTTAAAGGGATATTTAGGTTTTTATGTGAGTTCTTAGACTCAAAAAGATTTATAAACGTGGTTTTTATTTTCCATTGAAATAGTATTTGAAATATTTTGGTATTTTGACCCTTTTGAGATATGAACTTTTGGAATTTAGAATTATTTTGATGCTAATGGTTTATATTTTCAATGATTTTATTTTCAATGAGTAGGACCCTTTGGATAATTATATTTGAAATGTTTTATTCAATTTTATGGTTTAATTAAACCACTGAAAATGTTTTCTATGTTGTTTTATAAAATGGAAAATTTTTGGTAATTATTATTCATGTTTTTTTATTAATTTTATAGTTGATTCATCAATATTAAAAAATTTAATATTCTAAAACTGGTTTATTCCCTATTAATTTATTTCTCTTGAGTTTGTTTAATATCACTATGTGATATTGGTTTTATTCTCCTTATGGGGGAATGTTATTTTAATGCCTTGGGTAAATTTTTATATTTGGTTGTTTTCATTATTGGGAACTAGGGGTTAGGGAAGTTTTAGTTATGATATGTTTTCTAAACATAGTATGTTTTCTTATATTCCTCACATCCTCTATTAGTAAATGGAAAACATACACTAAGTGAAAGAACTATCTTGTTCATATATTTGGTTTACACAATAAATCATTCCCACAAGTCATTCATGACACATGAGCTATGTAGGACTTTTTCAATGTAATTATTCTAGTGTGGTATAATAGGATAAATAGTTTTGAACATCAGTACATTTGAGATTATGGTTTATGTTTTTAATCCCATATACTATTAGGTTCTTGGCAAGCTTTGGATCATATAGAATATCCCATGACACATTCGATTGATTGATAATTTATTGATTTAAGGACGTTTTATCTAGGGATTGATTGTATCATTTATCCTACATTAATTTCAACATAACATCTTCGTTTCATATATTACATTATAGATAGTTATATATGGTTCTTTCTTGTAATGTTTTAGCTTTCTTGGTGTGTTTTAAATTTCTTTATAAATTTTTTCAACAATATATTTGTAAACCTTATTTGAATTTAAATACATTTTCATTGATGCTTAAAATTAATATCAAAATATGTGTTTCAGTTTAAGATAGATTCAAATAGTCAAAAGATGATTTATTGTGCATTTGAGATTAAATAAATAAAATGATTTATTTGTTGAGAAATATAAATGTCTTATGTGGTTTTACAAATAGAATATTATATTGTCTTTAATTCAAAGACATTTTAATTCTATTTTAGAAAAAAAGAGAAACTCTTGAAATGATTATTATAGAACTGATTTGGTTTTCAAAATAAATAATATTTTACAAATTCTATTGTATATTTTATTTCAATACTATAAATTAAGAATTTTTTTGAATCATATTTTATAATTTTATTGGGTTATGGTGACTAAAATTTATGTGTTTCTCATTGCTATATATTTTTCATTTTGGGATCTTTGTTTGAATCCTCCTGGTTCATCAAGGCCATTTTCGGTTGAGTTGGGTGGTGGTGAGAAAAAATAGGTTTAAAAAAGATGATTGGGGATCAGGTTAGGTTGTTTTGTTTCTATTGAGTTATTTTCTAGTTACTACATTATCTTTAATATATTTATATATCTTTATTTATGGATTTAATTATTAATATTAAAATGGGTAGGATCATGGTAGTCATAGTGACATATTGGATTGAATATTTCTCGTGGATTCTAAATTTAATTACTCAACTATTGTATATCTATTTTTTTAATTCAATTAATTACTAATGGGACTCTTGTTATTCCTAAGTACAAGATTCCAGTCATTAGGGATTAGTAATTCCATTTAAGAATTATGGAGGTCCAGTTTATATAGAATCCTGTGTCATTTAATTACAAAATGGAATCATAGAATGTGTTTTATTTTTATAGTTCCTAACCTATTTTATGTATCCCATTTTATTTCATATTTTTCCTATTTAAAAAAGATTATTTTTCTGGTGAATTAGAGATAAGGATTGTGAGGTCCAATCAAACACTTGATCATCCTGATCCTTAATCTACCAGGGGATGTTGGATTTCAAATTTTGGATTCGTGTTTGTTTTAGTAATTTTTAATAGTCATTGATGTGAATAATTATTATGATACCTGTTGACTATGTGTGTGATATTGGGGGTTTCTGATTGGTTCAAAGGTGGAATGGTAGGTGAGCATTATTTTCATGGATATCATACATGGGTTGGGAAACTCATTGGCTCCTTTATGGTCCATCATGCATCCTATGTATGGTGTGTTGCACAATTGGAACACACTTTTCCATCCATGTGACCAAAATGTACACGACACACTTTTTTCCCTATTTTACTTTTTTGGACTCCTCTTTATTATATATTTCTCAAATGGTGATCCTCACTTTATGGATATAGAATAAGTATTTTGGTTATATATTTGGATGTGGTTTTTGTGATATTTGATCGGATTTTTCTGTCGTGCTCTATTTATTATTAGTTTTAAAACATTTTTTTGAAAAATTAATAGTTTGTCCATAAAATTTTTATATTATTAAGTAATTCTAATTTTTTTTACAAAATGGTTGTTTAACTTTCTGAGTGGTGTTTTAAAAGAAAAAATTTGTTTTTATGAACATTCATTTTATGATTTACTTTCATAGTGATGTGGGATATAGAATGGAATTTTGGAAACATTCCTTGATTAAAAATTGTGTGTGTTATCATTTGTATCATTTTATTTTCATGTTTTTTTGGATTATTTTTTTATAAATACTTTTGTAGAGGGTAATTTCAATATTACATTGCAAACATTGCTATTTTCAATAAAAACAATCATTTCTTGTGCATTCATTGTGTAATGTTTGAGGGATTTTTGTTTTTTTCCTTAGTCTATACCTTATGTTAGAATCATTTAGATTATGTATAAGTCATTAATTGGTGATGAAAATGTCATTATATTGTTCTTGTTGTCCATATGAAGGGTCTAAATGGTATATTTAGTTTCACTACAAACCTATAATATATGTTTAGTTGTTGATACAAGAATCCTCATATGTGAGAGTTTTAAAGAGTTTTCCAATCAATATTAGCCTAGAATATTAGCTCTAAAATTTTATTCATCAGCATTATGAGGGTTTTCCTGAGATCATTTTTTGTTTTTTCCAAATATTATTACTAGTGGCGGTAAGAGGTATAGATGTGAAAAATATTGAAATCATGCATCATGGGGATTATTCATGGAAAGAGTACGTCAATAAAATATTGAAGTTGGTTGTCCATTCTTTGAAATATTGGTTTCATGAATATTTTTTGGGTTTGGTCCTTTTCTGGATGTATTTTATTTAGGGATATTTTTGTTGTTGGTTTTAATCTTGATTTTTTTGTATTTGAATAGTATTGTTCAGATTTTGTGGATGATTCTCTTTCTAGAATGACTTGATGGATAATTTATATATTTTTTAGTGGTATTCCTTGTTTTTTTGTGGAATTATTTAATCATTTCCTAATATTTAGGGATATTTTTTTGGTTATTACATTCATTTGTTGATCCTTGTCATTTTCAGGAATCACTTTTTGGGGTTTTTGATGCACAAATTCTTGATTTTATCTCCTTACTTTATTTTTTTTTGGACATGGGGCATGCCTTTGTTATAAAATTTGATGATCATGATATATGAGCAACCATTTGATTTTGATGTACAATCTTTTATTTGGTTTTGGCCATATCTGATGCACCATGTGACATTGATATAGGTTTTAACCCAAGTATATATAGAAGAATCATGTCCTATGATGAGAGTACATATCTATCTTTCTATTATGTTTGAATTTTCTTATAGTTGATAGTGAGTTTCTCTCATGGTTGTTCATTATTCGAGGATGTGTTTCCTGGTAGTTTTTATTTCATTATAACATGTTTGAGTAACTCAAAATATTGGGTAGACCATGTTATATATTCCATTATTATTATGACATCATGCTAGAGGATTTATTCTCGTTTTTATTTGAAAATTTTTATAACCTTCTTGTTGATCAGGTTGATCATTTAGTGGATTTTTGTTATCACCATTAAGGTTGTTCAATATGAAGAATTTCTATTGTGTGAAATACACTATTGTAAATAAATTCTTATCTATATTTTATTTCAACTATGTAATTTTTAGGGGAATAAAGTTTTATGGTCGGGAGTATATGACAACACTATTTGTCATTGTGTTTCTAATTTTTTGTTTTATTCTCTTTTATTGAGTTTCATTGATTTTTGGAAGATTTAGGGTTGAAAATTTTTGTTATTGGAGACTTTTAGGGGGAGACCTTTTAGATCACATTGTTAATACTAATAATGATGTGACATTTCGGGTTCTTATGAGTGTATGTGATCTAGGGAACAACATTCACACACATTTTTAATCTCTAAATAAAGTGAATAGTTTTCTCTAGTTTTATATAGAGCGAGTAATAATAATATCTACATGATTTGTGAAACCATGACGAGGTCCCCAGAGGTCATGTGGTTCTTTGAGTGTTTCATTAATGAGGATAATGGTTTTTTAAAATAGTGAAAAACCCATAGAGAAACCATGATAGGTGTTCCGAGACAAGTAAGTTTCTAGTGGACGATTGGTTCACATTTTGGAAAACAATGATGTGAAACTATGTGGCCTATTATCGTGTTAAAAATATGAGATATTTTCCATTTTATCCCTTAAAAAAATAATAGTCTATAACCCCATTATTCCCCTATATATTAACCAACCCTTAGGATTCTAAGAGGAACTTAAATCTCTTCCTCCTATTCATTCATGACCTTTCTTTGATGATTTACTATATATTTAAGGTGGGATTTTCCACTATTTTCCCTTTTATTTCCATCCCCATCAATTATCTCATGGTTTTAGAATCCCCCATGAATTCTAGATCTATCTTGGAAAAATTTAGTGTTTTGGGTGGATCTTATACTGGGGATATTGGTGTTATTGGTTTGTAGACATTTTCTTTGTCCCCATGGTTGTGTTTTCCATTGAATTTGATGTATTTCGAAGAAATTTGAATTGATTCTCAACTCATTGAGGTAGGATTATCTACAAAATTATTATGTTTTGAAATTCAATTTTTTGTTTTTTCATTCAAAATTAACTTTTAATCAAATTTTGAATATTTATGATATATACTTGGTGATTGGAAACCATTTTGTTCTATTTTGTTCTAGGAATAAATGTTTTTTCATGAAATTCATTAGGCTCATGTTTTATGTATAATGTTTAAAGGTTACAAGAAATTAAGTAATTGTATTATGTATTTTTGAAATGGTTTTAATATTTTGAAATATATTTTTACATTGTTTTTTATTTTCATGGAGTTAAAACTATTTTTAAATGTATATTTGGTCTTAAAGTGAGGATTTGGTCACTAAATGATGTGTGGAAGGGGTTTTTATTTTAATTTAAAATCGAGAATTCCAATATGTAAATGGTTTATCACTTGTAATAAATTTCTAATTGGTTTTATTAAGTATTTTGAAAGAAATTATTGTCCCTTACAATTGATTTGGTTTTCAAAGAGGATGAAATTTTTTTATGGATATGACTAATTGTTTATAATGATGATGATGGTTCAATCAAACTAGTGAACATATTTTATGTGATAATCTATGAAATGGGAATGGGTTGAATTTTTAGGGCTTGTTTTAATGTTAAATGAATGGTAGGAAATTTAATTTTTAAATAGTGAATGTGGGACACCCCATGCTCCAATTTTTTGTACTCTGCTTGTATGGGTTTATTATCACTATTTAGTTATTTTTTTATTCCCCATATATGTGAATGTTGTTTTTATGAAATGGGTGTATATTTATATAAAGGTAATTTCTTTATTTGGTGCTATGGGTGATAATAGTTGTGGTTATATCTTATTCTCTTGATATGGATCCTTTGATTCTTTTCCACACATCCTCTATTGGTTAAGGTAATCCTAGTACTAAGTGGAAGATCTATCCTGTTCATATTTTTGGATCAAATAACTCTATTTTCCAACACGTCAGGTTTGTCACAAGGGCGAGGTGGTGGTTTCCCATTAAAATGATTCTTGTGTGGGATAATTGGACAAATAACAATTAACTACAACGAAAGTTGGTATTGAGTTTAGGGTTGTTATAGCCATACATAATCAGGTTCATCAAATGCTGGTAATCCTATGGTGGATCATATAAAATATACGATTTCATGAATAATTTTTGACTTATGGGATTTTAATATAGTTCTTGTTTATATAATTTCTATAACATTCATTTCTATAGAAAATCACTCTATATTTAAATTTCATTATTCCCTGTGATTATGGTGTGTGTTTGTGATGTTTGAACCATGGGAGGGTGTGAGTGTTTTCCATTAGAAAAATAAATTTCAATGATTTTTGTGAAAACATATTTTTAATTGAAATATTCTTGTGTGATTTTGTTTATGAGGATTTCTAAACTGGAGCTATAGTTTTAGATAGATTTATGTAGTGAAATGATGTAAATTTCAACATATTATTATAAATAAAGAAAATGAGTTTTTTTGAAAATATAACAGTGTACATGCTTTTGGAAGAATATTATGATGGTCATTTTTTTTAATTACAAGGGTTCAGTTTTTGAAAAAAAATAGATTTGTTTTAAATTATTACAATAGAATTGTTTTGGTTTCACATAAGTTATAAATGTATATAGCCTGTATTCTAGTTTATTTTAAAAATATCATTACTAATTTTCCTTATGACACATATTGCATTGTTTCTACATTTTTTAGTGTCATATTGGAATTTTAATCTAAAACCTATATATTTATGGTCCCATGTTCATATATGGGTCCACCATGTCCATTGTAGCTAACGTGGGTTGAGTTTGGTGTAAGTAGGAAACCAAATGATGGATAGAGATAGTTAGGTCTGAACATTATATGGTTTATTGTTATTTTATTTTATTCTTAGTATTCTGTCTCTACATAATGGTTTTATAATTATTTTGGGATTTTTATGTTTATTAAAGTGGGTTGGATCAAGGTATATTATTGTTACTTATTTGGATACTTACCAATCTAGGTGTTTGTATTAATTAGTTCTACTGTCATTCATCTCTGTTTTGGGTGATATTGTTCCCAAATGGATTCAAGTGGTGCATAAGAACCAGTTTCTTTACTATTGGGATTAGAAATTCCCATCATGCCTTGTGTCAAACCGTGTCAGTTTCAAGGTTAGATGGAATCCCATGTGGGTTAGTTACTAATACCGGGGCATACATCAACATAGAGGGAGCTTTCCACACATTTCATGAGTGATAATTTCATATCTCATTGGACTGAGAAGTTGTAATAAATATACATATGATCATGAAAATAAAATATCATTATATTAAAAATACTTTAGTTATCATGTTTTCATGTATACTATAATTTTATAGGATATAGAGGAATAAATAAAACAAAAAGAGCTTTGTTAAGATTTATACTTATTCTTTGAGAGACCTCCTTCGGGTTACTGCATAATCATATAAAGATTGAAATTAGGAGAAGAATTAAAGAATAAGGGTGAATAGATGGACAATAATAAGTTTTTTAGTATGTACTTTCTAATATATATAATGCTAAATGGGGTGAATAATGAAGTAAAAGAGGATCCCATTAACAAGTGAGGGGTGGGACTGAGAAGAAATTCCATAATAGGTTTTTTTGATTTAAAGTATATTTCCTGGGTATGTACCTCAAAATGGAAAGCTTTTTGATGTTAGAAAAGTTAGTGATGAAAATAATACATCAATTAAGAATTTTATTGGTGTGGGTGGAAATCAAACTATATCTCATTTTTTAAACAACCTCCTATAAACCTATTTTAACGGTATGTATAGTAACCAAATTTTACTGTTTGAAAATTCACAAGAACCAAAAATTATGTTTCATATTTTATATTATATTATTTATGATAATAAAAAATAATGAATTTATTTTAATACTTTTATCTTTTATAATTGGCTTACTAAAATTTTTATTATGTGTGAAAACTGTAATGAAAACAAGTTTTTAAAAAATGTGCTTTACGCACAAAAGTTATTTTTCTTCCATTTCATGCCCTATAAAAACAATTAAATTATTTTTAAAATAATATATTTAATATAAAATCTGATATTTTTATTAAATCCATAGATATTAAATAAATTATTAAGATAGAAACACATTGAATGGATACAAAACGCTTATTAGAAAATTGATTTATTAGTTGAAAAATTATCTTATTCAGAAATCATGTATATTATTATTATATATTTATTTATATGATTAATGGTTTTTGGAGTTTTGGGTTAATTTAATAAAAATTTCAAAAAATTTAAACATTAACATGAATGTAATAGACCATTTTTATAAAAAATCAGTATTTTTCACTACTATCTGAAAAATTATTATTTTTAGGAAAATCATAGAATTTTACCATTAGAAAATTTTTAAATAAGTACTTCAAAAATTATATATATATATATATATCCTAAAATAAAATTCATAAATTTTTATTATTTAATTAAAATTATTTTCTGAGATAATTAGATAACATCCAGTTCTAAATGATTTTTTTTTCAATGCATGAATTGAAATTAATTACAATTGTGTAATTAATTTGTATTTAATAATAAAAACAGTAGAATTATTAAAATCCATTTTAAATTTTTCATAATTTTTTTTAATTATACATTAATTCATATTTGAGGGCTATGTTATGATAGTTTACTATATATCTATTCATATAGACTGTGGGATGTGTGTCAATAATGCAATGAAATAATTCAAGTTCAATTAAAAAACATAAAAATTCTTGGGGAATTATAAGAATATATTGTTCAAATAATTCCAAAAAAGATAAAAACTCATTAAAATAATGATTTTATCCATTTTCATGATTAAATCCAAAATATACCTAAATTGATAAAGGATTTAATTAAATCCTTAAATTAAAAAAAATTACTTGATAAATCATATAAATTTAATTAAAAAATGATAAAATAGTAGATCAATCAATTAACCCACACATAATACTTGTAAAAATGGAAAAGTTAATATTAAAAGAAGAAAAATTATTTTCAAACAAAATCCAATGAAAGTCATCAAATTGAAAAACAATATTAACACAATTTTTCTTGCCTCTATAATCATAATTATTTCTAATTATACATTATTATTTGTATAATTTATTTTTACATCATTTATCACACAAAGAACACAAAACACTTAACTCAATAGAATACTTCTCTCACCACATAATTATGGATTTTTAAAAAAACATTATAATCCAAAAAAAATAAATGGTCACCATTATCATGATTCTAAATATACTCTTAATTTACTTTAGGGATTATTTTAAGTATTTTGAACTTTTAGGGATGTTCATAGACATAATTCCATATGGTTATTTGATGTAAAAAATTCAATGAAAGATTAATGATTATTTTATCTTTTGGAAAAAAATACATGATTATGTTTATAGAGAAGAAAAATCTCTACATAATCATATTAGAAGTGTATCAACTCCATCAACTTGAAAATACTCATGAATAATATTATTCACTAAAATTTTCATAGTAATAATATATCCATTCCAATGACTCCAAAAAATCATTTTTTATTTTGATGATTTCAAATTATACATCAAATTGATTTATAAAAGAAGTTATGGTGATTTTAATTCTAAAATAGATTAGTGGCTTCCAAACCATTAATTTAAATGATTTTTTTTAATTTCCAAACATTAAATTGGTTATATTTCATGTTTATATTAGCATAATATTTTATTTTCATTATTGTTTTTCAATAATTTATTCAAAATAGTTTTAGTTGTATCATTTGAAAATATCCTTAAATTTTTTTATTCCTCTTCTTTTCTCCCAAAATAAGAAGACAGTGTCATTAAAAACCACCTGAAAACATTCTGCCACATTTGAGATCCGCAGGATAATGCATTTTCATTTCATAATCATGTATTAATTGGGATCTAATGGTTTAAATGTGGTTATTTATAAGGATTTTGAAGTATATATAATGGATCAAAAGAATATAATTTTAATGGATTTATTAAAAATGAGTTTCCCCTAAAAATTGAATTTGAAATTAAAATAATTTCTTTAATCATCTAATAAAAAGTGCCTCAAACACTCATGTTTTGATAAAATGATATTAAATTATTCTTAATAAATATTTTTTTTCACTCATGAAATATGGTGAATCTGAATAAGATGGAATACTATTTTTAGAATCCTCCCACATAGTAGACTTTTAAGTCTATTCACGGATCATTGGAACTAGATTCACGATTTAGAGGTCATATTAAAAATTTTACAAATTTTTTAAAATGAATTGAATTCCATTTCCAAAATTATATTAATATAGTTTCCTTGATAAAATTGTAAATTTTTATGAGTTACAAATAATACAATGATAATCATATTTATTAACACCTTGATATTTTATGATATATTTCTCTTCAAAAAGAAGTATTCTATAGCTATGGGTACACAAAAAAACAATTCAAAATTATTCATAAAATTATATACCATTATATATTTCACATTATGTTTTTTTGAATATCCATAATGTTTTAAAATATGGTTATTAATGCCATTATGTGCATTAAAAATACATTTTTTTCAAATATGTTATTTATTACTTATTGTGAAAAAATATTATATCTATTTCCCAAAACATATATAAATTATTATTATTAATATATATATATATATATATATATATATTAAAATAATAATATCATAATTCTTATAGAATGATTTTTTAATAGTTTTCAATGACAATTTACTTTTTGATGAATATTTTAAAATCAATAATTTTCTTAATGATTAGGTTTTCAATTAATCTACATACAAAGTAACATTAAATTTTTTACTAGTTTTAAAATTTAATTAGATTTATTTTATAAAAAAATTATCCAATAAATGATATTTGAATCAATATTATACAAGAAATTTATATATGAACATTATTATTAGTAAAATAGTTCTTTGTAGAAAATATTTATTCATCCTGTTTCTTGAGTGTAATATTAAATTAAATTCATCACTTGTGTGAGTAAAATTTAATAATATGGATATTTTGAATTATGAGGATCAAAATTTATAAATATTCCACTTTTACTTTTTTTAATTTTGAATAATATAATGGGTAAATATTTTCCTTTTTAGTAAGGGTAAAATAGGATAAATATGGATAAAACATCTTTCAAAAGATATAAAATTCACAGAAATTATAAATGCCACTCTCCTAAATTTAATACCAAACCATTTTTTTTACATTTGAATATAATAAGTAAAAGTTTATTTAAAAATATTTATTTGATGTATAATTTATTTTTTATCACTGGAATATATATTTTAATCTTAGTGATAAAATAGTAAAATTAAATTATTACGCAATACCGACAAAATATTTATTCAATTAAAAGATAATTAAATTAAAAATATTTGAAAATATTAAAATTTAAAAAATTTGGAGAAATATAATGCGAGATTAAATTTTTAGATAAATATAACATAAAAGTTTTTATTTTATTGTTTTTATTAAAATTTAGTTACCATCATTATTACATTAATTTGAAATTATATGAATATTTCCAAAAAATTACATTAATAATATTATATAATGAACTATGTATTATAAAAAATATTTAAAATTCAAAAAAATAATATATTAATCTAATTTAATACTATATGGTTTAAAATATTATTCAAAGACCATTTATTAATCACATTTCCTTTTATAGTAAAATTTTGGACCTTTAAAGAGTAAAAAACATTTATATTGTGGTAATGGTAAAAGACATTAACTATGCTTAAAATAATGATATAAAGGTTAAAACATCACCTATAATTGTATATAAATATTTCAAATGATAGTAATTTTAATTATATTCTTTATATTTTTTAAATATATCAATTTGGACCACTTTAATATGAATAATAATTTTTTGTCAATTTAATACATTAAGTATTTCCAATATTACCCCTACTCTAAAATATTAATGTTCACCTCTTCTCCCATCTCCCAATCACCGTTGGTGGTTTTCGATATCATTTATGAAAAACCATTATACATTACTATATTCATTCTCCATGTCATATTTTTTTTCTTCATTTTATATAACCATCATTTCAAGGATTAATGTTTACCCCAAAGTAGGTTTCTAAAAAAAGATGTTTAACTCTTACAATGTACATTCAATATTATTTATATATATATATATACATATATATTGAAAATAAATTTTATACATTATAAAATAATTATTAATTTTTATTAAGTATAATAATATGTTCTTATGATAAAAGGTCAACCATTTTCAACTTTGTTTCTAAGCTATACAATTTGAAACATTACCCGAGTGTATGTATGGCTTACAATCCTTATACAGTGGTGTAATTTGTTTTCAATCATTTATTAAAATTGATAGATATAAATATTAAACTAGTATTTTTAAAAATAATTTATGAAATAATTATTAATATACATTAATAATATCATATAAATATTCTTAACAACCAATCTCGTATAAAACAATACGGTGGCCTGTCAATACGTGTGGATTACCACATGCATGAAGCGATGTGATCCATTTTATTTTTCCACATTAAATTGATGGTATAGAAGTTATATTTAATTAATAATATAAATATATATATATATATTATAAAAATTATTCCCTAAAGGTTATTTTTTTATTGTCCTATCATTCTATCTGTCGAGAACTAATAACATCGTTAAAGTGTATGTACAACATACCATCTAAATGATCAGTGATTCATTTTTATACCTGTAAATATAATATATATATATATATATTTAATATATAATATAATTATATAAAAATTAAAATTCTATATATTATGTTACCGTGGTCAATGTATTGGGATCAAAACTCAAAAATTGAAACACACATGAAAAATGAGATAGTTAACCCAAAAAATGATGTTTTTCATACATAATTAGTAAAAAAAAGTATTAAAATGTAATAATTGTGTCATATTTGATATTATATGTTTGTATATTGAATTATTATATAACTAAAAAAAATTAATTTTATTATACATGTGGATAAAATCATATACGAAACTAGATGGGGTTGAAGTAAGTGTTTATTTCATAGTCTCGTAATTATTTAGGATTGTTTATTTTTATGTCCCAATTGGATTGATTATATGATACTTATATCTTAACTCCAATATATAAAAATCTCTATTGGTTATTTCTATAAAATAAATCTTTTCCTTTAAACATACACTCTTATGTACTCAACATACCCAAATAATGTTATTTAGGAGACTCGGCATTGTTTTTAATTTAGTTAGTAATATTATTCATTCATGTGAATATCTTCATTTAAATGTATTAAATACAATATTTTATTTTATAAAATTATATATTAAATACACTTTTTATGTTTTACATTTTATATAATGGTTTTATAGGAATATTCTTTATGGTTTTCTAAATGTGGAACCTTTTACTGATGGGGTGAAAAAAATATTTATTTTAATATAAATTGAACAAAAAAAATTTCCCACCATAATGAATAATCATTGATTTGAATATTCCCATACATGTTTCAATGAACAATTTAAATGAAAATATTTTCATTAATATTTTGTAATTTATTTTTTAAGTATGTATTTCTATAGAAAAAATTGTATTTTCCTCATATAATATCATAGGTGTATTTTAAATGTATTTTCATTTATATCAACATATTTATATTAAAATTATACATTACTAAGAATGTAATATAATAAATACAACCAATATATTTCCCTGAATGTTTAATGTTTTTTAGTGTGGAAATTATTTGTATTTTGTATGTGAGTTCATCCTATACAAAAAGTTATTGATGGTTAAGGAATATTGATTATGTTTTATTTTTAATTAACATGATTAATTAATTGGAAATATAATGATATTAGTGTGGCCCAAAATTATATATCCTCTAGATATATCAGATTGTATCATAAGATAAAACATGTTTGTTATTTATCAAAGGCCTTACCCATTTATGTAAGATTTCATAAAATGAGGCTCCAATAGTGGGTTTTAGATGTTTTGAATTATGAATTACATCATTCAGAAATAATTTACCAATGTACATGTAATTATTGATATACTTATGTCATCTATGGATAAGTTTCAAGAACATGTGAATATTTATATCAAATTATTTGATAATCATTTATTCCAATTATATTATTCATCTCCTCTTTATTCTATAATAGTTTATACTCTATACATTCTGTTGTTGACCATTTGATCAAAAATAATTGTTAATATTTATTTCCCTAAGATTCTATGAATTTTATTATGATTCATATAAAAGTATGTGATAGAGAGAATGAATATGTTCTTAAATATAATACATTTTTTCCATTTTATTTTTTAAAATGAAATTTTAAATTCTATAATTTATCATGTTTACCCAGATTGCTAAACAGTTTAGTCATTTTTTTTGTGATCACTTGTATATAGTACCAATGTAATAAATTAACCATCCACATTAGTCTTCTTATATTGGGGTATTTGTAGTTTGTTCCATGGGTATGTTTATTAGAATCCATATGAAGTTGATTTAACAAAATATATTGTTTGATACAACCTTATGATAGATATTGAGGATACATATATGTTTATTATAAAAAAGAATTTATGTTAATTAGAGATTATGTGGGTTTTATAGAATCAAATTAATGTATGGATAATTCATGTGGACGTGGTTTTGAAAATTATTTGACTATGGGTAACAAATCAATAAATATTTGGTCAAATATATCTTAAAAAAGTTTCTGTTGTAAGAAAGGTGACCTAATATAAGGAATGAAAAACAAATCAATGCACATAATCACTGTGTACATTTCACTCCTCATCAGGATAATGAATTAATATGTATTTGTGGAGAAATAAATTAAAATATTTTTTCTATATTGGTGTATAAAACTATGGTTTTAACAAAAACAATTTCATGTATATATAATCTTTCTGTTCTTTATATTGTTGAAAAAACATCAAAATATTTTACACAACAACAACCTACATCATTAAATGGAGAAAAAACCCATTTGTTGATGGGAAATGGATAATTTACATAAAAAATTTATTTTTCTCATTGGGATATAATGAAAGAGAAAAATTATTCTTATTAATCTATCATCTTAAGGCCCAGGAAGATTAATTATGGTCATTGATTTAAAAATCTAAGGATATGGATGAAATAGGGAACATAGAGTTAAAGGATTTTAAGGTAAATTTCATGGAAAGATATTTTCATCATTAATAAAGAGTATATGTGAGATAAAATCATTCTGTCTAAGAAAATTTTGGAGGAAAATATTTCAATATATAAAGCTACCATAACATGGATACAAAGGCATGTTGCAAAATCTGTACATATTACAAAGAGTAATATTGACAATTTAATTGATGTGATTTAATCAATCCATCAATGTATACTAGTATCCTAAAAGATCTCCTCATATGAGAATATAATTTCTTGAGATATTAATATAGATAAATAGTTCACCATGCTCTATGTCTTAAATATAAAGGCACATAAAAATAAGAAGGATGAAAAAAATTGATAAGGAAAAGATGAGAAAGGGGGTTTTATAAATTATGATAATTATTTATGGAATATCCATGGTTCATGATTAATTATTTCACTATGGAGAAAAAGGACATTATACTCTTGAATGTAATGGTTGGGGATAATCTGTAAAATTACGATGTTTTACCTATAAGGAAATGGATAAATATTCCAACCATTTTCCCAAATATCATGTGAAAAAATGAAAAATATGTCAAGGGGAGAAGGAAGTACTTATGAAATTACTACAACTGAAGTGGAAGTTCCTAGATACTTGGTTAAAGGTACAAATTATTCCCACTCCGTGATTTATAATTTTCTATTTGATTCTATTTTTAACGTCTATTTTATTTATTAATAATTTTATATGGTTATTACATTACCACAAAAAATAATAGATGTTGAGTTTGAGGGTAAGACTCCTAAGGTTATGATCACCACATCTCTAGTCCATAGCTCTTCTATGATATATTTTTGTGGTAATTTTCATTATAATTTTTTATGCTTCATTAATTGAATTTTAAGTAATTCAGTTTGTGTAATGGATCTCCTAGAATAGATCTCATATTAATTGTTGAGGAAGGGGTATTTCATTTGATATTCTAAATCATAATTAAATTACATATAACAATAATGAAGAACATTAAAACTGTATGAAAATTACTTCCATCAAATGTAGATTTCTACATATTTATGGGTTATATTTTTCATAAATAGTTAGGGAGGATTTAACTATTTAAAATGTACTTAAATTTCAGGAATATTATGTTTTATTTATTGAGGACATTCCTAGCCTTCCCAAAAATCATAAAGTTGAGTTTTCAATAGAACTCATTACATGGGAAATGCTTATACCAAAGACTGCATGTAGAATGTCCATAACTAGGTTATTGGAATTAAAGAAGAAACACTAGTAAAACCTAGATAAGGGATTCATTTGACATATTCCTTCACAATGGGGTGTTCCTATTAGTTTTATTAATAATAAATACAGGACAATTTATATATTTTTTGATTATTAGAAAATTAACATGATAACTATTAAGAACATGTTTCCACTAAATTGTATCGATTAAAATTTAATCAAGTATAGGAAGATATATATTTTTTCATGATTGATCCTCATACTGGATATCATCAGCTACGGATAAAGAAGGCCTATATACCAAAAAAAGCATCTGTTATATGTATAGTTCTTTTGAATTTAGAGTAATGACATTTTTAATTACCAATGATTCTATTATCTTCATTAATTTAATGAATATAATGCATATAAATTACATTGATCAATTATTATAATTATTTATAACTTATATTCTTAGATATTAATTTTTCAAGGAAGAGTATCAATAACATTTGGGAATTTTATAGAACACCATAAAGACAGATATGTTGTACGTTAAATTTACCTAGTATAAATTTTAGATTCATAATATTTCATTATTCTTTTATATAAACTAATATATTGGTATATTTTAGGAAGATTAAATGTTATAATTTAACAATTAACAACCTAGAAAACCCCTAGTAACCACGATTTTTTTTTCTCTGGTCGGCTAGGCACCACCAATGATTTGTGAGAGATTAATCATGATCATCTTCTCATCCAACCATGTTACTTGTAAAGGGTTATGTATTTATAGATTGATAAATGTGGATATATATTCAAATAACTAAATAGTATGTTGGTCAATGCACCTATTGTGACACAACCCTATAAGGGAGAAGGTTTTCAAACCTATTGGGTTGAATCAATGAATGGAATATGATTTTTCTCAGGAAAAAATATATTATGATAGATTATTCTTCTCTCCAATTTGAAATTAATTATAAAATATCTCTAACTGAGGATTTGGACTTGACATTAGTAATATATTAATTTAAAATATAGAGGAATTATATGTTTTTTCAATGGAATGATATATATAATGATCAAAAAATATTTACCTATATATTTTATTGGATGTATTTTAATATTTTTTCCCAAATATGGTTTCAGTTGATCAAATATTATTATTTTTCAATAAATTACAACACTAAAAATGATAATACTGCAGATTTTTCTTTGTGTAATAAATAACATTCTAGATAATGAATGATGAATTTATAAATTGATTCAACATTTATTGATTTTTATTAGATGTATCTTAATATAATGAGGAAAGTGTAAAACCAAAATTTTCATCATAAGTGTTCGATAATAAATTTATGAGTGGATAAATAATGCACAAAACAAAGATGATGAATTATAGTTGAAGGTGATGAATGTGAATTAGTTTATTTCATGTGAGAATGGTAAGGTTTATGAATAGAGTATGTGTCTTGTTAATAACATAATTTATGAATGATATATTATATGAAACATATAGTTCATCATTCTCCATTCATCATAGATTTATATAGACATTTAGATATTCATAATATTTTTTTTCATTGATAACCTAATTAAGAGATATTGTAGAGAATGTGTCATAATTCATTGTATTTCAAAAATTTAAGGATTTGTGAAAAAATTATAAGGTGATTTTACCACCATTAGTCATACCATAACGAAAATGAGAAATCATCAGCGAGAATTTTTTCACCATCATACCAAAACTGTTTAATTTTTGTACTGTTATTTATGTTATAGTAAACCTCCTTATATTTTCTCCACACTTTATTTATATCCAAGAATATTTATCAATTTTCCTTATTTCCTGAATATACATGAAGGGAATTATATGTTTTAATATAGTACCATATTCAATTATATCGAATTACGATCATAAGTTTACCTCAATTTTATGTTGCAGCCTTAAGAATGTTTTGGATTTTGAGTTTTCTTTCTGTACTTATTAACATCTTCAAATAGAAAATCAACCATAGATAAAAATTACAAACATAGATGACATACTAAGGGTGTGTTGTATGGCATTCAAGGGTGACTAGGTTAATAACCTTCAACATATCAAAATCTTTTAGGACAATATCCATTACTCAAGAAAACATATAGATACTTATATATCGATGTGAGTAAAAAATTATATAACTTTATCAATCTAGAATGCTTTTTTAGAAACAAATCTATTGGAACATGAGATATCTGAGGAAAAGGTAGAGGTAGTTATATCAATTCAACAACACATCATGGTAGTTTATAATAAAAAGATGATCAATACCTAAAATCATCATTGAAATATTGTATTCAATGTTAGTGGAAAGTATTCATGTGAATTTATCCATTGAATAATGTTTTATGATTGAAAAATATTTGAAAACATACCCCTACATATATTTCCCTCTTTTGTGATTTTGGATTGAGTATAGATGATAGATTATAGCTTCCCTCTTCCACTATACCTCACTCATGTTCATGATGTGTTATATGTATATCTCATGAGTAATTATATACCTAATCCATCAAATCTACTAAAATTATATGTTTCACTATGGGAGAATGATCATTCCTATAAAGAACAACATATAGAAATCATGGATTGTATAGATAATGTAATACGTATTAACATGGTTAATGGTCTATAGTAGAAATAAAAATTTTAATATGTTAATTAGGAACCTTAGGTTTTGATAAAATAGAGATATCAATATTTTAATTACATAAAAGTGATTGAATTTCAAGGGTTGAATTAATTTTAAGAGAATGGAATATAATACCATATTAATTTTTTGATTTATTTCTCTTAAAAAGAATAAAATATATTCAGTAGCTTCTGATAAAATAAATACACATTATAAATTAATCATAATATTATATATGTTAACAAACTAGTTATTATTAATTAGGTATGAATAATAATAAAAATTTTATGGATAAAGTATTTAGATATTTAAATATATGCCTGAAAATAATAATTTTTTTTTAAATTTTTTTATTAATCAATGATTAACAATATTTTAACTAATTTATACCAAATATATATGCTCTATTTTAAAAAAGGATATATTTCTGTCATTAATGTAAATATTATTTTTGATTTATTTTTTGTTGACATTTGAGAATAAATAATTTTCAATGAATAGTGAAAAATAGTGATTTTTATAGAAAACTATCATTTCTATTCCTGTACATAAAAAATTATAGTATGGATTAGTTTAAAAATTTCATCATTATTTTATAATTTATACATAATACTATCTATGTTATTATAATCAATATTATAATTCAAATTGGTATAAAAATAATTTTATACTAAAAAGTGTATCATTCTTGAAAATCAATTTTTGTTATATTTCACGAGTATATTTTCAAAATAAGTTAACACTATTCAAGGAGTTGAATTTGAGAAAATTGAATAAATATTAAGAATAATGGGGTTAAATATTCCAAATATTTCCCTTTTTTAGTCATTGTGAATAATAGCTTGGTAAATATTTGTCAACTCGGTACAGTTGGAACAAGTAAAATAACTTTAAAACATTCAGATAACGTTTACCCATTCACTAAAAATATCTATTATCCTATTAGATGAGTGTATATAATCCTTTTCATCGAATTTTTATTTATATGGCCAATTGGTTATATTTTTATTGGATAATATCCATTATTTTACGTTATGATAATAATAACTATAAAATCTCACTCTTGAATTTAATGTCTAAAATTTTTTTTACATAAGGATAAAACAGGGATATGTTAATAAATAATTTATTGTAAATATATATATATATTATTTTTAAATATATGGTAATCTAATTTTAATTCATGATCTATTTAATATTAACATTAAATGATTACATATTTTCGACACACTATTTTCTCAATTAGTAATAAATAATATAAACAATTTTAAAAATATTAAAAGATTTAAAATTCTAGAGATTTATTGTATTATAAGAATTATTTAAGGAAATATGAAATGTTAATGGATTTTTAAATATTTTATTCGAATTCCATTTCAATATTATAGACATTAATGCCAAATTAAATGAAGAGTTCAAAAAATGACATTAATGATATTATATAATGAAAAATATTTTATTTAATTAGTATGAAATTCATAAATACCATAAATTAACAATATTAAATTTTATATATTTATTAATAAAAATAACTACATATTTATGGGTCACTTTTGTTTTATTGGTTCCATTCTTCACCATTAAATATCAACGATCTTCGATATTGTGGTAATTTTTAAAAGGGTTAATGGGAGTTAAAGCTAAGTGATATGGATTTAAAACTAAGCTACACATTTATAGATGTTATTAAATTAGAGGATATATACTTATAAACCAGATTAATTCTACATATATCTATTTTTATCCACATTATATTGAAAATTAAATTGCATTATTTTAACACTTATAGAAATTCCAAGAGTGTGCCTACCCTAACTTTTTGGACATATTCTACCCACAAACTCACACATTTTGATCATCATATATTTTCCAATACCAATAATAATTCATTCTTATAATCTTTCACCATGTCTTATAGAAATAATTATTTCAAAATATTATCTTTTTGTGGATTATGTTATAAGACAATGGAGGTTTCTCAATAAAAAGGTTCAAATCTTAACTTAGTACTTTCAATTTTATTTCTTTTTATAACTTCTAAAAATATATGTTATCCAATATAAAATAATTGAAAATTTACCTTAAATATTCGTTGATTTTTTATTACTATGTTGGAACCATTATCAATAACTTTTCTATCATATGGAATGATAAAACATCGCTTGTGCATTTATATGGATTACCCTCTCCCCATTGAATTACAATTTTTTTTATATCACCATTTTAATTATATATATATAAATATTGAAATAATTTTTCAATATTAAATTTTATAAATAAAAATATAATTTTAATTACAATATAATATATACCTTTATACCTTCTAATTGGTTGGAAAATGATAATCTTTCTCATGATTATGTGTGGACTACCACCTCCACAACATATTGTGAACTATTTTTCATTTATGATTTAAATCAATTTTACATGTATATATTTAATCAAATATTATTGACAAATATTACATTATAATTATTTTTAAAAGGTCTGATTATTATTGAAATTTATGCCATCTGGTGAAAAGTTAATACAATGGTCATGAATATGTTTGACCTTACATCTCAATGAATGTGGTAATTAATTTTAAAATATCTACCTTTTATGGATAACTATATATATATAATAAAATGTATAATATAATTATATTATGATTAAAATTATTGATATGTTGGTAACATGATCAATGTACATGTACTAGAATTGATTGACCAAATCTTACAGGAGAAATTGGATAGTTAACACTCAAAAATGATGTTTTTGATAATTAATTATTAATAATATGTATTTAAATATAATATTTAAATAATATATAAATTTTTATGTTTTTATATTCTTATAATATAGTATTATAATTCCTGTCACTGTATTATATCTAATGTTAAAAGAACATATAAACCATAAAATACTTGAGGTAAGGGTTTGTTTCATAATAACTTCATTATCTGGGATTGATTATTTTTATTTATTAATTGGGGAAATTATATAATATTTCTACCCATTAATCCCCATCCATTTTATCATTCTCTATTTATTTTTATAAATTAAAATTTTAGTTTTCAATTACCACTCTTATGTTCTCACCATACCAAAATAATATTTTTATGGAAAAACAATTTTGTTTTTCAGTTTGTCTAGAATCATTTTCCACTATGACAAAATATTTAATAAAAATATTAAAAAATTATTTTTACAACTATCAAATTACATATTAATGTAATTTTTACCAATGTTTTACTTTTTATAAATGTTTTAAAAGGAATATTGTGGTAATTTCCCAAATAAGGCAACATTACTGATGGTTTGAATGGAATATTTTTTTAACGCAAACTGTAAGAATGAATTTTCATTGCATCATGAATAATTTTTTCATTAAATATTCCTTTAAAATATTTCCTGGTTCATTTCAAATAAAATATTCATATAATTGTTTAATGAATTATATTTTAAATATGTGATATTAAAAATAAAATCATATTTCCCCAAGTAATATTCATGAGTTTTTTAAAAAAGATTGTAATATATATAAGTATAAATTGATGAATATTATGCATTAATGATGATATTATCTAATAACACCATCTATAATATTTCTATATATGTTTTATGATATTTTTTACTAGGATATTATTGAAATTTCCTATGTTATTTCTTCTGATACACACAATTATTGATTGTTATGTAAAATTGATTATATTTTATTGTTTATTCATATGACCTATGAATTGGACCTATTATGTTTTCAGTGGTATTAGAAATTACATATCCCATCTATTATTTAGTAGGATTCCTAAGAGAAAACACATTTATTATTTTTTCAAGGCCTTACCCATATATTTAATATTTATTAGCATGATGCCTTGATTGAATGTTTTAGATGTCTGTCACTATCCATTCCAACATTTTGAAATGTGTAATTATTATCCATGAGATTAAGTTAATTGTTATTTAATACATTTATAGGATTTTTGATCATGTTATTATTTATATATCATTATTTTATCTTCATTTATTCATATCATAATATGAATGCATTATTTACTCAATGAAATCCATAGTTGTAGTAATCTGCATACTGAGTATATGGGATCACCCATTTATAATGTTTATTTTCCCCAAGATTATAATAAGGGTATTATGAATAATTTAAATTATATTTTATATGGTATAATAGTGTTTTACATAAAATGATTTATTTTATTTTAAAGTATAAAATGTAATTCGGGATTCATGCAAGTATCTAGTTTACTAGAACTACTAAACAACATTGAATAGTGGGATGTTATATCTTATTCTTAATACAAATTTAATAATGTAACCATCACATTTTAGATTATAGGGTTATAGAAATATTATTTCTAGATCATAAAATTTCATAAACACAAGAAATGTTCAAGATAAAAACATAAAAAAGTTAAATAAATAAAAACATAAGTCAAAAATGCCAGTAAATAGAATAAAAAATAAAAAATATCATAATCAGGAATATAAAAAAATTTACAAACACCCAATCATATTTTATTTTCAATTTAATAATTATATAATAATATATATGATAAATAAATATCCATCATTTAAGTAATAAGAAAAAATAAATGGCATTGAAGGGAACAACCTGCTGTTTTATTATACTTAGAAGGTTAAAGGATGATCACATAAATTAGAGGATATTGAAAATTATCTTCAAATAGAATTAATATATTACCAGTCATTTTAAATAATATTTATTTCTATATTTATTTATTACTTATATATCCAATACAAAAAAATAATAACAATTAAGGGTCCTTAAAATTTATAATAATATTTTTCTAGAAAAGTTTCACTTTTGATTAAAATAAAAGAAAATTATTACCCTATATGAGGAATGTTTTCAGGATAATCCAATCAAAAATTTTTTTTTTACTTTTTTTACATCCTGGATAATTCATATTAATAATTTCATATAAATTTATTCTCCTTTATATTCAATTTTCTTTTATTTACAGTAGAACAATGAATCATTATGTAGGTTTTATCTATAAAAAAATATTTTATGTCTAACTTTATATGTATGAGATGATCATTTATAAATAAAAAATCAAATTGTTACATTCCAATAAGGTGTTTGAAGTATTATTATAGGAAAAAATAGTATTATTCAATATCAAAATCCAATATTCTATTTAGGAGCAATGTTTTTTAAAAAATATATTTTATTTTTATATATAAAAAATCTAACATTCCATTTTTTTGTGGATATTAGGGGATATAACCAAAATTTTGACTATATATTTCATTAAAATATCTTCTAAAGATCAATTATAGAAGTGTATAAGATTATTAGTGTTAATGGAATTTTTCATAAATATATTGAAAAAATCCTTTAAAAATTTTCATATTAATGACATCATCTTCTTCTCTCTTGGGAATAATATTGACAATAAATAAAACATATCCATCTACATGAAAATATTATACAAATAAAATAAAATTAAAAAATTATCACATGAAATTAGTACCCCATATATCAGACACATTATAATGAAAAATTGGTTATTGAGTCACTTCTTTTCTCTTGGGAATATTAACTTGAAACTAGAATGTTTTTCATTTTTTACAAAAAAAAAATGGTACAGAAGTAAATATTTGAGTAAAGAACATCTCTAATAGTTCTTTCAAGAACAATGTTTCCCCTAATTCTTATACTATTAAATACTAATAAAAGTGAATGGAACACATAATCATGAATGTATATCCTTTATTATTTGAACGCTATAAAAATGAATTATATATGGATTACCAGAATTTATTTTATTCAATCTCTCAAATAAAATTTAATTGATTCTTATAAATACAATGATGAATTTCATTGAATGATGAATAATTTACATATTAATAAAATTGTGGTTTAATTTCATAAGTATAAATAAATTCATCATCAATATATTTTCCTTAATGGTTAGAAATATGTGAAATGATTCATCCAAAATATTTTATATTCCCATTAAATGGTTAGCCATGATATTTTCACATTCATTACAATAATTTACATTGAAATCAAAATATTTTAACCACAATATCCATCTAAGAAACATATTTTTTTAATCATGATTATTTATAAAAATGGTGATTGTAATATGGATAGATAAAGGAATTGATTAATATTCTAAAAATAAAATCAAATATTATCCAATAAATAATAACCAAAAAGTCCATTCAATCATTTTTATAGGACTGATATTGTTCTAATTTCATAGATTCATATATTAAGACCTAGAAATTTTTTTATATTTTTTAACTCATAACTACTTGATTGGAAAAATATAATTCATCCATCAGTGTTTTGAATTGAAAATACCATTTTAGTGTTTGAAATATTGGTTGGTTATTACAATTTATTACATTAATAATGGAATGCTTATACAATATTTTTTAGAGAATATTAATTTTTTTAGAAAACTTATTAAAAGAATTTTTTAGATAAATTCCATTATGAATATTCTATAAAAATATGTACTTATATGAAATTATCTCACAAATCATACCATTTTTGGGTTAAAAATGATAAAATTTTAAAAAAATGGAATAAAACACATTATTTTAATCATTAGATAAATCATATACAATAAGAATTCTTTTATATAATTTTTTTTTCATATTTGAGAAGTTAGTTTTTATAAGTGAATGTTTCTATAATAGTGTAATTCCTTTTCAAATATGTTTAAAATGTTTTTCTTTGAATAGTAAAATTATCCATAAGAACATCAATAAAATATTCTAGAATATTTTTTTAAAAACTAACCCCATCACATATCATTGAAAATTTCGTTGTGAATTACATAATTTAAAGGGAATTATTCTATAAATAATTATTAAAAAATGTTATTTGAATATAATTTACAGTTTTACATTATGTGATATGTGAATTTGATTATTATGAAATAAAATCCATCATGTAAACCACTCTCGGTACGTCGAACTAATCATTCAAGTAGTTGACCTAGAAAAAGAGGTAGAAAAGTGACCTTACAAGTCTCTTAAAAGAGCATTATATAATAAGATTAAATCTTATATTTATTTTGAATTATTATTGGAGAAATATCACAATATTAATTCTTCGATATTGTAAATCCACTAATTTTAGTAAAACATTGATATGACACACCCACAAGATATCGATGATGGAAAAATTGATTCTATTAGCCAATAATATTTTTTAGTTTATTTTTGAAAACCTATAATAGTTTTTGGATTAATATTCATTGAAATTTTCTTATAGGTTTATCATTATCCTATAAAAATACTAAACTAAAAAAAACTAAATTAATTATTGCAGTTAAATCTAATTAATTCCATCCAATGTTTTTATTTTTTTCAAAGGGGTATTATAGGGTCTTGTTCCTATTATTTTGATAGCTCTATGGAAATGATGATTTAGAGTTTTTCATTTCCGTATAGAAATATATTATTATATTTTCAGGTATTATTTTTAGTTTTAACAGAAAATAAAATATTTCATAGATAAGACATGGGTAATTTGATATAAAACAATTTTTAGATCCATACTCACAAACAAAATTAGGTGAATTTAAAATATTGTTATCCTTATAAGGCTATACATTAGTTTACCACCATTTTTAATTTCTAGATAATTTCTTTTGGAATCTATGAACAATATTTATTAATATTATAGGTTTTATCAATTTCATAATACTAAAAACTTTTCTTACATGAAAACATTTAATTCACCTCAATAAAAAAACTAGTTCAATTTTTTTTTCTTATTATAAATAGATTTATTTAAATTAGATGAATGAATTAAAAATATAATATGTTTTTATAAAATAGTTCTAGAATTCAAACAATATTCACATTCTTCATTTGGTTTACATTCAATCAAAGAAATTTATATAATAAACATATGTTCTATTTTTGAAATTATAATTCTTGAATCATTATGTTATAAATTAAGAAAAAAATCACTAGAAAAATAATAAATCATGTTCTCCAGAATTGATGAATGTTTTACAATTTTATGTTTCATGGAATAAAAAATGATCAAATAAATAACTTCTGCTCCGAAATAAAATTACAACATTACTCTACAAAAAATAATTATATATTTAGAATAATACATAAAATGAATACTATGTATAAGTGTCTCATGTGTAATAAATTTATCATATTATATATCAAATATATAGAAACTAATATAAATATTTATGCCTCTTACATGGAAAAAGTCCTCCCCTATATCACCATATACTTTAGTTGTATAATTATTTTCTATTTAAACTACATTTTTTGAATGTTTTATTTATCTAACCTATAAATATGAAAAAATATAAATATTATTAAAATTAATGGAGTGTCATTAATCCATAATAGAATTGTTGAATTCACATTAGAATATCGTATAGGCAATGGTAAATGTTCTTGGACCTTTATATTTGAGAAGAATATTGTGTAGAGTAATTTCTGAATAATTCATCCCCAAATTAACTCTCTTAGTCTTGAATTAAATTTCAAGGGAACACATTTCGTAAAAAAATATGGATTGTTCTAGATTTTGTTTAAAAACATCCCGAATGTTTATATTCTCTTGGACTATATACAATATCTCTAACACATATCTTTCTAATTAAATTTCAACACTCTTCATCCCTGGTGGGTTACTCCTACAATAATTAAATGCATATTTGGAAAATCATTGAACATTTTGAGAATTTTTCAATTACATAAATCCCTATCATCCTTCATCACTATTTATTTGTTATTTATATCAACTATTCCTATTGGGACATATATTTTCGTATCAATATAATTTCTAAAATTTCAGTTGTTTCTATAGAAGTTGTTCTTTCAATATAAGTTCTTAAACTATGTGATCATGGTTTGGAACCCTTTATGACATGTTTAAGTTCATATCTAGGGATATTCTTTTAAGTATTGGACATTTTCTACTTAGTTCCACTCCTATTCTGTATACGACTCATATTTCACGTTCCATTAAATTTGGATTATGTAGAGGTTATTAAGCTAATCCTTCTTTAATTTTATTTATTATAGAAGAATTAAAATTATCCAATTGACACACTTTTTCATCATATATTCACAATGCTTTATTATTGTATAATAATTATATTTAGGATGTTTTTATGTTTTTGATTTAGTTTTTTTATTAAATTTTATTCATGATTGAGAATTCACAGTAAGGTCTTAGTATTTTTGTTGTGAATTAAATAATTATATTTGAAAAACATCCATTTTGTTTTCTAGGATATCGTAATTTTCTATTTGAATGCTGAATAGTACTTTTGATGAGGTTTCTACTGGTCTGAAAAGAAGTTTTTTGTTTTCTTGGAAGTCAAATCTTAGAATATAAATATAATATTTTTAATATGTCAATGAATTTGAGACATTGATCACTAATGTGTTTATTTGAGGAATAAATATCAAAATGAACCCAAAATAGACAATTTATTTTGGGTTTTGGATGATTTTTAGAGTTTTGGACATATTAAATGGTCTAAAAAATTGTTGCAAGATCACTAAATTAAAAAATTGTAATTTTATTTTTATATGTTGAAGCCTAAAATTTTTGATAATATATTTCGTGTAAAATGAATTTTTTTCCAATTTTTTTTGTATATTTTGGTCTATGATTGTAATTAAATTCATAGAAATAGTTGATTATTTTTTTTTTAAAAATATCCTTATTGAGCAGTATCAATCATAATATTATCAATAAAGAACAATCCCTAAAAAATTATCGGATCAAAATTTACTCACTAATTTAGTTATGAAGGAAACTAAAACATATAATCTCAATAATCTCCTAGTGTTCAAGAATGGATTCAATATGAGTTATCTTAATTGTATAAACTCATTGTGCAATTTTAGCTATTATAGAAGCTTATATTTTTCATGAAATTTTTTTAGTAATTAATTCCAATATATAATCAATATTTAATTTGAATGAAATAATATTTAATTGTAATCATTTTTAAAATAAAAATGAAATATTTTTAAATTTCAGTAGATATCCATTGATGACCTATCGTTTCATGTTACCACATAGATAACTAAATTTTTAGAGTTGTTTATGTGAATCATCAACTGAGAGATCATTATATTTTAGATCTTGGGGAATGAAAATAGATTTAACATCAAAAATTTATGGTGAATCTATGTATTTTATATTATTATTTTATCCATTTGATATTAATATTAATATTTATATTCTATTGTTGTAACATCCCAGGTAATTATAGAATATGAAATTTTCAAATCTATTAATATTTATGAATAAAATATTAATTTTAAAATAAAGGGGATGAATTTTCTGATAGTTTACCCAACATTAAATATTTGGTTCCATTGAAATCTTACATTTCACAGAAGACTTAGTTTATACCGAAATATAATACAATATTAATATTTTTATTTGAAATAGTATTTAACACCTAGACATTGTATTTGAAGAAATGAAACAAAAATAAATATATTTTGTTGACACATAATTGTTAACTATTTTTATATTCATCCAAAAAATTTTAGAGCCATAAAATGAGAATAAATCTAGTTTAAAGCATAAAATACTCAAAATTGTTTAAAAGGGAGTTTTACCACATTTTGATAGATAATCCTTTTTAAAACTAGTTTCTTGAAACATTCTTATGATCTATTTGAAAACATAATATTATTATTTGGAATCAGGATATAGAAATTTAATTTTGTTTAAATTTTAATATTTTTCTAATAAAATTTATATTTTAATTAATAGTGAAACATAATTATTCTAAATTCAATACTAAAACTTCATCTAATTTCATTATATTGAAACATTATGCTTTTAATATGTTTTAATGTATAATTAAATATTTTTTTTCATTTACAATTTTTTAAATTGGAATAAATAACACAATGAAAATGAATATGAAAACTGTGGGAAATTTTGAACATTTTACTTAAAAAAGTCATCTACTTATTCCATCAATATGATTAATTTATAATTAATTTATTCCAATTATGTGTTTTGGATTTAGAAAAATAGATTCCATATTTTTAATTAGATGATATAATATTATGTAAATAGGTCTTTTTATTTTTTGGACATTGTGAATAGTGAATTTTGTAAAAGAATTATTTTCCACGGTTAATGGTAAATTGGGTAATTAAGTGTAAAGATAATATTATAATAAAATATTGAAACCATAAAAATTGTCCGAATATTATTGAATAAGTTATAGATTACCAAGGAAATACTTTTTCTGATATTGTTGCATTTCAAAGCTACATGGATGTGATTAGGACATTTATAACATTAAATTAAAAGAAATGTAAAATATTTCATAAATATGTCTCTTATTACTAAAAAATTTTTACTATGAGGCTATATAACTGATCTATTGATCTATAAATAGTAATTAAAAAAATATAAATATTTCCATATCATGGTTTTTAATTTATAATTTTTATCAAAAAAATAATTATATTTTATTATGACACAATGGAGATGAAATAATAGATTTATTTAAGGTAGAACAAAAAAATGATATTAATAAAATTAAAATAAATATAATATGTACTAATTTATTCGATCTAATAATTTTATAACTGATTATGAAATATTATATGTCTATTAAATGGATTTTTTCAATGTTATATATTTATATTGATTTTATGTAATTTTAAAGAAATTAATACTGTCAAAATTGAACAATAGATATTCTATAAAAATAACATATTATAAAATTGTTTAAAAATCATTAAAATATATAAAAATTAAAAATTAGTAGGGATAAGGTCTAAACTATTATAATGTATAATGTTTTGGGAAATTTACCACAGATAAGTATATTTCTATCCTCTTAATATTAAAAATGTTGTTACTACAATTAAAATTAAAAGAGAATAATTAAGTGTGGAAAGAAAAAATAAGGATTAAAAAATATATATGTATAAAAATTATAGGATGAGAGGATTTGGAAATATTATCTCCTTAAATTCTAAATAAATATGTTTTGGACAATTTGGAATTGAAATTGATTTTATATTAACATATAACTTTTCATAATTACAAGGGTGTCCCTACCCTATCCTATAAAAAAGAACCAATTCCTCTCTATTACAAAAACATTTAGTGCCCTTTGGTTATGTACACCTCTACCTATAACCATTACCAATATATATCACCACACTCTAGAGGACTTTTTTTGGAATAAGACCCACCTTAGAGGTGTTATGGTGTTCTTTAAAGGTTATCAACTGAAAAAGACTTATCATTTTATTTAAGTATTTCTATTTTATTTCTACTTCAACTTCCATAAAATCATCTTCTTCCAAGTTGAAATAAAAATTCTTGAATCTAAAATATAATATTATTTTATTATGATAATATCATATCCTAAACCCATCTCCACTTAAATTAAATGGTATTGGAATTAATTGTTCATGCATACATAAGAATTATCACCTCTACGAACCGATCTAATTAGTTTTTTGTAACTATCTTTCATGACTGGCTATTATAATGTAATTAATTTTAATATGTGATATTTATGACATATTAATAATTATATGATAATAATAAATCAATTAAATTCTTAATTTCCATTCACATAAAAATTATTACATCATCCATGCGTTGGTGTGAGTTGTCAACTCCACGAAGCAATGTAACTCATTTTTATTCTTTTTATCACTTGTATGATATATATAAGTATATTTATAATATTAATATTATATAAATTATTATATTATAATTTGGTAAATATAATATAATAATTACCTTCTTTCTATAGGGATCAATAAAAAATAGAAAATGTTACACATGCGTATGTACGACTAACGATCTCCTGGATTGTAACACTGTTCATTTTTCATAACTATACTACACGCTTTGATTTAAAAGTATAATTTATCTATAAAAATAAAAATATTTTCATGAATATTGTTTTAGAGATTATGTATTAATGACCACATGTACTAGTGACATCAAACCAAGTTCATTTTCAACGTAGGTACCGAATATCGACAGAATGACATATATGAACAATAATAATTATGTAATTTTTATAAAATGGTAATAAGTGAAATAAAAGAAATAATAAAATTTAAAAATGTTATCATGTAAGTAGAAATTATCTGATGTTTAATATTTTGGAATATAAAAGTTGTGAGAGATAATTCGAACTCACGATAAGGGACTTCATCACAATATCCATTCATTGAGGCATTTATTGTTAATATGCTCCTTTATTATTATATTTTTTTATATGAAACCACTATGAAATTTCATATCCATATTTTATCTATACTAATTTTATGTAATGTGTTATTAAATTTATTAATTCATAGATATTATGATTTAAATGTCCCAATTAGCATGGTACACCATGATCGTTTAAATATTTAATTATTAAATATTTTTCATCATGATATTAATCTAAATATTTATATATATGGATACAAAATTATTGTACCTGAAATTTTATGTCTATATTGAAGTTCATTTAATGTTTTTAAAATGAATCATTTGAATACATCATATTAATTTCTTTAGAAATGATAAAGGGAATGCTTATTAAGGTATGTGTCAATAATGACTTCTTTATCCCCGTTACAAATATTTAGTATTTAGATTCCTCTATAAGAATTAATGATTTTTTATAAGGAAAATAAATCCCTACCATTTTCATTTTTTTGTTATTGATTTTTTTGAAAGTGTATTAACTATTTAAATATATTAAAATTATTTTCTATCATTGAAAATTAAATTTTATGAGTGAAATGTTGGTAGTTGCAATATTTTATGTGTTATGATTATATAATGCTACTTATAAATTTTATGGGTGGTTACGTGATAATCCAATGTCACATGGTCAAATGATAAACCAAATATGGGTGGCTCTATGATAATCCAAGTATTTGTGGTTATATTATAAACTCCAATGGTTTGGGTATGGAATTCAGACGTATGGATATTCCATTTTTACGGGTGATATGTGTGTAAGTCGACCCTATTGTTATTCAATTTATGTATGATTATGTCCCAAGTCACCTTTATATGTTATTTTTTTTCCGTCAATGGATTTTATGAGAATATTTTTGTAACATAAATGGTACACAATGAGCTTAAATTCACTGAAGAGTATTTACTATTTCATAAAGTTGAAAAGTATTTCATTATGATAACGTATTCATGGTTTAAATGTTTTCACATGGCTAAGAATTTTTTTTTATCCCTTACTAAAATTTTCTTTCTCATCCCATGTTTGAAATTTTTTTCATAGGATTAAAAGTAGAATAAAATAATCGAAGCGATCAAGGAAAAGTGATGATGTTTAAACATGATGCGAAACCATGTTTCTTTTTAAATGTTTTTCTTTTATATGGAAAATGGATTTTGAGTAGAATTGTCTAATTTGTAATATTTTTGTTGTTATGTATGGCTCATGAAATAATTCTATAAATATCGAAACCATAAAATATCCTCAATGTGAATTAAAGTCAAATTATGGACTTATCTCAAGATTATGAATTTTTTTGGATGGGGCCTTATAATTTTCATCCATGATTATTTCACATTAAAAAGGTCTCATTCTTAGACAAGAACTACAAGTAGTTGAAATTTTATGTTGGTTTCAATGTTCATTTAATTTGTTTTATTCATTAGTATACCCTACATATCATAAACATGAAGAATAATTTTGATTAATTTCATATTATTATGGTTACGTATTAGTTTTTATCCCCTAGAAATTAAAAATAATAGAATAAGTTCTGAATGCACTTTGGAAATTGCACCAATTGAAATAAGGGAAATTCCTAGATCTTTTTTATATTTTTTTCAAAATAAAATTCAATATATCTTCCCCAAATTTTCATATAAATAAGGTTTTGGGATATTTTACTAAATATAACATCTTGTTTTTTTAGAGAAATAAAATTTTGGATTTTAGAATGTTTTATATAAATAGAATCTAAAATGACAGTATTAATTAAATGTGAAATGTAAATTTGAATTTGAAAACTGACTGAAACAAATTATGGAAATAAAATATAATTATAGAAGTATTCACTTAGTTTAAATCCTTTCAAACTACCATAATCCTTTAATAAATATATTTTCTTATTAAATATATCAATTATTTCTTTAAGAGCTTAATGTATAGATCTGACTCACTATTAAAACAATTTCATAAACTCAATATGGGTTTCAAACATTCTATTAAATTGATTAAAAACAATTAAAGACATCTAATTAATGGATCCTAATTAAAATCAATATAATAAAAGCATAGATCTCACCTATGAAATTTATATAATGAAATCAATTACTTTATTTCAATAAATTGTACAATATACAAAAAAAATTTGAAGAAAAATTAGTCATGAAGTGTACTGAAATTATTTATTCAAGAATATTATTTTTAGTGAAATTCAAGAAGGTAAAAAAATAAAAAATTCAAAATATGGTGAAATTAAGTATCCACTACCCATAATGACCTATTAGTTTATCCATTCATGCTTAAATCATCACAAATTTTTTAATTCCCTCTTCCTCTTTGAGAGGCCAGGACTGTAGTAGTCTATGAAAATATCTATGAAAATTTTATAGGAACAATTGAACTATCATAGTCCAGTCTATTTCATCATAATTATCTATAGACTATATTAAGAAAACGACATGAAATTGATTATGTCTTTCAAGTGACACTGAGGGAATATCCATGGGAACACATTATCATTCATGAATTTATTCGGATGGAAATATCAATAATTATTTTTTGATTCATTTTTGAATTTGTTGTGCACAAAGGAAAGATATTTTATTCATATTTAATTAATTATAGGAATGTTTAAAATGTATATTTTTCTTAAATTGAATAATTGGTTTTGGAAAAGTTGTCATTATGATATCATGAAAATTGTAGAATAAAGCACATAAAATTTTAAATGTAAAAAATATAATTCATTATGTAATTTTTATTACACCAATTATATAATGCATATATTGTTTTATAAAATGAAAAATTCTTACACGCATGGATATAAATGTATTATAGTAAAATAAATTTCTATGGGGATGTAGTAATATTATGATTCAATGTAATTCATGGTCATATGAACTGATATATTCATATAAAGTTCCAATAATATTCATTAGAAATCATCACATGTCATAAAAAATGATCCATATTATTTTAAAAATGAAAATTCATTGTAGGATTCTCAAAATGTTATAAAAATCCAAAATATTCATACAAATTTAATATAATCTTTAAAAAATTTATTAAAACACAATTAATTCTATATGAAATGATAAAAAATTGACACACAACAAGTCTTCTCCAAAACTGTCCCCTTTCCAAAAATAAAATGACTTTTTACTAAGAGTTCACATAATCAGAATTAAAATGGTGGATATTTCATATAATACCAAAGAAGATTATTTTTTTTTTTGCAGATAATGAATTTATCAATTTTCTTATTTTAATATAAAACTTCCCTTAAATTGATTAAATTCCTTATAAAATGATATAACTGTTGGGATTAAATCATTTAAATTGATTGTTAATATAATGAATATAAAATCTCTATTAGTCCTCTTGAATTTCACATATTTTATTGATTTTTTGTGAATTATTCCCCTTCATCCTCATCTTAATAACACATGGATAACATTATTGAGATATTCCAAAGAATACTAAATAAAAATATTGTGTGTGGAATTTTTCCTTTGAGTTTTATTTTACCCATTTAGGGATTTCAAGAATGAAAAGACACGACATTGTTAATAACATTATCATCAATATCATCCTCTAATACAAGTTTCTTAATTTACATGATCACCATTTCGGGATATTTTACCTTTTAGAAATCCTAATTTTTATTATTCCTCATCTCATATACAATAATAGTTTTATGTATACTATCCTATATGACATCATTTTCATCCATTTATTTGAGAACCAAGACCTTATCTTCAAAAATTATTTGAAATATTATTAGGATCGTCATCATTGTCTTTATATAGTCATATGTTTGACAAAATAAATGGTTGATATCCATAATAAATTTCATCGAAATAGAGAATTCATCAATGGACTCAATCATGTTTACAACCAAATACTTGATCATTTTCTATAAAACTGATAAATTGTTATCATGTTCATTGAAATAAAATTCATTAATGTTGAGAAATTTATCCCATATGATGTATGGGGATTTATGTGAGATCAACTTAATGTTAATTTAATTAAAAATTATTAACCTAAATCATTGAATTATTTGGTTTCAATGTCATGAAACTTTTTATCATTCCTGAATAATGCCTTAATTTCTATGCTGAATGAAACTCCATCATTAGTTTTTGTGTAATAATTGATTCAAAATTATTATATGTTCTATTCTATAAGTTTCATACATTATTAAATATTATAACCATTAATTATTGGAATTACCAAGTGTTTAATGATTTTGTTAATGTATTATAAGTGAGTGATTATACTAAAATATTGTATCTATAATACAACATGTTGGTGCCAAACAAGAAAAATTCCTTTTAGTGTAGGGGGATTATGGTCTATTAATTTATTGAAAAAACATTCTCCATTGAAATTATTATACTATTATTGGGAACAAAATTTTCACTCACTATAATTATGAAGTGATAAATAAATTAAAGAGGTTTATTTAATTTAATTATATAGTGAACCTAAAATATTATCCGCCATAGAGAATACGATGATGATATATCAATTTTCAAGAATCACTATATAAAATATTTATTTCCTCAAATTTATATTAGATTCACTTTCCCTATTTGTGTAAAACCCTTCCATATATGGGGAACCCAATACCCCCAATCATATAAGAAGCTCATTTCCTATCTAATAGAAACTATATCAATCATCATGAAACGTGATTGAGATTACACCATAATTGGTGTATCGATCATCACCCCAATCATGAGCATAGTGAATTTTTTTGATCCTCCTTGATGATATACTCTAGGATCTTCCTCTTTATTATTCCCTTTTACCTAGAATATATAAAAAATCCCCACTATTGTTTTCAAATATATGATATTCCTTCTCTATTTATAGAGAAATATAACCATTCTAATCTTTATAGAATCTCTATTATCTATAGATATTAATCTTATAATAACTATAATTAATATTTGAAATTTTACCAAAAAACTCCAATAATCCATTTCAATAATACCAAATTTTAGCCACACAAAATCTCAAATGGATAGAAACAATGACTTTTAAATGTCTTAATTTACACGTTCTAGTTGTGGAATGACCATCTATATCACAATATTATCAAATTCTTAAATCACAACCCTTGGTCTCTGATAATTTCAAATTAAATATAACCATGTTGAAATCACCTCTTTCATAGTAAAAAACAGTCCACCTCTGACTTTGATGTCAAAATGTTCTATATTCCCTAGATGGTTAAATAATAAAATATATATTTGACCTAACCATTTATTACATGATAATTCTTCGATGGAATAAACAATTTTATTTTGGAAGATCCTATAAAATCACCTATAACCTTTTCAAGCCATGAATAAACCCATTCTATGATGATTTACCTTCATTCTCAAGACATTTCTACTCTAATTTCCAAAGTGGTCTCATTCTTAAGGTGAATCAATGATCGTAATAACATCCACAAGAACATATTTATATGATATAGAATAATTTTTCTGGTCATAAACTATTGTGACTTAATCTATTAATTCTTAATTATTAATATATTTGAGTTCATACTATATAGCCTCCAAGTTAGCTTATATATTTCCTAGGGTAATATTTTGAAGGATCACAAAAGTATATCTATAAACCATATGTTTCAGTCTATCTTCCATCCACAAAACATTATTAGGATATGAAACATGATATGGAATCATCCATCTCCTTGTTTCATGATTTTTTATCTAGAAATAATTACTACATATTTCTCATAATTTATCAAATACTCATATAATTGAAATGATATGAATTATTGAAATTATTTTCATGCCCTATTTATTTTTTTAATAAGTTTCCAAAAAATACTCCAATTGATTTTTCGTATCAATAATAAAAATAATCCCTAAAAATATCCCCACTGAAACCTAATAGGTATCAATATATTTTAGTAAACATATTAATATCAAAAATTCATTAAACAAATATCATTCGTATAATTATTATTAATTACAAATTCTATAAGATATAATTCTTATTATGAAAGACTATAACAATCACAATAAATAAAAATTTCTAATCTCTTGAGTTTAGTGGAAACTTTTAACCTCATACTCTAAATGGTGAGAAAAACTCAACCAAAAAACACCTTATAATATATTTACATGAATACTATGTGGAACACACCATTATTCACTGCTATCATAAAATAAATGTGATGTGTATCAGGGTCACTCAACTATATAAATGGAATAGTATTGAATCTCATATAGTCCATATCCTATCCGAGTCTTCTTAGGATCTATAGTGGGATCTATCATTAATACAGTAGTAGGAACATCTTCCCTATTGTTAGCTCCCATGATGGAGTCCTTTTCATCCAACTGATCAATAATGAGTTACATAAAAATAGATTTAGATCCAATTTTCCTCTTATCATGATTTCCCAATTCTTCCCCATATAATGATTTTTTTAAAAAGAATTTTTATATCAACACTTGATTCATATGTCTTTGAAGATTTATAATTTAAAAGTGAGAAATAATGATTCATTTAATTATTAATACCCAAACAACTAAAAATATCATATGAAATCAAGCACATTATCAATAACGTTACATAATTTTTTTTTCATTTTGTTCCACTATAATAGTTTCCCATAGAAAATGACATTTTTACTCATGTTTCTTAGAAAATTATAAGTGTTTATTAAAAAGTGGTTTTTTATACCATTCTATTATCTATGTTCTGTTTGATGATAATATAATCCTAAAATCCTAGAGAACTGATTCACTAATTTTAAGAAATAATTCCTCACATGTTATTTATTATAATAATCAGTTCTAAGATAAAATTTTTGCTAATACCACTTTTACATGACCCAAAACCATTGGTATGCGACATGAGATATAAAAATATATATCTGCTCCACCCCTAGACTTACTCCAACAAATCACAAGGATGTTAACTAACAAATAAGATCTATAAAAAATATAAGAGTAATTTTAACATAAAACCTAAAAAATATCCATCAAAACATCAATGGATTATATATTAAATTAATAAATATGAATTAAAATATAATAAATTAATTTAAATTCAGGAATATATGAAACACCTTCTATAACAAAAAATTAATGTATAAGTCAAAAACAAAAACAAAAAGGAAATATATAATTTAAAAAATGTAAAACCACTAAATGATTATGATAAATTCCCCACAAATAACCCTATTTATAATTATTATAAAATCACTGTAATATTAAAACAAAACCCATTATTTAGACATTAAGATCTACTATATAATGATTTTAAAATTTATCACCTATGTACTATTCATAGTTTGACTATTTTAAAATATAGTAGAATATATTGTGTTTTGAAAACTATCAATTATCATACTCATGTATTTATTTTAATAAAATCATGAAATCATTCTAAATAGTCACGATCTCAATACTCAACACCATCCATGGGTAACTTAATAGTTAATAATGAGTTAAGATCATATATTATAATAAGAATATATATCCACAATTGCACAAAAATCATCACCCATGGAATAAAAATGGAACATGTTGGTTTTTCAACTAAATGGGGGCTATATTAAAATTTCATTAACCATTAGAAATTATGACATATAAATAATAGGTATCACACAAAATAAATTTTAGAATCAAATAATTCATTCATAACAATATAATTATTGAGTATCAGAAACAGCTAATGGTTGTATCTGATAGATTAATACCAAAATCCACATATTATTGCATAAAGGATGATACACTATTAAGTTTATGTTTATGAGGGATGAATAACCAAAATAAATGAGCAATAATTCTCATTTATTTATAATACTAAAATGTATATGGCTAGTTATAAAATCGAACCATTCTATATATAAACACAAAATCATTGTTTCCCACCCCAAAACATCCGAATAAGTTAATAGGGAAGACCTATAATCCCAATATGTATTTATTTTGATTTTATATTCGGGAATAGATTATACATAGAATATAATCCATTATAATATCAAAATTGAAACATAAGAGGTGAATTAATTATGAAATATATTACATAACAACTAAAAAATCATACCACAATAATTCCAACATCTTATCCGTCAATAAATATATAAGAAAATGTTCTTTTTAGAAAAAGAAATTGGGACACTGCACTCTATCACAGATGATCAACAATTTATTTGACCACTATGAAATAATATTAATCCCAAATATAAACCCTAATTTATATGAATGATCATAATATAGAAGATTATTATAATCTCATCTATCCAACGTGAAATAGATAAACACCACACTCCCAGATTGGGAGACAAATATAAATTATTTACATACTGAATTAGAAACTAATTATTTCAAACCAATATTTAATTATTCATAATTACAATTCATATAAAACATGACGAGTCTTATACATCATAAAAATTAATATTTATAGATTTATATAATAAGGTAAACCATTACTTAATAAAACCTAAAATATTTTCACACATGATGGCCATTATTTTCCACTAGAACTAAATTTTATTATTCCATATTTAGTTTTCAATGTAACATATAAATATATCCACACCTAATACCCTTAATGATAATATATATATTACTTTTTTTCAGAAATTGTGGAAATATAATAATATAAAGGGTGAGATGAAACACAAAATAGGGGTAGATTACAATCGAGGCTTTTATAGATAATCGAACTTCAGTAATATAGAAGCGTAAATAATAAATAAATGTTCCATGTAGTAAAAAATATTGGAAAACAATTTATCTATTTATTACAAAACAATGTTAATAATCATATGAACATTAATAATTGTCTTCATAGTGAGGAAATTCACATATCTAGATGTCTTATTATTGCTATCAATGTCTCTTAACTATGAAATATTACATATCATTTTTTCTTCTCATCGATGTCAACTTTTATAATATAATGGCCCCTAAAAAATGACAAAATAAATATTTAGGCCCAAATTCACAAAATAACCACGATAGATTATCTCATAAGACCTTCCTATGTGTTAATTGGATATCACATTACATGATATTCACTTTCATAAGTCAACCAATTCCTCAAATATTATTTGATAAAAAATAAAATAATAAAATTTCCTTAAAAATAAATAAATATTTTTATTAAATACATTATATGAAATAATAATATTTACCAAAAACATAATCAAACTACCATATAAATTTATAATATTTTATATATAACTAAAAAATATAAAAATTAACATTATTTTCATTTGTCCATAAATGTGATGACTTTCATTGTAAACTCCCAAAATCTGATTTATGCAAATGAGGATGTTTACACCGTGTAGATTTTTGTTTATAAAAAAAATTCAATACATGAAATGACGTAGAATAATTACATGATAATAAAAAACATGGACATGAATGAGTCCCCCAATTCTGTCTGAAATAAAAAACAATAAAAATAAAAATTATTATCATAATTAGTGGGGAAATCTATATGAATAATTAAAAATAAATTTCATAAATAAATTTGTATCATTTTTGAATTTTTTTAGTAATTTATAAAACTCTGTTAATTTTTTATTAATAATTCATTTAAAATATTATTTTTATAATTATTCAGAATAATGCAATCTACAAAATATACTACTTTTAAGAATAAAGTTTTGTAGTGGAAGTTAAAAATATATATAGGTGAAATGAAATCCCATTATAATACTTTTATATAAAACAAAATCCCTTTAATTTGAGAAATTCTATGATTATTGAGAATAGATACTACTCAAGATAAATACCATTTTCACAAACTAACACATTGGGGACCTTTTGGCTGATGTAAACTATAGTGCGACACCCCATGCCTAAATCCAATAGACTAGGGGAAAACAAAAAGTTCTAAGATGTAATAAGTAATAATGGGATGACATAGCCTAATGTAACTATATGCATGAAACTGTATACATGAAAATGTGTTGGGGAATAACAAAGCACTTTAATGTATAGAGTATAACTATGTATAAAATAACCTATAGGGAATATATTAGATTAAAATAATATAAAACCAAAATATAAAGGGAAAAAATACAAAAGTAACCAATAATGAATTCCCAACCTGAAAATAACTAGATAAAAGGTTAAATTGGGAGACCTCGACTCATAATATGTATGTAAAACCACAAAAAATGTTCAATGCACCCAAATACCACTATGTTACACTGATGTTTCTACAATGATTTCTATCATCTGTATATAGAAAAATATGTGTGGGATATTCCCATGCCGAGATACGTATATACATACCCTACATGATTCCATTAATACCACAATGGATGAAATATAAGTATATAATTGAATTCGATCAACCTAATTCACACACACACACACATCTAAATATTTATGCTCATAAATAATCATAATCAAAAGAGAAATATTATCCCCATCTCTACAACCCATCATATGATTATGAGTCATCCTAAAACTTCAAATAACCATAATTGATTCCCAAAATCATGAGAATATGTGCAATAAAATATATAGAGGAAACTCACCTTTCCAATTTACTTCACTATTTATGGGGTACAATCTCTTGGTGAAGAACTAAAACATTATGTTTCAGGGGGATCTTCTCATTAGATGTGGGATTCAGGCCTTATTTTGTCATTGTGGTGACTCTTAGTAGATTGTGGACACACAATCTAGTTCTTATAGGTCATGACACTAAGTCGATAGAGTACCACCACCCTAGTGTGTTATGGGTGAAACTACATAGATATAAGAACCAAACACTAGAGTTATATGGGTTCCAATAAACTTATTGATAGAGAATTCGAGACTTGTTCACCTATGTACACAAGATTTCCAACCCTAACGATTCTATGATAAATCAACCCAATATATACCACCAAGCATGAATCACTAGAAGAATTGTTATCCTCATAACACCTCATTTCATAATTATGATTCCATAAAGTCTAAAATAATGTTATAAGTGGAAAAATAAAAAGGATTAGCTTCTAGAAGGAGAAAATCCATATCTAGAATCGGGATATACATAAGTAGGATGTTCGAGAAGAGGGTACATTGTGTGAAAAAAGGCACATAATGTATGATATCAAGTGGATACATAGTTGTGTCATATCCTAAACTTGGATTATCTTACCATGTGGTATTTAATATCTTATAAAGGTGGAACACTATGTTTCGTTGATACAAAGTTCCAACCATCATTCTCTTAGCCGATGCATGTATACCCATACTTGAGATTCTATACCCTAGCCATGTCTGAGTACCCAAGACATGTCCGGCTACATGGTTGTTCTCAGGTACTCTGGATTATCCCATTTTCTTGGAAATATATGATCCCATTTAGTCAAGATGTACACAATGATCTTCCAACACCTGACTACATGGTAGTTATAATTATATACACAATGTGTGAAATTTATCTCTATCTGAAACCTTATCAACTGCATCCAAAGGAATATATTGCATATGTCACTTCATGGAACATGACATGTTGTTGGGAAATTTTCTAAAATTGTTTTCCTTCATATGGATGGTCGATCATCTATTTCCACTCCAATTTTGAATCACTGACTACCATAAATCAATGTTTCATCACCAAATGTGATTCTCTTTCCTCTAATGATTGAAAAACATAAATTTGATAACACATATGGGAAACCATCGCGATTATTCCACCTCCCAAGGATTTGAAACCCATACCCATCTCCCAAAACCATGTATCCATCATGATTAATGCACAAAATATTTTAATATTATATCATTTTAATCAAATTCAAGTATCTTTGGATTTAATCACGCTGGAATAAAACCCACCAATGTTAAAGTGTGACCCCAATATAAAATAGTGAAGGACATGAAAAATATTGTTGAAATCACACACAATCAAATGTGATTAATCTATTTAAACAATGTAATCTCAAAAATGCCCATATAGGGTGGAATCAAGGTGTTCATTCATGGTTTAACAAGTATATATTATTTTCAATAATTTAAATCTTTTTTAGGATAACATATAGAATGATAATATCAACCATAATGAAATAAGAAAATAAAATCCATTCTTATATATTAATAAAAAGGTGGGTTCCAAAAATTATGACCTCACAACAATTAAGGATTGATTATTGGTGGAGAAAAATCTTATAGGGATTAAAAAGTTGAACCCCTATGTTCTCCATCCATATTTTTGGTCCACCTTGATCCATTCACTTGTCAACATACAAAGGTGTACCAACCACAATTGTTAACTTAACTAATCCTCTGAAATATTCCATGAGTTATATCGATTTACCTAGAAAACATCATAATTATGTATTTAATGTGGTTTATTTGATTTATGATTGTAAAATTAAGTAAAAAAATCAAAAAAATCACTTACTATACCCAAAAATGTTTTAATCATCTGAATGTCTAAAACCAATCAATATAAGGTGACACATAGGGTAGAATATATAGTCCATATTCATCCATGGTCTTAGATTCCCCATTCAATTTTCATTACAGTGGAAAATCATTTTGTCCTAACATGATTCATTCACATTCTTTAAAAATGATTTATTATTTTTATAATATTAATTACATTTTCCTAATACACCCAATAACAATATATAATATGAGGAATAATCGATATAAATATAAATATATATATATATATATATATATATATATTTAATGGACTGTTCAAAAAAGATGGATTTATTACATTCCCCCATCATTCAAGGATTTTCTCCCCAAAAAGTAGATGGTACAGAGAATGGTGGGGGTCTTAAAGACTCACCATGGTCTCACTCTCCAAGGAAATCTCTTTCATTCTCCATTTCTATTAGTGTATAAAATCTGATGGAATTTTCTATCCATATAAGATCATCTCCTACCAGTCGTCCATCCCCAGTCGGTACTTTATAATGGTTTTTCTATCCTCAATGTTAGTGTCAGCCTATTAAATTATATAGGTATGATCATATAGGTTCCTATGAAACCTATTTATGTAAGATTTATTGCCTACTATATGACTTCATCATATTTTTCACAACCTAAACAAATAGGGTCTTGAGCCACAACTTCCTCAAGCCAACCTCCATAGTCCAGGTGTGGCGAAAACTACTAGAGGAATAAAGAACAATGGTTGCACATTCCCAAATGTACCTATATTAACAAACCAAAAAAAACTCGATGAAATAGTACGTAGGTATAAATAGATAAAAAATATAATACATGGATAAAACAATCCATAAAAATAGTTCAATAGGTGTACATAATCCATAGAAAAAGGAAAAAAATATAATCCCATAAAAAGAAATCTACAAAGCTTCTTACTGTCTCCGATATAGTGAATAATTGACAAAATTAAATTCTAGAAATATCCACAACATTGATCTAGTAAAATCCGCAATTATTTTATCTCACTATTCTCTGGCTACCTGTGGTCCCTTTTGGACACCATAATACGGAATACGGTGTGCACAAGACACAATACAAATACAGGTAAAGCCCCTGTAGGGGTGAGTATAAGAATACTCAGTAGGTCCCCCAATAACCCAAAAAAATAGAGAAACTAAAAAGAAAGTATTCTACTCAACCTAGTTAGATGGAACCTCATTGAGAGAGAAACACCATCTTGAATCATCGTCAATTTTACATGACTGGTCAGCTATGTCAATGAATCCAAATCAAAAGAGTAAGGAAAATATCATCCCACACACAACCCAACATGAAGTATCCTCTCAAAGCACCTTAGTTTTAACATGGTTAGTAGTTTAAAAAACATCAAGACATTTCTAACCATCATAGTAGAGTTATCTCATCCATATGTGAACATGTAATAATGGGAAGCACATGGAATACCCCATGAGTCTTCACCTCCCATGGAAAGAGAGTAATCAAAATTAAGGTGTGGGAAGAGAAAATTATACTCAGTCCTCAAGGGGTGTCAAACTAGAATGTGACAACGCCATAAGGGATCCCATATATAACCCAGAAATACTCATCTCAAACTCCAAGAATAAACAGTTTCTATCATTATAACCAGTGATATGATTCTAATCAGGGATCTAAATGATAAAAAAATAATTAGGAGAAGACACTCCATGAGCTCATACATCCCATATAGTTCTTGTGTTAGAGATACAATCCATTGGGAACAACTCTACCATTCCTAATGGAATGTTCAATAGAACGTTATTTATTGGGAATAAACTATAATATACAGTTCTAGAGCATAACACTATAGGTTCTTCCATTTATAAAATGTTCCATGTACCAGGCTAAAGAAACCAAATGGATATGCCTTATTTTATCCACTTCCTTATAGTTGAGGGACCACTGACCAATATAATATGCCGCATGAATCTTCTTTAATAGATGGTAATGGTAGACTCTATCCTCAATAAATCCTAGCAATCAATTGTGTATTAGATCCTACCTGACCATATGAAACCCCTCTCTCCTATGTGGTGTGGCTTATTCCACAGTCCTTTGAGGGTGAACAATCTTCTAACTATGTATGAAACATCTAGTGGAGGGAACTTCCCCACCTAATTATACACAATAGATGAGGGAGCACTATCACTAATGGAGGACCTGCTCCATACTAAAACTCAGAGTCAATGGAGTATAACTCCATGATTGAGGACTCGTGCCCTGGTATTACTTTGAGTACCACTCAATAGATAGAGGACTCACACCATAACATGATAGGTGGGTACCACTATGTGGATACAGGACCCAGAACCTATTATTACAAGGGTGTAACAACTCATATATCCCATTTACTATAGGGGACCCACACCCTAGTATGACATGAGAGTACCTGCCCTATGATAGAGGAACCACTTTATGGAATAGTAGGGATGTATCAACACTATATGAACAAAATGTATCAAGGACCGACACCCTGGAACAACATTGGATTTTTGACTCAATGGATAAATAACCAGTACCCTAACACAATAGAGAAGCACCTAATCTACCTATATTTTAAAAATGGGGTACCCACACCTATGCATTGTCGGGTAGTATTTACTCCACATATAGTGTACCTATACCCTGATCAAATGTGGAGATCCTATTATATCGATCCAATTAGAATGGAGGGTCCACGCAGTGGTACGGTATGGGAGAACATTAACACATTACAAATGACATGGGGAACCCAAACCCTAATCCATTAAGGGAGTACCAAATCCAATAAACAACCCAAAGGAAAACGAACCCATACTCACAACATGGAAAGTATCATATCTACCTCATTATATAGGTATGGGAAAACCAATCCCTGATTCCATTGGGGAGTACTATTCCTAGAATCTCTCTTCAAGAACCACACTGATTTATAGCATCAGTCAAGCATTGCTAAGAGGAGAACCACACTCCTCATACATTGTAATTTAAAACTATAGTATGTAGGAGACACACTCCATATTCTATTAGGGATGTAACAAATTCTAGTTTAATTATTCTAGTGGTTCCATATCAAAAAAATGTTAAGGGTACTAACCCCGACATCAACCCAGTTATTCAGTCTAATAATGTCCAATTATTTTCACGACTACCCAAGCATCATGACAAAAAAGAACCACCTCATATCTCATAAGCCGAAACAGAGGACACAATCACGTTCTATATGGAAAAAATATATGAATAAAATACTCACAATCATGATTTTCATTCCTAGAAAAGGAGATATGAAGAACGAAAGATCTCTACTAGATCCCCTAGGAGTACATGGTGTGAATTAGGGCCCACAAGGAATGTGAACCCACCTGAGAACCGAGCCTAGTATCCGAATTATATGGTTTTCCTACCCATGAATTGGAACACCATGTGTACATACAGTACACGACGTGTCCCTCTTCAACTATCCCCTTGCCATGCATTTTACCAATGGTAATGTATTAGAACCCGTTTACATGTACATTGACTATGTAGTTGTACATGGATATTTGTTTTCACATCGATTCCCATACCATGTACCAAGGCCACACAGATTGGGCTTACTACTTGGTGTTTACCCTGATTTCATGTCATGTAGTCCCAAAATGTAATATTCCCTGAATAAGAACGATTAAACGTTGGTTCCCACTGGAAAAGATTCCATTTAGATTGTAATTATAGAAGGGAATCACATTTAAAATCACAATATTCTCCACAATTTAACAAAAAATACATAGATCTACCTACCAAGGATGTTAAGAAATTTCAACTGGGAACTAAAACCTTATAATAAAGAGTAATGAATGAGGATTGGGGCCAAAAATAAAATTGTCAACCTCTAGGGAAAAATTTCAAATCTTTGGTTGACGATTGAACCAGTTCATGCCACTTCTAAATCTAATGATGATCTATGTTAGAAAAGAAGAATGAAAGAACCTCGATGCTATGATTTTTCCCCATTTCCATAATCTCCCAAAGGAAGATATGACAGGTACATATCTCATATGTTTGTGCACAACAAAGTGAGGGAGGGGAGGGGTTTTGTTTCTTTTAGGTTAATTAATTAATTTAATGATTCATTAATTAATTATCCCACTGAAAAATGACCCTTTCATTCCACCTATGACATAAACTCCCAGAGTAGGTCATATTATATCGCACCTTAGGAAAATAGAATGATCTAAACTCAAATGAGGCCCTAAAAATTTGATCTAAGACTCAACATGGGAGATATTCAATATTTCAACAAAAAAAATTCATTAATATTTTTAAATTCACATAGTCGAGGCTCCCTGGGCCCCATATTCCCATGCTGATTTAGTACATGGCTTCAAAAATATATTTCGAAATATTCAAAAGTCCAACCATTGGAAACATGATTATCTATATTATTACAACATATAATGATTTTCTTCGTTATAAATAAAATGTATGGTCATATGGAAATAAAGTGAGATCTATATTGGTGCTCCGTTATCATTGAGATATCCATGGTTTCTTATGCTTCTTCGATGAATCCACATAGGGGAGCCACTAAGGAAAAACAAACTCTCATATCAAATTCCAAATAGGCCCACATCATGTAAGAAAATGTCACATTTCTCCTAGTCTGGTACTCATAGAAAAACACTAAGCATAATGGTACATCTGTAATCATTGGGTATAGAAGTACACCACCTCAATAACATGACACTAATACCGACTTAAACCCATAGATAACATCCACCCCTAGATGATCTACCCCACTACATCTTCAAGAATATTTGATACCAATTTTGATATCAAGAACACAAGGGTATGAATGAACAAGATATGAGGGTAAACTCTTCCATCAATGAGTAGATAGACATATAAAGAACATGGAATACACCATTGGACTTTTAGCCAACTGAAAGGAGGGTAAACCAAACCAGAAACACCACCATACCCACTAGTGGAATCCTAGTTGAGTATGGATGTTAGAAATCCAATCGAAACTACAGAAACATTGTAGGGTATAACTCTGCACCTAAATAATGATTATAAGCAGGGCTCACCCTTCATCAGGGTCTCACCGAAAAAAGGTTCAAGAAGAAATCCCTATTAGAAAACCCGGATATACTACAACAGTTAACGAAAAACTCCACCCATAACACATAAGTTAGTGGAATTTGTCATACTATTTTCAAAACTATCCACTTTAGGTTTCACTAACTCGACATCACAAATTTTATCATGTCATAAAAAACATCTTTGTAGGGAAGGGGTCCATCTTCCAAATGAGGCCAAAGTTAGGTTGTACTATTCCACTTATTCTTCAATAATATCATGTAAAAATCTGAAAACCAACCACACGAGGGTAATAAATAATTGTAATTGGATTCTTAAACACTCACAAAGGGTCTTACAAGGACATTTTTAACCACAAACATGACACTTAACCTTGAACACCAAAGTCTTATAGACTTATCCAAAAAACCTCAATAACATCTACTTTGGGTGGCATACACTCACCCACAAAGTTTTTATCATATTAGAATAATGTTTCATAGTAGGAGAAATACCCATAATTCTCATTCATTCGAAGGAACATTTAACAAAATCATCACATGGTTACACTAACACACCATGTCACCCCAAAATAACCACATGAAAAAATTGGAAATAAAATGAGTACCACACAATAGTGTCTAACAATTATTACTATATAAAGTATAAAGGACACAAATCTTAACTATATTAATCCTAAAATATTCTATGTTAGATGCCCCTAAGACCTGAACCTATCCTCTCCCATGACCTCTAGCTCCCGGATGCTAGAGGGGACCTCCTGGGGGTGGTGGTGGTGACAACTTGAACCTCTTTCCACCTCTTGATACTATCCTAGCTCTTGAACCACATCAACTATCATGCTGAAATCCCTGATCCAAAAATTTCCTCTTCCACGGTGGAATGTCGACCAAATCCCTCTTAGTAGCCTAACAGGCCAGGTAGTCTCTTGAAATATTTCCTCAGCCACCACAAGTGTAACACCGCCTCTCCTACAATTGACCTCTTTTGTGGTGGTACTTCTATACTACATTCCCATATGCTTGAGTTTGGGCATCAGTACAACTCCTTCATCGATATCATATCACATAACTTTTTCCATATGTTGTAGATTCCTCATACTTATAACCACTACTATAGGAAACATCCATCTATCTCTCCACCAAGATGATATCTGTAATAACATCTCACTTAAGTACCCCCACATTAGTGGAGTGGAATAATGGGAACACGCCTACTCTGGTGTCTCTAAAAAGTCCCTTCTCGATGATCCACACTCAAAATAAAATTTCTTAGTCTATTTCCATGCAGTAATGAGATATGTCTATCATCCATGTTGAGTACGGTGCCATAGTCTTTCTATAATGATGATGCTATAGAAGCTTATTTATATGTATTGATCCCACCATGGCTTGAATGAATACATCCATGATGAGTCACTTCATCTCTACCCATGTGAGAATTTACTCATTTTGGGACTATGTCACCAGACTCTTCCATCTTTTAACTGAACCATAAAAATTTATTTCCACTTGGACCACCATCTTATTGGGAGGTGTCCCCGCAGTGCTGAAATAATGTGTGAAAACTTCAATCCAATCATCAGATTCCCAAGGTTCTAGATCACCTTAGTACCATAGAGGTATATACCGATGGAAGGTGTTCTACACATTTTTCCTGTGTGCATCCTTGGCATGAACCACTAGCACAACCATATACTCAACTAATGTTGGCCCAATTGGCTGAATACCCATAGGTAACACCAAAGAACTAGTGCACTTCACCAAAGCCTCATCATGGGGTGTATTTTCATCAAAATTATTTTGAAGATCCCCATAAGGTAGTCATATTGATTGCATCCTAAAATAAAATTCTAGGACTTACATTGTCAAAGTGTATATATGGGGAAATGACACATAAAGGATAAGTAAAAAACCCAAACCCTATCCTATATGATTTTTGTACCATTATTTCTTCACAAACAATTACCTAATGTACTGAGTTGAAAAACATGTTTTAATAGTCATAGTGAATAGATATGTCAGCCTCTGCACATACAGTTGATTCACATGCTTTGGAGACGAATATGAAACACGCTAACACTATCTCTATGGAACCAAAACAAATCCATTTAATATAAAATTTTGAACAATAAACCAAGGGATGAATGTTCCTTGATACAAAACTGTCATGACCCATCCCATGTTAGGGATCAATCCGTAACTACCTCGGCCTACCTCCATCGGCCATGGGGTGTTAAAAAATATTGATGGAATAACTAAACTTGGGGAAGCCTTTGCTTGAATAACCTATACACACCCACACAAAAACACCCCAATGCAACAGTGCTGATACATAAAGACATGTAAAATATAATTAATACATACATCTATTCCAAACATAATTAAAATAGAATTAATCAAATCATAGAAAAGGGAAAACACAAACCCACTAAAATAATGAAACAAAGTGTCTATCATTCTCTGAATGAGGGGATCACTACCAATAGTAACTTCCCTAAATCTCGATATCCTAGCTCTGGAAAACACATCGATCAGTCTACCTCACTATGCTCCTCCTCGCTCAGGCCCTCTAGGGGCACCATCAAAATGCATGTTCTCTTCAAAATTACCAAAACATGTGCATTAAATCTCATAAATGGGTGAGTACAGGAATACTTTGTATGAACCCTAAAAATCAAAAAAGGAATGGTATCAACTAAAATGAATCATTCCAATCAAACTACATAGAGGAATCCATATCAAGAGAGAAACTACATCTTGAATCATCCCCGTATGTACATGATAGTTTAGATAATATAGTGAAACCCATGATAAAGAGTAAGGAAACCCCATCCAACAACAAAACCCATAAAAAGTGACCACATCCCGGAATAGGGGGCTCAACACATTGAGTAGATAAACTATGAATTTATCCTCTACCAACCTATATAGGAGAGTGACCTCATCCAACCACAAGAATATAAACAAGGAAATAACATGACATAACCCACATGTCTTAAGCTCCCATGGAAATAGAGTAACAAAAAGTATAGTTTAGTAATTGAAATGTATATTTAGTCTACAAGAGGTGTCCACCCGGAATGTGAAAACACTACAAGGTCTCTTAAACATCAACCAAATATACTGATCTTAGAATACAAGTCTCTAGATATTATGAACTCATATAAAGTGATAGGATTCAACTTAGGGATCTAAAGGTAACATAAAGACCTATATAACACACTCAATAAGCTCAGACATGCTAGATGCTGTCGTCCGAGAGATACACTTCATCGGGAAGATCTCTCCCATTCCAAAGGGTATATCTGAGGAAACATGCTCTATAGTGAACAAAATATAAGGTCTAGCTTTGGTTCCCAGCACAGGAGGATCTTCCATTTCTAACCTACACCATACTCAGGGGTAGAGAAACGAATTAGAGAGTCCAACTCCACGACACTACCCGATTATTTATGGATAACTACTCAAAACAATGCATCACATGAATCTTCTATAATGGGAGGGAATGGATAGACACATACCTTTCCTCTACCAAATAGTTTCGGAGTACTAGCTGTGAAATTACATGTGATACCTCTTTACATCATGTAAGGAGTTGATAGTGCATTTGTATGTCAATGGACAACATTATACTAACTAGATATAATTCATCTAGGGTAGGTTCTCACACCTCATCATTGTACTCAATAGATGTAGGTGAACTAACTCCAATATGGGACATGCTACCCAATACAATGTAGATAATAGGGAGTATTACAATGTAGTTGAGGACCCTCCATGTTGCATGACATGAGAGTACCACTGAATTGATAGATGACCTACACCCTAATGGGATAGGGGAGTACCAATGTGTGGCTAGAGGACTCACACCCTAGTACTACAAGGCAATACCAACTCTTCCAACATATTTTACTCATGGAATAAACACCCTAGTATGATAGAGGTGTACCAATCCTTGGGTTGGGGAACCACTCCTTGGAATGGGAGGGGAGTACAGAATCTGCTAGTAAAACATGTATGGAGGACCCACTCCCAATAATTACTAGGTTTTTCTGACTCTAAGGATAGAGGAAATTCACCCTAACATAGTAGTGGAGTACCGATAATAAGTATACATAAAATTTGGAGGACTCACTCCCTAACACAGTATGGGAGTTCCAAATCCATGTATGGAGGACCCTCACCCTTATCCAATAGGGGATTTCATACTCTCTCAAGCTAACAAATATATATGGGTCACACCTAGGTATGGTAGGGGTGAACAATCAAACATAATGAATAATACAGGGAACCGACACCCTAACCAATAGGGGAGTACCAACCCAAATGAACTACCTAACATAAAATGAACACACAAACATGATGCGAGGTGTCCAATATCTACCAACGAAGTGTGATAATAGAAACTTATCCCTTGATTACATAAGAGATAACTAGTCCTAGTGTCTCACTTCAAAAACCACACTATACTCTAGCATCGATCATGGGCTGTTAAGAGAAGCATCAACCTCATCATACCTCACAACAAGAAAGTGGCATGAGTAGGGTAATCATGCTCCATTACAATAGGGTATAACCACCATATTAGTTGAAATAGTATAGGGGATCCACATCCTAATGAAAAATGGATGTCTACTGACCCCGATATCAACCTAGTGATTCACCCTGATCATTGGCAAAGATTTTCCCTGTTACACAAGAATATTTATTGAAACATTGAACCAAATGTATCATAAGAAAAAATAGATGCCACCATCACATTATATGTTGAAAGCACATAAGATAGACTACCCAAAATCCTGATTATGAGTCCCATTGAAGGATATACAGAAGGAAGAAGATCTCAAGAAGATCCCAAATGAGTACACAACATGAGCTGGGACCCACATAGTGTGTGAACCTGCCCGAAAAACTATACATGTATATATTATATATGGTTTTCAAATAAATTTAGGGGTAAATGGTGTGTGGATACAATAAACAGACTATTTCTCTTCAACCGGCTCCTATCTGTGTATTTTACCCAAATCTGTGTATGAGACCCCATGTCCATGTAGATGTATTGGGCCATGTGTTTTCAAATGGATTCCCAATCCAGTCCCTAGGCCACACAGATTGGGGTCACTATATGGAATTTAACATATGTACATGACATGTATTTCCCAAAAGTTATCCTCTCAAAATAGCAAGAGCAACATAGAAGGTCTACCTCTAACTAGAATATATATATTGTAATTCCAGTCAGGAATCACCAAAAAAATTACTGATTCACTCCATTGTAACAAAAAACCCACATATCTACCTATTTGGGATAATAATATTTCCCAATTGGGCTCTAAAACCATATAAAAAGCATAAAATTGGGGGCCAATAGCAAAAATAAAACTACCTACATTGAGGGAAAATGCCAATGATTTGGATGATGTATGATGCTTGATTTGTGCTGTTTCTCAATCTGATAATGATGTGCATCATAAATGGAGATCGAAAAAACTTTAATGATTCGATTTTGGTTCATTTACATCTTCACATAATGTAGGAGGTATAGGTGTAGCTTTCCTTTGGTTCTACACACCAACTTGATGGATATAAGGGATTAGGTTTTTTAGGTTATTTAATTAATTATTTTCTCATTTATCAAATTATTCAACCACAAAATGACCTCATTATTCCACCTCATACCAAATATCCCATTAAGTAAAAAATTTGTTGTTCCTATTGAATAAACAAAATTGTAATCTAAACCACATACATAGAAATTTGACGTGAGACACTTCAAAGAAGTTATTACACCATTCATGGGAAACTATTCACACATGATTTTTTTTAAATATTTTTAAAATCACCACGTGAATGATCCCAAGGCCCTAGATTCCTATTCATACATAGAGGAAATATGTTGAAATATGATTAGAGATATTCTAATATATTACAGATCATACACTGAGTCTCTAAAATATTCTAATGTATCACATTTAATTCTCCCTCACCACCTTCACCATCTTTGACCAAACTAGAGATGTATCTCCAATCTCATTCCATTACATTGATGACCTGACGATCTCATGTATATGTTCTTGAGAGGTTTTAGGTTGATAGTAGAGTGAAAATTATTACTATAAGAAAAATATAACCATTCAATGTGATCCTTCTATCTTCAACTAGACTCTATCATGAATTCTCTTTGCATATCATCCAACACCTAGATTGTTTGTTTTTCCCATACAACTAGGGGTGAGAAATCATTCTCTTCCCAAACTAGCCCCCAAAATCTGCATGAAGGCCTATCTTCAACCAAGAACTAAATTGAGAATCATGGACCTAGAAGACCATCATGGGTACCCTATAATGTCAGATGATCTCTAGTAGGTACTGCTACAAATAACTCTAAACCGAACTCTTCTACATATTAGAAAGAATTTGTGATAACTTAATATGTTGGTAAAAATCAACAAGATAGAATCGTGGCCTCTTATTATCCATGAAAATCCAATAGAAATGTCTATAGATATTCCATCCCACTTCAACTCATAGATCTCAAGAGGCTATGTCAAAAATTATAGAAGCAATTGATTGACCATTACATTCTGACATGTGAGATATAGTGATAAAACACTACAATTCTAAGCTACATGGACACCTATTTAATTTTTTAATTGTTATTGTACATCATTTTCATAGTGGGATTTATAGACAATGATGAATTATGTATATCCTTAATCACCATCGATTTCAACATGACTAGAACCATCGTTCATCCTTATAAAAGGATGAAATTATGCCATTCATTAAAAAATACATCTTTTGTACCTCCTAAGGATATATAATCATGTATAACCTCAATTTTGATTTCAATAAAATGTTCCTCTCTCAAATTGGGAATTGGAGTTGGATTCATTAGTTTTAGCTAATGAAATAGTACACCCCTTAACTCCACCTGTGTTATTATAATGACGATATCTTCCAAAATTACCCATTTTCCAAGTGAGAATAGAACATCATGATTAGGGAATATTCCACCATGTTTCCCTTCCTTGGATTATAGAAAATAACAAAGTCATACTCTTCCGGGAATACAAAATAACACCTACATCTTAGTTAAATATATCCTTGAGTAAAAATGTACATATGTCTCTAGTGGTCGATGAAAATAAAAAAACACTCTCCTAGAAGATAGATCCTACTCATATTTAGAGTGAATAATTCTTCTACCAAATCTAGATTAGAGTCATTTAGTTCTGCGGATGGGGTCTCAACTTCTTTGTCCTATAAGTGATCACATATAACCTCAAAATCAACATAAAACAGAATAGTATCTAGAGGTTACAAAATTTACTATATACTCTATTCCCTCCTCTAGAAGTCTAAAAAAGTGAAAGTGATCATCCTCATCATCAACACCTAAAATTATATATAAAACTACCAAATCCAGTTAAATGACAATAGATTTAAGGTTGGGGAGGTCAATGGAACTAAAAACCTAGAGAATTTCTCCACAAAATATTTATAGTATCCTACCGAACTATTGAAACTATGCACCTCCATTATACTATTGGGTGGGTCCCAAGGAAGCATTGTATAAATATTTATTAGGTTCATAGAAAAACCTCACACAGAGAAGAAATTCCATTAAATGTGAACCTCACATATTAAAAATTGTAACTTTTCATAATTATATAATGTTCTTACCCTCTGATTAAATATAGGAAAAACCTAAAATTCAATGCATGCTCTTCATCCTATATAGAGTGAATAATAATATCATTTGTAGAGAAAACAAAAATTTGATCCATTTATGGCTCGAACAACTGGTTCATATGATCCATGAACATAACTGGGGAATCTATCACAAATAAATACATCACTAAGGACTCACAGTTTCAATTATGAAATCATAATTATATCATTAGATATAATCCATGTGAACCATCAACCTGTAGTATCCAAACATGAGATTGATCTATGGGAATAAACATATACATATCAACTATTTGAATAAGTCATCTATCCTTAGAAGGAGGTATATTTTCCATTATAGTTACTAAATATTGGTGATGATAATCGAGAAAAGTTTCAATCTCACATTCCCCATTTTCGTGAAAAAGTTTGATATTCCTTTGGGGACACATTTTATTGGATAAAATCATTCTTCCAATAGTCCTCCTAATTCACCCTAATCTCATAAAGCATAATGGGGTCTATATGATATTATGTATAATATATTAGTGTATTTACATGTTTCATGTAAATATAGAAGTCCTTATCCCCCTGCATAGGTAGTTCTAGAATATATTATAAGAAGACAACAATAAATACATTAAATATTGTGTGAAGTACATTTACGAATATATTTATATACCAGGGGATAATATTTAAAATTTATGGGTGATAAGTTGTATCATCTTCCTCATAATAACTTCTCTCACAGCCATGTGAGCTTTCCATAAAAAATGGAGAACCAAAATACTTCATTCCAAAGGAATATAACACACATGTGATAACTATCAATATGGACATGAAAATTCAAAAATAATTCCTTACCAAATATGAATTCGTTGGATTTTTCATGATGACTAAGAGTTCCAATGAGAAATAATCTCCACTGACAACTAACTCATACTAGTGGAAGACATGTGATATAGAATTATTCCTCCCTATTATAACCTCTAGATATATTTGCTGGGAGAATGTATTAATAAGAATATGCAACTCTCATATCAGGGATATGGTGATTAATGAATGAATCATTATTGTATCTAAATGCACTAGTGAAAGTGTAGAATCGAAATAAATAATTGGATGAATCATCTCCTGTGTAGCATGTTTATAGCCCTCTATAACATATAACAACCTGTATCACCAACCACCTGATCCCTGAGCCTAGTGTGGGATACCTTGTGGTGGTGGTCGATGAATCTCATAGCTTCATCCTCCACCATAATCTGCTCCATATAGACCTCTACCCATTCACTACCATCACCGCATCCAGGGGGGTTGTCCATATTATGTATAGGATATCCTTGGTTATGAAACTACCTCTATTGTTGATTTCCACAAACTTCCCCCCTACCATCCTCAAAACATCAGTTTGAGAAATCATGAGCCATGCGACTCCAACCATTACAAGTAGAACATATCTCATCATTGGGGTGACCAGATACCCTACATGATACCTGATTCCTTGTTAATATCCCTTAGTTAAGGAATGGGGTGGTCTCTTACACCAGGACCCTAATGACTAATGTTTGCTAGCTGATGTAGAAAACATAGCCCCATTATATCTACTTACAAATCTAGCATCCCAACATCCTAATTTTTGATGATATCTATATCATGATCTACTCCAAGAACCCATTATAAATATGAATTAATAAGGATACTATGTTGTCATAGGTAGCTCTTAAAATGTCCTCATTAAATTTCCAACACAAAATTAAACAATCTTGAACCATGTTTAGGGAGAAAAGGGTCATGTTAGTAAACCTCACGACATTATCAATAACTTCTATATCACAAAAACAAAGGCTTTGTATGGTATTTGTTCAGAAGATAGCTCAGGGTTGAGGAGAAATGATCATATTCAAATATTAGGTAGTTGTATGACCATGAGAGATTAACCTCATCAAGTGTATGCATAATCAGACTCCACCAGTCCCTACTACTCAATGAAGAAGGATGGCCATAATTACAACAATTAGGTGGATTGTTAGTGGATCATCTTCGTTCCCCCAAGAGGAAAAACATCATGATAAAGCCCCTTAAATGGGGACACATCACTAAATTTATTATCTTCACTATCATATATTTGAATCCTAGAAGGATGTAATCATGGATGCATATTGAATGTTATCAAGATGTACCATGGTTAGATGATATTATATGGGTAGCTGACTTAAGTAGGATAGTGAAAAGACTGAATCCATTATGATTCATGTACCTTTACTTCCCTGTAACCTGTGTCATGGTATGTCGTGTTTTCTAGTATATAGTTACAGTCATGGGTAATGGATATGTTATCCACCACAGAAACAACAGGTTACATGGTCTGAAAGTAGTACTCAAGAAACTCATATTCCTTTTCACAATTCTCCTGTCCTATCCTCACCGTAGTCCCCACTCCAATACTAACCCAATAACAAATGGATTTGATACATATCTGTTGTGACATGACCCATTTATATCCCCTTGTCCAGCAACAACATTGTGTGACACCCCAATTCTACCTACAATAGGCTCTGGGGAAGCCACAAGTTTTGATAAAGCTGTAACAGACATTTGAATACATAGACAATTATGCATGTGCACAAAAACAATCATCATATATAAGAGATTATGAATAATATAATATTAAAACATCTAGAGTATAAGAATGAATGAAATAAACTCTAGGAATTACATCAGAGTATGATAGTAAAAATCCAAAATGTAATGGGATGAAATAAAAACATAACATAAAATGAAGTCCCAACCTTATAAAAACTGTATTAATGTTGAAATGTTTGACAGCCTAACTCCTTATATCCCATTTCGTCCACCAACTTGTTCAAAGTACCCATGTACCTCTTTTATCTACTTATGCCACCAATGATATTATTGTCATATTCATAAGACATGACACATGCATGAATATTTTATATAGGGGTGAGAATAAACATACCCAATAGGACACCTAGAAACCCATACCGAGAGTAACATAAAGATAAAATTTAATTCATATCAACAAAATAAAATAATATGGACTCATAAAGAAACACATGTGATGGAGAAATGGTACCTCCATTACAAGAACCCAACTAAGGATGATGGGTCATCCTACTCATCTAAAGGTCTATCTCAAATTAAAATCCTCATGAATAACTATACAAGAAACCATTCAGATGATCCAAATCTCCCCACTATAATCCATAGCCAAGGGGGACATTCTCCATTAGAGGAAACACAACCTTGTAAATCATGAGTGTTCCAATCGATAGATAGTGGACCTTCAACCTTCTGTGTTGCGGGGAGAGTGTTCCATAAAGTATATAGAGGACCCTCTCACATGTTTATCTAGTTGTGCCTCTTGGCAGATACCAGATGTCCAACATATTGCATCATGCGAGTGCCACTTGGTATATAGATGAATTATTCCATTGTGATTTAGGGGCATCCATCTAACATGTGGAAAGAGTATGAGGAACTTTGACCCAATGTGATAAGTTTGTTTCCAATCCTTCTATCTCTCTAATAAAATGTATGATGTCCAATACTAAATCACTTGATAATGGTTATTGAATTGGTGGCCACATGGCCTCAAATTTTCCTCAGAAAATTATATAGGTTATCAACAAGAAGTGAGGGTTTGTATGATGATGGTGGGGACTAAATATTCTCATGATGAGAGTGTGACATAGAAAAATCAGAAAAATAAGAGAATAAAAGGATAATAATTAATAAAATATTTGTTATAGAGTAATAAACCACCTAAATATAAATTCATACAATTATAAAACAAAATTTCAAATAAAAAAATATTACTCATTTCATGCATCAATGCAAAAAAGGTATGGTTCATGGTAAATAAGAAAAATAAGAATATAAATAATGGGATACAAAAATGTACAAAGACACAAAATTTGTAAGCATTATTATCCTGAGCATAGGATTAGTAATTTAACCTGGTATAATTTACTAGCATACAAAATTAGGAATCCGTAACTGGACCCTTCCCTTTACACCTACATTCATTCATGAAGACTACCCTAGTACTATTCGACATCCCAAAATGTTTATTTGATATACTTATTAGGTGAAAAACAAATATGTCTAAAAAAATTGAGTATTTTTATATATGATCTGGATGTGTGTGGGTATACCGCTAATAAAATAGGAACATTATATGTTAAGAAATATGGTCTATAATAACATGATATAAAGATTTTTTATTAATAATTAATAACTTAACAAAAATGTAAGGCTTCATCAACAATAAACAATGTGATGTCCTGTTTCATGTATGTATGACTTAATAAGAATACCAATATATCAGATATATGATGTCCTGGACCCATTTACATGGAATGAGGAATAATCATCAAGTCTACCAAGCTATTCCATATTAAACATGGTTTAATATACACTTACATGTTTCAGGACTCACAACCCATGGTTGAAGGTATCCACTTCATGTAAACAGAGCTAATCCATTAAAAACTAATTTTTTTTTACTTCGATAGATTCCATAAAGCATGTCAAAGGAAGTCCAAGAAATCGATATCCAATCTGAAATTCCAAGGAATCGAAGACATACTATGTGAATGGGTTGTCAGTGTCATACCATATAATCCATTATCAATGTGAACTTTAAAATAATTCAAGGGGCCTTGATAGTTTCCTTGATCTTTATCAAAGGAGTTAATCATAAAAATTTCATTAAATGTTTATCATACCAATGATATGTTGGGATAACATTTTAGTGTCCATTATTTTAATGAATTCCATTTATTGGATTATAAAAGTTAACTAGTGGCCATGATAGTGTCAATTCCTATTCACTAATCACATACGTAATTATTATTAGTCCAAGAAATTTTACATTTCATTAAAAAACTACCACATAATATAATTCATTAAATCATTAATATATATCTGAAATGGCTCTATCCAAGGTACTAAAATATTGAAAATTCATTTAATTTCATTATAACCTCATTTAATAAGAGATGTTCCAAACTCACCCCATGGGTGGTGTAAAAGTGGTAAATATAAAAAACCAACCACATTGGTGGTCTGGGTTGAAGTTAGAAACCACAAACATCACATATGGGTGAAATTAACTTTTTAAATCACAGTTTAATCATCTAATATAATGGCTAATTATCTTATAGAGAATCCCTAGGATGGTCTGTATTGCAGCTTTATGACAAAAGGTATAAAACAAAAAAAAATCAGGAAAAGGAAATGTCCACCAACCTTAGGTGAGTAATACTCTCATTTTCAGTTATCAACATATTTCTCCAAATAAATTTATTTCAGTTTAAAATATAGACGAACTCCGAAATAATAGGTAAAATCATCTTGCATTGATTTATCATTCCATAAATCAAGATAAATGATTGATGGAAGTAAGAGAATTATAAACATTACTAGTATAGATCCAACAAGGATGATGAAGAAGGAATTAGATTCAGATTAATGTAGATACATTAATTCCTAGATTGAGGTGAAATGTGGAACTATCTCTACATCCACACAATTATAAAAATGTGTTATGGGATAGATGGTGGCCTTTACCCCTTTATAATGGGTCACAACATATTCAAAATGTGAATGAAATTTACATCATGAATAATTAATATTTTTTCCCTCAAATAAATAATAATTCTAGTCGTGAGTATAATCATTGACCTGAAATTAGGTCATATATTCATTATAATAATTAGGATCTGGATAGATTATTTCTATCAAGAATTACATTGACATCATGAATCAATTTCAGATTGTGAATTTCATTGAAATCATTAATTTATTCTATTAAAAGGTTCTAACCCAGTACTACATTTATTCTCAAATGTTAACTGACCATCCTAAAGTCTCTGTTACCGGGGTCTAATATGAAAATTAAAATATAATGACAATTTAAATGTATTTATAATAATTCATACATTTCTTTATGTCATTGTCTTATAACCAATGATTTTTAAAACAAAACTTCCTATAGATTCTTTTTTGAGGGTGGTAGAAAATTATCCAAAAATAAATTTTTTACTAAGAATGTATGTTAGTACCTCCCTTCAAGGTCTCATAATTTAGTTTTTCATGTTTCTCTATAACCCGTACTAGAGGAACTGACCTCCCTCATAGAGTATTCCTGATTTTATTAGTGATAAAAATAAGATTATCCTCAAAGGATGTATCCCACTACAACTCAATATCATGAAGATTAATAATATGTGATATGTATGAATAATAATGGTGAATATGAGATACAATGAAGATGCCTTTCATGGATTGATACCTCTAGGGTAACTATAATCAAGACGTTACCATCCTGTATCTCTTCATAATATCAAAATACCATAAAAAATAAGGAGAAATAATAACTTACATACAATTCTATCTATTTCTTCGTATATGTGAAAAATATAAGAAAACATATCCCTCACATTTAACTCATGTACTTGGGGATAAATATTGCCTTAATAACTCATTATATAATGATATTAAGCCATATAATTCATGATAAGAGGTATCTTCTCCAAAGTCCACTTAACAAGATGAGGACACAACAACACCTCCTCTGTCACGACCTGTCCTCGGGGCCCGTGCCGTGACTACCCCAAGCCCGCCTTCCATAGGCCTGGGGATAGCGACTAGCACCAAAGGCGTAAATCCCGATAACTGGGAAGGCATTGCCTTTATAAAAGTAAACAATCACCACAGAGTGCAAGCGGAAGTAAAACACCAAGTACAAGAAAGATCTGAAAAATAAATGGGCCAGAATACAAACCCAAAAGAAAGTAAAATTACAACTGAAAACCGTACAACAAGAAAAGTCAACAGTTGGAAGAACGGAAGCGGATCCTGGGTCGTTCTCCTCGGATCCTACCTAAAGGGTAGGTACAGATGGAGCAACTCCTGGATCGTCCACCACGGATCCTACCTGAAGGGTAGGTACAGATAGCCTCCACAACGCTCTCGCCCGTCAACCTCCTCCGAGTGTCGTCTCACCGTGAAGTCCACCTTCAGATACTGACTCGTCGTGTAGTCCACCTCCCGGTACTGACTCGTCATGTTGTCCACCTCCGGGTACCGTCCAGTCCTCGAACACTCAGCCTCCGTCAGCACTGCTCGTCGTCTGCAACCAACACAACAAGGTGTGGGCATAGCCCATGTAGGGGTGAATATAACGATACTCAGCAGGGACCCCGAGACCCTCAAGGTCTCACTAAAACCAACAAGGATATCCACAAAGAAGATCTCCTCAGATAACCTCTACTTAGGTATATACCCAAGTTATCAAGTAACACATCTCAATCCTGCGGAAACACAAGGATTGTGAAAACAACGGATAACCACTACCCAGGTATATGCCCATACATATACCTAAGTTATCATGTATCCCATCTCAAACATGAGGTAAACACAAGGTCAAAAGTCTCAGCTCAAACCAAGATTTTCATTATCGAAATCGTAACTGCTGAAGAGCCCCATCTCTGGAGTGTGCAGTGGTCCTGTCACGACTCTGAGGTACTGCTCACGGACCTAAGACTGCTGAGGTACTCCTCCTGTCGAGTACTGTGGGCCTGCCGCTACAACCAAACGCTTCCCACCATGGGTCTGCCGCAACAACCAAGCGCTCCCATGTACCGCTACAACCAAGCACACCTCTGTCGTGGGTTTGCCGCTACAACCAAGCGCACCTCTGTCGTGGGTCTGCCGCTACAACCATGCGCTCCCCTGTGCCGCTACAACCAAGAGAACCTCTGTCATGGGTCTGCCACTACAACCATGCTCTCCCCATTGCGCTATCCGTAACACACCGAGTCGATCGGTCAAGCAGTCGTTAGGTCTCAGCCTGCTACACGGTCTCCGTACTCTGTACACTCGTCTCTGGGAGGGTCCGCTCCACGAGCTACTGGTCGATACTCCAAGTATCTCAAAGTCCCACGAAGAAGTATCTCAAAGGACCGCCTCGTCATAGGGGTCTCAACACAACAGACGGCGGGTCAATCGGACGCCCGACCTGTGAGTTATTAGCCTTTTCGTCCCAGGGGCCCGGTTGGTTTCGTGAGCAAACCAACCTGGCCGTATCTCAACTGTAACCTGAACTCCCATAAGTTATAGTCATAGGCATCGTTACTCAACGTGATCACCAACGCCGCTGACGGTTTGTCAAACAGACGTCTGGTCTGAAAGATATCAGTTATTCCGTTCCAGGGGCCCAGTTGGATTTCGGGTACAATCCAGCCCGGCCGCTATCCAACAGTAACCAAAACTCAGGGGACGTATTCCAAAAGTTCCGTCTCATCAAGAGGAAAGAAACGAGACATATGGTGCGTCAATCGGACGCCCGGTCTGTGAGTTATTGGCTTTTTCGTTCCAGGGGCCTGGTTGGTTTTGTGAGCGAACCAACCTGACCGTACTCCACCTGCGTTCAAACCTCGGGCGGAGTGATCCAAAAGATCCATCTCACTTATAGGGATCCATCAAAGTCAACGACACGTCAATCGGACGTCCGGAGCTCATGATATGAGCGTTTCCTCTCGGAGGGCCCGGTTGGTTTCGTGTACGAACCAACCCAGCCAAACCCAAAGTTTTGCGAAACATTGAGTGCGATATACCGAAACGACCGTCTCGATCCATGGATCGCATCGCCACTGACAGCGCGTGGTTCGGAGGCCCATAGCTCATGTTACGGCCAAAAGACCGAAAATGGTCCAAAGACGGGGGGTCTGGGCCCGGCCTGACCCCCCCCCCCCCCCCCCCCCGGGTCGGCCGAACCGGGTCGACCCGATTCGGCTGGACCCGGTCCGGTCCGGTCAGGGCGCGGCCCGGCTCGGCACGACTGAGCGGCCGAGCGCGGAAGCCGCGGGGCGCCGCCCCGCGGTACGAGGAAGCTGCGACCCTTGAGGGGCCGCGCTGGAGACAACGGACGCGACTTCTCCCGCGGGTCCGCTAGCCGCCGTCGCCGTCGCTTCAGCCGCAGCGGCCCTATCCGGCGGAGTGCCGGGGCACCGGCGAGCCGCGCCGCCGGAGTCATCCGCGGGCCGCCGGAGTTGCTCTGGTGGTCCGTTTTCCTTCCCGTCTGTGCCGTTGCTCCTCCCGGGACCCGTTCTTCACTGCGGAATCATCAAATCACCCTTGCGTCACATTTTGTCATCGCCCGCCAAATCCGCACAACAACGAATAACGATAGAGGGTTGTCGGGCCGTGTTCGTTTGGCCCGCACCCTCCGTGTTAGACGGTATCAATCAAGAGGAAAAAACAACATATCCAAAAAAAAATTTAATAAAATAAAATTGTTCATAAGAATTCGGGTTCTTTATTTTAAAAGAGACGATTACGGGAATAAAAAGGTATTTCCAAAATAAAATCCCTACCTCGTCAAGTCGTCGCACGCGCGTTCTTCGCGGAGTTGATCGTCGCGGAAGGAAGCGATCGTCGCATCGTGGAAGGGTGTCGCATCGTCGCGGATAGGCGTCGCGTCACGGAAAATAGTGACGTGTCGACGAACTCTGAGATTCATGAACAACAGATTTAATTAATAATAATTAAATCCATGTTTTGTTAAAAACCACAAAGGAGTTTTAAATGAAATCCGAAATCTCTTACCTCTAGTAGTAGGTGATCGGTGATCAGGGCAGGGAAGAACGTCTCGGATGGGGCGTCGTCAATCTCTGAGGGTGACGGCGTTCTTCGCATTCTTCGCGTTCTTCACGTTCTTCACGAAGGTGGGTGAAGGCAAAAAACTTGTCAAAACATCTCAACGAGTATTTTTTCAAATGTCGTGCGTTGGTATTATTTTATTTTTACGCCAACAGATTTAAAACATGTTAAGAAACGAATGAAATTAATTCATAGAATTAATTTCAACGAATAAACTGCCCATTTAATTCAACGAAGAAAACCGCCCAATTAATTGGTGCGTTAAGAAATTATGAAAACGCGTCAGTTGAATTTCATAATGACGGGTTTTCGCGGGTCCGTTACTTAGCGAAAAAGAAACGGTGGGGCTCGTGCGGGTCCCACCTCACAAATATCCTACCAAGAGGGTAGGATATTTTTGAATAGAACCCTATCTGCATCAACTCAGCTTAAGCCGCTTTAAGTGGATTCAAGTGGCTTCCATGTGGCATAAGTGAAATAAAATAATGTTTGTCATACAATTATTTTATTTCTTAACTTTCAGCCCAAAAATTAAAAACCACACCCGTGAAAACGCAAATCCGGAAGAGGCGTTTCTAAGAAATTACTGGCACTGCGATTCCATCGGTGCCCTTAGAATTCGATTCCGAGTACAAGTTCAAAAGTTAGAAAACCCCGCTCGTCCATTCACTGAACGTACCTGAGCCAAAATTCGGAAAATGATTCCGGGCACATCGGGCCTCAGAATCAGGTGCCGTCAGAAACTGCGTACTTGAAAAATTCCAAAAAAAATTTAGGAAAAAAATTTACCTTGAAATTTTCGGGTCTCTTCATTACTCCCACCCTAGGGCTTTACGTCCCCGTAAAGCTTCAACATAATCTAGAGTCACAAAAGAGGTACAGAGCACGCATCCGAGCGTTCCGCTTCCATGTGCTCACCTGGAGGTTCCCGTACTGCCAAAGAAAGTGCACCCGAGGAATCAATCGTCCTCGTAGGATCCACTCCTGTCGATCCTCAATCCCTACTGGAACCTCCATGAAAGATACCCCATCGCCATCGTCCAACTCCTCATGGTCGATGATATGCGTCCGGTCGTGCACCCGGTGCAACTGAGGTGGTAGAGCCAGTCGTTAAGCCACCTCACCAAATCTATGTAATCCACGTCGAGGTGAGACACGCAAGAAGACGTGGTCGCCATCCTCGAACTCTAGTGGCCTCTACCTCCTGTCAGCATAAGACTTCTGCCGGCTCTGAGCTGTCCTCATCCGCTCCTAGATGACCTGGACCTTCTCTGTCGTGTCCTGGACCATCCCTGTTCCCACAAGAGCTGCTATGATTTTTCTTTTCGGATAAGAGAAATCTGGTCTCATCCCCTAGATGAACCACGTTCATCGCCTAATACAGTCAATCCCGACATGGATGATACTAATCCATACTAAGGACGACGTCGTAAAGCCTCGACGCTACTACCAAGAGATCCAACCATTACTCTCGCCTCCAAGGGTTGAGTCACACTGTCGGCATCAGTGTGTGGTAACTGGGTCTCCTCCAGTAGAAAACTCGAAAGTGAGGGTCAAGTCAACAGTTTTAACTGGGACCTCTCAGTATCAACCCAACAAAAGGACATGGAAGAAAACATCAAAAAGATAAGAGTCTTTTTATTATTGCAACTCATAATACAAAGACACGAGGAATCTACAACAAACATCAACAAAGCTAGAAGTAGCATAAAAAAAGTCTCTAGGTCTGGAGCTAGTCCCGCTCCCGTTCATCCAATTCTGGAGCTCCATGAACGTAGGCCTCAGCTGCCTGAAGCTGAGCTCTCTCATGTTCACCAGTTCCCTGTGGTCGGGGTGGACCTCCTGGTGGTGGTGGTGGCAACACCCCGAAGCGTCGTCCACCTCCAGCTGCATGACCAACTCCTCTGCCATGGTCGCCTACTCCTAGTGGTCTGCCTTGATCGAACCTCTTCCTCTGCCTAGGAGGTTCTTCATTTAACTGTTGGTCATCTATATGGCGGGTCGGACAGTCACGTGCCATGTGACCAATCCCACCGCAGGAGTAACACTTCATAGTAGGTCTGGCTCTATCACTTCCCTTGGTGCCTCGCACTACCGACCCTGAGTCACGCGGTCGACCACCTGTAGGTCTGGTCCCCTTGGACCTCTGTGTCATCTGTCTACTGCCTGCTGCAGAAGACTCTGGAACATGCCGGCTAGTGGTGGGTCCTTCTGCTGGAGACTGCTCAGCAAGGAAACTCTCCACTAAGAGGGCTCTCTCCAACACCCCTGTCTGCGTCAGAATGTTGTGCGACACAACCGAAGCTCTGATCTCCCTCCTGAGCCCATGCTCGAAGGTTTGGGCCCTGAAAAATGGGTCTCGTACCATGTATGTAGAGTAGCGCGAGAGGTATATGAATCTCGCTGAGTACTGCACCACTGCCATGCTGCCCTGCCGCAGTTGAAGTAACTCATGTAAATGCACCGCTCGAACAGTGGCTGGTACAAAATCTGCCCGGAATAGGCTCTCGAAGTCTGCCCATAGAAGTGTCACCTCGTCATGCATCTGAAGCATCAGGCTCCAACATCTTCCTGCTGCTGCCTGAAGATGGTTGACAGCAAGGATCACCATGAAATCTGTCGGCATCCACACTAGCCTGAAGACTCTCACCATATCCTCCAGCCAATCCTCAGACGCCTGCGGGTCCGTCCCTCCCTGGAACCTGGGTGGACTCTGGCGCTGGAACTCATGCAGTGCGCTCAAGCGACTTGCATCCTCTACTGCTGGGGCTGGTGGCATCGGTGGCCCAACGGGTAGTAGTACCGCTGGTGCCTCCGCTGGTTCCTCAACTGAAAGAGGGCCTGGTACCGAAGCCTCGTCGCTCGGCAGGCTGTCAGTATGCACATCCCTTTGGGCTCTAGCTGGTCGTTCGTGAAAAGGCATCCTGAAAGAAACAACGTGACACGGTAAAACGATTATACCTGGTGAGCTGACCTGGTTTGAGCTGATATTTAAAAACTTCTGGGAACACACATGCAATCGGTGTCTTCATGCACAAAGTCGGAAACCAGTTGTCAGGGTCTTGGTGTATGGATATGTCGGCCGCCCACACCAGCACTGGACCCCCTGAACTGAAAACCACAATCGGTACACTTAACACTATTGCTTCATAGAAAGAAAAAAATCGGAGTTATAATTTCTGCGATAGAACCGAACTCCTCTGATACCAATTTGTCACGACCCGTCCTCGAGGCCCGTGCCGTGACTACCCCAAGCCCGCCTTCCATAGGCCAGGGGTTGGCGACTATCACCAAAGGCGTAAATCCCAATAACTGGGAAGGCATTTCCGTTATAAAAGTAAACAATCACCACAGAGTGCAAGCGGAAGTAAACCACTATGTACAAGAAAGAGATGAAAAGTAAATGGGCCATAATACAAACCCAAAAGAAAGTAAAACTACAACTGAACCAGTATAACAAGAAAAGTCAATAGTTGGAGGAACGGAAGCGGCTCCTGGGTTGTCCTCCTCGGATCCGACCTGAAGGGTAGGTAAAGATGGCGCAGCTCCTCGATCGTCCACCACGGATCCTACCTGAAGGGTAGGTACAGATAGCCTCCACAACGTTCTCGCCCGTCAACCTTCTCTGAGTGTCGTCTCACCGTGAAGTCCACATCCAGATATTGACTCGTCATGTAGTCCACCTCTGGGTACTGACTCGTCGTGTCGTCCACCTCCGGGTACCGTCCAGTCCTCAAACACTCGACCTCCGTCAGCACTGCTCGTCATCTGCAACCAACACAACGAGGTGCAGGCATAGCCCATGTATGGGTGAGTATAAAGATACTCAGTAGGGACCCCGAGACCCTCAAGGTCTCACTAAAACCAACAAGGATAACCACAAAGAAGATCTCATCAGATAACATCTACATAGGTATATACCCATGTTATCAAGTAACCCATCTCAATCCTGAGGAAACACAAGGATTGTGAAAACAACGGATAACCACTACCCAAGTATATGCCCATACATATACCTATGTTATCAAGTATCCCATATCAAACATGAGGTAAACACAAGTTCAAAAGTCTCATCTCAAACTAGGATTTTCATTATCGAAACCGTAACTGCTGAAGAGCCCCGTCTCTGGAGTGTACAGTGGTCATGTCACGACTCCGAGGTACTACTCACGAACCTAAGACTGCTGAGGTACTCCTCCTGTCGAGTACTGTGGGCCTGCCGCTACAACTAAGCGCTTCCCACCATGGGTCTGCCGCTACAACCAAGTGCTCCCATGTGCTGCTAAAACCAAGCGCACCTCTGTCGTGGGTTTACCGCTACAACCAAGCGCTCCCATGTGCCGCTACAACCAAGCGCACCTCTGTCGTGGGTCTACCGCTACAACCAAGCGCTCCCATGTGCCGCTACAACCAAGCGCACCTCTGTCGTGGGTCTGCCACTACAACCAAGCGCTCCCCTGTGCCGCTACAACCAAGCGCACCTCTATCGTGGGTCTGCTGCTACAACCAAGCGCTCCCCACTGGGCTATCTGTAACACACCGAGTCGATCGGTCAAGCAGTCGTCAGGTCTCAGAAGGCTACACGGTCTCCATACTCCGTACGCTCGTCTCTGGGAGGGTCCGCTCCATGAGCTACTGGTCGATACCCCAAGTATCTCAAATTCCCACGAAGAAGTATCTCAAAGGACCGCGTCGTCATAGGGGTTTCAACACAACAGACGACGCGTCAATCGGACGTCCGACCTGTGAGTTATTAGCCTTTTCGTCCCAGGGGCCTGGTTGGTTTCGTGAGCGAACCAACCCGGCCATATCTCAACTGTACCCCAAACTCCCATAGGGTATACTCATAGGGACCGTTACTCAACGTGATCACCAATGCTGCTGACGGTTCGTCAAACAGACGTCTGGTCTGAAAGATATCATCTTTTCCGTTCCAGGGGCCCGGTTGGATTTCAGGTACAATCCAGCCTGGCCACTATCCAATAGTAACCAAAACTCGGGCAAAGTATGCCAAAAGTTTCGTCTCATCAAGAGGAAAGCAACGAGACAGATGGTGCGTCAATCAGACGCCTGGTCTGTGAGTTATTGGCTTTTTCGTTCTAGGGGCCCGGTTGGTTTCGTGAGAGAACCAACCCGACCACACTCCACCTGCGTCCAAACCTCGACCGGAGTGAGCCAAAAGATCCGTCTCACATAGAGGGATCCACCAAAGTCAACGGCACGTCAATCGGACATCTGGAGCTCAAGATATGAGCGTTTCCGCTCCGAGGCCCCTGTTGGTTTCGTGTACGAACCAACCCGGCCGAACCCAAAGTTTTTTGAAACTTTGAGTGCCATATACCGAAACGGCCGTCTCGATTCAAGGATCGCATCGCCGCTGACGGCCCGTCATTCGGAGGCCCGTAGCTCATGTTACGGCCAAAAGACCGAAAACGGTCCGAAGACGGGGGGTCTGGGCCCGGCCCGACCCGGCCCGACCCCCCCTGGGTCGGCCGAACAGGGTCGACCCGATTCGGCTGGACCCGGTCCGGTCCGGCCAGGGCACGGCCCGGCCGGTCGGACCGGCCCGGCTCGGCTTGACCGAGCGGCCGAGCGCGGCAGCCGCGGCGCGCTGGAGACAACGGACGCGGCTTCTGCCGCGTCCCGTGCGGGCGAGCCTGACCCGCGAGGCCGCGTGTCCGCCGGCCGCCGCCGCAATGGCTTCAGCCGCGGCGGACGTGTCCGGAGGCGCGCCGGGGCACCGCCGTGCCGGCGACCCGCGCCGCTGGAGACTTCCCCGGGCCGCCGGAGTTGCTCCCGTGGTCCGTTTTCCTTCCCGTCCGCGCCGCTGCTCCTCCAGGTACCCTTTCTTAACTGCGGAATCATCAAATCGCCCTTGCGTCACATTTTTTTGTCGCCTGCCAAATCCGCACAACAACGAAGAACATCGGAGGGTTGTCGGGCCGTGTTCGTTTGGCCCGCACCCTCCGCGTTAGACGGTATCAATCGAGAGGATAAAACAACATATCCAAAAACAATTTTAATAAAATAAATTGTTCATAAGAATCCGGGTTCTTTATATTAAAAGAGATGATTATGGGAATAAAAAGGTATTTCCAAAATAAAATCCCTACCTCGTCAATTCGTCGCACGCGCGTTCTTTGCGGAGTTGATCGTTGCGGAAGGAAGCGATCGTCGCGTCGCGGAAGGGTGTCGCGTCGTCGTGGATAGGCATCGCGTCACGGAAAACGGTGACGCGTCGACGAACTCTTAGATTCAAGAACAACATATTTAATTAATAATAACTAAATCCCTGTTTTGTTAAAAACCACAAAGGAGTTTTAAATGAAATCTGAAATCTCTTACCTCCAGTAGTAGGTGATCGGAGATCGGGGCGGGGAAGAACGTCTCGGATGGGGCGTCGTCAATCTCCGAGGGTGACGGTGTTCTTCGCGTTCTACACGTTCTTCGCGAAGGTGGGTGAAGGCACAAAACTTGTCAAAACATCTCAACAAGTATTTCTCCAAATGTTGTGTGTTGGTCTTATTTTATTATTACGCCAACGGATTTCAAACAGGTTAAGAAACGAATGAAATTAATTCATAGAATTAATTTCAATGAATAAACCGCCCATTTAATTCAACGAAGAAAACATCCCAATTAATTGGTGCGTTAAGAAATTAAGAAAACGCGTCAGTTGACTTTCATAATGACGGGTTTTCGCGGGTGCGTTACTTAGCGGAAAAGAAATGGTGGGGCTCGTGCGATTCCCACCTCACAAATATCCTACCAAGATGGTAGGATATTTTGGAATAGAACCCCATCCACATCAACTCATCTTAAGCCTCTTTAAGGGGCTTCAAGTGGCTTCCAAGTGGCTTAAGTGAAATAAAATAATGTTTGTCGTACAATTATTTTATTTATTAACTTTAAGCCCAAAAATTAAAAACCACACCCTTGAAAACGCAACTCTAGAAGAGGCGTTTCTATGAAATTACCGGCACTGCGATTCCATCGGTGCCCTCAGAATTCGATTCCGAGTACCGGTTGAAAAGTTAGAAAAACCCGCTCATCTGTTCACTGAACGTACCCAAGCCAAGCTTCAGAAAATGATTCCGGGCACATCGGGCTTCAGAATCAGGTGCCGTCACAAACTGCGTTCTTGAAAAATTGCAAAGAAAATTTAGGAAAAAAATTTCCCTTGAAATTTCCGTGTCTTTACATCCTCACCTACCTCTAGCATGTACTATTGCGAACAAAAAATCCTAACATACAGATCCCAATGTGGATACATCTGTATTGTCCCATTGAAATATTTATTATATAAAAAATCATCCAATGGTATGTGTTTTTCCCAAGAACCACTAAAATATAGATTCATGCATAATGAATATCCTCTAACACCTATATAATACAATAAAACTAACCATAAAAATTAATTTTATAGGACATAATCAAATGTACATGTGATCCCAATTCATTCTATAACACCTTCCCTAACTTGGAGGTAGAATGAGTGTTTCTATTTGATATGATAGTACATGGAACTCTATAAAGTTATTAGATCTGTCTGACATATATAATTCCCAGATCATTGACTTAGAATTTATCTATAATATGTAGGAATTGAGAGGCCATTTTCAATTTATCTATGTAAAAAAACATAAATGAACTGATGTATCCATTTATAATGATATCACATTTACATATTTGGCATTGATATTGATAAATGTGAACAATTTTTTTTCATTAAAAACATAAAACATCAAAAGGAACTATTGAATCACTTAATGACCAAAAGAACGTTTAGGATTTTAGAATTAGTTAATCAATACAGTAGAAATCCTATTTTTTCTCACATGACCATTACAACATTTTTATGACAAAAAAATAGAGATATATAACTAGGATCTGAATTTTTTTAGTTTCATGTGAATGATACAGTAAAACATCATTTTTTCATAATAAAGCCAAAAATTTAATTAAATCCTTATTCTTTACTATTATAAAAGATTATTTTATCCCTATAAATTTTAATAACATCATGATATACATCAATGAAAGGGGTACATAAAAGAATATAAATTGGAGGAATAATGGGCATGAATCTTGACAACATGGGAGACAAAAATCAATATACTCATATCATAAAAATTGGACAATCACCAATGTCATGATAGAATCATTTTTTAAATACATGGAATGTGGAACATGAATATAAATAAACCTATTTTAATTGTTATCCAATACCACACAGAGTCATGAATACATTTTGAATTATGTTCATACATAATATATTTTCATAACAATTACATCATCATTGTGGAAAAATCCACCTTCATATTAAAAATTAATAAAAAATAGCTCACGGGATAGATCAAGTAATCCAATGCATTGGAGGGCTATATAATTAGAGGACCAAAAATCACATCTTAAATGCTCATAATCATACATGCCACATATAACGTACAATAATCATGGTAATGAAATTACTCATGTAGGGGATTGGGCTTCATAAGGATTTCATAAAGTTTACCTTCATGAATAGGCATGGGGGTTCAAAAATAAATAATATAAAACATATTTTTCTAAAAAATAATTATTCATGAGAAAATAATTATCAAATCATGACCTTTAAAGGATGTATTTTGGAAATAAATTTATTTTTACAAAATATATGTATTTGGATTTAAAAATATTTTTTTCAATTTCAAAATCATGTATATCCCTAAAAAGAGAAGATGAGAATAGTGAAGTAATATTTACAGAATATTACTAGAATATACATAATGATAATGGTGATAAATATGGATAACCCATAGTAAATAGGTTTGGGAGCGAGAAACCCCTTACCATAAATCCTTCCTTATTTTGTCACTTTAATGCCACCTTGATAATAAACATAAGTTATTTGAAACATTAAACTAGAAGATAAATATTTTAATTTATCAATATTTATCAATTATAATCATATGATTTTATTTTATAGATTCAATTGATAAAATTAAAGCCTTTTGATATTATCTTTTCTTTAAAAAATCCCCAATTTTTGATCATTTCACTATTTTGATCATAGTAATTAATAAATAAGTTATATAAAATATAGATGAAAAATTTAAATAAATTAAAATATATATATTTTAAATATTTTTGTATAACCATACATTGGGAGGGTGATATAAATGTTTTTGGAATCATCCTCAATTGTAGTTAAACAATAATTATTAGGAATTTTGTCCAATAGAGGAAAAAGAGATGTATAAAATATAAATATAACCAAAATATAATTTTTACATTTTGTAAAAAAAATAAAATAAAAAATGAAAAAATTTCTGGTTAATATTGGAAGATTTTTTTATTATAGGAAGTGATAAGAAGAGATATAGTAGAGGAAAACACAAAGAGGGGTTTAGGAAAACATGCCCTCAACATGGCGTTGCTTCGCCGGTACTGCACTAGTATCCCTTAATTGATGTATTTAGATTAATTCTAAACATTCATATTGATTATTAGAGGATTTACTAAGAGGATTTGAACAGATATTTGGCTTTTCTATCTTTGTGAGGAGTTATTTTCCATGGGGAGGTATATGGTTTATTTATACTTGAGCAGAGGGATATTTTTGGAGTAAAATAATAAATAGATTACTATATCCAAGGTAAACATTATAATAGTGATAATTTAGATATAATTAATAATATATCATAAAATATAATTGTTTTAGGACTCTTAATCCCTTTACTAATCAAATTCTATAATTTATTATAAATTATTATCGGTAAATTAGATAATAGTTTTTTGAAATGAATGCTATTGACATTGGACATTAGAATGTAATTATTTTGTTTGGAAAGCAAGTTTATTTTATTTTATAGAATAATATCTTTTTTTAAATATGTTTTTCTCAATATATACGTTGAATAATATTTTATGTCATTATTTAACCATGAATGATGCAATTTAATTTACACCTGTTATGAAAAACTTCATTTTTACGATTCACATAAAAATTGTAATATATCATTAATTGTTCAAAAAATAACCCTTGGACAATTTTATGTATTGTTTTCAAAAATGAAACTAATTTTATCTGAATAACAATCTATTATAGATTATTCCAATTTTAATATATAAATTATTATTTTTATGAAACACCTTAAAACACACTTCATTAAGTATGTGATTATATTTTTTTGAGTTTTTATTCATTATATTTATTTTATATAATTAATATATTTATAGTTACTTATATTTTTCATTATAGGTAGTTTTTATGTAATAGTATATTATTTTTAGATCAAATTATTCTTCATTGGTCATGATTCTATTCAAGATAGTCAAGATACTAATCCCAACAACAATGGTACTTTTCCCAATGGCCACGTTACTTTTCCAAAGTTCACCTTATTTTTCCAACTATCCGATTACCTAATATAAATACAATTTAAATATTTCATTCATTTTTCATATTAATTTTTTAGCAATGGTCTATATTTCCATTGTCTAAATTGTTGGTTATTTTAAACATATTTTGTGTCATTTATATGGTGTTTTTAATGGTAGATATGATTCAATAATATTGGGGATAAATATATTTTATCCATTTTGTTCTTCTATTTTATATTTTATTCACTTGTAATTTTGGGAATTTTAGTGGGATTAATTTATTACTTATTTAATAAATTTAATTAATGAAAAAACGGTTTCTGGAATATCTATGTGTGGCATATTTATAATACTATATACAAAAAAATAAAAATTTATTTAAATAAACAAATAGCGTTTATAAATCATTGGTTGTAAAATTATTCCCCATTCAATAATTCCACATAAAAAATTTCAACATATATTCTCAGTTGAAAATTTGTCAATGTAGATTTCATTCTTTGTTTACCCGAGTTATAATGGATCCAATTCATATTTTTGGTTATGCCACAGCAGCTTCACATGGTGAATTATGTTCTTATAAATAAATTTGTCTCTATGGACCAAGATCCTCTCGAACTTATTCTCACATGGGTTTTTAATCTCCACTTGTAATAAAGCCAAATTTATTACTTCTGAGATATCAGTTATGTACATACGTAGGAGAGATATGTGGAACACATCATGAAATTGATCTATTTTTGGAGGATGTGTAACCAAATACAAAAATTATCCTATGTGGAATAGAATCTAAAAGTGTAAAATGTATATAGGGCTTTGCTTCACTTTATATCCAAACCACAAGCCTCTCTTCCATTGTGATATTTGAAGGAAAAAATTATTTAGAACTTCAATGTCTATGTCCATTTGTCAATTTTCAACATATCACTTCTATAGGATCCTAACAACATTTATATGTTGTTGTATTTATTGAACCATATATATCATTCCTTATATAAGTTCAATTCCAATATGCTTACATTATCTAATTTCATCGCAACAATTATTACTTCAATATCAATTCCCATAAAAGTTTCATATACATCAATTTTAATATAAGAGTGGAACATGATGTTGTATGGGAACTCAAATATTTGGAGTTGTTGATCCGATTCCCATTTAAAATACATTTATAAATATCATATATTATCCATTAGTTTCTAAATTTGGACATTTTAATTAGACATCAATTTGGGGGTGATATGTAATACAAAAATTCAATTCATTATTTATAGAATGTTGAAGAAATATCTCAAATTTTTTATATGACCATTAGATAGTAATTAGAGTTGTTTTGATGATTCACACTATGTAGGTTCACTACATTAGTAATATTGTTGAATTTTTTTGAAGAAATAAATATCCATGAATAGTGTTCAAGTTGGAAATTATAGTGAGTTAATCGACCAAACCCCATATCACATTGTTTCCTTTATATTTCTTTGGGACACCAGTGAGGAATTAAAAGGTGATTTTTCTCATTTCTATGTGGATATAGTTAATGGTTGCATCATCCCATTGAAATTATGTCTCTATGTTTTAACAATATGTTATAATAATAATAATGATATATAATCAACAATTTACTTCATCATGTTGTCCCAATATATGTGTTCATGAAAATCATGATACATATTGGTATGTAGATGATGTATATATAGTGATGATCTATTAACATTATCCAATTGCTTCTTGTTAATCTCATGTAATTAAAGGACATAAATCTTAGTTCAAAACTAAATGAAACCATCTTCATCAACGTGTAACTCATGGAGCGTCTATTCCATTATAGATTTCAACCCTTTTATGTAAGTTTTGATCATCATCATGGGCCATCATGATCATCTCATTCATAGATAGTTGTGAAATAATTTGTCTAAGGTATGATGTTTTCCCAAACATTATGATATCCAAAACCATCCATTTCATATCCATGAATATGAGGTTTTTTTCAATCTACTTCATTGATATAATAGAAGGTTGTAATCATAGAAGAGCACAATTTAAAATGTTATTCATTCTGGTATTGTATTTACTAGATCAATTATAGTCTTTTATTATCACTAACTATCTTATATGATTCTTATTGATCTCGTTCTATGTGAATATATACTATACACTATTCAAATCATTATATATGTACCTTTTCTCATTGCAGTGGTAGTTCCAGAAAATATTTTGTGTGAAGATCATAGATACTATCTCCTAATCATGATTTGAGAAGTTGTTCTCATGGATCTTCAACTGTTGTTAGTCATAGGTCATCAAATTGTCATTATGTATGATTTCACTACCATATAAATTATTTGATCCATCACTATATATTAAAAAATATTCTCCAATTATTGGTAGTGTGAGTAAATTCACTGTTAGTAGAATAATCATAATATCATTATGTAATTCCATACATTCTTATATCCAGACATACTTTTACAATTCTTTGTCAATTTATATAGTTTCCTTGAATTTCATGAAAAATTTCTCACAAAAAATATTTCTACCCTGCTATGCTTAGAAAAAAATATATTTCCAACACATGTGAGGTTATTTTCCATTATTTAGATTCGTTTTTCATTGAAGGGTCCATATGAATTACCAAATATATGATCATGTTACCCAAAATTGTGACTTTCTACATCCAAATTTCACAATTTCTGAACATATAATATATTTTCTCATTCCATAATGTTACCAGTTCAGTCCATAGATTTTATTGATGTTGAGAAACACTCTTACAGTAAATATGAATATCATCAAAAATGAATGTGTAAAAAATTATCATCTACAAATATTTTACTAATCAAATATATCATGATTTCAAGGGAATTATTATGTATGAATGACATCACGATGAACACATCATGCCCATTCCTTGAATGGAAATTGAATTCTAAATATATTCACTCTACATATTCAGATGATGATATCTAAAATGAAAATACTCATTTGAGTAGTAATGAACACCGCAATATATATTGGGAAGGTTATTAATCCTTGTTAGGGGATACTTGTTCATTATAGTGATCATGCTTAGATCATGATAATCTATATAATAATATATTAATAAATATGTCCTCTTGAAAAATAGAATTGGAATGTCTCAAAGTGATACAGTAGGGTGTATGATCCCATTGTTTAAGTTCTATTATAGCTACTTATTTTACACCTCTAATTCTATCAGGGTTATCATGTAGGATAATTTTGATACAAAAGTGTCTCCATCTATAAGATCTATTGATAATTGTACCTTCGGATCTTGTTGACATCCTGGAAACACATTATAAAATTCATTAGCGTATTCCCTAATAATGGGTATTTCCTCAATGTTGAGGCTTTCCTCTGACTCAAGAATTTGGAAAAGATAATTAATCCAATATGGTATCAAACACCACATAATTGAGGGATTTTCCAAATGTTATTCACGATCGTTGCTGTATTTGTGGATGAACATGGGATGTTTCGAAATGGGAATAGAGAATTTATTTTTCCAATAGCTAATATGTGCTTTATATATAGGGAGAAAAGCCCTACCCAATTTAGTATCGAATTATATCATGTTAAGGATTACATGATTCACTGGAAAAATATTCCCACATATGATAACATATGAAGAGTCCAATATTTGGGTTGCAATGAATTCAAGATTAGTCATTTTTATAGATATCATTACATCTTGTTATTGTGTATTCAATTCCAAATTTATAGGGAAGGTTTTGGGCCTAAATGAATTAATTTAAGGAAAATAAAATAAATATATTTAAATTCATGAGTGAATAATATGTTTATAGTGTTTGAAATAATTTCTATTCTCCACATTAACAGTTCTGATGGAATAATATTTCCATTTCACTATTAGTTTTGGTGGTTAAGGGACTCAGATCATTCTCCAGGACCAATGGCATAGATAACTAGCTTTCATAATGATCTACCTCCCTCTAGTTGATGTTTTAAAACAAGGGTTGTTCCTTATGAGGTGACTTCCATTCCTATATAATGTTGGATTACCTTTTCATGTGTCTTCATCATTCATGATCCTGGTGGAATTCTATCCCATAAATGAATCATCTCCCCATCCCTTTGATTCAAATAAAATGATTATGGTGCCAAAAGTTTTGACATGTGGGAGGTCGGATCATATATCATCATTTACCATTTGACCTAGTAGTTTCAAAATCCATTTTTATCTTCTTATCTCTATAATAATGAGAAACTTTTTCAAACTCCATCGATTCTATTGGGTTTTATCGAACTAATTCATTGTAAATATAAAATTTGTGATAGATTAAGACATTAAAATATGTTTTATTAATCCTCAAAATAATCTATTTATTTTTTCTATTATTATTGATTTCGATTCCTTAGATGTATCAGTCATGTTTTCTAATGTTTTCCTTATATGTCATGAAATATTCACCTTCATTTATTTTGTCTCAAAAAATTATCTCTCAATTATTATATGATGAGTTGTCGAGAAATAGATATTATGAAATGCTTTCATGAAGCCTTCCCACTCCATATATTCCATTTAATCCTTCCAGTTTTTATTATTAATCAATTCCTACCATCGATTTACTTCTCAATCTATTAAAAGAAAGCAAGATTCACTTTCCAATTCTAAGAATAGTGTATTAAAAAAATTATCTTCCATATTAAGTTATCCAACTATGTTGCGACAACTAGGAATGAAAATTCATTAGTCATTGGTGGTAAATAAATCTAAAAGGAATCTATATATTATTTACCATTCTTTAGTGAATGTAAACATTCCATCTGGTTTACGTTATTGTTCATATCATGAGATATATAGGAAATTATTGGTAAAATGTTTTTAACTACACCTCTAATGGAATTGGGGATTTTATTCAGAAAATCATTACATTGTCTCTCATATGGGTTTTGGGGATTTTTTATCCTGCTTCTCCATATTTAATAAATATAAAATTATTGAACATTATTCCATAGAAAAAATAATGATTTAATAGTTTATTATTTTTTATAATCAACTCTAATGTAATATCTCTAGGATGCATATATTTATCATTTTATAAAACAATTAAAATTGAAAGTTTTAATTATAAATGGTCTTATACTTATAGGTTTTACTAAATCATTCTAAACCAAATTAATATATTAACTAAATCTTGCTCTGCTACCAACTATAGTGACCATAAATTTTCATAAATGAACATTACATAATTTTTACTATAAAATACAAAATAAGGATAAAAATATATGATATAATATTTTAGTGTCTTGGAATAATTAGTCTCATACATCACATTTACATAATGAAAAATATACATTTATTCAATTCATTATTTGTTATCATTATAAAATATCATGTTTACCATTGAACATGTAATCACCTGAGGATATACCTCAAGGAAATGGGTGAGGAAAATACTAATAAGATGATGAATAAGGGACATGAGTCAATAGTACAGAGGTCAGCAAAATCAAAACATTCATATCATAAGGATAGTACAAACAATAACATCGTGAGGTAAAATTATTATAATGACATAGATTTTGGAACTTGCATAATAATGAAATAAAATTTTATATATGTCAAGTACCACAAATACATGTTAATAAATCTAGAATCATGTTCACACATAACATATGTGTATAAATATAACTTCAAAATTCTAAAAAATTATAGCATCATTTAACCAACTAAAACAAATTATCTCATGTGGTACATCAGATTACCTAATAAATTAGTGGGTATATAATTTCGGGTCAACCTATCATAGTATAATTCTCATAATCAAACATTCCCCATATAACATATAACAATCACAGTCCTGAAATAACCCATGAAAAGGAATGGGTTTCATAGGGATATTTTAAATCATATATTCATGAATAAAAAATTGGCTTCAAAAATGAATAGGGAAGGATATATTTGTCATACACATTATCATTATTTGAGTTAATAATTTTGAAATCACGATGTGTCCAGGATCTATTTTAGAATGAAAATTTATTTTTAAAAATATCTCTGATTATATTAAAAATGAATCTAGTAATATAGAAAAAATTTAAATCCATGAAATTAATAGGGAATAATAGTGAAATAATATTTCAGAAGTATTATGGGAATATTCATAATGAAAATGATTATATATATCAATTACAAAAAGTAAACATAGATGGGTTTGAGAATCCACATTCCTTAAAAGCCACTTTATTTCATTGATATAATGACTACTGAATAATAAATATAGGTTTATTAATACTTTAAACAAAATTTAATTATTTATTTTTTAAATACGTTTCTATTATAATATTTGTATTTTATTTCATAATTTTTGTTGATGAAAGAGAATCATTTTTATGTCATTATTTCCTTAAAAAAATACCATTTTCATTAATTTTTTTATTCATGTCAATTAACAGATATGCAATGTTAATTCCATATTATTAAAATAAATATATTTATAATTTTATATTTTGTATATAATTAAGTATATACATCTCCAAGGGTTGTGATATTAAATATGTTCTCAATTTAACACATTGGATGTTAACCAATCTGTATGAAGAAAATTGTCTAAAGGAGAATAAAGACTGTTATATGAAATAAATACATCATAAATAACACTTTTAATGGTGGTTAAAATATTTAATATAATTTTAACATATTTTATAATTATTTTTAGAATAATTTTATTTTATCTTGATAGGGAAATAGAGGAGGAGGTGTGGAAAACACAAAAAATAGACGATGATAAAATACCATCTTCTTTGTGTCGCATCCGATGTATGACACTAAAATCCATTGATTATTGGAGTTTTATTAATCAAGTTCATCCCTATGGAATAAAATAAAATTTGTAGAATGTTTTCATGAATATATTTTTCTTTGTAAACTGTGGGAGTAGTTATTTTCCATAGAGAGCGAGAGAGGTTATTTATATTTGGGAAGGGGGTATTTTAAGAATAAAATATTTAATAAAATAATACAATAATTGAAAACATTTTAGTAGTGATATTATTGACAGAATTGATCATACCTAAATAAAATATATAAGTTTTAGGATTATAATAACCATTATAATTTTAAGTCATTAATTTATTAAAAATGAAAGTAAAAAAATGTGAAATTGTGTTTTTTTTAAAAAAATTTACTTTTGAAATTAGACATTGGATGTAACACCACGAGATTTTATGAAAAATATTCTTTTTAATTTCATTAATGTCTTGTGTTGTACGCTACACCAATAGGAGCTTGCTCAACACACATCCTTGACTTGATTTGCATTACACGCAATCACGACCTTCCTCGATAGCGTGTGTAGTACGCAATATCGAGTTTCAATAAACAACGATATGCTATTAAAATATTATTAAAACTAGCTGTTATGAATAGTAATAACCACCTTTTAAAATTTTAGAAATTTTATCTCTCAAAATGCTCTTCATTTTTGGATTCAGAGTATCGAATTTAGCCTAAGGTGAAATTTTGGTACTTTTCGGATAACTTTCATATTCTGATGAATAGTGAAAATTACTAAATTTTAATTAAAAACAACTTTTTCAATCGAAATAATTAATAGTGATAAATTATTAATTTTTGTGGTTTTAAAGTATATTTAGAATATATTTTTACAATTTAATACAATGTTGGTCATTGGATGTAATTTCACATTTAAACCAGTTATAAACAAGTGTCAATCTTTTGATAGTTATTATCTCTTAAAAACACGCCTTTTGTTTTGATGACGGGAATTAATTTTTAAATTAGTTAATGCAACTGATATGTTTTGAATTTGGTAAAATAGACATCATTTTTGAGTTCATAATATAAAATATAGCTTAGGCCTAATTTTTGGTATTTTTCTGAAAACTTTCAATTTTTGATGAATAGTGAAACCACTAAGTGGTAGTTAAAAAAATTGAATTGTTCATAAAACATAATTTTACCGCTTTTGTGAGTGGAATTTCAAAAATCCGAGAGACACGGTTGATGTTAGTAAGTAAAATGTGGTTCAATGAGATGAAAATAAATTTTTGGTGAATAGTAACTTTTTACTTTTTTTTACCACGGTTAAAAGTAAATAGGGTAATTAAGGGTAGAAATGATATTATAATTACCCTAACACATGTCCTAATTCTATTGGACAAGTGTAATTCGACCAAAAACAAACTTAGGAATAAAATATGACCATTTATGCCCACTTGGATTAGATTAGGACATTTATTATTAATTTATTTAAAGAAGGGTTAAAAGAGTTAAAATCAACGTTTATTTACTAAAACATTTTTAATATGGGGTTATACATAAGATAAATTCAACTATAAATATTCATTATAAAGATAAAACGATTTCCTACATAATGAAATTTTATTTGTAAATTTTAGACATTAAATAATTTAATTTATTTATGACACAATGATGATGCAATAATTATCTTATTAATGAAATATTGACATAATTGATGTTATAAATACCCAAATAAATATAATTTGAGACTTTTTATGAATTACACTAATTTTCTAGGTTTATATAACATGTTAGTATTGATTTAATTAACTTTGTTTGAACTTATCATTCTGTTAGGATTTTCACAAAAATCAATTACTAAATAGTGTCAAAATTGACATAAAATAGTTTTTAAAACAAATATTATATTATTAATTGATATTTTATTACTAAAAATATATGGTTCGGCCAAATGACTTAGATAAGGTTATATATATTAATAATAAACAACTTGGGGTTCGTTTGGCTTCTTATAGTAAGTTTATTAACCTTATAGTGTAAGAACACAAGAAGACACGGTAAAAGTAAAATTATTTAACTTAATGTTAAATCTAAATGATAAGGTTAAAATAGGAACCTAAACTTGTCTAGATTCTATTGGATGAGCGGATTTCGACCCATACCCACCTTATCCTCTAAATAAATCAATTTGGAGCTATTTAAAACCGAACTTGACTTTATAATAAAATAATATTTTTAGTTTTTCCAAAGGATCCCCTATCTTCCCTTATAAAAGGGAACCTCCTCCCTCTCTTCTTCACACAACTTTGAGCCTTAAATCTTGGCCAAAACCTACCAAATTCTCTTCTCAGCTTCCCTAAAAACATCCTAGAGGTTCTGGTCTTCTTCAAAGACCCATTTTAGTTCCCTAAAAGGAGGTCTCAAAGAAGCACTTCAAAGAAGAGGTAATGTCCGTTACCGATTCTTTCATCTTTATTTTTGCTTCCACTTATTCTTCTTAGGTTGTTTCATTATGAAGTAATAACATCAGTATCACTCATATTCTGATATGTTATTATAAGTATGAAACAACCCTATTTCACCATCTATCCATCCTACGGAAAATGAAATCACCGCGCGTGCGTACGTACAGAATACCGTCTCCACGCCGTGGTGTAATCTATTTTCCACCACCACCTTACATGGATGGGTATAATGGTGTAAAGAATAACTATACATAGTTATTATAAAATCATATTGATTCTGATATATTGTATAATCCACTCCAATTCAATTCAATAATTATGGAAACTATATCATCACTCGTGCGTACGTACGGACTACCTTCTCCACGACACGATGAGATTCATTCTCCATGTTAACCATTTAAGAATGATTATAAAGTATATATAAGAAATAATAATTAAATATATGTCATTATAAAGCTACTAGATTTATGTATATATGTATGCCATCTACTTAATTCCATTCAACTCAATAAGGAAATGAAAACAGCGTTCATGCGTACGTACGGCCTACCGTCTCCATGAACGGTGTATTTCTTTCCATTTACTAATTTATTATATATATGTATATACTGAATATATACTATAAATAAATCATGTTTTATATTCTGGAATTAAGGAATTATGATCTAAGCAATCATATGAATAATTACAAGTCAAAACACGGACGACAAATGAAATAATTTTACCCAAAATGCTCTTTAACATAGAATTTACAAAAGAAAGGGTAATATAAAGTCATAAGTGAACCATATATGATATCATAACAATGAGTATGATTCTGGAATAAGTCAATGACATTATTTAAATCATTATACAGGAGGTTCGGACACCTACGAAGAAAATCGGACCTAAGGTAAGGGAAACATCACAATCTCATTTTTATCCGAGATTGTTTATACTTTGGTATTTACTGGGGTGTATTTTATCATCCACATACATGTTTACTCAATATGTAATATTTATATCCTTCTACAATAGTTTATATCCAATTTTACCCTTTGGCGAGTTTTTAGTAAAATATATGAAATGAATCTTTTGTCGTTTTTTTGTACAAGGTACTTTTTGACTTTTCCGACAAAAGTACGAGAAGAATGTTTTTTTAACTTATACGGCATGAATGGATTTTTAAAACATTATTTCCAAGAATATTCCTTTACAAGTTTTCAAGCTTATTTTTAATTAACTTCTTTTAGATTAAAATTGTATGACATATTAAGAAAGGAAAAATGTTTTTGAAGTAGAATTGATATTTTCATCAAGAATGGAGTTCAAGTGTTTTATCAAAATTATTTTCCATCTAAGATAATATTGGGTTCTATTTATATCCCTATTATTACATTGATATGATTATGTTGTGATGGATATATTTTTATGAATTCCTTTATCTTATAGGAACTGTTTTATGATGTCATGATGTTTATGATCCCCATTTTTATTACATGTGTTATGCAATGATGTATGATTTATGATTTTGTGGAACACGTAAGAATGGTATCATTATGAGATGGGTGGGACCTATATCTCCCTCCAATGCATTGGGTAAAGATTTTATACCTCATGAGATAGACATGGCTGGAATGGTAGGTTATACAGGTTCAGTGAAACAGGACTGAAACGAGGGTGACTCGGTTCAGAAATGGACTTTGTCCACTAAGATAGTCTTGGCAATGAGTCTGGACTAAAAAGAAATGATTCTCTATGATTATGTGTGTATGCCAAAATGTTTCATGTTTTATGTTATTATTATTGGGATTACATTTCACTACTATGATTTATCCCATGTTATGAAATTATGATCTCTTTTGTAGGTTAAGATTTCCAAAAGATATGTTCTTATGAATATGATGTGATTGATATTTATTTTGTTTACCCTTACTGAGAATTTGAGCTCACCCTTTTATGTTTTCTTTTCCCCAGGATAAAAAGAATGTTTTTAGGGATGAAAAAAAGGGAAGATCATTATGGGAGATGTTGAAGATCTTTCACCACGATTAGAAGATTATATTATGAGTTTCCAAATACACTAAACTATTACGGTCCTTGTGTGTGTGTTTTTGTAATGTACTAAGTATTCCGCAAAAGTAATGTAATTTCCATGTACGTTAAGCTTTGGGTCTCTACAGTTGGTATTAGAGGAAAGATTTAGTCAACCTTTGGAAACTATGATGCGAAAACGTTAATGAGATCCCTAGAGATATTTCTAAGGTATGTCTAGGGATGTATCCAAGGTTAAGTATACGTATAGGTTATAGTCCTAGAATTGCACTAACTATCTTAGAATTTAACCTAAGATGTTAGATATTTAGGGTACTCCCACTTTATTATGTTTTTTTCCCTAGCATGATTTTTTCTTCTCACACTATTCTTTTTGGGTTTTAGAAAATGGCTGGAAACAAGATGATTCACGATAATGGAGGATTTGATGGACAATGGAATGATATTATTCATGAGCAATCAAATGAAATGGGATATGGAAGTCCAAAAATAATTATTATTTCGAATCAGCAATCTCATAATATGATCAATAAAGTAATATTTGGTAAGTTTCCAGACTCGGCTAATAAGAGAAAGATGGAGTTTCATGATTATCATAGAGAAAAGAATGTTCAATTTCCCCAATGTAAATCATGTGGGAATAGACATCAAAGAGAATGTTTCAAAGGAACTGGAAGATGATTTGGGTGTGGAAAAGAAGGACACAAAGCCAGTAAGTGCAAAGGAAAAGGTTCAGTTAACACCAGGGATGAGGATAATGGTATTGCTACGACATCAACAATGGTTAAATGTTTTTAATGTGGAATTTACGGGCATTATGCAAACCAATGCCCTAAGGGAAAGTCTCATGAAGAGAATAAGTATGGTCATATGGGTAGTATTTATGTTGTTGATGATGAAGAGACAACAAATGATATATGAGATGAAAGAATTGTTGATGCTCGGTCAATGGTTTAAGAATGTTGTGGAATGATTACATGTTTATCATGTGTAATGTTGTATAAGTAATCTCATGGTACTATGGAATAAAGCGACATCTAATGATTGTTACACTGTTGTCTTTCCTTGAGTTTTGAAAGTGTATGATTAATGGTACCAGTATCCATGAAAGGTTATTCAGATATTTTTGGAATGTAGATGATATGCGCATAATGAAGGGATAATACGATAATAAGATGTTTGATTGTATCCATGAGCTCATCATTGATATAAGGACTAAGTGATATAATGGTTTGAGTATAAATAATTTTGAGGATTTTGGTTTATGGAAAGTGTTAACTTTTAACTTCATTCATGTTTTCACTAAGGTTCAATGGGTATTAAAGAGAATACATGATTAAGGCCTTTGAATTTTTGGAATGTGACCAACAAAACATATCTTATGATATATGGGGATCAACGATGGTATTAAATCTCTGGTAATCATTTTCACTATATTATGAGAGTGGACTACAGTATTATGGATAAGCCTAGAGATTAGAATGGATTATGTTGGACATAAGTTAGGATAAAACGTTTGTCGATATTATTGATGGGTTGTTATAGTAATATAGCTTTAGAAAAAGGACAACCTGCAGGATGGGCGATAGCCCATCGCGTCGGACAAGGCTGTGGGAATCAAAGCCACAACCGAAGTGCGACTGGACTTTATCGCCTACCACTGGCCTACAGGAATTCCTTGTTTAGTAGAAAATAGTTTTATTTTATTAAGCTGTATGATATATGAAGTATTAGTTCATTTTTGGAACCATATACGATTAACCATAAGATGGACTTATAACTTTTGCTAACCTTTTGTTTGAAAGAGATGGAATGACCGATCATTCTATCACATGATCTGCTAACACATCACAAATGACAAATTCAACTTCATTTATTTAAGAGATGAAGTGGAAATTGTTCAAGGAACAAACAATAGTGAGATTGTACCAAAATAAAGTAAGTATTTATTCTAATTCAAATTCTTCAACTTTAGGGAAACGATCTTGAAAACCAAAAATGTTGTCCTAGTTCTCTTATATCTGATTAATCAGATGGTACCTTAGATCGTCACAAATTTATGGATTTCTGATTGTTGGCTTTTCCATAGCCATGTTCTCTACCACTCTCCATCAGAACATTATGGTTAGATTTCTCTTCCATATCCATATTTTCACCTATGTGGAAACCCAATGATTAGTTTCTTTGGGTAACCATTTCGTTTCATAATTTTGTTTTTAAATACTGGTTTTGGTATACCTTTTTACGATGTGGGTTTCTATTAAAGAAACTTTTGAATAGTAAACCATTTATAACCCCAACGAATGTCGAGGGCGAAATTCATTTTAAGGGGGGTAGAATGTAACACCCCGAGATTTTATGAAAAATATTCTTTTTAATTTCATTAATGTCTTGTGTTGTACGCTACACCAAAAGGAGCTTTCTAAACACGCATCCTTGACTTGCTTTTCATTACACGCAATCACGACCTTCCTCGATAGCGTGTGTAGTACGCAATATCGAGTTTCACTAAACAACGATATGCTATTAAAATATTATTAAAACTAGTAGTTATGAATAGTAATAACCTCCTTTTAAAATTTTAGAAATTTTATCTCTCAAAATGGACTTCATTTTTGGATTCGGAGTATCGAATTTAGCCTAAGGTGAAATTTTGGTACTTTTCGGATAACTTTCATATTCTGATGAATAGTGAAAATTACTAAATTTTAATTAAAAACAACTTTTTCAATCGAAATAATTAATAGTGATAAATTATTAATTTTAGTGGTTTTAAAGTATATTTAGAATATATTTTTTTACAATTTAATACAATGTTGGTCATTGGATGTAATTTCACATTTAAACCAGTTATAAACAAGTGTCAATCTTTTGATAGTTATTATCTCTTAAAAACACGCCTTTTGTTTTGACGACGAGAATTAATTTTTAAATTAGTTAATGCAACTGATATGTTTTGAATTTGGTAAAATAGACATCATTTTTGAGTTCATAATAACAACTATAGCTTAGGCCTAATTTTTGGTATTTTTCTGAAAACTTTCAATTTTTGATGAATAGTGAAACCACTAAGTGGTAGTTAAAAAAACTGAATTGTTCATAAAACTTAATTTTACCGCTTCTGTGAGTGGAATTTCAAAATTCAAGAGACACGGTTGATTTCAGTAAGTAAAATGTGGTTCAATGAGATGAAAATAAATTTTTGGTGAATAGTAACTTTTTACTTTTTTACCACGATTAAAAGTAAATAGGGTAATTAAGGGTAGAAATGATATTATTATTACCCTAACACATGTCCTAATTCTATTAGAAAAGTGTAATTCGACCAAAAACAAACTTAGGAATAAAATATGACCATTTAGGCCCACATGAATTAAATTAGGACATTTATTATTAATTTATTTAAAGAAGGGTTAAAAGAGTTAAAATCAACGTTTATTTACTAAAACATTTTTAATATGGGGTTATACATAAGATAAATTCGACTATAAATATTCATTAGAAAGATAAAACGATTTCCTACATAATGGTAATTTATTTTTAATTTTTAGACATTAAATAATTTAATTTATTTATGACACAATGATGATCCAGTAATTATCTTATTAATGAAATATTGACATAATTGATGATATAAATACCCAAATAAATATAATTTGAGACTTTTAATAAATTCCACTAATTTTATAGGTTAATATGACATGTTAGTATTTATTTAAGTAACTTTTTTTGAACTTATCATTCTGTTATGATTTCCACAAAAATCAATTACTAAATAGTGTCAAAATTGACATAAAATAGTTTTTAAAACAATTATTATATTATTAATTGATATTTTATTCCTAAAAATCTAAGGTTAGGCCAAATGACTTAGATAAGGTTATATATATTAATAATAAACAACTTGGGGTTCTTTTGGCTTCTTATAGTAAGTTTATTAACCTTATAGTGTAAGAACACAAGAAGACACGGTAAAAGTAAAATTATTTAACTTAATGTTAAATGTAAATGATAAGGTTAAAATAAGAACCTAAACTTGTCTAGATTGTATTGGATGACCGGATTTCGACCCATACCCACCTTAGCCTCTAAATAAATCAATTTGGAGCTATTTAATACCGAACATGACTTTATAATAAAATAATATATTTAGTTTTTCCAATGGAGCCCCTCTCCTCCCTTATAAAAGGGCACCTCCTCCCTCTCTTCCTCAGACAACATTGAGTTTTCAAGCTTGGCCAACCCCTGCAAAATTCTCTTCTCCACTTCCCTAGAAACATCCTAGAGGTTCTGTTCTTTTTGAAAGACCCATTTTAGTGCCCTAAAAGGAGGTCTCAAAGAAGCACTTCAAAGAAGAGGTAATGTCCGTTACCGATTCTTTCATCTTTATTTCTTCTTCCACTTCTTCTTCTTAGGTTGTTTCATTATGAAGTAATAACATCAGTATCACTCATCTACTGATATGTTATTATAAGTATGAAACAACCCTATTTCACCATCTATCCATCCTACGGAAAATGAAATCACCGCGCGTGCGTACGTACGGAATACCGTCTCCACGCCGTGGTGTAATCTATTTTCCACCACCACCTTACATGGATGAGTATAATGGTGTAAAGAATAACTATACATAGTTATTAGAACATCATATTGATTCTGATATATTGTATCATCCACTCCAATTCAATTCAATAATTATGGAAACGATATCATCGCTCGTGCGTACGAACGGACTACCGTCTCCCCGACGCGATGAGATTCATTCTCCATGTTAACCATTTAAGAATGATTATAAAGTATATATAAGAAATAATAATTAAATATCTGAAATTATAAATCTACCGGATTTATTTATATATGTATGTCATCTACTTAATTCCATTCAACTCTATAAGGAAATGAAAACAGCGTTCATGCGTACGTACGGCCTACCGTCTCCATGAACGGTGTATTTCTTTCCATTTACTAATTTATTATATATATGTATATTCTGAATATATATTATATATAAATCATGTTTTATATTCCTGAATTAAGTAATTATGATCTCAGAAATCATATGAATAATTACAAGTCAAAACACGGACGACAAATGAAACAATTTTACCCAAAATGCTCTTTAACGTAGAATTTTTAAAAGAAAGGGTAATATAAAGTCATAAGTGAACCATATATGATATCATAACAATGAGTATGATTCTGGAATAAGTCAATGACATTATTTAAATCATTATACAGGAGTTTCGGACACCTACGAAGAAAATCGGACCTAAGGTAAGGTAAATATCACAATCTCATTATTATCCGAGATTGTTTATACTTTGGTATTTACTGGGGTGTATTTTATCACCCACATACATGTTTCCTAAATATGTAATATTTATATCCTTCTAAAGTAGTTTATATCCAATTTTACCCTTCGGCGAGTTTTTAGTAAAATATATGAAAGGAATCTATTGTCGTTTTTTCGTATGAGGTACTTTTTGACTTTTTCGAAAAAAGTATGAGAAGAATGTTTTTTTAACTTATACGGCATGAATGGATTTTTAAAACATTATTTCCAAGAATCTTCCTTTAAAAGTTTTCAAGCTTATTTTTAATCAACTTCTTTTAGATTAAAATTGTATGACATGTTAAGAATGGAAAAATGTTTTTGAAGTAGAATTGATATTTTCCTCCAGAATGGAGTTCAAGTGTTTTATCAAAATTATTTTCCATCTAAGATAATATAGGGTTCTGTTTGTATCCCTATTATTACATTGATATAATTATGTTGTGATGGATATATTTTTATGAATTCCTTTATCTTATATGAACAGTTTTATGATGTCATGATGTTTACGATCCCCATTTTTATTACATGGGTTATGCAATGATGTATGATTTATGATTTTGTGGCACACGTAAGAATGGTATCATTATGAGATGGGTGGGAACTATATCTCCCTCCAATGCACTGGGTAAAGATTTTATATCTCATGAGATAGACATGGCTGGAATGGTAGGTTATACCGGTTTAGTGAAACAAGACTGAAACGAGGGTGACTCGGTTCAGAAAGGGACTTTGTCCACTAACATAGTCTTGGCAATGAGTCTGGACTAAAAAGAAATGATTCTCTATGATTATGTGTGTATGCCACAAAGTTTCATGTTTTAAGTTATGATTATTGGGATTACATTTCACTACTATGAATTATCCCATGTTATGAAATTATGATCTCTTTTGCAGGTTAAGATTTCCAAAAGATATGTTCTTATGAATATGATGTGATTGATATTTATTTTGTTTACCCTTACTGAGCATTTGAGCTCACCCTTTTATGTTTTCTTTTCCCCAGGATATAAAGAAAGTTTTTAGGTATGAAAAAAAAGGGAAGATCATTATGGGAGATGTTGAATATCTTTCACCATGATTAGAAGATTATATTATGTGTTTCCAAAGACACTAAACTATTACGGTCCTTGTGTGTGTGTTTTTGTAATGTACTAAGTATTCCGCAAAAGTAATGTAATGTCCATGTACGTTAAGCTTGGGGTCTCTACATTGGAACATAATTTTTAGGTTTTAGAAAGAATGTTTACTATACATCAATAAATCATTAATCAAATTCCATTTTTTTGTCGAGTATTAATGTCATGAAATTATTAGATCAATATTTCATCATTAATGATGTTATTTAAGATAAAACGATTTATAAAAAATATATTTTTACTATTCACTTGAAAATAAAATGAATTAGAAAATTACAAAAAAAAAACCCTTGAAATGATAATTTTTTTGATTTAAAAAATTACCGTCATTTTATATTAATAATTTTGAAAAATTGCTTATTTTATTTTCTAACATATAAAATATGAGATTTATGAAATACCATAAAATAATATTTATTAAAAATGTCCTCATATTTTCATTTCCTATTTAATCATGATATTTACTTTATGTCTTTATTTTATTTATATTTTCATAAATGATTCATGAAAATTATTATTTACTTTAAAAATAATTATTTTTTGGTCAAATTGTAATTCCAAAAGTCAAGTTACTATTCCCAATGTTTGGGTTACCATTCCCAAGGGTCATGTTACCATTTACTTGGATAGGTTATTATTCCAACCACCGCGTTACTATAACAATATTCAAAACAACTCTTATAAATAATACTTTATTCCAATATTCATTATTCAATGTGATTTATCTTATGGTTCTATATTCCAATTTTTTAATTTTTTGATTATATTCTTAATATTTTGGATCATTTCAGTAGTATTGTATGTGGGAGGTATGATTCTTATAGATTTGATCAATCCATATTTTCATATTCTATATTTTTTATTTCATATTATTTTCCTTTGTAATATTAGTAGTTTTATGGGTTTTTAATTACTGTCTAATGTAAAAAAATCATTACTAATATAATTTGTTATTGGTTTCATTGAATTTTGACTATTAATAAAAATGTATATAATGTAATATTAATTTACTTCATGAAACCAATGATATATATAATATCTAGTTTGTTATAAGGAGAACTCTTGGTACCTTTGGTTCATAAATAACTACTTCATAAATATCAACATCTTCTTCTACTATAATCATTTATTCATCATACTTATTCAGTCTTCTACATATCCCATATAATTTATCATATGTGAAACACTTATAAACACATAATTAGTATTATTATTCAAGAAAACCTAGGGAATATAAAATATAAGAATGGTTAAGAATAGTTTCCCATTAAGGGGAATCATAAAATTATCCAAAGGGTTTAAAATCACTCCATAACTAATAAATTACATAACCAATATAAAAAGGACTACAAACATGATTTACGTAATAAAACATTATCATTTTAAATAAACGAATCCTAAGGATGATAAATCATCACAACTCAATCATGAACCATAAGTTCATAACATAAATGTTTTTATGACTATAATAAGTATAAATACAATTTGATATGTTATGATCAATTACGAACATCATATTTAAAAAATTAAAATATTTTTCACATAGTAGATCAAGAACGTAGACTTGTTTCCCATGATAGATCAAGCTATTCAATACGTTTCCCATGAAGGATTAATAACATCACCTTGTTTCCCAAAACTATCTCATGAGATATAATACACTACAAAATGAATTAAAAGGATATATAGGTCCACCCATCACATAATAAAAATCATACATATGTGTGTGACCATATCATTAATAATTCATCATATTAGAACCCATAAAAAGAAATTGTTATAATAAATATTTCTTCTTAGAAGAACCCTATGAAAGTAATTGAGTTTTATGAAAATTTCATATTTTTTATATCAATATAAATAATTGAGAAAAAATATGGAATGTTTTTTTGGATAATATCCCTTATTGTGATTATGTAACATCAACAGATGTCATCATAGATGGAAAATTATTTAGAAACACCCAAACCATTATTTCCTGAGGAAAATTAAATTTCCATATCGAAATCACTTTTTTTTTTAAAATAAATATTCAATTATAAAGGAAATCAATTTCCTGGTATGTAAACATGTGAAATTGTAAAGTAAGATTTGATGTTTAAATTAATCATGGTGGAATGATTATATGTTTTTGTTTTATATAATAAATAAAAATCGATGGGTGGGTCTTCCGATGTCACTCCTGATCTCGAGTGAACAACCATGAAACCCTAACATGAATATCCATTCCTTCACCGATGTTGTTTTTGGAAGATCTTTCAAGACCACTGAGCCTCATTCAGATGTTAGCAATGATTATGTTTCATGTATTTAACCAAAGAAATTTCATCACCTAGGACATAATGAGATCTCTTTTCATCCAATAAGATAAACACTCTTTCTTCAAATTTACGTTTCTTTCTCATTGTTAAATTCATAAAATGCACGTCGTTATTGAAATTATTAAGAAAATATCATTATGAAATTAGATTTTCAAGACTAAATATTAGATTATTGAATCCTTCCAATGCCTTCTTTAACCTATCCCTTGAAAAATAGTATTCTAGAAATTGGGAAAGATATTCATGTACATTAGGAGACTCTTTGATGAATGTTTTGAAATGGACCCATGAATTTGGTCCTCACAATAACTCCCCAATCGTTCTAGTCTATACTAGAATTTCAGGACATACAATGCAATTGATCAAACAAGTTTATTTATTTATGATTTCTAGTATTACTATAAACCCTCTCAAGTTATACTATAATAAGAGGAATATGTCAAGACCCTCGATTTCTTAGGTGTGTATTTAGGTTGATGTCTCACAAGTTATTCCGTCCATGATTTGGATCCAAAAATATAACACTTGATTATTCTAGGATGTTTTTTATTATAATATCCCAAATTACTATATTTATTTCCTTCTTCATGGTCACTCCTTTATGAACTATGGTGTTATGGAAGATCATTCAGTGCTTCATGAAAGGAAAAAATAAAAAATGAATAAAAAATTTAGACACAACTGATCCTAGAGCTTCTTTGATTTAGAATGAAATTTGTGTTCAAAACATTATTTCTAAAAAGATGGATTATATTGAGGCTCATGATGACAAACATAATAATGGTAAATCAATGAGAAATAAAACTATGGTCAATGATATTTCAATTTTTGTGGATACTGTCTACAATGCTCTAGGTGCCTCTTTATTCCCTACACCATAGAGGTGGAACAGTTGAAACCTAGAAAACCTCATTATACCTTTTAAAAAAGGATGAACAAAATATACACACTTACTACAATAATTCATTACAAAATTCCTCCAATCATGCTTTTCAACATAAGTAATAGTAATTGAAGTCAAGATCTAGAAATGGAAAAAAATACTATTATTGATCAAGAGAGTAATAGCACTATGTATCCCAAAAAGAGTCAAATACCCAACGAATATTCAAATATATAATGAACAATTGTTATTAGGCCTTGTCTTTCTTCCATGTCACAAAATATTGGTTCTACTCCACAACACATTGATTTTTATATTTCTATCTCAACACATGATATAAATGTTAAAAAATAATTAACTCTTGATACAGATACTAATTTCACTTTAAAAGGGAAAGATAGGGTTGATGTAGTCATGGAGGAAGAATATGATCCAAATAATGACCATGTGTATAGGGATGCTTATAATTTTTAGGATAACGAGAGCGATTTAGTTGATGCATGGATGGACTAAAAATTTGAAATCACATTCTATAAATACAACAATAGTGATATTTCAAATGATATGTATCTTCAAATCAAGAAATGTATGTTCTCTAGGATTTTTGATTAATATAATAAGTATCCAGATTTTATGTTTAGATACATACAATGGGAATGACTAGTACCAATTAAAAAAATTCTTTCTAGTAATCATTATTATATATTTTGATACTCGTTGTTGTTCTTCCTTTTAATGCGCTTGGTAAAATCTCAAGGATATGGCTAGTGAGGACGTTAAAAAAATTACCAATGGGGGAAGAAGAATAATTAGGATCCTAAGAATGTAGTTTCATGCTGTTGAGGATCATGTTTGATATAATGTGTTCTAAATCCAAAAGGGGGAACAAATACATTGGTAAATCCATATGCCGAAACAGCTATGCCCCATTTAATAATCACTTATGGCGATAATGGAATGGTTGATGACAAGATATTTCGATGAATTTTTTTTCATCTTGATATTTTTCATGTTTTTTACATATAAATATTGTATTTTATTCCCCCACAATACCTTGTGGTGTAAAAAAAATTAAAACATTCCTTTAATACTATTTTTAAAAAATTAAAACAATACCTTATTTGGAAATTGACAAAAATATTTAGTTAAAACAATTTTTTTTTTAAAATTAAAACATATGAAAAAATGAATTCCAAAAATAATTGGGAAAAATTAAAAAAATTAAATCATTTTTTACTATAAGATGTTGAAATATAATTTAAATATTAAATATTTATCCTAATGGATACGTAAAAATAAAAAATATCCAATATGTATGAGGTTGTGAAATAAAACCCTTAATACATTGGTATAAAATAATTTATAATCCCCATGAAATAATGAAACATATGAGGGTATTTAAATACCATATATTATGTATATGTATCATAGAAGTCATTTGGGGAAATAAATACACAACATAATTGTAAAAACTGGTATATAAGACATTTTAATATATAAATATATGTTAGACAAACATTCCATATATCAGGGACTCAATTCTTCAAAAGTAATCTAACATAATGTAAAATAAATTTTAAATTTAAATAATAACATATAATAGTAATTTTTATAATTATAATATAAATAATTATCCCTTTATAACATTTTAAAATAACCTTTTATCAATTATTCCTTTAAAAAATTACGAGTGTAAACTCTTTAATTAATCATTAGTATTTCAGTTTAGTTTTTCCATTCCCTGTACAATTAACATGGTTACATCTTCTCCATAATATTAATAATTTTATAAATATTATATATAGTAATTATATATATAGATAGATTCATCAATAAATGTTATAGATATGAAATTTAAGTATATTTTTCATAGATATAGTTGGTCGTTAGTACACATGAACATTATTTTAATTTTTGAATAAATGGAATGAAAGCATAGTAAGTATTTATTTTCTATTCTAGTAAAAAAAATTTATCATATATTTCATATAAATAGACCATATTATTTCTAATTACCACCCATTTAAAATATAATTTCAAAATGAAGTGTATTGATTTGTGGACAGGGTAGTCCACACATAAGCAAGAACGATATTATCATTTTCGAATAGTTAAGAAGGTAAATTTTATACTTGATATTCTTATTATATAAGTATAACTATGTAATATATTTTATATTTTAATATAAAACTCATCATAATACACATCCATAAATAACGGTGAATAAAAATGAGTTGTATCAGTACATGGAGAAGTTACGTCGAACGTACGCATGAGTTATACATTCACCTCTAATTTAAATGTTAAAGAGGCCATATAATGGTGTTTTCATAGTCATAATAAAATTATATAATTGTATTTATTACGAATTAATTAATTTATGATAAATAACATATATCTAGAGAAGGTAATGAAAATTATAAAAATAATGTGACTCGTTTGGGTGATTGCCTCTTCATCGAATGACCACTTTAGATCTCCTATAAAGGGCTCTAGGGTTAGACAGTTATGTGGAAAAGAACACCAAGGATTTTTAAACTGTAGTTCATAAGGGATATTAGAAGTTCATATTCTCGGTAGATTTCTCATTGTGGTATAAATAATTAGTGGAGGATATTCCCTTTTATAATTGTTTTTAGTGGCACTTATGTAATTTCAAAATATATAAAACTATAATAAATTTATTGTCCATCGAGAGGGTTATAAATTTCCTAAATATTAAAAAGGGGTATTTTTTACATACATTATCCCCTTTTTTATATTCAATATATTTTTTTATTTTTAATTAATTTTAAAAAATAATATTCTTAACAAATTCCATTATTGTCTATTTAGAAACTATTCATTAAATTGGAGATTAAAGTTAAAATTAAAATGTTTAAATAAAATTATAATACCTTCACACAAAAATTAAATTTTATATTGAACTGTAAAATTCATTTCCCACATTAAATCACTCATATAATATTTATTTCTATATTGTCAATATAATTTATTAAAGTTTTAATTAATTTATTAAATACTACATCGTTGTTGCATAAGATATTAATGTCATTATATTATGAAAAATAACTTAAAATAAATTTATATCATCAAAATATTTTTAGTAATATCTAAATAGAAAATTTTATTACTTGATAAATATATTTTCTTCTATGTTCACACATAATAAATACTAAAAACACAAAGAGTTACTTTTTTTAGATTTCATTGCATTAAATATTGAATGTGATTTTATTGTAAAAGTGTCCATTAAATAGTCAAATTTCAAGACTAATGTAATAAGGGTCAAATTACCATTATCCAATAAATATTAGACGTGTTTTGACAATGTTTTTTGGATCAAGTTTTTATTTTAACACTTGGTTAAACATTTTCAATGATTTTATGACAATAATGTTTTTACTAATTGAGGGTTATGTTAGTTTCTGTAAGTTGAAAAATTTCATATAAATAGACTATTTATGATTTATTTCAAAATCCTAGTAACTTGTAATAATCTAGTTGTTTTAATTTTATATAATTTATTAAAATTTTACTTATTTTAAAATATCATTTCCATCAAAATTTATAACTATTAATTTATTTGAGTTTAATAACCTAAAGAAAAACATTAAAATTCAAACCAAATATTTTGAAACATTCATAACATATAATATCCATCTATAGAATCATTTTATCACATTAATTATCACATAATATGTTTCTTTAAATAATTTCTTTATAATTTATTTTATTTTCCATTAATTCAATAATTGTTATGTTCATGATTTGTATTCATTAAAGGTATTTATTAATTAAATAAAAATTAATAAGAAATTAAAATTTTCAAGAAATATTTTTCCTTTCCAACGAAAATTTAAATCTGATCATATCCTATAGTTATCCCCATGTTAAAAATAGTATGGTTATAAATAATAAGAGTGTGAAATTTTTGAATTTTTATAAATATTATATTGTAATGGTTATAATAATTTAAAAATAAAAAGGGTGTAAAATATAATATTGATTTCTTATGAATTAAATGGACTTATCATATAAAATTATTTCATGTTTAGGGTCATTTTATAATCATTATGATTTTATTTTATTTTACTATATTAATTTATATTCACTTAATTTTGTTAGAGAAAATTATATGCTCTATTATTAATATAAAATATAACCAAATGGTACTTATTTACCAAATTTGTACCCAATTATTACATATATGGAATCCATATTAATAATTTAATAACAAAAAAAATCATAATATAATTATAAATTAAACATCAAAAATGAGATGAAAATCTATTTTTCTGAAAGATGTCCTTTTAAAATATAAAATGTTTTTATAGTAAATTAATTTATAAAATTAATTTAATAAAACATTTTTTCTATATAAAATTGAACTAATTAAATTTTAAAACAAATCCATAATAGAATTTTAATTTTTAAAAACCTAAAATGAAAATAATGTTTTAAAAAATATATCGTAATTTTCACTATTCAATAAAAAATAAATCTTTTCATAAAATAATAAAAAGCATTCAACTAATGAAAATTTTTAAATGACAATTTCAAAAAACTTTATATATTTCACAATGAAAAATTTTACATATTTTCTAGAAATTAATTATAATTTTCACTCAAAAAATAAATAATATTTTTTTAGGAAACAAATTTGGATGAATAAAATGACATTACATAAAAAATGACTTTTATTTATCTATATTTTAATTAATAAATTTTAATTAATTTAAACCTTCAATTTGTATTTAAAAATATTTATGATCCTATTAATACCTTCCAATTTAATGTATATGTTATAAATGTTTTATAATAATATTTTACAGTTTGATTACACTCAATGTTTCTTATTTTATATGCTACTCACCGTATTTTTTCATTATAAAATAATTGGATTTTACATTTTACCCCCATTAATATATTTTTTTTCAAAATTCTACCTTGGTCAGTTTCTACGGTTTTTACGATTCAAAATAATATTTTATTTGGAAATCCCAAATCATAAAAATGGTAATTAAACATCCACATGAAAAGATAGAAATAGAGGTGTGAAGGTTATATGAAATATCACATAACAAGGATTCAAAGTAAAAAATATTTTTGGGAAAATAAAACATGGGTATGAATGAAAAAGATTACTACCAATGACTGATATAGAGTAATATCGGACATGTTCATGAGAAATTTTACCATTATAAAATTTTAATTATATTATGGTTAAAAAGAAAAATTATTTATTGGTATCAAAAAAGTAAATGGATTGAATTTTAATTTTAAGATCTTCTTTCCAACAATTAAGGAATTTATGTATCATATATACTAAAATAATTAGGAAATATACTTACTTTTCTAGAGGGATTTCATATATTAATCAATTTCCACAACAAACCCATATCTTTCTTCAATATAATGAATAATAAAGATTATTTTTTTGTGCATGATGATCTATAATAAATATCTAATAGGACACATAACCCTTAAAAGTAAAATATTATATTCCTTCTATTTGCAGATATTAACCAAAAAATGGATAATATACAGTAATTACCGAAAGGATTACATATTCATATAAAGAAAAGATATATTACATTGCATATCCAATAATAATATCCAAAGTTCAACATATATCATTAAATAAATATCTATTATTAAGATGCCTCAAAATACTACAAACTATTATTGAAACATATATATCATAAGGATTTAATAATATAATCTTCCAATTTTTATTTATCATATATCATCATATAACATATATAATTCTTAATGTATCATTCCAAAAAATTAATTTCCAAATAACATAATCACCAAGATATGTTAATAATTTCAATAAATAACCCGAATGACCATAAAGTCACCCTAAAATCATCTATTAATTAATGATATAATTCATTATTTATTCTGTGAATAAAATCCGATAATTTTTTTACATTAAAATAGTGAATTTTTTAAATATAATTAATCACATTATAACCAAATATCCATCAATCTTATGGTTATCTAAAAATTAAAACAGATTTTTATAAATTTCATTAAATATTACATATGAAATAGTCTAAATTATGTAAAACAATTAATACTAATTAGGGAAACTAAGAGGATAGTGGTATGGGATGTGTTATTGTCACTATTTAGTTGTGGTCTCATGCCTTGTGGCCTTTTCAGATATGATTGGTTATCACGCAACCTATGGGTTTCACATAATGTAAAACTATATTAATATAATCATCATAACAATCACAATGTCTTGATAAATATCATTAAATGACAATATTAATATATTTAACATTAATTTAATTTTTTAACTGTGATTGCTATATCATACAATTCATTTTTTATCCCCAAAAATGATATATCCCTTAATTTTATAAAAAGAGAAGATCATATAAACCATAACAATAATTCATAACTTTAAAATTATATAAAAAATAAAATAAAAATATAATTATTCCTCAAATATATTTTTCACATCCTACTCTTATTGGTTACATAGACATTAAAAATAAATTCTTCCAAAAATATCATCACTCACCTTAAACATTCATCACTTAAAACAAGATAACTAGTGTCTATGTCTTTGAAAAAATGATAAAAATAAATTTTTAATCCCACTATGGTATCTATAACTCTTAAGATAACCTCACATAAAAACATCATAATCTTTAAATTTATCTTACCATACTCTGATACAAACAATCACAGCCCAAGACCGACAATGAAATATTCTATAATAAAAATATAAATATGACACTTCATACTTTGACATCGATAAATGTGACCCAATTTTTTTGAAACAAAAATTAATATTTATAAAATTAAATATATGATCAATAACATACCCAATGGCCTTTTAGGTAAATATATTTAGATTATTAGGAAAAATTTATATCCCCTTCATTTAATAAAAAATTGGTTCATAAAAATCAATATCTTCTCCAACAATATCCATCTTTTATATTCCAATATATTTTTTTAAAATATCTCATTAAATTACTCAAAAATGATTTTTTTTGAAAAAATTCATTTGCATCATTCTTTATAATGAATGCTAAAAAAACATAATAAAGGTTTACATAAGATTCTCAGTAAGGGTACGAATAAGATAATCATAGGGGTACAATAACTTGAAAATAAGAAAAAAACTTCATTCCAAGTATCTAAATGATCATAAAAAATATTTATTGAAAAAGAATGTTTCATTTTTAAAGAAATGAATCATAAAAATGCTATTTCATAATTAGAAAATAATGAAACATATTTAAATTCATAATGTTATGTGGAATAATAATATGTATACAAACCATTACATATGTCATGTTTAATTATCCTATCCATCAAATTAGGCATCAACACATTTTTCGGTTAGTATATCAGTCACATTTTCAACTTTTACAAAATAGATTTGTCACATTATCCTATTTCCCATAAATAATAATGAAAAAATTTGATTCCCCTTAATATTTCATGAGATATAATAATTTAACCAATGAATTGGATGGATATATATACCCCACTTATCACATTATAAAAATCATACATATGTGTACCACAAGATGAAAATAAATTTATCATATTAGAACTCATAAAATTATGTGTAATTCTTTTAAATTTGATCTATTCATATGCCATGTAAAAAAGTATGTTTCAGAATTTTTTTAATTATAAAAATAAATCATCCAAAAAAAGAATACGGAGGGAATCCTTGGATAATATCTTCAGAAAAAATTATGTAACATCCAATGACTTCAATATATATTTAAAATTCATTTTAAGGATCGCATGGAATAATTCATTAGTAAAATAAACTTTCAATTTTTATTATTTTTAAAATGTTGTGAAATTATAAAGTAATTTTTTTAAATGAAAATTACCTTTGGAAAATATAATGTAAAACTAAAAATAAAAAAATAATCATTACTAAGGGAAAAAGTTTCATTTTTTATATGTTAAAAACATTCTTTTCATACTTCTAGAACAAAATTCCCGAAGTACCTTATTTGGAAAATAATAAAAAAACATTTAAAATTGTTTTTTAAAATTTAAAATATTGGTAAAAGGAAACTATAAAATGATAGTATTATATTAAAACGTATTTTAATTTTTTTTGAAAACATTTATATGGATGATAACTATCAAAAAATTATCCCAATTGAGACTTAAACATAAACAATCATGAATATTGGTGAGACTGTGGAATAATACTTTTATCTCTTTGGTACAATTTGAATTGTAATTCCCATGGATGAAATAAAGTTATAAATATATTAAAATCCCATAATTATCTAGATAATAATCATAAAATAAATTAATGGGATGTATAAACACAAAAAAAGATACTATTAGTATATATGACATATTTCATACATAAATAAAATGGAGACAACCATTAAGTACCTCAAACTCCTTTTTCATAGAAAGTAATATAATATTCTATATAATAAATTAATATTTATTATTTTAATATAATATATTTATTTTCATACTTATAATATCATATTTTATCACTTAATATAATATTAATTCCCTTTTTATCGTTAATTCGTTATTATATTTTTTATTCACGCTATTAATTATTTCGTTTATCATGAATATTTCAATTTAGTATTTCTAGTTCAGATATACTTATATTGGATCCATCAAATCAATATTATTAATAATGATTTAAATATTATATATACTCATTTTATAAATTTTTATACACATTCGTAATATTATATTTATAAAAATAAATTGCATCACTCGTGTAGATGGAAAGCTGTATATATTCATGAATAATGATTTTTAGTTTTAAATGGATGTAATGAAGGAAAGGAAAATATTAATTCATATTTTTAGGAACATAAATATTTTATATATATCATATATATTAATAAAATTTAACCTCAATAACATCAATGAAATATATAAATAAAAAAAATCATATCGCATCATGGAGGTGGAGTCTACACGTACACATGAATGACATAATCATTTTCCTAAAGTTTTAAAGGTAAGAATGTAAACATGATATCATCATTATAGAAGTATAATTTTTTTATAAAGAACATATATAAACAATAAACCCATCATATTCCCCATCCATAATATATAGTGATGAATAATTAATTGTATCTCTACATGGAGATGGTATGATGTACATACAAACAAACCACACAATCACTTATCATTTGATGGGAACGAGGTGTATAATTTTATTTTTATAATAACAATAAAATTTATATATATTTTGGATTCTTAATATATTTATTTTTTATCATAAACATCACATATTTATAGAATTTAATGAAGAGTATAAAAATAAAGTTACTGGTTTTTTCGATTAGATCTTCTTAAAAATAAATCCTTTAGATATCCTCCAATGTTCCCTAGGTTATGTATTTAGGGAATAAAAAACCACAAGGATGTGGATATGGGAATTAATAAGTGAAATTTTATCTGTTTTGTGGAGTTATAAGGTTCAAGGTTGTGTGAAGAAGTGATTAAGGCGATTCCCTATTTTAATTGAGGTAAGATGAATTTTTAGAATTTCCCAAAAATAAATTATAATAAATATATTTATAGTAAAATGGATATAAATAGAATAAAAATATATTTTGGATGAAATTTTATAAAATATATTAACCCATATATCCTTTTTTTATTTTTCTTATATTTATGTAATTTAATAAAATACTATTCATTGAGAATATCCTTATTGATAATTTATACAATATTGACACAATTTTACATAAAATAAATAAATTCAGTTAAAAAAAGAATATGATCCTTTTAAAACAACACTAATATTTTATATTGACTATTAAAATTAATTTCACCCATTAATTCATAAAAACTTTTTTTCATTTATAAATTTTAAAATCTTTTATTTTCGTTAGTATTAATCAAATAAATACTACATGGGAATTTAATAATCAATTAATGTAACATATTAATTATAAATAAATATAAAAAAAATTAGATTATAAAATTAATTTTATTAACATCAATATTGATTTTTATTTTTAATCATTATGAGATTTTTTCTAATACGGACACATTATATATATTAAAAAAAATGGGAGTGACATTTTGTAACAATAATTGAAATATTAAATTTAATAGTCATATTTATTGGAAAATTTTCCATTATAAAAATAAAATTATAGATTATGGTGATATGTTTGTAATTCCATTCATATAATAAAAATTGGACATGTTTTTTCTATGTTTTTACCCATATCTTGGTCGAACCCTTTTCAAACATACCTTGACAACAAGGATTCTACTCCTTGAGGGTCAAAATAGATACTATAAATAGAAAATTTTATCCCTTGATAAAATTATAAACTATATCATAGTATCCTACTTTAGTTAATTATTATACAAACATTTATAACATTTAAGATAATATTATTTATTTTAGAATATTATTAATTTTATTTTTTAGAAATATTAATTTAATTGAAATTAATAACATTAAGAGAGAATGTAAAATTCGAAAAATATATTTTAACACATCGATAAAATTTCATATTAATCTAGAAAAAATTATGATCACATTAATATTATCAAATTTTATTTATTTTTTAATTTTTAGTATCATTTCATTAATTTTAAAAATTAATTTAATAATTATTGTGTTAGTGTTGTGTAATAATTTAACGTAATTATTGATAATGTTGAAACAAAAAATAACTAAAAATTATTTATATAAAACACTACCTTTCAATATAAATTTTTTAATTAAACATAACCATTTGTTATACCCATGTGAAAAAATATTATTTAATAAAAGCAGGAGTGTGACAGTTTTTACATTTCCTTAAATATTATATTATGGTGGATATAATCACATCCAAATGTAAATGTAAAGTAGTATAACTTAATTTGGGATTTGAATGGATGGAATTGAGTCATAAAATGAAATTATTATATCTATTAGGGTCATTCTGTAGTCATTATCATTTTATTTTTTAACAATAATTACCAGATTTTCCCATTCACTAATGTGAAAAAATTACAATACTTACTAATAATATTTTTCATGACCCATCCCCAAGCCCGTGACATGACCTATCCAAGCTTGACTTCCATAGGGCTGGGGCTGGCGGCCATCACCGGAAAGGCGTATCCCTATAACGGGAAGTAATTTCCCTTAAACATGTACAAACACACAGACTAGAACACAACAAGATGCAACCATGAAGTGAACTACTGTAGTAAAAGAGTGTTGAATGTTAAAGGGATTGGAATATAAGAACAATTGTAAAATTAAAACACAACTGAAAGGTGAAATCATCTCTTGGATCGTCCACAGGAGATCCTACCTGAAGGGCAGGTACAACTAACAATCAGCAGTACCTGCACCATGTCACGCCAAATAGTCCACATCTGAGCACTGTCTTGTCCTGGCTGCCTCAGCCTCGATCAATATTGTACGTCATCTGCGCAGGAAACAACAAGATACGGGCAATGCCCGGGTAGGGGTGAGTATAATTATACTCAGTAGGTATCCCGAGACCTTGTAGGTCTCCTAATGTTCCCTAAAGGAAAAACCACAAATCAAGACATCAAAACTACTTATGTATATTACCAAACATATACCTAAGTTATCAATATAAACTCATATCATACATGTGAGAAGTATAACAAAATGGTTACATCACGAACGTAAAAGTACCACATAGGTAACACCCAAAAAAATATAATTACCACATAGGTAAAAGACTTAGTTCAAACGGAGCCTCAGCACAAATCAAGTTTCTTGGGAAGTATAGAAGTAAAGATGATTAGTTGAAAAACTAGATCATCTTATTCTATCAAGAGTAACTTCTTCTGGGCATACAGATTCTAACACACAATATATTGATAGGTAATAATGCCCGAAATGATTCACACAGGATCCGACCCCCCCATAGTCGTTAGCTAACTAACCCCCCGTATGATCAGTCTCCATCCTCTATCTCACTACCAGCCACTGGATTCTTCACTAATGGTGTGATTCAGTTCCGTAGAATCTTCCCTCGAGATATCGATCGTACCTTGAATATTACTAAGCTCCACAAATGAGTAACCCAAAGGACCACCATGTCGTAAGGGTTCCAATGCGATAGAAGGTGAGTCAATCGGACACCCGATCTATGAGTTATAATAGTTTTAGTTTTGGTGGGCCAGATGAATTTGGGTTCGATCCATCCTAAACATACTATAAATGTCTCAAAAACTCAAGAGGAGTATACCAAAAAGGATCTACCCTATCCAAGGATTCCAATTCCGTATATTGTTTGTCAAATGGACGTCTGTTTCTCAAGATATGGCCCTTTAAGTGGTTATGGTCCCGGTTGGGCCTTGGTCTGGTCTAGCCCGGTCAGACCGACCCGGCATGACCCATCCTGGGTCCGACCCTACCCGCAAGGTAGTGCCCTAACCCACAAGGTGGTGGCTCATTAGGGCGGCCTGCAATGGGCAACCCACAAAGGAGTGGTCGGCAAGGGGTGGCCCAACCATGTGAGGTGAAACCCACAAAAGGTGGCCTGACCGCATAGGGCGCAACCCGTGAGGGGGCGACTGAACCATGTAGGGCGCAGCCCACGTTGGGGCAGCTCGACCATGTATTGCGTGGCTCGTGAGGTTGTGACCCAGACGCTATATGCCCAAGCAGGAAAGGGGGAATAATTTCCCCATCGTAACCTAAACGACCCGAGAGGCCGTATGGTTTTGTGAAATGAGGACGTCGTGTGGGTGACACTCAGTCTTCGTGGTACCCGCGTTGTGGCTTCCTCCGCCGCGGTTTCGGTCACGCCATCCTTTCACTAGTGGCGTGCTGGTTGTGCCGCCTCTCCATCCGCGGTCGACCAATGTTATGACCGCCTCCCCATCTGAGGCCAACCGATGTGTCCACCACCTCCCCATTTGAGGTTGGCCTATGTGTCAGCCCCCTCCATTTCCGTGGCCAGTCGATGTGCTCGAACCTCCTTTAATCACCTAACATGACATTCCACGAACCCTTGCACACCAGCAGCGCGTGGCGGCGTGCCGCACCACCTCCATGGCTCACTGGTGCCGACTGTTCTGATGTCATCCACAGCTTTGTGCGGTGGCCTCCTCCTGCAGATCGTGTCGGTGCGCCACCTCCAACAAAGCCGACTGGTGCCACCATGCAGACAATATTCAATGGAGGCACAAGGATAGAAAGATAGCCGAGGTTTCGGGCAAGGTTCCTTAAGCTTACACCATCCGCGTTATCTCATAATCAAGGGGGAGGATAAAGGGGTTCAATATAATTCATTGTAATTTAATATAAGGATAAAAACCCCTACCTCAAGAATGATGGTGAATGAGTGTTTGTGGAAGCGGGTCACTGTTCGTCGTCCTCCGCAACTAGCTTCCAATGACGCTTCTTATACGACGATCTTCAGTTCATGGTTCAGTGTCTCCTGTCACCTCCTTCTTTAACCAGCTAGGTTTTCTAAGGGTTTGGAATATTGGCACTTTACCAGTACTTTGCTTCTTGGTGATGTTGTGTCGATACCCTTCCCCAAGCTCCATATAAACAGGAGAGGTGAAGGGTATTTAACGACGTCGGGAATTAATATGGGCTCATTAATTAGGAACCTTCCTAATTCCCCAATGAAGTTGTTACTTATGATTGACAAGTCATGTAATTTATTGGATTGACACATTAAGGGTCCCACATTTATCTTGTCTTTTGGTGGAGGAGATAGAAAAAAAATTCAATAATTTTATTTCTTTCAAAAAGTCACAAAACCTATCTTTTTCTCTAGACCAACTGTGGTCAATGTATCGTCTCCCTTAAGTGAATCTGGGTGCTATAGATTCGACGATGCCCTAATATTTTTTATCTTAGCAACAATTCAAATGATCGAAAACACTTCTCACACATTTACTAAACGTACCTTAAAAAAGGTTCAGAAAGTAATTCTGGGCACTCCATGCCTCGTAATCAGGCACCGTAAATTTTCAAAGACTTGTAATAATTGTATATAATTAAAAGAAATATTTACATTGAAATCTGGGACTTTATATTCTCCCCGCCTTAGGTATTTTCATCTCAAAAAGCCAGAAAACATACTAAGGAAACAAATGGGGGTACTGAGCATGAATCCAAGCGTGATGCTCCCTTGTGCTCTCTTCGAGGTTCCCATGCTGCTTGCAAACACACACCAGAGGTATCGACCGCCCATGAAAGAATCAATCATGTTGATCCTCAATCTCTACTGGAATCTCCATTAACGTCACCCCATCATCTAGTCCAGCTCGCTGTGGTCGATGATGTGTGACATGTCGTGAAAATATCTCCTCATCTTGGATACACAGAAGACGTTGTGCACCCTCTCCAACTATGGTGGTATTTCCAAGTCATACACCACCTCTTCTATCCTCCGATGTATTAGAAATGGACTGAAACCCTCAGTGATAACTTATTGCTTCAACCCAAAATCCATATTCCACACCGAGGGGAGACACGTGGTCCCCCTCCTAGATATAAAAAGTTATCCATGTCCTATCAACATAAGACTTTTTCCAACTCTGTGTAGTCTTAATCCACTCTAGGATGATCTGCACCTTCTCAGTAGTAGCCCATACTAACTTCAGACCAATAAGTTCTGACTCCCCTGAGTCGGTCCAACATAGAGGTGATATGAAAGGTTGACTATACAAGGCCTCAAATGGTTCCATACCAATGGTGGAGTGATAGATGTTATTTTATGTGAACTCCACCAAGGAAAAGTAATCATCCCAACTACTGCCAAAATCTTGGATGCAAGCACGTATCATTTCCTCTAGTTTTTGAATGGTCCGCTCCATCTGACCATCCATATGTGGATGAAAGGCGGTGCTCAAATGTAGATGAGTCCTGAAATTCTCCTATAATACCTCCCATAATAGGGATTTAAAACGTGCTTCATGGTAAGAGGTGATCATCATTGGAACCCCATTATGTCGTACAATCTCTTGTATATAGAGGCATCCCAAGCCCTCTACGGATCCCTGTTCTCGGATTGGTAGGAAGTGGACCGACTTGGTGAGTCGATCAATGATCACCAAGATAGAATCATGTCATTTGGACATATGTGGAATCCGTGTCACAAAGTCTATGGAGATTCCATCCCAATTCCACAATAAAACCTCTAGTGGCTGTGCTAAGTTTGATTGAACTTGATTCTCGACCTTCACATGCTGACAAGTCAGGCATCATGAAACAAACTCTGCTACTACCTTCTTTATCCCTAGCCACCAGTACTGACGTCAAAGGTCTTGGAACATCTTATCCACACCAATATGTACTACCAGAAGGGACTTATGGTACTCCCTCAACACCTCCTCACGTAGCACCACCCGAACCATGGTGCGTCTACTGAAGAAGATGACGTGATCCCCACCTTTAGAAAATCCATCAGGTGCCTATCATATGAATATATGAGAAGGTTGTGCCTCACAATAAATGTCCCAAAGGTACGCCTTCCTGATTTCCATAAAGAGTGTGGGAGTGACCGTCATACACTGAAGGTATGCTACTCAATCCATGTCCAAAAAGGCTATCAGCAATGTGGCTAGGTACTCTGTGACCTCACTCATCAACTGCAGACCAGACCTCTTACTAGGTGAATCTTCTACAACGTTAACCTTCCTAGGAGTATATACTATCTCAAAGTCATAGTCCTGGAGGATCAATATCCATCATCAATTTCTCAGGATCAGGTCTTTCTAAGAGAAGATATACATGATACTATTGTGATTAGAGTAAACTGTAAAACATTCTCCCATTAAGTAATGTGGCCACACCGTCAAGGCGATGAACAATCCTACTAACTCCAAGTCATGGGTAGTATAGTTTTTCTCATGGTGTCTCAGCTATCATTATACATAGGAGATCACTGATCACTCCTATATCAGGACACACCCAAGTCCGGTCCTTGATGCGTTGTAGTATACTACATACCCAACACCCACTTCTGGTAGCCTCAGGATGGAGGAACTGGTCAGTCTCTGCGTCAAATATTGGAAACTCTATTGGCATCTCTCCATCCATAAGAAGTGTTGTCCCTTATTTTTCATTGATGAAAAGGGTTCCACAGCTCTAGAAAAGTTAGGCATCAACCTCTAGTAGTATCCAGCCAACCCCAAGAAACTCCGCACCTATGTCACACTCATGGGTTGGTCCCGAGCAAGAACAACCTCTATCTTCGCTAGATCCACTGCAAATCAGGACTCAGAGATAACTTGTCCTAGAAAGTGTAACTCTCTTATCCTAAACTAGATCTTTGAGAGATTACCATAAAGATGGTGCTCTCAGAGATTATCCAAAACTATCCGCATATGATAGGCATGCTCCCCCTCTATCGCTGACTACATCAAGTTGTCATCGATGAACACCACCACAAAGTGATTGAGGATTGGCTGAAAGATCATGTTCATGAGTCCCATGTACACTTCTAGGGCATTGGTCATGCCGAATGGCATAAACAAGAACTCATGGGGGCCATACCGGTATCAAAAAGTCGTCTTATATACATCCTCATCTCATACTCTGAGGTAATGATAGCCTGATCTATGGTCTATCTTTGAAAACCAACGACATCCCTTCAGCTGATCGAACATATCATCAATCCTCATAAGTGTATACTTGCTCTTCACGGTCACTTGGTTCATGCACCGATAGTCTATAGAGAGTTTTAAACACCCATCTACCTTCTTGGAAAACAAAATTGGGGCTACCCACGGAGAAAGGATGGGCCTTATGAACCCCCTTCTCTGTAATTCCTCCAACAATACTCCTAAGTCATGAAGCTTCCTAGGATCTATCTAATATGATGGTGTTGATATCGGTGTCATCCCATGGTATAGGTCGATTTGGAAGTCTACCTCCCTGCATGGTGGTAGTCCTGGAACATCATTAGGAAATACCTTGGCATACTGGTCCACCGTTATAGGATAGCATAGACTCTCAAGATCTAGATCTATGAGGGTATGTCTTGTTAGCTGATGTGTAATTGGCTGCACCCTCCTTTGGGTATGTCCATCCTATGCTGCAAAGGTTACCTTCTCACCGGTGAAGGAAAACCTGATCTTTTCTGCATGGATGCACCGCAGTTTGTGCCTAATATAGTCAATATGAGCATGGAATATAGATAACCAGTCCATACCCAGGATGACATCGTAAGGCCCCAACGCCACAACTAGGAAATCCCAGCCGAAGCTCTTGCCTCCTCGAGTAAGAACACACTGCTGTAACCAGTGTTCAATCATCAAATCCTCTATTGTAGGAGTCTCTAATCATAAGGATCGAGCCAAATTCTCAACCAGAATCTCTGAGTTTCGAAATAGGGAAGTGGAAACAAAAGAGTGGCTAGCACCTGTGTCTATAAGTACTATATCTAAGGTGGATTAGACAAAGATCATAACTCTAATCATCTCTGGAGCATCGTGGTCATAATCCTTAGCTACTTGGAGGTGAGATTTTCCTCATCCACCTGATCCCTTTGTCTAGGGTGGACCACTTAGTGGTGGTGACGGTAGAACCTTATATATCCGCCCACTTCCAGCTACATGGCAGCTCCTCTACCATATCCACCTACCGCCTGTAGACCTCCTCAATGAAATCGCTTCATCTTCCTTAGTGGGTTTACAACCATTTACTGGTCTTTCGTACAACGAGTTGGTCAATCGTGAGCCATGTGAGCCTGCCCGCCGCTCGTGTAGCACTGCCTGTCTCTCATCTGACCTCCTCAGCCTCTCAAGCCCTGCACCGCAAGCCCTGCATCCTAGGGTCGTCCACCAAAATGTCGGGTCTTCTTGGACCTCTGTGTCATTTTCCTACTACCATCCACAAATGACTCTTCTACGTGTTGTCCAGTGGTGGGTCTCACTGTCGGTGCATTCTTAGCTAGGATTCTCTCCACCAAAAGTGCTCGCTCTAACACCCTATCTTGCGTCAGATTGCTCAGAAATATCATCGATGCTCTGATCTCCCATCGAAGAACCTAATTAAAGGTCCATGACCTAAAGAAAGGGTCTCATACCATGTCAGTGGAGTATCGAGAGAGATCAGTGAACCTCACCATGTACTAGGCCATAGTCAGGCTGCCTTGCAATAGGTGCATCAGCCCTTGTATATGAACAGTGCGTATGGTCGTCAGGACGAAATCTGACCTAAAATGGCTCTCTACATCTGGCCATAGAAAATAATGGCTTTTAGGATCACCATATGGTCAGGTGGTTTCCCAACCAAGAGAAAAACTATAACTACAACATCCAACTAGTCCTCATCCGCCTATGGGTCCATCTCGCCTCAGATCCTCGAAGACCTTTGCTACTAAAACTCATGCAATGTGCTCACTCAGCATGCACCCTTTGACGGTGGTGCTGGGGGAAACAACATCCCAATGGGTTGTGGTGCTGCTGGTACACCACCCGATGGTGCTCTTTCCGCAAGAGGGCCCTACAATGAGGCCTCATCCCTCGGCGGGACATCATAGAAAACTCTATCAGGAATCCTAGTTGGCTGTCTACATGGATGAATCCTGAAAGAAGACAGGTGTACCACAATCAATATGTTATACATGGTGAGCTGACTGCAATAAATCACAAGAAAAACTCTTCAAACACCCAAGAAATTAGTTCTTCCGTGTATTGAGTTAGAAATCAGAATTCAGGGTCCTGGTGTATGGATACATCAGCTTCTACACCAAAAATGGACTCCCCAAACTAAAAACCACACTCATAACACATAACATTATTTATTGATTGAAAATATTAGAGTCCTAGTTCATCGGTAGAGTTGACTCCTCTGATACCAATTCGTCGTGACCTGTCCCCCAGGGATTTTTTCATGACTACACCAAGCCCTCCTTCCATTGAAAAGGGGATTGAGACATAAACTAGAAATATTTATCCCTACAACTGGAAGGTATTTCCATTAAACTGGTACAAACACACAGACTAGAATGCATTTAGATGCAACCATGAAGTGAACTGCTATAGTAAAAGAGTGCTAAAAGTAAAAGGGGGTGGAATTCAAGCCCAAATGGAAAAGTAAAAGACTACTGAAAGGTGGAAATAATCTCCTAGATCATCCAAAACGGATCATATTGGAAGGATAGGTATAGGTCACGATCAGTAGTCCATGCACCACGCCACACCGAATGGTCCACCTCTGAGAACCATCTAGTCTTGGCTCCCTCAGCCTTGATCAATGTTGTACGTTATCTGCAAAAGAAATAATAAGTTGTGGGAGAAGCTCGTGTAGTGTTGAGTATAAAAACACTTTTTAGGGACCCCGAGACCCCATAGGACTCCTAATGTTCCACAAATGAAAAAACTACAAACCAATACATCAAAACTACTTAGGTATATGCTCATACATATACCTATGTTATCAAGATATAATCATCTCATACATGTGGAAAGTATACCCCAATGGTTAAATCACGAATATAGAAGTACCACATTGGTAACACCATGAAGATAGTAGTACCACACATGTAAAAGACTTAGTTCAAATAGATTCTCAGCTCTAACCAGGTTTTACGTAAAGTATAGAAGTACAAATGTTTAGTCGCGAAGCTAGATCATCTTATTCTGTCAAGAGGCACTGCTTCTGACCATAAAGAGTCTAACCCACATAGGATCAATAGGTACTAATCCCAGAAATGATCCAAAAAGGATCTAGCCCACCCAAAGTCGATAGGTAACTAACCCCCATATGATATGTCTCCATCCTTTGCCTCACTGCCAGCCACAAGATTCTTCACACCCGGTTCTCTCAAATTTGGTAGAATCTACCCTTGAGATATCATTCATACCTCTACAATCACTAATCTCCACAAAATTTTAACCAAAAGGACTACACTATCATAACGGTTGCAACACGATAGATGGTGCGTCAATCTGACGCTCGGTCTGTGAGTTAAAAGTATTTTAGTTCTTGGGGCCCGGTTGGATTCTGGTTCGATCCAACCCAGCAATAATCCAACTCTCTCAAAAACTCAAGAGGAATATAAAAAAAAGATCCATATCAATACAATGATCCCAATTCCTTAGATGGTTTGTCAAATAGATGTTAGGTTCTCAAGATATGGATCTTTAAGTGTTTCTGGGCCTGTTGGGACTAGGTCCGGTTTGACCTTGTCGGACTGACCAGGCCCGACCCGGTCTTGGATGTGCCAAGGTTGAGCACGTCCCGCAAGGGGGAGGCACATAAGTGTGGCCTTCCAGGAGGTGACCCCCAAGGGTTGTCCCACCTGGGGCGGACCAGTAGTGTGTGGTGCGGCCCGTAAAGGGCGGCTAGACCACATAGATCACAACCCACGAGGTGGTGGCTTAGCCACATAGGACGTGACCTGCGAGGGGGCGGATTGACCGCCTAGTGAACAACTGGTGATGGGGAAACTCTATCGCATAGGATTCCACCCGCAAGACAGTGGACCAGCCGATATCCACCTGTGCTTGCAAGGGGGAGAGTCCCCCCCCCCCCGTATCTCGAATGACCCAGGAGGCCATTCGGTTTTGTGAAACGGCGATGCTGTGTGGATGATGTCCAGTCACCGCCGAACTCACAGGCTGGGTTCTTCCACTATAGCTTTGACAGCGGGTTCTACTCATTGGAAGTGTTCTAGTCATATCACCTCCCCGCCACAACCGACCTACATGCCGATTGACTCCTCCTATCATTGCGGCTGACGAGATGCAACCCCTTGCTCACCGGCGGCGAACCACACCTCCTCCACAACCGGTCGGTGTTGGAAATTCCGATTACTACTGTAGCATTGTACTGTGACCGCCTCTTGCAGAACGTGCCGGCGCACCCCATTTCCTGTAGCTAGTTGGTGCCACTGCCCCGACGGTCTCCCATAGAGGCACGATGATAAGTAGATAGCAGAGAATTTGGGTCGGGTTCGTTAGGCCTGATCCCTCTGTGTTTTCTCGTAAACAAGGGGAGGATAGAGGGGTTCAATATAATTTACAAGAATTATATACAAGGATCAAATCCTTTACCTCATGAATGACAGTGAGTGAACATTTTTGGAAGCCGGTTGGTGTTCGCTATCCTGTAAAACTAGCTTCCAAAGGTTCCACACGTACGTTCATATTCGGTTCATGGTTTGTTGTCTCCCGTCACCTCATGCTGGAACCAGCTCCATCCTATATGGGTATGGGGTCTCGACACTTTACCAGCACTTTTCTACTAGGTGAAACTGTGTCGATTCCCCTCCATAAGCTCCATATAAATTGGAGAGGGGCAGGGTAAGTAACGATGTCAGGAATTAATGGGGGATCATTAATTAGGAACCTTCCTAATTCTCCAATGACGTAGTTACTTAATATTGACAAGTCATTCCATTTACTAGATTAACACATCATAGGTCCCACATTCTTCTTGTCCGTTGGTGGATGATAAAGGAATAAAAAAAATTATTTTGTTTTATTTCTTTTAGAGAGTCACAAAAAATAACTTTTTCTCCAGACCAACTATGATCAATGTAAAGTCTCCCTTAAGCGAATTTGGGTACTGCAGATTCAACGGTGCCCTAAAATTTTTAATCCGAGTAATGGGTAAACAGTAATAAAATGCCACCCACATGTTTACTGAACGTACCTTAAAAAGGTTAGAAATTAATTTCTGGGATTCCAGGCCTCAGAATCACGCGTCTTCATTTTTCGCAGTCTCGTAATAATCCCATATAATTAAAAACAATTAAATGGTAATATAGGTCTTTAGAATATAGAACATAAATAAAAGGTAAATATTTACCTAATTTTAACCCACTTATTGAAAATATGGAATCCATTTTTCGAAAATCATAATAAATAAATTGAATATCTTTATTTAAAATCAAACTTTAAAAACATCGTGAAAAATGGAATTTCAAAAAAATATATTTTTTTTAAATACTAAATGATTACAAAATAAAATAATTTTTAAAAATAATTTTAGATACTATAATTGGATTATCATAAATCAAAATAAAATAATGAAAATAATAAGAAAAATATAAAATATAATTTTACCTCATAAATACCTTAAAATAAAATACAATTTTCCCTAAAATATGTATTTTTCACCATTCAATGAAAAATAAAGTTATTAAAAGAATACAGAAATTTTACCTAAAGATAATATTGATATGGTTTTAAAAAAAATTATATTTCATTCATTATAAAAATTATAAATTTACTAAAAATTAATTATAATAGTCAATCACAAAAATAAACTAAAAATTCAAGAATGCATATTTTTATAGAATAAAATGACTTTACAAAAAAAAATTCCTTATTTAATAAGTTCTAATTAATAGAATTTTATTTATTAGAACATTTACATATATATTTGAAAATTATTTATTCCTAGTCATTCACACCCATTTAACTTCTGGGCGAAAATTGTTATACAATGATATTTCATAGTCTGATTTGGCTTGGTGTTCCATAATTTTTATACTTACGAACATAGTCATTATATTTGAAATAATGGGATATTACAGTCCATGATTACACATACAGTTTCTCATCCTCAAGAAGAACTATGAATTCTTATCATAATAGCTATAGTTACACCATCCCATTTCCACTCAGGAATGGTAAAGGACTGTAAAATCCCCACTGACCGCTCATGTTCCACCTTCTCGAGTTTACATGAGGAGGACTGAGTAATGAAAATGGAAATATACTTTTTTCATACAAAGAAACAAATAATGTTGGAAAAAATAAATGTAAATTTTTATAATAATCTAATCTACTAACCAAATAGAAGAATGATAACCTGGATTTAGATCCTCAGGGATGTTTGTAGGAACATAGACGTGTTTATGAATGTCAAGAACTCATTTTCATCAATGATCCAACCTTGTTGTGGGTCCTCACCTAAAATACTCTTTTTTATGACAAATCACTTGGATCCATAAAGTGAAATCATCTCCACTCTATCTTTATGTAATGATGTTACTAATAATGATTTGAATAAAAACTGTCTATGATAGTCTTAAACTTATATTTGAATCTCTAAAAGGATGGCCATATGCTGCCTCTCACTATTAGCCTCTTAAACTGCCTATGTATGAGTCTCTTACATTAGATAATTAATAATGGAATTTCCTTTCATAGTTATATATTAAATATAACAATCAAACATCAATATGTATTCAAACCATAACATTTGATTAAGATTCAAGTCAGTTTATGTGAATGTATTCTGGAGGTGTTTCTATTTTGTGAATAACAAAAAACACTCCCATAGTGTGTATTAGATTTATAAATACACGTAATGAACTACATCTACTACATTTGGATATTTTTTTATAATTCATCATATAGGTTCTATGCTAACAATACCAAAGTGTCATGACATGATCTCTCAACATTAGAATGGATCGCAACACAATACATGTTCCATCACATTAAATCAAATAACATCCTCTATGAGATGGTAGAATCAGTATAAGTGTTGAATTCAATCTCCCTTTTAGCACCTGAAATAATTTCTGGCATAATTCATTCCATTTAAATATGAAACTATTCTTGTTTTATCCTATGACTAGTGATTTAAGGCATGATAAATCTATAAATATGCACATATAGTAACCTACCCGCCCTAGGGAACACTATATACCAAAGATGTCCTTGGGATACACCAAGATAGAAATGGATCCAACCTTCTCTAGATTAACGGATTCACATTTTTTAGGGATAATTTTACCCATAAAGAGGGCCTCATTGATTTAAATGTTGAATTCGATGATATTAACATATATTTGGGGCTGTCTCATTATACTGAAAACAATATGAAGATGAAGGGAATGCCTCTGTCAATTATGTGAGTACTCCATGATGTTATTCATGAAGATTATAGACAATAAATTTTGATTTAGGTGATAAAAATGATTCATAAAATCCATGAATATTGCTTATATATTTGTATGGTTAGATAACATGACTAAAAACTTTTACAAACCAATATCTTCAACTAAACATTGTAAATTATATGTATTATGTTCTAACTCACAGTAAATTGTAAATAACCTAAAATTGAACTTGGTTAAATACCTCAATAATATGATCTAGTTGAAGAGTTTGTCTATATGTGGATGTAGATATCAGTTACAAATTTTATATTAGTTAAAAAAATGGTAATTCAGACAATGCTTGGGGGTAACATCTAATTTGATGGTGGAAATGACAGGTGAATCCCGTGGGGTAGTACTGGGCTAAATAACACCCAAAATTCAATTTTCTATAGCTTCCTCTTGAGATGATATAATTCAGTAGTATAAATCCTACTAGGAGTAAAGTTTATAGGTGATTCTTGTGAAATAATATCAGTAGTAAACTCAACCTCTCTCTCAATTGATAGTAAAGAAAATTTTATGGGGATGAGGTCCCTAAAATGAGCCACTATATAAGGGATTTCTACATAATGTGTGGGACACCCTCCATATATTTTAAAATACATATTATTTATATGGTACCATCCAATCTATCCCATGAATAATGTGCAAATATTTCCACTTGAGTATTAATAGGTTCCAATGAAAATAAAAATAAGAAATCAAAAGGGGGAACTCCTTACACATGCATACACTCTTTGATAGAATAACCAATGGAATATCTAGTGAAATCATTCAATATATGTAATCTATCATGAGGCCAATACTATCTATATTGACCAAAAATATAATGTAATGATATGATCTCATATAAAATAGGAAATAAAATAGATTAGATGTTAGAAATATACAAACACTAACCTTAGATTGTCTACCACATTTCTCCCTCAGGATTGACTGCACTATATTTATGATGCCATCTTTTTGGATGAATGATATATCCCGATTACTATATGTAGTCCCACAGTTCATGTGTAGTTAATCTAGTATCTATCTTCAACATTCAAGACCACCTCCTGGGATGGTATGGCTGGTAGTGCCCCAGCTCCCTTATTGTCATGTATTTGTTGATCCTTCTTCTAAAGGTGGAACAATTGTTGATCATCATTCTCATGATGTACGTGGAATGGTACAATAGAATTTCTAAATATTACACAATATATTAGAATCCCTATAAAAAAGGTGTATACCATACCGTGGTTTCATATTTCCCTACTTTCAACACTAATGACATCACACGTGGCTACTTGGGAGCATGTTTTGACAACTGTAACCTCCAGAAGAATGATCTAAGCTATTATTCCTTCCTATAAAGAATTTAGTTAAAGGTAAGGGATCCAAACATCTCAATATCACAACTATATTCTCTCTCAGGTAACACACAACAATCAAGTCAAAGTTAACTATCTTAGTGATTAAATTCATAAAAACACATTCACTAATGATATGTAATGTATGAGACCATCCTCAAATTTCCCATACCCAAATAACTCATCATCTATAAGGATTATTTTGATTCACTGTTGTTGTATTAAATTAGTGAAGAATTTCGTAAATAATAATTCACCATACATTATGTGCATAATCAATGTGGCATTGTGATCCTTCAACAACTTAGGATAGAAATAGTAATTGAAGGATGCTTAGAAATCCATCAAAACCAAATCCCAATGATGATATTTTCAGGGTAATTAGGTACAATAATATCTTGGTTGGATATTTTATCATATAGGTTTATATATTCACTCACACCATAAGAGGTGTCTAAATATACACAACGATTGACAAAATGTCCTGAATCCATATCTCTATAGCATGTTGAACACCATCCCTCAAAACAATTCCCATACGATACTATAGAATTTAATTCATAAAATATTCCATTATAGGGGATTTTAGTAGGGATCCAGGAATATCCTTCATGTATTTATGAATACTAATCAATACTAGGCATTGGTACCCATGTTATGTATAACGGGAGGGTCCACAAGTGGAACCATTGGAGGTAATACTGTTGGCTCTGGGGCCACCTCCAATGGAGCATGGTCATCTCTAATATCCTAGTTCATAACATGTGGATACCATTGTAGAGGACCTATACAAATTCAAAGAAAATTTTTCTAAATAGATTTGATGCAAATTTAAATCACCGAAATGAAAATATGACACAAAAAACAATTACTATATATCATTCACACCCCTATTCATGCTCTTGTATCCACATATATGTGGTATATAATATCCTATGGAATCACAAGATTCACTACCTACTTCACACTACTATGGTTAGGTCATGGTAAATTTCTATGTTTAATATTTGGGTTTATAGTATGTGGTGTGCCAATTGAATGCTGTGTTGGAAAACACACATTAAGGATCAATTAGAATAATTATTTAATGGTAACCATTTCATTATGTTTTTATGAATAAAATGTATTTACTCATTTATATATTAATCATTTTATATATAAGAGTTATTGTTAAATGTTAATATATTAAATGCATTATACTATAAAATATAGGAACTGGCGGAAGCCTACCCTAATAAATAAAATAAAATAAGGAACCAAGTCAAGAATACAAGGGGTTGTCACATAAACAAGTGTTCATCGCACAACATCTATCTGCCTCGACTAGTGGAGCTCAAATTTCAAGAGCCCTAAAAGACCACATCCCCCAAGATCAATGAGAGCCCACATTTCCAATGCATCCGCCACCTGATTGGCCGCCCAGTAGACATGCGAGACGCCCACTCACAATTGAGAAATCTGGCTAAGGCAGTCAACCCATTAAGGCATCACACACCAATGGACGTGATGCATCCTGGTTCTCAAACTATGAACCAAATTCCGCGAACCAGATTCAATTCATATATATTCTCAATTAAATTAGACATCGTACCTGATAGCAAAAATCATTTCCCAAATTTCAGCATCAAAGGCAGTGCCAATATGGGAAAGCATAATTTAAGATGATTAAAAGACACTAACAACCAATATTGTATTATAACCATAGAAAATAATTTTTTCACATAGAAATAATAATTGTAAACAAGAAATAGTCTCAAACTCATGGTTTACAAGTTAGAACAATTAATTTATACCAGAAATGGAATACATTTAAAAATTGAACATAATTGGTCACTCATACATTATATTCTAGATGGAATGGAAAATGAATTCCATGAATATCAATGTGTAATTATAATTTTTAATAAAATAGATACTCATTTTCTTATTAGGCCAAAGAAAATGATAATCCTTATATATGATAATAAATACAACATATCATGTGTGTCACCCAATGATGAAATAAATACAACTTTAATAGGAATAATCTTGAAAAAAAATTCCTTTGTATGTAATTTTTCATCTCCCTATATGTGTCTTAGCTACTCCCAGAAACTAGAACAATACCAAAGTATAATACTTTTTTAGTCTGCTGTCTAACTACCCAATTTGTAATATAAAAAATAAAAATAGACCTCTAATATCACATTATGATGTACCAACCTGGCTCACTAGATAACAATAGTCAAAATTGTGTCCACATGGACTAAAGAGCACATCCTAGTACTATTGATGGATCAATAGATTACTTAGGATCTTTAAATGGATGGTTTGGATACTATATCATCATGATCATAGTGTGAAACAACTGAATAATAATAGAAATATATAGAAGAAGAAAAATAAAAAAAGGTGGCAGTAAAATTAGTAAACCACACAAATAGAATGATGTAAAAGCCTAAAAAATATCCAATGTCATATAGAAAATGATACTAATCATGTCATGTTGATATAAAAATGGGACCCTGCATACCAAATAGGGAAAAATCATATAAATCATCCTATAAAAAATGTGAAATGATGTAAAATATATCTTCACTAGTATCTTGAGAATATACTCAATTATCTTATTATATACTCTATCCTAGGATAACAATTTATTCATCCTGAACTGGACCCTTCATTTCATCCCTACCTAGAGTCTTGCAGACTTACCATGTTCTAATCGGTGTCCTGAATAGGGTCTAAAATATACCCATTAAGCCACCACACAATTTTTTTAATAACTAATCCATTTTGTACATATGATATTAAGTATATTTTAGTTATAATAGTATTAATATAGTAACCTGATAATTTACGTAATTCAAAATGTAATCACAAGCTATATAATGATGTCTATAATTAAGGAATAATTTTCTAATAGAATAAGGAGTCATCTATAACATATACTGATATTTTATGTTTCATGTCTGTACGACATATTCCAAATAATAATGAATCAAAACCTTTGGTTATATTACATAGTTACAATTATAGAGGAATCCTATTTGATTCCATGGATCACGTATAAAGAAAAATTTATTTAATATAGACCTACACAAACCTTGACCATGGGCTCATGGACAAAGGAATCCTCTTCAAGTCCACAAATCAATTCTATAAAAATTTTGGTGTCGACTTCGGTGGAGTCCAAGGAGTATTTCTAAGGAAGTCCTCTAAATATAGATCCAAATTGATAGTCCAAGGAATCAAGGATATACTATAGAAGATGGTTTTCAGTATCAAAAAATATCTATCATTTTCAATGTGATATTTATAATAATTCAATCATATATTTTAATGTCTCAGAACATTATTATTTTATTTAATTAGAACCATTTAATTAAAATTTTCATGTAAAAGTGACATGGTGGGAGTATATGTTAGTGTCCATGATTTTAATAAATTCCATTTTTCGAATTATAGAATGGGTCAACGTGAAATGTTATTGTCCATTCTACTTCCCTAAATGAGTATGTAATTTTTAATAAGACAAAATATTTTTTTTAAACATTTACTATTTATTCCATTGAATTAATCCTTCATGTTATAAATGAAAAGTTTATAACCAAGGCAATCAATATATAATAATTCTTTTAATTTCTCTATGATCCCTTTATTTAGAGGAAATCTCTAGTCACCCATTAGTGGCACAAACTTGGTAAATAAAAAATCCCAACACAAGGGTCGTTCAAGTTGATGTTGAAAACCTCCAAACCAACATACAAGAGTCCTAACATTATTAATAATTGTTTAAAAATAGAATTTAATGGTTTTTTAATATATGGAGAAATTCCTAGAAGGTCCGACATGTGGAAATTTGACACAAGCTATAAAAATAAAATTTATAGAGAAGATATAAAACACCAACCTTTAGTTTTCTAGTACACTCCTCATATTTCATCAACATTTTTATCAGGATATAATTAAAGAAAATTATGAAATATATAAATGACCTAAAAATATGGAAAATCATCTCACCAAATTTTATTATTCCATATAGATGTGTAAATGAATGAACCATGTATGAAGACTATATAGGTTACTAGTATGGATGTAATGTTACCGATAGTGAATGAATCATAATATTAATTTAGGATATAACTCAATCCCATGATTTAGGAGGAAGAATGATCTCTCCTCGAAACCATATTTGTATAAAAGGGGGTGATTTTTCTAATCAGGGGTTCTACACAATTTAAATATTTTTTACATATTCATGACATGAATGATATTTATTTCATGAATAAATGGGTTCTTTATTTTTTTCCCTAGAAAAATAAGTTCAAATAATTAATATGAATCAATATTTGAATTTAATTTATGTCAAAAATAAAATTCATGAGGTCTTGGAAGATCAAATCATGCAATGAATTTAATTGACATCATGAATTTTTCTCGTGTACCATATTGGTCCTCTACCTAAGATATACCCCTTTCTATCATTCTCCCCAAATGTAATTAGGTTGTTTTAAAGGCTTTATTACCATGTTCTAAGATAAAATTGGATATATAAAGTTGATTTTATCGAATTTAAAAAATATATACATCTTTGAAATGATTTGTTTTTTCAAATTGGATTAGTATCTACAATAGGCATAGTGTCGCTTGACAAATAATCAAACTCTTAACTCATTATTTCTTATCTCAGATTGTAAAGCGATTGTCAACATCATGTTCTATATGAAAACTCACATATTTGAGGATTATAATTGTCCAAAAATACCATTTATATCAGTGGTATATATGAATTTTTGATGTTCCTAAAGAGGGTACATAGAATGCACTATAGGACACATGGTACGTGACTTGTCCATGAAACATGGTGGAGTCATGTCCTACACATGGATTAACATTAAATTTGGTACTACACACAATGTATTGGAGGTACACAACATATTGTGGTCACATGGTCTTACACATGTACTCCCATTCCCAGCACATGTAACCCAACTCATGTCTGTGTACAATGTCCTTATTGAGGTACCCTTTACTTATCAGATCACATGACGATGACCATGTACTTTTCTTGTTCCCTTGTACCTTGCTGTATCATCTCCCAGGTACTCCCTGTGTACATACAATGATTCCATCACTGTGTTAAATGGAATGTATAATTTCAAAAATGATGTGTGATATTTATCTCAACTACAAACCCCATCTGTCATAGTTAGGTAATTATATGATGTATATTTCTCTAGGATACATAGATTGTTGTACACAAATTTTAGGAAACCAGGTTCACTATTTTGGATCTTATATTAAACCTTTTTAATGTAAATATCCCAATTGGATAACATAAAATTAAATGTCCTATCACAGAATGTCGATATACGACACTCGATGGCTGAAAATTAAAAATAAGATCACCCATGTGGTAATCCATCACACATATACCACCACCCAAGGTTTTGAAACTTATTTAAAATCCATAAAACTATGAATCCATCACGATCCATTTGAAAATCATCATACCATACATTATTCATGTCATTTTAACATGTCTAATGATTTGATCATTATTGATTTCTTGCTAGAAGCATCAAACTATGACCCCATGGAGTGTTGGGGAACAATGTGAATAATATTAGGGAAATATCAATGAAACAAAGGTGATAATCATCATTGTGTGATGAGATCCTAAACCAATATAATATTATGCATAATCAAGGGTGGAATCATGTATTAACAATAAATAATTTGTTTTAATAATTTAAAACATGCTCCGGGTCATGTGAAGAATTCCAATCAATAGTAGAATGAATGCACATAATTAAATCCATGATTTACAATTAATATAAAGAAAAAAACCACAACAAAAATACCTAGATCGATTATATTTTTCACCATTCATGAATAATGCTTCAGATAGTGATAATGAAGATGATCCATAATATTCAACATCTATATCATAGTGTAAAATGATCTATTCATCGAACAATACCATTGGGATTTCCAATGAAAACAAACAACTCTCCCACTCATCTGAAATCCTCCAAAAATTATGTAACAAATCATGGAAAAATTTATAGTATTTAATTTAAAATGAATTATTTTTTATAGTTATTAAATATAAAAACTAATTATAATAATTTACATACTAAAAATACTTTCCAACGTTTACCTCATCTAAATATCTAGAGTATATAAGATATTGGTTATGCGTAGGGAAAACCCCATGTTCTGGAGGTAACCATTGTATCATATTTCACATCCAATATTCCTATCGAAGAAAAAAAAATTTACCCTGATTTGATGAAAATGTATTTTTAAAAATATATTAATATTATAAGTATATTAATTCCAGGTTTCACAGACACCTAATCACTATGGTGATTCTGATAAAAATCAAGAGATATAAATAGAAATATTTATAAGATTACTTCAAAAAAATTGTGTCATTTTTATCCCAACATTGAAAATATAATAAATACTAATTTTTGGAGTAAACTTCTCAAATTATTTTTTAATTTCATTCCCAATGATTTTTATTTACACTTATTAAATATAAAAATATTGGTAAGCTTGTTTTTGGGTAATTTTTTTATGCCAATATGTTACTATATAATGATCATTATTTCATTTGTTATCCTGAAATAACAAATTTCGTGAAATAATTTACTCCATAATGTCATATATATTCATCATATATATTTTTGAACAATTTATGTATGGTTATTATGAAAATTTTATTGCATCACTTTCGGAAGGCGGTAGTCCTCATGTACACAAAGTGGATGTTTAAATTTTTAAATGAATTCAATGAAAGGAAGATAAATAATAATAATAATATATAAATAATATTATTTTTTATTAATATTATAAATAATTATTAAATAAATCTATATGACCATCCATGTGACGCTGTGATGAAATACTAAATATACCACTTTTTGAATGTTGTAGTTCTCATTTATAAATGTCCAACATTTTTATTTCATAGTGGATTAATAATACGTATAAAAAGGTTTAAAAAATAAAAATAAAAACATTTAAATATAGTAAATATATATATATTATTAGGTTAATAGGTTTATACAAAATATTTAGGTGTTTCATCAAAAATATATTTCAAACAGTTTAGTGACAACATTTACCACTTCCTTAGATAATCTCCTTCGAAGAAAACCATAATAATTATTTGATGTGTATTTTTGGGAAGAATAGAACATATTGGTCAAGGGTAATGGTTTTTTAGGGTATTTGGGTAGATATTGGTCTAGATAATGGATCATTGTGAGTGTGTAGAAGTGGGGAGTGGATGTGTACTTTTATAAGTGAGAGTATGGGCACTCTTATAAATATGAAGAACATTTATATTTAATACATCTATTTATCTAGGAATGTTCATATAATTTAGTAAAATTTATAATATATGAAAAAATAATGTAAAAATAAATTAAATAATTGAAATTTATAGATGATTTTAGATATTTGTTTCTTTATCCCTTAGTATAACTTCCTCTTTTACCCACTCCACCTTTACATTGGTGATAACACATTTTGTGTGGTAACCATACATTATGAATAAAATGGAAATGAGACTTATTAAATAATTTGAATATTGTGATTAAAAATATTGAATATATTTTAAAATATTAAATTCAAATATTTTGTAAGAACTAATTTTAATATATTTTCTGAAAACACAAAAGAAAAATAATTTTTAGGAAAAAATTGAATTTTATGACAAAAATTTATTTTACAACAAAATCTTATGGTGAATTTAATATTATGTAAGTATGAGATTTATAAAAAAACAATATGTAATTTAATTTAAAATAAATTCAAAATGAAATGTTGTTCTGAAATTTCATAATACGTGAAATGGATTAATAAATTTATTTTTTATAATAAAACCTTAAACAGATTTCAAAAATGTCAAACTTCGATTTGTATTTTCGATATTAAATTTTTATTGAATTATAAAGCATCTTAAAAAAGAGTTCTTCTATTTTTTCTTTACAAACCTTCAACTCATTATTATATCCTGATACTATCATAAATATGACAATATCTGTTAAATCGATATCATTCAGTAGTCACCAGAAAGCAACCTATTTTAGAAAAATCTCAATAAAATCACCCTATGATAATTTTGATATTATTATTTTAAAAAATTTATTTTTCGAAAATTACTGTTTTAACATTTGTGAAATATTATTTTAAAAGATAATATTACTTATAAATAAAAAATATCTCTTATATAGAGATGACAGTTTTAAACATCAATTATTTTTAAAAATATTTCATATCAATTTATAGTTTGTATATTGTTGATTTATTATTTGATACAAATTAACAATTTAAAAATTATCCATTTTATGAAATAAACAATATTTAAAATAATAATTAATTGATTAAATACATCATTTAAAATTTTTATGACTTTAATCATATCATATTAATTATTTATTTTCTAGTCGTGATGTTTCATCAGTAAAAAATAATAAAATTTATGTATCATAATTGATTACAATATTTATTTTTGATAAATATTTATTTCAATGTGGCAAAAATAGTTTTAATTTAGTGACTCTTATAATGAAATATTTTAAATGTTTTATTATTCAAAGGTGAATGACATATTAAAATCTAAGGGAGATACACAATGTGGCAGCACCTATGTCATATTATAACCCTTGAACATGTGTCTTATATGGTACTAAAATTCTTATAATCATTCTAATAGATAATTTTTCTTATTATTTATTGTGGGAGATATCTTTGGAATTAAAGAAGAGTTAGGTCATATATACACATGTCCTTGTGTGAGTACTGATCATATTATCATTCTATATTTCTCAGCACTATAATAGGTATAAACGTATTATTTCATCGATTATGAATTATTAAATATTACCCTCATTATGAAAACGTTACATTTATTTAAAAAAGCCATAAATATAACTAACATTTTATTTTTAAGACCCAAATATAGAGGATATCTCTTAGAATATACAAACTATTTAATGTTTTCCCTAAATCACACCTCCAATTGGAGATTCATTGGCGACTAGAACCATATGAATAAATTCATTCTTATTGTTGGAATAATTTATTTATTAAAATTAATAAAATAAATAAAAACAACACAGTAGTATAGTAATCCATCTAAAATTTCTTGAAACGATTTTAATAATATGAATGAGAACAAATATTAAATACGACCCATTAATACCATTAAATTTATATAATATAAACTAACAAACACAATTTTACACTCCACATAAAAAAATAATAGAAGGTAAATTGATATAAACTAAAACCATCCCACAAAGATCACTATATTAATATGTCATTCACCCAATGTAGTGACCTTGACTCTAGTAGCCTTGATCCTATTTCTGATTTATTACATTAGCCAAGATACAAGGAATTATATATCAAATGTCAAAATAGTTTAATAATAATATTTTACTAGATACATTCGGGATTCATATATTTAATTTTAATATAGAAATATTAATATATATTTTTCATTAATGATTATATTTATTCCATCTAGAATATAACAACATATCACTATTATAAAAATTCTTGGAATTCAAGGGAAATGTAAACAATATAAGGGTTAGATTAAAATCTTACCAAGGGTTTTGTAGGATACATTATATCATTAATAAAAAAGGTAGAATAAATATTTCAACGAAAATAATTGAAAACCCATTATATTTAATAAATATGTTTAAAAATATGCATATTTATATTTTAACATAGTGAAAATCACATGGATAATAATAACTGAAATCAAAATTAAGGAAATTCTTAATTATTGGATGTCATGATTCCAAGGAACATGATACCATTACCATAAATATTTATTAATAATTCCTCTTATAACATATTATATAAAAACCCTTGTAATTTTTTCATGACCATTCACAACACATTTACTCTAATGATATATCCTCTATATAGATTATAATATCCTAGATACAAACATGAAGGGTTGGTTTCCAACATTTTCATCTCTTGAGACCACTAATGCATCGAGGGGATTTCATTACATGATCTCCAACACTTTTATTTAACCTCCAATTCATTTGTATTATATCATAAAATCAATTTATGTCATAAATAATTTTACTTATGAAATATTTTTATTTAGTAGTCAATTTATATTTATCAATATTTTAAAAATTAATTAAACGACATTAAAATTAATTAGAATATGAAAAAATGGTATTCTTTTTATGAAATAATAATATAAATCATGACTGAATATGTATATTTATGATAAATATAATTTCTAATTAATATTAATTTCAATAATGTGAATTTTTATTAGAAGGTTATGAACCACAAAAGAACTTATTATTTCAAATTATGTTTTTACACCAAGTAATATTGAATTCAAATCCCCATTGTTGTGGTAAATCAAATTGTAAAATTATATTATATGAAGAATAATTTATTCATGATATTATTTGTAAAAGTGGTTGTATAAATACAACCTAATTGTAAATTTTTGTATAACTGTAACTAAGTATCAATGGAATTTGAATTGAGAAGAAATCCCTCAACTTAATCATTATTTATATTGTATGTTCATTAACCTCAAATAATTTTATAAACATGTTTTTTACATATTCGGGAACAACATTAATATTTTTAAAATCAAATATTATTCTTCTATACCATATTATAACCCACTCAATAACAATCACGCACTATTTTAATTATTTGGTTTGTTAATATCCATATTTTCTTATGAATATTTTTTTCGTTAAAGAACCATTTCTAGAAAATATTATAGAGTTTCATATTCCCTATAACAATAATAATTTTATTTTTATCATATATATAATGAAATCATTTTTTAAGACATTAAACAACGGTGGTTATGAAAATGACGAACAATAAAATAATTGAGACGGTAGATCATATGTACAAATGAGTAATGTTTTACATTAGTCAATGAACATTATAGAAAGGGATCTAGTAATATATCATAATTAAATAATTATAACAATATCATATACACAATATTATTTCATTAAATATACTTAATTATATAATCCTTGTGGTTTAGTGATGAAAAGATATTCACATCTCTTTGTGAAGGAAGTAGTGCACACAAACACGAATGATGTTATCATCTTTATGTGTAGTATAGAAATTGAAATATTATATTTATATAATGTTGAATAAGTAATTAATATAATAACTATGTAATTTATATCACATATAATCATTGAAATTTTTAATTTTCACCTTCCATGTAATGTATTAGTGAAAGAATAATCACATCGCTCTATGAGGCTGAAGACAGTAGTACACATAGCCGACATTATCATGTCTTAAAAAATTAATTTAATCACATATACATGATATAATAAATATATATGTATAATTATTTTTTAAATATCATATATATAATTTTTACCTATCATCATATGCAACCTTGATAGGTGGTAATGGAAAAACAAATCACCTCAGTTTGTGAGGTGGTTCTCCACCGTAAACATGAATGATGATTTCTTATCCTATTTGAAATAAGTGTGTACTATTTTTAGTCATATAATTGAAAAAATTATATATTTAATTTAATTTTGTTATTATTCAATAATAATATATTATAAATTGAAGGAGGAGGAGAACAAAATAAAATAATGATGCTTGTTGAAGAGGAATACCTCTTCTTCGTGTATCCCAGATATGTTCGAACTGAAGCATTAAAAATGATAGATTTAGGTAAAAAATATCTGTTATAGGATGACAGTATGGAATTCATGATGTTATTTTTGAAGGATTTGTGGAACCAATTTGGTTTTATGGTGTGAAGATTGTGTGTTAGTGAGTTCCCTTTTATAGTTGATGATTATTGACATTATTGTAAATACTCAAAAGTATTCCCTATTGTGTGGTCTCCCTTACCTAATTTAAATACATCATTAATAATAAAAGGAGTTTATAGATGATATGGTAGATCCAAAACTCCAAAAAAACATATAATTTAATTTTTAATATGTTGTCCTGTATCCTCAATGTTTCCCTGCTTTTACCATTTTGGGTTTTATTAAGGTAAATAATTTTTTTCCTTTGTAATTTATCAATTAATGATAAATTAAAGTTTTAATTATTAAAAAATTTATACCCATTGATTAAAAATTATATATCATAATTATAACATAAAAATAACTTGTTTGGTGGAAACTAATTTAAATAAATGAACAAGTAACACACAAAACACTCCTTTAACTATAACCATGCTATTACTATTTTTTAATTTTCAAGGTCCAATATTATCATTATAAATAAAAAATGGCACATTAATAGAACATATTTGGTTTTTAATTACATTTAAAAATATTTTTTATGTGGGTATAGTTTTTAGTAATTTTAAATAATTAAATAAAATTATCATTATTTATAAAATAACATTAATTTCAATTTTGACATTATTTAATTATTTTGAATTTAAAATTATAAAAAAATTATGGATTTTTTAAATATTAATTTGATGCATATTTACCATATTATATTGATCTAAAAAATTAATTAATTATAGCAATTCATTCAATTCAATTCACTTTTAACATTTTTAGTATCTTTTATTTTTATTGAATTATTTGAAAAATAATTCTTTCATTTCTGTTTTCAAGAATTTAATGTAATTATTTCATCTCTAAAAAAATAAAATAATTAATATATTCATTAAAACATTTATAATTAAAAATATTATTTATAAAGAAATCAATTTTCCCCATCCTGAATCATTAAATATATTCATGGAAAACAAGGTTTGTTCATTGACTTTTTAATTAATTAACATATTATATGAGTCACTTTCATGGAATATTATCCTACTAACATAGAAGAATATATCAAAAGGTGATACAAGACAATATATGTCCATCCAATCTATAATGACACATCAAATACATATATGGTCTATCATTAAGAGGTCCTTAACCAATGTAATGAATATAAATTAAAATCCCTATATACTAAATAATTGATTTAATTCATATAAAATGTGACTTATCAAATATTCATATTGAGTAATGGATACAAATTTATCAATATTTCCTTTGTTGTTGAAATAACATTGAAAGGAAAGTCCATGTAAAAAATTGATATATAGTTTACGAAATAGTTTTATCCAACCTGATGGGGTATATATATTGAAGAAAAATTTAATTCTATTGAATAATTGTTACAATACTACTATTTTAAAAAATAATGTTTGAAAACAATAAATAACGTCAGATTTCACAAACACTTTTACAACATGGTAAATTTCTTATAAAATCCTCTTGGGTGAGGTAATTCGAATTGAAACATAAAATATCTTGAATAATAATTTATTCATAATATTAAAATTCATAGTTGTAGTATATACACCACGAAAAAGCGAATTGCTGCAAAATAACAAAGAAATATCAAAAGAATGTAAATTGAGACAAAATCCTTACCTTACAATTCCTTTTGATTTTACTTTAATTAGAATAATTTATATTAGTTTTAAATAATTAATTAAATTATTATAAAATTATATTAATATATATAATATCATATATTATCCATTTATAACATCTAATCACCCGACCATCAATAATCATTCATTAGATTTGTTGTTACAGGTGTTAATTACCATTTTTTCTTACGATTTTTTAAAAGGATGGGGCTGAAGCCTCATTATATTTTTAAATAAAATAAAAGAACTCTTTTGACTGGGTAGAGGGAGACCCATTACATAGCTCGAATACCTAGTGGGCTTGTAGCCTATTACGTGGCATGTAGGCATGAATATTTGGCCAATGACCCATTATGTGAAAAACACTACTACAGTACCCTCCTACTACAGTACCACACCATACCCAATGCTACTATAGTTTCCACGACCACTATAGTGTCCACCATTGCTACAATGGCTCTAATGCTGCAGTACACCTACAATACTATTAGAGTACACTTATTTTCTTATACATGATTTGTCCTTAATGAGATTTTTATTTCACATAATCTATAGTTTCTTCAAATATATAATATAAATAATAACATAATTATCATACTAATAAATAAATTATATATTAAAAACCCATTATGAATGATGGATTTGGTAATGTATCATGTTACGATCATTGAGACAGTTGATCATATATAGTAATGAGTAACATTTTCTATTAGTCAAGGATCATTATGGATGGGGGATATGTAATAAATTATATGTAAATAATTATAATAATATCATATATAACATTTTATTTAATTAAATATAATTATGTATATCATCCATGTGTTGTAGTGATGAAAAAAGAGTCACATCACTTCGTGATGGTGGTAGTCCACACAAACATGCAAAACGTTATCATCTTCAAGTGTATGAAAGAAAATTATATATATCATATTTACATTATTATTAATATTATGGTAATATCGTTATTATATCATGTATATAACATGTAATCATTAATAATATTCCTCATCATCTTACATGTAAATCATTAGAGAAAGACATATCATATTAATTCCAGAGGCAATAGTCTTCTGTACACACGAGTGACGTTACCATGAATCTTATAGAATGGAATTCAAAATAATATATATATATATATGATATACTAAATTCGTTGGTATTATAATTTTTTAAATAAAATTTATATAATTTTGATCCATCGTCATTCCATCCTTTGAAAGGTGGTAATGGAAAAATGAACAACATCAGTTTGTAAGGCAGTACTCCATCATACATAGGAATGCTGATTTATTAACACTTTTAATGGAATTATGTGAATTTTTAGGTAATAAACCATAAAAAACTCATTATGTGGATAATAGTTTTGATATTATATATTAATAATATAATATAAATTGAATGTGGTTCAGATGGAATGATATCAAAGACACTTGTTGAAGAACATTACCTCTTCTTCTATTAAATTTTTTAGTTTTTCACTAGATACATAAAATTTTGGATTCATAACAAAAATAATAAATCAAATATGAGTAGTGTTTTTTTTGGAAAGGGATATTTTCTTTAATTTTATCATCTAATTTAATTTTAAAGTTTTAATAATGGGTTAGAGTGAGATTCCTTTTATAGATGACGATGGGTCACATTCTTGTAAATATAGAAAATTATTCACTATAGGGATGTCAATCATACGTAATTTTTATCCATGATAAATATTTAATTGTTTTTAGATATTATTTTGTTGATAAAAACATTAAAATCACAAAAAATATGATCATTTTTATAATATCATTCTTTAACATCTATGATTCATTACTTTTACAATTTTGGTTTTTATTAAGGTAACTAATTATATAAAAAAGAAAATTTATCTATTAAGTCTAACACAAAGTGAAAATTAATAGAAAATTTAGACCCACAAACTCTAAATATTATATTTAATTTATAAAAAAACTACCATGTTTTTTGGAAATTTGTTTTAATCGTGGAGAATGTAATTTGCTACAACACCACCATAAATTTAACTACGCTAATAAGGTTTCTACTATTTAAGGGGTCGATATGTACATTATTAAATATTAAATAATTCATGAATGGATCATATTTGATATTTATTAACATTATAAAATCAATTTAAATAGTAAATGATTATCATTAATTGAAAATCATATTTGAAAATATATCATTTATTATAATATTACATTAATGTCAATTTTGGCTTCAAATTGTTTAATTTTACTTTATAAATATCAACACAATGATGTATTTTTAATATATTAACTTCACACCCATGTAACATGATATATAAATATATTTAAACAATGTTAGTTAGTAATTAAATCAATTTAATTCACACTTAATATTTTTTTATCATTTATTTTAGTTATTTATTTAATAAATAACTCAACAATTGTGTTTCTAAAACCGTAAAAGGAATTATTTCAAATCAATAAAAGTAAAATAAATTATTATGATAAAAAACTAATTTATATTTAGTAATAATTTTTATATTCCAACCTATGATGTTTTCTTCATATCCAAAATTATAATAGTTATTAATGTCAAAAAAGTTCATTTTTTATCTTTTTTGTACAAAACAATTTATATTAGTCAATTTCATGAAATATTATCCCAAATACACATAAAAATTGAACATATATATTTCAATATATTGGGATTTTTTAATGCAGGGAGGACATTTTACCCCATACCTAATAATTTTAATCCCTCGATAAACTTATTTTTACCTTAATCATAGTAATTAATCATATGAATTTTCAATAATCAATATAAGGAAAAAATTAATTTTCCTTATTAGATAATATAAATTAGTATGATTAGAAATATGGAATCCATGTTTTCCAATTCAAATAACAAATTTAATAGAATTTGGAGTATAATTAATCAAGAATAAGTGAATGGAGAAGATGTTTTTAATGTGAAAATATCAAAATATCAATATTGTTTTATATAAAAAATTCATTATTAGAATTATTCGAATGAACTAAATTATATTAATTGATATAAAATTTAAGTAATTTTACTTTAAAACTTTTCAAAATAATATTTTACCTGATAAATAATTAAAATGAAAATGTTTTTTTAATTAAAATCCAATACTTTCTAGATTTTCCATAAAATGATACTTCTTAGAAAAATCCAAAAATGTCATGCTATATTTTTTTGTTGACATTATATATTGAAAATTGGATTTTATTTTTTAAAATAATTTAATTAAAAGTGGTATAAATTAATTTTAAATTATATGTTCGAAGCATGACTAAATCAACTTTTAGAAAAATACACTTTCTTTGAAAACATTTATTTTCTTTTAAATATTTTTTATTCTTATTTATAGTCAATAAATAGAAAATAAGATTTTGTAAAATTGTATTTTCATATGTTAATTAATCCTATTCATCCCCTCCATTATAATATTTGGTAAATAAATTTCATATTAATTAATATTATTAATAATAGACTATTGTTCTGTAAAACTCTTCCTTGAGTATAATGCAATGTTTTAGAAAAAAAACTCATTGTTAGGTGTGACACAAATAAACTCATTTATGAAGTAATTCAAACTAAACTCAGTTTTTCCAGAAATTCAGTCAATTGAACACCTTTTATTCAATTATTTGTTAATTTCTTTGTGTGTTATATTCCGTTTTGTGCATGGTGTTTCAAGTCATACACAGTATCAAAGACAATATCCTTGTATTGGAATTGTGTGTTGTCACGCTCTACAATACCTTTAACTCAATCAAGTATGTCGAGAAAAAAAATAATAGTTGGGTTAGTATCCTTATACTCTCAATATGCTCATCCTCTAACCATCCCTATGTCATATATCAAATCTGAACCAATTAAGTTAAACATTGTATATTTAATTTTATGAAAATTATTTTTTCAAAAACCACATTATAATTTATTTAGTGAATTTTAATACATTTCAAATAAGGAATCTCCCAAAATAAACTCAATCAAAACAAACAAATTTTTTTCTTCATCCTTATTTAATTCATAAACAAAAAATTCAATAATATAAAAAATAAAATTCCACTCCAATTCATTATTTTATAAAAAAAATTACGAACTACATTTTTTTAATAAAAATGTATTATTTTCAAATTACATATTATTAATTTTTTTTCACCTAATAATATTAATCAAATTAAATACTAAATAATTAAATGAAATTAGTAATTTAGAGTAATTTAATTTATCAATAATATTGATATAATGTGTAATACTGGTTATATCTCTTATGTCTAAATACTAAATTCCATATTAATGTCAAAAAAATATGACGAAAAATTCATTCAAACAAAATATTTATTCAATTATAGATATAAAAAATTAAAATTTTGAATGATCAAGATATGAAAATAATATCTATTTATTCCTTTATGATTGATATAATGATCGATCCACTAAACTACTCAATGAAATATGTTGAGAGATAAAAAACATTGGAATTGATCATAAAATTTACGTGGAGTCCATTAAATTAATAAAAAAGTAGTTGTGAGGGTAAAATAGAAGTTTTTAGTGGTTTAAAATCCATGTAATTGATTTTCAAATATTGGGAATGGTTATATTACACTCTTATTTAGCTAAAAAACTCTTATTTTTATAAAAATAAAATGCATGTTTGTTTTCCTACATAGAAAACTATGAAACAATTATTTCCTATATTCCCTAAAATATATGTCTAATACATAGTTATATATTCATGTAATAAAATTGTGTTACCTATTAAAACACCAACATACTTTTATTATTAACAATTCTCCTCACCAAACAGAGACAACATATTAAACCTTGCATTCCAAAATAAATTATTAAATCAATATATTAATTTCAATTCATTGATGAAAATATTTCACACCCTAAATCCCCATGTTAAATGAAATTACCCATAAATTTTAAAAAATTCGATAAAGGATAATTTTGGTCAAAATCTATTTTACCCCTTTGTAACATTTTATGTAAGAAAATGTCAAAAAATGATCCACCATTAAATATAAATTCATTAATAATAATATTATGTGGTAACAACTAATAAATATAGAAGATGTTTCATCCAAACATTGGATTCATAATCTAAATAATTTTTAAAAAATTACATGATCATGAAATAATCACTTTTATATTAAAGAAAACAACATAAATATATGAATCATAAGGTCTAAAATGATATACTATATTAATATGTAATATAATATTCAAAATAACTAGTTCACTCCTATAATTAATGTTGTCTCTATAAAACTCATACAACTCCTTCACACAAAACCTTCTCTTGATATCTCTAGTTATATATATTTTGTTTAATAAATTATTCATCTTCCTTGATATTAGAATCATATAAATAATTTAAATTAGATACTTTATGAATGTACTTCTAAATCATGGTAACATGGAAATATTCTTGAAATATCTCAAATTGTGGTGAGAGTTATAACCAATTAAACACATTACTAATGATATCTAACATTATTTAATACATGAAAAATATAAGGGAAATATTAATAACATAGTCAAATTTATATTACCTAAAATTTGTTGAATCGCTCAATAATATATATTGAACAAACTCAAATTACAATTCTCTCTTCCCCCAATCATCATATAACCTCTATAATTTTTATTTCTTCATTACCAACTATGGGTCCATCTATATTAATTTTAACATATCATATATATGATTGGTCAAATAATTACCAATTAACCACATTAACAAAACAAAAGTGTGTTCATCAGTGTTAGGTATAAAATACCTCAAATGGTTCTATTTTTATTAAAGTGTAATATCTATTGTAATTAAAAAATGAGGCCATGGGTAGATGTTCATCCCATGATCAACTAAAATATAGAGTATACACCACTAATATATCATCCACTAATTTAATCATTCAAATGATTTAACCGAAATTCTATGGGTAAATTTTTTCCCTAAGTCACAATTTGGTTCTAAATATATGTAGAAATCTACTACACATAATCGATTAAATCTAAAGATCATGGTCTGAATCTCTATAATGTTTCCCCTCTTTTACCACTGAACACCTTTCCAAACATTAAACTGTAATTAATTTCTTAATTATTAATAACTAATAAAACATCGTAAAATAATTTACAATAAATTAGATAGAATCATGTCCTCTCATTGAATATGAAAATCCAATCACTAAATCTATAGAAATATCCTATATTTTCCATTTTTTAATACTCAAATGTTTTAAAATATCATATCGAAATAAATATTATTATATAAAATAAAATAATATTTAATGTATTCAAAAAAACTTGAAAATTTACCGTTTCATCCTGTACTAATAAGAATTTATTCACCAAATAATGGTATATTTTTATAGAATAAGTCTTTATGAATATATATAAACTATGAAAATCCGGAAAAAATTATTTTATAAACCTTAAGGAACATATATTCATCCTTCGAATAAAAACCAATGGTTTTAACATTCTATCAAATCATAATGATAATCTCCACTGAGAATAATATCAATCCATAGATTCACCTCATGGACACTAAACATTGATTCTTCTACATATTGAAATAACATAAAATCCACTTTTTTATAATATAATGAACCATCAGCACTAACATCATCCATATCTAAATATAATTATGAAATCTACCCTATCATCTTACACTCCATAATCACTTCTTAAACATAATGACAATAAATGATTATTCATATTTTTTTAATATTTTTATTTAATTAAGTGAATATGATCTCATAATAATAAAATTTATGGACATCAAAAAATATTTACCAATATAAATTATAAATTATTTTAAAAAATATAATATCAAGTTATTAATGAAATCCAAATTCAATTCACTCCTTAAATATACCTCTACAAATTCATTTAGAATATATTTTTTGAAAATTAAATATATTGAATAGAATAATTATATTGATGAATTGAAAACCTTATTGGCCCATATGATATGAACACCTTATCCCATATTAGTCTTCAACCAAAACTCTGATGTGAATTATAAAAATATATTTGAAACATAATACTTCATTTAGGAAAACAAAGAGTGGAATTTCAAAAAAAAATTATTTTTTTACATTTGAAGGCTTCCTAACACCTGGTAAAAAATCTAAGAATAAATTTTATTGGGAAATTAATTAAAGAGGAAGAATCAAAGTGATGTTACCCACAAATATTATATTATCACTACATATCCTATGAAAACTACATAACACAAAAATTTCTTCAATACCTCCCCTGAAAAAAATTCATCATAGATAAATCTGAAAATATACCATGTTATGATATAACATGACTATGGAATTGAATTTTTAATATCCAAAATTTATTCATTGAAATCATATCATATAGATATGATTAACTATAATGCCCCAAAAATTATAATATGCTTAACACATTCATGACTTAACTTTTATTAAACTATAATATCAAAAATGTTAATCATAGTGAGATGTTTATGATATATAAAAATCAAATTATTCAATTCCAATAACACAACTATTATATTAGAAAATTCAATACAAATTAATAGAAAACTGAAACACCCATAAATGCACTTGAATTTAGTCATATGAATAATATTATTCTTTACTACCATATGATGGAATCTCAGTCATAAGTCTACCATTGAGAATAAAATGTAATTATTCAATTGGCCTACGAAAACCTCAATTCACAATAGGGGAAACAATTCATTTTGATCACATGATTCAACAACTTTTAATTAGTATAACACATTTAATGTTTTTTGAACCACTTAGTGAATAATGACATGATATTCTATAAAGATAGAATAGGTTAAATGAAAACCATTTACAAAATTTTAACAAACTATACCAATAACTCTTAATGTTTTAAAGGAAAGATTCAATAAGAGATCCTAAAAATAACACTCATACTAAGTTATTATTCTATAGGATACTCAATATATCACCATGAAGGTAAAATAGAAATCTCCCAAAGAAACCTATAAATTCATTCTTCCTCTACCACAAGAAAGTCATCTAGATTAGTATCAGATTAAAAATGAATTCAAATTCACTAGTTATGAATTGTATATTTTCAGTTTAAAGTGTTACATCCAACTCTATAAGTCTCTCTATCGACAGAAGAATGCATGAATTTCTCCAATATCTAAATGGGTTACTCCTTAATGATAAAATTTTTTATAATCTTTACCTCAATTAAGACACTCAACTCACAGCTTTACATTACACAATTATATAATTTTATATATTGGGCCCCGCATTTGCTGGTCGGCCTATATGAAAAACTCACATCCATGAATCAAATCAACTAACCTTCAAACATACCCTATAGTAGTTGATATCAAATCAGTTTTTTAAAGCCACATAATAGGAATATTAATCCCTTTGATGTTTTTTTGAATACTGAATGATTTCAATGATAAACTGTTAAATAATGTTTTTCAAATGTTCAAAATGAAATATATTATAACATATAATATCATGGCTCCTCTAATATTTTCAACTACCACAACATGAATTTATTTATTTGAATCATCTACTCATTACTATCTAGATAATTTATTCCAAATCAAATCTAATTAACCAGTCATCCCAAAGGGATGTGAAAATAAATTTATGGAACTCTATATGATGTTCCATATTTCGGTGATCCATAAGTTGTCGATGCTATTATGGTGTAATTGGATGGAGTAGATATCGTGGTTTATGGGATAAAAAAAATATTAACATACTGAACTCCAATAAATATATAACACATTGATTTTATTTATATAATAGATGACTGTTACCTTACAATATGTAAGATTCATAGAAAAGTATTATTGATGCATAATAATCACAGAATATCGAATTCTATGAATCATTAATAAGGTATTGGTAAGAAAAAATATATGATTTCTAGAATAAATGTGATATTCTTATACCCCCAACCATCACTAATATTTTCTCCATCCCTATCCAAAAAATTGATCATTTCCTAGGCCTTCATTATAACTTTATACATCTACAAGACATTAGTATAAGTACCTTAAGTAATGGAAATTACCTACCACTAAATCCCTAATCATATTTCAATCTCAAAATAGGTAGATCATAATTACTTCTTAGGTAGGATGTATTTATTTTTACAAAATTAACACCAAAATTTTACAATATATATATATAGAAACTAAAAATTATCCTCAATATAATAAATAACTATATTTAATATTCAAATCCAAATGTAGGTGAACTAAAATAATTTTTACTTTCTCTACGTAACATGGTTTTATCACAACCTCATAGAAAATAACTACAAAATTCACTTACACCTGATAATAAGATAACTTTAACAGAATTTTTTTCTCATCAAATTAAGTTAGAAATATATCTCTATTTCATCCATCTATCACATAGTTTTATTCCCAAAAATAAATCCACTTACATTAAAATATTTTATTTTCAAATTCTTATAATGTAACTCTACATGACTAAAAGTGTATTTAGTATACCCTAAAATTAATAATATTTGGAAATTTTCCCACCATGTACTATATAATAGTTTTTTATGTATAGGTAAGAAGACCAATACATTTCATTCAAATATATTTTATCTTGTTAGAATAATTTTCAAGACATAGGTTTATGGTCCACACTAGAATCACAATTTTTTTGTGTCATTGGAATCATAGAAACCTTTGAAACATTTTCATAAGATATATATTAAATATCACCCTAATTTTATTATGACATGGACTATTCCATGAAATATCATAATTAAAACAATTATATTTAAGAACAAAAAATGAAACATAATAATGGGTGATATCAGATGCTGTGTGTGGTTAATCATGGTAGATATTGATGACCACTAATGTATAATATAAGAATGAGTGTATAAGAACATGATCATATGATTTTAAAAAATAATCATTATATCATAGAAAAAATTATTCAATATGTCATAAATTTTAATAGTTCATAAGTCTGGAAGTCTAATAAACTTAATAAACATGATCCATTGGAGTATAACATTGTCATTGGACATACTTATTAAGGAATAAAAAAGTACAAAAAATCATTTACATTATCAAAGTACACGCCTAAGTCTATCATAGGTGATCGAGTCAACTATATGTTCCATCATAACCTTAGTCAGGGTACACAATGAACACTATAATTGTGGACATATTCCTTTACTGAACTAAGTACACACCCCATTCTAGTCTTTAATATCTAATGGTATGTCAGTCTTTATCGAATGAATTAGTGGGTGATATAATTCAATGACCACTCCTCACATTATCTTTATCCATAATTATTTATTCCATATGTTTAAAAATTATTAATAATTTGTCAAGAACAATGGAAAAGAATTATGTTTCCTAAAATTTTCATTATTTCATCCCAAAATAACCCATGGAAAATAAACATGTATTTTGAATATTTCAACATGTCTTCAAAAAATATCCCATGGATATTAAACAGAGTTTGTATAAATTCCTTCATCATTATAATAAACTATAGATATAATGAATATGTATGGTATCCTACCATCTTATCCTTTTTAAATAATAAATTACATCAATGGATGTTATCATAAATGAAATTTACCTTAACATATAACTTAAAATATTTCGTGAGGATAATTCCTTTTTTCATTTTGAAATCCCATCACACAAATAAAAATATGTTCCATGTATTGAATAAAATTTTAATTGAAAATAAATATGGAAACATTTTATGGAATATTAATATAATATAATGGTCTTGAATGAAATAATTTTTTCATTTTGTTTTTTTTAAATAATAATTTTCTTCACATTTTCGGTAAGAAGTAAAAATTAAAATATTCATAAAACAACCAGATCATTCATATTAAACCAATTTGTAAAAATTATAAGTTTTTCAAAAAGCAAGTCATACAATAATATGATAATAAAAAAATTCATTCATTTTTTTAGGACATGGAAAGAAACCAATATGATTGTTGATCGAAGAATTAAATAATAATACTTTTCATTAATTTTTTTTCCAGAATTTCATGTTCTCAAAGAGAGGAAAATAAATGGAAAACATTAATATATAGATACTAATAATGGATAATATAAATCAGGGTATAATTGATATATAGATTAAAAAATTATATCCTTTGTTACCTAATATTAAATAGTCTTGATAAATAGTGAAATTGATAGATACATCACTTACAACATCAGTATCATTCAAAAAAAAGTTCATGAAATACATAACCCAATATGGATATATCAATCATAATTATTTTTATTATAATAAACATAGAATAAATTAATTGGTATTATATGAACACTAATAATGATTTAAGTTTTGAATATGGAATGTGTTAAACAAAAAACAAATGTGAGATGAAAATCTATTACATTAGGTTTGAATTTCATTAAAATACCTCTAACATCCATTATAATAAATTTTATCTTTTTATAAATATATTATAGAACAATTTAAATACATATTTATCATATGGTATACACTTATAAAAGTCTAACACCTATTTATCAATAATTCTACATTAAACTATTCATATTTAGTTGTTATCTATTTCATTTTTCATGAGAATTTTAATTCAATATATCAAATACGTGAACTTTTATAAAAATTAAATAATATATAAAATTTTATTCATGAAATAAATATATTATATATGAATTATATTTATATATAGAGTCTAAAAAAATAGTTTTATATAGAAAAATTAATTACTCCATTCACAGCGAATGTAGGTCGTATGTACGCATGAATGTTGATTTCAGTTTTTAAGAGATGGATTGAATAAAAGGAAAATTAATACACATAATTATTGAATAATATTATATATATATATATATCATATATTTTAATTTTGTCTTTAAATATTTGAAAACATTTAAATTATTAATGAATGAATATTAATGTCACTTAGTGCAGGTGGTACTCTAAATAAATGAATGAGGGACATTATCATTTTCAACGAATTAGTAGGTAAGAATGTAGATTGGTTGTCATAATAAAAAATAATAATTATAATATTGATATAATATGTGAGCTTTAAAACCAAAATAATAACCTTCCATGAATGTTTGAAATTGAAAATTACATATATCGCAATGTGTAGGTGGTAGTCCACACATACACCTGAGTGATACTTAAAACTTCCATTTGATAGAAGAGAGGGTGTATATTGGTTATTCCATAGACAAAATAAAATTTAAATATATTTATTATTTTGAATTATATAATTTTTGATGAATTCCAAATATATATAATAGGTAGAAAATTAAATAATTTTATGGTGTATGGGTAAAAAGATTACCTATTCTTTATAAGGCCTCTTTTTGATCATGTATTAAATGACATTGGAATAGTATTTTAAGATCATAATAAATTTAATTTCATGGGTATATAAATTTTATAATATAAATGTGTAGGATTTGGATGAAATAGATCTCACAATGTATTGTTCAGATTAGAAATGAGGGGTGTCCATTTATAAGTGGGGGAGGATAAAATTGGTATTTTCTAAAATCATGAAAATTAAATAAATCTATACTGATCAAAAATGCATCAAAATTATCAGTGATTCAGTTTTGGGGAATTTTAATGTCAATATAACTCCACAAAATATGATGTATAATATTTGAAATGGAAATATTACTCATATATATATTTTTAACCCCATATATATACCAATTTTAACCATAACTATTGTAATGAATTTTCTAGAATAGATAAAATTCAAGATGAAAATATTAATAAAAAATTACATTATATTAATAATTTTTCTAATTATAAATATAAAATCTATTTATTCCGAATCCTTTCTAAAAATTGGAATAAGAAAAATTTAAATTGTATTTGAAAAATGTGATGCACGTCGGTTTTATATAATTTTTTTTTCTTAAGTATAAAATATTTTATGAAAAAATACAACATAAAATTGATTCTAAAGATATAAATTCTATTATTAATAATATAATTGAATTAATGATACTTTTAAAACCATTTTAAAACTATGTAACATTTTAAATTCTATAAAGGAAAATTTAATTCTCAAAAAAATATATAATTTTTCACTATTTTAAAAAAAATAATTTTCTATAAAATTTATAAATTTTTTATAATATGATAATTTTGACATTCTTATTTAATAAATTATTTTCATTTTTTCAATTTTGTTTTCTAAATGTGGTTGAAAATAATTATAAATTTTTATCTCAAAAAATATACATTGTATTTTTGAGGGAAAATGTATTTTTAAAGAATATAATGACATTAATAAAATAGAGTAATTATTTTAAATACATATTATTTATACAGAAATTTTATAAATAATTTCTAAAATTTTATTATTCTGATAAAATCCTAAAATTTATTATCTATGAAATAATGATATACTATATTATGAATCATTTAGATTCAGGGTTCCATGCATCATAGTATATCAAAAAAATTAATTTTTATGAATGAAAAAATATCATAATATCATAGGGTGTTACATTTTACCAACAGAATAAGATATTTTCCCCTCAATATTACATCACTTTTATAAAAAAGAGTGTGGAGAATATTTTTGAACAAATCATTTAAATCCCATAAGGATTTTTGAATTTTTGATTCCCCTAAATAAATTTAACCATTTGAGTACTTATATTTTAGGTCAATTTATCTCTTCAATACATTATCTATACCAATTTAATTTTTTTGGAGATCATTCTTAAGTGGTATAACCTCTATGTTTATTACATGTGATAGATTATTTTTTAATTTATTAGGAGAGACACATTGAAAACATATTAATCTATAAATAGATTATGAAGAAGTCCCAGCTGGTAGGATACCACCCCATCATTATAAATAAAATATAAGGTGTAAGACCCTGTGACTTTTTGGTATGTTTTCTAATTAAATAAATGGAATAAATTTTGTTGCCAGAAACATTGAGTTAGAGAACACTAATATCTACTAATAAGTTATTGTTATCAATTAGCTGTTTAAATAGCTAGAAAAAATATTATTAAACCAATTAAGAAGTTTATATATTTAATATACATCCAAAATTTTTAATAAAAAAAGTTAATAAATAATCCCTATTTACATATTAAAAGAATATATTTTTAAAGGTAGTTTTATAGAGTTTTGATGGTGCACTTGTTTTAAATATAGTAATTTAAATTTTGTAAATTTTATTTGAAAAATAAACCTCTTATTTTAAAATATAATATATATATTTACATTTATTTAATTTTTTGTATTTTTCTTATATGTCCCATGGTTTCATTAATAGTGAAAAAATATTACATTTTAATTAATTTTTTGTTTAAATAATTTATAGTGATAAATTATATATATAATAATATTTAAAGTAAAAAATAGATCAAATATTTATAATTTAATATAGTTTACCTAATTGGAACCAATTTCACATTGAATATGAATATAATATAATTTAATTCTTTTGAATGATTTCACATTTATATTTTGTTTTTTAATTTCATCAACAAGATTAATTTTAATTTAATAAATTTTTTTGTGTTTTTGGTTCATAATAATGGATTCCATATTTTTAATCATGTTGTAAAAATTATTTAAATATGATTATTTTATTTTTGGGCACTATTAATATAATCTGTAGTATGTTATTAGCAACACAGTTACATATAAATTGATAATTAAGGTTAAAAAAATTTATAAATATAAAAAATCTACCCATATACATGTTGAAATTCAATTGGATTAGTGTTTTCCCATGAAAATCATCATTGAGCCATGATTTTATCTTTATAATGCCACAAGGATGAGATTATGAAATTTATTATATTTCATTTAAAGAGAAGTTAATTTAATTAATGGAAAACATAGTCCTTTCCCAGAAATGAATAACCCCTTTATTAAATAAAAACCATACACAAGTTTCAAAATGGGAGATTTACATTGATCCCTCTTATGAAGGGGAAGAGGATCATCCAGAACTTGATTGTCCCATTGAATTTCAAGAGCATTGATGCCTTTGTTTGCAAGAAAATCTGCAAGCGCATTTCCCTATCGATATATATGGGTAACAATATGCTCCATAGATTCAAGAAAATCCAAAAATATGATCAATAGTTTGGTGAGATTCCATGAAATATGAATAGAACCTGATTGAATTGAAAGAACAATAGTGGTAAAATCTCATTCACGCCAAATATTTTCCCAACCGCGTTGTTCCTCCAGCTCAACCGGTATAATTACTACAAGCATTTATTCTTCAAGGGAGGAGGCATGTCCACACGATCCATGAAAACAACCAATAACACCTCCATGATGATCCCTTTAAACAAAACCAAAACATGTAGGTCCTGGATAACCTCTTGAGACAACATCCGATTTGATTTTAATCCAACCAGAAAACGGTGCTTTCCAGAGAACCTAAATCATGCAAAATGGATGTTGGAAATTTCCATCCAGCATGACACCAACATGGAAGATGTACTGGTAATGAATTACCTTGTTCTTAGAACTCCCAATGTAGTGGATGAACTCTTCCGCAGCCACCTGGAAAAGGCACAGAAGATGCGGGGATAATTTGATATTACTCCAACTCTTTAGAAAATCAAACATTTCTATGAACTGAGTTAAAGAAACTTCAAACATATCAGTTACAACCTTCCACATTATCGAAGCCGCCACACAACTAAGGAAAATATGATCAACGTCTTCCCTATATTGATGATACAAAACACAAATAGAATAAATAGATATTCCACAAGTTTGCAAAAAATCATTAGTGGGAATCTTTTTTTGAGAAACTTTCCATGAAAATGTTGACCGAGAAGGATTCATGAAATTTCCTCCAAAATTAACCATATAATTGAACTCATTGTTGTTGTATATGGCATGCTTATAGAACACTTTAAAAGAGAGGATTCCATTGGTAGCCGGTTCCCATGATAAAAATTCCTCCCTATAAGAGATGAAATACCTATCAATTGTTGTAATAAAATGAGATGGAAGATTATCCTAACTCTAAAGTTTGTCTTTAATAGATATTTCAATATCACGATTTTAGACTCCATCAAGAATCAAATCAATCAAAGGAACCCTCATCCAGTTTCCCTTCTAGAAAGATAATGATGAATCCTTAGATACAAGACATCTCAAATCATTATCAATAATGAAAAAATAGACTTAAAAGTAGTCCATACCAAAGATATGAGATAGTTAAAATTTCTATGTTTGAGTTTATTAATGAATCTAACCTGAAGGAAGCTAAGAGATTCTGAGTGAACATTAATAAGCCTCCAAATAAAACCAGCTTGTAAGGAATCATTAAAAGATCCAAGATTATTAATACTAATTTTTTTAATAATAATATAATTTTTTATACTGTGCTATAAAGCAGAAAAATTAGAATATAAATACTCAATTGAAATATAACATGTTTATCTTCGTCATTATAATTATTGGAAATATTTAGGAAATTAATAATTACCAATAATTCAAATACAATCATAATGTAATAATTTTTTAACTAATAGAAATATAAAATAAATGTATTAAAACTATTAAAATAAATATATCTAGGAATAATTAATTTAATAAAGTAATTTTATTGATAAAACTGACATGATAGTGATATATTAGAAATTTCTTAAAGATATTGTGTTGTATGGTTTATTTTAAAATTCAATGTAATGAATATTTTCATAACTGTATGTAATGTTATATTAAAATAAGTCAAAATTTATTGAATTATATAAGATTCATAAAACCTAATATTCTATAAAACTTTTGTGATAAATTTGAAAATATCATCCAAAACACATTTTATTTTTGTCTTATATTTTATTGAAACTATGTTAACCATTATGTAATAAAAATAGTTGTTGTCAGGGTTAGAGTTAAATGAATTAATTAAGGGTTAAATCCGAAATAAATGTTTAAAAATGTAACCTAATTTTTTTTAAATATTATTTATTTAGATTATTTAGACCCATCATCATCTTATCTACAAAATGAACAAATTTAATGCTATTTATAAATGGAATTTAATTTATATTAATTTAATATTTTTAGAGTTTCTAAAATTTACCCTCACCTTAATTATAAAATCAAACGTCCTCCCCCACATACTCAAATAAAATTTAGAGTAATATATTGATCAAAATCATAAAATTTCACTTCCTGACATCCTTATAAAAATTATAGAGATCCTAGTCTTCAAAAAATACAAAATCTAGATCACATGATAAAAGATCAAAAGGATTTCCACTGATGAATAAGTAATTATTTTTCCAACTCATTCAATTTCATTTATTATTCTACTTTATATTCATGTTTTTTCCATTTTTAATTAATAAATATAGTATCATAAATAATTGAATATGTTATTATGAGAATGGTACAACTATATTCCATTATTTATCCATCATATGAAAAAAACGAACTGTATGTGCGTATGTATGACTTACCATATCCATGATATAGTTTAATTTTTTTAATCACCACATTGTTTGGATCGATATAATTATCAAGATAATGAAAATAAATAAAAAAACATGACATGATATCGATTCATTATAATTTATATACTTTCCAATACTTTACCCTTTCCCCATTAATGGAATGATATAGTTGCTCGTTTGTACACATGGACAACAGTCTCCACGACGCAATGAGATTCATTTTCCACCTTATAAATTCAATAATTATTATAAAAATTTATATAATGATAAAATATTATATATATAAAATAAATAATATTATAAAAATGAAAAATTTGTATATATATCATATGGTTAAGAAAAAGGACTAACATATCAAAACATGGATAGGAAAAAAAGTAGTTAACACCCCAAACAAGGTTACTAACAGAATATTATTAAAAAAGGATATAGTAAGATCATATATGATATCATAAATATGGATATTGTTTGAGAATTAATTAATAAAATTTATTTACCCATTATATTGGAGGTTAAATCATATTTAACATAAGTAATGTACAAGGTTTGTTTTAATTTCAAAATCTCATTATTATTTCGGATTATTTATACATAAGTATCTAAGATGGAATATTTATCAACCATGTCAAAGATTATTAGAAATATTTTCCAAAATATTTTTACTATTATCCTATGCATGTTTATCTTGTTTTTACCATTGTTTCACTTTTTATAAAATGGTTTTAATGTAGTATTTTTTTGGTTTTCCAAATGATGTACATTGTGACTCTTTTGACAAGAGAAATGTTTTTTACTTATGTGTCCTAAGTGGATGTTTTTTTCCATCATGATGCTTTAATGTTTTGAGTCATCTATTACAATTTTACAGTGAACCTTTTAAATAAAATAATTTATTTTTTAATTGAGTGACTTTTTAAATAATTGATTTCAATTTAAATGTGTAATTTCTCTCACCAAATTTCTATAGATTTTATTACACTATTTTAATACACGAAAAAGCATATTTTTGGATGATATATTTGATTGAGTTTGATCACATATCATATAATCTACCAAATTTTATTTATGTTTTTTTGATCTTTTTATCTTTGGACGTGTTATTCTGATACCATTAATGGGTTATTTAATTTTTTTCACATTTTGTATTCTAGTTTTGGAATATTAATGTTTCTGTTGTTTTTTTCATATAATAAATTCATTGGAAAAAGTATATGTTATATATGGACCTATATATCTACTCAATTAATTAGTAGGTCTCATGAGAAAAACTAGTTTGTGTATTGGTCAAGTCCTTACCAATTTATGTCTGGTTTCTTGGAAGAAGCCTTGATAGTATGTTTATGATGTAAAAAATTATGAATCCCCTCCATATTAAATCATTTATTGATATTCTATTTTATTGTTCCATATATAGAATATCAATGTGATTGTTTATATGAAATTATATTATTTTTATTTATTCATGCCATATTATGATTAATATTGACTTTAATGTGATAGTGTATTTGTTATAAACTGTTCTATAAGGTTGAGTATTATATATCCATTATATATTATGATGTATGCTTAGCCTTACTAAGGATTTGATATCCACAAATTCTTATTTTTTATGTTTCCTATGATGTCAACATGTGTATTATGACTGATATTCTGGGTTAATCATTGGGAATAATTGTGTTCTCAAAGTATATTCTATGTTTTATTTTATATTTTAAATTGTAATATATGGTTTATTTATGTAATTTAGCTTATAATATTTTAAAATAGGCTGGTCCATTGGAATTCATATCATGAATCTATATCAATGTAATAAATTAAGGAACTGACTCTATGAAACTGGTGTCAGGGTGTTCATAGTTGTTATTAGTGAAAGTTCAATATAATATTTTGAAACATGATTTACAAAATAATGGGTAAAAAACATAACCATAAGATACACTTTGAGAATAATCATAGAATAAAATCCTATAATTTTGGTAATGAATAGATTATGTGGGACGTCCTAGAAATAAATCCATTTATGGATATTAAAAGTGAATGCAGTTTTGAGAAAAAAGTATATAGGGGGGACAACTCCAAGAAGCTGTGTGAGCCCTCACATAGCATAACCTAATTGATGAAATCGATCATTATTTTGTAAATAGTTTGACACTTCCATTGGATTTTATTAGGTTAATTCAAATTTTATTTACAATCCATTTTGAAGGAGTTAAAACTAAATATTCCTCCAAAGAAAACATTTTTATGATTATGAGATTACATTTTTATAAATATTAAATTAAGGATAGTTTTTCTAATAAATCAATATTATGAATTACTATTCATAACATATTCCAGTGTATAGCATTAATTTGAAATGGGGCCATGTGGATAGAATGAAAACCATTACAACCCACATAATCCATGTTGGGATTTCCTTACTATTAAATGTAATGATGTTGGTGTTAGAGCTGCAAATAGTGTATAGGAACATACAACGATACTAGGATAGATTACTTCCATTTTGAAAAATAACTTTATCCATATAGGGAATCATAATTCATTAAATGGAGGAATTATCATTGACCACTTCAAGAGACAACAAACTCCAACATTCAATGGGACAAAAATTTCATTTGTAGATGAACATTGGATACTTTAAATAGAGAAGATATTTCTGACTTGGTGATATAATGAAAGGGAGAAATTTTTCATGGTAGATTATCATCTCTAAGGATATAAATATCAATTGCTGTCATAGATTGAAAACATGATCGAGGAGAAATAAATTTTAAGCATTGAATGGAATCATTTTAGTGAATGTTTTGGGAAAATATTTTACCTGTGAACAAAGTGTAGATATGGAGAGGAAATTATAGAATCTAAGGTAGAAGGAGAATGAAAATTTATCTAAATATGAATCCAATTTTACAAAGATATTAAGGCGTTATATGAATTTTAGACATAATCAAAATATCATGATTTATGGATTCTTTTATGGGTTCAAATAATTTCTCTGATTGGAACTTGTCTTCCAGAATTTTAATTATATGAAGATATAGTATCATGTTCTATCAAGATAGAGAATCAATTCTATAAGTCAAATGAAATTTTGGGAAATAATGAGAATAAGAGGGATGATGAAACATGTAGATAAGGTAACAGAGAAATGAGGATAAAGGGAAAAGTTGAATTTACATCATGGGATAATTATGGGATGAAACACCTAGATACTATATGGAAGGGAATGGGATTTTTGTTACATGTGCGAATGGTAGGTCCACCAAGACCACTATTAAAAGGGAAATCATATGTAGGTAATGTGTAGTGGTTCAAAAATAATTATATGGGACACTATGAATATGAATATCCTAAGTATCAAGAAACTTTCTATAGAAAAGGATAAGGGTGCAAGGCTAAGATTATGCAATCAAAAATTCTGATCATGAACGCCCAAATGATATAGTGGAAGGTATATTATTTGTCTCCTAAATTGTAAATAATTCATTATTTTATTCTGGTTCATTTCATTTTTTATATCATCCAACTTTTTCAAGAATAAAAAACATTTATTTTTTATTTAATAAAGGTGTTTTGAGTCAAAACTCATTAGGGAAGTCTCAGTATAATAATGTTGTGTATGAAATACCACTTTGGGAAACATAAATTTTCTTTACATGAAGAAAATATCATCATAAATTTGGTTAACATTAAAAAAATACTTTTCATGGATTGTATTTTGATATATGATGGGATATTTTATTTTAGGAAGATGGAAATAGTGTTTTGTTTTGAATAAAAAGAGTCTTGTATCTTTAAAGCTGAAAATTCATCATCTGATTCTTAACTATATCCCCCAGTAGTTTGCTTAAATGAAATTATTCGAGAGGAAGAGAAAAAATATAAAGAGATGGATAAAGTAATAATGAAATTGAATATGTGACTATTTTAATTTAATACATTGACGTGTATTCAGGCGAATTACCTGGGATCCTCCGAGACTACGAAGTTATGTTTTCTATTAGTTTAATCACTAATGTAAGTCCATTATCAATGAATCCCTATAATATGGACTTATTAGAATTAGGGGATCTGAATATATAATTATAGGATTTTGGTAAAAATGGATTTATTATCTGTTGTGTTTCTCCATGGGACGCTCATGTTACATTTTTAATAAGTAAGATAGATCCATAAGGATAGGTATTTACAAAAAGGAAATAAATTCCATTAATATAATGAATGAATATATCTCGAAGATATCTTTTTGAATTGGGTATGGACATTATTAGTTTATATTAATGTCAATAAGGATTAACAATTTCACCCTTAGTTTTTATGGTTCTAATTAACAGAGTCTTCATGGAATATGTTTATTTTTTGGTATTTATTAATGAAATTTTGGTATATTCTAGATGGTATGACATACATGATAATCCCTTGAGGAAAATAAAACGAAGAAAACCCCAAATATTTTTATGAGGTGATATTCAAAAAAAATGTATGTTTCATTTTTTTGAATGAGGATAGAATGTAATACCCCAATATAGCATAGTATGTTTACTTTTTAAATAAATTTAATATCTTACGTTGCACATAACACCATGTTCGAATGCACTGTGGACTATTAAAAAGAGATCATTATAAACTAGTCATTAAAATATAGGCAATGAATTGTATTGAACACATTATTAAATTAATATAATTAATATTCTTTCAAAAATATATTATAGTCATTAGATAAAAATGAATCCAATTTTTCTCATTAAGAGGCTATATGTCTTTAAAGAATGTTTTACCTCTTTACTATAGAGAACATGTTTTATAACATGTTTTGAGAGATTTAATATTATATTTGATAATCTAAAAATATTATTTGAATGGTTAATATCAAAATTTAAATTGCTTCAATATTTTTTATTTTTTTAATAAGTTTCATTTGTTGATGAATTGTGAAAATAATATATCATTTAATTAAAACTATTTTTTCATCTAAATAATTTTTATTATCAAATTATGTGTTAATTGGTTTTAAATTATTATAAGATAATTTTTTTTCAATAAATCCAATTTAGTTCATTTTAATTAATTTCACATTTACTTTGTATATAAAAAATATTAAATATTTTGATTGTTTTCACTTCAAATCCCTATTTTCTGATTTCTTCACCGAGATTAATTATAAAATCATTTTCACAAATACTATGATTAGAATTTCGAAAAATGGAATCAATATTTGGAATAGTTGGGTTATAATTATGTAAATATCATATTTTATTTTTATCATTATGAGTACTTTAGTAAATTTTCCATCAACCAAGTTGAAGGTAAATCTAGTGAATAAGGATTAAAAGAATATTAAAAATATTGTTACATTACCCTAAAACATGTCAAAAATTTATTATATGAGTGGGTGTTGAACAAACAAATCCTTGGTATGAGATTATATTTTTTGGAAGCCAATTGGATGAGGTGATGACATTTATTATATTGTATTTAACAAGGATTTAAAGATGTTATACTTACATTTTAATAACTATACAATTTTTAATGTAGGGTTAAACAGAAGATAAATTATACAATAAATAGTCATTTTCAAGATAAAATTATTATCTTAATCATTATAATTTATTTTAAATTTTTATAGAAAAATAACACTATTTAATTCCAACACATTGATAATGTAATAATTATTTACTTAATCAAAATATAAAATAAATGATATTAAAAACATTAAAATAATTATAATATAGAATAAATAATGTTATACCAAAAAAATTTGTTAACTTTACCATGTTAGAGATACATTAGATGTGCTGGTTCAGAGATATCTTATTTTACGGAATATTGTAGAAGTCAATGAAATGAATTGTATCAAAATTATCATTAATGATATATTATTGTAAATAATATTTCATTAAATGATATAAAATTCATAAAAATCAAATATTCATCCAAATAACTGGGATAATGTCTAAAATTACATCCATGACTCCTTTTATGTTCTTTTTGAATTTTATATTAATTATATTGTCTAAGAAGAAATAAAGTAACATGTTTTAATGGTAAGAGTTAAATGAAATATTGAAGAATTAAGGGCAAAAGATAATGTTAATAATGTAAACTAACATTCCAAAAAAATATTCTGTTAGATTATTTCAACCCATAATCATTGTAAATTCAATATTACTAATTTCTTTTCTATATGGTCAAAAAAGTAATTTTTATTAATTTAATATTTTTAGAGTTTCCAAAAGTGACCCCACATCAATTATAAATTGGAACCCTATCACTAACATCATGACACCAAGTTAATCCTTATAGCTCTAACAAAAAAACCCATTTTATTGGATAATATCTTTATCCATGTTCTAGAGCCCCAGGTACTCCAAAAAGAACATCTCTATATCCTGTGGGAGGAGATCTAAAGGAATTCCACCAAAAAAGACGTATTTCGTTTCCCAACTCATTCATGTTCAATTATTATTCTACATAATCATCACGTGTTGATTGAATAATAATGTAACAAATATAGTATAATATATATTTAAAATTTTATAACAATTATGGGATTACAATATTCCATGATTGATCTATCCAATCAAATACGAAAACACAATGCGTGCTTATGTACCACTTACCATCTCCACATTATGGTGTAGTTTTTTTTCCTAAGAACATTTTATTGGTATAACAATAGATATAATGGATATAAATAATAAATATGATATAATATTGAGTCCGTAAAATTAATATACTATCTAATTATTTACCCCTTCATCATTAAGGTAATGATACTATCGCTCATGTGTACATATGTTCTATTGTCTCCAAGATGTAATAAGATTCATTTTCCTCGTTAACCATTCAATAATGATTATAAAAATGTACATAATGAGTAATTGAAATATATTTTAACTTAATAACTTTCTATAGATGAGATTTATGTTTATTTTATGCATAATAAATAGTACATACACGAAAAAACATACATAGGAAAATGATGTAGATAACACATGAAAGAAGGTTCATAAAAAATATTATTAAAAAATGGTATAAGAAGATCATATATAATGTCATAAATATAGATACCATTCTAGTATAAATTAAGAACATTTTCGGATACATTATACATGAGTTAAATCAAATTCAATGAATGGAATATACATTTTAATGTTTAATTTCACAATAAAATTCGTATTCAAGATTATTTATACATAAGTATCTAATATATAATATTTATCCCCCATGTCCATGATTATTAGAAATATTTTCTTATTTTTTAACTATTACCCTATGAATTTTTCATGACTTTTTATTAAATCATTCCTGTTTATATAACCATTTTAAACGAATCAGTTTTTCATTTTAGAAATGAGGTACGTTGTGACTTTGTGAAATAATGTCCTGATCTCTTAACATATATGGTGTGGGATGATTTTTTCACTGACATGATTTATTAATGTTTTGAATCATCCATTATAATTTTATAAATTTATTTTCATATAAAATATTATCATTTATAATTATATGAGTTCATATATAATGTATTTCTATGTAAACAATTGGTATTCCCCTCAAGAAATTTTAAATAAATTTATTTGAGTATGTTCATCTATGTCGGCACCCTTTGTTAGATCTTATGTATGACTAAGGACGATGTCTTATGATACCATCTACAATTTTTTTTGAATAGTATATGATCATTTTGATAGTGGTTGTTCTATTTTGATACCATTAATGGTTTATCATAAAAGTGTTCACATTTCATATAATAGTTTTTCAATAAGAATGTTTCTGTTGTTTATGCTTTTATATGAGGAATCCATTGGACATAGTATGTAATGGTCAAGTCAAACTATAATCCCTCAATGAATTGGTATGTCTTATGAGAAATACCGGTTTTGGTATTGGTCAAGGTCATACATGTTTAGGTATGTTGATTTGGATTAAGAAATTATAGTACGGATATGATGTGTGACATTATGCATTTCCTCATTATTAGATCATTTATTGATATTGCAATCAAGAATTTGTTTTTTAGAATATATATACCAGATTATTTTTCAGGAATTATTTGATTTTCATTTATTCTTTCTCTTATGTGCTCTATATTTTGTTAAATTCTTTTGGTTATAGTTATAAACCATTCTATATAGTTTAATCTTATTTATTCATAATAGATTTTTTTATACTCTTACCATTAGATAGAATCTGAGCTCACCCCATTCTTATGTTTTTTATTTTTCTTGGATTCGAAGATGTGAATAATGACTGATATATAGGGTTAATTGAGGTGAATCATGGAATTATAAAAGACTATTCGATATTGTATTTTATGCCTTCAATTTTAATATATTGTTCATATATATAATCCATATTCCAACACTACTAACTTATATATAATTCAGATTCTATTCTTTTATCAATGCTAATGTCATAATGTAGGGAACCGACCCTATGCTATTGTGGTTGAAGTCTTTATATTAGGGTATAATATACCTCAGGATAATATTTCCACTATTTTAGAAATAAAATAACTTCATAAATGTATAAATCTATAGGAATACTTTCTCAAAAAATAAAATTCCATATTTCACTAATGACTCTATATATATATATATTATGTTTGATATGAGTTTCCTTCAGGTGGTACTAAATAGGTTTATAATTCTATTATATTACTCAGTTAGATCAGTTAAAAATAACATTATTTCTCAATCATCATTCTATTTAATTTGGATTCTACAATTCCATTTATAAATGGATTCATAAGGATAAATGAAATTCTTATGTAAATTCTATTATCGTATGAAAACATGACCAAAGTATGTGTTGATCTGAACTATATTTGAAATCCATAGAACATGACATAAAAATATCCTATAGGGTTTTAATATCTCTCTTATTCAATCCATATGTATGAGGATGACAATAAGTAATGAAATAAAACTATAAATATGAATCTTACTGAATAAATTTCCAAAAAATCAAGTAAATCAAAAGATCTCAATCATATTAAATATAATGTGGTAGTCCAGGTTACAATATAACTTATTAAATGTTTATTATGAAAATATGATCAAGATGTAAATATTATCTAATTTAAATAAATTCATCTAAATTTTTATAGTTATTTACAATGACCCAAATAACATTATGGTCGTCTAATATTATTTGGAGTCCAATGAAAAATTTATGTTTTATATTTTCACATTTATATTATTGTATAGGTATTAGATGTAACATACCCATTAATTTATATATACTATCATTAACTTTCTGAAATTAGAAGCACCAAGATACATTCTCTGAAATAACTCTCTCCCAGTTGAACCCAAAAAAATTATCCTTATATTCCGAAAACATATGGGTAATTCCTAGATGAATAGAGAATGATAAACTATGAGAATTACAAAAAAATATATTCATGTTGGTATTTTCTGAATACATATTGGAATTCACCAACTTATATTTTAATCACACTCGACATTGAACTGAGGAAAAATTCTCATCTTGTTTTCTTATCAACATCATTCCTTAGTTTTCCATTAATCTTCATTTGGATAGGTGGTTGAAAAATCATTTGATAATGATAAAAAATACTAAATTCCATAATAATTTCCATATATATCCATTAAAAATTCAAAACTATTGGATTTTTTGTGATTCATTCCATATATAAGATATGATGATCTGTTCATATCAAAGCATTAATGAATGAGTTCACGTTCCTAGGATGGATATATATTATGATGTAATAATATTTTCCCAACTCCAAAACATATTTTCTGATGAACATTCACCCCTTTTTGGGTGAAGATATAATTTTTTATTTTATGATATATATATATATATATATCACATCATTATTAATTTATGAAATTCCACCTTATGTTTATTGAAAAACATATCATAGTAAACTGTAAATCATTAATATTGTAATATTTATCGTGAATCATTAAATTTCATGAGGCCCAATATGTAAAAATATCATACTAAATGATGATAAATTTGAGTCCCCTCTTTGATTAATAACCAATTATAATGAACATGTATAAAGTAATTTTTAGTGTATGAATAGGTACATTGAAAAAACATCAAGTTAGGCACATGAAATTTTTATCACATTTAACAGCCCAAAGGAACATTTCACCCTTTTGAGTTATCATTGATATTAGATTAGAAAACTATGATGAATTCTATACAATCTATCAATAATATCATTCAAGATAATGAAATATAATTTTCTATGTCATTGTGGTTGGTCAGTAAAAACATTCAATAAATTACAACATCGATGGATATATTAGAATTTTTCTCTTTTGATTATATATCCCTAAAATTAAATATTTTAAATATAAATTTAAAACAAAATAAATTTTCCATACTAATGTTATTTCTATAGGTTCATCAGTACATTTATTATGTGATCTTCATTATCTTCTTTTATCTTGGAATATATAACAATATCATCTATAAATACTACAAAATAATGATTAAGGTAATCTCTGAGGACACAATCCAATAAATCAATGAATATAGTGAGGGGAATTAGTGAGATGAAATGTAATCACTATGAATTCATAGTTTCCATGGTTCATATAGAATGTTTTAAAGGGTATTTTTGGATATCATCCTTTAACTAAAAGTATTAAAATTAAATATCAATATTATACCAATATTTAAATCCTAATAATTGATCTAAAATATAATCAATACAGTGAATAATATTTTTATTATTGATTGTGACCTTGTTAACTCCCAAATATTTATTCATAGTCACAACGATCGCTATTTACTATGAAGATAAATAATTGATGAACCCACATTGATGATCATTTTGGAATAAATCCCTTTTCTATATTACCATGGATTTTTTTCTCCAATTTCTATAATTAAATATTGGATATTCAAATGGGGTCTCCCAAATAGGTGTCTCAATATTTATGAATTTTAATGAAAACATGACCTAAATATTTTATATGTTAGGGAGACTCATCTAGAAGTACATTAAAAAATCCCCACTTAATATGCATGATATAGATATTGAGTTTCTCCCAAAAAATTCGAGATAAAAACACCTTTTAAATAGGAATAAATACAAATATATTGGTTGTAAAATCCATTGAATGTTTATATTTATGATGACACCAATAGATGATGCAGGGTTCCTATGAAATAAATCATGTGACATCCCTTACCCTAAAATAGATATTGTATTTAGGAAATGTTATTCAATAAATTATAAAACAACATTAATTAAAACTGGGGAGATAATTGCAAGGTATGATGGAAGAAAATTCCCATAAACATATATTAGATAAGATTCCTACACATGATATGTGATCATAAAACCATTAAGGGTATTCTATTATAAATTAATATCTAATAATTGATGATATGTATTGAAGTTATATAATATTTCTCAGGATTTAAAAGAACTCATAAGACTAATATCTAATAGGGTAATTAAATATTTGATCATACCAGTAACCGCCTCAACATTTTCCTTATACCTCCAACTAAAATGATTATTATATGAATATGGAATCCTTGATTATAATGATCAATCATAAAAAAAATTCATAGTATATCATAATTATGAAACATACTTTTCAATCTATAATATTATAGGTTTATCCCATGTCATATGTTGTCATAATCTATTTAAATCCTTGATAATGATTCAGAATGAAAATGTAAATTAACAAAAGAATATCCCATGGGAGTGTTAATCTTTGTGGATAGTAATGGGACCCTAAATTTTCACCAGAATTATAGCCATGATATAGTTGAAAACAATTATTAACCTTATTACCACTTGGTTCATCTATTCCAAAACCATTCCAACTTATAATATCATGATAGGGGTGTTTTTCGTAGAAAACCACACCTATTACTTTTCCATAACATAGAATGTTCTCATATAAATGGGATTATCCAAAGGGTTCTCAATAAATTTTCCCCATATTTATTTCTAAACATATGTAATCCTTACATGAAATATTCAATTTCTGAATGTGGTTCACTCCCCATTCTTGTCCTTATTATCTCTTCAGATATATGTCATTATCTATTTCATTAGAGAGTTATAATATTCCAATCCCACCTATTGTATATTCATAAACCATTCTAATGTGACCTATAATATCATAAACCACATATAATATATCATAAACCATGTAAATGAAACATGTTTCTCATTATTTTAAATATTTCCTCAAAACATTAAAAATAGAAAATAAAACGGTTTGAGAAACAATTACGTTGTTCTCCACTACCCAACTCATGGAAATTGAAGATGTTCAATAAAAACTCTACATAATAATAAAAACCATCTAGGGAGAGAATATGTTTGGAATACATGGATTATATCTGTATTAAATTATAATTAAATCCAGAGTATTTTATTATAATATAAATTTCCTTTATATGATTTTATTTAATATTTCTAAAGGAAAATAAACACTCCGCTTTTAAATCACAATCTGAAAGTACACAAATATTATGTAATGAATTTTATTTGAATATATCTCAAGATATTTTTAATTTGTACATTAAATCATTGATTGGTCATGAAAGATTGAAATTATATTCAATCCATGTATGTAAAAAACAAATATACATTTCACATATTTTTTCAAATTAAAAAGTACCTCGTTTCGAAAAGAAAAATAATATTATATTTTAATTTTTAAAAAAACATAAATAATGTGAAAAAATGATATTAAATAATATCTTGATAATATGGAAAACATTTAGAAATTCAGTTTTTTTAAAACATGGATATGGATTAATACATTTTGTATACCAAATAGAGAATTAAAGTCAGTTTTCTCTAAAACAATTATTCAGTATATTGCATTCTAAAAAAGAGGAAAATGAAATTAAAAATTTTAATTTTATGAAATAAGTAGATAAAAAATAAATTTATTGCATTATTTAGTGATATGTTATAAAAGTTCACACTCAGAAATAGAACAATCTTGAAAAAAATCATATTTTAACATAAATCCATCACCACGATGGTATATCTAAAATATGACCATCATGAATGATAAAAAAACATATAGATAAATAAATACAAAAAAAATTCATGATATGAAACATATGATACATTCAAGGGTCATATAGACACCATGTAAAATAAATAGTTGGTGATTATGAAATATGTCACAAAGAAATAAAATTGTTTTGAATATCCCTTACCTCGTGTCAAATTTCATAAAAATCACTCTATCCTCCTATATAATAAATATATATTATATTAATATTAAATAATAAATTAAATAATTATAATAAAATATTTTTTCCACTTATAACATTTTGAAATTTCATTTCTAATAAATCTATATTAATATCATCATTTCTATGGGTGAATGTTTCATTTTTCATTAGAATTTCAGTTGGGTAGGACTGGTACTTTTGCATTAATCGTGGTTTAAAAATCCCTGAAATGTTAATAATCATATAAATATCATAAAAATAAATTATATTTTTATTTAGAGTCATCCATCAAACTCTGAAATAATATAAATTGCACTATTTCTGGTAATGGCAAGTCGTATGTACCATTGAAAGCAGTTTTTACTTTTTGATGAATAGAATGAAATAATGGTTTCTAGTTATTAAAATTTCATGAATCATTATTATGTCAAATATATCATATATATTAATTATATATATATACATTTATTTTCATCAATGTAATTAAGAAATGATAAAAATGTCAAATTGCTTCATGGAGGTGTTATTCGACACATAAAAAGGGGTACCATTTTTGTTTTTCAAAAATATAGATTATAACAATGTATATGAAATGATATAATTCTAGAAAATTAGTAATTTAATAAATCACATATAAAAACATTTAACCCATCATTATTACCATTATCATAAGATGATTATGGAAAATGAATTGTGTAGCAACATGGAGGTAGAATTTCACATCTACTCACAAATGCTAATTTAACAACCCATTTAAAGTAAAAGAGGGTGGATATTGAGTTTAATATAATCATAATAATTTTTTTTAATAATTATAATAATTAATATTTTATGAAATGATAAATAGTATATTTTCAAATGAGATTTAAGAATTCAAAAATTTAAATAATATCGGTATGATGATTACATGCACAAAAGAGTTTTATTTATTAGAAAGAAAATTGTATGAATAAAATAAAAAGAAAAAATTAAGTGGGTATGATATTATGGATACAAAAAGAATCATCCGAACAATGGTTTTACCCTCTGGGGGAAAATACATTGGTCTAGTAATGATAAAGAGACGGTAACTCTAAGATTCATTATAATTTAGATAGACATCCTCGTCATTTCCCACTCACTAAGTGTAATGAATTATCATGTGATTATCTATAGTTATATTTCATATTCTAATGGTATAATCAATGGACCAGGGACTGGGGTCTTTACCTGATATTTCATTAATTATTACAAGAAAATCCTTCTCAACCTACCAAATAGAAATGTTTGTCTAGTTTAAAAGGAGTAGCCCTATGATCATGTAATTGGTTTTCACTGGAAGTGAATACCCACTCCCAATTTAGAAAAAGAATGAGACAAAAATTGATCCATCTGGGGCCTTGAAAACTCTTCCACCTCTCATATACCCCATACAAAAAGATCGTTCAATGTTAAATTTGTACTCTATGAAAGGAGGCCTCCAAATGATCCATTTTCCCCCATGTGGTAGTTTTGTTAATGGGGAATATGTTCGAGGGAACTAGAGGAAATAGTGGATGTGAATTTGATGAGTAATTTGACATATCATAGAAGTCTATAATTATGTTTATAATATTTAATATAATATAGGTGATGGAATTTGGTGAATATGAATTATTATTTTCAATTTTGAACATCCAGAGAGACTAAAAACCAAATATTAAGATAAACACTCTATAATTTCTCTGAATAATGTGTTTCTCCGCATCATTATACCAATGTTTAAGGTAATTCATGGCCATGTAAATTTGATCAGACCATATGGTGAATTATCCAAGTTAACTCAAGAGAGGATTTTCCCATTCTCTAATAAAAATAATTTTTTTGTGGACTCAAATCATGGCTCCCTATAAAACATACATTTCAAAAGAGGACTAATTTCACTCATACAAATATTCTCATTAGATGAAAATTAATTTTTCCTAACATTAAAATAAAATAAATGAAAATTTCATAGATGGTACTTACACCATACTGATTCAACCCAATCATCCTGATGAGAAGAAGAAAATTGAATATTGATAAAGGCTTGAATAGAAAATTTACCAACTGTATAACTTATAATGACATTCTTATTCAGGACACTGGAAATCTAAATTTTGTCAAATATACTCCTTTAAAAATAAATCAAGGTGGTTGAATGAAGGTAGGATTCTCAAATTCCTTCCTGATCGCAATATTTAGAGCTGGGTAATTTGGGAATCCAAGTAGATCCACACATTTGATGTGATGACAATAACTAATATCACCCTTTCTAATTTACCATTGATTATGGTTCTAAAAAAATGAATATTAGGATGAATCATATTCTTGATTTTGGAGGGTTTTAATCTAGATAATCACCCATTCAATCCATAAGTTCACTTCATGTGTTTTCCCCACAAATGTTTCCCCTTATAAAGGTCCAAGAAATATTATCATGATAACCATTCATAATACCAGGGACACTTCTTAGATTGAGACCCCATATATTAATGGGTTAGAAAGATAACCCCAGAATCCCAATGTGCATTATACTGCATGTTACCATCCCATAAAAAGGAAATCAATTTTTTCTAAATATTGAAAATTTCCATCTTTGGAACCTTCATGGATGACAATATATTCAGAGAAATTGATGAATGTACAAATATGATCAATTTAATTATCCCTTTAAAAGATAATAACATATTTTCCAATTAAGAATGGGACCCATGATATATCAATGACCAAATAAAATTATATAATGAGGAGGTTTTGGGGAATATTGGGGCACCCATGTAGTTCTTAGGGAAGGGCCATTTTCTAATACCCAGTCTGCTTTGAAAATCATTATCCACCTCTATGACCGTATGTTAAGAATAATGAATTTATTATTCTCACGGTTGACCACATTCTTGTTCCAAGACCAAGAAACCTCTAATGCATTATTAACCCCCAAATGGATCTTCTAATACCATTATAAAATAAAATTATTTCAACTGAAAATATGAGACGAGAGATACCACAATCCACTTTGTTTTTTAAGGATTAACCATTATTATATAAATGAAATGATTAATATAATAGATTAAAACATCCTTATAGACGATTAAAATGGAGGGGGAAAGTAGATCACTTTACCTCAAACATTTGACTGTGTTGAAAACCCCAAACTATATTCCTATAAAATTAGTGGCCATCCATGGGGAGATAAAACCTTAAAAGTAATGGTTAATATCCCAACTAACAATCCCATACATTAAAGACCCATGTTGATAAAACTCTATTCAAATCTATCATAGGATTTTGTCATATCAAAATTCATGGCCACATTTCTACCCAATGTTTTGAGGATGATGTCACTTATAACTTTATGGTACCTGTAAATAGCCCCATGGATGGACCTACAATTCACAAATCCACGCTACTCTTCAACCACTCAACTTGAAATGAAGGGGTAAATCATATTTTTATGAATTCCAGCAAAATATTTCTCAATTACATTAATAAATAAAATAGGATGGTAATGATTCAAATATGGTGGCTTAATGAACATGGTTAGTATAATAATATTAGAAGCACAAGCCACTATAGGAAGAGTACAACTTCGATACAACTCCTACGTCGCATGGATAAAGATGTCATTCGTAGTGTCCCAGTAGAATCTATAGAAAAAAATTCTAGGAAAGCATCAATCTGGGGTTCATTGAGAGGGTTAATGAACCACATCACCCTAATATTTTATTCCTGGTCAAGTATAGCCTTAATCCGTCCATTCAATACACCAGTCATAGACTAATTAATAAAATAAAAACGAATAGATGATCCTCTATAACAAGGACCCTCCATGCACTGGTTGGGAGAAATTAAGAGATAATTGATGTAGTTATCAACCATACTCCAAAAAACATCTCTGTTATTAGAATAAGACCCATCCTCCAGCTGTAAGTCAGGATATATGTTCCTGAATTTTTCATTAAGACAATCAAGTTTAGACATCAAGTTTCTATCCCCTTTGTGTATCCATTTGAATAAATATAATTTAATAGCTACCCATTCATACATCAACAAAATATCATCGAGATAATCAATTTTTCATCTCAAATCAAGAATGAAATCATCCTGAAAATATTCCCCAGCCTAAAATCTATCCTCTGAATGTCTCTTTTCAATTCCACCAAATTGTGGTCACCATAAGGTAAGATCATGACCCATGTTCAAATATATCCTTTTAGATGTTTTATATTGATATGAAGAGGGAGCCATGGGTTACGTTACGAATATTGTTACCAGGAATAAAACACAATGGCAGGTAATTCTAGATTATCTACCCACGAAGAGAAAAAATTAAAAAAATACATAGTAGAAATCCAAGAATGTATGTCAATGTGAAGAGTAGAATGGTATGAAAGTCCATGAACTAGGTAAGGTTCTTTGATATTAGGGAAGAAATTAAGATCCGCCTCAAAGAGAACACATTGATCATGATGGATCTAATAGTGCTCACTCATGTGCGAATTATTGCACCAAGTAAATATATACACTAATCAACCAGTATCCATGAGCCTAATGCTTTCCATGTATAACATGAATTCATGACTAGAACATCTAGGAAAGGGACCACGTCATTTTTTCTCTTTAAGATATTATATGATGTTGATGCACCCTCCAAGTATCCATAGAGAATTATGCAGGTCAAGAGAAATCAGATTATCCCAAAGAGAATATCAAGCATGAGAATCACATTTATCATAAAAAACATAATGAAGAATATTGTTAACCTCAAAAGATAGATTGATATAGATAAATTTATCTAACATAGAGATGTAGCAAACTAATTTTCTGGCTATCTAGATTATCCATATGTGACAGTTCATGGGGAAACTATTGGGGAAACCATGGGATCTCTAGAAATGATAAAAATCCATGTCTTTTGGAGACTCTTTTTCGGGTTCCAAAACTATTACAAGGGAAATAGAGCGAAAATGAAACCCATTGGTAATGAAATACAATTTTACCAGAGATCTGAAACCATGGGAATTACAGATGAGGAGATTATCTAATGATGGAACATTGTTCTGGCATTTCCCCTATTGTCATGGACCTAGAATGTCCCTGAGTGTCTAGATTTTGCAATGGAGATTGATTTTGATGTTGTCCTGAATCCAGTTGGTGATTTGTGGGTCTGAGAGGCATAAAAATGAATTTTAAGAACCAAACTATTCAGTTTAAAAGGAAGGATATCCATGATAGGGGGTGTAGGGAGATCACATCTAGCTACATGGGTTGATAATTAAAAAATAGAGAAAAGAACTAAATGTGACTAATTGATATAGCCTCTGGAAGCATATCCCTGATGAATAGGATCAGATGATAAGTGGATGGATGAGAAAACATAATAAAGTCCCTATGAATGACTGAAAAAACTACAAGATTGAAGTAATTTCCTAGTAGTATGAAATAAACTGTTTTCAGATTTGGCTAGAATTGGGTCATAACATGGGTGGATAAGACCACTATAAGTCTATTTATAGAGGATGATGAGGCATATGACATCAGGAAGCATATGATTAAATTACACTCTTCCCAAAATCTCTAGGACCAGGATGTAGTATATAAATAAGAATATCAGGTACTGTAGAAGAAGCCACACCATTTTGGAAGGAATTTTTCACGTCATGGTAAGAATTCAACCAGATGGATTTACATAACTCAAGGGATTAATTTATTTGATTATTTATTCCTCAGAAGAAACATTATGAGGATGTATATCCCATGGGTTGTGAAAAATATGAATACCATCATCTTGGATAAAAAAAAATGGATGGAAGGGGGGTAGAAATGTCCTTCTCCACATGAACTCTAGCTTATATCACATCTTCTAAATGAATAGATATATTATTGTTACAAATAAAGGAGCCCAAATTGTTATTGATAACACTTGGAATTCAAGGATTATTAAATGGAATATCTTTGTAGGGGAGGGAAGTCCACACCATAGTTATAGGGTATTCTTTAACCAGATTGACATTCATAGACCAATGGAAATGAGAAAAAAATCATATTTTGTAACAGAATGATGAATATTACTCCAATATTAGACAAAGTCATCTTACAAGTAATGTATAATGAAAAATGATTTTTGGATAGGCATCAAAGCCCTAGAGGGAGATTTAAAATCCACATACTGACAAAGCGCTATAATAAATGGATGGGTGGGTTGTTTATTTAGAATCACAGTACTCAGGTCTATTGTAGATGATTAAAAGCATCATGGAATGATGAAATAATGATATCAAGAGATAAGGGACCATCATCTGAGAAAGAGATGGAGCCTTGAAAAACCACAAATAAATATCCAAAACTGTTATGGATGAGAGAGTTCCAATGGAGTGATTCTTTGAAGGAAAATGTAGGTGAAATATTTCTTGAAGACATATAGCATGTGAATGAAGATCTAGAGAGAGAAGGATCTGATTAACATGCTAGATCAATAGTCGGGAGAGCCATCGATGATTTTGGAATGTAGGGCCTGACCATTGGAAATTCAAAAACAAATATTTTTTCTTGTCTTTACCCTTAATGTATTAAATATGTTCCATACATTCTGACATAAACACATTTATGATAATTACTTCTTATTTAGTATTTATCCACTAGATACTATCTTATGGACCATTGGAATGGTTTTTTGAGAACGAAACCTACTCTTCATCATGAATAATTATGTTTATAAGATAATTGGATTGGTTTTGGTTAATAAAAATATGTTAATGGGGTGTAATGATGTGAAATAAAGGGTGACAATTTTTAATAAGAGGAGATGATATGTGTGGAATTTCATAAAACATGAAAATATAATAAATACATACCATGATATTTTTTTAAAAATTGGACTTATATTCTATATTGGGGGTAGGATAACATCCCAATATGTGCATACAATAGGATTAATATTTGTCTATACGGAAATATTACACTTATCTCATTGTCTGACTCTTAGTAAACCCATTTTAATATCTATCATGGTAAAGAATTTGTACAACCATTAATATCCATGAAGAAAAATGAATTAATATATCTTTATTATATAATTATAATTATTCTTATTCAAACTCTGTAATCCATTTTATTAGTTTCCATTCATATAAGTTGAAGAATCTAATTTAAAAATAATCCTAGAAAACGTGATGAAAATTGGTTTTCCAGAAAAAATGATTTCTTAAGTATAAAATAATTTAGTATAAAAATTCAACATGAATTTTATTCCAATGAACTATATTGGAATACACATCATATAATTTAACAAATCATACATTTTTAAAAAATTAAATAGAATATAGAATTTATAATTCTATAAATGAAAATTTTATTTTTTCAATTTTACCAATTATTTTCTCTACTAATTAAAAATTAATCATTTTAAAAAACTAATGAAATCCCACAATAATGAAATTTTACATTATGATTTAGAAATAAATGTATATTTTTTAAAAAAAATTGAAAATCTCTAAAAAATAATAATAATATAGTCTCACAAAAAAACTATTTTGGGGAAAATTAATTTGTTAATGAATAGTAGGGAATGCTAGAATTGTGCACATTTTATTATCGATACATGTGTTTTATCTAAATCTGGTATACATAATTCTCAAAATAACTTTATTTTAATTTACGCATCAAATTTAATAATGGTGTGATAGTTGTATACAATATTATGGTTTATTTTGAACCTATATTGCATGCACCAAAATATATCAATGAAATGAAATTTATTTGAGGTTACATATATAATGATATATTGTGGTGTCAAATTAAATTTCATAACAACATATATGACATGAATTTCAGCATAATGTAAATTTTTATGTTTCTATTAGCTCAAACATAAGATTAATTATATCCATTTAATATAGTGGGTGTCAAGCACATTAATCATGGACATACTAAATATTTTATAAGAACCAAAAATGATGTTATTATCCTTGAGACAATGGATTATTTCTTAAAAAATATCAACTAGGGATTGATGTTTATAGTTAGGATTATAATGGTCATTTATTATATGTACTGTTTACCAAACCCGTGTTTGTAACATGGACCATGTAATGAATCTACCTAATCTAGTGAATTAAATTATTTAATAGTTTCTCTTAAAAAATAAATCATAATTATTGAAACCATAAGGCACTAATCACACAACTAATAGTGGGAATTAAGGTGTCAATATTTATCGATAAATATTTTATTATTTCTTTTAAAATTACTATTGAATCTTTTAACTCAAACAAATAAAGCACAATACGTAAATATGAATCTAATGTTAAATTATACAAGGATTTTTACCAGGTTTACCAAAATGTAATTCATATTAACAAAAGAAGAAAATGATGTGATGACATATTGAGAAATCAAAAACTCAATGTTATGTTATCCTATTTTTAGAAAAAATCACATCCAAATTGAATTATTATAATTTCTTCATATATACCTTCTCATTATATATATATAAAACCAAATTATAAAAATCATAGTTTCATTAAATGATAGTATCAATAGAGTATAAATTCACAAATATAGAAATGATTTTTCTTATAACATAAATATTTAATAAAATTAATGTTTCATTAATTTCTATCAAACCATCAACCTAAGTAAAATAAATTATATTTTCTCCAAATAGACAGATACCCCCTACATTATTATCCCTTGATGTTATATTTTATATTCATTTACATTGCAATTAAATGAAATGTTTTTCCCTTAACAATAATCCCTAACTTGTTATATGACCCAAATCCACCAAATTGGTAAAAAACCATCCATTATGTTCTTTCTAATTGTCTCGTTAATTATGTGAATATTGTCAAATTTGAAAACATTTCAATAGGTAGAAAATATTTACCCATGAAATCAGGACAAAAAAGTGAACCCCTATGACCAAAAAAATATCAGTTACCATATATATTAGAAATAGGTAAATGAAAATTGTATCAAATCACACCAAGGAGAACCTTAAAATCATAGTTAACTCATTGATAATATAACTTCAATATAAAAATACCGATACAAAATAAAAACTATTGTCATGATTAAATGAAAAATATGACTACATTATAGACCACCAAACCCTAACACAATATCCTTCCATATTATTCATTGACAGATAGAATATATATATATTTTAAATTAATTATTATATGATATATAATGATCAATGACATGTACATTAATTATAGAATGGCTCATAAGTTTTGAAGAATATATTGAAATCTAATCTGTTTATAAAATAACATTTTGGAATGACCGCATAATACATATCCCATAATACAACTCCTGTTATAATTCTTTCAACCTTATGAAGAAAATCATGTTACAATATTTTCCTATCACATTATAGTATTTATATCATTATCTAAATTTTTTCATATATAATTAAAAATTAATGAAAAATATTGTTCTGTACTTTTTTATCATTAAAATAAATCCATTCCAAAGGTCCTAAAAACATTATAATTATTCATTATGACATCACTATAGGCTTATTTTATCTAATAATACCTATTTATAGAAACCAAAACTACTTTTATAATTAAATACATAATCTTTATCATTTGATCAATATTAGTTTCAATGCTCTACCCACTTCAATTTATTGTTAATTCCCACATTAATTTATTATTTTTATATAAAACTATACATGTTATTTGATATTTATTTGTGAATAAAAATATAAAAATAAAAATATATTGTTTTATATATTAATCTATGTCTATATGATCCATGGTCTATGTAGAAAGAAAGATATTCAGAATGTTCTCTTTGTCATCTTGTGACATTATCTTTGAAAAGAAATCAACTAAAATAATTAACCCAATATTAATCATTCCTCACAAATAATACACATGTATTATGTATCCCCATACATTCCTATAACAAATAACTTCCCATCAAGAATATATTTTATACTTAACACGAGAGAATTATTTGTTCCCACTTATTCTAATTCCAATTATTGAAAAAAATTCTATATCCCATTATATGATATCCAAAATTTAATAATAAACCCCAAGGTTCCCAAAACAATCATATATGGGTATCGATGTTATGAATTAAACCCATATGGTCAAAGGGTATATTGTAAACCACATATAGAATTTGGATGAGGTTGAACAATGATATTTAATAAATGCATCTCAAATACCAGTGTGGCCATTATTTTTTAAGAAATAACCTCACTTGTTGATTCATTACAATGTCCATTAAATTATTAACTCAATGTTTCAACTTTTTTATGATTTAATAATAATTTATTTAGTATATTTCCTGAATTAATTTTTTGTTAAGTTATTTTAATGTTGAAAAACATTTTTTTGTCACATAGTATCACAATGAGAATCATTACTTCACCTCTCTGATGACATAATTGTATCTCCATTTAAATCAACTGGGTATACAATTTTCACCATCATATATTACACATAAACTATATTAAGTGATCCTCACTCCTAATTATGTGTAATATTACGAATATAGTAACATTTCAATTTCCTCTACCCTACACTATTATAACATTTTCTAAAAACATAATCATTACATTTCTATCTATGATCCTAAAAAATATTACTCAATTTCATTCATCCAAAATAAACAACCTAAAAATGAATTATTAGATCACATAAGTACTGAATTAAATTTTATTTTTATATTTATGGAGAATTAGGGGAATCTTTTACAAAACAACTTTGATATATAAAAAACTATTTTAAAAAATACAATCTCTTATAAAATTCTGGACACTAGAAACAATTCTAGAAACAACCATTTTATTATCATTCCTATTCTCATTGGAAAAAAATAGAAATTAAAATTTTGAAATCAATGATTAATTGAGGTTGGACAAAAGAATTAATAATTCAATGTCCTCAGTGAGCGTAATATGAGCATAATGGGGTATGATGAAAAAATCAAAGTGCATGAGCATATAATAAATAAAATAATACCCATCAAAAAAGGACCACATATCAAGAGAAATGGAATAAAGATGTAATATAAGATACGATTCATACATTAAAATAGTTGTTGGGACCACTTTGTGTATAAGGTTGTCTTTGTTGTCAATAGTTGTCAATGAAGATCAAAATGAAGGAGATCAAAAAGTACTCCAATGAAATGGAGGAATGGGAATTCAGATGATTGTTGTACTGATCATATGTTCAAAGAACATGTGTCATAGGTGACACATTGTTTACAAAAGTGAATAATGGTGAGGCATAATCCATCTACGGATGAAGAAGAAGACATGAAGGTTGATGAAGACCATGCAACTCTTCATGATTTCATGAGAACCATGTAAGAGACTTCTTGAAGAATAGAATTGTATGATTTTCATGAAGTAGAGGAAGATGGTTGAAGAAGAAGACAATGTGCAAGGGATTGGAATTCTGCGATGGACATGCACATTGGACTAATGCGATAGTCATGCACTTCACATTGTATCAAACTATTATGATGCTAAATCTGATCTATCAAAGGATACATATCATGATAGTGGAGTTTGTGATGAAAGAACAGCACAAGGCAATAGCAGAAGGAAAATCATAGAGGTGATCGTGCTTATTGACAGAGCGAACAAATGACATACAACTTTGGTGACAGAGGAGATTCCATGGTGGCATGTTGAGTTCAAAGGATATCATTAAGGAACCATGTATGATTCAAGAACGTCGACAGAGGAATGGAATATGGAGGAACTGATGAGCAAGTGGTTAACATCCTGACGAACCCATTGTCAGCAACTGTGTTTGAAAAGCATCGGTTGAACCTTGGTGTTCAGCCACCTCCTAGTGCATAAAGAGGATCCAAGATACCCCTCTCCCTGATAATGATAACTGTGTTTATCTGGTTATGGTTGTGATGCAGGTTTGTGGGAGAGATACTATCCATGGGGAGTATGGTTTGAGAAGAACATTGAACACTTTACCGGTCTTTGAGACTGTTGTCAATGGGGGAGAATGGAATAACTTCAGCGGAAGTTCATAATGTGTACCAATAAAGAGATCATACAGTTCAGGCGGTACAAAAGAGCAGTACAAGGTGGCATCGTTTCCCAGTGTTTCCCAAGTTTTTGGGGTCCAAAATTTGGAAGTCAGTGAGCATCACGAAAATAATATTTCCATGAAGAGCATAATTAAATATGGAAATGACATGAATTTCGCGAAGAGTGTCTTAATGGTTTGGAATTCATGAAGACCAGAATTATAGAGGCGATGATTTTTCGCGATTACGTCAAATCATTATGAACGATAGAGGATGAAGAGAATCGCAGTGACAAAGATCTTTTTGAGGGAGCTTCGCGGTGAAGGCACGAAGGAAATGACGGAACACTCCGCGATAAAAACATGCTCCGCGAATGGAAAATTTCCATACTGCTTCATGATTTTGAGATAATTCTGGCGATAACATCGGAGCTTCGCGATTTGAGCTAACATGGGGCTGACTTCGCGTGGAAGGGTCGAGGGTCGGTGGAATTGCCTATAAATACAGGTCGACCCCCTCGAGAGGAGAAGAGAGCCCTCAACGAAAAAACTTTGCTCTCGGTTTGCAAAGGTCACTCGCGAAGGCAGTGTGCTTCGTGAAAGAGGAGCTTTGTGGTGGCTATTCTAGCGCCACAAAAGTCGTGCGCACCGCATTCGCTTGGTGAGCTTCGCGAATAGGCAGGATCTCCATGACAACCAAGCATTGCGAAGGCTTATACATCATGAGAGTGCTTCATGATTGAGCTTCGCCAAAAGGCAGGGACTCCTCAAAGGCTTGTTTTTGCTTTGCAAAATTACGAGCCTTGCGAAGTAGGGTACATTACAAAGGCCCTTTCCAAAGGTTGTTTACCCAGTGGACAAGGGAAAGATAGGTATTCATCAGTGGATGAAATTTGGACTTTAACAGAGCATAAAATAAGGACTCTAATGCAAGCAAAGTCTCATGCTGAACAGGAGACAATGAAATCCATGTCTATCTATTGAAGAGACGTTCACGTCTATAAACTGAGTGTGACTTCACAAGGGGTAGTGAGCCAGGGGAGTCAGCAAGAGTGACCCAAGGGACTCAGTGAGCTATCCATGAACAATTGTAAATGCAGTGAGCCTGGGATAGAGTGACTGTGCCCAATCATTTGTAATCTACAGCTAGTGAAGCATAGTGGATTTTGGTACGACCGACAACCTGTCGGCGTATGCTCCATGGATGTAGCCCTTAGTGGCGAACCAATTAAAAATTTTTGTGTCATCTATCTGCATGTGAATGTTTCATTAATGATCATATCCATCATACTACTTTTACAGGTTCCTACCAACGTGGGAACATGATTCATAACTTTAAGAAGAAAAAGATGACACCCTGATTCACCCCTCCCCTCTCAGGGTGTCCCGGGGTCCTATAAGTGGTATCAAAGGGAGGTTCACATATGTTGGATATTCTCCAGTAATTCTATTCTGAAGAGGATTTGAGTCTCTTTCCTAAAGTAAAAAATGAAGATCAGTCTTGATGAAGAGTCAATCATTTCTGAGCAGAAGTCTACAACTAGTAAGACCATGAAAAATAGGAAAAAGAAAGAGAAGAAGTAGCTGACGAAGTCCCTCATATCCAAAGAAGATGCAGTTTATTTTTATCTATTCCATTCCAATAATTAAGAAACATTAGGCTTGGAATGTATCATGCAGGTGGCTCAGGATTCTACCTGAGGAAACAATGACACCCCTAATTCATGCTTTCTAGAAAAACTGAAAACATATCTGCATGATATTCCTGAAGAAAGTGTTGCTATTATTTGTAGCCTATTCCAATCTATGTAGGTTGAGATCACTCGATTTGAAAGGGAAGATGAAAAAATGGAAAAGGGGTTGGAAAGCAATTTTCTGGAAAGTATGAAGCTCACCAAACAGGTTAGAGTCTTTGAAGAAAAAGAGGAAGTCAAAATGACTTTAAATGAAAAGATCCATGCACTTGAAGATGAGCTGAAAAAGAACAAAGAAGTCAAGAGTTTGTGTCTGGAAGAAACTTCCATGAAATTCAGGGAACTTGACTCGTTGCTAAAAAAATGTTAAGATGCATGAAGATGAGGTTGAAAGATTTAAGAATACTTGTGAAGAGAAGATGATCATGATTGATGATCAGAAGATCATCCTCAATATTGAGGGTCAAAAATTGGAATCTCAGTTGAACATGATTGAGAATAAACATATTGAGACTTCAAAAAAGAATGAAATCAGTGATGCCTATACTCAAGGTTCGTTGGAGGAATTTAAAGATGAAATACTTCCAACAAGTGACTAGAAGATTATGACAAATCTTGATTATCCACATCAAGAATCAGTTTCTGCTGGTACTCAATGCTCACCGGAGTATTATATTGTCGAAAGACCTCCAACATGTGATAAGAAGATCATGACATCACTCATTGATCTATCACAAGAAACTGATAAAGTGAAGGTACCATCAAAACCATCTTGTACTCATGATTCTAAATATGTTCCTACAATCAGTTCAGGTTGGAAGAAATGATCTAAACAAGTATGGATGAGGAAAGGTGAGTAGAAGAAAGCTACCACCATGGCTAGGGTGGATAAGAAGAAGAAGGAGGAAGTTGGTTCCCCAAATAGATCAAAATAGATGAAGAATATGGACCAACAACCTCATACAGAAGAAACAAAGAAGAAAAGATTTGTGGGCCAATGTTGGTGCTGCAACAGATTTGGGAAATGTGCACTGGATTGTTTTTAAAATACCTTACATGGAAAAGCATAGAGAAAGCCCATTTCAATGGGAAGGAAACCAGAGAGGAAGAAGAAACCTATGCACGTTCAGAATCATCTGTTTACCGCAAACAGATTTGGAATTCTTGATAACATTTGTGATGTATGCAACGGAAGTGTTTACAAGGTAGGAACATGACCATATCAACATGATTTCACTGTTGATATGAAAATAAGACCTCTGATGCCGTCTAAGTATGAAGCAAGTACCTTGGGTAGAAACCAGAAGAATAGTGTGAGCCACATTTCTCCAAGAAGATATCAAGTAGGGAAGCTGAGAAGACCCAAGATTTTAGATCCATTAAATTGAAGGGTCATTCATCCAAAAGAAGAACTAAGGGGGGTGAAACACAGATGAACCCATGTGGAAGATCCAAACCAGTTTCAATAGTTCCAAATGACATATTGGTCATCTGGCCAGAAGATTTGAATGGAATGAGGAAACATGAAGATGAAAATGCCAAGGCTGGTGTTAAAGTAAAAGAAAAACTTTCACATGAGGAAGAAAGAGTGCAGAAGAGATTGCAAACCAAGAAAAACACCTGTGCCAAAGTTCTGTGTGAGAGATGCAAGAAATATGGTTACGTTGGAAAAGGTTGTCTAACCTTAATACCAGAACAAGAAGGAGTCCTTAAGAGGAGTAAGAATCTATCATTCATGATGGCTCTTAAGCAGAACAATTCTCTACAAAAAGAAGAAGAAAATGTAAAAAGAACCATGCCACGTCAACACATATCAGAACATATGTTGAAATATTCAAGCATGAAGACTAGAGTGAACAAAGGAACTTGGTTGAGAAAAACACCTCAACCATGCAGCTCATATTGATGAAGCAAGGAGTAACCACCTTATTCCCTTAATCATTGGTGTATTGTATTTGTGATAATAATGCAGGGAATTGAAGGTGAAGCATGATCTCAGGGGGAGAACTTGAGAAGAAATGAATGTTGTCAACTCTTGATAGCTAAAGCTGAAAAATTTTCCATCCTTAGTAGATTATTCAATTTATATTCAAATATTAAGATGATGAAGGATCACTCTTGATGAAGATGATGAGGTGTGTTTCCCTTGAGGGGGAGAAAAATGAAGAAGCTTTCAAAATCACTGTTTCAATCAATATCAACTCTATCTGAACTCAAATGTAGTTACTCTGTGAATTTCTTGATGAACATGTCAATGGAGAAGGAGTTTCAGGTGGATAATCTCATATCAAAATTATTATTCTTGTCCTAGAATGAAAGTGGAAAACCCTTGAAGACAATGTACATGAGTTCTCATATCATGTGGTATCATGACCAGTGAATAATGGACAACCTTGTTGTCTAAATCAAATCCTCTTGTTTTCCACACCGATCATTGCTTAAGTAGACTTAGTGTAAAATGATTAATGACACATTTCTTAAGTATAGGCTGATACCCTCTCTACCAGGTGCTTTGTATTTCTTGTCAATAAGGGGGAGAGATAGTGAAATGAATGTTTGAAGATAAAAGTTGATTGAAGAGAAGATTCTCATTTTGACGTTGACAAATTCATTTCAGACAATATGTAAGGTATTGACAACAAAATATAAAGGGGGAGATTGTTGGGACCACTTTGTGTATAAGGTTGTATTTGTTGTCAATAGTTGTCAATGAAGATCAAAATGAAGGAGATCAAGAAGTATTCCAATGAAATGGAGGAATGAGAATTTAGATGATTGTTGTACTGATCATAAGTTCAAGGAACATGTTTCAAAGGTGACACATTGTTTACAACAGTGAAGAATGGTGAGGCCTAATCCATCTGCAGATGAAGAAGTAGACATGATGGTTGATGAAGACCATGCAACTCTTCATGATTGCATGAGAAACATGTAAGAGACTTCTTGAAGAATAGAATCGTATGATTTGCAAGAAGTAGAGGAAGATGGTTGAAGAAGAAGACAATGTTCAAGGGATTGGAATTATGCGACACCCATGCACATTGGACTTATGTGATGGTCATGCACTTCACATTGTATCAAACTATGATGATGCTAAAGCTGTTGTTTCAAAGGATACATATCGTGATAGTGGAGTTTGTGATGAAAGAACAGCAGAAGGAAATAGTAGAAGGCAAATCACAGAGGTGATCGTGCTTGTTGACAGATCAAACAAATGAAATAAAACTTTGTTGACAAAGCAGATTCCATGCTGGCATGCTGATTTCAAAGGATATCATTAAGGATCCATGTTTGATTCAATAACGTCGACAGAGGAATGGAATATGAAGGAACTGATGATCAAGTGGATGACATCTTGAAGATGCCATTGTCAGTAGCTGTGTTTGAAAAGCATCGGTTTAACCTTGGTGTTCAACCACCTCCTAGTGCATAAGGAGGATCCGAGATACCCCTCTCCCCGATTATGATAACTATCTTTATCTGGTTATGGATGTGATGTAGGTTTGTGGGGGAGATACCATCCATGGGGATTATGGTTTGAGCAGAACATTGAACACTTTACCAGTCTTTGGGATTGTTGTCAATGGGGGAGAAAGGAATAACTTCAGCGGAAGTTCAGAATGTATACCAACAAAGAGATCATATAGTTCAGGTGGTACAAAAGAGAAGTACAAGGTGGCTCTGTTTCCCAGTGTTTGCCAAATTTTTGGGGTCCAAAATTTGGAAGTCGGTGAGCATCGCGAAAATAAGATTTCCACGAAGATCATAATTAAATATGAAAATGACATGAATTTCGCGAAGAGTGGATTAATGATTTTGAATTCACGAAGACCATAATAATAGAGGTGGTGATTCTTCGTGATTACGTCAAAGATTCGTGAATGATAGAGGATGAAGATCATCATAGCGACGAAGAGCTTTGCGAGGGAGCTTCGTGGAGAAGGCGCGAAGGAAATGATGGAACACTCTGTGATTATGACGAGCTCCGCGAATGGAAAATTGCCGTAGTGCTTCGCGATTTTGAGAGAATTCGTATGGGAACTTCGGAGCTTTGCGATTTGAGCTGACATGGCGCTGACTTCACACAGAAGGGTCGAGGGTCGATGGATTTGCCTATAAATATAGGTCGTCCCCCTCGAGAGGAGAAGAGAACTCTCAACAAAAATCCTTTGCTCTCGGTTCACAAAGTTCACTCGCAAAGGCAGTGTGCTTTGCGAAAGAGGCGCTTTTCGGTGGCTATTCTAGCTCCGCGAAAGTCATGGGCACCGCATTGGCTCGGTGAGATTTGTGAAGAGGCAGGAGCTCCGCGACAGCCAAGAATTACAAAGGCTTGTACATCGCGAGAGTGCTTCGCGATTGAGCTTTGTGAAAAGGCAGGGACTCCTCGAAGGCTTGTTTGATCTTTGAAAAATTGAGAGCCTTGCAAAGTAGGGTACTTTAAGAAGGGCCTTTCCAAAGGTTGTTTACCCAGTGGACAAGGGAAAAAGAAGTACTCATCAGTTGATGAAATTTTGACTTTAACAGAGCATCAACTCAGGACTCTAATGAAAGAAATGTCTAATGCTGAACAGGAGACAAATAACTCCATGTCTATCTATTAAAGAGACGTTCATGTCTATAAACTGAGTGTGACTTCACATGGGGCAGTGAGCCTAGGGGAGTCAGCGGGAGTGACTCAATGGACGCAGTGAGCTATCCCTGAACAATTTTAAAGGTAGTGAGCCTGGGACAGAGTGACTGTCACCGAACATTTGTAATCTACAGCTAGTAAAGCATAGTGGATTTTGGTACGAGCGACAACCTGTTGGCGTATGATCCTTGGACGTAGCCCTCAGTGGTGAAGCAAGTAAAAATTGTTGTGTCATCTCTCTGCATGTGAATGTTTCATTACTGGTCATATCCATCATATAGGTTTAACGGGTTCCTACCAACGTGGGAACAAGATCCATAACTTTAAGAAGAAAAACTTGACACCCTGATTCACCCCTCCCCTCTCAGGGTGTCCCGGGGTCCTATAATAATTATAATCTATGTGAGAATATTTTTTGAGGAAATGATACATTATTAATTTTTAGAACAATAAAGAAATAATGTGGGTAAAACGGATTATAAAACATTCTTCAAGGAATTACATAGCATCATAATTCTAATATCTATTTGGTGTTACCAATAATGAATAGCCTGCATCAACTCTTATGGGTTCCATAACTCTATCATCTCATAGTAGTAATTTCCATAATTTTTACTCCACCTCATTACCCAATGAATTGGGGGACTATTATAAATCCACTGATCTTTAGTTTATAATGTATCCACTCATCTATGGTTTATAACAAACCCCACATCATTAGTTCATAACAAAATCACACATTTGTAGATTATAATCGAACCACCCATCAATCATCCATACATAATGGTATATATAATGAGAAGAAAACTATAATCCTTTACTATTGAAAATAGAAATAATCATAGATCATTAATAACTAATGTTACACAGGGAAGAAAAATTGGTATCAATAAAATATTTCAGAAACAATCACAATAAAGTTTTGAAAAATAATTGGGATTTAAAAATTATAACACATACTCAATATTTTATGTTAAACAACATGGGGTTCTTCCATTGAAAAACTAAAATACTATATAAATATCATTAAAAAATATTCAAAAAATACAATTTAAACATTCAAAATAAAATTTAATAATTAAATATAACAAAAATATATAGAAAATATTTTTCATTGAAAAAAATAAGAAAAATATAATATAGTATTTCCAAAAAAAGAATTTCATAATGGTGCGAAAACATATTGATGATGTAAATGGTAAAAATAAATATTATTTCAATCATTTGTAAATAGAGTCAAAAGATATACATACAGAAATGTTTATGAATTTTAATTTAAAATCATTTTATAATAAGGTTTAAGGTGAAGTAAAAACCCATTAGAAAAGTTTTTATGTTTTCAAAATAACATTATTGAATAAATTTTATAAAACACAGTTATGGATGATAAATATTATTGGTCTAAAAAAGATACAAGATTTGTATCACATACAATTAAATTGCATGATATTTAATTAATAAATAATTGATGAAATGGAAACTAAACAAGTAATCCAAATCAATAACTAGTATTTAAGAAAATATATTATGTTTATTAAATTACGAATATATTACTTCACATAAAGTATGCTTGAACATACCAAATTATGAAAGCATGATTTTGTAATATATTTCCTTTACTACATCTCTAACATTTAAAATAAAAATTTATTGAAATAACGAATATCAAGTGTCTTTATAGATCCTATGAAATACGTGAATTAATATTTAAAAAATAATTAATGACATAGTTTGTACACCATACATGTAAATCGTGTTATACACCATTAAGATTTTCTCATAAAAATGATTGAGACAATGAAATCCCATTAAAGGGTCATATAATTTTGATTGATAATTAATCCATGTTGTGATTATTTTCAAATACATAATTCTATATAAAATATGATCAAATATAGAACTAAGGAAATTAGAGAAAAATTCACACATAATAATATCAATGTTATAGAAGTATAATCCAATGAATGGATATTGGGTTAATAAACACATTACGACAATGAAACGTTCAAGTCAAATCCATTTGAATGAAGTAATGTTATTTCACTCCCAAAATAAAATAAATTATTAAAGATTCAGGATATAAAATTTACATTGGGAATTATTCACACATTATACAATAAATTATGTTCAAAACACTAAATCATTCCTTAATGAATTGAAATTGAGATGAAATCCCTTTCATGGTGCCAAATCATTCCATGTTTTTCAATTAGAACGTATTTTATAAATAAATACCAATTATTTTGTTCTAAAAAATAATTTACCAAGGGTTATTTCATAATAAATTATCATCTTATTTCACTTAATTTAATTAAATATTTAACTAGTTAATTTATTATTTATTTAATGATTGTTTTGAGGTTGTTTAGTTCATAATAAAAAAAATGATATATTCAATGTGATCAAAGATGTAATTATTCAATAATTCCTGAAGTAATAATAATAAAATATTTACCATTTTTATATTTCAAATAAAATTTCTAATGAAACCATGGGAAATGGTTTTGCAAAATTAATTATGATACAATCACAGAGACTGTAGGTTGTATATATGCAAGTGTTACATTACCATTTTCAATTAACAAAAAGGAATAATGATATGTATTATTTTACATATTCTGAATAATGATCATATCATATATATAATATTATATTTTTCAATATACTTATATATACCATCCATGAGAGGTTTTGATGAATAACATATCACAACTCTTCCAGAAGGTGATAATCACTATGTATGCATGAATTTCATTTTAATTCTTAAATGAATTGAATGTCAAAAAAATAGATTTTATATTATATTTCCTTAATAAAAATTATTTCTTGAATATAATATATATATATTTATTAAATCTATCAATATAACTACCCTTGAGAGGTGATCATTGAAAATCAATGTCATAGGTTTGTGAGGTGGTAGTCCACCATACACAAAAAGGATATGTTCATTTCAAATTTGATAGAAGAAGGGATGGATATATTTTTTTTACAAAAAAAAATATATATATTTATATGTATCATATTTATTTAATTATTTCATCATGGAGGAAGAATATTTTTTGGAGGTAAATGAAGAAATAAAATTAAAACATTCAGTTAAAACTTTTAACTCTTTTCTGGGAAATCTGTTTTACATTAAAACTTATGCTCTATAGTATTTATTTTAATTAAAAACAATGAAATTAATAACATGGTTATGTATGTTAAAAATGTGTTTGGGTATGTATATGAATAACCTAATGGGTATTTATAGGTGGATAGTAGAGTACATGTTTTTCACTTTTATAGTAGAGGGAAGGGAAATTCATGGAATTACATAATGTATTAAAAAATTAAAATTAATTTACATGTTAAAATTGATTCAAAATTGTATAAATTTAATAAAAGTTTATTATGAGTATAAATATTTTCATAAAATAATATTTTCACATTTCTATATGACAATTTCACGATTATCATTTTGTTTTTATCCCTCATTAAATATTTGGTAATTATCATTATATAACATTTTTACACTATAATGTTAATGAAATTTACTATAAATATAAAAATATGACCCATATATGTTCCATAGATGATATTTTATCCCATATAATATAAAATTGCATGGAAATAATAGATTTATGAATTTTAAATCATTAAATAAAATAAATATTGTTATAAAATATCAATACAATAATTTTTGGAAATACATGAAATTTTATAACATAAAATGTGTCTAAATCATGTAAAATAGTTCCAAAATAAAATTAATTATGAAATAAGGAGTATATAAAAATAATTCAATCGAAAAAATTAGGGAGTTTTAGATAATATTATAAATCATGTCATTTATTTTAACCAATTGTTATGAAATTTTTCCTTAAACATGGAATTCAAAATTTTTAATATTAAAAGGTTTTTAATTTTACATAAATGAAGAAAATGGGATCTCAAATGTATAGGGGGTAAAATTTTAAACCATTTCACTACATAATTTTTATCTTCCATTATTTTTAGGATTTCAAGTAATTTGAAAAATATATTTTTTTATCATAAGATATCATTAATGTTGTTATTGACAAAATTTATTTAGTAGAAATTATTTTGATTATAAAAGAATAAAATATATATAATATTTTATATTTTTACATTAAATTAATGGGACATGATAAACACCCAAAAAATATTACTTTTAGAGTTATTAAATTCATTTACTTGGTTTTTATACTACTTGTACAAGAAATATGTCGGTGTTGTGTAAGAATTTATGGTAATTATATCATCACTAAAAATTATAAATAAGTTACCATGAAAAAAATAATTTATATTTAAATTATTCAATTTTATCTGAGCATAATTTTATTTTTCCGTTTAAAAAATTATTACCAACATTAAAATCAAGAAAGTTATACTTTTTACTTTAGCTAAACTTTAAATATAATAATGATAAAAAATGATAAATGGTAAAATGGTAAAATATTTAAATATTGTATGATTATTGATTAAATATATATAGAAAACAAAAATATTTAATTTATTTAAAATATTTTTATTCACTATCACTTTAGCCTTAATGATTATTAATCAATATTTCCTTTATAATGGTAATAAAATATTACCATAGTAACTGTTAATAGTGTCCACCCTAAAAGGTAAACTATTTTAAAAAATAACCTTATGATTTCTAACATAGAATAAAAATCATGAGAATAAATTTCTCAAAGTTTTAGATGTTAATTTTATAGGATTGGAAAAGAACTATGATTTTAGAAAATATATATTTTGATGTCTTAAAATGAACTTATATCAAAATCAAGTACATAGATGATTCAAGTGTAATTATTTATATTATACCTTACTCTAAATAATATATATGTTAATTTAAGGTCATATTCAAATCACATTGTTATTGTTAATTTTATTTATTTAATGTAATAATCTGATTGTATTACAAAAAACTATATCATTCACTATTCACTAAAAATAAATTAGTCTTGAAACATTCAAAAAATTCAACTGATTAAAATTTTTACATGATGATTTAAAAATTAAATTCTATTATATTTAATAAAATTTAAAACAATTATTGATAATAATTATAACATTCCTACCGAAAATTCAACAAGAATTTATTAATTGATTATATTATTAAATAATAAAATGTCATTAAAAATCAGTTCTTATTTGATGAGAAGTAATAAAAAATTATTTATTAAGATATATATATATATATTTATATATTCTAATTTGGATAATACTATTCATTCCTACCAATTTAACAAATATGTTACAATGGTCATAGAATAATAAAATTTTTGTTTGTATAATATTGTTGTTAAATATTGTATATGATATCGAACATAGTTTTGTATTAAAATATTGTTATATTACATTATACATAAAATAATAAATCCTGACCATACAATTTGAACATTATCTTTGTAATCCTTTGATTTATATTTGAAAATTCTTTTGTTGAAACCTGATATCATAAAATTAGTCAATAAAATATCCACTTGAAATGATGGAAAGGGAAAAATTGTGGCCAACTCAAATTGCACACAACTATGTTTCAAAATAGGTTAAAATTAGTGGGATATGGTGATTTGGACATGGAAGAATAATTAAAATAATAAATAATTATAAAGTGTTAAAAAGGGCATTGATCGTGGGAAAGTGAATGGTCATAATGATTTTAGTGAAAAAAACAATAAATTAAATAAGAATAAAAATACAATTTATTAATAAAAAATGAAGGTAATAAGATATGAATTTTTATTCAGTAACCTTTTCATAGATATGAGATATTTAATTACTATATAGTCTAATATCATAATTAATTTTGTTTATATAATTAGTAAATTTTCATCCATTAATTTAATTTTCAACATATTCTGGTTTACTTCTCCAAAATATTAGTATTCATTATGATTTTTTCATTATTGATGCACATAAATAATCATTAAATGGTTGAAAAAATCAATAATATTATAACATGATATTCCTCCAAAAATTAATAAAATCAAAATGGTTACCATAGTGTAAGCGCAAAGTAGAAATTAATAAACCATTATATTATGAAATAATATATTTAACTCCAAAAATTTATAAATAACACCAAATTAATCAATTTCACAACTCCATACATCAATAAACTAACATACCAATTAACCTCAATAAAAAAATAATTTTATTATGTTAAAACTGTTATGTATTTATCATAAATTTCATTTTATATCCATAAAAAAGTAATAGCACTCTTTTGAAATAATCATTCATGTTAAATCACATGTTATATACAAGGGTAAAATATACCACAATCCAATTAAAATTCTTAAAAAATTAAAATTCAAATCCTGGATAAATTATTGTATAATATTATACGTTAGTGAAATTACAATAAAACACAATTACTATATCATGAATTAATTATAGACCCTAATATAAAATTTAATCTGTATCCTTACCAAAAATATTTTTGAAACTATCACCTTATAATTTTGTAAAATTACTATATCATAAATTATTGATTAACCTTAATATAAAATTTAATCCTTATCCCAACCATAAATATTTTAGATAATATCAACTGGTCATTGAATCTCTAGTAAATCATTAGCATTATCTATATCCTAGTATCCAATAATCCATAATTATCTTAATATAAAATAAAATACTTACACATAGGGTTAAATAAACCTCAATATTTTTTTCTTCCTAAATCCCAATAAATGATTCATGAAAATCAAAATCTTATCTCTTAAAACCAGAAATTTGGGGTCAATGACTTTTAACGTATGAATAATATTAAACTTATATACTCATGATGGTATCCTTAAATCATAATTTATATTCACAAGAAAACATCTATATATCCAATGTTATCTAATCACTTATTTAATACTAAAATTATTAGACCTAATCCTAAACTTCAAAATTCATTGCTAAATTCATTTTTTGTTGATTTTTTTGTCTTTCATACAAATAAAAGTGAAAATATTTCAACCATCCAAAATATATAACATCAAGAATAAATATTGAATCACTTTAATACAAAATATACATTTAGTTTTAGAGTCATATAGAATAAAATAAAAATAGAAATAACTTATTGGATACATAAAAAGACCATTTCATAAAATTATACTTCCTCACCAAAATAACTAATCCCACAAGAAACATTTATTGACAAAAAAAACATTTAACATAATTATTCAAAAACTCAAAAAAATTAAGACATAATAATTGTCATCTGTAATTCATCATAATACTAAGTATAACAATTAAAAATTCATTCTCATCAATGAGCATAATATTTCATATGGTCGTGATGATAAATTCAATGTACATGTGTATTTCATAAGATAATTCATACCAATAAACAATAGATCATAAATAATGGTACAGAGAATAAATATTTATCATAATAAATGACTCACATCATGAAAATAATCACTGTTGATGTGAATACTATCCTTGAGTAAAGGATTAATTTTAAAATGATGCATTCATAAATAAATCAAGTTGTTAACATTGACCATCAATTATCCTACAGGGCATTACCAAATAAGATAATTCCCATATCTTATTGGTGTAACCTATAACTGGTAGAAACATTCTTCCATTTAGAGTTACATAAAACCATAATATCATTGTATTAACATCCATCTATCTAACTATATCTCATTTACTAAAACATTTTAGGGCAATATTGGAACCACACATCATTGTTTATAATTTTACCACCCATACATTGTATATAAAAAAATAAACCATCCTTTGTTTATAACAGTACCACAGAACTTTGTTTTATAACAAACCCACCCATGAATCATCTAAGATCAAAATAGTAAATGTAGATTCTTAATTAAAAATTGGTGGGGAAAAATTATAAGTTAAAAAACTTTTATTTTTAACCTTATGGAAAACTATGTTTAACAAATTTAAGCAAGATAACTTTACAAACCTTAAAATAGTTCTATAATAAAAACCTGTTAGGTTTCAGAAATATTTTTCAGGAAAGAAAACATAAGGAAAGTTTAATAAGATAAGGAATTTACCTTAAATCACATAGAATCATATTTAACAGAGCATGTAAAATAATATGAAGTATAATAATGTTATAATTTCTTACTTTATCAAAATATAGAAAAATAAACATGAAACAAAACATGTAACAAGTATGAAATATCTTTACCCAAATAGTAGTGTATCCATCAACCTTTGATAAAGGTACCTTGATTTATACTTTCAGGAAAGTATATCTTAGAAACACCAGGTTAAGTCCTCGATTGAAATATCAGAATCTGTTTTTCTATCCTTTCAAGCCCTCAAGCATTAAGGTAGTTGGCACATATTCCTTCCTATCCCCGGATTCCCTCGAACATTAGTGTAGTCGTCACCTCTGTCTGTCTATCCTCGGAAGCCCTCGATAGTAGTCATCAACAATCGACGTCGCACGAAGGAATCTAATAATATATTTATAACGCACAAAGCATGATTTTATTTCTCTCTCTATAAATCACTTCGCAACATGTAATCACTAGGATCTTATAATTGTTATGATAACATTAAAATTAGATGCTATTTATAGGAAAAACATCATTATTCAGCTCCCTCCTCCAACATTCATATATTTCATTGAATCTCAGAGGCACTTGTACACCTGTGACTCAAACAAAGGTTAGTTAGAAACAGATTATACCACATCATTTCTTATCAATAACATGTTAAGGAAAATGAGGTTAGTTAAACAATTGTATTTTTTTGATTCTAAGGAAAAATAGAATTCAGAGTCTAACCATATAAAAATTCAGAATCAAAAAGATGTGGACATTTGGATTTTGTTTTTCAAAGAGTTCAGAATATGAAATCTATAGATTCCAGAGTCTGAATTCCAATCTATTCAGAGTCTAAATTATGATGAATTTGGAGTCTAAATTTAGAGTAATTCAGAGTCTATATTATGAGGAATTTTGAGTGTAAATTCTCATGAATATGGATTTTGAATTCTAAGGAATTAGGAGTCTGAATTTCAGAGAATTCCGAGAATGAATTATAGAGAATTTAGAACCAAAATTTTAGAAAATTCAGAGTTTTAATTAAAATAATTCAGAACCTGAATTTCAGGGAATTCATATTCTGAATTTTAGATAATTCTATGTCTGAAAATAGAGCACTCTATATGAAATGAATTATAATATTTTGAGGTATTACACATGAATATGAATTTTATACATAGCAGAAATATGAGTCTGATTTAAAGAGATTATAACATGAAATAATGGTAACAAATGTAAGGATAAAAATTTCCGTCGGAAGGAAAATTTTCCATATGAAATTAATTCTTATGAAAAAAATAATTTTCCTTTAGATAAAGTTTTTATGATTTACAAAAAATATAGTAATGGAAATGTCATAAGGAAACATTTCGGACTCAACAATCTCCCCATTTTTGAAATGCACAAAGTTCCTTATGAAAATGAATATAAAGACTAAGATTTTGTCTTTATGAACATAAAAAAACTTTTCTCACGTTACTTATGAATCATATCGAATACAACTAACTCCCCTTTTGGTTTTTAAATCCATAAGGATCATATTCTTAACATCCTTAAAGAGATTTTCTATTTTCATGTGTAAGGAAATCATATTTGATTAAACTCCTCCTTAGATAGACTCCCCCATGTTAGTGCATTCTCATCATTGCTTATTATTCCTTTTTATCATTCCTTTCTACCTATTTGTGATTTTAAACAGGAATAAAGGGAATGGAAAAAAATATGGTACCTGAAATATTATAACTATATACAACAAAAAAATGCAACACAACAAGAATTTTCCTTAGGATTTGAAATACCGATACAAGGAAAGTTCAACAAAAGATATGATTTGAAAGGGAATATATTTATCCTTATTTTTTAGTTCATTATGAAAATATTCACAATATTATTCATCTTATTAATCTCGTTATGATATTATTCAAAGCGCTTGAGTAGTTGTTCCTAATCCTCATTTATCTTCTCCAGAGCATTGATATTTTCATCCTAAGTCTATAGGAATTCTTCCTGAGACATTAAATTATCTTATTTCTCACTAAAAATTTCCTCAAACTATATTTTGAGATCTATTTATCTCTTCAAATTTTAAGAAAAAATATTGAGCTTCCCATTCAGATCTTTTACTTCTTGCTTCTAGGGTGCTTGATCTAGGTTTAGATTTTCTGAAGATCTTTTTGAAATCTCTCTCATCCTTACATCTGCTCTATTAAAAGTATATTTCACAGAATCATGAAAGTCATCATGAATTCTCAGAGCATCCATCATCATGTTGCACCACTTAGAGATATCCTTACAAGACCGTATATGGAAACATACTAGATATTGAATGTTTTAAAATCAGCCTCATGCTTATTGAATTTTTCCATAAGCATGCTAATAGAATATTATTTATGATCTAATGAATGTAGAAGCATATCACACCTCGAGTCAACCCTCAGAATAAAGGGAATGGTGTCAACTAATTTCTTAAATGATTGAACCACAATGTCCTTACCCAAGGAAGAAGATTCCGAATTGGATTCCCTTACTGGTGAGGATTCTTACTCTAACTCAAACACTTTTCTTTTCGATGAAGCACCGACCTATTTCTTAGATACCACAACTTTATTATGTTTATCAACTATCACATGTTTTTCTTTATCATATCTAGAAATGGTCTCCTTACCTTTGGGGATTCATGTTCACTAACTGATACTTGAATGATTCTATCTTCATCAACGTTTTCTTTCTCAGCATCTACCATAATATCTTTTAGTTGAATAAAACCATGATTTCAACATTCATCATAAGATGGTTTATTAACTTCTTCCTAATCCTTTTATTATTTTTCAGGGCAAACAAGTTTTGTACATTCTGCCTGGGATGTCCGGATTGAATAATTTCCAAAAGGACTTTCCTACTCATGATATTATTCACCTATCCTTATCACATCATCAATGTCGTATCCTTATTACTCTTTTTTCTTCTTCAACTCACTCTTCCTAAAAAATCTCTTATTCTTATTCTTCAGGTTTTAAAATTACCACATTCATTCCCAAAGTCACCGGAAGTGATTCTTGAAGAAAATATTTTTGTACCTAGATTTATTTGGAAACATTATCAGTGTCCTTGATAATTGCAAGAACTATTTCATCCACATAAATTTTCTTCCATTTCTTTTTTTTTCTTTTCTTGTTTCTCATAATCCTCAGCACCCATAATTTTCATGTCTTTTTAATTAGAAGGATCCAATATATATATAGGATCTACATTCTTCCTATTATTCTCCTCTTCCCTCCACATAGCTACCACTTCATCAGCGTAGATTGTTTAGTTCTTATACATTGTTGGGTCCTGACTGAGTTTCTTGAACTGTAGGTTTTTCAACGACTTTTGGTTCCTTATGCTTTCTCTTATTATAACCCTCTGTGAAAGTAACTGATAATTATGGTTTCATGGATAAGGATTTAATTTAATATTCAGATAAATAAAAAAATTCTCCTGATTTTTTATTGAAACCAACCTTTATCATCCTTAGAGTATCATCACTGAGTAACAAAACCATGAATGTTCACTGTTTAGAACTTAATGTGATTTTGAACGAATCTAGGAAAAGGACTATAATATTAGATATGATTGTCGAATACAAGATAATTTGAAATTTGAGGGTCCCATTCTTGATGTTTGTGATAGTCAAAAATATATACTATACCAAATTAATATTCCTCATGTTTACCATAAAATCCATAATATAGATATCACATTTCAGTAAGGTGTACTTATCAACTTTTCTCGGAATTAGAAATCCCTAAACCTATAATTCTAGTATCCCGAGATTCATAGAGAGATGGTTGATTTTTGTTGTCTTCACTTTTGTAAATCCAAGGAACCCTAGATCCTTCTCCTTCTAAAAACATCATGATTCATCATGCAATTTATGGGTACGTAAAGCTGGTTCACCGTCATACGGAATTCCAATGATATTAGATTCCATATTGAAAGAAATGGAATAGGTTTCCCCATATCTTTTGAATTAGAAATTATATCTGCCACCTTCATTTAAAAAAATTACAGACTCATAATACTCTATTAGTAACTCTGGATTAATCGAATCCTGTCTTTTCGGTTTGGATATGCACAAGTATTCCCATCCATTCAGCTAGATATTTTTTTTGTAATGAGGGAATTATACATCACAATGAATTTAGGATCTAATAACGTTTAACATTAGATTTTCCATTTTTAAATATCCTTAACTAATTACAATTTCTTTTGATGATATGATTCCAATGATATCTGGAGTTAAGAAGACATGAAAAGAAGAATGACCCTTTTTAATAGATCCAGAGTTTTGTCACAAAAATGCTTGAAAATCGCTGTGTGATAAAGAATAGGGGGAATTTATATATCTGTTGAAGTGATGGTTCATATTCCCACATCGATATAACAGTTGAAAGAATCATGATTAGATCTAACTGTTGATAAAAAATCCATAGAAGGATTTGGTAGGTTCTAATCTTTTGAGGTTTTAAAGGTAAAAAATCAGATTTAGGGAATGTGAATCTGAAATATTTTCTTAAAACAAGAAAATGATGCCTAAAAGTGAAATATTTAATTAAAGAAACTTAATTAAGGAAACATAAATTCTATATTTCTAGGAAAGTTTTCACAAATTATGAAATTGAGATTCTGGATAATTATCATAAGGAAGGAAAATATTTAAATCTGAAATTTTGTTAAGGAATGAAAATTTTTGAAACCGGAAAAATTGAATACTAAAGAGAAAATTTCAGTTCTAGAATTTGGATTAAGATATTTTTTATTAAAAAATATATTATGACAAATTTGGTTAAGTAATGGAAAATTTGGATAGTCATGTAAATATACTCCCCCTTTGAAAAAGGGATTCTTAATGTAAGGAGATAGTTTTCCACAAAAAGTTGATATGGTAGATTATCTTATATTTATAATTCATATATTTCAGTTAATGTATTCTTATCTATTGGATGGTAATGATTTTGTAAAAATATCCTCAAGTTGATCTTGTATTCTGATAAATTTAAAAATGAAATCCCTCTTAACTGTGTGATCCTTATGAAATTGATGCCTAATATCTATGTGTTTTGCGTGGGAGTGATGAGCAGAGATTTTCATTGGTAAATGGAACTAGTGTTATGACACAATACAATTTTTTTTGTAAAACATATTCCATATTCTATGAGTGTGTGTTGTATCCACAACACGTAAGAACAACAACTTTATATTGCTACATATTTAGCTTCAACACTGGAAAGTGCAACTGAGTATTGCTTTTTTCATGAACAAGAAATGAATGAATCTCCTAATAAATTACATGTTCCTGATGTAATTTTCCTATGAATTCAATATCCACCAAAATAAGTATCCGAAAACTATTTTAAAATAACATTATTTCCAAAAGTGTAGAAAATTCCAAAATCCATGGTTCCCTTGAAACAGTGAAAAATTAATTTCACTACATTTTAATGAGATTTATTTAGGTTAGATTTATATATAGCATATAATCATACTGAAAGAACTATGTATGGATGAATATCTATCATGTATAGTAAACTTCCTATCAGACCCTTATATGATGTCGGATCTACAAGTTTTCTAGCTTCATCAAGAATAAGAGAATTTGTGGTACTGATTCGAATACATATACATTTAGTGTTTTCATATCTATACTTTTTAAGAATATCCTTAATATAAATATTTTGAGATATATAAGTTCATTCTTGTTTTTGATAAATTTGAAAACATTGGATATATGTTAACTCACCCATCAAACTCATTTCAAAATCAAATTTCAATATATTTGCAAACAAATCAGTTAATGATTGCTAGGTTGAACCAAATATAATGTCATCGAAATAAATTTGAACAATCAAAACATTTATTTTATCATTATCTATAAAAAGATTTGGATCAGATCTTCCCTTAACATTATTGTTTTGTAACAAAAATCCTATTAGTCTATCATACCACACTCTAGGGTCTGTTTAAGTCCATATAATGCATTTGTATGTTTGAAACCATTTTTAGGATGTTTTGTGTCTTCAAAACAAAGTGGGTGTTCAACATAAACATTTTATTGAACATATCCACTAAGGAAAGCACATTTTACATCCATTTGAAATTTTCTTAAATTGAAGAATACTTAAAAGTAAAGTAGAATTCGAATATATTTCAGTCTCACTACAGATTCATTGGTTTCAACATAGTCTAATACTTCTTCTTGATTATTCACTTTAATAACAAATACAGATGTGTTTATTACTATGATTTCATTTTCATCACACATATTTCTGATTACCCATTTTACTCCAATTATAGAAGTTTCTATAGGCATTTCATCCAAGGTCCAAACATTGTTCCTTTCGATTTCATTTAGTTCATCTTGTATGGCTTTAATCCAACCATCATCACCTAAAGATTCATCAGTGCATTTTGGATCTAATTTGGAAAGTACTACTAGATTTTCAACTTCATTTCTAAATAATCCTCTAGTCTTTACGGGTTGATTTACATCACTAATGATACTATCACTGGGAATATTATTAAGATACATCTGATTTGGGTTTTGTAAAACCTGTTTGACAACATATGGTAGGAAATCTTCTGGGGGAACTGATTCAGAAATATTTTCTTGAATATTTTCTTTATTAAAAAAATTTTATATCAATGTTCATTCATCATTTTTTGGAAACACATACAATGAAGTCGATAGGTAACTCCATCGGGTGTTTCATTTGCTCTTATTGGAGGATAACCTCCATGGGAAATCCTGCATCCGCACGAATTTTTGTGGAGATGGATATTTCAAAGAAGCCACCTGGAACTGTTTGGATCGTGGTGGAGGGTGAGTACAGGTTTTCTCAAAAGATTTTTTATGAAAGTTGGATGCCTTTTTTCTCCTTTTTCCATATGCAGGGGCATGAGATAGATGCTTGTCGCAGGAGTGGCATAGCTTTGAAAAAAGTGGATGTCTGCACAGTGATGAATGATCCTGCTCCTGGTGCACATCAGGCAGATGAATTGCATTCGGAATTCACTTCCATCATGGAGCAGGGAGTGTCATCAAGGGATTTGATGAATGGAAACTCCCTGAAATCTGGATCCAGTCAGGCTCCAGTGGATGTTGTTAGGGAAACCCAACTGGAAAACACTGGAATGGCTGTGTCTCGGCCTGGGGACTCAACTCTTAATGACTCTAATACACTTTTGAATGTGACAAAAGGTTCAGATTTACATATTATGGCAGGATCTGTAAAATCTGGATCCAAGATTCAGCATGAAGTGGAGAGATCAAATGATGACTTTCAGTACATTGGCAGGGGATGCGCTGTGATGCTGAAAAGCTCTAACCTTGTGGAATTGGTGTCTGAACAGAAGAACACAACTGATGTCCTGGTGCAGGTAAATTCTCATGAACTGTTTAACTGTTCTACAAATAAATTTGCAGTGCTGGCTAATGTTGGATCAAATGAGGCAAAAGAGATTGAAGTGGAAAAGGGAATTGTAGAGAAGGAAGGCAATGCTGGCCTGGACAAATTGAGTGGTGAAGGTAAAAATCCCTGCACTGATGAAACAATCAAGATATCTAAACTGGAAGGTGGGAAGGATGGAAATGTCAACCCTTCTTTGGCCCATAAAAAGTAGTGGGGGGATAGATCTGATTATGAAGAAGAGCTCCATAGTCACAAAATATATTACAGTGATGCTGTTAAGAATGGAATTCATGAGACCCTAAGCAAGGAAGTGGATGCAAAAACTCAAAGCAGGAGGAAGCCAAGGAGAGACTATACGGATCTACCCAAACCAATGGCGACAAGGTCTGCACACAAGATTGTAGGGTCACAAGAAAATGTCATTGAAAATGGGTACATTGGAAAACGAAGAGAAGGGCCCCCGAAGAGGGAAAAAGGATTCAGTGGGAAACGGCCGGTCAAAGAGAAGTTGTCTGAGGAAATGCTTCGGAATAAAAATATGTACCTTGAGATGATGCGGAAATACGAATCTTCTGAATGGGTGTTAGCTAATCCTAGTGATGAGTTATATGATGATGGGGAGAAAAATTCATATGGTTTTGATGTAATGTAGCGTTTTTATTTTCTACTGACTTTACTTGCACTTTTCCTTTATTAAATTTGCGGGACCAGGCTTATGCCTGGTTCAGACTTTCCTGGGTAAGGTGTTTTATTATAAAAAGGTATGATTAAAAGTCGATTAATAATATAACAAGTAGTACTAACATCTTTACCCCAAAAGTGTTTAGAAATATAATATTCAATCAACATGGTTCCAGTTATCTCTTGAAGAATTAAATTTCTTCTTTCTACATGACCATTCTATTGAGTAGTCCATAGAGTGTAGAAGTTAGGTGTAATTCCTTTATTAATACAAAATCATTCAAAATATGAATTTGGAAATTCTCCTCCATGATCACTACGAATAGTTATACGAGGAAGGTTTTTCTCATTTTTACGTTGGGATATAAAAGCTTTGAAATATGAAAATTAATTAGATTTCATTTTTAGAAAATTGACCCATGTAAATATAGTGAAATTATTAACTTGGACAAATACATAATATATTCCTCCAATAATACCAATTTTTGTTCTACCAAATAGATAAATATGTACTAACACTATTGCATAAAATGTTGAGACTTCACCAATTGATTTAAAACAATATTTATATTTCTTTCCATATTGATAAGGGTCCCAAATTTTTGAAGATTCATATCTATGATCTAGTATATCCTTAATAAGTCTTCTATTTGAGAGTTTTCATAGGTTCCAAATGTTACACTATCCTAACCTTTTATTCCATAACCAAGATTGATCATCCATTACACTAAGACACAGAAGATATTGGCTCCTACGGTCTTCTATGTTTAATGTGTATACATTCTCTTGCCTATGGGAAGAGTTAATAAATGCCTCATAATTATGTTCTAAGCATTTATCATTCCTAATAACAAGGTAAAATTCATCACAAAAATGGATTATTCTAATAAGGTTGTGCAAAATAACTTTATGAAATAAAACATTTTAAAATAATGTTTTCACAAAAAAATGTAACAAATACCACTGATTTCTCTAAGATCATTATCTCATAAAGTTACTTTTTCTCCATTCGGCTTGATAATCTATTCAAAATAGTTTTTGTTAAAAATCATATTATGGGAACATCCACTATCCATGTACCAAGTATTGTTATTGGTAGTTTTATTATTTTCATAAAAATAAAATATTAAGACATTAAAAATCCAATATTTCCTGGATCATGAAATTACAGAGAATAAAATTTTAGGAATCTACATTTTCACAGAAAAATAAAAATTATGAAAACAAAAAGAATGTGTTTTTTTTATAGAAAAATGTTTCTCCCAATTTCCACCACACTAACATTTATTACAAAATAGAGAACATTGGAGAACAAAATAATTATTAATAAAAACTGGTTTAGAAAGTCTATAACTAAATCCAGAATGATTCCTTAATGGAAAATTTTGGGAATACCTCTTGTCAAAATTTTCATTTCCTGAGGTAAAATTTGACAGGCATTTATTTAAGGAAAAGTTTTTTGATTGTAGTCTAATAACCACGTATTTATCCTCAAGGTTATTAGTTATATAACTAGAGTTAGCCTCTAAAATATTATTCTTAGAAATTACATTTTCAAGATCCTTAAAAAGCTAATCTATTTCAGAATTAACATCCTTAAGATTTTTAGAAACACTTTCATTGTCAAAATTTTTCTGATCCAAATCGTTAGAATGATATTACACTTCTTTGGTTAAAATAGAAATTCTACAATTTTCCTTCTCTAACATCTTCTTTATATTATTATTCTAATTTTCTAGATATTTTGAAAATCTAGAAACATCATTATACATAGGTAATGGGTTATCCAAATTAAAAGAAGATTATTCATCTAATGACTCATAATATTTACCCTTTTTATAATATTCATTCAAATATACATCAGTAATAGAATAGGGATTGTGTACATTAGCCATTATACAATGATTTTCAAACGGTATTTTTCCTAGAAAACCATGATTTATTTACTAGAAGATTCATACTCTAGGGAATAATCAGATGAGTCACCACCACAGGAACTCCATGAATCATTCGCCCTTAAGATTATTTTAGCCTTAGTCTTGAAATACATCTTTATGTTTCTCTCAGAATGCTTTTCCATGTTGTATTTTCTCATAGAAATAGGACAACCAGGTATAATATGTCCATCTCTTTTGCATTCATCACAACTAACTTCTGAATATTTCATTTCCTTTATATCATTCTTATTATATCTATACTGAAAGTCTTTCTTCCCAACTATCTTGTTCATTCATCACGAAATATTAGCAAATTCATTTTTATAATGATCACATTCACTAGACTCAGATAGAAAAGTGACTTTCCTAGACATTGATTTTGTAACCCTTTACGGAGTCTTGGGTTTGGTATTAGTAAAGGCTACACTTCCTTTATCATTATTCTTCTTATTCATATCACCACTTATTTTCATTCTTGTATCATGTTGAATAAGGATTCCTAATAGCTCATCAAGGGTAATTTGTTATACTTTGCAATTCTAATTAATAGCTGTCCTTTTTTATTCCCAGTCATTTGGAATGATATCATTTATCTTTTCCCAAAGTGATTCATCATAAATAACTCTTTCTCACATAGATTGAATATAATTTACAATGGTCATATATCTTTGTTCCACATTGAAAACTGGTTCTCTATAGGGAAAAAAATCCATGATATTCAACTCTCTACAAATAAATTCTAGTATCTATCACTTTGGAAGTCCCAAAATGAGAAACCAAATGTTTCTTTTAGATGCAGTTGGAATATTCACAAGAATAAATTTGACAATATATATTCTTGGTCTTAGAACAGAATATAGTATTGCGTACCTTTTAATTTTGTTGATATTTTAATTTTTCTTGGTTGGTGAAGGTTATAACTTCCTTGTCAACAATTTTTTAATCTCTAGTAAGAATGAAATTTTTTTCCACTCTAGTGATGATAAAAAAAAGTCATAATTCAATCTTTTCAGTACACATAATCATTAACATAAAAAATAGATAGTTTTTTAACATTTATATTGTCATCCGAACCAATATTCATTACATCAATTAAATAAGAAAATATCATTCCACAAAACATTGTAATAGAAAATATCTGTAAACAATGATAAAAATCTCTATGTAGAACTGAATAAATAAATGTTTATCAAGAATAAATTTAAAACAATGGAAGCGTTGAGCATGAAAACTTATTTTTGAATATATTTATTTTAGAAACCTACTTTAAAACCAATAGTAGGATACAAATAGTAAATATAGATGCTCAATTAAAGGGGGGGGGGGGTAAATTGAAATTTAAGAAAATATTGTTTTTATCCGTAAGGTAAACTATGTTTAACAAAGTTAAAAAAGGTAAATTCACAAACACTAAAATAGTTCCTTATGAAAAACATGATAGGTTCTAGAAATATGTTTCCAAAAATAAAACATGAGGAAAGTTTACATGGTTAAAGATTCTAACTTAAAGCGTATAGAATATTATTTATCAGAGTACATAAAAGAATAAGAAAGTATAAGAATGTTATACTTTCTTCTTTTATCAAAATACAGTAGAAATATACATGAAACAAAACAAGTAACAAGTATTAAATCTTTTAGCCCAAAGAGTAGGGTATCCAACAACCTTGGATAAGGGTCCCTTGATTTACACTTTAATGAATTTCTATCATAACAAAAACTGGGTAAGTGCTCATTAGAAATATCAAAATTTGTTTTTTTATCACCACATGACCTCCAACATTAAGGTATAAAGAACCTTTTTCTTCCTATCCCAAGAATCCCTTTTACATTAAAGTAGAGAACACCTCTATCTTCTTATCCTCAGTAGTCGTCAATTGTACCCAATAATAACCAGAGTCGCATGAAGTAAGATGAACGAGATGTTCAGTATGCATAATGCATGAGAGTCTTTATATCCCTATTTTCCACTTCACATCATGTAATCTATATGATTTAACAATTGTTTTGAGTTCATTAAAATTATCTCCTATTTATAGGAAAAAATTCAATGATCAACTCCCTCCTCCAATGGTCATATTTTTCCTTGAATATTGGAGAGACTTGTACACATTTCCCTCAACCATCTATAAGTTAGAAACAAATAGTACGATATCATTTAATAACAATAACATTTGTAAGGAAAATGATGTTACATAACTAAATATATTTTTTGAGTCTAAGGATAAATAGATTTCTGAGTCTAACTATATAAATATTTAGAATCTAAATGATTTGGATAATTGGATTCTGTTTTCAAAGAGTCTAGAATCAGATTTCTATATATTATGGAGTCTGAATTACAATGAATTCAATGTCTGAATTCTGGGGAATTCATAGATTCAATTTTGAGGAATTCAGATTTTGAATTTGGGGGAATTTAGAGTCTAAATTCTACGGAATTTAGAGTTTGAATTATAAGGAATTATGAGACTGAATTATGAGGAATTTTAAGTCTCAATTTTAGATTATTTGGAGTTTGATTTTTTGATAATTTGGAACTTGAATTTTAGAGAATTTAGAACATGTAATTTTGAGACTTCCCGAAATTTAATTCCCTATAATTCTGAGTTTGAAGACAGAACGCTCTATATCCATGGAATTATAAGATCTTGATGGTTTATAAAAGATTCATAATTTTATACATAGTAATAAAATGTGTTTGATTTAGAGATATTAGAAAATAAAACAATAAAACCAATGTATGGATAAAAATTTCTTTCGAGATGGGAAATTTCCTTTTGAAAATAATCCATTGGGAAAAAAATAATTCTCCTTAAGAAAAAGAATTTGTGATTTTCAAAACACAGAGTAATGAAAAAGTCATAAGGAATCTTCATTGACTCATCAAATCATTCATTCACATATCCATGTATTATATATAGAATAAAACATTTAAAAGATTTAAATTTTCAACATAAAAATAAATATTGGTCATTTATATCTTAATTTACACAAGGAAATGAATCATGTTCCAAGAAAATAATTTCAAAAAATCATAATCCATCCAAATGTGAATAAGTTATTTATCATTACAACATATCCGATTTGGTTCATAGAAAATATCAAGTGGTTTTGTTTTTGATGAAATGAATTACCATAAAAATATCATTATACTCATTCTTCAGAAAATACTCTTTCAGCATTGAAAATAACTTCTTAAAACAAAAAATTACAAAAAATACATATTAATAATTCAAACATTTTTAAAAACTATAAAAGATTATAATAAAATAATAGTAATTTTGGAGGTTTAGTGCATTAATGAAAAAAAAATTATAAATCAAACTTCATTAAAAAAATTCAAACGAGTCTAATGTGAACCATACAGTAAATTTTATCAAATATAAATTCAATATATTTTAAAATAAAATAAAATAGATTGTAAGATAACTAATAGATAGAATTTATATTTATAAAATTAAATTCATGATTTTTTTAAAAAAAAATGGATATAGAAGAGAATGATTACTGATCTAAAAGTACATACAATATATGTATCATAAAAAAAAACATCCTTGATGTTCCATTAATCAATATGTGAGGATTGGAAATTAAAAATACAATTACATTCACATCCACTATAAAATAAATGATATGTGGTTTAAGAAATTAGTAGAAATATATTTCTCCTAAGGGAATAATGAACATAAAATATCCAATTAATACATTACATTCTAACATAATTTGTTTTCCAATTTTATATAATTAAATATTAATATTTTTTCAATGAATGAATATTATATGGCTATATAAATCCCATAAATTACATGAATTTTTATTTTAAAATTCATTCATGTGGTATTAAGCTAACTATACAAGGATATTAGGGTGTACGATATTAATCATGTCATTAGAATATGTGATTGTGATAAAGAAAACCCTAGAAATGATCATAACATTTGATGTGATAATGAATCTGACATGTGATTATGTGTATATATTTAAATTCATATTAGTCAAGATTAAATATATAATAAAAAATATTATAAATATATTTATATCGAATTTGGGGATAATAATGTCATTGAAGTACAAGTATATCTCAATGAATTAAAATTTAGTTATAAAACCCCTTACCATGCGGTAAATTCCACGTAAAATCAATTTGAATGAATCAATTTTAATTTTATCATAAAATATCATTTTGTAAGAATTATTAATGATATTAAATTTAAAAGGGAAATTACAAACACCAAATAAAATAAATTAGGTTCTTAATATTGAAAAATGTCTCAATGAAGAGAAATTTTGATGAACTCCCTTACCTCTAACCTAAACCCTCCTTGCATGTCAATTAATGTGATGTTCTGGCCCAGGGTCCACACATCGGTTCCCTATGCTGGACCACCATGTGGCCTCAAAAACACCTCCTCGTATGCCAAAGGCTACTAACTAGAAACAATGGCATGATAAGCCTATCATGGTAGAGTATTTCCACTTTTATTTGAGTAATACACTAAAATAAATGAAAAATAAATAATGGGATCATATATAACCATACCAAATACCAGTATCTCAAGATAGTCAAATCATGAAATAAAATATCCAACTAAAGTCTAAAAAATTACATGTTATTGTATGTGTCAAGTAACTAAAATTAAATCCTAAAATAAATACACCAATGGCTCCCAAGATAGGATGGAACCACATCCGGTTCCCTAAAACATGCTCCATCAGAAAATACGTAATCTAACCAAGGGACATTGTCATTATCCTTTCCAGAAACATTAATGTCCATTTGGGTAATTATTATTTATCCTTACTAGGGTTTCAGTATTATTCAATAGGTCACCTCCAATAGTGTCTAAAACAAAACCTGTCAATAACTAAATATTTATTTTTATAAGGAAATAAGTACAGTGATAAATTAATTATTTTATCACAATATTAAAAATTCACTATTAATCCACATAATACAATGGGTTCTTGAGGACACTTATACCTTAATACCTTCTTCAGCCGATGACGTAGTCCGATCTATCAACAGGGGATATCAAATTTGAATGTCTATGTTATCATTCTTATGACTTAGTGAAATATCCAGTTACCATTCACCATTTAATAACATATAATTATATAACCATGTTTCAATTAATAATACATGGCTGAGGGTCTAGATTAATATTCACTATTAAATAACACATAATATAATGAGCAAGTTACCATTCATAATACGTGGATGAATGTCCATGTTACCATTAAATATTTAATAACAGTTATTTGAATGAGTACTTTACCATTCATAATATATGGTTGAATGAAAATTATACCGTTCACCACTTAATAACATATAATTCACAACATCACAATATTAAATATATATCAACAACCATTAATTAGTACAACAATTATTTATTCATTCAAAAAATTTAAATATCCCATAATTAATTCACAAATTAATTAATTCAATTAATACTATCAATATCAAATATTTAGTTCTGCCATTTATTATCTCCAATCATTATATCATTATGAAATATTTAATTCTACAATTAATTATCTATTTCAAGATCAATTAATATCATAAATAATCCAAAAATTAATTATCTAAATCTTCAAAACCTAAAACTCATAATTAATTCTCCAATTCTTTATCCATTTCAACAATACTAAAATTTTTTAATTGGCCACATTAAATAACCAATTTTATTAATTATAATTTCTAATGAATTCTATATATTATAAAACATTCATACATAAAAATATCACAACTGTGAAAATTGAATATTAGACCACCTACCTGAATTCAACGACGAATAATTTCCCAATTGATATCCCAAAAAATTGGGGGGCATAATGATGTAAAATAATATCAAATTAATAATACTTGAAATCAATATGAAATAAATCTTTTTCCTATAAATAAATATCTAGATCAAGAATCATATATCTAGATTTCAAGAAATAGATTTATATCTAACAAAAAAAGAGTATTACTACACTAAAATAAAGTGTGATGAATGGTAGATGAATGTGAACTGATCTAGGATAGGATTCACTTACTAGGAGAGGATAAGATACTTTATCCGAGATTTGTATTGTGAAGAATAGAGGTTGAAATAGTTTGAAAGTCATTCAGATATCTCTGAATGAAAAAAAATCCTAAGTTAATATGGGGGTTGAAATGGATGAGGTTTAGGGGTTTGATAAATTTTTTTGAAAATATAAGGTGATAATAATTCCTAGTCATGGTTATCTAAGAAAAGGAGAACTATTTTCCTTAACTGTGCTCCCAAATTATGCACCTATTGTTTAAGGGGTGCATCATTATTTCAATGAGGGTTCATAGTTTTACAAACCGTGTTTAAATTGTGCAATTTTCCTCTTTTTACGGTTTCATGGTTTGTTGGGTTGGGGTGCATGGTTGGCCCTAAATGTGCACTAACCATGCATAAACCCTTTTTCATCAATTTTCACTCTATTTTCCCCAAAAAAACCAAATAAAATTCCAAATAAAATTTACTCAATAAAAGGAAGAAATATCACTTCTAAATGAGTCTGAGACAACTCTAGAAAAGGAAGAGATCTTATAGTGTCCCAAAAATATAACATGTCATTCTTGAGAAGCACTCCAATGATTCTCTAACATTCTGTGTAAACAATATAGGGCTATGGAGCCCTCATATATATGCACCTTTCCAATTTCTCTTATATCAAACACCCATATTTCCATAATACACAAACTATCAACATGACTTATCCCCATAACACTTCGTTACTTCGATCTAACACATATATAATATGCTCCTCAAAAGATGCATATACCTCACGATCAACATCATCTACATCATTAATATGACAAGGTTCTGTGTTATACTACCAGAAATGTCCTACATGGAAAAATTATGCATAGAACAATATTTATGTGGATTTTCCATTTGGTATTCCACCTACAAGATTCACTCCACAACCATAAATGGTCTGACGAACCTGGGTGCTAACTTTACTATTCTCTCTTATATGCATAAATTTTTTTATATTCCTTAGTCCATCAACTATAACATAGATAGAGTAATTATTCATATGATTCATTGGGATATCCAACACAAAATTCAAGGTCATGTCATCCAACATCCATTCCAAAATGGTAAAGGGATGTAACAAACCACCTAGATATTGATGCGCTCCCTTCACCTATTGGAAAGTGCAGCATCATTAAATGGACCCTACTATCTCATTTTTCATGCATGTCCTCCAAAATAGTCATCACATGTCATGATAAATTTTTCTTCCACCCATATTTTTTTCCCATGTTATGTAATGCAATTATGGAATCAGGTCCTCTCACATTATTGAGGGCACAATTTCCTAATTCTTGTTTTAGATGATCTCATCCACATGTATCATCCAATATTATGGTTTCTTCCCACATAAAAGGATATACATAAAAGATAACCATTTTGGATCCACATAATAACTATCTCTAATCGTTCTTATTATTCTATACTCCACTGTACCTAATACCATTTTCATCTAATCCTGACTCCCCTGATCTAGTATATGCTTCAAATATAGTCAGGCCATTATCTTCTACTCAACATTATACTCTAAAACCATATAACTCTTAGTTTTTATACACAATTAATTATTGAAACATTTTCTTTTACAGGTAATATATTTGAACTCCAAATTAATTAACTTCATATTCTCAAACCGTATACACTTTAGGAGATATGAATATCCCTACAAGAATATGTTCCTTATGATCTTCTGATATGAAAACTACATAAACATATCACCAAATAGATAATGGTTAGATACATTAAGTGATAAACCATTGATTCCAAATCAAAGTCACGTGTATATTTTTTCTTTTCACGTGTCTACAACATCAAATACACATATTCAACAACATGATTCCCATGCATCAACATAGCTCCATGTCTTATCCCACAAGCATCAAAATACATAGTGTACTCTTTACTTGGGTAAGGTAGGATTAATATCATTGTCGATGTCATTAACTTCATTAACTACTGAAATTACTTCTTTTATTCTTTTGAACAATCAACATTTATCAACATTTTTGTCAAGTGCTAATGATATGCTTCAAAATGGGAAGATATTTATTTGAATCTTCGATAACATCTTGGTATCCCGGAAATACATTGATATAGGGATGCATCAAATAAACCCCTTCATGAACCTTATATGTGTCCACTAACACACCTTCACATAGTATTTTGTGTCCCAGGAATTGTACCCAATCAGTATAGAATTTGAAATATGATATCATGATGTATAGCAGGTGCTATCTCGGTGTACATGGGATGATGACTAGTTAATGGTATTGATCGTCATTAGTCATGGAGTGAAACAAGATGTAATCCACATGTACTATAAAAATGATCAAGGAATGGGTGGATGATTCTATTCATCAAGTCCATAAATATTTCTGGTGCATTCGTCAACACAAATGGAATTAAAAAAATCATATAGGCCATAACATCTAATGAATGTAGTCATATGTATATCGGAATTCCATACTCTTAGATGATGATACCCCAATAACATCTTGATCTTAGAGGACAAAAAATATTCTATCAACTGGTCAAATAGATATTCAATATATAGAATATGATAATGGTTCATCAGAGTCATCTGGTTTAACATTAGTTATTCGACGAACATGCATAAAGTCCTATCATCCTTCATAGAGAACATCATTAGAGGACCCAAAGGATACATACTTGGTTGGATAAATATATTATCCTCCAACTCCTCTAGACGATTCTTGATCACTTGATGCACTGTCACTACATTTACGTATAGTGGAATAAAATAGGATTTGTCATGGATATGTGCTAAATTGTGAATTCCACAAGTCTCTTAGGCGGAATCCATAAAAAGTATTAAGGAAGGATATAATAAAACCATTCCACCATAGGTGGGAAGAAAACAATCTTTACAACCATATCATATAGAAAAATAGTAGAAATGTGGGTTGAGATTACTCCTGGTTACTTTGTAATTGTCCCGGCCCTACCTTCATGGATATCCCATTCCCACAGTGAATAATGTAGTCACCCATAGGAGACCTAAATCTTACACTCATCTAGTAAAAATACATTTAGGATTGATATGAAACTAGCAAGTCAATACTAATAATTATTTCAAAGCCCAATATTTCCATGATATAGATATCCACATTGGAAACGATACTACAAGACTTTGAGAGAACACCCCCTGTTCTAATAGATGTCTCTAGAACGTACTCCAGAAGGTTTATCTATAGTCAATAATCCTCTCAAAAATAGCACTTCCATTCACAAAAAAATGAAATATTTTACAGATATAAAGGAATCGAAGGATTTAGTATCATATAAGGTATTTGATAATATTAAGGCTACAAGAATACTATCTCTCCCTATCGATTGTCCCACATCAATATCAAGAAATGAAGTTTATAACGCATATATTTCTCATACACTACTTCCCTATGATATAGTATTACCCCAGAGTTAAACCACTTTGTGGATATCGGTACCCTTTCCCAAAAACACAATATTCACTATGTCTACATATTCGGCTTGATGAAATCCATTCCCTAGATAGATATGTTGCAAAAGATACCATGGTTCTTTCTAGACCACCATCACTAACCTTTTTTCATGGTATCTAGTAGATCCTTGGTATATGTCCCATCTTTACACAAGATTAGAATTCCATCGGTGTTCAGTAAAAACTACTATGATAATGTCCCAACCTACCACACAATTTATTGACCACTCCAGTAAGGTCTTCTGAAACAGATCCCCCGATCTAGGTACTCAGTTTCCCATTTCTCTATCTAAAATTTTCATACCGATGCTTCCTTCTCTTGAAATTGGTACCCCTATTCATGCAGAAGAAACCACCTATACCCCATTGGAAGGCTCCCTTTAGTTATCCTCAACTATGAGAGATTGATCCATCGCCTCAGTGAACTTATTTTATTAGAAGATATTAGCATGGGGCTTAATATCAAATTTATTACCATCCAAAAAATTTTACAACATAGTTTTCCCATCTCCTACTAATGTTGGAGATATGTTGTGAAGGACATTAATGTGTTTAACATAATCCATCACAGACATGATCCCTTAAAATAGCCTAATGAATTCCACTACTCTATCATGTCTCAGTGTCTCTATGTAGAAGTGCATCAATAACTTCTACCAAATTTCATTCCATAGCATACCATCATGTTTTCTATTCCATGCATGAATGCCCCGCTAGTGCTTCGCTGATCCTCATATAATAGAAATTTCCAACAAGACCATAATATCATAAAGAGTTTCCAAGTGGTAAAGTGTCATCTCGAAGGACTCTACTAAGAACTCATCTCTCTCGGGCCCACTAACTCATGTAAAAGTAAGTAACTGCTACAATTGGGACTCACTCGTTGGCTGATACATGATCATATCAATCATTTATAAGCCTTTTTTCTATTAATTTCTTGAATAAATTTATGTTCACTTTTAGCTATTCCCATACAACCTCACTCAATACTATTGTTTCCTCAAGATCCACAGTTACTAGACCATATTTAATGATATTTTAATATAGTCCTATAAAGAAACATCATTTAGTAGGAATAAATCTACAATTAGAAACAAAAATATTAGGAGTCATAACACATCCTTATCAAATTTAGGTAATAGTAATAATCACAAGAAGTCGCAAAAATTCATTTCGCAAAATATCACAATGTATTCAAAATCACAGTTTTATCAGTAACATTAATCTTCCTACTCCTTAGTAAAGGTTATATAGGGTTAAAACATTCTCATATTCAATTTTATCATTTAATAAGAATTTATTCTCCCTGTTGGATAATTATTCCACTTCTAATTTCATATTAGGCACCATTTTGAATTTAATTTCCAAAGAATGTAGAAAATAGTTTATGTTCAACAACATACCCAAAAATCATTTTCTTGTGCATGCATAAAATTATTTATGTCAAAAAACAATACAGATTTACTAGAATGATGCATGAAAACAAAACTCTCATTAAATTATGGGCCATGAATCAATTCTCTAAAAACCTCAAAAACAATTTTCACGTCACACAAAAAGTGTGTCACCGAATGTGAATAATATTCAACTGTAATGAACAACAACAATAATAAGAATCTCACATTAGGTACTTGGGTTTTCCCTTGTACATGGGTTTCTAACACCAATTCATGATCTCATGTCCATCCATAAATATTCTCACTATCCTATCTATCATAGTCAAAATAGTAAGACAAAATTAACAGAAAATAAAAATGGGCTCTGATACCACGTTGTAACGTCTTAGCCTTAGGGCCACTCATGGTTACCCAAATATGGATATCCACTTCACCTCAAGCGCCCCTCCTCCTATAAAATAGGCTGACATCTAGTATCTAGGGTCTGATAAGTAGTTCATGGGGCCACTATACCAAATTTTGTCAGAGTAATACACTAGAATAAATAGAGAAACAATAAAATAAACACATATTACCATAATCAATACCAATAAATCAAGATAATAAAATCTGGAAGTACAATATCCAAATAAATGAGAATACATGCCCAGATAATGTACATGTAATTAATCTAAAATGGATTCTGAAAATAAAAACATAGAAGACTCCCAAGAGGGTCCCAACGCAGTTTTAGTTCCCTCATTCCATCTTCTTCACCAAACTATATATATAACCAAGGTAAATTCCCCCTAACTAGTCTAGTAACAATAATGTCTATTCTTGTGCTGATAAGGCAGACCATATAGGGTGTGAGAATGTCTCAATAGTCTTCCAATAAAAATTTTAGGACAAATCCAGTCTATAATAATATATGTAGTTTTATAATGAAATAATTATAACGCATAAATAAACTGTTTATCACTATATTAAATATTATCTATTTTACCAGATAAATCCTCTGATTCCCAAGGGAACCCAATACTCAAAACCTACTTCATCCCAAGCTAAATATCTATATATCCCAATGGACATCACACCATCATTTCTATGATAATATTATTAATACATGGATGAATGTCAATGTTAACATTCACTGTTTAATAACAAATAATTGAATGATCATTTTACCATTCATAATACTTGGATGAATGACCATGTCACCATTCACCAATTAATAACAAATAATTGAATGATAATATTACCATTAATATTACATGGATAAATTTCCATGTCACCACACTCCATTTATTGACACATAATTGAATTATCATTTTACCATTCATAATAGTCGGTCAATTGTCTATGTTTCCATTCACCATATAAAAGCACATAATTAACAACATCTTAATATTAGTTAGATCATTGAAACCATTAATTAATTAACTAATTAATTAATCGTACACAAAAATTTCAATATATCATAATTAATTCAAAAATTAATTAGTTTAATTAATAATATCAATATCTCATAAATAATTCCACCATTAATTATCTCAACTCATGATATCAATATTACTTAATTATTTATTCTATTAATTATCCATATCAAAATTCCTATATCACATAAATAATCAACAAACTAATCATCTAATTCAATATTCACTAAATATATTAAATAATTCTATAATTAATTAAATATTAACAGAAAAATTTATTTAATAAATTAGACACATTAATTAACCCAATTTATTAAATTACTATATCTAAGTAACAATGGAAATTTTATAAATTTTATACGTATATGAAAATCACGGTTATAGGAATTGAATAATAGACCACCCACCACAATTTTTTGAATAGTATCTACCAACAAAAATCCACAAAAATTGAGAAGCCTAATGACATATAATGAGGTCAAAATATTAATACACTTAATTATGATTAAGGAAATTAGGATCTTATAAATCTATATAGATCTAGAATACAATATCTATATCTCACCAAATATATTTAGATCTAGAAAAATATAATATTAGACATGTTATTGAGAGTGAGAATAATGGGAGATGAATGGGGAATGAACCAAGATAATATTCACTTACAATGTCAAGATCATATCATTAATCAGGGCGTCGAATCCTAAAGAACAACAGATAGGATTGAATGGAATTTTTTGGATAGCTCTAAAAATGTAAAATACCTTCCATGGTTTAATGGGGATTTAAATGGGTGTGTGTTGGGGGAATCGAGAATTTTAAAAACAATTATTAGGTGAACATAATTCCCATGCATTATTAGCAAGGAAAAGGCCCAAATTTTTTTCTAACAGTGCACCAAAACAATGAACTTATTGTTTTAGTGGAACATAGATCCTTATAATAGGGAACAAGGTTTTTAGAACCATACACAAACCATGTAATTCCCATTTCTACAAGGTTACATGGTTTTCTGGGATGGGGCGCATTACTATGCCTAATTGTGTGTCAACCGTGCACAACACCTTTTTATTTTAATTTTTCTCAATTTCCCCCAAACACAGACCAATGCAAAACCATATAAAAATGTTATCAAAATAATGAAAGAATAGTACCTATAGACGACATTGATAAATCTCAATAAATAATTGGGATATTAAATTTAACACCTATATAATATACATATATTAATTATTTGATTTCATAAAATCCTTTTTACCCGAAAAATACCTTATATTTTGAAAATTAATTTCAATTGTATAATTCCATATTTAATTAATTAATCATTTTTATCTATGTCATTAGTTTTATGGATGTTTAGTGAATAAACAAAAAAAACATTGGAAGTATAAAAGTAGTCAATGTGTAAATTCATCCATATTCCAGAGAATAATAATCCAGAAATTATTATCATATTTATACATCAATTTTAAAATTTGAACCAACCTTGAAAATTTTGGTGGAATATGAAGTATTCCATAATCATGGATATGATAAATTCTATGTACGATTGTGTAACATTCTATTTTTTCAAGAAAAATTAATGAAATAATTATTTATTATTTTAAATTTACTTAATGATTAATATATAATAAATTCAAAAATAATTTTTTAAGTACAATTATATACAACCATGTGAGGTGTTGCTGAATAATAGTTCACATCACACAGTGGGGGTGGTAATCTACTTGTATGAATGAAAATCATAATCAATTTAAAGATTTATAAATATTATAAATTAGATGTTATATTTGCTTTCCAAAATGGTAAAGCTTTAATGAATATCATATATATATAATATTTCTCCATCATTAAAAATATATATTAAATGAAGTGATAGAAATTTAATTACATTGGTTGGTGAGATATAATTCTCTCAAACACATGAATCATTGTTTCATTTTTCATTTTACGGAAATTAATACGAATATTGATTTTGAAATAATCCTTAAAATAATTTAGTATATGGAAGTTACATATGATATTATTTCAATAAATTTGAAGAATATTAAAAAACTAGAATAAGAAATTATAATAAAATATTTAGTTAAATGATATAATTATTCTTTTGGAAACATCATTTTCCTTACAACATATTCCCAATAAGGTTAGTGAAATGCCAAAAATAAGAGCACTATAAAATTGGTATGGATGATAAGATGGTATTTTGTTATTAATTGAATTATATAAATGATTATTTATATGTGTAGATGGTTAAAGAGGTGGTCTGCCAAAACAATAGCGGGTAGGGGCATTCAAGGATTATATTATTGTATTAAATTAATAAAAATTTATTTTCTCATAAAAATATATCATAATTGATTTCCTTTCAAAATAATATTATCCTTCGTGATAAAAAATTCATCGAGTGAAATATTTCAATAATATGTGATATTTTCAGCCTTATCTCATGTCTTTTACACATTTTAACCCTTTTGATAATTAATATGATATTAATGTATTTGTACTCTTTATGTGAAAATAATGTTATTATAAAATGTTAAATTACACATATATGTTACATTGTTGATATTTTTAATCATATAACATTAAATTTTCAATGGACACAATTTTTAGAAATTTTATATCGTTACACATATTTTGATTACTAAAAATTATCCATAATGTCATTTTTGAAGATACAAAAAAATATAATATAATATGCGTTTAACTCAGGTAAAAGTGTACCAAAATAAAATTTATTATATTATAAAAAGGATATATAGATAATAAATCAAATTTATTGGTTATTAAATATCATTTTAAACTTTATCAAATGATTTATCCCCTTTGGGAACAAATTTAAACCATAATAGTGGTAATTACTTTATTAAAGTTAAATGGTTATATTTCTATGTATAAGGAGAAAATGGATAATAAATTGATAATAGTAGAAATTTTATGACATTTAAAATCATAATTTTCAAATTTAAATATTTTTCTGATTTTTTAAAAATTTAATATAATATGATTTAACATATAATATAATTAATTTAACTATTGAATACATTCATTTAAGTTTATAGTGACATAAATAATAAAATAATGTATTTGGAATAAAAATCGTCCAAATATAGATAATATTTTAAAATAATCTATAATATTCATTTGAAAAATTAAATCACATAAAAAATTAATACATTTAGTGGTTTTAAAATCGTCTAATTAATTTTTATACTTTTTCTCATGTACAATGTCATAGTAGTGTATGATTTTAATGTATTTATTTGTCCACTAAAAATTTAAAAGTTAATTTACAATATAATGAAATAGTTAATATTTTAAAAAATTATATTCAAGCGCATGTATTTATTAACTATTTGAAAAAAATATAAATATTAAAAGTAAGAAAATGTCATTTATTATTTACCTTTACATAAAATTTCAAAAAATTTAATGAAAATTTTTAATTAAAAAATGTTCATTTATTCTTTATTTGGATGATTATTTATATAATGTACTGAACCAATGAAATTAATAAATGTTTTGAATGAATTTTAATCATTATAAAATCAGTTTTAACCACAATCAACCCATTTAGCCTTTATATTGATAATTCTCATTTACTATGTTTTCACATCATATAGAAAAAAACAAACGTTTTATAGATAATAAATAGGAACCTCATGATACCAAATGTGGAATTACTTTTAATTAATTTGTTTATATAAATGGAATATTATAATTTTTGAAAAAAAAATATAAACCGTAATAATTTTTTTTGAGTTTTTTTTAAGACAAAAAACGAACTTATACAAAAATCTGGTAATGTGATCAAAACGGTAATTTATTTAGATAATATATAACAGAATATTATTTTTTTATGGTGGATAAAATTTGATTGATAAATTTTACTTTTAAATTATTTTATTCTTTGGATTGAGAAAAATGCTTTTCAGAAACAAATTTTTTTCACAATTCACCAATATATCAATCTTTTCATTAAAATCACAAAAATTCAGACTATGTTAATTCTGTATTGATTAATTAAAAAATTATATCATTTTTATAAAATAAATTTTCTACATGTTACATAAAAAATTATAATATTTTTTGATAAAAACCCATAAAACCCAATTTTGAAAAAAAAGTCTTATTTTTTATGAATAAAAATAAATTGATAAAAATAATAGTGTTTGTTGGTTAAGAAACATAATTTTCATAAATTTATATTAAATATCAACTGATTTATATATATTAAACAACAAATGGGAAATTTTAGAATCGTAATCGTCTAGTATCAATGGAAACATGGACATATTGACAATTGGTTCAAAAGAGTCCCCCATTAAGTTCATCATAACTGAAAACATTAGTATATATATATATATTTACAAATACCATCATTTGTATCCTAGCGAAAGAAAACATAAGAAAGGTATATTTCATATGATCATCAAAGGCATAAAATGTAGATATCAATGATCACATATTCATTACATGAGTAAAAGGGCATAATAAAGATATCTTAAAACATAAAAACCAGAAAATTCTTATCAATGAAAAAAATATTGAGTCCTTAAACAAGTGACGATAAATAGTAAGATAATAATAAAAAAGTAATCAGGGATGTTTTTAAATGATATAACAAAAATTTCATATAACATGATTTTTTGGCATACACATAAACATATAACATTATGAACATAAATAATTAATCAATATGTTAACTAATTAAGTAAATGAATTGAAATCAGGATCCCTCATTAACATATGAACATGAATCGGGGACTATACATATTTTTATGGACAAGAATTACATGTCAACACATAAACATACAGTCATGAAATGTAGTTTTAATGATAATGCTATGGATATTAAATCAAGCCCCACAAATAAAATTATGATCATGAAATCATATATATACCAAACAATTTAACCTGATGTGTTTTACATCATTATTCAATACATTTTATATATATATAGGTCCCTCCAATAACATAATGGAAATCATTCAAATGTGTCTCACAATATCATACATCATTCTTTATATCACAACCCTTTTAAAGAAATAGATTTCTTGAACATTTCATTATAGAAGAAACAAAAGAAAAATAACTTGTTTTAAAAAAATCCTCATATTTATAAACAATATAATTATATTTTAAGGAATGTATCCATGGATCATATCCATAGTAATTCATAAGTGAAATAGTGTTGTTGTTTTCTTTGATGAATAGAAATACCTCCCAATGATTATTAAAACATTATTTAGAGAAATAGAATTTATATTATAAAATCATTGCTTATTTTAAAAAAATACACATATAAAGGAGAAAATATTCCTTAAAAAGAACCATGTAAAATTTTAGTGGAAGATTTAAAAAAATTTCAATGATATTGGTAAAAATAATTTAATCTGTATGGGTTAAAAAAAATTCCTTCAATACTTTTGGTTGAAAAGTCACAAACTAACTTATTTTAAAAGTAAAAAATTTATTACCTTGCATCCATTTTTGAAAGTGGTTTTTCAAAAAAAATGAATTTAAAAATAAGATAAAGAAAATATGAAAATTATCATAAAACATATATTTCAAAACATTGATATGGAAGAAAATGTTTTTTAAAATGATGAGTAAAATGAATTTTATTTTCCTTAAAAATATTCTTGTATTATTTTAAATAATTAATTTTATGAAAATTGTAGTAAACAAAATATTCTAAAGAAATAAATAATATAGAATAAAAATTAAAGATATTCATAAGAAAGCTAATGTATAATTTCCTATCTAGATTTTCATGTATAAATAATCCACATTTAAATGGTATTGAATCATAAATCACTTACCACATGTCTAGCCATTTTTCATTAACATTCTGACCTCTTGAATAATAAATATGGATTTATATTAAATTTATTATATAAAATGTTTAAAATTTATAATACCTTGTATGATTTATTTATGAAATTTTATCTCCCATTTATTAATAATTTTGTAATTAAAATCACTATAATGGGTGATTGAAGCACCATTCTGCAAGAATGTTTCAGTTCTACAATCCTAGACCATGAAAATTGATTCTGGATCCTTTGTATCTATAATATTAATCATGGTTTAGAGATTAAATATATTCATTATTAACATATTTATAATCATTCATACAAGGTATAGATATGAAAAATAATTACACAATTCACGGAGATGGTACGTCGTACGTACACATGAATGCTATTTCTATTTTCTAACTGATGAAATTAAATAAAAGTAAATAATAATTCAAATTTAATGAATCAATATTATATCATATTTATTGATTAATTTAATTATCATTACCATCCAATTAAAATATAAATGAGAAAAATAATCACATCACTTTTTGGGAGTGGTAGTCTACACGTACAAATGAGCAACGTTATCATTTCCAAAATGATTGGACATTTAAAATATATAAGTGATATTATCATTTTAGAAGTGCAATTATGTTATAAATATCATATGCAAATGTAAATGCTATTATAAAACTTATCCATGAAATATTACGATGAATGAGGATTTTTATCGCTACGTGGATACAGTATGATGTTCTTACGCACGATCTACACTTTATCATCATGTTTGATGGGAAGGTGGGTGATAATTGTATTTCCATAATCATAATAAAATCCATGAGTATTTAAGATGCTAAAGATATTATTCTATTTTAATTACAGCATATTTAAATGAGTTAAATGATTGTTGGGATGAAAGATAGTTGTTTAAAAATTTTCCTCTTTTTATAATTATTTCATTTAGATATCCTGTTATGAAACCCAGAGTTGGTTCTTTGAGAAGAAAAGATCCTCTAGAATGATTCAAGGTAGGCGTAAAAGAGATGATGGTAGAGTATGGTTGATAGAAAAGGATAAATGGGATATGAAGAATATAATGTATAGATTCCCATTTATAGGGGAGGGGATGATTTTTTTTGGAAAAGGATTAACATATTATTAAGTCAATCTGAAACCAAATTGTCAAAAATAGACTATAAATGGACAAGGGATTATATTTATGACAATATATTTTCCCATTTTTTATTTTATTATATTTTAATTATTCAAATGATATTTTATAAAATATTACCCACATAAAATATATGTATACCCAATATACACACAATTCAATAAATTGGTCATAAAAGGCATAAAGGAAAAAAGGATTAATTTGAATAAAATTTCATGACACAACATAAATAAAATATATTCAGCATTAAAATTCATGGATCAATTTAAATTAATATAATTATATTTTTTTTAAATATTTTTTAGTATCATATTTATTAATTTTATTACTTGGAAAAATACTGCTTTAGTTTTTCTTGAGCATTTAGGGTCATTATATAATTAATATAAAAAATAAACCATGAAAATATTTTATTATGTTAAAAATATTCATTTATATTCATTTATAACTTACCTTTATCTAAATGTGGAAAATAAGATATATTAAAAAAAGAGTTATATTTTGCAACATTCATGGATTTAAATTATATATATGTTATTTTAAAAGGAAATTTTTCATTAAACTAATAAAATTAGATCCACATGTTGTACTAGTATAATTACAAGAATGTAATAATAAATTTATGTAAAAAATTACGATTATGTTATTTACTCTTAACCAATATTATCATGGTTTTGCCTTTATCGAGGTCATAAAATTTACCATAGTTTTTATTCAGGTTGACAAAAAATTAAAACGTTTTGTAAAAAAAATGCTCACTAACAAATTCAAAGTATTATTGAAATTTTATCTAATTTAATATATATAAATTTATAAAATTAGTTTTAATGTATGAGTGAAAAATGAAATAAAAGATTCTTTTTAGAAAATGAAATGTTTTAAGCATAAAAAAAGATTTATTTTTATCTAATGCCAAAAAAACATTTTCTTTAATGTTAAAACATTTGATTAAGTATAGTATATATACATTTAATAATAATAATTCATTTTAGTAGCCTATTTACCGTATATGTTACAAACATATTGTGTGCATAAAAATAAGTTTTTAAGAAAATATTATTTCAACAATCAATATTTTTTTATACTAAATTAATATATTAATTATATTCCAATGGAATAAATTATATTATTCAAAATAAATAAAAATTAATTTTCCATTGGATCAAATTTAAAATATTGGAACTTTTTACATCTAGTTTTCAATAAATTAACACTTTTTAAAATATTCATTGGAAAATAAACCATTTCAAATAATTCTAAAAGAATAAAAAATTTAATTTTTTATATATTGATTTGAAAATTGATTTTCATTCAACAAAATAAATTTTATAACAATTATATACAATAATAATAAACATTGGAATTAAATTAAATATATTTTATGAAGAAATCATATTTTTTAGAATAAAAGGACTTCACAAAAAATAAACTTATTATTTACTATAAATTTAACAATAAATTTATATTATGAAGTACATTTATATATATTACATATTGTAGTTAAATATATTTATATCATTCAAATTAATGGTTATGTTATAACATTCAAAATAATATTATTTTAATATTGTATCATGGTTCATTTGAAAATGATTTTTCATATAAAGAAAACTATCAGAAAAATTACATTAATAGGAAAATAAATATTTCATATAGTATTCGGGTTATACATAACACCCCCCCACATAAATAATTTTTTTCTCATTCATTAATTTTTTAGTATTATAATATTCTGTTTTCAAACAGCATATCAAATAAAAGAATAAAAAAATTTCCCTTAAAATGGGAAAGTAGAAAACCTAAAGGATATATAAAATAACATAAAATTCAGTGACTAGATAAGTATAAAATTGATGTGATGATGAAACATGGATATAGAATAGAAAAATAACACATGTGGACAAATACAGAGTAATAAAGAACATGTTCTAGAAATTATCAGTGACTAAAAACTATAAAATAGTGATTTGGAAAAAAATTATATCATCATATTTGAAGGTGATATGAAAAAAAATTATTTACTTTTGAACATTTTCATTGATTTTAGGTATTACATTTCAATCTAAAATAGGATAATACGGAAATATACATATTTGAAATGAATAATTTCATCCTTTAATAAATTTACCCCATAGTATAATTTATTTCCAAAAAGGATAAATATTTAATATTAATTTTTCATGCTCATAACATAAATATAATCTTCAAATTGATGAAAAATATATATGAAGACATTAATATTGTCATTAATAATTAACAAAATATAAATTTTTTTGGAAAATTATAATTAAATAATTCAACAACCCATTAAATGGAGAAAATCAAATTTTATCACAAAACACATAATTACCTCAATAACCTCATCATTAATAAACTCTTAAAAATAATGGATTCAACCTTTATCCTAAATTTTAAATAATTTAATTATATTATTCAAAAATATTCATTTATTATTAATTAATTATTGATCCTAAGTGTCAAGATCACATTAAGAAAATAAAATACCACGATAAATCCCTAAATATATTTATATTTTTTTTGAAATTCATCAAATTTAGATACTAACTTGAAGGTTAATCATTAACTTGACCAAAAATATATATAAAAATATAACCTTATTAATGAATCTATTTTCAACCATCGATATTACCTATATTCATCTATCATTTATCCAATAATAAACATAACCTAAAATTAGATACCAACCACAAATGGTATTTAAAAAATATTATGTACTCAATACACAACCCAAAAAAATTAACAATAAATTCTCATCGCATAAAACATTATAATTTTTTTGTAGGAACCTCATAACTTATGGTCATGCTTTAAATTTTAATCACATAAGGATATTAATAATGATTATGATAAACATACAAGAAAACATATATTCTTCAAAAAGATAATTCACCCATCATTCCATAAATATGCGCTTATTTTATCCAAAAAATCAATTAGAAGCCGACACTCTTCTTTCACCAATAGATTACCATAAGACGATTTAGAATATAAAATTCAATACATTTTTTATAAATCTATGTCAAAGTGGAAATCAATGTTCAGAATAATTTAAAATTGAACTAAATAATGGGCAATAATATATTCATAGAACGGATTCGTACAGACTTCAATATTAAATGACCAGACATATAGTGTCATAAAAATATTCACTAATTACCAGGATTCATTTCAACAGTTTTAATTGCATAAATATTATATTTTTTTCTTTCACATCGATGTATGTTAATTCTTATTATCCACATTAGACCTTGTATTAGGGATTTGATTTAAATAAATCCAAAAATCCATTACTTTATAATATTGAATTGCGAGTTTTATATTCTATTGATCTCTCCCTCCATTAACTTCATTAATCGGATTCTTTATATCTCTTAAAAAAATTATACAATAGTCAGGCTATCCATAGTTGAAACATTTTCAGGTTCTGTTCAGACATTCACATGAGTTGTCACTCCCTTATTTCTAGGAAGTATGAAGATTAAAATTTTCCAATAAAATGTGATGAAACCACTAGACCTTCCAAAGATCTTTATAGTAGATCTATTATAAGAAGAACCATGATGATTTCAATCTAAAATTTCTACGTTCATTGCACATAAAACAACTTCCTCATAGAATCCAATGTTCATTATAGACAATTCCTTTCGATGGATTGGTTTTAAACTATTACTGAATCAATAATTTTCCTTTCAGGGATAATGATTATACTTGTGGATTACAATGAAATTAATCTAAATTTTTTCTCATAGGTAATAATGAATTTATCATCCTTTTTCTTATTCTTAAAGAGTTATATCTCTATTTTTGTGCATTAAACATGGTGGATGTAATTTCTGAAATATATTTCCCTTAAAATCATCACATTCCATGCAGTTAGTTGCAATGTACCAGAATTTCTATATAATTTTTTTAAATTATATTGAATTATTTCCAGACCAGAAACTGAGGCAACATGCGATTCCATGGCCTGGAGTGCCAATAATGATCCATCGAAATATGTTAATCTTTAACTTGCCCGCGTGAGTGTTTTTCCTGAAAAAGATGAATAAATATTAAACAGAACCCTGAATTAGAAATCTGAGGGAACCGTTGAGTTCAGGATGGTGGGTTTAACCTAGCCGTGACATAAGTCCAAGTCAGTGTAGCCCATCAGTGAGAAAGAACGTAAATCGTATTACCATAAATAAAATAAATAAATAAAATTATATTATTTTTCAAATGCCTTTATTTTTTGAATAGTGAAAATGATGAAAAACCTGAGACCACTGTGGATTTTGTGAGGGTATTCATTCCTCTAGAAGATCCTAACATTTGTCGGTGTGGGCTAACAATGAATGTTTGTTTTTTCCCATAAATAAACTAATAAATTAAAATTATTTTATTTTAAAATACATATAAATCTTAAATGGTAACACAGATAGAATATCCGAGATTACCATTGAGATAGTGAGTGTATTTTCCCCTTAGGAACAACATATCCTTGACAGACACAGGTTAAGGGTGAATTGTAATTTTTGACCTTTTTTAAAGATATGTTCAGTAAACATGTGAGCAGTGTTTTCTAACTTCTAAAACATTTCTTGGACCAAAAATATTAGGGAACCTTTCAACTCGGAATGCCGTTATTCTCCTATAAAATAAGTAACTTCCAAATGAATAGGTCAGATGAAAATTTTAATATTCGGAATTTTCATAATATAAAAAAATAGCTTAAAAGTAATATTATTTCATATTCTCACAGTTGAGCGGCAGACATCAGTGTTGTGGTGTGGTGATGAGGTGATGATGATGAACATTATTGTAACTCATTAATGGATCATTAAAATTCAACATATCAATTTTTAATTATGCACAATAGAGAAGTAGTTTCATAAATGAAGCTATGTAACAACGCGACGCCGCAACTTATCTAAACAACTATGGTTTTCCATATTTGGTTGATGATTTTGTGGGAAGAGGAATTAAACTGTGAGGAATCTCTAAAGATCCTCCAACAGACTTCATCTCTAATGAATAATGAAAAACACTGAGGAACGTCCAACATCTTCGACGCACCTCGAAGAAAAGAGACATAAGAGTTGAATTATGTCGATGTCTTGAAACCTCGAGGACGTATCATTGTGGAAACGAATGTCCAAGAGGTTGGGGTTTAATTTGTACAAGTTCTTCACCATTATAATTCTTGAAATGATGAACAGGGATCAACCAACAATTAGGTTGATCAATGAATCATTCGTTTATGAGAGCGGGTAACTTTTTTGGGGATTTTCATTAAATAGTGTTGAAATTATCATTTATTGAATGGACTGAAATCCCTGGACCTCCCATGATTATATACATCTAGCAAGAGGGTGCGGTCTGACACGAACAATTCCTGAGCCCCTCCACCGTGTGTTCCATTTGTGTTCAAAAATATGAATAGATAGAAAGATGAGTTTTAGACCTTTTCGGTAGAGAGAATGTTCCCTAGAGACCGTAGGTCCTGACAAAAAGGAAAATGGACCATCAGAGCAACTGTGCAGGCCTGCTAAAGGAACCACCGGCACACTATAAATTTTCGCAGGTATAGGATGACAACACGCCCATTGGCACACTATTTTGGTAAGAGGTTATGTCAGTCGTAGGGTGACGCGGTGCCAGGAGGGCTCCTTGTGGAGGGGTGTCCTGTGTTTGGACAACCCAGGCGAGCAGGAAGCCAAGGTCACTTGAACATGGTAAGAGGAAGGCCTCATGTCCTTAGGGCTTGTATGTAGGGGATATGACTAGTTGACTCATCCCAGGCGCGCACCACCGCCTGCCCGTGTGGCCGGTCTTTGGGCTGGCGCGCCACACCCCCAGCCAATGGGCTATGTCCCAAGCCTGTAGGTTGTGCCCCCAACTAGTTGGAATATCCTGACTCATGGCCCAACGGGCCAGGCCTCCACCAGAAAGCTAGAAACATTCTCTTTAGGCTGGGCTGAACCACACCGCATCATAGGTAGACCCGACGTCCTAGAGCGTTGTTGAAACGGGGCCGGGCCCTGTGAAGCCCATTGGGCATGGCCCACTAGCAATGCCAGACCGAACAGACTAAGACTCAAACTAGGTCATGTTAAGTTAGTCTAAACTAAACCAGGGGATGTGGGACCCCTAGGTAGGGTTGGTCAGGTTAGTCTAACCGGGTCTGACCGGACCCAGATGCAACGAGCCCCGATTTACTAAAATGATAACAACATGCAAACTAGGCATCCGAATGATGATCCGTTTGCAATGCTGGGACCTTCTTGATTAGACGGATCATTGCAACTCCCTGAGGTGGATTTCCTGTAAGTTGAGATGTGAAGAATGTATTCAGGATTGGTTCTCCTAGGAACACTATATACGAAACCCTACAATTGGATGAGACTTGAAGACTGCTGACTTTAGACTTTGTGTGACTCAACTACAGCCCAGGGGAAATCACTTTAGTGTGACATTGCAAGCCCACAGTGGGAAGCACTTCTGTGTGACTTTTCAGGTCCATGATACACAATGGGGAGGTTTACCTCTGTTGGAAAAGATTAGTTTGAAACACTTTAGTGTTTTTTTGGCGGCCCATGGTACATGATGAGGAGGTGTACATAAGAATCTCAAGGTTATTGGGAAGAACATATGGGTGACTTGGCTGGCTTAATATACTCGATGGAGAAGGAGTTCTCCAGCAGTTGAGTTGTTTAATGATGTGACAGATGATTCATCAATCATTACCCTAAATATATACTTGTTGTGAGTTGTCTTGTGATTCATGCTTTAATTTGTTTATTGATGTGTGGTCATTCCTTTTTTGGGTCCCTACTGAGTATTTTTTTACTCACCCCTTCATGAGCTTCACCAGCATGTGTTTTTTTGTGAAGATGATCAACATTCCAATAGATATTTTGGTGGACCGGGAACAATAGGTGCTCAGGGAGACCAGATCGATGGATGATACTATTGTTGACTTGGATTCTTATGACCAGGTAGGTTCTATTAAGATCAGGAGTACAAGACGATCTACATCGGATTCCAGTAGCTACACTACTATCACGATCATGTGGGGTTTTCTGCAGATGTCCATTAGAGTTTCCTTATTGTACATTTCTTTTTTCTGTTCATTTATTGGGTTTTTATTCATGACCACTTATATTAGTTGTACTTGCACTGAACTTTGTTTTAGTGAAACTTTTTTCCTTTTTAATGCGTGGGACTTGGTTGGGCGTGTGTGTGCATATAGGTACTCAATAAAATTCCTCCCACATTAAGGATGACACATTCAGTGCTAGTCTCCATCCTCTGGCCTTCGAGAGACGGGATTGGTGTAGACACAACATGGGCCCCGGTGGATGGGTCATGACCAAGTGGTATCAGAGGTGGTCGGTTCAACCTTAGAGACTGAGAGTCTGTAGTTTTTGTTTTGGGGAAACAATGTTAAATTTTGTGAGATCGGATTTCAGATTCATGGAGTCCAGAGTTGGTGCTTCGTCCGACATATCAATAAACCATGACCCTGAATTCTTTTTTTTGAATCAGTACATGGAAACACTTATTTCATGTGTTTTGGAAATGTTTTTCTGTTGATATATTTTTATTTATATCACCATGTATAACTTATTTATCGTGGTTCATCTTGAGTCATTTTCAAGATGCCTCCAAGAAGATAGCCAGCTAGGATTCTAGTACGTGATGGTGAGGATGGTCCACAGAGTGATGGTGCTTTGGTATATGGACAATTTCCCGACATGGTACCTTTTGTTGGTGTCCCAGCAATACCACCGCCCATTGTTCAGTAGTTACAACTACTGCTACATGTAGAGTAAACATGTAAGATTACTGCCTTACATGAGTTTCCAAGCCAGTTACCCATCAATTAATTAGGTGAGATTGATTCAAAGGTATCTAATGACTATCTTGAGTTTGTGACTGAGTTTCCACAACGATAGGGAACCATTAGATCAGACGGAGGTCTTGGAAGTGAGCCTTCAACGTGGCTCATCAGTGTGATGGTAGGTTTTAGACTACCCCTTTCTTACAATGAGGTGAATTTTCTATGGAAAACTCTTTAGAAAGTTTCATAGATAATGGGTATTTTACCATAAAAAGATAAGTGGTGTGTGTTCTTAAGAGCTTCTACAGCTTCGATCGGATGACATGTTGGGATCTGAGTATACATCAAGGCTTACCAACAAATCCAGGTAATCGATGAATATGATACAACTAGTGCATCTAGGATCGGACCTCAGAGTGAGTTGTGTTTAGGGAAATGCGAGTTAGTTATATTCCTCTATGAAATCCTACTTCTATTAGGGTTCTAAAGACAACCATTTTGGTTGATTGTTATATGGATGAGTAGATATAGCCAAGGAATGTCAGTAGTGGAAATGTAGAAAACCAATATTAGTCTCTGAAACATGGATGTGTAAAATGTTTTGGGAAGAGGAAGTGATAGGGACCTGTGAATCTATAGGGTAGAAGACGTGGAATAAGATCTAAGAGAGAACCAGGAGGTGGAATACATTTTGACATGTTACAACCACCACCCCAATGTGGTCCCCACAGGGCTCAGGGAGCTAGTGGACATAAGAAGGGAGTAGCTACATGCAGTCAAGGATTATAACCCAAGGGCTCCATGAATTATTGGAGGTATAAGCTGTGTCTACTACTAGATACCGTATTAATAAACATGGTTACCAATAATTCTTTCTTGTCCCGAATCTTTTTTAAGTCATAGAGTTTCCAGTAAAACTCTTGATTCGTTCCTTTCATTTGGAGATACCTATGGGAGGAGACTATATAATCACACTTATGATGATGGTGGGATCTGAACCTTGTGGAGATAGTTTCGGTTGGATACTCTTGGTGGTCGCGTCGATCCTTCCCACGTTCATTTTGGTATGGATTGGTCAACCACAATTCATGCTCAGATTGACTATTTTAGGAAAAAGGATGTGGAATATCTATAGCATTGGAATGGGGTTTTCATTGGTTGACTAAAAAGGAAACCAAAGATGCATAGGATAAACTCATGCATTGGTTGGTGCAACCGATCAATCATGAGTCAGCCATTCATAACCTCATGGAAGAATATGTTTTGAGTTTTCAGTTACCAACAGTAGTGGAGGAGTCCCGGAACATCCATTCAAATTATATTTCTTGTATTTACCTCCCCATAGGGAGAGGTACTTCTACATCATTCTACCCCTAGATATGGTAGTGATATCAGCATTATGATATCAGATGGATTTCATATATCATCACTAGTAAGGGGAATAGGTGGGATGCTTACTGAAGAAGGGCTTAGTAAGCCCCAGTGATCGATGTTATGTGTGGATTAACAAACTTTTAACCAAGTCCCCATGAATAATTATTACCCAATATGAAAGTGTCCATGGGAACTTCAATCAGTTAAAAGGGGTATCCTTTTTCATGGATGGAAATTTTCCCGTAGGCTTCTCAACAGTTGTGACAGTAGTGATGGATGGATTTTCTCATGGTCTATTAATTTGAGATAGTATATACTTCTAGGAAGTGGAACATGGTGGCTGACGCGCACAACTGTAGATCTTGTTTGTGGCTAATGATTGAGGCAACAGACCAGCTAGCCACGTTGTAGATATCATTTTTTGATGATGATGGATCAACATAACATCAGTATATGATGTTACTCACCCATTCTTACAGCATATCCGGGAGAAAGAGATGGAGGATGTTGAATGTGAGGCCCAACACGCTTAGTTATCCTCAGAACATTCTATAGATTAATTTTCGATATGGTGGAAGCACATCATCCTTTTCAGAGGGTGAATTGTAGTACAAGTGACATTTCAGGAAGTGGTTTTGAGGGAGTTCCATAAATCCCCACTAGCAGGACATCTTGGTGTGGTGAAGAGTTACCAAGGCCACCGTCCTCTGTGTTGGGGGATGTGGATGAAGAAAGTTGTGGCAGAGATCTTTTCATGATGACTCACTTTTCACCATGTGAAGGCCGAGCACTAGGTTCCAGTATGCTTGTCCCAACCACTAGAGGTACCATATTGGTAGTGGGATGGTATCTCAATAGACTTAGTGAAGATATTACCACACACATCCCAGAACCACAACTCTATGTGGGTAACCATTGATCAACTCACCAATTCGGCTCACATCCTACCCATTTGGAATCAGTGATCGGTAAAGGGCTTGGGACACCTCTACATCCAGTATATAGTGTGGATTATAGGGGTGCCTTCATATATCATCTCATACCATGATGAAAAATTTACATCCTGGTTATGGAAGGGGTTGTGGGGGGCATTCAGGACTCATCTGCACTTTCGCCCAACATTTTACCCCCAAAAACAATTTCAGACAGAGCACACCATACAAACTGTAGAGAACATGCTTCATGGTTGTGTCATGGTTTTGGTTGTAGTTAGGATAACCACCTACCACTATTGTAGATTGTTTACAACAATATCTATCACCAAACCTTTTGAAAGACACCATTTGAGGCCTTGTACATGCGGCCATGATGATCACCTCTATGATGGATAGACCTAGGGGAGTTAACACACATAGGTCTAGAGTTGGTATGGGCTACCATTGAGAAGGTGAATATCATCCAAGAGTGGATGAGACTACACAGAGTAGACAATAGACTTATGCCGATAGAAGATAGAGATCCTTGGATTTTAGGGAGGGAGACCTTGTTTTCCATCATGTCTCATCCTAATGAGGATTGGAGAGATTGGGTCAGGACAAAAAACTATCTCTGAGGTTCATCAGACCTTTTCAGATCCTTAGAATAGTTGGCGAGGTGGCATATTTCTAGATCTTCCCCCAAAAGGTGCACTGAGTGCACGATGATTTCACGTGTCGTAGGTGAGGAGGTACGTGAATGATCCAACATAGGTCATCAACAAGGGAGATCTGGACATTGGAAATGAAGCGAAGATCGTAGAGTTCCCAGTGGAGATAGAGGATTGACAAGAGTGGGTCATTTGTGGTGGTAAAAACGTAGGGTGCATGTTCAGTAAGAGCACGAGAATCTAAAGAAGGGCACATGGGAGTGAGATGCTTAGATTCCTGATCAGTTCCCCCTTGTTTTATTTTTCATTGTTTTGTATTTTGGGGATGTAAATCCATAAGGCGGGGAGAATGTAATGTCCTAGAACATCCGAATAATTTTTTTTAAATTTATCTGGAATTATTTTGAGACCAGGCGTTGAGACAATGTGTGATTATGGGTCACAGAGGGCATGAAATGATCCATCGATAGATGATGATCTTTAAATAGAACACATTAGTGGTTTTCTTGAAAAAGGTATAATATCTCTTAATTGGGTGCCTAGATTAAAAATCTAATAGAACTGTTTCATTCAAGAAGGGGAGTTTACCCTAGGTGCGACTTTGGTTTAGTTAGCGCAACCCTCCAATGAGAAAACCCATAAATGGAATAACCATAAATAAAATATTTAAATTAAAATATTTTAATTTTAGAATGATTATAACTGACAAATGTTCACTAATATAAAAAATACAAGACCTCTACGGAGCTTGTGAGGGTATGTTTTCCTTATCCTGATCCTATCATTGGTAGGCACGGGCCAACAATGGATATTTTTTGGGCCATAAATAAAATAATTAATTAATAATTATGGTTTAGAATTATCCTTATAACACTTAAATGGTACGTCAGATTGAAAATTCAAGAGTACCATTGAGCTCATGAGGGCATCTTCTCTTTCAGCAGAGCCTAACCTTGACCGGCGCGGGTCAAGGGTGAAACTTAATTTTTAATCATTTTTAATGTACGTTCAATAATGGTGTCAAAACATATTTATACCTTATGAACTGCGGACCAGATCAAACATTTGATGGAATTTTTGAACATGAAACCCTGGGATTCACCTAGAAAGGACATAACTTTTACTGATAAGGTTTAGAAAGAATAGTTAATTTTTAGAATTTCATAAATTAATAAAATAGATTAAAAATTTATTTTATTTTATTTTCTCAATGTTGACTGGAGAATGGCAGCACCGTGATGTAGCGGTGAGGTGATGACAAGGATCATTAATGGAACTCATTAATGGATCATTAACTCATAGTGTAATGTTGCATTAATGACGTGTAATAGAGACACTATTTCATTAATGTAACAGTGTAACAATGTGACATTACAAAATAATGGAAATGTTCCGATGTGTTTTTAATTTTATTTTTGTAGATGTGTTGTTTGAATGAGGAATTAATGTCCGAGGATTCTCTGATGAACATCTGACAAACTTCTTCTCCATAGAATAATGATAAATGTCGAAAAACATAAAACATATTCAACGCACCTCAAAGAACGAAGATGGAAGAGACGAACGATGTCGATGTCATGACATAACAATAACATAAAGTTGTTTCTATGAACATAAAAGAGGAAGGGTTCAATTTTTTTATGTTCTTCCCCATTCTTTTTTTAGAAATGATGATCAAGAATCAACCCATGAACAGGTTGATCTGTGAATCATTAGTTTTTTCCAGAGCGTATTTTTTGGTATTTTATTTAAGAGGGATTGAAATTATCATTTTTTGATTGGACATAAACCAATGGACCTCCCATGATTATAAACACCTAATGCGGAGGGTGCATGTCAACATGAACAAGGATAGAGCCCCTCTGTCATGGGTGTTCTTTGTGGAAAAACATCTAATTCGACGACAAGCCTAGTTTGAGACCCTCGCAGTAGAAAGAACATTTCCTGGTGACCCTAGGCTCTCAATGAATGGAAAATGAACCACCTGAGAAACTCTATTGTCTCACAGAAGCATCCTTCATTGCGCCGGTGTTAGCGGCGGTGGGCGGTGGCCCGCCGTCAGCTTGCCACAGTAGTTGCGGGGTGACGCAACGTCAGGTGGGCACCCCGTGGAGGGGTGGCCCACATCTATTCCACTAGTACTATATGGAAGCCACAATCATTTGAACATGATAGGTGGAAGGGACTATGTCCAAAGGGCCGATAGGGAGGGTATGTGGTGGGGTTCTGTATCTGAGGAATGTACTACCAGCCACACGTGCGGCCAGTCTTCAGGTCATAAGGCCATGCCCCCAGCATGCAGGCCGCGTCCCCTACTAGCGGGCCAATACTATCCTACACCTAGAGGGATGTACGCACACCGGTGGGATGGACCCACCACCCACTGGGCTATAACTATGCTTCCGTGTCAGACCCTCACCATTCGGGATGGGCCGGAATACATCATTTTGCTAGGCGACCAAGCGGGATGGAGCATCGAAAAAATCACGTCAATCCCAACGAAGACATTTTAGAATGGCCCACGATCTTGGACAGACCGGACCAACCCAAACCTGATCTAGTTCAGGTCGAGTCAATTGTAACTATACCGGGGTATGTGGGACCCCTGGGCCGGGTTACTCAGGTCGGTCTGACCAGGTCAGACAGGACCCACACGCAACCATCCTTTGTTTACTAAAATGCTAATAACATACAAACCACGCATCCAATTGATGATCTATTTGCAGAGACTAGAACCTCTCTAAGTGTAAGATCTTTTGGGTTGACCTGAGGATGATTTCAAAGAAATTGAGATGCTACAAATGTCTTGAGGAGTAGTTATCCCAGGTGCGCTATGTATCGAACCATGCAGTCGGCTGAGACCTAAAGTCTGCTGACTTTCGACTCTTTGTGACTCGAATATAGCCTAGTGGTACGCATATATGTATGACATTATAGGGTCGTGGTGCGAAGCACTTCTATGTGACATTATAGTCCAAATGTATGTGACGAGGAGGAGTACATCAGTTTTCCAAGATTTGTGGGAGGCACTTTTGTGTAACTATGAAGGTCCACAATTTGCGATGAGGATGTGTACCTATGTAGTCCAAGGTTAGTGGGAAGAACATATGTGTGACTTGTCAGGCCTACTGTACTCAATAGAGGAGAAGTTATCTAGTAGCTGAGGTATCCAATGACGTGACTGATGATTCTTCAATCACTACCCTAAAAGTATACCTGGTGTGAGATATCTTGTTCTTCGTGCATTACATTAAGATTTCTATGTGGTCATTCCATTTTGTTTTGGGTCCCTACTGAGTATTTTTTCACTCACCCCTACATGACCATCACCCTCCAGTCTTGTGTCTGGTGTAGATGATCAACGTTCTGACAGAGAATTAGGTGGATCAGGACATAGAGGTGCTCAGGGAGATAGAACTGAAGGACGCTATGATGGTGGACTTACTGACCAAGGACCCGACGGGACCTAGTAGTATTAGGTGTAAAGGATATTCTAATTAGGCTTCTAGTATCTATGATACTCTCACATTCACATGGGGTTTTTCAAGGATGGCCATCAATGTTTCCTTTTTCTATGTTTCTATTTTTAGTTATTTTTGTTGGGTTTGTATTATAGCCCACTTATGCTAGTTGTACATGTACTCAACTTGTTTTAGTAATACTTGTTATATTTTAGTGTGTTGGTCGTGGTTGGTCATGTGTGTGCGTATATGTAATCAAGAAAATGCCTCTCACTTACAGGTTGTTGCCTTGTGTGATAGTCTCCATCCCCTGGCCATTAGGAGGTTGGCTTGGGGTAGTCTGGTCCTAGGCCCCAGGGGATAGGGCATGAAATTAGTTTCCACATATATACTTTTTTTCATAAATTAATTTTTCATTTATCTTCTTCTCCTTTAAACCAATTAATAGACAGATCTAAAATTTTATGTTCAATCCCAAATGAAAAAAATATCTTTTCCATCACATTGAACATTTATCAATAAATAATTCATCAAAATACCCCTTAATGATGGGTGGATTTGGCACAGAAAAAGAATCAATAACAAGGTTCTCCCTCTATAGTAAATTAGTATGTTCAACATGATTTGTGTTACCAGAAATACATTGAGAGAGAAAAGTGAGCATTGAAATAATATATATTACTCCAAATATATATACCTTCAGTTTCTCATGGGGAAAATTATTGAATTGGTGATTAAATTCACTATTCCAAGAATACTATGGGTTGTATCCAGTATGTGAACAAAAAATAATGGTGTTAGCAGTGTTGATGAAAGTGGAAAACTGCATTATCATGAAATATCATTCATTGGATGTCTTATTCAAGACCTGTTATTTTTAATATAAGCTGATTAGGTTTATCCTAGAAAATACATGACCATTATAAACATTTTATATTGTTATCATTAACATAGAAATATCCCCATGATTCTCAAAAATGATTTAACATCCTTTTTTTCAATTGTTAATGTATCCTTTCTCTCATTCCATTTACAGTGACTATTGAATTTAATATAGAGACAATTCATCCCAATAAATGATTCTTCATTATATAAAATATTGACCAGTGACTGATCATTTTGGACTAGTATATTTGGAAACATGGACGAATAAACAAATAGTTCATAAGAGTCTATCATTATGTTCTCCATAACTACCACTCCAATAAGACATATTATTACTAAAACAATTATTCATTACCTAAGATAAGGAAACATAATAATGGGTGATATGAAATTGTCAGTAAGGGTAATCAAGGGAGATATCAATGATCAAAAAATCATATCATGAGAATAATGGTATAAGAACATGATATTAATACATAAAAACCATACCTGTAAATAATAGATCATAATCTTAAGTCATGGTATAAATCATGATAGTTCATGAGATATGAATCAAAAAGTAATTGAATAAAATTATCTATGATAAAATAACATTACAATAAGACACTATCTTATAGAGTACATGTTTTCTTGTAAAAATCTGAACATGTTTAAATAAATAATAGATTCACTCATTATGTAAAGGAAATGAAGTAAAGTCCTCTTATAAAAACATGGAAAGGAAAAAAATGGTGTATAAAAAATATTATGGTTATGAAAGCTAGGACCATAAATAATCCTTTGGGCATGAAATCTTGGTCTACTAATATTGTTTTGGATATGAAATCCAGGCCCAAACCTAAAATTGTGAACAAAAATTATATTAACAAAACATATTTACCTCATCAGCTATCAATATTTAAAAGAATGCAATGGAGGGACATAAATTTCCCACACATAACATAATGATAATCAGTCATATTTGTTCCATAAGATCATAATGAATTCATTAAATCATAACCTATGAAAATAAATGTCTTTCAGAAACATTTCATCATAGTATATCCCATTGAAATTAAATGGGTTACATAAATATTATGTTATCATAATAATAAAATATATAAATTTAGAATAATGATGCTCTCTTTAGATCATATCCCTAGTAAATAATAATTTAATTCAAGGTATTTTACTTTGATGAAGATAAATACCATTAAAATATAATCAAAAAGTCCATGTAGAAAATATCCATACTATAATGAAATAATTGAACTCAATAATAGTTGAAAATATTTTCCTTGAAAAGAAAATATTTAAATTTTAATGGAGTATAAAAAATATATTCATGATTGATAGAAAAACATTTCATGTTGTATAAGTCATTAAAACATTCCTTAAATGATTTTTTCAGAAAATTATAAAATTTACATGGGTTTTTTACTGATGGTTTTATCTAGTTGGAACTTTGTTAAGGTTCAAAATTTTCCTTTAAAAGTGTTATTGGAAAATGAAAAAATATTTATTGTGGATAAAAGAGAAATTAAACAATAATAGAATATTCTGAAAAACCATCAATAATATTTTTAGAAAACACGGATATTTAATAAATATGACTTCTAACTTGAGTGATAAATGATGCGAATTTCTCTTGAAACCCCTCTTTCAATTACATAAAAAATTAAATAGAGGAAAATGAAAGGAAAACATATAATAAAAAGAAATATAAAGAATATAATAATTTTTATGCATTCTATATCTAAGGGTATTATAATATCATAAACATAAATTCTTTAAAAAATAATTTCAATTAATTGAGGATTGAAACATAAACCCATAACCTCAAGTATCACATTTCATCATTCACATTCAAACCTACGATATAATATATATGAATGATTAGCCAACAAAAACAAATCTTTTAATTAGATTTTAATATCATTAAATGTTAATTTTGGATCTTATGTGTTTGAGTTAGTGTATTTTAATTTTGAACATCTATTCTCATCATTTGTGCACTTCATGCCTAATGTACACCAATTTACATCCAATGATTCATATGATTTTATTGAATGTAACTATTAATATTTTAATTTGATATTTTGGTAAATGGATATAAGCTTCTATATGAATATTTTTCATTCATGTATCAATGGAGGATTCATAATGTATGATGGGAATATTTGGCGATGAAAGGAAACAATTCTGTAGAAGGAAGATTGGACACCAGCCAACTGAGGAGACTATGGGGCCCAAAATACAAGCCCAATGAATCCCAAATTTCGTGAGATGATATAATAAATATAGAGGAACACATAATTTTCTAGTATCCAGTGATACATAAGCATCCATGGTAGTTATTAAGGGGGACCAATTTACAGATAAAATTCATGGCCAGATTCTACAGCCAAGAAAAATAGACCACCAATTTAATCAGATCTTAGAAAAAACAAATTAATTGGTGCTGAAATTTTACAGAGAGCTAGGAAACATTAGTAGAGTCACATTGTTCTTCTATGTAACACTACAATTCGTCCGTATAGATGGTCTTATAGGTGCTTCTCTTCGGTGGATGCAAGCTAGGTGCTACCTTGGGTCAGGAGTGGAAAAGTCCAAGTTCCTCAAGCATTACACCACCCTAAGCCAACCATAATAAAGTGGGATGACATTCACAATTGGAGGATCTACCCACGTATCCCAAAATTACTATTATAGGTAGTGGAGTGGTAGGAGTTGGGCATTTGTGGTGCTTGGTTTCATTGTAGTTTTATGATGTCACTTTGTTTTTGTAATCTCATTTATTACTCATGTACGATGTTTAATTCAACTTAGTTTCTTAATTAATGTTCTTACCTTAATCTTATTATGTTATTCTAAATATGAATTTGACATCTTTTCCTATAATTGTGAATTTATTCACACCATAATTTGTGAAATTTATCACACAATGGTTGAGTGATCGATATTTTGTTTTTTTTTACTTCTTCAATTCATCCGCTGTAAGTCTACATACCGCTTCTATTGAGGACATGTCATCAATAGAGGGCTGACTATTTTATTGGTTAATCCAATGGAGTATCAAGGGGATGGATTGAAAGTTATTTCCCACACACTTAATTTTTATTAATTTCTATTATTTGAGTTTCTTTTATTCAATGATTTTCTCTCTTGCTCTTCCACATTGAATTTAATCACCCACTTTGTTGTGCTAATAAGATCATTTACCTTGGAGTGCTAATGAGAATGATCCTATAAGTGTATAAGTAATTATCCTGTGTTTGTGAAGGTGTTTAACCAGTAGGTGATGAGGTTAGTTTGAATTCATTGAATGAATCATTCCCAATTTAATGAAATTAAAATCATTAAAAAAGCAATTCATCCAATCCACCCCGAGCGATAACCTAGTATCAACTCATTATCTTAATTTGAATTTACATAAATATGTTAGTGATACTTTAATCCCATTTCAAATAAACCCAATTTTGGCAAATTCAAATCCAAAAATTCATCTCTTAGGCTTTGTATCTTAGGTATCTTCTTTTGTCTCAGTGGATTCGACAACCCAGGCTAGACTACAAGGGCCGTTATACCTTCATCTCTTGGGTAAATTTGAGCATGAATAAAATATTGGTGCCGTTTCTAGCAACCAAGTATGTACCTTAGAATAAAAACTTCTTTCCCCACCCCCATTTTTCTATTTTCACACAATATCTCATATCTTGTCCTTTTCTTTCTTTTTTTTTTGATTTTGGTGCATGTCCGCCTACACCCATAATAAATCAAACAGACTAGTTAGGGTGGAAAGTTCTAGGATATGGGAGTCAAGTGAACCTAGGGGATAGTTTCCATTAAATACTAATAATCTTGATACATAAAAATAAAAAAATTAATCAATTCTGATGGAGGGTATTATAAGAAATCAATCTGTAAATCATGGGGGAAATCAAATGGGAAACCAAAGTCAAGAAGCTCCTAACCTAGGGAATATAGTCGATCAAACCATGAATGACTACCTAACTCCAGCATGGACTAATGCCACCTCAAGAATTAGACACAATTTTCTAAGATATTCCAACTACATATTATACCCCATGTCCAAAACAACTTTCCCACATTCAATGGAATGGAGTCCGAGATGCCCTACCTATATGTTAAAGAGTTCAATAACATTGTAGAAACCATGTTCCCACCACATCAACATGAGTCAACTAAGATGATGCTCTTTCCTTTGTCACTAAAGAATCAAGAAAAGAATTTTTTAAACAATTTTAGACCATCATACATTAAGTATTGGGTCAAATTATGAAAATAATTTTACAAAAATTACATTCCCCCCACCTAAAAATTCCACTTAAAAAGAGTATCGAAAACATTTTGAAAAAATTTGGAGAGTCATTCTATGAAACCTAGGAGAGATTCAAACACACCCTAAACATGTTTCCAAATCATGTTTTTTCTATACCTGAACAAGTGAGAATATTTTATGAAGGTTTGGGCTAGTGTAACAAACCATTAATTGACATGATGTGTAAAGGAACCTTTTAAAACAAAGCCCCAAATGATGATTACAAGTATTTGGAAAGCCTTGCTGAACAAAACCAAACATGGGGAACATCACATTATTCTAAAAATCTACAAAGAACTAATAGAATTCAAACACATATAGAAGAGGAAAGCCATAGGGATAAACTCGTAGCACTCTCTAGGAATGTGGAATTAATAGATCTTTGGAAAGTTCATGAAATCCAAAATGTTGACCCTGTTTGTAAAATTTGTGAAAAACATGACCACAAGACTGACAATTTCCCAACCATAACATCCATCAAGAATTTTATTTTAGGAGGAACCGCAGAAGAAGTAAAGTCATTGATCATTCAAAATCCTCAATACCAAAACACCATCAACCCAATGTATAATGACCTCCTAGGCTTCTGCTGGAAAGATAACCAACAACGAAGAAAACCACTAGGACAAAATCATTACCCCCATCTAAACTACCTCACCCATTAGTAGTTCCAAACCCAACCTATCCAATACCAACAGCCACCAGTCCATTTTCATCAAACTATCCAATATCCAAAATACCCCCTTGGGAGAAACCAATATTCACTAGAACTAACCCAAAAAATTCCACAAAGCATACCATAAAAATTGTGTAATCAAATGGAATGGATTAACTCAGATGTATCATCCCTAAAACAAGAAATTTAAACCACAAAAAAAGGAAAGCAGAAATTTTTACTCAATCCATTTGACAACAAACAGTAATGGGAGAGTCAAGTTGCACTAAAAAAACTCACGATCAACTAAAGGTTTTGAATGTTTTACGAAATGGAAAATCTATTGAGAAACCTGAACAACCAATTCATAACCCATATGAAGATTCAAACATGGATGAAAATTCCAATGAACCAAATGATCAAAATGAAAAACATGATAACAATGTCTAATAAAAAAACTCTTCATCAAAAATTCCCCAACTTGCACCATTTCCTTAATGCATAAGGGGGGAAACCAAGCATGAATTGAGTGAAACATTTAGGGAAATCTTCTCAAAAGTAATGTTGAACATTCCCATTCTTGATGCAATATAAAACATACCATCCTAGTAAAAGTACATTAAGGACTAGTGTAGTTTTATAAGAAAATTTTCACATAAAACTTGGTCCTTTTGGCTGCTAATGTGAGTACCACCATTCACGAGACGATTCATCCAATGTGGAATGACATACGATTCCCTTACATAAATGGTGAACTTGGAGAGAGAAAATATGTAAAGGCCTTGTGTGACCTAGGTGATAGTGTCAATCTCATTTATTATGTTGTGTAATACTAGTTTGGCCAAGAAGAGCTCCATCCCACATATGACACACTTCGACTTGCTGATCAGAGAATTATGGTTCCAAAGGGGGTTATAATGAACGTTCTGGTAAAGGTTGAAAATTTCATTTACCATGCTAACTTCATTTTACTTGAAATCCATCAAAACATTATAAATAAGGAACAAACCCCAATAATACTTGGTCCTCCTTTCATTGCAACAATGAACTCTGTTATCTATGTTCAAATTGGGTACATGGCCATCACCTTTAGAAACATGAGTCTAGACTTGAACATCTATAATGAATGCTCAAAAATAGGGGATGAAGAGGACATTAATGAACTAAAAATCATAGGAATCATTGATAATGAGTCCATAGAATGTCAAGGAATATTTGACGGATGTTTAAGTTAGGTTGAGATTTATTTCCTTTGTTCACAAGAAGGAAGATTATCTCCATGGCTTGAATCATTTTCAAATTTACCTTATGATGATGTCTTAGGTCCAAAAATATGTGAAACCTTTTGGGAAACCACATTCATGGAGACCAATCAATATCCCTTCCCTAAATATGATCAAACCAAACTTATTGCTGGAAGTTATACACATGGGGATTCGATTCTATCAAAAACTCTAAGAAAAAATCAATCTTGATCCAATGTCCCTATATTTTGTTGAAATTTTGAACCAACCTGATCGTGAATTGAAATAACATCCTTCTAAACTTAATTATGCCATCTTAGGAGTAAATAGAACACATCCTATTGTCATTTATTCCAATCTTCAAGCTGATAATGAGAGGATTCTTCTATATGTCCATAAGAAACACCAGAAATACATTGGATGGTCCATGTCTGATATTCCTGGGATTATCCCACTTATCAGGACTCAAAGAATTGTTTTGGAATCTGATTCAATGCCATGTCGTCAACCTCAATGGAGACTCAATCCTAATCTCATGGCAGTGGTAAGAAAGGGACATCTGAATTTGTTAAATTATGGTATCATCAATCACATAGCTGAGAGTGAGTTGGTCAGCCCAATCCAAGTGGTTCTCATGAAAGCAGGAATCACAGTGTTAAACTATAAAGATGCATAAATTCATCTAACAAGCTTGAGTAGTGCCTGGAAAGTCTAGATCGACTATATGAATCTAAACATAATTACCATGAAGGACCATTTCCCTTTACCATTCATTGACCAAGTCCTTCAGAGGGTCGTAGGTCACACCTTCTACTATTTCATAGATAGGTACTTTGGGTATAATCAAATTGAGGTCTCTCTAGAGGATCATGGAAATAATAGATTCACATGTCCATTTGGAAACTTTTCTTTGAAATGCATGCCCTTCAGATTATGCAATTCCACTAGAACCTTCTAGCGGTGCATGATTGGAATATTCTCAGACATAGTAGGATAATTTATAGAGGTCTTCATGGATGACATATTGGAGTTTGGGTATACATTAAGGGATGTCTGAGGAATGTGGAGAGAGTCTTGACAAGATGTGAAGAAAAGAATCTAGTCCTACACTATAAAAAATGTCATTTCATGGATAAATATGGAATATTACTTGTCCATCTATTCTCAAGTAGGGGGATTAATGTTGATAAAGAAATGTTTGAAATCATTTGCCACCTTCCATCACCCAGAACTGTTAAGGAAGTGAGGCTTTTTTTAGGACATGCTGGTTTCTATAGAAGATTCATCAATGATTTTAGTTCAATATCATGTCCCCCTTTTCCTCTCTTAATAAAGGATTCTCCATTAGTTTTCCCAGAAAGCTGTGAGGAATAATTCTCAACCCTCAAATAATGTCTCACCTCTCCCCCCAATATGAAATATCCATTTTAGATCCTTCCTTTTGAACATATGTGTGAGGCTTTTGAATTTTCTATAGGAGTTTCGTTAGGACAACATTGTGATAAAACTCTTTATTTCATGTCTTTTGTAAGAAAATAATTAAATGATGCCCAAATCAACTAAACCACTACTGAGAAGGAGTTACTTGTCGTTGTGTTTGCCTTATAAAAGTCTAGGTCCTACCTCTTAGGATCCCCCATCATTGTGTTCGCTGACCATTCTGCACAAAATACCACTTCCAAAAACAAGATGTTACGACTATAATGATTAGGTGGGTCCTTATCTTACAAGAATTTGACATCAAAATAATTGAAAAAAAGGTGTTGTAATTTTTTTCGTTGATCACCTCTCTAGGATGGAATTCAAAGTTAGATCAAATCACCTTTCTATGTCTGATTCATTCCCTGATGAACAACTATACTTTGTGAGAGACTTCCCTTGGTTTTCCGACATAGAAAACTTCATAGTTATATGAGTCATTACAAAATTATTAGAAACTCTCTCTCAAAATAAAATTCCATTATGATGTATGGAACTATATGTTTGATGATCCATTCCTCTCTAAGTTCTGCCCTAACCAAGTGATTCTGAGGTGTGTCCCATAATCTGAACAAGAGTCCATCCTTAAATTCTATCAAAGTGAGGCATGTGGAGGCCACGACTCCACTAAGAAAACATCAGCTAAGATTATTTAGTGTGGTCTCTTCTAGCCCACCATCTCAAGGTACTCCAACCCATTGTGTCAAATATTTCCCAGGTGTCCAACAAGTAGGGTCAATCCCAAAAAGGAATCAAATTCCACTCACTCCCATCTTAGTGGTTGAAATCTTTGACTGTTTGAAGATTGATTTCATGGGTCCCTTCCCAAACTCAAGGAGATATCATTACATACTCTTAAATATTGATTATGTCTCAAAATGTGTTGAGGCCATTCCCACGAAATCTAATATTCCTAAAATTGTGATTAGATTTCTAAAATAAAATGTCTTCTCAAGATTTGGAATTCATAGGGCTATCATTTGTGATCGTGGAACTTATTTTTGAAATTGTCCATTCTCATAACTCATGGAAAAGTATGGAATTTCCCACAACGTGTCCACTATTTTCCACCCACAGACCAATGGTCAAGATGAGTTATCCAATCGAGAAATCAAAAAAATTCTGGAGAAAACTGTTAATCCATCTTTGAATGATTGGTTGAGAAAACTCTCAGATTCTCATTGGGCCTATCGAACGCCATATAAAAAAATTAGTAATGTCTCCATATTGTTTGGTTTGTGATAAAGCATTCCGTTTTCTATTAGAGGTTTAAAATAAGGCTTTTTGTGTAATTAAGAAAATTAATTATGACCTATCATTGGCCGAAACAAAAAGGAAATTAGATCTCAATGAACATGAGGAACATAGGATGGAGGCTTATGAAAAATCAAGGATAAATAAATCTAAATTTCAAGCCAACCAATCTCTAAATCATAAAACCAAACACATTGTTCAGGGTAAACATATTATTTTTTATAGTTCTAAACATTATTTACACCCAATAAGGTTGAGGTCTAGATGGTCAGGTCCATACATAGTGCATAAGGTGTACCCCCATGGGGTTGTATAAATTAAAGATCCCACCAAAGGTAAAACCTTTATTGTCAATGGTTATAGAGTCAAAACCATCATTGAACAATTCAAAAAAATGAATTATATGAAAAAAATTTTGATCCCACTTTAGATGATGAAAATACTTAAATAATTAAGGGTCTAAGTCAAGCTAGAGAAATAAAACCAAAGCGTTGCATGGGAGGAAACCCGTGGTTTCCATCATTGTGAATCAATTTTTTTTAAATATGTTTAATGAATACTTTTTATATTTATAAAATAATATAAAAATAGATAGTTGACCTATTCTTCTATTATGAGTATGGATGGGTATAAAAGGGGAGCGCCATATTCATCTGTGTCACGTTGTGTGGTCCTGGAGTAATACCTTACATATAAAATTAAAAATAAGAAAATGTATCGTTATTTAATAAAATTTTTATGTGTTTATGGGTTAAAATAATAATAATAATAAAATTAAAAGGCCACATCATAGGTCATGGGGAAAACCCCGCCACAATCGGAAAAGCTGTGGGGACTCAAACTCGTGACCGAAGGGGGACAAGGGTGCACACTTACCACTGCCCTACGACTTATAGTTCTTCCTTATTCTATAATTTTTGTATATATACATATATTTTAATTTATTTTTAATATATATTTATATATATTGTGTTGTTTGTTTGTTTTTTTCCTTTTCCTCTAGGGAACTCCTCGTGTGACATGGATATTAATGGGATAAATTGGAGTATCATGATCTTCAACTTCAACCACTAGGTCACTTCAATCCATGATCCCCATTTTAAATTTTTTTTTGAAATCCCATTATTTACATCTACCCTCTTCTAAAATTTATTTTCTTTAAACCCTGGGAACAATGTTATCTTATGTTAGGGGGGATAAAATAAAATAAAAATTCTTTTTTGTTAAAAAATGAATGAATTGAAAAAAAGTGTTCCTTAATGGAAGGAAAAATGTATATAACCTTGAAAATGATAATATAAATTGTACACATTGAAACTAAATATCAAATAATTTATCATGCCCAGATTCTAATTTAATCCATGTATAATTTCTTGAGCACAAATTTTGTAAAGGGTGGCTACATAATGTGAAATTTCATCATTTATATTTTCATAAAAAAAGATCACAATGTACATCCTTTGGATAGTGGGGTATCATTTTGAGTTCATGGGGTACCCCAAATAAATATCATAGGTTTGGAAATCATTTCAGTTTTAATATGTGTATTCCAAAAAAATAAATAAAAAACATAAATTTGCACGTAGAGCAATGAAATGATCTAATGTGTGGATTTCAGCACTTGGGGATTATGACTCCATTGTTTTCTGGACTAGAGTTATTAATTTTATCTCTAATTATGGTAATTTGACAATGTTTTTGACCAAGATAACTCAAGATGATTCCTTAAAATGTGGGCATCACTTGGTCCCTTATGGTCTTTGAGCCTGGGAGTCATCAACAAAGTCTCGCTACATGGGTTGACTCTTTTGAATGCAATTCCAATCACCAACGAAAAATTGAAATACAATATACAATAAAAAATTGAATATTAATTTGAATATAGAAATTTTATTCCACCTAGCGCTTCCATCATTTCCCCCTTGAATAAAGATGAACCCACATTTCTTATTCGATGCGCAAGAAATCATCACTCTTAATTGTTATTGGATGAAATTTGGTGATGATTTTGAACAACATAACGGGCTTGGGATAGGGATCTTATTATGAAAATATCTTGTATTAAAATAATTTTATGGGTTTCATGATTTTTTGGTATAATGGTTATTGGTGATCAATGTGTATTAAAAAAACTGTGGAAAAGGGAATTCAAATTTCATATTGTTGAGATAAATTTCGCTCGGGACTAGAAAATCTCAAGTTGGGGTGTGATTAGAAAATAAAAAAAATTATGTTAATTACATTTTAATGGTATTAAATGATCATTTTTGATCTTATGTTCCTGAGTTAGTGGATTTTAATTTTGAACATCTATTCTCATCATTTGTGTACTCATGCCTAATGTACACCAATTTAGGCCCAATGATTCATATGATTTTAATGAATGTAATTATACATATTTTAATTTCATTTATTGTAATATGGATAAGAATTAAATATGAACATTTTTCATTCAGGGATCAATGGAGGATTCATAAAGTATGATCGAGATATTTGGAAATGAAATGAAACAATTATGAAGAAGGTAGATAGGACACTACCACACTGATTAAAATTTGGGAAAAATCATAAAAACCCAATGAAGACCAAATTTGGTGGGATGATAGAAGACGTATATAGGAACATATACGTCTTCGGGATCCCTTCCTAATTCCACCTCCATCATAGTTATTCAGGTGGACAAATTTAGAGATAAAATAATGGGCCAGATTTTGCGACCCAGAATATCATCCCACCAATTTAATCATATCTCGGCAACAAAAAATTCATTTGGGAAGAAATTTTATAGAGATCTAGGAGACACCAGGGGATTCACTTTTTTCTTCTATGGAATACTCCTATTCAGACATAGAGAAGGCCATCTAGGAGCTTCTATTCAGTGGATGCAAGTTGGCTCCCACCTCGGGTCAAGAGTGGAAAAGTCTAAGTTCCACAAACTTTCCATCACCCTAAGCCTGCCATAATCATGTAGGATGAAATTAACAATTGGAGGCTCGACCCAAGGATCACAAAATCCCTATATATGGTAGTGGTGTTGATGTACATGGGAATATTTGGTGCATAGTTTCATTGTAGTGTTATGTTGCCGCTTTGTGTTTCTAATCACATTTCATTCCCATGTAATATGTTCAATTCACCTTAGTTTCATAATAAATGTTCATCCTTTACACTTATTATATTCTTCTAAATATCACATTTAATCAGTTTCCTAAAAGTGTGAATTTATTCACATCATTATTTGTGAAATGTTTCACACAACGGTGGAGTGATCTATATTTTGTTCTTTTTACTTCATCAATTCCACCCTTGTATGTATACTTCCTGCTTCCGTTGAGGAAATCTCATCAATGTAGAGATAAAAATTTTACGGGTTGATCCAAGGGAGTATTAAGGGGATATATTTAATGTCATTTCTAACTCTTCAAATGTTTTTTATTATTTTTATTTTAGTTTCTTTTATTCAAGGATTTTCTCTCTCTCTTCCATATTGAAATTAATTACACCACTCTAATGTTCTAATAAGATTATTTACATTGGAGTCCTCATCATAATTATCCTACAAGTGTATAGGTGATTAGACTGTGTTTGGGGATGTGTTTAAATAGTAGGGGATGAGGATAGTTTGAATGCATTGAATGAATTCTTCTAGTGTTAATGAAATTGAAATCATTAAAAAAGAAATTCATCCAATCCACCCTGATCAATAACCTAGGATCAACTCATTATCTTAATTTGAATTAACTAAAATATGTTAGTGATAATTTAAACCCATATAAAATCAACCCAATTTTGGTAGCTTCATATCCAGAAATCCATCTCATTGTTTGTGTATCTTAGGTATCTTCTTAGGTCTCAGTGGATTCGACATCCCATGCTAGACTACAAGGACCATTCAACCTTCATCTGTTGTGTAAATTTTAGCTTGAATCAAAAAATTATATATAAATGGACCCCATAAAAATATTCATATCTATATTTCCAATAATTATATATTTATGACATCTTATAAATATTTAATTAAATAGAAATCTTAATCAAACTACTATTCTAGTTGCAAAATTCATTGTTTTCATGAATGCATTGGTTCACATATCCCTATCCATATTATTTGAACATGCCTAAATCATTTAGATAATTATAATCATGTATTAAAAATCATATATAAACATTATATACATTTTTTAATCATTAATAAAAAATAGGGATAGAGAAATAAGATACACCTTTCATGGAGATGGTAGATCGTACATATGCATGAATGTTGTTTCAATTTTTGTATTGATGTAATAAACGAATAGTATAAAATAATTCAATATTACCATGTAATGGATAAATAATATATATCACACATATTCAAAATTTTTATCCTCATTACCATCCACGTAAAATGTACATGAAAATGAATCAAATCGCTTAGAAGAGGTGGTAGTCCACATGCACACATGAGTGGCCTTATTGTTTACCAAATGATCATATGGTAAGATAGTTGGAAGGATATTATAATTAAAATAAAAAATTATTTCATAAATATAATATATAGTCACTATATGGGTCAAAATGACCAATCATAAATAATTCAAATGAAAATTAAATTATATCATTATCTGGAGATGGTATGCTATATGTATGCATGAGCGATACATTCACTTCTAATTTGATACGGAAGAGGGTGTATAATTGTATTTTTATATTAATATTGATATTTTATAATATTTATTTTTATTAATTTAATATTTTATGATAAAGTACATTGATTTATATGATTTAAATATGAGTTGGAAATAATATGACTGGTTAAGGTTATTGCGTTTTCATGGAAATTACTGCTTTAGATCAACTCTTATGGGAACTACAGTATACATTTTTATCATAAAAAACCACTGAAATGTGGATACGGAAGAGGAACATAGAATTTTATAGAATATTTTCATGAAATATGGATTAATGTGAATATAATAATATAATGGAGAGTTTATTTTATATGTGAGAGGAAACACGTACTCTTGGAATTTCTCAAAAGATTATAATATAATTAAGTTAAACTCACGAAAACGGTTCAAAAAATCCAATAAATGGACAAGTGATGAAATAACCAACCATATAATATCACTTATTTCACATTTAATATTTTTATAATTTTACTTGATTTTATAAAATATTATTCTCATAAAATATCATTATTATTTTTAGACACTTTTCAAATAATTTTACAAAAAATACATAATGGATATTTTTAAATTTGAATATTATTTAATGAAAAAATAAATTTTTTATATTATCCTATAAAATTCATGGAACACATTAAATCTCACAAATTTTATTTATTTTAATATTTTTAAAATTATTTATTATTTTTTTTGTCAATTTGAGGGATATGGCATTGGTTTTGTATGAAAAATTATTTTAAATAGATAATTACTAAAAATAGATTTATATTATTAAAATAAATTTTTTAATCCCAAAATACACTCATATATTCATTCATAAATTACCATTTTCTTATTGGGGACACATAAGAGAAATTAAAAATCAAGGGATTGGAATTTTGGAATTTCATACATTTAAATAATATATGTCCAATTCTAGGGAATGTTATTATTAAAAAAATTAAATCCAAAGAGATGAGGTTATAATTCCAAATATGCAATAATAAATAAGATGAAAAAAATTATGGCCATATCACTTATTTTTAACATAGATTAAACTGATATAACCTTTATAGATGTGATAAAATTTACCACAGTTAATATACATATAAATTGAAATTAAAATATGTTTATTTACTTATTTTAATCCATATAGTTATAAATATTTATTTAAAAATTCCTAATTAAATATATTTAAATGTAATAAATTAATATTAATTTAAATTCATAAAATGTTACAGGAAAGAATTTTCTTAAAAATATATCTTTTAGGAATTATTCAAAATTTAATATTATCCCATGCCTATAAAAATATGAGATGAATATTAAATCATTTTATTGATAATGTAATATATAAATATCATTATAATCATTCCCCTATAGTGATAAATTTAATTTATTCAGTTAAAAACACATTATTGATAAAAATTAGTCTATCAGAAAACTACATTTTTACCTACTATACTTTTCTTATATTAAATTCAAATATAATATTTTTTCTAATCAATTGATTGAATTATTTAAAATATAAAATAATTTATAAAATAATTGTTTTCAAAACAAACTATATTTTTTCCATATAGTTTTTTAAAAAACAATTTTTTTAATATTGACAACAAATCAATCTTTTCAGAGAATTCTAAAAGTTTTGCTCTCATATAATTTCAAATTTCATCTTTAAAAAGTAATTTTATTTTTCTAAATTAAATTTTCTAATTATTAAATAAATTAAAAATAATATTTTCCAAAAAAAATAAATAAAAATGTAATTTTGAATACATAACATTTTATGAAAAGTAAAATTTATTTACTAAAAATAGAGTGATTACGTACATATTAATTATCAATAAATCTCTATTCATGAGGAAATTTATAAATATTTATTAAATTAGTTAGTTATTTTTATACCTGTGAATTAAATAGCCAGTTAATAACTATTACTTGTAATTTTGTTATAATATTATATCAATGATCATTTATGCCTGTTGTTTTGTGCAACAGATGATATTGTTGAAATTAAATGAATTTTAAATGAATTTTTTTTTAAAATATTGGGATATTAGATTCTCCACATTTTAAATTTATTAAAAAAAATTTATTTGTAATTATTTGTTTAGAATTTAAAAAAATCCTTTTTAAAAATCCTCCTCATTTAATAGAATAATACATCATGTCTTTAAAAAAATAATTAATATAACAGTTACATAAAAAAACAAAAAATCGGGTTTCCAAATATGGATAACAACAGTGTCATGTTAAAATATAGATGTGGAAGAGAAAACTATATAGTAGGGATAGATAGAGAGTTATATAGAAAATGGTGTAGTGATCATTAACAACCTCAAAACCATAAATCAGTTACAAGTTAAAAGGTAATCAAATTATCAAAATTTAGGTTCTCGAAAAATATTATTATCTGAAATCCTCTTCAATGTGGTGAGTAATTGTATTAACATATGTAATATAAATGAAATGAAATATACTTACTTGAAAAGAATAATTACATTTTATAAACAATTTACACCATAGATTAATATTTGTATCAAAACAGTGAGTATTTGAGTTGAATTTTTAGGAAAATAGCACAAATGTCAACTTCTAACGTGTCAAAGAAGAATATCAAGATATTCATCATTTATTTAGGAATTTAAAAAAAATTAATATCGGATAATTATCAAAAAATTAAACAATTTAAAAAATAACTAAAAAATTTATATCTAAATCTTTATTTACATCAATAACATCTACTATAAAGTATTTTTTAACCTCAATGATTACACCCTTTAGCTACATATTTAAAATTTTCTATTAAATAATCCAAAATATAATTTTTTGTTAAATAACATGTTAATGCTAATGGGTAAATTTACCTCATCCCAAATAATTACCCATCAAAATCACTATATAATTATATAATTCAATGAATGTCAACAAATCTAGAAACCAACCTGAAAAGTAATCATTAACATGAAAATAATTATCATTAAATATATAAAATTTTCAATTAGTCAATTATCAACAATTATGATTATCTATATCTCGTTGTCCTTTAGTCAATAATTATGTTTATATAAAATCATCTACCAACCCAAAAAGAGTATTTAAAACTCAATAGATATTCTTTCTAAAACCGTGTAATATTATAATATCAAAATCACATTAATTAAATTATTAAAAGGGTTTGTTGATTCTTTTTAACATATGATTAACCTTACAATTTTATGACCTTGATGATATCCATAATTTTTATGATTAACTTGTATGAAAACATATAGGATTCTAAAAATATAATTCACCTCTCATCTATAATTAAGAAGATAAATTAACCTAATACAATTCCGTTGGAATTATGGGTCAATTATTGCATTAATATATTGTCATTAAATTATTTAGAATATCAAATTTATTTTCCATATCTGAAAATCTATATATGGAGAGGTAATCAATGCACATAATCATTAAAAATTTCACTAAAGGATTAATAAAAACATTTTCGTATTGTGGATTTATAAAACTTTCAAGATGAAATGCACCACCTTGGAGTGGATAATAAATATAAAGTAATTATCATGATGTCGATAAACTATTCTGATATCATAATATTTACCTTTCTACTTTTATATATAGGGTTTTTGTAACTTATTATCCTCATTGCCAATTAGATTAAGGAATTGATTGACATAATTCAAAAAACCCTTTCATTTAATGAAATGGAGAGTGAATCATGTATTCTATTGAGATTTATCTCCATTAATTTCATTAACTAGATTCCTTACATCACATTGACATTATAATTCATGATTGGCTCCCCAAACATGAAATATTTTTTTATTCCATTCAGTCATTCACCGTAGTGTTCATTTATACATTTTGGGAAAGTAGGATGTTAAATATTTTTCTTCCCACTATGTGATAAAACATTATATCTTCCATGAAGATCCATATTAATTTTCTTATCAGCAGACCCATGAGGTTTTCTAGCATCCATTTCAACTTTCAATACACATTAAATATTTTCTTCACAGATTCCAATGTCCCATATTGATAATTCCATTGGAAGACATGGATTTAAATGATTCAAGAATTTATCAAAAAAAAATTATTTTGTGATGATTAAATAAGAATCATAGCTTTAAAGTCTTGCTAAATTTTCCTTATATATTCCAATGGATTAATCCACGATCGAAATAATTTTAGGGAATTCTTTCTCTATAATTTTATGTAGAATACTATTGATATACATACTGAAAAATATTCCTTTTAACTCATCCAAATAAGTTGATTCAATTTCCTTTTCTTTTGTTATATTCCTAATATTATTCCACGATTTCATTAATTTCTATACAATTGATAAATAACAATGAAATTTTTTTTATGGTCTGAGAATTAATGGAATGTAAATATTTTCTATTTCATTGATCTATTACTTAGTAAACAATAGATAAAAAGACCCATATGTGGAGGGTCTACACTATCTCATAAAAGATTTAATAACATGTTTCTTCCTGTTTAGTGTATTTTAGAGTTCAAAATGATCATTTTTATGGCCAATATCATGAAAGAGTTGAGTGAGAATATTTTCATGATATTTCATCCCAACCCTTAAGCCATTCATTTTAACATGATCACAGTCATAGTATTTGACATAATATTAATTTTTTAGATGAACCATTGGGTTACATGCTTTGAATAAAACAAAAAATATATCATGAACCATCTACCAGGGCTCGTTCAACGATTACCCTTATCCCACCACCCGAAGGATAGGGTTTGGAAACCATCACCAAAGGCATCAACCTAATTGTGAGAGTGGTGTAGCATTGGGAAGACAATGTTGAACATCGTGTCCACCTGATCCTTCTATTGCCCACTTGGTTCTAGAACACTAATTCCACCATCTTAGCATCTGTCAGTTCCATCTCCCTATGACCCACTTGGTCATAGTCATCCAAAGTCTATGTCAAAACATCGATCATTTACACCTCACACAACACGTTCCGGTGAAAACCATGCATTGGTGAGTAAAAAAATTCTCATTATGGACCCCAAAACAAAAAGGAACGACCACACAACAATCCTAAAGGTAAATCATGAAGAACAAGACATCACACCATGTATACATTTAGGGTAGTCATAGAAGATTCATCATTCATATCATCGAACACCTTAGATGCTGGAGAAATCCTCGTCTATAAAGTACTCTGGGACTTCCAAGTCACATAGAAGTAATTCCCACAATCCTTGTACTTCATAGGTACACCTCCTCATCACTTACCATGGGCCTGTAAAGTCACATAGATATGCTTCCCACAAATCATGGAAAACTGAGGTACTCCTCCTCATCATGCACCATGGGACTTCAAAGTCACACATAAGTGATTCCCACCATGGGCCTAAAAAGTAACATAGATGTTCTTCTGACTAGGTCATAGTCTATTCTCACATACCTCTGTTTTGTTCTGACTTACTTGACCTGACCCAGTTTGGGTCTGGTTCGGTCCAGTATAGCATAGCTAGGGGGTATGCCCAAAGGGTTTTGTTGGGCCCTTACAAGTTTGGCCAAGGGTCCAGCACACCAAAACTCCCAATGACACGGTCTTGTCTGGCCCTAAATTAAGGGCAGGGGCCTAGCCTACTGGTGTGGGTCCAGTCTACTGGTTCATGGGTCCAGCTCAATAGTCCACATGTCTTGTCCACCGAGTGCAGGACTAGCCCGCTAGGTGCGGGATAGGCCAACTAGGTGCATGTCTGGCACGATCCACTGGTTATGGGCGTGAACTACTGGCTGGGGGGGGGGGCTGCCTGCCAAACAAGATACCAATGGCACGTGCAGCAAAAAATGTTCACCTATGAAGTGGAAACTAGTAGGATCCCCTCCATGTCGGCCCAATAGATGTGGGGACTTCCTCCTGCTGTAGTCAAATGGCTATAGCTACCAGCTCATCTTGGTGGCCCAAACACATGCCACCCCCCCCCCCCACGATGTCCTCCTGGCACCGCGTCACCCTACTGCTACCACGGCTAGCCGACCATGACCTCCTTCAACTCTGGCATGCCGATGGGCTTGACATCATCCTTCCACCGCAGCCTCTACCATCCTCTGCTCACATCCGCTGACATTGGTTTATTCAGTGGGCCATTGGAGTTTCTCCAATGGTCCATTTTTCGTTATGTCTGTACCTACGATATCTGGGTAATGTTATCTCTACCACAAAGGTCTCAAACTCGGTATGACGTTGATTCAGATGTTTGACCACAAATAACACATGCATTAGAGGGAATTAGGCCTTGTTCATGTCAGCACGCACTGTGTGTGTTATATTTTTATAATAATGGGAGGTATAGGGATTTCAATCCAATCAATAGATTATAAATACATCCCCAGTTAAAGATAATCCCAAAAAAAGTTACCATCAAGCATAAATGCATGATTTGTGGATCAACATTTTCAAGGGTTGATTTATATTCATCATTTCGAGAATAATAATAGGGAATAACTTGCACAAATTAAACCCACACCTCTTTGATGTTCGTTTCCATAGTGTTACATCATTTAGGTTTTAATACGTCGATGTCGTTTATCACATCCAGCTTCATTCTTCAAGGTGCATTGAAGATGTTTGATGTTTTTCAGCATCTTTTCATTCTTTGTTGGAGAGTAAGTACATCGTAGGTTTATCATAGAATACTCATGGTTTAATCAATCGTTCCACTCATGCGTCATCCAAAATAAATGGGAAGACACATCACAACATTTCTGTTACGTTGCGATGTTGTGTCGTTATGTTGTTTCATTTATGAAAAAGTGTCACTGGTACACGTCATTAAAGAATTGTTACACTGCAAGTTGAGAATCCATTAATGAGTTCCATTAATTTCCCTCATCATCACCTCGTGGCCATACTTTTCCCCCACCATCTGTCATTCAATGTTGACAGAATAAAATAAAATAACTTTTTAAGCTATTTTATTATTTTCTGAAAAGTCTAAATATTTACTTTTCTGTTCGACCCGTTTTTGTAAATATTTATCCATTTAGGTGAATCCAAGAATTTTATTTTCAATGGTACACTCAAAATTATAATCCGTGTACTGGTTCAAATGTTAGAAAAACCCACTAGAACGTTTACTAAAGGTACCTTAAAAAAATAAATAATTAACTTTCACCTTTGACCCGCGCCCGTCAAGGATGGGCTCAGCCTAAGGGGAACAATCCCTCACGATATCAATGGTACTCTTGGTTTTTCAATTCGAGTTACTATTTATGTGTAATAAGGATATGATAATCATATAATTATTACATAATTATATTATTTATATCCAAAAACTAACATCCATTATTGGCTCGCACCAGCCAATGTTAGGATATTCCTAAGGAAATCATACCATCTAGAGATCAGCGATGGTCTCTGATTTTTAATCTGTTTCATTGTTAGTGAGATATAATCATTTGTAAAATAAAATAATTTTATTTAATTATTTTATTTAGGGTTATGCCACTTTTGGGTTTTCTCCCAAGAGGGATACGACCAGTAAACATAAGTCGTTCCAAGGGTAAACCCAGCTACCCGAAAACTATGGTGTAATCAGATTTATGATATGGGATCCTATTTATGAGTTATTCCACTTTTTATGAAAACCCACTCACACATGATATTTAATGTTTTACATATTTTGATAGATCATTCCACGCTCTCTGGGCCTCAAAATCTCAAGGCGTGTCGGCTACTAGTCTCAAAATAATTACATATAATTTTATAAAAATTATACGGATTTTCTGTATATGACATTCTCACCAACTTTTGTATTTACATCCCTGAAATCCAAAACAATGGAAAATAAAAAAGGGGGGCTGGACAGAGCATTAATTTGAACATCCCGCTCGCATGTACTCCTCTAAAGAATCTTATCCTTAAACCATACGTGAACTAGAAGAATCAACCATCCATGAAGTAACCACTCTTGTCAATCCCCTATCTTCATTGGAGACTTTGAGAACGTTGCCCCGTCGTTAATGCCTAGCTCGCCCCAGTCGATGATGTACGATGGATTGTGCACCTACCACATTAGCTGTGACATGTGAAAAATATTGTGCACCTGGTGCTCCAGTGGGGGAAGATCTAGGCAGTATTCCACCTATCCAACTCTATTCAGGATCTGAAGTGGTTTGATGAACCTTAGAGATAGATTACCACCCCGACCAAATCTCTACAAAACTTTTCATGGTGAGAACCGAACGAAAACATGGTATCCCTCCTCAAACTCCAAGGGTCCTCATATCTTGTCAGCATGTGACTTTTTCCTACTCTGTGTAGTCCTCATCCACTCCTAGATGTTCTTCACCTTCTCAATTGTAGCCCATACCAACTCTGGTAGAATGAGTGATGAATCCTCTGGGTCTGTGCAGTATAGAGTTGATCTGAATGGATTCTGTACATGACCACAAATGGTGACATGAAAATGGTGGAGTGATTTCTATTTTTGTATGAATATTCCACCAGTAGTAGTTGGTTCTTCTAATTGTTAAAAAATCTTGGACAGAATCACGAAACATAACCTATAAGGTCTGAATAGTTCTCTCCATCTGACCATCTTTTGGGGGTGAAATGTTGTGCTCAAGAACAGTTGTGTCCTGAAAGGCTCCTTAAACCCCTTCCACAACCAAGATATAAATCATGAATCACAGACTGAGACAATCTTCAAAGGAACCCTAAAAATCTTCCCAATCTCATAGATGTAGAGGCATCCCAAGACCTCTACCGATCCCTGCTCCTGGATAGGTAGGAAGCGAGGTGACTTGGTGTGTCAGTAAAAAATCAACTATATAGATTCATGGACTACGGAAGTGCATGGTAATCCCATCATGAATATTATCAAGATACCATCACACTTCCAATAAGGTACCCTGAGTGGCTAGGCCCTGCCTGTTAGAACCTCGGGCTGGGACTTCCCTTGCTGACAAGTGAGGCATCGTGAAATGAACTCGTCCACTGCTTTCTGTATCCCCATCAACTAGTATTGATGTTAGAGGTTCAGGAACATCTTTTACACTCTATGAGGTAACACCAATGGGGGAATATGGTTCTCCCTCAAAACGTATTCCCCCACCATCACTGGCACTATATTGTGCCCTCTGGATAGGATGATGTACTACCCACCTATTGAAAATCCATTAAGTGCATGTCCAGATCATAATTTTCCATGTCAGGCCTCTCAATAAAAATCCTCTCGCTGTGCCTCCCAGACTCCCTATAAGAGTGGGGGAGTAACAATCATTGACTTGAGGTATTCTACTCCAACATTATTCACAAATGATATATGCAATGCGACTAGTTTCTCCATAGCCTCTCTCAGTAGATGCAAACTAGACCTATTATTGAGTGTGTCAGCCACCGTGTCCCCCTTCTAATGAGTATACACTTTCTCAAAGTCATATTCCTAGAGGAATTCCAACCATCACAACTGTCTAAACTGCTAAAAAGCCTATTGGAAACATTCCATCGACGTAAAAGGCAATCCCTTTTAACAGATTGATGTTCCCATCGACCCTTTTATTGTGGGTAGTCATTATCCACATCCAATTGGTTAATGATTCGGTAATCCACACATAACCTCAAACATTGGGTCTTACTAAGACCTTCCATTTCAAGTACCCCACCAAACTCCCTACTCATGAAGCTCTAGAAAATCCCTCTATTATCCTGATACTAATATTAGTGCCATCATGAGGTGTAGAATGATGGAGAAGTCCCCCTACCTCTATTGATTAAAATCCTTGAAACATGTTTTTAAAGGATGTTCCTGCACTCTGCCACTACAGCTGTTAACTGATAACTCAAAACATCCACTACCACGAGTGTAAGTCAAACCCTCTCAAGAGTGACCGGCTGCACCCTCCTATGCATGAGTTTATCCCGTCTTGCATGGGTTTACTTTTTCACCGACTATGGAAAAGAAATTCCAATGCTATAGATATACCGCATCCTTTTTCCTAAAATAGTCAATTTGAGCATGAACTGTGGATGAACATTCCATTCCTAACTAATTTTTTAAGGCCATGATGCTTCCACCAAGAGGTTCCAACAAAAACACTCACCTCAATGGTTAGGTCACACATTCATCATAAGTGTCATTATCAAGTATCCTCCCATATGTATATCCAGACATAAGGATTAAGTCAAAAGTTTAACTGGACACTCTAGTTCATGGACAAGATTCATGACATGTAGGAATGATTGGTACCTTTATCCATTTATATAGAAGATAGTAGTAGACACAGATCGTACCTCAAATCATTCCTGGATCCCTTTTTTCATACTCCTTGACCACATGCAACTACTCCCTTCCTTTTTCCTCTAGCTCCCAGATCCTGGTGTGGACCACACTGGGGTGGTGGTTGTAACATTTAGAAATGTATACCACCTCATGATGTTCTCCTAGATTCTCTTCTATGTCCCCTACCATATGGATTCATCTATCCCTATAACTTCCTCTTCCCAAAACATTTTATACATACAAATCATTGAGACTAACATCGGATTCCGGCTTTTTTACTTCTTACATTCAATGGTTGTATTTAATTAGACAAAGAACATTGACCCAAAAAGTTATATTTAGAACCATAACATAATTAAGAAGGAACATAGAAATAGTGCTGGCTTGGATGTCCCTAAATACATCTCACTTAGAGATTCGAGCCATTAATAATTGGTCATATCATATTCTCTGAGTACCTAGAATGGTCAGCATGCCTTGATGAATACTCAGCTATAAACATGTCATTCTTTAAAAGCTGCCGAAGCTCTTAGTTACACATACCCCATATTTTTTAATGGCACGAGACCTTTTCTTAGATAAAATTACTAAAGATCAATCTATGGAAAAGTCAAGTCATTGTAAGATAGTGGTAATATTAACCCTACCCTCACCCTACTGAGCCACATAGAAGGCTCACTGCCAAAACTGCAATTTGATCTAATAGTTCCCTGGCTAAGTGGAAAGTCGGTCACCACCTCAGCCCAATCCTTAGCTACATGTGATTCGTTCACTCCTTAGAACTTAAGGGGTTTCTTTAGCTGAAACTCAGGAATGGAACTGAGCCTATATGTTTCCTCTACCAGTAGTGACTTTACTAACTACTAAATAAAAGAAAGAGGTATTTCTAGGACACCAACCAAAGGTACCATCTCAAGAAATGGTCCTTTTATCGATGCCCCATCACTCTATGTCCCATCTTCATGGTCACACACTAGAATCCTAGATGGATGTCTGCATGGAGGCATCTCAAAAGTGAATCAAGATGAAACACGATTAATAAGTTATAAATATGGATTTTAATAAAAATAGATCTAGAGAAAAAAAATCCCTAAACACATGTTATCATTTTTTTCGTACACTGAGTCAGAAAACATATTCAAGGGTCCTGCTTTATGGATATGTCAAAAGCCTAAACAACGTAGGACTCCCCAAATCAGAAATACATAATCACAAAATTTAATATTTTTCTCCAAAAACTAAGAAACATACTCTCAGTCTGTAAGGTATAATTGACCCCCTCTAATACCACTTTTTCACGACCAATAACCTGAGGCCTATGTCGTAATAACCCCAATACCACCTCCCGAAGTCCAGGGGATGTCAACTAGCACCAAATCCATCAACCTGCAAGTGGGAGCCATTTTCTTGAGTACCTATACACACACACAAGCCCAACCAAGTCTTACCCACTAAAAATGAAACAAATATCACTAAAACAAAGATCATTACAAGTAAAACTAATATCAGTGTCACTGAATAGAACACCCAACAAAATAACTGAAAAAATGTAAAAATAGGATTCTTTAATGGATTTTCGTGGAAAACCCCACCTGATCGTGAGTGTAAAATAGATACTGTAAGCCGAAGTAGAATTTCTTATCCACATAATCCTATTTGGCCCTACCAAGTCCTAGACCACCAAGTCCACTATCTTAGCATCCATTGGCCACATCTCCATTTTCACCTCTGGGTCCTTGTCAACCAAATATTCTATCTAAACATCGATCATCTGCACTAGAAACATCATGTGCAGGCAAAGCCTGTGCTGGGGTGAGTAACAAAATGCACAGTAGGGACCCAAAAACAAAAAGGAAAGACAACAAAACAATCCTCAAAGTAAACCATGAAGCGCAACAAATCTCACACCAGGTATACATTTGGTGTAGTGTTAGAAGAATCATCAGTCACATCATCAAACACCTCGGTTGTCAAAGAACTCATCCTCTATTGAGTACAATGGGATTTCCAAGTCACACATAAGTACTTCCCACTAAACTTGGACATTATAGGTACACCTCCTCATCACATACCGTGGGCCTATGAAGTCACACCTATATTCTTCCACTACAACAAATAGATCCTTTTAAAGTGGTAGAAATATATTTTAACAGTTATAGAAAAGAAATGTTAATCAAGCAGAAGATATGGGGTCCCCGTTAACAGTGCTAAAAAAGAGATGATAAAGGGATCCCTTTATCCACGATAAAACACGCTGATAATGGTACCCCATATATCAATAGTATTGTAGCACATATAAAGGGCCAACATTACTAGTGATAATTTTTGTACTGATAAAGGCCTAGATTCTTGGGATGTGCCATTTATTAAGCAGCACATAAAGCACCTACACACCTTCAAAAAAACAACACATGCACATGAACAAAACATAGATGAAAGAAACAGTACATACAATAGTTTCCCAAACAATGCTATATAAATTTACTTGAAAACATTAATACAAAACACACACATTGTTATATACTTCTCAAACATTGTTTTATATGGTTACAATTAAAATTATCCAAGAAATAGTTTAAAACATTAATGTTTCATTCATTAGAATATGTTATCGCCTCTTAGAAATTTTCATCCATGGTATTTGTTGCCAAACAAAGAATTGGAATTCAAGAAACAAATTACACACATATAAGGAAAAAATAATTATGTTAGTAATACAGTAATAATTTTTTTATCATTAATATTAATGAAGACATTAATAAAATGATATCAAATACTAACGGATGGAATATCAGGACTCCCTCTCTCCGGTTTTCATCAGTAAACACGCTATAATTAAAAACCCAATAGGGCTTAATCTATATACCTATTATTCCCTTCGAGTGGCCACACATCAAGGAAACTATTCAAGGCGCACTATGGTGAAAGAAGGATGGACCTTGGTATCCTTCTTGGGTTTCACTGTTGGTTCTTTTGTAGCTTTTAGTGACCATACAACACATATTATTTTTCGAAAATGAACAACGAATAATATCTCAGCATTCAACATCGATATTGATAGAAGGTAAGATCTATGTAAGTTCTTTATCAAGGCTCAAATAAACTTATAAAAAGGAATGGTACTGTCTAAACATGTAGATAATATTGACCGACTTACAACTATTTGGGGGTTTACAATTATTATGTGGATTTATTTAGGCCATGGTTTTTTGCACATTTTGTTTCCTTATGAAGACTTGAATGGAAAAGAATAGAGAACTGGGTCAATCAATTTAAGGTCAGGAACAATGAGATTATATTATTGTTATCTAAATTACATCGTTTCTAATTTCAAGGAGTCCTTTTCCCAGGTTTGGGTGAAAATAAATGTCTTAAACAGGATCCTATGACATGTAGAGGTTTTATTTGATACAGTATATGCAATAGGAGTCCCCGAAAGGATTGACAGTGCAACATAAATGGTGTTCTTTGGCCATTTTCTTGTATTTTGGAAGCGTTTTATCTGATTATTCCATGTATTGATAATATCATTCATTCTACATTGTAGGACGATATTAATCTTAGAGTGGAATATGAAAAAATGACAATCTTTTGTGAAGAATGTGCTGTTATTGGTCATACTACCTTAGACAATAGAAGAAAAATGATTTTTCCTGAATGCCATCTGAAGGGATGTGACTTAGATCACTATATATGAACATTCAAGAGTGTTACAGTTCTTAATGAGGTAGTGGGGGATGTATATGTAGGATTAGTTCCACATCTTATCACAACTACGTCATTGAGTTCTGTTAATAATGTTTTTATCACATTACATGATATGGGAGGCCCCATTTTAGATTGCACTAGGTTAGAAAAAGAAATCTTAGAAGGTAACCAGCCAAGGAATGTTTCTCCAAACCATGATAGTACATTGTGTACTACTGTCTTGTCTTGTCCAGATAAACCTGCAGTCTCTGGGACAGATTTGGGAGCATGTGAGCATAATGACCTAGTTTCTTAAAAGTACATGCTATCTAGAGGTCTGTATGAAGATCAGGATATTGAAGACCCAGAGGATTTTCATATGACCATGAAATGTTTGAACCAGGAGGTTGTGGACCTAAACATATAGAAAGAACAAAAGATGATATATAATAAGAACCATAAGGGAGAGGCTAAGCTAGATGCATTCTATTTTGCACTGACTAGATCTGGAGGAAATCACCTATCCAAAGAAACCCTTACTCAATAGAGGGATTTGATTACACCATATGCTGACTCGAAATTTTTTTCATGGAAAAGGATTTCAGATAATTACGGTCCCTTTGCGTCTTGAAAATTTCCCAAAACCTCTATCCCTCATAGAAAAAGATCATCTCCAACCCTTTTTGCAGCCTCTGTATAAGATAAAAATGATGGAGCACTATATGGAAACTCTAATCTACACTTGGAACTAGTGCATGTCTTCGAATGTTAAGGGAATGGAAAATCTCATTCTACTCATCATTTTAAAGAAAATGTTAATGTGAAGGTATGAAATCATAATCCCTTTGACTTACTAGCTTTTGAAAATGGTGCGGAAGATTTTGGTGCACCTGCTAAAAACACAATGAAAGATAATAGTGATATTGTACACATTGTACACTCTGATGATTTTGATTGCCCATATGTTCTTGTAAAAACAATACAAAGGGGTCTCCACCCTCGTGGTCAGAGCGGAAGATCCAATTGTCATAGTATAAGCACTCACACTCGAGTTTGTTGGGATTCATTTGTATTTGTTTTGTTGTTACTCAGTTTGTATGCTCCTATATTTTGTACTTTTCTTCTTTTTTACTTTTATATTTCTTTATTAATTTATGGGATCTTGCGCCTCATTATAAAAATAATAAAATGTCAATTTTTAATAAAGAAGAGAGATTTTTAGTTATACTGGTCACATTGTGAATTATATTGAGGTGGGATTGATTCCTACACATTAAAAATGAGTCATATATCTTTTTTTAAAAATATTAAAATAATCTGAATCGGTATGTTCGGTTTTGAGTATGTCACTTGTTATTTTAATTAAATTAATATAAATTTTAAATGACACATTTGGATTTATATGGGTAACACTGTGCGTCTGATTGAGGTGTGTTTGAATTCTACATGTCACAAATGAGTCATGGATCATTTTCCTAATGTATCAAAACAATCCAAATGAGATTTCCTGATTTTCAGTTTGTAACATGTGTTTTTCAAAAAATTATAGTAAATTTTAAATAAAATGAGGCAATTTGAGACAAAATAGTAGTATTGTACATTGAATTGACATGCGGTCAATTCTTACATGTTATAAATGGATTATGGATCATTTTCTTAAAGTATCAATACAATCTAATTTTTTTGCTCAGTTTGTAATTTGTCAGTTGTGTTTTTTAATAAAATGTCATTCCAAAATGGAAACACTCATTTTTAGTTATACCAATCCTATATTGAATTGTTTTGATATGATATTTATTCACACAAATCACAAAAAACATATGAATTGTTATCATAAATTTGGAAGACAATTGGAGATGGTTTTCTTGGTTTTCAATCTGTGACACGTTTTGAGATAAAATGACAATTTTGAACTGATAACAGACACTTTTAGCCATACTAGTCACAGAGTGAGTCAGATTGAGGTGTAGTTGATTTGAACACATCTAAAAGGACTCATGGATCATTTTCCTATATTATCAAAATAATCTGAATGCATTTTCTCAGTTTTCACTATGCCACTTGTGTTTATATTCAAAAATTAATTTCAATTTTACATTAAAAGAGATAATTTAAGTTATACCAGTTGAATTGTTCATTGAATTGAAGCGTATCCAATTCCTACATGTCAAAAATAACCTATTGATATTTTTCCTAATGTACCAAAACAATTTCATTGCATTTTATCAGTTTTTAGAATGCCAGTAGTGTTTTTACTAAAATGTCATTTCAAACTAGAAACACGCATTTCGAGTCATACTGACCACATTTTACATTAGATTGATATGATACTTCTACATACACATAATAAATAACATTATGAATTGTTATCCTAAATTATGAAGGCAATTGATGTTGGTTCTCTTGGTTTTTAGTGAGTGACATGTTTTGAGCTAAAATGTGAATTTTAAACTGATAATAGTCACTTTTAACAATACAGGACAAACTATACAAAAAATTGAGGTGTGTTTAGTTCTTACACATCAAAAAGGAATCAAGGAATGTTTTACTAACGTATCAAAACAATATGAATTCATTTTATCAGTTGTTAGTATGTCATTTGTTTTTTTTTCAAAAATTAATGTCAATTTTAAATAAAAAGTGACACTTTGTGTCATAGAAGTTGCATTGTGCATTTAATTGTGGAACATTCGATTCTTACTTGTAAAATGATGACCAATGGATCATTTTCCTAATGTGAAAAAACAATCAGAATGCATTTGATTGGTTTTCAGTATGCTAGTTGTGTTTTTTTACTAAAATGTCATTTCAAACAAGAAACACGGATTTTGAGTCATACTTGTCTCATATTGCGTTGGATTGATATGAAACTACATCAAAAACATCAAAAATAACTTATAATTAAATATCATTAATTATGATGACAATTGGAGAAGGTTTTTGTGGGTTTCAATGAGTGACACTTTTTGAGCTAAAATGTCAATTTTAAACTAATAATAGAGACTTTAACCCATACCGGTCACATAGTGTTTCATATTGAGGATCAGTTGAATTTTACACATCAAAAATCAATCATAGACCATTTTACTAATGTATCATAAAAATCCAAATGCATTGGCTCTGTTTTTATAATGTCACTTGTGTTTTTTTTCTTCTAAAATTAATGTCAATTTAAAATAAAATGTGACAATATAAGTCATACCAGTCACATTATGCATTGAATTGAGGTGCGGTCAATTAAAAGATGTCAAAATTGAATTTTGGATCATTGTCCTAATGTATAAACATAATTTGAAGGCATTTGATATGTTTTCAGTATGTCATTTGTTTTTTTACTGACATTTTATTTCAAAAAGGAAACATGAATCTTCAGTCATACAGGTAGAATTATTTATTTGCTTGATATGATACTACTTAATACACCTCACAATGAATATATGAATCATTATCCATAGTTAAGAATATAATTGGAGAGGGTTCTCCTATTTTTCAATGATTGACACATTTTGTGCTAAAATGACAATTTTAAACTGATAACAGACAATTTTAGCCATACCGGTCACACTGGGGGTCATATTGAGGTGGGGTTGATTCTTAAAAGTCCCATATTACTCATGGATGATTTTAATAAAGTATAAAAACAATTTTAAAGAGTTATATCAGTTTTCAATATGCCAATTTTTTAAAAAAATTATGTCAATTTTAAATAATAAGAGACACATTGAGTCATACCAGTCGCATGGTACGTTGAATTGTGCTGAAATCGTTTCCTACACATCACAAATGAATTATAGATCATTTTACTAATGTATCGAAACAATCATAATTTTGTTTCTTAGTTTTTTATGTCACTTGATCTTTATACTAAAAATATCTTAAATTTTAAATAAAAATAGACACATTGAGTTATACTTGCCCCATCGTGTGTCATATTGTGGTGGGGTTGATTACTACACATTTAAAATGACATATGGATATTCTCACTAAAATATCAAAAAAATTGAATGCGTTTTCTTGATTTTTTAATGGTTAGTTACTCTGATTCCAACACTAATTACATAAACATTTCATAAATTGATATCACATATGAGAAGATTAATATTCCATACATAATTTTTTTAATTAAACATAAATATGAAACAATTCATTAAATTTATGGACAATGTTACCCACAATTTTTGCATGTTTTCTTCTATCACTATCCCCTTTTTATTTACATGAGCCTCCTTCCATATCACATGGAGTGGGATGGAAGTGTAATTTGATTTTGATTCATCAATTTTCATATAAACATAGGAATATGGTTATGGTGTTATTTTATGTCACATTAAAATGTACTAAGGTAGATTTAAATTTTTTCCCAATTTATTCTCAATTGAAGAATACCCCACACTTTCTTTACGGTAGGGGTACAGTGGTTTTTCTGCCTGTTTCTTTATTTTCAGCACTCTGTTTCTATTTTATAAATAAAAGATAGTAAATCAAAGTGATGAATACAAGCAATGTCAAACAATGTATTACCAGAAACAATGTACCTAAAATTTATACTCTACATGACGGATTCTAAAATCATAGCACACTCCTTAGTATATCATGTCTGCATAAAGTAGATGTTGGTACGATATGATTTTTCATTCAGCATATTTAAGATAACACTTCCTTAAAATTGTGAAAAGCCCCTATGAATCCTTCCTACAACTCTTAATACATATTCATTGTGTGATGCATCTACTAAACATGCACTCTGAAATGGATGATGTAGAGTAAGTAAATGTTTTTGTATTTTATTTTATTTTAATAAATCAAAGAAATTATATCATAATGTTACCATAAAATCATCCCACACTAGTGTCTTCAGCCCGATGACAACATGGTTCCGTGACTGTACATCAATCGACATGCGTTTTCAAGTGATGATTCCAATGGATATTAAAGATGGATATATTTGGGTTAACATACTAGCCTCTATTATTCCATCCCACCTCAAAGTTTATGCCTTTTAATTTTGGATTATGGATTTTGGATAACACTGTCAAACTATTGTGCTTTTGATTTTTCCTTTGTACTAGGGTTTCATTGCCTAACATTTCTATTATTTCAGCATTATCATTATATACCTCTAGAGCACTAGAATCATCATTGGGAACAAAACCAATAGTTAAAAAAACATGTTGTTCCTCATCACTAGGACTAGTAGTAACAGTTTGAGAAACCTATTGTTCCTCTTCATTGGGACTAGCAGCAACAGGTTGAGAGAACTGTTGTGCCTCAAGATAGGGTGCATCAGAAGGTGTACAATTCATTATCTACATAAGTGGTTTATAATTTAATTTATATTACATAAAAGTAGTAGTACACATTTAATAACATAAGGTAACACAATTTATATTCGCATAAAAAATAACCTAATTATTGTACTCTCTTTTTTTAAAGGCTGAAAATATTTGACCCCACTATTGAATATGTAAATCCCGTTATTGTAGTCTTCTCTAACATACAAAATTATATCTACATGGGTACCACTGTAAAAAAATTTTGAAGTACCAATGAAAGGGATACCCTTCATTGAATCTTCAACTGAACCTTCTGTTGTTTTGGTTGATAACCAAACAATTGACCAGTTTCATTTTTCGGGATTTGGATCCTAAAATACTGTTACTGCCTGTGATTCCATTATAAATGACTCATCTTTATCCCCATCCTAACTAATATTAAATCTCATGAATCCCAATTCATTTATTTTAACAGAATTCCTGTTATCAATCCCCTTTCATTGAATCATAGGCATTTGTAATTTTGTATAAGCCAACTCCCATATTTTTTTGATGATGCCAAAGTATGACATATTTTCATAAATTTGATTTTGGTCGTTATCACTGGAAACATGCATCGCTTCAGCCACAAGTGTAACCCCACTATTCTGAATGGTACTTTATTAATCATGTTCATTAGTATATAATGTATAATAATTAACTACATACTAATTTTAAGATAATACTGACTCACATAATCTTCCAGATTTCCATCAATGTTGTTCTGAAATTTAATCAAAATTTTCCTTGGACTTCTTAAAAATATAGTCCTAAAACCATCATATAAACTATCGTTTATGTGTATGTGATATCCAATTTTCATGAATATATGGTTTCAAATGCGCAATAATATCATTGGGTGTTTGACCATATGGGTCAACATCGAAACTGTTGTACCAAACGTAAAGGTGGGAATGATCTCGATCTATAATATTGATTAAGACAACCTATTTTCCAGAAATTACTTAACCCCAAGATGCCTAGTGTTATGAGATTTAGGTTGGCCAATGTTTTCCACACTAGACATCAATTCAATATTGAATTCAATGGCATTCTTAACAATATACCACTCTTCAATACAACCCTATGAAGGACTTTGATATTTGACATACCATTTCAAAATCATCATATACCGTTCAATGGGGTACAACCATATATAATGTAAATTACCACATAGTTGAATCTATCTCACTAAGTGAACCATCAAATGAACCATCATGTTAATGAATATCAGTAGTAAGAAAACTTCCAATTCACATAATATGCCAAACCTTTTTCTTTCTATAGCTGGAAATTTCCCCATCTCTATAACTATGGTGCATATAGCTTGGAAGAAGAAATAGATCTTCATTAATGTGTGGTAGAAATTCTTGGAAACAATGAAAGGTAAATATATAAGAATTAGATACTTCATCAAAAAATGGAATTCATAGGATTTTAGACCATTTAACATAAAATCGATCATTAAAATGATGTTCTAGATATTGGATTAATTCCCCTCTATAACCTTTACATCATTCATGTAGTCGATAAACAAATATCTCTCCTACCTAGAAAGAGTGTAAGTAGTAGGGGGAATAAATTTTCATTTTTCACCATTCACTAGTGCCAACTCTTCTTGTATTCCCATCTCAACCATGTCAAACCAAGGCTTAAATCCTTCATAGGTTTTTCCAAGTAAATTTAGCAATGTGGTGATGATACTATCAAATACAGTTTTTTTCAAAATGAATAACATCAAGGAAATTTCGGACATAAAGAAAATTCCATTATGGCAATTCAAAAAAATTGATCTCTTTTTTTTCAACCAGTTTTAATAAGGATTTTCGGAAATGGTTTTCCAAAATTAGTTTTCACATATTTTACATCCTAAATCCATTGATCACCTATTATTGGAGACTGTGTTACATGTTCTTTTGAACATACATCAAATGATGTCTTCAAAGATCTTTACATATGTTGTTGGGGTATGAATATGTGATGTCCTAGAAACATAGTTTTCGATGAATGTTTCAACCTAATTGATTGTGCACCTTGTTCATGAATGGGAGAACTGTGAGTCCCTTTTTTGATATATTGTGAAACACATCCATAAATAGGAAAGTCATTTATTTTCCCATAAATCATGGCTCTCAATGTGAAATCATCATTTTTGTAAGCATCATACAACATAACACCTGAATCCCACAATAATTTTAAATCCAAGATCAATGGATCCAAATAAACATTAATATAATTACAATGTTTTTTTTTGGAATTCATATAAGTATAGATAACATGATGAATTTTGATTTCATGCATAACTACGGTAGTAAGTTATAATTTACCAACAAAACTGGCAATGTACTACGAGTGCTGCTAGGAAATCCAAAAGGATTCACTCCATATGTACATAAAATATGACGAAGGTTTCTCAGTTCATTTCCAAATTCCTGATACTCATGATAAATTCTATTCCACGGAGGAGAGTCTTCCAGGTGATGTAGTTTATCATCTATAATTATTTTATCTACATTACATGTGTATTGTCCTGTAGTCTCCTCAATTCCATATAGGCTCCTAAATCATGAAATAGCTAGAATGTACCATTCAAAAATATGAGGACTGAATTTATCTTTCTTGTGTCGAGAAGAACCTAAATTTGGTAATTAATTGAGTGATTTTTGGTCCTTGGGAAACATTATAGGGTCATTCAAGCCGACATGTATTCTTTCATAGATCATACCCTTCAATCGTAGCATTTATTTGGTGTCGTATTTTCGGCATGGGAGATCATTATCTTCTGGGATCATTTCACTTAGGAGGGAAAGTAGTTCTGAAAAATACGCACCACTCAAACTGTTTCCTACTATCAAATTATATAGCTTCAATATGCCTGGAAATGTTGTATATTTAGTGAAACAAGATAACAATGATATATTTTCACAACTCATTAACTTCTCATACAATTTTGGGCAATCACAAAGTTCATCATCAAAAATATTAGTCATTTCCTTTATATGATCTTTATCATCATTCACATCTATAAACACATCATCCATGCAGTCATTTTCATTATTCATGCTTCTAATCATTTTAGATGGCCGAAACAATATAGTGTTATCCCATCCACTACCTACATTCGTTTTCCCCATGTTTATTCCTACATGTATTAATTTGATTTATTCTGTGACAAATCATGTGTTCTTCCAACTTATTTGGATTAATTTGTCTTTAATAACTGCAACATTATCATGGACAATGGTTTTGAGAAGGGTAATTTGATGATCTTTTGCAAACTAGATAAACGATTATAGGCCATATTCATACTCTTTTGTCAACTGATTGGCATTCATCCATTATTTATTCATATTCGTCCTATTTGGTTCCATAATTTTAATATTTAACAAAATAATTAAAAACAGATGTTCCACTAGGGTCATCATCCAACTATAATCGATGGAACTATCTATGTTAAACAATACCCTTACCTCTCCTTGCATTAATCAGTACCAAAGTGGTTCACACCCATCTTCCCAACCACCAAATCAATGGAATTAGATATGATAATCCATTGCAATAGAATGATTTAGTATCCTACATGTGATCTATAAGCATCCTTGTAAACTAGTTTTTAGTGTTTCTCTGGAAACATAATGTCTCATGTCAAGAACTATGGTTATTAACTAATAGTTGGCATGATTTTTGTAGAGCTCATACAGTTGGATGGATTCATTACATGTGTTTTTATGTTTATTTGACTAGGGTGTCCATAATGTGTCCCATAGAGTCCTATAGTAAAGTTATTTTCTAAGATTTAGTGTAATTTCACAAGTAAAAAATAGGTGGTGCCATTGAAATGGGTATGTTTTGTATTGATATTCAATGGTGTAGGAACTACAACATCGAGAAAAATGGAATACCAATCATGAAAATAACTATAACACCTTAGAAACACCTAATGTGCCCACAATCAGAACTACATGAAAAAAAAATACAATTTCAAATTTTTCAAAGAACCCCTTATTAAATACCTCTTGTCAATAATGGGATTTAATTTTCCATATATGATATCTGCATCCTCTATTTATTTTTTGTGGATCTATTATTTTCTTAGTTGTTCAACTTATGAATGAGACATGTATGGTTTTCCAGAGAAAGATCATTTTTATTTTACACTAATCTAGTGGTAAAATATTCAACATTAATTGTACCATTTTCCTAGGGGATCGTTGTTATCCGATAAGGATCATGAACGCCTCTTATGTTAGTATAAATTCATGTCAGTTAATGGTTGTGATACTAGCCTAGGCCGTATCAGTACATTTCAAATTTTAACTGACTCATGTTCATTTAAATATAGTATTTTGAAGCGGAGATACTAATATATTCCCAACCCAACTGGAGTTCCTATAGGGGGGAGAATATTATAATATCTGATAAATATATTGTATATTGGACATGAGAGTAGTTACTGCTAAGGATTTCCTCATTTGTTTGGTAGTAATATCGGTTGAGCCTAGTGTTTGAAGTAGACAACATAAACTAATAAAAAATATCTTACAAACCTCATTGAATCTTAATAGGTTTGGTTTCATTTATCATATATTTACAAGTGATGTGGAATTTTGAAAAAATAATCTTAGGGGGGTGAACGATGTGGAGATATTAATTGAAAAGATTATGTGGCAATGTTATTAAATATTCATTATATTTTGTTGATTAGAATGAGGTTGGTTTGTATAATTATAATTAGGTCAGTTGTGTTATTCCATCTTGAGGGTCAATAAGAATATGTGCATCAAGCATCCAAGAATCAAATGGACCTAAATATAGGGGATAACAAGACATGAATCACAAAAAACTCATTGGAAATCTAGGAAAACATGCATCACAACAAAACACATAGTTCTATGCCACAATGGGTCCTAAATGAGAAAGAACTACGACACCAATGAGATGTCCACACCACAATGGTTCCTAGTAAAAACACATCTAGAATAAACGTGCATGGTAAAAAATGAGATCATATAATCTAGGAGAAAGGGACTATGATTCTTTGGTTATCACTACTCCATAACCTCTAAGCCCTCACACTATCCACAATGAAATGATATCAAAATTGGAAGTACTCTGAGAACTCTACATTATAAGGCATCACACCACAACAAAAACCCCATGACACTACTATTACAAAAAAATTGAACCATAAAAACGATCTTTCAGACCATAGTTCCCCAACCATTCCATAAGAAAAACATCCATGACGTAGAATATTCACCATGTCATGGAATCTGGTTCTATTTTAAAAATCAGTTCAACTTCCCCCTTTAACAATCAAAACCAATGCATGGTTATTCTTTAAAATTGAAGGTTTCACATTGATATGAACTAGATAGACCTAACATTGGAAGGATAGTTTAACTCATTAATAGAACTATATTTCACCATACCATGTTATGAATTATAACCCATTTCTATTTACACACCTAGAGGCATAACCCAGACATATTCCTTTTTCCAATGACAAAGCACAACCTGGGATCTGCATTTTTGTTAGGTTAGCATAACCAAGTCACATAACATTTAATGGTGTTATAAATAGTATGTGAGTTTATATGGACTATGGAAAAGGAATATTTTTTAGGGGAGGGTAATGGGAATGTCCAAATCCCATGATCCCATATATAGTGGTGGTAGGACTTTCGTATAACACCAATGACCATAGTTGATATGGACTGTGACCAAAGGATCTGGAATCAACGACCAATTTTCTTTTCTAAAAGTATAATTATTATGGTTCTAAAAAATTATATACACTCCCAAACATATATTTATAAATTTCGACATATATATTGATATATTTATAAAGATAATTCATTGTAGCTTACAGTTAATGTCTTAGATAAATTATAGAAGTGGTCCTGAGATCAAATCTCATCATTTTGTTTAATATTTAGAATTTTATGACCATAATAATAAACCAAAGCTAGATATACCCCTGTCTATGGTGAACCCATTGAATTTTCTGACCTATGGAAAACGTAACATATATTGGATATTGGATCCCCATAATAGGGAATACACCCACCATCATTTTCTATGGTACCAGACCATCTGAATATGAATATTCCTGGTGGGATATGGAAACAAAGATAAAACCCATGGGTGTACGATTAGTGAATATAATATATATCCATTTTTAATTGGTCTATAAACACTATCATAACCCATGACTATTTCCTAATTTTTGACTGGTGTGAGAATCAGGCTGGCCAGATTGATGGGTGCTGGTATAGCCATGTTGAGGTTTGAGGATGGAATAGAACCCTTATGTATTTTATCATTATGTTGTTTTATATGTGATAATCCCAATAGGTGGTCTGTGAGACCAAATTCTTATTTTTGGGTATTATTCGTTAATGGATATGAAGTTTCAATAAGCCTGATGTCAATATATAATAGAGAATGAAAATATGGATATAGGTTGGAAATCCCGATCTTGTTGACATAATTATATGAGTTACAAGGAAATTCATTATTAAGTGTGACGAATTGTGAATATTAATTGGGGATTGAAGATATGTATTTTTCCTTGGAATAAATGTTGATTACTATAAATTAAATTTAAACGGAAAGGAAAAATAAATTCCATGAAGAGTATGTAATATATTTGTATACTACTAAGGGAAATTTAAAAAGTAGATAGGTTATTACAACATGTTTTTCTTTTAAGGTTGTTTCTATTATATTACTCAAGAATCCAAAATTTATGAACAGAAGATAAATATAAAATATTTTCCAAATCCCAAAGATAGACACTAATAGATAATCTATCCATCATAGAGGCTGTTAACTGAGCATAAAGGTAGGATATATCCAAAAGTAGCATGCATATATGAGGGTATAAATATTTAAAATAGGTCTATGTAGGTATAAAGGGCATGTGGAAGCCTTGTGATAGAACAAACATATGAATTTATAGGGGATATGAATTTATATAATAATCATATACACCATAATAATGAATAATAAACTAAAAACTAATAGGGGAATAAGTAATTATAAAAATAAAAATAATCTAATTAAGATGGGATATTAGGTTATCAAAACATATGAAGAGTGTAAAGGTACCATTCTATACTTATAATAATTACAATAGCCAATAAACTCTCACAAAATTTGAATATCTCTCCACCTTTTTGTATGATAAAAAAGATAAGAAAATGAATAGTATTTCATTGAAAATAAAGAAATAGATATATTAAAAAATAAAGTTAATGGAATATATCTAATAATAATTTCCACTAATGATATAAAATGACGATTTGTAAAAAATAATAATCAACGAGTTAACAGGAATTATCAATTGATATACCAACAATTAGATAAAAAATTCCCATAAAATTCAATGATATATGATCAATTAGACGAAAAAATCTCCCAAACCATACGATCCCTTTGGAAAATAGGGAATCCACAATAGAGGCTCAATTGGGGATTTCTCGCACTTTAGAGGAGTTTTCTAGGATGGTCGTCAGATGAGAAGGGTGCACCAGAACATGTTAGGGGGATAAGGGGCATGAAAGGAGGAGGAAAAGGAGGCAGAGGAGGTGGACGAGGAGGGGATGCAGTGGTGGAGGGGTCGTGGCAGAGGAGGAGGAGGAGGCAGTAGTGGTGGAGGAGGAGAAGGAGGTAGTGGTAGCGAAGGATGAGAAGGAGGCAGCGACGATGGAGGAGGGTTCGACGTCACAAGGGTAAGATTCCGCAAAGGCCTGAAAGGGCATGAGGGATGAGGAGCCGGTTAGGGTTATTTTATAAAACATGTTGGAACCTTTATCAACACTTTGTTAGAAATGGTAATGATAGGCCATTATCAGCGCAAAAAATGTGCTGATAAAGGACCTATTTATTTGTTGTAAAATTGTAGTACTGATAAATATGTCTTTGACCAGTGTTTTTCAGCGCTGATAAATTAATCGTTATCAGAATAATATCTCACCCAATTAATTTTTTTTTAAATATTAATTTTTTTTATTTATTTAAAAATATTTATATTTATTTATAAATATATATATTTAAATATATATTCATAATATTATATGTAATATAATAAATATTATTATTATAATTTGATAATTATTTACATATATATATTTATTATTATAACTAAAAATAGTATATATATTTATAAATATTTGTAAATAATTTTTAATATATATATATTAATAAAATTATAAAATTATATGTATAATATTATAATTATTTATATATATACATATAGTAATAATTATAATTACAAATGTATTCGAAATGTATTTATATTTATCAATAAAAATATAATAAAATATATATATATTATTTGAATATATTTAATGTAATTTTATAAATACATTTTTATGACCATATATATTACATATGGGTATCATTATGAATTAATCAATCTACCACATCAATGGACAACTTGATGTATTGTATAAATGAACATTCACACATGATACACATAACATATATATACGCAGGATCAATATATTCATTGACCAAATTCATTAGAAAACTCTTTTATATTCAATAATATTAATTATATATATATATATATATAATTAGAATATATTTATAATTATAATAAATATTATAAATATAATAAATATAATAAATATAATAAATATGAAAAATATAATAAATATAATGTATTAATACAATAAATCCAATAAATCATATAAATTAATAAAATAAATCTATTAATTACAAGTCCAATAAATATCTAATAAATATAATAAATCAAATAAATCTACAAAATATAATTTTTATTTAATGTAATTTATTAAAATCTTATAATTATTAAATTATATATATATATATAATTATAATCATAGAAATACTTTTTTGAAGTAAAATATTTTTTATATAATTTATACAAATAATAATTATTTTTAATATACATAGAATAATTTTATATAAATTAAAAATAGTTTTTTAAAAAAACTTTTACCAACAATCCATTTAGTGCTAATAAATTTCCCCTTTATCAGTGCTAGGAAATGCGCTCATAAAGGGTACACCTTTATCAGCACTTTCTTAGCGCTGATAAAGGTTACATTTATCAGGGTTTTTAGCTAGCGCTGTTAAAAGCCCACACCTTTATTAGGGATTTCTGCTTAGTGATGATAAAAGATTGCTCATCCCAAGCCCTGTTTTGTGGTACTGTTACCAATAATATTGGCTAAATGAGGTTCTCCTCCTCATCACATACCGTGGGCCTGTAAAGTCACAGGGAAGTGCTTCCCACCATGGGCCTGCAAATTCACCAATAATCTCTTCCCACTAGGCCATAGTCGAGTCACACATAGATGAAATTCAACAGTTTTCAGGTCTCAGCCAACCGTAGGGTTCCATACGTAGTGCGAATGGGTGAACCCTTCCTCAAGCCATTAGTCACTTCTCATCATCCATGAAATTATCCTTAAGACATTTCAAAAGATCCTCCTCATCGAGATAGTCCCAATTCTTCAAATGGATCGTCAATCAAATGAATTATTTTCATGTTATTAACATTTTAGTAAACATGGGCCGGTTGCATCTGGGTCCAGTCCGACCTGGTGGAACTGACCAGACCAACCTAGCCTGAGGCCCCCGTATTCCCTGATTTAGTTTCAATTATCTCAACTTGACCTGGATAGGGTCTAGGTTAGTCCGGTCTGGCCGCACTGGTGGTCCAGGCGCCATTGTCTTTATAGGCCCCATACCGGTTTGGAATAGGGTCTAGCTAGCCGGGTCACTCTGTGACCCAGTCTCATCTGGTCTTCCCCAAAGGGCATGGGTCTGGCCTACCAGAATGTGTATGGACCACTGACCATAGGTTCGGCCCATCAAGCATGGGACCATCCCAATGGGTGTGGGACTGACCCGACCATTGGTTGGGGGTGCGACTCGCTGGATGGGGACGTGGCCCACAGGCTGGGGGCGCAACCCAGCAGCCCGAAGACCGTCCACACGTGATACTGACGATCAGCATCAGGGATGCGGTATCCATCCACATCCCATCCCTAATGGCCTTGTAGACGAATGGCCATCCTCTTACCGCGATCAAATTTCTGCTGCAACCAGCTCATCCGGGTGGCCCAGACACAGGCCACCCCTCCATGCAGTGCCCACTAGGAACCACATCACCCTACTGCTACCACATCCTCTTATAGCTGTAGTGTGACAATGATCTTTTCGTAGTCCACTGCCTGCTGCCATAGCTACGGGCCACCTTTGGCCACCACTACCGATGCACCAATGGTTCCATCATTGGGCCGTCAGAGTTGATCATGAGGTTATTTTTCCATTCTGTATGTGTCTATGGTTTTCGGGGAATGTTCCATCTACCATGGAGGTCTCAAACCCAGCTAGCCATCGATTCTGATGTTTGGCAACAAAGAACACCCATGGAGGAGGGGCTCAAACATTATTTGTGTCGGTATATTCCCTCCACATTAAATGTTTATAATCATTGGAGCCTAGGGGATCTCAGTCCAATAAACAAATGAACAATTCAACCCTAGTTAAAGAAAATCCCAAATAAAGTAACCCTCCCACATAAACACAATATTTTCTGACTAACCTGTTTGGGGGGTTTATCCACTTTCTTCATTTCCATAATATGAACAAGGAATAAATTGAACAAAATAAACCTCTACCTCTTTATATTTCATTATCGTTGTGTTATATACTCAACGTATCGGGATGTCAATGTAAATTGTCACTTCTAGCTCCGTTCTTTAAGGGGAGTTTATGATATTTGACATTTTTCTGCATTAGTCATTTCTCATTGGAGAGGAATTTCGTTGGAGGTTCGTCATATAACCACGTAGTTTAATTCTTCGTTCCACCAATGCATCAACCAAAATAAAATTAAAAAACATTTCCCATCAATTCTGTTATGTTGTTTCAGTTATGAAAAAACACCACTATTACGTGTCATTAAATCATCATTATGTTGAGAGGTATGGAGACATTAATTAGTTCCATTAATATTCCTCGTAGTTTTCTCATCGCCACACTACAGTTTCTCCGTCCACCAGTCATCGATGAAAAAATAAAATAAAATATCTTTTTAAGATATTTTATTATTTTTTGAAAATTATGAAAATTTTATTTTCCATCCGACCTCTGATGGTCGATGTTAAGACTTTTCTAGGTGAATACCGATGTTTTGACTTCAATAGTTCCTTCAAATTTTAAATCCGAGCACTAGTTCAAATGTTAGAAAAACCCACTCGCACGTTTACTGAACGTGCCTTAAAAAAGTTAAAAAATTAACATTCACCCTCGACTCACGCTGGTCAAGGTTATCCTCTTCCTAAGGGGAACACTCCATCCTGATTTTATTAGTACTATCCTATTTTCAATCCAAGATACCATTTATAAGTTATAAGGATGGTAAAATAAAATAATTGTTACTTAATTATTTTATTTACGATAAAAATCTAACGACCTTTCTTGGCCCACACAATCAAATGTTAGGATATTCCTAAGGAAAGAATCCCATCCTGAGCTCAGTAGTGGTCTCAAGTTTTAAATCTGACAAACCATTTGTGAGTTATACACATTTTTAAAAATAAAAAAAATTATTTTCTTACTTTCATTATGGTTATTCCATTTTGGGTTTTCTCATACTAGGATTGCACTGACTAAACTTATGTTGCACATAAGGTAAACATTCCCTCCTGAATACAAATGTTCCCTCAGATTTATGATTCATGCACCCATTTTTTAGAAAATCTACTTTTTCAAGAAAAGCACTAACACATGCTATTTAAAGAATAACATCTTTCAACAGATCATTTTGAGAATGTTGGGATTCAGAATCATGTGTCGTCTTAACACCTATTGTCAAAATAATTCATTATAATTTAATTAATATTTATACATAAATTCGAGGACATTACAAAATAATAGTGTAATAAGCGATGATTATAGTGAAAAAAACACATTATCATGAAAGATCATTCATTGAATGTGTAATTCAAGTCACCTTCTTTTCAATCATTGAACCCTTAGTTTTATCCATGGTCATCCCTAATCATTACCAAAATATTAAGATTTTATCCTATACTTAGTCTTATCCCCTCCTATCCGAAAAGCATATTGTCATCCAAGTTTACTAAAGTTAACTAAATCTTGATCTCATACAAACTATAGAAACCTATAGTTTTCTTAAATAAATAATTTATATTAAAGAAGTAATATTCCATAAATAACATTACAATTTATTCTGGAATCTGATGGTTCTAGTTCCCTTTTAAACCTAAACATATAAATAACTTGTTCAAAAGAGTCTCAAATTATGTTTTTTATAATAAGAAAAATTATAAAAGATATCATTCTTAGTACATTATTCAATACCCGGTGAAAGGAAATAGAATAAAGGATGATCTTTGATGCTCAATAATGTAAAACAATGGAGTTATCAATGATCACTTATGAATAACATGTACATAAGGGAATAAGAACATGAGATAAAAACTTGAAAACCATTCACTTTTTTTAAAATATCATAATCTTGAGTGATATAATAAATTTTGAATTTTCATAAGAGCTAAATAATAATGCAATTAATGAACCTAAGCTATGAGAGAATTACATTTTCATAATACATGAATTTTTTTTCATTCACAAAATCATATAATATTATGAAATTTTTTAAATAAACCAAAAGATAACTTATTAAGTTAATGAAATGAAATCATAATTTTGAATAAACATATAAACATGAGACAAATCTAAAACTACTCTAATTGATATGCAATCTAGACCAACACACTATAGACATGAAATATTTGTCCACACTGAATGTTATGGACATGAAATCCTAGTCCATGTATAAAATTTTGAAAAGGAAATAATGTCCATACATAACATATTTAATTATTGAGTTATCCACCATTACAAAAAGAGTTTTTGGTAAATATTGGTTCCACACATAAAATAAGGAAAATAATTCCTATGTGTATGATAAGATCAAAAATTATTCATCATATCTAATCCTTCGAAAATAAATCAGATTCATAATCATTTCATCTTTGCATAACCCATTTAAAAGAAATGGGGTTATTCATATATTTTCAAAATGTATTCATGAACTATATATATAAAAAATGAAGATATTACCCTTGGATCATATCCCTAATAATGAATATCGGAAATAATGTGTTGTTGTATTTTATTAATATAAATTCCATTAAAATTCCATTAAAACTTTTATGATGGAAAATAAGTTTTCTATTTTGAAATAAATTTTTGTTAATTTGTTTTTATAATGGAAAATATTTTTAATAATAAGATATTTCTAAAATTTAAATATATACATAAAAATATTTATGATCAATGGAAACTCCATTAATGTTCTATATTTTAAAAAATGGTTCCTTTTATAAATATATTTTTAAAAAATGTCACAATATACCACATTTGGAGAATTAGAAAAATATTACCTCAGAAAAACATGGAAAAATTTAACACATGGGTAGAAGTACCATTAAAAATAATTTGAGAGTAGTAAATAACATTATATAAATAATTCTTTAGAAATCATTGATATGGATGAAACAATTTTTCAATTCAAGAGATTAAATATGTCGATTCCCATTTAAAACACTATTTTAAAATCATTAATAATTAATGTGATGATAAATAAATGAAAACATATAACATCAATAAATCAATAGAGGAGAATATAATTAAGTAGATTATTTATATAAGTGTTATATAATTCCCTTTATAGAAATTTATGTATAAGAAATCTGGATTTAAATAATATCGAAACATAAATCCCATACCTCAAGTCTCACATTTCCTCATTTTCATGAAAACCTAATTTATAATAAATATCAATTTTTAAACAAATACCTAAATAACTATTTGAAAATATTTCACGTGATTTTTTATTTTTGAATTATTTATCCCATTTATTAATAATCATTTTATCAAAATAATAGTTCCAAGTGATAACTATTTTGTTTTCCATGGATGTTTTTATTCTGTAGTTGTGGTAAATATAATTTGATCATAGATCCACCATTTCATGAAATATAAAAATGTTATAAAAATTATATATATAATAATTTTAATCATTCACAAAATTTATATATAGAGTAAGGAATTACACCATTCATGGATATGGTAGGCGGTACATACTCATGATTGTTTATTCAATTTTTAGACCATCAAAAAATGGAAAATTGTATTTTCCCTTTCCAATATAATTAATATAATATATATATATATATAATATGTTACACAAATTCATCATGAATAATATTAATATAGAACAGAAGTGAAAATTTAATAACATCATTTCATGGAGGTGGTAGTCTTAAAAATCTCACTAACAACATTATCATTTCCCTAATAATTGGATGGTATGAAGGTAGGTATTATATTATAGTTAAAGAATATTAATTATGTCAAAAATATCATATATAAATTTAAAATAAATTATTAAACCCATCAATAAAATATGTTAATGAAAAATAATTTTTATAATTATAAGAAGATGATAGGTTTTATGTAAGTAGGAGTGATAATTTCACCTCTTATTTGACTGAAAATATGGTGTAAACGGGTTTTTAATAGTCATAATAGAATTTCAGAATATTTTTTATAATTATATTATTATTTTTAGATAAATGCCATAGATTTATTAGAGGTATAAAAGAATATAATCTGTAAAGGTGATTACCACTTTTTGAAATGAACTTTAGATATCATCATAAGGACCCTAGAGCAAAGTACTTTGAGAAGAAAATAACCTATTTATTTTTTAGGGAAGTGGGTACGTAAATTTTTATGATAATTATAAGGATATAGGGGTGAATTTTTTGTGAATCAGGGAATGGAGATATTCCATTTTACAAGGGAGGGGATGTACAGTCTTTGAAATTCATAAAAGAATAAAATATAATTGTGTAAATATGATGAAAAATGGATCCAAAAGGCAAATAACTAGATAAATGATGAAATTTTACATTATATAATATCCAATTTGGCCTATATTATGTTTTTATTATTTTTATGTCATTTAATAAAATATTATTCTCCTGAAATATATTTATTTTCTATTTAGGAACTATATAATTAATTTGGATTAATGTACAAAATAACAATGTTGTAATAGAATTATAATCATATAAAAAAATATTATGTTATATTATCCTAAAAATCTGTTGGTATATAATAAATCACTAAAACATTATGTCATTTAATATTTTTGTAATTACTTATTATAATTTTAATTAATTTGAGAAATCTTACAACGATATTTTATAAGAAATAAGTGTAATTATATAACTACATGAAATTTTACAAAAAATATATCTATAATGAAAATATTTCAATTAATATAAAAATTGAAACTTATATTTATTTATAACATAATATTTTCAATATTTGACCACATAAGAGGTATTATATAAAAACGGAGTAACACTTTCTAAATTTATTAATTTTAAATAATATATAATTCATTTTGAAGGAAATATGTCCATTAAACTACAAATATTATAGTATATGTATAAAAGGGACTAATTAAAATTATTTAAAAAATTAGTTTGAAAAAATTATGTCCTAATCACTTAGTTTTATTCTATATTTACATGATTTACCATTTACCAAATTGCTAAATTTTACAATGATTACTATTTATATTTACAAAAAAAGGGTATAATTAAAAAATTATAACAAAATGATTCTAAATTTTTATTAAATTTTATCTATTTAAATTCCAATAAAAGGTAGAAATCAGTTTTAACGTAAGTTTTCATAGTGTGAGGAAAATATTTTTTAAAAAAGAAAAATATTACAGATAAAACCAGATTTATTATTATCTGATGACTATAGAAATATTACCTAAATGTAAAATAATTTGTAGAGTATATAATATATAAATCTGCTTACAATCATCCACCAATAGTGATAAATTTAATTTATTATGTTAAAAATGCACTTTATGTATTAAAATAGTTCATTTTGGAAAAATACTTTATACATATTAGAACTTATTTATACTAAATTCAAACATTAAATTAATTACATTTGGAAAAATTTTGTTTATTTAAAATATAATAAAAATTATTTTTCTTTTAATCATTTTTAATACAAAATGGAAATGTCTCTATACTGTTTTCAATAGTCATAGTTTTTTTACTATTTCGTGAAAAATCAATAATTTTTAAATAAATTTTTAAATTCATCATATGATAATATTAATATCATGATTTAAAAAATAATATTCATTCAATAAAAGTTAATTTATTAAATATAGTTAATTAAATCATAATATTTTTTCAAATATATTAATAAATATTTTTTTGATGAAATCATATTTTTAACTAATAAAAATACTATAAAATAAAATGGGTTATTATTTACTATGAATATAACAATAACTTTATATTTACAATGAAATTTGTATATATATAACACATTGTTTTATTCTATTCATTCCTGAAAATGTAACGACAATATTATAAATATCACAAATAATAAAATTAAAATATAATACCATAGTTTATTTAAACTCACTTTTTCCTTGAGCATTAGATATCAATGAATTTTGTTTAGTAAAACATATATTTCATTGAATATCAAGCTATTAAATAATTTTCAAATAATTTATCAATAAATATTTATTTATTGTTATATATTTATATTTAATATTTTAGTTACTACTGTTAATATCCTCAAATTCAATGTCTTAGTTTCAATGGTCATAATATAAATTTTTACGGTTTGTTTAAGCTACGAATTCTATTTCACTTATGATATAAAATATAGTGTTCTTCAAAAATTAGACGATATTACTAGATTACAATTTAAAATATCTTCCACGTGGGTATTTCTTTATTCAAAATGATTCCACTAAAATAATCATTTCAATAAGTAAAAATATATATCTCAATCCCTTAACTAAACAACAAACCTAAATCAATTTCACCTTTAACATACCCCATAAATCATTTCACTACCATAATATAATCTTTTTTTGTGAAAAATTTGATATCATGCTTCTAAATACTTTTTGTCAACAATGTTATGCCTCATTTTTTTTCTAAAAAAACTAATTTTAATCATTATATAAAATAATTTCTTATCAAAAAACATTCCTTTCTCACACATTCAATGTTTAGTTCAAACAGTTATATATATTGAAACATGTTTAAAATCATATTTTCAAATTTTTTTGATGATTATATTGTATATTTATACTTATGGAAAAATATAACCTATTTTTTTATTTAATAAAATAATATTTAGTCAAATATCTTCTCTTAAAGTTGTAATTTTATCTTCCAAACTCATAATGTTTTGAAAATCCATGCTTATTCCATCTTGTTACCAATAATTATAAAATCATCAATATAAATAAGTATCATTAACTAATATTCCATTAATATTATTAAAATTTGGTTTTAATAAATGAATCAAATTTTAAAAATAAATATATTTAGGTGTTAAAATATTTAAACCAAGATAATGGTGATTTCATAAACAACTAAATGATTAACTGGATGACATTACGTTCATCTGTGATCATAAAATTGAAAACCCACCCATTGTTCAATTTATAACTCATATTTGAGTATGGTAAAAAAATGATGTCTTTATATGTATTTTATAAATATAGAATCATATATTTATTTCTATCAATAAGAATAGTAAAATTTATTTAGGTCTCAAACCAATGAAAATTAATCATAAATATAAACACACACGATATCATTCTAGCCTTTTTGTAACATCCATGACTTATTTAGGATCAAATTCACTTATAAAAATATTTTTTCAAAAACCCATTTGGTTGTAATGAATATATGAAAAATTTATATGTCCCATGAAACAAATTTTAATTTTTCATATGTTTATCAATACATTAATTCAGGGATTTACCACATTATTTATTCATAATAATTTATTGAAATGATTTCACCTCTATATATGTAAAAAATGTATTTTTTCTATTATACTCGTTTATAATGAATTTCTATGTAATTATTTGACATGTGAAATTTGTGTCCATGATTTAACCTTGTCACTTCTTCTATTGATTTATCTATTAACACCAATAAATCCATTTATCTTTTCCCATTTCAATTTATTTGTCATCTTATTGTGATTTTAAATATGATTATCTAAATATTATGTCATGATCAACCAATTACTCATATTTCATCCATAATCACACATTTATCCTTTGTATGGATATTTTTTTGAAATTTACATTTATTTATTGAATATTATTTTTTTCTTATTTAACTAATACACTTATTTTTATTAATCATGGAATAATTGAAAATAAATTCATATATATCCATTTTATCACTATATTTGCCAAAGGTAGATATTAAAATTTTAATGTTGAAATTAATCTAGTGTACAATAATTGTTTAAAAATATTTATTTCATTGATGTTATATATTATTTGAGATCATGTTCTCAATGAAACATAAAAATCCTTGTTTTTGATATATAGTACAACATCCCACAAGGAATTAGTTGTGATATTTTTATATTATTCACCATATAGTTTTCTACATAAATATCCCATTATACATTGGATGTATCATGGATGATACATCGTGTCAATTTATTTGGTTTTCAAAATTGTTTTCAACTTGAATATTGTTTTAAAATATGATATTATTCTTTTTTCAAAGTTTGATCAACAATCTATCTTCATTTTGGATAACCAAAAATACCCTTTCATTCCACCACTCTCATATTTCCATATTTACATGAATATGATACTTTATATACAATTAAAATCATAAAAAAATAGGATACATTACCTTTCTCCACTTATTCCATTTTTTTCATGAATACAAAAATGTTAACATAAATAAAATAGGGAAAATATTAACCTCTCTTATTGATTGGATTGTTGAGAGTTTTTATCACATATCCTCTCATAAATTCATATCACTTAATTTTCATACCACTTTAAAGATTAGTAAAATTAATAATAATATTATGATTTGAAATATTTTTCATACATTATTAGATTATTTTTACAATACATCTATTCCATTGGAAATATTCCTTTAACACTAAATGAAAGGATGATATTTCTTTTTTGACCACATGATATAGAATATTTTTAGTCTTATAACCTGGTATCATGCATCAACATCTATTTAATTTTTTACATGACCCGTCACCGAATAAAGTATAGTTCATTCACAATTAGGGTCATCATGAACAAAAATGGCGTTCCACGAGTAACATTTTACGAAATAAAACATATCTATCATTATATTCATACATATGTACATCTTTCACTTCATCATTAAATAAAAATACTGTATTTCTAGGAGATCATATTTTTATCATCATAGAATATATGGGGTACCTTCAAATGAACATATATATTCCCAATAAAATAAATATTGTGGTGAGGGTACTTATATGTTCATTGGTTATCCATGGAATGTTGTTATTAGATTAAATATATTTAATTAGTATGGTAATAATGAAAAGGTAAGAAAAATCCCTCATTGTTTTTTAATAAGTGAATACAAATTTTAAAAAGTATATCCTGTGGGGATGTCTCAGTAGGTTTGAAATGAGACGCCCACTCATCAAGCACCATATTACTAATATAGTTAATGATTAGCCGTTATTTCCATTGAGATTACACATATAATAATTAATTATATTTCTACACACTCATTCTAGAATCAAGATAGGTATGTAAATTCTATGGAAATATAGAAACATTTTCTTTAACAGAAAAATTAAATGATATTTCCACTATAGAAAAGGAAAAAATTAAATAAAATTAATATGATAGGGGAAAATTATATAAACTCTAAAATTACATAAATTTCTTGAGAAACATTGAAAAATTTATTCCATGAAAATTCAAACACAACACAATATAAAATATTTGGTGGTTATAATATCATCCCCATAGGAGGAAAATTGAGATAGAAAACACCGCATGTTGATTTGGTATAAATAAAATCATAACCACATTAAAAGAAGGCTTAAAATGGTCTAAAATGAACATTAATAACTGGATTTTATGTTATATAATTTCAAATATGTATTATATACATAACCAGAAAAATAGGATAACATTACAAAACATGTCTCAAAGAGAGGAATTCTTGATAAAAAATTGTAGCTGCTAATTTAAACATCCATGAACATACTATAACCCCAAATATCATAAACATGTATATATTAATTATTATTTAATAACCATAATAATATCAATTTTTATTAATAATAATATTATACTGAAATTCTCTATATGAATCCTCTCTCTTATCCCCATTCGGTGTTTATAGTTTTCTTCATTTATACTAGTTTTGTAATATTAGCATTTGTATGAATTATTCAGCAATGTTGATTCATCACTAGGTTTTTAAGGAAATTATTTTTGATGATTTATAATAATTTATAATGTTATTACCCCATTTAATGATTTTTTAAAAGTTATCATGGAATATAATGTTGATATTAAGAATGTTTTGATGATTTTTGTCGAATGGATGGAGTTTTATTAATTGAAAAATTACTTTTTATTGTAAAATATTTACAATATAATTTTTTTTATATATTTATATTATATTACACGAATAATTAATTTTTCTTTTTCATATATAAAATAAATATATAGTATTGTCTACATAGGTGGTTAATCCATCCCATACATAAACCTACCATGAAAAATGGATGATTGTGAATTGTTTTTTTGTAATATTATTACACAAGGATTATAATGATATTATTTAGTTTTTATTTTTGTGATATATACGAATTAAAAATAACTAATATGTGAATTAATTGATATGAAAACATGAAGATCATTTAACTAAAGGGTTGTTCTCTTAGATTGTTTGGTTTAAATAATAAAATTAGTGATGATCATTTGTTGAAAATATGACTACTTACTTTAATAATTTTACATAATTGAAATGTAATTATATTACAAACATATTAATTATCAATTAATACCAAAATTATATTTAATGTTGTAATATAGTGAAGGAAAACCAAAAACGTTATGCCTTGGAGGTGGTTGTGTGCACAACACAATACAAATAATTTTCCTTCTTAAGAGATGAGATATATGAATAAATAATTATAATTGAACTAATATAGAAGCATCACAGTGTATAAAGTATAAAAATATCATTATATTATGATAGATAGAAAATTTTTTAGAGTAGACAATTAAGTGAAATCTATGTTGTTGATAATACTCATTCCAGAGACTGGAATTTTCCATAGATGTCTACAAAATTTTGAGTGGACGACATTAACTATGAGATACTATGGGCTTAAGAAATTGGGATAAGGATCTATATACTAAAAAATTATAGGGATTCAATGTAAAAATATAATTATAAATCTACATTAATATAGTGAAGATATCACCAATTAATAAGTTAAGGGATGATAATTTTTTAGAGTAACACATATAATTTCAATAATGTATGATTATAATTCAATTTTCAGAGGCGATAAATATGAAAGAAGAAGGATATAAAAAGAATTGTACATTTAAAATCTCCACAACCACTAATGTTTAGATATATTTTATTTCTTAGGTATTTTTGTATTCTCTTATTATATTTTATACTAATTTATATTTACCTTGGTTATTAATTTCTGACTATAGTATTTAATTTTAGTTACAATTATTAATATGGAAATTTACACCTAATTTCATATTCATAATTCCAAATATGAATATAATTTTGTTAATTAAAAATTATATAATATTATGAAATTAATATTTATATAAATACATATAATCACCTAAAAGTATGTTTTAGAGAAATAACATATTAAGATTAAAATTTATATATAAGATTAAATTATATGAAAAACTGATTTAATTGATTTAAATTTATTTATTACAATAATCATAATGGGTATGATTCTTTCAAGGAAATTAAAAATCGAATCCCCCTTGGAAATCGTTAATTTCCTAAAAATAGTGAAAATAAGTTTTATATTAAATTATCATTTTTTTATAAAAAAATTTATCGTAGTTTATATATGTTAAATGATTGTTTTTAAATACATAATCATGTTATATCAATTAATTTTACATTAAATAAAAGGATTTAAAAAATCCAATGATATTCTTATATGTTATAAATCCCAACGTTTATGAAAACCATAATTTTTTACTAAAACAATCCTTCCTAGAAATAGATACAAAATACATTCTATGTTATTTTTAATATAATGAATTAGAATATTGAATTATTTTGTTTTATGTAATTTTAGAAAATAGAATGTTTAAATATTTTATGAATTAATGGATCATTAATGTGCATGCCACATAATAGTACAAGGCATGTTTTTACCAACTATATTATGGTCTTGATTATTACATTCCACATATAAATATTTTAATCACAAAATTTTGGTTATATATAATCGATTCAACAAGAATGGACATTCCATAATTATAGATTATTTAGTCTATATGAATTCCACTTATAATGTGTGATATCTCCATAATAATTTCACTAAATTATTTGTCTTATTCTATAATACATTATTTTTAGTGTCTCAAATATAGATAGGCTCCACATTATAAGATATGTCAATGTCAAAATGTATTACCTAATATGGGATAAAATTAATTATATGGAATATATTTATATTTAAATGAAACATGGAATATGTCATATAATTTAAAATGGCTAGACAACATATTAAATCAGTAATCCACCACTCAAATTCATTTTAATAATTCAATATTCAAAATGTAATTTTGTAATAACTTCCCTTTTATAACAAATATTATGACTCTCTTCTATAGTGAATCCTTTTGAGTATATATGATCCCCATCATAAAATTATAATACATCCCTCAATTATCAACATAGGACATTGGAATGACATGGGACCCTTTAATGTGGTCACGGATAATATATTAATTAATAGTTGTTTCAACAATAATAATGTGTTCATATAACATTATTTCTCCAAATTCATCCCAAAATTTTGGAATATGACACCTCTTCCCCGAAAAGGATTCATTTGGTTCTATATGGATTCTTGAATGGAAACTATTATTATATAAAAATTCAACCAATGTTAGATACGAATTTATCATACCATGGATTCTAAGAGAACATGATTTGTCTACATATTTTGATGTTTTGTTAGTCCATTTAGAGAACCCCTCTGATTGGGGATGATATGTGGTTTTTAAATGTATATTAATGTAAGGATTTCTTAAAATAATTTTCTAGAACTTAAATGTGAACTATGGGTCATGATAATATTCCATTTATAGTGGTTCCCAAATAATCCTTATATTCTCCTATAAAAAATAAAAGAGTGGAATTATTTTGATTATCAACAAAGACCCATATTACATCATTATTCCTTGGACTATTTGGGAGTCTTATGAATAATTAAATTATTACATTCTTCCACTTCCATATAGATATATGAAGAGGTTTTCAGAAACCATTATGATTTTCTCTTTTTTTTCTTTACCTGTAATTATACTATGCACCTCGACACATAGTCAGTAATTTAATGCTTAATACCATCCCACCATAAATTATTTATTCTATATACATACATACATACATACATACAACGATATATATATATATATCATTACACTACCATGGTATATCAAGTATCTCGATCTATGCGATTCATCTAGAATTTCCCTTTTATTTGGTTGTATAGATGGAATATATAACCACTACAAGACATCAACTCTCCATCTCTATCGATTAATTCTATCAAGATCCCATAAATCACTTATTTAATCATATTTTTTATGTTTCAATAATCATACTATGACATATCTATCCTTTGTTGTGATAATGTTTTTAAAATTTCTTGTAAAATGAATTATTTCACACCATCACTAAAAATCACCATTCAATCTTTAATATAACATTTGGTATGGTTTTCTTATTAATATTCCTCATGATCCGAATTCACTAGTCCCAAATACCTAATTTATCATCGATAATGTTATGTTTCCTATGGTGGTAGTGTATTGAGTAGTCAGTTTCCTAGATTAGTTCAAACAATTTTCATTTACTCTTGTTGAGGTCCTCTTTAGAGAAAATATACATAAAAAACATTATATTTATATATCCCATATCTTCCATGATATATTTAGTGTCTCCAAAATTTCAAATATATGATTTATGTAGATAGATTAGGTCCATGTGTTGATTATTTTTTTTCAAGGATACTAAATTACCTTGATACATACTCAATCACCTAGTCATTATATATAAGGACACAATGTGTGGACATATAATAAAAATTATTCCTTACATAATAATTGAATAAAAGTCATTCAAATAATCTATATCATAAATATTTATTAAAAACATTCCTATACTTCATTTAAATATGTGAATTTAACCCCATTTACATGTTTATACGGTTAACATGTTGTATAACTAGGATAAATCATCAACAAAAAACAGATAGTATCTTTTAAGCCTATGAAACTTCATATATTGGTTAGTTTCATCAGTTTTTCCATTATTTGACTAAAATTTTATTGTATATTTGAAAATAAATTCCATACATAGATACAATACGTCCATTAAAAGAATCATTATTGAGATAGAATTTATACCTATTATAGTTACCATATAATTCATTTTGTAAAAGGGTCTCTATAATTATATTCATTTGAATCTAATTCCCTTAATATCACTTAGATAATATCTAGACATAATTAATGAATATAACCAAATTTTTACCCTTATACTCCATAAATACTCTATTCATCATATCTACATGGATAATAGGCATGTTATTTAATCCAAAGGGATTTACCATAATCTATTAATTACCATATATTATAAAAAAATATTTTAGTATATCATAAATTTTTCCCATAATTGATGATAACAAGGTTGAGTATCGATCTTTGAAATGTATTGGGGTACTTGGTGTAATTTACTCTAATCTATAACTATCTCATGAGGATGAAACAAGTTGGTTATGAGACCAAAATTACACATCCCTGTATTCCAGAGGATACCAACTTGAATATAGTGTGTGATATGTATAGTGGGGAGACAGAGAACCCATATATAGGGTTAAAATACATTTGAATAATGGAATAACATTATTAATATCAGAGTTTATAAATAATTGAAAAAATATAATACATTTTAATACCATCTATAAACTAGGATGAAAAATCACATAATTAATAAAGGATTAATGTAATGATGTTTCTGAATGTAAAAAACTATCATTCATGAAAAAATATAAATAAAATACAATTTCACTCACATAATGACTCAAAATTACATAATACCAAACCCCATATTAATATAATATCCCAACAACATCCCATCTATAAATAAAAAATCAACCTCAAGGTTCATTACCTTTTTCCAAACCTATGCCGATTTAATTTTCGTGGGTACCAAATGGAAACCCTAATATGGTGTGAGTTTAACTTAGTCAGATTATTCCTCCTTTTATAAATATAACAAGTATAGTAACAATTTTATGAAATAATGGAATAATAAAATATAAATTAAAAAAATATGTTAATACAACATCAACCTATATTAATATACACTATTTATTCTATTCATTTTCTAAATGTGTGATTTTTCGAAATAATTTTTCATGCTTAAAGAATGAAAACATAATTTTTCTAAAATTATAATCTTGTTTATATATATAAATTATTTGAATATCTACAAAATGGTATTTTTCTTCATTTTATCAATGATTAAATATTGAGGTGTTCCTTATATTCCAATACATCAACTAAAAAAATGTACATAGTGTGGAAAATTAAATAATTAGGGTAAAAATAAAAAAATGAAACATTAATTGAAATATATCTTAATAATAGCAAAATAACATTAATATATGCTAATTTATATTGGATACACTTTTTATCCAAACATATTATACCAAAAATGAACTAATCTCCATGTCAATACAAAATAAATTTCCACGAATACACACATATTGATTGAGTTCTAAAAAAGAACACTTTACTCAGATACTATAATAAAAATTATGATAACCCAAAAACACACACATCATTTCACCTGATTAGACACAACATCTTAATAATGAAAACACAGTATTAGAACATAATTTTTTAGTTATTTATATATTTTCTACCTAAATATTTAAAAAAAATATTTACTAGAAATTTCATAAATAAATTTTCCATACATAATTATATTCTCGAAATATACCATGAGATAAATTATTGGGGAAATAGGAAAACCATAATAAATGTGTCATCTCTAATGCTCTATTAGGGATACGAAATATTAATGGAAAAAATAGGATAAATAATTAGATCATATAAAAGTAAGAAAACCAAACCATGATGTAAATATAATTTTAATTGAATATGAAAAGGGAATCATAAGAAGTGGTCATGAGGAATGATTGTACATCAGTAAAATATATATTAGAATTCAAAAATAATATTGTGAAATTATAGCATTTACCATGGAATGAAACTAGAAATATAAGGATTATAAAAAGTAAACAGATTATTTCCAAACATATAATTATAAAACAAAATTTACTGTTTACATTTCTAGCATTGTGGATTGGTTAATAATACTCACATCCCATAGAAATATCAAATGATATAAAGATATAACTTATTCCTGATAAGGATATATAATATTCATCCCACCAATAATTTTTTTATTATAATATATATTTTTTCAATATGATTTCATTCAGATAAAGAATATTTGAAAATATTTTTGAATATATACATTAGGGAAATAATTTGAATTGAATGAAAAAATATTGATTAAGATAACCCTTACCAACATCATAAACTGTGAAATTTGAATAAATTAAAGGAGAAAATTCAAAAGTCTTTTAGATACCCAAAATTATATGAAGTGGGGAAATGGTATATTTTATGTGGATTGTGTATCAAAATCCTATAAATAACCATGAAACATTTAGAATTTCAATTTGATATAGATATTGATAGAAAACCCGATACCTGGAATTCCAACTAACTCATATGCACTCTAATGTTTTGTATATTAATTAGTGAATTATTAATAAAATATTTCATAATATTATTAATATTTATTTATTTTATATTAATATAATTTATTTATTTATTTCATAGTTATTAATTATTTTTTTATATTCAAATCAGTTATTAACAGTTTCAATCTTTCCTAATCTAATATGGTATGTTGGTCATGGGAACAGTTTTGTTCCCCTGAGTTAATTATCTTCAAAATATTAAAATAAATGTAATTGTTGTTTACGAATGAAATCTAATGTTCGATGTTAATTATTTATGGTTTGTTTATATGAAATTTATAACACAATTTTTTTGGTAACTTTATAAAAGATAAGGTGTAATTTTAATAATAATTAGCCTAATAAAACCATAAAAATATCCAATACATTTTAATATCATATATTATAATTAATATAGTTTCTATAACAATCTATGTCAATAAAATTATATCATCATCCATTGAATGGTTAAATAATCAAGAACATGTATTAATAAAAAGATGAGTATAAATATAAATATATTTTAATAAAATAACATTATTATTAAATTAATATGATATTATTTAGTTACTATAAAAGTGATTAAATATATTTAGAAAATTGTGGATGTGAAGATAAAATAAAATGACAAATAATTACTCTTTATTTACAAATAATAAATTGTATCTTCTCTTGGAATACATTATAGGTCTGAAGGATTTGTGGAATCCTCCATAGACTATAATCTACAAAATGACTGACAAGTGAAAAATAGAGATAATATGGAAAGTGTATATTGTGGAATATTAATTTCAGGTTGTTCTATGAAAGGGTGTTTGTGGGTTCCTTTTATAAAAAAATATGTGTTTTTTCTGAAATATTCACTCTTTTATGTATAAGGGTTGTAAATTTACATGTCCAAATAAGCATAAATAAAAAACAACTATAATGGGGAATGAAAAAACTTATACATACATGTCTTTGATAATATGTTGTGTAACAAACCTTTCTAGGATGAAATCTAACCGAACACCTAACATGATCCTCTCAGGCCCATTGGGAATTCCAAATACCCATAGGCAAGAAAAAAATGCTTTGGAATCAAATTCACACTGTTGAAAATGAGTTGAGAATTAAATCAATGATAAGAAAAATGGAAACATTTTCAAATTCTATGAAATTCATAACCAATATTTCTGACATGCATGCTAAAATAATATTAGGAGAAATGGACAAGAAACATATATAACAATTTAAACTACTTAAATTATATCCAATCCCTAAAATCAATCTTAGAACTCATTCTCTTAAAATTATCTCTAACTCCAAGAAAAACATCCATCGATGTATCAAAATCCAAAAATAATGATAACATATAATAGTACATACCTACTTTTCCCATGCAACTATTTAATGATATAAAACAACTACAAATAACTACACATAAAAGGAACAAATCATTCAATGATTTGAGAGTCATTATAAGTTAAACCTAGAACCAAAAAATGTAAATATAATATAGGAATGAGAAAATAAATACATAGTAGTCCACCACCACAATTACCTTAAACCAAAAAATATAATTTAAAATCAACTATGATGAAAATTTTAATATACATATAAAATATATTCTTCATATATACAGTAGTTAAATCGAAACCTTATTCCATAAATCCTTTTTCAAAATGAACCAAATTTTTAAGAGAGAATATAATTTCATAATAAAAAATTTCTTCAAATATTGGGAAATATCCATTAGAAAAATAACAAAGATGATATAGCCTAAAATCTGAATTTCCCATCAAAACAAAATCAAATTTCTATTTGTACTAAATTCCAAAACAAAAAAATATATGATGCCATTTAAAATTCATGAAAAAACTATATCCTATTAAATTCCAAATAAATATAATAAAAACATTTTCAAACAACACTAATTTTCCAATTTTCTCAAAAAATTATATTAAATGAATTTCAAAAATAAATTTTAAATGAAAACCCAATACTTAATTACAGAATAAGTCACAATAAGAACTGACATATCATAATCATGTGAAAATATCTAAAAGGAAATCAATGTAAATAAGCATTTAATGATAAGGGGATACAATCAAAAAGAAAAAACATCCAAGATTACCTCATAAAATTTGAACTATATAATGCCCTCAACTTAAACATTACCTAATCTAGAGTTAATATAAAAATTTAACATTTTTTTCATAGAGTATATTTTGATGTTTTGTGTTTTAGAGAATTATGTCATAAATATTACGCATCAACTCAAAAATTAAAATCTATAAACGTCATCTCACCATCAATTTATTCAAAAAGAGAAATCATTTAAAAAGAAACATTGTTTTGTTTCATGGTTAAACATCATAAATTTTCGTTGATATAATCCAATACTGTATTTTCCTTTTATATCATTTGAATAAAATCTCAAACACATGGGATGGGCACAAAATGTTTAGTAAGGGATACAAAAAGAAGGGAAACTATTATCCTTGTCAAAACTTGTAATCAATGTATTCTTTATCAGAAAGTAATACTTTTAACCTTCATGTAGTTGTAATTAATATTCTTTAAATATAAGATCCTTTCATACAATTTTTGTAATCAAAAGATTAATATAAAACCCATAAAATCATATATAACATTTCAAGTTAAAAAGGTTCCTAATTATACTCAAATGGAATAACCATATGTTTTACTTCCAAACATATATCACAAAATTGATTAGCCATACGTCCAACCTCAATACTGAATGAATTGGAGGTTAAAATTTAACCACCCATCCTTGGTGAATCACGGAACCACCTATTCTTTTTTAATCACATAACCATCCATAAATTATTTATCACGTAACCACCTGTGAAATGTCCATGTACCATTATATATTCATAACATACAAAAGATTGAAATTATCAACATTTCACACATATAATTTCATTTGAAATAACATGACATAATTTTATGATTTTGAAATAAGAAATCCACTTTCAGAACCATTTTCAATACCATAACTCCCAAAAAATTAATAATTGATTTCTATTACTTTTAAAATCATTAATTCTTATAGGGGAATCCAAATATCAAATAATGGTAACAGTGGAAGAGATGTATTTGACACTACAAATTTTAAAAAATATTCCTTTTTTCATTTTTAGAGAAATTAATATTATTTGTATAAAAATATTCACATTGAAATACTTATAATGAATTAAAATAAAAATTGGTTTATTATACACCATATAAACGATGGTGGTGCATAACATCAAAATATTCCTCAATGAATTGAGATTTAAATGTTGTCCCGTACATTGAGTTCGATTCATTACACATGTTCCTTAAAAATACAATATAATAAACCTTGGTTAATTTATAATTTCTGAATAACCACTTAATTTTTATTATTCATTTTATTTCATTAATTTAATTGTTATAATAATTATTTAATTATATTAATTCATCTCGGATGTTTTGTTAATATTCGATACATGAGTCAAAAATGAACATGGAATAATGTAAATAGTCTGTGTGATCATATTTCAATCATCTCAAGAATAATATTCCTGAAATAAAAAATCTATTTTATACATCAATAATAATTTGAAATAAAACCATTTATTTATATTAAGAAAAAATTATAACGTTATTATCATTGAGATGGTAGGACATAGGTACGCATGAGTAATGTTTTCTATTATTCATTGATCATTATGGAAAAAGGTATGTATTATTTTATCATTATAGAATGATAAAAAAAATTAAAAAAATATTTTAATATTTTATGTATACTTATATATATCATACAATTGAATATATGAATAAAAATGACTCCCATCACTTCGTACGGGTCAACGTTCACATGTACACACGAATAATGTTATCATTTTTATGAACATGGAAGGAAACAAATTAGTATGAAATATTATTATAATATAATTATTAATATGTCATGAATATCAAGTATGATATTTAATTCCATCTTTATTACCCCTCATGAGAGATGGTTATGGAGAAAAAATTAAATCGGTTTGTGGATGTGGTAGTTCTAACATATGCACAAAAGATTTATTTCATTCCAATTTAATGGAAGTGGAGATGGATTTAGTTAATGATATAAAAATAATAACATATCAGTATAAATAGTATAATGTAGTTATTGTTTCATATTATAATAATAATGTTGGAAGGAATTTTAAGAATAAATAAATTAGAAATATGTAAATAAAAACATTAACTTTTCCTCATATGAGAACCTTACATAAAACCATAGCATCATTAAGGATTATGTTATTCCTAAAAAAATGCTTCATTAATGTGGGTAAGGATACTGTTAAGGTTTTTGGGTATATATTTCCCAATTAAAAAGTTATTTGAAGTGTGATTTATAGATATGAATGTGTGTGTTTTTAATGCAGAGGGGAGTGGAACCATTAAAATTATTTGAATGATTAAATCAATTTAAATTCTATTTCGACTCCAAATGTGTCCAAAAAAAATTATTTAGAATATTGGATGAGTGTGGGGAGAAATATAATCATCCATTATAAATTATTCATGTTTGAAAAAAAAATTAATTCTTATCTTTTGGTTTTAACCCCCATTAACTCTTACCGTTTTATTAATTAATATACAATTTGAGAGTTAAAAAAATTATAAAATCGTTCAAAACTACCTATTGACGATCTATTAATGGATTTTTTAGATTTATCTCATATTTTGGGATAAATATAATATTTTAATAAATTTTATTTCATTTATGTAAATATTTTATATTTTAAATTATGTATTTTTTGAATTTTTACTCTATTCAACAAATCACTTTTTAAATGAAACATAACATTATTCCTCAAATAAAAAAACATTACCCCTATCTTAACTTCTCATAGTAATACAAAAAATTCGGCTTTCGCATAAAATATATACAATTATATTTATTTTAATATTTTTAATACCATTTATTTGATTCTTTGTTTAATAAATCTATTACTGCATCATTTTTGTGTCATAATAAAATTTAATTATTTAAATTTTCAAAATAAAAAAAATTTAATTCTATAAGTAATAATTTTATATTTCTAAAAAATATATATATTATAAGATATCCCCTTCATATCTCTATATTAAAATACATTAATTTTTAAAGAAAAAGTGTAACTAAAATGACTATTCATTAATATAATATTATAAATGCATTAATGTCATACAAGTGGCTCCATGATAACCTATTGACGACTCAACAAAACTCATGGCTAGAATAAAGTTATAAAATTAAATTTGGAAAATTTATTGGGTAGTTTTATATTATTATAATATTATTTTTTTACATTAATTACATGATTTACCTGTAATCATGGTAATAAAATTTATTAATAATATACCATTCATAATGTCAAGAAATAAAATAGACATATTTACATAATTTAGAACTTCAAATTATAAATATGGAATCCATTTTTTCATATTAAAAACACTTAATTTGATGAAATTAATTAAAAATTAATCTCATAGACAGAATAAGATGACAATTGTTTAAGTAAAATGTTCAAAAGATCACATAGTTCTTATATCATATTTTAGTGTGAAATTGATTACAATGGATAATATTGTTTTAAATTATAAATATGTTTTGTATATAGATATTTTTTAATACTAATTAATATTGTAATTTGTCAATGTATATAATTTAGATGAAAAATTAGTTTTGAGTTAAAACACATTATTTTTCACTATTCATTAAAATTTAAAAGTTATCATAAAAAACCAAATTTCTACCAAATGTTTTTGATATAACACATTTAAATAAGAATCATATTTTTTAAAATTGAAGATATTAAAGTTAAAAAAAATTTGAAATGGTTCCCCACCAAAACAGTGTACGAATACCTATTTTTAAGAATACTCCTTATATTAATTAAACTGAATTTCTTCCAAAATCTTGTATATATAACATATAAGAAAAATTTTGAACCTCAAAATTTCATTAAATTTAAAAAAAATAATCCAAAAATATTGAATGGATTATTTTATAAACACAATTATTCACATTTAAATACTTCCTCATAAAAACACATACATTATATTCAATTGGTTTTTGTTTTCATTTTTAATAAATTTTATAGCCAATGAATCATTATATAAGTATGTGTGAACCCTATTTTCATAATTTAGTGAATATCCTTAATTCAAACCATTCTAATAGCTATGTGTTACCTATAATTTAAAATACTAATATTAATAATTTATTATTTTTCGGTACAACTCAGTCTTGTATGAAATATATGATTTTAGAGAAACTTGTTATTGTATGTCAGGTATGTTATTAGACATAGTAACCAGTTTAATGTAAAATTGAAATATATTTCATAAATATTAATAAATATGAAAAATTATTCTTCTATAAATAACTAGGATATTACTTCCATCCTTCCTTTTGGAAACTTCTTCCCCACAGTTTTAAATTTGGACTTGGTAACTAATGTTTCACTTTTCAAAATTACATCATTGAAATACCTTATCAGATAAGATTTAATAAAATTTCCACTTTAAATGATATAATATGAAGTATAAAGGCCACCTGATATAACACATACTAGGTTTCCATATAAAAAACATTAATATAGAAGAAAAACTAACCACTATATCTTGATGGATAGAGATAGATAACCCAATCAAGAGAAAGATAAAAATAAAAAAAACCACTCACTTTTGATGGGTTAAACATGATTTGATATCATAGTAGGAAAATTAGACAAAAAACATTTCTGTTTTTATATAAATTTCATAATTTTAATGAATAATTTTTCTACATATAATGATATCATAAGGACATATACTTTCTTGAAAAGAATAGATTCATCCTCTAATCAAATTCTTCCACAAACTCATCTTTTTTTCCAAAGGGAAGTATTCAATATGATTTTTGTTCACTTGAAGAACAAGAATAAATTTATTGACAAATAAATATTCCATAATGAATAAATATATATTTATCCTATCCTGAAACACTAACAAAAACTAAATAGTTAGGATAAAATAATAAAATTCCCCAAATATAATAAATATTAAAAAATAATTACTAATTTTATTATCCAAAATCAACTATAGAACCCCAAGTTAAACATAGACCATTACACAAATAACCACCCTTGAAATTGATTAAAATAATCTAGACAAATATTGAAACCCATAATTCAACAGTAGTTTATCACATAGTCTTCCAAGATAAATTTTACCACTTATCTGAAAATATTATCAACTAAAATTAATGTTTCATACCAAAATATAATTATTCTAATCACATTGTCTCTATTATAGGTTAATTAGGTCCATAAATTACGCAATTCCTCATAATTCGATAACAGAAAAATAAAATATTCATGATGAATAAAATTCAAACATTACTCTTCAAACAATATCCAATAGTATTCTATTTACATTAATCATGTAATGTACCAAAAATTGTAAACGTTCTCCAAAATAACATTTATCACTTAATTCCCAATTCATTTTCTAATACCATGGAATTCCATCTAATAAAATATAAGATCCAAAAATAAAATTATTCTTATCCCATCAACTCTTTTAAATGAAATAATGACATACTAACCACGGAATTCCTGTAGGATAGTAGTTGGTGATAGAGCCTTGTCGTACATTAGTTGTGTGTTCTATTTCCACATCATTATAAAACACGATGTGTTTTCACTCATCCTATGGATTATTCTTTTCCTAAAATTACATAATTTTATAGAATTCCCAAATTAGATAAAATACCCAAAAATAACAATACCATTTTTCCATAAATTTTAATCTAATACTTTTAATTTTTAAACCAAACAATCGATAACCAATAATTATCTCAAAATCAATGTTCATATAAACCCTACTAGATATCCATAATATTGTAGTTGTGTCCACACAAGAAAATATATTTATTACTCTAATAGTTATTTCAAATAAAAAATGTTAGGGATACTCATACCTGAAAAAGATATACATGATAATCCTTTCATCAAACAATAATTAATACTTTAAAATATTTCATCATCTATAGATCAAACATAACTCTTGATTCCCATATATGTAGACTTCTTAATCATTTAGAAAGAATTATTTTTCCTAAAATACTAATTTAATTCTAATTCCTCAATACTTATTTCTTTAGAATACAATAATGAATAATGTCTTAAGATTCAATAATGTCAAAATATGAGTCAAGAAATAATATTTGCTTTTCATTCATCATTTTCAATTTTCTCAACTTCCATTGTAATTTTATTCAGTATTTCGAAACATATATTGGCATGGTATTGATGATTTAATTATAGAACATTTCATAGAGGATGTCAATTTTTAAAAATAACATATTCCCCGCATTTAAAGCATTTAATTGATAACTTAGAAAGAATTTCTTTCCATTTCAGGGAGTAAACTGAATGATACCTTTTTTACATTACTGGTTATTTCTATTTAACCATCGTCACCAAATCAATAACATCATTCCATACCATTAAAACGTTTTCTTAGGTGTTTATTTCCACATAATTGATACATATATCATTATATCTCCTTACATGTACGATCATTATTACATGAACATCCATAAGGATTGTTTTCTCTCATATATGATGCATCATAAAAATCACCATGGTTCAAGTGATTAATAATTAATACCAATAGCTGGTTTACAAAAATCAGAAGATTTATCATTGTAATTCTCATTTCATTCTATTTCTTATTTTGAGAACTGCCAAATATTCATTTATATCCATTGTTACATTGGTTCCTGTTAGATCCATCCATTCTATAAATCCTAGTGGTTAGTGTGATTTTATCAATAAAATCATCATATACTATTTATAAGGATGGTAAACACTAAAATATAATTATTCATTTGTTGTCAATATCATTAAATTTATCTAAAATTACTATAACTTTTCATATAATGGTATACATTATGGTCATATAGAACATGTAACACATGATTAAATAATACCCTAACCTCTAAAGTTATCTATACATACCTCTAATACCAACTATAAAGCCCTAGCCTTAGACATTACATAATGTTATGTAAATTTAATAATTTTAAATTATATAGAATTCATGATATTTATAGGTTTAGTGTTTTGGATAATAAGGCCATAACTATTATATAACCACTAAAAAATTACAACTTATACACTTATACTCACTATCAATTTTTTCTTAACAATATGTTTAAAAAGAAACATGGTATCATTTAATGTCTAAACATCATATATATTTCATTGATCCTATCCATGAATTTATTCTCCTTTAAATCCTATGAAATACTTTTCAAAAACTGGATATGATGATGAAAATCTTGTTAAGGGATACCAAATGAAGGAAAAATATTGGCCTTATGAAAAATTGTAAACCGTGAATAATATATCATAAAGTAAAAATTTTCATCTTTGATAAGTAGTAAATTCTCTTCACTAAATATATTCTCATTTAATACCTTATTTTTAATACAAATATTACCATAAAACCCATTGAAATCACATATAATATATAAAGGTAACTAGGAACATAATCATACTTAATTGGAATAACCACATAGTTGACTTCCACACATATCACTAAATGGAATCACTATATGGCTGATTTCCATAACTAATGAATCATAGGATATAACGTAACAAATAATACATGGATTATCATAGAACCAACCGTATTTTGAATATCACCAAACCACCCATACACTGTTTATCATGTAACCACCTGTTTAATTTCCATGTACCATTATATAATCATAACACATAAAAGATTTCAATTATCTACATTTTACACGTAATATTTAATTTTTAATTACAAGACATAATTTCAAGATATTGAAATAGTAAATACACATTCAAAATATTATTCAATACTAAGACAACTTAAGAGGTAATAAAGAATTTCTCTTCTATTTTAAAACATTAATCTTATAGAGGAATCCAAATATCAAATAAATTTTATGGTGGAAGATTAGTTTATTTTGCTGCACATTTTGAGGAAACATTAATTTTTTCATTTTGAAAATAATATAAAATTGTTCATGTTAAAAGATTAATATTGGAAACCATGGAATTTGTTAAAATTGGAAGGGGTTTATTATACACCACATAAAATATGGTGGTGTGTAATATCATAATATTCCACAATCAATGGAGATTGAGATAATTTCCCTTACCATGAGTTTGATTTGTCAAATATTTTCCTCATTCTTCATGAAAAATAAAAATAGGTTAATTTATACATTATTATAAGAATTTTAATTTTTATTATTCTTTTTATATCATTAATTACCTAGTGATAATATTTATTTCTTTATTTCAGTTCAGGAGAGACGTTTTGTCGATATCTGATACCGGAGTCGAAAATGAACATCGTATGATGTCAATAGTCCATGTGGTCATTAGAACATAATAAAAAGAATAATATTCATTAAATAATAATCAGTTTTATAAATCATTTATAATTTTATATAAAACCATTTATTTATGGTATAAAAAATTGAACAATTTTGTAATCATGGAGATGGTAGGTCGTACGTATGCATGAGTAACGTCTTCCATTTTACATTGATCATTGTGGAAATAGGAAATATCATATTTTATCTTTCCAATATGATAAAAAATATTCAATATCATATTAATAATTTAAATTTATATATATATATATATATAATAAAAATGATTTACTGATTAAAAACATCACACATCACTTTATATTGGTTATAATTCACACGTACATTCGATCGAAGTGTTCATTCTTATAAAAATTGAAATTAAGGGTTTAAGTGATATATTTTTATCATATAATTATAAACAAGTATTTAATATGAAATATGAACATTAATCGCATCATTATAACCACTCATGAGAGATAGTTATGAAAAAAAAATCATACCGGTTCATGTAGGTGATAGTTCACACATATGCACAAATGAAAAATTCCTTCCCCATTAAAAATAAGTGGAGATGGATTTAGGTGTTGATATTAACATTATAAAATATAATTATATTGAGGATACTTTAGGTATTATTTCATATTACACGAAGATGGTTTTAAATATGTTTAAAAATAAATAAATTTGAAATACCTAAATAAAAAATTACATTTCCTTTAGACGAGGACCTTTCATAACCCCTGATCATCTCTAAGGAGTTATTTATTCCTAAAATAAGGATTAAAGATTTTTTTTTAATATTGTAAGGGTATTGGTGAGATCCTTTCAGATCCAAAATGATTTTTGACGTGTGAGTAATAGAGAGGAACAAATGTCCTTTTAGAGGAGGGGGATGGGAACCCTTGTATTTATTAATAGAATCAATCTAATATAAATTTAATTTAGAAATAAAACGGGTCCAAACTAATTAATATATAATATATGATGATTATGTGTCTATATATAAAAATTAAATTAGAATTAGACGAGTTTTGAATAATTTTTAATCCTCGTCTTTTTGTTTTAACACCTTTTAACTCCAACCGTTGTTTGAGTAATTTGCACATTGTGGGTAAAAATAATTATCAATTCATTCTGAAATATAAATTAATGAGTTATTATAGTAATTTTTATATTTGTATCATAATTTTTCTCAAATATTATTTTTTTAGAAATTATATTTCATTTATCTAAATATTTTTTTAATTATTTCAATTTTGACACTATTGATCACATTAATTTTTTTAAAAAAATAATAAGACCAATATTCCTTAAAAAAACACATAAAATAAAACCAAAAATTTCATATACATCTATAAAAAATTGGATGACATAAAATATAAAAAATTTTATAATATTATTAATATCTTTATTTAATTCCTTCATTAATAAATCTATTAGTGCATCATCTTCACGTAATAAATAAATTTAATTATTTACTTCCTAAAAAGTATAAATAAATTAAAATGAAATAATTAAAAAATTTAGCTTTATTTAGACTATAGTTGAATATATCCCCAGTACGAATTCATAAAAATATACAATAATTTTTAAAAACAAATGATTAACAAAAATGACTATTCATTGAATAAAATATTATCATGGAATTAAAGTCATATGAGAGGCTCCATGTGGCAATAAAATTGACTCAATAATGCTTGTTTTCTTTGTACACAATTAAAATTAAATTATAACAAGATTTAGGGTAGACTAATGTTATTATAATATTTATTTTACCATTAATTACTAAACTTACCATTAATCGTGGTAATAAAATTTATTACTAATGTTACTATTAATCATGTCAAAAAATAAAATGAACATATTTGTTTAAATTGGACCTTATGGTTCCAAATATTGAATCCATTTTTTCAGAATTCAAAACATATAATTGGGAGAAAATAATGGAAAATTAATCTCATCAAGGGAATAAGAAAATAGGTTTTGTAAGTAAAAAATTTAAAAAAATTACATAGTTTCTATAATAAATTTCATTGTGAAATGGATTAAAATGAATGAAATTGGATTAAATCACAAAATAATAATGTAAATATAATTTAAAACCAATATAATTTAATATATGTAAATATAAATATTCTAGATGAAAAATTGTTTTGAGTTAAAATGAAGTATTTTTCAGTATTCATTAAAATATTAATTTAATCAGAATAAAACCAAAAGTATTTCAAAACAAAATTTTTAGGTCCCAAATCCATATAATATGATTTCTATGTCAAATTTTACATACAATAGTTACACAAACATCATTTAAAAGGGTTCTCTATCAAATGGAGGTAAAAATTCATTTTTGAAAAAATTCTCATTTTATTTATAAAACTAAATATATTATTATATCATGTACAGAAAAAATATAAGACAAATTTTAAACATCATGTTAAATTTATATTGATTAAAATAATTCAATATGTGTGAATTTTTATTTTATAAGAATAATTATTTACAGTTGAATAGTTTTTTCATAAAAACACAACCATTATATTCAATTGTCTTTTATTTTCTTTATAATTAATTTCCAAACCAATGAAGGATAATATAAAAAAGTATAAACTATATTTTCATAATTCAATTAATATCATTTTTTCATCAATTTAATAGCTATGAAATAATTACAACTTAAAATAATAATATTAATAATACATTGTTTTTCAGTATACCTCTGTCTTTTGTGCAATGTAATATTTTAGAGAAACCATTTTTTTTGTGATGAGTATTCTATTAGACATAGAATCTTCTTCAATGTAAAATTACTATAACATTCATAAATATATATAAATATGAAAAATTATTATTCTATAATTAACTAGTATGACAAAATCTATCATCATTAGAATTTTCATAAGACTAATTTTGTAATGATCTAAATTATTGACCGGAATCATATGATATCACTAGAAATATCATCCACATCCTCCTATCATCATCATAATATTTATAAATAAAACTCTAAAGAGGTCATTTACCACCAAAAAAATTTGGCAGTTTAAAGATCATACATCCCACTTCCATATCAATCTAATAAAAGACGTATAACTATGTAGCATTACATATATACCCCAATGAAATAGAACAAGTCTTGCCCTAATATTTTCCACAAAAAAATATATATTGTTAAACAATGAAATATCAAATGGAGGTGATCATTCAATACATTATTACAATGTGTATATGTAATTTGGAAGAAAAATAAATCTAACCTATTACTCCCTAAGAATAAATATCCTTATTATTATAATCTTATAAAATAAGCATGGAGTTCAAAATAAATTTCAAAAAACCCCAAAGGAGTTACATGCATTAATAGTAACCAAAATCATAGGATCTGGATTTAGGGTGTCAAAAACATTAGAAAAAATTAATGCTCAAAATGGTTCTTTAGAAACAAAATACATAGAATTCCAACATATTTTTACTCTTTTTATAATACATTTGGAATCATATTTCAAATAACCTTTAAAAAATAATATTTAACAACACATTGATATCTATTAAAATATAAACCATATTTATCCAAAAAAACATATAAATGTTTTCTCTTTTAATAAAAAAATACAATTCATTAAAAATTAACCATTGTATAAAACATCATCTTTCAATTAATGTCAGGACATAAATGCAGTTAAACCATTTTGAAATATTAAATATTTTTATAACGAATTATAGGAAGTCATTCTAAACCCATGAAATTTCCTTATTTATATTGAAAATCCTTATAAAACAATTAAAAATTCTCATGGAAAACTAAAACACAACATTAAAATATCAAATTTTACACAAAAGGGAAATTGGGTAAAATTCATAACACTTGGAATGAAATTTAATAAAAAATATAAAAAATATCAAATAAGGAATTAACTTTTGTTTCTATAAATTCCAATATAAACCCACATTATATCAGTATCATTTCATTAAAAAAATTCGTAATACCCCTTAAAAATTGAAACATGAATTTTCCTCTAATTAATATATTAACTATAGATTTAAAATTGTTGGTCATTTGGAAACCTACCTCAAATCAATAATGGACTTTCCAATTCAATAAATCCTAGTAGTAGGGAACCCAAAAAAAAGATCTCACACCCCAAAAACAATTTAAACAAAAAAAATATTGTCTAAAAAACAACCTAAGATTCAACTAAAATTTGTTCAATGAATGGGGAGGAAGAAAATCGCAAGGAAAATGAGAAGAAATGGAAATATTGATATTACACAATATATTCAACCCTTTACTATGAATGAATCGCATTGAGTCACTTAGAAGAGAGAAATTTAATAGAGGATAGGTCATAAAATTTAGTGTATTTTCCAATGGGTCTTATTATGGATGTGATGGGGATATAGAGGTAAAATATCCTTCAGAATTATAAATTATAAATTTATAATATCACAGAATTTTAATTTTTTGGAAATAAGAAATGATTACTCAATCATTTTTCCAAAATGTTTTGGAAACATTTGATGCTCAATTTTCACCTAAATTCACCTTAAAATGTTCCCATACTTCCTTTTGTGTTATAAATAATTGTGAACAACATGAAAAATTGAATAGTACACTTATTTATGTAAAGACATGGGTGCTTCATGGATACTCCTAACCATGTGCAACTTGTGAAAAACATAAAAACAATTCAAAAAATTTATTTCATAGATATTAGTTAATATAACTAAAAATAATATAATTTATTAAAAATCAACTCTCCTATGACATGGAAGGTTTTATAATTCTATCAACCATGCCACTTTATACATTTATAATGATTCAGGTCAATGCATAGGATTGAAAAAGTGTAATAATAATGAAAAATATCAAGGTTAAAAAAATATCATCAATCAACTGGACTAATACTCAAAAGAAATTCGACATCTAAAAGGTGATATCATGCATGAAACAAATCAAAGTCTTCAAAGAAACAAAAACCAAAAGTAGTTATCCCCACCATTTGTAAAAAATCTAAAATAGTGGACCAATCGATAACCTAGTTTCCATAATGTGTGTGGATGTCAACAAAAAACCACACAAAAAATATATATTCAATAATAAATAAAAATGAGCATTCAATAAAAAAAACATTCCAAAAAATACAAGCCCTAGAGAGAGATCCAATCGGGAGACAATATCTGAAGAGAATAAGCTTGAATCCCCAAATCTTGTCATCCTAGAGCCAAGGAGCACAAAAAATAGAGACACCCCTTTCTGGGAAATGAAATGGATCTAACCATATTGTCACTCTTAATATAGTTTTATATTAATAAAACCCATTAAATACCATCCCACGATGATTATTATAGAGAAATCAGCTCCAAAGCTCCCACAATCCAACTAGAACTATAACATATGCACAGTTTCCAATTATCATACCCAAGGATTTCCATTACATCTTATTAAATAATAAAAAACATCATGTTTTATACACAATCTAAATGTAACACTAAAAAACATTCTTAAATAACCCATGAACATCCTAGAGAGAAACACTACTCAAAATGATCAACCAAAAAGAAGAATAGGAAGTGTACACTTAAGAGTAACATCTTCAAGCCACAACTCCTCTAAAATCATAATGCATAATTCGAAAGGTTTTTGAAAATCAAAATAGACATAATGTTTGGACCTTATCCTAGATGACCAGATATGATTCCTTATTTTATTTCATTTTCATAAAACATGTATGTTGTAACCCATATGAATTAATAGTTTTGTGACATAGGAAGACCACATACTTTCGTAAGTTCAACCATACAAATTTAAAAGAAATACAACATATAATGTTTTTTTGAGTCACACATAAAATCATATATTTTCTATATAGGTCATTCATAATACACATCTTAGAATCCAATGGAAATATAAAACATAAGAGAAGCGGTGATCTCAGATACTTATTAAGGGTACGTATAATTGCAGAATCCTAAATAATGTGTAACGTTAAATAAAAAAATATAAACAAGCCACTAAAATATTAAATTATGCATAATATGGAAGGAATAAAAGTTGATTAATTAATTACAATATAAAAAATAACCACAAATATTATAATAGTATAATAACGACATGGACTATCAAGGACTAGTTTCATAATTATGGAATGCATAATGTATAATATCATAACCATTATGTCATGTAATATTTCTAAGATCGTACAGAAAGGGGTAAAAATCCATTAAAGTTGGTCTCATGAGACCTACAAATTCCCCAAGGGGCAAGATCAGGCACCACCCAACACATACTAAGTCTAATTAATTTTTGAAATTAATGTTATGAAACATAGTATATATATAAATTCATATTGAAACTAATATATGAAATTTAAATAACATTACCCATTTAGTAAACGTAAATACTAACCATTCGGAGTAACATGGTGGAATGGTATCAGGATAGAATATCCATTTTCAAACTAATATTCAACAATTAAATAAAATATTATAGAAGATATAATAAAATATTAATACAAGTTTAACATGTAAATCAACAATATTATTGAAATAGATAAAATTCGCTTATAAAATCATCGTGTAATTCTTGATAGAACTACTCTTTTACTTTGAAAAGAAGAATTCATTTGGAAAAATAATTATATAATTCTAGAATTGAACTAATATAAATTTCCCAAAATAAAATTTGTGTTTTTTTAAAAATAATGGTCTCTTAAAATGATTATACAGTGTCCTTGAAACTATATAAGAATTCTCGAAGTTCCCTTGTATCAAGCTTGTTAACAGTGAAGACGTTGAGAATTATATTTTTAAAACATGTAAATACCATTAAAATAAAGATTTATTCTTATTTGTAAACATATTTAGAACATTTATATAGAATTTAGGAGGAGTATATGAGAATAATTATGAATTATATTTATATAAAGAGAGAAAAAGAGTAACCCAAAAAAAGTGGAGGTTCAAGAAGAAAACACTTACCTTATGTCTGAATGCGTTCTGTACTTGCCAACAACATCGTAGATATTAAAATTAATACAATTAATTAATTAATTAAAAACCTCAAATATGTTTATTATAATAATTATAATTTTATTATGTTCTTTATGGCTTCTATGATGAGTTATAATTTACGTTTTTGTTGCTCGAGAGCGTTCATTTCCTTGGTTTTCATGATAAGTATACTTGTATATGAGTATGGAAGTTCATGAAAAATTGATATAATTATATAGAATTGAATTTTTATTTTACTAATGAAGATAAATAATAATAAATGTTTGTATAATTAATTTTTGTATATGGTATGAAGATGATTTATTATATTAAACATTAGTAATAATCGTTTATATTATTATGGAAGTATTTTCATCATCACGAACCAGTTTTGTATTTCTAATTTGTATTATATTTAGAAACTGGTTAAAAAATATTACATGGGACATTACATATTTTTTATAATCTGTTTCAACCCAGAAATTTTTTTCAAGAGCATACATGAAGAATAAATTTAACAATGAAGGTTTGTCATCCACGATGGGTGTAAATTGGTACCTCCCAGATTATGATATCCTTTTTAATATATAGGGAGAGAGAGTGTAAGGAGATATATGATGGATCTTCCAATAACATAATATCATTATAGTATATATGTATATATATTATAATCGATGTATCATGATCATTTGTACAAAGGAGGTGTGGATAATATAATAAAATAAAGCACCTGAAAAGAAAATAAAAGGAAAAGGAAGGGGATTTTACCTCTTGAATGCTTCTCCATAAGAGCCTTCTTATGGAAAGGGGCATTGGTATATTGTTAATACCAAGAGTTCCTAGTTGTGGGGAGTGAGAAGTGAAGAGGATTTGGGAAGAATTTTGATAGGCTTCAAGTATTTTATGGTTGAAGAGAAGCAGGAATGAGGGTGGTTTTTAAAGTCGAGGAGTGGGGTGATTTCTCAATATTTTATACATTATTTTATTATTTTTCTCCAGATAAGAAATAATGTTTATTATTATTTTTAAAAATAGTAATAAATTTATGTGGGTTATAAATAATATTCCTTATGTCCACCTTACATCTATAATGACTAAAAAATTCCTGTATTTAACATTTATCGCAAATTATCATATTTTACTATTCCCCAAAAATTCACTTCTTTTTAAAAAATCACAAAAATGTACAGTAAAATTTCTTAGTCATTTATAATTAATAAATGAACCCAATTTTATGAATATAATTTAATAAATATGAGAAATTTAATATTTTATTAAAGTCATTATTACTAGAAATATACAGTTTTTAAAATTATAATAGATTTTATAGCACCTTGAATAATTAACTAAGGTCTAATTAAATTATCCTAAAATAATAGGATAGAAAAATATAATTATTATTATATATAAATTAATTAATTATGTAATTGAAAATAAATATTTATCAACACTTAATTATTAATTTTTCAAATATTCAACTACTTATACCATTATATAATACTTTCATTTATAAGTGGCCTAAATTTTATGTATATATTCATGGGTGAGGTTACAATTATTTTTTGATATTTAATATTAATATTTCCCATTTTAATATTCATAATGCCAATTTTAATATTCATAAGGGTATAATAATATTCCAATGGGTCAAGTTACTATTCAAAAAAAAAATTATGCTGTTCCTATCAGACTCAGTATTTTGTACTAATCACAACCATGTATGTTCGTATATCAAAATTCAAAACATATATGTGGAATAATTATGATTCATGTAAAGGTTTTATATATCTTGTTTAAATAATTATAATAACAAATTATTGTTTAACAGATAATTGGTGTTGTGAACATTACATTCTATATTAAATTTATTTTTAAATCATTGGGGTGTTACATTTTCTACTATTTCTAATATTTCATCCTCAAAATTAAACGAATGTTACCTCATCAAAAAATTTGGGTAGTTCATCATCATAGGTTCTTTAGGCTCCCATGTTTCCTCTACTATTTTATGATTTCTCTAATGTAATTTTACTAGATGAGTCATCTACTTCATCAAAACATATTTGTTAGTATATAGAATATGGATAGGCTCTTCACAATAAAATAAGTCAGGTTCCAATTATATTTTATTAGAACTGAGGACATGAATTAGGAATAACATATAGTTCCTTAAAAATGAGACATGGAACAAATTATGATCTTTATAAAGTCTAGGTGGCATAACCAAACATTAATCCATATATCCAACTATCTCATGAGTTTCAGAAGGACCAATGTACTTGGGGATTTGTTTTATTTTCTTCTAAAATCATATAACACCATTCCTTGGAGATAATTTAATGAAAACCAGATCTCCCACTTAAAATTCTAAATACTTCTATCGTTTATCATCATATCTCCTTTTCCTATACATAAAATCATTGATATTGTTTTAAATATTATCAACCCTTTTCTTGTTTCCTCTATAAGATTTGGGCCTACAATATTTCACTCACCGACATTATCCCAACATGTTAGTGTTCGAAATTTATTTCTATACAATTCTTCATACGGTTCCATTAGAATACTATAATCGAAACTATTGTTGTGTGAATAGTCTACAAAAGGTATATAATGATCCCACATTCCTTAAAAATAATGTAAACATGATCTCGACATGTATTCTAATGTATGGATCATCCTTTATGACTTCCCATCATTTTGAGGGTGATATGAAGTATTCAAATGAAGCTCAATATCTGAATCTTTTATAAGGATTTCCTAGAATATCAATTTGAATCATGTATCATGACCCAAAACAATTGAGAGAAGTTCCCCATGAATCCTTACAACATCATTAATATAGATCCTTCCAATGTCCTCCAATGGAAAAATTTCACTAATATCAAGGAAATGTGCAGATTGGGTACGTCAATAGACAATCACCCATATTGAATCATTCATTATTGAGTTTTTAGTATTCCAATGAAAAATACATAGTGAAATCATTTCATTCCCATGTATGAGTAGATGTATTTTCCAAGAGCCCTTTAGGATGTTGTCTTTCAGCCTTCGCATATCGATATACTAAACATCATGATACAAAATTATAAATTTTCCTCTTTATGTTATCCCACCATTAATGTTCCATTAAATATCCATACATATTAGTTCTACCATGGAGAATAGAGAAATTAGAGTAATTAGAATCCTCCAATAACTCCCTTTGTATCTTTTATATAGTGGGAACCCAAATCCTCTTCCAAAATTTCATCATTTTATCCTCACACATGAAATCATCCAACTTACCATCACTCAAAATTTAATATTATTTTCATGATTCACATCATCAAACTATGAACTTTTAATCCTTTTTGATAAAGTTGTTTCGGAAACCAATTGAAAATGTAATGATGTTTCAGTTCTTTTGAAAATTTCCCTAATCATATTTTCTATATATTGGTACATTGGATACCTTTCTGTCATCATTTTTCTAAGAACACCATGATTTATCCTACACAATGCATCAAAAACCTTGTTTTATTTCTATGGGTGATAATGTATAGTTTAATAATAATCCTTGGGTAGTTAGAGCCATCCCCTTTTCCTAATGTGGATTTATTTTTGTGAGAATATATATTTCAATATCTTGGGATCTGTATATAAGTATAATTTTTCACTATAGAGACAATGTCTCCATATCTTCATATAAAATGTTAAAATTTCTAAATCGAGATCTTGAGTTGGATAGTTTGAACACTTGTTTTTAACATCCTTGATGCATAGTCAATAAATCTATCATTATTCACATAGACAAAACCCAGTCCATTCTTTGATGCATCACTATAAATAAAAATTACACCATTTCTCAAGGTAGCGATAAAATTGGAGAATTCACTAAACTTATCTTCAACTTATCAAAACATTATTCATATTATTTTATTCTTATGAACATGAACCCTTTATGTTTATTCTTGGTTAGTGGGAATGCTAATCATTGGATTTTTTGAATGTTACACTGCTAATAACCATCTATACCAATAGAACTACATACCTAGATTATATTCATTGGTGTAAGACATTCTTGATCTACCTTTTTCTTCACCAGATAATTGAATTTTATATCCATATAGGTAATATTTCTATGAAAAGAAACCATTTGAAGACATAATTCCTAATGGCTAAAATTTTCATATGACTTGTTTCTTCTAATAGTTTTCAGAATAATGAAAACTAATTATCATGATATTCAGATCATTTGGTGTATAAAAATATATCATAAATAATACAACCAAAAATTCATCATGAAATTCCATGAAAACACTATTGATTGCATCTATGAAAACAAAGTGTTAATTAGCCAGTCTAAATGGCGTTATTGTAAATTTGTATTGGCCATACCTAGTTTAAAATTACACCATTAGAATATTTTCCTTCCTCAAATGAATCTGATTATATATAGATCAAAGGAAAATCATTGAAAAATATTGGTATTAGTGATGTTCATCAAATAAATAATCAAGATGGGAAGAGGATAATTGTAATTTATATAATAGAATTGATCTTCATATAGTCAGTGCACAAGCTCAGAAATCCTTCTGTCTTCTCTACCAAAATAAAAAAGATATCACCATAGAGAAGCATTTTGGGAAATAAACCACTAATAACTCAACTCTTATAGTTTTTTGAGCTCCACTAATTACACTATGAATATTCTATAATGGGTCATTTATATAGGCCTCCCACATAAAATTAAGTTGATAGAAAACTCAATTTCCCACTCCAAAGGATGTCTATGTATATCCTCTATAAATACATCAATTTATAATTGAATAATAGGTAGATAATCAGTTTTAATATTTCATTCCTCACCCAAAGATATTACCTCATATTCTTCCATAATATTTTAATTCAGTAGAACTACTAGCGGTGCATCTAGATAAGAATAAAATGGATATGTTTCAAATATTATGATAAGGGACTCAATACAATTCTCAATAATTTCATAATCTTTTTCCATGAAATAGATCTTCACATCATAATTTGAAATCCAATTAATACTGATAATTATATCAAAATCAATCATGGGTATGATGATAAGGTCAAAAACTAAATCATGTTTATGAGATGTGAGGGGGACTTAATAACACATCTTTGTTTCAATGATAATTTTATTAGGATTTTTGAATAACGACAACATAATTAAATCAAATTATAAATTTCTAAATTAATTATCAAATAGGGAATATATTAATGAATGCGATGATCTAGAATGAAATATAGAATCTTCTATGTTTGAGGAAATGATTAATGTACCTTTCACCACATTATTAGGAACTTTAACATCAGTAGTTTTGATAAAATAAGATTATCATATCTCCCTTGGCCTTCATTGGGGACAGTTTTCTAGACACTTAGGAAATTAATGTTTATAATTTCCAATTTCTTTGTAGTTATAAAATTGAACATTGGAGTCTTATTTATATCTCTTGAAATCACAAGATTTGTGTCGTTTTTCTCTCCACTTATAACAAATACCCATTCTGTTTAGTAAAGTACAAGGGTGTTTCTTCCAACAGTTACTAAGGGTGGAATGTAAAATCTTCCCTTATTCCCCATTTCATTATTTCATTTTCCAGAGTTTCCAGTATCAATATTTTTCGATTACATTAGTTTGGAGTCATATGATATAGATAATTATTTTTCTATCTTGATGGAACATGATAATATATATTCAAATGATGAGAAATTTTTATGGACTAGTGTCCTTCATATGAATTCATTTAAAAAATAAAACAGTTAAATAATCTTTCTACATGGATTAAATATATAGTCCTCAGACTAAATTTATAACCTTGAAAAGTTAGATTCACACTTCACAACATTTTCACCATATTTCTCTCTTAAACTCTAGAATCAAGTCTACAGATCTACTCTCTTTTTTTGAGGAATATATTATTCTAGGAAAATTTCATTAAAATCCATCCATTCCATATTTTAAATCTCTTCCTCCACCTTTTTGTTTTGAATCTACCACCATTATTGATCAGAATATATCGATAGATGATATAATTCCATGAAAACCGTATCCCATTCATTACATCCCAAAAGTAATAAATATCTTCACCAAGGAACTTATCCACTAATGTGATATTAATGGGATTGTAGTCCCATTAAATGATCAAGTCTATTATCCCATAGTGTGTTTAAAAATTGATCATCCACGTTGTGGGTCAGGATTCACCATATGGGTGTGGTTATTTTTCATAACATGAGTTTGTTGTACCAGAATAGTTATAAGTTTCTCAGCATAAATCATAGCTCTAGAACCAACATCATCATATTTCGTAGGGTAAAAATCCCTACATGGGATATATTCATTAATTTGGTTTCCATTACTTCAACAAGGTGTCATTTCTATATAATTGAATACACTAAATTAGGATATGAATCATAATGTATAATGTCGAATTGATAAAAAAGATAACATAAATTGAAATCCAATGCTTGTCTAATATCAAAATAAAAAACAAGATCTCTTTGAGGATATATTTATAATTGAATACATGGTAATGGGTTGTAATGAAAATGGGATATCTCATAAGAATATCCCGTAGGAATTTCAATCCTGGTGTGTAGTAAGGCTTGAAATCATGTACCAGGATTCCCAAGTCATGCCGAAAACACCTTATCAGAGCTGTTACACCATGATAATATATTCCAGAACCTCATCCACATGTAGTATCCAAACCTGGATGTATTTTCTATGAAGTTACACATAATCTATAACTTATAAAAATTATATGATTTTATCATATTCTTATCACCAATGTCTATCTTTGTGTTTTTACTTAATCTTTTTTTAATAAATATAGTTTCTAACGATTCTACAAAACATCCTCTAATACCAATTGTATAGACCTGAATCCAGCTCCCTAGAGCTATTAACTTATTTCATTACATTAGGATTTAAAAAAGGAAGCTGTATCCCAAAGGGATGTATAGTTTAGTAGAATTGTAAAACCAGATACATTCACATGTCCAATATTTTATCATGAAATGAAATATAACATATCAAATATTATTTACTCATATACAATCTCCTAGATTACCCCTAGGTTATTCATAACACAGATCTTCAAATCCAGAGAAAAATATAAAATTAGATAGGGGTGATCTCAGATATTTAGTTATGGTATGTATAATAATGGAATCATAAATAATATGTCATGGATAAATAAAAATATATACCCTTGACATTTAATCATATTCTTTAGAATAATATGGAATGAATAAAAGTTGATTAAATAATTCAATAATAAAACATAACCAAAAATATCATAATAGTAAAATACTAACAATTACTATCAATTACTAGATTCATAATGATGTGATTTATTATTCTGTACATCATAACCATTCTGTTGGGGACCAATTCCAAGACCATACATAAATGCGTAAAAATCCAAAATACATTTTTTCATTATGCCTACAAATTCACTAATGGTATATAGGAGGCCCCACCTCAAACATAATATGTTTAATGCATTCATCAAATGATAGAAATGAAACATAATCAACCTATACATTCATAATGAATATAATATATGAAATTTAAAAACATTACACAATCAGTAAACAAAAATACCAACCATTTTGAGTAATATGGTGAATGATATCAGGATTTCATTTCCAAAATAGAACAAATAAAAAACCAATCAATAAAATATTTTTGATTATATCATAAAATATTAATACCAATTTAACATAAAATCGACAAAACTGAGGAAATAGATGAATATATTCTTATAAAATCATCAGGTAATTCTTGATTGAAATACTCCTTTTCTTTAAACGGGCTTGTTTATCGGGAATAATTTGATAGATATCCTTTTAAAACAATTAAATCCCAATAAAATAAAGAAGGATTGTGGTTGTATAGATATATAGAATATTAAAATTAAATTTAAAATGATTAAATAAAAATAATTAATAATTGTATATGTGGAAAAGTGTGATTAATAGTAACCCGAATGAAAATAGTTTTTTCTGGTAGGAAAAACTTACCTTATGTAAGAATGTGTTATTACCTTGGCCATAATTCCCTGGATAATATATATAATTCCACTAATTATAAAATCTATACCTTTATCTAAATTTATATGATTTTTTAAAACATTATTGAGTTCATTATGGACTCTTTGATGAGTTATAAGAAACAATTTTACTTCCAGGGAGTGTTCATTACTGGAATTTCCTGATCAGTATATTTGTATATGAGAATTGATGTTCAAGTGGAAAGGATATAATTATCTAAAATTGAATTTTAAGATACTAATGAACATCCATAAGAATAAGTGGTTATATAATTAATAGTTTACATTGAATGAGGATGTGTTATTTGAAAAAACATTGTTGATAAAAATTTAGGTTATTATGATTATATTTTGATCATCACGAACTATTTTTTTCATATGAATGAGTATTAAGTATAAATTGTTATTCCAAAAATTAAATGGGACTTAATTCATATTTTATTATATTTTTTAACCATAAAAATGGCTTCATGACCAGTCTTAAAGGAGAAATTGAAGAAAAAGTGCTCGTCATCTACAGTGGTCTTAAATCGGTACCTCCAAAATGATAAATTAATTTTTAAAAAAGTGAGGGTGAGTTTATGGAGATTGATGATGGATATTAAATTAATAAGATGTCATTATAATATATAGATGATATGTTATTTTTCATGATCACTCTGACATAGGATGTGAGGTTAGTATAACAAATAAAATAACTTCAGCAAAAAATAAAATGCAATAGAAGAGGATTTTACCTCTAGAATACTCCTCCATGAAAAACTCTTTATGGAAAGGGGTTTTGATATTTTGGTAGGTGTAAGAGAACTTGGACGTGGATAGAGACTAGGGAATTGTATTTGTTTTGAACTTTTTCAATATTTTTGTCTTATAGGATTGAATTGAAAGGGGGGGGGGTGGGTGGTTTATATAGTGGAGGAGGGGGTGATTTCTCAATATTTTATTCATTATTTAATAATTCTTCTCATTATAAGAAAAAATGTTGATTCTTATGAAAAAAATCTATAAAAAATTCATATGAGTTATAAATAATGGTTGGTACATTATCCATATATCAACAAAGACTCCAAAATTATTTTATTTAATATTTATCATAAATTATAGTATTTTAGTATTTGCAAAAAAATTATTTGTTTTAGAAAATCAAAAAAAAATCACCGTAGACAATTTATCATAGAAATATTTCAAAAACAAACTCCATTTTTTGAAAATAATTTTACAAATATAAGAAAATTATTTTTTTATTAAAATCATTATATAATCCAAAAAATTCATCTTTTAAAATTCTAACTGATTTAATAACATCTAAAATTTTTAACAATGGCCTAATTAAAAGTTCCTAAAATAAGAGGGAAAAAATTATTTTAAGTCAAATTATTAATTATATAACTGAAATTAAATATATACCATCACTAAATTATTATTTATTAAGGAATTCAATTAATTATAACATTATACCATACATTCATTAATTTGGTTCTTAAATTTTATTTATACATTAATGAGTGAGGTTACTATTCATTTCACATGTTTACTATTAATAAGGTTCATATTACTATTCTTAATGGTACATTACAATTCCAAAGAGACATGTAACTATTAACCAAAAAATTAATTTGATAGTATTATACTTTAAATTTCTTATGAATCACAACTGTGTATGTATGTTTTTAAAAATTCAATTACAGAAGTGGAAGAAATGTGTTTCATGGAAAGGTTATAACTATAATTTTTAAATAATTATAATAAGAAAGTGATATTTAAGAGAGGATCACTGTTGTGTGATTTAAATTCTATATTAAGTTTATTAATATATCATTGGGGTGTAACACACAACAAATCTTCTAAATGGTATATCATATTATTAAAATCTCAAAGACTGAAAACATATATTTAAAATATTACCATAACTATTTGAAATATCAAAACAATGTTGTCTATTCTAGAACAGTTAACCTATATTATTCATATGAGATCAACAAGAAAAAACACATTATTTGAAACCAATACACCTAACATAGTAGAGATAAAAACAAATGTTACACTATTTGGAACATGAGAAGTGTTAAACATATAAGAAGGAACAAACCTCAATGATAATAACTCTCTATCATAATACTAGACCATTATATAATGATTTTTACGGATATTATGATACATAATACATTACATAGTATCTCCAATAAAATAATATCATGCATTCCCCAAATGAAATAATGGTCTCTTCTGATCACTTGATTTATTAAACAAGAATAACTCAATTAAAACCTTTTCCCCCTTAAAAAGGTTCTCTAAACCCCATTAATAAAACTATGTTACCAAAATATTCACCATTTAGTCATAAGAAAATAAACATATATCATTTTAAAATTTCACCCCTAACCCTAAACATGAACTTTTTAATTAAAAATATAAAAAAATTAATCCAAAATAAACTCTAATATATTTGGACAATAATTCAAAAAGTAGCTTATTTAATTTAAAAAATGTCACATTTTGAATGAATTTCAAACCACACATAATGGCTAAAAATAAAAAAATTCCCCAAAAAGAGTTTTAATATAACTTTTCTTCCCATAAAATTATAATGAAATATTTTTTATGGTAATAATTTCTTTATGATAACAAAGAAAAAAAATTCTATTATCTCTCCAAATTGACAATTTTGATACTAGTATCTTCTTTTTAAAAAAGTACACAACATTTAGGAATTTCCCTCCATTTCCAAACACACCGTAATAATTTGAATATTTTAAGAAATCTATACTCCTTGATTATTAAACAATTATACTATGAAAATTTCATATAAAATAAAATTATATTTCTATAGATTTCAAAAAAAAATTATTATTTTATAATCATGCACATATGGTTATCTTGGAAAGAAATATTTTTTCACAAGAAATGTATTTTCTCATAAATGAATATTTGACTACACATAAAAATTGAAAAATAGAAAAATGGAATAAAATAATGATTATTGAAAATTCAATGCAACGATAATAAAATATCAGAAGGCCAACCTAAACCCAATTCACATTCCCCTAACTCGCTATGATATACATGATTTATGTGGTATGTATAGTGACACCAAAATGGATTAAGAATCATGATTGGATTTGACACATAGTTTATGACCATATCACAATATATAAATGGTACATATAGAATGGCTGGTATCATGAAAATTGTTTTATCATGGATTTTTATTCCTTATAATCCATCATTACACTACGAATCACTTTTATATGTTGGTCCTAACACCAAAAAATATTTCCACCCATGGAAAATAATTTAATTTCAATGAGAATAAATACCACCAAATTCAATAAAAAAAATACAAATTTAATAATTAAAATACCCCTTCCCATGGAATTTTGAGGCTCATGGTAGGAAAGAAATACTGAGACTATTCCTATACAAACCACTCATGATCCAATAGTAAATTTTGACATGACCTTACAAGAACTCACCAAAAAAAAAAAAATTTCCCAAAGAGTCCAAGGATATATAATAAAACATAGCTATAATAGTAGTTAAAAGGAACAATCCTAGGACCCCATCTAAACAAATTACCATCCATGCTAGACAATAATCTGAATGGTGTTCCCAATCCACATTAGCTAGTAACAAGTTCCTAGAAATAAAAGGAACTCTATTGGAAATGAATTTTATCTTCAATATAATTTAGTTAAAAATAAAAATTACCTCTTAAATATTTAATGAATCTTCTATAATTCATACTCTCATTATAGATCAAATTCAAATAAATAATACAAGTTGTAGGTAAAACTATTTAAACAATTTATTGGGAAACAAATTCCTTTGACAATACTATAGACCCCCTATCGTAAAATGAAATCAATTTCCCAATAATAAATCCAATGATATAATCAATAATCCAAATAACCAAAATTAAATATTGTAATGGGAATCTTTCTTAGCGCAGGAAACAAAACAAAATAGATAAAATCAAATAAATTTCCTCTAAAACCCTAAATAAAAAAATACGGTTAGAGTATTTTAATGTTGATCCGAGAAAATAAAAAGAAAATATAATACAATTTGTTGGATTAAAATTATTTATTGGAAACTAAATTATTATAATGATTCCAAAATATTAAATTAATTTCAAAATTTATATGAGATTTAATATAAGAAAAAATAGAGTTTTCATAAATACTTTAGATAAAAATAACCTTTATGCATCAAATAATTTTTATTACAACCCTCTTATTTAATGTGAGAAAAAGGGATGGAAAAAATTGTTTTCTAAAATTTAGGAAAACCAATGGAAAATAATGGACATAAATAATTTCTAATAAAATTATTTTCAATATAACCAATAAATAAATTATTTTATTACAAAAAAATTGTATTCCATAAAAGTAGGATATATAAAATTAATTCTCAAAACATAGCTGTTTCCTAATAATTTCCAAAATATATTTTAAAATAATTTCTCAAAATAAACAAGATTTCCATTATTTAAAAACCAATTTCTTAAAATCATTACAAAAGTATATTATAAAATCAATCCCATTATATAAAAATAAAACCAGTCACCATTAGAAACCGCACACCATAAGAATTCCAAAATTAATAAAGGGAACTCTATGAAAATATATAATCATTAAGAAACCAGTCTAATAAATGAACATTTTTTATCCAACATATCATTCTAAAAAGGGAAATAACATAATTAGAAACATACTAATTGTCCAATAATAATGGTAAGAATTGAAAATAACGAACATAAGAAGACACTATTGAACCTGTTCATGTCCCCAATATTCCCAACATAATATCCAAAAATAAATTTCCCAATAGATAATTTGTTATTATTTGAATAATATGGTCATTGTTTCATTATACCTTCTATAATCTAGATATAACAGATAATTTGTATTAAGGGAACATTCTCTAAACAACCCACTAGTATAAAATATTGATGTACCTCATATAGTTAACCTCATATACACCTTGAATTTAGGTGGAATGTGTAATAGAGGTACAAAATAAATAATTAATAAAAATAATGTATAAATAATAAAATATAACTCACAGATCACCTCCTATACCCTCACAATAAATTGATTCATTATTAAATCAATTCAAAATTGTCACAATGTGCATAAAAATTCCACATAGCTCTGAAGGGGTTATGATCCCTAATGGGAATCACATTCATACATGATCAACTGAGTGCCTTACAAATTATGTGAATATAATTTATCTCCAAATAGTTCTTTAAAATATAATTCCTATATATTTCTTCCATTTCACTCACATTTATAATCCATTTTATATATCTATTCAATAATCCTTTTCTAACCATAATACTCAAAAAATTTAATTTCATTCAAATAAACACCCTCTTTATCAAGAAAATTTATAAAATAAATCACTTGTCCTAGGTTTTTTATTAAAAGTCACCAATGGTCAAGAACACAACCCTTCAATTTATTTTAGGGACCAAAAAGGGGTGAAACCATTTAGAAAAAATATATTTTATTGAATATAATTATTGACAGACATTATCCACAATTTAAATATCCAATTTTTACCTAAAATTATATATAAAAACATTAATAATTAAACTAAAATAAGAAAACATATTTTAAAATCATGGTGTTCACTCTCAAGGTCCATTTTGGTAAATGTTTAACACATTTTAAGTAAAACATAATAGAAAAGATTTTTAAACCAAATAAATATAAGGGAAACCGTTTTCATCCATAATGCAAATATAATACCCCATTTTATATTGATAAATTCATTAAAAATAACATATAATATATTTGATTAATTAATAAATGAATTCACTGATCAAAATATTAATATACATTGAATTAAATGTTTAGGTAATATGAAAACCTCCATCAAATCGATGGTGTATATTGAAAAATAATGAATATGGGATGACGGGTACCAAAAATATATATTATATATCCATATAATAAATCAATAAAAAAAATCCAATGAAAATCACCATAAATTTTTGGAACAATTTAATGATATAATAAAAGAATAAGAAAACTACTAGGAAAATAAAAACAAATGGATGCCAAGACATTTCCTCAATTTTTCAACCATATGAAAAAGGAATTATATTTAGTCAACAATTAGCGGTAGATATGGGGTATCAGAGGACATTTTATGGAGTGTATTGTCTATGGGGATCATGAAATGTGTGTAAGGGGGAGGGGAAGGGGAAATTGATTTAAAATTTGAAAAGAGAAAATTTTATAATCCAAAAAAAATCCCAAGAAAAATAAAATGGTTTACCAGCAATGGTTTTAAAATCTTGTGGAAACTTGAAACAATAAACAAAAATCCATATTTACCTATATATTTTTTTTAAAAAGTTCAAAAAACCATTCATGTAACACCCTATGATTCTATATGTATTTACAGTTAAATAAACATGATGTATTTGATAACATGGTTTTCACAAACCTCTTTCCTAAATAAAACATGATATAATATAATTTTATAACCTAGAAATTTTATTTTAATTTTTTAATATTATTAATGAAATTTTGAATTATATTTATAATAGTTTAGGATGATAAAAATATATTTATAAACAATATATATTTATAGAACTATTTAACATTCAAATGAAAATTATTTTCAAAGAAACCTATTTTTGTATATAATTAATATTATTACCTAAACAATCATATCAAACGAATTAGGAAAATTATTTAAATGAAATATGTTGATAATTTTGGTGGGTTTTTAATTAATACCCATATATTAAATAAAGTATGGTTAGAATTTAGCATAAGGTAATTTAAAGATAAAAAGCTGTTAATTTTTATAAAACAATGTTTTTGTTATCATGTTTAATTTTTATCAAAATAAATTAAATTATTTACAATTGAATACTAATTTTAATGAGATTTTAAATTTTAATAGTGAATAACATGTTTTTTACTTTCATATAACTATATATTCTGAGTATATAGTGATAGTGGACTAAATTTTATAAATAAATCACATCATACTTTAAATGGGTTGTTGTTGGATTTGTTAAAATTATTTAAAAAATAATTCATCCCAATAATGAAATTTAATTATATAAAATGGATTATATAATTTAATTTACAATTTCCAAATTTAATAATTATACCATATTCATTTTTATCATGTTCCATACAAAAAATAGATAATTAAAATTATCTGGTTAAGGCTAAAAAAAATTTACAAGTGGAGGTTAAACTAAATGATAATTTTAAAATTTAGGAATAAATAACTCGAATTCTTATTGGATTACGTATTTTTAATATATCAATATCTATATTGAAATTATTTTATAGTTAGATATAATTTTATAAGAATATGACTTTATATTATTTAATTATTTTATGTATTTCCATGTGTGACCTCTCCCTCACTTATAATAGGGAACCACCTCTCCACCCTTATTAAAGAATTTTGAGACAATTATATAATAAAATCTCATTCATAAAATATTTCTATCTTCCAACCCATCATCTTATATCCATTCATCTTCTATTAAGATCAATATTTATATTATTATGGTATAATCCAACGGATTTATCTAAGATAAGAATAGGTTGGATTTCTAACAAAACAAGGTTAACATGATGATATTAATAATTATTTTATTTATGTTATATATAAGATTTTTTTTACTTTAGAAGATCCTAGTAGGAGTTGATGTAGATAATTTATGTACTTTTTATTTATGTATCCTAATTCCAAACAAAATAAACCTTTAGAGTACTAGGGTGGATAATAACAGTATTTAATTAGTTTTAATCTAATAAGATAAACTTTTTATTTATGTATTTGTTGGATAACCATAATTTTTATTAGAAAATTATTATGTTTTTTAAATAATGTTGAGGAAACATTAGTAGAAAACCATTCAATGATACTATGTATTATATAACATGATATGTTATTTTAAATTAGGGTTTGTGATTTTTCTAGAAAATATATCCATTTCTCGACATTAGAAAGTTGATATAGATGTGGCGTCGATGAACCTTGTGGGTATTCACATTTAATGTTTTGTATTTGAAATTAACATCATTTTCATTGGAGCAAGTTGAGTGGGTCTGATATTTTACACCCTACTAGACAATCCAAGTGGAATATTCATGAGTTAATTCACATATTTATTATAATCCATTATGGTTTATTTGGATTGTTGATGACCATGAATAACATATGATAATCCTACGGTGTCATCTTTTAAAATAAAGTAGAATATATTTTGACATACTAAAGAACATTTTTAGGATCATATAACTTCCAAAAATTAGTATTTCAACTGAGACTATTTTTTTGGTTTTATTTAGTTAATGTATCATGGATGAACCATGTTAATGCAGAATGTGATATAACATGAAATAATTTTAAATAATCGAAACCAATTGATGTGGGTGATAAAATTAATTTTTTTACTATTCTTATGAAATTTATTCACTCCATGAATCATTATAAGATTCTAAATGATAAAGAGAGGGGAAAATTTTATTTTGAGCCCTCTATAAGGTAACATACAAATTCATTTTATTGGGTAGTTGATTAAAAAACGTCTGAGTAATGGATCAGTACCATTAGATGATATATTCCATTATCTTCTATTTAGTTGATAAAAAAGATATGGTAATTGTATACAATTATAAAGGATATGTATATAAATGGGCTCACATATAAAGAATAAAACTAAATAGGATGAATTTTACACCATAAAATAAAATTAGTTTAGAAGGTTAATTTTTCATTATGTAATATCCTCTTATTCAATGTATTATAATTGGGAAGGATGTTAGTTTTTATATAGATTATAGATGATTAATTCATTAGTACATATGAGGGAAATTTTTTAATGCATCTTACCTACTCTAATGGTATTATTATTCATCATAAATGAAAAATGATATATTCTTCAATAGATTAAAAGAGTCATGAAATATTGTTAAACATAAGAGACGTGATATATATGTTGAAATTGTTTGATCTTCTCTCAAGGAAGAAATGGAGAGAATAGAAACAAATCAATCTCATGGATTTGATAAAATAATACATATTTAATCCCAATGAAATTATAATAATAAAAATGGGCCCGTAAGGGGTAGAGAGAGAGCATGAGCTACCTCGGCTTCTAGGGTTTCCCGGCCGCCACCTTTCTTTTCTCCCTCCCTTCTCGTCTTTCAGTGGGCTAGGGTTTTCGCCGCTCTTCTCCTTCATCTACTCCCCTCCTTTTCGTTTTTCTTATTTCTCTGCTTCAGGTTGGACCTGTCGGCACTAAGATCGGAAATGCGGCCAGGATCCATGTCAGCGAGCAACCCCCTTCGGTAGAGTGATGTGTGCAGTCAAGATTGACGGAGCGGTGCGTGCGGTCAGGGGAGACGGAGCGACATGATCTCTATCAACAGACCCTTCAACGGATCAAGGCTGGCAGTTTATCCTGGGGAGATCACTACATTTTGGTTGTTTGGCTTCGATGGAATTGGTATGAGGCAAGGGCATCATTGCCATTTTCCAGTGCGTTTTTTTGGTTGTTTCGTTTGGTGAATCTGTGATCTGTGAAGCTTGTGTGTTGTTTGGATATTGCTTGATTTGGATTTGTTGATTTCTCTGATTTCAGATGGATGGAGGATGATTTCAGTTTTTTGACACCTTATTGTGATGTTTTTCAGTTTGTTTTTGACAATGTAAATGAGTACTTCATGAGGGATTCAGATATACGGTGATGCGATGGCGACGAGGGGTGGACTGTGAATCCAGGAGCGTGAAAATCCAGTTGTGTGCCTTGACAAGGAGAAATTGAATTTTGAATTTGTGTTTTGATGTTATGGGGTGGATTTTTGAGGCTATTTGTGATGTTTGAAATTTGGTCTTTTGGTGTTTCAAATTTGGAATCTTGTATTGTGAGGTTCCTACTCACCCTTAAAGTGGTTTATTCAGAAAATGAAAAAAGGGAATTCAGCTAAAAAATTGAATGGAAGTCTATGATTCATCTATTATTACATAATTGTAAAATTAAACATAGTGGAAGATTTATTAATGGTACTAGTAATTGATTTATGTTTTAAATGTAACTACATCTAGTAATCGAACATAGATGTTTTTGGAAAGAAGTATCTTAGTGATTTAGATGGAGTGAATAATCCATAGAAAGAAACACACAAACTATAGTGTTTCAAAAGTATATAATATGATACATGTGTTATACAATGATATAATTTAGGGTTTTAAGAGAATGATATAAATATAAAACCTTTTAATCCTAGAGAAAAGGGGAAATATCAGTTGATCACAATTGTCAATATGGGTTATAATAAAGATGTTTTAAAGGGTACACATACAATACACTCTTGAACAACTAATGTATTATTTAATTGATTTTCTACCCATATTTTTTTATTTAAAGAATCATCAATGTTTATCCCATCACAACGTCAATGATTAAATATTGAATTATTAGTGAAAAAGACTAATGGAATTATGGTGAAATATCATGTATATTATTCTTATACCATTAATGATTGTCGGTATGTGACTCTAGAAAAGCTCATTATTATCCCTATATATGAATTGTAATCTAATTTTGGAATGGATTGAAATTATTTATATAAATATCATATAATGTTTTTATGAAGTGTAGTAACATTTATTATTATTAATTATCCTATAATAGTTAATTAATGTGAGTATAATTATGAAATTACAATGTTAATTATACCCATTATTTGGGTTTTGATTCATATTAAAATAGGCTATTTATTTAAATTTTTTAAGAGAATCTCAACATCAATTAAAATCATATTGTAGTTGATAATTTTATTCATTTATAGAATATTTTACATTTTTTCAACCTAATCCACTAGTTATGTGGCACAACAATTATTTTCTTAGAAATGAAATGTTTTTGTAGGATTAATTCATCCAAGAGAGTAACTATAATGTGAAACTATTCTTTTTGTTGTTAAATAATAAGGATTAATGATAATTTTCATTGATTAGAAGGAACATAACATGATAAAGATCAATAAAAATTACCATATTATTGATATAAATGATATTTAATAAAATATGGAAAACACAATATTTTTCAATGATATATATTCAATTTAGATACAATCTCTATATAGTCAAAATTAATAAAATACCAAATTTGTCATTTTATATAAGGTATAGACACGGGTAATTTGTAATGATTCCATTTAATCAAACTAACTCAATCTTTATATTGATTTATATAATTAATATAATCATCATATAATACTGGGATTATATTTTTATTGTCTTTATTGAGGATATTCTTATATATTCTTTATGAATGGAAGAGAATGGTGATATTCTAATAACTATATAATAGATCCTATGAAATCAGAATTTATATTCATTATTCACAAAGAATAAATTTATTTTATCTATTTTTTCATTTTAGGTCATATAATATAATGTATATTTATAATAAAGGATTTTTAAATGCCAGATGTTATTGAACATTGTCCATTTAAAACAATATTGTCTATGATTCATTATATTATAGGATTGAATTGAAATTATTGATGTTTTAGGAATATTTTCCTTAATATATTTAATAAACTAAAATAATTTACCGAAAGGGTTTCATGTTCCTTTATACTCATGAATGTGAATAAAATTTCATGCAACATTAGAGAATTTTTGACATTTCACCTATAATAACTGTGCCCTATAAAAGAAAGTGGTTTTTGATTTACAATGATTTAAAAAAGAAGTGGAAGAGATTAATTATTATTCAAAATGACATGGTGATAGATTATAAATCTCAAAAATTTATTTCTCTAGAGAAAAATTAATCAACTCATGATTTGGATTAAATTTCAAAAATTTATAAAATAATAAAATGGGGGAATTATATTTATAGAGAAATTTATGGAATATATACTGATCATAATTGTTTAAAATTTACCTTAACAAAAAATTTGTTTAATATTCATCATTAAATAGAGTTGTAGTTGATTAAATATTTTTAATACTCAATATGTTACCTCCTTCGGAAAGAAAACAAGTTGGATGATTATTTGATTCAAGCGGATCTTCTTAGAAAATCTTGGATGATGATTATATAAGATATAATATTTTTCTTTTTGAAAAGTATGGATATTGAAGTCAATAAATAAGTTTATAAATAATCTCATGCTCAAATTATTTTCCAACCATATATCCTTTTGAATATTAATTAGGTATTTAAGGAGCATGGAGAGCTAAAAAATAATTTTATATATGGTCTTGAGCTCAGCATTGATTATTAATGAATTATATAGTTTTATAACAAAGTTATTATTCCATAATTATTATATTTGAAGGAGGAATTATTATAATAATATCATAAATCATCATTATACATTCATCCTGATTATAAAATTATATATAGAGTTACAAAAAATCAGTTATATCAGGACAACATGAAGAGATATATTTCCGATTATGTTTGTTAGTGCTAGGTATTTCATAAATTAAATATTCAGAGAAACATTTATATATGGATTTTATTACCATTACATATTACATAATAAGAATGGGAAAACAAAACCCTATATTTTTTAATAGACTCTATAAAACATATATATTCCCTTATTGTAATTGGTTTTTAGTAGATCACTATGTGATGTTAATACACTAAATTTTTATTGGATGATTTCATCGATGATTGGTTGAATTATTCAAAATAGTATGGAAAAAAATTTATGTTTTAGAACATCCAATCATACTCATACAGATAGTCACTCTAAGAGGACCATTCAAACACTGTATGACATGTTGAGGTCATTTTCACTATTTTTCAATTGTTTTTGGGATAAACCCTTTCCACTAGTCGATATTTATTGTCAAAATATTTTAAAATATATGATAGAGAATAATTCTTATGAATCCCTCTATATACTGAAACCTATATATCATTCATGTTGGGATAAATTTCAAGAAATAAATACATTGTTACATCATATTGACAGGGAAATTAAAGAGAATGATAGAGACATTCAACATCACATCGAGGCTAGTCAGATTCACTAGATGTGTAATGAAGATTTTCATCAATGAATTATTGAATTTAATTTTGTTTAGTAGGTATTTCTAAAAACTTTTCACTAAAACAAAGTTATTAGGTTTATAAATAATAAAATTATGAGACTAACATATATCATATCTCTTTTACATTCATAATTAGATTGGTCTGGTTAAGTATCGCTTTCCACTCCCATCTATCCTCTCCCAAGTTCACAATGTCTTCCATGTAACTCTCTTGAGGACGTAGATAATTAATCATTCACATATTTTAAACTAAATTATTCTCCTTGTTCATAATGTTTCCTATAATAAAAAACGAGTATAAATATTGTACCATAGAGATAATGTTATATATAATATGACTACTCAATAGTTGAATATTAGATGTAGTATTGAAATCTAGTTTTCTTGTATCAAAGTGATCGAATTTCTTGGTGGAAATTGATTTTAATGGTTATAGGATTTTAAACACATTAATTTTAATTGTATTTACTTTGAAAAAAATATTATGCGTCAGAATCATTATTTATATACAACACTTAGTATAGAAGAACTCTGACATACTATAAAATTATAGAAATGAATATGGATTTGATGATATGAATATGATTAACCACATTATGAAATATATTGATAACTTATTATGATGATAAATTTTTTTGGATAAATTTTTTTTTTATAAAATAATTTAATTATTATAAATCTTTTCCCCACCAAAATGTTTTTTTTTTCAACATGTAATGTATATTTATCTAAAAATCATATCTATTAGTTATGAAAAATGTTTTAAATGTATTATATTTATAATTTATACAAATAAATTAATAATCATCCATACAATAGTTATTTATATGTTCTGAATAAAAATGGAATCATTTAATGAAAAAAGTGTTACTTGTTATAGAACTGTTTCTATGTGTGAAAAATTTGTTTTCATCATAATAAATTATATTAATGACAAATGAATAAAAATTTTAATTAAAATTTTAAATTAAAAAATCTATTAAATATATTAACATTCGTGTAATTATATTTTCAATGAAACATATGGGAGAGAACATTATTTTTTGATTAAAAATAATTTTTCTTATATTATTGTTTGTTTCATTTTTCGTGCATTATTTAAAATTAATTTTTTCCTTTAATTGAAATATAAATTCATAAAATAGACTAAATATTTGAAATAATCATAAAAAAATTAGTTAGTGAGGCCGTATTTAAAATTTTTCATAATGAATAATAAAAATATAAATATTTATTTTCACACTTATGGTTAAAGTAATTTTACTAGGGGATTAAACTAAATGACAAGTGTATGATAACCACCTAAAAGTAGATAATTATAATCAGTTGAAGTTATTTAGACTCTATGTTTCTCTACCATTTAAATTAGGGATATTTGGATCTAATTACATATTAAAATTACATTATACTAATGGAATCATATAAGTAATTCCATGTGTGTCCACATAATCAATTATAAAGTCACACCACTTCTCCAACAATATATATGAATGTTGAGACCTCTTGATATATTGATCCCTACACCAAAACAATTATAGTTTCCTCCCATTCATCCTAAATTATCTGATTTTCTCCTAAGAAACATCCTTCAAGGATTAAGCTATAATCCAATGGAGGCATCTAAACGTAGAGGATATTAGAGAGATTATAATGTATTACAAACTTAAGGATATGAAGATAGGGATTATGTAAGTTATGTCTTAGAGGATTTATTGGTGCGAATTACTTAATAGTAGATGATGTATATATTTTATTTAATCGTTAATTATATATCTCTATTTTAATGAAATTATAAATCACAATGATATGTATTGACTATTCATAGAATATTATATAATATTTTCTTATTTAATGAATGGTTATCCTTAGTTAAAAACAGAACTGTCCAATTATATAAACAAATGCATGTTTTATATATGGATACTCCTAAACATGTATTACTCATTTTATTCCCCAAAACCATACAAATATTTAAATTCCATGCAGTAAATCACTACCGAAAAAAATAAAATAAAATAAAATAAATACAATTATACTCCATAAAGACAGAATAGGTGTCACATGTAGAGAAAATTTTATAACATTACACATTAGCTTAACTTCCTACCTCATTTTACCCATTAAATTTTTATGTCACTATTTCCTCAGTAACATATATTACATTGCAAATGTGGATATTGTATGTAATAACTATCTTTTACAAGTGGATTCAAAATATAAAATAAATTTTATTAAATATAATTACAAAAAATTGTAACAATGAATATCAAATTTTAAATTCATAACAAATAAAATATATTTTTTGAAATGTAATGTTTTATGTAATAAAATATTTTATTCCTATTATATACAAATTAACAACTATTATATGAATTTTAATTCCTTTTTTATATATTAGTTCCAGAAATTTCTTTAATTTTCAATCCCAAAATAAGAAAATTACTTTTGAAAAACTAAAAAATGGAATGTGATATAGGAATTTTTATTAAACATAACATATTAAATTGACTATGAATAATAATTATTTTATTACATTTAATAAAAAAGTATTTTTTATATTTCATTTAATTAATTTAATAATAGATAATTGAATTTTATCACCCTATAGAGTAAAAATATTTCATTTAATGTAAAAATATATATAAACGTACAAATGGAATAAAAAAATTTCCTAAAATAAAAAATATATTTTCAAAAAAGAATTTGAGAATTTAATTTTCATCCAAAATTAATAATTTCATGTAATATTAATTACTTATTATTATGAAATTATTTATATTTTTATCATGTAAACATATATTTTCAATATTAACTTTAAATTTTTACTTTTGAACTAGTAAAATGTTTACTAGTATAATACCCAATGATTATAAACTTTTTTAATGGTAAAATAATATTTATAGTACACACATTATGTTCTATAAATTTACCCCATTATAACTTATTTACTCAACCATATCAACACATTAATTTTTTTTTGTATTTTATAAACAAATTTCTCCATTTATGATGTATTTTTAAAAATATTGGTTTAGTTACAAATATATCATTTATGAGGTTGAAGATAATTCAATTACATTTGAAATTATAAAATTATTTTTCATTTAAATATTTATCCTCAAATTTTAATTTATAAAATATTAATGGATTTATCATAAAATATTATGTCTGGTCAATTTTTTCTCTAATGTTATTTTTTGAGTGACTAGGTTGTTAATAGTTTTACATGTATCTTGTATGATTTATTTCATTTACAAGTTAAATTATTTTTCATGGATTGAAAAATATATTTAAGAATTATAAACATATAATTTTAAGAATGATAAATTCTTCTAAAATCACTGATGTTATATTTCTTCTCAATGATATTATTATTATAATATGAATTTCATAAATACAATTAGAGGTGTTAAATTAGGGTATGAAAATATTATTGCTGTAAAAATAAAGTTATAATGTAAGTAAAAAAACTAAAAAATATAATATGAGACCAATTATAAATAATATAAAAATATAAATGAAAATTTTAATGGTAAATTTTGTTTATTTGATTTATCTATTTTTTTTAGAATTTAACATAAACCAATGATGTTCCAATATTGATAAATTCACCAACCCATATTTGTGTGATTATAATATTTAGAATTATATGACTACAAAATGTTTAGTCCCATGTGACATTAGACCACCATGTGGGATGGGGATTATTGGTTACCAAAACACCAAATCCGAGAATCGTTTCTATATCATAATGGTATTGTAAAGGATCATGATCAAAAAATGGGATAGTGAGATATTTAACACACATGGAATTCATGTTTTTACATGGTTCACTCACTCTTATTATTGATGGTCTAATATATTGTTTCCAATAATTATACTCTATTATACATGTAATTATCATATTATAAAATATATTATGATTAATGGGGATGACTATTATCCAAAAAATTGATTACCAAAAATATATAAACAACTTTCAACTAGTACATTGATCTCACCCAAACTTCTCATGTACCATCATTATTTTGATCATGTTTGAAAAATTATTCTTCCTCAAAATTAAATCTAAAATATGATGTGATTTTTTGAGTTGTAGCAAAATCAAAAAATCTTAATTTCCTAGTCTATACCTATTTAAAATTTACTAATTGATTTGTAAAATTTAATCCATCATTGTGTTATGAAAATGTGTAATGTGAGGTGGTAATTATATCACTAATATATATACAATACCTATTTTTGTATGATCCTAAGTGTTTTAGGGTGAATGATCTATACTTTAAGATAATCACTCCCTAAAATTTCATGGCTACATACATTTCAAAATGAAATATTTAATTTTAGTTTGGTTAAACTATTTATGGAATTATATTATTCATATCTACTAGATATATATAAAATAAAATCTCATAGTAACATTAATACAAAACAATATAACCATATGATCTGCATGAACATGTTGACATGACATGACCCTCCAACACCCTTCCTTAGACTGATGAAGGATGAATATATCAAATAAAATTTTTCTATAATGGTGAATGGTCTAGTGAACAGTAAAAAAATGGCACATAACATGTTTGTAATTCTGTACCCTAATATATTATCAAAAAACCATATATCATTTGTATAGAATAAAATTGTGATACAACAGACAAAATAATTTTTATAATAAAAATTTCATGTGACACATGATAAAAATTCATACATAATACAATGTAATTCACTATAAATTAAGGGGAATATAAAAGTTTTTAAAATACTGAAATAAATATATATTTCAGGAAACTATAAAATGATAACTCCAAATCACACCTACTCTAGACAGAAATACCACTAAAGACACTCATCGTTGAAAGACATTAATCTTTGACTCCATTAACACCGTTCCCCCCCAAAAGTCATAAATGAAATATGTGTAATCTATAGATATACAAAAGAAATATATATGAGGTCCATGTCAGGGTATTTATAAATATACCATGTATGACACAAAGAAAACATAAGGAAGAGAAATATGAACAAATCTACTCAAAATTGTAGAAACTGATATATACATTTTGAATCATGATAACCAAAGATAATGGGAAACCAATTATTCATAGTTAAAATCCACAAACTAAATACAATAGGATGCCTAATATATCTAATTTATCATAATTCTAGAATAAAACCAAAAAATATAAATTCCAAGACTCCATAACTGTAATGACCCAATGTTTCATTAATAGAAATCCCACTTAATCTAGTTAAATGTCTCTTTTTGTAAAATGATTATATAAAATGTAAAATTATTTGGTTTTATGTTAATAATTTTGACCGTTTTTAATATTGTCGTTGAACAGTGATCACATGAATAGTGTAAATATAGGGCTTTAACAAACCCAATTTACTCAGGAAAATGAAGCGATGACCTTATCCAGTGGAATTGCTCCATACGAAGCCCATTTGTCGGATCTCAGAAAAGAGGTGAATCTTTGGGATTTGCTCTTGACCATTCCCAAGCGGAGCTTCATCATGTCAAGCTTGAACGTGACCGTCTACAGGAAATGTGGATGTTGATAGAAATTACCACTCTAGCGATGTTATCTGATCCACCCCAAGAGTCTGTCACCATCGCACACCATACCCTTAGGTATTATGCAGATGTTTTAAGGGGTTATGTAACAAATATCTAGTACTATGTTCATGTACATTATTTTTTGTATATAATAATCAATATAATTTCTTGTCATTATTGATACATTGTAAATAGCTTTTAAAGTGAAAATAGTGCTTTTAGTTATTATTTAATTGAGAATTCTATAATATTAAATTAAGGGATTTTTGTATTAAATAATATTTTAATAAAATATTATTATTGTTATTGTTATTAAATTAGTTTTATTATATATAAGTATCATATAATTTTATGAATGCAATTGTAATTTTTATTAAGGTTTGAAAGCAATTTTTGTCAAAACCCGTGAATTTTCGATAAATATCGGTTTTTATTTTAAAAGTGAAAATTAAAATATTTAGAAAAATATTAAGATAAAATAAATGTTATTTCTGGAATCAGGATGTCGAAATTATCCAAAGGTTATTTTTTCATAATTTTCTGAGACAGTCAAATTTTTGGGTAAAAATTAAATACCGTTTAAATATATAATGTGTTTTTTGACATCATAATGACCCAATAGTGATGTAATAAAATACAATAAGCCTTATTTTTGGACAATATATGTTTTAACATTAAAATAATTTTATTTTGGGTTTGTTTGACTTACATTTTAAAGCATTAATTTACCCCTCAAGACTTATTCAACATCATGTCGTTTTTAATTATTTTCTATGGGAGTGTGACTCACCTCCACATAAGCAACCCCATTATTTTATGAAGTTTGAACTTTGGCCATATAAAATAATTTTTTCCTCTTCCCTTTGGAAAAAACCATGGGAAAAAACCATGGTATGGTTTGTGTTTTGGATTAATTTAATATAATGGGTCCCAAAACTAAATAATAAAGAATTCCCTCAAATTTCCTATATAAACCCACAAAAGCTCCTACTTCCTCATCACTCAAAGCATTTGGAGTTCGTCCAACCTATTCCCTACTCTCTCTAGAATCCGCTCTTGTTTCCCTAAGCTCCCAAGAAGCCTCTCTCAATCCTCTCTGAAGACTTTGGAAGCACACTTCCAAGTAAGGGTTTTTTCTTCCTTTATCATTTTTGTCCAATTTTCGTTAAGTTGTTTTTCCCTATTAAATTCAATTATGAATGTTGGGGTATGGTTTCGCACCTCCCTCATACTTCCCTAATTATGTTTTAATGATGGGAGTACCCTTTATCTCTCATTAAATGCGTCCCATGTACACCCGTTACTATGCCGAAATTCCGAAAGAAACTTCTCCCTCCTCATATTCAATCAAGCAAAACTTTTGTATCATGATCCTAAATTAAATTACAATTTTTGGTACATGTATCTATATGAACTCATTAATTTCCATTACTTGTAAATATTATGAGGAACCCCTTTCTCTCTCATCAACATTTTTTATGAATTCTTACATCACGTCGTTACGCAGCCGAAATCGCACCGATTTTCTAAGACAATGCCATTATGTAGTGAATACAATGCCCATTTTTCCATCAAGGGTATTCAACTTGATGGACATTTAATTATTGATTATAATGTTTCATGTATTAATTCCACATTCCTTTATCGTGGAATAAATTATTATGTCTTATGAATCAATGATTTATTATCCATGTGGCACATTTATGCATGAAATAAAATGTTTAAGAAGGGTGCGCCCTTATAGCGATCCAATGAATTGGGTAAAGTATTGTATCATGATAAATCATTTGAAATGAGTGTTGACTCATGATTATTCAAGTGCAAAGATGTTTTACTTGTGTTTCATGTTCAATGATGATTTACTCATGCTCCATGTGCAATGAGCCTTGGCATATGCTAATTGCATGTTAAGTGTTGTTACCGCATTTCAATATTATGATTTTCATGCTTTATCATGCCTTTATGTCCATGTTTATCTTGTGATCTTTTTATATTCCTATTTTCAAACATGTATTGTACTCCTCATGTATTACATGTTAATTCCCTTACTGGGCTTTATAGCTCACCCTTTTCTTATGCATGTTCTCAGGTTATCCCATGAAATGCTAAGTACGAGGGAATGTAGTGGTCATGTAAAGGATGTTTTCTATAAAGATGTTGTATTTCAAGTTTTATGTTGTTATGTAATGATCCTAAGCCCCAAACACACTAGACCTATAGATCATCCATGTTGTATCAAGTGAATGGTTTATGTAATAAATCATGTTTATGTTTGTAATAATAAGAAGGGTTTTCGTAGTTGTTATCAAATGATAGGTTTAGTTATTTTTGGGAGTATGATTAGGAATCCCAAGTAAATCCTTAAATACAAGACTAAGTATAATAAAAACATCCCTATGTTTTGGTATGTACTGAGTAAGTGGTTTATCAAGAAAATACATCCCTTTCTGGATACGAGAAGGTAGAGGCGGCTCTGGCACATATGTATCCTATGGGTAAAACACGAAAACACCACATTGAGCTAGACTCGAACGGGAACTGGTGCACGACAATGGGGCTTGCTGCACTCTTGGTTACGACACTCCCAAGGGATATGTTTTGATAAATTCACAATCTTAGTATGAACCCTTATTAAAGGAATTAAAAAAATTCCCCTAAGAATATATGTTAGAAAGTAGATCATGAAAAGCCTAGGTTAAAGCCTATAGACTCATGAGTTAAGGAAATAAAAGTATAATTTTAAGTCATAAACTTTTTTCTTTGGTTTACCCTTTATGTGTTACCCCTAACTTTCCTTTTATTCCAACCAATGGCTTGTAATAGGAGGACTCGGGCTAACAACCGATGTGAAGATCAGTGTGACGACTGTACTAATGAGATACCCAATCCAATGGGAGCTGTAATCGTGAATATTTTTACGTATCTCTCTTAGCTTACTCATGCTTTGAACAGAAACACAGGTCAATAGGAACGTAAACCCCCCCCCCCCCAGAAAGAAAAAGTCGCTATCGAGAGCTTCATGAGACAAAGACCTCATACTTTTAGTGGATCATCTAATCCCACAATTGCTGAAAAATGGATCAACTCCATTAAAAAGATATTATCCATCCTTCAATGTTATGAACAAGAGAATGTTATCATGGAGGCTTGTCATATGGAGGGTGAAGCTGAAAAATGGTGGACATTGATAAAAAAAATTTAAGCCGAGGAGGAGATCGAGGCGTTGGAATGGATGGATTTCTGGAAGATGTTCTTCGAAAAATATTTTCTGCAGAACCTCCGATTTAAGATGGAAAGGTACTTCCTTTCCCTCAAGCAAAAAAGACGAAGAATTTTTTGGAGCATACAGGGAAATCATCATAAGGCTTGAATGATATGCTTCGAGATATGTTGTTACCCCTGAATGCAAGTTTGATCTCCTATTTGGTGGGCTAAAGCCTAGCCTGGGGAAAGCATTAGCAATCCATTACTTCGACAGCTATGAGGAAATTTTCAGATATGCCCTCAAGGTTGAAATGGAGATTGGTGAATCCCAGAGGTATCACGGGGACAAGAAGCATAAGGTGGACATCAATGCTGATGGTTCGATGGATAAATCCAATGGTGCTAAGAAGATCCTGCACCCCACTTTCCAAATGTGCGGAAAGAGGCACCATGGAAATTGCCTCAAGGGGATGAGGAAATGCTTTAGGTGTGGAAGAGAGGGGAACCTATCTATTAACTGTCGGCAAGAAAGACCCACAACTGCTGTAGAGGAGAGGAACACTCCATTCTAACCTCAACTCATTGTTCATTGCTACAAATGCAAAGAACCGAGGAATCTTTCAAATCAGTTCCCCAATCAAATGATTTTCGGTGGCAATAAACAACCTCCAAGACAGCAAGGAAGAGATTTTTTCCATTACTTCTACCGAAGTGAACCCCGGAAATGAAGTGGTGACCGGTACTCTTGTTATTAATTCAAGAAGAGAAAACATACTTTTTGATTCAGTTTCGACGCATTCTTTTATATCTCGAATGTTTAGTAGAACAATCCCAGAACCACCACAAACCATGGAAGTGAAGATGTCAGTGAGTACGACAAATGGGCCAATCATTGTATCCCATGAATATAAGTCCTCCCCAGTTATAATATGTGGATTGAATTTCCTGGAGAACCTCTTCATATTCCCTCTAGTGGAATTAGATGAAATTATTAGCATGTATTGACTTTCCTTATATAGGGCCAACATAAATTGTCGGGAGAGGGAAATCACACTCTATATGGAGAATCGACCCCCGATTCATTACAAGTGTAAGGAGGAAGATGAATCTACCTTAGCTTTATCATCTCAAGAATGGATATTATTGCCCTATGAGCATGTGTATCTGGATCAGATGATTGAGTCCAAGGAAGAAACCATCATTGAAGAAATGCCTATTGTAAGGGAATTCACTGAAGTGTTTTCCGAGGAACTGTCCAGTATTCCTCCTAGAAGAGATGTTGAATTCTCAATTGAACATATATCATGGGAGCTACCAATATCCAAGACTCCACATAGAATATTTGTGATGGATCTTGAAGAGCTGAAATAAACAACTACAGGGGAATCTGGATAAATGGATTATACACCCAAGTGCTTCACCATGTGGTGCACCATTCTTCTTCATCAAGAATAAGGATGGGTCAATGCGGAATTGCATCGATTATCGTGAACATAACAAAATCACGATAAGGAACAAAGTATTCTATGCCACAGATCGATGACTTGATCATTCAGCTACATGGAGCACAATACTTCTCCAAGGTAGATTTGCGGTCGAGATATTATCAAGTAAGGGTAAAGAAGGAATATATCACCAAGACTGCTTCTCGTTCAAGATACGAGCACTATCAATTCATATTAATGCCTTTCGGACTCACCAATGCTCCAGAAATCTATATGGACTTGTTGAATAGAGTCTTTAGAGACTACCTAGAAAATTTTTGGTAGTCTTTATAGATGATATTCTAATATACTCCAAAACCAAGGAGGATCATGAGGATCATTTAAGAACTGTACTGGAGTCATTGCACAAGGAGAAGCTCTATGAAAAGTACAAAAAGTTTGAGTTCTGGTTGAAGGAAGTCTCATTCTTAGGACATATCATCACAAGCAATGAGATATCTGTGGATCCCTCCAAAATAGATGCAATCAAGGGATGGGCGAGGCAAAAATTGGTAACGAATATACATAGCTTCTTGGGGTTAGCTGGATATTATCGACGATTTGTGAGAAATTTCTCACGATTGTCAAACCCTCTTACAAAGCTAACTAGAAAGGGAGTAATGTTGTCTTTGAGTAATGAATGCGAAGAATGCTTCCAGGAGTTGAAAATGCGGCTTATCACTACGCCAGTGCTCACTTTACCCACAAGTGGGGAACTTTTTGTGGTATTTAGTGATTCTTTGAAGAAGGGCTTAGGATGTGTGCTGATGTAGAATGATAAATTGATATCTTATACCTCAAGGCAGTTGAAAATCTATGAGTGAAACTATCCAATGCATGATCTGGATTTAGCGGCGGTGATCTTTTCCTTGAAAATCTTGCGGCATTATCTCTATGGGGTGAAATGTGATTTATATACTGACCACAAGAGTCTTAAATATATATTCACACAGAAAGATCTTAATATGCACCAGAGAAGATGGATAGAGCTCATCAAGGATTATTATTGTTCAATACATTACCACCCTGGGAAAGCGAACAAGGTGGAAGAATCCCTAAGTAGAATGGATCCACTGATTCTATCAATGATGAGAATTGAGAAAGATCCAATATTCTTAGACTTGATGAAGATGGACATGGGAAACATAGAGAAGTGAACATCATCAATCCTTTCACAAATGATTTCTCAACCGTCTCTTTTGGAAAGGTTAAAGGATTCTCAAAAGGATAATGTGAGAATTCAAGAAAAAGTGTAAGCTATTGAAAAAGGGAAATACTCGGAATTTAATGTTAATGATGATGGAATTGTGTGGTTTGGGAAAAGAATATGTGTTCCATCATGTCTGGAGCTGAAGGAGGAACTTTTGGATGATGCACATAGTTAAAATTTCTCTATTCACCCTGATATCACAAAGATGTATCGAGATCTATGAGAAAATTTGATGTGGGATAATATGAAATGGAGATCGCTGAATATATATCAATGTGCCTGGTGTGTCAGCAAGGGAAAGAAGAGAGGAAAAAGTCTAAGGGGATGATGCAACCATTGCCTATACCAGAATGGAATTGGGAGAACATCACCATGGAATTCATCCCCGGACTTCCAAGGACATGCAAAGGTAATAATGCGATCTGGGTTGTTGTGGATCGTCTTACAAAGACTTCACATTTCATTGCTATTCAGGAGTATTTATCATTGGATCAACTGGAATAGATATATATCAGGTAAGTGGTAAAGTTGAATGGAGTACCACTATCTATTGTGTCTGACTGAGATCCAAGATTCACCTCTATGTTTTGGAAGAGTTTTAAAAAATATTTGAATACTGAACTGATCTTCAGTATGTCCTATCATCCTCAAAATGATGGCCAGTTAGAGGGGACTATCCAAACAATTGAGGATATGTTGAGAGGGTGCTTAATGGAATTTAAAGATGGATGGGATCAACATCTTCCTCTAGTTGAGTTCTCTTATAATAACAGTTTCCACTCGAGCATCCAAATGGATCCATATGAAGCCTTGTATGGGAAAAGGTGCAGAACACTGGTATATTGGGATGAGGTCGGTGAACGTAAGCAGCTTGGACCATAAATGGTCGAGGAAATGGTGGAGAAGGTGAAAACCATTTAGCAGCATATCAAGGCAGCCCAGAGTTGATATAAGATCTATACAGATAATCATTGATGATACCTTGAGATTAAAGTTGGAGACATGGTTTTTCTACGCATATCTCCGTGGAAGAATTTCATGAGTTTTGGAAAGAATTAAAAGTTAAGTCCAAGGTACATCGGCCCCTTCAAGATTCTTGATCGTGTCGGGGTTGTGTCCTATCGACAGGCAGTTCCACCTACCATGGTCAAATTACATGATGTCATTAATGTATCCCTCTTAATGTAGTACATACCAGACCCTTCACATCTACTCTCTTCTAGGTGGTACAGTTGGAGTATGATCTTTCTTATGAGGAGCAACCAGTGAAGATCATAGATCATAGAGAAAATGTTTACGAAATAAGAAAATTCCCCTCTTCAAGGTGTTGTGGAGAAACCACAAGTTTGATGAAGCTACTTGGGAATCATAGGAAATGATGAATCTGAGTTACCCACATCTGTTTTAGTATGGGAAAAGGAAATTTTGAGGGAGAAATTTCTTAAGGGGAGAATATTATAACGACCCAATGTTTCATTAATGGAAATCCCACTTGATTAAGTTAAATGTATCTTTATGTAAAATGTTTATATAAAATGTCAACTTCTTTGGTTTTATGTTATGAATTTTGACCGTTGAAAATATAGCCGTTGAACAGTGACCACATGAATAGTATAAATAATGGGATTTAACAAACCCAATTTACATATACAAAAGAACGATGGCCTCATCTAGTAGAATTTCTCCATATGAAACCAATTTTCCGGAACTCAGGAAAGGGGAGGCATCTTTGGGCTTCGCTCTTGACCAAGCCCGAGCTGACCTTTATCATGTCAATCAAGAACGTGACTATCTACAGGAAAAGTGGAAGTTGATAGAAATTACCACTCATGCGATGTTATCTGAGCCACCCAAAGAGTATGTCACCATCGCACACCGTACCCTTATGTCTTAGGCAGCTATTTTAAGGGGTTATGTAACAAATCATTTGTACTATGTTCATGTAAATTATTTTTTTATATAATAATGAATATACTATATTGACATTATTGTTACATTGTAAATAGTTTTTAAAGTGAAAATAGTGTTTTTAGTTATTATTTAATTAAGAATTATATTTTATTAAATTAATGGATTTTTGAATTAAATAATATTTTAATAACCTAATATTATTATTATTAAATTAAAGCTATTATATATAAATGATCAGATAATTTTATGAATGCAATTGTAATTTTTATTAAGGTTTGAAAGCCAATTTTGTCAAAACCTGTGAATTTTCGATAAATGTCGGGTTTTATTTTAAAAGTGAAAATTAACATATTTAGTAGATTATTTAGATAAAATAAATGTTATTTCTAGAATCAGGATGTCGAAATTAACCAAAAGTGAATTTTTCATAATTTTCTGAGGCAGTCAAATTTTTGTGTAAAAATTAAATACTGTTTAAATATATTATGTATTTTATGACATCATAATGACACAATAGTGATGTAATAAAATAATATAAGCTTTATTTTCGGCCAATATATGTTTTAACATTAAAATAATGTGATTTCGAGTTCGTTTTACTTACTCTTCAATGCATTAATGGACCCCTCAAGACTTATTAAACATCTTGTCTTTTTTAATTATTTTCCATTGGAGTGTGACTCAACTCCACATAAGCAACCCCCCTATTTTAAGAATTTTGTACTTTGGCCTTATAAAATATTGTTTTCCTCTTCCCTTTTTCCAAAAACCATGGGAAAAATCCATGGTATGGTTTGTGTTTTGGATTAATTTAATATAAGAGGTCCCAAACCTAAATAATAAAGAATTCCCACACCTTTCCCATATAAACCCACCCAAGATCCCACTTCCTCTTCACTAAAAGACTTTGTAGTTCGTCCAAACTATGACCTACTCTCTATATAATCATCTAATGGTGCCCCAATCTCCCAATAAGCCACTCTCAAGCCTTTCTTAAGCCTTTGGAAGCACACTTCCAATTAAGGGTGTCTTCTTCCTTTCTCATTTTGTCCAATTTTCTTTAAGTTGTTTTGCAATTTTAATTTCAATTATTAATGTTGTGGTATGGTTTCACACCTCCATCATACTGCCCTATATATGTTTAAATTATGGGATACCCCTATCTATCTCATTAAATGCCTCCCATGTACACCTGTTACTATGTCGAAATTCCTAAAGGAACTTCTCCCTCCTCATTTACATTCAAGAAATACGTTGTATCATGATCCTAAATTCCATTAAATTTTTTGGTACATGTATCTATATGACCTCCTTACATTACATTACATGTAAATATGATGAGTAACCGCTTTCTCTCTTATCAACCTTTTTATGAAATCTTACGTCACACGGTTACGCTGCCGAAATCGCACCAATTTTCTAAGCCAATGCCATTGTGTAGTGAATACCATGCCCATTTATCTATCAATGGTATTCAACTTTCTAGACATTTACTAAATGATTATAAAGTTTCATGTATGAATCCCACATTCCATTATCGTGTAATAAATGATTATCTTTTATGAATCCATGTTTTATGATCCATGTGGCACACATATGAATGAAATGAAATGTTTAAGAAGGGTGTGCCCTTATAGCGCTCCAATGAATTGGGTAAAGTATTTTATCATGATACATCATTTGAAATGAGTGTTGACTCATGATTATTCAAGTGAAAAGTTGTTTTACTTGTGTTTCATGTTCAATGATGATTTACTCATGTTCCATGTGCAATGAGCCTTGGCTCATGCTAATTCCATATTAAGTGTTGTTGCCACATTTACATGTTATTATTATCGTGCTTTATCATCCCTTTTTGTCCATGTTTCTCTTGTGCTCTATTTATATTCCTATTGTATAACATTTATTTTACTCCTCATGTATTCCATGCTTATTCCCTTAATGTGCTTTATATATCACCCTTTTCTTATGCATGTCTTCAGGTTATCCCATGCAATGCTATATACGAGGGAATGTAGTGGTCAAGTAAAGAAAGTTTTCAATAAAGATGTTGTATTACATGTTTTAAGTTGTTATGTAATGATCCTATTCCCCAAAGAAACTAGACCTCTCGATCATCCATGTTGTATCAAGTGAATGGTTTATGTAATAAATCAGGTTTAAGTTTGTAATAATAAGGAGAGTTGTTATAATAACATCCATTTCACCATCTTAAATCATATTGGGGGGCCATCCTTCACTAAAAACAACATGTCATTTTAGGGGGTACCACTCCATGGGGATGACTCCTAAAAATTTTAGTGTAATGTGTCTCATGTTAGTTGGATAATTACTCTATATGTATAAGAACCATTCCCATTCATAAATGTGTATAACTTAATCCCTTAAATATATGGAGGACCCAATATATGAAGTCAATGCTTCACAAGGGGTTTCCTACCCCATGTATATTCTAAATGACACAGTCATGATGCATAATCATCTCTCTAAATTGAAGTAAAATTGACCAAAATTCCATATATGGGTAATATTATTGTGAAGAAATAGGAATAATGAGTAAACACATTGTAGAGAGGGATTCTAGGGACATGAGTTTCAGTTAGGAACTTATTTCCATATTATCATTATGTGGGATTGACCTATATGGGTTGAATTTCTAGTCACATTATTTGTGGGGCCTAAATATTAGTCAGGTGTATAACCCATTAACCATAGTCATGTTAAATACTCATATATGTGTATGATGTTTATCACTTTAGAATTATTCTAGCTATAAATTGAGAACCAAATACCACGTGTTCTTATTTACAACTTCTTAATTGATATTTATATTCTCTATCAATATCCTATATGTACACTTAAACATATGATGATTTATTATATGGGAATATATTATTATCAGTAATGTCTTCAAAATCATATATTGGTATTCACCAATTTATACTATTCCACCGTCGTCCACACCTGACTCAAAAAATATTACAGTCATGTACATTAGGATTGACATTGAAAATCCTATACTGCACCAATATTCTCCAATAACAACCATAACTAATTAAATATTATCACATGGTCGCTTAATCATTTTAAAAATATTATTATAGGATTTTTGAAATAAAAATTCAGTAAACCCCTCAAGAAGGATAAGTGGCCTAGGTTTTTTAGAAGATAAGGATAATAGTAAATCAAAATAAAACTAAAACAAAACATATTTATATTATTTTCAATAATTATATCATTAATCCATTGGATATCATAAAGAAATAATGGATAACCATGGGAATACATATATAAAAGGGATTATCTAAACAAACATGTTATGGAAAACATGATAATAATGCATATTGTATTATTAAATCAAAATTACATGACATAATAAAAAAGAACCATAAGAAATGAGCACATGGGATAATTACAAAAATAAAATGGTACCATACTATCATTATAATATTGGTTTGTGGAAGCAATATAAAATATGACATATTTATAGGTCAAGAATAACTACCAATATAACATCACATGGTGGGTAAAATTCCCATTTTGGATTGTTTTTAATCTATAATACCATACATAACATCTAACGAGGCATAGAAAATACTCAAATCATTGAATAAATACACATTTTATGTCATAATAACTATTACATGGTTATGTGTGACATGAAACTAAATCAATGTATGTCATAAATTTATTAATTACCCATGGATATTGATTAGATTCATTATGTTACCTCATATCATAACAAAAGGACATTTCATAAATATTACCTAGATATGAAGGAAATAAATATTATGTACATCCATATATATGTATGTATGAATTGTTCTCACAATATTTTTAAAGAACCGTAAATTTCAAGGAAACTTTTTTATTAATTTTCATTGGAATTTTACAAGAACGCAGTCTCTGACGGCACCTGATTCCGAGGCCCGGTGAGCCCGGAATCATTTTCCGAAGTTTGGCTCGGGTACGTTCAGTGAACGGATGAGCGGGTTTTTCTAACTTTTGAACCGGTGCCCGGAATCGAATTATAAGGTCACCGATGAAATCGCAGCGCCGGTATTTTCTTAGAAACGCCTCTTCCGGAGTTGCGTTTGCTGGGTGGTGCGTTTTTAATTTTTTGGCTTAAAGATAAGAAATAAAATAAATTGTTCGACAAACTTTATTTTACTTCTCTTAAGCCACTTGGAAGCCACTTGAATCCACTTAAAGCGGCTTAAGCTGAGTTGAAACGGATAGGGTACTATCCAAAAATATCCTACCCTCTTGGTAGGATATTTGGGAGGTGGGGCCCGCACGAGCCACCGCCGTTTCTTTTCCTCTAAGTAACGCACCCACGAAAACCCGTCATTATGAAAGTCAACTGACGCGTTTCTTAAATTTTTAATGCACCATTTAATTGGGTGTTTTTATTCGTGAATTAAATGGGCGGTTTATTTCGTTGAATTAATTCTACGAATTAATGGGTCGTTGCTTACCTCTTTTCGTTTGTTGGCGTAATAATAAATAAGACCACCACGACATTTGTAGGATTACACGTTGAGAGGCCTTGGCAGAGTTCTTGTGCCTTCACCCTTCTTCGCGAAGAACGTGAAGAAACGCGAAGAACACCGACCTCCGACGAAGAACCGTCGAACCCGCAGAATCGATGATGTGATACCGTGTGCCGCAACACCGACGTTTCCTCTCCCGCGACGTTCTTCTGCGGCGTTCCTTCCTCCGCGACGAAACCTTCGATCACCCGTTGGGTGAGAGTTTCGGATTTTTCTTTAAACTTCCTTTGGGTTTTTACTCAAGAAGGATTTAATTATTATTAATTAAAATTCTTTTTGTTCTTGAACCTCGGAGTTCGTCGACGTGACACCCTTCCGCGACGACGCGACGCCGGATACCGCGACGACACGACGATCCCCAATTCCACGAAGAACCCCGCGGGCGACGACTTGACGAGGTAGGGATTTTTATTTTTGAAATACCCCTTTTTATATTCTCGTGATATTTATTTAAAATTAAAGAACTGGATTCAATGAACACTTTTATTTTATTAAAATTTTTGGTTCATGTGTTGAATAATTTCTCCCATTGTTTTTATCTAACGCGGAGGGTGCGGGCCAAACGAACACGGCCCGACAACCCTCCGCCGTTCTTCGTGGTTGTGTGGGATTTGGAGGGCGATGGAAAAACGAGACGCAAGGGAATTTTGATGATCCCGCAGTGAAGAAAGGAACCCGGGAGGAACAACGGTGCAGACGGGAAGTAAAACGGACTACCGGAGCAACTCCGGTGGCCCGCGGAAGCGGACTGCAGCGCCGGCAGCCGGAGGCGGCGGTGCCCCGGCGCGTCGCCGGACAGAGACGCCGCGGCTTCAGCCGCGGCTTGCGGCGGCCTTCGGAACCTCGACCGTGGGATTCCGGCTTGCCCGCATGGGACGCGGCGACATTCCGCGTACCGACCGATCCAGCGCGGCCCCACGCGGGGCCGCGACCTACCTCCAATCCGCGGGGGCAGCGCCCCGCGGTGTCCAACTGCTTGGCCGCCTTGGCTGAGCCGAGCCAGGCCGGTCCGACCTGGGTCCAAGCCGGGTCGGACCGGCTCGGGTCGACCCGGTCCGGCCTGACCCCGGGGGGGGGGGGGGGGGGGGGGGGGGGGGGGGGGTCGGGCCGGGGCCCGGACCCCCCGTCATCGGACCATTTTAAGTCTTTCGCTCATAACATGATCTACGGGCCTCCGAACGACGCGCCGTCAGCGGCAACACGATCCTTGGATCGAGGCGATCGTTTCGGTATATCGCACACAAGGTTTTGGAATACTTTGTGTTCGGCCGGGATGGTTCGTACATGAAACCAAACCGGGCCCTCGGTGCGGAACGCTCATATCTTGAGCTACGGACGTCCGACTGACATGCCGTCGACCTTCATGGAATTCATCTAATTGAGACGGATCTTTTGCATCACTTCGCCCGAAGTTTGGACACAGGTGGAGTACGGTCGGGTTGGTTTTGCCTTAAAAACCAACCGGGCCCCTGGGACGAAAAGGCCAATAACTCTCAGACCTGGCGTCTGATTGACGCGCCATCTGCGACGTTGAGTTCCTTTTGACGAGACGGAACTTTTGGAAACATCAACCTCGGACTTTGTGTCAGTTGATGTATCATCCTCTCGGCTCATGGAGCGGACCCTCCGAAACGAGCTTGCTGTGTGCGAGAACCCTAGAGCTGGCTGCGACTGCTACTTCGACAGCGGCGACTGTACAGAGATCCTCAGTGGACTGCAACAACGATTGTGCAGAGATCCTCAGTGGACTGCGACGACGACAGTGCAGAGATCCTCAGTGGACTGCGATGACTACAACACTCAGTGATCCCTTGCAGGTCAGTGCTAGAGGTCTTGTGTGGGGCCCGATCCTGTGTGGGTCCGATCCTGTGTGGGTCAGCGCTCAGCGGTTCTGTGTGAGCCAGCGCCTACAGGTCTTGTGTGGGCCTGATCCTGTGTGGGTCTTTGCAGGGTTAGTACCTATCGATCCTTTGTGGGTCCACCGACATAGATGGATCAGTGATCATCTTTATCGTCATCCGAAGAAGTATACATTTGTGAGCTGAATCTTCTGTTACTCTCCTTGTGGATTGTGTTGAGCTATCCTGTGTAGATTTACTGTTTACTCTCCTTTGTGGATTGTGTTGAGCTATCCTATGTGGATTTCTGTTTACTCTCCTTTGTGGATTGTGTTGAGCTATCCTATGTGGATTACTGTTTAGTCTCCCTTGTGGATTGTGTTGTGCTATCCTGTGTGGGTATACGTTTGCTTTCCTGTGTGGACTGGGTTGTGCTTGGGTTCGGACGTTGCAGCCGAGCGGGAATCGATGACTTAGGTATATGTATGGGCATATACCTAAGCCGTGTCGGATGTTACTTCGTGATTGTATCTTTCCTTTTTGGATTATCCTTTGTGGATTCTGGGAGACCTTCGGGGGTCTCGGGGTCCCTACTGAGTAGCTTATACTCACCCCGGCACGGGCTATGCCTGCACATCGTTGTGTTGGTTGTAGACGATGGACATCGCTGATCGTGGTGGAGGCGTGCGGAGCAGGAAGGTACCTTGAGGTGGACCACTGGGCGGGATGTACTCGGAGCGGTCAGGTGGACCCGAGGAGCAGTGGAGGCTATCTGTACCCACCCTTTAGGTGGGACTTCCAGAGGACGGCTCGGCGCTGCGGCTTTTCTTTTCAGTTTTTGTTTTCCCCTTTCAGTTGTACTTTACAGTTGGGCTTGTATTTCCGGCACCTTTTACTTTCAGCACAGCTTGTTACAGTTTTTACTTAGTGTTTACTTTTCTTCATGCTTATTCTGTGGTGCTTGTTTACTTTTCAAAGTCAATGCCTTCCCTTTTTGAAGGGATTTACACCTTGGTGCTAGTCGCCAGCCCCTGGCCTATGTAAGGCGGGCTTGGGGTAGTCACGGCACGGGCCCCGAGGACGGGTCGTAACAAATTGGTATCAGAGGCGGTCAGTTCTACCACATACTCTGATCTTTCTTCTATGTGAAGAAATAGTGTTTAGCGTATTGAGTGTGGTTATCAGTCCAGGGAGTCCAGTGTTGGTGCGGCGACCGATGTATCCGTACACCAGGACCCTGACTTCTGATTTCCGTCTTAATGCACGAAAACATTGATTGCATGTGTGTTTCAAGTTTTCTTTGTGATTAATTGTGTTAGCTCACCAGGTATACTGTTCTGACCATGTCACACTTGTTTCCTTTTCGACATGGCCCCACGACGGTAGCCAGCTAGGGTTCCGAGAGTAGAGCGCGACGACAGCCCGCCGAGCGATGAGGCCTCGGTACAGGGCCCGTTGATAGTAGAGGCACCAGCAGTACCTTTACCCGCCGAGCCCCCGATGCTTCCAGCACCGACCTCTGACGATGAATGTCGCCTCGGAGCTCTGCACGAGTTCCAGCGCCAGCGACAACCCAGTTTTCATGGGGAGACAGACCCCTAGGTAGCTGAGGACTGGCTGGAGGTGGTTGTTCGAGTTTTCAGGCTAGTGAGGACACCAGCAGACCTCATGGTGATCCTCGCGGCGAGCCTACTGCACGCAGCAGCAGGACGATGGTGGAGCTTGATGCTCTAGGTGCACGATGAGGCCTCTCTCATCTGGATGGACTTCGAGAGCCTCTTCCGCTCAGAGTTCGTCCTGGCCACCCTCCGTGCGGTGCGCATTCAGGAGCTTCTTCAGCTGCGGAAGGACAGCTTGACGGTCTCCCAGTACGCGGTGAGGTTCACCGATCTTTCTCGCTACTCGACCGACATGGTACGAGATCCCTTCTTATGGGCCCGGACCTTCGAGCAGGGATTGAGACACGAGATCAGGGCATCGCTGATCTCCCTCAGCATCCCGACCCAGGTAGGAGTACTAGAGCGAGCCCTTCTGATCGAGAGCTTTCTGGCTGAGTCCACAGCGAGACCTACCGCAGGGCGGCAGGTAGCAGAGTCTTCGGCAGCTGGTAGCCGACGGATGAATCAGGGTTCCAAGTAGACCAAACCCTCTCGTAGACGACCTTAGGACACTGGCTCAGCAGTGCGGGGCACACATCGCAAATCCAGTCTTCCGAGAGGCAGGCAGTGCTACGCCTGCGGCGGGCAGGGCCACATGGCTCGTGACTGCTCGACCCGCCGTGCCGAGGAGCAGCAGACGGTGGAGGGGCCACCTAGGAAGAGGCATAGGGTTGACCGTGGTGGTCCGCTGGGAGGAGGCGGACGAGGCAGGGGAGCTGGTCGAGCAGCAGGTGGTGGGAGATGCTTTGAGGCTTTGCCACCACCACCACCAGGAGGCCCGCCCTGGCCACAGGGAGCTGGTGGGCAGAGACAGGCACAACTCCAGGCAGCGGAGGCCTATGACCACGGCGCGCAAGAGATGATTCAAGGTACGATCTATGTCTATTCCACCCTTTCTGCAGTTCTTATAGACACAGGAGCGAGTCACTCTTTCATAGCCACTGCCCTTGTTCGGAGCTCGGAGATTCTGACAGAGCCGTTGGCTCGATCCTTACTCCTAGAGACTCTTACGGGAGCAGACTCGACGATTACGACCTAGTGCCGGTAGTGTGAGCTTACTCTAGGAGGCGAGAGATTCGACTGAGATCTTCTTGTAGTGGCGTCGAGGCCTTACGACTTCATCTTGGGATTGGATTGGTTATCTACTTTCCATGCTCAGATTGACTGTTTTAGGCGCAAGGTGCGATGTGTACGCACCGAATGGAGCAGGTTCACCTTCCCCGGCGAGAAGGGAGCCTTTACAGCATAGGAGGGACTCTCGCAGAGGAGAGGGCAGCCCATCACTCATCAGTTGGCTAGCCTCATCCTTGGAGCAGTTGATGTGCGGAGTCCTAGTTTTCCTGCAGTGGTGGATCAGTATGCACACGTCTTCCCCGACGACGTTCTAGGGCTACCTCCTCGCAGAGAGGTAAACTTTTATATTGATCTATACCCCAGGATAGTCCCGATATCCACTCCAGCATATTGGATGGCCCCCGTCGAGATTCAAGAGCTACGGGTACAGTTGGAGGACTTGCAGGGCAAGGGGTTCATCCGACCCAGTGTTTCACCCTGGGCTTCCCCGATTTTGTTCGCCAAGAAGGCGGATGGGAGCATACGACTGTGTGTCGACTATTGTCGCCTGAACCAGGTGACAGTGGGGAACAAGTATCCACTACCGAGGATTGATAACCTCTTCGATCAGCTCAAGGGAGCACAGTGGTTCTCGAAGATAGACCTCAGGTCAGGCTATTATCAGCTTAGAGTTCGAGACGAGGACGTGCAGAAGACGGCCTTCAGGTGTCAGTATGGCCACTATGAGTTCTTGGTTATGCCTTTCGGCATAACCAACGCACCATCAGTGTTCATGAGCCTTATGAACATGATCTTCTAGCCATACCTCGATCGATTTGTCGTGGTCTTCATCGACGACATTTTGGTGTACTCGACCACGGAGGAGGAGCATACCTACCACTTGCGGGTTGTACTAGACACACTCCGAGAGAACTAGCTTTATGGAAAGCTCTCGAAGTGCCAGTTCTGGTTACGTGAGGTCCACATCTTGGGGAACGCCATTTCTGAGGCGGGAGTTGCAGGGGATCCTGCGAAGACCGAAGCAGTGCTAGCTTGGGAGCCACCGAGGAGCGTGACGGAGGTGAGGAGTTTCTTGGGCCTAGCCAGATAATATAAGAGGTTTGTGCCAGAATTCTCTAGATTTTCGGAGACACTCTCAGCTTTAACGAAGAAGGGGAAACCCTTTGTGTGGTCAGACAGATGTCAGAAGATCTTTCAGGAGCTGAGGCAGAGATTGACCAGCGCACCTATGTTGAGGTTGCCTGAGGAGGGAGTTGGATACGTAGTCTGTTGCGATGCATCTGGGACCGGACTCGGATGTGTCCTGATGTAGGAGCGGTCTGTGATTGCCTATGGATCATGTCAGTTGAGGCCACATGAGTAGAACTATGCTACCCATGACCTGGAGTTGGCAGCAGTGGTCTTCGCACTGAAGACTTGGCGGCACTATCTGATGGGCGAGCGCTTTACAGTCTTTTCTGACCACCAGAGTCTCAGGTACATCTTCTCTCAGAAGGACCTGAACCTGAGAAAGCGGCGATGGCTCGAGTTCCTCCAGGAATATGACTTTTAGATAGTCTATACTCCTTGGATGGGGAACGTAGTAGCCGATGCCCTCAGTTGGAGGACGGGCATTCAACTACTTGAGGAGGTGACAGAGCAGCTAGCCGCCTTGAAGATATCCTTCGTGGATAGAGACGGAGCATCCTTCCTTCAGTCTCTCACAGTCTCTCCTCCACTTATACAGCGGGTCAGAGAGGCACAGCGTGGTGACACTGACTGTGAGACGCGGCGTGCTCAGATATCCTCGGGACAGGCACCTGATGGTTTCTCCCTTGGAGCATAGCACGACGTCCTTTTCAGAGGACGTACCTTGGTACTGGTTGCTTTACGGGAGGAGGTGCTAAGTGAGTTTCACACTTCCCCTTTGGCGGTACATCTTGGATTGGCAAAGATGCACCAGGACCTCAGACGACAGCACTGGTGGCCGGGCATGAAGAAGGCTATGGAAGAGTTCATTTCACGGTGCCTCACCTACCAGTAGGTGAAGGTAGAGCATCAGGTACCAGTAGGCTTGGTACAACCCTTGGAGGTCCCGGAGTGGATGTGGGATGGGATATCTATGGATTTCGTGACTGGACTTCCATGCACTTCCAGAGGTCACGACTCCATTTGGGTGATTGTTGACTGACTCACCAAGTCGGTACACTTCTTACCCATCAGAGAGCAGGGATTAGTGGAGAGCTTGGGGCGTCGCTAAATTCAGGAGATTGTATGGAATCACAGTGTGCCATCGTCTATCGACTCCGATCGGAACGCTCGTTTTACTTCCCGGCTTTGGAAGGGGTTGCAGGAGGCGTTCGAGATGCGGCTACGTCTGAGCACCGCCTTTCACCCTCAGAAGGATGGTCAGATGGAGAGGCCCATTCAGACTCTCGAGGACATGATCCGCGCATGTGTCCTCGACTTTGGTCGCAGCTGGGAGGACCACCTACCCTTGGTGGAGTTCCCGTACAACAACAGCTACCACTCCACCATCAGGATGGCACCATACGAGGCGTTGTACGACAGACCTTGCAGATCTCCTTTGTGCTGGACAGACCCTGGGGAGTCAGCACTTGTGGGACCAGAGATGGTCCGGGCCATGACAGAGAAGGCCCATGTCATCCAGGAGCGGATGAGGACAGCTCAGAGCTGGCAGAAGTCTTATGCTGATAGGAGGCGGAGGCCACTAGAGTTCGAGGATGGCGACCACGTTTTCTTGCGTGTCTCATCTCGGCGTGGATTACAGAGATTTGGCCGAGGCAGCAAGTTGTCTCTATGGTTCATCATACCTTTCCAGGTCCTCAGCAGGATTGGCGAGGAGGATTATCGCCTGGCTCTACCACCTCAGTTGCACTGGTTGCACGACACCTTCCACGTATCTCAGCTGAGGAGATACGTGCATGACCCGACGCACATCATTGACCATGTGGATATAGACATGGATGATGGAGCGACTTTTTCGGAGGTCCCAGTGGAGATTGAGGATCGACAGGAGTGGGTCCTATGTGGATGATCGATTCCCCTTGTGCGCATCAGATGGTAGCACGGGAACCTCCGGGAGAGCACTTGGGAGAGGGGGGCTCAGATATGTGGTCAGTACCCCCATTTGTTTTCCTAGTTTATGATGTATCTTTACGGGGACGTAAATCCCTGAAGTGGGAGTAATGTAAAGACCCGTAAATTTCAAGGAAATTTTTTTCTTAATTTTCTTTGGAATTTTAAAAGAACGCAGTCTCTGACAACACCTGATTCCGAGTCCCGGTGTGCCCGGAATCATTTTCCGAAGTTTGGCTCGGGTACGTTCAGTGAACGGACGAGTGGGTTTTTCTAACTTTTGAACCGGTGCTTGGAATCGAATTCTGAGGGCACCGATGAAATCGTAGCGCCGTTATTTTCTTAGAAACGCCTCTTCCGAAGTTGCGTTTGCTCGGGGGTGGTTTTTATGTTTTGGTCTTAAAGATAAGAAATAAAATAAATTGTTCGACAAACTTTATTTTATTTCTCTTAAGCCACTTGGAATCCACTTGAAGCCACTTAAAGCGGCTTAAGCTGAGTTGAAATAGATAGGGTACTATCCAAAAATATCCTACCCACTTGATAGGATATTTTTGAGTTGGGGCCCGCACGAGCCCCGCCGTTTCTTTTCCGCTATGTAACGCACTCGTGAAAACCTGTCATTATGAAAGTCAACTGACGCATTTTCATAAATTCTTAACGCACCATTTAATTGGGCGGTTTTATTCGTGAATTAAATGCGTGGTTTCTTTCGTTGAATTAATTCTACGAATTAATGGGTCGTTAGTTACCACTTTTTCGTTTGTTGGCGTAATAATAAAATAAGACCAACACGATATTTGGAGGATTACACGTTGAGAGGCCTTGATAGAGTTCTTGTGCCTTCACCCTTCTTCGCGATGAACGCGAAGAACGCTGGCCTCCGACGAAGAACGCCGAACCCGTGGAAATCAACGATGCGACGCCGTGTGCCCAAACGCCGACGTTTCCTCTCCCGCGACGTTCTTCTGCGGCGTTCCTTCCTCCACGACGAAACCTTCGATCACCCGTTGAGGTGAGAGTTTCAGTTTTTTATTTTAAATTTCCTTTGTGGTTTTTAACTCAAGAAGGATTTAATTATTATTAATTAAATTCTTTTTGTTCTTGAACCTCGGAGTTCGTCGACGCGACGCCGGATACCGCGACGACGTGACGATCCCCAATTTCGCGAAGAACCCGAGGGCGACGACCTGACGAGGTAGGGATTTTTATTTTGGAAATACCCCTTTTTATATTCCCATGGACGTTATTTAAAATTAAAGAACCAAATTCATATGAACAATTTTATTTTATTAAAATTGTTGGTTCATGTGTTGAATAATTTCTCCCGTTTTTTTATCTAACGCAGAGGGTGCGGGCCAAACAAACATGGCCCGACAACCCTCCACCGTTCTTCGTGGTTGTGCGGATTTGGCGGGCGACGGAAAAACGTGACGCAAGGGCGTTTTGGTGATCCCGTAGTGAAGAACGAAACCCGGGAGGAACAACGGCACAAACGGGAATTAAAACGGACCACCGGACATAGCCGCCGTGGCTTCAGCCGCAGCGGCGGCGGCCAGCGGACCCGTGGGTCTGGCTCACACGCACGGGACGCGGCGACATGCCGCGTCCGACCGATCCATCGTGGCCCCATGCGGGGCCGCGACACCTCCAATCTGCGGGGGCAGCGCCCCGCGGTGTCCAGCTGCTCGGCCGCTCAGCCGAGCCGACCCAGGCCGGTCCGACCGGCCAGGCCGCGCCCAGGCCAGACCGGACCGGGTCGGGTCTACTCAGTTCGGGGTGACCCGGTCCGGCCAACCCCGGGGGGGTCGGGCCGGGTCGCCCCGGCCCCGGACCCCCCGTCTTCGTACCATTTTCGGTCTTTTGCTCATAACATGAGCTACGTGCCTCCGAACCACGCACCGTCAGCGGAAACGCGATCCTTGGATCGAGATGGTCGTTTCGGTATATCGCTTTCAAGGTTTCGGAATATATTGGGTTCGGCCGGGTTGGTTCGTACACGAAACCAACCGGGCCCTCGGAGCGGGAACACTCATATCATGTGCTACGGACGTCCGACTGACGTGCCGTCGACTTCGTGGAATTCCTCTAAGTGAGACGGATCTTTTGGCTCACTCCACCAGAGATTTGGATACAGGTGGAGTACGGTCGGGTTGGTTTTTCCTTAAAAACCAACCGGGCCCCTGGGACGAAAAAGCCAATAACTCTCTGACCAGGCGTCCGATTGACGCGCCGTCTGCGACGTTGAGTTCCTTTTGACGAGACGGAACTTGTGGATACATCAACCTCGGACTTTGTTCCAGTTGATGTATCAGCCTCTCGGCTTGTGGAGCGGACCCTCCGAAATGAGCTTGCTGTGTGTGGGAACCCTAGAGCTGGCTGCTACTGCTACTTCGACAGCGACGACTGTGCAGATATCCTCAGTGGACTGCGACGATGACTGTGCAGAGATCCTCAGTGGACTGCGACGACGACAGTGCAGAGATCCTCAGTGGACTGCGACGACTGCAACACTCAGCGATCCCTTGCGGGTCAGTGCTACAGGTCCTATGTGGGCCCGATCCTGTGTGGGTCCGATCCTGTGTGGGTCAGCGCTCAGTGGTTCTGTGTGAGCCAGCGCCTATAGGTCCTGTGTGGGCCCGATCCTGTGTGGGTCTTTGCGGGGGTTAGTACCTATCGATCCTTTGTGGGTCCGAAGAATTAGATGGATTAGTGATCATCTTTATCGTCATCCAAAGAAGTATAACTGTGTGAGCTGAATCTTCTGTTACTCTCCTTGTGGATTGTGTTGAGCTATCCTGTGTGGATTTACAGTTTACTCTCTTTTGTGGATTGTGTTGAGCTATCCAATGTGGATTTCTGTTTACTCTCCTTTGTCGATTGTGTTGAGCTATCCTATGTGGATTACTGTTAACTCTCCTTTGTGGATTGTGTTGTGCTATCCTATGTGGGTATACGTTTTCTTTCCTGTGTGGACTGGGTTGTGCTTGGGCTCGGACGTTGGAGCCGAGCGGGAATCGATGACTTAGGTATATGTATGGGAATATACCTAAGCCGTGTCGGATATTACTTCGTGATTGTATCTTTTCTTTGTGGATTATCCTTTGTGGATTCTGTGAGACCTTCGGGGGTCTCGGGGTCTCTACTGAGTAGCTTATACTCACCCCTGCACGGGCTATGCCCGCACTTCGTTGTGTTGGTTGCAGATGACGGACAACGCTGATCGTGGTGGAGGCGTGCGGAGCAGGACGGTACTTGGAGGTGGACCATTGGGCGGGACATACTCGGAGCGGTCAGGTGGACCCGAGGAGCAGTGGAGGATATATGTACCCACCCTTCAGGTGGGACTTCCAGAGGACGGCTCAGTGCTGCGGCTTTTCTTTTCAGTTGCTGTTTTCCCCTTTCAGTTGTACTTTACAGTTGGGCTTGTATTTCCAGCCCCTTTTAATTTCAGCACAGCTTGTTACAGTTTTTACATAGTGTTTACTTTTCTGCTTGCTTACTATGTGGTGCTTGTTTACTTTTCAAAGGCAATGTCTTCACTTTTTGTTGGGATTTACGCCTTGGTGCTAGTCACCAGCCCCTGGCCTATGGAAGGCGAGCTTGGGGTAGTCACGGCACGGGCCCCGAGGATGGGTCGTGACAATATTTGGTTCATTTTGAAAAATCTAATGAGAATTGGTAGATAAATGGGTATAAGAATGAATATTCAAAATGTGGATTTAAGGAATCAGTTAAAAACATTTTGAGAAATATTAATTATGGAAATATTCATTGAAACTAGAGGTAAACTAATTTCTTTATATATTTAATATTCATTTATTTAATGAAACCATGAACTTGAATAAATAATTTAAATGACTCTCGAATAAAAATATCAAAGGAGAGAAATGTTTTCCTTAATCAATAATTATTTTAACGGGGGAATTTGATTAATGAAATTAAATCATGTATTTTCTAGATCAAATAATTGTAGAATATGTAAGATATATATATATATATCATATAAAAATTACATAATATCCATAAGAGAGGGAGAAAGCGAGTTTAAGGGAGAAAGTGCATAACTCGAAGACATATAGTGGTCAAGCAAGATCCCTTAACTAATGTTCCAGAATCATACTTCACATGTAGTTAACATTTAAGATAATCAAATCATATCCACTAATAACTTATTTCAAAACCATTTAAATATATTTTTCATAAAATATAATTATATTATGGTAATTTATAAAAATATCAATGAGAAAAAAAGTTCATTTTTAAGAGCATTGTTTTCATGTTTCAACAAATATATCACATATGGATATTTAACGTTTTTCTTGAAAATTAGGAATATAAATATAAATGTGAAAGGAAATTTTATTCATTTACTTTTTTAAATAAAAATGTTCCCAAATATCATTTTTTACGAAATACAAATGATTTATTTTGTAGAAATGAAAATCATATTTTTTCATTTCATTTAAGAAAATTTTTTGACCACCATAATATAGTTTAATTTTATATAAATCATTTTATTTAAATGTAAACATATTTTTTTGACCAATATTTTATAATATATATATATAATTAATATTTTTTGTTCATGGAGAAATTTAACCAAGAATATTGTAAAAATATATTCATTTTAGAATCTAAATATGGGTGGGTATAAGATTTATTTTACCCGATAATAAAAACAGATTAGCATATTAAGGATAATAGTGATAATATGTTTAGGTTTATGGTGATAATATGGATGTTTTTTAATAAGATTAAAATTTAATGAGTGCATTAAATAACCATACTTCTTCATTTAATAGTATCCTCTTAGTATACTCATTAAGTGCACATGAAATATACTTTCTTATGAGAGAAGTAAGACTAGGATGTGGATTAGAGTATTGGAAGGTGAATTGGGTAGAAATCTTGGAACCTAAAAGAGTTAGAGGGTGTGAGGAGAAGGGATTTTTATGTTTGGTCTTTATAAATGATATAGAAGGGTGTATAATAAATATTATATGAATGAGTATATTATTCTATATCAACACATCCAATCATATTGATTCTTTTCACTATATGTAGTAAATGGTTAATTTGAGCATTAAATGAGGGAAGCATACATCATCCACTACTAAATATTTATTGTAATTTTCTTATAAGACCCTAAGCATTTTTAAAAATTAAAACATAAAAAAGTAAATCCATTTTTTGAAAAGAAATTATTAAATTTCATAATATTATTTTCTAACAAATATCATCTATTTGGAGATTTTATTTAAAATAATATGATAAATGTTACAAAACATTTAAAAATTAAATAATTTCTCAAAAAATTATACTAAAATTTTATTCATACATAATATTAATATATAAGTCCATTAAATGAAAATAAAAATTATATGAAATCATTATATTTCTTGAAAATTGAAAATAAAACACATATGATTTAAAAATATATGAATATATAATTATTATTTTTAAAACAAATATTAACTTATATCGTGATATTATTATGCCATATATTCATCTTGTAAGATATCTAAATATTATTTTACACTTCCATATAATTGGATACTATTATATTGATCAAGTTACTATTCCAAATTTTTAGATTACTATTCCGATGATCAAAATTGTAATTTTCATATGTGTTGCAAACATTCTATAAATACCTCATGTTTTATTCACAGTTGTTTAAATTATATTTCATCTAAGGTTATATACATTCATGTTCAAAATTCATATTGAATGACTAAGATTTTTATTCATTTTTATAATATTTTTCAATATTCTGGTAATTTTGTGGGATATAACATTCCCATGTTTTATTTTTATTCTTATCATTAATTCTATTTTTAACCCATTTTAGTAAATATCTTATTATGCACATTATTATTCAATAAATTTATTATTCATATTAACATGTTAATATTATTTTGGTATCATCTTGTGATGTTTTCATTTTTCTAAATAATATATATTTATATAATAAGAAGGTAAAATCAAATGAACAAATCATCAGTTTTTACATTCTCCCCCCATAAAAATGTCATACTTGAAATTTCATTCTATATATTAAGGTAAAAATAGGTGGGGGTACTTCTGAGTCAGTTTTTCTTCTTATTCCCATGTTTCTATATCATAATTATGGTTTCATCAATGTACTTTGACTTGGTGAGTTATCTTATTGCACAAATTATTATCTCAAAATTACAAGATCTTTATCAAATGCTCCTAAAAAATTCATTTTCTAATTATACAATGATTCAATTTAGTACCTGTGTGGGTTATATTATATACTTCATCAATAGTTATACATACAGTACAATATTTACATGGTAATGTTTTATAGGGAGTTCTAGTTGATAGGTCATACCTTCAATGCGGTTGAGAGTCTTAACATGGATGACATATCTGGGACTTCGTTTTCCCTTTATACCAAATCTCATGATCCTATCCCATAGAAATATGAATAAGAATAATTTATCTCCAACTAGAAACTCAAGATATCATTTATTATTATCAATATTGATCTTAAATTTTCTTTTAGATACCCTTATGTACTATTGAATGGTATTATCCTTTTCTAACATTTCATTGACCATTTCACGTCCCACAACTTTTTCTAACAAACATCACCAAAATATGATGGGTTTTTAATTATCTTCCCATAAAGGGAAACATATGGATCCATTATTATTCATGAATGATATAATTTCTCATTTGATCCTTATTAGAGCTATGTGTTGATCCCATCAATATTGTAAGTCCCTCACACATGCAATCAACATGACTTCAATTTTTCAGATCGTCTTCCTCAATTTTACATCATTTTGGGGGTGGTGATCCATTCTAATGTTCAATTGTTAATTTAGATAACTATTATTACATTTTAATATTTTAGTGGTAAATATTTTTTCATTATTAGATACAATTGATAGTGGTGTTTCATTTAGAAACACCCCTTCTCTAATGTGTATCCTTGTATGTTGGTTGAGTCAGAGGTTGTATAATATATTAATGAAGTGATAAGTCTTTTTAAGTTGATCAATGAAAACCAATATAAAAATATTTAATCTTGATTTCTTCAACATACTTGTTTAAAAGTCCATCAAAATATTTTTCAATTTCAATATATATATGGGTAATATATAAATCATATATTTTGAATTTTTCATTTTAACCTTCTCATGCTATCAGACTAGAAATTTTGACATATATTATATGATCTCATTCTTTATTTTGTCCCAGAAATAGGTTCCCAAATGATATCAATACATCTCTTTACTCCTCATGTTGATCAAGAAGTTCAAGATATTTGTAACATTAAGAAACTCTTTCTTTAACATAATATTTCATGGTACACATAATAATGACCCAAATCTCAAGAAATCAATCATCATCAATTTTAATCTCAAAGTATTTTTTATTTTGCATACATTAGATGTTATTATGTATTTAAATATTATCTCTTTGAGAATCCAATATATTCTCCAAAATATAAAATTGATCATACATTTGAGAAAGGAATGATGATTTTTCATTCCATATAATTCCCAAGTCCATCTGTTAAAAGTATAAAAATATTGGGCTTATATTTATTCTTTCCTTTGATAAGGTAACATGATCCTTTCTATATAGTTCATTTGGCACTTTATTTTCATTCTCAGGAGTGAAGTATATAGAGTATTCATAATCCTTAATATCCTATAACCATATTAACAAGAACATATTAATATCATTCCATTTTATCAATATTTAAGGTCATATGATATGTATATATATATATATATTCTCTCTATAATTATAATTCAACCATACTATCAATGTAAATATTACTACTTATATGACTATGTAATGATATTTCAAATTATACTCATTATAAATCAATGTCCATATAGAATAGTATACATCATTTCCATTTTTCTTTAGTATACATTCCATTTATTTATTTCATGAATCACTGAATACCAGGAAAAGTTCCGCACATAATTGAAATATGTGCACTACTATAGCGATAAACCTTTTTCAAATATTTTAATTTATCTTTTGGTTCATCAATCCTTTAAAATCATACTACCTTCCATGTCATCATGTTGATTGCATTTGGAAATTAGGATATGTTTCTCACAAATCATTAATAATGACTAGATAGTCTAAAGAAACTATGAATTCTCATTATAGATATTTATCAGGGAAAAAAATAAATTTCTATTATCAAAGAAGGTCATATAGATATCCCATTGATGTTGTCATCATTCAATAAGAATTATATTTCCATTATCAATATCTATTGACTAATTAAACATTGCATATATCATCTCCTATTGCAATTTTATTATAACAATATTCAATTGTGCCTCATGCTCCTCACTTTTATTATAGATTATAGAAAGACCATCTATAAATATGATAATATTTTTGTTATTATCTAAATACCATATTATTTATATTCATAATAATTCATATAGAATTTTTTAGACCAAATGGAATCACCATTAACACATAGTGTCTATACATCATTCAAATGGATGAAATTTGAATATTTTTTTATTATCATTAATTTGTTATATCCCAAAAAAATACCCACTGTAGATAAATATCGTACTACAAATAGTTGATAAAACATGTAATCCATATGAGTTGTGGGATACTTATAAATTATCAATATTTTTTTGAGTTAATGAATATTAGTGTAGGGATTCATGAAACCATCATTCTCTTGATAATGAGGACCTTATTACCCATTAGTGATGCAAATAGGAATATAAATAATTGTAGAGAATCCATTATATCTTTAAATTAATTTCAGAAAACTCAATGGATTTATTCCAATAATGAATATAAAATGTAGTTAGAGATCTATGAATAAGTTAAAATGATAACTAATCCTCTTGATCATGAGTTGGACCAAGAATCTATACAATGAATACATCATTGTAGTTCCCCAAAATGTGGAAATCATTAATAATGATTCACTCCTTTCATTTATTCATTTGAGACTGAAATTATTTTTTAGAGGGAAATAATATCTCTATATGAGATAATAATTTATAAGGATATTTTTCACCATCCATACACATGTATGAAATAGAAGGATGAATTTGGATGTGAAGAGTGATCTCCCTCTGCTAGTTTTTTATGTTGTATTTTGATCAGGATAGTCAATCTATATGCAATATATAATCATACTCCAATGAACGATGCAAGAAATTATTTTTTCAGAGGGGTTTTCTAAAAAAATTAAATGGAGAGGAGTTATATATGTGGGACTCAATAGTTTATCCAATGTTTTTCTCTAGGATACCTCAACTCTCATGTATTTTTGAGTTTCTTATATATTTCTACTAGTAATGAATGAAATTAATGAATGAATACCACTAAAATAAAAAACTAAGCACTCTATTTAGAAATGAATAAAAAATATACCTATCTCTACATCATTTTTGTGATCTAACTTAATATTTGTTGTAGAATATTACCTTTCATGTTCTCTATGTCATGGATGTTTTTTTTGTGTGATTTTATCCCAAAAATCATCTTATAAGGAATTATCTCACATAAATCCTATTTTTCATGATGATGGAACATTGTACTATAGGCTTGGTGTTGATAAGAACCTATTCAAACATCACATGTGTTCAGATATTCATGTCCCTTAATAATTGGTTATACTAATTCCACCACAGACTATATTTGAAATATCTTTGAATTCCGTTGAGATAGATTCTTGAAATCTTATTGATAGGATTTTCCATGTCAAAAGATTATTTTCCATTCTTTTGTGAGATTTATCATTGGATACAAAAGAAGAAGAATTCCATTTGCGCGTTCTATCACTAGGACCGAGGGACCACTTAGTGTATCCATATATATCAATACCTTGAGGGAACAATTGATAATTAATTCATAGCTTTTAAATTCCAAAATCAATGAATATATTCATGTCCTCATCTTAGCAAACTAATGTAATAGTCATCCTCAAATTTAGTCTCGGTGACAATGCCATAGGAATACCATGAAAGACATGCATTGTTTCCTCATTCAACCCTATAGACCCATCATCCTTTTTCATTAGCATGAGGAAATCCATCACCATTTTTAAATGAATGGTTTAGGGAAATAATCTATTAAAAATTATATTCATAAATCATTCCAAATAAATTGAATTGATATCTTTTTTTGACTACATATTCATGATTAGTTCACATCGCTTACTAGTTTTTAATTCAAGATGATAGAGAAGAAACAATAATTTAACAAATTATGAGTATTGGATGATACATAATGTCATTTCATTTGAGTTAAATTCAGTGACCTCAACTCAGAATCCACTAAACTAATACTCTGAGTGGAGTCACCACAAGACATCAAGTATGAATCCCCATATGCCAGGGGTTTCTAACTAGAAATGAGGGTCTGATAAGTCACGTGGGGATAGAATAACCACTTTACCTGAGTAAGTCACATCAGTTTACAATATAAGTAGATGAAAAAAATATTAAATAACCAATAAAAATTCATAACAAAGAATCTCCCAAAACTGGGTAGAATCCACAAACAAACAACAACGATATCATGTCATGATAATATTTCCAAAATAGGAGAAACCATAAAATAAAGATAGCAGCTGAGTCACCAAAATAGTTCCTAAATCCCTGTCATGATCCTTATATGATCATATCCCAAGCCCAACTCAAACCCTACCCCAATACATTTCCCTTATCCAAACCTGTAATAATGAAGACAGTTTAGGAACCCATAGGGGGTCTATGTAGGGTGTGAGTTCAACTCAGTAGACTATGACCAACAGTGTCTGATAAATATTTAGTGCAAACAGATATTGCATGAAAATAATAAATGAATGATATGTAACCAATTGTTAGCTCAGATTCCAATAATTAGTGATGAACACATTAACTATTTATATCATTATTTCTATTATAATCACTTTTACCATCTTCATTAGATAATCTATTTTATTCTTGTGTTCAATATTATATGAATTTTCATAATATACACAATGGTCCATGGAATTCAATAACTATGGATAAGTGAACATGTCAATTACCTATCTTACTAGGGGTAAACACATCACAACAAATACATTACACTCACCATGATGCCTTTGTCTAGATGGTCTTAATAAATGAAATCGTTAAGGTAATAGATCCTCTATCCCCTTCCTAAACCTGATCATTTTGGTGTGGAGTTTAGATCCATATTCTGTATAGACTCATGGGCATAGAGCCTTATGTCAATACCACACACTACCAAACCATGAGAATATGATTTTTTTTGTAACCACCACACACATACCATATCAAAATAAATAATAAAAAAACACATACCAATCAGAATCCCTAATAATCACCATGGGAATTAATATTATGAAATAACCCATTAATAGATTTACCATTTAAATAATATATCCCATTTATCCCAATTACCAATTATCATGTCCCAACCTATTAATCATGATCAATAATTCTCTTTATACCAACCCATTTAACATATTTATTAATTCACTTATGAAATCCCATTTAACATATTCCATAATTCCCCAGATGTTACCCATTCAATGAGTTCACTATATCATATTCACTACCCTTGTTAGGAATTTCTTACAAAATTCAAAATCCATTACAAAATCTCAATTAAAACATTTAACCTATTTTCTGGACACAACAAACAACCCCTTATCCCATTATCTACCCAAGGAACAACTATAATTATTCAATTTTAAACTCATAAAACCATATAATAATGTTCTTCATGGGATTTATGTTTTAACACTTCAACTATAAAGTTAACCATACCAATTTCATGGTTCAGGAATGCCAATGCACCACATGGTGGCCCAAAATTAGTCAAATCATCCTCAATTAATCACATTGGGATCATGAGGGAATTAATTATTCATTTGTAAATCCATTTTACAAAATATCACCAAAGGTATTAGAATAACAACAATTTATAACCACGAACACAACCAATCATGCACGAATCAACTCAACAACTATTAGATACAACATGTATACCTCCAACCTTGAATACATTGGTGAACTCATAATCTATCATAGCTTTAGATCTAGAATAAAACACCCCTAGAAGCCTCATACATGAACTTATAGAAAAAAGAGAGTTTTTAGGGATTGAAAATGAGATAATCAAAGATACAAGCCCTATTCTCTTAAAGGGAAGCAATATGAAGAGTGTGTTTAACATGAACTATGATCAGAAAACAACCGCAAACCAAAGACTCTAGAAATGAGGTAGATTAGTCCTTTAGAGATATATAGGTTTTATATTCTTTAATAGTGTAGGATGTATGAGAAATTGGGAATACTTTGTGCGAACTTAAAAATCCTGATATAGAAAAAATGTAAAAATTTCATCTTTTGATGGGGTTCATGGGTTGGTTTCATGGTTTTCCAAACCATGTGTAAATCGTATGCTAGAAAATGTCTAAGGCGAGTTAAATCACACAATTACGTATGGGTCTATACAAAATTTGAAAATCATATGCCAGATGTGTGAATTTCACTATCAAAATCCATATGGTTTGGCTCTCCCCATGCATGGATTACCTAACTATGTACATCATACAACTCGTTAGCACAATTTGGGTGCATAGTTAACACTAATTGTTTCCAACTGTACAACATGAATAGAATGGTCATTTTCCTTTTCCTTACTTTTCCCAAACCCCTGGAACACCCCTGATATTATTCATAATCCTGGTGAACATATCATTAATGAATTAGTTGGGATATTAACAATATTTAAATATGACATACATCCATGAAATACTGGATCTAACTCCCTACACTCATTATTATGGACCATCCTCAAGAAATATTTCCCAAGCATCACTAAGCTTATATGGTATAATGATCAGGCCACTGAGCCTATATATCTGAATCCATTTCCGATGATTATTTCTAAATATTTCCATGCTATAATAAAACTCAAACCAATGACACAATCTTTCTCCCAAGACATTCTCCCTACTATCCCCAATATCAACTAGATATTCCTCAAAGGATACATCTACCTCAAGCCTTAAATACCTAATATCAATCATGTGAGAAAGGTTAGGGTGATACTATAAATGTCGTGACACATGAAAAACATCGTTAATACCAATATACCAATGTCGATGATCCAATCGGTAATCCACTAGTCTGGTCATCTCCGAAATCTCACATGTCTTCATATATATTTGTGAATATTTTTCCTATTTCCAAATCAATTAGTGACAATGGAAAAAACTGATGAAACAAATGAACACCCACCACAAAATCATGAGGTATAAGATTCCTATATGATTAAAACTTATTCCCACTATAATACATTTACTTTTGTTTCTAAAAAAATTGAGCCTTTTTTTGACCTCCCATACACATGAATCAGTCACAACAACTCTGATTGTCCTGCTTCCATCCAACACAATGGAGATCTACATGGTGTACAATAAGGTGCCTCAAAAGGTTCCATATGAATTGTTTCATGGTAACTATTATTTTATGAAAACTCAAGATGTTCCAATTGATTTTCCCATGACACACAAAAATCAAGGACACTGTTCCTCAATATGGCCTCTAGTACCTGATTTGGATGCTCCAACTACACATCCATCTATTGGTGGAAATATGTTCTGAAGAAAACTTGAGGATAAAAATACTTATGATATCCGTTTTCTAAATGTGATGTGAAACAAGGACCCTGATATAAAACTAAATTCCATGGAACACAGTGAGACCATTCAATCACTCGAATGCACTACTCACCACTTAGATCCATGGTAAAGGTGTCTTGAGTCATCAAGAGATGAGCCACCTTAGTCAACTAGTCATCAACTTCACATGTTTCATCATTCTTAGAATCCATCCAAGAAATTCACAAAACAAAATTCATCATTACATTATTCCATTAAAATGATGGAATGAGTAATGGACGTAACAAACCACTTGGGAACTAATTCATGGAATTCACCTACTAATCGATAAGTCATCCCACCGGAAAAACCAAATCCACTTTCATCATTCATAGCCACCAATAATGCCTATGAATATCAGGATACATCTTAGTAAAACTAGGATGCACATAACATTTTGATACATGATACTCATGCATCAACTCTTCTCACATACCAATTGGAACAACAACAGAGTCACAAACATAAACGACCACATCATCTATAATGGCACAACTAAAAGGTGATTCCCCTAATTTTATATTATCCCTCATTGTCAAATATTTTGGGTCCTCAAGCTATTCCTACTTGAAACGACTCAAAAGAATATTATCAATATCTATAAATTAATGGGTTAACATCTCGTGGTATGTACCTCCATATTCCTTTCTGTGCACAACACCATCATCCTCTACTTGAAACTATATTCATGAACCACATGATTTTGTGTATTCCGAATCATGGAACCTGAAACACTATTTTCTTTTCCCAGTGTATGAACTATCACAAAATCAATGTATTTCGTATATTCAACCCTTATTCACATACAATTATTCAATTCATGGGGATAGAAAATTTACCTAAGTCTTTTATGGTTTATGTACACAATAAACTATTCACGAAAAAATTAATTCAACCAATATTTTAAAAAAAATGGACTAATCTAGTAAATTTTACATAGTGTGGAGGATAATTTAATTCATGAGGCTTCAACTTCCCTAAACCATACAGAACAACTGGATCATCCTGCATTAACACAGCTCCCAGTCCAACACTAGAAGCATCACAAAACAAGTTATAATACTAACCCGTTTTAGGTAAGATCTGGATTAGTGTGGTAGTCATCTACTTCATTAACTCATAGAAAGTATCTTGACATACTTATAACCATTAAAACCGGATGAATATCTTTGTCAATCATGGAAGTGGTGGTTCAAAATGGGAAAAGTCATCAAAGAACCTTCAGTAATATCCCACCAAACCCATAAAATGTTGGACATTAGAAACATTCTTGGGATACTCCCAAGACACAAATTCCTACACATTATTTTGGTCCACTAACACTCCTTACTATGAAATGATGTGACTAAAGAAATGTTCCCTATCAATCCATTAGTGACACTTATATAGCATAGAAGAAATAATATTATCTCTTATTGAACTGTGGATTATGTAAATATATTTGTAATGATGATCCTGAGTCTTACATTAAACCAAGATTTCATCCATGAAGACAACTACAAACTGATATAGGTACGGGTGAAATATTTGGTCTATTAGGGTCAAAAGCACTATTAATGCATTGGTCAACATTAGAAAAAAAAACTCATACAAACCATACCAGCTCATGATGGTAGTCCACGAAACATTTGAATGTCTCACCCTTTGCTCATGATACCTCAATCATATATAAATTTTAGAGAACGTTGAAAAAAATACTAGTTGGTCAAATAGATCATGAATTACATGATGACAGTATCAGTAATTAACCATTATCTAATTTATATTCCTACAATTTCCATATAACCAAAACAACCCATCACCATTCAAGAGAAACAACCCAAGATATCATCAAGGAGATGTAAATGGACAAATACTCATTTTATTATCAAATTTATCCAAATAATTTTTACGTAAATATTTTTCTTCCAATGCCATTCAATATGGAAGAATGGAAATTGTTTCTTCTCCTCACATTAACTTTATAGTGAACTCAAAATCACTCTCAGGTGGATTCCCTAAGAATTACACTACGAAAACTTTCTGAAATTGACCTACAATGGGGGGGGGGGGGTGAACTGGTTTCTCTATTAATCCATTATCAAGCACATGGAAAACTACTTTTATTGTGAGTTCTCCCATTTTCTAGAAAACTAGCTATGTACCGCATGCTCAAACATCCCATACACCATGGTAGAAATAAGTGTCTCTCTCAATAGATGAGAATGTTACTCGATGATGGTAATAGTCAATTTGTTGCTGGAATAAAACCATCCAACTAACACTCAAAATCAGTTCAAAACCAGCCATCTTGGGGATGAACAAGTCCATAGAAAATGGTTCCCACCAACCTCGAATGAACTCCACTTACTTTGTCTAATATTATTATATATCACCCCAATGTGTATCAATTGTCTCAACCCCACACACATGTTCCACTGCTAGTCCCAACACGACAAAACAAAATGATTTAATAAAATAATGTGTGGTGCCTATGTCAAATAATGAACTGGAAAGCATTTAATCAACATGGACAATACCTCGAACAGTTGAAGGTCTACCCTTTCCCCCTCTAGCTAAATACTGAACTATGTGAGGCTAAAAATCCCCTCTACAATAGGATCCACACTGATCCCTTGGTGTTGCACTACTCTACTAATATGGATGCTCTCTCCCAAACATAAAATGTCCACCCCCTCCTACCAAGAGAAGTAGACGAGCTCCCACTACCTTCTTAATATATAGTGCCAAAAACCTAACATACATATGAGATTAGTTGCAATCCCCCATCTATGCCTAGCTATAAAATATTTCATCATAACCTCTATATATTCCCCAACCTTCCACATGTCCCACACTAAACTGGTGGATAAGGAATCTAACCACACATGTGCCCCAACCTACAACACGGATAACAGAACAACTGATCACCTCCCGGAGGGGCTTATCCTCTCTTCCGACCACTCTTCATACATACACCCTATTGTAAACTACTAAAAAGTTGATTCCTTCAAATCGAATCCACACAACCAGTCCGTCAAACTATCACCACAAGTCCACATCATGAAGCCCCATTTAGGTTCCCCTCTATGATTTGGGCCAAATCATTTACCTCTTTTAACCTCTTCATATCGAAAATATTGACCTAGAACCTGATCTCATGTCTAATCCTATCTTAGAAACATTTCATCATGGTGTCATCGAGTGCAGCCTATGATGGAATTAAGTGGAACAAGTTAGTGAAATAGCTAGAATGATACATTAATAACATAACCCTATAAGAAAAACTAAAAAAAATCAATATATTTCTCTATAATGAATGTTTTTTGATAGAAGTGTATGATAAAATTCCCCAATTAATCATTCAATATAATTTTTTTCAGGAATCTCATTCTAAACCATGATGTCTCACATACTTTTTTCCTGAACTTGCAACATATACGCTAAAAAATTGAATCTCTTCTCAAAAGGAGTATCCAAATTGTCATGAATCACTTGGATGGAATGTATCCTAAAATTGGATGTGTTTATCCCAACATCACCAATAATGGTAGAAGGGTGCTACAACAGAATCTCTAAATTTAACTCGAACATATTTGGTATAACTCTCCATGTTTCATGTTACATAATATGCGTAAAAAATGAATGATATGCTAACCAAAAATCTCTTCTATATAACCCAAAATCACATTATCTTCTTTCTCCACTACTTGTAGTGCATTCTCAACCACATCCTCTAATTTTCCTAATATCACATCTTACTAGGGAGACAATATTCTACAATTCAAAACATTTTATTTAAAACACATAACACAACACTTCAACAAATTACACACAAGATGTCTCATCAATAATAATTAAAAACAATTCACATACACTATCCCAAAAGATATCATCACACTTAGAACATTACCCTATACCATACCTTTCATGGGTCAGTGAAAAATTGGGGAAAACTACTTTACATAGTCACTATATTTCCCTAGACACCTTTCATTAAGACCAATTAATTAACCAGTCTCTACATTCATTCCATATAATCCATTCACATCATTCTTATTAGACACCATTTTTCATAAATTTCTCAAGTACGTAAAATATAATGGAAACTTTCCTATCCAACACACCAATCCCAGGTGTCCCAACCATAATGCATGTCACCGATATCCCTAGGTGGCTAAAATGATCCATGAATTAACAATGTCATTCCATTCATGCCCTTAGAAAAATATCCTAAAATGTTCACATCATCCAACATGAGAATTACCAAATGGTGTAATATCATCCAACTATAATAGCACATAGTAACAAAAACAATTACCACCATGGTACTCTGGTTTTACCTAGTACATGGGTTATATACTCACAAGTATGTGCTAATTGAAAAGAAGTGACACATCCTATACACTCATCTGTCATACCAAATAATAATACCACAAAAAATAACTTCTTGGGTACCACATTGTGACATCCTTGTCCCAAAAAACACTACAATGGAACACCAAGACAAGTTTCCACTGAATCTCAAGCATGCCTCGCCATAATATATTGGTTCCTAACTGGTAGTGATGGAAAAATAAATCATATGGGGAGACAACACACTCTTTACTATAGTAAGAGATAATAGTTAATAATATAAATTACTGAAACAATATGTAATATCTAATTGACATGAATAACCAATTATGTCACTAAACTAGGTACAAAACAAAACCAAATAGCAAATAAATAATGTCATGATAGAGATACCAAATGTGATTGCAACCCAAAATAAAGGGAACAAATGAATCCCCAATCAATGACCTAACTATGAGTTCAGATCCTCATCCACACATATCCCAATTCAAACTAATTCCCATAGCACTGAACCTTTTCCCTTATCCAAACTTGAATCAATGTAGTCTTCTCAGGTACCAAATGACATCCTAAGAATGGTTTGAGTAAAACTACATTGGACCCCAGAAATGGTGACTATAAAATATCAATTCCAAAAACATATTTCATGAAAATCATAAATGAATGACATGTAAATAGATGAAAACATGGGTTGCATTAATTATCGATGCACAAATTAACCATTTTTATCATTATTATTATTATAAGCACTTATACCATCATCATTAAATAATTCATTTTCAACATGTGTTCCATGTTTTAGGAATTTTAATCATTAAGAAAAGGGTATAAGGTATTCAATAACCTGAACTTCCCAGTCCGGATCCATGTATCACTGATAGGGGGAGGGGTGAATCAGTTATATGATTTTCTTTTTTATGTTTCCACTTTTTGAAGCAACCTTTGCCTCCTATTAAAGAGTTTCTTCCCTGATGAACACACTCAACCACATGAACACAAGATTTACAAGGTTCACTACTCAAAAAGAGTAGCTACGTCCTTGGAATGGTATGGGAACAATCCAGTACCACACAATCCACTAGAAAACTATCATTTGATATAGAATACAATGAGTAGGATATACCCTTACACTCGTGTAGCACTTTGAAAACAATACAATAGTGCATGTAATCCCTCTTAGAACAAATAGGGTAATGTAATGATCCTGTGATTCTTAATGAACATTCACAAATCAAATCTTTCAAAACCATTCTTCACATTCCTACCCAGAAGCTGGTAAGAACCTCCTGGTGCAGACATCTTGCACGCCACTACCAACTTGAGCGCCTCCCTGCTTGTGTGCCACCGGCTTGCGTGCCTCCCTGCATAAGCTCCTCCCTTCTTGCATGCCTCTGGAAACATTCATGGAAATCCTTGTGTGGAAAACACATGCATGGAAAAAATTGTGCAAAAAAAGTTACATGGTAAAACTAGCATGGAATAACATGCACAACAAAACTTGCACGCCTGATCAATAACACTATGTTTGCGCGCCACTTCAGCTTTTGCGCCGCCCTCTACTACTTGCGTGATCAGAGCTTGAATTTTTTCTTAAGTATTGAAAACATAAAAATGAGGTGTCTAGTCATCTATTTATAGAAATTTTGGTGACTTGAGTGCCACAAACACTTGCACGTCGTTCCTACTTGCACGCAGCTCTATCACTTGTGTGCCCTTCCATCACTCACATGACACTTTCTTTCCATTGTCATATTTTTATATGATGATGATGGAATATTACATCCGTGAAACATACACGTGCGCGCCACTTATACTTGCGCGCCACTTTTGACTTGCACGAAAATCTTTAAATTGGGATCCAGTTTTGGCTTGCACTCCAATCTTTAACTTGTGCGCCATTTTATTTCCTTTGTCGAATTTTGATGTGATGATCTTGAAATATGACTAGTGCTCCATTTACACTTGCACACGAAATCTTGCGCACGAATACTTGTGCGCCACTCATGACATTCACGCCACTTTCTTTCCTATTACAAAATCACTTCATTACTCACTATTCTCATCACATGGCTTGCATCATATGTTCTCCAAATTTATGATATTTGTGGAATAAAAATCAGAAAAGCATCGTCATTGTTTCTGGTTCTTTTACAAAGGGAATTGATTTATCTTCTTTGACAACAAAATAAAACACTCTACAAAGGCTAACTCTTCAAACTTCCTACTCTATCCAACTTGGTCCCAACATCACTATTCATAATGGAATAATTCATGTCCATATCTCACCAAGGGTTAATAAATCACAAGAAAAAAAAGATTACCATCACCTTAAAGCCTCAAACAGGGTGGTATCATCGAATGTGACCTTTATAGGAATGAATCATTTCCCCCTTCCCTGGCCCGTGATTTTTTTGGTGGATTTCAGAGCCTCAGTCTAAATCGACCCATGGGAGTAGAGCCTCAGGTCAAAAGACCACTCTACCAATCCATGTTCACAAGATTATTGATCCAACCATCAAATAAATTCCATATCACAAACCATAGTTAGAAAAATACACAATATAATAAAAATACCTAAAAATCTATAGGGGAATTAATATTATTCCATAACCCATTCACACATCTACCATTTACATAACATAGCCTATTTAGCCTAATTTCCCAACCTCATGACCCAACCCACTATTCATATTAAATAATTCCAGTTATATCAATGAATTTAATGTCTTCAATAATTCCATTATAAAACCCCAATTAACTAAATCGTCAATACCCATGTTATTAAACATTAAAAATTTTATCCCTTCCTTATGCACTAACCCCTTCATCATTTAAAATATAAATCGCAATCTATTAAAAAATCATAATTAACCCATATTCAGGACACCCCAAACAACCCCTTATTCCATTTTTAACCCAAGGGAATAATATAGTTATTCCATTTTCAACTCAACCAAACATATTAACACATTCTTCATGGCTCTATTTTATCACACTTCAATTATAAAGTTAACCTTAACAATTTCTAGGTTTTGGAATGTGAGTTCACCCCACATGTGGATCTAAATTAGTCAAATAATCATCCACACATTCCATTACGATCAAGAGGGGTTTAATCCAACATTTAGAAACTAATTTTAACAAATTTCATCTATGGAATCAAAAGCACTACAAGCGATAACTAAGAAAACAACCAAAGATGCATGAATCAACACAATGGAAAAGGGTCATATCATATTTCCAACATACCTTGATTATGTTGACATAAAAAGTCTAAATTGTAACCTAAGTACTGGATTTAGTAACCACTTGAAACATAACCAAAGAATCCAATGTTAATGTCTGGTTTTTGATATTTTTAAAGAGATAGAAAAAGATGCAATCCCAATTACAAAAAAGTTATTCAAGAAGAATATTATAATTCCTCTGATAATCGATATGAAACCAAAAACACTTATTACTAGAAATAAATGATTGAGATATATCCTTGGGAGCTCTTTATTATTTATGTTCCACAATAGTGACTAAGGTAGGAGAAAGCTGGGGGGAATTGGTTGGAAACATAAAAATCACGAGACAGATAAATTATAAAGTTTCCAACACTTATTTTGGAACCTAGTATGGCTACACTCTTTTCCAATTCATGTGTAAACCATGCCACATCCACTATCAAATAGGATTGAGGTCTCACCATTCCCTAGGTATCTCAAAATGGTTTGAAAGAGGTGCACCAACCATTTAGAACCCCTCTGTCCAAGCCTATATGATTTGTCTCTCCAACTTTAATGGTTTACCCAACCATAATTCTCCACCACCTGTTAATCACAGTTTGGGATCATGATTTAAACTAATCATCTATCAACCGTAAAACCTTCACTGAAAGACATTTTAATTTTTCATTTTGCACCATACCCTTGAAACACCCCCGAGATTCTTCATTCACCTTGTGAACAATTAATTAATTAGTTCTATGGGTTTTTAACAATGATTTAATCAAGAAAACACCTCAATGAAAACCAGTAACCTAAATTAATCCATTATTATGCAATTATGGGATGGGAATATACTCTAAATTTTGGTGTCCTTTATAACATAAAGGACTTCATCATTACATTATCTTTGTGGGGAGAAGGCGAGTATACCACATGATTCACGTTGTTATTTGTAATATGAGACATCTTACTTAGTACTATCATAAATTTATCACCTCACATACCAAAATAGTATGTTATATCATTAGGGATATCATCAATTTTCTTATAACATCGGTTGTTGGCACTATTGGGTTAATTTTCCACCATCAACAACAAAATAAGATGAAAATAATAAAAAACAGGGTTTAAAGGGAAACTAAAAACCTTGAATGGATAACATATAATGACATATAAATCCTAACATATGAGTATATAGGATTCTATCTGTGTTATCAATGGTAATTTTCATACTATGTTATCTGATATTAAAAATAATCATGTCCATCATAATCATTCATAAAATTTTTAAGAATTTTCCAAAACATATAGTCAGGAGTGTCAACATAGGTGGACCACAAGGATATATTTTCATAAACCATATAATGAGAGTGTTAATATAAAATTAAACCATTTATTGGTTATTAAATCAGAGAATAATAGTTATATATCAAATTTCAATTGTCCTATCCAAATAGAGAGTTAATTTTATAGAAATATCATTCTTTATACCTCACCCTGATTTTACGATATTCTCTAATAATAAGATATTTCTGAAGGGTTACCACTAAATAATTATAATCATAATCACAAAAAATTAATTGAGACTTATTTGATATAAAATACAAAAAATCATTCTGCTTAATAATAGTTTACAGGATATTTAACAAAATCATCCAATTAACACAACCAAAAGATTATGAGGCCAAATTTCATTGGTTGAATTGATTCAGAATACATAAAAAATAATTAAAAACACACAAAAATTATTTAAATATTTATAATGATATCCATGATCTATTTTAGATCCAAAAATTACATAGGATTAAATAATTAATACATAGAAAAAATTAATGAGATAAAATTCAGATTTAGGGAATAAACATGTCAATGAAGCATAACATACGAGTCTACCAGAATAAAATGATATAAAAAAGATATGGGTCATGAAAATTATCATGTCATTACAACATAATTAACAAGGATTATTAAAATATTGGAAATAAATTATTGTGTTATAAACATAAAACATTACATAATCAAATATGAAGAATAACAACCAAGGCAACATAACATGGTTGAAAAAGACCCATCATAGATTAGGATTACACCATATTCCCATACATATTATCTCATGAGGAAAATAATTACTCAATTATTGTGAAATAAATCTAGCCACAAACCTTATATCTTTAAAATGATTAGGTGTTATATTAAGATTAATCAATCACATAGAATAAAAATAATAACACCCAACTGAAAAAATGGGATGAATATTCACTCGTCATATCATAATCAAAAGATATTTCATAATGATTTAAAATACTAGATAGAATTAAATGTTTTTTAAATTCATATATATTTATAGAACAAAATTTCTCAAAATATCGTGTTCATTTGGGAAAAACATCACGGTTATGTGTTGATAATTGGGAATAGAAATTTGTGTTTGAAATTATGTTTTAATCAATCAATTAAGGACTTTTTGTGAAAGAAAAGGTATGTATTTTTAATTGAAAATAAGTGGAAAACTAGAATGGTTATACAATAAATATTCCATTATTTAATGAAAAATTTAATGGAAATAATGATTTTAAATGATAATTACATTAATGGATTCAATAATTTAAAATTCTCCTTTCTACAGTTTGATTATAGAGGTGTAATTTTTTAAATGAACATAAGGAATGTATTTCCCCATTAATGGAACAGATAATTACCATTTTATATATTTAGTATATATATTTATACATAATTTATAAAACATCAATAAAATAAAATATACTGATAAATTCAGTTATTAATTGAAATTTCATAGCCCAATGAAAGAGGGTGGTTTATATGTATCCTTTACACCAATTTCTAAAACCATTATTCACATTCACATAACATATTAGATAATAAAATTATATACATTAATATGATTATTGAAAACATGTAATTCTATATTTTTTAGTATAATAATATTATTTTCAATAATAACTATTCCAATTAGACATAAAGTTCAATTTCTTTTTTATAAAACTATTCATTTCAGAGTTTTAATGTTATATCAGTTGTGGATAAATATTTTTTAAAATGTAAAATGGGACAACAACTCCAAAAGAAAAATAAAATTGTTTTCATTTACATTAATTTTTTTATAAATTCATGGAATTAGTTTTTTAATTCAATTATATTTTATAAAAAAATTGATTAAATTAAATTTGACTGATAGATTTTATGACATTTGACACTGATTTTATCGATCAATGAAATATTATTATTCAAATAGGACCATTATAAACCTATCATTAAGACCTTTTTTATGAGTAAGGATAAATTTTTTAAAAAATAAGTATAATGGTTATATAAAAATAAAACATATTAATAAAAAATTACTATCGTTTGGGAAATGCATCTTTATGCATCGAAAATACATTTTTTTCTAAAAAATAATGTATTATTATTTTTGTGAAAAGTAGAAAAATTATTTTTTTTCTACATTATTAAATTATTTTCAAAAAACATTAACTTCATATTTTTAATAAAAATTTTAAAATAATATAATGGTGAATTATTGGGATTTTTTTGGAATGTAAAATTCTTTGAATAGTTGTGAAAAATAATGGTTTTTTGAGAAAATTACATAATTGTTTAAGGAATATATAATGTTATATACTGTTATGAAAATATTGAAAAAGTAATATTAGCTCAATTATATTATAATCAATAAAATATATGTTATTTGGATCAGTTAATTTTTGAATTATAATATATAATATTTTTATGAATTTATAAATTTTATCATTGGAAAATGAATTTGTCTTCGCATCTATATGATTAATATAAAACTAAATTTGGCCACTATTCTGATTTTAATGTCATAAAATTGATACCATATTTTGAATAAGAATAATTTATAATATATAATAATTTAAAATTAGTTTATATTAGTATATATTAATATTGTACAACAAAATTGACTACTATAATTAAGATAAAAAGGAGGTATTGTGTGTTACACGAATTTGTGTTGAAAATAAAATTTCAAAAAAATAAAATTTATTTTTAAAAAATTGAATTTAATATATAAAATAGTTTTTTGTAATTATCTAATAAGTATCATTTTATATTTTTTCTTATAAGATTAATTTAATTTGGTAAATAAAAATATACGTGTTATCATGGTGAAAACTAAAATGTTAAAATTATGTAAACATAAAGGGTAAATAATATAATTTTTAAAACATGTTTTTTTACATAGATGAGGTGTGTATCGAACATATAATCCCTAAACTAAATTTCTTATAATGTTTTTGAACATTTTGTGAGAGTGTCTTTCCATTATAGAATATTTTCAGTTTTTATAAAATTATAACATCTCCACCATTTTAAATGGACACCTTATCCCCTCATTTTTCACAACACATACCCACTTTTTCCTGAATAAAACCTAGAAAATTCAATATCCAACATCCACATCCATGTTATAGAATATATTTTACATTCCAATAGTTAAATCTTGGGGTCCTTAATAAGATATTGAAAGGGGTTGTTCTGAGAGAAGGCCATGATATTCACAAAACTAATTATTTTTAAATTCTCCTATTACCACATCTATTCATGTAATATTAATTTCAATATAATAGCACCATTATATATCATATAATTACTTTATTTATGTTCATTGATTAACCTATATCTATCACCTCTTCCATCAAATTTTAAATGAAATCATCAATCTTTTTTACTTCATATTACCGCCACACCAACAAATTTTATTGATTATCCATCACTACATGTCATGGGCTGATATAATGATTGATTTAATGATTATAGATTTTTTAAGGATATATTTATACATATATAATTATAATACAATTAATAAATTATTTTATAAAAACCCGTTGGAAAATAATAATGTTTCTTGTGTGAAAGGTATACTACCCCCTTCTGAACCAATGAGATGATTTTTTAATATAAGTTTTACATGAATTTTAATAAAGATATATTAAGTGAAAACATATTATAATTGAATCATAATTATAATTATTGATATATTATATAAAATATTTCATCCTACTTTTCATTCCATGGGGAATATAATAATGTCCATCATGTGTATGGCAGATTATCACCTTGCGATGCTATATGATTCTTTTTTCACTTACGCATTAAATGGAAGGTAATAAGGTTAATTTTAAGGAAAATATTTAATATATATTACATATAAATTATTAATTAAAGGTAATATATGGTTTAATTTTCATTATTTTATCCTTGGAGGAAATATAAACAACGTTCTTGCTTACGTACGACCTGACATCATAAATAAATAATGTAATTCATTTTCATTATTAAAATTTAATGAATTAATATAAATACATATAATATGAATATATTTGATAGATAGATACATATATATATATATATATCATATTAATATATCTATATTTTTTGGAATTTCAATAAAATCAGGAGGACTGAAAACACCAATTCAAAATAGACACTAAAAACAAAGCAGTTATAACTCAAAAAAGAGTTTTAAAAGAATATATTAGTAAATAAGTAGTAAAAGGTCATAATTAATTAATATATTAGAAGATATATATAATTATAACTTTTTATTATCTTTATTACTAGCATATATTTATTATAGAGGATGTTTTAATGTGTATGATGTTTTTCTAGACTTAAGGTAAGTGATTTCTAGTCTCACTATTATTTATTAAAAATTTATGAAACATTAACCAATACCTTCTTTTTTGAATTGTATATAATTTATATATTTTATTATATCACTAATAAAATTAATTAAATGATATTTATAGTTTCATTTGATGTTATTCCTTAAGGGGTCTTATGATTCAAATATTTACCTTAGTTATAAGCGATTGTTTTCAAATATTTCTTTCATTGGGGACTATGTTATGTTTTGCATATATTTTATTTTATGATGTAGATATAATTTCCATATTACATGTAATATAATTAATCTGCTCCTATTATTTATATTTAATTATTTATTTTAGGTTATTCTATAATGGGGCTTCTGATTTAAAAGATGCTAATGTGGTAATTTGTTTATTTTAGAATCTCATTGTTTATCGAGATTATGTATGATTATTCTTACAATGATTGAATAATATGATCCAAATCACATCAAACACATGTATATTCTTTTCATATGGATATTTTTCAGGATACATGTGTTCCCTTCATTTATCACTCTTATAGTTTTAAATTGACCAACAGATTTTTTTATGATTAATAGTCTTTATTTATCTCTTGGATTGAAACCCCTTTTTATACAATATTCATTTTCTCAAATTATATTTTCATAAATTTTTTATTTATTCAAAAATATTCAATGAGGAAATGATATTTTTCTTCATGTAATTTTGTGAACTACCCTTAATTCTTTCTTTATATTTTTGATGGTTATCTTCTAAAGAATGGAATTTAAAAATATTTTATGTTATAAGAGTGTTTTTCAATGTAGAGTGGATATTTTACACATGATGTGTTTTAAATGTTCTTTGAACAATCTATTTGAAGATTCATTTTTATTTTCATGTAAAATTATTTTGAAAATGTTTTTTATTTTTTTTAATTGAGGTGCAAAGGGTTTTCCACAATAAAATGATAAAAATGATTTATATGGATTTTTATTATAATATTCATGGTAAATTTCAATGATAATGTTTTCTAATATGTTTTCTGTTTTTAACAAAATTTAATGTGGGAAATATATTTTAATAAAGGAATATTTTAAATTATCTTTAAAAATTCAGTTATTTATCTCAAGGTTATTTTCAAAGTAAATAATTATAAATGTATTTTATGAATTAAATATTTTTTTTCAATTTTCGAAGGTTATTTTCACCATGAAATGTTCAAAGATATATTTCAAGAAGATTTTACATGTAAGACGAAATCCTCTTTATGATACATAATATTTACTCAGGATATTATTCAATGATATCACCATTATTCATTTAATGTTTCTTTTATTTTTAGGATGATAATATGTAACCTGATCACATTTAATTCTATGGGTTATGCTATGATAAAAAATTTGAAATGTTTATAAATCCCATTATTTTATGTGTGTTATCCTATGATGAATTTATTATGAAACCCATATCATTTCATTGGTTTAAATATGGTGAATATTTTTTGATCCTATGGAATATATTGGATTTATTTTCATAATGAGATTGTGGTTATGTAATAAGAAAGGGAGGTGGTTATCTTATATCCGAGGACAGTTTCCATATTATAAACAATGATCTTGGGGAAAAATATCTTCATGAAACCAATTGGATTAAGAATTATATTTCTTGGGATTTAAATGTGAAATAAGTTAATAAGCATGATCAATATTTGTTAATAGGATGACTGGCTTGATCAGTAATGGGAAACATGTTGATGTTCTTGGTCCACAATGGGAAACATTTAATGTGTCCAGATACAGTATGTCTGATGGTTTTATTTATTATCCATAAAAAATTAAATGGTTTTTAAAACAATCTTTGGGAAAAAAATTTAGGACATGATATTTTGGATCATAAATTATGAATATTTTACACACTTATGAATCGTGATATTTTGAATGATAATTATTTATTCTATGACTCATGTTTATGATCAATGACTGGCTGGGTATGAATTGGTTTTGTGATTTGAATGATCTAATACCCTTATAGTTATCGTATAATTTTAATTGATCATAGAATGATATATCTAATGTTTACACATACCGAGCATTTGAGCTCTCCATTTCCTAATATTCAATTATCTAGATTATAAATAATTTTTTTCTTATTGGTATATTTATGAAGGGTAAAAAGGATATGATCATTGTTGGAGATATCTAATATTATTAACAAAATAAAAATACTTTTACATAGTGATGGATATAACTAAAATATTACAATCTTAAAGTATATATTCATGATGTTTATTGAATATTTATTTAGAAAAATGTGATATTTATGTATTAAAATATTATTTTGTTTCATTTTGTGTTATTTAAAGGTCCAGATAATCTTTAAGAAGAAGTTTCATAAAAAATTAGTGAGATCAATGGGGTTATTTATTAGGTTATGTATAATGATATAGTAAAGGATGTATCTACCAATATGAATAATTACTTGCATATGATTGATCAATATATATAAATAGTCCCAAATTTTTGATAAATATTAAAGGAGTGGTTTATAAGAATTTATATCCCTATATTGAAACTATATGTTTATATGGATTTGAAATTGAGGTTATTTTGTGTATTTACATAGGAAAGAGCACACTGAGATACACACGATTGACACAATGGTAAAAAGGGACTTTCTTCATACATAAATTGACACTCCTGAGGTATATTCTTAGGAAATATCAAAAAAAATTATGATAAATCATTAATGATTATATATATTATGACAATGAATGTCCAAGGATAATACTAAGTTATCATAGATTAAGAATAGTGTTTCCTAATTTAGTAATACTATAATAATTATACTTGATTATGTGGTTTAATAGTACTTGATTATGTGGTTTCAAACTATTATTATTGTTGTTCATACAATGATTTTTGGATTTAATCAATTGATGAAACTCGAAGAAATCATTATAACAAAAATGTGATGGAAAATTAAAGGATTATTAGAAACCAATTGGATGATATGAGGGAAATATATTTTTACTATAACTAATAAACTATCATGATATATGATAAACAACATGAACATCATTGAGATTACAAATGTGTAAATTAAAATTAAAATTGTATATTTTGAAAGTTTTTGAGGTAAATAACATAGATGATAGAAGTTTTGACATCCTACAAATCATGAAGTTGGAATAATAATCAGGAAAAATATCTCAAATTTTGGGTAGATGATTTATTTATTAAAATGAAGATCATAGAGAAATGAGTTTCCAAATACTTAAATGTTTTATATATGTGGTACATCAGAATAATAAATGGCAATGCCCTAGTATAAGTGGTTGTCTCTAGAACCTCTAAATAATACTATTATTCCAATCATTGATTTGAAGGGATTGATGTGTGTAAATATTTGGATTCATGAATAATACAATATATGAATTCAATAAATTGAATTTCAATTATAATAATCCCAAATAATTTAACAATTATATTAATTTTGGAACCATAAAAATGTTCATCTGAGATTTAAATTATTGTTATGGTTTCCTTCATTGGTTTATGAGTTTAAGTTTGTTCATATGATCAATATCATAGACAACCCATATTATTTTTAATGTGAATGGTGTTTATAAATATTATTAATATTTTTTGGTATATTTTTTCTAATAAAACCATATAGTTTTATATAGGATTGAATAAATAATTCATTTGTGGAGAAAAAATTCAACATTTTGTAGAAATGTGATTAAGGGAACTGCTAAAGTTTTTGTTTTATATCTTATTTTGAACTACGGTAATTATGGGACATTTCAATTTGTATACATTATAGGAATTACATTAATATATCTTGGAAAAAGAAGACCCTTATATGAGGAAAAAACCCATGACATTGGGTAAGACTTCAGGTCCTCTATAAAAAATCAAAGGGTGATAAGAGAATTTCCACAACCACTGCCCTATGTGAAATAAAATTTTCCATGAGAAACATTAAGTGATATGTAACTAAATATGTGTCACAATTCTTATTATGTAATAATGTTATTATTGAGAGAATATTTTCTATGGAAATGCAACAACAATTACCATCATGAAAATTGGAAAACATCACAATGGATTTTGATATAGGAATCTGAAAAATATATAATGGGAATAATAGTTTATAGAATTTAGTAAAATTCAAAACAATGATAGAACACTTCATCAAAATAATAAAATATTTCTCTATGGATCAATATTCGATGATATATGTAATATTATAAGCCTCAATGAATGTACTTCCTTGTTTAAATTATGGTTTATCACCCTTTTTTATTTAATGATGTGATTTCCATGAATATGAGGATACATAGGGGTTTATCAGTGGTCTAGGACATAAAAAAGGTTGAAAAGAGGAATTACAGGATTTGATGCATACTGGGAGCATGGATAGTACTATCAGGGTTCCATAACCTTGTATCATGTATAGAGAGGGTTCATGATTGACAAACTATACAAGGAAGAGTTTAGAAATTGTGTGGCCCAAGATAGTTCCAAACACATGTCCTTCACAAAAATTTTAATAGTATGTGGGATCCCTTGGAAACCATTTTATCTATTCCTCCCATTGATTATCTGGTTTCTCCTGTTTGTCTCATTATTTATCTAACTATGTAGCTAAACCATGCTCCTCATTGAAATATGAAAAATTTACTATTTCCACTCTTATTTATGTGTTATAAACTGATTTTCCCTTAATTTATTCCTACAGTAACCAAGGGTTATGAACTAATCCTCCCATGAATATAAGGTAAAATTATACTTTAATTTTTCAATATTTAGAGTATGGTTGGATGAAAATCAAAGATACATATGAGCCTAACACTACTATTTTATCTGTTTCTTAAAATGGGAATTTTATAATAGTTTTTCATATTCTGAAGCATCCAAAAAATAAATTTTCAATAATATTTTATGTTAATAATTTTATGTTTTATTGATTTTGAATAAATGGATAATGTTAGGTTGTCATTTATATATGAACTTGAGGTTAGTGGTCTACATGTTCATCCCGTTGTCATGGTTCCATAATTTATGTGTATGTGGTTTTCTGTGGTACCTTATTGATGTACTATTGGTTTACATGGTAGAAAATTCTATTTTGGTAAATTTATTTTATAATTAAACCCCCCATGATTCTCATGGGATCCATTAAGGTTGAATAAAACTAGATAATGTCCACCCATGGGGTGATATAGTCCATTGAACATGTAATTAAGCTGATAAATTGGTAATTAAATAGGTTTATGAGATTTAAACTATGATAATTCTATTTATCATGTGATCATGTGTATATGAAATAGTAACAAATATAATTGTTTTTATCTTTTTAACATGGAATTTGGGGAATTTGTCATAACATGAATGTGTTAAATAAATTATTTTACATAAAAGAAAAATGTGATAAATGCTTAATGATGAATTATTATGTGGTAAATGGTGAGGGTTGGGTGATAGAATAAATCTCTACTCCCATGGGTTAGGAAGTACTCATGCTTTAGGCCCCATCGATGTATTACATTGATTATTTTGTTCAAAGGATGTAGTATTAATGACATGAATGTGCATGATATGATTACCTAGAACGAAGCATCGATATGGGTTATTATGCATTGATTAGTAAAATGACTGAACATTTGATTTGGGGAACTTAAACAACACTATATATTGTTATATCATCATCATTGTATGATTCCTGTTTTATTTATATGGGCAACACATGGAACAAAGGAAGAAAGTGGATAATGAAAATACAGTCAATTTAGGGAACCTAGTTTTTCTTTTATTTATCTTATAGTTCACCATAAATTTAAATAATAAATTTTAGAATAATTTTTTATATAAAAAATTATTTTTTGCCTATTGAGGTGTAAACACATCCTTCTTGGGCCAACATATTGTATCTGTGCTGACTTCAAGGTTAGAGGTTAAGACTGGGGGAAAGACCTTATTCTATAGGGTAGATTAATTGCTCGGATATGTTTCTAGATGAGGGAACCATACATCGTGTCAGGAATTTTTGTTTGGATTCATCATATTGTCATTATTTTTTTAGTTTTATTTACATGTAGAACTATATGGAATGAGATATCATAATTACTATTGTTTGAGAGCATGTACACAGTTTTGGGAAATGGTTCTATGTTGCATGTTTATTTTTTATTATTTTCAATTATTTCTTATTTTATTTATTGTAACGTACTATGATAAAAAGGGTAGAGTCTCCCTATATTTCTCACAAGAAAATCTTATATAGTCAGTATCCTATTGCATATGTGTAGTCACACCTGAGGTCATGTGGTGCACCAGATCGGGGCACCGATTTAGTGGTTTTTGGACAGGGAATTAAAATATTTAACTAGGTGATTTTATTTTCTATATTTTTATTTGTGGAAGGTAGATATGAGACTAAGAGGTATCATACCTCATTAATGAGATCGTCATTGGGATTTTTAAACCATGAATCAGGGAAAACATGAATTTCCAGATTTGGATTATTGTTTTCAATATTCATTATTATATAAGACTATTATTTAACCTTGGGTGATTCAGTTGATGTTTGATGTTATTATTTTATGGGAATTTTTTGTGGGTTATAATGGAATAAGATTTTGAAAATCAGAATCAGTGTAGGAACGTATTATATTATGTGACATTATTAATGATAGTAATGCATGGGGGGAAAATTAGGGATAAAAAAATTATCCTTGAAATTTATTAGAAAATGGGGTCTAATAATAATGATTAAATTAGTTAAATTGATGGGATTAAATTCAATAGTTAAAATAAATAGTTCATATTGAGATAGTTTTAACTATTTATATAAATAAATTATGATGATTTAAAGTGTTTGGTGTGGTATTTATTGTAAATTTGATATTTTAAAGTAATGATTACTTAGTTTATCTAGGGCCCATTAAATTGATCGATGGGGGTAGTGATAGAGAAGCGGATATTCCCAATATGACTATGTATGCAGAGTGTTTTTTTGAATAGTAACCTGAATTCCCTTTATTTAATTTTAAGAAATATTATGTTATGTTTTTTTGATTTTTGACCTCATAATTTAATATATATGTCACCATGAAAAAATATACTCTATGGACATCATAGATAATACTCCTCTAGTAGTGGGATGGAAACACCCTTTGGTTAAAGGTAATAGAGGGGAATATTTTTTCGATGATTACATTTCTTATTTTATGAAGATGATGGAATGAGACACATGGTTGGATTTGTTGAGTATGTTATACCAGATTAGATTGATTTATAAGCATCACTCTCTGAAGATTCCACGAGAGGGTGTACCTGAGGCATTAGTGATCTAGATATATTATTTCTCTACATGAAATTTAGGTTGTATAAATAGTTTATAACTATGTAAAATAGGATTTGAAATCATGGCTATATGTAATTTCCATAATTTGGTGTATAGTTGGTCCTATTATCATGGATAAAGGTCCATGACTACAACAATAGTTTATTACCATGGCTATCGGTATATGGCCAAGGATATAACCATGGATATAAGGATATACCCATATTTGAAACCATATAAGTACACCAATAACGGTAGATATTTACAATGGATAATGATTATTCTATAATATTATATAGAATTGGTTGGATACATAGACTATTAACTAATATCAACAGTTCAAAATATGGTAAATAGGTTTTCTACCTTGGTTTACAACCATGGATATATACTGCATTTAAAAAAAATAAACACATGGTCTACTAAAATTTAATACAACTATGGATACAACATCGAATTTCTGAAAAAAAAACACACCATATATACTAAAAAATGAAATCTACTAAAGTTCATATATATTATCTAATGTGAAAACAACCTCAGATATCTATAAAACATAATAACATTTGTCAACCAAGAGCACTGGTAAAGTAATGTAGTGTCTGTAAAAATATAATAACTAGATTGAATATCAAATCTGCAACACATAATTAGAACCAAATACACCCCCATTAAAAAGAACATCTAATTCCACAAAACCCTAAAATTGTATAACCAAAACATCTTCCAAATGGGAACAAAGTTATATTTCAAAATTCAATGTAAAAAATAGGAATAAAATTTACATATGAAATGTACTTCAATGTTAGTATCACTATATCCATGAAGACCCTCATTTCCTCCTTTAGAAACAATTACATCATTATATAATCCTCTCAGTCGCCTACTTTCACCATAGATATCAGCATAGTCATATAAACTAGTGTAAGGAGCATATGAATCCTCATATATTGAATGAAAATAAAAGATAACACATTTAATTAATGAAAAAAATATAATGGTTGTCACAAAAATTAATAATTTAGTCACTTTTTATTTTATTGATGAATAATCCTTAAAATGTGAAATTATAATAATTCGGTGGAATTAAATAGAATTTTATGGAATATAAAAATGAATTAAAAATAAAAATTTAAGAAATTTATAATTTGAACACTAACCAACAATTAGTTTTTTGAAATCCATGAAAATATGATGTCAATTTGAATTCTGAAAAACAAGGACAACCACATGAATATGATGTTCAAAATACATTCTTCTCAACTAAAAAATGATTTTTAGAAAACAGGGTTAATAATCAATTAAATGAGGTTGTAGATTCACATTCCAATTAAATTAAAATTTGTGAAACAATAGAGTTCTTATATTTTCAAAAGACTAATGTTAAATTACCTTTTTGGAATACATAAACATTATAAAAACTTATTCCCCAAGACATTATTTGTTCTAGTTTCTTTGGAAACATGAAAACATAAAAATTGGTCTAAAAATGAGCTACATACCCTCCCACTAGTTTCTTCTGAACTAGAACCCTTCATAGAAAAATCAATCAAAGTACATATCATCATAACCAAGGAAAAAGGAAACATACAATGGGTAATCTCAGATGCTCAATTTTGGTAAACAAGGGAGACAAGTATGTATAAACATGAGTATAGGGGTTTGACAAAGTGAGAATGAAAATATAAAATCAAACCCTACATATCAAAGATCATAATAGGAATCATGTAATAATGATTGGTAGTTTATAAGACATGAATAATAATGACATTAAGAGAATAAGACATGAAATAATAACATTGGAATAAAACATGGATTTTGGAAGACACATAAGCATATAATTATTTCCATAGTAGCCAAGGCATCACTTCCAAGACAATCTTAGTAGTACAGATTCACTCCCATACCATATTGGTAGTCACAGTTCACTCCAATATCCATATTAGTATCAAAAGATCACTCCTCATACCATCTTGGTAGTCATGGTTCACACACATGTCTATCATATGGTCAAGGTACACTACCAAGACCATCTCATTCTATCTCATGAGATATAAATCTTTACCCAATGCATTGAAATGAGATATAGGGCCCACCCATCTAATAATGAAATCATATATTCCAGTTCCACAAGATCATTAAAAATAATAATGTATCCCATCAAATGAAATGGGTATTACAAATATATAATCATATCTTATCGTATATAAATATATATGTTTTATAATCATTTCATCATAACATATGGAAATAAATGGATTTCCAAAGCATATAACATGTGAAAGACAAATGGGATTCAGAGACATCATGTCATCAAAACATAATCCATTCAGAGAAAGAATACTAATGGGAACATTGAATAATTATCCAATAAAGTAATGATTAATAGTAATGGATTTTATCATATATGTAAAATAATTTTAAATGATCATTTAAAAACATTTCTTGAGGAAAATATCCAATATTCTTTGAAATACGATTTTTATGACATTAATCCTTTTGAAACAAATAACCAATAAAAGAATGATCATAAAATATATATGTAGATATCCATAAATTTTAGTATAATAGTCATTTAATGCCATCATAGATAATTCATAAACCATACTAAATAAAATAGTGGTGAAAATAGCTTGTATGTCATATAAATTAAATGTGAGAAGAAATCCCATTACCTTGTGTCTTGACACTCTTTGTACATGAACATGATTTCTGTATAGTAAATATAAATTTATTATAGATATTTGAAAGAATAATATTCTTTTATCTATAACCAAATATGGGTTGATTATGACCTTATATTGTCTTCTTGTTAATGATAAAATGATAAGGTTTCCCTTCAGGTGATATTCTTGTCGTACTTCGCATGTATCTTAAATTGTTATATCGTTGGTCCTTATAATTATATCATTATAGAATAATTTAAATAGAATATAAATATCAATTATATCATGAATATTTATATTAAAATAATCTATTTCATAACGGATTATGGAATGATATAGAATATCCATGGAGATGATAAGTCGTACGTACACAAGAATGTTGTTTCTATTTTAATTTTCGTATTAAAAGAAAGTATGTAAATGGAATTCGTGTATATATGTTTATATGTATGTTTATATATATATATTATTACATTAGAATTACTATATAATTTATATCAGTTAATGTCACTTAACTCATCCTTAATCATTTCTATGTGGTGTGTGAATGAATAAAATCGCTTCGAGGGTGCAGTAGTTTCACACTTCCTCAAACAGAGTTATCGTATTAACACCAAACGCAATATAAAAATGCATGTGTTGTAAAAAAGAGTATCAAAACATTTCTGAATAATTAATATTATATATAACATATATAGATTGAGTGTCCATCATATTTCTCTCTAGGATTGGTGGTAATGGAAAAAATTTACAATCATTGTTTCCTTAAGCAATTGTCCACAGTACAGAGAAAACATATTTTAGATATCAATATGATAAAAGTATGTGTAAATGTATTTTTAACTATTACAATGACAAAATCCAAGTATACTGAGTATACTGGTTATTTTCTGAAAATAATGGAAGAGAGATAGTTAATGGGTGGAGATAGAAACAGAAGGAAATGAGATTGATTGAAGATGTTACATTTTAATTGGGTATCTCAATTTAGTTTGTAAAAAAAGGTTTCTTTTAGTTATATTCATCCATATTTAAGGATTCTAGGTGGAAGGGAGGGAATTTTTGTTGTTAAATGGGTTGAGTTTGGATACAAAAAATTGCTTCATAGGTTTGAATAAGAGGGAAGGAGAAGGGCACTTTTATAAGATGTGGGGGGGGGGGACTTTAGGAAACTCAAAAAAATAATTTAATTTCAAATTGATTGTAGATTCCAAATAGCTCCAAAGTAAGTCATTTCAACTCATGATGAGTATTTTTTGAAATTCCATCAACCAAATAATTTGTAACTTGTTCTGGTCACAAAATGAACCTTATTATTTTTCTTCAACAATCACTTAAAAAATTTACTATAACCGTGATAACATGTACTTTCTACCCTATATTGTTAATAAATTTACAATAGAATAAAAATCCAACCCCATTTACATAATTTATGAAATATACAACATTATCCTTGTTATTTTTTCATATTTTATATTTTTGTGAATTTTATATCATTTAATAAAATATTATTTATTTTAAATTATCATTTTTTACAATTTTGATACTATTAAATATTTTCATTTTCAAATATAAAACCAACATGATAACTTCAAAACAATATTACCAATATGTCACTAAGATGTATAATTTATCTATAAAATTCTTTTATGTCATTAATTAAGTCAAATTATATTTATTTTAATATTTCTATTATCATTTATCTGATATGTCAATTAATTTTACAATTTCTCTATAATTAGAATAAAGGAATTTAATTAAATTAAATCTTCTATAAAAATTAAAAATAAACTATCATGACTAAGATATATTTCTTATCATTCTAATGAATATATATAGTTTAATTTTTCTTATGCCTAACCCTATGTTAAAAACAATTTATTTATTTAAATTTTAATATGACATTCTAAGTCTTCATTAAATAAAATATAAATAATGGCCTAATGTACAAAAGTGGAATTAGTAGTTTCATATTTGTATTTTATGTTTATTTATGTTGAAAATTACATATTAAATGATTTTAGGAAAATTATTAGGAAAAATTTAAATTATTATAAGATTATTTTTACCTTTAATTACACTATTTCCCATTAACTATTGTAAAAAAATTCAAAATTTTTTATTCAAATTTTTTTTGACCCTATTAGACAATATTTTTCATATTGACTACAAACATGTTTGTCAGGTTTTGGAATTTATTTCAAAATAATGGTAAAATTTCATTTCATTATAGTCCCACAAATGTGGCGAGAAGGTGGGTAAAAGAGACATTCAAAATTTCGATAATTTTTTATATATCTAATTCTATTATAAAAGGATTAAAATGACCTAAAAAGGATTTATGTATTATTTATATATTGTAAATTTAAAATCAATTTAAATAATTATTTAAATCCATAAGATTTTTTAAAATAAAATGTTGTATTTTTCAACATTCATCGAAAAATAAACTCTTCATAAAAATACCAAAAAATCACCCAAAGAAATTTTTTTTATATCAAATTCAAAAATTAATTTTATTCTATAAAAATAAATTTATAATATGGACTATAATTAATTTTATTTAAATGACATTAATAAGTATTCATTCGACAAAACAATAATTTTAACGTATAATGACATTACCTAGAATAAACTATTCTATTATAAATATTTTAAAAGTCGTTTTTTATGATTCATATAACCGTGTTTAACATCAATGTTATAATTATCTCATTCAGATAATAATAATAAATATATATATTTCATAGAAACTTATTGTTGATCATAACATACTCTTAGAAAATGTTGTGCCCAACATACCCCAAGTCGGTGTTACATAGAAAGTATTCAATGTTTATTCAATGTGAATGGAATGTTTGACTTAGTATATTTCATGAAATAAATTAAAATTTAATTTAGAAAACAATTGTCTATAAAACACACGGAGAAAAATTCTACCCCCCTTAAAATAAAATTTTACAACGAAATTCATCACTAGGGTAAAAAAAATGGGTGTACTTATAAATCATAATATCCCAAATTTCCCACATTGCATGATCTATTAGGTGATTTCTCCACAAAAAATTTACAAGGTGAGTGATCTTATTTCATAGAATATTCTATGAACAGAATAAAATTTCCACAGTTTTATAAACTTAATAAAGAACCTTCTCCTATGATATGACCTCTGAGTCTAGTAAATGTGAATGGGTAGGTATGCACATATTTTAGAGAGATACATAGAACACCTCATGGAGTTGAGAGTGATTTGTAGTAAGTTCCATGTGATAGGCTATGGTCTCAATTTTTTCAAATCTCTTAAACAGGCTAAAATACCTAGCGAAGAGTTTTCCTTTCATCCCAAATATCAAAATATTCTTCCAGTGTATGATTCACATAAATTTTTTTTCACAAAATTAAAATTATAGATCATGCAGATGGTAATTAGCATAATGTTTTTCAAAATTCGAACATCCGTGATATGTTGTTGAATGGTTTTAACCATCTAAGACATTTCTTTAGTGATCCCAAGTCCAAATAGATTACTTTCTCCAACCTCATCCTAGTACATTGTAGCTATACATTTATTACCATATAGACCTTTATACAATGTATTTTAAATTCTTTATTGAATGCAATTATTTTAAGAAAACTCAACTAAAGGCAGGTGTTGATCCCAACCACCATTTAAATTTAGAGAAGAATATATAAACATATCATTTAATGTTTGAATTGTTCATTCCAAGTATCCATCTGTCTATGGATGATATGCAGTGATAAAAATATTATGTATAAGGTTTTTTTGATGACTTCTCTAGAACATTAAGGCATACCTCAGATAATAATCTAATATAATACAACGTTGTACTCAATTAAACCATACAACTTCCTTGATGTATATCCTAGCATGCTGATCAAGATAGAAATATTCATTGATAGAAATGAAGTGTGCTATCTTTTTATGTTGATTGAATACCACCCATTGAGAATAAAACCCTTTATAATTTTTGGGTAGTCCATTGAAAAAATCCATAGTGATGTTCTCCCATTCCCACTATGGCATGGGTAATGGAAGAAACATCCCTTTATTTTTTTTCTTCTATCCTAAACATGTTGGAATACCAAATCCCGAGATACAAACTCTATAACATCTCTATTAATTCCATTCAACTAGTTGTATTTTTATAAGTCCCTATAAATCATTGTACTTCCAATATGGATAGAGAATAATGATCTATGAGCTTCCCCTAACCCCTATTTCTTCAAATATGGTTTGGAATGAACACATATACGGTTCCTAAACCTTTTTCATTCTATCCCATTCATTGTTAAAATCATCATAATTTATGGACATACTTTTTAGCTATAAAACTTCCTTCTTTTCCCCTTTAATAATCACATTGATAGGGGAATTACCTTTTTCAATGGTCATATCCATCAAAAAATCATGATATTTACTACATTGGTCCTAGCCTACATGGTTATACTTTTCATGGGCTCTAGCCGTCAGGAAACCCCATGGAAGGCCTAATGATGAGAGAGGTATCCACAACACCTAATAGAGGGGTTCATTGTGCCCCACCTCCTTCAATGCGGGATTTCAATAAACCTCTTCCCTATAATGGCACAACATCCTCACTACAACATCAATTAGACACTGGCTCTGATACCATTTGAGATGGTATAGTCTAGCCCATGATCATGATATTATCCTATTTGGGCCTAGGTCGCATAATATTTCTTTTCATGGGATCTGGCCATTTGGCATCCCCCAAAAATGTCCTCATTATGGGGGAGGTATCCACACCAACTTATAAAGGTGTTCTTTGTTCTCCTCCTCCTTCGATGTGGGATTGTCGACGACTGGAGGAAGATAACCATCCATTGAATCTCAATCCATATTAAAAGAAAAAACAGATATCACTTTCCTATACATTAGATATGAAATCAGGATCCATATGACCTTGGGTCCCAATATCCTTGAATGTCAAGCTACACACCACTATGTGTAGTAAGTTAGACCCATCAGAGATAACAACCAATTCGTGATTTTTTTATGAAATGAGACAATCCATATGGAATATGACATAATGAGATAACATATCATGAACATGAAACCTCCAAGCTGGCTCGATATTCCAATAGATAGAAGACACAATAATGACTAGGGAGATCCTACACTCTTTTCATACCATGGGGTGATGTCTCTGTGGGATGATTAATTTTAGATTTATTTTGTCAAGTTGATTTTTTTTACTATTATGCTGGTGTTAAATCTTTTGGAATATGGGAAGTGTTATTTGGCCTTTTTTGGTGCATTAGGTTCTAGCCTGGGATGAATTCTTATGTAGGGTGATCATGTAGTAGAATTGGATCTCATTAGCTTATTCCACAATAGATGACATATCCTACCAAAGATCTCGAACATGTATTTGTGATGTAGGAGCCTAAATGTTGGTGACACTACCTTTTTGTTGAATGATTTATAGTGTATTCTGACCAAAAAATCATGTGTTATATCTTCTCTCAAAATGATATGAATATTCGAGAAAGGAATTGGGTGGAGTACCTACAGTCTATTGACATTAACATCACCTATACCTCGGGGAAATGAAATTTTGTTGCAGACTCATTGATCAAGAAAAAACCAAATCATTCTGTGAAAAAGTATTCTCATCAGTGTAATCTGATGGCTCACTTTTCATAGTTTCATATTTCATTTCAGTAGGAAGGGGATGATGTTTCTTTAGATAGAGTACAGTTGATGTCTACACTTGTCGAGATTATTCGTCAATATAAACAACTTTATTATGAGTTCTATAGAATTTGAGAATTCATTTATGGTACTGAGATAGTTTCCCATTGGTTGTTCTCCAATGAGGGTGTGCAATGCTATCAGAACTAATGTGTTGTGCCACTAGCGGGAAAAATGGAAGTTATTGGGGATTTCCAAAATTCATAGTGGGTTATGCATACAGGAACCAAAAAAGTCTATGAAATGAAATGGTAGTTACGTTGTCCAATTATGAGATGAGACATTGTGATGTTTGTCTCTAATTACTATACATACCAATGTGTGAAATCACAGCACAAAATACAATCAGGATTTCTTCAACAACTTCTAGTCACTACATGGAATTGGTATGATATCTCTATGGATATTGTGGTCGGGTTTCCTTGTACCCAGAGAAAGAAGAATGCAACATAAGTTGTAATTGATAGGCTTACCAAGTCGATACACTTTATAACCAATCAGAATATGACTAAAATTAAGGTATTGGGAAATTTCTAGGTGATTGAGATTGTTCGGTTTCATGGAGTTCCATCTACTATAGAATTTGATAGGGATCCTCATTTAACCTCTCAACATTGGTGGGGCCTTCAAGAGGCACTAGGATATTTGGTTCTTTTGAGGATGTCCTACTATCCATAGTAGGATGGAAAAACAGAAACAACTATATAGATTCATGAGGATATGTATCATACCTTTGTTATCGACTTTAGTGGGTATTAGGATGATCACTAATGTCATGTTGAGTTTTTATACAACAGTAGATACCCCTCCATGATCAGAAAGGCACCTTTCAAGGCCTTGTATGACATTCCTTATAAATGTTTGTTGTGTTGGTAAGGGATTGATGAATGTTCTTTGGTTAGACCAAGAATGGTCCAGGAGATGAAAACAAAGATTCAGTTGATACATCAGTGGATGTTGGCAATACAATGTCGATATAGGTCTTACACTAATCAACACCATAGACCTTTGGAGTTTTTAGTTGGTGATCTGGTGTTCTTAAAGGTTTCATCGAGGATATTTCATAAACAACTTTAGAGGAAAAGAAAGATTTCTCCTCACTTTATGGGGACTTTCTTGGTTTTTGAGTAGGAGGGTAAAGTTGTGTGCTGTTTGGCACTTCCACCGCAGCTAATATAGATACATAATGTGTTCCATGTATCAAAGAAGAGAAAGTATCTATCTGGTCCATATAACATTTTGAGTTGGAGTGGTCTTGAGATCGATCCTGATTTATCATTGAATGAGAAACTAGTCAAGATACTTTATTATGAGACAAATGTGCTTTATGGGAAGACAATACCTTTGGTTCTCATACTATGTTAAAATGCAATTGACAGTCATGATATGTGGGAATGAAATGAACCACTTAGAGAGAGGTGGTCTCATCTCTTTGGCATGTAATATTCTTCATAGTATTTCTAGGTATAGAAATTTTTTCTGGTGGGGAGGATGTAACATCTCGTTACCTTTATCGGGTATGTTTTTCACCTTTTCAATCATCCCTTTCAGTTGAAAATCTTATTTATGTGTGATTTCAGAGATTATTCGTGACTAAAGAACATGTACACTCCTTATACCCGAAGTACACATCATGTACATAGTGATGGTTTCAAGTCATGAATGGGGAGATCATGTCGTGAGATAGTAAACATAATGTACCTCAGCTAAATGTTCTGTAGTGGTTAAATAGTGGGTTTTCCACCCATAGTGATGGGTTTTTTGGTGTAATTATTCATCAGGGCCTACACATCGTGTCCCTTGGGAACATGTCATTACTCGGCCCGAGCCCAGCCTTATGTAATGTGTTTGTTAGTACCACTCAGTATATTATTACCATATATCTTGGCTCTTTATCCAAGACTCTCACTATGAAATTTTTAGAGGCACATGACCATCTAGATCAACTCGATTAGCTTTCAATTATCTATTTTCTTATGGTGTGACTCCTGGGTAAGATCTCTCCCTTGTTCTTAGAGTTTATCTTTTTCTCTCCTCTTGGTTTTTCAATGTATCATATATGGATTGATGGATCTATTCCATTTGGCGTTAGATCTTTCCTGAAGGTCTATTTTCAATATATCCTTCCCCTTTATTCTCATTGATGGGTTTCATTGTGAGCGTCACTATTTGGGAAATATATACGTAGTTCCATTCTTATTTTCAAAATTGATTAAATCTTATTTCTTGGTTTATTTCAAATGATTAATATTTCATTCAATTTCATGAATGAAACCCATTTCGAATTAATTGAATGATTTGAAATGGATTTGGCATCGAATCTTTGAAAACCCCCAATTCTAATTAATTGATGTCGGTTTGTGGAAATTTAACCACATTCAATAGTTGATTTTAAATGGTGGATTTTAATGGAATATTTTTAAATAAAATTTTGACATTAATTGAGAAAATTAATTATGATAATTATAGAATTGGTTTTGAATGGATTTCAAACTAATGAATATGGATTAAAATGATTTTATTGAAACTTATTAGTCTTATCTTGTGAAAAAGAAATTATTTTTTTAAAATGTTTTGGTTTTAAATAGAAGGAATTTGAAATTTTTGAAAATGAATAACGGGATTGATTGTATTTAAGTAGTCTTAAATTATTTCTCCAATAATGTAAGAGAGAATGAAATAGTTATGTAATTATTGAGTTATTTGGATACACTCTATGCTATTACAACATTCTAAAACTTACATATAGTGGGTCACATCTCTGATGGGTTGGGGAAGAGTCTCATTTGGCCAGTGTTATAGAGAGGAGCGTATACACATTTTTCTAAGTTCACATAGATAGTATGAAATCCTATAGCTGGTTAATTCTATCGTACCATTTGGAATATGGCCATGTTGCTCACTTGTTTATAAATATTTGGGATATAAATATATCGCAATGTCGTTGGAACTACATTACATTCATTCTGAATTTATATAAACTATTTTATTTAAATGTTTTACATACACCATTGTCTTGGAAATATTCCATATATTGTAAAGTAATGTCAGTTCACTGAATGTCTTTTCCATAATTTTGAAAACATGTAGATTGTTTTGTATAAATATATTTTTAAATTGAAAAACCTAATTGATATGAAAAATTGAAATCTTTTTTTGGATAATAAATATTTGGCTTCTGTTATGGAATATTTGGTTCTATACTACTGGGATAAGGCTTAAAACCTACTTTTCCCCTTTCGGTGATTGTATACTTTCATCTTCCAGGATCGATCAAAGGGAAGGGATATCTTAGAGGTGGATCCAGCTGTTGTGATTTGGACTTGGTGAGTTGTTTCCTTTGGTACCTTGGGGCCAATTTCCTATTTACTACTTCAGGTTGTATTACTTTTGATTTTAGGCCGATTTTGTATTCAATAACATTTATTCAAAATGGAGTTTTCCTATTGATATGCATACTATATTATATCTTTTTCATCTGTATTGTCATGGAAAAAATCAATCCCTATTGTATATTTATTGATGCCAGGTGCTAGTTGTTAACCCATGGGGATCAAGAATTTTTTTAGGTCATGTCAGGGTTGGCTCGGTTATCGGGTTACCGGAGTATCCAGGCGGGTTCTTAAAAACAATAATTTGAGAAAGATAACATTTTACCCTTCCATCTGGATTTCTAGATCCATCCTATTAAAATCCATAAATATTGGATCATTGGTGATCCATATCACATATCAGCAAGCATGATCCTTCGATGTCAACAAATTTGTTACCTTATTTACATTACCATGGAGGTAATGTATTGAATATTAATAATCTGTTATCAACAATAACCATATTCTCTTGCACATGGTCAACTCATTCTATGTAAATATAACTTTTCTACATTTATAATCAGTATATATATCACACTATCCTTTTTAAAGGTAATGAATCCTTATCTATAATGAAATAATTACTATTGTAAACTCCAAATCATTATTTGGGTAATATTAATCTGGAATATTTAACATTCATGCGGCATAATGTATAACAATGTTATTCTTCATAATAAATTAGACCAATCCCTTCTTGGATATGTCCCTATAAATTACAAACCCTTCTCTATAATAGGGTAATGTATGAACAGGTGCATTAATCAACCTTTTATTTAGCTCCTTGAAATTTTCCTAACATTCATCTGTATAGAGGAACATGAAACCCTACCAAGTTAACTTGTTGATAGGATTATATAGTCTATACAAATTCTCCACAAACAATCAATAGTATCCAACTAATACAAAAAATATATGGATCATTGTCTCCATGGTTGGTCCAGGCTATGTTTAAATAACCTTGATTTTTGGTGGATCTACTTCTATACCATCTTTTGAGATAATATGAACCCAAAATGGAATATACTTTACGAAAAATTCACACTTTTAAATTTTTTCACATAGAATATCCTTCCTCTTGGTATTAAGTAAAATTCTATAGTGATCTTCATTTTCTTCCTAAATCTTTTAATAGATAATAATAGCATCTATAAATACATCAACAATATTATTTAGGTAATCTCTAAAGAATCTATTCATTAAATCCATGTAGATAGTAGGGATATTTTTAAGCGAAAAAATCATCATAATATAGTCATAGTGAACACACCTTTTATGGAATTCCATCATGGGTATATCCTCATTCTTGACCCTAAATAAATGATATTGAGAAAGAATGTCAAAATTGGAAAATTATTGAGCTCCATTGAGTTGATCAAAAAAGTCATCAATATGGTGAATATGACACTTTTTCTTGATTGTAATCTTGTTCAAATCATAACAATCAATTCATAGTCTAATTGATGCATATTTATATTTCACAAAATGAACACATTGACCCCGAGATGGAAAAAATGGTTGAATAAATCACATATTAAGGTTTTCGTGGATTTTCTTTTAAAATTATAGAAACTAAATCAAGTCCATTTTATAAGGAGTCATTCATTTAAGTTTGGAACATGGTATAATTTTAATTTTCAACACATCTACAAATTCTGGTGGAAGACTAGGAAATTGTTCTAGAAAGAAATCAAAAAAATATGAAGAATTATGTATATCATCAATGTCAATATTTTCCCCAACCAATTGTGATAAACAGACATTCTGATTGGGAATTAATCCCAATAAACATTATGCAATCTCCACAGGAAGTTATTCTTATTGTCACTTTAATGGATGATCATATAAGGGTGTGAAACATTAAAATGTAACGTCCCTTCATTGTCAATTGATGGGGGATTTACGCATATAGAGACCAAAATTACTAACAGGACATCAAATTCAACAAAAATATGAATGAAAAGATTTTCCAGAATAACATTTCAAAAAACATCAATATGAAAGGAATCCTAGACTCGAGAAGAAATAATTGTCCTACTATGGGTTTTCACTAGAAATTCCACCTATAATTGTTTTTTAGTAATCTTTATACCCTTATCGAATTCTTTAGAAATAAAAAAATATGTTTGAACTAGAATCAAATATGAAATTAGTATTTCTAGAGTGGATTGTAAGTGTACCATTCATTACTCTATATCGCACCCCTCATCCGAAATAGAAGTTGAATGATATTTCCCCTATCCCTAGGATTAAGAGTTTGTTGACTTCGATCATCATCATTCAACCATGGGTTTTATAATTTTCTAACATAATTTCCATTATACTTACACTTGTAGCACTAAATCATGGGAGGTGAATTCTGCATGGATATTTCTCCATTATTATCTTGAGCTAACATCTTCCCGTCACATCGAAAATAAATTTCTTGGTGACCTTATATTCGACACATAAAACATTTTTTAGACCCCTTAAGGAAATTTACTCCATGATACATCCCCCACATAGATCATAAAGGATTTTTCATCTTCTTTTCATCATGGTTTTCAGATCATCATTTAAACTCCATCTTCCAGTTCTTGTAAAAAGTATGAGATTGATACTTGATTCCCACCACCATTTCAAATTTTATAGATCAATGGAAAATATATTTATAGACAATAATGTATCGTATGGACAACACCCTTATGATACTTCCCTTTAAGGTAATGAATAATTGATAATCATAACATTCAGTATGGAAGATAATTCATAAATCATACTTCACAAGTCTATTGAAAATAGCCTCGTAGACACCAAAAAACTCATCATACTTTTTATTCAACTCACTGAACTCTCTCTCCATCTATGTATGAATAATTTGGGTAATGTTCTTCTTGAAATGTATGTTCATAATCTCAACTCAATCCATGGATACAATATCATCTAGCTACCTCATATTCTTGATTAGAGTTCACTACTGATCTGCTTCGCCTTCTAAATGATAATTATGAAGAATTAATTTCTCATACTCCAAAAACTATAAAATAGAAAATATCTTTTCATAAGTACAGATCCATTATTCAACAACAAGTGGATCGGAAAACGATACGAAATAATGTTCACCTTTCCTCATGAAAGAATCAATAGAATTTTCTCCCTCCTTTTCTAATTTTTAAGTCAACCATGAATCATTGCTTGAGAAATATTTGTGAGTATAACAATGAGGTTTTTCTTTCTATCCCCCATATCATTCGGTGGATTATGTGAAAAATTGTTTCATTTTAAATCATAATCACCATTAATGTGGTTCAATTGGGATCAAGTCATTGAAAAAAACTCATTGTATATAGTAAAAAATAGTTATCATAACAAGGAACCACATAATCATAAAAAATAAATTATGGGATGTCTTACACATGACACCTTACATAATATATGACACCTTAGGTATATACTAGGTTATTGATAGGGAACTTATAATTAAATACTTCATAAAGGATCATGAAGAGTTTGTGAATTCCCAAAGAATATCCCATGGGAATGTCAAATCAGGTGTGCCACAAGGCCCATTGTCATATACCAGATTACCCTAAGTTACTCCCATAACATCTTTTCAATGCTGTTAGCCCAAGGTACATTTTTTCTAAAGCCATATCCACTTATAGTATCCATCCATGTATTTATTTCAATGATTCCACTCACTATATCCTTCATAAAAACATCCAGAACATTTTCCTATACTTTTCCTTATACATACATTTATACCTAGACATGACATTAATGTTCTCACAAAGGCTTCCTCATCCTAGACTATATTTTTTAACTACACTTTTGATCTGACACAACCTATAATGATATTAACTTTTCAAAACATTAACATTAAATAACATTAATAGAATAAAAAATATTATACAAATAGGTACCCAAATATTGTAATTGGTACAGTGCCTTTGGAAACTTGGAATCATAAAACTAATACCTAAATAAGATACATCCCCTCCCACTATGTTATTCTTGACTATAAACCTTCATAGACACATCAAACATAGTATGTTACACCACAACAAGTGTGAAAGAAAACATAAAAGGTTTGATCACATATGACATGTAATGTTAATGAAGGGAGATGTATAAGAATAAACATGATCATTGGTGTATGATAACGAGATCATGAAAATATAAGATCATACCCTTCATATCAAAGATCATAATAGGAATCATGCAATTAATATTATAAGTTCATTAGACATTAATCATAATGAAATATTTATCATAATCAATGAAATAAAAAAATAGTAAAAAAATATAAAATTGTGGTAGACACAAGAGTATTTAATAAATTATATAATAGACAAGGAATTACTACTAATAGAATATTATTAGTATTGTATCACTTCCTATAACATCTTGGAAGTAATGGATCACTCCCTTGGGCATATTAGTATAACGAGTTAACTCCTCATACCATCTTGTTTTTCATGGTTCATTCCATGGCTATATTAGTAGTCAATGTCCACTCCCAATACCATCTTAGTTATCATTGGATATATAAGTCATTTCACAATGCATTGGAGGGAGATATAGGTCCCACCACTCTCATAATGAAATTATACATACATGATCCATAATATCTATAAATATCATAACATAATCCATCAAAGGAAATAGGTATAAAAAATGTAATAATATATTATCTTATTGAAATATATAGGATTCTTAATCATTTAATCATAACCATTGAATACAAATGGGTTTCAAAAGCATATAACACTTGAAAGAGAAGAAAACTTCATAAACATCATGCTATCAAAACATAAACTATTCAGCGATATAATATGATCATAAATAACTAATAACATCCAAATAAAGTCATGAGTCACACCAATGGATGTTATCATAAATTAAAAATAATTTTTAATGATCTTTTAAAAACATTTCATGATGAAAATATCCTTTCTTCATTGAAAATTAAAATTTATAACATAATACATTCTGAAATATAATCCTCATGAATGAAATATTGTAATATGGATATGTAAATATCCGTAAATTTTTGTATAATAATCATTGGATACAATCATGGTTAGTATAAAAAATATAAAAAAATAATGTGTTCTGAATATATCAAGTATCTCAGAGAAATTAAAGGTGAGATTAAACCCCTTTACCTTGTGTCTTATATATCTTCGCACTAGAACAACCGTCCGGTATAATTTTTTTTTTAATATTTTAAAGAAGGGTATTCTTATATATAATACCGCATATGATTGGATTATGACCTTATAATATTCCCTTGATGACAATCGTATGTTAGGGTATCACTTCTTGTAGTATTCGCTCTGCTCCTCGCAAGTTTCTTAATGTGTGAAATCAAGGATCCTTGTAGTAATGTCATGATTCAATAATATAGATAATTATATCAATATCATATATATAATATATAATTATACTAAAATAATTTTTATCATAATGAAGTATGAAAAATAATACACCATTCATGGGGACGATATGCCATATGTACGCATGAACGTTGTTTGCATTTTAATTATTGTATTGAAGAAAGGAATGTAAAAAAGAATATGTGTATATTTGAATGTATATATATAAATATATATCATTATAAAAGTAGCATAATTATATTATATTTATCAGATAAGTTCACTAAACTCATTATTAATACATTACATGTGGTGTGTGAACAAATCAAATCACCTTGATGGTGCAGTAGTCCACATTTCCTCAAACAAGATTGTCGTATTAACCCTAAATTGAATGAAAAAAGGTATGTGTTGTAAAAAGGAATAAATAAGATTAAATACATGATAAATATTATATATAACACACACACACATATATATATATAGTTTCCATCATAATGGCCACCATGATATGTGGTAAATGAAATATGGACAATCACCATTTTGTTTGTCAGTATTTTTCCACACACATAAACAATATGTTCGATTTCCATAACATGGAGGTGTAAATATGTGAACATAGAACCATTGGAATAAGAAAAATCAAAGTATATAGATAATACTACTGTTTTCATAAAATAATTTAACAAAGAAAACATGTGGGGTGGAGAAGAAAAATAATGGTTATGAGTTTGAGAGAAGACGTTACCACTTAATCGAGTAAATCCAATTGGTTTGTTCCAAAAGGATTCCTTGATATTCCTTCTACGTAATTTAGTTCTTATAATAGAATGGTGGAGATGTATTATAGATAAATTGTAATATTTTGGCTGATCCAAAAGGTCTAAGAGTTTTAATAAATGAGAAGGATATGATCCCTTTTATAAGTGGGGGATGACACTTTAGGATAGTAAAATACAATTAAATTATTATTATTTTATTTTTTGATTAAAATTCAAAACAAGATGTATATTTAGAATCCTAGATGATGATGGGGTTAAATCACATCATCCAACTAATTTTTGAAATGTTTACTTCACAAAATTAACACAATATGTTGACTTTAACAATTAGTTAAACAATTTAACTCCTAACATGACAACTTCCCCTTTTTACTTTATAGGGTTAATATTTATACAATAAAATGATAAAATAACCCCCATTAAGTCATTTGTGACATTAAAAATAGTAAAATTGTCATATGGATTTATTTTATTTTTTTTTTGAATTTTATATCATTTAATAAAATATTATATATTTTGATATTTCATTTATGTCAATTTCGATACTATTCTATATTTTCATCATTAAAAATATCAAAACAACATGATAAAATGTGAATAATATTTCATCTATTCCACTAACATGTATAATGTATCTAAAAAATCCGTTTGAGTAATTATTTATGTCCAATTATATTTATTTTAATATTTTTAATATCATTTATTTGATATGTGAATTTATTAAACAATTACAGCATCATTATTATTCAACCCTTTAATTATATTATCTACTATCTGAAAATTAAAAATAAATTATCATGGTAAATATATATTTCATATATTTATAATGAAATATTTATATTCTAATTTTTCTTATATATAACCGTATAATAAAAATTACATAGTTATTAAAATCTGAATGGGACATTTCAGAATCTTCTTTAAAAAAATATAACAAATGTCCTAATATGACAGAAGTGGCATAAAAGGATCATATTTTCGGTCTAATTATTATTTGGGTAAAAAAATATCAAATTTAATTTGTACAAGTGTTTGGGTAATTTTATATTAATATAATATTAATATTTACTTTAATATCAATATTTACCATTATTCATGGTTAATAAAATTCCAAAGTTTATATTCATCAAAGAAATATTTTCATACCATTAGACAGAGTTTTTCAAAATGAATACAACTATGTAATTCTGTTTCAATAAAAAATTCATAGAATCATTAATATTACATTTGATGCTTAAAATATAAATATGGCTAGAAGACGGGTGAAAGAGACGTTCACAAGTCCAATATATATTTATATATAATTATATTATAAATTTATTCTAATTAAATAATATTTAAGTATGTATTATTAATATATTATTTATTTAAAATTAATTTAAATAATTATTTAAATGATAATGTTGGATTTTAACTATAATGCGGTATATTTCACTATTCAGCAAAAATTGAAACATTTCAGAAAAATACCAAAAAATTACCCTAAGATAATTTTGATATTTTAAATTAAAAAATGATGTTTGTTTCGTAAAAAAATTCCTATGAGTTTATATTATTAATAATATTATAAGGACATTAAAATTGATCCATTCATGAAAATGGTAATTTTAACACAAACAGACTTTACCAAGAATCATATCTATTATTATCAATGTTTGAAAAGTGGTTATAACTATCCATAAAAGCATGTTTAATAGATATGTTACACTTATCTAATTTATATAATAATAATAAAATTAAATGTTTCGTATAAACATAGTGTTGTGTGTATCATACGCCCATTAGTTTTGTGTAAAACATACACCATGTAAGTGTTTCTTGCAACGTAAGCCATCTAGGATGCATGTGAATGGAATTTTTGAATTAGTTTATTTGATGACATAGAATAAAATTTAATTTATTCCACAAAAATCATGAATATTAACATGGGGTGTTATATTATCCCCATTAATAATATTTTTTCCATGAAAATTCTTCACTCGGGTAAAAAGAATTGATGATAATTCTACTTCAAATTATCCTCAAGTTACCATGTAGTTTCTTCTAAATTGTGATTTCTCCAAAAAACATTTACATGGTGATTGTTCATATTTCATAAATCATTCTATCATCGATCATACATTTGTACAGTTTTCTCCTGATATGAAAGATCCTGCTCTAGTGGTATGCCTTTTGAGCTCATTACAAGTGATGGGATACATGGGTAATTCCATAGGAGAGTTACATTTAACACATCATGTACATGTGAGAGATTTGGAGTATGTACCATTCTATATTCAATGGTCCCGAGATGATCAATAATCAAAAAGTGGCCAATATAACTATGGACATGATTCCATATCTTCCTGAATCTCAAAAAATTATTCTTGGGACAGACTCATAGAAACAAATTTTCACCAAAATAAAATTCTGCATCACATCGATGGTTATCATGATGTCATGTTTTCCATCATTAAGCTGCCTTAATATGTTGATGAATGATTCTAACCTTATCATCCTTTTTATTCATCGATATCAGGTCCCAATAGCATTATTTCTATAACCTCATCCCAACAAGATTGAGATATACATTTCTTTCAATAGAGGGATCCATATGGTTCAATATGAATTCATGAGTCAAATATTTTTTGTGTGAATACTCAACTGGAGAAAGGTGCTAATTCCACCCCTCTTTGATATCCATATTATATGATCTCAACATATCCCCTAGAGATTGATTTTTTATTTTAGACTGATCATTTGTTTATGGATGATAAGTAGTGATGAATCTCAATTTTATATATGTTCTTTCTGAAAACATTTTTAGAACATTGAGGTAATCTTCAGATCACGATATGATATAATATAGTTTAGTACTCCGTGAAACCTTACCACTTCTTTGATGTGTATCTTTAGAATCTGATTAAGAGAAAAATATTCTTTGATAACAGTAAAGTGTGATTACATTGTGAGGTGATCGACTACCACCCAAATATCATTAAACCATTTTTAGGTTTTAGTTATTCTAATGAAAAAATATGTTGTTATGTTCATTTATTTCCATTATGGTATGGGTAATTGATGCAAAATCCCTTTAGAATTTGGTCTTTCTGCCATTAATTTTTTTCCAATCAAACACCGATATAAAAACTCTATGATATCTCCCTTCATTCAAACCCACCATCTGTATTCTATCATGTTACTATAAATCTTCATACATCAAGGACAAATATACAATGAATAACTATCAAAATCATCTAACAAATCCTTATTAAAATTAGGTATGGGAGGAACACATACACAGTTCCTAATCATTATATAAATCCCTAACCTTAAACCTTACTTAATCTTGAGTTATTACAAGATTACACATTGAGGATCTTTTCGGGTTTAGAGTTTTAGAGAATTAGATCATAAAACTTGCATTACATTCCACATATAAACAAAGTGGTTACATAAAGATAGTATTCTTCTTTCCCATAAATGGAAACATATTTAAAATAAAACATGGATTCTTTCTTGACACTTCCTTGACACTATCATCACATCATGTACCTTTCCCTTGACCTGTGAAAAACATTTCAAAAAAACTTGGGATGAGCATAAAAAGCTCAGTAAGGGATATAAAAATACGGAAAGGAAACATGTGTACATATATACATAAGAATGAAATCATACTTTACCCATAAAGCATAATCACTTTAACATACCTCATAAAATCATTAATAAATCATAGAAATCATAAGACATAAAGGTAACTTGAGGAATTCATAACATTCTTACGTAGGGAGTAACCCTCTTGGTTAAGTTTGGACTACCCATCACGGTATATTCCCTAAATCTCTTCAGATAAACCTTAACATTTCACTCCTTCGCATTACCCAATGCATTGGAGAGCTATATCGGGATCACCCGCCCTTAGTCTATCACAGAACCACCCGTCTTCATAATAATTCCCAAGAACCTCAACATAATCGTATCACATAAAACATGCATAAAGGAAACATAACATTTCCACCTTTCAATCACAAGATATCAATATAACAAATTGATATTAAAATATTATGAAAACCATTTTCTATACCAAAATATAAGAAAAGTAAAACATGGTATTTATTTTTCTTTTAAAAAAAAGGTATGGCTTGTAGAAGAATCCGAAACTCAAATAATGGTCACGGTGGTGGAGAAGTCGTTGTTGCCGCATACATACAAAAAAACATTCCCTTTTTTCATTTAGTAAACACTTCATATAAAAAAAGATTCATTTTGAATAAATGTAAAAGTCAAAGGGGTTTATACACCGTATAAAAGAATGTTGTGTATAAAACAAAATATGCCTCAATGAAAGGATATTGAGATGAAGTCTCATACCTCGGGTCCGACTTGACTCGGTCGTTCATTAATCTCCTAAATAATAAAATTGAGTTAATTTCTACTTGTTTAAGAACCTTTTTCAAGTTCATTATTCCTTTTATATCACTTATTTCCATGTCATGAACACTATGTAATTATTTAAGTTAATAACGGTCGTTTTAACGATCATTGGTACTTGAGTCAAAAATAAGCCCTTTATAATTACAAGTTGTTCATGTACCCATTATATCCAGAATGGTATTCATGATGTAGATATCATATATGTAATATATATCCAGTACATGCATGCATTTATAATATTACATAATCATTTAGAGGTAAGAAATGAAATGCACCGTTCATGGAGACAGTAAGCCGTAGGTACGCATGAACGCTACTTTCATTTCTATTTCGTATTTTATAGAATGGAATCATAATGATATAAAGGTATATTATAATTACAGTATAATATTATATATAATATCATAGTTCCATTCTTTATATGTCCCACATATGGTATTTAACGAATCAAATCACTTTGAGGGGGCGGTAGTCCGCACTTCCTTAAATGAATATATCGCGTTTACCCATAATGGAAACCATAAAGGTATGCCCAAAATAAAATATAAATAAGCTTAAGGAAAACGTAAACATAATATATATCATATATAAATATAGTGACATCTTAATGGCCACCTTTGAAGGGGTTAAAAGTGTGTTGACCAATCATCATTTCGGGAGGCATAAATTCACCATCCACGAAAACAGTATGTCCTTTAACCATTAGATGTAGGTGTGTGTAAGTGTATCTCGAATCCTTATTATAAAAAAATTATAGTATATTGAAGATACTGGAGTTGTTACAAAATAAATGAATAAAAAGAGTTTATGGGGTTGGAGAAGCAAAATAAAACAAAAGGACTCAAGTGAAGACATTACCTTAAAATCGGGTATCTCCCTTTGGTTTGAGCTCAAAGGCTTTATTGGGAAGGCTTCTACCCAAAGGGAGGCTTCAAGGAGTAATAGGGGTATGTGTAGAGACAAAATGGGTAGGGTTTGGCCGAGACAAAGGCTTTTGGAGTGTGGGTAAGGAGGTAGAGGTGGGGTCCTTTTATAAGAGGAGAGGGGGGGGGGCACTCTTGGAAGGTAAAGAAAAGTCACTTTATTTTAAAATGGTATTCGGATTTAAGAGGTCCCACATTGATATAATTCGAGGATAAGGTGACAAGGGTTCGAAATATACCCACCCAATAGTTTTTTTGACATGTTTAGGTCTTAGATATTACATTATCATTCCATTTTATTTAAATCGTTAAATAATGAGGTCATCGATGCATCATCATGATGTCATAAATAATTTAATTTATATAATGTCTAAAAATTATAAAAAAATCACTATGATGTAGGAAATCGTTTTAGCTTTCCAATGAATATTTATAGTCAAAAATATGACTTGTATAACCCCATGTAAAAATTGTTTTAGTAAAACATTTCATGTTTGTGTCATTTTTCCTTTAACATTAAATAAAAAGTTATTTATGTCATTTCCCAACCAAAGTGGCTCCATGGGGTCCCCAAGTTGTCCCATGGATTTTCTTGGACGGCCATGACACATCCAATTATATTATGACATGTTTCAAGCTCATCTCATATTATTAAAACATTATTTTTACCTTAAACTACACTAATTACCTCTAATCGCGATTAAGAACATAAAAGTTACTATTCACCAAATAATTATTTTAATCTCATTGAACCAAATTTTACGTCTTAATGACAACCATGTATGTCGGATTTTTGAAATTCAAAACACAGAAGTGGTAAAATTTCATTTAAATGAAAAATCAGTTTTTATAAGTACCACTTAGTGGTTTCACTATTCATCAAAAATTGAAGTTTTTCAGAAAAATACCAAAACTTCACCCTAAGATATATTTGATATTCTGAATTCAAAAATGAATTCCATTTTACAAAATTCAAAACATATAAGTCACATTAATTAATTTAATAATTAATTCCCGCTGTCAGAGCAAAATAGCTTGTTTTTTATGAAACAATAAGTATCAAAAGATTGACACTAGTTTAAGTCCGATTTCAAAGTGAAATTAATTATAATGACCACCATTGGATTAAATGATAAAAATATATTCAGATTACACTTTAAGACCAATTCAAAAGATAATCTATCCAGATAAATAAAGTAGATTAAAAAGCAGTTTTGATGAAAAATGCAGTATTTTTCACTATTCATTAAAAAATGATCATTGTCAGAAAAATACCAAAAATTTACACAAAGTAAATTTTGATGTACCAATCATAAATAATAAGTTTATTTTGACAAAAATATCTTATAAAATTGTCAAAAAATTGATTTAAAAAGGGTTTGCCATCAAAAGGCAGTAAACCAATCTTTTAAGAATATTAGTGTATTCCATGCATAAGATTGCATTTATTTTCATTTTAAGCCTCTAAAACACTATCTTAATTATAAATAGACATAGATAAAAATATATATTATTCATTACTTACATGAGATGTTACATCCTTCCTCCCTTTAGAAAATTGCATCCCTGCAATTTATTTACTTATCGAATAAATGGGGGTACTTATCCCTCATTGCATTTTCAGATTTCCATGTTGCCTCTTCCATCATGTGGTTTTTCCACAAAACCTTTAGCTGATTAATCACCTTATTTCGTAACACTTTCTCCCTGTGGTCAAGAATCTAGACCGGTTGTTCCCCATAAGATAGGTTATCTTCCAGCTGAACTACCTCTGGACTCAAAACATGAGATGGGTCTGGCATATACTTTCTCAACATCGAAACGTGAAAAACATTGTGTACCTGAGATAAACTCGGAGGTAAAGCCACCCGATATGCAACTGATCCAACTCTCTCCAGAATTTCATATGGTCCAATGAACCTTGGACTCAGCTTTCCTTTCATACCAAATTGCATCACAGTTTTACATGGTGATACTTTGAGAAAAACATGATCACCTACCTCAAAAGAGAGATCCTTCCTCCTGTAGTCCACATAACTCTTCTGCCTGCTCTGAGCTATTCTCATGTGTTTCTGTATCAGCTGAACTTTTTCTACCAACTCTTCTACCAATTCTGGTCCCATCAACTTCCTTTCACCCACTTCATCCCAAAAAGCTGGAGTTTGACACCGCTTCCCATATAATTCCTGAAATGGTGCCATATGTATACTAGAATGAAAACTGTTATTATATGAAAATTCAACCAAAGAAAGATGTTGGTCCCAACTTCCATGATAATCCATCGAACAAGCTCGTAGCATATCCTCCAAGGTTTGAATTTCTCGTTCTGACTACCCATCTGATTGAGGATGAAAAGCTGTACTAAAATTTAATTCTGTACCCAACGACATCTGAAGGCCTTTCCAAAAGATAGAAGTGAACCTGAGATCGCGGTCAGATACAATGGAGAGAGGAACTCTATGTAACCTGACTATCTCTTTAAGATACAAATTGGAATGTTGATCCAGGGAAAAAGTGTCTCGTATAGAAAGGAAATGAGGAGATTTAGTCAAGCGATCAACAATAACCCAGATTTCATTATTACCTTGAGATGAATTTGGTAATCCCACAACAAAGTGTATGGATATATTCTCCCATTTCCACTCTACCACTGATAAAGGCTGAAGCATCCCTTTCGGTAACTGCCGCTCTGCTTTAACCTGTTGACATGTCAAACACTTCACAGTAAAATCAACAATATCTCTTTTCATTCCATCCCAACATTAATACTCTCACAGATCTCTGTATATCTTAGTACTACCAGGATGAACTGAAAATGGAGAACTATGAGCATCACATAAGAACTCTCTCTTCAAATGTGAATCTCAAGGCACACACAATCTCTTCCCAAATCTCCAAATGAAATCATTATCAATGTTGAATTCATGCAACTTACCTTTCTGAACCAGCTCTACCTTTTTCCGCAACTCACTGTCTTGTTTCTGTGCTTTCTTGATTCTGTCTGATAGAGATGATCTCACTGATACCTGAAACAAAACAGAAGAACATCCTGCACCAAAAACTTCTATGCCAATGTTCATCAAATCCTTAACCAAAGGATCACGTTCCAAACGCAACATTGCTAATGAAGCATTACTTTTTTGACTTAAATCATTATCCACTTTATTTTCTTTTCCTGGATGGTAATGAATTGTACAATCATAATCCATGATTAATTCTATCCATATCCTTTGTCTCATGTTCAACTCTTTCTGATTGAATATATACTTTAATCTTTTTTGATAGGTATATATTTCACACTTTACTCCATAAAAATGATGCCTCCAAACTTTTAAAGCAAAAACAACAGCAGCTAATTCCAAATCATGTGTAGGGTAATTTACCTCATGAGTTTTCAACTGTCGTGAAGCATAAGCAATTACCTGATCATTCTGCATTAGGATGGAACCATGTCCTTTCAATGAAGTATCACTATATATAACAAACTCACCATTCCTAGAAGGTAGTTCCAAAACTAGATCATTCACCAATCTTCTTTTCAATTCCTGAAAATAATCATCACATTCTTTTGTCCAGATAAACTTAACACCCTTCCGAGTTTGCTTAGTCATTGGACTAGATAACTGTGAAAAATTTCTAACAAACCATCATTATTATCCTTCCAAACCAAGGAAACTACGAATCTATGTTACAATTGTGGGTCTTGGCCATTCTTCAACAACCTTTGTTTTTGCAGGATCAACATTTATCCCATATTTAGAAACAATATGACCAAGGAAAGAAATTTGTTGCAACCAAAACTCACACATTCTGAATTTCCCATACAATTTCTTTTGTTTCAAGGTTTGCAAAATGACCCTTAAATGTCTTTCACGTTCTTCTTTACATTTAGAAAACACAAAAATATCATCAATGAAAATCACCACAAACATATCCAAGAACTCATGGAAAATTATATTCATTAAGTCCGTGAATATAGAAGGTTCATTGGTTAGCCCAAAAGGAATTACTACAAATTCATAATGGCCATATCTTGTACGAAACGCAGTCTTCGGAACATCTGCTTCCTTTACGTTCAGCTGATGGTACCCTGATCTCAGGTCAATCTTTGAAAAATACTGAGCTCCCTGGAGCTGATCAAACAAATCATCGATATGAGGCAAAGTATATTTGTTCTTAAGAGTGATATTATTCAAGTCTCTATAATCAATGCATAGTCTCATAGAACCATCATTCTTTTTAACAAATAAAACAAGAGAACCCCATGGTGATGTGCTAGGTCGAATGAAACCTTTCTCTAATAAATCTTGCAATTGCTCCTTCAACTCTAAAAGTTCAATTTGAGCCATTTGATAAGGGGGTTTTGAAATTGGCTTAGCATCAGGAACTAAGTCAACAGTAAACTCAACTTCCCGATCTGGTATTATTCTAGGCAACTCATCAGGAAAAACATCAGGATACTCATTTACCACTAGCACATCATTAATCTGAACAGTTACTTTATTTTCAACGATGTGTGCAAGGTAACATTCATTTCCATATTTTACAAGTTTCTCGGCCTCTTGATATGTTATCAAAAGTAAGGGTTCATTCTTGTAAACAAACTGAAAGTCTTTCTGAAAAGAAACTTCTTTAGCTCTACAGTCAATCTTAGAATGGTAAATAGAGAGCCAATCCATACACAGGATAACATCAAACTCTACTAGAGGTAGAACCATAAGGTTTGCAAGTAGGTTCTTTCCACAGATAAGGATAAGAAGATTCTTATAAATTATTTTTTCCTCAACATTTCCCCCATGTGTTTTTACCAAAAGTTCAGGAGTCATTTCTTGAGATGGTATTCCCATTTTACTAGAAAAGGTTTCAGAGATGAAAGAATTTGTAGACCCCGAATCAAACAACACACTGGAATAATCTGAAAAAACAAATAAAGTACCTGATACAACTTCATTTGATGGCCTGACATCTGCTGAAGTAGTTGCAAAGGATTTCACCACCCCTTTCTGCTTGTAGTCTAACTGCTTCCCATCACTCAAGCTCTTTGTCGAAAACTCGTTTGCATAGTGACCCATCTCATTGCACTTATAACATTTCACTAACTGTAAATCAAATTTGTTCTTACCATCACCCTGATCTTTTTCAGTGCAATCACGAGCCTTATGTCCCATCTTACCACATCGGTAGCACTTTCCAAAATTTAGAAGACATTCCCTAGCATGCCTTTTTCCACATTTATCAGAAACTGGAAACTTAGTTTACATACCATCAGAATTTTTTGAAGAATTCTTACCTTTCTCCTACCACCTCGGTCTCTTCTTCTGTTGGTTGTTATAGAACACTTGATCATTGGAAAACTCTATTTCCACCTTCTCAGCACATTGAACAAACTTTTCATAACTTTTAAACTCACGAGAAGCTAATGCCCTTTGATATTTTGGCTTTAATCCTGAGTAAAAACGATTGATTTTACTATCAAGGTCTCGGATAAAATTTGGAGCATACCTTGCCAATCGAGTGAACCATTCTTCATAGGTAGCAACTGAGTCTTCCTCTTGCCTCAATTGCAAGAATTGTTCTTCCATCCTAATTCGAACAGCCTTAGGAAAATACTTTTCAAGAAACATACCTTTGAATTCATGACAGTCGAGAGAATCAATATCATCAGCGTCCCTGATATTTTTAACCATAGACCCCCACTGATCTGCTTCACCCTCCAAACGGTAAATAGAAAGACTAATCTTTTGATTTTCTGAACACCCCATCACATCGAAAATATTCTCCATTGCTTTAATCCACCCATCAGCTAGCACAGGGTCAGAAGATCCTCTGAATGATGGGGGATGTTGCCTCATGAAATGTTCCACCACTGACATGTTCCTCTGCGGTTGATCTGGCTGATCTCGTGCATGGATACCAGCACCATTTATCGCTTGAGTCAACTGCGCCATTACTGCAACAAACTGTTCAGTTCCGATTCTGACCATCTCAAGATGCTGATTCGGAAGGTTATTTCCTTCTGCATGCCTTCCTAGCACTGCTTCCCTATTTCCTCTACAGAAAACCATTCTGAACAAACATGTCTTAGATGAAGCAACATGGTAATCTTCAAATACTATATCACTTCAATTTGACCATAAAAAAATATCTTCGGATAATCATTTAATAGAATTCAAACTCTTCAAGTTATCTAAACTAACCATTGATACCAACTATAAGGCCCCAACCTTAAACCTTACTTAATCTTGAGTTATTACATGATTACACATTGAGGATCTTTTCGGGTTTAGAGTTTTAGAGAATTAGAACATAAAACATGCATTATATTCCACATATAAACAAAGTGGTTACATAAAGATAGTATTCTTTTTTCCCATCAATGGAAACATATTTAAAATAAAACATGGATTCTTTCTTGACACTTCCTTGACACTATCATCACATCATGTACCTTCCCCTTAACCTGTGAAAAACATTTCAAAAAAACTTCGGATGAGCATAAAAAGCTCAGTAAGGGATATAAAAATACGGAAAGGAAACATGGGTACATAAATATATAATAATGAAATCATACATTACTCATAAAACATAAGCACTTTAACATACCTCATAAAATCATGAATAAATCATAGAAATCAAAAGACATAAAGGTAACTTGAGGAATTCATAACATTCTTACGTAGGGAGTAACCCTCTTGGTTACGTTTGGAATACCCATCATAGTATATTCCCTAAATCTCTTCGGAGAAACCTTAACGTTTCACTCCTTCGCGTTACCCAGTGCATTGGAGAGCTATATCGGGCTCTCCCGCCCTTAGTCTATCACGGAACCACCCGTCTTCATAATAATGCCCAAGAACCTCAACATAATCGTATCATATAAAACATGCATAAAGGAAAAATAACATTTCCACCTTTCAATCACAAGATATCAATACAACACATTGATATAAAAATATTATGAAAACCATTTTCAATACCAAAATAAAAGAAAAGTAAAACATGGTATTTATTTTTCTTCTAAAAATTGTATGGCTTGTAGAGGAAGCCGAAACTCAAAAAATGGTCACGGTGGCGGAGAAGTCGTTGTCGCCGCATACGTACGACAAAAACATTCCCTTTTATCATTTTGTAAACGCTTCGTACAAAAAAATATTCCTTTTGAATAAACGTAAAAGTCAAAGGGGTTTATACACTGTATAAAAGAAGGTTGTGTATAAAACAAAATATGCCTCAATGAAAGGAGATTGAGAAGAAGTCCCATACCTCGGGTCCGACTTGACTCGGTCGTTCTTTAATCTCATGAATAATAAACATGAGTTAATTTATACTTGTTTAAGAACCTTTTTCAAGTTCATTATTCCTTTTATATCACTTATTTCCATGTCATGAACACTATGTAATTATTTAAGTTAATAACGTTCGTTTTATCGATCATTGGTACTTGAGTCATAAATAAGCCCTTTATAACTACAAGTTGTTCATGTACCCATTATATCCAGAATGGTCTTCATGATGTAGATATCATATATGTCATATATATCTAGTACATGCATGCATTTATAATATTACATAATCATTTAGAGGTAAGAAATGAAATGCACCGTTAATGGAGACGGTAAGCCGTACGTACGCATGAATGCTACTTTCATTCCTATTTCGTATTTTATAGAATGGAATCATAATGATATAAAGGTATATTATAATTCCAGTATAATATCATATATAATATCATAGTTCCATCCTTTATACATCCCACATATGGTATTTAACGAATCAAATCACTTTGAGGGGGCGGTAGTCCGCACTTCCTTAAATGAAGATATCGCGTTTACCCATAATGGAAACCATAAAGGTATGCCAAAAATGAAAAATACAGAAGCTTAAGGAAAACATAAACATATTATATATCATATATAAATATATTAACATCTTAATTTCCACCTTTTAAGGTGTTAAAATAATGCTAAACAATCATCGTTTCGGGAGGCATAAATTCACCATCCACGGAAACAGTATGTTCTTTAACCATTAGATGTAGGTGTGTGTAAGTGTATCTAGAATACTTCTTATAACAACATCCTAGTATATTGAAGATACATTATTTGTTACAAAATATATCAATAAAAAGTTTTTAGGGGGTTGGAGAAGCAAAATAAAACAAAAGGACTCAAGTGAAGACATTACCTTAAAATCGGGTAACTCCCTTTGGTTTGAGCTCAATGGCTTCCTTGGGAAGACTTATTACCAAAGTGAGGCTTCAAGTAGTTATAGAGGGATGTGGAGAGACAAAATGGTAAGGGTTTGTCTGATCCAAAGGCTTTGGGAGTGTGGGTAAGGAGGTAGAGGTGGGGACCTTTTATAAGAGGAGAGGAGGGGCACTCTTGGAAGGTAAAGAAATGTCACTTTATTTTAAAATGGTATTCGGATTTAAGAGGTCCCAAATAGATATAATTCGAGGATAAGGTGATAAGGGTTCGAAATATACCCACCCAATAGGTTTTGTACATGTGTAGGTCTTACATATTGCTTTATCATTCCATTTTATTTAAATCGTTAAATAATGAGGTCATCGCTGCATCATCATAATGTCATAAATATTTTAATTTATTTAATGTATAAAAATTATAAAAAAATTACAATGATGTAGGAAATTTTTTTATCTTTCCAATTATTATTTATTGTCAAAAATTTGACTTGTATAACCCTATATAGAAATTTCATTAGTAAAACATTTCATGTTTGTGTCATTTTTTCTTTAACATTAAATAAAAAGTTATTTATGTCATTTCCCAACCCAAGTGGCTCCATGGGGTCCCCAAGTTGACCGATGGATTGTCTTGGTCGGCCATGACACATCCAATGAGGTTAGGAAATGTGTCAAGCTCATCTCATATTATTAAAACATTATTTTTACCTTAAACTACACTAATTACCTATAATCGCGATTAAGAACTTAAAAGTTACTATTCACCAAAAAATTATTTTAATCTCATTGAACCACATTTTACTTCTTAATGAAAACCATGTATGTAGGATTTTTGAAATTCAAAACACAGAAGTGGTAAAATTTCATTTAAACGAAAAATCAGTTTTTATAAGTACCACTTAGTGGTTTAACTATTCATCAAAAATTGATGTTTTTCAGAAAAATACCAAAACTTCACCCTAAGCTATATTTGATATTCCGAATTCAAAAATGAAGTAAATTTTACAAAACTCAAAAAATATAAGTCACATTAATGAATTTAATAAATAATTCCCGCTATCAGAGCAAATAGCGTGTTTTTGTGAAACAATATGTATCAAAAGATTGACACTAGTTTAAGTCCTATTTCAATGTGAAATTAATTCTAATGACCACCATTAGATTAAATGATAAAAATATATTCAGATGACACTTTAAGACCAATTCAAAAGATAATATAATCATATAAATAAAGTAGATTAAAAAGAAGTTTTGATGTAAAATGCAGTATTTTCACTATTCATTAAAAAATGAACACTGTCAGAAAAATACCAAACATTTACACAAAGTAAATTTTGATGTACCAATCATAAATAATAAGTATAATTTGACAAACAGAGCTTATAAAATTGTCAAAATATAGATTTAAAAAGGGTTTTCCATCAAAAGGCAGTAAAACAATCTTTTAAGAATATTAGTGTATTCCAGGCATAAGATTGTATTTATTTTCATTTTAAGCCTCTAAAACAGTATCTTAATCATTAATAGACATAGATAAAAATATCTATTATTAATTACTTACTTGGGATGTTACACATTATCATTCCATCTCATCATGATTAAACATTGGAACATTTATGAAATTGTTTCCCATCTCTTCATCTTCAATATGCACCTATTTTATCTTCACATGGATTAAGGTTTGAATATTCATTTGAGAAAGAAAAAATATTTCCCCTTCGTTCAGGATTTCTATTCCATCCACTGAAAATCCAAATTTATTGGTCCTTTGGTGATCCACATCAATGATAATCTAGTGCGATCCGTTTGACTCAATGCATCATCCACCTTGTTTTCGTTCCAATAATGGTATTGTATTGAGAAGTCATAATTTATTATCAACCTAACCATATTCTTCAGTGCATGTTCCACTCATTCAGTGTGAATATATATTTTTAAATTTTATGTTCAGTATATATATCTAAATTCTATCCATTAATATAATTACTTGATATCATTAATGTAACAAATAAAACTACTCACTCCAAATCATTTTTTGGGTAATCTTTCACATTAATATTCAACAATAATGAGGAATAATCTATAACTGTGATATTATATATAATAACACATACCATACCCTTCTTTGTTGAGTCACTATAAATTTAAAACCATTCTCTACTATAGGGTAATGTACGAATAGGAACGCTGACCATCCATTTTTTAGATTCTTAAAATATTCATCACATTTATCTATATAGGGGAACATGACACCCTTTGGAGTTAACATGGTTAGAGGATTAGATATTTATTTTAAATTATCCACAAACCTTCAGTAATATCAACATAAACCTAGAAATATATAGATCGTATTCACCATGGTTGGTTTAGTCTAGCTTTCTATAACCTCATTTTTTATGGATCTACTATTATATCATGTCAAGAGATTATGTGACCAAAAAATGAATCCATTTTCTAAAATAATTCAAAATTTGTAAACCGTTATTGAATTTTCTCCTTTATTTGGGTCTTTATTACAATTATCAAGTGATCTTCATGTTCTTCCTTGCTCTTTAAATATATAATAATATCATCTATGAAGACTACCACAAACATATTGAGGTAATATATAAAGAATCTCTTTATAAAATCCATAAAGATAACTGGGGAATTATTAAGACCAAAAGGAATCACTATATATTCATAGTGACCATACCATGTATTGAATATCATCTTGGAAATATCCACTTTCATGACCCTTATTGATGATATAAAAAATAAATCTCAATCTAGAACAAGTATAGATCTCTGTGTAGTTGATCCAAAATGTCATCAATATGAGAAATATGATACAAGTTTTGTGGATTTTGATCTTGTTAAACTCAAGATAATCATTGAAGAATCACATTAATCCATATTTGATTTTAAAAAATAAACTGGTTCTCCCCATGGTGACAGAGTTGGTACAATGAGTCCCTTATCACGGTTTTCATGGAGTTTCTTTTTCATCTATTACAACTGAATCAGGTCCATTCTATAAGGATTATTTAACATTAGAGTGGAAATTAGTATATGATCTATCCAGAACTCACCATCATGTTTTCATGGAAGGCTAGGAAACTTTTCAAATAATATTTACAAAAAATATCGAACAACATGCATATCATCGATTTCAATCTTCTCTCTAATCCATGAAGATAAAAAACTATTATGAATTGGAATTACAAACCATAAGCTGGATGTAATATTTATAGGGAGTTCATACTTATCGTAAAATTAATGGATGATCATTGGAGGGTCAGAAATATAAAACGTAACATCCCTTTAATTAAAATTTATGCGATCCTTATGTAGATAAATACAATCTATGCCTAATATGACATCTAATTCAACCAAAGGAAGAATATATATTTTTTTAGGAATCACATTCCCACAAACATCAATAGTAGAGGAATCATGGACATCAATCATCATACTATTAGAGGTTTTCACCGATAATTACCCATATAATTGATTTGATGGAATATGATACCCTTATAATATTATATAGATATGATATAGTGGGTGGATCTAGAATCAAATATGTCATTAGTCATTGTAGAGTTGATTATATGAGTAAATTTCATTACGTATCTATCACACCCCTCCTCAGAAATAGGGTATTTATGAGTTTTACCATTATCTCTCAGCTTTAGTGGTTGTTGATGTCAATCATCATCACTAGTCTTTTTGTATTGGCAGTGGTTAGCATAATACCCATTTACCATACACTTTTAGAAAAAAATCATTGTATTTTAATTCTCTACGACTATGTCTATTTGATTTTTTGAGCTAACTTCATCCCATCACATCAACAATAAATTGGTTAGTGAACTTCCTTTCAACACATAAAAATAATGAGCTTGATACATGACTCCCACCTCTTTTTCAACCTTGAATACACAACACACAATCTATTCATAGCTCCTAAAGTATCTTATAGTCAACAATCTTCAATGTATTGGGTTTTACCTACAGAAGAACCTATCAACATTACATTCAGGTTGGATGATAATTCCGGAAGCATAAATCGCAAGTCTCATGAAATTAGCCTCATAGAAACCTATAGACGGATATAATCTTTGATTCAACTCAATGAACTCTTCCTCTATCTTTTTACAAAGAATTCAATGAATGTACTAACTGAAATATATGTTCTTAAACTTGTCCAAATCCATGGATTTAATCACATCTTACAGCCGCATATTCTTTATTTAAGTCCACCACTAATCGACTTCACCTTCTGACTGATAAATAGGCTGAATGAAATTCTCATTCTTGAAACACTGAATAAACTAGAATATCATTTCTGTGGCACTAATAAATTAATCAAAAATATGTGGATCAGAATACCATCAAAAATATGGTAGACATAGCCTCACTAAAGACTCAATAGAATGTTGTTCCCAATTGTTCTCATTGGGATGTCCACCATGATTCTTAGATTGAGAATGTTGTGTGAGAATAACAATGAGGTGTTTCATTCCATCTCCCAAATAATTTAGTTTCCCAAGAAGAAAATAATTACATTTTCCATCACAATGACCATTAACGAGGTTCATTCATGTTTCATCCATTGACTTAAACCAATGTTATAGATTATCAAATAATTATCATAATAAGAAACTACATAATCAAGAAAGATCACATATAGGATGCCTAACTTATGAAAAATTCATTAATCTACGACACCTTAGGTTTATCCTATTGTTTTCATAGAAAACCTATAAATAAATAATTCATAATGATTCATGATGAATTTATGAAAGTTCCAATGCATATCCCTTGGGAGTGTCAAACCGTGTCTGAAGCATGTCCAATTGTCATGTTCCAAATTACCCTGAGTCAGCCCTGGAACAGCTCCTCCGATTTGTTACCCATAGGTACATTTGTGCTAGATCCACATCCAGTTTTACTATCTAGAAAGATATATATTAATAGGAAACCACTGCCTTAATCCTTTAGAAAAAAATTAGGAAATTTTCCAGTACTTTTTTTATCATTGGACTTATACCTAGACAATCCCTTCAGGTTATCTCTATAATTTTCTCATCATAGCTTCCAAAGGATAACTATACCATTTCTAAGATACCAACTATATAAATCCTCTAATTTTAAAATGTTTACACTACATAACTTTTGTACAATACATATATATTTTACAAACAGATGCCCAAATACCCTAACTAGGATAGTGCCTTTGGAAAAATGAAAACACAAACATAGGCACATAAATTAGCTACATCCCCTCCCAATATGTTCATTTTTACTAACACTATTATTTGTGACATAAAAAATAGTAAATATCATCATAACCAAGGTAAAAGTGAATATAAAATGTGTGATATTAGATTCTCAGTAGTGGTAAAGAAGGGAGACATGTAACCCTAATCATGTGCAAAGTAAAATAAGAACATGATCATGAAAATAGAAGATAATACCCTGAATATGAAATTTCATAATAGGAATAATGGAATAAATATTGGTAGTTTATACGAAATTAATCATAAGGAAATAAAGATCACAAGCCTTGAATAGAGAACAATGGAAAAAATGTAATTGAGGAAAACACATATGCATATACTGATATCAATAGTAACCAATGAATCACATCCAAGACTATCTTAGTTGAATATGTTCACTCCCCATACCATTTTTGTAGTCAGGGTTCACTCCCATTTTCATTTTAGTTGCATGATTTCACTACTAATACCATCTTAGTAGCCATGGATCACTCCCCTGTCCATCTTAGTAGTCAAGGTTAACTCCCAAGACCATCTTAATCTATCTCAATAGATATACATCTTTTCACAACACATTGGAGGGAGATATAGGTCCCAAATTACTCAAAATGAAATAATAAATATATGTGATGCAATATTATTGGAAATCATAATATAACCCTTCATATAAAATGGGTATCATAAATATGAAAAAATATAATAACCTAAATAAAGGGAGAGGATTAATATTATTTTATCATTACCCAAGAAAATAAATTATTTTCAAAATCATATATCCCGAAGAAAGTGGAAAAATCTTGATAAGCTTCATTCCCTAAAAAATAATCCTTTAACATAAAGAATATGAATGGAAACATTGAATAATTTCACCATAAAAGAATGAGTAACACCAAAAAATGATATATTCGATGGAAAATACATTTGAGAGATCTATTAAAAAAACTTCTCAAGGAAAATAATTATTCTTCTTTAGAAAATAATTGTTATAAAATACTACCTTTTGAAACATAAACCCAATGAATGTATGATCATAAATTGGATATGTCTATATCTATAAATTTATTTATAAGAAGCATTGGATACAATCATGGTTAGTAAATAAACCATAAAAATGGAATGAATACCAAACATAACATGTATCTCATAGAAATTAAAAGTGAGATTAAGTCCCCTTACCATATTCATTGACTGTCTTCATACAAGAACAAACATCCTATATAATATATATAAATTTATTATAATAATTTTACATCAAAATATTCATATATCTAATACCACATATGGTTTTATTATGACCTTATATTAACCACTTCTTAACGATCCTATGTTAAGGGTTCACTTCGGGTTATATTCTCTTTGTTATTCTCATGTGACTTAAATTGTTATATCATTGGTACACATACTAATATCACGATTCCATAATTTTAGTAATTATATAAATATCATGTATATTTACTATATGTATATTACAACAATATATATCATAAATATGTATTAAATAGAATACATAGTTCATGGAGAGGGTAAGTCATACATATGCATGAATGTTGTATCTTTTTTAATTGTCGTATTGAAAGAATATATGTAAATGGATTATATAAATATATAATTATTATAGTAGCAGGATTATATCATATATATAAGATAATTTCACTAAACCCATCCTTAGTACATTTGATGTGGTGTGTGAATGAATCACAATTCTTTGAGGGGGCAGTAGTCGACCCATCTTGAAACTAGATTATCGTATTAACACAAAATAGAAAGTAAAAAGGACTGTGTTATAAAAATGAATACAGAATATTTAATACATAATTATTATCATATATAGAATATTTAGATATAGTGTCCTCCATAATGGAATCCTTTATTGGTGGTAATGGAAAAATGAATAATAATCATTTAATTACGCAGTAGTTTGCTATACACAGAAAGAATATGTTCAATATCCATAAGATGAAGGTGTACATAAGTGTAATTCTATAATTTACCATAAAAGAATCTTTGTATACTGATGAAACTTTTTTTCATAAAATAATGTAATAAAGGGTGTGTAGAGGGTGGGGAAGGAAAATAAAGGAATGAATAATGAAAGAAGTAGTTATCTCTTAATCGAGTATCTTCTTTTGGTTAGTTCGAAAATGATTCGTAGATTTTAATTAATCCCAATTGAAGGATTTTAGCAGGGAGGGAGTTATTTTGGGAGACAAAGGGTTAGGTTTTGGCTGAAAAAAGGATTTATAGGTCTGAATAAATAACATGGAGAGGTTTCCTTTTATAAGAGGGACGAGGGTCACTTTACGAAACACCAAAACTATTAATTAATTATAAATTGATTTTCAATTTTTAATACCTCCAAAGTTAATTATTTATAATTTAATATTATTATGGGTATAAAAACCCACAAATAATTAATGGTTTACCTATCTAGGTTATACAATGAACCATATCTTTCAGCTATAACCATTAGTGAAAATAATTTACTCTTACTGTAACAATTTTATTTATGAACTATTGTGTTAATATTGTTACAATAAAATGCCAAGAAAACACCAATTGGATAATTTATGAATTTTTTAACATTTTAATAGTTATTTTTTAGAATTATAGAATTTTAGGAATAATATTTTTATGAATTATAGATTTTTATGAATTTTATAACATTTAATAAATGATTATTTATTTTAAAGTATAATTTATATCAAATAGTAAACTATTAAATATATTTGTTTTTAAATATATTTATCCAACATTATAACATTGAACCAAAACTTAAAATATGTAAATAACATGTCTATGTCTTCATTGAATTTTTTTTTGTAATTAATAAATCCAAATAATATTTTTTTAATATTATTAATATCATTATTTGATATCTCAATTAATTAAAAAATTAATGCATCATTATTATACAATCTTTTAATTAAATTATCTATTATATGAAAATTATAAAAAAATTAAAATTATGAATAATGATTTATTGTATTTATATTTAATATTTATTGTCTAATTGTTCTTATATATAACCATATATTAAAAAATATTTACATATTAAAATTTTAATATGACCTTCTTAACTATTATTTAAATTAAATATAATAAATTTCCTAATGTAATACAATGTCACATAAAAATAATAATGCATTCGATATAAGGTTGTTTTGGGTCGATAAACACGTATATAATGTAATTAGGACATCTGTTAGCATAATTATATATTATTATAATATTATTTTTACATTTAATTACCCAATATAACTTTAAATATTTTGAATAGAATTCAAAAGTCATTTTTTAGTAATTTTTTTGATCATATTAGATGAAATTTTTGAAACTGAATAAAACAATGTATTTCCAATTTTCAATATTCAATTCCCAAATTTGGTATAATTACATTTATTACTAATCCTAAAAAGGTTTCTAGAAGGTAGATAAAAGAGATTTTCAAAAATTCGATATTTTTTTATATCTAATTCTATTAGAAAATGATTACAATGACCTAAATTGTATATATATATTATTTATATATTGTGAATCTAAAATATATTTAAATTATTATTTAAATGAAAAATATGGTTTTCAACAAAAAAGCTGTATTTTTTTTTATTCCTCGAAAATAGAATCTTTTAAGAAAAATACTAATAATCACTCTAACATAGTTTAGAGATTCCAAATTCAAAAATGATGTTATTTTAATAAAAAAATATTTTATGAGTTTATAAAACTATTTTTATTAGAATTAAATTAAAAATATTTCATTCGAGGAAACTATAATTTTAAACATATATGGACTTTACCAAGAATCATATTTTTTATTATCAATATTTGAAAAGTAGTTATTACTATTCATATAACGATGTTTAATTGTTAGATAACAATTATATCATTTAGATATTGATAATAATAAGTGATGTTTCTTATAATCTCAATGTTTTGTGTATCATACACTGAATTGGTGTTGCGTGCAACATACACCATGTCAGTTCCATGTGAAAGGATTTTCTAACTTAGTGCATTGAAAGGAATAAATGATTATTTAATTTATTATTAATTTTTTTCCATAAAAACAGGGACTGTTATAGAAACATAGTTCATTTCTAGCACAATATAAATGAAAAATTTAAAATTTAAGGGTAAAAAAATATAAATTAAACTTTTCACTATTATTCCTATAATTTACACATAATCGTGAAAATTAGAGTTCAATGCATTTTCCAATAATCAGAGCTATGTACTTAAATATTCAACATCAACCGTAAATGTAATATTTAAATTAATATTCCTTGTTTTATCGAATCATTTCACATGTCTATTTATAGAATATACCTATTATTTCAATATTTTGTCAACATGAAACATTAGAAACATCGTTGAAAACTTTTCACCGAATGAAAATTTTCATAAAACAATTATAAAAGGACATGATTTATTCAATAAATTATATATTTATATTACAGGATAGTTCTATAAAATTCACTTATTTTTCCAAATATCAATTCCATAAATTCAATTCTAAATGGAAATTTTGAAATAATGAAATAAAAAAAATATTATGGATATATGGTTTTAGCAAATTTAAAAAGAATAAATTATTTTACAAAAATATGTTTTCTAAAAACAATTCACTTTTTTTAAATCTATAGATCCATTTAAACTTTTTACCAAAAATTTAATATATAAATGATCATAATTATTCCATAAAAAACTTGTTTTTCAAAATTTTACTTATATTTAAAAAAATGAAACAATTCAACCCTAATAAAATTGATTCTATTTGATATGTAAATGTGTGGTACAGTTCAGTCGTAACTTGAATGGGTATTTTTATTTTATTAAAATAAATGTTAAATAAATGTATTTATAGCTATGAATAAATAAAACAAATCATATTGAAATATTAATAATTAAAAAGACATGTAGAATAAAATTTTATAATTCTAGATTAATTAGAATTATTCAAAAAAAATATGTTAATGAAGATGACAAAATAGACACATAGAAAATATTTCTTGCCATGAAAAACTGAGTAAACTTTTCTTTGTTCAACCTTCAAAAATGTTCATCATGATTTAGAATTTAATTAATTACACTTATATAACTTTAATTAAATGTGAATTTTCATTATAGTGAGGGGAGAAAATAGATTTTAGGGGAATTAAAAATTTTACAAGAGCATATTTTAAATGTAACTCTCCCTTAGTTTCTTTATGTTATAATATCATTTACACTTAAAATATTTCAATAAATCTCTATTCCCTAGTAATAAGAAAATATTTCCAGGAAAATAGTTTGAATTTTTTTTCAATAATATTTTATAGTTTTAGGATCAATGATAAGATTAAAATCTCCATAAGGATCATGGAGTTCAAATGTTCAAATAGTTTTCCACTTTATCTCAAAAAATGTTTTAAACCCCCCAAAAAATATATATTTACTACTTTTTACAATATCATGACAAGGGGATAATTTTTTTGAGAAAAATTATACACAAAAAATATAAAGAAAAATAAAAAATACATGGCAGAAAAAAAATATATCATGTTTTCCTCCCCTCCAAAATACTTATTTTATGTTATATGGAGTCTTAACACATCTGAAATTAATTTAGATATTATGCGACTTATAAAATTTAATTCATGTTGAATATTATATATATTAAAAAAATATGTATTGATAAAATTTAGTTGAAAAAATATATGAATACTAAAAACATGGTTACTATACTATGGAATGAAAGCCTTCTTATAGTGGGTTTTTGACAAGATTCTATAGAAGATAAACTGATCATTGTGTGCACTATATTCATCCCAATAGTCCAATGATTACTCTTCATTGATAATGTATTATAATCTATAACATGAAGGTATTATAATAATAAAGGGAAATTTTAATTATGTACTGTTGTAGTGTTGATGAATTCATATCACTATAACATAAATGGTTTTCATCATTGATGGATTATTCTAAATCATTTATGTGAATTTCAACTCTAGAAAGAATATTTTTTTAATAATAGGTCAATAGTGAATTAAATTAGTGTTTAATATATAATTAAATACTTATAAGATAAAAAATTAAATTTTAATATCATAGTTTACATTTTAAAAATAAATTACTCTGATGGGTAACATTTTGTGAATCTTCATCACTAATGTCATCTAAAAAATATCACTTCAGGAAAAAAATAATATAATTAATATATAAAAAATGATACAGTGGAACAAATTATATATATTTGAATAAAAATACTGCTTCAAAAATTACAATCTCTATTTTTTATGTAATTAATGTTAAAATAATGCAATAGATAGTCATATGGTTAAAAAAAATTATATAACATTACATTATAAAATGTAAGTATTTTAGTACTCTAGGAAGCATAAAAATATGAATCGTAACTATAAACAAGAAAATGTCAATATATTATATTATAGCTATAATCACAAGAAATTATATTCACTAAAAATATTAAAATATATATTATTTAAAAAATTGAATACACATAAGTGTAATACTGAATGTCAACACAAATATATGTATTTAAATAATAATTTTTCAATATAAGAATATTCCAAATTTAGTGAATTTTTTATGGTTATATATTTTCATATTTTTAATTATACTTTTATATAATATGATATAATATTTTTTATGTATTATAGTATTTATATAAGAATAGATAGAAACAAACTCATAGGTGTTCACACTATTATTTTTTTTACATTGAATTCCAGGAGGTGTTTAAGAATACAATTTACTTATGCACAATAAACATCAAATTATATGTATTTTTGTAATTATATAAGGATTAGACGTATCATATTCATAAGTATATGAATATTTATTTATGTATTCAATATTTTTATAGACATGATAATAATAATATGAAAAAGTACTTTATTAGTTAAATAAATTATTGTATTATAGTACATTGATATTATAATTGATTTATTTGAGGTATAACTATAAAAATGTGTCCTTTATGATCTTTTTAGATTTATATATTATCGTTTTGAAGAAAAAATTATTCATTCATATTTGTGTAAGAATAAGGTGGATGTTAGGCCGAGGAAATATAGGAATGAAAATAATAATTCCATAACAGTATTCATTTTGGAATCAAAATTCACACAAGAATAAACATAAGATTATTTACATGTATATATATCTGTTTGTTATGTATTAATATCCTTCCAATTTTCTTGTTTTGAATATTTTTATGTGTGGAGGTTTTTATATGAAATGTATCAACTTATTTTTTATCTTGTATATCAACTAAATGTTTTAATATTCAAAATCGTTTTTCTATTTATGAATGAATTCCATTGAAGGATGATAGAACATATATTATTTTATTTGAATGTAGAAATAATTATATAGATTTTATTAAAAATATATGTTAATAAATACTATTTACATAAATGAAGCTACAAAAAATAGGTAAAATTATTGAAATAAATTTCATTTAGTGAGGAAAGATATTATTTAAGATTTATGAAGGTAATTAATGTAAAAAATACCATGTCCATAACACAAGTGTTCCGTCTTGTCTATAGAATAGAACTCATGAATATTAAAACTCCATTTTTTATCATGTAAAATAACTAATGAATTTCACTAGGTAAGGATTAAAATTTGACATAAAACTTATAATTATGGTTTGATTTATACTAAACATATATGCATATATTATTATAAAAAATATTTTAAAAATTGAAAAAAATTATTATAATAATTAAAGGTAAAGTAATCCACAGTGTGGTAATAAATGATGATGATCGATGGAATCAAATTCAATAAAATCCATAAATTTTTATGGTAATGATCGTGAACATGTGGATGTAATTAGATCCTCTAATTAATTTCCCCTTAAAGATAAGAAATATTTAATATTGACACCCCTAATCCAAGAATTAATGAGCACCACCCATTGGTGAATCGTGATTCTATAAGACTCATTGATGTAATATATTCTCCAGTGATTGGGAGTGGATCCCATTAATAATCTCCAGAGAAAACATGAATCCATTTCATTCTCTAAATGTGAAATATTTTGCATATTAAAAGGAGTTAAAACATATAACAAATCATTCACATTGAAAATAGGGGAGTCTCATTATCCATTGAATGAGGAGAAATAAGTTATAAATGAACCCCAATAATCATGAAAAAACACCAAATTCAAATTTAATATAATGAATGTAGAATCCATATAATTTATTTTGAACCCTATGATAGGGGATCTCGAATTTTTCCAATGAATTCAGTATTCCTTTTTACAGGAACCCCCAATTTAATAACACCATGAAGTCAATTAATTAGGCATATTTGTATGTTATTGTTTTCTACCTTAAATATAGAGATATTTCTAGGGAATAAAATTTAGATTTATTTATTCTATATTTCATATCACACCTTTCTTCATGTTATCATTTCACTAATAAAATTTAACCCAATAACAAATTGTCAATAAAATAATATTCCCCTAGAAAACTAAAGAACCTGATATATTGATTTGAGAACATTTATTAATTAAATGTTGAATATAATTCAAAATTTAATTCCACCCTTAACAACCTCTTAGATATAACTATATAATTCTAACCCATTCACTATTAGAAACATGTTAAGATTCTAATACATGTAATCGTTCAAAAAAACTGTAATTTGAAAGTGATAGAGATACCGATAATTTAAAAATAAAAATGTATTGGAAAGGATTGTTTTTAACACCCCACAACAGAAAATTAAAACTTGGAGGAATGGTTTTGGAACATATGTTATAGTCCCTATAATCCTAATTATATTTTATGAAAATCATCTTATGATATTTAAAAGTGGAAAAAAATTATTGTGTATAAAGGAATGAAAACACAATTATCCACCTTTATAACTAATTAATCTTGGATATTTAGGTACTGACTCTAATCATTCAAAAAAACTTATTGGAAATTTTTGGGGTGGGGGCTTATTTATAACTGATTTTAGGGACTATACACAAAGTGAAATGAAATACTATTTCTAGATGAGTTTTCTCAAAATATATCCATTTTTTCCCATATATATATGAAAATATGTGTGGTCAAATATGTCACATATGGGATCCTATACATCACACCCTTGGTGATAGCCCATCCCCCTCAAATTATTCTATCTTGATGCCAAGATATTTTTAATAAAGATCTAGGCCAAAATATATTTCTAATAAGAACCAACCGATTCGAATATGGAAATAATGCATTGAATGTTCTCATAATCTCTCTTAATATTGATTTTGTCATATTTAATGTAACATTCTATTCTAGATTAATTTTCCCACCAGTTTATTCTAATTTATGATAATCCCAAACAAAAATTTTAAATGTATTTTCAATTAAATTAATAACCCCGGGGGAGCTTTAATGATAAGGATCACATGAATCAAAATAGAAATCAACATACTATTGATCATTAAATTAGTTTTTGTCCTCAAAATATAGTTGATGATTGAATATGAACATGGAAATATTATACATGATATCAAAATGATATTTTAGATGATGTTGTATGTAATTCATTATAATACATATACAAGACAATTTTTTAAAAAATTTTAAAATTAAATTGCACCAATATAAATTTATAAGCATTTAATGGTTTAAAAACATAAAATTAATTATATGTATTAATTTATGGACATACATGATTACTACTGTATTAATAAATATGAAAATAAAATTACAACATGATTAAATAATGAATTAAATTTATTAAGAATAAGGGATTTTGTCCCAAAAATGTTATTAAATGGATGAGAAGAGGAGACACTGAAAGGAAAATTGATTTAGAGGTGATGTAAAAAACTGAGGGAAAACCAGTAATGGTGAGACATACATAGGAATTGGGAGACAATTATTTTAGTACGAATACTAAATTTTATATGAAAAAAATTATTATATCATACTATGAAAATTTGGTATTGAATTTTAAATAATAAAAATTGGATCTGGAAAATATACATTTTTATAAAACCATTCTTAATATTTTAAAACTATATGAAATTTAAAATGGGACTAGGGACATCAGCATCATAGATGTGGTAAATTGAGGGTTCATTCCAAGTGATAGTTTGATTTATAACATAAATTAGATGAAAAATAATTTAACTCATAGTAAATAAAAAATATTTATAAATATTTTGAATTTGAATGTGGTTTAACTATAACCCAATTTGATCAATTAAATATTAATTTCTTGGATGAATATAAATGGATCTTATTATCTACTTCATTAAATGTCCCTTAAAGGTCCATGTTTTTTTATGATAGTGAATATTTTGACTTGTAAAAACATATTATGAATATAATGTTAAGGGTCTGTTAATTAAAGGGAAAACATGATAAATCTAGAAAATTCAATTCTCTTCATGATGGCCATAAAATTATGTTGACCAATAAAATAAAATAAAAACAAAAAATCATTATTTAGAGTTATGTAATTATTTCTAATAATCAACAAATGAAAGAATATTAAAACAAATGAAGGAAAAATTTTACATCAAAATGATTTCAAATCCTATTTATGTAAAGAAACATTTTAACGATAATAGATAAACATAATGTTAATTATTTTCACATAAGATATCTGAAATATGGTGTTCTAACATGATCTTATTCCCCTTCGTCAAATAATTATCCATTACTGATGAAGATACTATGATATTTAAGCCACTTATTTGGTGGTTACTTTTCATTTGGATCCTACAAGATCAGTTGACAAGTAGGTGAACCCTATCAATCTTTATGGTTTAAATTCTATGTTATTATTTTTTATGGGTTAAATTTGTTAGGGAATTCTAAATCAATATTTTTAAACTATTGCTAAAGACATAGTGTCCAAAATATTATATAATTGATGGATTATTATGATATGTTATCATAAAAATTCATACAATATGTATTTTAGTAGTAAAAAATTATTTATTGAATTGTTAACTTTTAAGAAAATTAAATTGAGAAATCATAAATGATTGAATTGTTCCTTTTTTCGTTATTTCATCTTAATGAATGATTTCATTGTGTAAATTTAATTGATATCCATATAAATATATATATATATATTACTAAATTATATTCCTATGTGAATAATTTTATTCTCTTTTATGGATTCTATGAATATATTTAAATTTTTTTTTGATGATTTAATATAGTTATGAAATATTATAAATAATTAGAAATTTGATAAATAATAATTTGATTCTTAGTATAATTTGGTGGAATATTTAGGTTGTTTCTTCTAATATTTTATTTCTTTTTATTGAACTCATTGAATGAACATTTTATAACATTACAGATCTGTAAAATATTTAATAATGATCCATATTTGAAAAAAAATGAGTGAGTATGAAAAATTGGAAATAATGTAAATTAATCAATGATGATAAAAAAGTGACTAAAAGTAGTTCAATTTTTAGAAACATTACTCAAAAAATTACATCATTAGCTGTAAGTAATTTTTTCAATATAGGTCAAATAATTTATAGCCTTGAAAAATAAGTTATCCCACTCATACTATTTTATAAGTATATGTCTAACATTAAACTACAATAAATGAACTAAATTTCTTAACGAGAGTATAAAATAGGTAAAGCATCATATTAAAAAAATGAAACCAAAATATTCAATACTAAAACTATCATAAATAATACAATACCTCATTTACATAAAAAAAATTTCACTATATTATGAATTACATTTCACACATTTATGAATCCTTGTAAATGAAAATTCATTATTACAATTAATAAATAATGAGATCATAAAAAGTAAAATTTCACCTCATTTAAAATGAATACTATAATATCGATTAGTTTTAAACATAAATGCTAAAAATACATATAAAACTATGAAATATGAGTGATAAATAGAATAATATTCCAAAAAAATAATAAATTTATGCACTCGATTTATAGTCTTTTATGAGATGAAAAATTAATTATACTTATTGAAAACTATCAATGAACATAACACAAAAAGAATGAGTGAATTTGTTAATATACTTACTGAAAACTATTTACTAACCTATGAAATATTATATTAATTTTATATAATGAATAATTTTATCTGTTATTAAATGATATCCATAAATATGTTTTATAAATGGGTTATATCAATGTGTAACACATATAAAAAATCACATAGAATAAGTGTTATGTTCTACTATTAGTTTTCAATTACTACTATCAAATCATCTCTGACTAGTTATAAATCATGGAATATATTATGGAAAAATTATTACACTCATCCCTATATGAAACACTATTTGGAGATATTGTATGTTTTTTATTTCAAAATATTTTTCATATATATTACATAATTATTATGTATCTCTTATGAAATAGGTATGGTTGTCAATTTTTGGGTAGTGTTTTCGAATTACTATAGTGAAATACTGTGCAAAGGCCCCTTAGGGATACATTGAAAACCTCTCACTTCTATGGAATGTCTCATGACATAATTAAATTTAAAATGTTCAATAATATTTTACCTTAAATAAACATAAGATTAATAAAAACTATACCAAATGAATATTAATAGTTTATAGAGATATTTTGTATGTTAGTTTGGATTTTTTGTGTTTCTTAAAGCGTCATTAATTTTCTTTATTAATTCATTAAATAATAAAAATAAGTATTCTACCCTCCCCCGCTCCATGTTCAGAATGTATCCATTATTTCCACCCCATATGACTTGATTTCCACCCCTATTTCCCATGATTTCAATACCTATTGCCTATAAATTTTTTGAAGGAGCCCCAAATTTTTTATAGAGGGCACACCTTTATGGATTTCTACCACCTCCCATGATAGAGAACAATGGATTCGCCTTTTTTCCACCTAATTGAGGTCCCATCACCCCACTAGTGACAAGGTACTCCATGTGCGCCTCATAGTTCCTATCACCAATACGCATCCCTCAGTGCACCTTTGACAACAGTTTTAATGGGTTCTTTATTGGGGATATTTTATTTTTCAATAGAATATTTTTGGGATTACTCTATATATATATATTTGAATTGTCTATTTATATAATTCATATTTATCATCTAGACAATTTTTGTATTTGGATAATAATAAATAGTCAATGGTTTGTAAACAAATGGTTTTAGTAATATTTTTTTGACATTTCGTGGAACATGCTCGAGGTCAGTTGTATTCAGGCATCGAGACTAATAATTATATTTAATAGTTCATTAAAAATCATTATCAAAATTAAAATATTTAGGTATTAAATAATTTAATACCACAACAATAATATTTTTGTTACTCAACCCATCAATTACACACATGACTATTGTATTGATGTTTTATTAGTAAAAATTTATAATATCTTAATTATTAGTGTTTTTATTATCCTTAATTTAATATGATATAATATGTATCGAATAATAATCAAACAAACACTTCATGGATCCTAATTAAGGTAGTACAATGAAAAAAAATCAATTCCATTAAAACAATTTTTTTAAACAATAAAATCATTATATTAGATTCTATTATACAATGATTTACCTAGGTTTCAGAATTAATGTGGTTTTAACAACATGAACTGGTATATTCCACATAGAATTCATAAGTTTTTTATTTATAAACTCTTAAAAACAATAATGATAGTTTCAAGGTCTCAAGTGACTTGATGATTGTGATGATTCAAGTATATATATTTATTGTCATGGGTGATAGATTATTTATTTTCCAATTCAATATTAAATGAATGAGATTTTATAAGAAAAAATTATTTAATTATAACATGACTATTTAATTTAATGTGGATAACAATTGATCATGTATGAATATAAAAACACCCATGTATGTGAATACATTATATTTCATCTCCATTTTAAAAAATTATATAGTATTTATCATTAAAAATTTAATATTTAATATATGCATGATGTTAAGATACACATGTTTTTTCATAAATTGTTCCACTATATTATATTCTCGTATTCAAGGATCAATGACTCGTCGGTATTATATGTTCTATTATTAGTAGAAAATTTTATAATTTTTTTGATTTCGAGGTGTTTCTATTGGATTTTTTTACTGTTATTCATGTGGAGTAGAATAGTTAAAACAAAATTGAAATGGATTTCTGATTTTGGATGGATCGATATATTCCTCGTATTAAAATTTAACGGAAGCAATGTATCTTTTTATAAAAAATAACACCATAACCTGATAATTTTATACCAATTAATTTTTTATAATTATTTAAGTAAGTAATATTGTCTATTATGGTTTCTTTCATGTCGTAATTAGATGATATTAATAGATTAATTGAATTAAATTATCAAATTATTATATATTTTTAAAGGAAAAACACCATCATGTTTTTTATCATCATAAACTAAAATACTGGTTGGTTATTTGAAAATAAAAAATATTTTTATACCTTAATTAAACCTCTCTCTTAAAAAATACAATGTGTATGAACTCACTAAAATTATTCAAAATGTTTTTATAAATTTTCTCCATGCCTAGCTTAATTTCATGATTTAATTGAGAAATTTAAGGAATGAATTTAGAAATTATTTTGAAATTATATCATATAATTTCATATAATTATTATTTTTGGATTGAATTATGTGACTCAAATTAATGTTAAAAAATTGAAAATATCATTTCTTTAAGAAGTGGTGAAGGCTATAAAATTTTCAACATTATGATCCGCATAAGATGGGTCAATTTTCTATAAAATCGTATCTTACATATCAGTCATATCTATAGCTAATGAGGTTGGGGAAATTCATTATTATCTTGATCATGTATAAGTATTATAGCTCTTCCTCTCATTGAGTAGAAATAATTCAACAATGGATTAATACTGTGATTTATAAATATATACCATTAAAGTAAGTATTTCAACAACAAATAGATTTAGGTGTTAAATGGGGTAATATATTTATTGATAATTAGAGACATATATATAATATAATAACAATAAAAAACAATTTACTAACATTATTGGAGAAATACTGACGTTTCAATGTTAATTTTTTGTTACTATATTGATATTTCGGAAAAAATATCTCAATCAATCCTTATAAAAATTAATCATTATTAAAGGGGATGTGGTTTCATGTTCCAATGAATAAATTTTTTCATAGAAATGATTAACGAGATATTCTAGTGTGGGAATGTTCATTTTTTGTCATAAATTTTAGGGAACCTAGTCTGCTAAATATATAAAGAGAGGTGGAAAAATCAACATATTGTCTTTAATAACATTACATTATCATAATCAAGCTAATATAGTAGTTTTAATGTCATTTTGTCACTATAAACAATTAATGATTAACAATTGAAAACACATAATGATATATATAAACCTCATATCATTAATCATAACAACCAAATTTTATATCATGTATTGTATATAGTGATAGAGTTGAAATGTAACATTATCCAACTATTATTAATTGTTCATAATAATTTTTTGTATAAAATAATATCTCTATTAATTATAAATGGATTGGGAAAGAAAAAAATATAAATGTGTATATATGAAAAACATGATTTCCCTTCTACCATGAATGCTATTTAAAAAGAAACAATAATATATATATATATATATATATATAATTTTAGTAAAATTATATAATGATATCCAATGAATCAACATCAAATTATCGATTCCAATATTAAAAAACGTCATAATGTAAATAGATTTATATTATAATGAAAAAAATTAGTGAATAATTTTATTTATAATCAAAATGTATCTGAAAGATATGAAAAAATGTGGATAGTGAAACACAATTGTTTGGATGATGAATGAAGACTTACATTGAGGAGAGGGGTTCATTTGGTTCGCAGAATATGTAGGGGTTGGCTAGTGTGGGTCCCACTTATTTAAGGTCTCCACTAAAACTTCTGTAAAGTCCAGTCATAGATGAAAAATAGGTCGAATGATGCACTTAGTATAGGATAACATGACAACGACACTGGTAAACAATCCACTCATAGAAGGAATAGGTTTCGACTAGTGCATTTAATAGAGAATAAACACATAAATAAAACCATGTAGGGAAACAAGAATCATTATCAAGTGTATGGTTAATAAAATCACATTTATTCCCAAACAAGATTACACGCAACCCTAATATAGAGAGGAAACTGTGGGGTAAGATCCCCATTCTATATTCACATATGTCATGATTAGAGTCGACATAGGTATGTCACAGTGTGGCATTGTGTATGGTGAAAGGGTAGAATAATATAAGAGGAATTACATGATGATGGGAATATTGGAAAGAAATGACTATAGGTTTAGAAGAATATGGGAGGAATCTCGTGATTATTGGAATAATTGTATGGAAGATGTGATTTTTAGGATAGGAGGTCCATACAGTGCATAAAAAATTAAACCCTATTTTAATGGGTTGTACTAAAGACTAGCATTAAATTAACCTATATCCATGGTTTTAATTAAACTATTGGTATAAATTATCCTATATCCATGATCCTATAAAAATTTTCTATAGTTCTGTGCCTAGGGACTGGTTTTCTATTAGTGAATATAGATGATTTTAGATCACATAGAGACTCTTAATTATAAGAGAGTATTGTACATGGCTTACTTGTTGTGTGTACCGAATAATAAATTGTGTGATATAATGGTTTATTTAAAATAGTGAATTTACAAGATACATATAGATTTCTAGGAAATATTTTTGGAACATTTGTATCTTGGGACTATGTTACTCGAGTGAGTTTCAAAATTTATGTGGCTGAATGAGGGGAAAATACTTTTGATTTATTATGTTAGATGTTTTAATGACTTTCAATAATTTGTTCCATAATTGGTAGGGGATGAGGTAGATATGGAGAGATGTTTTCAGGACATACATAGATATAATAGCATCTACTATGTAAATATAATCTACTTAAATAGTGTTGTTGAGGATTTAGATTATCCACTGATTTTATATGGGAATCTGATGGATTATTCTACTAATGGGAATGTAGTTTCAGTTGGGTGGACTAATAGTGTCGCTTCCAAAAGAATGAATCAAAAAAATTATAGTTTGAAATAGTGTATTGGTATATAGTGTTTTCCTGGAAGAGGTCTGACTTTCTATTGATTTGGTCTGTTGTTCTACTATAAGTGATGAAAATCGGGAGACAAGCAGAGTTAGTGTCCTCCACCACTAATAATGTTTTGAGTGTGCTGTAGAATGGGACATGTAAAAATCATCTATAGGAATCCTGGATAAGTGGGAAATGATATAGGGTCAAGACTCACACATAATGTAGAAAGGGGGTAGACTACCCCATACCAAGATGGAAGCAGGAGTTCTAATAGTCATACCAACAAGGATGGTGGATGTGGTTATTTGGGACAAGATAATCCATAGTGGTTAGTGGTGATGTATTATGAATAGATACTATAGAACATGGTATAGGGGCATGTCATATTCATAATGTTCATCCAACTCCATGTGATGGGGAAGCTTTACCATTTATTGATTGATATATAATTTTTGTAGATTCCATGCATCTCAATGATTTAACAGATAGTTGTTCCACTTTTTATTCTTCTCAGATTATAAGTGTGTTGGGTATATTGGTTCAATATATGTGAGGGGTTATGTTGATTGTCCTTTCATTATGATTATTAGTTTAGAATACCCAACAAATTTTAGAGTGTTCTCATACAGTAGGTGGCATTCTCTTACTTTTGTACCTATGTGTGCTCCAGATGTATGATTTTGACCAGATATTGGGGGAGGAATTTTTTTCATACAATGATCATATAGATTTTATCATTGGAGAGTGAGTTTTTATTTTCCTAAAAGTGAAACATATGTTTAGAATGGGGAATAAGAAATATATGATGGAAGTGAAAGGCCAGTTCTTCAACACTTAAGTGAACTCCCAACCCAATAATTTTATCTTTTTCTTCTTAATGTGGAAAATGAGCATCATTTATTTACTCATATGGTGGATCATTTTTAGGATGCGTTTCCATTAAAAATTATTGGGATTACTATAGAGATATATATTATTTTCTTAATTAAGATAATATTTTGAGTTGATATGGTTCACATTCCTCCATATAGTATTGATCCTGTAGATATTCAAGATCTCAAAACATACTTAGAAAAAATGGTTAATAAAGGGTTTATTCAACTATGTATGTTACCTCGAGGCCCTCTAGTGTTGTTTTATATGAGCACTGAATAGACTTTGCAGTTTTTTTTTGATTATTAGAAATTGAATTAGATGAAAGTTATGAACCGATATAATATTCAATGTTTTGATTTTTTGACTAGATGAAATGTTCATATGTGTACTATAAAATTAATTTGTGTTCGGGGTATCATCAGCAGTGGGAATGACCTTCTATCATACCATGGCCTACATTCCAATGTATGTATGGTATTTATGAGTGCATCATAATTCCATTATGTTGAAAAACTCTCTTGCTATTTTTATGGTCTTAATGAATCAAATATTTCATTTCTAACAAGATTAGTTTTTAGTTTTTTTATGGATAACATATTGGTTTACTACCAAAACCAAGGCTATCATTCTAAACACCTTGAAATCATCACGAGTTTACTAATATATAAGAGGCTGTAACCCAAGATTTATATGTGCCAATTATAAATAAAAAAGTAAATTTTTAATGTCATATCGTCCCTGAGGAAGGTTTTACCAAAGACCCAGGTAATGTGAATAATGATTCAATATAGGAAAACCCCAATACTATCTCTGATATAAAAATCTTATTGGGTTAGGTAAGCTATTTTTGAAGGATCATCATAGACCATTCTGGCACATTAGAACCACTTTTATGATTTTCGATGAATCATTTTTTAGTGGTTTGGAGCATCTGAAATTTCATTCCTAGAGTTGAAGAAGATTTGGAATAATACAATTATTTTTAACCCTCATGATTGAGGTAAAGATTATTCTTTGTTTTGGGATGCATCTGGTAATAGAAATGCAGAATTCTTGACATTGAGTTAATGATTTGTAGAATATGGCTCATTGATGTCGATTCTAAATGTAAAAAATTACTCTATTCCAGATCATGAGTTAGACATTATGGTTTATGCACTGAGATATTTGTAGAGTTACCTTTTTTATGAATGTTTTTTTGTGTATACAGATAATAAAATATTAATTTACAACCTTTCTTATTGAGATTTAAATATCTGGTTATAGTGATGGGTTGAGTATATTAGTTTTATTGACATTGATCCATCTTATATGCCTGGGAAGGGAAATAATGTAGAAACTGTTAATTGTCAGATGTTATAGATTCTAGTAATCTAGAAGTCTAGTTCTAAGTGGAGGATAATGGCTATGATCATTGAGATGAATATAACAGTTTGGGACGGCTATGGATAAATGATCATGATATCCTTGTATGATGAACCCATACATCTATGTACGTTCAAAGAGTAGAAATATAAGGATCCATATAATTTGACCAATATATAAATATTTTTTATTTGGGAGTCCCCTTTTGACCAAACTATAAATGATGATATGACATTATATATTCAAGATTGTTTTTGTGTTCTGAATTTTATGTGGAATGAGCTGATTCATGAATTTCATGCCTCAATTTTTGTAGTGAACATTGACTTGAACCATATTTTATTACTATTCGAAGAGTGTATTAATGATCAGAATGATGAAAGTGGTTAATGGTATAATGACATGGCTCTATAACAGTTAGTAGGTTATAATTGTGAAACTGTTTCTGGTTGGTCATCTATAGTTTTTTACCATTTTGGAATTGAAGTGGGATGGTGTCACATAGTTTTTAGTATAGGTATCCCAAGTATTCAATGGATGAATTAAATAATATGGTTTATTAAGGATCTCTTGAACAATATAGAATAATTATTACCAATTTGAGCGATATTTACTATGAACCAGTTGCATGATTTATATTTTCACGAGATAGTGAAGCTACATGTGTTTCCATGAACTATAGTTTCAAATAGCGAAATTAAATTTACTTCATTCTTCGGTTAAGGGTTAATGAAAATGATTTGAAACTTGGTGTTTCTGTGGTCACAAATACACCCAAATATAGAAGGGAAGTTAATATTAACAATTCAAGTCCTAGAGAAAAATTTTAGGTCATGTGTTCTGGACTTTTGTAGATCTTGTGAGAAAACAATGTCACACATTATGTTAACCTACAACAATAGTAAGCATGATAAAATTAAAATGGAACCATATGAGGTGATATGTTGTAGGAAATATAGATCACCATTATCGTGGATTGACCCTGATTAATTATACTTTTTCAGTATGAGTCTCATGTTGGAGATATCATAGTTGGTTCTGTGGACTCAAAAATGCATGGATATGGCTCAAAGTAGGTAAAAATCAATTTCTGATTAATGTTATAAATTATTATATTTCTAGTGGTGCGTCATGTGTTCCTTTGGTTTTCCCCAAGGATGGTTCACCATTAGATTCAAAAATATGGGGTATTGGAACCCATGTACCCGGGACTGTTTGTCAGTATATAAGGTATTTCACTAGTGGAGCACCGATAGGATCTTACTAGTTGTTCAGCGGCATGCCCGAAAAATTTAATGTGTCATATAAAAAACAATATCACCCTTGCCAATATCATGTTATCAATGTTAATTATGTTCAGCTTAAGGTTGATGAATCCTTTGAGTAGCATTTCAATTGTATTATAGATCATAACAAGAATGTCTTTCAGGTTATGACTGTTATTCTTATATTAGTTTTGTGCAATAATGGTAGATTTCTGCTGGAAATATTTTAGAGGTAGAACAATATATATATCCATGGTAGTTTTCCCTTTTACCTCATAGATATAATGATTCCTCAGATTTCATCTTAATGATGATCTGTCATCAGGTTGGGAAGTTGTAAAATCCCAACCCATTAAAATTGTATTTCCATGTTTAAATTCAGATGTAAATACCAGTTTTCAATTAAATAATTTTCTATTGAAGAATATGAGTATTCTCAAGGGTTTACTAGGGGTTTGGGACATAAATAACGAAAAAAATAGGCTCTACTATAATGGTTTCATTATTGGTGCACGGTACTAGTGACCATGTTCCTTAATCATAAACATGTAAGGGAAAGATTCACGATTGAAAAACCATTCATGTGGGAGTTTAAAAACCATGTTTCCATTCACATAGCCAAATTCACAACCACGACAGGGTATTCCAAACTATGTGGTGTCAATATGAAACCATGCAAACTATTCATCCCCTTGGATAGAGGGTGGAACACTGTCAATGGATGCCTGTTCAAACTATGTGACCAAATTATGATCATCATTTAAAAGGGGGAATTATATGATTTTCACCACTTGGATGGTAATAGTTCTAAATTTATTTTCTAACCTTATCTTTTTGAAGCATCCCATAGTTATGAAAATTTCCTCTATACCTTATAAGGGATGATTCCCCTTTGATTCATGCCTATTTGGAGTGTAGTTATGAGATAGATAAAGATCCTGGTGATTATAAAAATCCTAATTCCACTTGTTTTTTTGAAGAATCCATGTATAATCATTATTATTTATTTTAATCATCTAAAACGAATTTCAAGTATATTCAATGCTTACTGTTTGATGGTTTTTCAATTTTAATCAATGGATAATATTAATCTAGAATTCATTGACAAACTTGAGGTAAATGGTCTATTATTGTATACCATAGTCTTGAAGCCCTAATTTACAATTATGAGGATGTATTACGGTAGCTAATTATTGTATTATTTAATTTCATGGTAAGAGATTACATTTAGGTTAATTGAATAATGAAATGAACCTTCAAGATCCTGGTGGTATCTGTTGAGGTTAAATAAATTAGTATAAAGACCACATATGGGGTATTCCACTATTCTAAACATAGAGTTACATTAATACATATGGAATTTTGAGGGATTGTGAGAAATAACCTATGGTAATTATGTATATAATGTCAAAATGGGATTATGAAAGGATGCCATTGATAGTTTTTAACTATCTTGTCAACATAGAATAAGGGGGAATTTGGCCTACATTATTTTGTTAAATTGGTTAAGGTATATAAAATGTAAACATGTTAAATGGTAAATGAAAATTAATAAGTTTTAAATGGTATATCCTTGGTGATCGAATGAGGATTTACTCCCACAAGCCAGGCTATAATAATTATCTATGTCCAATTAATGTCTTCCCTGGGTTGGGATATTGCACTGAGTCTTTATGCTATTAATGAATAAAAATGGTCTTATTAACTATATTTAGTATATGAGGATAGTTAATATGTATTTAATTATTAAAATTAATTCCCTTATGGTGCAAGGAACAAGACATCCCTTTTATGTTGTTATTTTACAGAAAACGTTGATTCGTGTTTGAGTATATGGGTAACAAATGGAACTAATAATGAATGTGGATAATCTAAATCTCTTTAATTATGATAAAATTTTTTATATTTTGTTTATATTAAAATTCAATATAACACATTATAACGTAATTTATGGTGATATATTTGTAGACATATTTGTTGGTGACCTGCTGAGTTGTAGTCACACCATGCTATGGCCACCATTGTGTACATGGGTAGGCTTCATGGATTCATTACAGGATAAGGTAAAAGGCTATATTGTAGAGTATTCATTTATGTCATAGGGAAGTTCATGGATGAGCGAACCACACAATGTGTTGAGACCCACTTTTGGGATTCTACATTGATTAATTATATTGTGTTTTTTCATTAAACATTTCACTTTATGACATGAAATGTCCTACAAAATGTTGGTTATGGAAATGTGCCCAATTTTTTGAAATTTGTCTTTGAATAATGTTTATTTTTATGCTATTTTAATTATTTATTATTTTATTTACTATATACTACTCTAATAAAATGGGTATCGTCTCCAAACATGTTTTATTAGACACTTTATACTAGTCTATAACCTATTGTGTATAGGGAGGTGCTCTTGAGGATATGTGATGCACTGAATCAAGGACCTATTTTAGTGGATTCTTAGATGTGGTGTTACTATATATAATAATAAAATATTATTTTTAAATGATGTTCCACATAATTTTTTATCTTATTAAGATCCTAGGTTTACCTCAGCATTTTGGGGTAATTTTTAAGATGTTCATGATATAGAGTAGAGTTTTAGTATTTTCTATCATCCTATGAATGAAATCCACCCTAATAGGACTATCAAAACCCTAGAGGATATTCCTGGATCATATTCTATGTATTCCAATTGTATCTCTGATGAGAACCTTCATCTAGTTTAGTATTATTATAAAATTTTATTTCACTAAATCATTAATATGGATCCTTATAAATCACTTTATGCAATAAAGTGTAGAACTACATTACACTGGAATGATGTTTCAGAAAAGAATCTATTGGGACCTGATCTAGTAGACAATATTATATTGAGATTTACTTCCAGTCAACACCATATAAGGGTAGAATGAATTCGGTATAAAATTTATTCGTATAATAATTGATGTGATCCAGAATATGATGTTGGTTATAATATTATTCAATAAATATCTATATGGAATAAGGTGCTCAGATACATAAATAAGCGATAACTAATCACTAATTAGATTGTTCCCATATATATTCCTGATCATATGGGAATAGTGGATCATCAATTCACTCTTCTATCAATCATCACTAAGGATCATGATGTGTTCTAAATATCTCTATTGATGAAGTACATACCTGATCCAAAAATATAATAAATTAGTAGGTAAACCCACTGGAGCATGATTTTTATTCAAATTATCAATAGATGGTTATTCCGTATTAAAGATTGAATTTCCTTCAAAACAAGGCCCCTCACATGGTCAATGTTTTTGCATAAACAAACATCTTGAAGAAACTTATTGGGAACCAAAGAATTTTATGAGGTAGATGTATCACCATTTGTTTATCAGAGTGAATAATATAAATGATGAAATTTAATTTTATAGTGGTATAATGTAACACCATTATTTAATATGTAAAAAATTAATTAAATTTAAATTCATTGATATCTTGTGTAGCACACAAAACCATGTATTAATGAACCACAACATACAATTAATATTATTATTTTATCACAACCATTATATTTTATCCATTATACATAGTCATATGAATAGAAATAATTACATTGTAAAAATTAATTAAAAGTATTATATATAAAAAAATATAAAAAATTAACTATATTTTCGATAATGTATTCATACTCTTCGAAAACAATTTTTTCTAAAAGTAATTATTTATTTTTAGAAATAATAATAAAATGAATACATTTCCACTTTTATAAAATTATTTGAATAAATAAATGTAATTTTGGTAGGAAACATGGAAAATTATCTTTAGATTAATTTATGGTATTATTATGAGACTAATATTTTTTATAAATAGTGAAAGTAATTGTTTTTACTAAAAACTACCTATTTACTGATTTTATAAGGATAAATTTTATATTAAAATTGATTTAAAAAATAGATAAATTATATTATAAGTAATAAACTATCGGAAATTGGAATAAATTTAAGATTGGATTATTATATAGAATGTTTTTAATCTTTTGAAAATTTTCTCTTTGGGGAATCACTAATCATCATATATTCAGGATTTATCTTCGATTAAAGATTTCCATTTTTATGATTTGAATTTGATTAAAAAGATTCTATATGTGGAATTATAATAATTTATATTATATAATATGTTAAAATAATATTTTTTGAGATTGATTAACATATACAATAAAAAGTTATTGTCAATATTATGGTTAAAATAGGGGTTTCCACATTATAGCTACTTATGTCAAAATTACTTTTATACAAAATTAAAATTTTATTTTATAAATTTGATATCATATTTATAATAATTGGGTTCAACTTATCGAATATTTTATATTTTAATTTTTTAAAAAAATTAATTAATTGGGTAAATAAGAAGATACATGTTTAGAGGTTGAAAACTGAAATTATAAAATTCTGTAAACATAATGGCTAAGGAGTAACTTGTTTTCTAGATTATTTTTTTGAAGACAAGGTGTGGATAAAATATATCAGACCTAGAAAACTATATTTACAAACTCTTTGGTACTAGTTTGAGAGAGTGAGTTACAATTATTGAATAATTTTGAGTATTTACAAAAATGAAACTCTTCCCCCGTTATAAATGGCCACCTCCTCACATAACTTACTAACATATCTAATGCCTTTTTTCTAAAAAGTAAACATACATAAATAACTCCCCAAAATTTTTTCACATGCTCTTGAGTTAATTATCATCCAATTATACCATCCTAGGGGACCATAATTAGTGATTCGAAGGGGGGGGGGGGGTTCTAAGAGAAGGTAATTGTCTTCACCATAATCATTATTTTTAATTATTTTTGTACAATATTTATTCATGATAAAAAATTTAAAATATATTTAAATAGATTTGTAATGTAATTTTAGACCTTATTTTTTTTCACACCCTATATCAATATCCTCTTAAATCAAATGGAAAATGTAATTTCTGATCTTCTGTGTGATGGAGTATCACATCACGAACTGATGTTATTTATTTTACCCAACCACATCTAAAAAATATATAAATTGATATGATTAATGATTATATATGATATTCATGATATTTTTATACCTCTGAATTTATAATACTTCATTTAAATTCTTAAATATTAACTTTTTCGAAAATAATTACCTCTGTCGTGTATTTGGAGTACCACCTCATAAACCGATGTGATGTATTCCTTCATTGATGTTTTACATGAATGGTTATATGAAAAAATTTAATAAACATATAAATTATTTGTTACATAATTATTATACTAGTATTTTTATTATAGATATACCTTCTTACATTCCTTTCTATAGGGGATATGATAAATTCGTTCATGTGTATGACTAACAACTTCCTCGTAATGCGTTGTGATTTGTTTTTCACGAACTCATTCCATGAAAGTTAATGGTGTATGTTTTAATGTATACATGTGATATATAGGACATAAAAATAATTCCATAAATTTAATATATTATATATTTTTCTTCCATATTATCTATTGAGATAAATGGAAATTGAATTCATATGTACTTCTCACATACCATCTCAATGAAAATTGTAATTCGTTTTCTCTATATAATTGTAATGGATTATAATAAAAAACTTTGAATGTATAAATATGATATTTATATCATGGTTAAATTTTTTGATATGATTAACCGATATTAAACTTGATCTACCAAAAATTACAAATTAAATAATACATGAAAAAGTATTTAAATATTACACTGAACATGATTTTGACTAGGAATTGTTAATAAATAGTTAATAAAAAGACATAAGTAAATAATATATCGTATTATATATATAATTTTATATGATTATATAATATATTATTAATAAAATTATATTTATTATACAATATTTTGTAATGTATATGATGGACTTCGAGAGATAAGATTATATATTTCAATTATCATAATTATTTTTGGGAGACATATGCTAAATTTACAACGACAATTTTTGGGCAGTGTATATACTTCACCATTTACTGATTATATATTGAATATATTTATTTTAAAGATATTTAATGTTTTAATTGATTTAATTCTTTAATAGGGCTTATGATTCACAATATTACCAAAGAGGTGAGGGATTTTTGTCTCCAAATGTATTCTTCAAAATTTATGTTATGTTATGAACATATATTATTTTATGCAGTGTATATAATTCTCCTTAACAAAGTAATATCATGAATATAATTGTATTCATGATATTTATTTTCTCAGTTGGTGTTATTATTTAATTTGTAATATGAATAGAAAATACCAAAATGGTAAAGCTTTTATGTTAAAATATCATTGTTAATAATTATTGATTATGATTATGTTTACAATGACAAAATAATATGATCTACCTCTCATGAAACACATGTATTTTATTCCCCATTTGATATTTATATAAGATAAAACATTTTCATTCATTTTACTATCTTAGTTTATTAATGGTAATACATTGTTTTGAGAAAATTTATATTTATTTCACTCTTTGGTTGAAAACACTTTTTCTATGATTTTAATAATATATAAAAATGATATAAAAGATGGTTTATCTTTCTAAAAAATGATTTCCAATGTTTGAAGGATATTTTCATCAATTATTATTTCTTAATTACCAGAAATTATATCTTTTTATTTTTCAATATTATTTTTGATGTAAAGGAATTTGAAAAATGTTACTGTGTTAAAATTATTTTTTCTCAAATTGGAAGTGATATTTTCTTCTACAATTGTTTTAAATATTTCATAAATAATACATCATAAACGGAAGAATATCTTCATAGAAAATTATATTAAAAATTATTATATTTTAAAAATTTATATTTCAAGGTGAAAACCGAATTATCCAAAAGAAATATTTCATGTGATATTTATTGATTCCTTTATAATATTCGTGGTTGTTTACAAAGAAAATTATTTTTGAAATTTTTTTATGTTTTCAAATATGTAATTTAATTATTAAAGTGTTTTTCCGAATTTTTTAAATGATAATCAATGATTCCATTATATATTTCATGGTTATTTTAAAATAATTTTGAATAATCCTTATATTTTAAAAGTATTTTTTCAATATGTAGAGGCTATTTGTCTCATGAAATGATCCTAGTGATTTTTCAAAATAATTATCTATCTATAATGACATCCATTGTTGATACATATGATATACAATGAAAATATGTAACCATTATTATTTTTAAACTATATGGTTTCTATTTATCATGAAAATATGTTTATGAAACTCAATAATTTTCCATGGGTTATTCTATGATGATATGATAATATTTTTATAAAACATGTTCTATTTTAAATTTTTATTAATGGAAAAATTCTTATAAAACCCATTTTTACATGGTTTAAAATATGAAAAACGTTTTATGAGATTTTTCAACAAATATGTGTAATTTTAATTATGTGATAGTGGTAAAATTATAACCCGGGATGCTGGTTAATTTAAAACCAAGGATAATGGTCATGTTATAACCGAGGTTGTGTGAGACCTACATCCCACTCCAATTCATTACATAAATAATTTTCCCTCATGAGATAACAACGAGAACCATGTTTATGGGATTAATACATATTGGGATATAGGAAATTGGGATTGATCTAAATTGGGAAATAGTTTGATGAGATTCATCCACAATGGTATATAGGTGATGATCCCTGATCCACAATTATAGATGGTATTGGTGATTAACAATTCCAAATGAAATAGTTTTTTTAACATTGTTGGTTCCACAATTTTATAACATGATATTTTGGGTCATGAATTATGAATATTTCACATTCATATAAATCATTTCATTTGGAATGATAATTCTTTTTACCATGTTTGATTTTGATAATGTATGTCATGTTTCGAATGAAATATTTCAGTTAGTTCTATTCTCACATACACCTAAGCTTATATTATGCATTATAATGATCATAAAGTGATTTATCAAATGTTTTCAAATAATAATTATCTAATAACATGATTTATTAGTTTTCTATTCCCTAGGTTATGAGTATGGTTTTATTTAGGGTGTATTTATGAATAAAAAAGGGGAATATCTTCATAAGATATTTTGAAGATATTTCACTAAATAAAGAGATTGTGAACATAGTATCAAAAGGAAATAAACCAATATTGTCATTGGAAATGAATTTGAGTAATATATTGAATATTCATCTAAAATGATTTTGTATAATAGTATTATAGTCAAGGTTTATAAGACAATTATGTTAGGGACTAAGGGCTATTCATATATTCAAAACTATAATGTTATACGGTTGAATCATTGAGGAGGTTTTACTAACCATCACAAACTAGATTAATTTTATTTAATATTATATATTTATATTCATTTAAGAAACCTGTAATAATTTAAAATATAATTATTATCATCTTATTCAACCAAAAAAAATATTTTTATTGCCACCATTGAAGATGGTGGTTCAAAATGATATACATTGTTGATGATGGAATTTATGTAATGTCATTGTAAAAAATGTTTTGATTTTATATTTTAAAGATGAGAGGATAGATGATTAATATAAAATTATAATAAAAACATGTCAGTCTATTTAGGATATTGGTGTTACTATGTTTATGTGGATGTGGATCATGTGGGGGTGGTTGAAGAAGAATAAAATTGAATGGGATTAGTGGAAGATAAAACCTCTTCTTAATGATTTCTAATATTTGGATACCATTAATGGTTTCTAAAAATGGTGTAATAGTGAGTTCAAATTGGGAATGAAATGAGGGTGAGGCATTTTAAGGAAATTTGGTGTAATTTGGTATGTTATATGTCTTAGAATGTGTTGTTAGGGCTTTATTTATAAGGGGATGAGACTTGGGTTTTGGATATTATATTCTTTAGTTTATCATTTTGGATCCAGAGCATGTTTAATTTTAATTCTCATAAGAATATAATATAAATGGTGGTTGTGTGTTTTAAATAATGGGTATGTGAAACATATTTGTAAGAAATATTCTTGTATTTAACTAATAATATTAAATACCTTATTTTACATTATGTCACTATTAAAAATAAAAATCAAATATTTCTCAAAAAATTATAAGTATTCACTATATCAATTTATAAATGGGTAGATTCCAAACCTGAAACCCATTTTACAAAAATAATATAAAAATCAGGGGAAATGTATATTTTAATTAAAATCTACATTTACTTCAAAAATACAAATTTTAATATAATAAATAACGTTCTAACCTCATGAAAAATTTACTAATGTGTCCGAAAATTATATTTCAATTAAAAATAAATAAAATATTAAATAATAATTTTTTTATTGAAAAGAAATCATCTTTTGAATATTAATAATTTTTATACAAAATAAAATAAAACAAATATTTCTTTAAAAAAATATGAAAAACCATTTTAAATTTTAAATAAAATTATTTAAATGTATCATTATATAAATATGCGATATATTATTTTCCTAAGAATCATTAATATTTTTTATAATTATATATGATATGTATCAATTCTAACATCTACATTAAACTTCCTAATGGTCAAATTACTTTTCCAATGGTCTTTTTTTCAAAAGTAATATGGGTTCTCTACTTTTATTAAATCCCAAATATTTAATTATTTTTTAGTTCACATATATTCTATATAAATAGTACATATTATCATATTAGAAATTCATTTATAATTAAAAATATACTACATCATTAAATTTTGTTTATCATGAGTGCAATCATTCTACAGGATCGAGCATATCTAAAATTACATAATATTGCTATCATATTTTGTATTCTTTGTATAATTGAAATAAATTCAATTAATATTAAATTTTTTATTATATAAATGCAATTTTAAAATAAATATAATAAAATATTATTTGTTTCATCATTTGATTGATGCGTTTTTTTTAATATTTATAATTTATATTCAAAGATAAAAAATTCCATTGATAATATTTTGGACATTACATCCCGAATCCATTTCACAGACATGATCTATCATTGAAAATCATCAATCATGTATGGTTCACCACTATAAAACGTTGTCATCATTCCTTATTCACTTGCATGATTGAACTATCCCCACCCTCACCCATTATTAACCATATTTTTATTATGGGAAACAATGTTCAAACTAGGTAAAATTAAAAATGATTATGGTGATATATCTTCTTGATAAAGGAGGATGGGAGAGAGAATGCAGAATAAGATAGATAATAATATTTTTCACCAATTATGATCATTGATCATAGAAATAATTGTTTCAATATAACATTAATGGAATGAGATAAATAAAACATAATAAAATCAATAAATTAATATCATACAAAATGATTATTCAAGGGCACAAAATTAATTAAAAGATAATAAAAAAATTGATATGATCATCATATCATTATTAATATGATAATCAAATGATTAATAATAATTTAAAATTGGAATTATTAGCAATAATAAATAAATAATTTCTACATTATAATGTCAATAACCAATGATATATGGATCATTTCCTTCGAAACATTATTTTACCTCTGTTCCACTAAATTAATGGCACCCATTTGAATGATTTTCCAAATAATAAAAAATAAAATGAATCGCTCATAGTTTTTATTTTAAATACTAAAATATAAACAATAGATCATGATTATAGTTATATAAAAAATAATGAAAATGGTTATTTTTTTAATTGTAACGACCCATATTTTTTTTAATTATAAATATCATCGTATATATTATTGTTTTTTTATTTTTTAGATATGATTGATTTTATTATTAGAAATTGTATTATAATTTTTCAAGTGATAGAGTCCTAAGGGGTTTTTCATAGAAATTTATTATCGATCGATGTTTGTTTTAAGTGTTTGGGAAAATCGTTGGAGCTTCAGCAGAATAATAGAAATATATGAAAGGGTATCATCCATTTTTTATATTTTCTATAAAGTTATGATAAAATATTAAACAAAATACTGTGAGATGGTTTAGTCTAGGGAGAATGTGAACTAAAATTTAAGTACCATGAAAAACATAATATTTGAGTTATAGAGGGATCCAATAATATTGACAGTGTTTTGGCAAAGCATTTAGAAAAACTCTATAGGTTGTGTAGTTTTTATGGTTGAAAATACATAGCTTCCGTAACATATTTTGAACAATTCCATCAATCCACAAGATTATTGAATCCTTAGTCGACATGGGATTCATGGTCGGCACATAATTGATAAAACTACTTAGATTACTGGATTTCATTTAAAGGGGAAGATAATCAATTTTCCTATACTCAAATTTAAACCTCACCCATACTGTTCTCTTTCCATGCATGCATCAGAACTGGGCGGTCACCACCCAATTAAATAACCTCTTTTCCCACATCCAAATGGGGTGATTCCATATTTTTTTTCTAAATTCTTAGTAATATTCATTAATTATTCCTCCACACAAATCCTTAATTTTTCACGTATTATTTTATTTGATTTATGATTGGGATTCATCGATGATTGAACAAAATCATTATGGGAACATATTGATATTATAGTGATTATTTACAATGTGAATAAAAGATACATATGGAGGATGAATAAACTTTTTCTTGTACTGTTTATTTAGAGTTATGTTTTATTATGAATGTTTCAATTTTTTTAGTTTAAATTAAATTTAGTTAGCTATAAATTTATGTAAAAATGTTTATGAATTTGTTTCTAATATGTTTGGTTATGGGTATTCAATGGATTTAACCATATTTCATGCAGTTTTAATGTGTTTTAATTCCTCCATGTGTTTTTAGGATTTATTTGTATTTAAATTAACAATTAATTTTTTTTATAAATTTTATAATTAATTGAAATTTATTTTGTTCCATGAGATAGGAGCTCTAATATTGATATAATCATGGACATGGATCAGGTGAGATTTTTTGATAGATTATGTGTTTGAATAAAAATGATTAAATAAATAAATATTTTAGGTGGTTTATGGGTATTTCAATGTGGTTAATATATGTTTCCATGTGCATGTGATGTTTGTTCTCACCACTAGTGGTGAAAAATTTTTTTATAAATTTATTTTTCATTAAATAATTTTTTTTGGATTGATAAAATAACTAGGCCCATAGTGTACCCTTTGATATTATCTTGATGATTCACCCACTTATGGTTGAGTAATTTACTATAAATACATTACATGATAATTATGGAATTAAAACGGGTATATAATTTGAAGAAATAAATATAAAAAATGGAATAGGATTAGAGAAATTAGTTCCCTTGAGCATGATTAGTATCAGACATAGACTAATTGGTTTTTGTAGGATAGTATAGAACTATGAGATATCATATATTAGTTGTACCAGTTGATCAAAGTGTGGGGTGACTAATCCCCATTCAATTATCTGTGAGAATCTGGTGTGTATTCCCTTAGTCGATATATATTTATAGGTATGACATGAGGGGAGTAACTTGGGACGATCTTGGAATAAAATCCAAGAGCTAAGCTATCTCACTAGTGTCATGCTGTTATGGATTAATCTATTGGAAAGTAAGGCTATAACACATCTATGATAATGAGGAGAAATGTTTTTCACTCGGATTGATGGAATTTATCTTAAGAGTTAATAATGTTATTAAGGATCCCGTATGAGGTTTCTATAATGAGATGTGACCTAGGGAGTCTTGATGGATAACATGACCTGATAGTGTCCTTAGAGATGTGTAGCATTTATGATCATGCATCGTTGAATCTAGGTGGAAGCATAGAATGAGGAAAATTATATTAATATTCTATATTGTGCTCTTGACATATCATCCATAGATAAATGTGATATGTAATGTATTTACTCTTTTATATGATGATAATTATTTTGGAAGTTACTGAATATGTGTTTTCCATAAAAAGGATTCAATTTTGAGAGGACTAAGATTATCCCAAAAATATAACTACTTTGGCCAATGATATTTTTTATTTTAAGGAACTATAATTTAAAATTACATATTCTAGTGATTTTAAACATGATTTTCCATTATTACAGTCCAAATCATCTTTTTTAGGCTTTTAGAAAATTCATAATAACTCTTAGAAGGAAACATAATACATTAAAAGTGGATATATCAACATAGTATCTACTAATCCAACAAAAAAGTCCTTAATTGAGAATATGATTTCATTTCATGAAAAAATTTCATCAAATTGAACCTAAATTATAATATTCTGCTAAAAATCCATAAACACTCTCAAAGATCATTTTAAAATGTAGGATGAGAATAAATTCTCATTATGGAACATAAAGATAATGAAATATATCCTTATTTCATTAATATATAAATATATATTTTACTTTTAAAAAATAATATTTAGGCTCAAAATAAAAATTACTTTTCTTAAGAAAACAAATTTCATCCCAATTGATTCCTTAAAACATTTCATATGAAATCATTATGGAAATATAAAACCCATAATAGTTTCTTGTAAAACATGATAAACTCATAAAATCATTTTCATAATTTATTACTTTAATTCTAAAAATCATAAAAAATTATTTCCTTCAAACATAAACAATCTATAATACCTTTTGAAAATATGAGATTATAGAAAGCGTAATTATATTATATAGGTAACATGTGGAATTAATTTTTTTATTCATAATTACATATGAAGTAACCCTCTTGGCTAAAAATGAAATAACACACATGGTTGTACTTGCAATATCCCTCATGGTTATACATGGTGTAACCAAAATAGTTCATTTTGGAATAACCATCACAATCATATTTCAACATAAGAACACTGAATTCAATGCTGGAAAATAGAAAACACACCAAACATTGGTTTATATTAAAACCACACCTAACTATAAACATATTCTATTAACCATAACATAATCATAGGAATGAATATATGCATCATGAAAATATTCCATGTATAAAATCACATACTTAAATAGAAATTTGAAAACAGATAAAGGAAAAAATTTTTGTTTAAAATTGAAAATGTAATATTATAATGGAATTTTAAACAAAATATTACTCATGAAATCTAGAAAACATTCTAATTTTGTATAAGATAAAAAATTCTCTCCATATTTCTGTTGGTAATGTCATAAAGTACATCATTTGGTAAATAAGAAAAAATTTCCTTAAAAAATCCATTAAAGTAAATAATGGGAAAAATGAATTTGAAAGTCAAAAATTAATAATAAAAATCATATTGTATATGTTATTTTGAAAATTAAAATGAATATAGAAGAAGAAGTGATTTTATTGGAATACAGGTGATGAATTTTTCATAAAATAATATCTATTTCCCCAATTCTAAAATTCACATTAGTTCTTTGTATTCTAGAATAATAATGTTATGTAAGATTTAAAATTTCTTAAGATCCTTTATATTAATTTTAATTTATTTCTTGTCATTTGTTACCATGATATATACAATTACATAATATATTTAGATCACATAGTACATTATAAAAATCATGGATACAGATGTCGAAAATGACATTGGTCAGTGTACTATGGTCATTGTGGTGATTAATCCATCATATACATAATAATAATAATGAAAAAATTATAATTTTTATACATCAATTATTCTTTTAAATTCAACTATTAAATATGGTTATGAAAATTGAAAAATGTTACAATCATGGAGATGGTGGGACATATGTACCCTTGAGTAAAAATAACCTTCTTCGTCGATCATTATGGAATGAAGGGATGAATTAATTTTTATTAAATAATTTACATAATATAATATATATAATATTTTTTATTTAAATAAACATATATATATCATCAATGTGATGTGGGGATGAAAAATAATTCACATCCCTTAATGGATGTGGTAATCCACATGTATGCTTGAATGACATCATCATTTTTTGGTTCATAAAAATGTTAGAATTTAAGTGATATATTATTTTTTAGAATGATAATTATGTACTTAATGATATATATAATCATTATTTCAATCATTATAATATTTCCTCAATGATCATAATGTTAAATTAATTACTTTGGTTCACAAAGCGGTAGTCCACCATACACATGAAGGGTGAATTTGTTTCCCATTGTATGCAAGATGATATGAACATGAATCATTACAAAAACAAAACAAAATATTTTTATATTAATTATCATAAACATATTATTTTATCATTGTTTAATAAGTTTTGATGAAGTTGGAAGAAAAATAAAAACTAAAATATACAGTAGAAAACTATAACACTTTTTTGGAAGGCCCACATTCCCTAACACCAAAACCCCATATGATTTGTATTTTTCCTGAACAATTGCATATATAATTTTTAAATGGATTCTATAATGTTTTTATAGGTTTTCCTTGATAGAAAATGGTTTTTATATGTGATCAAGTGACATGATGAGGTGAAATTTTATAACAGTGGGGTGTGGGACTCTTAGTATTTCTATAATAATTATATTAATATATGTTAATTATAATTTTGAAATTCCTCCAAATTCATTTATATAGAATATAAGATAATTATATGTCTTAATTACATATTAAAATAAAAATTATGTAATTTATAACAATATTTATACCCTTATCATTTGGTTTTACACCTTGTTTAAACCATTTAACTCTTACTATGAGAAATGATGTTTTAGTCATTTAGTTAAATAATATTTTACTAAAATGAAAAATGATCCCAAAATATAAAATTATTTATATTCTACTCCTTTTACAAAAAAAATTTCAAATTTAAATATTTTTTAATAATGTTATGTCATTTAATAAAATATAATTTAATATCAAATATACATATTGTCAATTTTTATTACAACTCATTTCTATGGAATTCATAATATGATCATAGGATATATAATTCTAAAAAAAAATATTCCTAAAAATACATTTAAATATAGAAAATTGTTTTATCACATTATTTTTGGAAAATTTAATTACTTTAAATATTATTAATATGATTTTATTTATTTTTAAAATAATTAAATAAATAATGTGTCATAGTTGTGAAAGAATTTAAGGACATTATTTAATATCTAATTTTTTAAAATAAATTAAAATTATTAAGATAAATAATTTATCTTCCAAAAAACTATTTATAGTTAAACATATCTTTCGGATAATACAATAATAAAAAAAATACAATTATTAGAAAAAAGAGTGTGATGTGTTTGACATTTCATTAAATAAATTTCTATAAATTTCATAATCTTATCCAAGTGACCCCAAAAGTTCCTAAGTTAGACCCTTTTATTATTATGTTGGAGATATACTCATCCAATAATATTTATATATGTTTTTGGGTATTTTTATGGTCCATAACATTTTATTGATAACTAATATTAACCAATTTAGAAACTACTCTGGTAACAAAAGGAATTTTCTTACAATTCATATTATAAAATAATAAAAGGGTCCAATTTACAAAATTTATACCCAATAATTTAAAATATATAATGCATTTTTAAACATTTTTATGATGGAAATTTCATAATTTAATTTAACATTAAACCTGTAAAACATGATGTAAAACCACTTTTCCTAAAAATTCCATTTTAAAATATATTATGGATTTTTCTAAATTCAATCATAAAATAAATTTAAGAAACAATAATACGTTTTCGAAATAATAATGAACAAATTTTATATCAAAAAATAATCCAAATAATAATTTAGCTTTTTAAATACTATATAGTAAAATTTATTTTTTAACAAAAACAATTATTATAACTTTTCATTAGAAAAAATATCAAAAATTCTTCCTAATGTAATTTTTAAAATTTTAATTTAAAATTAAATATATATTTTATCAAATACATTTTCTAAAATTTTGAGAAATTATATTAATAACTTAAAAAAAGTTTAAAAAAATATTTTTTTGGAAAATGCATTTTTGAAAAATAAAATGACACCACAAAAAATTTCACAAAAAAATTAAAAGAAATTTATTAATTATAAATTATTATGAAAATTATATATTTAATCACTAATTACTACTATTTATTTGTTTTTTTAAAAATTATATTATATCAGTTGCAATTAAATATTAATAATTCTTTGTTTGACTAATATTGGAATTTCATAAATTGTATTATGTCAAAAAATATTCATTTTACAAAATATATGGATGTAAAATTCCCGTCCCACAGTATTATGAAATCATATCCTTGAAATTTTTAACTTGGGATCATTAACCATGGTCTTACATTTCAAAATACCTTTGTTTAAATCTCATATCGTATACAATATTAATAAAAAATCCTGTTGAAAATACATTATGTGATGTACAAGGATCATAAAAAATTATTAATAGTATCATTTCATGTAGCATGACCTAATTGGGAAGTTAACAAATGGATATATAATATAAATATAACTTTCTATTAATGATGGAGTGTGATAGAGAATATGTTCTTTATAATGTTTACCATAAGAAACTGCAATTGTTTTTGTTTAAAATGGATATTGATTTATTGTTAATAGAAATAAAATAATGACTTTTTTATTCCTGATAATTTTGATAGATTTGAGGAATTTGATTTCCATTTATAATAAGTAAAAATGGAAATATAATTACATGATTAAAACATTTTCATCCTTTATGATAATTTCACTAGATACTCTTATTTTTTCCAATGTGATGGGTCTATTTTTTTCATTCATGAAGAACTTGAATCAAAATATACATATAAAAAATCCATATCAAATAACTATATATTCCTCCTAATACTATACATTGAACAATACCAAAATTGGTAGAAAATGATTATATAATTCCAGAAATGAATAAACCTTTATATTACAAAAAACTATTTTAATGACCAGAATTGTATAGAAATACCCAAAGCTCAACATAGATCATATAATAAATAATAATACATAAAATTTGTCAAAAATATTCTAGACTATTATTGAAACCATGAAATTAAAATCATTTGATCACATAGATTCTAATGATAAATGTTAACATTTATCTCCAAATAACATCAATCACAATTAATGTATCATAAACAAATGTAATTTAATAAATCACATAATCTCTAAGATATGATATCAATTTACATAAATAATATTAATATCCATAAATTAAAAATAAAATCAAATATTCTTCATAAATATATTTCGACCTTTTTTATCAAAAATATACATGATTATATTGTTTATATAAATCATATAGTATACCCAAAATTGTTAATGTCTTCTAAATTATGAATAAATTATTAATCAAAAAATCATTCTCCAGTACTATTGAGATGTATTTGACAACAAATACATTCATGAAATAATTATAACCTTTTTAGATACCATATTTAAAAAATATGAATTTAATACTAACCATGACATCAATTAGTCTGGTGGTATGCATTTCAACCATGTTTCCCATCTGGTGTGGGTTAAACCTCTTTTCCTTTCCAGACCTCCATGGTTTTCACCCATCTTATGGGTTTTCTTATTTATAAAATAATATTAATATAATCCTCAAAATTATATAAAAACATTAATACCATCATAAAATATATTCTAATATAAATAAATGTTTTATCCTAAATGGATTTCACCTATCATTAATTTTTCATCAAAAACTATAATAAACCATAATTAAATGTCTCCAAATATTAAAATAATCACCTAAAAATTTAAAAAATATAAACACACAACAGGTTTATAAGATTGTAAAATGATGATAAAAAATAATTTCATAATCCTAGGATGGTATCCATAACTCTTATGATAACATTTCCTAAAGGCAACATAATCTCTAACATTTTCTCAACCCTCCTCTGTTACCAACTATATGGTCTGAGGCATACAAATTACATATTATCATTATATAAAATATAAATCTAATTATTTCAATCACAATTATTTACTTGGATAATATTTTAATATAATTAGGACTAAATCATACATATTAAACCCATACATTATAAATATACACATCTACACAGTATCAACTTTTCCTATTAAAAAATCGTTAATATAAAACATGATTTCATTTAATGAATGATCTTAAAAAAACTCAACATTATTTCCTCCTTCCTCTTACTCGTACATATTCCCTTTGAAAAAACATTTTTGAATGTTTTATAAAAAAATTATAAGTTTGTGACATAAAAATAAAGAAAGAACCCCTTAGTCCAAGAATACATAAAGATATTCTTTTCTTGGCGAAATACATAAAGATATTCTTTTCTAAAAATAAATATCGGGCAAGAATAATCAATTTCATACTTAACAAATAACCATTTCTCAATAAATAATCCAATAAAAACTTCAATTTAAATATTAAATTGATAATAAAACATTCAAATATTTCATTGAAATAATGATAAACTGTAGAAAATATTTTCAATATTTCATAACTTTAATCTATTAAGATTAAAATATAATTTACCATGAATGTAATATCATTAAATTACCTTGATAAAACATGAGACTATAGATAACATAAAAGAATTATTGTTTACCTATGCCTTCATTTTTTCTAAATAAATTGTGTAATAACCCTCATGAATACAAATTAAATAACTATCAATATGATACATTAAATAACCATTATTTTTATTCTCTTTGTAAACATCACTGTTACAATAGGAATTCCCATCAGATTAGACTTCCAATATAAACATACCTAAGTAATTGGGGGATTATAACAGACCCACGAAACTTTCATTTATAATGAAACTACCTGTTATTAAAAATAATTACCCAAGACCAAAAAAATCATTAAAACTGAAAAATGTTATCATAAAAACAATACTAATTGAAAATAACTTATCTAAAAACAAATTATTAAAAATTATGGAATTTACTTTGAATATAACTATGGATTCCTTTATGGGATGATTCAAGGAAAATATTATTCATAGGGGTGGTAAAATCCACTCAGTTATGTTCTTGTCATCTTGACTAATAAAATAATGCTACATTTATAACATTATAATAAAATGTTTCATGTTTATTATTCATTATACATAACATATTTTAATGTTATGTAAAAATTCTCAATCACTTATGTTCATGGTGAATCATTGGGAAATATTTGGTACCCTTTTCAAATATGATTTCTGTTTTTTAAATTTGATCAAAGTGGTCATTATTCCATCAAATATAGATTAATTATCCTAGAATAATTATAATTTTTTTCATAAATTATATATTTTATATTTATAAATTACACATGGTTATGAAAAATGTACTATGTTACAATCATGCAAATAGTAGGTCATACATACGCATGCGTATCATTTAAATTTTTAAATGATAATTTTGGAATGATGTTAAATATTATTTAATCCTTATTAAATGATTATATATATTATATTAATTATTTAAATATACTTATATATATCATTAAAGTTAAGTGGTGATGAAAAATGTATCACATCTCTTCTGGTAAGTATCTTCTATACACACACGTTAATGGTGTTATCATTTTTATGTGCATGTAATGTTATGAAATTAAGTGATATATTATATTTTTATAATATTAAATATATAATTAATTGCATATATAAATATTATTTCCTTAATTATGACCATTGTTTTGAGGGAGTGATGGAAAATGTATTACATCACTTCAGGATCCTATAGTCAGTCATACCCACAAATGCTGAATTACTTTTTATATTTGAGGAAAGGGAAGATGAATATTGGTCATGAACCAAGCATAATAAAATCATAGAATATGTAGGATATTGGATTTATTATTTATCATTATTTAATAATATTTGATAAGGGATAAAGAAGAAACAAAACTAAAATGTTCAGTTGAAAACTATACAACTTACTTAGAAAACCACCTTTTATTAATAACTTAAGACCCCTAATTTTTATTTTTTGAATAATGAAAATACACCAATAATATTTTTGGTATTATAATAAGATATTTTATAGTGAATTTCTAAATAAAAATAGATTTTATGTACGAATAAATGATATTGTGTGGGGACATTTTATAATAGATTCGATGAGAAGTCATGGAATTTCTCAAAATATTAAATAAATATGAATTATGTTTCAATTATAAATTTCTACAAAGTGATTTATTTATAATATAAGATAATTATGTTCCCAGTCTCCTCTTCTAATAATAAGATGATAATTTTTTTCAATATTTATACTTGTATCTTTTGGTTTTATCCAATATTTAACCCCTTTAACAGTTATGTTGACAACAATGATTTTTTACCATATGAGATATAATTTATTTAATATAAAACTAAACACATTCCATAAATGGAAAATACATTATATATTAATCTTTATATATATAATTTTTTAAATTTATGATTTTTATAAATTTTATATGATTTAATAAAATATTATTTACTATATAATATCAATAATGTCAATTTCAAATATTATTCATTACCATAATATTAATAATATCATTATAAAATATATTATTTGAAAAAAATATTTTATTATATCTATAAAATTTTAACATATTCTATATAATTCATTGATAACATTATTTTTCTAAAATTCTATTTATTCGAATATTCTTATTATAATTTAATTTATTTTCATCTTCATAAATTAATTAATACATCGATATTATGTATGTGTTTGATGTAGTTGTTTATTATGTAACAATAAGAAAAAATTATCATGATAAATATTTAAATTTAAAATTTTAAAATACTATTTATATAGTAACATGCCTATTTCAGCTAAACCATTTTTCACTCTAACAATGCTCTATGTCGATTGGCCACTATGCCTTAGTTTCTCCTCCCCATACATGTTGTGCTACTGACCTGCGGCTATTGATTTATGAGGTGATTGCGGGGATAATACACACTAAGATGACGGTAATAATAATTTTCCGAATATATAAAACACAATGGATGGCGTATAATAAATAATAATAAGCATAATGAATGATAGGAGAACAATAATACCATTATATGTTAATAAACAGGTCGCTTTAGTTCATACAAAACAGATAATCAGGGTCTCTCATGGTGAATTCTATCATTACATACATATATATAGAATAGTTAAGCTAAAAGAAACCACCAGCTCAATTTAAAGGAAACACATATTCGACATCCATCCATCACATTTAAAAGGTAAATCTATAATCAATAAGGTCTATCTCTTTATAAAGGACCCTTACCTAATCTTAATGACATTACTTTTTCACATGTCTCAAAGTGACTATGTAGGGTGTGAGTATGAAATATGTTGGAAACCACCAATGTATGTCTTTTTTACATACATAAATATGTAGATGATATATAAATTTAAATAAAAAAGGAAATTCACCCACATTTAATATTCATCATTATTCCCTTATGATCAAGAACCACAAGAAATTGTTTTCCTCCTCAACCAGTGTTTGTATATCTCTGATCAAATTCCCCAATATATATATATATATAAAACAAAACTCATCTACCTATAAATATTTCGAATAGTTAGGACCCATGAATTAATTCTCCAGGAGACCCCTGAAGAGAAATTTTCATGTAGAGCCCTTGGGAACCCTCAATAAAATTCATCGGAATTACATACAAAAAGTCAAGTATCTGGTGTCCAAACAACACAACCATTATGTCCAGATTCACTCTTATATTAACATAGATTGTCCTAGTCATCTCATAAATTGATTTATAGAGGAACGATGATACCAACACATCAATAAATAATAGATGTCAGCTCAAAAAACCACTATTCCAAGCAACGAATATATCTGTCCTCCCATAACCTTGGCTCATCGAACTGAAATATAACTGAGAGCCTCAGACCCAAATCCATATTTTCAATAGCATATCCTAAGGGTACAAAACCACCCACTTGACTTTCTATAGTGATAACCTCTAATATAAATAAATTCAAACACCAACCTCAGATCCAAAAATCTATGGAGGCCTCCACGTATAATGAGTTTTGAATTGAACAACAACGTAGTCATCTTAATGTGAACATGTCTCCAACAACACATTGGCCAATAACTTTTAATTAAAATCACCAAAAAATTCCCTAATACACATCATCGAATAACGTTTTTCCTTTGTATCCATGTATATAAAACACAATGTTCGACACCATCTCAATTCCCATAATAGATTCCATAATCCTGAGGACCTCATCACCTCAATTTGATGACCATATTGTCTCATCGTAGTGATCACAATCACCCAATATATATTAGTCCACACCCTTAGCCTGAGAATTCAATAACCTCATTTTAAGTGATCAATATCACCTAAATCCTCTTTTTATGGCACCCTTGTTCTCATGTAACCATTATAATCAACATAAAATATTTAATTTATTTAAAATAATCAACTGGCCAAACCAACCCTATTGTTCAAATCCCCATAACCTGCATAACATGCATAAATAAACTAGGAAACACCTAATGTAACTCCATTGAATCAATTAATTTATTTTAAATCATCATGTTAATTACTAAAATGTCTCAAATTATCACCACTACACAAAAAAAATCAAACATCCCAAAAAACACATAAAAATAAGGATAAAGTTGGGAATCACTAACTCAATAGTTGAAGGTGTAAGATCATCTGATATCAGCCATTATGTCAATTAGAAATTAATGAAAACATTGATTTAGAAAAATGTACTTAATATAAAAGATGATATCTTTCTTGAATTTATAATTTAAGATGGGGAGATAAATTTAATAAGTGTATACCATGTTGAAGGGATTATCGATATACTTCAAATGTGACCAATTATGTTTGAATCATAGTTTCGACACAAGAGGTATCCTAATGATTAGGTGGGAGAAATAATCGATGAGATATCCCTATGAACATGATATAATGAGGATAAATGAGGTTTATTAAAAAACTGGTATGGATGGATGTTTAATAATTTCTATACATTAAATGGCTCTCATGGTTTCGCCACACAGTTTGGCTGACAATGCTCCAACCATGGGGTGCTTACTATACCTGCACCGCATTGTGAATAATTATGTTCCTTGTTTTAAAAACTATCAGTAGAATGAGGGAGCACAATAATTTAAAAACTACATAGTTCCATCATGGTTTTGGACCCCACACATAGTGTTTGAGAAATAGTGTCATGTTTAAAATTTTGGGCACACAGTTTCCTCTTAATGTCCAAACGGTTAAATCTACCTATGCACCAATGTCTGTGATTTCCAAAAAATGTATTTCACTCTTCTATTCACCAAAAAACACATATAAAACACTGAGTATCTTTTTATTCCAGAACAGCCATATATAAAAGATATTTGATCAATCAAACAAATATAATTTTTTCCCAAATACAAAAGGAAAAATTCTTCCAACCATAAAAAACATAAAAAACTCTATAAGGACAGGAAATTCAAGATACTCAAAAATCCATGATGTTACTATATCCCCACAATAAAATAGAAAATCCCCCATATATAATTTCTTACATGATGATGGTACAGAAAATATGTATTTTATTTTCCTCAACCAGGTCGACACTGGCAGTTTAGTCACAGTTCATTTCCAATTTTGGCACTCCGAACATAAGAAATTGCTGACCTGGTCACTTATAAAAAAAATTAATTATCCAATGGATCCAATAACCATCTCTGGAATAATTTTCCTCTCTAGAAATTCTATCATTCCCATACCTCATTAGGTTCTCAATAATTTCTTTTTTATACATGATAACCATCAACTATTTAATCCCCTTAAAAAACCATTTCATATATGTTCCCTACATGAAACTCATCAAAACCCCCTTTTCATCAGATTTCTCAAGACCTTTAATTAAATAAATTCCTTAAATAAAACAACATATATATATATATACAAAATCTTATATTATTGGCATGATTCCACCAAACCCCATATATCCCACATATCACACATGTTTCCCGTAATAAATCACAGTGCATACACACCTCATATGTTTGTCACACAACAAATACAATTCTAAAAAACTAACCTACTCCTAGTTTTTCTAAACACTACATATTCATCTTGTGAACCGGAATATGGACATGCCAAAATCATCGTAAATCATGTGTCATACCCATTTAATACCTCTAACAATCTATAATTACCCAACCTTCTTTGACCCTCGAAACATAGAAAAAGTCACTTTACATGAATCCCTACTACCTAGTCCTTGGCCTCCCAAAATAGATAAACCAAAAACCGTAATGTGACAATTAGGTTTCACTATCTCCACCATAACATGTGTTTAGAGATGAATCCTATATAACAACTCCTGGTATAACTCTAGATCCTACCAATGATCGCTTATTCTGACTTAGTCCCGGACTACTGAATTTCTCAGAATGTTTCCTACAGAACCTCCCCAGATGGTCCATCTGACAACATTCTCGATAATCCATTGGATCCTAGTAAAAATTATTTTAAACATTCCTCGACTTCTCATAGTAGATGCATTCTACTGATGACCCACTCATCAATGTTACACTCATGTTTCATTCCTAACACTCATTTTGAGACTCATCATATCCCCACTTATAGTAAACATATTCATCACCCCTACACTCACTTAAATCCATATTCCTGATCAAATATGATAGTTAAGTCATTTTTCCCAATATTAAAAATGCATGGTTAACTTCCTTAGAAAATGATTTCATCCTAATTATATTTAATTGATCCTTTAGGTCATTCCACAATCCATCCACAAAACATCCCACCCTGGAGGTATAATCGCCCACAATAGTAGGGAAAAAACTGGTCTGATTTATGATGTTCATGTCATAATAAATGCAATATTTATCTCCCTACTAGAGATTTTGGAACTCAAAGTACCGGTCTATCATAAATGTCTCATTGAAAATGAAGTTGATGAACCTGACTTCAAAATTAACATAATCTAGTCCCTTGTTTATTCCTATCTAAACCTTTACATCCCACTAGTGATTTATTGATCCCTCAAGCATTTAGGTCTCTAGATTCACCATTTTAATTGGCAGTGTCTCATGATGGTCAAATATTGTCTTCTCTATCTCAATTCAATTTTCTATTTCTTGTGTTCCACACTTACCCTAGAATAGCTATTAGTGTCAGAATGTACACTCAAGAGTGAGATACTACTTAGGTGGCTTATCTCTCTAAGATCCCTTATCAATACCCAATATGACCCAAACAATGATCACTTAGAATTTCTCATCTATAAATGGCCAAAATTCTATGAAATGTTATAATTTTCACTTATATACTTGTGACACGTCACTATAATAACCCTAAGGGGCCAATTCACAACCACCAGTTGTCTAACCCTCAGTACACTCACACATCACCATATCTCATCCCACATAATGAACTATTATATGCCATCCGAGATGAATCCCACTAAGTCCAAAAATGATCTACATACATCCATAATAGTATATAATGTTTTTAGATATCGAAATCAATAACAGTAAATGCATCTCACCAACCTCACAATCCCCTACTTTAACCATGTCCAAAGAAATCTAACATCATGGCCCCATAAATTTTCATATTAGGGGTTGGTATCTCATATAGTATAGACCCAAGGAACCCTTTCTATCCTTAACAGAGTCAAAAATCACATTTCATGTATATCAATCTACGTATCCTAGTATAATTACTCTAAAGGATCTATAATGGAAAATATTATATATCTTTATTATTTACAGATTAAAAAACTCAAACAATTTCCATTAATCCTTCCCTACCTACTAATAAATATGATATGAATATATAACATATTCACATTGAATCAGATATCTGTCTATCTGGGAACCAAATACATGGGCTAACTATGTGGAATTAAAAAAAAGGATATGTAGGAAAACACTGATGATCTTCATTGTTGACATTTTAAATAGCCCAATAATTTTTTATGTATTTTGGGTTCCACAAAATTCATTCCTTGGAACATTTATATATCAATTCTCCCTATGTGTCTACCATGATGCATAAAAAATCCCCCTTACCATAATAGAAAAATGGTTAAACAACATAGCTGATAAATATCACACACATCTGTAACAATCAATGTGGAAATAGAGTAACTATAACAAAAAACAATAGAAAATAAATCTTCCACCCCTAGAAACATGGTATGTCCCTCCATGAAAGGGGATCAAGGCACCCAAACATGAGCTTTGTATCCAGTTCCAACTAAAACAGAGATTCCAATCATCCCACACATAAATATTAACACCAAAAAATTAAATAATACTCTTATTATATAATTTAAATAATAAAATCTCAATTTTCCTTTCAAACAGTGCTTCAGGCTTGTTGATCATTAGCAAAAGGAAGTCCTCCCCATATACAAAATATATTCTAATAGAAATGAGGTTTTGATGAGGTGGTAGTGGGGATACTATAACATCAGCTTATTATGATGATAATATTAGTCCATATGTATATAACATAGTTGAAAAAGTACCATAAACCATCAGATGTAAGAAAATAAAGAAATACCTCAGTAGAAATATATTGAAACTAAAAATAATAATTATACCATTTGAAAACAATATAAATGTGACAACATTTCATACAAATCATAAAATCATGATCACATATGGCTGAACATATAATTACATACATATATTAAGCAATAATACCTAAAAGGTAACATCAAATCGATGCAGCAGATCCATCTACGCCAATCCCATCCACCATATTCTATATATACATTAATAATTATTCATGTTTATACAATAAATAAATAAAAATTCTTCATATGTACATTTAAAATTCATACAACTCCACTTTTACTCAATAACAACCAAGATGCATATCTGTAGCACGACCATTCCTAGTATGTCACTAATCATGTACCCCAAATATATATATATATAATACAAAAATTAATGTATATATATTTTCAATGGGGAGGACCCATGGATTAATTCCGAAGGTATCCCCTGAAGAAAAGCATGCATCAAGATCCATTAGAAACCTCCTATAAAAAATAATAATCCCTTCATTCCATCAATCAAGTATTCGATATCCAATGAGAAATACTACCATGTAGTTAGACCCTTAAACCTTAGTTTAGAATTTCCCCTATGTCTAATATCCCAATATCATAAGGCAGGATGATACACATCCTAAAATAAATAATAGTAGTTGACTCAACATTCCGACATTCCATGGAATGATGACATACATGCTACAATAATCATGACCCATTAGAATCAATTTTCATAGAATGAATCTGCTAACCAATGATGGACTATACACCATATCTTGATTTTCTATCACCATCAATGATTCTTTCTATGGTGAGGACCTACAATATAACAGATTTTCACAACCAATCACTATGCTAAAGTATCTATTAAGGCGTCTACAAAAAATAATGTTCTCAAACCACATGAACTCATTCCTATATATCGGAACACATCCCAAAAAACACATACCCAAACAATAGTGAGTGGATATCACAAGAAATCCCATAATACTTGTCGTCCAAAATCTCATTTCCAAAGGAACATGTAACTAATACATGATGGTCACCACCATCTGATGTCCCACAGTCTATTCCCTCAAACTACTGACATATTGTACTGAAACTGAAGATCATGTTGTATATACCAGGTGATCATAATCACACCATAAATCTAATGTTATTCCCTATTTTTTACATCTCGGTCACCTCAGTCCATGTGATTAACAACTCCACAATCCTCAAGTCATTCCCATCATGTTCTAATAGAAGCATTAAAATCTATATGAAAAATTTATTCAGTCTAAAATAGACAATTGTCCTAACTATCCTAGATGGTAAAATTCCCTTACCTAGTATATAATTCATATCTGATCTTGGTCATACCCAATGACATCCCATGAAATAATGTCACTATTTCAGAATAATCAAATTATTTATCATGGGACATGATCTATCAAACCAATTTTCATAATATATCATGCACCTCAAAACATTTATAAAATTAAGAAAAAATCTATCCACTACCTACCTTATACACATAGGTTCTCTCTAATCTATTAGTCTCTTCTAACTTGATAAAAAATAAGAGAAACTGTAGATTTAGGCCAGAACCCGAAGAATAGGTTAAATATATCATCTGGATTTATCATTAAATATGGAGAGATAACCCAATTAAATAATCTAGTATATTAACGAACATACCAATATTCTTCCAATAGGGAAAAAAATTGGATTCATCGTTTGCAAGTAATTGGTAGGCTATATCATTATTTCGAGAAGAAATTGAGGAAAACCCCATGAGTTTGTGAGAGAGGGTGGAAAAAATATAACAAAATATGAATATAAGGAAGTTATATAATCTCACTACCTCTTGAAAGACCTATATGATATAGTCGCACAATTTTGATATCCATGGTAAACCACTTGGTGCTCATAATCCAATAAACAGACTTCACATTGTTAGCTATAATATTTTACAAAACATTAAAAAATAATGATAATTACCTCTATTATAAGATAAATAGATCCATCATGGTCTTCCACCCTAAATCTTATGGTTTGAGAACTTATGACTAGTGAGAATGGTGGGAAACATGGTTTCCACATTCATCCCACTCAGTTAAATCTAACCATGATCGATTATCTATACATTTAGGAGAAATGGGTTTTCGGTCCCTATCACATATGGAACCCATACGAACACCTCTGACTCTTGAAAAGACATGAATCCCATCTATAAACAAGGTTATTTGTTTATCAATACTTTCATAATTTGGCCTTGAATACTTCATGAAATGATTTTCTAAAAAACCAACGCAAATTTTCTGAATTTTCACGAACATTTACCCACCCAAAATCAATGTAGGTTGCAATATCCTCTAGATAACATCATAATAAAAATATTACAATTACAGAAAAAGGTATAATAATATTAAAATATTACTAAATAAAATACTACAAACGAAATAATTTTATCCACGTTGAGAAATAAATTGATAAATTTTCCCAATGGATGGTTATATTATATATATACTCCACCATGAATAATTATGTATCTTTTTTTTCATTTGATGATTCTTATTAGTTTAATTTTAAAATAAATTATATAATTTTTGAATTAAAATGGTTATAAAATAAATAATTTCACTATTTATATTGACCACAAATAAAATGGGAAAATTTAAAAAACGTAGTCCCACTGATTTTAAACAGGTAATTTATTTTTGAATATTCATAACATAGATGTTAGTGAATTTAATTGAAAATTAGACAGGATGACATAATGAAAAAAACAATTTGAAAAAGTTCCCATTTGAAATATAAAATTTTATATTTCTTAATTCAAATATAAAATCCATTTAAAATTTTATATTTTTTTTATTATAAATAAAAATGAACTAATTAAAATTTAAAATTAACAAAAAACAAAATTATTATTTTTTAATGCTAGAACACAAATTACAGCTTCCAATAAATATATGTATTTTTAATTATTCATTAAAATGAATTAATTTCAAAAACATTTCTAACAATAATTGAGAGATACTTTTGACATGATGTATAATTAAAAAATTTCATTTATGTGGTCAAATATTGTTTATAAAAAAACTAATTTTTTTAATATTCACTCATAAAAAGTATGAAAAACCCATTTTTGAATAATTTTTTAAATTACTAAAATGACTACTATAAATATAAGGCCCCAACCTTAAACCTTACTTAATATTGAATTAAATGAGTAATTCACATTGAGGATCTTTTCAGGTTTAGAGTTTTAGAGAATTTGGACATATCTATTACATCTCAAAAGATTACGAAGTAGACTCTTCTACTAAATTTCCATAAAATAAAAACTCTTAAAAAGAAACATGTCTAGTTTCATGTTTTAGGTAGCATGACTTTCCCTTGATCCCATCCTTGACCCTATTACACGCTAAGTCCTATGAAAAACATTTCAAAAACTTGGGATGAGCATAAAAACTCAGTAAGGGATACACAAAGAATAAAAACTGTTAGTTTATCAAAACAAAAAGTAAACCATGTATACTTTATCAAAGTAATACTTTTCACCATTATGAAGTAGTAAAAACTCTTCACTGAATAAAATATCATTACTTACCTTTTTTTAACAAAATGATTACCATAAAACCCATATAGAGAACACATAACATATATAAAGGTAACTTGGGACATAAACATACTTAAGTGGAATAACCATACGGTCGACACCCACACATATCACTTAATGGAATAGCCATACGGCCAATTTCCATACATACTTAATGGAATAGCCATATGGCCGACTTCCATACCCATTTCATTAGAGGTTATAACGTAACCACTCGTCCTGGTATTCACGACACCACCCGTCATATGGTTTATAACGTAACCACCCGTTAAAATGTCCAAGTACCAATATTAAATCATGAAACATAAAACCAATATAAAGGAACGATAATGTTTCCACATTTAAATCACAATATAATCCTTTATGAAAACCATTTTCAATACCAAAATACATCAAAGATTATATGGTATTTATTTCATTTTAAAAACATTACAGCTTGTTGAGGTAGCCAAAGACCAAATAATACACGCGGCGGCAGAAAAGGTTGTTGTCACAGCGTACGTTAAAAAAAAATTCCCTTTTGTCGTTTAGTAAAACGCTTTGTAGAAAAATATTCCTTTTGTATAAAAGTAAAATTCAAAGGGTTTTATACACCGTATAAAATAAAGTTGTGTATAAAACGAAATATTCCTCATTGAAAGGAGATTGAGACGAAGTCCCTTACAATGACGGTATCCTTGGTTTAAGGGTAAATCAATTACATAATTATGTGTGACAAATGAATACACAAAATATAAGTGTATATTAACTGTAAAATAATCAAAGGTCATTCACACATATTCAAAGGATGACATATTCAATAACTACATGTTGAACCCAAAGAAATCGAAATTGGGTTAAGAAGTTCCCTTGACAGCCTAACGGCGTCACATCAAAATGAGTTGATGAGAGATAAAAAAAAGGGTATCTCATCACTTGTACATAAAATTTACATCAATAAGGATATATGAGAACATATCCCAACATAACAATATGTAAATTAAAAGACCCAACAAAATAAGTATTTTAAAAAGAGGAGGGTGAAGGGTTCCCTTACCGACATGGGTATCTTTTGAAACATACACCTCGTGAAAGAAGGACAATACAACATTGATGTAAATACTCATAAAAGAAATTATATTACACAATGAGTAAAATAATGGGAAGTACATACACAACTCAAAGGAAATTGTGGCAGATGTAGCATAAATCTCACGGGAATAAAAGTGAGATGAAAAATCACTTACGAAAACTCGGCAGCCTAACGGCGCCACTTAAAACCTCCAAAAAATGGATTGATGAGATCAAATAGGGTACCTCATAACATTAAAATAAAATTTACATCAAGAGGAATATAAAAGAACATCCCCCATCAAAAAAATAGGATCTTAAAAGAAGTGACATAAAGGAGAGTACTTAAAAAGAAAGAGAGAGGTTAGATCTCTTACGAAAATTCGGCAGCCTAACGGCGCCACTCAAAACTTCCAAAATGGATTGATAAGAGATAATATGGTTTCTCATTACATGAACATAATAAGTACAGTAGGAGTAATATAAAATAACATCCCAATCATAAGAAATATGAACTTAAAAGGAATGACATAAAAGAGTGTACTTAAAAAAGAAAGAGAGTTGTAGGATCCCTTACCTCGGGTCTGATTTGACTCGATCGTTCTTTATCATCCTGAATAATAAACTTGAGTTAATTTATATTTTATTAAGAACCTTTTCAAGTTAATTATTTCTTTTATATCACTTATTTACATTTTATAAACATTATGTAATCATTTAAGTTAATAATGTTTGTTTTGTCGATATTTGGTTCTTAAGTCGAAAGTGGACTTCTTACAATTACATGTTGTTCGTGTGGTCAAAGGTTCTTTATATCCAGAATGAAATTCCTGATTTGGATATCATATATATCATATATACCTAGAAAATACATGTATTTATAATATCACATAATCATTTAGAGGTAAGAAATGAAATGCACCGTTCATGGAGACGGTAAGCCGTACGTACACAGGAACGCTACTTTCATTTCTTTGTCATATTAATGGAATTAAAACTAAATTAGAGGTATGTATATTTTAATTCCATAATTATATTCATCATTTAGATGTATCATTCATGATATATATCCATTATATACATGTACTTATAATAGTATATTACATTTGTGGATAAGAAATGAAATGCACCGTTCATTGAGACGGTAAGCCGTACGTACACATGAACGCTACATTCATTTCTATCTCATACTTTAATGGAAAGAAATAATAATGATATAGAGGTATATAATAATTCCATTATAACATCATATGTAATAATATTAAATCCATCCTTTATACATCCCACGTATGGCATTAACGAATCACATCACTTTGAGGGGGCGGTAGTCCACACTTCCTAAAATGAAGATATCGCTTATACCCATAATGGAAGCCATAAAGGTAAGCCACAAATGAAAAATAAAGAAGCTAAAGTAAAACATAAACATATTATATATCATATATAAAAATAGTGACATCATAATGGCCACCTTTGAAGGTGTTAAATGAGTATTGAACAATCATCGTTTCGGGAGGCAGAATTTTTCCATCCACGGAAACCGTATGTTCTTTAACCATTTGATGTAGTTGTGTGAGAGTGTAGCTCGAATAAATCTTATAAAAACATCCTAGTATATTGAAGATACTGGTGTTGTTACAAAAGAAGTAAATAAAAAGATTTTAAGGGGTTAGAGAAGCAAAAATAAAACAAATGAACATGAGAGAATGAATTACCTTTAAAAGTGTAACTCCTTTTGATTTGAGCCTAAAGGCTTCCTTTGAAAGGATTATTCCCAAAGGGAATCCTCAAGAATGCGTAGAGGGATGTGGAGAGAGTAAATGGGCAGCTTTTGGCCGAGCCAAAGGCTTTGGGAGTGTGGGTAAGGAGGTAGAGGTGGGGGCCTTTATAAGAGGAGAGGAGGGGCACTTTTGGAAAGTAAAGAAATATTACTTCATTTGAAAAAGAGATTCGGATTTAAAAGGTCATACATTGATATAATTCGAGTATAAGGTTATAATGGTTCGAAATCCACTCATCCAATTGGTTTTTTCCATGTGTAGGTTGTAGATTTTATATTATCTTTCCATTTTATTTAAATTGTTAAATAATGAGGTCATCGCTGCGTCATCAAGATGTCATAAATAATTTAATTTATTTAAAGTCTAAAAATTATAAAAAAAATACTTTGATGTAGGAAAAAATTTTATCTTTCCAATGACTATTTATAATAAAAAATATGATCTTTATAACCCCATGTAAAAATTCGTTTTGTAAAACATATTATGTTTGTGTCATTTTTACTTTTACTTAAAAAAAAGCATTAAAGTCATTATCTCACCCAAGTGGCTCCATGAGGTCCCCTAAATCGACCCATGTGTTTTCTTGGTCTTCCATGACACAACCAATAGTGTTAGGACATGTTTCATTATCATCTCATTTTTTTAAATCATTATTTTTTACCTTAAACTAAACTAATTACCACTAATCGCGATTAACAACTTAATAAGTTACTATTCACCAAAAAATTATTTTTATCCCATTGAACCACATTTTACTTAATGACAACCATGTATGTAGAATTTTTGAAAATCAAAACACAATGATGGTAAAATTTCATTTAAACAGAAAATCAGTTTTTATAAGTACCACTTAGTGGTTTCACTATTCATCAAAAATTGAAGTTTTTCAGAAAATTACCAAAAATTTACCCTAAGCTATATTTGATATTATGAATTCAAAAATGAAGTCTATTTTAAAAAATTCAAAACATATAAGTCACATTAATTAATTTAATATTTAATTCCCGCTGTCAGAGCAAATAGAGTTTTTTTATGAAACAATAAGTATCAAAAGATTGACACTAGTTTAAGTCCGATTTCAAAGTGAAATTAATTCCAACGAACACTATTGAATTTAATGGTAAAAATATTTTCTAATTTCACATTAAAAACAATTCAAATGATAATCTAATCATATAAATAAATTAGATTAAAAAGAGGTTTTGAATTAAAATACAACATTTTACACTATTCATTAAAAAATGAACTTTATCGGAAAAATACAAAAAATTTACACAAAGTAAAATTTGATGTCCCGATTATAACGAAGAGTCTTATTTGGTCCAAAAGAATGTATAAGAGTGATCAAAACTATATTTAATTACAGTTCTCCATCAGAAGGCGATAAGTGAACCTTTAGTAAAAATTAGGGTATAAAAGCCTAAAATTGAATTCTTTCTGTATTTTATGCCTTTGGATAAATGGAAAAACATATAAAAACATATATAATCATATTTTAGTTATTTCTATACATTCCCACCAATAAAATGGCTACATGTTAACTGCCATTTAAAATAATATTATTTTATTATTAGAGTGCAACGTAAGATTCCCAAGAAACTCGTTGTTACGTGTTGGGTACGCCATCGAGCATAGCGTCCCATTTAAAGTCATATTAATAAGTTATTCACAAATATGGTTAAATATGAAAATTTCATATTCTTTATTTACCTGGGGTGTTACATCCTTCCCCCCTTTTGGGAATTGCATCCTTGCAATTTTTAAAATTGAGCTTGGAAACATCCTTGAAAGTCCCACATCGGAAGAAGAGTCGGTAAAACAATCACTTTAAAATAAAGAAAGATAAGTAAAAAGGTCACCCGAGATATCCCATAATAGGATTCCAAGTAGGAAAACATGGACATGGAGGAGAAAACAAAGGGTCATGTTTTGATGGAGAGTGATAGAAAACATGTTTAGGAGAAAGTTAACCACGAGAAAATCACAGACTTGTGATGGGTTAAACGATATTCGATTCCCCAGTAGGAAAAGTTAATAGAAAACATTTTTGTTTTAAGTTACTTTTTATTGAGGAATTTATTCATAAGGAAACATAATCCCTTATCATGTTGACTTTCAAAATTTATTAGATTCCTTACACAAACTCATATTTTTTTTCCAAAAGACGAGTATTTAGGGAGACTTGTTCACATTAAGAGTACTATAATCAACTTCTAGAGAATTACCTAACCCAAAAAAGAGAACTATATACTTCCCATGTCTTTAGACTTTAACCAAAACTAAAACCCCAAAGATTAGTACAAGATTAGATAACCCAGAAAGGGATAACCCATTAGAATGAAAATCTATTCTTCATCTCCAAAATTTTTCCATCAAAACCCAAAGTTCAACGAGGACCATCTGATAAACAATTTGTCCATAAAATTCCTCAAAGTAAACCAATCTATGATTGAATCCCAAACATTTGAAGGATTTAGTCACATAGTCTTCCAAGTTAAATCATAACATTTATCTCCAAACATCATCTGTTGCTCCTAAAGCCTCGTATTGAAAAGTAATTAACCTAATCACATATCCTCCATGATAGGTTAATAATTTTCATAAATAACCCAAAATCAACTTACTCTTAATTCATAAAATCATATAACTAAAAAGAATCAGTCAAACTAACCAGGGACTTCACGTAGTCCAGTTGTAGGCGATAAATACCAGTCACACTTTGGTTGTGGGTTCGATTCCCGCGGCTTTGTCCGACGCGACGGGTTGTCACACGGTCTGTGTGTTTTCCTTTTTCCAAAACTATATATTTCTTAAAACATTTCCCAAAACGAGATAAAATCTTAAAAAATAAACATAACATATTTTAACCTCAAGTTTATCTCATGCCTTTCATTTTCCATCATAACATATAATAACCCATAATTACCTCAAAAGTAAGGATCATATAAACTCTAATGGTTACCTTTATAATTATTACCTGAACATCCACATCGATTGGTCATCTCATACATGATGCATCACAGAACATACCAAGGTTCAAGTGGTTGATCATGACTCCTTGATAGTTGGTTTATAACAACCATGAGATTCCTCATTGAATCCCCCATTTTATCTAGTATCTTAATCAGAGAACCACCATAGTTTCCTTCAAACCTGTTGTCTCTCTGGTGCCTGCTAGATCCAGCCATTTACTAAAACCAAAAAGGTCAGTGTGAGTATATCAACAAAACCATCATGTACAAAAGAGGAAGATAAACACTAAGATATACTTACTCATTCACTTCATCTAAAACTAGTACTCTTTCTAAAATCCAAACCATTATGGTAATGTCACTTATAATTAGAGAATACCCTAACCTCTAAAGTTATCTAAACTGACATTTGATACCAACTATAAGGCCCCAGCCTTAAACATTACTTAATATTAAATTAAATGAGTAATTCACATTGAGTATCTTTTCAGGTTTAGAGTTTTAGAGAATTAGGACATAACTATTACATCTCAAAAGATTACAAAGTAGTCGCTTCTACTAAATTTCCATAAAATAAAAACTCTTAAAAAGAAACATGTCTAGTTTCATGTTTTAGGTAGCATGACTTTACCTTGATCCCATCCTTGACACTATTCCACGCTAAGTCCTGTGAAAAACATTTCAAAAACTTGGGATGAGCATAAAAACTCATTAAGGGATACACAATGAATAAAAACTGTTAGTTTATTAAAACAAAAAGTAAACCATGTATACTTTATCAAAGTAATAATTTTCACCTTTATCAATTAGTAAAAACTCTTTACTGAATAAAATATCATTACTTACCTTTTTGTAACCAAAGTATTCCCATAAAACCCATATAGAGAACACATAACATATATAAAGGTAACTTGGGACATAAACATACTTAAGTGGAATAACCATACGGTCGACTCCCACACAAATCACTTAATGGAATAGCCATACGGCCAATTTCCATACATAATTAATGGAATAGCCATACGGACGAATTCCATACCCAATGTATTGGAGGTTATAACGTAACCAACCATCCTGGTATTCACGGCACCACCTATCATATGGTTTATAACGTAACCACCCGTTAAAATGTCCAAGTACCAATATAAAATCACAAAACATAAAAACAATATAAAGGAACGATAACATTTCCACATTTTAATCACAATAAAATCCTTTATCAAAACCATTTTCAATACCAAAATACATAAAAGATTATATGGTATTTATTTCATTTTAAAAACATTACGGCTTGTTGAGGAAGCCAAAGACCAAATAATACACGTGGCAGCGGAAAAGGTCATTGTCACCGCTTATGTTAAAAAAACATTCATTTTTGTCGTTTAGTAAAATGCTTCGTAGAAAAATATTCCTTTTGTATAAAAGTAAAATTCAAAGGGGTTTATACATCGTATAAAATAAAGTTGTGTATAAAACAAAATATGTCTCATTGAAAGGAGATTGAGACGAAGTCCCTAACAAAGATGGTATCCTTGGTTTAAGGATAAATCAATTACATAATTATGTGTGACAAATGAATACACCAAATGTAAGTGTATATTAAGTGTAAAATAATCAAAGGTTATTCACACATATTCAAAGGATGACATATTCAATAACTACACATTGAACCCAAAGAAATCGAAATTGGGTTAAGAAGTTCCCTTGACAGCCTAACGGTGTCACATCAAAATGAGTTGATGAGAGATAAAAAAAGGGTATCTAATCACTTGGACATAAAATTTACATCAATAAGGATATATGAGAACATATCCCAACATAACAATATGTAAATTAAAAGACCCAACAAAAGAAGTCTTTTAAAAAGAGGAGGGTGAAAGGTTCCCTTACCGACATGGGTATCTTTCGGAACATACACCTCGTGAAAGAAGGAAAATACAACATTGATGTAAATACTCATAAAAGAAAGTATATTACACAATGAGTAATATAATGGGCAGTACATACACCACTCAAAGGAAATTGTGGCAAATGTATCATAAATCTCACGGGAATAAAAGTGAGATGAAAAATCACTTACGAAAACTCGGCAGCCTAACGGCGCCACTTAAAACCTCCAAAAAATGGATTGATGAGATCAAATAGGGTACCTCATTACATTATAATAAAATTTACATCAATATTAATATAAAATAACATCCCCCATCATAAAAATATGATCTTAATAGAAGTGACATAAAGGAGAGTACTTAAAAAGAAAGAGAGAGGTTAGATCTTTTACGAACATTCGGCAGCCTAACAACGCCACTCAAAACATCCAAAATGGATTGATGAGAGAGAATAGGGTCTCTCATCACATGAACATAATAATTACAGTAGTATTAATATAAAAGAACATCTGAATCATAAGAAATATGAGCTTAAAAGGAATGACATAAAAGAGTGTACTTAAAAAGAAAGAGAGTTGTAGGATCCCTTAACTCGGGTCTGACTTGACTCGATCGTTCTTTAACGTCCTGAATAATAAACTTGAGTTAATTGCTATATTCATAAGAACATTTTCAAGTTAATTATTCCTTTTATATCACTTATTTACATTTTATAAACATTATGTAATCATTTATGTTAATAATGTTTGTTTTTTCGATATTTGGTTCTTAAGTAGAAAGTGGTCTTCTTATAATTACGTGTTGTTCGTGTGGTCAAAGTTTATTTATATCCAGAATGAAATTCCTGATTTGGATATCATATATATCATATATATCTAGAAAATACATGTATTTATTATATCACATAATCATTTAGAGGTATGAAATGAAATGCACCGTTCGTGGAGACAGTAAGCCGTACGTACGCATGAACGCTACTTTCATTTATTTGTCATATTAATGGAATTAAATCTAAATTAGAGGTAAGTATATTTTAATTCCATAATTATATTCATCATTTAGATGTATCATTAATCATATACATCCATTATATACATGTACTTATAATAGTATATTACATTTGGGGATATGAAATGAAATGCACCGTTCATGGAGACGGTAAGCCGTACGTATGCATGAACACAACTTTCATTTCTATCTCATACTTTAATGGAAAGAAATAATAATTATATAGAGTTATATAATAATTCCAGTATAACATCATATATAATAATATGAAATCCATCCTTTATACGTCCCACATATGGCATTAACGAATCACATCACTTTGAGGGGGCGGTAGTCCGCACTTCCTAAAATGATGATATCGCTTATACCCATAATGGAAGCCATAAAGGTAAGCCACAAATAAAAAATAATTAAGCTAAAGTAAAACATAAACATATTATATATCATATATAAAAATAGTGACAACTTAATGGCCACCTTTGAAGGTGTTAAATGAGTATTGAACAATCATCGTTTCGGGAGACAGAATTTCGCCACCCACGGAAACTGTATGTTCTTTAACCATTTGATGTAGTTGTGTGAGAGTGTAGCTCGAATAAATCTTATAACAACATCCTAGTATATTGGAGATACTGGTGTTGTTACAAAAGAAGTAAATAAAAAGAGTTTAGGGGGTTGGAGAAGCAAAAATAAAACAAATGAACATGAGAGAATGAATTACCTTTAAAAGTGTAACTCCTTTTGATTTGAGCCTAAAGGCTTCCTTTGAAAGGATTATTCCCAAAGGGAATCCTCTAGGATGAGTAGAGGGATGTGGAGAGAGTAAATGGGTAGGGGTTGGCCGAGCCAAAGGCTTTGGGAGTGTGGGTGAGGAGGTAGAGGTGGGGGCCTTTTATAAGAGGAGAGGAGGGGCACTTTTGGAAAGTAAATAAATATTACTTTATTTGAAAAAGAGTTTCGGATTTAAAGGGTCCCACATTGATATAATTCGAGGATAAGGTGATAAGGGTTCGAAATACACTCATCCAATTGGTTTTGTCCATGTGTAGGTTGTATATTTTACATTATCTTTCCATTTTATTTAAATCGTTAAATAATGAGGTCATCGCTGCATCATCAAGATGTCATAAATAATTTAATTTATTTAAAGTCTAAAAATTATAAAAAAAATACTATTATGTAGGAAATATTTTTATCTTTCCAATTACTATTTATAATCAAAAATATGATCTTTATAACCCCATTTAAAAATTCTTTTCGTAAAACATATTATGTTTGTGTCATTTTTACTTTTACTTAAAAAAAGCATTAAAGTCATTATCTCACCCAAGTGGCTCCATGGGGTCCCCTAAATCGACCCATGGGTTGTCTTGGTCGGCCATGACACAACCAATATGGTTAGGACTTGTTTCAAGCTCATCTCATTTTATTAAAGCAATATTTTTACCTTAAACTACACTAATTACCACTAATCGCGATTAAAAACTTAATAAGTCACTATTCACCAAAAAATTATTTTTATCCCATTGAACCACATTTAACTTCTTAATAAAAACCATGTATGTAGGATTTTTGAAAATCAAAACACAATGATGTCAAAATTTCATTTAAACGGAAAATCAGTTTTTATAAGTACCACTTAGTGGTTTCACTATTCATCAAAAATTGAAGTTTTTTAGAAAATTACCAAAAATTTACCCTAAGCTATATTTGATATTACGAATTCAAAAATGATGTCTATTTTCAAAATTAAAAACATATAAGTCACATTAATTAATTTAATAATTAATTCCCGCTGTCAGAGCAAATAGCGTGTTTTTATGAAACAATAAGTATCAAAAGATTGACACTAGTTTAAGTCCGATTTCAAAGTGAAATTAATTCCAACGTCCACTATTGGATTTGATGGTAAAAATATTTCTAATTTCACTTTAAAAACAAATCAAATGATAATCTAATCTTATAAATAAATTAGATTAAAAAGAGGTTTTGAATTAAAATACAACATTTTACACTATTAATTAAAAAAATGAACTTTATCGGAAAAATACCAAAAATTTACACAAAGTAAAATTTGATGTCCTGATTTTAAATAAGAGTTTTATTTGGTCCAAAAAAGTGTATAAGAGTGATAAAAACTATATTTAATGACAGTTCGCCATCAGAAGGCGATAAGTGAATCTTTAGTGAAAATTAGGGTAAAAAAGCCTAAAATTGAATTCTTTCCGTATTTTAAGCCTTTGGATAAATGTAAAAACATTTAAAAACATATATAATCATATTTTAGTTATTTCTATCCATTCCTGCCAATACAACGTCTACATGTTAACTTCCATTTAAAATAATATTATTTTATTATTAGAGTGCAACGTAAGATTCCCAAGAAACTCGTTGTTGCGTGTTGGGTACGCCATCGAGCATAGCGTCCCCTTTAAAGTCATATTAATACTTTATTCACAAATATGGATAAATATGAAAATGTCATATTCTTTATTTACCTGGGGTGTTTCAATAAAATTAAGTTCATATATATAAATAATTAATTAATACATTTGAAATGACTATGCCCATTATACATTTCAAAATTACATTAAAAATATTCAATCATAGATATTTAATGGATATATTAAAATTATTAACATTAAATAATAAAAATTATTTGTTCCTTTAAACTCAGTGTTTCATATCTTTCATTCTTTCAAATTTTCATTCATTTTTACAATTTCAAAATGTTACCAGGATTTATATGAAAATTAATGGATAAATAAATTCAGCAAAATTTCGTATTACATTCTAAGGATTCATGATATATTTTATTAGTTCCTATGGTTATATAAGATTATTAATATTCCTATGATATGGTTATAAAGACAAGTATATGAGATATCCCTATGAAGCTTTTGATATGGCCATGTGCATGATGTTATTATGAAATGACATGGATGCCTAGGTTCTGGTATTGTGCTAGATGATGTTATAATATGAAATGGATACCGAGGATGTGGTGAGGATCATAATTATCTTTTTATATTCCTTGGATACATAGTATATTGTGATAAACATTAGGATTTTGTCTGATTTCATATAATCCTATGATGTGGTGATGATCATGATAATATGATGAGATTCCATATGTTAGAAACATAAGGTGTTGGGTTTTATGGAATTGTGTGAGATGACTAGAATTTCTTGAATCATTTTTATTAATTGAGATTACAATATATACCATGTATATTTAGGTTCTATAATTTTATCTAGATGTAATGGGATTCCAAGGATGTTCCAATGTTCAAGTTACAACATTTGATGTTATATCATATGCATATGATTCAATAAATAATCAAAAATATATATAATGATCATTATGAGATACCTTAGTTGATACCAATGATCTAGTGGTACATCTAACTCAGAAATTTTTATTTGATTTAGGGTTAGTATATGTATCTCATTAAATTTATATGAAATGTTCATTGAAACTGTGAAATTAGATAAAGTAAGTATAATTGATCACAGCTATCATGATTGAACACATTGAGTATTAAAAGTTATTTTATTTTTTTGATTTATCTAATATTATGATCATATCATAAATAAATACAAATCTTATATTGTTACATTAGGACCCCATTAGTTGTCCCCAAATGAATATAACTCTGACAAAATTAAAAATTTATAGTACATGGGATCCCATGGAAAATTATTTCATCACTTCTTCAAATAGAGAAGCATTATAATATTTTATAATCTAGTGGGTAACTCAGTAAGAGTTTGAATATTAGGGTGAGTGACATTACTAGTTTGATGTATATATTAGTAGTATTTTTCTTTCATTTGTTTATACTATAAATTTTATAATCCCAATAGATAGATCCTTAGGATGTATGATTATATGTTAAGTTTTTATTTTATTATTATAATATTATTATTTAAAAACACATTCATATAATGAATATTTTTATAGATGTTTCTTGGTTATTTTACCACTATTTTCACACTAAGATTAGGTTATATTCTCCCCATTATAACACCACAATCCATTTCTTTTAGACAACATCCATTGGCATATGATATGGCCCACCTGTTGTCCCATGAAAACACCCACTTGAGAAAATTAGAAGTGGTCCATTAAGGGAGGGGTGTCCAAATGTGAAACCAAATATTCTTTTTTAATTTTTTCATACTAATTATAGATATGTTATAAATTGGATAATAATGTGTCAGATCATTAGATTATATTCATACAAATACATCATAGAAGATATTTTCAATGAATTATCATGTTACAAAGGTTATGAGAATTTTATTCAGTGGTTTTTATGTTTTATTGGAGATATTTATTCAATGTGATGAGTGTATTTGAGATGTTATTATGGTATTAGATCTCTTCCCATTTTATAGTGAGAATTATACAAGATTTAGGATAGGAATTTAGGACTCATGTCACATACATATTATTATGTGTGGTTGAAATCACTGATTTCATAGGAATCTATTTTTGGATCTATAAAAAACACATCTATGGTGCTTCCAAAAAATCTTTTTAGTGGAATTATTCTCATATAAACAAAAATATCTTTATTTATAATGATATTTCATCTTGGATTTAGTGAAAAGTTATCATTATTCATGAGGAATCACATGTGTGTGATTATAATTTGGTTTAATTATCAATGGTCCCATCAATAATAACCATTTTACATTCCCAATTTTATTTTTGATTTCACTCAAATTAAATTAAACATGTTACCATGAAATTATCAAAGTTGATAATGCTAGTATGATATCATTTTATGTTTATCTATGTCATTTTCATGATTATTTTGTTAGTGTCACATTTATATGCTTGGTGTGGATTGGTTCCATGAAGTTTATAGTTGAGTTATCATGTGATTTGTTATATGTACTTGAGTATGTTAGACCATATAGTGGTTTTACCATTAATTTTTCTTTTTTATATTCATATAGAGTTAGCTTATAAACCAATGAGTTATGACCTAGGTGAAACATTCTTTTGGGAAATTTGGGAGACTTCGTACCTTAATAGGTGACAGGAGATATCTCTCGATCAGGTGTTGTGATAAAATATTATGATATCATCAAACATATTATTAATTGAGTGATGTGATGTGGGAGAATAAATAGAGTGAGGTGCTGGAATTTAATTGTGGTTACCTTTTAAGATGACAATATTCAACATGGGATTCGTTTGTTGAGTTTGTTAAATAAGAGGTACAATAAGGTATATGTTATAAGAATAGATTTGATGTTGGTTTTTATGAGGAAAATCACTTCAATGCTAGTGATTTTCATATTGAGGTCTAGTTTTTAGGGGTTGGATAATAAAAATATAAAGCTATATTTATCTAATGTGTGGTTCTTGTTGATATAGAATATCATGATTTTCAATGAATTGGTATATTTTGGTTAGATATTGGAAAGGTGATTTAGATTTTAGAACAATGTATGAGTGGTGTGTGATCATACGATTGGATCCTACATGTGATGATTGATAGGATTGTTGGATGAAGCATCAATGACGCTCATTTAATGTAGATAAAAACATGTGAGTAGATCGTAGTAATTTATTTGTGTGTGATGAAATATTTAATGATGTGAAACTCATGGTAACTTGTGACAATATTTTTGATTGGTTTTTATTAGATCGCACAACATTGGGTATATTTGATACTAATATGTTAGTTGAAGTTATATACAGTTCCATTTTGGGTGTGAATTCTTGAGAGATCATGAGTTTATTGTGGTCCTATGGATACAATGTGACGCTCAGGAGCTTGGTTTCCATATAAATTTTTGACATTAGGGAATTATCCTCTATGATGATGATAAATTTGTGGATCGATGCTGCATAGCACTGAGAGGATTATGAGAATGGATTAGGATTAGAAAAACATGTGTGATATTAAAGCCTATTGAGATTTTTCATGAAGAGTTTTATAAGTTAATCAATATGGTCAATTTCTCACGCTTGGTTATTATAGGATGTGACCCTCATTACATACTGTATTTGGTTGGTTATATTTATATTGATTCTAGTTCACTGGGTGTGGTAAATGATTAACATTTTATGAAATGGACAACCATGCCTAGTAATTACATTTGTTAATGGATGGATCATGGTATGTAGAGATATCGTTTATGGGATTATAGTTTTATGAAAATGATAGTTCTATATTGTGTATAATTTTAGTGTTCTTGGAGTTATTATCATGACTAGAGATGGATCCGGGCCTTGTACAAATATGTTACAATATGGTCAAGAATAAATTTGTATCCATGTGTGTTGATATATATGTTTTCATCTAGATCCATGGTTTTTACCTAATATGAATAATGTATAAGGTTTTGGATGACTCTATAAAGTAAAATATTTATTTGAATGAGTTTGTATGTGATTATTGTATCTGTCAAATTGAATATATATTTCTGATAGAGGTGGGAGTATGATGGATAGTTTGGTCGTCTGAGGAACTGATTGTGGTATTCCACTAATGTATTTTTACATACTTATATATATGGATTCAGATAGTATTGAGAGTCCACAATGAATTTAGGTTTCATGTTATGGTGGAGAGGAAACGCATTAGCAGGTGATGTCTGTAATTTTATTGATTGGTTAGAAAGTGGGGGACCAATTTGTGTTTTCCCGAGCCATTTGGTTCAGTGAGCTAAAAACTATACTAATTGAGTCATTGGACTAATATAAATTCTATCATTATGTTATGTTAATTATGTGGGAAAATATGTATCGAATCCCCTCTTTATTAAAATATACTTATATCAGGGAGGAAGATGATGTTGAGTATAAATTGATTAAGAAAAATTTATTATCTTGATATATATGGGTGATTTTTAGCACCGTTATTATATTGGAAATACTTATAAGTTGGAGGAACGAGTTTTGGTTTATATTATATCGTACATTTGGTCTTACGTAGTGAAAGATCATCCAGTATTGGGGAAATGACATGGTGATTTTATTGCGAATTGGTGAGGGAGATAGTTTGGGATTAGTGGTTTAATGGACATTGTGGCTTCCCGAAGATGTCAAATGAAATTACAAGGTGTTTGTAAATACCCTCATTTTTTGGAATGTAAATTCCCAGTGAAATTTTAATTTTTTAATATTGATCTAATGATATTTTGAGATTGTGGATTGTATTGGAATTTTGGGAGGTTCAGAATCTTAATTGATGTTTAAAGAAATAGATCAAGTAACATGTGGTGTTTGGAGTGCTTTATGTAAGGCTCATTGTGTGGAATGGAAGATTCAAACATGGGAATGAAATTTAAAAATAATCTTGGTAGAATCATAGTTATGGTAAACCAAGTGAGTAAACCATGTGATATATTTTTGATAGACTACTTATTGCATGGTTGGCACACAGTTTTAGAGGATCCATGAAAAAACCACAATTTCATTTAAAATGGGATATTCATGGTAGGTATATGGTTTTGGGAACCATACAGAGAAATATTTTTAGTGGCATTGTAGGCTAGACAATTCCAAATCCAAAATCCTTATCTTTAATATTTTTTTTGAAATAAATTATAATTATTCTATATATCTCTTTACACACTATATCATGTCTAACTAAGCTATGGTATATTATGGCCTTTATAATTGGCTCATAGGATTGGACGGTCTGAATAAAATCCACTATGATAAGAAATATATATAAATATATTTATAAATTCATATTTATTGACTAAATCCAAATAAATAATATCTAAATTAGAATAAAATAATTTCACTAATGGAAAATATAATATTCTGAGGAAATAATTTTCTATAACTATTATTAATTTTTATACAAAAAATAATAACCACAAATTAGAAAAACACATAGTTGTAAAACCCCATGATTTCATAAGTATTTTTCTCAGAATAAAACATGATGTATTTGATTTCATTCCTTTCATGCCAAACCGAGTCTATATGAACTACATTATAGTAAACTACTATAACCAAGACCTTAAATCAGATGGTGTGAATAGTAACAACTGATTTATAAAAAATATATATAATGGGATTTATTCATTCATATTTTTACATTAATTCATAAAAAATTAATAAATTTAATTTATAGTCATTTTACTGATTACACATATTTTTCATCAAAAAAAGGTTTTTATCTATTTTTTCACATAAATGTACAAATTAAATTTCAGCCATTAAGAAATTTTATTAAAATAAATTAAAATAATTTTTATTTAATTGTTTAAATTTTATTTGACGAAAAAAATAAAATTATTAAAAAAATAATTTCAAAATTATAATACTCATACTTTTATTATTTTACTAAAATTATTTATCTTTCAAATAATATTGAAAGAATACATTATTTTAAAAACATTTATCATTTCCTAAAAATTACATTTTCAATTATTTTTAGAATTTATTTATTACTTTTTTTAATACCACATTATATATAAATTATATAATTAATTTGTTATGTGTAATCATTTTACTCGATTTTGGTAGTAGATAATTTTTAGGCAAAAAAATATATTTCAAAAAATCTATTTTTATGTGATAATAGTGTTTTCATCCGATTAAATTCTGTTAAATTACATTTATTGATGTTATAAATTTATTTTATCTATGTTAAATTTTATAAAAAATTTATATATCGGTTTATGGTTTATGAAAGGTAAGTAATGTTAGTCAATTATGTTTTAAAATTATAAATTCAATTTTCAAATGGTTTTTTATGGTTGGGGGGTTTAATTTAAAAACAAATTTCCTACATATTTATATTTTATCCATTAAAATGGATTATATATTTTAATTTATAGTAAGTAATAAAATATAATTAAAACAATTTATATTTTGGTCTTATGAATAATAAAAATAAAAATATATTACTATAGTTAAAGATAAAATGGTTTAATCAATGGGAAAACCATTTATGTAATAGTACGATATGCACCCACACCTAAAAAATATTATTCATGAATATATAAAATCCTAATAATTTCATTTATATGAAAACATTTCTATGTATAACCACATTTTCATCAAGGTAACCACAAATAATTGAAATATTTTACTAAAGTCCATGGGTGTTCCTACACTCACATAGAAAATGGAACCACTTCTCCTCACATATTAACAAAATTGGAGAATATATATATATTAGAATATCCAAACTCAAAAACCATCCAAGAGCCCCTAAATAAATACAAGATTTTTTTACTCTCCTATTAACAATACTTCAATAAATAATTAGTAAGCCAATAGAGGTATCTCAACGAAGATGTGTAGATCATAACCAGTACCATTATATTTTATTTCTACATTTCAATACTATTAAACTATTGTATCTATTAAAACTATTTATTAATGTATTAAAATTAATCATAGAAGTTATTATGATGTTATAAAAGTCATGTAGCACCTCTTCTCAATCTAATGGAAGTTGAATGTGTTTAATGTTTGTAGATACAGAATACCGTCTCTACATAGCGATGATTTTCATTTTCAATATCCAAAACTAATGGAGGGTTATTATGAAGGATTTAATAATTAAAAATAAATTTTATTTTATAATAATAATTACAAAATAGTGATTTAATACATATCTTTCCTTTTATCTGTCTATAAAAAATGGAAACATTACATACATGTATGTATGGACTACCATCTCCATGAGGTGATGTAATTCATTTTTATCCCTAATTTAAATGAATGGTATAATTATTTATATAATATATATATAGATATTTATTTAATACTTATTTAATATTTAATATTCAAGAGGTGATTTAATAATAATAGTAATAAAATAATCAGAACCGCCAAAGAAAAATACACATGAAAAATAATGTAGTTAAAACCTGAAATAATGAAAATAATGAATTATTAAAGAATGGGTGATAAGATATTATATGTAAATATTTTTTGGTGTTATAGGGAATAATATTTTTATTTTATATAAGTATAAAAAAATTATTTATTTTAATAAAAGTGGTTCTAAATCTTATTAAGCATGGTGATCTTTATGTAAGATTTTTTTATAATCTCATTTCTACTAGAATTTTTATACATAAATTTTATGATAATAAAATTATATGATGTAAATCTATAATATATTATTTAAATTATTCTACTATAGTGATTTATTTAAATTTTACGTTTTCCATTACTTTTCCTGTTTTTTACTGCTCAAGAGAGAAAATGAATCTTTTTAAGAGAAATAAACATATTTTTACATTTAGTTAAGAAAATTTTCTAAAATTTATATATTTTCATTTAAATGTTCTAAAAAATGAAATAAATATACTAAGAAAATTAATTTAATTAAACTAAAAATTTAATTTTTCATTACTTTCCATGCATTCATATAATTTATTTTATTTTTCAAACATGGAATTTTTTAATCATTATAGAAAATTTTTAAGGAATTTTTGGTTTATCATACACCACATGAATGACTTTCCCCAACATCATGAATACTGTTTTATTTTGTTTTTGTTTTTAAATTGTCCTTGTTTATTATCCTATAAATTATTTTACATGATTTATTTTTTATTTTTTATTTTTAAATTAGAGATTTCAAAATAAATATTGCATTTTAATCATAAAATATGAACATAATTTTTAAAAGAACTTTCAACTATAAGAAAATTATTTTTAGTTTCTTATAATTTACTAGGGATATGATACAATAATACCATATTTATTCTTTATTTTGGTGGTTTATGATTATAATGATGAAGTTTATATGAAAATTATATCCATTCTATAGGTTATGATATGATGATTTGGTGAATCTTATTTATATTTTGGAACACGTTTATATGGTTATAATTTTATGATGGTAAATAAATTTATTATATAAGCCTCTACTGTATTGCGTAAATATGTAAATATAGTGAGATAATCTGAACTAGATTATGGAGTAAAAAAATTTAGAAATGGAAATTTTCTAAAAATAGTCATGGGAGTTACGTTAGACAAAGAGAATGATGTCATGGTAAGTTAAACCATTCCACTATGTTGTTCATGGTACTGATCCATTAGTATGTAAATAATTTTAGGTACATGTGTTCCTTCAAAATACTAATTTCTTATGGTTATGATATGGTTTCATATCAAATGATTTAATATATATGATTCTACACTCTTATAAATTATGTAAATTCATTAACAAAACCTTAAGAAATGTTCCCAGATTAATGGTATTTTATTAATTGGGAATGATTATTATAATTATTTAACATGGTATCATGCCCTGGTATAGATAAATTATACATTAATGTTCATTGATGGATATATCATATATTATCATTTACAAAGTGTCACAGATCACCAATTCTTATGCTTCCCTTCCCCAGGTATTGAGGAATGGTTTTATGATTAATATGTGTAAATAGGGTGTTAATGGTGATTTACATAATAGAAATAATAATGATATGTTATGATAAATTTTTTTTGTATCCATGTTTCTAAAGACATCAAACCACTATGGTTCTCATGATGGTATTATTCTGATCATAGGAAGATAAAATGATGCATTTTCTGTGTACAAAAATTAATGATATCAATAATAATTTAATTCAGTATGACTAGAGTATCTATTTTTTACATTTTCAATATTTATTGGTTTATAGATTTATATAATTAAAAATAACATTACATAAACTAGTGGAATTTTTTACACAGTATCCATTTTTTTAATAAAACATGTTATTTATATTGACACACTAGATTTGATCAAGAATACTCCCATATGTAATAAAGAGATATATTATATATCCCATCAATAATTTTACCCTGTTAAAATAATTTAATAATATAGGATGATAAATAATAATTATTAATGGGATATATAAAAGAAATGAAACTCATTAGTTCAATTATAACCCTAAAAAATCTAAAATAATCTTTCTCTTATTTTTAAATTAATAGTTGATCTCAAATATCATTTTAATTAACTGCGGAAAAAATTTATTAATATATTTTTTGAAAATATTATGATGAAATAAAAAATGTAAAATAATAATCCCAAGGGTTTCATTGAAAAAAATGAAAAATCAGGAATACCTTCTATTGGAAAAAAATAATTTTACTTTTATATAAAAATTTCATGAACATTAATTAAATAAAAAATCCAATTATAATAACATTTGAAAGAAAATATTTCCATTATAAACTATTTTAGGAAAATAATGTAGCTATATATGAAACATATCCTTATATTCATCCATACAGTAATTATTATAATTGAATCACCTAACTGAAAAATTACGATATCACTAATGAGTAACTTCTAACTGGTAAGCTTCTTCCCACTATCTAATTCATTTGAGAACTATGTTATACTCACACATCATCAATATTATTCTATGCTATCATTTCATTCATTTTAAATTTCTATGAACCATATATATAATAAAATTTAAATATCTTTAACTTTAATTGAAATCCCAATTTGAGTTGGAATTAATGACCATATATAATAACACATCCAATTACCTCCTAATGAAGATAAAAAGATTTTGTAAAGATAAAAATATTTTATAACTAAAAAATAAAAAATTATTGATTGAAATGTTTTCATTAAAAATAAACATCAAAACATTTAAAGGACAGTTGATATCAATTAATATCTATAAATGTTGGAAAATAAACCCATTTGATATCAATTATAATTGCATAGGATAACATTAAGACATGCATAAGAAATGGGTGATCTATAAATCCATATATAGGATTAAACACATAATAACATGAAGAATACAATAAATGTTTCGAAATAAGAATATCAATGGATCATAAAATAAACATGAAGATAAATTCACGATAAATCATGATTATCGTAACATGGAAATGTGTTATGAATATTTAACATGATATTAGCATGAGCCAAGGATCATTCCACATGGAGAATGAGTAAACCATCATTGAAATTGAATTATCATGAGTAAACCCCCATTTCACAAGATGTAGCATGATAGTAAAATTTACCCAATGCCTTGAAGATCTATCAAGGCGCCTTAATCATAATCATTTCATTTCCTGCATAACTGTAACCCATAGTTCATATTACATGGATTCATTAAACATTATCATTTATTACATAATAAAAGAATATATAATTGATACATGAAACTCTATAGTTAATAAGTAAATTTTAAAAAAGTTGAATACTCTTGACAGAGAAATGTGCTTGGTATTCACTATACAATGACTTTGGCTAGAAAAAATCATGGTCCAATTTTCCAGCATAACGTTGTGACCTAAGAATTCCAAAAAATTATTGATGAGAGAGAAAGGGTTGTCTCATAATTTTTGCATTAAATTTAATGTATATGGGCTATATATATACATGTAAAAACATATGTAATGGAATATTTATTCATAATACAAAATAATTGCTTGAATGTAAATGAGAATAGAGAAATCCCTTACGGAATTTTGGTATGGTAACAGGTGTACAAGGGAGGAATTAATGAGATATAAATGGGTTTATCATCATTCAAAAATATGTAGGGATGTGTGGGATAGGTGATAAATCATTCCCAATTATTTTTAATTAAAACAAATGTTTAGAACAACATAAATAAATTTGGAAAACAATGAGAAAGAAAGAAATTTCATTCTTGGAAGTGTGATCCCAAAGGATAGTGAAGGGATTGAGAGAAGCTTCTTATGAGATTGGGGATCCTTGGGATGATTCTATAGAGGGGAGGGTAGAGTTTTCTAGAGCTCCAATGATTTTAGTGATGATGAAGTGGGATCTTGGGTGTGTTTTTAGTGGAAAATATATGGAATTATTTATTATTTAGGTTTTGGACACTACACATTATATTAATCTAAACAACAAAACAAAAAAGGGTTATTGTCTAGGGGTTGTTTTCCAAATGGGAGTGGAAAAAAATATTTTATAAGTCCAATGGAAGAAATTATTAAAATTTTAGGCTTTCATATGTGGAGGTGAGTCACACTCTCAAGAAAATCATTTCAAAAACATTAAATAATTAATAAGTCTTGGAGGGTCCAATAAAGTTTTCTAAAATAAATAAAACATACATAAAATCACGTTATTTAAATGGTAAAACATATATTGGTCAATAAACCCATTTATCGAAGATTATTACTTCACTATTGGGTCATTATGATGTCATTAAACACATTATATAAATAAAAACTATTTAATTTTTACCCAAAAAATCGTATGCATGAGAGACTTTTGAAAGATTCACCGTTGGATAATTTCAACATTCAGATTCCAAAAATAATATTCTTTTTATCTAAATAATATTATATATATGTGAATTTATACTTTTATAATAAAAACTGACATGTATGAAAAATTCAAGGGTTTTCACCGAAAGGCCTTTCAATATTTAAAGAAAATAACAATTGAATTCATAAAAAATAATACGACCATTTATATTTGATAAAAATTAATTTAGTAATATTGTTTTATTAAAATAATAATTAATTAATAAATTCATTTATTCATCAAAATATATTTTTTAATTGAATATTAACTAGAAATTATATTTGTGCTTTAGAAACCATTTAAAAAGTTACTATAATAAAATAAATTTATATTGTATATTATATACAAAAATAATTCACATAATCATAGTGCTAATGTATTTTTAAATCACCCCTTATAACACACACATATGGCCTAAGGTCATGGTGTGTTATGGTTATATTCTCCTGGGGTGGCTTTGAAAACATTTCATGAGTGGTAATCTCTATCAACTTCCACTTACCCCATAGGTGGTTCCATTTGAGCTTAACGTGTTGCAGATCAGCTTGGTTATGGTCAAGAGTGAAGTCCAGTGGTGCCACCTCCTAACTATGATCCGAAAAATTCGATTTTAATGGAAAAATTCTACTAGTTGAAGCCATCTCTTGCTTTTTCTAAGAAAAATTTATTTGTTAAAGACTAATAGTTATAATAATCAATATATTATTGATCAACTACTATATTTTCAATAGTAAAACTTCTTAATGGTATTTTGGAATCCAAAAAACCAAGGAACTTCCTATATTATATAACCATTTTACATAATAATACATTTAATTAGATCAAGAGTAATTTTAATTAATAAATCATAGGTTCATTAATGTTTGGTTAGAGAGTTATGTTGGGTGATGCCCATAATAATGTTTATTGAACCATAGACATTCACATGCCTTGTTACAAATGTAATTTATGTGTTAATTCTTATAGAATGAAAATTTTAATTATATGAATTAAAAAATTGGTCTTTTCCAACATTCCCATTTAAATGTAATGTTAAGAATCTCATAGAACATAGTTTTAAATAAATGTACTAGAAAATGTGTGATTCATCCAAATAATAAATCCAATGGGATGTATATTCGAGTGAAATCTATCAGGTTAATTGTATTTTAGATTATGTATAGTATCAAAAAATAATATGTTTCTCTTAAAATATAGTGGAAATAGATTATTTCTATGACTTTAATATTATTATAGTGACAACTAACTTTAAGTGGGTCTCCTGGTCTCCCATTTACTAAAAAATGTATTAATATAGTAGAGAATATATTTTCCATTCTTTAGATATCATGTCATGGAAATCATTTTTTACATTATATCATTTGGAAGGAGAATATGGTCAATGGTAGACCCAAATCAAGAACACAAATATAGTGACTAAAAAAGATTCCATGATGTGGGAAGAGATTAAAAAGGAGTATTTCTATTAATATTTTCCTCAATCACTTCACAAAAAAATTGTATTGGTAATTCATCTAGTTGATGAAAATGTAAGATTATTCCATTATTAACTATTAATAAAACATCAAAATACTACCATAGTATACCACATATTTTATCCTTAAAATGAATATAATATGGAGGAGTTAATTAATCATTTTAAGATGAGTCTAAAAAATCATTTCATATAATTAATATTGGAAACTAGGAATATTTTTTTTATGTGAATTTAATTTTTAAATTAAAACTAACTATTTACATTATTCTCAAGGTTTTGGGAGAAAATATTGAAAATTGGATTTACAGGAAATATTTTTATAAAACCATGTTGGATAGGATATTTATCTTTGGGTATGTAGAAAATTTGTGAATTAGTTGAGTATGTATTATATACCTTAAAAAATTGCATTCATTACATATGGATAATAAATTCTTCAATAAAAATAACAATGAATAGATATTAAGAAAAAAATATTTAAATGGATAGATTGAATTACTATATTAATGAATATTCAGTGACCCATTAATTTTTGTCTAAGGATAATGGAACATACCAAAAAATTCCATTAAATCAGGGGTATATGGAAATGATACACAATAATATTCATCAAAACCAAGGTAAAAGAAAAATCTTATTAAATCAGCATAATAGAAGTTGATTTTCTTAATTATGGGAAAATATTCCATTACATAGGATTAGTGTATTTATTTTTTGATTATAATATAATTAAATTTATTATATCTAGTATCTTTGTTAAATCATAAAATTTTTTCCCAAATAATTTGAAATTATAAAGTATTATTTTTCTTAATATTTTATCCCATTTTATAGTTTTATAAAAACATTCTTCAGGAAGTATTTATTATCAATCCTTTATATGAATTTGATGTGATTTTTTAAATGTATTGGAAAACTCCATATAGAATCCATAAAAATCACAATTATATGGAAATAAAATTTCATATTTTATAAAAAACTATGATCATCTCTCAGTGAATGGGTGATTATATTCCCCCTCGAAAAATTTATTCGATTAAAAGAGTCATGATAATTTATCCTTAGGTGTGTTTTTCATTTATTATCATAGAAGAATATTAATATTATGATTAACCTATTTTGAGGGAAAATGAAATATTTTCAATTACTATGGATAACATAATATAAATTATATCACAGGTTATGTATATTTATTATATACACTTATATTCACCATTAATTGATAAATAAAATTATATATCTGAATTTTATTTAAGGGGGATAATGTAACTCTAATATTTTAGATTATATTTTGTGAAATGCATAATTTTTTTATAACTTGATCCAGAATCAATTTTCAACCAAAATCATTCATGAAAATATTATCATTATGAAAATTTCATAATAATAAATCCACAAGTAAATAAAATGATATAAACCATATAATTATTTTAACTTTTATTTTAAATATAAATATTATGATATAATATATAATTGGATTTTCCAGTACTAAATAAAATTTTTATGTATTACAAAATTTAAAATTGTTCATTTTCAGTAGATAATTTTGGTATAAAATTATAATTCCAAAAGGTAACTGTCATATTATAATCATTATGTTAGGAATTTGATAGATATGGTATTAAGAACTATTATTGTTATAAATGGTAATTTTTAAATTAATGAATTCTATTCTATAGTAATACTTAAAAGATATTTTTTTTATTTTTGTACCATATAAACATTATTTCTGATTTTTAAAAATCAATATTAGTTTAAGGTAAATTTTTATGATCTCTTAAAAAAATACTTTTAGGAAAATTATGAAATTTTTTTTACAGAAAGAATTACTTTTATGATGGAAATATTATATATGTATTGATATGAAATTCATGAAATGTTTTTTGAATACAACATTATTATTTTTATAAGTGGATTTACAATTTTGAAAATATTGGTTTTAATTTAAAACACTATATTTTATATTTTAAAACAAATTTATCACTGAAATTATATTGTCCTATAGCTAGTGGATATTAGATCAAATTGGTACAGGATAATAGATACTTCATCCTAATAGTTTAAATTGTTTAAAGCCTAATTAGACTCTATAAAAACATAATTGTAACTTTATATTCTAAAATATTAAATAAAGCATAAAAATATTGTGATAAACTATTATTTCTTTTATTATATCCTAGAAATCTTTCATAAAACCATTCTCTGTATTTTATTGAAAATAAAATATAATAATTTTTTATCTCAGATGCTCAGTAAGGTAAATAATATAATAAATTTTATTATAGAATAATTAAACAAAAAAAATATGGAAGTGCTAAATAATTTCAACATATACCAGATATCTAAAATCAAAAGAGGTGAATATATTAATGGGTGATATAAAAAAATAAATAATCAAATCAATTAAAATTAATAGTTACACAATCATATAATTTGTAAGGAATAAAATCATAATCATACTTTTGAGGCTTCATTCTAAGAAATCATATATTAATAAGAAATGTGTTCTCCAAATACCAAAAACCAATTCTCATGATACCTATAAATAAATCATGTGTCTATAATATAAAATAACCACCACCTACTTTGTCTAATTAATTCATCATATGGAAAAATGGATAACATTCTAAAAAGTAAATAATTTGAAATTTATTATTGGAAAACTAGATTAATAAATTTTAATATTTTACCAGGTAAATCACTTGATCGACATGATTATATGACATATAGAATAATATGGTGGAATGAATCATTATATTATATACCCCAATATATTATATTATTTTTCAATGTGTGTTTACATAGATGAAAATACATTTAAAATAGTAGTGGAACATTTTTTGAGGAAAATATACATTCCATTTTCAAATCACACATTTGAAATATAAAAATATATATAATATCAGGAAGAAAATTAATTTAAATAGAACCATGGATTAATGTAAAGAATATTTATGAAAAAATTGTAACGATGAATGGAAAAAATCTTTGGTAAAGGATAAAATAATAATTATGTTCACACTTTTTGTAAAAATTCCCAAATTTAGAAAAAATAATAATACATCTTTTAAAACATTATTTAAAATTCAAATAATTGAAAAAATTACATTAATAAATAATTTTATAATATTAAAAATATTCTTGAATACATTTTAATGAAAATATTGTTGAAAAATAATCCAACTGAAAAAGAAAACAATGTTGGAATTTCATAATAAAACATAAATTATAATTATGAGTTACATGACAGTGGAAAATAAAAGTAAAAATATAAATTTATAAAAATAAATATGGGGATGTAAATAAATTGGGTTTATGATAAAAACATCATTTAATACCTATAATATAATCTTAACAATAAATAATATTCAATAAATATTTCATTTTAAAATAAACACTTACCGCTTTTGTATCACTTGAACAATTTCCCCAAACAATGAAATAATTTCAAATGAAACATTTAATACCTTAAATATTAATATATTATGTATATATCATATTAGTGGTGTTGTATACACGCCACTTTAATGAATTATGGGGTGAATTTGACATATGTCACATAGAAAAGAAGGTGATAAGAAACCCTTACCTCCTGAATTTAATGCATTGTATGATCTTCATAAATCCAATATAATAAAAAAATTTATTCATCTATGTCTGTGTGAATTTAAAATTAATAATGTCATACCAGGATTATATATAATTTCTTATCACTAATTCATTAAAAATCATCCATTATCATCATTATTTCTTTTTTTTATCTAAATTGTGTTTCATGTATGTTTTTATTCAATAGTTATGGTCATTGATCATTGATCATGGTTCCATATTATGTGGAATATTAATAACATAATAACTATTATATTTATATTTTATCTTTTCATAAATTTATATTAACATTCATATTAATCAGTTAATAATAATAAATTACATCACTTTGTGAAGACAATGTCTGAACATATGAATGAGTTTTGTTTTCACTTTTCAATAGGTGAAATGAATTGATGTAAAATAATAAATCATTATTAAATAATCATTACTATATCATAACTATAATATATATATTTTTAATATATCCCTATTAACATTCATATAATGCATAAATTTAAAAATAATCACATTTCTTTGTGGTGATGGTGGTTCACACATATACATGAGGGAAATAATGGTTTTCCAACCAAGGATAAATTAAGAATGTAGATAGTAAATTTTTATCCTTTAAAAATAATTTCATTATAAAAATATTATATAATCATTACGTAAATCATAATAACAACCCATGAAGAATGTTTATGTAAAAATGAATCATATCATTATGTGGAGGTGGTTGTCAAAACATATAGAAAAGTGATACATTTATTTATTATATGATTGAATGGAGGTGGAAAATGTTTTCCCATAACAAGAATAACATTTTAATATATTTATGTTTCTATATTTACTATTTTTAATGTATATAATATATTTATTAGAATTGTTTATATAAATAATCTCATAGTGAGTCGCGTTAGATGATCGTATCATATTTGAGATACTTCATTCGGCGAACAAAAAAGGCCTTCATATAATGTTATTAGTGTACTAAATAAATAGCATTAATGATTTCAATGAATATAGATATTTTTGAATGTATTGGATGATCAGGATAGATGTTTTTTTGAATAAGGATTGAGAAATGGACAACTTTTATAAGTAAGGGGATGAACACCGAGTGAAAAGTGTAAATGATTTAAATAATAGAGAGTCATTTTAATTTGAAACTGGTTAAAAAATTTATCCTGATTAAATTAGAGATAAAAAAAGTTTGAAATATATAAAGAAGGAAATTTATTAAATGATAATTGGTATTTATACCATTATCCCTTCATTTAACCATGATAACCCTTTTAACCATAACCATGGTAACTCATTTTTTTGTTTTAATTATTATTTACGAACAAATGATTTATGAAAATATTATGTAATATTAATTATTCTGAATAAAAATATGGAATCCATTATTCATGATTCAATTTATTGAATGGATAAAAATTACTTTTAACATATTTTAATAAAATGGAAGAAAAATCATTTTAACAAAATTGATTTTTTTTAAGAAAATAATGATTACATAGAAAAAACATGTTAAATTTTAATTCTATTGTAATTAATTGGATTATGTTAAATAAATTAATAATTATTTATCTTTTAAAATCATTAATTTAAAAATATCATTTTAAATAGTTTATTAAAATGTGAAAACTAAAACTATTTTTTATTTCAAAAAAACATTACATAGATTTCAAAAATGTTATGAAAAGACTAATAACTTCAAAATTATAATTTCATATGGATTATATTAAATACAATATAATTTTTTTCAAGAAAATTTATTTCATAATAATTAATTGTATTCATTTTTCATTATAATGTCTCAAAAGTGATAGTATTTAGAAAACTAATTTTTCCACTATATTCGCAAAAAAAACAACTATTTATAAAAGATGAAAAAAATTTAATTCTAAAAACTATTTATATTATTCATTATAAAATAAATTTTATTTTTAAAAATAAAATAAAATATAATTGAGGAATATATTTCTACATATTCATCTTAGAAATGGAAAATTAATTTTATAAAGATTGTATTCCTATGACATAAAATGATTTAATTCTACTATATTTCATAGTAATAAAAACAAAATGAATGATAATTATTATTCTGAATATGTTATTAAGATTATATAAATAATATATATATATATATATATAATAATTAATTTATTAATATTCATAACCGCTAACCCAAGAACAACTTTAAGAGAACCATATTGAAACAATATTATTTCACAGTTTATTTATGTTTTCAGTTGTAGGTTGTGTACACAACAATATACAATATTCAATCATTGGAAACTAAAATAATAGGGTGTTAAATTTTCTCCTCAATGAAATATATCCTCATTATTTTAATTTATTTGGATCATATCATGATATTAGAAAATATTTTCTCTAGAAATATAAGTTCAAGGTTATGAATAGGGAACATATTATTTAAAAAATAAACAACATTCATACCTTTATAAGACATTAACATGTAAATGTGTTTCAAAATGGTTACAATAATAATTAATTGTTCATTTTAACACAAGAAGTTATTTATTTATCATCAACATCATGATTTTAGGGAGTTAAAAGAAAATATAATTACATGATTCCTATTTAAAAACTATGTGTTTTTTTAAATAAATATTTTTATCATTTTCAACTTCTGATTCTAATTATGATTGGATAATTAGAATATACCATGATTTATGTAAGAAAATCATCATTCAAATGATCTTAAGATCCATAAAATAAACAAAAATAATTTCACCCATATAAAAACAATTTGTACAAGATATGATAATACACAATATATAAAATATTCTCTAGAACATGTAATACATTAATTAATAAAATATAAATAATATAACCTATAATAATTCTACAATAATTATATCATTAAATTATAAATCCATGACGAACGAATTAGGAGATATGTTGGGGTTTCAGGGAATCTTGCTCCATATAAATGGATTCAAGGATTTCTTACTGTGACGACGTTGTCTCGGGCTGATAATTTCAATCCCATAGAAGTTTTTATCAGCCCATCAATGATGGAGGGTGATGGATCTAGATTTAATCATGATATGGCTATGGTTGTGTATTAATAAAATGGTAAAATACCCTTGAAGAGTGTTGTGTTGGGTGATTTTGTGTGGGAAGTAGAGGAATCACTGGTTAATGACGTGGATTGTTTATTTCATGGAGCTTAAGAATGTGATCCCACTCCCCATATGATTTCATGGAATGGAACACTTGCAGTTGTTGAGTTGAACCCTTTTTTATTTTAAGACATAATTGACTCCTGTAGGAATTCGATTATTTCTCGTCATAGTGCACATGATATTACATGAAAGCATGAGTATCTAAAAAACGTCTTCTTCATCTATGGGGATTCAGTAATTGGTATATTGTATCTCTCGGTATAAATTTATTTCATATAAATTTATATTCAAATGAAATGGAATTGATATCTTGGAATTTTGGGTTTGTCAACCTCTATATGAGGGTCACGAGGATTCAAAATTGGGACCCATGGGTTGATCCTTTTCATTTATGGCCTATTTTTTCCCATTCCTGTGTTCATTTCAGGGGTCTGAATTTGATTATTGGCACCCAAGCATATGTTGGGATATCTCTTTAGCCATTTCAACTCCAATTATTCCTATCATGGAAACAATATCGATTAGATATGGTTATTTTCCACGTTTGAAGGTTGAATTTGATATGTCGCTGCTTTTTGTTGAGACTGATTACATGATTACTAGTGAGTTTAAATTCGAACATGAAATTGAATTCAAATGTGTCCCTTATTTTTGTATAATATTCTCAACCATTAGAAATGTTAATGACAATTTTCATCGAGTTATGTGATGTTCTAATTATAAAATACATGGGCATCTCGTAGAATGGTGTATGTTTAATATGCTAGTTGATGGTGAAACTTCTACAGCTGTGAATATGTGTACTTCTCATATTGTTAAGGGAGATTCTACTCACTATAATGTGTCAATTATTCCCGCTAATTTTGTGTCACCGATTAGAGGACCTCCCTTTTTTGATGATGTGGTTGTTGGGATTAGGTCTGATGGTAACCATGGTGATGTGGCCGGTAGTGGGGGGAGTTGTATGCACATCCCCTATTTCCTGCTACTCAAATGACTCAGTGGGAAAAAAATTATGACTGGGGAGATAGTGATAATCATAATGGTGAGTATGATGGTCATGTGATGTTATTGGAAGAGAAATTCCAATCCAATGGATAGTTTGACCCTGCCCTTGTTAATCAAGGCTTTACTTTTACGGTTGGCAGTACTCTTTAAGGCCATAAAAAACTTTTTTTGATGGTTTAGAGAAGGCCATTCCTTCTTAGATGCATGTAACTTCATTTTCACATGTTCATGAACTTTATTCTTCAGTGTATGTTTATTTTGGACATGTTTCTACTCAACCAGTTTTGGGGTGTTCCACTATCACTGATGCTCGGGATGTTTCTACAACCTATGTTACAAGGGATAATTATTAGGGGACAGTTTCTTCCTTTCCTCAACATATTGCTATTACTGGGAAGACTGTACAAGATGATATTGAATGTGGTATTTCTCCATGTGTTATGGTTCCTTCTATTTATTGTCCCAAATTGGATTCCATTAATAATGCGTAGGTGATACCTGTATATGAAGTTGACATTAAAATGGAAATGCCCTTGAAAATTCCATTGTATGTGTATTATCCCAAAATAGATAATGTTAAGAAATTTTTTTAAAATTAATGTAATCTATTCATTCCCCCAAATTCAACAAATTATATACAGAGATGTGTGAAAGAAACTGTAAATAATCATTACCACTCTCAATGACAAATGATTCTAGTTCCTAAAAGGATGAATAAAATCCCACATATAAGGAAGTTCTGAACAAGAGGCTATATGATGATGATTTTAATGATGATGAGGCAAATAATTCTTCTTCAGTGGATAATCCACCTTATGAATAAATTTTTGGTGACCCAGTGGAATTATTTGATCATGGCAGTGTTTGGAGGACTATGAAACAATGCCGAATGGGAAGCTTCCCAAGAGGTCGTGGCTATTTTCGTGGATAGGGTGGTATAACCAAAGGGTGAACATATATACTTTCTTGGTGATATTTTTTTCCACTCTTACTTTAGACATATTTTATGTAACTGCTACATTATTTTTATAATAATTTTGGGGTCCATGGATATTCTCCGTGGTCTGTGCCATTGGAGAATAAAACCACGTGTTTAGCATATACATTTTTATTCATCAACTACCATTTTGTATCGCCTAAAAATAATTAAATACAATAATTTGGATTATATAAGTGGAAAAAATATAAAAATAATTTATTCATCAATGTAATAGTATTTCATCTTAATAGAAAAAACTCAATATAATTCCATTTGAACTAGATTACCATGAGTTGTCTGGATAAAAAATTTAATTCTTCAAATTTTCATGGGATGATTCAATATTCAATAAAAATATAAAATTCAATCTACATTGTGAATTTAAATAAGAATTGGTTTATCATTAATGTATATATTTCAACATAAAAAATAATTATTTTATAAAATTCTATTTTAACAATTACACTTTTATAAGGTAATTTCCCTTGATTGTGGGGGATCCTGATTGCATAGTGCCCCATCACCTTACAATTGAATCACTTTATAATTTTGGATTCATTATTTACCATGAATTTATATAATGTATATAAATTAATTTGAAGATATATCTACATCCCTTCAAATTAGATCATAGTTGACTATTTCAATAATAACAACATGTATAAATTTTCATCATTCCCTTATTTTCTTTTAATTAATTTAATATTTTCGTAGCGATCATCCATCCCCATCAACACCTGATTTCCATAGAAAATGTATGACTTTTTTAGTTCTTCCTCGTTCTAATGAGACAACATTCAATATCATTATCAAATGAAAAGATTTTTTATTCTATTTACCCTTAGAGAATTTGATTAATCACATAAATTAAAGAGACAATATTAAATTCTGGATTACGTTTGTAGTATATAGAATTCCATGGGAATATTTTCATGTTCTCCTCAATCATAGGGACACTGTATTATTCATTTTGTCTTAGATTAAAAAAATTTATTTCCATTTCATCTCATTTTTCTAGTCAAATATATTTTTAGAATAATATCTAATAAAAATTCATCCATTCCATTCTCAATATCTCCTCATCCACTAATTTATTTAAAATAAATAACTATAATTGACCAACATATTCCAATCAATAATACATAGGAAGAATAAATTTTATTTTTCACCACTTCTTAAACACAAAAATCTATTTCCAATAGGACTGTACCAATAATTTAAAACAAAATGGATTAGAATTTTTGAAAAACGATGGAGGATTCTAATCCATCATGCGGTTCCATGTCAATGAATAATTATGTGAAGAAATAGTTTTTTCTATATATGAAAGGATGTTTTTTATAATGATTTTCATATTTTATAATAAATTAATAATAAACTCATGTCCAACACTATCTTATTAACATTATTATTAATGAAATACCTAAATTTATTATGTGTGTGAGAATACTTTTAGTTTCGTCCCCATTGAATCATTTCTAGTAAATGGAATAATTCAGATTTGGTCATAGATTTATAAATCAATGTGTATAATTAAGTATCTGATCAAATAAATTTTTTTTGGAAATTTTAGCAGTGATATTCTCATAATCAAATATATTGTATATTTGGGGATATGTTCAAACCATAAAAATTATTCAAATATTTCATAACAGTTATTAAATAGTATGACAATCAACCAAATCATATAACTTATGAGTGTTTGTCTAGGTGTGTAGCCCTAGTCCCGCTCTTTTAGTAATACGAAATGTTTGAATTGATACTCAACTAAAATTTTTATTGTGTTTATCACTACATATAAAAATGTGCCATATCCACATCCTATTTCAAGTAACTATGTTGTGATGTAATTTCATAGAAAACACAAATTTTATAAATTATATAATATTTATTACATTATAATATACTTATTATTGTCCTCAAATTCTATCATATTTTTATTTTCCCTAATATACTTTTTCCTAAATATATTTCCTATGGTTAATAATAAATATCACTAGATACCAAATGTAACACACCAACTCTTATAACCCAAACCATGTGGTTATCTTTATAAATATGAACATGATATAAGATATCACATTACAATTTTGAATAATGTAATATTCTAAAGAGATTTGATAGGTGAATTATTATAATATTATATTCTACAAAATTAAATAAAACATAATATTATAGTGTCGACTAAATTATTTATTCTAGTATATTCATAAAATAATTTGTAGAACACAATCTGGTGTCCTGTGGAATGGATGACATAAAAGTGGGTGATATTTTATTCATAATAAGGGAAGGAGAAAATTATAAGTTGTCATAAAATAATTAAATCGTGAATAATATGAATGTGATAAACAATAATAATATATAACATATATATCCAATATCATGATAGGGGAATATATCCAGGGCTGAAATATAAATATAAATTATATCGTGGATAAAAATAACTTGTTTCATAATGATTTAATTCACTGTTCTAAACATCACAAGCATATCTTTAAGGCCTCATTCAATGAAATCATACATAAATTGAAAAGGTGTATTGTAAATACCCAAACTAGTTTTTCTTATGAGAAATACTAATGAATAAATGGTCTAAAATAGTCCTCACTAATAACATACTAACTCCATTTCATTAATCATATGAATGAAATAAAAATAATTTATTACATAATCAACATATACATTCAATTTGAAAAAAATAGAATATATAATTTTAATATATTTCATAGTAAAACACTATAAAAATAAGATCACAAATAATATAATGTAATATGGGGGGTTTATAATTAGATAGTGTCCCATGTAAATCATTGGACTCATCAATGTATTTTTACATCGATAAAAATACTTTTAATAGATTAGTGGAACATTTATCAAGGAAAATAACCCTTTAATTTTAATCTCCGATATTTAAAATATAAATATTTGAAGAAAATTATGTGAAATATTTTATTTGGATACATCCATTTATAATTATAATGGATTGATCAATGTATGTAATATTCATGATGGTGGGAAAACCGATTCACATAATTAACAACAAAAAATAATTACTTTCCACAATTTCAAAAAACTAGTTCATTTAGAAAATAAATAAAAGATTACATTTAAATAAATTAATAGAAATTTAATAGTGGAAAAAAATGCATTCAACAAATAGTTATATTATAGTAATAAAATTTAGAAAAAATTTTATTAAAAATATTCATGAAAAATATACTTGAACGAATATAATAAAATGTTTTTAAACACCCTTTTGATATTCTAAATTATTATATAGATGAAAATGAGAGGAAGTATAGTAATTTCTATAAATAATCAAAGGTTAATTAAATATTTTTGTTTTATGTTAAATATATATTTTAAATCATTCGATGGAAGATTTAACGTAAACAATACAGAATAATGTGGATATTGAGAATTAAACCATTACAACAACAATAACATTTTAGTATAAACACCCATGAATGGAATTTTTTAAATGGAGAATTAAATAACATATATATAAATAGAATCATGATATAACAAATCAAAGATGTATTATATACACTAGATTTAATTAGTATTTTGTGAATATTGAACCCCAACAAAGAAACATAAGTGATATTAAAAACACATACCATAAGTTTAACATTTTTCTTAAGTGATTTTGACCTCCTCTACAAAATATATAGTTCTTTAATGAATAAAATTGAATTATATGAATACCCAAAATGCTATAAATTTTTTAAATTATAATATATTATAATTTTTTTGCTAATAATATTACATTATCATCACATTTTAGCTATTAATTTCATTTTTTATTGAATGTTTTATTGAAGTGGTTATGATACTTTTAATTTGACCATGGTTACTTCATATCCATAATATTAATAATATAATAAGTAAAATACATTAATATTTAATACAATTTTATAAAAATTCTTATAAATAGGTGATGAAGAATGAATTACATCACTTCGTGGGGGGGGGGGGTAGTATATATGTACCCACGATTTGTGTTCCCACAACATTGTTTATGGAATGAAAGGAAAGAAAAAATTAGTTCAGTTTTTTTGAATCATTAATATATAAAAAATATAATACATATTCATCAATTAAATATTTATTATAATCCCTTTATTGTAGAAATAAAAATAAATCAGATCTCTTCAACCAGGGGGTATTCCACACATACACATGGGTGACTTTATCAGTTTCCAAGATATTGGAACGTTAGAATGTATAAAAAATATTATAATTAAATAAAAATATTTTGATCATTAATATCATCAATAAACATCAGACCAAAAACAATAACCAAATACCGAATATTATAATGGAAGATGAATAGTATCACTTTGGGTAAGTAGATGGCCATATGTTTGCATGAGTAAAACATTCATTTATGATTTTATGGAATGAATGTCACAAATTGTCACACAATAATCATAATAAAATATAATTATATTGATTTTACATTAATATTTATTTTTTATTGATAATTTTTTATATAATGTATATAAAAAATAAACGTTGAAAAGGTTGTGTATGATTGTTACCTACTCTTATAGAGATTTCCTTTAACTTATACCTTAATTAATATAAGGATTGGTTTAGTTTATTAATGAAATCTCAAGAAATAATGGACTGAATCTACCATTTTTTTATTGAACCTGTAAAATAAAGAGTTCTCAATGGTTGTGAATAATGGTGGTGAAGATATTACCTTTTACAAGGGATGTGATAGGTATACAAGGAATTACATGATGTTTTTAAATAATATATATTAATTTTCTTATGAATATGAGAAAATGGCCAGGTATTAGAATATTTGATCATAAGATCAAAATAACTTTAACTAATATGATTTATAAATGTTTTATTTGTATTTTAACATAAATCTCATAATTTAACCCCCAACAATAGTAAACAATTTTATCATTAACCATGATAAGAATTTTTTAATATTTATTTTGAAAAAAATTACTTTTAACTTGTTAACTAATATTACTTGTGATAATTCAAGAAATATATTACATTTTAACATTTTCAATTTATTTATGTTTAAAAAATTACATTTATCATGTGTTTAAAAAAAGAACTTGAAATCATTTTTAGAAAAATGGTTATATTATGAATAAAAATTGTTCACAGAAAAATATAGTATAATGATTATTATAATTCATTTATTCTTGTTATTTTAAATCAAAGGATTTTTATTTTTATATAAAAATCCATAATTAACCATTTATTTAAATATTTAAGATAGAATAGCTAAAAATAGTTTTTATTTTAATAATAATATAACTTTGATTTCAAAAATGAAAAACATATATTTCAATGTTACAAAATATAGTCTATTAATAATTATATTAATTAATAAATATATATATTTCCTAGAAAGTGGTTTCCTCAATAGTCATTTAATCTGTAATATGAATATAATTTAATAAAAGTGATTGTTTTTTTAAAATCTTGATTTCTGACTATTCGAATAAAAGTAAAATATTTCTAAAATTGCTAAAAAATCAACCTTATCTAATTTTAACTTGATGGCTTCAAAACTGTGTTATATTTATCTGATTTTTTATAATAGAATAAATTATTTTTTAAATAATTTCATATAAAACACTTAATAATCCTTTTTATATAGAATTTATTGTTATGAAGTAAAATGTATTTATTCATAAACATTTAATAGTAATAAAAATTAAATGAAAGAATCATTTTTTATATTGAATTAATTATATTTATTAGGTAGTACATTCTATCTATACAATAAAATTCATTTAAACTTATTCGTACTCAAAGAATCAATTACTAAGTTGTAATTATTATATGAAAATAACCTTATATATATGTATTATTATGCTCAATAATTATTCTAGTTCATGATATTAATCAATGTATACATTTAATGGAAACTCAAATATTTGGTAGTTATAACATAATTACTATTTTTCAATATGAAATGATTTTATGAAATTTTAAATTTTGTAAATTAAAATTAATTTTTGTCATTGCTGGGAAATTAATATAATAAAATAGTTCTCAAATATTGAATCTTTAACTATATTTTATTTAATTGTGATTAACTTATATTCAATCAAAAAGATATATTATTTTTAAAAGAACTTCTTACGTTGATAAAATTAAAAAAGGGTAAAATAGTAAAACCAAGATGGAAAGAACATAAACAAGATTAAAACATGAGAGGATCAGTGTTTTTGAAGCCTTTATTAACTGTATCCATTCTACTATTTCCTATATCAAAAATTTTGAGTTGTATTTCTTGATAGTGATTTCCAATAAATCGGTTTTGATTTACAAAATTTAAATCCCTTTTCACATATAAAAGGGGGCCTACTATCCTTATTTCCTACCATACTACAACCATCATAGATCATCTAAATCGTTATAAAAGACACACCTCAACAATTCATTCCATTAATAAGTGGTTATGGTCATCTCAAAAGATTATACCTCAAATTCGTATTCCTTTTTACAAAGGAAATAATACAATAAGTGATATATATATATATATATATATATTTCTAGATTCTATGTTTTCATTTTGATTGCATTATATGCATTCCCTCTTCCTAAAATGACAATACAATATTTTAAAATAATAACATAATTATAATTATTATACGTTAATTTTTTATAATGATTTTATAAGAGAAGCAACAACGCCATTCCCTATCCCATGGGTATATGCAATGTCGATGTTAGTCATCTGGAGGTAGTACACCCATAACCAATACTTGATATTCAAGTATATTTTTGATAATATATAACCCATATTCTTATGATTACAGAGTAACACGACATACTACCTCTAGAGATGAATTATAAGCCTTGAAATATACCACATAGATATTTTTAGATTCATGTAACATCAGAATAGTTTTTCATGTTATAAGTCTTGTAAATTCATCAATAGATTTATGATAGTTATATTCCAAATGAATTTATAGCCATTCTTGGTAGTAGTAGGAAAGGGTGATCATAAAAATTATAAATACTAGAAAAATAATCCGTAGTATCCATCTAGACAAAGGATAGTTCATATCTAGAAGACATTCCACGATTCTTATAAGACAACAAATCCTTCAAATCCTCATGATTTAATGAACTACCATATTGAAATACCTTTCTACAAAATAGCACAACCTAGAGATGAATTATAATCATTGAAATATACCACATAGATATTTTTCGATTCATGTAATATTAGAATTGTATTTCATGTTATAAGTCTTGTCAATTCATCAAAATAATTTTGATAATTGTATTCCAAGTGAATTTATACCCATTCATGGTATTAGTAGGAAAGGGTAATGATATAAATTATAAATACTAGTAAAATAATCTATAGTATCCATCTAGACAAAGTATTGTTTATATCTTGAAGACATTCCACAATTCCTATAAGATAAAACATCCTTCAAATCCTCATGATTGAATGAACAACCATATATTGAAATTGCGTTCTCCAAGAACATCAATTTCTAGATCAAGAAATAGAATTTCAATAATTTCAAATAAAAATGGTGTCTCATCCATATTCCCATAATTAGAGTTATATATTTCTGATTCACATTATTGGATTATATGTAATCCTGAATTTCAACCACTAATACTATGGTAAAATTTTTAAGATACTGATGGAATATATTATTAATTAAATCGATCCACCCTACATGAGCATCAGTTTTACCAAAAGGAATTACAATATATTCATATCAGTCATACCTACTCTTATAATTAGTCTCCAGAATATCATGATCCAAAACCCTGGGTTGATGATAACCCAATCGAATATTGATTTTTAACAACCCCTTAGCTCCCTTTGACTGGCCAAACATGCAATCCACATGGGGAAAAGGTTATTTATTTTTAACAGTCACCTAATTTATCTTTTTATTGTCTATTTAGTGATGAAAATAACCACCATCCTTTTTGGTAATGCATATATGGGGTCCACCTAGGGAAAAAATTTAAAATATCCTTTCAACATAGAAATTTTCAACTGTATTTTTATTTCCTTCAACTCAATGGATTCAATAAGATATGTGGGTATAGATATCAGCTACATACCTTGCACCCAATCAATAATGAAATATGCCACAATTTATATAGGTATATAAAAATTTTAATTAGGGAAAATACTATGGATGATTCTTGTAATCATTCATATATAAAAAGTTTTATTTTTGGATATTTTGTAGATTATTTTTGAGTCCAAGTGCCCGGATGATATGTTATTCTGAGGTCCGGTGCTCTTGGAATAAATGTTTGAAATATTTTAAATATATAAAATGGAATGTTTGTATAGTTGACATTGAGAATTGTAACATTTTATAAACAATGGACTATATCAATAATTTGAGTTCACTATTGAGTTCAAAAATTTCTGGTTCACCTAGGTGCGACATAACCTTTGTCAACATAGGGAATTTATTAAAAAGTTGTCATGAGTGAAAAAAGACATAAAATAAAATAATTAAATTAGTTTTACTTTATTTAATTCACTCGGTGATTGGAGAGTTTTTAAGTAGAATTTTTTGATGGAATTACAGTGTAAGCTACATTACCATGGAACCATTAGGGTGCAATTAGATAGTGTGTTGGAAGATCTCTCTCAAATGATCGACAATTGGATCATAGATCTATGATTAGAAGGCCTAAAGAGTTGGGGTATCACCAATGAAAATAATGCAGTCTCATTAATAATCATTAACTTATCCGTATCAAGGTAGGATGTTTTTTTGATTGAATTATTTCACTCTTATTAATTTCTATGATCAACATGAATCAATTGATCTATGGTAGAACTCATTGATTGGGTATTTTCTAAGAAGGGATTTAATATGAAGTATTTTTTAGAAGAAATTATTTGTGAAAAATTTCAATCTACTCATTCATCATTCTAAGGAAAATTAGTCGAGGTTGACATGAAAATCGACAAATGAGCATTCATTATAATCATTTCTCTACCATTCTCCTATGACTTCATTATTCATTGTGGGTTTTCATCATTTACCTATGGTTCAAATTACTCTGTGAAAATGATCACTTTAGAACCACTTCGTAGAGAAATGATTTGATATTACATATCTAGGATTGACATGATAAGATAGTGGTTTGATAATAGAATCGGTAGTAGATCAGGGTGTTTTAGATACTAGATTTTATATCCTTTTGTCATGCATTGAACATTTCCATTGTTAATAATTTTCTGAATTAACAAAATATAGGATGGTTTTTTTCAATGATTACATGGTTTGACAAACCTAGTTCATCAATTTTCTAGGTGTGGTGTTGTTGTAATGGTTGCTAGGGAACTAGAAAATAATTATGGAAACATGATCTAGGAATATAGAATTTGCACAATGAATGGCATGTAACACCAAGAAACGTAACTTATAGGACCCTCCAGAGGGTTGTGAGGGTTTTAAGTTTATGATAAGTATCAATTAGCATGTGACCACTACCCGGTGGCTCGATGGGTATTTCAAAGGGTACATAAAGATGCGATGATGTCCATAGGAATAAGAATTTTCTTTACTCCAACATAGATATAACTTGGATGGAATGTAAATGGTCTAAGCCATATGATGGTACATGGGACGAAGTACAAGGGAATATGTACCCAATATACATCCATATTGTCATAAGGCATTTGATGTTTACATGGGTGGTACCCAAGGTTGAAAAGAAACATCGTTTAACCCTACAAGGTGCTTCTTACTCTTAAATATTAGCATGGAGCCCTTTATCTTTTATAATTGGAATGATTCATCAAGGAGTATTCTCCATATACATTCCTTTAGTGTTAGTATGGAATCACATCTAACCAACTATACAATGATCCCTTCATCATTAAATCATGAATAATTTTGTTCAAATCCTTATCTTATGACTGGAGTGATATCCTCTTTTCATCTACATTACCTAGGTGGAGATATTGGTATCGTCATGACCATCACTATGTAGTCATTGATTCTCAACATAGAAGATTAATCAATATTTTGTTTTTGTTATACCCCATGGTCTTGGGAGTGATCCTTATATAGGTATCATATCTCCTTAGGCTTTCAGCGTGTACTTTTAATGGAGAGACTTAATAATTATTAACTCATGGTTGGATATCATTGCTATTATTATAATCTAGAATGTGTTACCACATATGATTTTTTTTGGAAACCATCGAGCTTCACTTCTAGGATGGGTATTACAGTATTACAATTCCTTTAGAAAGGGTATCTTTTTTTGTATATCTAGATATTCTTATTATATATGGTGTACACATATACCTATTTTTAGATGACTGTATTAATTTTTTGCATGATTTTATATTTTCAGGGGGTCCTATAAGGTGTTATTATACTCATGTTTGTGTATACATTTCTCAAACATGAGATTTATTATACAAATGATCGATCTTTTGATATAGAATTAGAAAAACTAGGTTTAGATGATACTTAGGGATGCCAGACTTAATGAGTTATTTTCCGATGGTATCTTAACTGTTGTAAATGTTTTTCCTATAGGTTTTATTTTTCAGAATCAGTGTATTGGGCTTTTATTTGGCAATGTTTACATTCATTTATAGTACTTTATACTCTTCTTGTTGGATTTATAGTTATGCATGCGTGGTTATTAAATTTTTTAAATTTATTTATTTTATAGTCATAGATGTGTATGTGCATAAATTTACTTAGGATATGGCCTCCCCTATTAGATTTATTCCTATATGAAACTACTCACTTGCTCTGGCCTATTGAATGTGGGCTTCAAAAGTTGTGGCATGGGACCTACAAGGACAGGTCATGATAAAGTGGTATCCGAGTAGTCGGATCAACCTTTTGAAAGATGTCTATTAGACTTATTTGGGGAAACTATGATATTTATTTTCATTTATACTTTTAGGAAAGGTTATCCATTGTTGGTGCAACAACCAAAGTATCTATAAACCCGACTTTTATCAACTAATTTTTGACTCAGTATATCAAAAAACATGTTGTGTGTAAAATAGTGGTACATGAATAATATAGGATTGAGTAGTGGTTTACATGTCCTTCTTTACTCTTCTATCCATATATACCCTTTTACCATGGTTTGAATGCTTTAATTTCATGATTCCACCGTGTTTTTTTAAAGATTGGATTTACCTTCTGGTTAAATAGGATGATCATCTCCCTGGCGAGGCATCGATACAGGGGCTAGTTATTGCGATGTTACATCCATTTGGTTCATTGGATATTACAACCCCTATTAGTAATGGGTAGTACCCATAGTACTGGTGTATGCATTGAATAGTCTTAAAAAATCTCATGTGTTTTCAGGGAAACGACCCCTCTTGTTTTAAGTAGTGCCCGACCAATATGTGGTTTAGTACTGGCTTCTGTTGGTGACCCGAGAATTATATCTAGTTAAGCCACTATCAAATCTTATGGTGGTCCTAGAATTTATAATTCTTCATGGATCGATTGGATGATGGTGGGGCTTGGTGACCTTGTATTTCTATGTGGTGACTCTAGTATGGTCGTAGTTTTTTCTCCCTTTCATCGAAGAGTTATCTTCATCTATGCTGAGGGATAAATGTATCCAAGAGATTCTATAGCTCTATCATGATAGAAAAACAATAGAAGAGTATTCATAAAGAGTTAGTAATCTCTATAGGTACTCAATTTATATGTTTCATGAGAAGTTTATTAGGGATTAAACCTTCATATGATGAAATTATAGAAACATCTGATCTTGTGTTATCCCTCTATTCACTCCTATTATTCTGTGGTTCTAGAATGATATTTGGTGGTTGAGAGTTTCTTGGAAGAGTAGACACTACCACTAGGTGTAGGTGGCAAGAATAAACGATTTGTGACCTTTTCAACAAGAATATAATGTCAATATAAGGGAATTTGATGTACGAGACATTTCAAGAGCATGTCCCATGAGAGGGGGTCTGGGGTTCACGGCTCCTGGGATGTGTCCAGTCTATCTTGGGAGAGGCAGCTATACTCATGTGATGGAAGGGTACATCTTTCAGGGAATTGTTTGACCCGTTGTACATCTAAAATAATGAATGTGGATGGGATTATGAGGGAATTATAGTGACAGGAACAATCATTTCTGTGAGGAGGTAGATGCGGCAGAGGATTTGGGGGAGCATCATGATGGGGTAGATTCTTAGACATCGTACCACCACCAACCCCATGTGTTCTACACTAGGCTCGGGAAGATAGATGATTGGGGTATGGGTGGCTACATCCGATAATATAATCTGGCCTAGAGGTTTTAATATTTCTACGAGTTACGATATAATTCATTTTTACCTTATCTATATTACTGATAAAGATAGGTACTATTTTTTCCATTTTTTCACATATCTTATTCAGGACATAAATATTATTGTTTATCGTTTGGATCGACCATTATTCCTTGAGATTCCAATGAAGGAAGTTACAGAAATCACACACATGTTCCAACGGTGTGATCTTATTATATGTGGTGACATTTATTTGGGATCCCTTTATATTAGTATTGAGGCAACAAAACGTCATCCTAGGAATGAAATTCTTATCTATAGTTCATGCCCATAAAGACTATTTCGGTTGGTCGATGTAGTGTATCCATAATGGAAGAACTAGGTTGTCAATTTTTACTAAAATAGAAACCAAAGTAGAAATGGTTGGACAAATCCATATATTTGTGAACTTGATTACCCATCATTTGGATAGCATAACCAATGATACGTTGGATTATATGAGTTCGTAGTTTTCTTCAATGGTGGAAGAGTATGGGTATGGATTCATGGATAATGTTCAAGGATTAACTCCCCATCTAGAAGTAGACTTATGGATTGATCTAAATACTGAGAAAACACCAATATAATTTCACGTATATCATATAACTCTTACAGATCATTGAGAGATAATGGTGTCGTTGAAGGACATACCATTGAAGAGATTTTTTATACATAGTGTTTCAACCAGGCCATCCATTGTTTTGTATGCCAATAATGAGTATGGAAGCTTTAGGCTATGTGTCGACTACTGAGGCCTAAACTAGGTGACCTTGAAGATCAATTATCTATTACCTTATGATCAGTAACCTCTTTGATCAAATAAGAGGACTTAATGTTTCTTAAAGGTTGACCTCATGTCTGGTGATCCCCAATTTTGAGTATAGGATAAGGATATTATGAATATGGAATTATAATTTCTCTATGATCACTATGATTACTTTGTGATTCCATTTGGCATGATGAACACCATATTAGTGTTCATGGGACTCATGAACTAGATTATTCCATGTTACATAGATTTGTTCAAGGTATTCATCATCAATGAAATCCTTTTGTAGTCAGAATTCATGGAGGTGTATTCCAGATAGTTTAGGATGGTTCTTAACATACTCCACAATATTAAACTATACAAAAACCACTCAATGTTATGGCTTTCTATTTAGGTGGTACAATTTATCAGACATTTTATCTCACTAGATGGAGTTGTAGCGGACCCAACCATATCCAATGTTAGCTTAATAACCACTGAGGATCACAATGGATATGTAGTGCTTCCTGGGGTTATTATAGTATTGGATGAGATTCATAACTAATTTTTCTAGGATATCATCTCCCATAACATATTTTACCCATAAGGGGTATCCATTCATTTGGACAGAGAGGTTTCATTAGACTTTTAAACTGTATATGTAGAAATTAATGAGTTCCCCCCCCCCCATCATGAGATTTTTAGAGGAGGGTGTCGAGTAAGTTGTGTTATGTGATGCATTATGAACTAAGAATGGTTGACATCTAATGTAGTGGAAATATATAAATCCTTATGGTTCACATAAGTTGAGACCATCAGTTCAGAACTATGAAACCCACAATTTAGAGTCAGTATAGGTTTTAATTGCAATAAAAATGAGGAGACACTAACTGATGGGAGTGAAGTTTATCATCTATATTGATCATATGAGTCCCATGTATATATAATCTAAGATTAATATTAAAATTAGAAAGAGGAAATGGAAAGAGTTCCTCTAGGATTATGACATCAAAATTTTATTTACTCTTGGGAAGGGGAATGTAGTAACTGACGCTCATAGAAACAGATCATGTTAATAGATTTTGAATATGTTTTCTGGGAAATTTTCCTCACTCATGTTATCCTTTTTCGATGCATATAGAGTAACTTATATATTTTTTATGGTTCTCACCCCTCATCTTTTACAATGATATTGGGAGGGATTGATTAGGTATTCTGGTTACGAGACTCTAAATACTCTTATATTCATAGACATTCTCTTGATGACATTTATGAATGTGGTGATCATGTCATTATTTTCAATTGATGTACTTTGGTAATAGTGGAATTTCATGTGGAGGTTATAATAGAGTTTCATATATCTCCTTTGGTTTAACATCCATGTGTGTTGTTGATGCACCAGGACCTCTGATGTCAATATTGGAATCTATGGATAAAGATAGTTGTGAGATAGTCATTAAATAGATTATTTACATGTCAACAAGTGAAGGATATTCAAAAGTTGTAATACTTTTAACATGACATATTGATGTGCCCAAGTGAAAGTGGGATGGTATATCTATTGATTTCATAATGGCCTTACTCTGTACATCCATGGAAATCAATTCCATTTGGTTGATAATAGACTGAATCGCCCTGTTTTCCATCTTCCTAGATATTATGGAGAAATGCATAGTAGAAATATTTGGGAAACTATAAATGAAGGATATTTTTCAACTCCCAACAGTTCTATTTAATATCACTTCTGGTCATGATGGTCCCTTCATGTAATGGTTAGTGAAGGGATTACATGAGGATTTTTGGGCTATGTTATGCATGAATATATCGTTTCCCCACCAAAATAAACATGAGATAAAAATATAATCAGATTATAGAGGACATGTTGTTGGAATTCATGTTTGACCTTTTCAATTGTTTAGGGGATCAACTACCATTGTTGGATCACGCATAAAATAACAACTACCTTCCCCCCATCAGTATGACACCATTGGAGTCTTTGTATGGGAAATCATATAGTTCACCACATTACTTTACATACCATGGAGATTCTGCAATCATGGGCCCGTAGTGGCTTTGAGAAACTACTAAAAACTAGATGATCATCCAAGAGAAAATGAAGACTCTAAAAATCTATTAGAAATCTTATGCATGCAAACAACATATTCCATTGATGTTCAAGGATGGATAGAATTTGTTCATCTAGGATTCACCTCGACATAGAATAACAGTATTTGGCTACGGAGGATATTTATCTCTAAGTCTCACCGGCCCTTTCTAATTAATGTGTTGAGTTATTGAGGTAGAATACCTCCTAACTAAACAAATATTGTTATACTTCTTGTAAAACATCTTCTACATGTCACAATTGAGTTTATACGTGCATGGCCCATCATACATTGTCAACTGGGTTGAGATTAACTTCGAGGATGGAGAAACCATTGAAAATACCTAGTATAGATTAAGGATATTCATTATAAGATCCATGGTAGGTGAGAGATTCCATTATTTAATGTCTATGTTGTCATGATAATCATAAGGAGAGAACATGGGAGAGGGATACTCATATTCTTGCTCAATACCGACATCTCTTTGTGTATCCATTATTATTTATTTTTGGTTCATAAATACATAATAAGGGGATATGTAACAAAATATATTTTAATTGTATTATTTTTGGATAATATATGTATTATTTTCAAGAAAATGAGTTGATAGGGATTGCAATTATGAGGCTCATTTTTCCCGAAAAAAATGTTTGAAATATATTAAATAACTTTAATATCATTTTCATGTTGTTTTTATAATATTGAGAAATAACATATAAAAAAATTCCCGAATTGGAAATATAAGGGCACTATTGAGTTTAGAATGTTGGTTTAACATTAGCCATGACCTAACCTTGATCAATGATGAGTAATAGTAAAAATGTTTTTATGTGCATTAAATGAATAAAATAATTAATCAATTTATTTTATTTATATTCCATTGATTCATTTTCTAAAGACTCTCTAAGTAGAGTATTATGTTGAAATTACAAGGTCGTTAACAAGACCATTGAACCATTGTAGATATGTAGGAGGGATCGTTGGATGACCTATCTCTCTTGAACAATAATCTGAACATAGATATGTGATTAGTAGGAAACGAGATTCAAGATCCCACTAAGGACAATGATAGAGGATCCTTCATTGTTATTTATTGATTCATCTTGTGGTGGGACATTTTTTTAATTGATTATTTCTCAATTCAGAATTTATATAATTAAAATTAATAAATTGACCCACAAGTTGATTTGAGGATTGATCATTTTGCAGGATGGGATTTTATTATGATTAATTTATTGGGAGAAATTCATTGAGACTAATTACTACCTCATCATTCTAGTGGGAATGAATTGAGGTATACATGATCGACTGAGGTCTACCTTTCAAAAATATTCTTGTGATTTCCCCCAATGATTTCTTCATTCATCTTAGTTGTTCTTCATTGATCTATTGATAGAAATCTGCTAAGTAATCAATCGATCCACAACTTTTTTAGGGTGACACAATTTGATATTGTAGATCTGGGATTTTTAAAACATGATGGTGGTGTGTTGATGGAGGATATGGTTGATTAAATGATTTTAGATTCCCGATTTTTTGTACTTTAGTGAATAACAAAGAACACCATTTGTTGGAACTTTATGAGCGTATCAGTGAGCCTGATGAAAAATTTCATCGACAGTAAGCGTCAACTGAACAATTTCCTCATGGTTCGAGGAGAGGAAAAACTAGAATGATGGGAAAATCACTAATGAGGATATGAAAAAAGTAGTTGTGGGAATCTAAAAAATTCAACACTATATGGCGTGTAAAGAAGAGACACACACCATGTGTCCACTACTACATGAATCTAGGCTTTATGGGGAAAGATAGCTATCACACAATGTGTGACCCAATAACATGGTATGTGATGCCTACTTGGTGGCATAACATATACCTCAGAGGTTAAACAAGCACATGTTGGAGTACATGTAGAATGGATACAACATGAACTACCAAATGGACACAACCTAGATTGAAATTACATGTGATAAGCTATATACTGGTATAAGGGAATAAGTACATGGGGATGCAGACACTGTGCACTTCCTCTTACAAATGAGACGTTAGAAATTTACATGGGAAATGAATGTGGTCAAAGGGATGAAATGTGTTGCCCTAATACATGCTTTAAACTACTAAAATCGTAACTTGGGACCTTTTTATAGGTATCAAGGACATGTATTGTTAGGTTGTGTTCCCCATATCCAATCCTAGAGGGTTAGTATAGAATCTCCTCCTACACATAAGAAAATAATCACATGATTATAAATTCATGGATAAATGTTTTGGAATCCTTCTGTGATGCCTGAAGATAGATGTTCAATTTAGAATTGTTCCCTAGGTTGTGTTCTTGGTATCTTCATGACCAACACTACATAGGATGAAATCCAATTCTTTGTGGAAAAATCGAGATTGAGTTTCTGCTATACTTGATGGCCATGGGAGAGATCCTCATCTATGTATCATATCTCTTTATACATTCATCATGTACTAATAAAGGCGAGACCCGACCAACATTACCTCTTAGATAAACATCATCAGTGTTATCAGAATCATCAGTGTATTCTCTTAGATGAGTGATTTGTGGAAAAAATCATGTTAGATTCTTGGACTAGTTATTATAGTTATGAATTGATTTTAGACTAGTTGTCGTTAATGAGTATATCTGGATTTTCATGTTATATGTTATGTTGATATATACCTATGTTGAGTTGGAAGTATTCCTTTTTTTAAATTCTATCTGGATTCTTCATGTAGTAAACGGTATTATAATACTAAACCATATATGGGATTTTCCCACATGTGTAATTTATTGTGATGATGATTGACATTTTATTATAATTGTAGATGGACCAAGGAAAGATAGTTCTTTGTGATATAGGAAAAATCAATGTTTGTTTCTATGGTATCTTGAAAGTATTCCATGTTTTACATTATGGTTGGACTTGTTATTAGAATCATTATGGTGGGATTGAATTTGACCCTATTTACATATCATTCCTTCAAATATTATGATGGTGGTGGGATCTATATTTATGTATGAATGTTTATTCAGATGTGTTTACATTTAAGTATTTTGTAGGCTTGGATATGTGTGTATGTGTACAAGTATTTTGTATATGGCCTCCCATGTTAGTGTTATGTGTACTCCGTGATAGTTTCCAGCCCCTGGCCTATTGGAATCGGGCTTGGGGGTTGCAGCATGGCCCCCACTTGGATAGTTCATGGAATCCCCACATGAAAGAATATATCTCAATGAGACAGAACATAATTTCATCAAATACAATAGATAAAAAATTCCTCACAATTTCTAAGTAGAAATTTCATCCACAACTGGACCTGTAACACCCCAAACATCTAAAGTAAGAACATTTCATTTGATAGCGGGTATAAAAACAAACACCAAGAACATTAGGGAATATAATATCCAACTAAATTGTAATATGTTTACTATTTTAAATAAAAATAATATATTTTATCAAATTTAATGTACAAGACATTGGGTCGGAGTTTTACACAAACAACAATGATGTTCTTCAGTGGGTTCTGTTACATGCGATAAACAGTTTTGTTGAATAATAATATATTATTACAATTTTATTATTTAATATTATAAGATATAACATAGCCGTTAAATTAGAATTTATGAATATTATTAACTAACTTTTGAAAAAATATTTGCTTAACAAATATATAAAACACATTAATTGTTTAAAAATTAATTAGAAATGAATAAAATAACCAATTGAATATAAAAAATTATTTTTATATAAAACTATTTTTATGCTCAAAAAATGGTATTATCCTAATAAATTATATAAGTTACAATTATTGAGTGATATTTATTTATTAAAAAATATATATTAAAAAAATTATTTTATATATTCATTCAATATTTTTGATATTCAAATGATAATAAAACACAATATTACACATAAAAAATAATAAATTTTAATTAATGACATTTTACCACCTTTTAATAGAGATTTTATTATTATTAAAATTTTAGGAAAATTTATATATTTTTAATGAAAAAATAAATATATTATTTTATACAGAACTATGAAAAATATTTGATGGTGAATTTTTTGTATTTTTCTGTGATGTTCCTCTTTTTTAATGAATAGTTGAAAAGTACTAAATTTTAATTCAAAACTCTATTTATATCTAATTAATTAATATTTTTAAATTATTATTTATATATTTTAATGTCAAATTATATAAATTATTTAATCCAATTTGGGTCATTAGAGTCAATTTCACATTGAAATTGTGTATAAAAACATCATAATTTTTCGATTAAAAACAAGTATTTTGGTCTCATCTGTAGGACTGAACATAAACTCATTTCTAACAATTATGTAATTTCGATTTGTAAAAATATATTCCATATTTGGAATGATAATAATATATAATTTCAATTAATGTCAACATATTTTTTTACAAAAAAAAATATTAGTGGAAATAAATAAAATTAGTTACATCGATTAAGGAATAATTATGCCAAAAAAATGACTAAACCATTAAAATAAGCAAACAAATGACTTAGAATGTTTCAAAAACCCATTATTAGGAGAGATTTTGGACATTAAACTTATGTTATTTTTTTATAACTTTTTTAGTTAAAATCATGGGTACACCAAACCTGTTTTCTGAAATGCCAAGTGAGTTCTTTTCCTCGTCTATAAATGGGAACCACCTCTCCCACATCCTCACAAATATCAAACCACATAATATTATTAAATATATACTAAATTAAATTCCCAAAATCCAAACCTTAATCATTAAATCATTTAATTTTATACGAATAAATCTATGGAATCTTTGATTATAAATCAAAAGGAGTTACCCGAAAAAGTGGTAAAATCATTCCTCAAGTTCGATTCTTTTATTCCTTCCTCCCCTCATTAAATTATATTTATTCCATAATTTTGTAATAAAACAGTATCCTTGGTATAAGATTATTTTATTATGCAAATGGTTCAAAATACACTTACATGAACCTCCATCTATTGCGTAACAAACAAACTAATTATGTGTATGATGAACTACAACCTCATGAAACGATGAATTTTTATGTTCCCATTTCCATTGTTCATGGTAATAAATAGTGATTTAATATATATTAATATATGTTTTATATGATATTTATTATGTATTTATTATTTTTTATTAATTATATCACACAAACCCTCATACATTCTATAGTTTGTAAACACGATAACATCATTTCTGAAAGTGTAGACAACCACCCCCTCAAAGTGATGTGATTGGTTCACAGTATACATGGAACATATAGTGTATTTTTTAATTAATAATATTTGAAATTAGAAACATATATATGATATTAATGAAATATTTAACTTTCTGTAAATATAATATATCATTTTATTTGTTACCCTTTCACACACATAAAAAGTGATAATGTTGTTTGTGGACGTGTGGACAACCGCCACCTCAACACAAGTGATTACTTAAACATATATATATATATATCTATGTGTGTGTGTGTTATGTTTAAATGAATTTATATTTATGATATAATGGAAATATTATGACGTTATAGTGTTACTTTCATACCTTCAATAACAATTGTTCAAAAATTGGAATATTTCTCATCTGTACCTATGACCTACCATCTCTAAAATAATAATGTTGGTTAATTTTTATAACAATATATCATGATTAGTTTTTATTGAATAATTGATGTATAAATATTATAATTATGTTATAATTATAATTATTTTTATGTTATATATTGACCCCATTGACATTAGTGGGCAAAAAAAGTTATTTTTGACACATAAATCGAATTTTGTCCAAACAGCCATGTAAACATGAATGTTTAAGTCGTTGTATAAAACATGATAATATGTGGAATAAATTTAATGAGAAAAATTAAAAAATTCTTGAATAATATATATAATTTACATACGTTTTTTATACATGATAAAGGATATTCACCCTAATGGACTTGGAATGTAAGGGATTTTCATTTGACTTTTTAAATTTGAGAGATAAATGTGATATTAAGAACATACTTATTTTCGGGGGTGTATAAATGACCCCATTTGATATATTATTTCATTAGTAATTTTATATTTATTTAATTTTAAATTTTCATTTTGTTTCAATCCTTGATGAGTATTATGATTGAAAATGTATCAAAGTAGTATGGGACAATTTAGAATGTAAAATGAATTATTTCCTCAAGAAAAATTTTAATGATCTTTTAATGGTATTAAAATTTGACAAAATTATATTACCATATTTCAATAACACCATAACATTTACACTTTATTGAATTTTTAGGACCCTATTCATTTATTATTACAATTTTCCACTATTTGGAAGTCAGAATAGTTTAAAATATATTTATAATAAAACATGAATCTATTTCCCCCTAGACATAAAAAATATATTTTCATATAAAAAGATAATTTATTAAATGTATTTATTAAAATCATTTTAAATGATTTATTAATTTTATCTTGGAAATCTTTTCTTTTACCAATTTTTTCCAAGAAATCATCTTTTCACATTCCATATAAGTAATTTTTCTATCCTTTTTAACATGAAAAATGAATGTTTTATTTACCTCAGAAGACATGTAAAGATTAACCTAATGATATTTCTTTAAATCAACTTTCACATGTAAAAAAGTTACTCTTTTAGTGAAAATTATTTTAAAATTGATTTTTAATGAAAATGGTTTTCAATTTATTTAAAAGGAAAGGTTATTTTCCTCAATATTGATTTTAATGTTCTTATTTTTTTGATCAATTACTATTACCAAATTTTTTACTCTATATGGGTTATATTGTATGGATGCCATACTTATTCCTCCACTAAATGGTTTATGATTGATATGGATAAAGACTTTATTCACATTCACATCATTTATTTCATTTATTATCCCCCTAAATATATTCAATTTACTATTAGCATTGAACATTGAATTTCCCTTAATTATCCATACCATTTATCATGGATATATTTATTTACCAAACATTATATCATTTTTACATTCAGTATTTTCAGTGACAATTATTTGAATTACTATGGAAATATTAATAAATCATAATCCATTAATCAATAAATATATTTGATAAGGATATATCTTTATAAAAATGATTTGGACATTCACTATATGGGTTGGGGACCTGTTAATGAGTTCCATATGGGTTGGAGATTAGATAATGCTCGTTCTATATTTTGGGAACTATTTAATAAAATACCCACAATTCATTATTAGTCTCAAGTGATGAAATTATTTGGCCAAACTCCACATATGGGGTTTTACCCAATATTCTAAACTGTATTGTGAAATGTATTGATGGTAATGATTCTAGGTAAATATAAATCAAGGAATAAAATAATTAATAATTTACATTGTTTTTTAATTCTTTACTGATGATAATTTGTGTTTACATATCTATAAATAAATTTAAATTTTATTACATTTATTAGGTAGAATGTGATTCATTTTCGTACCTTTTTAAATTTATTTGGCCTTATCTAGTTATTCCAATGGAATGTTCTACCAGTAATTTACCATTCCTTTTTGGTTTATTTCATTTGATTCATTATTATTTCAACTCTAACTATCTGTATTGATCATTTTAGCTCACCATTAGTTTTTTTCCTTTTCCATTGAATCCATGAAGTGAACCATGAAAGACATGCATGGATATACTTGATGGAATTTCATTCTCCTAAAAGTTATTTATAAAAAGTTTTTATTGTAATTAGAGAATTAATTTATAATACTACACTCATGAATGTATCTAGATTATCATGAAAACTAAACTCTTAAGTCCTCAATGATTTGATTCCCTATAATCTTGTTAATGTAATTGATAACAGATAGTAGTTCTGGGATTTTTAGATTCTGGTCATTATAGTTGGTATCAAATGATGTTTAGCACCAACTATATAATCAAGAATTAGAAAAAATAATTTTTTAGCACGAACATAACATATATTTTATATAAGTATATTATAACATCCTAATAGTTTGGTAGTTTAGAGATTGTGTGTGTATTAACTATAAAAACCCAGTCTAGATACAACAATGGGACTTGAATGCGGAACATATGTGCCTAGGTATAACAACACCAACAAGGTGATTTGAGGATGAATCGGTGTGACATGGAAAACAGAAACATTCCTCAATTCACACCTAGTATGACAGTCCGGGGGAAACGCTTAATATAATTCACATTTTATTTACAATCCTTTTTAATGATTTTGATAACGCATAATCAAGGTTGAACCTAATGTGTAATAGATAGATGATATGGTGTCAGAACATATAAATAATATATAAAATATTAAGTATAAACCCCAGACAAAGGATTGAACTATGTTGAAATAAAATTTAAAAAGTATATATGTATTTTGGTTGTATTAAAAACATATTTAAAATGGATATTTAGTGATTATAAATTTTTAAATGATGTCGATCACATTTTTTTGAGCATCCTAAGAATTATATTGATATTGTTTTAGAAATGGACAACCTATATGTTGGGTGAAGAAAAAATCATGCCTGGAAAGTCCATGAGTCTCAAACCCATTACTGAAGGATAATAAGGGTTTCACACTTTCCCTTGTCCTACACAATGTCAAGGATAATATGAAATTATTCATAGTTCAGCATTTTGAATAATTATTAACAATGAAGAACAAACAGCATAACATTCCAGATTTACAGACTAATGTATTGACCATATAGACTTTAGTGAATAGTTAGAGATAAATAGATATAATTGTCACTCTTTTATGGGCACTATGATCCATTAAATGTGTAATTTACTGATCCAGACATAAAAATTAATTTTTGGATGAATTGGAAAATTGATCGAAGAACATCCAAATGATGAAATTATTATTATGGAAATAAATTCTATAAGTATATATTTCCTTATATTCTTATGAAATAAAATAATTAGTTATCATTAGGAATATGATCAAAAAAATGTTTCCCCATTACCATGGATTTTTTCAAATGATAGACTTCTAAAACATCAATTATCTATGCCATTGAGGCCCTAAAAATTCCTTTAATCCTTAATTTGATCGACAGATGACCAGAATCACTCCCTAAAATTATTTACACTTTCCTTCCATGTACGTATCTCTACTTCCAACTAATGTTCTCCAACATAGAGAACTATATATATTTTAGTCTGCATTACCTTTAACTTCTCATTCCCTCTTTTCTAGATGATGTTTAATGAACCCTTCCCATGATGTGATATTTCCGACATAGTAATTATAAAAAAACAATCACTATGAATTAGTTTAAATTTTTAGGGAAAAATTTAATTAAGGTGGGGAGAGTATAACTACATAAAAATATAAAGTTGGAATGTCGTATTCGATGGCATATATAACACGCAACACCAAGTGTCTAAGAGAATATAATATGATATGAATTTATAATATATTTAATATTTTAATTAATTCAATATATCTTATTGCTTACAATTTATGTGAACCTATATTGCCATAAATCACATGAAATAATGAGTTTCTTTAATGTATTGTGTTACACACAAGACTGAGTCTTATCAAAAAAGAATATATAATTAAAATATTATTATATAATATAATTAAATTTAAACTAGCTATTTAATTAAAAATTATGAATATGATTAACATTATTATGAAAATATATGTTTTATGAAAATATAAAATAAATTATTTGGTTAAAATTAAATAGATATGTATAAATAAACCAATTCAATATAAAATTATTATTTTTATAGAAGCCCATTTTTATGCCCATAATGTTGTTTTATCCAAATAAATTAAATTAATTAAAATTAGTGTGGGATATTTAGATAATATATTCTAAATATTCCATAAACTTTTATTTTATATTAATCCAACAGATTTGATAAGCATAAGATATAAATAAACACTATATTACACATAAAACATATATTTTTATTAAGGCATTGTTAGCAACTTTTAAAGATAAACCTATTTTAAATGCAATGTTTCTTAAAATTAGTATTTTTTATTTGTCAAAATTACATTAATATAAAAAATAGATACATAATAATTTTTTGATGGTGAATTATTTGGTATTTTTCTATGAAGTTTAATTTTTAATGAATAGTGAATGATATTGAATTTTATATCAAAATTTCATTTTCATCTAATTTATATATATTTTAAATAATTATTTTAATTGATTTTGAACTGAAATTATATATTTTTTTTCAATGAATCTAATTTATTTCATTTGAATCAATTTAACATTGAAATTGTGTATAAAAAATAGTCAATTCTTTGGACATTTTTAATTTAAAAACCCATATTGTTGTCCCATCTGCGAGATAAAATTAGAATTAATTTATGACACTACTATTATTAGAAATTTTAAACATGGATTATATATTTTTAATAATAATAATTTATAATATTTAGTAAGGTAAAATATTTTTTTGACGAAAAATATTAGTGACTGTAATTAAAAATAATTTCAATGATTAATGGAAGAGTAAACACAGCAGATGACAAAATAAAAAACATAATTGAACAAATGACCTATCACTTTTTACTAAACCCTTTTAATGGACATATATATATAATTAAGCTTCCTTTAATGGTTTCCAAGGATTTTTGATGACTTATTTTAGGTAAAAACGTGGGTACACATATCTAATTTTTTAAAATTGCCAACTGATCCCCTTTCCTCCCAAATAAAAGTCTATTGAATCTCTCACTTCCTATCACCTATCAAACCACATATTACCAGCCTCAATCCAAACAATTTACATCCCAACATACATATATTATAACATGTAATATTCCTCTTGTATGGAATCAATCCAAGGAATTATTTTTTGTATAAACATGATAGAGTGACCCGAAAAGAGATCAAATCATTCCTCATGTAATTTAGGGCTCTTCAATTACCCACTTCATAAATTATACTTATTCCAAGATCATGTAACAATATAGGTGTCATAAAAATAACATAAATTTTTTTATTATAATTTTTCATCCTTAAATTACACACACCACGATCTAATGAGTACGAATCATTCTGTTTCTGTGTATGGTGAACAACTACCTCAAGAAATAATGATTGTTGATTTTTTATTTTAATCCTTCCATGGTTGGGAATTATGATAGAAAATATATTCATATATGTTATATATTATTTTTATTAGGAATTTATTCTTCCTTAATTATTTTATAACACATAACCATACACATCCCATTTTTTAAAATATGATTATAGTTTTTGTGATTGTGTGGACAAGCACCCCCTAAAAGAGAAGTGATTTGTTCGCACTATATGTGGAACATATAAAGGATGGTTTAAATAATATTATTTGACATTAAAAACATATATATGATATTCATTTCCTAATTTTATTTCGGGAAATAAAATATATCATTTTCTTTATTAAAAATTCACACTTTTAAAAAGTGATAACATCATTCGTATACATGTGGACTACCACCTCTTATACAAGATGGGATTCATTTTTCAAAAATATTATTCTATTTATTATATATATATTATTAAATTAATGGGTATTTATGATATAATTATAATTATGTAAAGACATAGTGTTACTTAACATCTTTCGATAACGATCATTGAAAATTGGGAACATTACACATGTGTATGTACAGATTAATATATACATGATTATATCATTGGTTCATTTTTCATAACCATATTTTATGATGATTTTTAAAATATTGATTTTTTTCTAAATATGATTATTATTTCATTATTATTATTCTTTATATGTTCAATAATGACCCATTTGATCACAGGTGACCTACAAAATTTAATTTTGACACATAAATTTAATTTAGTCAAAACACTCGATGTAAACAAGATTGTTAACATATTTGTATACAACATGATAATTTGTGAAATAAAAGTAATGATAAAAAATTAATGGTAATGAATTAGGTAGATAATTTACAAATGCCAATATTATTTGAATTTAATGGATTCCCACTAAAAAATAAATTCATGGTATGCAATTTTTGCCTCACCTTTTTCAACTGAGACGTAAATGTAAAATTCACCAATAACATCATTTTAGTGGTGAATCTAATGCCACATTGGATATATAATATCATTAATCCTTTTGTCCTATTTTTTTTTAAAAAAATAAATCAATTTTATTCCATCATATGGAATATGATTTCAAATGTTTCAAAGTGGTATGGGACAGTTTGGAATGTTTAAAGAATATTCTTTTCAAGAATAATTATAATATAATTTCTCCATTTTAGGAAATAGTATTATCGATTTTCAATACATATTTTAATTTTCCACTAATTTGGTAATTCATGACCCATTACATGTATTCTGACCATTTTCTAAATCATTAGTACTCATAATGTTTTAGAAATTTTTTTATGATAAATCATTGTCATTTCTATATTTAGTCAGAGACCCTGTTTTCTTATAAAAACCATGTTTTAATAAAAAATGTCAAAAATGAATTTGAAATATTTTTTAAATAATATTTTACCCTCATAATCCATTTTATTAATTGAATATTCTAAAATATTTATTGATAATTCATTTTTCTGACCATTTTACCTTGCAAAAGGAATATTCTTATTTATAGGTAAGACATGTATGGATATAGCCACAATAATTTATTTAAATCTTTCTTTTCATTTTTAAAAGTTATTATTCAAAAACAATTGTTTTTAAATTTTATTTTCAATGAAAAAGTTTTTCAAATGTTTTTTCCTAACAAAAGAATATTTTCATCCTAAATGTTTTTAATGTCCTTATTTTATTTTATAAAATAAAAAAAACTCTATTTTTTTAATCTAGATGGGTTACATTTTATTGATATCATCTATATCCTAGTTTGAATGGGTTGTGATTTATTTTTCCAAGGATATTATTCACATTCACATCCATTAATTCATTTGTTGTACCCTTGAAAATATTCAACTTCCTATGATCATTGTACACTAAAATTTCACTAATTATTCTTATCAATTGTCAGGGATATTTTTAATGCCTAAACTATATTTAATATTTTTAATTTTAAAATTCTATTATTTTCAAGGGAAATGTTGTTGAATCAGAATCCATTAATCAATACAGATATTTGATACGGAACATTGTTTTTATAAATTATTTTGACATGCACCATATAGGTTGAGGTAGGGTTAATGAAATCCCTATGGGTGGGAGACTAGATAATGAAAGCTCAGTAGATTGTGGATCAATTAATGAAAGACTAAAGATTCATATTTTGCCTCATGGGACAAATTTTTTTGGTTATCTGAATTATATGGGGGCTTAACCAATTTTTTATACTATCTTGTGAATGTTATTGATGGTAAAAATTCCACATACCAATGAATCATGGAATCCAATAATTAATAATTTCCCTCATCTATATCCTGTTATTCTTCATCCATGATATTTGGCGTCATCATATATATGGGTACATTTCATTTTTATTTCATTAATTTGATGGAATGTATTTCAGTTTCTTACCTTTCTATAATGATTTTTCCATATTTAAACATTTTAAATGCATTTTCTACCAATTATTGACCATGACATATTGGTCTATTTAATTATATTCATTATTGATTCAGATTTTCATACCCTTACTGATCTATTGATATCAAAATTATTTTTTATATTTTAATTGGAATACAAGAATCGTACTATAAAAGATATGCATGGTTATAATAAATGTAAGGTTATTATCCTCAATGTTATTTAGAAAGAAAAATATGCTTTAATTATTGTACTCATTTTTTATTACAAGTCTTATATACGTATCTGGTTTATCAAGACTACTCAACATTTATGTAGTCTGCGATTTAATTCCATGTAATCATAATATATAAATTCATAGAAAACATCAGCTATATGTTTTTTTGGATATGGTCATTATTGTACTATAGATCCCACTATATTGGAAAAAACTGAGATTTAACATGAATATAAGTGAACTAGAAATGAAAATTATTGAAATCAATCATACAATGACGAGAGACAATTTAATACATAAAAATTATGAAATATAATATATCCTGGTCAAAAACATTGAAATCAACGTTTAACTACTTGTTATTTATTGATATAGAATATATAAGATAATGACACCCCTACTCATTCGTTTGATGATGCACCAGTAGACCCATAAAAAGTACATGTTCTATATTTAATATTTTATAATATCAGAAAAATGTGACTATATTAATTGGTGTGATGATTTTTTACCAAATCGAGTAGTTTCTATTGATGATAGAACAATGATTGACCATATCACTATAGTCAAGACCACATCAACCTATGCTGAAAACTCTTCCACTTTGTAGAGGTGCCTCACCCTTAAGTAATGTGGTCAATGACCAATGGATTTTTATTTTTATGGATATCCGAAAATATCATTTTGAGTTTATGAGCCTTTCCCATAATGGAGAAAACACCTATAATGGATGAACCTCTATATGTGGCCTCCATGGCCATAAGCATTACAATTAATCTAATGTTTCAGATAGGAAGGCTGAGTGTTCCCTACCATTACCCATTGATAGAATGTTCGTGGAATGCTATTGGGTTCTTTTGACGTTGAATATGGGGCCTAAATCTAAGAAACCGCACCACACTTGTGATTATCATGCCCCCTCCCCTTCATTTCACGCATACCATTGAAAATTTTTACCTAGTGAATGTGAATAGAAAGGTTATCCATTCCTTCCCACAATATCCATTTTTTTCATCCCATCCCTATCATATGTATATACAAATATGGATGGATTAAAAATTTATATAAGAAAATATATTTCTCATCAAAATCCATAACGTTATTCTTATTATTAGAGTAATGCATTTATCAAAACCTCTAGAGGACAATGAAATAGTTCCACAAAATGGATAGTGTAGTCTGACATAGATCCCTCTCCTAAATAAAAAGTTGATGAATGAAAGATACATATCTATCACCAGATATTTCATCTATAGCTTTTTGAAAATAGGTTCTTCAATCCCTTCCAATCCAATAACACATGTAGATTTTAATGAAACATGGAATACCACAACAACATGATAGGAACCTCAAAAATTAATATTTCATATTTCATCACAACCAAAAAAAAAGTATTCTATATGAATTAGAATACCTTATAGATCATTTTGGACCCCTCTAACACCTATTAGAGTATGTATATACCCATAAAGGAAGAGGGATCATCATGTAAAAAATCTCTCCCTCGATTGTAGTCTCCTCTAGTTCCATGTAGTTCTAAAAGAAGTTTTTTCTAAATCTATAGTACATTCTAGTACATGGAACAATATAACAATATTATAGAAACTAAATTATTTTTATTTATATGGGATTCCATTTTGGGGAAAAATGATTACACACACTTGTGGAACATAGGGAATACATCACAGAGAAATGTTACTATACACCCAAAATAGATGAAAATGATAATGAAATAACAGAATAAGAGCTTAAACCTAAGGATCATAATTATAAAATTATATTAAGGTAAAACCATATCAAAAGAGACACACATCCAAACATATCATGGTGAGTTAGGGATTTTCACAATAAATGATAACCAATAACTAACCAAGACCAACCCCTCTAGTCTCAAAAGGAATTTCTATTATCTACCCACATCCAATGAATGAGTATAACCATGAATGGATGAAAAATTGTGATGACCTAAAATGTAAAACATGTCCATATATGATCAAAAATAGTGAACATAATGTCCCAAATGTAATTCTGGATACCTAGAGATTTTTGGGAAACACCCTAGCATCAAATAACAACTAGGGGGAACGTTTTATCAAAATTGTAAACGATATACACGTAATATATATATTATTAAAACTACCATAACATGCATATTTTAAAAAAGATGTCAATGATTGAATGTTAAAAACTAGTGTACATTTCCCTGAAAAATCATAATTATATTTTACGCAATAAAAATAAAATAATACAGTAGGAGACACATATAAAATAACTGACCATATCACCATCATGCACACATGACCAGTTTATAAGAATCTCCACATCCTCATCACATCACCTTTCCCTTTCCAACATTTTATAAAACGTTTTCTATACACCCCTATAGTATTTTTAAATTTTTCAGATAAAGAGGGTAAGTTGGATCCCACCCAGTTGTTCAAAATCAGATCTATGTATAATAATCCAAATATTCTCAATTTAAAAGAATCTTTGAATGATAATAAATAACATAGTTCAATATCGAGATCATTGTAAAAAATTACGCTTCTCTAAATATTTCAGAAAAAAATTTATTCAATTACATCTCATTACTTATATAAACTAGTTATAATTAATATGTAAATACACATATCATATCCAATACAAACTAGTACCATGTAAAATAAAAATGGTGAACAACCCATACAAACCAACGGTTTCAATTTTACATTCCCTTGTAACATAAGAGAAAATAATAACTACTCTTAACTAATGTTCTTATATTAAATAAACATATAAAATAGTGATGGATAAACACCCCCAAATTAGGAAATCGAAAATTGTTAATCATGTAGCTAGAGACAATATATCTATGATCTAGTAATGGAATACCCCCCAGAAACAGAACCCCCTTATAATAAGAATTGAAAAAATCCAAAACTAAATCCTCCACAATGGAACCCAAGCACCCAATTTGAAGAAAATATAAAACCAATTTAAAATAGATTATCATGATTCATAAATAATTCCAAATAATTCTATTTTCATTATAAGCATGCCCTCAAAATAAACTTCTCAATAAATTTCCCAATTCATAAAGAAATGTCATTCATTTACAATGACATGGGGAAAATCCATTTATCTCAATATTCTTATATATATACACATCATATTAAATTTATAAATCAATCAAGTTAATTTATAAAACTATTTAAAAAATTAAAACAAATCATTTTTCATAGGGAAATACTTAGATAAGGAACAACCTACCTCATAGTCAAGATATACACCAACCATAATGGGATCCACACACACTAGAAGGAAATGAATAAGCAAATTAATAAAGGCCGTATAATTAATTCTATAATCATGTATCCTAAGAAAAATGGACAATTTAGAAGGTGAATATACACATACGTCAGCATAGGCAAGCATCATAACATAAATGTCAATAAAATTATAGTTCAAAAGATAATATGAGAAGGATTCTAAAAGTGTTTTTAGAAAAGTCATAACAATATAAATAGTTCATAGAAACACTATATTGAACCGCAAATAATTTTAATGTAAATCATGAAAAATTGAAGATAAATGTCACACATACCCAATGTGGAGAAACCAACTTACCACTGTAGAGAGTTCCAATTGGCGAATCTTGGAAGAGATTGATTCATCTAAAATTTCATAGAGATTGACTAGGGTTTGGAGACGAAGGGGGAAACTATATGAGAGGGGATAAGGATATTAAAATCAATTAATTATCTAGATCTAACAAAATTCATATCCTAAATGGTGGATTCACATCATGAACATAATTAATATAAAATATACCAAATAACACATCGCTTCAACATAAAATACTAAATTTGTAGTTAATTATGTAAATATAATATAATATCTGTAATTATATTAATGTCCTAAATCGAAAAGCATGCTTATTTTATAAATATACATAAACCATTGGAATATAAATTCATATCTTTAACTGAATCCTATATCAAATGTAAAGCCCAAATTCATTATAAAATCCCTAGATTAACTCAAACACCACTCAATATTAATAAAAAACCTCTAAGTCTTTAAAAAGAGGAAACCCTAGACCGAGAAGTTACAAAATATTATGTTTTGAGGGATAAAAAATAATGTATTTCTTTTTGAAATTTCTTGCTCATGGTGGGTAGCCTCAAGTTCATGGTGGGATCAATGTTTTATAGAGTTTGTTTATTTCAATGGTTTACCGGTCACCGAGTGGATGTGGCTATGAGTGTGTGGAATATGGGTGTCTAAATATAGTGGTTCTATTAGCTTCAGTTTCATGAATTGGCTATCTCAATCATATAATGAAGAAATAGAGGATGTATTTCTATTATTTTGTTCGTTGTTCTGCAACATGTCATGATGTTCTAGTCGTAGTGAAACTTGTACTATGCTTTTTCATAATTGGTCGGTTAAATGACTAAGTGAGGTAGATTTAAATAGATTCGTTAAATTATTTATAAAGGGTTAGTATGCTCGATCTATCATAGCATATTGTGGGTCAATAATGTCATAATTCCTTTATTCCATCATAGGGATAAATATAATCCACCCATAAGTTTTCTCATTTTCTTTTAGTTTCCCCTGGTCTTCTAAAAAGTAGAGGAGTGTATTAGGATGACATTGGGAATACCATGGTCATATTTAGGCTTTATATTTATGTGTTCATTATATAATGATGTGATATTAGTTTTCCCCTAATTATTTTTTGGGAGTTTCAATATTCATGATGGATTGTTTTGTAAGTAGGTAAAATACAAAAATATGTGGTGATTAGAAGGTGTTTTTAGCGGGGGTTATGAGGAATCAACTCTTAATTGATTATCTATATAAATCATACCGGATTATTCATAACCCCCACTAATCAATTAAATTATATGGGGCTCAAAACCTCCCATAAAATTATCAGCATTATGTTTTTAATATTTTCCTAGAATTTTGAGGTGGTTATGTCAAAATGGATGACATATTTAATAATTAGCTATAATAAATGTTCAGTTAGATTTTATAGGTAATATATACATATATATATATATTTGTTTGATTATTAATTATAAATATATATATATATGTATATTCTATGGATTTTTTTAAGAAAATATCAGAGGTCCCAAACAAACATCAATCTGATATATTAGACAGTGGTTTGAACCCCCTTTAATATTTGATATTTTAGGGGTTTTTGAAACCACTATAATCAGAGATTAGAAGGGGGTTTGACCAACCATAATGTTTTAGAAAAAATTCCATATAATATAATGTATATATCAATATTTAAAAATTAAATATAAATATATATAAATACAATATATTAAATAATTATATAAATATATATATATTACTAATCTATATTATTTTATTTATTCATATTTATAAGTTTACATAAAAATAATATTATAATATCTACATTAATATACATTTATTTGTATAAAATTATATTTCCTAAAATATTAATTATAATATAAATATATATATATTATATAAATATATATATATATAATTTATTTACGAAATCATATAAAACCCTTGTTGTTATTATAATTAATATAACAATAATAATATATAACATATATATGTACTAACACCCACATGCTTATAATTAGAGGGGGTTCATAACAACAACTATTTTTTAAGAATAGTAGGGGTTTTATCCCCATATAATAATTTTTATATTTTTTTAAAATATAAAAATCATTAAATGTTCATGTATATATCATTCAAACCTATTATATATATATGTATTTTAAAACATTATTATCCAATTTTATAAATATAATAAATAAATACAAATTCATAAAAAACATAAATGTGACTATATACAAATTAATAAATACGTATATATTATAATATTATATTGTATTATAATATATAATAATATTATGTATATATTATATTTTATATATCCTATAATTAAATATATAATTAAATAATATATATAAATTTATTAATAAATAAATTAGTATTATTATACATATGTAAGTATCCAAATTAATATATAAAATATAAATTTCTATACAAAATATAAAAGTATATATAAGTGTAAAATATGATAATATATATATATTTATAATATTTGATATATATATATATATATATATATTATATATATATATGAATATATAAAAATGTATTTATAAAGTATATAATATATTATATTTATATAAATAATTCATATAATTATATTTTTATTTTTATGTTTCTGATAATAAATATTATATATGGATATTTATAATATTGAAATATAAAATTACATTACATATATATGTGTGAAAAGAATATTTAAAAATAAATATTTAAATTTGATTTTTCGTTTGGTGTGTGCGTGATATACATGTATTAATTAGTAAATTAATACATGCTTTTTTTAGATATATGAAAATATATAATTCATAGAGTTGTGAATAATATATATATATACATATATCACATATACATTTTCATTAATATCAATTTTCCTATATGTATTTTAATATATATTGAATTAATATTTATTTTAATAATAATATAAATTTATATAAATATTTGAATGTGAATAATAATAGCAGGTTTCAAATTGGAGTAGTATTTCATGTGATAGGATGTTATATGTATGATCTTCTATTCGATTCCTGTGGGATGTTCTTTTTACACGAGTGGTGGGGGAATATTTCCATAGGAGAGAAGGGGAACGTAATGAAATAGTATGTGGGGTGGGAACGTGGGGCCCTCAAACTGTGCAAAAGGGGCGGTGAGGTCCCGCGCACAGTCTCGGATTGGAGTGTGTGGAGCACTTGATGGGGGGTTTCTGGAGAAATATTCAGTGGAGGAGGAGGGGATATGGGTTTTGCGCAGAAAGGGTATTGAAAAAATGAGGGGTGATTGGGTACGTGTTAGGAATTTAATAATAATAAAATATCATGGGGTTATAAACCGCCCCAAAAATTTGTTTCAAATTTCAATTAATGGTGGTTGCTAATCATAACCTCATATGGATGATGGATTATGGGTAGTTGATGCTACTCTTAAATCACCAGTTTCCTAGGTATTTTGGCTAATCATAGTGTGGGTTTTTCCCCTATAAAATTACCTCATCTAATTTAGTATCTATTTTAATAGTGATTTATTATAACCTCCTACACTAATATATTGAAGGTATATTATTAGATGTTCTACATAACCACCACTAATGTATTTATAGGGGTTATAACCCCTTCAATGAACTGAATTGTTTTTGTTATTGAGTAGGTTATTATAGTAATTGAATCATGGATGGTTGAGATTTTATTTAATCTTAATTATTATTGGATTTCTTAAGTTATTCTGGAATGTTTTTCATCCCTTCAATTATTTTCTATTACATAATGAATTGTAATGATTTAGTTGAGGGAGGGTGTTCAAGAACTTGACATTATTTTTTGTAAATTATATAAGTATCATGATAATTGTTTACTTTTGTGGATGGTGAAATTTATCCTAATAAATACATTAAATCCTACATAAATTACATTTTTATGATTTGGGTTTTTTATATGTGTTTAAATGATTTAAGAATATTTCTTAGGTGGTTGATACTTATTATACTTATCACTAAAATTCATTTTAGTAGTAGATAATTGGGTATTGAATTTTTGTTCATCCTATTGTAATCATCTCTCCTTAATGGATAAATTATTATTTGTGGTAAATATTGATTTACATGAAATATGGTGACTATAATTAAAATACCAAATATGGATGTAATAAAATAATCACGAAACATTATATAAGTGTTGATTTTTTTTGCAGAATTTTTAATGACATGATAAAAGAAGTAGTATTATGATACAATGGTTTTGAGATCTTTTTAAGGAATATGTTATAGTTGGTTTTCCAAAGTTATTAGTATGATTTCAGAAGTGGTTGTTGGGATAAATACCATGTATTTAATAGTGTGATAGAGTTATTTATGGGGATTGTGTAGATGGGTTTTGACAGAAATTCATGTTTATCAAGAGGGAATGTGTAGGTTATGTAGTGTCACGAACCAGCCTGACTCGACCCTGAACCAGTCACCTAGGCCAGCCCACAACAAGTACTGAGAGGCATTTCTGATCCTCTCGGGGATGGTGACAATCACCAAGGGATTCAATAGAGTACATAAGGGAATGCTTTCTTTTATATATAAATAATCAAACAAACAACGGAAAGAAATGGACAGCTCAAAAAACATTTATATGAAAACTGAACTGAACATTATTTGTACAAGAATCTAAAAGTAAAACTAAACCAACAAATAAAATGACCAAACATTATAACCAACAAACTCCATGTGACCCCACTGGTCACTATCCATCAAAATGATCACACGTCACCCAAGGCGATCAAACTCAACTAGAAACCATTACAAGGGCTAAAAATAGTAGAAGACTATATGCATGAGTATTAAAACCCAATAGGTGAGCCTGATATTCTATTCCAAATGCATATTATTTAAAATAAGAAAACATCAATTTCATGTTTTAAACACAAATATAAAGGTATTATTCCAAAATGAGGTCACATGCTATAAAAAATTAGTAGACAAAAACTATAATGTTTAATAAACAAAAATGCTAGTAACAATTTTCAGAGATGTGCAATTTCAAAATGAAAATATTTTTCATGTGGGAATGCATTAAATAATTTATTGTTTAAATAGATAAAAAAACTAATTCATTTACCAAAAAATCACAATGTATGCCGATGGTGAGTACAAAATATCCAATGAGCACAAGTCACGGGAACACCCCTATGCAGTAGTTAGTTGTGAGCCCCCGGTACCTCGTATCTCTGTGAAAGTAACAATAAGAAATATCTATTCTCGTGCACATGATCCAATAGTAGGGATCATACCAATATCCTAGAGGTCCCCAAAATCATTATCATAATATTTTAGTTTGGTTTGTCATCCACAAACTTGCTACGTGAAATAAGGGCCAAACAACTCGGAATCACTAGCATACTTGTACAAGTATTCCCACCTTGATACCAGGCATTCCCTTTAGTGCTGAATCAAGCTACAAATATTTTCAAATAAACATTTCACATCCAAATTCCATTCCCAAACCATATAAACACAAAAGGCCCTCAAATTCTCTTTACATTTCATTCACGAATTAGTAAACCACTAAATATTTTCATAAAACAATTTCAAGGAGTGTATTTAGGCATGGCACATAAAACTCCTTAAAAAATAGTCTTTTACTATAAAAATCAACAAAACCATACCAAAACATATTTGTAAGTCCAAAAAAATTTATAAAAATCATTTAGTGGACTATAAAACAATTCCAATTGACACAACATGGTATATACAAGTTAAACACTCAATCTTTATTTTTTTGGATAGGCCAAACCGGCCTTTAAACATTTTCTCCAAACTATCATTTTACAAAGTTATGCATTCCAATTATATTAAGTAGGTGTATACAAACCATCTATATCATCAATACACATTCATAAATCCCTTGAAACACTATTGTAACATATTCAAAACAACACCATTTTCATAAGAATGTGAAACAAGACATTTTCTGGAAACTCGGGCCAAAAACATGTTGTAAACCAAATACCATTTGCTTGTAAAACCAAATTCAAATTATAAATCGATAAAAGGATCCCAAACTTTATTTACATTCTTCAATTTTTTTAAAAATCCAGATAAATTATTTTAAATTTCTCATGACATTTAAAATCCAACAGGGCAATTTACCGAACACATTGCATGTACTCTTTAACAAAAAAAACTAATGTTAAGCACTAAAAAAGAGATATAAAACCATTTTCAAGCCATAAATTTATTAAATATACAGAAAAATATTCAAAATACCTTAAACCATATGCTAAAGCTGATGGAATAATTTATCAAACCAGAAGAGTGCACATTTATACCAAAAAATCTATATTTTTATTAAAATAAGTCATAAAACATATTTTGCTCACAAAACATTTAAAACAGATGTTTCAAAGGATCACATATAATATAAATAAGGTTATAACATAATTATAATGATGAAACATAAATGATATAGTCTTGTGAAGGGCGCATCCTACCACAAATCCTTGGAATAATGGAAACGCACACCCAAAATCACCATCTGAGGGTTCACAAACCATAAAACTATGATGACCAACCCCAAAAGAACAAAACCCCCCATCAAAAATAATGGGATGACATAACCATTTGGTTATCATGACTAAGGTAGATTATAAAATAAATAAATAATGAATGGAGGAAGAAGAGGGAGGATAAAGAAGAATGAATCTCACCTTTTCAACTAGAAAAATCTTCATCATACATTTGATATGCACCCTTAGATACAAGGGAATTGGCTGGAACTGTTTGGATAGTCTCCTATGGTATGGAAGAACCAAGAAAAGAAGATTTGTTGGAAAATGACCATGAAATGAATGAGTTATGTATGAAACAATTGACCTCATCAATTCAGGATAATTTGAGGTATCACGAGAAATGTCTCCCTAATACGTGACTCATATGACCTCCAAAGTGGGAAAATCAATAATGGGGGGGATATAGATATTGGATTCGCATGGGAGTTGGAATCATCGAAATATATATGAAATTTAATTAGATATAAAAGAAACAAATTATATTTTTAGAACTGGAAATGGGTCCATGGGCTGGCCTAGTACCTAAATAAGAAACCCAAATTCACCATGATTATTAATTTTTAAGGGTTAAAAAAGGATATTTTTGTTTGAATAAATATAGGGAGGAAATTTATGATGTGTAATGGGTGAAAAATGTTGAAAAAATGTGTTATAAAAATACAAAATTTGGTTTTTAAAAATGGAAATGGGCTCTGGGTTGGCCCAAATAATGAAGTGACCACCCTTTCTCCAAAAACTCCTAAACAAGAAATGGGGAACCCATATTAGGGTGATTAGACATATATGGTAGTTAAAAACTCCAAATTAATATCTACCAACACCTGAGAAAAGAATCAGGATTTTTCAATGAACTGAATCAAAACCATGACATGAAAAGAAAAAAAACAGGGTGTGACAATTTTCCCCACCATTAAAGCTTTCCGCCCCCGGAAAGACATAGCACATTGCAGTTGATTGATCAACACCAACAGATTATTTATCAATATGTTCCAGCCTCTTAATCCAATGACATTCCAAAAACCATTAATGGTACTTAATCCTCTTACTTGAAAAAAAACACCAACTCTCAACCACTTATTGAGAATCAACCAAAAGATTGAGTCACTACCCCTCAACCAAACCAAGAACATGGTTGTTGGGCCTTCTACCAATGACACGATCAATCACCCAAACCAATTAGAACTCACAAAAACAAAATATTACAGTGGATTATAGGATGGAATCTTCACCCTTGAGAAACAAATATAACTAGATAGGTTTATAGGAATAAAAAACAACGATACTAGTGGTGAGTCTCCCAACCATTAGAACCCAACTTGCAATGAACAAACAAGAATTCAATATGAGTTATAATTGGGCCTCACTCACACAATACCACCAAAAATCTCCAGCAACAACCAACCAACCAAAGTTGAGAGGATCATAAAATGAACATTTAATCCACCCACTCTCGAATGGAGGCGAAAAGAACTGGGCCAACACTCTCTGCACGGATCCAAACCCCTACCAATTAGGTTTGGGAGGGAAGGGGACCCAATCATTTGGTCATTGAAACCACCAGAGAAACAATGTAACTACCCAACACTCTATATATATGGAGAGGTAACACTGAGACCACACATGATTTTCACTGATGGTCTACATAGGGACATTGATTGAAAACCCACATCCATTAAGGAATATCCATAGACACTATGTGAGGGGTAAGTCCACCACACATGTTGTGAAAAAGGGAAATTAATTTTAATGAGAAACCACACTAGATACATAAAAACTACCATAAAAAATGGTGGAGGCAGGAGCCTGTTCAAGCTCCCCACACCACTGATGATTTCCTAACTGCGTGAAAAGCTTCGCTCTAAGGCATATGGCTAGATCCCTGAATCTTGAATAATTTGCTGCACTGTAGTCCAGTGCTAATGATCACACCACTAAAAAACTCACTTGATCAATAAAAAACCTTCATATAAATAGGAACTCAGAGACACATATCAAAATTCTATCTCACTCCAAACGAGGAGCAGAATGGACCAGGAATATGGAGAAACACATCAACATAACCAAAACACAACTGTTATTTCCAAAAGAATTATCAAGACCTGGAAGCACTATAAATAAATCCCAAACCGCTATCTATTTCAACTAACGAGACAAGGAATTATTTGAGGAGGTGGATCTAGGCTGTGAAACATGAGGAATAATCCTTAGGGTAATAAATTGGAAATATTGGAAACATATATTATCTGTGGCCACATCACATCATGCAACACATCTTTAGAAACCCATTGAACATTACCCCAAAACTGAGCCACCAACAAGATACCATCTCAAGATTCAACAAGAGTTTGAATTCTAGATCATAAGGAAACATACTGAATAGACAACACTTCTATGAAATATGATTAACCATCCACCTAACCATCATTTCAATACTAACACCACAATTTTTCAGTTAATAACACTTTTGAAAAAATTAAACTAACTTGGTGGATTTTCTCATTCACCAATGTTGTTTCCTTACGTATCACTCATATAAACATTTACATGCCACCTTGGGAACTGAAATACCATTCCATTTAGGCCATCATTACATATATCAGTAAAACCAAGCATGTGAGAACCCATGAAAACAACAAAGGATAAAACAAAACAACATCATTCCAAAAAACTCATGTACCTTCAAAAGGAACACTAACCACCATGTCCAAAACCACTTTTCATATTTCAAAAAATAAACCCCACTTCAGCAAGAAACATTTTCATAAAAAATGTAATCCTTTTCATTTTTAACAAATTTTACAACAACCAAGCTACTCTAAACATCCAATTCCCATTTTTGGAACATCAACAAGGACACTTTTCATAATCTGACAACCAAAAAGGCCAAAACCCCTTTCCAGAAAACACCACCCGCTCAAAACCAAAATTCCTAAACCCATTCATAAGATTCGAAAACTATGCAATGCCCCAAAAAACCACATTTAAAACAAAGTATGAGAAATAATTTAAATTTCTGCACACTTTCAAAACAGTTTATTTCAACAGACCACTTGTTTAGATTATAGAAGACCCAATCCCGTTAAATCATTTCCACTTCTGTCCCAAAATTTGTTTAAAAAAAACACAACCTTCCCAAAAGAATTCTTATATTTAATTTTTGAAAACCCCTTTTACACTTTTCCAAATCCAATCCTTCATTTAAATCCCATTTTCTTAATTCTCACACAAGTATTTTCAATACAAAAATTCAAAATTCAAGAAACGTCCAAGAAAGCCACAATAGGGAAATAGTGTCGGTGGGTTACTTGACCATATGGTTGGCGGCCATACGTCAAAAACAAAACCAACATAGAGAGAATTATTAGTACCATGCCCCATCTCCACATGGATTTCTAGGAAATGTGACCTCACATAGGCTATTAGTTAGACTCCCCTTTTCATATCCCAAAACAAAAAAAAATCCACAAGAAAAAAGACACTAATAAAACCAGACTTCCCATGGAAACCCGAGGATTTGAATGAGAAAGAGTTCAAGACGCTCTTTCCGCACTAACCCCTAATGTACCAATAATATTACTCCATCTACCATGACATCCGCTAAACAACAAGGGTCCTCTAAAAAGAAAGTTCTGCTAAGAGCTGACTTCCTTTGATACCTTTTTGTCACGAACCATCTCGAGTCGACCGTGAACCAGTCACCCATGCCAGCCTGTGACAAGTCCCGAGAGGTGTTCCAGATCCACCCGGGATTGTGAAAAGCACATATGGAATAAATAATGTACATAAGGGAACGATTTTACAAATATATAGACAATCAAACAAATAGGAGAAAGAGATGGACAACACAAAATAAATTTATATAAAAATTGAACTGAACATTATTTGTAAAATAAACTAAAAGAAAAACTAAACCAACAACTAAACTGACCAAAACAGATAAATAATTTACGGGATGTGACCCCGTAGGTCACTCTCCAACAAAATGATCACATGTCTCCCAAGGAGATCGAAATCAAGTTGAAACCACCACAAGGGCTAAAAACAGAGTAAGACTATCGGCGTAGGTATTAAAACTCAGTGGGTTAGCATGAAATTCTATTACCAATGAAAATTATTTAAAATAAATGATACATAAATTTAAAGTTTTAAATTCAAATATAAATGTATGTTTTCCAAACAAGGTCTGATGCTATAAAAATTTACCATACAAAAAATTTCATGTTTTTTAAAAAAATGCAAGTAACAGTTTTCAAAGAGATGCAATTTCAAAATGAAAATAGTTTTCAAGGGGCTGCTTTAATGAATTTAAAACTTTAAATAAATCACTAAAACTACTTAATTTTCCAAAAAAACAAACCATATGCCGATGGTGTGTAAAAAATGCCCAATGAGTACAAGTCACGAGAACACCCCTAGGCACTAGTTCGTTTTGAGCCCTAGGAACCTCATATCTTAGTGAAAGTAACCATAATAAATATCTGTTCTCATGCACAAGAGCCACTAGTAGGGATCATACCTATAACGTAGTGGTCCCACAATATAATAATCATCATATTTTAGTTAGTGTTGTAATCTTAAAACTTGCTACGTGAAATAGCGGCCATACCCCACAGAATCACTTTCATACTAGTATAATTCTTCCCACTTAGATACCCAAGATTCCCTTTGGTGCTCAATCAAGTTAAAAATATTATCTAATACACATTTCACATCCAAATTTTGTTCCCAAATAAAAAACAAAAAAATCCCATAAAATTTCTTCAAATTTCATTCATGAATCAATAATCGACTGAATATTTTCATAAAACAATTTTCAAGGAGTGTATTGAGGCTTTGCACAGAAAACTCATTTAGAAACAATCTTTTAATTATAAAAACACAACAAAACCATAAAAAAAATTTGGTAGCCTTAAAAATATTTAATTAAATAATTTCAAGGACCATAAAACAATTTGAATTGACAGAACATGGTATATAGAAGTAAAACACTCATTCTTCATTTTTTGGAAAGGCCATACAGGACATTATACATTTTCTCAAAACAAATTTTTTTCAAAGTTATGCATTTAAATTTTATTATGGAGGTGTATACACACCATTTAAATAATCAAGAAACATTCATAAACCCTTTAAAACACTTAGTTTATATATGAAAAACACCACCATTTTCATAAGAATGTGAAACAGACCATTTTCAGGCAACTCGGGCAAAAAAATGTTGTAAACCAAAAACCATTTGTTTGTAAAAACAAATCCATATTTGAAATCCATTAAAGGATCCCAAAATAATTTTTTTACATGCTGTAGATTTATTTATAAATCCAAACATATAATTTTAAATTGCACTAGACATATATAAGACAACTGGGAAATTTACCAAACACATACCATACACTCTTTAAAAAAAATTATGTTAAGCACTTAAAAAAGATATATTTCCATTTTAATGCCATAATGTTTTTAAAGCTACTAAATCATATTAAAAATAACAAAAACATGTGTGAAAGCTCATGGAATAATTTATCGAAAAAGATGAGTGCACATTTATACGAAAACAACTATATATATAACAAAATAAGTTATAAAACATAATTTGTACACAAAACCTTTAAAACCAAGGTTTCAAAGCAGCACAAATCATATAAAAAATGGTATAACAGAACTATGATGATGAAACATAAATAATAAAGGCTTGTGCAAGGGACATCCTACCTCAAATCATTAGTGTAATGGAAAAACACACCCAAAATCACCATCCGAGGGTTCACAAACCAAAATCCTATGATGACCATCCCAAAACGAACAAGAACCCATAAAAAATAATGGGATTGAAGAAACCTAGTTTGATCCTGACTAGGGTAGATTATAAAACAATGAAATAATGAAAGGAGTAAGAAGAGGGAGGATAAAAGAGAAGGAATCTCACCTTTTCAATAGGAAAAATATTCGTCTTCCATTAGATCTCCACATTAAGAGACAAGGTAATGGGATAGAACATATTGTAGAGTCACTAAAGTTATAGAAGAACCAGGTAAAGAAGATTTGTGGGAAAATATATCACGAATTTAATGTATGGAACAATTTACCTTATCAATTTTAGATGATTTGAGTTAACTTGAGATCCTTCTCCCTAATTCGTGACTCATATGAGCTCCGAAGAGGGAAAATAGATAATATGGATGAGGATAGGGATTTTGGCATCGTGTGGGAGGTGGAATATCAAATATATATTTAAAATTGAATTATATATAAAAGAAACAAATTATATTTAAAAAATAGGAAATCGGCCAATGGGCAGGCCCTCTACGTAAATAAGAAACCCCAATTCACCATGATTATGAATTATTAAGGAGTCCAATAGGATATTTTTGTGTTCATATGACAGGGGAGTAATTTTATGAAGTGGAATGGGTGAATAATGTTGAAAAACAATGTAGTTATAAAATAAACAAATTTGGTTTTTAAAACTGGAAATGGGTTTATGGTTGGCCCAAATCATGAAGTGACCACCCTTTCTCCAAAAACTCCTATACATGAAATGGGGAACCAAAATTAGGGTGGTTAGACATATGTGGTAGTTCAAAACTCAAAATTATTATAAAACAACACCTAAAAAAGGAATCATGGGTTTTCAATGAACTGGATCAAAACCATGACAACAAAAGAAAAAAACCGGGTGTGACAATTCTACCCACCAACAATGTTTTCCGCCCCTGGAAAGACATACAACATTCCAGTTGATTGATCAACACCTAAGTATTATTTATCAATATGGTCCATCCTTCTAATCCAATGTCACACTATAAATAATTAATGGATCTCAATCCACTTAGCTCAACCAAAACACCAACTCTCAACCACATCATGAGATTCAACCGAAAGATCGAGTCACTACACCCACAACCAAACCAAGAAACCCTTTAGTGGGCCTTCTAACAATGACACAAAAAATCACCCAAACTAAAGAGAACTCACAAAAACCAAATATTCTAGTGGATTACAGGATGGACTCACCACCCTTAAGAAACAACTAGCACGAGATTAGTTCTTTGGAATAAAATTCAATGAGACTCGTGGTGGGTCTCCCTACCATTAGAACCCAACTTGCAACGAACAAACAATAATTCCACATGATCTAGAATCGGGCATCACTCACACAAGACCACTAAAAATCTCCTACAACAACCTGCGAACCCAAGTTGATAGGAACAAAACATGAACATTTAACCCACCCACTCTCGAAATTATTTGGAAAGAACTAGGCCAACACTCTCTTCACGGATCCAAACACCTGCCAATTTGGGAGGGGATGGAAGGGGAGCCAATATTAGGGTTATTGAAACCTCAAAAGAAACAACGTAACTACCCAAAACTCTCTACCTATGAACAGGTAACACCAAGACCACTCTCAATTTTAATCGGTGGTCCACATATAGAATTTGATTGAATACCCACATCCATGAAGGCATAACCATAGACACTGTGTGAGGTGTAAGTCCACCACAGATGTAGTGAAAAATGGAAATTCATAGTAATTAGGAAACATGTTAGATAAAAAGAAACTACCATACCAAAATAGTGGATGCAGGTGCCTGGTCATGCTCCCCACACCACTGTAGATTTCCTGACTACGTGAAAAGCTTCACTCTAAGGCCTATGGTTGGGGACCTAAATCTTGAAGCAACTATTGCAATGTAGTCAGCTGAAAAGGATCACACCACTCAAAAAATACTCACATGCCCCAAAAAACACCTTCATATAAATAGGAACTAATAGACACGTATCAAAATTCTATCTCACTCCGAACGAGGACCATAATTGACCAGGAATACGACAAAACACGTCAACATCACCAAACACAACTGTTATGTCCGAAATTATCACGACCTGGAAGCACTTTAAATCTATCCCAAGCAGATCTCTATTTCTACTAATGGGATGAGGAATTATTTGAGGAGGTGGATCTTGACTATGAATCATGAGAAAGAATCCTTAGGGTTATCAATTTGAAATCATGAAAACATATAATTATCTGTGGAAACATCACAACATCCACCACATCTTTAGAATCCCACTGAATATTGCCCCAAAAACTCTGTCACCAACAAGATACCATCTCATGATTCAACAAGATTTTGACTTCTAGATAATAAAGAAACATACTGAATAGAAAAAACTTCTTTGAAATAGGATAAACCATCCAAATAACAATCAGTTCAAAACTAACACCATAATTTTTCACCTAAAAACACTTCAAAAAAAAATTTCTTGGTGGATATTCACATTCACCAATTGTGTTTCATCAAGTATCACTCACATGAACATTTACATGCCACCCCAGGCACTCAAATAAAATTATATTTATTCCATCCTTACATATATAAGTAAAACCATGCATATGATCACCCATGAAAACAATAATGGATAAAACAAAACAACATCATTCCAAATAAAATCATGTACCTTCCAAAGGAACACTAAAACCAAGTCAAAAACCCATATTCATATTTTTCCTAAATAAACCCCACTTCAGCATGAAAATTTTTATTCAAAAATCTATACCTTTTAATTTTTATTAAATTTTAAAACAACCATGCTACTACAAACAACCGATTCCAATTTTTTGGAAATTCTACAAGGTCTCTTTTCGTAATCTGACAACCACAAAGGCCAAAACCCCTTTCCAAAAAACACCAGCTTCTCAAAACCAAACTTCCAAAACCAATTCATCAGATTCAAAAACATTTCAATAGCCCAAAAAATCCATTTAAAACAATGTTTCAAAAATAATTTAAAATGATTCACACATTAGAAACATTTTATTTCAACATACTACAAGTTTAGATTAGAGAAAATCCAATCCTGTTAAATCATTTCCACTTCCATCCCATAATTTGTATTAAAAAACTAAACCTACCCAAAACCATTCGTATATATAATGTTTGAAAACCCATTTTCCACTTTTCCCAATCAAATCCTTCCATTAAAACCAATTTCTGTAATTCCAACACAAGTATTTTAAAAAAAAATCAAAATTCAAGAAACGTCCCAGAAATCAATAAAAGGAAACTACTGTCGGTGGGTTATATTACCATATGGTTGGAAACCATATGTCCAACACAACACTAACTTAGTGAGAAATATTAGGACCATGCCCTAGCTGCACATGGCATTCCAGACCCTACGAGCTCACTGAGGCCATTAGTGAGACTCCCCTTGTCAAATCCCAAAACTAAACGATCAACAAGAAAAAAAGGCACTAATAAAACCAGGCTTCCAATGGTATCCTGAGGATTAAAATGAGAAAGAGTTCGGGGAACTCTTCCTAAAAATACACCTCAATTCCCAAAAATCCTACTCCATCTACCTTGACTTCCCCCAAATAACAGGGGAGCTTTAAAATTAATGGTTTTCTAAGAGCCGACATCCTTTGATTCCATTTTGTCACAAACCAACCTGAGTTGACCCTGAACCAGTCACACAGGCCAGCCCACGACAAGTCCCGAGAGGCGTTCTAGATCCACCCGGGATGGTGAAAAGCACATCGGGAATAGATATAGTACACAAGGGAACAATCTATCCCATATATAAACAATCAAACATACTGTTGAATGAATTGGACATCCCAAAATGCATTTATATAAAAATTGACCATAACAAAATTTGTAAAAGAAACTGAAAGTACAACTAAACCAATAACACTACTGACCAAACCTGATTACCAACTTACTCCATGTGACCCCAATCATCACTTTCCAACAAAATGATCACACGTCGCCCATGGAGATCGAACACAAGCTGAAAGCTGCACAATGGATAAAAATAGAAGAAGACTATAGGCATGAGTATTAAAATACAGTAGGTTAGCCGGATATTCAATTCCCAATGAACATTGTATAAAATAAAAGAAACATAAATTTCATGTTTTGAATAAAAATATAAAGGTATGTTTTTCATATGAGCTCCCATGCGATAAAAAAATACTGGATAGAAACTTTCATGTTTTATAAACAAAAATGCCAGAAACAATTTTCAATGATGTGAAATTTCAAAATGAAAATAGTTTTCAAGTGGGCTGATTTAAAAATATCAAACTTTTAAATAAATTACACAAAATACTTATTTCCCCAAAAAACACATCATATGCTGACGGTGAGTAAAAAATAGCCAATGAGCACAGGTCACGGGAACATCCCATGGCACTAGTTAGTTGAGATCCCCAGGTACCTTGTACCTCGGTGAAGATAACCATAATAAATATCTGTTATCATGCACACGAGACACTAGTAGGGAGCATACTCATAACCTAGTGGAACGACAACATCAACATAATCATATTTTAGTTAGTGTTTTACCTTCAAACTTGCTACATGAAACATGCGCCATACCCCAGAAAATAACTAGAATACTAGTACATGTCTGCCCACCAAGACACCAGAGATTCCTTTTAGTGATAAATCAACTTAAAAATATTATCAAATACAAATTTCACATAAAATTACATTCCCAACCCATAAAAACACAAACTTCACACAATATTTCTTCACATTTCATTCACGAATCAATAAACCACTAAATATATTCTTAAAACAATTTCAAGGAGTGCATTGAGGATTTTCACATAAAAGTCATTCAAAAACACTATTTTAATTATATAAACACAAAAAAACCATATCAAAACATATTTCGAAGCCCTAAAAACATTTAATAAAATCATTTCATTGACTAAAAAACAATCCCAATTGACACAACATGGTATATACATGTAAAACACTCATTCTTCATTTTTTGGAAAGGCCAAACGGGCCTTTAATCATTTTCTCAAAACTATTAATTTTCAATGTTATGCATTTCAATTTTATTAAAGAGGTGTATACACACCATTTACTGCATCAATATACATTCATAAATACCTTAAAATACTCATGATACATTTTCATAACACCGCCATCTTCATAAGAATGTGAAAAGCGCGATTTTCAAGCAACTCGGACCAAAACATGTTGTAAACCAAAAACCATTTGTTTGTAAAAAAAATTCAAATTGGAAATCCATAAAAATATCCCAAAATAATTTTTTTACATGCTTCCAATGTTTTTATAAAACCATGAAAATAATTTTAAATTGCACTAGACACATGAAAGCCAAGCATGCAATTTACCGAACACATGACATGCACTCTTTAACAAAACAACTTATGTCAAGCACTTAAAAAGGGATATAATACCATTTTCTTTCCAGAAATTTGATAAAGATAATAAAAAATATTAGAAATACCATAAACCATGTGCGAATGCTCATGGAATAATTTATCAAACCAGAGGAGTGCACATTTATACCAAAACAACTATATTTTTAACAAAGTAATTCATAAAACATAATTTACACACAAAACATTTAAAAAGAATGTTTCAAAAAAGCACATATCATATAAATAAGGTTATAAAAGAATTATAATGATTAAAATTAAATGAAAAGGGCTTGTGCAAGGGACATCTTACCTCAAATCCTTGGAGAAATGGAAACACACACCCAAAATTACCATCAAAGTGTTCACAAACCATAAACTTCTGTTTACCAGCCCCAAATGAACAAAAACCCATAACAATCATGGGATAACCGAACCCTAGGTTTATCATGACAAGGGTTTTTATAAAAAATAATAATGAAATAAGTAAGAAGACGGAGGATAAATTAGAAGGAATCTCACCACTTCAACTATAAAACACTTCGTCTTCCATTAGATCTGCACCCTTAGTGACAAGGGAATGGGATGGAACTTCTTGTAGAGTCTCCAACGGTCTCGAAGAACCAGGGAAAGATGATTTTTGGGAAAAATATAATGAATTTAAAGAGGTATGTATGAAACAATTTACCATATCTATTCGGGACGATTTGAGGTAACATGAGAACATTCACCCTAATCTGTGACTCATATGAGCTCCAAAGAGGTAAATTAGATAATGGGGGGTGAGTATAGGAATTTTGGATTTATGTGGGAGGTGGAATCACTAAACTATATTAAAAATTCAATTAGATATAAAAGAAACAATATATTTGCATGGGCTGGCCCGGTACCTAAATAAGTAAACCCAATTCACCATCTTTATGAATTCTTAAGGGGTAAAAAAGGATATTGTGGTCTGAATATGTCATGGTAGGAAATATATAAAGTGGAATGGTTGAAAAAACTATAAAAAATGAAGTTATAAAAGAAAAAAATGGGTTTTAAAACTGGAAATGGGCTCTGGATTGTCCCAAATAATGAAGTAACCACCCTTTCTCCAAAAACTCCTAAACAAGAAATGGGGAAATCAAATTAGGGTGATTAAACATAAATGGTAATTAAAAAGTCAAAATTAATATCAAACAAAAACATAGAGATGAGTCGACAATTTTTAATGAACCAAATCAAAACCATGACATGAAAAGAACAAAAACAGGGTGTGACATGTAGGATGATGACATGGATGGATGGTGTGGGATTGTTTTTTAGTTTCCCATTAGAATCTGAATATAATTGTAAATAACTAAATTGAATTGAATATGTCTGGAATTGAATTAAATAATTTTTAAAAATTTAATAGTGGTACAAAAATGAATGGAAAATTGTCAAACTAAATGTGGGTGATGTCTTGAGTTGGTTTTCATTTATTATATTGGTAAATAACATCATAAATTTCATGTTATTTGTAAATGAATAATATATAATATAATTAATAATATTATTGAGAGGATCATTGTGAATATTTTGTGTGGTAGTTTTTTCATTGTGTGAGGGGATATTTTTGTGGTTTACTTGGTGACAACGATTGTGGATGTGTGGCGGCAGTTATTAGTTTAATGTAGTTGAATTATGGTGATATATATGAGAAGTATTAATATTTTCAACTTTGAATCATATGTATTCATATTTTTTGTGATTTTATTTAGATAATTTATTTTCCTTAATATTTTATACATAATATAGCATTGTAAAATGAATTTATTGACACTCACATGTTTTGGGATGCTGGTGTTGTCTACAAATATCTTGGAATGAAAGGAAATATATGGTTGAATACCCGCACGTACCCCATCACCTATAAATGAATAATATAGGTGTAATTTCTCAATTTATGTTTGTTTATAACATAATATTTTTCTATAAACTAGGATAAACTATGAGGAATTGGAGTGCTGATAGGTATGATCATATAGATAGAGTGTGTGGCATATTTTCGAACCCACCATGATATTTTCAGGACGAAATGTTGTAGAAATTATGCAAGGTAGGGGTGAGATTAAGGTTGATATCTACATTCATGATACCATTAAATACATGAAAAGTAATTAATAGATTATAGGTAATATGTAGAGTTTATATAAGATTATCTGGTAGATATATATGAGGTATTGGAATGTTTTTGATATGGTTTGTGGTGTTTTGTGACGTTACTTTATAAGGTATATGGAGGAATGATGTTTTAAATTGGGGTGTGAGAGTGAAAATCACTTTGGGAAATTATTATAAGGAATATTTTATTATATTCAAGATACTTTAATAATTATTCATGATTTTATTACTTATTGAGTGATCCATGGTGAGGCTAGGTGGTAGTGGACTAGATAAGTGTTGGTTATTTCGACTATTTAATCACTAAATCAATAGTATGCCTCTTCCAAATTTTCATGAATTTTTTTGAGTTTGATCATACATTTTATACTTGTTATGGATACCCATATAAATAAAGATATGTTTTCACGGTATATAGAAATAATTTTTTATCGATCTAGATAATATTATCTGGGCTCATTGGGATTGTTCATGTAGTTTTGTGAAGAACTACTATTCAATATTATATCAGGAGATTTGAAAATATATGAAATTTCAAGAATATGTAGGATACATGATATTATTTTATATCATCATTTTAATTAGAGTCTATATAATTTTAAATTCATGAAATTAAAGAGGGTATTTCCTCCAATTTGTGTGATTATACGATCAGTTTTAGTTAAAAATATACAGATTATTGATGGTGAGCATTGCGCGGGGGGGGGGGGGGGGGTAACTCTCATTTTCACAATTGGACCATAAACGGGGTTTATTGGAAGAGGGTCATGCAAATGTTCTATGATAGACTCTTTGTGAGTAGGGATTGAGTTTATAGTTAGGCACTAGTGTGTACTTAATGGGTGTCATATCGAAATAGTATTACCCGAACCTAGTGTGTGATGTAATGTGGGAGAATTATTGGGAGATGAAATTTTATGGTGTATTTTGATATTACATTACCATAATATTACTAAACACCATCATTTTGGAAATGTGAATTTTAAGGTATTTACCTATGTATAATTCATGAAACACAATTTCTTTCATGTTTGTTTTAAATGGGGTGATTTTGGAAAATAAAAATTGAATATAAATTTATGCTACATAAATGACTTCTATTCTATTGGGATTAGGATGTTTCTATTCTATTTATAGATATATTACCTAGTTATAATACTCAATGTATCTTTGTCATGTGAGGGTTAGTAGGTTAGAATAGTTGACCATAGTAGGGTTAACCCTACAATGTTGGATGAGTTATGGAGTAAGATATTTTTTTAAATCCATTATCAATGATTTTTTAAGAAGTAGTAGAGAATATATAATATGAATTAATAACATTGGATGGAGGAGCATGTGATAAAAATTATTATAATATATAATATAGAAATGTAATGGGTTCAACTACACATTATTCAGATATGTGGTCTAGCATTACATTGGTGCATCTTGTGTCTCAAAGAGTGTAAGGAGGGAGACGTTTCTTAGGATAATTTTCAGAAGAAATTTCACAGGGACTTCCAAACATTGATTTAGTGATTACAATTTTTGGTGAAACATTTTGAATTGATTTATTTTTATCATATATTTAATTTAGGTTTCTGTATTATCTTCCTTCACCATTAGATTCATTATTTCAGGATGGTTATTGACTACAAATTTATTATTCTAAATATATGTAATATGAATGATAAAAAATAATTTCCCCATAAATGAATATTTTGATATCCCCTATGGGATTTGAAAATGGTTTGGATAGAACTGATTGTGATCTTTATGTCTCTGATAATTTATATTTTTTGAATATCATGTTGATTTGTAATTCCATCCAAATAGATTTTAAATATGGATTTGATGTATGAGGGGTTTTGATTAAGGTTGTTGATATAAAATGTAAATTTTCTTAACATGAATGATATGGGTTAATAAATGTAATTTTTTCCATATGATTCAGAATTATTTTATTTATAAAGTGCCAATGATAAATTTTTGAGTGGTTTTCTCAAAATTTTTTAAAAAAATGGGTCATCATGGGTGATTCAAAATTGTATACATAATATTATATAAAAGGTTGTGGCCCCATGTTCTGAAACGACCCCAAGCCTCATATAATCATTCATCACTATTATAATTAATTGTGGATTTTTAATGTAATTCATTTTAATAAAATTCATGGAATTTTATTGATGAATTGAGGAAGGAATCATGTATAATAATTCTCTTTAAATTTTATTTGATGGAAATGGTTTAAAATTAGAATTTATTACACGTGGTCACTCAGTTTGAACACTTGGATGATCGTTTCTTGGGTTAATCCATTTAAATGTCATGTTTGATACTTATGATTCCCATTTATGGGTGTTAGGAAAAGAAATTATTCAATTTTTGTATGTTTAGGGAGGATGTGATGTGAGAACTAAAAATTAAATTAAATTCTTATGGCATGTTCCCATATTTAAAATGATGTATACTGCCATTGGGACCCATATTACAATATTATCTCAGTTAACTCATTTTACAAGTCATGGGATCCTGGGAATTAGTATTAGTTTTCCAAAATTTATTCATCTATAGGAACTCACTCCCATCTAATGAAACTATAGATTTTATGAAATATTAATGATATATAAATTCAACAAGGAAATCATGATTGTGTGACATATTTTACCAGATACCTATTTAGTCTCAATTTAATCTTGATTCTTAGTTTGGATATTTTGATTCACTAGAATATGGTGTACTCTATATTATATCTTGGTTATATCCATGAAATCCTCATACATATTTCTCGAAACATTGTAGTATTTCTGTCACTATACAATACGGCAATTTCCCTAAATCGTTAATTACCATTATAGATTTATTTTTTAATAGTATAATGATACATTACTCTATTTTCATGATTATGCTTTTGGGCATTGATAACCAGTGCTCATTCAAAATGCATATTTTATCTAACATTTGTTTTAAAATAGATTTCATTGATTTTTAAGAAATGTTTTTGTTATCAATTAAATGAATGGAATTATTATATTTTTGGATTTCAAAATTATTTTTATATTTAGTTTAAAAATCATCCACGATTTCATTTTATATTTTATTGATTTAATTTCCCATTTTTAAATGAAATCAATGAAAATGACTTTATATTTATATGATTTTAGCATATTTGGAATACCTTTGTAGGAAATTGTATATATTATTTGGTGGAATCATAATGGGTTCTATAGATAACACACAACATATACCATTTGGTCTGTGAAACCATTATGTTTCTTCATTAGGGATTCATGATATGTTGACACCATGTTATGTATTTGAGAATATTTGGATATGGGTTGATAACATTGAACATGGTGAGTGTTTTTAGTTCTCTATGAGACAGGTTTTGGCATTTTTTTAGGTTTTTATCATCAAAATGTACATTTTCATGGTTTTACTGATTTTATTTTCTATATATGTTTGTAACATGATCATGGATTATATTTTATTTTTTGGATTAAATTATTCCCCATGATTTTTTATAGGAATGGGTGATTGTCACCAACCTGTGTGGAATCGACACACCACTCGGGCTAGTTGTGATTTGTACTGATGCTTATTATAATGGTAATCTGGGTTAAATCATTAAAAATGGTATTAAAGGAGGTCATTTCCTATAATAATGTTCTTTTTATAATTCAACATATGGATTTTGTGGTGGATTGCGGTAAAAAGATGATTAAAATTTTTCAAAGACTCAGGATGTAATTTCTGACTTGTTTCTTAATCACCACTTTCAGATTATGGGACATTAGACACTTGGGAAATGAGGAATTTGAGTATTTATTTTTGGATTTTTAGTTTCCTAATATTGATACTATTTGGATTTTGAATGGGACTATCCTTTATTTTAATAATCTCTTATTAGTATAGGTTGGAATGAATTTTTGACCACAACATCATAGTGTCGTCATTGTCAAATAAGTTGTGAGGAATTATTTTGGATTATCTAATTTCCATTACGGATCCATAGTGAGATTGGATTATTATTTTCAAAACCATGACTCCAATACTTGCATATTTGTACATTAAAAATGAACTATATCTCTTGTCTATTTTCCTCCAAGAGAAATCATTTTTGAGGGGTTATTATAGATGTTTATTGGTGTGGTTGGTTTCATGATCACATTTGTATTTTAACTTAATACATTTGGTTATGTTCTCAAATCCATTCGAAAAAATGTATTCAAATTAAAAGAGTGTTTTAATGTTCTTTGAAAAAAAATTATTACTAAAATATTGGTTTTCTGAAATGTTGGGTATGAAAATATTTTTTTTAGAGACACTTTTTTTGAACATTGCTTTATTTAGAATAAATTCTAGTTTATGATTTGATATGAAATATACATTGTTTTAAAAGGGAAAATTAGGATTAATCCACTATATATACTATAGCTGGGTAGCTCCAACCTGATGTGTTAGCTCCACAAGCAGTCGCGTCACCAAAAAAATTCCCTCCCCAATTTACCCCCACCAATCCCGACCCCCATATGGAATTTCCATTCCCATTCACACCCCCTCACTGATTAGCCGCCTCATTCCACCATTCCATTACCTAGGGTTTCCACACCCCTCCCCGATTCCGCTCTCCCTCCCCCACCCATCCCTGAATCCCCTCTCGAGCCATGACTCTACATGTGCTTCATCCGACTTCAGCTCTGATTCGTCTCACCCTCTCTTCTCGCATCCCTGAATCCCCTCTCCACCCGTTACTCCAACTTCGGCTCCTCGTAATTCGGCTCTTTCGACTACGGCTACTCCGTCTGTAGCTCCTCCAATTACTGCTCATCTGAATTCGGCTACTCCATCTTCGCCTCGTCTAAGATCAGCTCCACCGACATCAGCTCCATTTTCTTCAGCTCATCCGACATCGGCTCCATCGACTATGCCTTATTCTTCACCTAGGGTTCCCTTTCCCTAGATTACGCAGCGAGTAAGACCGGGTAAAAACCAGTGTCAATCGAACAAAGCACTATCAAATATCTTCATGTATCAATGAATTTTATTTTTTTATAGTGTTTTAATTATATGATTAATCTGTTTACATTTCCACGGCCGATGAGTCTCTAAATCCAAATTCTAGAGTATTATGGTCACTATTACTGTTTAATTTCTTTCATTAAAAATTGTTCATAATGAGTATGCATTTTAAGGTAGTTATTCCTATTATAATTGATTTATTTTCTCATTGTTCCATTTTTTTAATATTGCCTTTCTAAATACATGTAATTTTTCTCAAACTACATGTAATATGCATTATAATTCAGAACAGTTATGTTTGAACATTCCTTTTTTGGGAATATTCTCTAGATTTATTTAATTTTCACTATGGTTTCCCAATTTGACTTTTTTTTGTTTTCTAGATTTATCATGTTGGTGGGGTAAGTCAAGTGCATGTAATGTTGAACCCATTAATGTTGGAGGAATTTGAGAGGCCATGTATGTGGGTAAAGTGTATTACCACTTCAAGGATAGTTCTAATTTATTTTCATTTTCATTTTAATAATGATGTTTAGATTTAACTTATGAGTATTTAAATTTTGTTATTCATTTTTTCATTACTCTTTTCATTTTAAAGATTTACTTATAAATATATTTTTTCACATTCTACATGCATCAAGAAATTTAGTTATTCATGTTGCACTTTAAGATAATTATTCCTATTACAATTTCTGTATTTTGGTATTCTTCCATATTTCCAATCTTGTCGTTATGAATAAATGTTATAAAACTCTAAATATATGTAATATGCATTCTAATTCAGAGCACTTCTCTTTGAACTTACATTTTCATGGAATCCCCTACCATGAATTTCTTTATTATTCAGTATGTTTTCCCAATATGACAAATTTATTTTTTAGTTTTCTCAATTTAGCATGTTCATTTGCCACTAACAATGAATGTCCTCACTGTTTCATTGTAAATAATAATGATATAAGTAATGTGATATTCGATTTTCTTACATTAAATTCTTTAAAAACTATGTCATAAAAAGGCCTTAAAGAGTTTCCAACAAGGTAAACTGTTATTCACTCTATAATTATATTTCGATTCGTCTCAATACAAAGGAACTCCTTCAAATTATGCAATAGTTTGGTCGAACTGGAATGATTTTAGACTCCATTTGATCCCGCATCTTCTTCCTCTCTGAATTCAGATCACAAGTTGCTGCACATTTCTGTTAAAGGGAGACATCCTGGCAATGTCGTACGCACCCCGTAACACTCATGAGGGGCATGATCTGCTCACATTGGAATGAATTTTCCCTTACATGATTGGTGTCATGGCTTCTCAAATGATCCCTTACCCTGCCAGGGCCTTGGACATGGCTCGCTTCTCTTGGTTCCTCATTCCATGGTAGAACGATGGTTGGGTACCCCCCATGAGTCATTCACTACTGGTATGCTTTGAAATTTTTATATTTACTCAAGTTATTGTTAATGTTTCTGAGTCATCATTTTCTTTTATATCATTAATTTGGGTTTTATATGTACCAGTACATTCTATTTCATGTATCCATTTATTAAAGAATCATATTGGTGGTGACTATCATCTGAACTACATTTTTATGGTATGTGATTTTACTATATTGAAATACTGGTTTTATATGAGTTCAAAAATCATTACTATGTTCTATCCTCTTTTTATACAAGGATTAGGATGTTTTGAAGCAGATTTCAATTGCACCCATTCTTACCGCCTCTATATGTGTTCTAATGCATTATTGTTTTCCTGCATCTATATGCGTACAACTGAATTTTCATGATTTTTTATGATTCTGTAAACATCCACCTTGTGAAATATAATTATTCTGTAAGCATGAACCCTGGGAATGGCATAATAAATAACATATATATGGACATATGTGTTTTACTTAGTCATCGGTAAACCTAAAAATTGGAATATATATTAATATATTTGTTTTGTATAAAATTTGGTGATGCTGCTCTTTTGAACAGATGAAATGACATCCCTTTTAATATAAAAACACACACCAATATTCAGGTATTCTATAAATGGTTTTATTCTGTAAATTCCTTCCTTTTTATTGTATAAATTCCATCATTTTGAGTAGTGGGATGAGGGGGGGGGGGGTTGATGTTTTGTAAATTATTATTCAGTCTGTCTATGGATTTATTTTATGTCCTATGTTTTATTGGATTTATTCAATGTTTCTTCTATTTATTATTAATTTATTTATTTTTTGTAGATTAATTAATTTAATGTTTCTGTTGTTTTTTATTATAGAAATCTATATGTTATGGAATGATACTATAATGATGTACTATTTTCTCTTATAGTTCAGGATGAGGTGTATGGATGTTAATATTCGACTTACATGGAAACTGGGAGTTGGTATATCTTTCGAATTTGTTTTCACAGTAAATGTGAATACATAAAGAAGGATTATAAATTTTTTTGATTACCAGTACTTTTCGCACTATTTTCCTACATGTATTCTTTGTTCAACTTCTGCTGTGTGGATTATTTTTATTTCAGGAGTTGGGTTTGCATAAGCGATAAGTAAATCTATGAGAGATGCATTAAATATGAATGCAATGAAGATTGTTGAATTCTACCACCACATGATGGTTATTTTTTTCATATAAATTTTTACATATTTTTAATTATCAGTCATTTATTTGATTCAGATTTCTTTATCAAACACCATTGTCAATTTTTCATTATTCATAATTGGTAATTTTTTAAAAGATCCTCATATATATTCTAACTGTTTATGTTTTAACAATTTTTGTTTAAGCTGGTTGGGGGGGGATGGGAAGGATTGGGCAGGAGGGGAGGGGATGAGAGGGGAATAACTGGGTAGGGGGGAGGGGGATGGTGGGGGATGGGGCTGGGCAGTGGGGACGGGATGGTGGGAGATGGGGCTGCGCAGTGGGGAGGAGGAGTTGGGAGAGGGAGGTGCTTGGAAGGGTTTGGTGGACAAGCTGGGCAGGGGAGAGGGTGAGAGGGGAAGAACTGGGAAGGGGGGGGGGTGCTGGTGGGGATGGGGATGGGGCTGGGCAAGGGGGAGGGGCTGGTGGAGGATGGGGCTGGGCAGTGGGGAGGATGAGTTGGGTGGGGAAGGTGCTTGGAAGGGGTGGGAGGACATGTTGGGCATAGGGGAGGGGAGGTCAATAGGTAGGTATGGGGGAGGTGAGGGGAGGGGCTGGGCAGGAGGGGAGGGGATGAGAGGGGATGAACTGTGCAGGGGGAGGGGGCTGGTGGTGGATGGGGTTGGGCAGGGGGAGGGGGAGGGGCTGGTGGGAGTTGGGGCTGGGCAGTGGGGAGGAGGAGTTGTGAAAGAGAGGTTCTTAGAAGGGGTGGGGGACAAGATGGGCAGGGGGAGGGGACATCAAGAGATGGATATTGGGGAGGGGAGGGGAGGGGCTGGGTAGGAGGTGAGGGGATGAGAGGTCTAGAACATGGTAGTGGGGAGGGGGCTGGTGGGGTTGGGGGTGGGCAGTGCGTAGGAGGAGTTGGGAGGGATAGAAGCTTGGAATGGGTGGGAGGACAAGCTGGGCAGGGGAGGAGGGGTTGGGTGGGGGAGGTACTTGGAAGGGGTGGTAGGACATGGTGGGCAGTGGGAGGGTAGGTCAATAGCTACGTAGGGGGGAGGGGAGGGGAGGGGCTGGGCAGGAGTGGAGGGGATGAGAGTGGAATAGCTGGGCAGGGGGGAGGGGATGTCAAGAGCTGGATAGGGGGAGGGGAGGGGAGGGGCTGGGCTGGATGGTAGGGGATGAAAGGGTTAGAACATGGCAGTGGGGAGGGGACTAGTGGGGGATGGGGCTGGGCCGGGAAGAGGGGTTGGTGGAGGATGGGGCTGGGCAGTGCGGAGGAGGATTTGGGAGGGAGAGATGCTTGGAATGTGTGGGAGGACAAGCTGGGCAGGAAGGAGGGGAGGGGAAGATAGACCGACCAACTCTCTTTTTCGTTTATAAGTAGTATCTCACCTATACTGTATCCAAAATATCATCACCATATACGGTACCTACACTGTTTTCATGGATAATGTATATTTCTTCGCTATTGTATGATTGACAATTGGATCACCATGATAAAATATCTTCCCTGATTTGTTGTTTTTTCAGTGCCAAAATTATTGTAGTAGATCGAATGAAGCGCGAGAGTCTATAAAGAGGTGGGCTTATGCAAGTTGTGTTACTAGGCCATAAAATATAGGTTAAATTATCAGAGGTATTCTTTTTTTCAATTTCTTGTGTTTATTGACTCCCATTCTAGATTTGTATCTCTGTATTGAAAATACTGACCTTTACATGTCTACATCACCACTAATAATATTATCATTATGGTTTTATGATTATTGGTATATTTTTGATGATGTGATATGAAATCCAAGATTTTCTATGCTGAAATTAGTTTTATGTGAATATTTAAAGTTATAATCTTGTGATATGTGTTGCTGTCAAGTGGCCACCTCTTCCTCATGCCTTCATGTCTAATCAGTTGCTCATTCCACCGTTGGAACTACAATGAGTCACATTAGTTAGCCTCCCTTCGATTTAAGTTATTTGTTATTCTTTCTTTAGTTCATATCCTTTAAGACATATTTTTATTTCTCCCTTCTATATTTTTTTCGTATCAATTTCTTATCTCATATATTCTCTGATTTACCTATGTTTTGAGGATTCATTTAGCAGTGGATTATTATATTTTTCAATTACATCACATTAATTTTCATTATTTAATTATTATAACTATTCATTAACTCGTTGCACAAGTCCCCATATATTCCAGGTAAAATCGATTCTAGGAGAAGTTATACTGAACAACTTTGCTTCTCATTCATTCAATGTATGTTGTCCATTAGATTCCAAGAAAATATAAATTTGTTACATTTTTATATTTGATCTTATTTTTTATGAAATATTCTTTCTGTTTACAAATATATATGCTCTAGTTTTAAATATAAGCTACATGGAATATTAAATATGTTTTGAAATTTTTGCTTCATGTACTAAATACATTCCATATGAATTGTATTCGAATGCATGAAAATAGATATTTTTATCATTTTTTTATATCATGCTCTTTTGTTTTCCATTCAATGTCCTTCATTTTTTTTAATACCATAGCTGTATGTTTTGTTTGTAATTAGTTAAAAAATTATTTATTATTATAATTTTTTCCACATCTCTAATTAATCATAGTTATTGTGTATTGTCAATTGAATTATTTTTGTTCACTGATATTTATTTGATTAATTTTTTGTGTTTCATTTTGTATTTTAATAAATGGGAAGTTTAATTTTAAAATCAATATTCTCCTTTTAGAAGCATTATTACTCAATAGATAGGGTTGGAGAAATTTTTAGTGCTAAAATCATTTGAAGGGAATTTATAGTTTCTACAATAGGTTGATGTGGTTGGTGGTGGTTCTAATGTAGCCACATTGGCGTGCAACCCACATGCAAAGAGGAACATCTATACTTGGTAATGAGCATCTGTGTGCACTTCAATTATCAGTTTTATGTTTTTATTAGAGTGACATTAATATATTATTTTTTTCCATGTACTTTACCAAGAAGGTTGGTGTACTCATGAATGTTATTGTGTATTTACCAAGAATGTTGGTGTAAAACACATAATTATTAAGTTGGTGTACTGCACACAATTCTCAAGTTGGTGTACTCATGTAATTGATTGTGTACTTTACCATGCAGGTTGGTGTACTCATGAAATTGATTGTGTATTTACCATGCAGTTTGGTGTACTGCACACAATTCTCAGGTTGGTGTACTGCACACAATTCTCAATTTGTTTCCATGTACTTTGCTGAGAAGGTTGTTGTACTGCACGTAGTTCTCAGGCTGCTGAATCCATGACCACCGGTTTCTGGTCACCTACTGGTATGGATTGATCTCCTCAGCATGACTTTCAGGTACCTGAACCAACTGATTGTGTTTTACTCTTAATTTCATTTTTGGAAATAGCAGCTCCCCACTTTGGTATAGCGGCACAAGGACACAACTCCATGGGACTTCAATTTGGTAGGATCTTTGGCACAAGTTTAAAGAAGGCTGGAAAACCAGGAGTGGCAGTGACATCATCTTATCTTTTCATATAAATATTGTATTGAATCATTATTTCATATTGGATTTGGATGGTTCTTCTATTATGCATTGGTTTTAACCCACCAGCAGCTGGGATAACTGATTTATGAAATCAAAAGAATGATTTAATTGCATGGTAATTGATAATCGAGCATTATTCCGTTATATTCAACATTGTTTCATAGTTCTCCTTTCCTCTATAATCTATATTGTTAATAGATTATGCAGATATTCTTATCATGTTTTAATCATATATTTTTTTGAAACTGTTGTTCCTTTCAATGAATTATTTCCACTTAATTTATGTTACTAATTACTAGCAATTTTACAGTTAAAAAATTTCCCAGTTTCTTTTATTTTTCCAAAATATTTTATTGTCTCTATAAAATCAGTGAACCATATCGTTATGAGAACGCATGAACGAAGAATTCTGTTTTATCACCGTGCAAATGCACGGGCGAGTACTAGTTTTTAATAAAATTAGGTAATCTTTTTGTGATGGTAAATATTTTTTGATGTGTGCTGTATTTATAATTATATTTCACATTATTAAAGGAAGGTGATATTTTTTAATAAATGGTGATATATTGATTATATACGAAACATTGATTTTTTGAAAAAATAAATATGTGTGTTTAGTTATTGAGAGCATTCACATTACTTATATAATTTTATTGGATAGTTTAATATTGGAGTGAATTATTGTATGTTTCATGATGTTTTTAAATGTGTCCATTATTGTTTTCCTATAAATAATGAATGTTAATTTTTCAATTCGGTTATTTATGTAGTCTTTTAAATTTATTATGACTAGCATCTCCAATTTATGACTATACCAAAAATTCATTTCGGGTGGTGAGAAGAAGTATTTACAGCATTTAGATCCCATATTGGTTTTCTTGGATAAATTTACACCTTCCTAAAGTTATGAATATGGTATTATTTTAGTAATGAATTTTCATGAAGAATTTGATTCGATCTATGATTCCCTCAAGACACATAATGCGTTAAAAGTTATATTTGTCAATATTTTTATGTGGTACATAGTTAATAGTGGCGGGTGTTCATGATGTATATCCATATGTTTGAATGGATGTATTTAAATGTTATATTCAATTAAAATAGATCAATATGAGTAACTGAAGGTGGAGAATACTTCATTTTATGAAGGATTACTTTAGTATGGTGAATCTAGTGGATCCCACAGTATAGTTGTGAAATGATTACATTATTGATAATGAAAAATTTTGTTTTTTGCTTCTACTATAGAGAACCTAATCATTATAAGAAGTTGTGTTTAAATGTGAAAATAGTTTTTCTGTAGCATGTCTTCCTATTGAAAATTAAAAATTTTAATATGTTGGGATTCTAAAATGTATCATTCCATTAGGGGATAACAACCCCTATCTGTTGAACAACAAATTTTCATTGATATAAGTCACTAACTTAAAAAAAAGAATAATGACTTCGATATAGTGATGGAGTGGGAGTTGATAGTGGAAATAATGATGGTCTAGATTTTTTATCTCAATAATGATTTGAAGACTGTGTGAGTTTCCATAGTTGGTGTTCATTGTTTTTGTGGAGATATTTTTTTATTCAAGTTGTTGGTTTTATTGTAGACCTTATTATTGACCCTGATGGTGGAATCATTTTATTTATATCTTTTGCTGCACTTTTCAGATGTTCTCCTATTAAATGTCACTTCAATCCTCATGAATTTATTTCGAATATATCATATTTTATTTCACTCTCGGTGATAATATGAAATAATTTAATAAGAACCTATATATTCTTTTGTGGTACTAACTTTTAGAACCTTTCTTGTTGATTCCTTCTATGGGTGCCCTCTTATGGTGGGTGATTTATTCAATATGAGTCAGTTGTTATTCCATGCCATCCTATTATTCACATCGATTTGGTTGTTGATAAATTTTAATGTTTTTGTTTACATACGTATTATAGATCATGTAATGAAATATTTCACAATATCTAGGGTTTTCTTATCTTTTTTGTAATAGAATTGGATGTACTTTATATATGTACTCTAGTAATATGAATGATGTGGATTTCTGATGGACCACAAACCGGGATGTATAGGTTCTTATTTAGATTATATCATCAAAGGGTGAGGAATTTTTATGGAAATACTCTGTTAATTTTGAGTAATATATTGAGGTATAATCATATATTAGTTATGTGCCATTATTATTGATATTTGGATATTTAATGGCATTGTATAATTGAAATTCATGGGATGTCATTTTTGTGGGTTTTTAAGGTTTCAGTTTCTAACATTTATTGATCATTGTGGAATGTGTTCATGGACACTTCTTTGAGTTTAAGTTATGTGATCTTACTAATTTTTTTTAATGTTACAAAATTTGGGTGTATTTTTCAATAGAGGTGAGATCAATTATAGGTCACTAGTTATTCCCCAATTTATAGGCATGTGGTGATCGTGGAGGTTCAGCTCTAAATATATTTGGATTTTTTTATTAAATTCTCCTTTTTATTTCTTAAAAATGTATTTTTTTTTTGGTGAATTATTACTGTGTTACATAGAAAATCCTCCATGGGATATAATTTTGTGGGATTCACTGGTCATTTTTATTTTCTATCTTTTGGATTGGGATTTTTCTGGGGATAAAAAGTGATATGGACATATGAATTTTGACATCCCATTATATTTCATTATTTCAAATAAAACTTATAAAATAATCGATGAGTTAATTTAAATATTTTTATAAGGGTTAGATGAGCACTTGATCCTAAATGTATAGTTTGGACCTTCAACTTCTACTAGAAAATACGATCGTGGGCAACCATCTTGATGGTGAGGGTCACCTAGAAGCTAGTGGGTCAGCATTACATAAATCACTTCGCTGTATCCAATGGATGGTAGGTGGGTATCCACTAGACCAAAAAATGATACAATATGGATTTTATGAAATCTATTATAATCACAGTGTATTTGGTGAGGTTCATATGATAGCTAATGGTGTCACTCAATATGGGGAAATGTTGATGGAGGGTGGAAAATTCAATCTAAAACCCATGTATTATTTTATTTCTCTTCTCTATCAAATGAAAATCTTCACACATACCATTGGGATCCCAAATAGATGAATTTGGATCTCATTATCTAATCTCTTAGAAGATTTAATTTTTTTTTCATGGAATCAATACTCTACAATTAATCAATTCTATTTCCAACATTCGAACTCCCTTTCTATCAAGATTTATTCAACTCAGTGGAAATAAACACATTGTGAATTATTTAACATAGAATGGTTTATATTAAAATGCTGTTCTAATATCCCTATTTTATTTTTTCTATATCCCTCTACCATGTTTCAGATTTCTCTATAATGGATGGCACATCATGTGATCATTGCATCATGATTATGAATCGTCCATGTATGTGTTTTTATGATCTTATTTTATAATTTCTTTTATTTTCTCTCATAAATTCATTTTCATGAATTTATACTTTGTAATATATGTTTTATATCTATTTACCATGAATTTATGCATTAATTATTCTCTTGATCTATCAATTATAACTCAAACATGGCATGGATAGTATTTATTATGATCAAATTATATCATCCAATTTTATATCAATTAAATTCCATATTGATTTTTGGTTTCCTTTAGTGGATATTTGGATGATTTTTTTTGATAAAAGTGATAGATTAGTCCTATGTCATGATTTATAATGTAAAATGACCTTATTTTAATGAAATAAGTTCATTTATGTAATTTTTAGAACACAAATTTGATTTGTTTAAATTAATTAACAACATAATGAAACTTTTTAGTGGTTTTATCATTTTTTATAAAATTTGTGTTCAAGGGTAATTTAGAATATGTGAGTTATTCATATGGAAAATTGTGTAGACATATGTTTTTTTAAAAACCTCATACATTTGGAAACTATGATACATAGTTTGAATGTATTAGGGTATTTTGGAAGGTAATTCTTTCTCTAAATGATGATATGTATTTTATTGAGGATTTTTTAAAGGATGCATGTATGATTAACCAATTAAGAGATGATTTAAATTATATGGTTTTGAATTGAAATGGAATATTTAAGAAGTTATGAATGGATCTTTATGATGATCCTCTATTTGGATAATCTATTAATGTGAGATAACTAATTCATGCGCTTCCCATTGATTGGTGTTTGAAAAGGGATTGTTTAAATTGAAGGAGTTTGGGTAGTATGTGATATGAGAACATATAATGAAATGAAACAATGAAGGAATGGGCCATGTTGATTCTAATGTGGACCCCCATTGGGATCCATGAGACATGATTATTTTCCTAACAACATTTTAATTGTCTTGGGAACCCATTTATTTAGATGAAATGATAAAAATTTCTGCATTCCTAGAAGACACACAACCAATCTAGTGGATCCATAGAAAATACGAAAGTTTCCGAATATAGATGGGAATCTAGGAAACATGTGGTGTGTTGAACTAATTCTCATTGGACCCGTAGAGACTCCAAATAATATCAGGAATTAGTTTGGGTTTTCTTGATTACCTTGACTACGGTGGGGTCACTAACAGCTATAGGTCATACCAATGAAATCATTATACCTGAAACACAAAACATGAAATATTTCTTCACTACATGTCATTGTAGATTCTTTACATGATTTATGACCATTATTGATTGACATTCTTACTAATATGATGAATTTTGACTCTGTTTTATAAACACCTTTTTAGAACGTTTATATATGATTCATTATTATAACACATTTTTTCCTGAATATTGCATTATAAATGGTTTTCAATACATTTTAGGAAATAATATGGTTTTAAATTGTTACCATGGAATTATATTATCTTTTTAATTTTAAATTAATTTCAAAATTATTAATTCTCTTTAAAATATGTCCTTGACATAATCTGATTTATATGGATTAAGTTTCCCATTTTGAAATGTAAATCCTATTAATCCCTTTATCGTATTCCACATACTGTATAATTCTTTTAACACAGAAATTAATTTCATATAATCATTGGGAAATTATTATGGGGAACTATATATCACACCATTCATGTTTCATTAACAATTTTTTTCCTTCATGATTCGCTATCAATGGTACATATTAATTATATTTTTTTTTGGTTTCATTTTGGTTGGATGAGGGTGGATAACAATGAACATTATTGTTGGTCATGGATCACCAGGTGATGTGTTGTGTAATATTTCATTTACTTTTAGTTTTTTCTATTTTTCTTATACCCTATTATGATTTTATTTATATATTTATCTACTAAGGTTACCATGGAGTACATGGAATACATTTTATATTTGTTTGAGAAAAATATTTCCGAATAGTTTTTTAGGATTCCTATCATTCTATTGCCAGCCTATGGGAATAAAGAACATCCTTTAGGCTAGTGAAGATATGGTTTGATTCTAGAATATATGGTATTCCATCTAGGTACACTTTATTTGAGGTTTCTCTATTTTACATTATTCAATATAAATTTATCTCATCTAAGATTCTTATATATTTATATGTTCCAATGATTTATTATTTCTTTTAGTTGATGCATGCAGCGGAATATCGGTATAGAAATGGAATCTCATAGAGTTACAAGTGAGTAATGTTATTAGTTGATGATTATATGCATCAAAAATACTAAGGGTTCTAGTAGTGAGTCATAGAACTCATTTATTTCATTATAATTTCTGTTATTCTAGCAGTTCCCAGTCATCTACCAGTAGCCCTAGTCTAATGTTCATTTCATGTGGGTGGTATTATCATTTTATGTTTTAATTATTGAATTTAATTTAGTATTATCTTTTTATGGTTGGTTGGTTTTCATTGATACATAAGTATAAAAATCGATATATTCCTTATTATTAGCATGGATAGTAGGCCAAAAATCCATAAAGAGTAAATAGAGCTGGTAGAGGATAGATCCATGATATTCCAGGTCCATAGAGGCATGGGATTGAGCATGGTTATGTAAGTGATCATAAAAAGGGAGGTAATGGAGCTGGGTTTGAATAGTTAATTTCAAGGAATGTTCCATTATTTTGATGACCCGATAACATTTGAATACTATATATTGATGTACATTGATTTTTGATTTGTTTTATTTCGGAGCATCACATGCCTTTTTTGGACCTACCTTGGTATATGATTTGTGACTCGATATGATGAGGATTTAAATACCCCACTTGTTGATTAAATCATTTTGAATTAAGAGAATAATTCTTGATGTCTGAGGGGTTTGTGAGTTGATTATGGGGTTGTTTCAATCATCCAGTGATTTCTTCCCACTTCATATATAATTATATAATATCATTCATCTTATATTAGTTATTTATTTATCTCAATGGAGAAGTTCATTCATTGATATGGAGTAAAAAAATTAGTATTCATTTCTATGTGAGATCATCTTATGGGTAGTACAAATTCAGATTCTCTTCTTTCTCACCTAGACGCCCAATTTTTATATTCATCATATGGATGGATGTTGGATTTTCCAAAATTCATTCTTTAATTTTATGTTTTTTACTCTTATGTAGTTTGGGATTTGTCACCTTGTTGTGATATCAAATTTAAGATATTGTTATAGACTACAACATCTATAATTTCAAGGGATCCTTATCTGATTGATCCTTCTGATATTTAGTAGATGTGTTTTCATATTAACTACATGATTCAAGTATTTTTTATCTGATACAACCTATTTTCATGGGCTTATCCACGTATATTTTCCATGATATAAGGAGGTAGTGTTTAGTTGGGTTATACTATAAGTGGTTAAATTTGGTAGTGTCCAAAAAGTTACCAAATAACAAGGATTGGTGATGTATATGAAAATTTTAGGGGTATAAAATGTTTTTAATGATTAATATTAAATCATTATATAACCCAATGAGGGTAATTTTTGGTGTTGTTATAATTATTGAATTATACTATTGATATAGTAATTTTATGTTTGTTTCATGTCATGTGATTCTATGATCTTCTTAAATCATATCACAGAATCATAGACTATGTATTACCTTAGTTCCTAGATCAGTTCATGGTAGTTGTAGAGACCCAAATTTGGACCTGTACGGCTTTGGAATATATGAAGAAAATATTGCTAAAGCTCGGTACAAATTTATCAAAGGAATATGGGGCTTCGAGATCCACATTGCAGTGATTATAAATATATTAAATACATTTTTTCACATGAAGGTAGATTCACAAGAAAAGAGGAATAACTTTTTCCAAGATTCATAGATCATATTTTAAGGAGACACTTGATTTGAAAACATCATTTTTACCATTTGTTCACATTAAGTAGTTCACAAAAAATATTTTTTTATGAATTAAATGGGGGTTTAATTTATTTGAATAAGTAATTAACAAATTAATTAATTAAATAAAATCTCTCCTCAATAATCACCCATCCTTCCCATTGGGTCCACACAAACCAAATAAGATAGAATTACTTCCTCTTATCCCTTTGGAAATAATTATGAAATGCCAAATCAATGCAATGAGGAGCCACCGAGCCCATATTTTGGGCAGAAATATTCATTATATCATGAACAATAGTGATTTAGGCACCTTTCATCAAATGAAGTTTCGATGTTTTCCCTTGAAGATGGTGATTTTGATATAATCCCAATCCAATTTTTATTGTTTTTTCTAAGTTTCTAGGGATTAATTAGAAATTTATTATCACATATTGGTATATCTATGTATTTTCAGTAAAATCGGGATGAATTTGGCATTTTTATGTAATTCCAAACTGGAATTACAATCAACAAGTTGTATCTTTATGTGAATCAATTTGGGTGGCCAATCATATTCGGGGAAGATTAATTTTCTAGAAAAATTATTATGTACTGGGGTAACACATCATGTAGTTCCCCAATATGTGTACCTATGGGTCATTTCATGGGAAGCTGTGTACTAACACACAACCAAAGTACAAGGACATAGGGTCCGACACATGGACACATGTAAACTGCATGACCAAGGATTGAGTGAAGTAAAACATTCCATATACCCCTTTTACATTCTTTGTAACACTATATGGGTTGGATACTATGTAAATTGGATAAAGGAAAAAGTGACCAAGTCGGCTGAGATGTTGTTTTTTATTCAGTGCATGTTGTATACTCCTCGTCGATCTCTATGATATCATCAGCCATTCATTTATAATTCTATGAGACTCATATTAAGGCCTATGATAAAATTATCATGAGTGTTTTTCTGCCTAGAATTTTATGGATGCATATTTTTTTGGTATATGTGGTATGATTTGGAATGATTCTACCAAGTTGCCTTTGTAGTAGTGCTAATATTTGCTAGTGATCTTGGTGAATCACTGGGTTGTTTTCATGTTCTGTACCTTCCCCTTTGAATTTAGGATGTGGTTCCCATATAATCTTTATACCAATAGAGTTATGAAACTGTTTTGTAAAAGATATTGGCCCCCTACTCATGAAAGTGGAACGACATGATATATGATAAGCACAAATCTCTTCTTAGAGGTTCTTGACAGATGATGGAGATCAGTATGACTCTAGAAGAGGAACACTGGAACTAGTACTCTCTGATGGCATTAGGAAGTGGGTTACCCTTACCTAATTTCTTTAGTAGAATTGGGACTCACAATGTCATGGGAACTTTTTATATTGCCTCTAGATAGTTCACTCAAATGAGACTTGATTTGACACAACCTTGGACTTTCATGGAAGTGGAACATTATCCCAACCCAGACATGTCTTATATCTCTAGTAAAAACATTGTAGGTGAGTCAGTTCTGACCAAATAGGATTGTATAAAGGTGTTGTGATTGTGTCCTTAGACATGTTTGTCTAAGGTAGTCAGGTGACATTCTAGGCATCATTGATGGACTTTTAGAAATTTTGGTACTCATCTAATGGTTTAGGGTGCCAGATCCTCGTATCATTCAAAATTATTGATAGTGAACCCCTGACATAAGAGGTTATAGGCACTACATACTTCTTTTCTTGATTGAGTAGGAAATCCATTGTTGGACTAGAGTGCATGTCCTATAACTATGGATTTGGTACTCCTCTACCATGTCACGACAGAAGTCCTTTATCTGAGCCATATAATAAGTGTGTTTACTCCCCTATAGAGATATAGTGTTGGTACTATATCACTAGATATGGAAATATCCTATAATTCTAGGTTGTAGGTCCCCTATATGTGATGTTCTGGTAGATTCGATAATCCCCTATTGTGTTTGGAAGTGGGTCTTCTAGCTTGGGATTGGTACTCTCCTGTTGTATCAAGGTGCATGTCCACCGTAGTGAACAAGATGGTATAGTCAGAACACCCTTAAACTAATAGGATGGAGGGGATCTAGTAATATAAGACTACTCCTCAATAGGTTAAGAGTGGTGGTCCTTGATCCATGAAGTGCTACTCCCCTATAATATCTAGGTGAGGGTCCTCCATTCTTTGAGTAGTACTCCCGTGTTGGATCAGGCAATGGGTCCTCACTTATGAGGTAGATCTCTCACATCATTGAGTAGCATTGAGGAGAAGCTATTCTATCGATTTTGGAGATCCCCCGTCAGAGGGATACAATAATGAGATGTGGGACCCTCCACTTTAGTTAAATGATTCATAGATAACAGTTAGTGCTCCCTCGATGGACTGAGGTGTTGTCCTCATTAAACAGGACATACAGATGTTTCACATGTTAGTTGGGATCTAGTAATCCCTAGACCATTGGGGCATTGTCAAGGTGTATGTTCCACTACTCACACTCATAGTGGATATGAACGTGATGAATAGTTTAGAGAAGAGCTCCCTAAACTATAAGGAAATGGTGAGGAGTAGAACTATCCAAATGGTCTCTTTACCCTTGTGTAGGGTACAGGTTATCAATGGCAGACCCATTGGTGTTGGGAACAAGAACTAGTCTGTATAATTTTTTCACAGTGGAGAATGTTTTATTGGATGAATTATTTAGAATTGTGTTGATATTTTTGATGCAATGCATATCTCGGATGTGTTCCATCTGGGATGTAATACCTATTGGAGTTTGTCCTCATGGTTTTCTGTTTAAATTTAGAGATATAAATATAATCAAGTTACTGGTTTTGAGGTCCGAACATCATGTGACATAGAATCTAATATAAGTATATCTAGGTTGTTTCTAGGAGACCTTGTTGTTTTGTCCCATCTTGGGTTGTCACCCCTTGAGGACTGAGTATACACACCACTTCTGTTCCCATACAATACATTGGTTACTCTCTTTCCATTAGTGGGGAAGATACACAGGGTATTCCATGTGTGTTTTGTGTTTATATTCTGATGGTCTCACGAGTCCAATCTAATGTTACAGGTATTGAAGACTCGATAAAATTTTCATCTTCTCACCATGTCTTGCTCCTTGTGTTTGGATGAGTTTGCTTTCACACTCTTGTTGGGATGAGCTGTTGGGTGAATACTTATCCCATACTATAATATTGAAGATTCTTAATTGACATATATGAATATTCATGTATGCATGAGGATGATTCGAAATTGTGTTTATTTATTTATTGGGTTTCCTGTGGCTAGATTGATCAAACTATCAACCTTTTATTCCTGACATTATTTTTGGGTTTTTGGGGCGCCTGTTGAGTATCTTCATAATCACAACTGCATGGTATTTTCCCAAACCATTTTTGTGTCTTCTGCACACCACTTTCTTTTCAATGGAGTCTATAGAGGATCTATTATAGGTGGATCATAGAGTGCATGATAGACATAGGTGTTTAAAGGATAAGGTTCTAGGAGTTTGTATGCATTTACATTTGAATGTTATCCCCTCCTTTTAGATGGTAAGATGATTTTACTATTCCCATTTGTTGGAATCCAATTTTTACTTTTTTGATTTCAGTACTAATTTTTTAATTTTTATTAGGATATTTTTATCCACGATTTTTAGTTTTAAATTTTTATTTCACTGGACATTGGAATTGGGGTGTTTGTGGATGTGTGCATATATGTACCTTAGAAAAATTCCACTGCATGTTTATTTATGACTTTATTAATTTTCACAAAACCTAGTCTTATCTAGGAAGGCATGGGATTGTCCCAGATTGATCCAAATCAAGGGTCAGATCATTATAGGGTGGTATCATATAAAGGATCATTCCTTGGGATGTTGTTCAGACTTTTCTTCTTAAAATGTTTTGGTTGGGTTGCATAGAGATAATGTTAGGATATTTCTAGTTCATCCTTAATTCCAAAGGTTCCAATATAGGTATAGTGGCTAACATATCCATTCACTAGTACTCTGATAACCTTCTTTTCTACATGGAACATTAGAACACTAGTCAAAGGGGAAATAAATCTTACATGTATCATATAAGACTGAGATTTGGATGTTCATTCCTTATCCATCTTGATTCATATCACCAGATATACTCTTTGACAATGGTGCATCTTTATTAAATATCAGGATTCCTCAATGATGAAAACCAAATAGAATTTTATGGTGTTATTAGGATAAAATAATACCACATGTTGAGGCTTTAGTATGGGTACCTAACTCAGATGTGTTACCTCCAAGAGATCCACCTGCAGTTCCACCACCCATTGAGTAGTTGGTTAATCCTGCAGTTCAAGATGAAGAAGCATGCATGATATGTAAATTGCAGGCATTCCAAATGTAGAAACCTCTATCGAACATGGTTTATCTATGACCACATTCATTTGATGAATATCTTGAGGAAATAACATGAGTTTTCAGCCTAATAGGGACAACCCTCGATCTGATGGTGTTCATAGTGATGATCCTTTTGTGTTGTTCTACTGGGTGATGGTAGATTTTATTGACATAATACCATGACAAGGTGAAAATCACAATGTTAGTGTTTGAGGAAATAATTAGGGAATAATTATACCATGATATGTTGAGATGAGTATGTATTTGGGATCTTTTATAGCTTCGGTAGGGAAACATGAATGTATTTGAGAATTCAGTAAGGTTCAAAAACATTATTCAATACCCTAGTATATGGGTTGACAAATTTTTCTCTGACAAAGAACATTCAAGAAGATCTTACATCGAGGTATCATGGTAATTTTGATTTCGATGTGCATTTACACCTATACCGGTGTGCTCAAGTGATGTTTGGTGGTAGAGAACATCATGTTGGAATAATAGGTGGATGAGGCCCTAGGTGGTAGTCATGAGGCTGAGGCGTCTACATCAGCAGGTTGAGGAATGGTAACAGGATCATGGCATAAGAGGAGCACCTGGGCCCAAACACCAGCATGTTGGACTGGAGGATGCGAGCTAGAATAGCTGGATGCCATAAATGAATTCAACTGAGAAGCTCCAAGGATAAAAAGTGGTAGATATAGTGTCATTTATAGATTCTATAGTAGAAATTATTAGACACTTCTTTGGGTACTCATTTCATTCATCTTCATTCTATAGTTAAAATGCAAAGAAACTATAAGATCTCAGACCTATAACATTAAACAATAAGGAATTAAACGAATAATTCACATTGTGGATCATTTTAGGTTTAGTGTTTTAGAGAAATAGAACATAACTATTACATCTCAAAACATTAGAAAGTAGAAACTTCTACACAGTTTCGATTTTTTCATAAAATCAAAACTCTTGAAAAAAAGAGTCATGACTAGTTCCATGTTTTATACTGCATGAATTTTCCATGATCCCATCCTTGACCCTATTCATCTTTAAGTCCTATGAAAACATTTCAGAACTTGGGATGAGCATAAAAAGCTCATTAGGGGTTATAAATCAAATAATGAAAATATTTTTTCATAAATACATAAAAAACTTGGACTCTTTTACTTACTTCGTGAAATCATAAGATTTATGAAAGAAAAATAGAAATCATATATCATAAAGGTAACTGGTGGAATCCATAACATACTTTCATTGTAGCTATCACAGCTACATGGGGAGTTACTTTGAAATACCCATCAAAGTATATTCCCTAAATTAATTAGGAGATACATCCATATTTACCTCTGTTATGTTACCCAATGCATTTGAGAGCTATCTCAGTCTCACCAACCCTAGGTTTATCACTGAACCACCTGTATACGTAAATAATGCCCAAGAACCATAACATGGTCACATAACAATGCATAAAGTAATGATAAAATTTCCAAATTGAAAAAAATATCATTTCAATAAATTTAAATAATAAATCCATTATCAAAATCATTTTCAATACCAAAATACGTAGAAAGGGTAAATGGTGTTTATTTTTCCTTTTAAAAACATTCTGGCTTGTTAAGGAAGTCGAAGATCAAATAGTACTCGCAGCGGAAGAAAGGTCATTTTCACTGCTTACGTAAAAAAAATTCCTTTTGGTCATTTATTAAAACACTTTGTATAAAAATATTCCATCTGAATGAGATGAAAAATCAAAGGTGTTTATACATCGTATAATATAAAGTCATGTATAAAACTAAATATACCTCAATGAATGGATGTTGAGACGAAGTCCCTTACCTTGTGTCCGACATGACTCGATCATTATTTAGTCTCTGAAATAATAAACCAATGTTAATTTCTACTTTCTTAAGAACCTTTTTCAAGTTTATTATTCCTTTTATATTACTTATTACCATGTTATAAACATTATGTAATCATTCCAAGTTAATAACGTCCTTTTTGTCGATATTTGGTACTAGATTCAAAAATGAACATCGTATATTTACAAGTTTTCCATGTGGTCAATAGTACATTTTATCCAGAATGAAATCAATTATGTAGATATAATATATATAGTTTATATCCAGTATATACATGTATTTATATTAGTTCATAACATTTGGATGTAAGAAATGAAATGCACAGTTCAGGGAGCCGGTAAGTCGTACTTACATGTGAATGCTACTTTCATTTATATTTATTCTTTTAATTGAATTAAAACAAAATGATACATAGGAATATTATAATTCCATATAGTATCATATATAATATCATTAACTCCATCCTTTATATATCCCACATATGGCATTAACGAGTCATATCACTTTAAGGGGGCAGTAGTCCGCACATCCTCTAATGAGATTATCACGTTTACCCATAATGGAAACCATAATGGAATGATATAAATGGAAATTACAAAAGAATAAAGAAAAAATTAATATAATATATATCATATATAAATATAGTTCCATCAAAATATCCACCATGGGAGTCGGTTGGAGATATTTTAACAGTCATCGTTTCCTGAGGCGTTAGTTTTCCATCCACAGAAACATTATGTTCTTCATCCATTAAATGGAGGTGTGTGTAGGTTTAGTTATAATACATCTCATAACAACATACTGGTATATTGAGGATACTGTTTTTGTTACAAAATAAGGTAATAAAAATAGTTTACGGGTTGGAGAAGTAAAATAAAAGAAAACTATTTAAGAGAAACTGTTACCTTTAATATGGGTAACTTCATTTTGTTTTATCCAATGGACTTCTTGAAGTGCCTTCTACATAAGGTATGGTATCTAGTAGGAGGAGAGGGATGTATGAAGCTTAATTGGTTAGAGTTTGTATGACCTAAAAGGCTTTATAGGTGTGAGGAATTGTTTATAAGTGGTCTCCTTTTATAAGGGAGAGGAGGGGCTCTTTAGGAAAGTGTGAAAAAATTATTTTATTATAAAAATTACAATGATTTAAAAAGGTCCAAAAATAATTAAGGTTGAGTATAAGATGGATAATAATCTAAATAAAATCATTTATTCTTAATTGGATTTGTTTTGGATAATATTTTAATCACTATAATCTTATTTATTTAAATCATTTATTAATGAGGTAAATATTGCATCATTAGTGTGTCATAAATAATTTAATTTATATGATGTCTAAAAATTATAAAACAAATACCATGTTGTAGTAAATATTTTTATCTTTCCAATTAATATTTATAGTCTAAAATATTACTTATATATCACTATATAACCATTAATTTACTAAAAGATATTTTTTTTCATTTTTACCTTTATATTAACTTGATTAATATAAAGTGTCATTATCATTCATAAGTGGCTCCATGGGGTCCCTAAATCGACCCAAGGATGCCCATGGTTTTCCATTACTAAAACAATAATGTTAGGACAAGTGTTAAGATAATTTTGAATTATTATAATATTCTTTTAACCATGAATTACCCTATTTACCTTTTACCGCGGTAAATAAAAGTCAAAAGTTACTATTCACCAATTTTTTTCATCTTATAAAACCAAATTTTACATAATAATAACAACCATGTATGTTGGATTTTTATAATTCAATTCACATATGTGGAAAAATTTAATTTAAATAAAAATTTCAGTTTTATTTAACTACTACTAAGTGGTTTCAGTATTAATCAAAAATTGATTTTTTCAGAAAAATACCAAAAATTCAGCCTAAGAATTATTTCATATTATGAAATATAAAATGATGTTTATTTTTCCAAATTAAAAAAATAAAAGTGGCATTAATTAATTTTAAAAATAATTACCATTGTTAAAACAAATAGCATGTTTTTAAGAAACAAAAACTATCAAAAGATTGACACTTTTTTATGTCAAATTTTAAAGTGAAATTAATTCCCCTAACCAAAATTGTATTTGATGGAAAAATTATCTTCTAATTACACTTTAAAACAAATTAAAATTATAATATATCCATATATAAAAATTAGAATAAATCATAGTTTTGAATTAAAATACAATATTTTCACAATTCATTAAAAAAATGAACTTTATCAGAAAAATTACAAAAAGTAAATTTTGATGTCCCCATTGTAAATAAAAATTATATTTGTTTATATATGATGTATTAAAGTGACCAAAAACAGATTTAATGAGGGTTCTCCATTAAAAGGTGACAAATCCGCCTTTTAGTGTAAATTATGCTTAAAATTAGATTCATTCAGATTTTTAGTCTCTAATATTTTACTGGATAAATGTAAATACATTTAACAAACATTTATAATAATATTATAGTTAGTTGTCTTCATTACCGCCAATAAAATGGTTAAGAGTTAACTTCCATTTAAAATAATAATATTATATTATTATTGTGCAACGTAAGATTTCCATAAAAACCTGTTGTTTCATATTGGGTACGCTATCGAACATAGAAACCCTATTAAAGTAAAATTAATAATTAATTCACAAATATTAGTAAGTATTAAAATATGTTATTCTTCAATTACATGGAATGTTACATCCTTCCCCCATTTTGGAAATTGTGTCCTTGCAATTTATATTCAATTATCAATATAAATTGTGGTACTTATCCCTCATAGAATTTTCAGATTCCAACACTTCCTCTACAATCATATGGTTTTTCGACAAAACCATTACCTGAAGAATTCCCTTATTCCACCACACTTGCTCTCTAGGGTCAAGAATCTAGACTAGTTGTTGTTCATAAGAGATAATCTCTTCCAACTGAACTACCTCTGGGCTAAAAAAATGAGATGGATCTGGCATATACTTTCTCAACATCGAAACATGAGAAACATTGTGTACCTGGGTCAAACATGGTCATAATGCCACATTATACACAACTGATCCAACATTCTCCTGAATTTCAAAAGGTCCAATGAACCTCGGACTCAACTTTCCCTTCTTACCAAAATGCATCACACTTTTCCATGGAGAATCTTTGAGAAAGACATGATCACCTACCTGAAAATAAATAACTTTCCTTTGGTAATCTGCATAACTTTTCTGTATGCTCTGACCTATTCTCATGTGCTTCTGAATCAACTAAACTTTCTATGCCATCATTTCTACCAATTCTGGTCCCATCAGCTTACTTTCACCTACATCATCCCAAAAAGATAGAGTTCGACAATTCTTTCCATATAATGCCTCAAATGGATCCATTTGTATACTGGAATGAAAACTGTTATTATATGAAAATTCAACCAATGAAATATGTCAGTCCCAACTACCCGGATAATCCATCGAGAAATCACGTAACATATCCTCCAATGTCAAAATTTTCCATTCTAATTGAACATCCTATTGAGGCTGAAATGATGTACTAAAATTTAATTCAGTACCCAACAACTTTTGAAGGCCTTTCCAAAATTTAGAAGTAAACCTATGATCCGGATCAGATACAATGGAGACGAGAACTCCATGAAACCTGACTATTTATTTAACATAATACCGAGATAGTTTATCTATAGAAAATGTATCTCAAATAGTAAGGAAATGAGTAGATTTAGTCAATCGATCAACTATAACCCAGATTGCATTATTAACTCGAGATGTCTTTGATAATTCCACAACGAAGTCCACAGATATATTTTCCCATTTCCACTCTATCATTGGTAGTGGATGAATAATCCCTTTCGGTAACTGCCTCTCTGCTTTAAACTGCCGACAAGTCAAACACTTCACAGTAAAATCAGCAATATCTCTTTTCATTCCATCCCACGAGTAATACTTCTGATAATCTAACTACATCTTAGTACTACCAGGATGAACTGAAAATAAGGAACTATGAGCTTCACATAATAACTCATTCTTCGACTTTGAATAACAAGGCCCACATAATCTCTTTCCAAATCTCAAAAAACAATCATTATCAACGTTAAAATCAGGAAACTTACCATTCTGAACCAACACTACTTTTTTCTTCAACTCACTATCTTCTTTCTGCGCTTTCTTTATTCGGTCTGATAGAGATGATTTTAATGACACTTGAAACAAAATAGAAGAATTTCATGCACCAACAACTTCTATGTAACACTTCACAAAATCAAAACCCAAAGGATCTTATTTCAAACGTAACATGGTTAATGATGCATTACTTTTTCGACTCAAAGAATCTTCCACTTTATTTTCTTTTCCCAGATGGTATTGGATCATGCAATCATAATCATTGATTATTTTTATCCATTTCCTCTATATCATGTTAAATTATTTCCAAGTGAATATATACTTTAAACTTTTGTGATCTGAATATATTTCACATTTAACTCCATAAAAATGATGCCTACAAAATTTTAAGGCAAAAACAACAGCAGCTAATTCCAAATTATGTGTAGGGTAGTTTAACTAATGTGGTTTCAGCTGACTTGAATCATAAGAAATTACCAGATCATTCTGCATAAGGACACATCCAAGTCCTTTCAACAAAGAATAAATTTAGATAACAAACTCACCATTTTTAGATGGCAGTCCCAAAACTGTATCATTCCCCAATATCATTTTAAATTCCTAAAAACAATCATTACATTCTTTTTTACTGATGAACATAACACCTTTTCGAGTTAACAAAGTCATTGGACTTGATAACAGTGAAATATTCTCAACTAACCTTCGGTAATAACCTTCCAAACCAGAAAACTACGAATCTCTGTTATATTTTTGGATCTTGGACATTCTTCAACAACTTTTGTTTTAGTAGGATCAATAGTTATGCCATTTTTTAAACAATGTGACCAAGGAAATAATTTTTTTGTAACCAAAATTAACACATACTTAATTTCCCAAACAGTTTCTTTTCATTTATGGTTTGAAAGACAACCCTTAAATGAATTTCATGTTCCTCCTTACTTTTGGAATAAACCAAAATATCATCAATTAACACGACCAAAAACATATCCAAGAACTCACGTAAAATTCTATTAATAAGATCCATGAATACTTCAGGTGCATTGGTTAAACCAGAAGGCATAACAAAAAATTCATAATGGCCATATCTAGTACGAAATGCCTTATTCGGAATGTATGGTTCCTTTACTTTCAACTAATGGTACCCCAACCTCAAATAAATCATTGAAAATTACTGAGCTCCCTGGAGCTGATAAAAAAATCATCGATATGAGAAAAAGGATACTTATTCTTAACAGTGATGTTATTAAATTCTCTATATTCAATGCAAAGTCTCATTGAACCATCTTTCTTTTTAAAAAAAAATACAGGATCCCCCCACAGTTATGTACTAGGTCGAATGAAACCATTATCTAATAACTCCTTCAATTGCTTCTTTAACTCTAAATGTTCAATTTGATCCATTCGATAAGGGGGTTTTGAAATTGGCTTAGAATCAGAAACTATGCCAACAGTAAATTCAACATCCAAATCTGGTATAATACCAGAAAACTCATCAGAAAAAGCATCACGGTACTCATTTACCACAACCACATCATTAAACTGATAAGTTTCTTTGTTTTCAAAAATATGTTCAAGGAAACACTCATTTTCATATTTTATTAGTTTATGAGAATCCTAATATTTTATCAAATCAACGGTTAATTTTTATATACTAACTGAAAATAATTCTAAAAATAAACCTCTTTAGATCTACAGTCAATCTTAGCATGATAAACAGAAATCTATTCTATACCCAAAATAACATCAAACTCTACTAGTGGTAAAACAATAAGGATTGCAGGTAGATTCATTCCACACACAAGTACAAGAATGTTCTTATGTTTTATTTTTATCTCAACATTTCCTCCAGGTGTTTTTACAGTATGTTATGTATTCATATCTTGAGATAGAATTCCTAATTTACAAGAAAATTTCTCAGAAATGAAAGAGTGTGTAGGCCCTGAATCAAACAACACATTGGAAAAATCTGAACAAACAAACAGTGTACCTGATAAAAATTCATTTGATGGAAAAAATCTACTGAAGTAGTTGCAAAGGATTTATTAAACCCTTTCGACTTGTAGTCTGGATGCATTCCTTTAGTTGAGTTATTTGTTGGACACTAATTTTCATAATTACACATCTCATTGGACATAAAACATTTTACTGACTGTAAGTCATATTTTGTCTCACCATTACCCTGATCTTTTTAAGTGCAATTACATTTCTTATTTCCCATTTTACCACATCAGTAACACATTCCTGAATTCAAAAGTTATTCCCCAACATGTTTTTTACCACAGTTATCACAAACTGTAAACTTATGTTTCTTACCATCATAATGTTTTGAAGAGTTCTTCCCTTTTTCCTGCCACATCGACCTCTTATTCTGGTGTTTTTCAAAGAAAACCATATCATCCGAAAAATCCATTTCCACCTTCTCCACACAACGAACAAGTTTTTCATAACTTTTGAACTCATAAGAAGATAAATACCTTCAATACTTTGTCTTTAATCCTTAGTAAAAATGGTTGATTTTACTATCAAAATCGCGAATGAAATTTGGAGCATACCATGCCAGTCGAGTGAATTTTTCTTTATAAGCAGCCACTGAGTCATCCTCCTGCCTTAATTCTAGGAATTGTTTTTCCATCCTAAGAGGAACCACCTTAGGAAAATATTTCTCAAGAAACATACCTTTGAATTCATCTCAATCAAGAGCATCAATCTCCTCACTATCCCTGATATTTTTCAGCATAGATCACCACCAATCAGCTTCACATTCAAATTGGTAAACAACAAGACTAACCTTTTGATGTTCTGAACAACCCATGACATCGAAAATATTTTCCAGTTCTTTAATCCACCCTTCTACTAGCACTGGAGCAGATGATCTTCTGAATGATGGGTGATGTTGCCTTGTGAAATGCTACACTACTGTCATGTTCCTCTATGGCTGATCTGGATGATCTCGTACATGGATACCACCACCATTTACAGACTGAGTCAACTGTGACATCACGGAAACAAACTGTTCAGTTCTGATTCTGACCGTCTCAGGTTGCTGATTTGGAAGTTCGTCTTCTTCCTGATGTCGTCCCAACATAGCTGCATTGTTTCTACTGTGGAAAACCATTCCAAAGGCATAAATATCTTACGTGAAGAAAAATGGTAGTCTGTAAATGCTATATGATTTCAATATTAAAATAAATTACATTATGGAAATTAATTTATCAATACCATAACTCCTAAATTTATATTAATCGACCTCTGATACCAACTATATAGACTCGGCCTTATAACATTACATTATCTTTAATTAAATGAATAATTCACATTGGGGATCTTTTTAGGTTTATTGTTTAAGATAATTAGTACATAACTATTACATCTCAAAAGATTACAAAGTAGACTCTTCAACACAGTTTCCATTTTTTTTCATAAAATAAAATCTTTTGAATAAAAGAGTCATCTCTAGTTCCAGGTGTTAGACAGCATGACTTTTCCTTGATCCCATCCATGACCCTATTCATCTTTTTGTCCTATGAAAACATTTCAGAACATGGGATGAGCATAAAAATATCGTTAAGGGTTATAAAACAAAGAATGAAAACATGTGTTCTTAAATTCATACAAAACATGAACTCTTTTACTTACCTCATGAAATCATAAGATTTATGAAAGACACTTAGAAATCATATATCATAAAGGTAACTTGTGGCATTCATAAAATACTTACATTGTAGCTATCACAGCTATATAGGGAGTTACTTTGGAAAACCCGTCATAGTATATTCCCTAAATCTATTAGGAGAAACATCCACTTTTACCTCCTTCACGTTACCCAATGCATTGGAGTGCTATCCCGGGCTCACCCGCCATAGGTTTTTTACAGAACCACCTGTATACATAAATATTTCCCAAGAACCATAACATGATCACATAACTTAAGCATAAAGGAAATATAAAATTTCCATATTGCAATAAAAAAATATCAGTTCAAGATATTGAAATAATATATCCATTAGAAAAAAAATTTCAATACCAAAATACATAGAAAGAGTATATGGTATTTATTTTTCCTTTTAAAAATATTTCATCTTCTTAAGGAAGCCCAAGGTCAAATAATACTCACGATGGCAGAAAGGTCCTTGTCACCGGTAATGTAAAAAACATTCCTTTTTTTCGTTCAGTAAAACGCTTCTTATAAAAATATTCCCATTGAATGAAATGAAAAATAAAAGCGGTTTATACCCCGTATAAAATAATGTTGTGTATAAAACAAAATATGCCTCAATGAAAGGAGAATGAGACGAAGTCCCTTTCCTCATGTATGACTTTATAGAAGCATAAAGAAAACATAAAGATAATATATATCATATATAAATATAGTTCCATCATAATGTCTACCATGAGAGGTGGTTGGAGATTTTTGAACAATAATTTCTTCGTGAGGCGTTTGTTTTCCATCCATAGAAACATTATGTTCTTCGTCCATTAGATCAAGGTGTGTGTATGTGTAGTTCGAATACTTCTCAAAAAAAATCCTAGTAGATTGAGTATACTTGTATTGTTTCAAAATAAAGTAATAAAAAGAGTTTAGGGCCTGGAGAAGTAAAATAAAAGAAAACAATTTAAGAGAAATTGTTACCTTTAATTTTGGTAACTTACTTTGGTTTTATCCAAAGGACTTCTTGAAGTTCCTTCTGCCTAAGGTAAGGCTCTTAGGATGAGGAGAGGAATTTAGGGAGCTTAATTGGGCAGATTTTGGACGAGCCAAATGGCTTGAGAGGTGTGAGGAATTGGTTATAAGTTTTTTCCTTTTATAAGGGAGTGGAGGGGCTCTTTAGGAAAGTGTGAACACATTATTTTATTATAAACATTTATTTGGTTTCAAAAGGTCAATAAATCATTAAGGTAGAAGATAAGATGACTAATATTCGAAATAAAATCATTCAATCAGAATTGGACATGTTTTGGATAATATTTTAATCATTATAATCTTATTTATTTAAATCATTTATTAATGAGGTAAATACAGAATCATTATTGTGTCATAAATAATTTAATTTATTTGATGTCTAAAAATTAAAAAAAAATACCATGACGTAGTAAATGTTTTTATTTTTCCAATTAATATTTATAGTCCAAATGATTACTTATATAACACCACATAAAAATTAATTTACTAAACGATATTTGTTTTTGTCATTTTTTCCTTTACATTAAATTAATTGATTTAAAGTGTCATTATCAATCATAAGTGGATCCATGGGGTCCCAAAATCGACCCAAGGATTCCCATGGTCGGACATTACTCATAAAATAAGGTTAGGACAATTTATAAAGTAATTTTGAATTATTATAATATTCATTTAACCTTGAATTACCCTATTTACCTTTAACAGCAGTAAATACAAGTCAAAAGTTATTCACCAAAAATTATTTTCATCATATTGATCCACATTTTACTTACTAATATATACCATGTACGTTATATTTTTGAAATTCAATTCACAGATGTGGTAAAATTTCATTTAAATGAAAAATTCAGTTTTTTAACTACTACTAAGTGGTTTCACTATTCATCAAAAATTGAAGTTTTCCCGAAAAATACCAAAAATTCTGCCAAAGAATTATTTGATATTCCAAATTCAAAAATGATATTTATTTTTACATATTCAAAACATGAAAGTGGAATTAATTAATTTTAAAATTAATTCCTGTTGTTAAAACAAATAATGTGTTTTTAAGAAACACTAACTATCAAAAGAATAACACTTGTTTACGTCCAATTTCAAAGTGAAATTAATTCCAATGACCAAAATTAGATTAAATGGTAAAAATATATTCTAATTACACTTTAAAACCAATTAAAATAATAATCTAACCATATGGATAAATTAGATTAAAAAATAGTTTTGAATTTAAATACAAAATTGTCACTATTCATTAAAAAATGAACTTTCTCAAAAATTTCAAAAAATTTACAAAATGTAAATTTTTATGTCACCATTATAATGAAGGATTTTTTTTTCATATATAATGTATCAATGAGACCAAAAATATATTAAAATAGGGTTCTCCATTAAAAGGCGATAAATCATCCATTTAATGTAAATTATTCGTCAAATTAGATTCATTCACATATTAATCCTCTAAATTTTTATTGGATAAAAGATGATACATTTATCAAACACGTATAATCATGTTTTAGTTAGTTTTTTTATTCCCTCAATACAAAGGCTAGGAGTTATCTTCCATTTAAAATAATTATACTATATAATTAGTGTGCAACGTAAGATTTCAAAGAGACCCATTGTTGTGTATCGGGTATGCTTTCGAAGAATGCAACCCTTTTAAATTAATATTAATATTTAATTAAAAAATATTAATAAGTATTAAAATATCTTATTCTTCATTTAATTGGGATGTTACAGAAACACTAGAGGTCAGGAGAACCTTGTGATTGTTTGGATCGATATGACATCCAAATCACATGAAAAATTTCTCACACCCCCCACCAAATATCTAAAACCATGTGAGTGTATTAGTGTTGTCCAAAGTGGAGAGTATTGAGTTGTATTGTGTGAGTCTTTATTGGTTCTGTGTTTAGGGAATGGATTAGTTCTGCAGATCATATAATAGAATTTTTTTATCTACAATGTCAGACCCTATTATTATTTATTATATGGATTGGTTTCCTACCATCCGTACATAGCTGGGATTACACTAGTTAGTGTGGAAGTTTTTCTGATATGCGTTACACCCCTTCCATGAAGGGAAAATACACACTAGGTATTCCATGCACTTTTTGTTTAAATATTCTCAAGTATGGATGATTCTATCCCCCTATCTTGTTCATTGGTACCCTCACATTTTCTACATTAACCTTGAATGAATAACACATGATGTGGTTATGAGAAATTTCCTCTATGTGTGAATGTTACATGTAGGTATTAGTCTATATCTGCATCATGTTAGAGAGGTGGTGTACCACTAGATTCCAAGAATACATATAGACAGTGGTTATTGGTTCTTTCTCACAGGTCGTAGTCGAAGATACATGTTCTCATTTTTTACATGATGTTGGTCGGGTATATGGTGGAACAAAGAGTGGTTAGACCTCGGTGTTTCTCCTATGTGCATGATTTATTGAAGGAAAAGAACCCTTTATGATCTTATAGGTGTTTGATTCCCAAGAGTATAGTTCAATTTCCTGTCTTTGCGCTTAATATTTTTCTTTTCATAGAGGAAAATCTAGGAAGGTTGAAGTGATGTAGTGTCCTAGGAGTTTAATTTTAAGACATTTAAATATTTTTAACAATATTTCCATAGCGTGTCCCAAATATTTATTTGGAATCTAGGGCTTAAAGAGCCTCGAGAAGGTGATTTTAAAAATAGTAAATATATTATGTCATGAGCATGTAATTTCTTTTCAAAATAGGTATAATTCACACCATGATTCATTGATCAGATTTTTGAGGTCGTGGTTAAGTCCAGAACGGCTTGTTTACCCGAGGTATGCCCTCTAGTATTATGTTCCATGAGTTTTGGAAGGGGTGTTAATTGGTGGTTAAATAAAATAAATAAAAATATAATTAATTCATTAATTAAAAACATAAAATAATACTTACCCTTCCCTCACATTGGGGTGCAAAAACTAAATAGCAGAGCCTCCCCTACTCTTATCCCTTTAGTGAGGAAGAGAAGATTCCAAATTAATGCAACAAAGTTCCACTGATCCCAGTTTTTTTTATGGTTATTGTCATCATATAGAGAACCAAAATGATCTGGGCCCAATTCTCTGGAAAAATATTTAAATTTTTTCCTTTAAGGTAGGTAGTTTGGATATTTTGTCTTGATCCCATTGATTTTTAATTTTTCTTTGGTTCTAGATCCCGATTTAAATTGTTATTGAACCTTTATAGGTTAATCTATGAATTTTAGGTTGAATTGCAGAGAATTGGGTTCTTTGTAGGTAATTATCGATTGGAATTACAACCTACACATCATGTAGTTCAGTGAAACATGTCCTTTAGGATTTTCTATTCAGAGAATATTATCTTTGTGGACTACACAACGTGTACCGAGGTTAGACACAGTGTATTGCCCTAATTCCTGTAGCTATGGGACATGTCTTGGGAGGCTATGAGAAAACCCATGGCGGTGTACTAACACACGACCTATATACACTGATATGGGATCTAATATATGGACATGGTTAAACTACATAAGAATGTATTAGGTGAAGAAGAACAGGCCATGTACCCCATATACACACCATATACCCCTACATGGGTTTGAATTCATGTAGACTGGATACAAGAACAAGTGATCGGGGGGGCTCACATGTGGTGTGGGATCCAGTGCATGTCATGTACTCCAAATGGATCTCATTAAGGTATTCCACCTTCCTTATATCCTCTAAAACTTGGATTCAGTCTTTTGATTATAATGGCCAATGTTTTTTTTCATTTAGAATGCGATTGTGGAATTTGTATCAATATATAAGGTATGTGGTGGTGAATTTCAATCATGATGCTTGAGTCATGGTGGAAATCTTGGGAAATGATATGGGTGAATCACTAGATTGATGTTAGGGTCATTACCATCCCCTTCTACTGTAGGATGTTAGTCCTTTGGAATATTTAGATCATTAGAGGGGTAATACCCTAATGGAAATCTTTGTGGGACCTCTACCCATGGTGATGTTACTACAATTAGTATGACATGCATGATTCAATACATAGTGGTGTTTGACCAATGTTGGATATCAGTATGGTCATTAAAGAGAGGTTTTTGGGCTAGTACTCCCTTGTGGCATGAGGGAGAGGGTTTCCTTTACATCTTCACTTTAGTTCGAGATGGAAATACACACATTGTGGGTGGAGGTTATTTTACACATTGTTATTTTATTAGGATGAATCATTTTTTGACATAGCCTTAAACTCAAAATGAAGAGGAACACATCCCCCATTGAGATGCATACTTGTGACTCGACCGAAAACCGTTTATGTGAGTCAGTGTTGGAAAAATAGGATAGTTTCAATGAGTGGTGATTGAGTTCCTTGGACTTGTGCGTTTAGGGTAGTCACGTGAGATATTGGGTAGGGTCTATGGACATTAATAAATGTATTTTCTCCCATAATGGTTTAGGTAATGGGATCCACATATCATTTTTAATGTTATATAGTTCCCCCTATCATGAAAAGGCACAATCCCTCTATATGTTTGGTCTAGATAGAGTAGGTACTCTTCTATTGCACTAGAGTGCATGTCCTCTATCTATGTAGTCAATACTCCCAATCAATGTTAGGGTGAGGTCCTCCTTATGTGACTTATAGTTATAGTTGGTACTCCCATACTCGGATAAAGAATAGGTACTATATCATTGGATTTGGAACTCCCCTATAAATCCATGGTGTAGGTCCTATATATGTGATGTTATTGTAGAATTGGTACTCCCCTATAATGTCAAGCAGTGGGTCCTCTAGCTTGGGGTTTGTACTCCCCTGCCTTGACCGGGTGTGGGCCCCTTATAGTGAACGAGCTACTTGAGTCGGTACTCCCCGTCCTACAATGGTTAGGATCCTCAAGTAACATAGTGGTACTCCACTATTGGGTAAGGATTTCGGTCATCGACAAACAAAGGGTTCCTCCATTATAATATCATGGTGATGGTCCTCCATTATCTACGTAGTACTCACATATTGGATTAGGGTGAGGGTCCTCACATATGGAGTAGTACTCAGCCTCCACTGAGTAACAGCGAGGAGTGAGTCCTTTATTGGTCACATATATACCTCAAATGAGAGAAATATAAATAGTGAGACCCTCCACACTATATGAATCATATCTAGAGATGAGTTGGTGCTCCCTTGATGGAATGAGGGGTGTGACAGTCCATATATGAGAAACAGATGTTTCACATGTTATTTAGGTGAAATTAATCCCTCGATTGTAGGGATGCTTTGAGGAGTAGGTCTTTACATTCCTTCCCATAGAGAACTTGCACACATTGAATGGTTTAGATTATTTCTCTATCAATATAATGGGATTGGTGAGGATAGAGCTTCAATAATCGGTTTCATTAGCCTTGCACGGTGTGCATGTTAGATATGGAAGAACTATTGGTTCTGTAAACTAGAGCTGGAAATTATATATTTTATCGATGGAGCATGTTCTCTCTTACATACCATTTAAAATGTTTTGTTTAATCGTGATAGAGTGTAACTCTTGGATGGGTTCCATCTGGGATGGTAGTGCTCTAGAAGTGTGTCCTCCTCTTTTTGTGATTACCATTAGAGACACAATTATAATATTGTTTCAAGCAATGAGGTCAAAACCTCATGTGACGTGGATTGTAATATGAGTTTATCTAGGTGATGCCTTGAATCCCTTGTGGAGTTGTCACATTTTGGGATGACACCCGTTGAGGACTAAGTATACTTATTAATTTTGTGAACATACCCGACATTTTGTTTCACTCATTTAATGAGATGTGGAAATGAGAAGAGGATTCCACCAACCATCCATGTTTAGATTCTTGTGGTTGTATGAGTACACTATAACATTATGAGAAGAAAATACATGATGATGTCTTCATATATACTCTCTTGTTGGAGCTTCTCATCGACTTAGCTGACAAGTATTTTATTGTAGAAGATTAATAGAGATATTGTTTCTATCTTGATTGAGATCCCAATTGACATGTTTAATGGAATATCACCATTTATTTATCTCTTTTCCTTTTGGGTTTTTGGGGTTCCTACTGAGTATATTTATACAGACCCCTACATGGGATATTCCAGCACATGTTTTGTGTCATCTACATTCCACAAGCCTTTTTATGGAGTCCATGGATAATATGAGGCATGTGGAGCATAGTAGGAAAGATAGATTGAGGTGTTTACAAGAGGAGGGTTGCGGAGTTTTATTGTAGTTACTATTGTCCACGATCCCCTCCATCATAGCAGGATGGATGAATTTTCAATTTCATTTTTCATGGAACATGTTTTTTATTTTTTTCATCAATATATCTTTGGTAATATAGTTTCAGATAGATGTATGCATTATTTCATTTTTCAACTTTTATTAATTGTACACTATTTTATTGAGGTTTGTTGGTGCATGTGTATAGGTACTTTATGAAAATGCATCCCAAATATTAATTTTTCCTTTGGAACATATCTTAAACCCCTGGCCTAAGGATGCGTGCTTGGGGTAGTCACAGCTCGAGACCTGGCATTGCTCGTCTCTTGAAATAAATGTTCATTGATGAAATACTCAGGTACTCAGGCTCATGGGAGGATATTGTTGAGCACAATATTTATATTTTACAATATATTTTTAATAATCACCTTTATTGTAATATTACACTATGAATTTTATAGATTTTGGGTGTCCAAATCCTAGGGGATGCATCATCTTCGTATAGATTTTCAGTTGATATATTGAATATCATGGTAGTTCTTTATTGGATAACAAAAAAATTATGTATAGGTCTATATATTCTATTATATTATGGAATATTACTAAGTTTTCATGTAATATTTATCTTAGGTTTCATTTACATTTCCATAAATGACTATGATAATATGGGATTTAAAATAGACTAATTAGTTTCATGCGTTATTCGGCTACATGAATGAGAGATTGGTACAAAATCTTATTCTCTGACTACTATAGGTAGGAGTGATATTTGTGGTTTTCTATGATTATTTTCAAATCAGATGGGGATTATTATATGATTCATTAATATTAATTAATATCTCATAGGTCTAAGAATTTATATATCTATGGGGTTATCTATATCATTTAGGGTTTTGAGTTGAGAGAAGTGGGGTTTTTTTGAAGTTGTGGTAACCCTATATCATAGAAATTCACGTTGTTGAATGAATATATCACAATAAGATACGTTATTTTTTCCATAATTGAGACCTAAATGTGTCATAGTGAATATAGATATAGTTTTTATAGATTTATAACCATTAGATATGTTACACAATAAGTAAATTGTTTTTAATTTTTCCTGGCATTGAGTATAAATTCCCGAGTGAATGTAATTTGAGAGTTTTGAAATGGGTGGAGGATGATTGTGGAGTATATATTTATGAGTCATAATGGAGAAGAGGTTTTTTATAGGGCATTACTATTCTGGATGATAGTGAACATTCTCATGATATAGTAGGCAGAGGAGTCACAATGGGGTGAATTAGGGGAAGATGTGATCCATGGATGTATTATTCATGGTAAATCTCTATAAGTATGGATAAAGGATGATCATCTATAGTTTTTTCCATGGTATATTGTTTTTTTAATTATGAAATATGAGTTCGTTATTTATGAGTTTTATGAAACATTGTTTACATAGATTCTATGTTTTTATATGACATTTCTGGCCTTGATAAATCAACATTGTTGTATTCAGATGCAGAGTTCATTAGTTGAGATCATGTTATGATGTTAGCTCCGTCAATCAATAAATTCATATAATAATATTCTAATTTTTTTTTTCAATCAATTATATTAATTTACGTTTAAATAGGGGGACATATCAAAGGATTTTGTCACTATTTTCCCTTTATCCCTTGAATGTGGTTATGTTATTTTGTTGATTATGGAAAATGTGAAAAATTCACCAAACTAGAAATCCAATATGGATTTGGGATTTGGGGAGGATATAGTGAGCCGACCATTTAGACCATATCAATGTTGGAGGATCTTTTAATTAATTCTTTCTTATATTTTAGTATATTATGGATGAAACATCATCCCTTGGTTAATTTTTCTGATATCAATATCTACTACACATCCTTTGACATGGATATAATCCAATAATTTTAATGGTGACCTTGTTTATCATATTCTAGTGAACTAGGGTTGTACATTCAACAACCCTTGGGACTAATGTATTAGAAGTATATAATGTATACAAAATACCAGGATTATTTATTTTTAGGATAAATATGAGGACGCTTGTGTTTGTTATTGTTGATCATGAGTTCTTGAGGGTTTCCCCTAATTGTTGGTGCATGGGGGGTAAGTTCACTCCTTGGTTAATCATTCCTTTCAATGAATTTATATATATTGGGGATGTTTATCATCATATTGAAAATATTGACGTTGGAATGGATTCATGATTTTTTCCATGAGACCCATATTATTAAATCATCATGATGACTCCCATGTAATTGATTTAGAATATTTGGATGTCCAGAATGATATACAATTTCAGGAATGAGAAATCAAGAGTTTTGATCATCAAGAGATAGATATATAGTGGGGATCTATTCCACTATACTAAATTAAATAGAGGTATAGTTGTATAAAAGAGAGTATGCTTAAATAAGAATAAAAAATTATATCACAATGCAACACCCTAAGATTTTGTGGATTTTTTTTCAAATTAATTTGTCATTTTTTATATTTTTCATTTAATTAAACATTCAGGATTGAATATTTTGTATTAAATAACAATTTTTGGTTTTTTTATATGCAAAACCATGTTAATCATGCAACACATTCGACATAAACATTTTCTTTCTCTATAAGAAACACAAATGTTACATTGCGTTATACACAATAATGAATTTCCTCCATGTATTTCTACAACATCCCAGGTAAATAAAGAATAATGAATTTTCATATTTATTAATATTTACAAATTAAATATTAATTTTACTTCATAGGGGTTGCTATGTTTGATAGCGTACCCAGTACAGAATAAAGAGTTTCGTTGAAATCTTAGGTTTCACACTAGTAATAAAATAATATTATTGTAAATGGTAGTTAACACGTAGCCGTTGTATTGGTGGGAATGAATATAAATAACTAAAATATGTATATAAATGTTTTTTAAAGGTTTTTATATTTATCCAATAAAAGATAAAGGCTTAAAATACGAAAAGAATACAATTTTAGACATATATACCCAAATTTTCACTAAAGGTTCACTTATCGCCTTTTGATGGAGAATCATCATTAAATATAGTTTTGGTCACTCTTATACATTATATTGGACCAAATAAAACTCTTCTTTAGAATCTAGACATCAAAATTTATTTGTGTAATTTTTTTGGTATTTTTCCGATAAAGTTCATTTTTTAATGAATAGTGAAAATAGTTGTATTTGAATTAAAAACCTGTTTTTTATCTAATTTTATTATATTATTAGATTATATTTTTAATTTGTTTTAAATTATAATTAGAATATATTTTTACCATTTAATCCAATAGTGGTCGTTGGTATTAATTTCACTTTTAAATTGGACTTAAACTACTGTCAATCTTTTGATATATATTGTTTCATAAAAAAACGCTAATTGTTCTGACAGCGGGAATTAATTATAAATTAATTAATGTAACTTATCTGTTTTGAATTTTCTAAAATAGAAATAATTTTAGAATTTAGAATATCAAATATATCTTAGGGTGATTTTTTGGTATTTTTCTGAAAACATCAAATTTTGATGAATAGTGAAACCACTAAGTGGTACTTAAAAAACTGATTTTTCGTTTAAATGAAAATTTACCACCTCTGTGTTTTGAATATCAAAAATCTGACATACATGGTTTTTATTAAGAATTAAAATGTAGTTCAATGTGATTAAAATAATTTTTTTGGTGAATAGTAACTTTTATGTTTTTAATCGCGATTAGAGGTAATTACTGTAGGTTAAGGTAAAAATAATGTTTTAATAATATGAAATAACCTAGAAACATGGAATAACCTTATTGGATGAGTCATGGCCGACAAAAAAAATCATTGGTCAACTTGGGGACCCCAAGGTGGCACTTTGGTTGGAAAATTACATTAATAAATTTTTATTTAATGTTAAAATAAAAGTGTCACAAACATGTATTGTTTTTCTAAAACAATTTTTAAGTGGGGTTATACAAGTCATATTTTTGAATACAAATATTCATTAGAAAGATAAAATAATTTCCTACATCATGATATTTTTTTTATAATTTTTAGACATTAAATAAATTAAATTATTTATCACACCATGATGATGCAGCGATTACCTCATTATTTAACGATTTAAATAAAATGAAAAGATAATGTAAAATATAAGTCCTAAACTTGTCAAAAAACTATTTGATGGGTGTATTTCGAACTTTTATCACCATATCCTAGAAATATATAATTTTGGGACCTTTAAAATCCGAAATGATGTTTATAATAAAGTAGCCTTTTATAACATTCCATGATTTCCCATCCTCTCCTCTTATGAAAGGCCCCCAACTCTACCACCTTACCCACACCTCTCAAGCCTTTGGATCGGACACACCCTGACCATTTTGCCTCTCCACATCCATGCCTTACTCCTAGAAGCCTCAATTTGGGCAGATTTCTTCCCATGGAAGACTTTGAGCTCTAATCAAAAAGAGTTACCCGTTTTAAAGGTAGTGTTTTCTCTTGTGTTCTTATGTTTTATTTTGCTTCTCCAACCCCCTAAACTCTTTTTATTCCTTTATTTTGAAACAAAACCAGTATCTTCAATATACTAGGATGGTGTTATGTAATGTATTAGAGATACACTTACTCACACATACATCTAATGGTTAAAGAACATTCTGTTTCTGTGGATGGCGAATTTCTGTCTCACGAAATGATGATTGTTCAACACTCATATAACACCTTCAAAGGTGGCCATTAAGATGTAACAATATTTATATATGATATATAATATGTTTATGTTTTCCTTAATATTCTGTATTTTTCATTTATGTCATACCTTTATGGTTTCCATTATGGGTAAACGCGATATCTTCATTTTAGGAAGTGCGGACTACCACCCCCTCAAAGTGATTTGATTCGTTAATTCCATATGTGGGACGTATAAAGGATGGATTCAAAGTTATTATATATGATGTTATACTAGAATTATAATATGCCTTTATATCATTATTATTTCTTTCCATTAAAGTATGAGATAGAAATGATAGTAGCGTTAATGCGTACGTACAGCTTACCGTCTCCATGAACGGTGCATTTCATTTCATTTCCCCAAAAGTAATATACCATTATAAGTACATATATATGATGTATGTTACATCTAAATGGTGAATATAATTCTTTAATTAAAATATAAATATCTCTCATTTATTTTTAATTCCATTAATATGACATAGAAATGAAAGTAGCATTCATGTGTACGTACGGCTTACCATCTCCATGAACGGTGCATTTCTTTTCATACCTTTAAATGATTTTTTGATAATATAAATACATGTATATTCATGATACATATGATATATAAGATATTAAAATCATGATTATCATTCTGGATATAATGAACCTTTGACCACATGAACAACATGTAATTGTAAGAAGTCAGCATTCGACTAAAGTACCAAATTTCGAGAAAATGAACTTTATTAATTAAATGATTAAATAATGTTTATAAAATGGAAATAAGTAATATAAAAGTAATAATAAACTTTATAATTTTCTTAATAAATTATTAATTAACTCTAGTTTATTATTCAGTAGATTAAAGAGCAATCGAGTCACGTCGGACACGAGGTAAGGGACTTCGTCTCAATCTCCTTTCATTGAGGCATATAATGATCTAATAAAGACTTTATTTTATACGGCATATAAACCCATTTGAATTTTAATTTTATACAAAAGGAATCTTTTTATATGAAGTGATTTACTAAACGAAAAAAAAGAATGTTTATTTTAACGTACGCGGTGACAATAACCTTTTCCGTCGCCACGAGTATTATTTGGTCTTTGGCTTCCTCAACAAGCCGTAATGTTTTTTAAAATTAATTAAATACCATATACTCTTTAATGTATTTTGGTATTGAAAAAGGTTTCTATAATGGTTTTTTATGTCAATATATTGTAGTGATATATTGTGATCGAAATGTGGAAATGTTTTCTTTCCATTGTATTTGGTTTATGTCATATGATTTTCTAATGGTACATGGACATTTGACGGGTGGATATATGATAAACCACATAACGGGTGGTTCCTTGAATACCAGGACGGCTGGTTACTTTATAACCTCCAATGAATTGGGTTTGGAAGTCGTCCATATGGCTATTCCATTAAGAGATATGTATGGAAGTCGACCATATGGTTATTCCATTTAAATATGTTTATGTCCCATTTTACCTTTATATGTTATGTGTTCTGTATATGTGTTTTATGGTAATCTTCTGGTTACAAAAGGGTATGTATTGATCTTTTATTCGATGAAGAGTTTTTCCTACTTCATAAAGGTGAAAATTGTTACTTTCATAATGTATACATGGTTTACTTGTTGTTTTGAAAAACTAACAGTTTTCATTCTTTGTGTATCCCTTACTGAGCTTTTTATGCTCACCCCATGTTTTTTTAAAATGTTTTTCACAGGACTTAATGTGGAATACTCTCAATGATGGGATCAAGTGAATGTTATACTATATAAAACATGGAACTAGGCATGTTTCTTTATAAGACTTTTTATTTTATGGAAACTTAGTATAAGTGTCTACTTTGTAATATTTTGAGATGTAATAGTTAAGATATAATTCTCTAAAACTCTAAACCTGAAAATATCCTCAATGGGAATCATTAATTTAATTCAATGTTAAGTAAGGTTCAAGGCTGGTGCCTTATAGTTGGTATCAGAGGTCGGTATAGACAACTTTAGGAGTTAGAAAATTGTTAAATTATAAATTAATTTATGGTATGATTGAAATGATATATCATTTTAAGATTACCATGTTTCTTCATCTAAGACAAGTTTGTTCAGAATGGTTTTCTATAGAGGAAACAAGGCAGCTATGTTGGGACGACATCAGGAGGAAGACAACATTCCAAATCAGCAACCTGAGATGGTCGGAATTGGAACTGAACAGTTTGTTGCAGTGATGGAACATTTGAATTAGGCTATAAATGGTGGTGGTATCCATGCACAAGATCAGCCAGATAAACCGCAGAGGAACATGTCAGTGGTGGAACATTTCATGAGGCAACATCCCCCATCATTCAGAGGATCATCTGACCCTGGTCTAGCTGATGGGTGGATTAAATCACTGGAGAAGATTTTTTATGTCATGGGGTGTTCATAACATGAAGAGGTTAGTCTTGTTGTTTACCATTTTTAAGGTGAAGCAGATCAGTGGTGGTCAATGATGAAAAATATCATGGATAGTGATGAGATTGATGATCTTCACTAGGAAGAATTCAAAGGTATGTTTTTGAGAAATATTTTTCTAAGGTGGTTCATCTTAGGATGGAAAAAAAATTTAGAATTGAGGTAGGAGGATGACTCAGTGGATGCTTATGAAGCAAATTTCACTCGATTGGAAAGGTATGATCCAAATATTATATGAGATCTTGATAGTAAAATCAACCGTTTTTTCTCAGGGTTACAGCCAATGTATCGAAGGTCATTAGATTATCGTGAGTTCAAATGTTATGATAAACCTGTTCGATGTGCGGGGAAGGTGGAAATGGATTTTTCCGATGATCAGGTGTTCTTTGAGAAAAACAGAATAAGAGGTCCAGTTGGCAGGAAAAAGGGAAGAATTCATCAAAGGAACAAGGAGGTAAGAAAACCAAATATACATCCTGTGAGAAGTGTGGTAAAATGAATCATGGAGAATGTTTAGCCAAGTCTGGAATGTGCATTTGGTGTGGTAAGATGGGTCATATTGCTCGTAACAATAAGTAAGATGATCAAGCAGGCAATGAAAAGCCAGCAGTAAGACATTTTAAGTGTAATGAAATGGTTAATTATGCAAATGAGTGTATAACAAAGAACTGAACTGGGGGAAATCATCCAGACTACAAGAAGAAAGGGGTTGTGAAATCATTTGCAAATACTTCAGCAGATGTTGGGATGTCTAATGATGTAGTATCAGGAGTCGAAAAGAAGATTGGTGAATGCTCCAGTTTTTGCACTTCCTTCAACGAATGGTGAGTTTGTTATATACAGTGATGCTTCGTTGAAGGGACGTGGTTGTGTCCTTCTGCAGAATGATCCGGTAATTTCATATGCTTCACGTCAGTTGAAAACTCAGGAGGTAAATTACCCTACACATGACTTGGAATTAGCTGCTGTTGTTTTTTGATCAAAAAATTCGGAGGCATCATTTGTATGAAGTTTAGTGTGAAATATATACTGATCACAAAAGTTAAAAGTATATATTCACTCATAAAAAATTGAACATGAGACATAGGAGATGGCTAGAATTAATCAAGGATTATGATTCTACAATTCATTACCATTTGGGAAAATCATATAAAGTGGCTGATGCATTGAGTAGAGAAAGTAAAGCATTATTAACCATGATAATTTTGGAATGAGATCCATTGGTTTTTGATTTGATGAACTTTGGTATAGAAGTTGTTGGTGCAGGAAGATCTTCTATTTTGTTTCAGGTGTCAGTGAGATCATCCATATCAGACAGAATTAAGCAAGAGCAGAAGAAAGATTGTGGGTTGTAGAAAAATGTAGAACTAGTTTAGAAGGGTAAGTTGCCTGAATTTAATATTGATAATGATTGTGTTTTGATGTTTGGAAGAGATTATGTGTTCCTTGTGATTCACAGTTGAAAAATGAGTTATTATGTGAGGCTCATAGTTCCCCATTTTCAGTTTATCCTGGCAGTACTAAGATGTACAGAGATCTGGGGAGTATTACTGGTGGGATGAAATGAATAGAGATATTGCTGATTTTACTGTGAAGTGTTTGACTTGTCTGCAAGTTAAATCATATTAGTAGTTACTGAAATGGATGCTTCAGTATTTACGAGTTCCAGAGTAGAAATGGGAAAATATATCCATGGACTTTGATGTGGGATTACCGAATACATCTCGATGTAATAATGCAATCTGGGTTATTGTTGATTGCTTAACTAAATCTACTCATTTCCTTCCTATTCGAGATACTTTCTCTCTAGATAAACTTTCTCGATTGTATCATAAAGATATAGTTAGGTTGCCTAGAGTTCCACTATCAATTATATCTGATCGTGATCCCAGGTTTACTTCTAACTTTTGGAAAGGCCTTCAGAAGTCTTTGGGTACTGAATTCAATTTTATTACAGCTTTTCATCCTCAATCAGATGGGAAGTCAGAACAAAAAAGTCATACTTTCGAGGATATTCTATGTGCTTTTTTGATGTATTATCAGGGAAGTTGGGACCAACATTTTTCTTTGGTTGAATTTTCATATAATAACAGTTTTCATTCCAGTATACAGATGACACCATTTGAGGCATCATATGGTAAACATTTTCGAACTCCAGCTTATTTGGATAAAGTAGGTGGAAGGAAGCTGATGAGACCAGAATTGGTAGAAGAGATGGCAGAAAATATTCAGTTGATTCAAAAACACATGAGAACAGCACAGAGCATGCATAAGAGTTATGCGGATAACCAGAGGAAGGATCTATCTTTCGAGGTAGGTGATCATGTTTTTCTCAAAGTTTCACCATGGAAAAGTGTGATGCGATTCGGTAAGAAAGGAAATCTGAGTCCAAGGTTCATTGGACCATATGAAATTCTGTAGAAATTTGGATCAGTAGCTTATCGAGGGACTTTACCTCCGAGTTTATCTCATGTACACAATGTTTTTCATGTTTCGATGCTGAGAATGTATATGCCAGATCCATCTCATGTTTTGAGCCCAGAGATAGTTCAGTTGTAAGAGAATATCTCTTATGAAGAACAACCAGTCCATGTTCTTGACCAAAGAGAGCAAGTGTTGTGAAATAAGGTAATTCACCAGGTAAAGGTTTTGTGGAAAAACCATATGGTTGAAGAGGCAATGTGGGAATATGAAAATGCTATGAGGGATAAATACCCTCACTTATTTTGATATGTGAATAAAATTGCAAGGACGCAATTCCCAAAAGGGGGAAAGGATGTAACATCCCAGGTAAATAAAGAATAATGAATTTTCATATTTTTTAATATTTACGAATTAAATATTAATTTTACTTCAAATGGTTTTCTATGTTCGATAGCGTACCCGATACACAACAAAGAGTTTTTTTGAAATCTTACGTTGCACACTAGTAATAAAATAATATTAATTTAAATGGTAGTTAACACGTAGACATTGTATTGGCGGGAATGGATAGAAATAACTAAAATATGAATATATATGTTTTTTAAATGTTTTTATATTTATCCAATAAAATATTAAGGCTTGAAATATGAAAAGAATTCAATTTTAGGCACATATACCCTAATTTTCACTGAAGGATCACTTATTGCCTTTTGATGGAGAACCGTCATTAAATATAGTTTTGGTCACTCTTATACATTCTATTGGACCAAATAAAACTCTTCATTAGAATCGGGAAATCAAAATTTATGTTGTGTAAATTTTTGGTATTTTCTGATAAAGTTCATTTTTTCATGTATAGTGAAAAATGTCGTATTTTAATTCAATACTTTTTTTAATCTAATTTATTTATATGATTAGATTATATTTTTAATTGGTATTAAAGTACAATTAGAATATATTTTTACCATTTTATCCAATAGTGGTCGTTGGAATTAGTTTCACTTTGAAATTGGACTTAAACTAGTGTCAATCATTTGATATATATTGTTTCATAAAAAACGCTATTTGTTCGAACAATGAGAATTAATTATTAAATTAATTAATGTAACTTATATGTTGTTAATTTTTTAAAATAGACATCATTTTTTAATTCGGAATATCAAATATAGCTTAGGATGAAGTTTTGATATTTTTCTGAAAAACATCAATTTTTGATGAATAGTGAAACCACTAAGTGGTACTTAAAAACCCGATTTTTCGTTTAAATGATATTGTACCACCTCTGTGTTTTGAATTTCAAAAATCCAACATTCATGGTTATCATTAAGAAGTAAAATTTTTTTCAATGAGATTAAAATAATTTCATGGTGAATAGTAACTTTTATGTTTTTAATCGCGATTAGAGGTAATTTGTGTAGTTTAAGGTAAAAATAATGTTTTAATAATATGAAATGACCTAGACACATGTCCTAAACTTATTAGATGAGTCATGGACCACCAATAAAATCCATGTTTCAACTTGGGGACCCCCTGGAGCCACGTTGGTTGGAAAATGACATTAATAACTTTTTATTTAATGTTAAAATAAAAATGTCACAAACATGTATTGTTTTGCTAAAACAATTTTTACATGGGGTTATACAAGTCTTATTTTTGACGATAAATATTCATTGGAATGATTATATGATTTCATACATCATGATATTTTTTTTATAATTTTGAGACATTAAATGAATTAAATTATTTATGACACCATGATGATGCAGCGATTACCTCATTATTTAACGATTTAAATAAAATGAAAATATAATGTAAAATCTAAGACCTAAAATTTTCAAGAAACTATTAGATGTGTGGATTTCAAACTCTTATTACCTTATCCTCAAATGTTAAAATTTTGGGACCTTTAAAATCCGAAAAGAATTTTATAATAAAATATCCTTTTATAACTTTCAAGAGTACCCCTCCTCTCCTCTTATAAACGGCCCCCACCTCTAACACAATACCCACACCTCTCAAGCCTTTGGCTCTGCCAAAACCTTCCCATTTTGTCTCTCCACATCCCTATCTTACTCCTAGAAGCCTCACATTGGGCAGATGTCTTCACAAGGAAGCCTTTGAGCTCAAATCAAAAAGAGTTACCTGTTTTAAAGGTAGTGTTTTCTCTTATGTTGTTATGTTTTATTTTTCTTCTCCAACCCCATAAACACATTTTATTCCTTTATTTTTCTAAAACAACAGTATCTGCAATATACTAGGATGTTGTTATGTGAATTATTTGAGCTAAACTTACACACACCTACATCTAATGGTTAAAGAAAATACTGTTTATGTGGATGATGAATTTCTGCCTCACGAAACGATGATTGTTCAACACTCGTATAACACCTTCTAAGGTGGCCATTAAGATGTCACTATATTTATATATGATATATAATTTTTTTTTTCCTTAAGATTCTGTATTTTTCATTTAAGTCATACCATTATGGTTTCCATTATGGGTAAACGCGATATCTCCATTTTAGGAAGTGCGGACTACCACCCCCTCAAAGTGATTTGATTCGTTAATGCCATATGTGGGATGTATAAAGGATGGATTCATAGTTATTATATATGATGTTATAATAGAATTATAATATACCTTTATATCATTATTATTTCCATCCGTTAAATTATTAGACAGAAATGAAAGTAGCGTTCATGCGTACGTACGTCTTACCATCTCCATGAACGGTGCATTTCATTTATTATCCCCAAATGTAATGTACTATTATAAGTAAATATATATAATGGATATATATGATTTATGTTTCATCTAAATTATGAATATAACTCTGGAATTAAAATATACATATCTCTCATTTAGTTTTAATTTCAATAATATGACATAGAAATGAAAGTAGCGTTCATGCGTACATACCGCTTACCGTCTCCATGAACGGTGCATTTCTTTTATTACCTCTAACTGATTATGAAATATTATAAATACAAGTATATACTGTATATATATGATATATATGATATCCAAATCATGAATATCATTCTGTATATAATGATCCTTTGACCACACGAACAACATGTAATTGTAAGAAGTCCACTTTCGACTTAAGTACCAAATATCGACAAAATGAACTTTACTAAATTAAATGATTACATAACGTTTATAACATGGAAATAAGTAATATAAAAGGAATAGTAAACTTTTAAAAGGTTCTTAATAAATTTTTAATTAACTTTAGTTTGTTATTCAGGAGATTAAATACCAATTGAGTCATGTCGGACATGAGGTAGGGGACTTCGTCTCAATCTCCTTTCATTGAGGAATATATTGTTCTAATACAAGAATTTCCTTTATACGGAATATAAAACCCTTTGAATTTTAATTTTATACAAAAGGAATATTTTTATATGAAGCGTTTTACTAAATGAAAAAATTGAATGTTTCTTTTATCGTATGCTATGACAATGACCTTTTCCGCCGCCGCGGGTGTTATTTGGTATTTGGCTTACTCAACAAGCCGTAATGTTTTTTAAAATTAAATAAATACCATAAACTCCTTAATATATTTTTGTATTGAAAATGGTTTCTATAATGTTTTTTTTATGTCAATATTTTTTAGTGATATATTGTGATCGAAATTTGGAAACGTTTTCATTCCATTATATTTGTTTTATATCTTATGATTTTATAATGGTACTTGGACATTTTATGGGTGGTTACGTGATTAACCATATGATGGGTGGTTCTGTGAATACCAAGACGGGTGGTTACGTTATAACCTCCAATGCATTGGGTATGAAAGTCGGCCGTATGGCTATTCCATTAAGTGATATGTGTGGAAGTCGACAGTATGGTTATTCCATTTAAATATGTTTATGTCACAAGTTACCTTTATATGTTATGTGTTATTTATATGGGTTTTATTGTAATCTTTTGGTTACAAAAGGGTAAGTATTGATCTTTTATTCAGTGAAGAGTTTTTACTACTTCATAAAGTTTAGAAGTGCTACTTTGATAAAGTATACATGGTTTAATTTTTTTTTTTGAAAAACTGACAGTATTCATTCTTTCTGTATCCCATACTGAGCTTTTTATGCTCACTCCAAGTTTTTTTGAAATGTTTTCACAGGACTTAATGTGGAATAGTGTCAAGTATGGGATCAAGGGAAAGTCATTCTATATAAAGCATGGAACTAGACATGTTTCTTTTTAAGAGTTTTTTATTTTATGGAAATTTAGTAGAAGTGTCTACTTTTTAATCTTTTGAGATGTAATAGTCAAGATCTAATTCTCTAAAACTCTAAACCTGAAAATATCCTCAATTTGAATTATTCATTTAATTCAATGTTAAGTAAGGTTCATGGCCGGGTACTTATACTTTCATAGCATACAAAAGTTAGGTTCATAGAACAACAATATATTCTTAAAATATTATTATTTAACATAATAAAAAACATGATGTTAAATTAGATGTTTTGTATATTATTCTCTAATTTAAGAGCTTTTATGGTTTACACAATATAATATGAATTAATAGATTACGAATTAATTATTAATGAAAATGAAAACCACTTAAATATAAAAGGAATTATTATTATTATGACAAAAATATTTTAACATAATAAATTAAATTTCCATTTATTACTTTAAATGCACTAATTAGAAAATTACTTTCACTTGAACCAATGACATGGCATATGTTACACACAATATTGAGTTTCTATGAAACATTATTTTATTGATATAATTATCTAAATGAGTGAGTTATAAACTAGTTGTTAAAAATTATTATTATATTTTGTAATATGTAATATTAAAATATTTTTTTAATGTTTTTATATAAGTAAAAAATATTGATATTGAAAGATATGATTTTTGGTAAAGTCTTTTTATGTTTTAAAATATTATTTTCTTAAATGAACTTATATTAATGTCATGGTATAAATAATTTTAAAATTAATTAAAACACATATAGAAATAGAATTTTTTAAAATAAACATAATTTTTGAATTAATAATTTAAATATTATCTATGGGTGATTTTTTGGAATTTATTGAGATACATAAACTTTTTATTAATAGTGACAAATAATACATTTGAATTAAAAATTGGAAATGTTTTAAATTATTACTAATTTTAAATTATATTTTTATTTTTTTAAAAGTAAAATTATATAAATTATACATATATTAACAAAAAAATTCATTATAATCATTTCAACTTTTAAACCGAATATAAACCCTTAACAGACATTTGAAAAAATTTCTACATTAGAGACTAGTTATTCCATCCTGTCTGTGAGATTATCAATAATCATAATATTTTCTCATCTATTAATTGAATTTATATAATATGGCATAAACCATTTTATTCAATATAATATTTAGGTTTTAATAAAGAAAATTTAATTTTTGACCAAAATAATTAGTAAAAGTGATTAAAATTAATCACCACGATTATGGCCAAATTTAAATTTATTATCGACTAAACCTTAAAATTAAGGACCAAAAGAAACTATAAACTTTTCCAAAACTATTTTTATATACATATTACGTCCATAAAACATCCATTATTGTGTTTTTTTGTGGTTTTATTACCTTTTTAGGTAAAAACATGTGTAAACCTAACATGTTTCTTAAAATTCCAAGTGACTCATTATCCTTCCCTATAAAAGGACACTATCCCTCCCACTTCATCACACCTATAAAACCTATTAATTTCATCCAATACCTAACCAATAAACTTACCAAAATATCTATTTTGCTTTTATAAGACTCCCCTTGTGCATATGGATGTCCAAGGAATCCTTTTGGAACAAACCAAAAGGAGTAACACGATTAAGAAATAACATATTCTCTCAAGTCCTTTCTATTATTTTAATTATCCATCCCATAAAAGTATCATAATTATATTATTATACAAAAAAATATCCCCAAAACACTAAAATGATTTTATTAAATTTTTGTACCTACACTTACATTCACCTCAATCTAATGTGTAACGAATATATTGTTTCTATGTAAGGTTTACTAATACCTCCCGAAACAATGATTGTTCATTTTTTACATTGCCTCTAATCAGGGTGGGCATTATAAAGGAAACTATATTTATATTTTAGATATATTATATTTATAATTTATTTATGCTTCTTTAAATTTAATTTAAATCATACCTTTATGATTTCTATCATATGTAAATATAATAATTTCATTTTAGGGAGTGTGGAATACTACCCACTCAAAGTAATATGACTAGTTCACTCACTACATGGACTATATTAATGATGTTTTACGTGAATTTATATGATATATTTTATTTCATAAATATAATGTAATATATATACATATATTTTATCTTTTTTTTCTAATACCACGACAAATAACTAGGAATAGCGTTCATGAAAATATATGTCCCATAGTATCCATGAATTGAATATTACAGTTCATACATATATATTATATAGATTATTATAATAAACCTATAATTTATATAAATTTTATTTGTTTCATTTTTTACATTTTTTAGTCATGATAAAAGTATAGGGACGAATAATATATCAAATTAATACACATACGAAAACAAAAGTGAATATTTCCCAGAGTGAAACCTTAATATAGGATGGTTAACAAGATGGTAATATAAGGTCATATTAAATACGTATTTTCTATTAGATATAATAATATGGTTCTGTAAAATATTTATAATAAATTTATATTTTTATACAAGTAGTTTCAATTAGTTTGATTATATTCAAGAAACTTGATAAGAAGATTTCATTTTACATTTTATCCCCATGAGAAATAAATATGTTCTCCACTCTTTCCATTAGTGGGTGGTAAATACTACCCATAATTGTATTCTATGTATCTCATATCTTTTTTTAGCGGTAAAAAAATATAATATTTATAAACCTACATTCGTTGAGTTTAGGTTTCAAAAGTTACCAAATCAGTAACAATGTTTTGTAATAATTTTTCGCCTTCGAGATAGATGTTTTTTATACACCTAAACACTTTTTTGAATTGTATATACTTCCATTTTAAATATTATATCATACATATTCATATTTTAATTAATTTCAGGATTAATTTAATATCATTTTCATACATGGAGAGTATAATCCCATGTAAATAACTTATAAGAGTTTATTGAGACAATTTCAATGATTATAAAGATTGACTCAATAAATTCTTACATTAATGAATTATTATGTACCATCTCTGAATATATTCTTGAATTTTATTCTCTCAAGCTTATTCATGAAATATTAATTTTGTGGTAGCATTTCTTTACTCATTGTTACATAATATAGATACAAAAGTTCTTTTAGGAAAGATGAAAATTACACACTCTTTAGTCAAAAATCATTTTTCCATTATAACCGTGTTTTTAAAAAGTTTTTCCAACAATATTCTACCAATCCCCATTGATAAAAAAAATATTTACCATTTTTTATTTTACCAATGTTTTCAATATAATATTCATTTATCTTTCAGAATGTGTAAATATTATATCATTTTTACCATGAAATAAGAGTGTTCTATTTACCTAATATGACATGTAAAAATTTACCGAACATCAATCCATTAAAACATTATTATAATGTTTAAATGTTATTTTATTTTTAATTTTTTTAAAATAAATTTTTATTGAAGATGGTTTTCATATAATTTACAATATTTATTTGTATGTTTTCAATAAAAATAGTTTTCAAAACATTTTTAAAAATCATTAATAATTTTTAAAGAAAATTGATTTCAAAATGATTTCACCCACAATTTATAAGTTTTCAAATAATTTTCAATGAAACAATTTTCCCAACATTATCATGAATAAATAATATGTTTTCAAACTATTTTCAAATAAATATGTGCATATTATGTTTTGTATCTTATTTTATATTTATTAATGGGAAAATGTTCACCAATGATTTCAAATCTTCATTTTAATCTTTAAAATTAATTTTTATGAAAATGAATATAAAATTCTTTTATATATTAAAAACAAATTTTTAAATAAGAAATTATATTTTAACCTAGAAATATTTTTGAATGACATGTAAAAATTATTTTCCATCTATGATGACCATCGTTGATGCCACTCATTCCATTCTAAAAAAGTATCTAAAGAATCCCTTAATATCATTTCTATGAATGTGTTATGCATAATTTCATGGTCTTAATGAAACATATTTCTCTTACGCAACATATATATTTCTGAAAAAATCTTTCTTTTTATAAGGATATATTCTTTTTAAACCTTCTTTTCTTCACAGGGTATACTTTGATGAAATGACACATATATATTTATCATGTTTTATGATGTGATGAAATTTTAAGGATACCCATTTCATATTAGGGGTTATGATTTGATGTTTATAAAACACATCTCTTTTTATGGTTCATGATATGATTAACGTTCTATTATTATGTGAATCTTGTATGAATGTTTTTAATATGTCATGGGTGGGACCTTTATCTCCCTCCAATGCATTGGGTAATTATATGTTTTATATGATCTCTAAGGGTACGTAGGTTGTAACCGAAGCCTGAAAAAAAGATAGTGCATGGATTGTGTCCAATGACTAAAATAAATAGGGTATATGGTTTGTAGCCCAAGAGAAAAAAAATGTACATAGTTTGTATCCCAAGCCAAAAGGAATGATGGTACACAATTTTTAGCCCAATCTCAAAAACAATAAGGTACATGGGTTTTAGCCAAATCCTAAATGAAATTTGGTACAATATTTATAACCCATACCTAAAAACAAGAAGTTACATTGGTTTTAGCCCAATACTAAAAGTAAGAGGGTACATGGGTAGTAGCCCATGCCTAAATGCTAGTGGGTACATGGGTTGTAGCCCATGTCTAAAATCTATATGATACATGGCATGTATCCCAGGACTAAAATTAAGAGCGTACATTGGTTGTTAGCCCCATATTGTACTAGGTACTCCTGTAGTAGAACAATCCCATGAAGTTATCAAGGTCTCAGTAGGTAGCTTTGATATAAAATTTTAAATTCCTATATGTATTCCACAAATCCTATCTGTAATTCCACCATTATTATCTCAGTGCTATTGATGTCAACTTATATAGGTTTTATGTATTATGAACTTTAAATCATTATTATGACCTCTAATAAATAGGGCATGATTTTCATATTTATTCTCAATTTCTATACCATTTTGATCACACTATGATTACAGATTTCCCTTGTTTACCCTTAGTAAGCATTGGAGACCATCCCTTTGTTCTATTTCCTTTCCCTAGGTTATAATGAAAGATTTCAGGTAGAATTACTACTGTTGGAGACATTTATGGGATATTTTGAAGATCATTCACTAGGATAAATGATTTTTCATTCATGTTTCCAAAGACACTAAACTATTATGTTCCTCAGGCATGTATTTTTTTAATGTTATTAATATTCACATAAAATTCTATAATATCCATATATATTGATACTAGGTCTCTATAGGTGGAATCAGAGGAAATTATTATTCATCCATTGGGAAATAGGAGGAGAAAATTTTAGATATACCTATTAATATTTATCAGGATATGTCTAGGGATGTCTCTATGGAAAAGTATAATAATTATTAAAAATTTAGAGTAATTTATAGGAATTTTGGTAATGGTTGGAGTTAGTGGATTCCTAGAAATATATCCATGTCTAGATAATACAAGTTGATTTGGTTTTGGAATAGATGTACCTAGGAGTAAACAAATCTGACAATATGTTCCAGGCCAAATATGGGATAATTTATTACACAACAATGGGCCTTAATGAACACTTGGATTGATACTCATCGGGTATTTTCTTTGGGAATTCAAAAATCATTATAATCAATCATCAGTGATTTATATATACGATTGTTATGAATAACATTTGATAATCTTATGGTATCATAGATTAAAGAAGTAGAATCCATATTCTAGGCATCCAATAATTATTGTTGTCATTAATATTTGTTATCCGATTATGATAAATGTTTCTCACATTATGATTTCTTGTTTCATCTAATTTTGTTAATTATATGGAAAATAGTTAACATTGAATGTTTCAGATTTTGAATGGATGAGAATTATGTGAGATTTTCTCCATGAGGAAATATCATAAAGATAATCAGTAATATGCTATTATTAGTTGTTATATCTATGAATATAAAGAGACTACAATGTTCATTTTAATTGTATGTGATTTTCGTGAAGTATTTCATACATTAATCATAAGAATCATAATTAGATTTGGGTTGAGGAACATTAATACATGATTAATATTTCCTATTATTGGAAAGAGTTATTAATGAATAAGTTGATGAAGACTATGCAATGCTTTAAGAATAAGGTTTTATGAATAAAGTATTCACATTTTCAAATTTAATGATTTTTAATTACAAGATTACTTTTAGAATACATATTTCTTTATGGATTGAAATATAAATTTTGAATGGAGATAATGACACAAAAAATGTTATTTTATAGAAACGTCATATTTTGATTAAGGGAGGTAACCATAATTAATTTCTAACAACATAATGATGTTTGAATAATGACATACTAGATATGAATAAAAAAATTGGATGGTTCATATTAGCATAGAACTAATTGTTGGAAAATAGATCTATGTTTTCATGTATGATTTTTAAAACATCTTTGTTTTAATAAATACATCTAGTAATCCGTGGAATAAGGAATAACACATTTTTACAAAAATTATTTTTTGTAATTAATTTATTTATCATGTTTCAAGGAAATATATTACTAGGGTATACAATTTTCAGGAATGTGGAAATTAATTGGTACATTATGGTATATTGGGGGGAATGTTAAGCTGATTTCAAGAAATTATTTCTAAATCATTGTGTTTTCATTATTCTAATGGGTTATAAGGTTTCCCATTTATAGAATGTTTAAGTAAATATTCAATTAATGTTTTTAATATTAATTTATTATCACACCACATGAGGACTAATTAATATTGTATAGGCTATTTAGGTAGATGGTAAGTGAAGATAGATGGGTTGACTTATCACGGATCTCATGATCTGTTAGTTATTTAATAAAAAATCTATCATTCATTTCATAGTGTAAATTATGAAGTGTGAATCTATAAATGCATAACCAAAGGATGGTATGGTGCCTAATAAAGGTTATAACATTATGAAATTATATTTCGGTATATTTTTGTTCAATAATAACAATTACTCAATGATTATATAATTATAAAAAAAGGTGTTGTCCTAATATAGTATGTTGGATTGAGCAGATGGAATTTTAAATCATAACAGATTTATGACATTGATGACCTCAATATTTCATTGAGCATTCAATTGATTCTGATTGATGACCTCAGTCACTCCGAATAAATAATTATTCTTCTCTTCTATTTCCAATATTATCCCCCAACATATGTTATCCTAAGAGGTATCATAGTAATATCTTACCTTGGATAACAATTATGGTTCCAACATTTCCTTGTTATGTGATGTTTTAATTTTCCTTTTTATGATGTGGTTTTCTATGAATAAATCTATTATGTATTAAACCATTAAAATCGTAGAATAATTTTGAGGTGAAATTCATTATATGGTGGGTAGAAAGTAACACCTATAGATTTTGTGAATTATTTTTTATGAATTAATTTATCCATTTTGATATTTTTCATTTCATAAATCACTAAAGATAACCTATTTTATATTAAAGTAATTTGTTTGTATTTTCTTTTATGAAACACCAACTTTATCATTCACTAAATATAAGATAAACATTCTCTCATTCTACATGGAACACCGAGATTATATTTCATTATATGCAATAATGAATTTACAAGATGAAATTCATAACACGGAAGACAGAGGTTTATAAAAGAATAATATTTTATTAAAATATGATTATTTAATATAATAAGATAAAAAATTGATCGTTATTTAAAGGTTAGGAATATTTTCAAATAACATATTAAAAGGAAATATTTTTATGGTCAATAATTTGTTTTCCCAAATAGATTAAATTATGATTAATATATTTCAATACACCAATTCAAATATTTATTTCACACATAACATTGACAAGGTGCACATTAAATGAATTACCATGTTCTTACAAATCATCATTTTGTTGTTATAATCATTTAAATAAATTAGTTAGAGTCTATCCACTAAAAGATTATTCCAGAAATACTATTTACTTTTTTTTAAACAGTAATGATTTTAAATCAATGAATAAAAATTATAATAAAGGATGTGATTTTTGGAAAAGTCCTTTGACGTTTAAAAATATTTTTTTGATGAGTAAAAAACATTTAATATACTTATATGAACAATTAAAAATTAATATTATCAAAATTTAGGAATATTTTTTTATAAAATAAAATTATTTTTTAATTCATAACATTGAAATTTCTTACGGGGTGTTTTTTATTTTTCCGAGAAACATCATCTTCCAAGGAATACTGAACACTGCTATATTTTAGATAAAAACTTCTTTTTGTTTAAATAATTATTAATGTTAAATTATATTTTAAATTTTTTTAATGACAAATTAGATAAATTATACATCTATTAACCCAATTTAGTTCATTAGAATTAATTTCACATTAAAATGGAATATAAATCCTTAACAAACATTAGAACAATATTCTATTTTATGAACACATTATTTCGTCTCATCTGTGAGATTTTCATTAATATTAATTTTACCTATTCATTGAATTTAATTTCAAATTGTAAAATAGACCATTATATTCAGTATTATATTTTTAATCTAAAAATAATAGGATAATTTATTGTCCAAAGTGATTAAAATTAACCACAGGGATAATGGCGTAATTAAGCATAATTATGGACTAAATCATAATATAATTGTCCCAAATGACATAGAAACATGTAAAAACCCCATTTAATATCCTATATTCCTCATATATTCTTTACCATATATATAAGGAAATCCATGAAGCCTTTTGGCACATTCCAAATGGATTTAATTAATTATGAGGTAACATCTTCTCTCGAGTCCTTTATTCTATTTTCCTATTCCATAAAATTAAATCTCATTATTATATTATTATATAAAAAATTTGTATCCAAAATATACATGAATGTATTTATTTTAATGTTTCATCCTATACATACAGTCATATCCATATAAGCGGTAACAAACGTACTGTTTCTGTATAGGATTAACTAATGCCTCATAAAATGTTGATTGTTCATTTTTCCATTAAAACTAATTATGGTTTCAATTATTATGGAGAATATATTTATTTTTGATATATATTATAATTATAATATATTTTTTCTTCTTTAAATTTTATTTAGAACATACCATTATGATTTTTATCTTATGTGTATATGATAATTTTGTTTTAGGAAGTGTGGAATATAGCCCCCTCAAAGTGATATGCTTTTTTCATAGACTACATGGATTGTATTAAGGATTTTTTCAGTGAATATATATGTTATATATGATATCATAAAGATAATATTATAATTATATATATATTTTTTTCTCTCACCACCAAAAATAAACGGAAATAACGTTCTTCCGTACGTTCGACCTACCATCTCCATTAATGTTTTCTTATATTTCACACATATATGTTCTATATATATTTATAATAAAAATATACTATATATAAAATATGTTTATATCATTTTTAAATTCTAGAATCATGATATATTCATATGTACCAACATTTAAATAAATTAAGACACCTAGGGAAAACAAATAGAATATTATCAGAAGTGAAATATGAACATATGATGGTTATAGAGAGTGTAATATAGGGTTATAATAAAACAATATATGTTATTAGATATAATAATTTTTTTCTTTAAAATATTTAAAATAAATTTATAATTATTATACATGTGAATTGAATTAGTACGATGAGATTCAAGACCCAAGGTAAGGGTATTTCTTCTCAAATTTTATTGCTCTAAGATTCATGCTATGTTTAACACACATTCCTATTGTGTGGGTCATGTATTTCCCATGATTGTATTATATGTATATTATAAATATATAAAACGGTATTAACATTTAATTTTTATTAAATTTCATTCATGGGGTTCATGTTTCAAATGTTAAGAAATCATTAAAAATGTTTTTTTCTCAATTTTCCTTCGTTGATACTCATATTTTTAATGCTCCTAAAAACTTTTTAAAGTTGTATATACATCCATTTTAGATTATATATAATGAATATAATTATTTTAATGATATTATTGTCTTCATTTAATTTAATTTTATTATTTTTAGAGTATGGTCCCACATTTCCAATTTATAAGAGATTGTGGAGACAACCTAATCCATTTTAGGGATTGTTTATGTTAATGCTTCAATTGATGAATTAATATATTCTATCTCTCACCAAATTTATTAATTTTCTTCTTGTATGGTTATTCATGATATTATCATGTAGTGGTACCACAATTTTACACTTGGGTACATAAGATAGTTATGAATGTGTATTTATGAAAGCCATAAATTACTCTGTTTTTAGTCGAAAATCTAAGTCCCTTAAAATCCATGATTTCAAGAAAGTATTTCCAATAATATTATAATAATTCCCTATGATAATTAAAATACATTTATATCCTTTCTTATTTTAACAATTTGTTTAACATAATCATCTTATAACTATTTTAATGAGGATATTTTAAATCCTTTTAATTGTGTAAAAAAGAATAGTTCTTTTTACCTCGAACGAAATGTAAGGATTTATCTTCTTTTATTCATTTTAAAATTTTCAATGATTAAAGGTAATTTTTAGTTTAAAATTTATTTTCATTGAAATTATCATTTAAAATGAGATTCAAACATTTTCAATCTTCTTTTATAATTTTTCAAGTAAAATGGGTTTGAAAACATTTTTAAACATATTTTAAATGTTTTGAAGTAAAACAACGTTTAAAAAAATGTCAAGCACTGTTTATAAGTTTTAAATTTATTTTTAGAGAATTGATTTTCAAAATATTTTTCAAATAATTTTTTTATTTCCAAATACTGATCATTTGTGCTCACCCCTTTATTATGTATCCATTTCCCAGGTTTTGAATAATGTTTTTAGGTAGAAGTTTTGAAGGAGGAGATATTTATGGGATATGTGGAAGATATTTGACCTGGATAGAATTTTTTTTCGTGGTTTCCAAATACACTAAACATTTATGGTCCTCTTGAATTTATTTTTCATAATATACTGAATATTCATCTAAATTGATGTAATATAAATGTCTGTTAATCCGGGTTCTCTAGACGCACTATCCCTATATATTGGAATCTTGATTTTATTTTGTAATGTAATATTGGAATTTGTGATTATTTAATTGAATTTATTAATTCATTAATGTTTTCAATGTTTGAAAAAATTGTAAAATTTGAGTGGAATATATGATGATGTTTCAATTGGATGGATTCAATTTCCATTCTAGATATATTTTTTGGATTATCGAGGATGAGAATCATTTGAGTGCTATCTAAAGAAATGGACCTGATATTTCAGTCTTATTTCTCAACTTGTTTTGGTTTTTGGGGGTGTTTAAAGAATATTTGTTGAGGGGATGCCGGTGATGAAATTTTTTTTGAGACTAGATTATGGAAACATAGTCTTCTAGGTCATGTAATAATGTTTTTGGTATTGTGGGGGTTCAATTATGTTAAAACTGAACAAAAACATGGAGGATGATCAATGTTATTGATGTAAGGGTTCCATAGTAGTTTTTTTGTTGGTGTTGGGTTGTTAAAGGGTTTGTGAGGTCAAATGATGAGTGGTTTAAGGTAGATATTTTGGATAATTGAGGGAAACTTATGTAAATTTTTATCGATTATTTTGGTGGATAAAACATATAAAATTTACTTTTATGATTAATTATTTATGTCATGTAGTCTATTGTTCTTGATGAAAAATTTATTTTGAAGTGTTTGTTAATTTTTGTGGTTTTTAGGATATGGTGTAACTTTGGTAATCAAGGCATTAAGTTTTAAAGATTAAAATGATGGTTCTATTTTCTATAGTGTAGGTGTATGGCCATAATATTCATTATATGAGGAACTAGAGGTTATATTTTGTTGATTCTATTTGTTTGGTGGCATCAAATAAAGATTAATTACTCACAATGTGACTTGTAATTAGATTTATCAAAATATTGAATTTGACTATGTCTAAAATGAAGAATATTAAAGGTGAATCATTAAATGATTTCTAGAGGGTAAATTGATGTGAACATTCATAGTGTGACAAGGGACTATCACAACACGACACTATTTATTTCTATAATGGTTATAAATTCACATGGAAATTTTATTTCATACTATTTCATTATTTTTTTCATAAAAATATATTGAATATAGGTATTACTTTTGAGTTATTTATGAATCCATATTTTGTATTTAGACCTCAAAAAATTTATTTAAATGGGTTGTAATCTCATGTGAGTCTTTTCATTCATTTCCTTTTGGTTTTCTACATATTCTAATCTGGGAAGGATGAAGAATTGGTTTTCTGTTTAGATATTATTGTAATTTAGTCCATGTTGATCAGGAGTTTTTCAATAATTATGTTTTAAGGACTCAATTTTTTGTTCAATACTAGATATTACCTATAACAAACATCATTCTGAATATAATTCTTTTAAATTTCTATTTTTGGGATGAAATTTTATAACAATAGTATAATTTTCATAAAATTTTGAATTATTATGTCTATTATTACATTGGGTAGATAGTAAATGATAAATTAAAAAATATAAAAAATGGGATATAATGAATTTAGATGGGAATGGGGTGTTTTTCAATTTTTTTCTTATTTCCATGATATTCCTATGATTCTTAATTCCTATTGGTATTATTTATTGTAATAATTTATTTTTCTGAGGTTTTTTTAAAATTATATTATTTATCAATTGTAATAATCTATTATAAAATGTTAACAAAAAAAAATTAGTAATGTATTTTTTGCATAAAATATAGTTATCATGATGATGATAACTAATATGGGGGTAATAAAATAATATATATTCATTAATTTAAGTGACGAATTGTGCACTATTAAAATTATGTTTTCATTCTAAAATATTTATTTCTATGATTATTCGGTTGGCCAACATTGTTTCTTAATATGTTATAGATGGTTTTTATTGTTTTTTTGTTTGATTTTGTTCACATGTTCTATGAAAAATACCATATTTGGAAGAGTGTGATATTCTTATAGATAGTAATTCAGTTGAATATTAGAGGATTATTTAAATGGTTGTAATTAAGGAATGCATAGTTTATATTGGATGATATCTGGGTTGGCTTATGTAGTGTTATTTGTTTTATTTTTTCAGTAGTAGTGGAATATATCTAGTAATGTTAAATTTGAAATTTACATGGTTATAATTGAATTAACTAATTTTTTGTAAAATGAATAATGTTGAATTAAATTAATGGGTTATGTATACAATAAATTTTTCCTATATAGTGAGTGGTTTTTCATTATATATGATATCTAATAACATTTTAAAAGTTCTTTTTCTCATAAATAATAAATCTAAAATGGTGAAATAAAGTTATTGTGGAGATAAGTTTAACTATTATGTTGGAATTTTTATCATGGTATGGTGGTTTTTTAGGTGATTCCGTAAGTGGAAGAAACAATAGTTGTCTCGAAGGAGATGTTAATGGAATGAACAATAATTTTAGCCATATCAATGTGTAAAATTATTATTGATAGGGTGTGAAATACATGGATTTGGGTTTATAATTATTTTATTTATATATTTTATTTTTCGTGAGATTATATCCATACTAATCCCCAATCAACGATCCGTAAAACTAACCATACATTTTGGTTAATGGGTTTTGTTCATAAAATTTTAGGATGGTGTTATAGAAAATAGCTAACCATTCCCTCTTCCCTAATATCCCTTGTTATAGTAGAATAATATGAAATTGTTCGAGGAAGGTATGATCGTACTTTCATAGTATGTGATGCATTGGTTGAAACTATTTTGTATTGGATTGATGATATATAATATTACATGGATAAAATAAGTGGTGTTTTAGAATACCCTATAATGTATTCTTTTGATGGGATAATATCTGGATCAATCATTGCTGGAAGAAGGAACAAGTTTTATTTCATTCAGTTTCAAGAAACTCTACTATACAAGACAACTGATGTGTAAGTGTTATGTGATATTTGGTGGTGGATATGAGATGATGTGGATGAAATTCCAAATTCTTGGTTTTTGGTTGTTATATGGGATATAATTTGTTGTATCCTGGCTGGAAATATGATTGGGATTAAAGGAATCTTTCATTTGGGTATGAGAAAAAACAATTCTGGGAAAGTGGTTACGGTGAATGTTTTATTGTATTATCAATATTATGTTCTTATTAATTGTTGTGTAATTGGTTGAGTGAGGTGTGGTGATTTTGGAAGGTATTTTACCTAATAGTGGTTGGTTTATTAAATTTTTTAATCACAAAAATAATATTATTTGTATGTTAAAATTTCATGTGAGATATTATGTTATATCCAATTGACCATGTATGGTATTCCCTCCTTAATTAAAAAATATATATTTTAGAAATTTTCAATATGTATTAATTGAAATAGTCAGATATTACTAACTTGGATCATTGAATTGGTCAAGGATTTGTTGAATATGACTTCAATTCAGTGTTATATCATTGGATTTGTAATTATATGTCATTACATGAACTTGTGGGATTTTGTTTTTATTTTAAGACATGGTGTTGATTGGGGGTTATATTTATATATATTATAAGGCACAAAATCAACAAACCCTTCTTTGTGTGACTATACACTCATTAATAGATGTAAAATTAGGGCCAATTATATGCTGGAATTAGGGTTTACAATTTTCGTTATAAAATGTAATGTAAATTTTCTCTATGAATCCAAATTAAATTTCTTATAGTTATCACTATTTCTATATTTTATTCTTTGTGATGTTTTCTTTTCATCATCTACAAAATTTTTAACATTCCTATTTTATGGTAAACCAAAATAATATATCTATTACATTATTGTAAAAACATTTCTTTGCCAATGTTTAATGGTAATTTTACATTAAATTAATCAATTTTTTTTATTCATTTAACGATATTCATAATTTTAATACTTTTTTAACAAATTTTGAATCATCAAAAAAGTCATATATTTTTCATTCGGAATTGAATTTATTACCACTTCACATTAATTATATTATTATTTTTTCAATTTCTTATTGAATAAATGTTGATCTGTTATTGATAAGAGTATGTTGTTTTTACATTTATTTAAAATCTATTTATGAATATAGTTATCATAAATTGATAATAAATGACAATAAATGTTATCATGTATCATATTGAACATTTATTAATTATAAATAAATTATATAATATATCTATAAAACAACAAATAATGTGTTAAAATTCATTATATCAATATTTAAATGTGAATGGATAAAAATTTCTTATATTTTGTAGAAGGAATATTATAAAAAAATGTGTATTTAATAAATAAAATTTTATAATAATTTAATTTTTTTTGGAAAATTGTTCAATGTAAGATTTCATTATAACAGGATGGGTGAAATTTAAAATTTTATTTCTAGGGATTGAATTATTAAGATATAATGTCAAATAAGTGTATTATTTTCTCTTTCTATTTGGAAATGAAATATTTTATCTCTATACACATGGTATGTGTTTTCCATAACCTATATGATTGCTCTAGGTACAATTTTTTTTCATTTCAATTTTATTTAAAATTTTTATAATATTTGTTGTTAGATCAAAATTATGATCAACATGATAGAAATATTTGTATTTAAAATATATATTTTTAATGGTAATTGAATATAAATAGACTTTTTAGATCTAATATATGATTTTGGAAAATTCAAGTTGAGTATTATATGTATCAAAAACATATTCAAGAAACCATTTAGGGAAAAATGTAAAAAAATGTTAGGTTGTGATTGGATTTTAGTAGATTAGAAAAATATGTTTTTCATTCTCATTTCAATGGTAAGAAATGTTTTATAAAATATAAATGGATAATTAAATAGTATAATATCTAAACATGAGAGTAACCTTGTTTCCTATGTTATATTTCCAAAAGACCAAAGGTGAAATCACAAATATCTATAGGTAGAAAAATATTGATGAGAGATACAATTATATAATTAGGAGGATGATTTCAAAAAAATCACAATATAACAATAAAGGATGAATAATGAAATAATTAAATCAATCTACGTAATAACAATATATGATAAATATTCTCTCTGATAATTCATTTAACTTGTGATCAATGAGTTATGTAAATAATATAAATTATATAACACATATATAATAAACAAAAAATCATAAAAATTGATGTCCTTTGGTCAAAAAATTATGAATCATTATTTTCTTATAATTATTTATCTATCCTCTATTCTAACTTACTTGTAAATAAATACAATACATACTATTTGTATATACATGATGTATAAAACAAGTATGTGATTATAATATACCCAAATGGCCTGATGTGATTATACTATACATTATTATAATTAACTTTCCCTAATAAAACCAATATTTTTATGATATCATGTATGAGATATCATATTCCATGCATTTATTATAAATATTTACCCATGTTCTCCACAAAAATCATTAAAAATAATTTAAAATCATCACCTATTCCATATAAGTACAAAAAAATGTTTATCACCCTAATCATGAATTATTGAAAAAATTATACTTTGTAGGAATTTATTATTGGATATTTTGAAAAAATCACAGCAAATTATGAATCTTATTCTTTATAATTCTTCTTTTAAGATTACTAGTAATGACTAAATATAGTAATAGTATAATTTAATATTTTTGGTGGTTAATTAAATTTAAAAAGTATATATATTATCTGTATTTATATAAAATACATTTCTAATTAAATCTTATTATCATAGTAGGAATTCATTTTATTTTCTTATTCACTTTCATAATTTTCTCTCTTCATATAAACTCATCCCATTCATCTTCATTATCCCATTCATCTCCCTTTATTAACTGGATCATCAATCTATTTAATATTTGGTTCATGGTAAGGTCCTAGAGTCTATATTATTCTCCTTGACATCGTATTAATTCATTAATGTAGCATCCATGAGAGTTTAATTTGTATTTTCAATTGTTTATGTTGGAATTTTCCTTATCACATAACAAATTTTATGATTTATCATAAAAATGAGTCATCTATTAAAGAAAAATAATTGGAAAGTTTTTTAGGACAAAACATCCAATGTACACCCTTCATACCCATAATAAATGGAAATATTCTAACTCCAATTATGTCTACATTCTAATTTTGGTGATATAGTAATTTCATTACACTATTAATTTTTTTTAAATTTTATTCATTCTAAAATATAAATTTAACTTTTTATTATCCTGGAATGTTTTTTTATAAATTTTTCCTATTTATTTATGAATTCAAAAACATAGTGTTCCTATATTCATATATTTCTGTTTATATATTTGTGTCAATTTTTTGTAAAATATTATATTGTGTATTTTTTTCCCTAGTTCTTGAATTTATGTTATTTTTTGTTTTTTTGTTCATAATTTTTTTGGATTTCTATTTCAATTCCATTTTATTGATAATCTTGTTATTGAATATAACTTTTTATTTTTCTCAGTGAATTAAAATTCAAATAATTCTACATTGTTTTCAAAATAATATATTTAATTATTACATATTACATGATTGCGTTTTTTTATATTAAATTTCTATGGATATATGAAATATATTATATTAAATGGGTTTGTTTCATATATATAATTAAATTATTTTTAAGGAGAAAATTAGAATAAATTTGCATCAACGTTTATCATATACAATGATAAACAATTTTAAAAACATTTTCAGTTTTTTATAAAATGTATTAGTTAGTATATATGTTATACGATATATTTATTTAATAAATTATTAAATCAAAATATCATTTTATTATATTTTTTTAATTTATTAAATTTTCTCTCATTATTACTTTACAAATGTTATTATTATTTTTATATTAATGTTGATTCATTCCATAATGCTTATATTCTATTTTTACCATTAATTTAATTAATTAATGTTTCCTTTGTTTTCAAAATATAAATTTATAAATTTGATTTAAATGGATAAAATATTATTGATTTTATTGTGGGATCCACATAAATATGTTAAGGGGATATAGATATTATTTATTTTTATCATTTAAAATCGATCCATAGTTAGAATAAAAAATTTATTATCATGATTCAAATATTATAATATGGTTGAGAAGATATCAATTTTATAAGAAATTGATATTGAATTAATGTCCTACCAAATATTTGAGATGGATTTGGTACGTGGAATTAGAAATTGTAGTAAATTTTATATGTGGTGATCATCAGAATAAACCACATTCTACATTGATTCAGGCTAATGATATACAAAACATAATTAATGATGTTTTCGTCAATTCTTTATAAAATGATGAAGAATATAATTTATCAGTGAGAATAAAATATCATTATTCTATGACTAAAATAAATGAATCATGAATTAGGAACTCAAATGGGTTTTATAAATTAGTGTTTGAACGAAATTAGGTGTTTTACAAAGGATTTATAAATTATAAAATGATGTGCATTCTACTAAAGATACATCATATCATGTGTTTATATATAATTAATAATAATTTATTGATCATGATATTAGATTTTTTTCAAGAATCATTTTTTATAACATCCATCAATAAATTTATGTGACGAAGTATTTTTTAAAAGTTGGGTATTAGTTATATAAATATACATGCACATCCAAATGAATTCATGTTATATCTAGGAAATTATTTAAATAAATAAAAATATTTAATATTATATAGGTCAAGACTAAAATAATATAATCAAAATGAATGTATAGATAAATTTAATATAATTATTTATATGAATTAAATTTACCTGGCGATATTTTGTCATATTCCATTAAAATCATGAATTAAAATATTTTTCATATATTCTAAAATGTCTGATAAAATGAAGTTTCATTCAATAAAAACAATAAAAATAAACCTATATGACATAAATGTGTTCCCAATGGTTAAATTTAATTTGATTCTTTATATCCATATTTATCATAAAAACCATGGAATGTGTGTTAGAGATTTCATAAAGATAGATTCAGTCAATTCATTTCTAAAAGTACTACATATATCATATATGAAGTTATTTTGATCCCTTAAAATCTACCAATGTGGACGTATATGACACAATATGATCATTGAAGAAATAAAATTCATAGAGATGACATCAATGTATATGTGTAGCTATTATTAAATTATATCAAGTGTTATGTGATACATTTATCGATAGAGATAATGCATCAGTATGTAAAATGTTCTAAAAATATGTTCCTCTCATCTTGGTTATCAGACATTTACCAATATTAAGAAACATATCTTATTGGGACATTCACACATAATAGGAATGTATAGTTTATATTATTGATGTTGGATTTAGAATAATACCATATATAATAATGGTTCTGTTCATGTGATGTTTTCATTTATTTGATGCATCTCATAGATGCTGGTCTAACTAATCACAATTCGATACATTTCATTATTTGAGGCAATTATCCATGTTATTATCAAGTTAAAAATTCTTGGCATAATTATCAGTTGTTGCTGCAAAATTTAGAAATGACTATCCATTGAACATTTCTTTAAAAAGTGTTCAAATATCATTAGAAAAATCGATACCCAAAAGTGGTTGATAAATTTTTCATTAAACTACATTATTGAGAATATCTATTTGTATATCACAGTCTTGATGTTATTGACATCAAAAAGATTGAATGTGAGAATTATATTCTTTTAAAATTGGTGATATATAAAATAAAAACAGCATTTTAATTCATATGACATAGAATAAATGAAAATAAGGAATGATATGTGGGGAAATGGAAATAAAATGTTTCATAGAAAAGTTTTTTCATTGAAAAATAAAGAAATTTACATTTTCCGTGGAATAATAAATATAAATGAATGGTCATGATTCCTATTCAATAAAAAATCAAGAAGTGATGAGGTAAAACATCAAAATAACATGGTCTTAAATGATGAAAATAAAATATTTTTATAAGGGATATACAATTATTTGTAATCAAATAAAATAATTGTTATTGTAATTTAATTTTACAAGATTTTTTGATCTATAAATGAGAAAATATAAATGTACAGTGACATATAAATATATTATGAATGAAATATAATAACACATTATAATTTCTATATGATATTTCTCCCATCAATTTTTTATTTTTGAATTTAATATTGGATGTATCGTAGATTATTAATAGATGAACCCCATAGAGAGGTATTTTCATTTTTAAATTTTCCTTTATAATATATATATTTTCAAACTCATTTCATATAAATTTTTTATATGATCCTTTTTAATTGATTTTTTGTCATTTGATTTATTTTTGGGAAACAATCCTCAACTAAAAATAACCAATTTAAATTTTCATATCGTAGAAGGGTGCCTCAAAATTTTTATAGCTGTTAGAATATATTGATAAATGTTTCAAGTGTGTAGAAAATATTTACAGTAACAATTATCAATTATCTTTATATAGTAAATTTTAAAATGTTCCCACATTATGTTTCCATATTTGAAAATTATCATTTGGTTGTTTGAAAAAAATATACATATAGAAACATAGATATATTATAATCAACAATGATACTTTAGATACATTCATTGAATAATTAAATAAAAAAATTGATGACATTAAAGTAGAATAATAATTGAGAATGTGATAATAAAATCAATTGAAAATAAATTATTGATTAGTTTTCAAAAATTGTAACATTTTAATCAATATCGTATTCATAATATATTTTGATAATTATTTTATTTTAAGAATAGTTTATTATATTTACATATATGGGTAAATAAATGTAATTATTGAGAATTAGATCCATGTTATTTGGAAATTTTGTATTAGAAAACTTCAATGTTGTTAATATGATATGATGCATTTAATATTATTATATTTATATCTCACAATGATTTTATAAATAAATTATTTTGAATGATAAATGGTTGTAACTTTAAAAAATTTATAACGTTGGAATACTATATAAACATTATTGACATTATAGAATTAAATTATAATATAAAATATTCATCTTTTAATTTTCAACTAAATGATTGTCGATATTTACAAGGGAATAGTGAATTATTTTTCCCAGTGAATGTGAATAATATAATAACTATTTAATAAATACAACAGATAAAGTTGTATATTGAGAGGATGATTGAGTCTATGAAGGGTGAATTGTTTTAATGGATTTAAAACTAAGATAGTTGTATGAAATGTGTGATGAGGTTGAATAATTGGTTTAGAAAATTTATCATCATCAACAACAAAAGATTAATTAATATATCCATGATGATATTGAAATTACAATTCATACAATATATGGTGATGATAATGGAAACATGCCAACATTGGAGGATGAAAATAATATGGAAAATTATGAAATTATTTATTGTATGTATAGACCTCAATTAACTAATCCATTATTTATTGATTATAAATCATGAATTAAATTATTCTATTTACAAAATTATCTGAAAATTTTATTATTTTATATTTTAGATCACTTTTAACATGTTTGATATTATTTCAAGATGACAGAATTCTAAAAATTGATTCAAAAATAGATATTTTTCATCCTTAAATACAATTTTATTTAATGAATCATCTAATATTATCCCACCTATATCAGCTATGTATCATACAATGGGTACGACTTTATTCTACAAATTCATCTATAAAACATGTTTCAATATTCATCTGGTTATCATCATATATCCATTTCATTTCCTTATACATTATTAATATTGGTACGATCATACAGACCATCCAAGGAGTGGCCATCAACTTATAGATTGGTGGTAAAGATAACATCATGTGGTTATTATAGGGTTACTATTTTTCGTAAGAAATTATTAATCATCAAATAATAGTTCAGTATTTTTATATAATAATTAATGATATATCGATTGAATAGTATTAGATAATAATAGTAAAAAATGAAAATAAAAACATTATATGTTTAGAGGGTGGAATAATTTTATGTGTTTATGTAATTTAACCTTTATGTGATGTCTAAAGACGATTTCCTAGGTTTAATTTGGAAGATCATGGGGAAGATAAAAAAGAGACAATATTTAATCTAATCACATGACATGATTAGTGGAAGAATCACATTAATTAAAAGATTTAAAATTTTCAAAACATGTAAATATAACAAAAAATATATAACTATAATATATTATATGAGATATTTATTTCAAATATGGTCTAATGATTTTTTAGAAATCTATTCTGTGGATTCATTTAATTTAAAAAAATAATTAATTGTGAATCAATAATGAATTATATGTTTTTTTTAAATTTTGAAGGGATTTATATATAGTTTACGGTGCAAGATCAATGAATCCCCCTTGATTAATCGTCAAATGTTCAATGTGTTTATTAATAAATAATATAGGATAAGTGGATGTCCATTGAAAAAATGAACTATTCTATTTCAAAAAAATTATTTTATAATCTCAAAGTAAAATTATATTAAACATTCAATGATAATTCAATATTAATTAATATTAAAATTGGTTCTTTTTTTGGAATCATAAAAAAAATCACCATGCAAGAAGATACTAGACATCCCACACACGGTGCTACCAGAAATTTATTATGAATAATATCAAAGAAGGTGTTTTATAAGATATTATTAAATATAATTTTTCCATATTATGTACACAAATTTTGATGGTTATTAATTTTTTTCCTATGATGATACATGTTAAAAAAATTATTAATGGTTTAAGCCAACCTATGATATGGTTCGAAGAACTGAATAAAGGCAATTGAAATTAAATAAACAAACTCACTTTAAATATTATGGTAAAAAATATAAAATAAAATTCTTTTTCATGGAATATATTTTCATAAATATTCTTATATTAAAATAATTAATGTTTCACTTATACCCCTTGAACAAACTAACTATAGGGACCCAAACATATCCTAGAAAAATAGTACATCTATTTAGAGGAATTTTCAATATATTAAATAATTATTCCTATCATAATATTATAGTTTAATTACCTTTAGAATCAGTGAAACATAAAAAACATGTTTATAAGTGAGAAATTATATACCCTAGTATGTTATCCATAACAATATCCCTTATTATATATATCATACACTATACATTTATTCCTATCTTGGGTAAAGGAATCCTCTGAACAGGGGATATTATCCGATCATAAAAGAAAAAAATGGGAGATATAAATGATCACATAAACATAAAATGATCATAAGGGTATGATAATTTTAACATAAAATTTTAAAATTATAGACATCATATCATCACTCATATAAATGATTCATGGATTAAAAAAATTTAGTTTATAAGACACAAATAAGGAATGAAACAAAAACATGATCCATGATATCATAACATTGGATTACGATATTTATTTTTTGTATATATATAATCATATATAATAATTATCTAATATTATTGTCTTCACTTGAAAGACAATCATCATGGGTTTTTTCACTCACCAAACCATTGAATTAGTCAACATTCACTCCCCAATCTATTAATATGGATTTATTTCACCACAAAAATTATCATAATAGTCATGGTTCACCACCATGAATATATTAGAAAATATTATACCTTATCATAAATTTTCACTCATTCTTTCATTCCTATTTATCTTATAGGATATCAATATTTACACAATAAACATGTGAGAGATATATGTCCCACCCATCACATAATGGAAATCATAAATATTTATGCCACATAACCATAAAATAATCATCAAATCATAACCCATGAAAATAATTGGGATTTATAATATTCTCATTATATTATAACCTGTGGAAAATAATAAATTTCTTAATAATTTTATCATTTTATTTTATAACAGTAATTGAAAAAAATTGAATATAATATGAATTTGGATTTCATATAACACATGGATGAGAAGATTGTCTCATAAAAATATTGGTAATAAATACATAAAATATTAATAGCTGCTATTAAAATGGTATCCTTGGATCAAATCCTATATAAGCAATACTTTACATTAAATGATGTCATCATAGATGGAAATTTTTTTAAATGTTGTTTGTTACATTTCTTGAATAAAATATCCATTCAACATTAAAAATACATTTTCTGAAGGAAAAAATATTCTTAAAACATATTAAAAAACATATCATAAAAAATATAGTATGAAAAATATAATGAAATTTATAAATCATCATCCATAAATTATTATAGATAAATCTATTCATTCAATAAAAATATAATAAAATATTTCTTTTAACATTTTTGGTAAATTTCAAAAAACAATGATTTACAAAATTGTAGTAATATTATTTTAAAAAAAAATTATCCAAAAATAAAACAGGGGTAATGTTTTTAAAAAATTTAATATGACAATATTAAAACACTTCATTAATATTTTTATAAATCATGGATATAGAAGAAAAATAATTTCAGTAGAAGAGATAAATAATGATGATTTCTACTAAATAAGTTAATTATGTTTATTTAATAATTTATGAGAAGAAATTGAAAAGAAAAAATATATATTTTCTATAAATAAAAATTTTAGAAGAAAATACATGAGTTTTATGGGAGATATATTACACAATATCATCATTGATGCATATTATACGAAATCCTGTTAAACAATGAAATTTTAACATTAATCCTTTAACACATTGGTATCTTTTGAATCATAAGCACCATGAAGCATTAAATCAAATAAAAATTAAAGTATCTTCAAAAGAAGTATATTCCAAATTTATCAGGTTAAAATTGATGAATATACATCTCGTGATATATTATTGGTGCACAATACAACATATGTTGCAACAAAATGCAAATTGAGAAAACAAATATACATTATTTTTTGAATACACTTATACACACAAAAACCTGGTATATAATAAATAAAATTGTAGTATCAATATATTTCAGAGTGAAAATTAAATACATAATTCTATATAATATTTACTTATGAGATTTTTTTACATGTTACTAAACAATTATTTGAAATAATCACTTTTATGGTAATAATTAATATGTTTTTCATGTCTGTTTTTATTTGGTATTTTCATTATTTTCATTTGATAATGGTACAATAATTATCAAAATGTTAACCAAGTTATGATTAACATATAAATTCATTATATAGTAATTTATTTTATTCCATTAAAGATAGATATTTAAAATGATTTGAACCATTCATGGAGAAGGTATGTCTTATGTATGAAAGAACATTATTTCCATTTTTCCAATAAATTAAATTCTTGAAGGAAAATTATATATTACCATAATAAAGTCATTATTATTTAATTTATATCACTTATAATAATTTAATATATCATTATTTACATCTATGTGAGTATAAGTGAAAAATTAATAACATCGCTTCACGAGGTAGTAACCTTCCATACACACGGGCAACAATATATTATACCTCATAGAATGGAACGAGATATGTTATATTAGATATAGTACATGAAATGTATAATTATATAAAAACGCACATATATATTCATTTAATATATCCTTAATAACTTCCATGTAATATAAAAATTAAAAACAGACATCAAAAAAGTTTCTAGGTGGTAGTCCATAATACACATGAGTAAAGTTATTTTTTTACAACATGATTGAAGGAAACAATATATACTGAGTAATATAATTCCTTATGTATAATGATATAATAAATATAATATATAAATGTTTAATTCAAAGTTATATATTGATGTTATAGGTTTGAATGGAAAATGAGCATTATCGGTTCTAGAGGAGGTAGTTCAACAAACACTCGATCCATGGTTTCATTTACCATTTAATTAAAGCTGATACATGTGTATGTAATTTCATTAACATATTAAGAAAAAATTAAATGATATATACTATTCTATTAAATTATAATCCATAATTATTATTTTAATGTTTTGTAGGATGAAATTAAAATGAATATGATATTTAAGAATTCTACCTCCTCTTTACAGATCCCCCTTAAGATTATTATAAAATCCTTAATTTCTAGTATTAAAATTTAAAATAAGTCCTCTAGAATATGGGGAGGTATGTATAAATCTTATTCATCTATGTATTTGATGATCCAAAGGGTTTTTATTTGTAAATTAGATAGCATAGTGGTACCAATTTGTATGTGGCAGAGAGGGCACATAATGATTATTTCAAAAAAAATATAGTGTACCCCGGTTTATCATAATAAAAAAGATATAAAACTGGAAAATATAAAACCTTATAGGATATATGGTTGTAATAATTCCATTAAGGGGGTTTTGGGAAATTTTTCTGGTCAATTTCCCCGTATATTTTTTAGTTTAACCCTCTAAATTTTTTTAAACCATTACTACAGAAATTATTTTTTAACTTTTTTACAATTCAAATTGAAGAAATATTTATTTGAACATATTTTATAATATTTATTATTATTATTAAAAATATGGAATCCATTTTTATAAATTCCACTCACAAAAGTGAAAAAAATGTAAATAGAAATTAAACCGAGAAATGTAAGGAAAACCCATTTTTCAAAAGGGGAATGTTTCCAAAATATAGATATTTTTATTATAAAAATTAAATATAAAATTGATTAAAGAATAATATATAAAATTAATTTTTAAATAATGGACATAATTTTCCTTTTTTAATAATTTTAATACCAAATTGCTCATTCTAAATTGTTTAAATGAAAAATATGTTTAAAATAAAAACCAACATTTTAATCACTTCATTAAAAAATATTCATATCATAAAAATATGAAAAATTCACCATAAGGTAGTTTGGAAATTCTAATTAAAAAATGTAGATAATTTTTTCAAATTAAAATCCTAATAGTTTCATAAATTAATTTTATAATTTTTATCATATATTAATAAAAATTAATTTTTCTGAAAACATGTAATTCTTGTATCCTTGAATGGAATCAATGAAAAATATGCTATATTTTGTCAATATTTTTTATTTATATAAAACCATTTTAGATAATATTTAAAAATTGGTTATTCTTATTTATAAAAATATTTTTTACGGTAGTGTTATAATGGTATTTTATAAATAAAAATATTAATAATGTACCTCTGTACATTAAAACTCAGTGTTACATGTAACACAAGTTATCCGAAAGAATTTTTTTTAAAAACAAATATACAATTAATAAACTATAATGGTCTATAATTATTACCATATCAAAATTAAATTTTGTTGAAAATTTTTATAACTTTTTAAAAAATGGCTGAGGACACTTCAAAATCATTAAATCCTTATGTTCTCACATAACTTTGACAAACTAATGGTCTTGATACAAATAATTGAACATGTGAGTAGAATTATTTCATAGAAAATTATCTATATGATCGAGAATGACCCTTAATTATACTACATAGTAATATTATAAATTATTGGAAAAAATGGAATTCATTAAATTTAATGAATCCGTTATTTACTTCTATAACATCCCGACCCATCTTACCGTTGAACCAGTATTGGGACCAGTTACCACATGACCTCAAGCGCAACTCCCCATACACAATAGGCTATCGAGTAGCAGTGAGGGAGTAATTATAGACATTGGGGAGACTATAACCTCATATAATAGTTTTCAAAGTATTATAACAACATATAAATAGATGAAAATAGTGGACGTAGTATAAAGAAATAACTAATGTAGTGGAAGATAATTGTAATATCAACTCAAAAAATAAATTAGACAATTCAAGTTTATATAATTTATATATTTCAAGGTGGTAAATATCTAAAAGTAGTAACAAAATTAGTATGGTTTACATCTCAGTATAGAAAAAAATGAAAATGCCCAAAGTCTCAAGGGTGATAACCATGGGAATCCCAAGTATCAACTCAGTCCTTTTCTCCTAAATCCCAGGTACATGAAAATAACAACATGTACTTTCCAAGGTCTTGTAAACAAGTAGAGCCTACTCAGGTACCCCAGTGCAATGAAGGCCCAAATAGGGTGTCTGATATAAATCTCAGCAGGCCAAGACCATCGATGTCTAGATCAATCTAGACAAAAAAAAATTAACAGCATACATGTATATCGAAGTGACAATATAATGGAATAAAAATCTGACAACCTGTTCAGGTTCCAAAGGGACACCTGGCAGCGATACCTACTTCGGCTCATAGCCATAATTTGAGTCTAAATATGAACATTGAATATATAAATAATGTATAATGAACTATTTATCACATTATTTATTATTCTATTTTTAACCACACAAAATAATGAGCATTTTTCCTTTATTATATTTCACTCAATTGAATGAAATTATCAATCCATATGTCGCACACACATGAAGGTAAAATTTTCCATTCCATAATCATGAACCCATTAATGTCCATGAAACCATTTCATACACAATCTTCTATTAATGTCTATGTTACAATTCTATACCCATGAACCAAAAATATCCATGTTACGATTCCAAATTCATGCAACAATTAATGTCCATGTTACCATCCATACTCACACACCCAGGAATGTCCATGTTACCATTCCAAACACATGCACCCATGAATTTCCATGTTCCCATTTCACATTCATTCACCACAAATATCCCTTTTACCATTCCATAATCACATACACATGGATCTCTCCGTTACCATTATATACTCACGTACCCATGAATGTCCACGTTACCATTCACAACTACATAATATAATTAATTTATCAATTAAGTATCATCATAAATTTATTTACTAATTCACAAATTTGTTAAAAACAATAAATCATTTAGGTAACTCAATAATGAACTTATAACAAAAATTACTCTAATCAACTCCACAATTAACTAGTCTCAAGGAAACCATGGGAATACCACATAATTAAGTCATAAATTAGTTATCTCATGGAAATAATCTCCATATCACTTAATTAATTGAAAATTTAATTATCTAAGGTTAGTACCATGTCAAAATATCTAATTAATCCCATGATTAAATTTCCATTTTACAGTAATAAAAAACATAATTAATTTATAATTAATTATCTTAACATAAATAATTTAATATCTATTAATTAATCTTCCAAATAATTATCATATCAAATCACATAATTTATTCATAATTAATTATCTCAACATAACTAATTTAATTTGTCACACCTGGATATTCAATTCCATGACTGGTTTTCAAATTCTCTTCTAGTTCATACTTTCTCATTGTTTCTGGGTGTTTTGGGATTTATTATTTGGTGTCTCTAGTGCTATGGATCTATGGCCTTTATCTTGGGGTATTGTGTTGTAATTTTACTTCTATTTTTTTTAAAGCAATGGTATGAGGTTGTGGTGTTTTGGAGTTGGTTTAGTGACACTTCAAGTGACACCACTTGTGGGGTATGTTGATGAGGTGGACTGTACCAATGAGTTGGATGAGTATTGTGGTGAAAAGGGATGGATGATTTTAGGGATTTCTCTCCCCTAACATTGGCCTATCATTCTCCCTTGGTTTCTCCCTTGGATCCCCTTGTAATTGGAAGGGAAAAAACACTTTTTTGGTGGCCAGAACAGGTTGTACAGTTTAGATGCACAGTTCCAAACAATGAAGCTAAACCATGCATTCCTATCAAACTCATTAAAATCTTTTTTAACTTACAATTTTCTCTACCATTAATAAGTATAATATGCTCAATTATTCCCCATTCCATTCCCTACATCCATGGCCTACATCGAAGGTCACCCCCTTCCTTGGACTTCATATTTGAAGGGATATTTGATTAAGGAATCATAAAAATTATGAAAGAAAGTCATTTTATCATTGATTTCATCCATTTAATTAGGTTTTATTCCACTCTTTATTGATGTTACTCGTTTCTAGAAGCATGGTTTCGTACCTAGGATTTAACCATGAATCTTTTTGGGTGAATTCTTGTGGTCTCTGGCTGGATTTATCTCTAGTGTGGGGAAACAATGGAATGGTTTAGGTTTTTCACCATGATTTAAGGTTTTTGACTCCAATGTTAGGAGATTCAATGTATAGATATTTCATTATGAGTTATCTTTCTGGATTTACTCTTTTTACTAATTTCTCATATGTTGTGTGTGGTGAGAAAACAATTTTTGGTATCATTGTAAGTTAGTTTAGTTTCAAAGTTACATTTTTGTTTGAGGTTGTGTACTTGTCAAATGTAACTCATGTGATATCATTTTTGGTAGTTTTAGAAAATATGAAATTGATTTATTAGTTGTTTAATGGTGCTTAAAATCCTGTTTTGTTGATTCCTTACTTTCATGTAGGCCTTGGAAGGTGGTTTTTGGATTTTTTAATGTGTAAAACCACGTGGTACTTCTTAATAGTGATTCATGAAAACATGTATTTTTCTTATGTACCTTTTGTGGTATTATTTGAGGTATTGTCGTAACACTTGGGGTAAGTTGAATAAATGTTTTTAGGGGTGAAAATTATATTTTGTATTTGTATTGGAAATATTTTCATTTTGAATGAGGGTTTTGAAATGTTTTTGTGTGGAAAACATGGTTATACCTCTTGAGTGTGTTCTATGAAAATTGAAAATGGTTTTGTGAGTTAAAAAAGTGGGAAAATGGGGTATATGTACTGTTTTGGTTATGAAATTCACATAAAATTAATTATAGAAAATTAAATATGTGATTTATGATCTCAATCGTTTTCAGAATGGATTATAAATTTCTGAAATGTTTTATTAAATTTTGATGTGGGTGAGAAACATGGTCATAGACTGTTTCATGATACTTTGATGATAAAATGAATTTTAAAGTTTATAAGGGTGTTATGTGATATTTTTGTAAGATTTTTTGTGACTATTAATATCTTGGAATGAATTTATAAATTTTTTAATGTATTTTTTCAATTTATAAGTAAATTTGAAATATGTAGTAGGTAATTTTGGTGTGAGTTTGATTTCAAAATCAAATTGAGTGAAAAGTTTATTTTTTTGGCTTGTGTGATGTACATGTGGTTATTTTGGTGAATTTGTGATGTGGAGGGATATTTTCTTCTAAAAATAATATTTCATTGCTTTTTAACTTGTTTGAGAACAAGAGAGAAACCTGGGTATCTTGGTGTGTGGATGTGTACTAGTATGCAACTGATCTTGTGGGGTTTGGCCTAAATTTTACATAGAAATATTGATATATACCATACTAACTAAACTGTGATGATGATGATAATTTGGGACCATATGTTTATGGTTTTGTTCCCTACTATTGTCTTGTGCACGGGAAAATATATTTTGATAGTTACTCACACCAAGATACAAGGTATCTGGGAGCCACAACTAGCTTGTTCCTTGGGGTTGTTTCATATTTCTTGTACACATTAGATGATTTTTATTTACCGTCTGTATATGGTGTGTTAGGATGTAAAATTCAGTAGCTCTGGAATTTATTTTTAAACTATTGATTCCTTAAATTAGCCCTCTTGAAAACTGTTTTTATTTAAATGTTCATATTTTGGAAATTGTATTTGGAATTTTATGTTTTGAAAAAGAATCATGATTTTTGTCTCTAATTTTTTATCACATGGAATATCTTAGAGGGGATATCCTACAGGGATTTGGCTCACACCCAACATAAACCTTTGGGTTTAAGTAAACTTGTTTATTTTTGTCATAGTTTTGGGTACAGTTTTAGTACTTGTAGTTCAGGTTTCTAGCAGGTCCTTCGTGGTGATGTGTTGGGGAGATTTCTTGAGGGTGGTTCCTCTTTCCATGATGATGGTTCTTGGGCCGTTCATTGTGGGTTTCTATAGTTGTTTTAGTATTTTATAATTTTTAGAAACTATGTAATTCAATTCTGGTTTTTCTCAAAGATGGTCAGTTTCGAAAAATCTAGATTTGTCATATTGAATTTTGTTATTGTTTAATGTTTATAAACTCATGTAAATTATGCCCACCTCCATTCTATGATACCAAGGAACTTCTTCCAGACCATGGGAATCCATAACTTCCTTTGGTCCATGGAATAGGCTGGTTCGGATTCCGGTTTTGATGGATCCCAAATTTTGTTCGTGACAAAATGGTATCTAAGGATGTTCTGATGAACTTTTTCAGTCATGTTATTTGGGGAGCAGTTGGGATAGTCTGGAGTTCGGATTTTGGAGACATATAATTAAGTTTATGGGTAGTGTTCTTGAACACCACACCTCAATAAGGGATTAAACTCTCCAGGGGAATTCAGGATTTGTCAGAGTCCTTTGGTTTTCATGGTAAGATGATGATTATGGGAAATGAGAAGAGAGTTGGGTTAATGGTCTCAGTGAGCTCGTAGGGCCTATCAAGCCATGTGGAGCCGGTGATATTACTTAGAATACTATATATTATGGTGAAGTTAGTGGAATATGATTGGCTAAAATATATCCATGTAACCCACCAGAACTAGTTTCATCTCGCATCATCTTGTTCCTTTAATTTCAGAATCCTAGTAGTTTGGTTTTAAAGAAAATATTACATTGTTTTAAGAAGAGAAAGTATTTAGGAATGTAATTTTATAATATATATATATATATATTTGATTTTTGAAATGGTGTAACTAAATATTCACAATTTTTTTTGAAATGAAAAAAGGTTTGTTTACACCTCTTTTGAAAGTAGAAAATTGTGTAAAAGTCAATTTTGCAAATGTGTTTCCAGTATACTTCTCTAAATAGTTGAAATTTATTTTAATGGGAATAAATGTTTTGGAATTGTTGGGAATATCTTGAAAGTGGGTTTTAATTTGAATTATTATGTTCTTATGATTTTTTTTGTAATATTTTAATTAGGATTTTGAAATCGTGGTTAGCGGTCTTGAGAAAAAGAAATTTTTGGTTGGCTATTATGATTTTGAAAGGTGGAATTTTTTTAACCATTAGTATATTCATGATCATACATATGCACGGGGTTATATGGGATGATGGATGGTCAATGGAATAAATAGATGAGTGTCGGGATGGATATGAGGAGGGTGCCATGTATGGCATAGAAACATCTATGTGCGAGGCCCATGAGTTACCATTGGTGGAAATGCTAACAGTTGAACCATTTAGTTCCAAAGAGATGTTTTTAAAGGAAAAGATAGTGTCTTGATGAATGATTTGGGAGGATGTGTATTACGTGTTTTTGAAAATTTTGAATTTGTGGGATGTCTTGAGTCCAAGAACCCCACATGTTTGAACTGTGACTTGGGTTTGAGTTTAGTCGATAAGATGGGTTGAAGGGAATGTTAGTCGTCTCTTCAAAGAAATGTTTCAGGATGGCTATATAGTGGTTCCCATCATGTGTTTGGATCTTGTTTTCGGGCATATCATGACCAATGTACCAGCTTGGTTAGGTTCTTGGGTTTTCTAGTTGGATTAGGTACGCCCCCATTTAGGGTTAGTGCACTACTAAAGTGCACCCTGGATAGATTCACCCTTGGAAAATCCTCCAGTTGGTCAATATAATTAATCTCTTCTAGATATTTTTTGATTGAGTCTATATAATCCTTTCATTGTTTTTTTGATCCTCTTGTATTGAATGATTTCTTGTGGAATGTTGAAAGAGGCCTTAGTTTCTTAAGTTACCAGATTGGTTGAAGGTGGATGCGGTCTGGGGTTGTTTTTGTGGATAAGTGTTTGGGTGGTGTCTAAGAGGTCCACTAGGTCCTTCTTTGTTTCATTGAAGTACGAATTATCATAAAACCACCAATATTGGGAATCTTTTCAATTGAGGCTATTGTGGACACTTCGTAGAATTGTGTGTTGTTTGGGGACTTAGAATAAGGTCCCTTTCCATGTATTGTTTTTATCTGTCACAATGGTCATGTAAAGTGATTCCTTGTGATGCCATGTACTTGTTTGGCCATAAAGGTGATGTTCATGCAATCTTCTGAGTTTCTCTATGATTTTGTGAGTTGGTATTCCTTGGGAAAAAAATTCAAAATCATCTATTATAGAGGAAGGAGTTTATATGATTCCTTTCCGTCAGTTGTTTCTACCATGGAGAAACAAGGTGTGATGTGTGTGCACCATCTAGGCACTTGTTTTAGTGAAATATTGGGATAGGGTAAGGTGTGTTTTGAGATGAGTTATGTCTTGGTGAAACCATCTAGGAATGTGATGTAGTTGTTTGTCGAACGAGAAGAAGGAGTTCTGTTTGGGGGTTTCCAAAGACTAACTACGAGTCCGTAGATGCTTCAATCATTTGAGCTCCAGCCATAGGTTTCATAGTGAAGCTGGTATGTAGTAAGTGGAAATCCAAGTGTCATTTAAACACTTGTAAGAATTAATATCCTCGGTATGAAAGATATGAAGAGTTTAAACATATGTTGTAATCATCTTGATTCTGTAGTTCCCATTCGATGGAAGGAGGTGGAGGTCCTTGTACCCAAGTCCTTGACAAATTTCATTCCATCACACTTTGGTTTCTATTATGATTTTGGGGGAATGTTTGAATTCGTTCTAGAAAAGTTGTGTGCAGAATTTGCACATGGTTAGTAGTAACCATTCCCTAGAAAACCTCACAATTAGATGGATATAGATAGCTAGCTCACAGTTACCCAATCTGTGCGGATAAATCATCTGGTCTTCCCAACTCTTTAAATTGGGGTACGTCTTGTACCGGCCCATGCTGGTCGTTTATGTTGTTTGGATATTATGGTTGGGAGACCCACCATGGGTCTCATGTGTGTTATTTTGTAAATGGCTAATGGAAGTCTACCCTAGCTACCATGGAGTCTGTGCTGGCCACCCCCTATTATTGTCCAGATTCATTATGGAGAAAATTAATGTTGTCTCTTATGGTGGGGAGCCTGTTTATTTAACCTCATTCTAGTAACGTAGATTGGTTCTTGGAATTGGGATGGTGGTAGGTAGCCTTATTCGGATCTATCTAACTATCTACATCATCCTTGGGTAAATATTGGGATTAGAGAGCTCCCAACAGTTTGTTTAAAGCATGGTATGTGTAACCTTGTATGTTATTTTTGATCATTTGGGGGAATTTCGTTAGTCATGTTTGGTTATTCTGGAAGATTTTACTTTTTTGAAAAACTCTTAATGTGCTTGATTGTTTCAGGAATGTGGTGAATGTTTTGGATTGTGATATTTTTCCTTCCTTAATAGATCACTAAAGGTGTTTTGGCCCTTGGGGATGAAACATGGAAAGGGAGTGCATATTGGTTTCTCAGTTGGTTTTGGTATTATTCTGGACTTGATATTGATTTCTAGGGGCGTAAAGCTATATTCTGGGGGATAAATTTCACACCTAGATTTTCAATTCCACAATTTGTTTAAAATTCTATTTCGGTTCTTACATTCTATTGGTCTTTGGGTGTTTGGGGTTTGAATCTTTGGTGTCACTGATGGTACTGATCTACGACCTTGTTCTTGGGGGTATTTTTTGGTAATTGGAGTTATCATTTTTCAAATGAATTTTATGATGTTGAGGTGTATTGGACTTGTCTTAGTGACACTCCATGTGACCCCACTTGTTGGGTATGTTGTTGAGGCAGTTTATACCCACAATTTGGATGAGTTTTGGGGTAAAAATGATGGTTTAATTTAGGACTTTTTCTCCCCTAAACTTGGATTTCCGTTCCCTATTAGTTTTCCCCTTGGACTCCCTTGGAAATGAATGAATAAATTTACTTTTTGGGAGTCCATAAAAGTCCACACGGTTTGGCATCAGAGTTCAAAAACGTTCCACTAAACCGTTCATCCCTTCCAACTCATTAAAATATTTTTTAATATCCAATATTCCCTCCCAGAAATAAGTCTATTCCGCACCTTTATTCACTATTTCGTTTCATATTTCCTTGTCCATCCCTTATGTTCCCTCCCCCTCCATTGGACTTCATCATTGAAGGGAGATCTGATATAGGAATGATAAAAATTATGAAAGTAAGTAATTTTACATCTATTTTCATTCCTTTCTTTAGGTTTTCTTCCATAAATTCTTGATGTTACTCTAGTTTAGAAGCTAGGGATTGTACCTAGGGTTAATCCATGAGACATTTTTGGAGAAATGTTGTGGTATGGGGCTGGATTCATCTCCCTTGGGGTGCAGCAGAGGTGCAAATGAGTTTTCACACCAATATTTAATGGTTTTCACTCAAAAGTTATGTGATTTCATGTGTTGGAATTCCATGAGGAGTTATATTGTGGGATTTAATCATTTTTTATATTCCTCATATGTTGTGTGTGTTAAGAAAATAATTTTTTCTAGAATTGCTAAATCATTTATTTTTAATGTTATATATTTGTTTGAAGTTATGTCCTTATCAAATGTAACTAATGTGATATCTATTGTGGTTGTTTTATAAAATATGAAATTGATTTATTAGTTGTTTAAAATGGCTAAACATTCTATTCTGTTGATGCCTTAGTGTCATGTAGGATTTGGAAGCCGGTTTTTGAATGGTTTTAATGTGTAAAACCATGTGGTACTTCTTACAAGTGATTTATGAAGACATGTGTTTATAATATGTACCTTTTGTGGTATTGTTTGTGGTATTTTCATAACACGTGGGGTTGGTTGAATAACAATTTTTAAGGCTGTCAATTTTGTTTTGGATTGGTATTGGTATGATTTTGGTTATGAATGAAGGTTTTGAAATGGGTTTTGCATGAAAAACATGTTTATATCACTTTTGTTTGTTTTAGGAAAATAGAAAATGATTTAGTATGTTAAACAAAGTAGGAAAATGGTGTACATGTACTGTTTTGTTATTCTATTCACATAAGATGGGGTTTAAAATGGTAATGAGGTGATTTTAGGTCACAATCATTTTTGATTATTTTATAGATTTCTGAAATTTTTTAGTAAATTTTGATGTGGGTGTGAGATGAGGTCTTGGGCTGTTTCTTGTGAGTTTGATTATAATATAAATTTTGAGGTGAGAAGGGTGTTATGTGATATTTTTGTGGGTTTTAATGTGAGTTTTAATATCTTTTAATGGTTTTATAATTTTTTTTATAGTTTTGTGGAAGTGTTAAAGAAATGTGAAATGTGTTGCCGGCGATTTTAGTCTGAGTATGATATCAACATGAATTTTAGGGAAAAGTGGATTTTTGTGACTTCTGTGATGAACATGTGTGTTTTTAGTGAATTTTTTATGTGAAAGAGATATTTTCATGTGAAAATTATATGTCTTGTCTTAACAAACATGTTTATGAAAAGGTGGGAAACCCATGTATCTTGGTGGGTGGATGTGTACTATTATGCTAGTGATCCCTTGGGATTTGGCCTCAGTTTCATGTAGAAATATTGATGCTTAAAATACTAAATCAACTATGAAGATGATGATTAAGGGCGACCAGTAGGTAATGGGTATTTTCCCAACTATTGGCTTATGCACGAGAATAGATATTTTTATTGTTACTCTCACTAAGATACAAGGTACCTGGGACCCACATCTGGCTAGTTCATAGGGATTATTTACTATTGCTTGTGCTCAATAGATGATTTTTGTTTACCATTATCTTATGGTGTGTTGGTCTGGAAAATTCAGTAGCTTTGTAATTTATTTTAAACTCATTGATTCTTTAAATTAACCAACTTGAAAACTGTTTTTATTTAAAGGTGCATCTTATTGAAATTGTAGCTAGCATTTCATGTTTTGAAAAACGTGCTTGAATTTTGTCTCAAAATGTTTATCACATAGAAGATCTTACTGGTGGTATCCTATTGGGCTTTGGTTCACACCCTACTTACACATTTGGGTGTAAATATACTTGTTTATTCTTGTCAAAGGTTTGGGTAATGTTTTAGTGCTAGTGGTTCAGGTTTCTAGCATGTTCTTTATGGTGTTGTCTTGTGGAGATGGCTTGAGGGTAGTTCCTCTTTCCATGAGGATGGTTCTCGGTTTGTTCATTTTGGGTTTCTATATTTTTTTAGTCTTTTATAATTGTTTTAAACTATGTAATTCAAATATGATTTTTTGTTAAAGGTGGGTTGTTATGAAAAATCCAGATTTTCCATATTGAATATGTTTGTTGTTAAATATTTATAAACTCTGGTAAATAGTTCCCAACAACATTCTACGATACTCGGGTGCTTGTGCTAGCCCGTGGGGATCAGGAAATCCCTTTAGGCCTGGACACAATTAGGGTGAGGTGCCAGTTTTGATGGAGACCAGATTCTGTTGGTGACATTATCTCATAATTTATTCTCTAATAAATATTATCTCAAATAAACTAATTAATTCATATTTAATTATCTCAAATTAACCAAATTAATTACTCAAAATTAATACCCTGGTTAATTTTCATTTCAATGAACATTATTAATTCATAATTAATTATTTCAATTTAACCAAAATAGTGTATCATAATTAATTCCTCGACAAATTATCATCTCAAAGAGAATAATTAATTCATAAATAATTATTTCAACTTTTCCAAATTATTTACTCATAATTAATAACTTGATTAATTATGATTTCAGAGAACATGATTACTTATTCCAACATTACCAGATTAATATCTCATAATTAATTCCTTGATTAATTACCTATCAAAATGAATATAATTAATTCTTAATTAATTATCTCAAGTTAACCAAATTAATTAATAATTGTTAATCACATGATTAATTATCTATTTTACAATGTCGAAGAATATAATTAATAAAAAATTTATTTATCTCAACATAGCCAATTAATTTCTCATAATTAACTACATGAAAAATTATCTCAACTTATTTTGACCAATATTCATAATTACCACTTAACCCAAGTGCATCAACATGTAAGTGAGGTAATAACAAAACACAGAGCAACTAGATAAATGTATATATCAGTATAATCACTACATTTTAGCTTGATGGAAGTGTACCGTGATTGAGTTATTTTATTACAAAAAAAATCAATTTTTAATCTAACAAATATTTTTATAACAATAAAAAATCTTTCTATAATTGAAGTCAAATTAATAATCAAAAGTAATTAAACAGCTAGTGTGTTTTGTTAGTTAAGGAATTTTGAGGACCCTACATAAAAGAATTGGCTGATATAATTATTTCTAAATCAAACCGATACCCTCTATCACATACACACGTCAAAAGTAATGTGTGTGCATACATGGAATTGATCAGAATACCTAACAAGAACAATTGACACTCTCAAATAGTGCATCGGGGACCAACACACTCAAAAATAATCAACTGAAACTCAAAAACCCATAAGAACCCCATCCAAGGTGTGTGAAACTATTAACATGGTATATAAACTTACATGAATATGATAGCGTTGAACCAAAATAATCCGAGTCGCTTTTCCTTTATTAGCCGTTGCTGGAATATGAACCAATGTGTCCCACGACACCATTTGGACAACCTATGATCGAAAAAACAAGAAATTCTGGTTATTCTTAAACCTAGGGTTTTAGCCCAACCAAACCTGGTCGAAGGAGAGTTGAGACGGACGAAGAAATGAATAAAACTTGTGGATAAGGACATACCTTGAAGAGACAACCAACATTCGAGGTAGAACCACATTGATCTGACATGCATAGACAGATTTGGGGGAGGAGGGTGGTGCATCGTGCCCATAGTAGGAGGAGAGAGTGGTGTGTCTCCCTCTTCTTTAATCCTTTAAATGAATTAAATATTTAATTTAAAATATAATAATAACAATAATAACAATCATATTATTATTATTATCCTTTTATATTATACCCCATTCAAAAAATACAAACACCTATTTAGACATTAATTAATTTAATTCTCCTCGACCTAATATTATTAAATGAATAGTTCCACTCATAAAATTTATTTTGATTATCCCAAGATTAAATTTAATTATATTAAAACACTAATTTGGCATCAATTAATTATATTTTTCAAAAAAATTAATTAAATATTATAAAACCCCCATTTCCCATCGTTTAATTAAATTCTATTTAACTTAATTTAATTAAATAAAATTCACCACCTCATCTCGTTAAATTATTTTCCTCAACATATATATTATTAAAAGAAATCATAATTATAATAAACATTATTATTATTATAAATTAATAAAACTCTTCTTTGATAAAACCCTACACTCCCCAATTATACAATATTAAATAATTCTCCATCAAATTTAAATAAATAAATTCTCAAAACACATTATTATTAATATAAATTCTCTTAATAAAATTTAATTAAATAAAACACTAATTTTTCTTTAAAAAATTTATTTCATCTTAACATTGAATTAAATTAGATAAAACCTCAACTCCACATTTAAAAAATCATTTAATTAAATTCCTTTTAACTGAACGTAATTAAATAACATTTACAACCCTTTATTATTATATTTTATTCTCTCAAAATCAAATAACTAAAAAATTCTGACACCTCATTAATCATCATTAAATTAAATTTGTTCCTACAGAATTTCATTAAATAATTTTTCCATTTTATGTTATTTAAGTATATTCTCTGAAAACAATATAATTGAATTAAAAACTGAAACTCATCATCATTATTTAATTAAATTATCATAGTATAATTTAATTAAATAACAATATTAAATATTGAATTGTCTAAATAAATTATTCATAACCTTGATTTTAATTAAATAAAACCACAATTTCACGGTAATTAATTAAATTCATCCTTTCCATTAATTTAATTAAATGAAACCCCATCTCTTCATTTACACATCATTAGAATTTTACTATTTAATATTTCCCTTCTTTAATAACCCACAACTCATCATTTACCAGTAATTTAATTAAATTCATCTCAAATAAATTTAATTAAATGAATATTCCAACTCAACAAAATTTAAAATAAATTTAATTATTTTTATCTTGACTTCATTAAATAAATTCTACATATTAACGTCAGTTAATTATATTCCCTCAACATTAATTTATCTGAAAAAAACAACAGTATCTCATTTAATTAAATTCTATTAACCACAAATTAAATTAAATTAATTTAACACTATATTAAAAAATGGTAGACCATATGGATTTACTTGAATGGTCTGACATACTATGCGTAGAAATTGCATCCACTACCGGAAACATGATTTATTTTTCACAACTGACACACATGGTTTTGACTAACCATGCACATCGCAAGCTTATATAATTGAAAATTTTGATTCTCCTGAAACCCATCCTGCCATCCAGGAAACTCTATGAGACATTACCCAAGCCTATTAAAGAGGTTCAAAAACTTATTTATTTTATCCAGGTCAAAAAACATGAGACTTTACAACATCCTCAAGAGAGATACACATAATATATAGTTGACTTAATAGTGGTTTGGTGGACATTCTATATATTAGGATATGATACCAACAGGATCATATATATTAAACGGATAATATAAAATGGTCTAAATTCCATATAATCCAAAATTTCCCATCCTTCTTCGAGTGATAAATTACTAGAAAATCGTGGTAAAAATTTTAATATTCAAGATCCCACCACCAATTGTCATAGTAACTGGTCAACCAACATTGTGACCACATAAGTGTTTTTGAATGTATCTAACCTTCAATGAGATATCATAATCTTGATTAGGACCCAATAGGTATATTTCTCAAACATCACCCATATACATTGGCGATATATACTTCTTTCTAAGAGTGATTCTAAAGGGTACATCTGAATGCATGAGTGAAATCTATTTTGGAATAGAAACATTTATGGAAGAATGTATTGATCTCAACCAGCATTGAAATACATAGAATAATTTTATTACATATAATATAGAGTTTTTATTATTCTCCCAAAACGATCATATTTTTTAGGATGACACCTATTTCAAAAACTAATCATTATATCATGATCTCCCTGAAGACTTATCCAAAACATCAGGGTAAACCACCAATCACGATCAGATACAATTTAATGTTTTACTCAATAAAACCATTCCATATTTTTAGTGTATATTTAATAAATTAGATAAAAATTGAAAAATAATGGGATAGAAGTGAGGTATTCTAGGATTGTATAGTGATAGACAAAAACCCTTCTAGCATTTTCCCTTTAAATGTTTTTGGGAGTCTCATGACCAAATCCATTGTGTTTTTTTCCCATTTCCATTTAGGAATGAGTAATGGTATGTACATCACGATAAATTTGTTTTCTCTCTGCCTTAATAAAATATCATAATAATAATTATGATTATAGAAACCCATCACTCTCCTACATAGTTATTAAATCATTTTAGATGAATATTCCATAAATTACATAGACACATTCTTAATGACTATAATAGTTATGTGCCTTTGGGGACTACGTAAAAAATATTACAATTTGGTGAACGATCTTCAATGTCTCTAAAAAAGATCATTCTATTTAAAATATTTATATACATGCATAATATAAACACTCAATAAAATCCACAGGATAAGATTAAAAAAAGGTGATCTAAGATGATTAGTAACAGTATATAAAGGATATACCACATAATAATACATTACATGTATGAGAACTTGAGAATGAAATATTAAGTCCTTACTATGTATATAAAATAACATAATGATGAGTCATAGAATAAATTTAGATATTTCATAAGACACAAATCAATATGGAATCAATGAAAATGAGCTATAAGAATAAGACATTTGAATAAGTCATCTTTTTTGTTGTAAACATCATATAATATCATTGTAAAAATTTATAAGTAGAGATTGGTTCAATAATTAAGTTAAAGTCATGGAATAATGACCATACATAATCTTATAGCCATGCAAATAGTTCTAACCATGACACTATGGACATAGATTCTGTGTCCACTCTTAACATTCTATACATGAAATCATTTTCACATGTAATATTGTGTGAATGTTACCAATTTCAAACATAACATTTTGTAGATGTAATTATGTTCACCTATAAAATTGTGTAAAATTAATCCAATACTTGCAAAACAAATTTACTCTGGAGTTAACCATATTTACCCAAAGGAATGGATAGAGATAAAGTTTTCACCCGTCACGTAAAGAAAATCATACATATATGTTCCATAATATAATTAAAATTTAATCATATCATAAACCATGAAATGAAATGGGTTTCATAAATATTTCATTATATCATAAACTTCGTAAAATTTAAAAATTTCATAATCATTTAATCATTTAATCATAGAAAAAATCATGGAAAAATTTATTTTCACACGAATTTTATCATTGTATAATACGGGGAAGAGAAATGGGTTTCGTAAACAACTGATAATGATAAATAATTTAGATAAATAATAATAATGGTATCCTTGGTTAATATCTAAAATTATAATTAAGTTTTATAAAATGATTTCATCATATATGGAATACTGTTTTGAATGAAAAAATGGATGTTTTTTCTATAAAATATATTTTTATTGAATGTTTATTTTTGAGAACATAAAACTGTTTGAAATTCCACCTATTTTAAAACAACCACGATAACATATAATGTATGCTTTAAAATAATTTAAAAAATTATTGATTAAAATAAAAATTTCCCAATGAAATAACCATTGAAAATATAAATCATTTTGAAAACATTTTTATAAAACATGGTTTTAGAAAACAATGGTTTTGTATCGAAATATTTTTAATAACATACATTTTTAAAATATTTATTAAATAAGAAGATAAAAATGAAGGGAAAACTTGTATTATTATGAAAAAAATATAGTATAATAAAATTAATTTGTTTTATGATATTTATATCATAATATTTCATCATTAGAATTATAATCAGAAAATAAACTACAAAATTAAGAGATTATAACATAAATCATTACCACTTTGGTAACTATGAAACAGAAGACCCATGAAGAAATATCATAAGATTAAACATTCAATATCATGAGGAGAAATAAATTATGTATCTTATATTTCCAAAGGTACATATATACATATCATACAATAATATAGGTGCATAACATATCATATGTCCCAAATATGGCATATTGAAAGAATGGCCCATTACTGCTTTAGTAATCATTCTGAACAATAAAACAGAATAAATTATAACATAAAATAATAGATAAAATAAAATTAAAATAATGTTATTAATTATATAAAATTACAAATGGGATGTATATACACCACCAAAATGAAATGAGTGGTGAATTTTCAATGGACATCCAAAAAAATAGAGACTAGAAATCCCTTACCTTAAGACTCAAAATACATTTTACAAATTCGAAACCAATGTAAACAAAATAAATGTTAATTTTAAATTTATTAAATAAAATTAATTATTTATATAAATTTTATTTAATATATAATTTAATTTTGACTATGTGTTACCCTTTTATTAACAATTCCTCCATAAAATCATGTTTTGTGTAATAACTGCTTTATTTTATATATAGGTTTTGATTTGTTATTTTTTGTTATATTAAGGTGATAATGGTAACATAATATAAAGATAATTAATCTATTAATAATTATAATATTTAAATTCTAAATATTATTTCTTTACTAATTCGGAATTATGGTTTTTATAAATGAAGCATGTTAAAATCATTGAGACAGTATGTCTAACATATGCATCAGTAACATTCTTGTTTTTCAATAATAATTATGAAAGGGAGTTAAGTAATATATTGAAATTATAGAATGGTAATTATATACTTAAAAGATTATTTTTTCTCATAATATCATTATACATATCATATAGGTGCTTTGGTAATGAAATGAGATAGGCACATCATTTTATGAAGGTTGTAGTCCACATGTACACATACAATTTTATCATATTCCAGTGATTGAAAGAGAACAAAAATGATATATTATCTTTCTATAATTCAATCAATGTACTTAATATCATAATATTTTCATGTATAATATATATATTTATATTTATATTTATATTTATATTTATATTTATATTTATATTTATATTTATATTTATATATGAAATGTCCATGTTATGATCAATGTTAAGCGTTAGTGAAAATGAATTAAATTGCCTCATGAGGTGGTAGTCCGTTGTAAACACAAAAAAAACTATAATATCCCCAAATAAATAGATATTAAATATTGTACATATGATTTATTGAAAATAGAGGTATTATTATGTCCTAAATATTATATTTATTATATAGATCCATAGTCATATCAAAATATGAGCAATGTAATGTAATTAATGCATGAAATCACATCACAAGGTGGTAGTATATCGTACACACAAACAATGATTTCATAAACCATTTGACTGAAGTGGATATGATGTTAGTTAATGAAAAAATATAGCAACATATCACCATATGGAATATATTGTTTTTTTATTATATCATTATTGTTTAATAAGAATTAAATATGGGGTGGATGAAATAAAATAGAATATCTCATTAAAGAACATTACATATTCAAATATAACTAAAAATAAGTATGAAAAAAAATTATGTAGAATCTATTAAATATTAAATTTTAAAAAAATATGTAATCCATTATATAAAATTAAAATCACATTTGAAAAAATAATTTTTATAAATTTAATCCCATGAAATTGATGAGAAAATGAGTTTTGAAGGGGAAAATGTTCAAAAGTTTACAATGTTTTCATATCCAACATATAAATAAAAATGATTCCAATGACCTAAAATATATTAATAGATATATAATTGATTTATTTTTACTTTCTGATTTTTTAAAATTTATTTTATTATTATAAATAATATAAACAAAACAAGTTTTTTTCAATTTATATTTTGTATTTTTCACTATTCTACAAAAAATATACATTTTAGAAAATCACCAAAATTTATCCATATAAAAGATTGTAATTTATTATTTAAAAAATGAATTTTATTATATCAATTATATTTTCTAATAGTTTAAAAAATAAATTATATTAATCTTATGAAAAATATATAAAGAAATTGTTTGGAATATAGTATTTTTGAGACATATAATGACTTTAAATAAAATTAATTACATTTAATCAATATATTTCCTTTATATAATCCAATGTAATTAATATTAAATAAATTAGTTATTAATATTAATACTTCTATAGATTAATGTCTAGGATATAATAATAATGTTAAAAAATAATATTTTTGTAGCATGCCATGTGATATTTCATTTAAACTCAATGTTGGGTATAACACAACATAAACCTAGTGTTTCATGTAATTAATGATAAATTGGGTGTTTTTTGGTAGATTGAGTCCTTCCCCAAAAAAGAAATATACCTTTATTAGTAAAAAGTAATAATAAACATACACCATTCTGAATGTTGAATGTTTACATTGATCTCTCCTCATAATGGGAAGAATATCACTAGGCACTAGATCACCCCAATAAAAGTCAGAGCTACTAACACCTTTGCTGGAAAGACCATCTGCCAGTGCATTTGCATATCTATACACATGAGTAACAATGTGTTCCTTTGAATAAAGAAAATCAAAAAATTTATTCCATATTTTAGTGAACTTCCAAGTGAGATGAAGAGAACATGTCCTGAGAGCTAACACAAATTGCGTGGAATCACAATCTATCCATAATTTACTCCACCCTCTTCTATCAGCCTGGTAAACCGCCTCAGTAACACCAATCATCTCTGCTTCAAGAGCAGATGCAAATCCACCTGAACCATAAAGACAGCCAATAACACATCCTTGATGATCTCTAAAAACTGCACCAAAACCTGAATCCCCCGGATTACTACATGAAGGGCCATCTGAATTAACCTTGATAATGCCATGAAATGTTTCCTTCCAAAACAAATCAATTATTCCAAGAGGTAAAAGAAAATTTCCGTTGACATTCACCCTATTTAAATGAGACAAATCATGGAAGGAATTCCAACAGAATTTTCCTTTCAGAATGGCAGCCTCACGAATTGCAGTGAGAATTCTAGAGATAACCGCACATGCATAAAAATCCTACTTCTCATGTATGAATTTTTCCCTAGAGTGCCAAATAAGATAGATCAATTCCTCCACAAAAATTAGAAAAAGAGAGAAGATCTACGCTGAGAGATTAATGTCAGGCTAACACTTCATAAACGTATCCATCGAATTCATCCGCGGAAAATGCACATCAAAAATGATGGAGACCACCGCCCACATAGCTGAAGCAGCAACACTTATAAGGAAAAGGTGATACATGTATTCCATGTGTTGATGGCATAGGACACACCTATAACAGAGGGAGATCCCACATAAACTTGGTGTTACGTTTAATGAAAGTTATTGATAAGATTAACCTTATTTGAAAAGATACATTTCAAAAATTCCTAGGGTGTTACATTCAACACCTCTTCAAATTAATTTCTAAATAAAAATTAATCACTTTATACCCAATAAATAACGAAAATTTTGCACCATTATATCCCATGGTATCAATGTAGATTCCTTGAGCTGGTGCTTTCACCACAAAAGATAGATCAGGTGAGGGGTCTTTTTTGATAATGCTTTCACTATTCGATAGAAATAACAATATATTGTTCCATATATAAATTATGATACTTCAGTGGTATGACCTATGAACTCTTTACAAGTGAGGGATTAGGTATGTACCTTATAAGGAGAGATAAATGGAACATATCATGAACCTGATAGATTTTATTGATGATCCAAGCGATAAGTTATAGTATCAATGTTATTTACATTTTCAATGGGATCGATATTAATAGAGAATATATTTCACTCATTTCTTCCATGAATAAATTCAAAGAAATACCATGTCCTGAAATTTATGTTCTATATCTAATATATGATTATCGAAAGAAAAAATATAATATATTTTTTCTATAATTATGTGCTCTTGAATTAATGTAACATTCTTTACTATTGGATTTTCTATTCAATGTCCTCATATATTTATTTATAAAAAAATTCGAGAATGATTGTGTTCTAAACATCATTCCATAAATGGATTCATAAGGATCCATTTGAATGATCGAGTGAAAGCTAATATTGTAAGAAATATTAACATGATGAATGTGTGGTTCTGAAAAAACTTTTATATTCATAGTAAAATATATTATAATATTCCATTGGGTTGTAATTATTCATAATGACTAATAATTTATCTTAGGATGATACCTAGTTCAAAAACTAAACATTATATCATGATTTTAATAATGTATTCACCAAAACATAAAGGTAAAATTTATTTCCTGAGAACATACATTTTAATTTGTTACCCCATGAAACCTTATATGTTCATTAATCTATATTATGGGAAGATGATCTATAGGGAATTAATCTCTGTAAGTAAATAAGTGCGATGAATTTATAATGTGGTAAAATACAACCCATAATTACCTCATCATCAAACACATAATAAATGAAAATTTTTACAAGTAACAATACTTATATTTAAATAAAAAGGAATTCCTCATTAAATATCATTATAACCGAATCACATTTGAAGAAAATGGGATCTATTTCCATAAATGTATCTTAATATATATTTAATATGGATAAAATCTATTCATAGAAAATCAAAAAAGGCTATTTAACGAAACTGATATAAATATCAACCATAAACTCATAGAAAAAATATGTATTTATATGTTTTAATCTAATCATACATGGTGACATATAATCAAAAAAAAATTAATTGTACATTTATTTACTATTTACGTTCTTATCTAAAATAAACACATTTTAATTGTAAGTCTGGTTTCATCCTTTTATTGATTGAATTTTAAATGTAATTTATTATTCTATAATCATTAATGTCATATATAATCACATAAAATTTCACTAAATAATAAAAAATATGATTTTATAGGCTTCATTTATACAAAATCAAACATAAAGTTCCCAAATATTGAGGAGAGGATATGTGTGTAATAATTATTATGATTTACATCATACATTTTAATTGAATATGTTTCCCTTTTTCCTTTTTCTTTATAGGTTATTATGGATTATCATCCATATTATTCCTTTAATTAGGGTAGTGATTCTTATAATGGAAAAAAACCTTGCACTTTAAATAATGATGTGTCGGTGGTTTATTTTTTTGACCTCTCTCCCTCACATAATTTCATCAAAAGGACACTTCACATGACTTATTAATTCTTTTTCTCGATTTATATTTTTACAAAACGTAAAAAAATTATTTTAAAATTAGTGTAGTCACATATGTTCTTGTTAGAAAGGTTTTGGAAAAGTAGGACATCGAAATGTTTTCTACCATCTAGGTTGTAACATACATGTTCCGGAGCCCAAGGGGTGTTAGCCGAGTAGTACCCGCTGGTCGTACCCCTCGCTCTATGTGGGAACAGACCCAGGATCGAGTCCCGCCAGACTCGGACACTGTGCGTATTATGTACAGGGCGATTCAAAGCCATTTTCCTAGTTGGGGAACGTGCGACGGGCTTTGGCATGGCGGGGCCCCCAGTGGGAGACGAGCGTTACCCTTACACACATTTTGTAGTTGGGGTTTGGATTAGTGGTAAGAACCCCGTAATACTACATGGAAAATGGGGGGGTTCAAAACCCATGGGGCGCAGGTACTATAACAGTACTGTAGTGGTACTGTAGCAGCGGAGGCACTGTTCATCAGCGGGTAATGTAGTGGCGGTAGGGCATTGTATTAGCGGCGATACTATGTGGGACTGTAGCAGCTGGTTACTATTCACATAATGTGAATTGGGCATAGAATTTGGGCCTACAGGCTATGTAAAGGGATATAAGCCCACTGGGACTTCGGGCTATGTAATGGGTTTCCCTCTACACAGTTAAAAGAGGTCTTTTCTTTGATTTAATAATAAAAATGAGGATTTGGCCCCAACCTTTAAAAAAATACATGTTCCGGAAGCCACCCAGAGGTGCCCCATACCCAGTTGTCCACAAGGCCTCAGGAACATTTCCCCGAATGCCAGAGTCTGCCGACTAGAAGCGATGGCCTTGGGTGTGATAGTGGGGGAACTATGCCCTCATTTACAGAGTAACATAGTAGAAGAAAAACAAATATACAACAACCGAAGCATTAAATACACCAATAATAGTAAACTAAGGAATAATAATGAAAAAAACAACTGGAGCACATATATATAAATTATGCATGATACATATATCTAGGAAAGCAGCCAGACATATCATGAAGCCAAAAAACAATACTAAAAAAATTACAAGAAAAGTAATTAACATCTCATCAGAATCTCAAGCGTTAGATTGGTCTTGTGCTCTCCAGCTCTAAAGAAGTCAAGTACTTGATGTTTAAGGGTGCTTGACCTTATCTATACTTACCACAATATAATCTGTTTGGGCCCAAAAGTATGACCAAAATAGGGTGTGAGACTAAATCCCAGTATACAACCACCATGAGATCTATGCCTAACAGTCAGTGAATATATATGGTAAGTAAATACAAATGTTGTAGAAAATAAGCAAATAATCGACATTAAACATTCCTACAGTTTTACCGCAATCAAAGCCCCACATATCAAGAAAGATGATAATCAAAAACAGGTAACCCTCTAGATGTAGTCACAACCTATCACCCTTGGTCATACCTATGAAACACAAAAAACCCTTTTGTAAGTACACATAGTCTAACCCCTCTGGTTTAGCTTTCGTAAAGTATCTCTGAGGAAGCACTCAACGTCAATTCCCCTTATAGCCAAGTATGATTAAAGTCTCTCTAAGGAAAAAATCACTATCAATTACCCCTATAGTCATTTGATGGAAACTACATGTATTCTGAGGAAGCACTCAATTTCAATTCCCTGCATGGACCCGTAACGTAACTATAGACCCTCTGAGGGAGCACTCAACGTTAATCCACCCTATGGTCTTGCAACATGATTAAAATACCGTACACACTGGAGAATCCCTTACGTCTATTCTCCCAATGGTTGATGACACCATGTTCTTATGGCCCTATGGATGTAAAAAACCACCTAAAACCTTATCATCCAATGTAAACCAAATGAAATTCGTGGATAACCAGTCTACAGTATAACAACAAGATGGAAAATAATCAATCCATCATAACAATAGTAGATAGGGAATGTAAATAGCAACCTAATAGGAAAACTAGACCAAACTGCCAAAACCAAATACATGGGTAAAACCACTATAGCGTAGAAATTTACCTTATTCACATTAAATTTACATATACTCATGAATACTTGCCTACCAGACAATTAACTTTGCTAAAACAGTTTACGTGCAATACTCCATTCAAGTTTATTGTGCAATTTTAGACAGAAAACTCTAAGAACTTCGACGGAAAGGCACAAACCACCTACCTCGGTGTTAGGAGATCACTGTATGTGAACCTCAATCCTTGAATACCCCAAGAACACCGTATATCTACAATAACGTCTAAAAAGTTTAATCTAATATAACCTAAGAAAGAGGTGGAATTAAGAAATGAAGCTCAAACCAAAGGAAGAGCTTACAAAGGTGATCCCAACACAATGTATGACGATCGATTCGGAGAACAGACACATTCTTAGGGGGTGAGATATGATTTATGGTCACACATGTTCTCTCGGATGAACCATACCTAGGAGTAGGGAGTTTGGGTGATTAAACGCGACCCCAGTACGTTTAATGAAAAAAATACATGACATGTACTTTATAAGTACACGATAGGTACTTGCCCTTTTCATACTTCACTTTAGGCGGTCTCCAGGTCACCATACACGACCGTGTGTGGGGCCCTTACATGGCCAGCACAAGGTTTCCTTCGGTAACCGAGTACACTACATGTACTTCAAAAATTTCTAGAAACTCCTCTTTTTCTAAAAAACGACAAGATAAAGGGAAACATGCCATAAAATAATATCTGAGTTCTTACAAACTTCACCCCTTAATGAAATTCGTCCATGAATATTCTAAGCATGGAAGCATAGACGAAGTGACCCCGAATAGTTATGGCCACTGTGATCATAAATCGAACTCAATCTCCCTGGTCATATCCTGTACTCATCCACACTGCCATAGCACTCGTCTCAGAGGAACATAACGACCATAGAGAATCGTCATACTGTGATTGACAATCTGGATTGGATGCTCCCCGAATGAGGAACCCACCTCTAACTCAACCTCCTTAGTTTGAAAAGCAAGAGATGGATCTAAGAAGTAACGTCAATGCTGACAAATGTGGAAAACGTCGTGCATAGCCTGGTACCTTGGAGATATATGAAACTGATAGGCAACCGGCCTAGCTCTCTCCAACACATTAAATGGTCCAATGTACCTTGAGGAATCATACCCTATCTCTAAATCCTCATCTTCTCTATCCTCGATGTGACACACAGGAAACCCGGATCCCTAATTTTGAAAATCCAAGGTCGTCTCCTCCAATAAACATAAGTCTTCTGTCAAGACTGTGCAGAATCCATCATATTCTGAATCAACTCTATCTTCTCTATGGTCTCCTTGACATTACGAGGTCCCAACATAGCTGCCTCTCCAACCTCCATCCAACATAAGGGTGATCAGCATGGACTACCATAAAAATCCTCATATGGTTCCATCTAAATAGTTTCTTGAAATGTATTGTTGTAGAAAACTCTACAAGAGTTTTGTGCTTCTCCAAAGAACCTTCAAAATCCAGGATGCACACATGGTGCATGTCCCCAAGCACCTAAATCGTATGCTCGGACTAGCCATCTATCGTGGGGTGGTAAGCTGTACTCAAAAGCACCTGTGTACCGAAGGCCTTCTACAATTCCTTCCAGACTCTAGAAGTAAAACGAGCATCCATGTTAGAAACAATGGATTGTGGAACTCCATGTAGACGTACTATCTCACCGATGTACAATCATCCCAGCTCATCCACATTGAATGACTCCTTGATCAGCAAGAAGAGAGTAACCCTCATTAGTCATTCAATGAAAACATAAAAATCATAATACCCTTGAGGAGACCTCAGTAAACCTGTTACAAAGTCCATCATGACGCCGTTACATTTCCACTCAGGAATTGGTAACTGCTGCAAAAGCTTGACTGGTCACTAATGCTCTGCCTTCATCTACTGACCGTTGGAACACCTAATCACAAAACCAGCAACATCTCCCTTTATACATGGCCACCAATAATGATAGTGTAGATCATGATACATCCTGGTGACACCGGGATGAACTGCCCATAATGAGGAATGAAATTCCCGCATCAACTCCTCGTGTATATCTGCTGCCACCCATATGCACCCATGAAGACTGAAAGATATCATCCTCACATATAGTAAATCTTGGAAAAGGGTCATATCCTGACACACTCTCATTTAGAACTAGGCCTTTATAATATGATAGATGCCATATTCTCCCTCAGTCAAGAAGTGTATAGGTAACAGCTACAGATGAAAGAAAAGTCTCCCCCTGTCTATCGTGAACCTTATAATGCATCTCAGAGAACAGATCCATAATCTACAACTCACTTCTAGACTCCTGAACTGCATATATCTAAGTCCTCTTGTTCAACGGATTAGCTACTGCAGTGCCATTCCCTGGCGTATAGGCAAGCTCAATGTCAAAAGACTAACGGTACTCAACCCACCTTCGCTGTCTCAAATTTAGGTCACGTTGAGTGAAGATGTACTTGAGACATTTGTGGTTGGTGAAAACCAGAAAATGCTCTCCCAAAATATAATGTCTCCAATAACATAAGGCATGAACAAATGCATCCAACTCAAGACCGTGCGTCACGTAATTCCTCTCATGTGGCCTCAACTTCTAAGACCTGTACGGAATGACTTTTTCTTCCTGCAAAAGAAATCCTCCAAGTCTGACACCTAAAGAATCATAGAACATAGTGTATCTCTTTACTGGCTCTAGAAAAACATGTATCGGTGTGGATGTCAACATCCCTTTCATCTCCTAAAAGGCTTACTCATTAGAATCTGACCACATGAACATGCCACTATTCTTAGTCAAGTATGTCAGAGGCACTACTAATCATGAATAATCTTGTTTGAAAAGTCTGTTGTATCCACCCAGCCCAAGAAATATTCATACCTCAAAGATTTTCTCCAGATGCTCCAGGAAACAACAGGCCTCACTTTCTATGGGTCTATTGATACTCTTATCTTCGAGATAACATGACCCAAGACGTGAATCTGGTCCATCCAAAAGTGTAATTTTGAGATCTTAGCAAATAAAAAATTATATCTCAATATACTCAAAACAATCTCCAGATGGGTGGCATGGTCGTGTCGAGTGCGAGAGTGCACCAATATATCGTCCACGAAGACCACCACAATGTAATCCATGTATAGATGGAACACCCAATTCATCAGTTCCATCAAAACTACATGAACATTCGTGAGACCGAACGGCATAACCACATACTCGTATAGACCATACATACTCTAAAAGGATGAAAGAGGTGGGTAGATGGTCTGAGGCACAACTGATGATAAATGGATCTCAGGTCAATCTCCAAGAACATCATGGATCCCCAAATTTGATCAAAGGGATCATCAATCCATGGAAAGGGATATCAGTTCTTGACTGTCAACTGATTCCACATCCAATAATCCACAAAAATTCGAAGGGTATTGTTTGCCTTCATCGTAAATCGGACAGGAAAACCCTAAGGGGATGTACTCGGTTGGATAAAACCATTAGCCTTCAAATCCTCCAACCGCTTCTTGAGATCTTGTAACTCTGGTGTTGTCATCATATAACGAGTAATAGACACCGGTGTTGATCCTTGCATGAGCTCCATAGAAAAGTCTACCTTTCACTCCATAGTATAACCTGAAATGTACTCTAGGAATACATCCATGAAATTATCCACCACGAGGGTAAAGTCCATATGTGAAGTCCCCTAGTCAACCGTATATAGACTACCCATTTGGGTTGTAACTCCTCTCCACCCATGATGCTCGGGTCCTACAAAGCAAGCCTGGGCATCACATTCTCCCTTATGAAGAAACGATCATCCCTTTGTTGATGTGAAACTCGCCCTATGGTGATAGAAATCGAAACTGCCTGGAAGGGAAATAACCATTCCATTTCTAGGATGAAATCATAGACTATAATCTATAGGACATAAAGGTACCATATGAATTAACACCCACAGACCTCAAGAGGGCACTCCTTTCATTGACGTAAAATAGTCGTTTATGTCCCAAACGATGTGTCCAACATCCAAAAATCGGCAGAAGAAAGGACACAGAGCCCAAGGCTCTCCACAATAGAAACTAATATAATGCTATGGGATTCCCTGGTATCGAAAAGAGTAGAAGATAAAACTGAGGGAACTAGATTCGTACCTCAAACTATAGAGGGTCTAGAACATTTCTCCTACTGGGTATACTGAACTACAAATGTCTGACCTACAATTCGGCCCTACAACATTGCATGACAACCCTAAGTTAATCCACCCTATTGTTGCTGAAATCCTAATGACTGACTACCACGGCCGTGACCTCCACCTTCGCCTAAACATCCAGAAGAACTCTAGTACCCAGACTGATGAGAAATTGGTGGCACTTCTACTGAATGAGGAGTCATAGAAGACCCAATGTCGCCAAATTTTGTTGAGAAGATCTAACAAAAATGCTGAAAATGTCCCATATTTCCATAAGATCGGAACTCCAGTAGGTCTCTCGGGCAATGTGTCCTCGTTTTCCCGACCTTCCTACACTGGTAGCATACCACCTGGGAACCTAAAGGTGCATCCCATCTACTCGGATCTCCACTAGTTGTCACTTTGAATCACTTCCTTCTACCAACCAGCGAAACACTAACATTGGATAATGAACCACCCTGGATCATAGCTCTAGATCCCTCAGGTTTTTCTCGGTGATCAGTGCCTATTTGGATATAGATGTGATGGAAGACAACCTAAATATGTTCACCTGAGCTCGATTCTCCTAATTTAGACCATCCTCAAACTTCTATGCCATGAATAACCCATCACCCCCCTACAAGGCGTGTAAAGCACTGCTTCTTGGTGAATTGAGATGAGTACTCCCTAATAGAGAGAGTACCACACTCCAAACTCATGAACACTTAGGCTTGATTGGCCCTCAATGTCCATGGATAGATGTAATCATAAGAAGGTGCACTAAAACTCTTCCAAATCCATATCCTGCCAGTGTCTCGCTTGTGAGATCACATCCCACCATCTCTTGGAGGAATCCCAAATAATATACAAAGTGAGAATCACCCTCCTCTCCGTCGAAATATCTAGATTCTCAAAATTCGTCATCATAGCTTCTAGCCAGGACATTATAGCTTGGGGTCCCCCCTCACCTTAAAAGGTTGGAGGATGTTGTTGCTGAAAGACCCACGTCAATTCTGCCATCGACAGGGTCGGAGGCACTACTCTTTATAAGGGCTGCATGAACCTCATAAAGCCCTCTCGGAAATGTGTGTCATCACCTGCGTTCGGATTGACCACTGGTGCCAGGACTACCCCAACTGGAGGATCTGCTGGTATTGCCTAATCAGCCTTGTCCGATGTCTGATCATCACCTTGAAACTGGCATACAACCAGATGAAATATCAATGGAATGACTCTTCAAGGTCAATCAAACACCTTCGATGGAAATTAACCACCACTGATTCTCTGTAGTGTAAGAAGTGAAATGATGAAAGTAAAAAAATTCATGTTTTTCACCGAATTGATACAAGAAATGTATAATTACTACACAGCTTGTTCCTTTAAGCCTTTCACATGGGTCTGTACCTCTTCCAGAACTGGTCTTGTAATAACCCGATACACATGAAGTGTTGTCCTTAAACATGACATGTACTTAGATACTCTTCCCCATGTCAATTTCCAATAGACGGATAGGCCACACGACTCTCAGAGAACAATACTACATGGTGTGTTAGTGCCTGACACGGCATGTACTAGACCAGTTTCATTGACCTATGTTGTTAGTGACACAGCATGATACATGGCTTACACTACACGGTGTGTTCCACATGGACACGACATGTACTAGAAAGATTTCTCCGACCCACGTTGGTAGTGACATAGCCTGCTACATGGTTCTCCAACACGACGTGTACATCTTCTAAACATCACGTCCTATATAATATTTCCCAACCCCATGTATTTTCCCACAGAGTCTATGACACAGTTAGAGACTACATGGAACATACATACAGTACACTTCATTTACTGAAGAAAAATAGTTTCTTCTCAAACAGAAGATCACATGGTGTGTATTTATCATTTCATGCTTGTATTCTGGGTTTTTCCAGACATCATGCCTCAGAAACTACTCAGGATCATAGAATAAACACTGAAATGAACATTTAAGTGCAAAATTCTAATCCTTGATGGCTCATACTCCACGCGAATCAATGTTGGTAATCTTATACATGTTATAAACAATCATAAAAGATCAATGATCCATCAAATTTTAGTCCATGATGGCCCAAAACACCCCATGAACCAATTTTTTTGCATATAATCATACAAAACCATAAACAAACAATACCCTATAAAACAATAGGTATTTTTATCTAGATATCTATCACAATATCATGCAGATCTATCATAACATCTATAGCCACAACATGAAATCTCTAATGTAACTTAAATGGCATTGAAAGAATCCATGACATGTGACTTGTAACAAGTCCCTATATTATGCATGAGATGGAATAACCTCGTCTCATCAGTATGAAACATAAATACAACCTCAATAACATCAACAATAAAAGCACAAAACATGTGAATCACTCAAGGTGAAATCAAATCAACCATAATAATTGAAAAACCAGAAAACTTGCAATAAGGAGGAAGATTGGATTTTCCCTGTAATAGGGTTAGCTACTCCCGAGCACGACTTATTACCATGTACCAATTCCATCATATCCCTGTCTATTGGCTCCAAATAGTATTCCAAGAGAAATTAATTCCTCTCATACCACTTTGTAACTTCCCGATTCCAGAAGCCACATAGAGGTGCCCCGTACTCGGTTGATCAAATGGCCTCAAGCGCATTTAACCAAATTTTAGAGGTTGTCGACTAGCAGTTAGGGCCTTTGTTGTGATAGTGGGGAAACTATTCCCTCATTGGTAGAGTAACACTGTGGAATTAAAACAAATATACAATATCAGAAGCAGTAAATACACCGACAATAGTAACTAGTGGAATAGTGATGAAGAAAATAACTAGAGCACATATATATAAATAATGCATGATATATACGTATAGGAAAGAATCCAAAAAAAATAACAATGTTCAAATATAATACTAAAAAAGTACCAAAAAATCAATAAATAACTTCTTAGCATTGCAATCCTCAGCTTGGTCCCATTCTCTCCAACTCCAATGTAGTCAAGTACCTCTTGTATAAGGGATCTTGACCTTATCTATATCTCCAACAATATAATCTATTTCGGCCCAAAATCATGAAGAAAATTGGTTTTTAGACTAAATCGCAGTATGAAACCACAATGATATATGTTCATAATAGTTAGTGAATATATATGGTAGGTAAAAAAAAGAAGTGGTAAAAAAGGAAGTACTCAACAGTAATCATTCCTTTAGTTTTAAAGCATTCAAACACCACATAACAAGAAGGTACATAATCAAAAATAGGTAACCCACTAGGATTTACTCACATCCTAACCCCATTGGTCCTACCTAGCAATCACAAGATACCCATTGGTTAGAACACATAGTCTAACCCCTCTAGTTCAGCTTTTGTAATAGCTCTGTAAGGAATCACTCAATGTTAATTCCCCTTATTGGAATGTATGATAAAAGACTCTATGAGGAAGCAATCACCGTCAATTCCCACTATAGTCTTTTAACAGAAACTATGGGCACTTTAAGGAACTACTCAACATGAATTCCACCCATGGCCTCATAATGTAACTATAGACCCTCTGAGGGAGAACTCAACGTCAATCCCCCATATGGTCTCGTAGCGTGATTAAATTAATGGATACTTTGGAGAATCCCTTACGTCTATTCTCCCTATGGTCCACTACATCAAGTTCACACAGCCTAGTGTAAGTTAAACAACCATAGAAAAGCATATCAGCCAAAGTAAACCTCATGAACTACTTGGCTAACCAGTCTACAGTATAACAACAAGATATATAATAATCACTCCATTATAACAATACTAGGCTTCGAAATTAAACAGCAACCTAACAGGAAAACTATACCAAACGTTCAGAACAAGAAACATGGGAAACCCTACATAGCATAGTAATTAAACCTACACACATTAAATTTACCTATACTAAATCATAGAAGAATAGATGGAAATTAACAGGGCTAAAATAGTAAACGCACAATACCCCGTTCAAGGTTATTTTTTAAAGACCTGGGATTTCATTGTATTTTTTTAAAATAAATCGGAATTTTGCGAGTCCATGAAAATTTACGGCACTTGATTCTGAGGCCTGGAGAGCCCAGAATGAATTTTTGATGTTTTGTTCAGGTAAGTTCCATAAACGTATGAGCAGGTTTTTATAACTTTTGAATCAATGCTCATATTATAAATCTGAGGGCACCGTTGAACTCGGAGAACCGGTATTAGCTTAAGGATACATTCACCTAGACGGAAGATGGTCGAGGGTGAATGTTTTTTTTTGCATTTTTCATTGAAATAATAACATAAAATAAACACACAATTGTTTTATTTTGTTTTATCCACCCACCATGTGGATGTTTAAGGGTGGGTTCTGCCAGAACTAATCCTCTTCATCTAGATTTATTGTGGCAGGGACAACCTGAGATCTCAAAACCACCCAATTTAAATTTGGCCGTGGGGAACATCCGACCCCAATTAATGTGGGGATAGGAAAACCTCTCAACTACCTTATTAATATGGAGGAGACTCTTGGGCTTCCGCCATAGTTAATTGTGCCCAACCACATTCTTTTATTATGTCACCCACCATAATTAATGAAACCTTTTGAATTATTCCAACAGAATAATAGATTGCATAATATATTATTTCGGCTCAATTTACATTTTAGTGGAGCGTTTGGAGAAAATATCTCCAACGAAGAACTACTTCTATAAATGAAGAACACATTCTTCCAACTAATCATGCTCCTAAAAACAAAGAATGTCGGCAAGGAATGTCTTCGAATTCTTCCTCGAAAGCACCTTGTAGAGGCAGCCGACGTGTGACGTCTTCGGCGAACAACCTTCCCTCCTCATCGACGTCATCAAGGAAATGAGGTAGGGTTTTATTTTTGTTTGATATTCTTCCCTCTTCCATTCCTGACAATTCTTTGAAATTCAAGAGGGAATTCAACAGATTTATACCACTCAAAACTTGGTGGGTGCGGGTCAAATGAACATGGCCCGACCCCTCTATCGTTCTTCTTTGATGTGTACATAGAAATGGGGGAAGGCAACAAAGGTGACAGCGCTCTGCCACCCACGCCCTCCGATACTCCATGCTGTCGCTGAACCACCATCGTGCTGAGCATCCAAACAGCCAGGCCGAAACACCTCTGTGTCGAGACACAGAGTTGAGCCACCACCCGGGATGAGCCTCCTCTATTCTCTGTGGCACTCCAGCTGCACTGACCCATTCCCCTCACGGTGCCCCGGATGAGCGGCCCACACCCATTGCGGCAACTTGGATGAACCAACCTCACCCCTCATGGTGCCCCGACAAAACCGGCACGCACCCCTCGCGGTAACCCAACCAAAACCCCACCCACCCACCCCACACCCCCCCCCCTGCGGCGCCGCAGCCAAACCGACCCATGCCCCTCGTGGCGCCCCGGCTGCACCGGGCCACACCCCCCCACGACGCCCATGCTGAATCGGCCCCGCACCCCCGCAGCGCCTCAGCCAAAATGGGCATGCGCCCTCACAGTTCCCCCATGGTTGATCCCCCCCACAGTACCCACCGACTCCATGGCCCCTTGCAGCCCTCGCGCCCTGCTGGACCTCCTAGTGGACCGGGCCGCATCACGGGTTGGGCCAGACCTCATGGGTCAGGCCGGGTCGACCTAAACCGGGTCGACCCATGCCACATCGCACCAGGTTGGTCTAACCGTGTCAGACAAGATACGGGCCCACTACATCCCAATTACCCTCCTTTGGCCATATATTTGGCAATAGACGTACGTTTGCTGAACTATTAGCGGCACTGGAAATCATTGAGCGAGACAGTCTCTTTTACTGATACCTCAATATGTTTTGGATTAATAAGGGGAATGGTCAGGTTGGATTGAGCATGAATCCAACTGTTCCCTCAGGACTAAAAGGATATTAACTCCTAGAATGAGCTTCTGATTGATGCGCTGTCTGTTACGTTGAGACCCCTATGATGTGGAAAAACTTTGAGATACTTCTTCTTGGGACATTGTGACAGTTTTAGTATCGACCAGTAGCATGTGTAGTAGAACCTCCCAAAAATGAGTGAGCATAGTGTAGATACCAAGAATCTATCTGATACATGATGATTGTAGATCGTTTTGACTTGGAGTGACTCAATTAGTCCAGTGGAGAGCGCGTTGATGTCACAGCAGACCCGTAGTGGAGATTACCTTGCTGTCACAGTAGACCCACAGAACCCTATAGGAAGAGTACCTCTGCAATCTACGAGGGGGAGCGCACTTGGTGAGGTGGAAGACTCATGGTGGGGAGCGTGCTTGGTGATGCAGAAGATCCACGACACTCAACAGGAGGAGTACCTAAATAGTCCAAGGATAGTGGGAAGTGTGTTTGGTGTCACGGCAGACCCACATTACTTGATTGAGGAGTAGTTATCCAGCAGTCAAGGTTTCAACAATGTGACTGGGGATGTAACAAGATACTACCCCCTAGAATAAAAATCATGGTTTTAGGTGAGTCTGCATCTCTCTGTTTTTCTTCATGATTGAGAAATATTACTTGATAACATAGGTATATGTCTGGGCATTACTATGTAAGGTTTTCTATTCAATTCATACCATGTGTTTATCCTTGATGGATATTGTGAGACATAATGGGTCTAAGGGTCCCTACTAAGTATCATTATACTCACCCATGCACGTGCTATGCCCACCTTGTTGTGTTGGATACAGAGGACAGAAAACGCTGATGAAGGTTGAGAGTACGAAGACTGGATGATACCAAGAGATGGACCATACGATGTGTCGGTACCCAAAGGAGACGGTTAGACATGGAGTGCTGAGGAGGGAATTTTTACTTACCCATCAGGTAGGAACCTCATAGGATGATCTGGTTGCTGTCTTTTCTATTTCTTCAGTTGTATTTCATTTTAGTTGTACTTATACCTTTACTTTTGGGCTTGTATTCCTGTCCCATTTACATTCAAAACTCTTTTGTTATACCATTTACTTGGTGTTACGTCCAGCTTTCTGCATGCTTGTGTTTGTGTTTACAGGTTATAATGGAAATTCAATCCCAGTTTTAGGGAATTACGCATTTGGAGCTAGTCGCTAGCCTCTATCCTATGGATGATGGGCTTGGGGTAGTCATGACACGGGCCTCGGGGGATGGTTCATGAAAAACTGGTATTATAGTAGTTGGTTCTGCAACATAACTAGGTCTATGATCTTTTCTTGTGAAGCAGTAGTGTAAAGTTTCGTGAGTGTGGTTTTTAGTTTCGGGAGTCCAGTGTTGGTGCGACGTCCGATGTATCCATACACTAAGACCCTGGCTTCTAAATTCTGACTCAGTGAACGAAAACACTAACTGCGTGTATGTTTTCAAAACATTTCATTAAGTCAGCCCACCAGGTTAGCTCACTAGGTATAACTTTTAACCATAGCACACCTGTTTCTTTTCAGGATGCCTCCACGTAGACAAACAACTAGAGTTCAGAGAGTTTTATGCACTGATAGTCCACCGAGTGATGAGGCCTCGGTGCAATGCCCTCATCCAGTAGAGGCACCAGTGGAGGCAACAACTATAGCAGTCCCCATTGGGCCACTGATTCCACCAGCCCCAACAGAATATAATGCACGCCACATGAGTGTGTTGCATGAGTTCCAGCACTATAGGCCACCCAGGTTCAAAGGAGATATGGAACCACATGCAGCTGAGGATTGGATGGAGGTTGTGGTGAGAGTTTTCTGATTCATAGGGAACCCAGCCGATCTCATGGTGTTTCTTGCTGCCAGTCTTTTATAGGCAGCGCTGGAAGATGGTTGAGTTTGATGCTTCAGGTTCACGATGTGGTGGCGCTTCTCTGGGAAGACATTGAGAGCCGATTTTGTGCAGAGTTTGTTCCCGCGATTCACATAATGCGCATACAAGAGCTATTTCATCTGCAATAGGGCAGCATGAATGTGGCTTAGTACTCAGCTAGGTTCACTGACCTCTCATGATACACCAAATATATAGTGTGGGACCCATTATTTTGGGCTCAAACCTTCAAGCATGGACTCAGGCAGGAGATCAGGGCTTCGGTGAGCACACTTATCATCTTAACACATGTGAGGGTGTTAGAGATAGCCCTCTTGGTAGAGAGTTTCCATGCTGAGTAGTCTCTAGTTGTGAGATCCACCACCAGTCAACACGAAGCGGAGTCTTCAACAGCTGACAACAGACAGATTTCATAGAGGTCCTAGAGGACCATACCTTCATGTGGACTACTGCAGGATTCAGTGTCAGTTGTGCGGGGTGCCCAAGGCTAAGACAGACATTCCAGGAGCGGGCAGTGTTTCACATGCGGTGGTCAGGGTGACAAGGCTTGTGACCGTCTGACCCACTATACAGATGATCAGCAGACGATCGAAGGACCACCATGGAAGAGACATAGATTTGATCGAGGTAGTCTATAGGGAGTAGGCAGACATGGTAGAGGAGCTGGTCGTGCAACTGGTGGTGGGAAACGACTTGAGGTGATATCGCCACCACCACCAGAAGGTCCACCCCGACCGGTGGGAGCAGGTGGACATGGTAGAGATCAGCTCTAGGCAGTTGGGTTCTACGATTACGGCGCTCTGGAGATAATATGATGTACGATCGGTGTCAACTCCACCATAGCTGTAGTACTTATAGACAAAGGTTCCAGTCATCCCTTCATTTCCACTACCCTCATTTGAAGCTCAGATATTATAATGGTGTTGTTGGCTCGATTCTCATGGCTAGAGACTGTTATGGGAGCAGATTCGATGATTACACATAGGTTCCAGTAGTGTGATCTTACTCTAGGAGTTGAGAGATTTGGAAGGGATCTCCTAGAAGCGGCGTCAAGGCCTTATGACGTCATCTTGGGTATGGACTAGTCATCTATAGCCCATGCTCATATTGACTATAATATGAACTAGATGCGGTGTGTACGCGCAGATAAGACCAGGTCTCCCTTCATCTTTGATAAGGGAGCCTTTACAGTGCGGGATGGACTTACCCGGAGGATAGTGCATCCAATTACTCATCAGTTGGAAAGCCTTTCTCTCAGAGCTGTTGACGTGGAGAGTTTGAGCTATCATGTAATGGTGTATCAGTACGCGGATGTTTTCCCTGATGATGTTTTTGTTCTACCTCCTCATAGAGAGGTGGAATTTTAAATTGACATATACCCTGGGATGGAACTGATATGTTCATCATCATATAGGATGGGTCTCGCAGAGGATCGTGAGCTACAAGTTCTACTAGAGGACTTGCAGGGGAAGGGGTTTATCCAGCCCAGTGTCTTACCTTGTCCAACCCCGATTTTGTTCACCTAGAGGGCGGATGTGAGCATGAGTCTTTGTGTTAAATATCAGCACCTGAACCATGTGACCATGAATAAAAAGTATCATCTCCCATGGATTGAAGAACTCTTTGATCATCTGAAGGGTTTAAGATGGTTCTCAAAGATAGACCTCAGATCAGGCTATCACCAGCTCAGAGTACGAGATGAGGATGTGAAGATGACGGCCTTCAGGTGTCGTTATGGCAATTATGAGTTCTCAGTTATGTCATTCGGTGTAAAAAATGCTCTAGTAGTGTTCATGGGGATCATGAATATGCTCTTTCAACCATACCTCAATCTCTTTGTCATAGTTTTCTTCGACGACATTCTAATCTACTTGGCTACTGAGATGGAGCATGCTTATCATTTACTGGTAGTACTGGACACACTTCGAGAGAACCAGCATTTTGGTAAACGCTCTAAGTGCCAGTTCTGGATCTGAGAGGTTCACTTTCTATGGCATGTCATATTGGAGGCTGGAGTTGTAGTGGATCCAGCGAACATTGAGGCAGTATTTTTTTGGGAGCCACCCAGGAGTGTGACGGAGGTATGAAGTTTCCTGGGTTATGCTGGATACTACCGGTGGTTTGTTCCAAACTTCATTAGAGTTTCAGCACAACTATCCGCATTAAATAAGAAGGGGAAACCATTCATATGGTCAGAGAGATGCCAGCAGATTTTTGAGGAGATGAGGCAGAGGCTGACTTGTGCATCCATCATGACTCTACCGGAGGAGGGTGTAGGGTATGTAGTTTACTGCGAGACATCAGGGACCAGACATGGATGTGTCCTGATGTAGGAGCAAGCATTTATCTCATATGGTTCTCGATAGATGAGACATCATGAGTAGAACTACATTACCCATGACCAGGAGTTAGCAGCAGTGGTATTTTCTTAAAGATGTGGTGACACTATCTAATGGGTGAGCACTTTACAGTGCACTATGATCACAAGATTCTAATGTATATCTTCTCCTAGAAGGACTTTAACCTTATACAACAACGTTGGCTTGAGTTCTTCTAGGGCTATGACTTTGAGATAGTATATACTTCTGGGAAGGGGAACGTTGTTGCAGATGCACTCAGTATAAGATCTGGTATACCCCTGCTAGGTGAGGCACTGGAGATGCAGTTCTCTTTGCAGATTTCCATTGTGGATAGAGATAGAGAAGCTTTCCATCAGTCTCCTATAGTAACTCCCCCACTTCGTCAGTGAGTCAGTGAGGTGCAATGTGGGGACACTGGCTGCGAGACACAATGTGATTAGATGTCCATAGGACATGAACCTGATAAATTTTATGAAGGTGGGGTGCACGTAAACCTCCTCAAAGGATGTACCATGGTTCCCGTGTCACTTCTAGTGGATTTGTTGAAGGAGTTCCACATTTCCCCACTAGCAGTACATCCAGGAGTGGAAAAGATGTACCGGGATATATGAAGATGGCACTGGTGGTCGGGAATGAAGAAAGCAGTAATAGTGTTTGTCTCTCAATGCCTCACTTTTCAGCAACTGAAGGTGGAGCATCACATACCAGCAGGCTTGGTTCAGTCTTAGAGGTCCCAGAGTGGAAGTGGGATGGGATATCCATGTATTTCGTTATAGTTCTTCCACGTACATCCAGAGGTCATGACTCTATTTGGGTGATCACCGATCGACTCACCAAGTCGACCCAATTCCTACGGATCTGTGAGTGAGGTTCATTAGAGAGCTTGGAGATCCTCTATGTGCACGATATTTTGTGGTTACATGGAGTAACATCGAGGATTGTCTCTAATCGTGATTCACTTTTTACTTCCCGGCTATGGAAGGTGTTGTAGGAGGATTTTGGGACACAACTTCATTTGAGGACCGCCTTCAATCCTTAAATGGATGGACAGACTAAACTGACCATTCAGACCCTCGACGACATGTTACTTGCTTGTTTGCTCGACTTCAGTCACATCTAGGAGGATCACATACCTTTGGTGGAGTTTTCATTCAACAACATCTGTCACTCCGCCATAGGGATGGCACATTTTGAGGCGTTATACAGGCGACCCTGCAGATCAACTTTGTGCCGGACTGACACATGGGAGTCAGCATGAGTGGGTCCAGAGATGGGAAAGGATACCACAGAGAAAGTGCAGATCATCTAGGAGTATATTAATACTGCACAGAGTAGGTAGAAGACATATGCCGATTGGAGAAGGAGACCTATGGTGTTCAAGGATGGTGACCACGTCTTTCTATGGGTCTCACCCAGACGAGGTCTATAGAGATTTGGTTCAGGAAGAAAGTTATCTCTGAGATTCATCAAACCTTTTTAGTTCCTTAGCAGAGTTGGCGAGGTGGCATACCATTATTCTCTTACACCTTATTTGAACCAGGTGCACGATGTCTTCCACATATCCCAGCTGAGGAGATACGTGCATGACCCTTCTCATTTCATCGACCATGGCGAGCTGGACGTCGACGATGGGGCGAATTTTATGGAAGATCTATTATAGATTGAGGATTGAAATTAGAGGGTCATTCATGGATGATCGATACCTCTAGAGCGCATTCGAAGGCAGCACGAAAACCTCTAGGAGAGAACTTGCGAATAGGAGGCTCAGATGCGTGCTCAGTACCCACACTTGTTCCCCTAGTTATGAGAATTGTCTTACAGGGATGTAAATCCCAGAGGTGGGGAGAGTGTAATGACCAGGAATTTCCATGTATTTTTTAAAAATATATGTTAATTTTGTGAGTCCGCAAAAAGTTACTGTGCTTTATTTCGAGGCCCGGAGTGCGTGGAATGAATTTTTGATGTTTTGTTCTCGTAGGTTAAGTAAACGTTTTAGTGGGTTTATCTATCTTTTGAACTGGTGATCAGAATTGAAATCTGAGGGCACCATTGAACTCATAGCACAAGTATTCTCTTAAGGAGAATTTCTCCTCGACGACAGATGGTCGAGGGTGAATGTTAGTTTTTGGTTTTTTCATGGAAATAATAAAATAAAATAAACACACGATTATTTTATTTTGATTCATCCACCCACCATGTGGATGTTCAGGGGTGTGGTCCACTGGAACTAAACCACCCCCTATAGATTTGTTGTTGTGGGGACTACCCGAGATCTCAAAACCTCCTAATTTGAATTTGTGGGTGGGGACCACCTGACCCCTATTCATGGGAGGAGGGGAAAACCTCTCAACTACCTCATTAATGTGGAGAAGCCTCTTGGGCTTCCTCCACAATTAATTGTGCCATCCCTCATGCTTTAATTATTCCAACCACCATAATTAATGATACTTTTTGAATTCTACCAACAGATTAATAGATTGCATAATCTATTATTTTGGCACACATTTCATTTTGGTGGAGTCTTGACTGAAAATATCTTCAACGAAGAACTAATTCTACGACGGAAGAATGAATTATTTCAACAAAGAAAGCTCCTCCAAACAAAGAACGCCGGTGAGGATCATCTTCGAATTCTTCCTCGGAAGCACCTTGCTGAGGAAACTGACACGGGATGTCTTCGACAACCATCCTTCCCTCCTCATTGAAATCATCAAGGAAATTAGGTAGGGTTTTATTTATGTTTGATATTATTCTCTATTCCTTTCTTGAAAATTCATTGAAATCGAAGAGGGAATTGAACAGCTTGATTCCACTCTATATGCGGAGGGTTCGGGACAACCAAACATGGCCCGACCCCTCTGTTGTTCTTCATTGAGGCGTACATAGAAATGGAGGAAGGCGAAAAAGGCAACGACACTCCACCACCTTCGACTTCCATCGCTCTGTGCCGCCACCAAACCGCAGTAGTGTCAAGCAGCCGAGCCGCTGAGCTATACTGCCACCATGATGAGATGACGAGCCGAGGTGCCACCTGGGCCGAGCAGCCTCTACGCTCCATAGTGATCTAGCCACACCGGCCCACACCCCTTGTGTCATCCCCGTCGGGCTGGCCCGTTCCACTCAGGGCGCCCCGGCCGAACCCACCCATGCCCCTCGTGGAACCCCAGCCGAACCGGCTCGCTCCCCCCGCGGCAACCCGGATGCACCTGTCAGTGCCCCCCGTGGCGTCCCGGCCAAACCATCTCACACCCCGCATGCCCCCCCCCCAGCCGAACTAGCCCCGTGCCCCCATGGTGCCTCGGATGAACCAACCTCGTGCCCGCGAGACACCCCCTGCGGTCAGGCTGCCCCGCAGCACCTGCAGGCTCCGTGGCCCCTCACGGACCTCGAGGCCTACTGAACCTCTCTAAGGACTGAGCTGCATCACAGGTCGGGCCCGACCCAGCAGGTTGGTTAGGGTCGTCCTGAACCGGGTCGAACCTTCCTAGGTCGGGTCAGGTCAGTCTGACTGGGTCGGACCTGACCCAGGCCCACTATAACCCATTTACGCTCCTTTGGAAAAATCATTGGAACCAGACGTCCATTTGATGAACCGTTAGCAGTTCTAAAAATCATAGAGCGAGAGGGTCCCTTTGAGTCAAACCCTATATTGTTTTGGATTAAGATGGGGAACAGTCAGGTCGGATAAAGAATGAATCTAACCGGGCCCACAGGACTAAAAGGATAATAACTCACAGACCGGGCCTCCAATTGACCCGCCAACTGTTACGTTGAGACCCCTATTACGTGGCATTACTTTGAGATAACTCTTCTTGGGACTTCTTGATAGTTGTAGTATCGGCCAGTAGCTCATGGAGTGCAACATCCTAGAGACGTGCATGTGTAGTGTGGAGACCTAGTAGCTGGATGAGACCTGAGGACTACTGATCGTTTCAACTCTGAGTGACTCGACTAGTCTAGTGGGGAGTGCCTTAGCTTCGCGGAAGAAACACAGTGGGGAGCACCTTGATGTTGCGGAAGAACCAAAATACTCGATTGGAGGAGTACCTCAGTAATCTATGAGGGGGAGCGTGCCAAGAGACGCGACGGACCCACGGTGGGGAGCGTGCTTGGTGACATAACAGATCCATAGTACTTGATAGGAGGGGTACCTCAAAAGGATAGTGGGAAGCATGCTTGGTGTCGTGTAAGGCCCACTGTACTCGATAGAGGAGGATTTATCTAGAATCCGAGGTTTCAACAATGTGGCTGATGATGTTACTTGATACTACCCCTAGAATAAACTTCTTGGTTTGAGTTGAGTGGGTATCTCTGTGTTTTTTCTCATGATTGAGATTGATTACATGATAACTATGGTATATGTATGGGCATATACCTATGTAAGGTTGTCTCTTGATTTCATACCTTGTGTTTATCCTTGATGGACATTGTGAGACCCAGAGGGTCTCAGGTTACCTATTGACTATCGTTATACTCACCCATTCACGGGATATGTCCGCACGTTGTTTTTTTGGATGCAGACGACGGAAAGTACTAATGAAGGCTGAGAGTACCAGGACTGGACGGTACTCCGAGGTGGACCAAACGATGTGTTAGTGCACGGAGGAGATGTATGGACGTGGAATAATGAGTAGGCGATCTGTACCTACACATTAGGTAGGAATCTCATTGGATAATCCAGTAGCTATCTTTTCACTTTCTTCAGTTGTTTTGCATTTCAGTTGTAATTGTACCTTTACTTTTGGCCTTGTATTCTGGCCCATTTTACCTAACGAACACTTTTGTTCTACATTTTACTTGGTGTAATGTCTAGCTGTGTGATTTCTTGTGTGTGTGTTTTAGGTTATAAAGTAAATCCCTTCTTAGTTATAGGTAATTACGCATTTTCTGTTAGTCTCTCGCCCTTGGCCTATGGAAGGCGGGCTTGGGGTAGTTACGACATGGGCGCCGAGTGACGATTCATGACATATTGATAAATTTTTCACATATAACTCAAATACTTTTGACGAAAAGGCACAAACCAACTACCTTGTTGTTGTGAGATAGCTATATGTGATCCGCATGCCTTAAATCTCCCAAGAACACCATAAATCTACAAAAAATGCCAAAAATTATTATCTGAAGATAAATTGAGAAAGGGGAGGAATCATGAAACAAAGATCAAGTATGAGGAAGAGATTTCTGATGTGATCCCAACATATTTGGTGACAATCGATTGGGAGAAAAGATGCATGCTCAGGGGCATAGAAAAGATTCGTGGTCTAAAGGTTCTCTCGGATGAACCAGTCCTAGGAGTATGGCATTCTAGCGATTAGACGCAACCCCTATACGTTTAAGGAAAAAAAATAAAATACATGGTGTGTACATTATATGTGCATGGATTGTACATGAATTTTCCATACTCTTCTTCAGGTGGTCTCCAGGTAAACATACACGACCGTGTGTGCGGCCCTTACATGGCGAGCACGTGGATTCATATGGTAACCAAGTACATGGCGTATACATAAAAAATTTCCATAAAATCATCTTTCTCTAAAAACGACCAGAAAAAGGATAACTTACCTTAAAAGAAGATCTGGGTTCATACATAGGTGAAATGTGGTTAAATTTTATATAGATCATCATTTTCCATTATTTCTCAACATAATCACGGGGGTTTACAATATCCATATCAGTGTTTATTTCACATTGAATAACTTATTCATAGCATCCAATGTCCCTTATGGATAATGTGTTATAAAAATTTGGTATCAACCTACTAAATAATCGGTAAAATGTACTTTGAGGGTGAATTAAAATTCATAAAAAGTACATCACAAGTGTCATAATAATTTATTCATAGGTTAAAACTGATTCATAATACTTCTATTTAATCTCCATGAATTACGTTTCCCTCTTTGTATAAAGAATACACAGAATGTACATATTGAAAAATAGGATTTTAATATCATCCCACATAATGAAGTTGATTTCTTAAAATTTACTCAAATTCAATGTAAGATTCCACAATTGATATTCCTCACATTCCCAATGATATAAAACAAAAATGTTATTTTAGGATCTAAAAATTGGATAATGGATAATATCTTTTCTATGGTACTGACCAATTACTTAGAAACTAGTGGATCAATAGAAACATTAACATAAAGTTGTTGTTTCTACATGAAGGACTCAAGATAATGTTTTTCCAAACTTTTCTCAATTGGATTTCCATCAACATTCATATATTGGGAATGATTTGTGAGCATAGAAATGAGATTTTGTGGTAGTGTAACCATAAAATTTGGTTTCTATGGATGATAATCAATTCATTTTATATTTAATTTAACATAGACATGATAACATTGTGTTCAATCCCTTGGTTATAATGAAAAGATAATAGTTTAATCATTAATATTTATTTAACAAAAACACATAATCATGAATGATCACTTATAGGTTGTCCAAATCATGACACCAACTTTATAATATATGCAACCATAGGATTATATTTATATCTTCATAGACATAGTCTATTTAAATAATTCAATATAGTTTATATTGTTTTTTTAATATTTAAATAATACCCCATGGGAGTGTTAAACCTAGTATCTAGTGAGTCGTATTTTCATCAACTAGGTAATGATCAAGTCTAGCTCAATGATCTCTTTTTGGTGTTATCACCACCTGGTCACTCTATAAAAAATCCCATCCATTTATTGAATCTTGAAAATGATGTAATTATATCGAATCCACATTATCATTCAATTAAAAAAATTATAGCACATTTTCCTATACATTAAATCATCATTAAACTTTTCCATAGTGATATAACATGACATATCCTAAGAGAAATACCTAGGGATATCACTAATGTTTTTTAATAAGAAATTTTAAATTTTAACTAAATCATTCCTCAGATAAAAACTATAGCAACCCAGTTTTGTCATATATATATAGTATATCTTTTTATATTAATATTAAATTCACTACACAACCAAACACCATGGAACCATAATAATTTAGTGCCTTTGGATACTTAGTACACAACCATATAATTTAATGAATAATATTCAATTTATACCAAAAATTTATTTCAATTTAGTACACTATATAAAAACACACTACCTAAAACACTTCCTCACAATGTATAGAGAGGAAATATAAGAAAGGGGGATATCATATTCTTAGTATGAGAAAATAAGGGATATATCTATATAACATGAAAAAATGAGTATGAGAACATGTAAATAACATTTCAAAACAATATCTTTTAAATCATATGTCATTCACATGATTCGAGGAATAATACATTTTTTTTTTGAAAAGCATGAATAACAATGGAATCAAATAACATGAGAAATGTGAAAATAAAATTATAATATCACATATATTTTTATCATAAATATCAGCTTATAAAATTTTGAACATTTATAAATAGTGGATAGTTCCAGCATTAATTTATGTATATGAATAGAATCCATAATATAAACATATGGACATTGAAACAAGTCCACATAGAATTTTATAGACATGAAAGATAGGTCCATGCATAACATGGTAAATATTTAATCAATTTTACATATAACATTGTGAAAATGTAAAAAAGTTTAGACATAACTTTGTGTAAATATAATAAACATCATCAAAAACATTGTGAACAAGTAATTTGGTTCACTTATAACATATTTACTCAGGATTTATCCTTTTATACCCAATTCATTGGTGGGAGATATAGGTCCCACCCATCAAATAATGAATATCATGCATATGTATTGCATAAGATCATAAAACATTATTCCTATCATGACCCATCAAATATTATTGGGTTCAAAGAAAATTAATCATATTATAAGTTGTGGAATATATAAATGTTTGAACATAATTTCATTATTCTGACATTGAATAATCCATGGATAAACTAGAGGGTTTCATAAAAATCTTATCATGGTATAAAACTTGAATATAAACAAATTGGATAAACATATTTTCATGATATGTCATTCAAGAAAAATAATTAAATATTTATCCTAGATTTAAATCTATATGAAATAATATATTATATCAAAGTTATCAACTCATAAGGAGAATTATTTTTAAATATCAATTGTATATTTTATATGTAAAATATAATTTTTATGAAAATAATTTTTTACAAAACAAATACTGTTTGAAAATAATTTTCTCCAAAAAGAAACATAAAAACATATAATAAATGGTTTAAATATTATTTTAAAAAATTACTAGAGGAAAATTTACATTAAAAATTGAAAACTATTTTCTATACAAGAATCATTTATAAATCTGTTTAAATTTTTTTTTAAAGAAATAGAGGTTTCAACCAAAAAAGATGAGTTTTCTTATTAATATTCATTTTTCTACTCATGAATACATAAATAGAGTAAAATAAATGAAAAAATTATTTTATTGAAATAAATAAAGTGTAATAAAATTCTAGTGTTTCTTGATTGATATAAAATATTATTTCATTATTTGAATCCAAATCATATATAATCCCGATAAACTAATATATTGTTACATAAAATCATTACCACATTAGAAACTATGAAATGTAATTACAACAAAGTAAAATACTTCAATAAAAAAATAAATATAATTAGGATAAATAAATTCATGAAATATCATGTAAAATGGGATTTATATAAACCTCATACCATAATATAGGTGCACAACATACCATATAAATCAAAGAATGTGGAGACAAAGAGAACTTACCACATTAGCGATAATTTTAATAATAATCATCAATTAAAAAATAACCACAATAATACTATAAAAACGATGAAAATAATGTTATTCTAGATATATCATGGCATATGGGAATTATTTACTCCACATTGAATTAATTATTGTGGCATATTCGTACGCCTCCCAAAAAAAAGGGGAGAGTACAAGTTACTTACCGAAAGTCTCAAAATTTATTAGAAATGTTTGAAGCACCTATATAATAAATATAAGTATATAATAAATCATTTATAAAACCATAAATATAAATATTTTAATATATATAATTTACTTATGTCTATTTGTTACGTGTTTACTAGAAATTAATTGTTAAAATTAGTTGTTGGGTAATAACCACATTACATTTTGTATAGGTTTTGATTTGGTTGTTTTTTCCTTCTTCCATTGATTATGGTTCCATAAAATCTAGAATAATAGTAATGAAATATTTTTAATATTTATAAATCAATTATTATTTTAAGACCAATTATGTAATATGGTAATGAGAGTTGATGTATGTTATGATCATAGATATAGTATGACATATGTACGCATTAGTAATATTTCCAATTTTCTATGATCATTATTGGAAGAAAATAAGTAACAATTTGTCATTATGGAATTATAATAATATCATAAATAATATTTTATTTATTTTTATATTCTTATCCATATCATCTATCTACTTTGGTGATGAAATTAGAGTGTCACATAGTTTTGTGGAGGCGGTAGTACACACATACATGAATGAATTTATCATCTATAAGTCTGTAAAAAATAATGAAAATGATATATTATGTTGTTATATTTATAAATATTCCATCAATATCATTATTATTTCATTTATAAAATATATATATGATGTTTATCCTTATTAGCTTCCACTTATTATGTTAGTGAAAACAAATCAAATTGCTTCACGAGGCGGTAATTTATTGTACACATTAATGATGTTATATTATCCCCTAAGGAATAGAAATTAGAAAATATATTTATAAAATAATAACTCCTAAGATATTATTATGTTATAAATAACATATATATACTTTATATCCATCAAAAAACATGACCATGACAGGTGGTAATGGAAAAATAATGACATCTTTTAAAGAGGTGGTAGTCCTCCAAAAACACGAATGATGATTTAATAACCCACATGATGAAAATAGATGTGGTTTTAGTTTATTACCTTAACATAATAAAATTACAATATATATAATTTTATTATTTTATTACATGATAAATTTTTAATAATAATTTACCGATGAGGATGATTAAATAAAATAAAAAATATCATTAAGAATGGACCAATTCTTCATATAAACTCCTCAGGATTACATAAAAAGCATTCATATGATGGAATTACTTCGAAAAATAAGGATTCTATTATGATAAGTGGGAATTTTGGAATTGAATTATTTAGTTTTTTTTTGATAAAAACGGATTTAAATGTTTGAATAAATGATTTTAGTTAGTGAAATTTTATAATTGAGGAGGATTATGATTTTTTAAATACCAAAAGTGTTCAGTAATGGGAGTTCACTACCACCTCGTGTGGCTCTAAAATTGAAAAATAACTGATCCAATGGATGATATAGATGATAAAAACCTATACCATGTAAATAAACACATGTATAAAAATTTCACTCAAAATTCTTTAAGTTTACTCTATTTTTACCCCCTTTGTTTCCACCAACGTAATTAGTTTTTTAACATTTGTAGTTAAATATTTATGGATAAAAAATACAAAAATAATAGATATTTTGTAACATATGAATAAAAATGTGAAAAAACAAAGTTAATATAAAAATCCATCATTTAAAAAAAATATTTTAACACATGTGCATGTCACATGTAAAAATACTGCATTTAATCATAACCACAGAAATAAATTTCAATTATCATTACTAATTATTATGAAAACAATTCTTTAAAACATTTAAAACATTATTAATTTTTCTTATTAAATAATTTAATAAATTTTATGAAATTAATTTCAATGAAATATGAAATTTAATTTTTAAATTAATCCCATATATGCGACGAGAAAGACAATTTTTAATGCGAAAATTTGCATATGATTAGAATATTTATAAATCTAATTTCAATATAAAATTGATTCAAATAAATGAAATATGATTAATAGATTTATAATTTTAAAAATTTTATTTTAAAAAGAAAATTTAATAAAATCCATCTTAATAAATAATTTAAATAAAAATGCATTTTCAAATAAAATTCATTATTTTCATTATTTATCAAATAAATAATATTATCAAAAAAACTAAAAAAAATTCAACCCAACATAATTTTGGAATTATAATTTAAAAAAGGAAGATTATTTTATGAAATTAAATATTAAAAAATATATAAAACTTATTTATATTAATGTCACACGGAGATATAAAAATGATTATTTTTATAAAAATATATTTATGAAATATATAAATACTTTACAAAAAATGAAGGAATTTTTTATAAATATTTTCAATTATATGAAATCATAATAATTAATATCTCTAAATTATATATTACTACTCATATCTAAAATATAGAGTATTATGATATAACTAATACATAAAATGATAAAATATTAATAGCATTATTTTTTTGTTTAAACTCAATGTTTAATGTAACGCATTCTTCACATAGTGTTGTATGTAATGCATGAAAAACAAAATGATTCATGTGATGATAAATATTGAAAAGATTAAATTTATTTGGACTATATTTTTTCAAAAAATCTAATGGTGTTACAATGATATAAAATAAAATATATATCTATTTATTCCAGCCCACAATAAATACACATTCACATAGGCTAGCAGTAGGCATTATAACCTTATCATCATTCAGTTTTGGGTTCATTCCCCATGACTGAGCTAGATGTGATCGGTTTTAAATTTTTATATGGCTAATCATTTCAAATAACATTATTAATATAATTCTCCAAATTAGAAATACTAAAATAACCCATAATTAACTCGCATTAGATATAAGATAAACCTAAAAGGTTACAAATAACATTAATATTATATCTAAAACAATTAGAGGCATTTATCTTGAAATAAAAAATTTCACCAAAACCTAAAAAAATAATTAATTTAATTTCTTGAAATTTTTCCCAATATGTACTTAATCTTAATAGACACTCATCTCGTAAAAGAATCCAAAAATATATCTACGACAATTAAATTTTGATCACTCTTATTTATATAAAACCATAATGGATTGCACAATTCATACGTTAATATTACATTGAGAAATATATGTTTCAAAATGATAATACCCCCATTTATTTCTTATGTTATATCATATATTAAAAGAAAATTTCAATTTTAATCTTTGATTTATCATTAAATTTATATAATATCAATTGTTATTTCATTATTCAGGATTCCATGTAGAGGTAAATAATAAAGGCTAAGAATCCAATAAATTTCATTAAATAAAGAATAAATAAGATTTTTATTTAACTAATTCACATGATGTAAAACAATAAATTTTCATCTTTGTTGTTGAGGTTAAATTTCCCCAATTACATGAATCATTTAAACTATTTTGATTTAATATGATTTTCATATATCCTTCATCATTAGGTTTTCTGTTTCTCAGAATAAATATTTTCTCTTAGAATGGGGAATTTATTTACATAATTTCCTTGCTCTTTACATTTGAAACTCTAGATTGTTGTAGTTGCATTAAATGGATATTTGGATATATTTTACTTCTTATCTAATGTCTTCCCATACCTTCAAAAATAAGTTTCTGAATTACCTTCCATCCAACACATAAAACATCACAATTTTCATTAATACAATTTTCTCCATGTTTTGTTCCACACATTTCACTTGAATGGAATATTATATTCTTTACTCTTTGATTTTAAAAGTTTTCTTTGAATTTTGTCATAATTTTATTATCAATCACAACTAATTTTTGTGTAAATCCAATAACCATATCCACCTGTATTATACATCAAACTATTTCATTATTACAATTCATATCTCTAATGTAATATTAAATTTGGAGACATGGATTTCTTCCAAAAATGAAACTATTAAAAATTATTTTAGGTTTCCTAATAAAGACAAAAGCATACCATTCATGTCTTATAAAATTTAACTCACAGTACCAAAAGATTTATTATCCTTCATCTTTAACTAATTTAATTCATTGTCCTCTTTCAAATGCATATGAATAAGAAATAAATTACAGAAAAATAAGTTCTTAAACTCATCACATTCCATGGATTTAATTTTATCATATTGAATTGTATTCAAGTTAAAAATCCACCATTAATACAGATTACCTTATAAATTATAACAAATCAAAATTAATTTTTATGCTCTGAACATTAGCGAATAAAAAATATCTTTTAAATGGTTTTGACTTATTGATAAGTAACTGGTAGATTAAAATAACCACTAAAAGAATGTATAAATTTCCTTATGAAGGACCCAGAAGAATGACGTTCCATACTTTTCCAATATGTCTATTCAATATGATTCATTACTTGAGAATGTTTTTTGAACATATAACCCATATTTTTTATTCTAGATCTAATGACAATTTGTTTACTAGGATGATAATTATTGAATTTGCTAACACACATAGTATTAACATGGTTACATTTGGGTTCATCCATTGAATAAACCAATAAACATATTTTACTATACTATAATAATACTATATAACAACATAATAACAAAAAATCACTTTTAATATGTTAAAATCATTACATGTTTCATTCAATATAAGATTACATATGTTTATCATGGGGTATTCATGGTAATTATTTGAGTCCATCATTATGGTTTAGAAAGATTAGATGAATTTCTAATCCATATTTATCTAGTAGTGTCAGGTAATGTGTGGAAAAATGAATATTTTCATGCACTATGTGACAATCGACACTAGTATATTTTTTTCCTTTTCAATGTTATTACACATATGTACCTCTGTACCATATCCACATCCACATGTAGTATACAAACTGTGAGGTAATTATTGGGAATCTTATCACTCTATCATATTTATAAATTCCAGGATGTTTTACAATAGTTTCATTCAACCTTAGATTTATTCATAAACATCTATCTAGACATATCTTAAGGCACATCCATTTGGATCTCACAATTTCGTTCCCATAATAGATTCTATAGTTTAACTAATCTATTTATCTAACACTAAATGTGATGTTCTATAAAAGTCATATATAAATAGTTCATCATATTAAGAATATATTTGGTACATAACATATTGATCCACCCTTGAATAATTTTTTTCAAGTGCCCTTAGAAACATGGTAACATAGACAACATATTCATAAGCTAGTTATATTATCTCCCAATAAGATATTCATAACATGTATCCTACCTAAACATTCCATATGAAATTCCTTTATTCATATACTTTGGAAATGAAATATAATAAACAGTGACATCAGATGCACAATACATTTAAACAATAGAGATATCAATGATGAAATAATAATAACATGAGTGTATGTGTATTAAAACATGATATTATCATTTTAAAACCATAACTTTCATATCATATACCATAAAAATGACTCATGAAATAAATCATATATGTTAATAAGATATTAGTAATAATGAATTTAAAGATCAGGATCCCTTCCATGATAATACTATCATAAAATTTATATTTTTTCAATACACATATGAAGAGAAAATCATTTCCCTAGTTTTCTAGGCTTCACTACTATGATATTCATTATGGGTTGGGTTCCCTCCCCAGACCATCACAACAGTTAATGCTCACTCCCCAAACTATCATAATGGATTTGGTTCACTCCTCAATCTATTGTAATAGACATTGTTATGTCCCATGAGTATCATAGTTGGTAGACTACCATACTAAATGGGGTTTTCTCCCCATTCTCATCATATTCATCACATTAGCTTTCAATAATTACCTAATGTATTATATGGAGATATAGGCCACACCTTTCACATAATGATCATTAAACATATATATTCTAGAAGATCATAAAACATTAATAATATCATAAACAATGAATATAAAATTCATTAATAGTGAATTCAACATAAAATAGCCTATGTAAAATAAATAGGTTTCATTATTGATTTGGCATTTCATCATAGAATAACCCATATAAAAAAATTATGTTTCTTAAGAATTATACAATGTTGTAACCCACTAAAGAGAAATATGATTAATAAACCACTTTTCAACATTGATGTAAACCATTTAGATAAACAATAATAATGTAAACCATGTATCATGTACACAATAAATCATAATTATCCATAAAGGATGTTATCATTGAAGAAAAATTATTTTAATGACCACTTAGAACAGTTTTTTTGGAAAAGTGACCATACAATTTTGAAATTACATTTAATAAATTAATATTAATAAATAATTTAAATATTAATTTCTTGGATAATATCCTTAAAAAATAATACCTGAATCTTTAAATAATTAATCGGTCATGATGGTTGAAAGTTCAATTTATTTCATACATGTTCAAAAAAACATATGAATTTTTTATTTTTTAAAAATAAAAAGCACCATGTTTAGAAAATGAAAAGAAGATTCCTTTGATAATATGTCATAAAACATTATCAAATTTTAAAAATTTATCTCTAATAAACATTTTTACTATTAAAAATAGTCTATTAATCATTTTTTTAAATTCATGGATGTGGAAGAAAAATGGTGTTTGACTGAATAGATAAATAAATATGATTTTCATTGGGAAAATTGTTTCAGTAAAATTAATACTTTATGAAAGGAAAATTAAATAGAAAAATATATTTTTTAATATATAATATATTTGAAGTAAATACATGTGTTTATTAGGTGTAAGATCGTAATATGTCATCATCCGTAGTATATCATAAAGAATAATGATAATCAATTAAATTTCAACAATAAACCATTACAACTTTGGAATCTCTTGAATTAGTAATACCCATAAAGGATAATATTAAATGATTCCTTAAAAATGATTAGTAAAATTGTATCAATTATGTACAATTTTAATAGTGTAGTATATACACCTCATAATAGATGATAGGATCTAATCATAAGATATGTCTCAAAGAACGAAAATTGAGACAATGTTCACATACCATGAGTGTCGACATTCTATTTACTCATTAAAAACTCATTTATAATAAATATATGATTATTATAAATAAATTACAGAATCATATATATATATATATATATTTATTGATATATAATTTATATATTACCTTTGATTTCTTTTCGATGACAAATGTTCGTTAAATTAATGTTTCGTGTAATAACTCCTTTGTTTTTCATGTATGTTTTGATTTAGCCTATTCAGTCCAATAATTTTAGTTATGGTTCCATAATCTCAAAAATTTAATCCATGATATAAATATCATATATATGAATTATATAATCTTTTAAATTAATCTATTAATTTTATACAATGAAAATGATATATAACATTCATTGGTATTATAGGTCGTACAAACTCATGAATGTTGTTTTGAATTTCTCCATTTATTAATTGAATTAAATGTAAATTAATACATCACTACTATATATTCATTTTTATATCATTTTTATCACATATCTTCTTTAAATTTATCCTTATTACATTCCATATAAATAAAAAATGAAAAACAAATCATATCACTTCATGAGGTTGTAATCCATCGTACATAAGAATAATGTAACCGTAACATAGATTTAATATAAGGATAGAATATAAATGATACATAAATATTATAAAGGGAAAATTATATTTAAATTATCTTATATATTCATTTACTATATCCTTATTTCTGTACATGTAAAATTTAAATTGAAAAATCCCATCATATCGATTCGTGGGGCGTTAGTTCATTGTATGCATGCACGACCTTAATGTATTATGATATATTGGAGGGTAAGAAGGAACCTATATATTATAATTCCAGAAACCTACTGATATCATTAATATTATATATAAATATTTATTCCATCATTATATAAAATTATGAGTGGTATTGATGGTGTAAAAACTACATCGGTTCGTGAGCCCGTAGTCTGTCGTACACACAACCAACGATTTCATTTACCATTTGAAGGAAGATGAGATAGATGTAGGTATTGAAATTAAAAAAATAAAATATCATTATATGGAATACCATTCTTAATTAATATTATTTTAGTGGAATGTTAATTTAATGTTGTTTACAAAAAATTAAAACAAAAACACATGATTAATTTTTTCTTCATCCTCTATAGATAAACTCTTTGGGTTTATACATAATTCTTTATTAGGATGGCTTAATAATAAATCAATGGACTCTAAGATGTGGGGATGGATTTAGAGATGTTATTTTATCCCTTTTATGATTAGTATAACCCACCCTTAAACATGGTTTAACCTTCACTGTGGTAATTAATTTTTAATATATTCTCTATTCATTTTAACAAAAAATAACATTGGACATATTATATAACATTTATTATGGTCATTAAAATCATGGAATCCATTATTCCATATTTAATTAATAGTATTGATAAAATTTAATTGTAAATTAAACGCATCGATATGAAAAAAATGTTGTATTCTGAAACTTATTTTTTAAAATTATAGAATATTTTCATATCAAAATTCAATATCAAATTTATTAAAATGAAATATATTGGATTAAATAAAATATATGTTATAAATTTTTTATTTTTAAACCATGTATAAAAATCATCCTATAAATTATTTTATATAGATAATGAGTTTTTAGTAAACATTTTTAGTTATAATATCCATCGAAAAAATAATCATTCAAGAATAATAATAAAAATAAACCCTAAGATAATTTTGACTTGTTGAATCAAAAAATTATGTTCAAGTTGGGAAATTACATTTCCAAAAATTAGAAAAATAATTAATTTTTTAAAAAAATTAATATAATTAATTTTTTGAGAAAAAATAATTTTTCAACGAATATGTATATTTTACTAAAAGTAAAAAAAAATTAACAATATGTTTACATTAATTAATGCAATAATTTATAATTTTTCAAAATTAGTTATCCATATTAATTGAACTAAATTTAATAGTTAGGTTATAATAGTATTTTAGATAATATTATTAAATATATATCACAGTTCATTAAAACACAATGTTTCATGTAACAAAATATATTGTGAAACAATTAATATTATTCAAAATAATAATAATTGAAAAACTTTTGGGCAGTAACTCTGAGTTATTAATTTCTAGTAATAGAAAAATCACTGATATTAATATTAATATAGATATTATCCCTTAATGAATATTATTCTACATATAATTAATACAATAATCTCATTAGAGTATTTTTTATATCGAAAAGGTATAATAGTTCCCCACTATAATGCGAACCTTGTTGTGCTATGATAATATTCATAAATATATGTTTAATGGTCGTATGTTTTTTATCTGATGAGAAGAAAATTATTTTCTATTATCAACTATTGGAGGCTCATAATAACTGAGTCTTATTCTCATAAATTTATCAAATAGTAATATTCAAGATAAGATATTATGGGACAACACTAACAAGTAGAAATTCATCATTTTATATGTTTTGTTATTTATATTTTTTCAATGGATGTATGTATTAATCCTTATATATGCTATTATTAGTAATGTATATCACGAATCATGCAATTTTATGTATTCAAAACCCATTAATAAATTTTCTCATTGATACATATGATAAAGTAAGTGCATCAGAAGTTATATGTCATTAATAAATATTTTAAGAAAGTATTTAACTCTTTTGTATTAATTGATGTAGACATCTATATACATTTGACTAATATGGAATTCCGTGATTAAATCCATGGATATGGTGTATTATTTACCAGTCCATTTCAAAGTGTCATTGAAATATATTCAAGAATATATATTGCTGACACTAGTATTTACACAATTGAGATTCATATTGAGAAAAAGATATTATATTACACAATGATTATTTCTGTGGGATTTTTTTCATTTAAATATACCATGATAACTCATTATCATAATAGGGGTGGTCCCCATCAATTTAGTTTTTTTTAAATTGACCATTTGAATTAAAACCTTATGAAATATTAGAGATATGATCTTCTCATGGATTCTATTATACACATATATAAAAAAATATTAAAGATATTGAATTACAAATTAATTTTACATGGATATTAATAACTAAGATATGAAAATACTTTATATATTATTTTGGGTTTCATGTATTATATAACCAATAATAAAAAGTAATTATAAGAGGGTGTGTGTTTATAATTTAATGTTGAAGATTTTTATAATGGATAGTAAATACTAATGGTCAGTAACATCCTTGAACTTGTAGTGCGATAGATGATGAATGGAGTCGTCAACCCTAAAAACCACTAGATGGGAAATTTTTCAATTTGTAACGAATGAAGAATATATTCATATTTCTTTAAAATGACTTTGAATCATGTATTAGATCTTCTGTAAGTGACAATTCAATTTGATGATGTCTATTATAGAAGAAGAAAACAATATCCAAATCAACATATTAATGATTACATATTAATGCAATTGAGAATGAATGAAAAAATTAACCACATACCTCTTCCAAAGAAATCACCCATATGATAAAAAATATTATATTACATAATCAGTTTTCTAGAAATAGATTTCTCTAACATAAATACAAATTAAAATTTTTTATAGTTCAAGATGTGGCCTAATTTATGAAAAAACCTTTATTTGTCATTCATCTCATTCTAATATAATTACTAATTTGAAAAAAATCTATAATAAAATATTTATAAAAAAATGATTACCATATTCATAAAAAACATTGAATAATAAAAATAGTTATTATAAATGGCTATTATATTGATTTATTTTTAAATCCCATGAAACATTTACCTGATCAATCATATTAAGAAAATTAAAATTCCAATAAATTTCATCATTAATCACTTATTTAGTTAGGCCCATGATATGTTATATTTAATATATCTATAAATAATCTCCATAAATACATTATAAATTTTCACCATGAAGACATTAAATATAATCTCCACCATATGACATTCATTGTGGATGGACAATCTTATAATGAAGTCATGAGTTTCTAACATGTGGATCAATGGTATATGAGACAACATATCAGCCTCATGTCTTAGTGGATCGACTATGATGTATCAACTAATGTGAATCAAACAAATGCAATAATTCAATCAATCAAACATTAGAAAACTAAATGTTCATATAAATATTATATTGACCTTGAAATTTAGATAATCTATATGGAAAATTCTGGATTGACTATGTCATGTATTGGCCATGTTACCCTGGAATACTGATAACTGATCTAATCCTGACATACCTATAAGGGAGTTCCCAATCCAAACATGCTGGTGACTAGTACATAAGATCATACAAGATCAAAGTGTGAATGGTTTTTCCACATAAATAGTGGAAAGAACATATACATATCTGTATGGTCAATGAATACTCTAAATAGAGATAATACCATAACAAAAAACATGTATATCAAGAAAAAAATTGTACACCATCGACTACTTAAAACGAATGAGATAATACTTAAACTTCCAAAAGTTATCAACACCCCAACCCCAAAGAGTGAAAAATATGACTCTAATATGCAACATTAATTTTCTCAAACATAGTAGTAAAAATATATAAACACCCAATGGAAAAGGTAGGGTATGAGATAAAATTCCAATATTGTCTCACAAGTTGTTCCATAATAGGATGCATAATAAATAAACAAGAGTTTCATTTCAGATTTTATAGAATAAGCATGGATGTACAATTTCATATTTAAATTAAAACATGATTTTGATTTCATACGATGTAATAATTTTAAGCAATGACTTAATAAAACTAGTATATAAAATATTTTTTATAAATAATCATGGTATGCATAAATTCATCCACAATATATTTAATTTATATCTATGTAATCAAAACAATTCAAAGCATCATCCATTTAAGGAAAAATTATATCTTATCCCAAAAAATGGATTACTACCTCAACTCCTACTGAATGGAAAATTTAAATCATCTCCCACTTTAGGTGATATTACAACAATCCCCAACATATTGTATAATTACATAACATAGATTTTAAAATAATTATTTTCAAACACTATAAAATTCATATTCCATATTTCAACATCAATATACAATTAAATTCTAAAACCAAAAGAAGGGGTTTTCATTAATTCGTTCTTTTTTAAGACATATCCAATCATAATTTTTTATCAAATCAAATAAATACATTTTTCTAAAATAATTTCTAAAAGAAAATTACGACTTCCCCCGATATCATAATTACACACCATGTTACAGTTACATTGGAATTGGATGTTTTCAAACCATTCAAACAAATTCAATTCTATTTTAAATTTCTATGTAATTGTGTTTTTATAATTTAATTTAATGATATTTAATTTAAATCATGAAATTCTATGTTTTATAACATCAAAAATATTAGAGGACAAATCTACAATAAATCATGATTATAACATATCACAACTCCCATAATAGGATTTTCCAAAGGTGGATAAATGAAATAGAGATCTTGAAAATAAAGCATGAATAAAGATTGGATTCAAATGTGTCTAGATCGATCATCAATGATATGATCTAAAAATACAAATGGAGTAAATAGAGAGAGAAAGTGTATAAGGGATTAATGATGATCACCTAACAAATAGGGATTCAATGAGGTTCTCTCACATTGATTTACCTATAAAGGGTATTAGAGGAGGGAAAGTGAGTTCTAGGGAGTCAAAATGAAATAATATTTCATAATAACTTGTGTTAGGATTTAGTGGCTGGTTAAAAGGGGTTTATGTAATTTTTAGAATTAAAATTTCAGAAATAAATAGTCATGCATTCAATATTATAATTGCAAGACCACATAGTTTCCTAAAAAAATTCTCCCTATCTATGGGCCCACTAATGGGGTGCTAAATTTCCACTCTTTTGGTTGCAATATTGGAAAAACCATGATTCAACTGTTTATGGACCATAATTTTCAAAATATTCTAATTTTCACCTTATGAAACTCGAGAGGAAGCAAAATAAAATAATGAATGAAAAGGAGGGTTGAGTTGAATATGGAAACAGTAACAGGATGTTAAAACTACCAAAACATAGAAACATTATATCCCAAGAAAACTATTTATGAAGTTCCCATATCAAAAATATGATGCCATTACTCTCTCATTAGTTCCTCTTTATCCCCCACCTCATGTGAATTAGAATTTTTTATCCAATGAATTCGATTCAAAGGTATCATATTTCCATGAATTATTGTGATTTCAAAATAAACTATCCTGATTGGATGTTCATTTATTGATAATTTAGTTTTAATGTTAAGGTCAATCCTCTTGAGAACAAGTGATGTATCTGAAATATACATTCATAGATCTAACTCATAGAACAAATTAGGTACTAATGTCAACTATAGAAGAAGTTTTAAATATTAATCTACTTTTACCACCATCTAAATAACCTCAAAATCTCTCATAAAATTAGTATATCCATCCCTTTCCTCGAAATCCATTGATGAAACAATTGTGGTGAAACATTCATTATCACCTGATCACCAACAATAAATTACAATGGTGTAAAGTGATGATTAACATAAGACTAATATTGTCTTTATGTGATGAATATTTTATAATTAATAAATTTAATATTTAGTATTTAACTTCATCCAAGATTGGTCAAACCATATAACATTCACCAATCCCGGATTAACATAATCGAGATTTAAAATCCAAGGTATAAAAAACAAAAAATGAGCAATTCCAATAATAGGATGGTAAATGGTGATATAGAAAAACTCAACTATTCCCAAACCATCATCCTAAGATCTAGAAAAATTGAGGATGCATGAACAGAACATATCATCATGATTCATTATATACCTATTTTTTGGGCCATTCATATGTTAATTATATGTTGTACTAAAATGAACCTTAGATCCCAATTCCTCCAAATGTCCACTGGAAAATAAATAAGTTAAATGTGGATTTCTATCTAAAACTATATCTAATTAAACTCTATGAAAATGAGAAATCTCCCACAAATAGTGATTTCCCAACCCCCCAACAGGGGTTTTATTTAAAATGTGTAAAATGTGATTGAATATTTCTAACCTATCAACAAAAGAAAATATAAAAGTCTACTTTCACAGGGTACAAGAAAACCCAACCTCATAGTCTATAGAAATACATTACGCATCCTTGATATCACTGGATATAGGTGAAAAATTCATAAAGGTATATAGTGATCATATTTATCCTTTTGGAAATAATAATAATAAAAATAAACTAAATCCGAAAGTCCCCGTCAAATAATTGGACAACCAAATCATCAGTATATGTCATAAAATATCTTCATGGTCCCTGGGTGTAAATCCCAAATGGAATTCTGGAATACCCTGAGGCAACTATCCTCACTGGTAATGGAATGAAAAAAAATGATTCTAAAAATGTATAATTCTATATGTTGATTATGACAAAAAAAAATGGTCTCCTAACCATAAAGAGTGTCTCTAATGATATCGAATTCTTCAACCAAATACTGTTCTCAGAGAATTATCATGAGAAGAGTGGGGTTCAACTAAATAATAGATAAGTCATCCTAAACCATGTTTCCCATACTCCAATATGCACCTATTTGAAAACATCCATCAAGTTCCACTCTTCCAATGACTCATTCACAGCTGGTGTATAATGTTTCCTGCTCAAATCATCTACTATAAAATTCCCTTCCAAGGGGTATACACAATATCAAAATAGAAATATTTCTAGTACTATATCTAATTCCACTAGAGAAGATTCCATTACTATTATTATTTCATATAAATTAGTCTCATATGGTTGGAATAAAATCTTTGAAATTATACGAAATGGTAATCTGATTGGCCTCTTAAGTGCACACATGATGGTTGTGAGAAAAAGATAATGGGTCTGATAATTCTTCTCTCGTGGACAACTTTTCCTTGATCCAAATGTTGTGACATGATCATTCTATATAATAACACATCCCAAAACCAATCCTCATGAATTCTAGAATACAACATATACCTTCCCTTACTCTAGAAGATTAAAAACTAGTGCATAAATCAAGATTAATTTCAACTCAACATAACAACTATGTCACTTCTCATCCAAATAATCATTACTCTCTTTATTGTCGGAATGATCATCTGATAATCCAACATTGATAAATACTTTATGAATAAAAAATAATAACCTTATAAAACCAATAATATACAAATCTCAAAAACAATATATGGTTCTTCATTATAATAATAAATTTCAACTTCTTATGAAAAACCATGACACCATGTTGTCACACCACATGTCCCAATAACATCTCTCATGAATCCAAAAATCACATTTTGATTGCATGGAATAATGGTTTTTATTTCTTTATAAGTACTGTAAATCTAGTGAATGATGCACATGATCCTCCTAAGACATAGTGAAATAAGAGTATCATCCACAAATACCACCACAATAGTATCATGATATTCATGAAATATCCTTTCATCGTATCCATAATGACTACCATAACAATAGTTTGACTAAATAGAATTACATTTAATCATAATGGACATACCTTCTCTAAAATGATGAATCGGAATGTCAGATTCTATTATTCTCAATAGGGGTCAACAGATCAAATATCATTTTTCAAGAAACACATATCAACTTTCAAAAGATCGAAGATATCATCTATCCGTGAAAATAGATTATTGTTCATTACCATAACATGATATAGTTTCTGGTAATGAACAAAATTGATAGGTTACCCATCATCATTGTTTTTAATAAGAATATGTGCCACTCAATGTTACACACTCGGTTGTATAAATCCTTCCTCTATAACATCATCATGCTATGTTTTTAACTCTTTCATTTCAGTTGTTACCATGTGAAAATATTTTATAGGAATTAGTTTGGTAATAGAAAACAAAATCAAAATAAAAATCTACCCCTCTTAATGATGGAAAATAAGAGAAGTCTAATAGGAAAACTTCTAGAAACATGAGGAAACATTGATGGATATTTTGACTCAAATATTCCCCCACTAGGTAAAAACAAAACCCTGATATTACATTCGACATAATGGAAAAGAAGATCCATCACTACTCAACACTGAGTCCCATTATTTATAAAACACATGGCACACCTCATTGAGAATAGTAAAGGAGACCAATCCAATATAAAAATGTATTAATGATTTATTAACAATGAAATAGTCCTTACTAAAAAAATTATTTTTATATCAATAACTAGAAAATAATATGTAATATCAATATATTATTAATATAAGTCCGAAGAATAAAAATAGTGCCCCTTTTCTCTCTTTATTCTAAACGGTATAGGAATATCCCTCACAAATGAAAAATTCTCTTTATGATGATTTCATAATCTCATAATACATATCCAAAAAAATGGATCAGATTGATATTTACCAATTAAATATGTACCAAATGATTATGAAAAACTAATGGAATCTCCCATAGTTTGGGGATATATATCTTCTTACAATGGAGACAATTCCCCTCTATGAAAAATCATCATTCTGGATACTTATGTTGTCACCACTTTGATCATGAAAAGTCTATTTTCACTATAGTAATTTTATGTTCTGATGATCCAATTCCATTACATAGAGAATAAATGTAATTAAATAACTTATTAATCTTTCTTGATTGTGAATAGAAACCGCAGACCTGGGGTGCTCAGTGAAAACCTGTTTCTTGTTCCAAATCATTCCACAGTAGATGCAAGTCAAAGGGACTCCTCAATGGACTATTGGATTTGAATATGAACGATATCATTGATATCAATCATGAGAATCATCATGATTTAACTACTATTTATGGGAATTCATAGAACCACCATAGGGAGTGTAAGGATCTCCAATAAAATCTGACTTACATTCTAGATCTAGTTCGACCAACAAATACCCTATCTGGTACATTAGTAGATGAATTGCGATTTAGAATGAATAAATGAGAATGAAAATCATTACAATGTACCATAATGAATTGTTTTCTGTTCATATTCTCATTCGATATTATTTTAGTTGAAAAAATCATATGTTCACTGAATCTATTTTTTATTCAGTCACAGTCTTTTAAATTTTCTAATTTAGAAAATCTCCATAGTTGTATCCAATACTATAGACTCTGTATATGTTTTTTGGTGAATAGAACTTTGAATTGTTTCTTATGTAAACCCTCATGATTATTATTCTTCTCTATGATTATCCACCATCCCCAGCGAGGTGTTTATAGGTTTATGGTGTCACATATAACGTTGATCACATCATGGGACTCTAGAACATACACAATAGATCAGTCGATCTCAACCAATCCTCAACCTCTTTATGATTTTTAGAGACTTAGAATACTTTTTATTTCATGTGATAAAAATATTATGCCCAATTCAAGAAAATAATCCTTCTAATGTTCAACAACAAGAGCCTAAATGGTTATGGTTGTAGTTTCTTAACCAAAAGCATAGAAAACACACACCATTACCTCTACCATGTTCTATTCTATGGGATGATATTTTCATTGGGGATCATCATTAGGTTCATGTTGGCTCCTATTCTCATATCTTATCAGATGAATGATGCTAAAAAACATCATCCTTCAACATTAATGACATTATATGATTATCAATATCAATAAACCACATGATATATTTGTAGACTAAGCCCATAAAATAGGAAAACATGATTTTTATTTCAACCTATCAAAATATATAGTAGTGAAAATATTTGAAGTAATACTCTAGAATTCAGTCCAATACCCGCCATGGTGAATTCAGTCTCATTGTGATGAGACCATTCTAAGCATGCACTATCATCTACCTATAAGGTCCCAATTTGATTTCATAACTACATATGGACATTAAATAAATATTATTAACATAATCATCATAATCCAATTTCTCATGACTTATCATTGTCTTAGACATGAATCATGTAATTAGACCCCATGAGTCTCATATAATACAATTGTTTCTTACCCATCACACTATAGCCTATTACTCATAGGGGGTATCTTATAATTTTTATGAATATCCCCACAAGATAATACATATTCTTTTAGTGTATTTACCACACTCATACACTCCCTAGGAAACATACCATATAGTAACCCATCATGTTCCCTACTCTACGAAAAGAGAATTGAACTATGTTTCACTAATTAATCTATGTCCAAAATGAAAATTATGTACCCTATTTACATGTGTACTAAATTTTTTCCTTTTATGTTTCACTTTTCTATTGGTGTTAGACTATCAACCCTTTTATGAAACAAGGTCCCCATTTTGGACACCAACCCTTAATCACTGGAAGTTCCTCGACACTTCTATTAGGGTATTGGCTCTTAGAATATTTGTCATGAACCGACGTAGATACCATAGTCCCCTAATAACTTTTCTGATCATGAAATTGCCTTAAAATAATTCAAAATACCCATCAGTTGGCGACTAACACTAGGAATCAAACAAGTTAAATGTTTTGATAATATTTACAAATAAATAGTAGAAGAAACCAATTCATATTTCTATTCTCAAATAAAAATCACAAAGTATAAGCTAACACAATTCCAGGTAGGTATATAAAAACACATATAGTACATCATCATTTAGTCAAAAAATCCAGTAAAAACTAAAAAACCCCAATGTTATCAACAATACATGTCCAAAGGGTCATGAACTTCCAACCCCGAAGAGGTCCATTCCTTGAACTCAAAGTTGGAATATGAAAATCTAAAAAACAATAATGGAAATATAGGATTTTAGCTAAATGCCTAGTAGGATATCACTATGTGTTCAACAATAAGATTCTATAATAAATATACCAGAAAATTATTTCATTTAAAAAAACATCCATGTTGGAACAATTTAACATTTTAATAAAAACATTATGTTCGTTTTGTAAGGTATAAAATTCTTAGTCAATGGATTAATAAAAATTTATATAAATTATTTTATAGAAATCAACATGGAAGAAATAAATTAATTCACATTAAATGGATTATACATAAAATTAAAAGTACTCATAGATTTATAACACATAAGGGAATATTACTCCCTCCCCCATATAACAAAAAATTACCTACACTCCCAAATAAGGGAACATTACAAGACCCACCCTAATAATGAAAATTATAATCACCACCCAAATAATGGAAAATTATATCAAACAAATTTGAAAACATTTTTTAAAACACTTAAATATTCACATTCCAAATGTTATATTGAATATACCATGCAATTCCAAAACATAAATATGGTGTTTTCATTAATTCATACGTTTTCAAAAAAATAAAATCATTGTTTTTTATCAAATCAATTTATGAAATTTTAGAAAGATTAAATCCCAAATAAAATTTCAATATTCGTTGATTTAAAAAATATGACTGAAATTCAAATTCCATTATAAATTTTGTTTTCTATAAAATCAATTACAAAAAAAATTCTATTACAATTCAAAAAAAATGGTTTTTCAAAATTCAATTGTATGAAATTTAATTTAAATCAGGAAATTAAAGGGTTTACAATTTTTAAAATTGAAATGTAACCACCAAAATTAAATCACTGTATTCCTGTAACACCATGACAAAATGTTTTTTTTTCAATGATTAACAAATAAAATGAATATACCAAAAACATCCCTTGTATCAAGATCCAAAAATAACGATACGATCTAACTACCCCAATGAAGGGATGAAGGAGGGTGTAAGAGAGAATGAATTGGGGAGGATCACTTATATATAGGTATCCAAAAATGTTAAACGCTATTCAATCCATCTATAAAAGGGTTTAAAGGATAAAAATTTGGTTATTGAGAGCCCCCATTGTCTAGGATTTTGTAAATCCCCATGTTCGCGTCAATAAAATGGTAAAATATGTTTCTATTAATTAATAAATAGATTTTTCAAAATAAAATATTATGCACACATTGTTATTTTGGTAGGGCCCCATGACTTACAAAACTGGGTTCCCCAACCATGCGTGAGTCTAATTGGGTGAACAATTTCTTCTGAGTGGTAAAATAGAATGGGAAACCATGTTCAAACCATGAATTCCCCACTGTCCATGAGATGAATGGTTTTAACTAGTGGGGGGAATGGTTTGGAAGAACTATTCAATTTCTATGTACAACCCATAATTTTTCCTATAATTCAACTCATCACCCATGTATGCATTAGATAAACCCTAACCAAAGAATGGATAATATTGATGGTAGGGTAGTACCGTGAAATAGTAATAGTATTCATATTGACTGAATGTAAGAATCACTAATTTTGTAGATATTCCATGATGTATGGTCAATTTTTTCTCGAAGGGTTTGATCTATCATATAAAATAGTTATTATATTTACTGGATCGATCACAAGAAAAATATATTACATTCAATTGATTTATTTCATAAACATAAAAATAGACTTAATAATAAACCATGTATATCGTAGTATAATAAATATAGATTAGTTTCCCTTTGACTGAGGGCCTCCAAAAAACATCCCTATACTCTATTTAATTACTAGGAAATTTTCGGGGTAAATATCAAATAGAACACATTAAATGATGATTTATCTTGAGACATCCATAATGTAGCCTCAAATATATGTTTCTATCTATTAATGTATATTTATGAATATTAAATTCCAATAAAAACTGCATCATTATTTCTAACAGTTATTCCATATTCTCCATTTTTATTTTTTAAAAACCATTTTATAATTTCCAAAAACATAAAGATATATTAATAATTCCAAATAATATATGAATATTTTCCAATCACATCGTATCTCTTATGTGAAAACTACTACTCCACATTACGTAATAATGTTTTATTTTTGGGACAATTTCATCAGTTAGGGATATGAAACTTTTGGACCATGTGATAAGAGGACATCCACTCAATCTATGAATGGTACAATTCATTCAATTCAATATTTTCATAATGGAAATGACAACTTAAATTGATCATATAATTAGAGAAAAAAACATTTTAGAAAAATGATGTGTATCACTATTCCCCTTTGAAAAAACTATTGAATGCACAATAGAAGTTACCCAGGGTATTTAATCATGTGGGAGGGAGTAACCACCCATTTTCATCACGAAGAGTATAAATATATCACTAGGCATTGTCTTTGTTAAAATATTAACCCACTGGTCCTAAATAGGGGAATATTCTAGCTTGATTCCTCTAATTTCTACCTTAACTATAATGAAATGATAATGATGATAATGATCTTAGACATTGAGTGTTTTATATGATTTTTAGAATGTTCTCTAGAACATTAAATATCATAGATAATTCTGATTGGATTCCACACATTCACCATTAAACCATCCAAATAATCATGCATCAAAAAAAATTGTGTGAAATCACTAGTAGAATAAATATATTTGACCTCTATAGTACATAGTTTCAATTAGTTATATTTATTATATTTTAGCTTTTTTGAAAAATATCCCATGATAAGAATAACACATATGGTTTAACATCTGTGATTAACATCCACTTACAAATTAGGATATATAAACATAGAAATATTAAAAATTATTTGCATTCTTATATGGTATATCGTAACTCATTGTCCCTCGGATATATCTTAGATCCCTTTTATAAATACGAATATGTGACCCCATTGGGATGCCTTGAAATCTTACATAGAAGTTCATATGTGAAAAACAATATCATGACGTAAAAGAAATCATTCAAATAAGGATTGAAATAAATTCACAAAAATATCATTGATGAACATTCACACCTTTAGAATGTTTAGACAAATTCTTTTGCATTTGAATAGTTGTAGACAATGGTTTTGAGTCCATTATCAGAAAATTAATTAGTATTTCACAAAAATAATTTTCTTAGGATAAAAAGAGGTAATTTAAATACTCGATAAATTTTAATACAATGAATATGTCACTTCACTTAGCATGGAAATCTGAAATTAATGCTTTATTTTGTAATAAAAATCTTTAAAATCATTCACATGACCATCTAAAAAAATTATATCATCATTAAATATAATCATAATCAGTACAGCTTTCATTAATTAATTGATTTATAATTTTTTTCTACAGATCCATTAATCAATTTAAGCCCTTTTTGGCCTAATTCGATTTTGTAGTACTTGTAGCATAGTCCCTATTTTAATAAATACAAATCATTGTTAAATTTACATGATATCATTTCATCATTACTAAGTAGAAACCCATTAGATTTATCAATATTCACATATTTGAAAATAAAACTATTCAAACAGGTCGACATTACATAATTTTGAAAAATTATATAATTCATATAAGATACCATGAAACAAAATATCCATATTGATTCAATCTAATAAACTATAGTAAAAACATATTCAAAATATTTATCTTCATTGTTTGAGTACCCTTTGAAAACAAATATGATTTTCTTCCTAATAAAATTACCCTTATCATTTAACATGTTCTACAAAACCCAATTGTTTCTAATTAAATATGGATAATCATATATTGAAATAAGATCCCTTATGGAATGTTATTAAAACTATTTAAACTCTTCATCTATATTCTCAACCCCTCATAATGATTAATGGAACAATTCCCCGATTATAGATATATAGGAGGGTTAATTATTGTCTAATTTTCAATAATCAATCTCAATCTAGTAGGATCTGTTATTCTCTCCTCATATCTAATATTTCTTCTGGTCTATACATGTACAAATTAATATAAATTAAATTCTCTATCTCTATAAAATTTTTCAACCTTGGGTAAAATTATTTTTCATTCTCAACATTCTCAACCTTATCCCATGACTAGTCTGACTCAAATTCAATATTATGCAACCAATATTATTCATAAAGAGTACATTATTCACCAGAAGTATTCATTGTATTTTTATAAATAATGTAAAAATTAGGACTCATCTGAATTATTCTAAATAGGGTTGTATTCAATAATTTTAACATTATTGATTTTAATAACATTATAAAACTTCTTTTCCTATATTTTTATATATCTAAATTTAATATATATCACTTAGGGATATTATTTTTAAATTTTCCATAAAAATTCCTATTATGGATTATTTATTAAATATTTCCCTCATAAAAAATTGAATAGTACATGGTGGGATCAAATTTGTACAATAATTCACATGATGTCAAATTAGAATTAGGGCTTAGATGAAATTTTTTCGGGGTTGGAATTTATTTGTATGTTGAAGCACCTTAATATAATTATCTAAGAATATATTATACTATCATTATAGATCCCACATCAACCAAACTATAATTATTTCTACCAGTAAATCAATTTTTTGGATGATTTTATAGATTTTATTAATATTATTTTAACCATGATTTTTAATATTTTATTAAAAATATATATTTTTAAATTCAATTTAATTATCTGATATGAATTAATTAATAAAACATATCAATTCATTCTCAAATATTATTTTGTAGTTTTTTATAATGTTCATTATTTCAAAATTGTATTTCATAAAAATATAATAATTATTATTATATAGTAATAAGTAAATTTTATGAAATAAATATCACCTTGGTTAGAATTGTTTCTCAGAGTTCCATAGAATTCTAGATATATCAGTTCATGTGGTTTAGTGTGCTGAATATATACTCTTATACACCATACTTGAGTGGTTTTCAAATTTTTCATCCTTAATATATTTTCCATTAGCAATTTCATATATAGAAAATACACCACAACATAAATTTTGGAGATATTACTAAAACATCTCTATAAAATATGAACAACATTTTATGCCAATTTTTATTTTTATCTTTTGAACTAAAGTAATTGTAAAATTTTAATCCAGAAAAATAAAAAAAAATATTTAAATTGGTTCATTAATATGAATTAATTATAATCCCATATATCTATTATATTTTTGAGATAAATATTTATCTTAATAAATAACCCATTCCCATAATGAAACTGATGACTCAAACATAGAATGTGTTGTCTGATCCCATCAAAAATAAATCAGTTTTCTATGTCAATTTTTTTGCTTCAATCTTAGCAGCCATAATACCTTTTACCTTAAAATGTATTTTATTCCTAAAACTCTACCCACCACCATAATTTATTAAAATAATTTTTTCAACTTAATATCATCAGTCATATATGATGATAATCATCTTTTCTAGAATTCAGGGCATACTCATCCTACTATCTTTGAGATGAACATCAACAACGAGTGGACTCTCATACTAAATATGTTATTATATATTTCATTCTATAGTCATGTCGAGTTGTTAACCTATTATTATTGTAAAATGTTCCTCAAAATTATTATCATACTAATTACATCTTCCATGAATCAGTTCAATACATTCAAATAATTTTTGAACATTCATTATATATGAGTTATCATTATATAGTATATTCATCATTGAAATACACATTCTATAATATATATAAATAATAATTAATTTTTGTATTTTCATATTATATTTATGAAATATGTGTTGTACCAAAAATAATATTCCTTATGTCCTTAATTCCGATAACACTAGAAAATCCCCTATATCTATATCTATTGTAATATAGTTGACATTGTTCCAAAAATTCATCAAACAGTCTAGATGAAATAACATCATTATTTTACATTTTAATTTAATAATCCTACTTATTATGCTAATTATACACAGAATATATTGAAATATGATTCCATTAATTGTATTTATCAACCCACATGATTTCATAAGTTCTTTTGGTTCCAACACAAATATTGTTGAAAATATTTTTTTCTTTTTTAGTACATTTAGAATGTATCCATGAACTATCCCTCATTTTATACACATTTTAAATTGAATATAGAATTACAGTAACACATTTTTTATCATAAAATGAATTTTAAAAGGGTATTATCTACCTTAAGACTTCATGATTTGGTGGTTTTAAGTTCTTCCATTCTAGTTTCTATCTCTGCCTTTAACTGTTTTTTTACTATTTGCTAACGAACCACATTCCCTTTCAGATGAATGATATACTTATCATATTCATTATTATTTATGTGAATCAAATAATCCAATTTCATCAACATGCTGACCTCATTATATAGGATATTAAATTCAATTCAAATTTAATTGTTCCATTCAACATAGACTTCAATTTATATTTACAATATTTCAGTCATGTTTGATTCATCATAATATTTTTCTCTATCATTTCATGAATGTTATTATTTATCGACAAATTTTTTTAAAAAGTTAATATTTTCTATAAAATTATTCTCAAGATTCACTCCTTGATATGGTTTTTTCTACTTTAATTTTATTTATAAAACTTATATTATTTTTATCATACATATTCTTTCTCACTTCTTCAAAAAATTTATATCCGCTTCAATTTTTTCATTTATAAATTATTTTGAATTTATATTCATATTAATGATCTTTATAATTAATTAATTTCTTAATTCTATGAAATTTATAATGAAAAGATCCCAATTTATCTACATCCAAATAATTTTAGTGGAATTTTTCAATAACATTTCCCTTTCAATTTCTCTAGTCTTCGAAAAATAAGTTCCATGAGTTTCTTATAGTTTCCATCACCATCCAAATATCCACACTTGAAAAATTATAACACATCCTCCATCTCATTGATTTGAAATTTATTTATGAATTTAAAATAAATTTCCTCATTGGTCTCTTTTTTAAAAATGAGATATTTTCTTATTTCATTATTCAAGTGTGTATTATGAAACAGATCAAGGAATTGATTTTCACTATCTTTAATTTCCAAAAATAATTGTTGTATATATCTAGAAAATTATCCATTAATTTTTTAAATATGTCATATTTTTAAATTTTAAATTATAATCCTATAATATAAATAAATTTATGCAAATCCTATGAAATAGTTATAAATAACATCAGCTTCTTTAATTGTGAAATAATTAAAATATTCCTCCAAATATTATTTTATCATCATTGATCATCATATTACCTTAATACATATTTTATATATTTCTCAACATATCATTACCAGTATAAATCTGAATAAAATTGTTAACAACATTCTTTGGAAGTTGAAAATATAGAATTCAGGGTTTTCCTATTGATCTCATGGTTTCTATTTTTAGAAAAAATCATGAACTCATATTTTATATTGGGTGGAAATTTTATAATAAAAATATCACTAACTCTATAACCATCATAGAGAAGATAATTAACATTAAAATCATTAAACCAAGAAAATAAATCCCATAAAAATATGTAACACCTCTATTATAATCATAAATTTTAACATTCATACGCGTTAATAAAAATATTATAATCATGGCGAGGGGTATTATTACATCTTGAACTACTGAAAACATTTATTACTCCACTAAGAGGGGGTGGTGAATTTGTGTTATATTTCAAAAAGTCATTTGGTTGGGGGACTAAAACAATGATACATGTTAAAGTCACAATCCTCTCCAAAAAAACACAACCTCTTCTCTATGTAATGTTTTTCAATATTATGTAACAGAATATAATTTTAAATTTTTATTCCTAATTATGTTATAATAATAATTTCTAGGTTTATTAGGTTCAGTGACCTGGATATCCATTAAAAATAAAATGATTACAAAATATGTAAAGTGTTAATCCATGAATCTTGATGAGCTATTTTAGGGCTAGTAAAAATTAAGGGTGGGTGACATAAATGAACTTTCATAGCAATAAATAATGAATGATTTTTTTCCTTCGTAGAACTAGCATTGAAAAGTTTATCCATCACTCTCGAATGAATCAGACCACATCAGATGGATAAATATTTATTTTTAAGATGTATTATCTCTTTTGAAGGAGATACTTTGACATACATATGTGTATAAGTGATGTAGTAACAAATAAATCAGTTTCACACATTATATATGATTTTATATTCTTACAAGAGAGAGAAAACACATGAATCGACCTCCTTCCTCATCATTAGAAGACACCATATTGATCATCCATTGATTTGTCTGAAATTTTCATTCCTCTTGATCTCATTTTATTTGATAAAAATATAATCTTCAATTTTATATAGTATAAGCAATTCCCTCATTTATAAAAAAATTATTCTTCATCAATCATCCATTTAGAAGCATTAATTTTAAAATATTTTCACCTAATGATTTATGGAAACCCTTTTTATTCACAACTACATCAGAAATCATTGAAGAATCATAAAATTTATTTTGAATGATAAATTTAGCTATTTCATATGAAAAATGAAAAATTACTTACACATTAAAAATATTAATATTAACATAAAAATTTTCGTGAATAATGTATTTGACGAAACACATTATATATTGGAAATACTCAATCATTAAAGAGACACCATGAATGGTTTCTCTATTTTCTAATAGAAAAATTATTTCTGATCATCCATATGATGTAATAATTATATAAGATCATGTGGGTTTACCATATATAAATATTTGGATCAAGGATAAGTCTGAATGGATAAAATATGATCTATCTACAATTATTTTCTTACCATATACCATAATTTAATCAATGATCACTAATAAATAATTATGACCATATGAATCATTTATTGACCATGGGAATTATATTTTCATTAAGGGAATTTATTGGTAGACCGCATATATGATTTAATAACCATATGGCTAAACAAGAATAAAACATATTTTCTCTCCAAATATAGGATCGACCATCAAAAAAATTGTTATTATCAGTGGAATGACCACATGGATAAACTATTCCATTCAGTTTATTATTCTCATGAATAACAAAAAAATCTGGTAAAATGACCAAGTATGATACATCCTAAAAATTATGTAATATATAAAATAAAACTAATGGTATCCTTAAAACAACTCCATCATAAATTAATTAACTCAAAACACTTTCCTGATGTTATAGATATTGTCTCTTCATTATCCGATACAAGCCCTATATTTATATGAGGAACAACACATCTACTACATAACATTTGATGATACTTTATCTTGAAATATCCAAGATATCGCCTCAATAACCACTTTACACCACTTAAAGTGTGTTAGAATTAAATGAAAACAAACTTCCATTCAAAAAAGCCTGGAAGGGTGATTTACACTGTGATATTAATGAATTTTTTATGTTTCCCTTGAGGTGTTTCATGTATATGTCCTTGTACATTATTCCATATCAAATAATTTTAATGGGAAATTTCCCATGCGATTATCAAGGTAATTTTATCTAGAATCGTAGCAAAATTTTATTTTGAATTAACATTTTGAGAAAGTTATAATTCTGAATAACATGGTAAAATTATTAAATATCATTTAATGATCATATAAATTCATTCACTACTAATCCAAAAAATGGTAGATGTGTATTAAATATGTAATATTATATATATAGTAAATATATAATATTAATATATATGTATATTTTATTCCCAAGGTATAAAATAATTATATTTTTTAGTAGTACTATTTAAAATTAATTTTGTTTGGTTAATGAATATATTTTTAATAATTTATTGAATGAATAAAGTAGATATTTTTATTTTATATTTAAATATATTTATTATTCACGGATTGAAATATGCTTAATTGGATTGATGGGTTGTTTTAAGTGTTCAGTTTATTTAATGTATTTTCATTGATATCATTTCAATAAATATTCATTTATTTTTCAATGAAATGATATTTCAAAATCCATGATTCAATGAATGTATTAGAATATAGTAATATAATAATTATAATATTATATAATATGGTTTATCTAGTTTTAATAATTAGAAAAGTCCCTCTATGAAATTACTAGTTTTCTAACCCTATGTATACTGAAGTGAATATATCTATTTGAGTAATGATGGATTTTTTACGCAATGATATTAGCTATATATAATTATATATATATATATAGAGAATGTATCATGGAAACTATCATGAATGAGATACAATAATCTATACCCTCCCACTAAATATTAAGATAAAAAGAGAGAATAAGGTATATCAAATGGATTCCAATTGCGATCAACTATACATGATGGAATGCTTTTTGTTCCTTTATGCTAGCCACTAGTGTATGAAAAATGATGAGCATGTGTGTATAAAATTATATGGTTATTCATTAAATATTTAACTACAATTACAATATGATAAATAATCACTACATAATTCCTCAATAATGGAAACATTATGAAGGTGATGTAATTATATTTAATTAAATTTATTTAAAGTATATGTGGAAACATGTTATTATTGTATATTTCAGGGATTCCATTGTGTAGTGTTGGGGATTTTATCCATTAATAACTGTGAAAACTATTATTTAGAATGGGGAAAACAACTTTTTTATACCATAAACAATTAATTTTTTATAAGAGAATATAGATATATTACTTTATAATTATTTAGTAAAAATTATTCAATTAGGAAATATTTTTGTTATAATTTTATTTCTAGTTTATCATTATTGAATACGATGGTTGAGAAATTTTCATCATTGAATTATATATAAATAAGAAATTGCCAATATTAGATGAATAATTCTTGAATGTCCCCTCTAGAGGAACTTGTGATTCTAGATACATGACATAAATACATGATATTTAACAAAAACAAATACACATGATGTGTATCCATGATCAACCATGTGAGGATGAGATGGGTAAATTATAGATAGTTCTATATGTATTTTGGAAAATACATCACTACAAACTATGTATTATCATCTAGATTTCAATTAGTTTAGTGTTGGTAGATGGTGTATATCTAGAATACATGTCATTAACCACACATTTTTTCCACAGGTATCATAAGAAAATTGTTTTTAACGTACCCTACAGGTTGATAATTCACACAACATACCGAATTCCATCTATAAAACACAACAATATGTGACGTAAATGATGTGTAATGGGTTGTACACATCTTAAAATGTGTAATAATTAATAATGAAAATATTTTATGTCCATAGTCTTATAGTGTGGGTCAACATGTGGATGGAATAATTAAATATAAGTGAACTATAAAGTATTTACATTGGTGTACACATAGTGTGACATAGTTTTACCACACATATTACTCAATGAGTATTGTGGATGGTTGTGTGTGATATTAAAATTAATAATAAATTGTCACAAAATTATTATAAAATTAATAAATGTATATAGATATTGTAAAATTAATTTACAAAAAAACTCATTGCATGTGGTATACATCATGTATATTAATGGTGTGTTGTGTAGTATTTAACATCACACAGACAATCGGGCACGCCATGTAAAGACTCTAAAATTCAATATAATTTTTTAAATTATTTGAGATTATTACATGTTTGCGAAAATTTATGGCGCCTGATTCCATGTCCCAGTGTGCCCAGAATGTTTTTTATTTTGTTTTAAATTTACATTCAGTAAATTCCTAAGAGGCATTTTCTATCTTTTGATCCAGTTCTCTGATTAAAAATCATTGGGCACTGCTGAATCCACCACACCGATAATCTCTTAAAGGAAGCTTAACTTCGACTATAGTAGGTTAGTAGAAAAAGTACATTTTTCAAAATTTTGAAAAAAAATGTATATAACCTAAAATGTTAATTAATTTTTCTTACCACCTCTAGAGCGGTGGTGGTGGGGACCATGGAGGTGGTCATACATTTATTAAGGGATAATAAATACCCAGTTACACATAAGTTGTCTTACTATTATTGTGTAATTAATGTGGATCATTAATTACGCCAATTAATGGAAGATTAATTGAGATGAGGATTAATTATGTAGAGGATCCATTGTTTAATTAAAATCTTGGGAAAATAGAATTTTTGGAGGATATTTTCAGCGAACTCCGATGTAGTGCCGATGCTCAACCCTTCCAAGAAATAATGTAGGTCTTGATGGTGCCTATAGAGGAAACAATTTGGGATCAATGAATTCCTGTGGATTCATCAAGTGAGGACTCTTCTACCTCCATGACCACGACATCATCACCATTTACATGTATGGTTTATTTATTTAATTCAAGAAATTCCCACAAATATTTTCCTCATTCATAAATTTGTGGGTGGTTTTTTGGGGGATTTTAATAGGGATGAAATAGTATCTATGTGATTTATTTATTTATTACCCATTTGTTATGATACTAACATGGAAGGAATATGCCAATCTAACAAAGCCTGAACCCTCTGCCGCTTTGGCTTTGTCTTGTCATTCGATGAAAAACATCCAACATAACAGTAATTCGAATCCTGGAGGCGCACAATGACGATAGAATCCCAGGAAGCCCATAGGCCTGAAAGGAATTTAAAATAGACCACAAGAGCACACCCTCTAGCCCGCAGAAGCTACACTAGCACGACGACACCAATGAACGACGTTAATGGAGATGGCAGTGGCCGGTGCTTGCTGGCCACGGAAGTGGGTGACCCTGTGGCAGATGCGAAGGGGGCGGCTGACTCTCATCCAACAGTTTTGGTGGAAGCCAGAAGAGTGTGGTGTGCCATGGTGAGGAGGCCGCAATTTCAAAGCCGCGATAGAGATTAAGGGGACTCATTCCACTGGGTCCCTCTGGTAGGGTGTGGCGCCACGCGGCGTCGCTATTTCGATGAACTGAACAGACTAACTGGTCCATTTGGGAGGGACGTCACATGACCCTTCACATGGGTCACGCCCTAGCAGCCGACCTAGATGGGTTGAGGCCCATCCTACTAGGGCCGGCCCAGGATGGTTCATGCAGGGCTGGGTCAGTCCCGTGTTGTACCCGAGTGGAACCCAGACAAGGGCCGATTGGCCCAAGCTAGGTCTGGCCAGGTGGGACCGCACCCAGAGACATTATGGCCTAGTTTTGCTTATAATGTCGACTCTTACAAGCTAGACATCCATTTTTTGAACCATATGTGGTGTTAGAATCCTTGGGATGAGATTGAATTTTGAGATACCCCACCTGAGTTTTGGAGAATATTGGAGTACGGTGGGGTTTGATCGAACCCGAATCCAATTGGGCCCTCGACACTAAAATGCATATACCACACAGATCAGGCATCCAATTGATGGGATTTATATTGAGTTGGAACCCTTATTTCAGGACTGATTGTTGGGATACTTGTTTTTTTTGGATTTTGTAGAATTTGAGGCATGACTGATATCATGAAGAGTAGATAGTATGGAACTGAAGCGCACCGGGTACAAATAATCTTGTGGTGGTATTTCATTTGAATAAGGATCATGTGTTGATGAACTTCTATAGATCCTATGTGGATCATCACTGTGAGATCATGTGGGGAAAAGCACCTAGCAATCCTATGTGGATCAGCACCCAGCGATCCTATGTGAATCAGCACCATGTGATCCTGTGTGGATCAGCACCGATCGTGTGTGTATCAGCACTCATCAAACCTATATGGGTCATCACATACACATCATCTATGGGTAAGATCATGTGTGGGTCTGTGGGGTTTAGTACCTATCGTTCCTGGGCAGGGCAGATCTGGTTTTGGTTAGCGTGGGTTAGTACCTTTCATTCAAGTGTGGGTCAACATCAGTGCCTCTTGATAGAATAAGATGATCTATCATTATGACTATTCATATGTAATTCTATAGTTATGTTATATCTGGATTGAGATGAGTATTTTTCTTTGCACATTGTTTTTGCGATCATTCTTTGTGGTTTTCCTTTATGTAATTTTGAGAGACCCTTGGGTGTCTCGGGGTCCCTACTGGGTATTGTTATACACACCCCTGCATAGGCTTTTCCCGAACATGGTACTGTCTAGTGGCGATGATGGGTAACCTTGAATAAGACTCAGAGATATAATACATGATGGTTAATGGTGGTGACGTTTGATTTGGAGAGCTGTGGAGATGGTCTTTACCTACACATTAGGTAGGATCCTTGGAAGACGATCTTAGGAGATGTTTTCTTTTTTTATGTTGTATTGTATCTTTCAGTTGGGCTTGTATTCAGACACTTATATTTTGAGTAGACACATTTAATTCAGCTATTTTACTATGTGGTTTTCATTTATGTGCACCTAGTCCATATGTTTGTACAATTTTAAAGGAAATTTATTCTCATTTAATGGATATGCCTTTTCGGGGATAGTCTCCAAACCATGGCCTCTAGAAGTTGGAATTGGGGTAGCCATGACATGGGCTACGGGGAACAGTTCTTGACAAAGTGGTATCAGATGAGTCAGTTCAACGGAAGAACTAAAACTCTGATATTTCCCAGAGGGAAATAGTGTAATTTGTTTTGGGTGTGGTTTTCAGTTTGGGGATGCCAGTGTTGGTGCTACGACCAACATATCCTTGCAACAGGACCTAAAATTCGTATTTCCAACTCGATGCACGAAAACACAGATTTAATGTGATATAGAATTGATTTACTTTTGATATATTTTGAGTTAGTTCAATAGGTATAACTTATTGACCGTGGTGCACTTCATTCATTTCAAGATGCCACCGCGTAGATAGTCAGCCATGATTCTAGAAGGAGTACACGATGATGGCCCACCAAGCAACGAGCCTTTAGAGCAGGGCCCTCTTACAATGTGGGAACCTTCGGAGGTGTACCAGCAATAACACCACTCGAATGACAGTAGTTTACACAAGCCCCACTAACATAACATTCAAGCCGACTGAGTGTGTTTCACGAGTTCCAGAGATAGAGGCCTCCAAGGCATCGAGGTGAGATAGATCCCCAGGCAGCTGAGGACTAGCTAGAGGCTATGGCATGAGTTTTCCTCCTAGTTTAGACACCACAAGAGATGATGTCAATCCTAGACACTAGCCTCTTCCAAGGAACATTATGGAGATAGTGGAGTCTTATGCTCCAGAGGCATGAGGATTCGACACAATCTTGGTTGGAATTCACGACCCTTTTTATTGTTGAGTTCGTATGAGCGACTTTACACTCAGTGTGTATCCAGGAGCTCCATCACTTACACCAGGGTAGCTTATTAGTGGCCAAGTACTCTACGTGGTTCACCGACCTCTCACGCTACTCCACCGACATGGTATTGGGCCATTTATGCAGGACCAAGAACATTAATCAGCGTCTCCTTCAGGAGATCATAGCGTTGATGATATCACTCAATATCCCCATGTAGGCTGGAGTGCTCAAGCGAGCATTACTGGTTGAGAGAATCTTAGATGAGAAGGCACTGACTGTGAGAGCCACCACCAGACATCAGGTATTCACGTCATCCACAAAAGGTAGTAGTAAAATCATGCATTGGTATAAGCAGGGCATAACATCTATTGGATGAACTCAGGACATGTGGTCGGATGTGAGGAGATCACGTGGTTTAATGGGTGGGCAGAGGAGAATACTCGGCTTCACGTGTGGTGAGTAGGGACACATGGATCGCGACTGCCCGACCCACCGTACCAATGATTAGAAGATGGTTGGGGGATCTCCAAGGTAGAGGCATTGATTTTAGTGAGGAATTATTTAGTGCGGTAGACATGGAAGAACAGCAGTTCATAATGCAGGCGGTGGACAACAATTTGATTTTCTACCACCACAACCCGCAAGTTGTCCACCATGACCACAAGGAGCAGGTGGACAGGGGCGAGCTCAGTATTAGGGGTCTGAGGCCTATGACCACAGTGCTCTAGAGATGATTAAAGGTATGATATATATCTATTTCACCGTAGTTCAATTTATTATAGACATTGGTTTGAGACACTCTTTTCTTACCATGACACTCCTTCCGAGCTCGGAGAGTCTGGAGAAGCTTTTGGCTCGATCCTTCAACTTAGTGACAACTATGGGAGAATATTTGACAATTACAGACTAGTGATGATAATGTGATCTCACTCTGGGAGGTGAGATCTATGGCTGGGATCTCCTAGTAGCAGCGTCAAGGACTTACGAGGTCATCTTGGGTATGGACTGGCTATCAACTGTCCATGCTCAGATCGACTTGTTTTGGCACAATGTGTGGTGTGTATGAAAGGATGTGATCAGGTTTACCTTAAATAGAATGAAGGGGACCATTTAAGAACGTGATGGAGTTACTCGGAGGAGGGTTCAGCCGATCACACATTAGTTGTCTAGCCTTACCCTAAGAGCAGTTGACAGGAGGTGTCAGATAAATCATTTAGTGGTGGACTAGTATACTGATGTTATTGCTAATGTTGTTCTAGGAATACCACCTCAAAGAGAGGAATACTTCATCATCGATATGTACCTCGGTATGACACTGATATCTTCACCAACATATCATATTTCTATCATAGATCTTCGTGAGTTGATGGTATAGTTGGAGGATTGTAGAATAAGGGGTTCATAATGCCCAGTGTTTCTCCATGGGCATCCCTGATTTTGTTTGCCAAGAAGGCATAGGAAATTCTAAGGCTTTTCTTGACTATCGGCGCCTTAACTAGGTGACCGTGATGTACAAGTATCCACTATTGAGGATTGATGATCTCTTTGACCTGATAACAGGAGCTCAACCTCTGACTAGGCTATCATCAGCTCAGGGTACTGGATGATGACATACCGAAGAAAACCTTAAAATGTTATTATGGACATTACAGGTTCTTGGGGATACCATTCAGCATGAACAACACAGAGTAAGTGTTCATGGGGCTCATTAATAGGATCTTGTAGCCTTAACTCGATCGCTTCGTGGTGGTATTCATTGAAGAAATCTTGATATACTCGGTGTTGGAGGAGGAGCATTCCACGAACCAAAAGATAGTTCTGGTTATTCTTAGAGAGCACTATATTTGTGGGAATAACTCAAAGAGCTTGCTTTGTATATGATAATTACACTTCTTGTGGAACGTTATCTCAAAGGCTGGAGTGGAAGTGGATCCATTGAAGGTAGTGGCCATGCGTCCTTGATAGCCACCCTGGAGTGTGACTGAGGTGCATTGTTTCCTAGGATTGGATGGGTACTACCAAATATTCATACCCAAATTTTATAGAGTTTCCACACCCTTGTCATCTTTGACATAGAAGTGACAACCCATCATGGTGATGGAAATATGTCGTCAGATTCTTCAGGGGCTGAGACCCAGACAAATAAATGCCCCATCAAGAGGCTACTAGAAGATGGAATTTGGTATGTAGTCTTCTGTGATGCATCAGGGATGGGTATAGGTTGTGACCTGATGTAAGAGTGAGAAGCGATCACCTATTGCTCATGGAAGTAAGGAAAACACTAGTAGAACTACGTTACCTGTGATATGAAGTTAGAAGCAGTGGTCTTTGTGCTGAAGATGTGGCGATACTACATGATGGGATAATTTTTTACAGTATACTCAAATCACAAGTGTCCTTGGTATATATTCTCTTAGAAGGACCTGAACCTGAGATAGACAAAATGGCTGGAGTTCCTCCATGACTAAGAATATATGATATTTTACACTCCAGTGTAGTGGAACGTAGGAGCAGACACACTTAGAAAGAGGTCTTGTCTACAGTTATGGAGTGAGGTGATAGAGAAGCTAGCTGTGTTGTAGTGATCCCTCATGGATAGTGATGGAGCATCTTACCTATAGTATATGATGGTAAATCCCCCACTTTTTCAATGAGTCTGGGAGGCACAACTTGGGGATGTACACTGTGAGGTCGGATGTGCTCATATACCATTCGTATAGGCTCCTGATGGATTTTATAATGGTTGGGAGAACATCATCCACTTCATAGGACACACTATGGTACATGTGATGCTTTAGGAGGTGGTGTGGAGGGAGTTACATAATCCCCTTTGGCGGTATATCATGGTGTGGCTCTGATGTACCGGGACATCCTGTATCAGTACTGGTGGCTAGGGATGAAGAAGGCAGCGGCAGAGTTCCTATCACGATTTGTCACTTGTTAGCAAGTGAAGGTCGAGCATCAAGAACATTCAGTCTTAACTCAGCAAATTGATGTACCATAGTTGAAATGAGATGTTATATCCATGTAATTCATGATAGGGAAACCATGTACATCCAGGGGCCATGATTTCATCTGGGTGATCATTGAATGACTGACCAAGTCGGCCCACTTACTACCTATCTGCGGGCAGGGATCAATAGAGGGATTCTGGAGCCACTATGTACAGGAGATAGTATGACTTCATGGGGTGCCAATGAAAATTGTCTCCAATCACATAGCAATTTTTACATCCATGATGTCGAAGGGATTACATGAGGCCTTCAAGGCACATCTATGCTTGTTAACCACCTTTCACCCTCATACAGATGGTTAGATAGAGCATACCAAACAGTCACTCGAGGTCATGCTTCATGCCAGTTTTATCGATTTTGGCAGTAGGTGTGAGGACAACCTGCCACTGGTGGAGTTCTCTTACAACAACAGTTATCGTGTATCCACAGGAATGGATCCGTTTGTACCAATATACATGAGACCTTATAGGCCACTGCTATGCTGGACAGACCTTGCGGAGTGAGCACTTATGGGTCCAGTCTTGGTATAGGCTATCATAGAGAAGTTTCAGATCATCCAAGAGAAGATAACAACTTCACATATCCAGTAGAAGTCTTATGATGAGAAGAGACATAGGCCCTTATATTTTGAGGTGGGAGAACATGTCTTCCTATGGGTATCACCCCGATGAGGATTACAGAGGTTTGTCCTGGGTTACAAGCTATCTATGAGTTTCATTGGACCCTTCCAAATCCTCATTAGAGAAGGAATAATGGAGTACTGCCGAGATCTTTCCCCACATATGCACCAGGTGCATAATATTTTCCATATGTTTGCTTATGAGGAGGTACGTGGGGGATCCATCCCACGTTATCAACTATGGAGAGCTGGACATCGATGATTCAGGGATGTTTGTGGTGTTCTCAGTGGAGATAGATGATCAATAAGAGTGGGTCATTTGTGGAAGGTCGATTCCTTTTGTGTGAGTTTGTTGGAAGGATGAAAATCTCTAGAAAAGCACATTGGAGCGAGAGGCTTAGATACATGCCCAGTACCCCAATATGTCCCCCAATATTTATTGAACCATTCAGGGAAGAAAATCCCAAACATGGGGAGAATGTAAAGAGATGTAAATTATATATAATTTCTTTGAAAATTTATTTTTATTTTTACAAGTCGATGAAAATTTACGGCTCTTGATTCCAAGTCCCGGTGAGCCCAAAATGTTTTTTGGACTTTTTTTAATGATATATTTAGTAAACACATGGGTGGTGTTTTCTATCTTTTGAACTGGTGCTCAAATTAATAATCTGAAGGCACTGTTAAATCCGCAGTGCCGGGATTTTATTAAGGTATGCTTAACATCGACCGTAGTGGGTCGGGTGAAAAAGTTAGTTTTTTAAAATATCATAAGAATATTAAAATGATGTAATATTTTATATAAATGTTATTACCAACTCTTCAGTGGCGGTGGCGGGGACCACGGAGGTTGTCATAATTTTAATAAGGGATATTAAATGTCTGGTTACACATAAGTTTAGTAACCACCTCTCTTGTAATTAATGTTGCTCATTATTTACATCAATTAATGGAACTTTAATTGATGGGAGAATTAATTCTTTAGTGGATCATTTGTTTATTTAAAATCATGGGAAAAGAGAGGTTTGGGTGGATGATGTGGGAGAACTCTGAAGAAGTGATGATGCTCAAACCTTCCAACGAAGAATAAAGGTCTTGACGGAGTCCGTTGAGGAAATGATCTGGGTTCAATGAATGCTGGTGGCTTCATCAAATGAAGACACTTCTCCCTCCACGAACACGATGTCACCTCCATTTATATGGTAGGGGTTGTTATTTAATTCAAGAAATTCCCATGATTATTTTCATCATTCATGAATTTGTGGGTGGTAGTTGCAGGGGATTTTAAAAGAGTTTAAACAATATCTATGCAATTTTTTATTTAGTACATGTTTTTTATGATGCTGATGTAGAGGGTGAGGGCCAAATGAATAAGGCATGGAACCTCCGCCGCGTCATTTTGGTCTCGTTCTTCAGTGAATATCTTCCAACATGATAGAAATTTGAATCCAGGAGGATCCCAATGACAACGGCATCCTGGGAGGCCCTTACGTGCAAACAGAATGTAAAAAACACTATTGGATCTCACTCAGTGAACCAAAGAAGATCTATCAGCATAGTATCGGCGCGACCTCACTAGCTACCGGTGCTGGTGGAAATGGCAGCAACAGGTGCACACCGGTCATGGAATAGGGAGGCGCTGCTCGACACAGTAGTGGACCCGAAGGGGGTGGTCAGCTCTCGGCTGAGCTCTTTGGTGGAAGGCGGTGGACCGTCATGCGTCGTGGTGAGGAGGCTGCAACTTTTAATCCAAAACTAAGTTGATGTGGGACCACTAGCAGGGGGAAATGTCACGTGGAACTACCGTCTCAAAGAACCAAACAGAAAAACCGGTTCTTTCTGGAGGGAGGCTGGATGAGCCTATGTGTGGGTCACACCAAGCCATCAGGTCAGGACGGTTCGTAGCCCAGCAGGCCAAGCATGTCGTGGCCCTACAGTGCGAGCCCGCCATGACCCAGCATTCCAATCCCTCTGTCGCCCACCAGGCCGAGCCCACCGTATCCTATCTCCACTAGGGTGTGTCGGGCCAGTTCATGGCCCAGTAGACTGAGCGCACTGTGGCCCCACCAACTCTGGCTAGCCCAGGCCAATTCGGGCCAGGCCGGGTCGGATCCAGGATGAACCAGGACCAAGTCGGGTCATCCCATGATAGGTCGCGCTGGGTTTGTCCGACTGGGTCAGATGAGACCCAAGCCATTTATGGCTCAGTTTCACTTAAAATGTTGTATTGTACAAACCAGATGTCGGTTTCAAGAAGAATCTATGACATTGGAATCATTGGGATGATAAGGTCCTTTTGATATACTCCTCGTGAGTTTTGGAGAAAAATTGTAGTACAACCAGGTAGGATCGAATCCAAATCCAACCAGGTCATCAACGCTAAAATACCTATAACACATATACATGGAATCTGATTGATGCACCATCTATTGCATTGTAACCCTTATGTCATGAAGGATCATTAGGTTACTTCATCATGGAACTTCATTGTAGTTGAGGAACCACTGATATCATGAGGAGTAGAAACTACAGAACTCAATCGTACTGGGTGCATGGAATCATGTGGCAGGATGTCAATTGAATAGGGATCCTATGTTGATCAACACCTACCGAACCTATGGGGATCATAACCTAGCCATCATGTGTGGATCAACACCTCGTGATCTTATGCGGATCATAACCTAGTGATTATGTGTGGATGAGCACCTAGCAATCCTTTTTGGATCAGTACCGATCCTATGTCGTTTATGTAGGTTGTACGTGATAAAGACCACAAAAAAGTAAGTCCCACACTATGTTATAGGATAGAACATATTATATAAAATTATAAACCACATATATGATTTTAGGGTAGAAGTATATAGTTAAATGTTTTACTAATTAAGGTTAATCTATTTTGATTAAATAAAATTATGTAAAATTAATTCATTTAAAATTATAGTGGGTGGGAATATAAAGAATCTTTTTTATGGTTGACTTTGATAGAAGAATTAAGAAAATTATCAAATAATTATCTTATATAGAACGAATAAAAACTCCTAAAAATGAATTAATTAAAATGATTAATAGCTTGATTTAAGATCATAGTAATGGAATACATAGATGATCATGACCTAGACTAACCTATGTATGAGTTTTAATTATATTTAGTTTAATTGTTTTTTCATTGTGTTATTTTCATAATTTTCATAATTTCATTAAATATGATAATTTTTGTATCATCTCATTATTCTTATTATGTATGGTCCTTGATGTACATGTTTTCTTTAATACTACCCTAAATCCTTGGTATCCCTCACCTATATTTGGGTAAAAATATTTAATGTATAGAGATTCTAAGAAACATAAGATAGTACAAGAACAAAAAACCAACATGAAATGTGGGGTTAATGGTTAAATTATTAAACTCAATCCTACCTATGTTAAAGTATATTTCTCACATGGGTTAGGGATTAGTTTATCATATTCTCAAAAAACTGACTAGTTTTAAAAGATCATGTTCTTACCAAATGTTTATAATATTTATTCTATATTATGTATATTTATTTTAATGTGATTTAGAAATTATTTGATTCCTATATTTTATCATGTTGTGTAAATGAATATAAAAATGTTCAAATTGAAATAAAAGAAATATATAATTCATAATTTATTTTTTAAAAAAATGGATAATTAATTATTTAAAATTTAAATAATATTGAAAGTAATGTAATATGACAAAACAATTAATATTTAGGTATAAATTAAATTATATCCTTTAAAAAAAATATTAATTCATACATTAAATTCCATATTCTACTTTAATAGGCTCACCTAGTTGAATTGTAGGTCTGACCATAGCCATGGAAACAAAATTAACACGGATTAGAAACAAAGATAATGATTTAAAATAACCAAAATGGTATTCAATTTAATTTCTATATTACAAGAAGATATATTTTGTGTAATGCATTCAGGAATCTATATTTATGATTTTACAATAGTGGATTTGAATCAAAAGATTATGGATTTTTTTGTTTATATAGTTGGAAATACAGCCATCCAAAATACCATTGAGTAATTTCTATTTCAATTATCACTGATATTATAAGGGAATATGGATCCATTCCACTTAAATATACATATTATATGATATTTTAAAAAAATGAAATGGGAAATTAAAATTTTAAATACTAAGGGGTATACATTCTCATTATCTTAGTTGAGTATGATTATACCTCTCTCTGGGTTCCCATTGGACATAGTGTTTTTTGATATTGTTTTATAGATTTTATAGAGCCGATATAAGGATTTAATGTCTTGTATATAGGGTACACAATGTGTAATGATTATTGGGTTCATGTTGTGGGAAAGGTTCAAGCTATTAAAAGTTACACGATTTGATGAGCTTTTACATGATTTGACTAAACTAATGATATGATTTTTAATCCAAGTCAATGATTTTTTATCTTATTTGGTAATCAGGGATTTCATGATGTGTAACTATATAACACATCATGTAATTCACTGAGTAGATATTTTTTAGGGGGAAGTGCAGGTTTGAGTACCCATTTGGCTGGATGTTTTCCCTTAATCATGATTGAGGGTTCTTCTATGATGATTTTTGGTGGCATAGTTCCAACCCTATTGATACATTCAACATTTCATCTTTGTTGAATTTGGGATTAGTATCTCTGAATCCACTGTGAAACCTATTTCTATTGGACATTTCATTTTTGGTTGTGGAGTGGATAGTTTTCATTCTTGTGGTATATGGTGTTTCCTCTTCTTTGTCGACTATCATTACTAATTAAATCAGCTTTTAGTGTTGTGGATTAGATTATAGTGTACTTATTGACGTTATTGGGTTATTATTGTTAGTGGTCCCTATTGTGGTCATGTGCTACCTGAGTTTCGAGGTGGGTAGTTCTATATCAATCCTATTTTGATGATCCTTAATGATCTTATTTGATAAAATGTTTTATAAAATGAACAGGCATGATTTTTTTGTTGAAAATATTTTTTTGATGAAAAATGGTTTCTCCTCAGTTGTTGATTAATGGAAGGAAAAGAGGTATTCTCAATGAATTGTAATGGATTTGGGAAATTTGTTAGAAAATTTTTCAAATAATTTGAATGAATTGGGAATATGAGAACATGAATTACCTATATAAATTTGATGGAAGGATTAGCTTGAGGATATCATCCATTTTTTTGATTATCAGGAAGTATTCTCATGTCTATTTCAACTATTTCCTTGGAATGTTGTTCTCCGTGGAGGGATATTGAAATTGTTAGTGGAGTTTTCCCATGGTGTATTCCTCAGCTTCCTAGGAATGTGTTCTAGGAACCAAATAAGGAACTTGATTGATTGTGGTACGAATAGTTTATTATCTAGACATGTTGTATTCCATGTTATTTTAATACCCTGACTACTTTGTTTCTTTTCTATTTCATGGATATCAATTGTTTCCTAGATATGCATTTTTATTCTACTTATATATGATTAGGAAAATTTTCATTGATATTGATATAACTGATTTTGATTTATAACATTGAAAATGTAAAATTATTACAATGTTATCTATAAAAATTAATTACTTCTTATCATTCCCTGTCTATTTTAAATTATTATAAATGTTTTTCTATATTGAGAAATGTTATAGAACACTTGGGTGGGATCATATTGATCCTGTTAGCTAAAACCATAGATACCTATTAGGTGTTTTTTGATATGAGTATGTTTTTAATGTAGGGAAAGGAATGGTACCATAATTAGGAGGCAAAGATTCATGCCAGCTGAGTTGTATAGATAGAGGCGAGATGGTGTGAGTTCGCCCACATTAACACATAGAGCTGTTAATTGTTTTCATCCCCTTACAATCGATCTTATCTCTTGTAAATTATATATATATTAATAGTGGGTTTTTCAACTATCTTATTACTTTAATATAATATATTTATAATACTTTTATTGTTTCTTCTTCTCTGTGAATATATTTTTCATTTTTTTAAGGTTGGGAGAGATTGTTCACTTGGTTGCCTTTTCATTGGATGGGTGCTTGTCACCAGCACAGGGGGATCAGTAAATCCCATCAACGATGTGATTGAATTATTCTAGTTTATGATAGTGGGTTATTCTGGTTATTTTGTTAAAAAATGGCATTGAATTCAGTTTTATCCTTAATAGTCCTTTTATTGGGAAGTTTGTTAGATTAGAGATAATATTAAGAGGACATGAGACGTATATGGGGAAATTTTCCTTGCCATTTTTTATTCTGAATATATTCTAGTTTCATTTATATATTAAGATATGTGAATATAATGTTAGGATATGTATTATGTATCAGTTTTAACTTATGTTTTTAGGTTTAAAATGATATTTATTTTGTTTTATGATCATTCTAATATTTCGGTGTGCAGAAATATTACATTGAGAGGTATTCTAGGAGTTTCTGATGAGGGTGCACTTGGTTCTCCCAATAGAATTTCCAAAATTTTCAGAACCTCATCGAGACTCCAGTATAAGAAGTTCATGATGTTGATAAATACGTAATGTGAGTATAGAACACAATTTTTGAGGTTTTAACATGAGCTGGAAGAAAGAGAAATTAGTCGCAAGAAATTTTTCATGAGAATACACCATTCATTAAAGGAATGAATGAACCTCAAGAGTTAGATTACTGGATTGATAGGATTGACTAAATATTTTACATTCCAAAAGAAACTAAAAATATCAAGGTTATGTTCGCAAGGTTTAGGCTCTATGGTTCTGGAGAACAATCGTGGGATTCTATAGTCCAGGTCATCCGACATGCAGACTTATATGGGAGGGTTTCAAGACATTAATCTTCCAACAATTTTAATGGGAGAATTAGATTTATAAAAGTTTCTAGAGTTCATCTCTTTTCATCACTGACAACATTCAATTTTAGTGTACAATAATTATATTGCTGAGCATGACCATTTTCTCTAGACGTGGTATGTAATTTTTAGTTGAATTCTCTGATTTACATGCATAGTTTACGACAATATATCATGTCTTAGATGTTTTTTAATCAGTTCTACATCTGAGGAGATGGTAGATAGAGAATTGGTGGCAGAAACGAATATAGTAGGAAAGGATGGCTTTTCCAGCTCTTATATTCCATCTAGATGCAGCTTCTGTGGCACACATGGGAAGAAGATGAGGTTAAAACCTCCTTTTTGGATGTGGTGGAGGTGGGTCACAACAACGATATTTTCGGGTACTATAGAATTACTATAGTATGGAAAGATAATAGTGGAGGAACAATAATGGCGATGGAACATTAAGAGAAGAGTTGATATGTGTGTACTATAGCAGTGAAAAGACTGTAGAAACCTAGTGACTGTAGCATTACTATTCACTGGAGGGTTGTTTGAGACAAAAAATGGGTTTTCATGGCCCTCGACCCCCAGGCTATGTAATGGGTCTCCCTTGACCTAGTCAAAATAGGTATTTTTTTGAATTATTAATAAAATGAGTCTTCGGCCCGGACTATTAAATAAATCAGCCTCATACGCACCATATACTACTGCTAGCAATAGTTATCTAAATTTCTATTAGTGCGTCAATGTTATTCACACAATGAATTCTTTTACTACACCTATGAAGATGTAAAATAGATGTGTATGCATTGATAACATACAAACCATATATTAGGATATGACTATGACTCATTATTATGAGGGTTTGTTAGATACAAAGGAAAACTGTGGGGAAGTCTATTACTTTGGGAACTATAGGGCTCTAGCAACGGACCTCTCGAGTGATTCACTTCCATAAAATAGATATGTTTCTAGTGGAGTTTGATGTAGGTCCAACAACAATGAAATTTAGTATCCTTATTGCATCCTTTATAGGGACTGCTATCTTAGATACTGGTTCCTCTGACTATTTTATATCTAAACACATTATTTATATTTTTAATACTTCAAAGGAAATTATTTTCATTATAATAGAGTTAGTGCCTCATCTGGGTAAGAGTATAGAGAAGGGGTTTTAGTTAACATATTGTTCATTAATTATTGTTGATACTATGTTGGTATGATATTTTCAAATTCTTGATTTGGATCTTTTTTATGAAAATATTTGTTTGGATTAGCTTCACAGCCATCAAGATGATGTTGATTATCATAATTTTTTTGTTTAATTTATTTTTAAAGATGGGATATCTCGTGTGATTCTGGTGGAGTGGGACCCGTGGCCTAGTCATGTGGGAACAACCCACCTAGATCTCTTGTGTTTGTTGGCTACTGGTGAGATTGAGCACAATGTGGTTTGTCATATTTCTCATCTTCCCATTACAATTTGAGAATTGCATGTTATTTTCCCAAATGAATTCTCCAATTTTTCTCTAGAAGGATAAGTTGAGGTTATATTTTTCTTGGTTCCACAAGCACTACCGATATCGATACCTTCTAATCCAATTTCACTAGTGAAGCTAAAAGAGGCCATGATTCAGTTGCATGAACTATTGTAATAAGCATTCATTCCCCATAGTGTTTTTCCATGGGCATACCCTATGCTATTTTCTACTAAGGTAGATGGTTCACTTTGGTTGTGTGTTAATTGAAGGAATGTGGCTAGATAATAATTAATAAAAGGTATCATTTGACACATGTGGATCATCTATTTGATTAGTTAAATGGTGAAATATGGTTTTCAAATATTGATCTTTGGTTGGGGAATCATCAACTTAAGGATTGGGAGACTGATAAACTAAAGACAAATTTCAGCTGTAGTTATGACCATTATGAATATCTTGTGATTCCATTTATTTTAACTAATTCTCATGCATTTTTCATATATGTTACGAATCGTATATTCCTTCAATATATTGTATCTTTTTAGTTATTTTTCTTATATGATATTCTATTTCATTAAAAATATGATCTTGAGAATGTGTACCATCAGTTTTTGGTTATTGAAATTCATAGATTGTCACTCTATTTTTTGAAATCATTAGATGTGTCATTTTTGGGATATAAGAACACAATTTAATAGAAAATTTAATTTATGAACATGGATTATCATATTAATGTAAAAATTTGACGGAATTCTTGTCCTAGATTTAACCCCAAAATATATTTTAAATACAGAGGGTTACTAGACTTTCTGGATACTACTGATCATTTTTAATGTTCTATCCACGAAGTAATCACCTTTGACATCTCTTACTAGGAATCCATTGAAATTTAGTTTTGATATGAACTGTCTTCATTATTTCAATGAACTAATATTGCACTTTACAATGGATGCTATAATGATATTACCTTATGCAGATAATGGGTACATTGTGTTTTTTCTAGCTTTAGGTTAGTGTTTGGGATGTTTTCTTTAGCAAGATGACCATATTGTAGCACACAACTCCATTCATCATCATCCTCATTATAATAATTTTCGTAGTTATATTTATATATTTCTAAAATTATGCGCACACTTAAATTTTGGTTGTTCTATCTTTTTGGGGAAAGGTTCACAGTCTTTTTGATTTGTAGAGATTTAGTTATAGCTTTTCTCAATAAAAAATTAATCTATGATAGATGAAATGGATAAAATTCCATAAAAACATTTACATTAATATCACTTACACCTTGTGAAAGGGAAATGTTATTTCAGTTGCTCTTAGCATTAATTTACCATCGCGGGATATTTTGGAATCAATAGAGTAGTGGAACTATAATGATTTTTTCACTCAGTTGCACCTAGATAATCTGGAGAATGTTCAAGGTAATGTATTGGTTAGTTTTTAGTTATCGTAATCTCTCTTGGAATCTATTTTTTAGTGTTAGTTGAAGGATGATGAATTAATGTAAATTCAAGAAAACCCTTATGGTGGGGAGATGATTTCTGGTCAGTCTCTCTATTCAAATTGTATTCATCACTTTTGGAAGTGGGTTGTCAAACCATCATATTGGATGAGTTTATTTTTTTTAATTTTCATATATTTTTCATGGTCCATTAATCCAAGAACTATGAACAAGTATTATGAAATGAGAGAATGATTCTTCTATCCAATTATGAAGTGGTTCATTGAAAATTATTTGTCCAAATGTTACACATAACCAATGGGAAAGGAATATTACATGAAACATTCTAGTTTCATTCAACCTATTTTATAGCCTATATGTAAAAGGTAAGAGATATCTATGAAATTTTGTTAGAAAACCACAAACTCCCAAAGGAAAAAATTCTATCTATGTAGTTATTCATCTATTGATGAAGTCAAATCATTTAATTCTGATCCAATATACTATTGTGGTTGATGAATTGGGTAAGCTATATGTTTAAGAGATTTTGAGGTTAAATTTGAGTCCTTTAGAAATATTAGATAAAGATCATAGGTTTGCATTGATAATTTTGAGGACTCTCAAAAAGAATTTGGGAATTCCGCTCATGTTTCACACAACTTACAATCCATCGAAACAGAGTTAGATGAAGCGTGGGATTCAAATCCTAGAGGATATTCTTTGTGCCAATGTCTTGGATTTTAGTGGATCATGGGATATCCAATTGTTATTGGTTGAGTTTTTTTACAAAAATAGTTATCAGTAATAAATCTGAATGGAAACATTTGTGGAATTGTATGGTCGACTGTACATATCACCAATTGGATGGGCTAGGTTGGGTGATGTATCATTAGTTGGACCACATTTGGATCAAGAGACGTCAAAAAAATAATGATTACCATCATCATCTAGTTACCTAAAATGGTCAAGCAAATTCATATTTTGATCAATAGAGGAATTCTTTCATCTTTTTCATTTCTTAATGGGTTTTCATGAAACTTTTATTCATGGTTGGGTCACCATCAGCATGAAAAATAGGGAATTTTGGCTACAAGGATTGGTGGACCATTTGAAATCACTAAGAGGCTTGGGAAGGTTTATTATTTGATAAAATTTTCATTTCAGTTGACAATTATTCATGATATTTTGTATATATATCAACTTAGGTTTTATCATCATTATCCCCCTCATGTTTTGAGTTGGGAAGAAATTGAGTTAAAATTAGATGTTTCTTTTTTTTGAAAAAATGGATGAGATCATTGAATCACAAGTGAAATTCTTGCTTGGGAAGTTGATTCTATTGGTAAGAGTTTTTATGGGAATATGGATCAGATTCTCATGATACATGGGAACATCAATCACTGAAGAGAGATTTGTGAACTCATCATTTTCCATGGTTTAAATCTTCCACATGACATCCCATGGACAAAAACTCGTTATAGAGGGGAGTTTGTAAACAACTATTAAATTTATTGGGTATGTTTGTCCAACTCTTTAAGTTCCCTTTTCAGGTGGATTTTAAAGATGATGGATTCTGTATTTGGTATTGGCTATATGAGATTTTCCCACCCTATAACTAGGTTACATGCTGTGTAATAGCTTCTCTGTTCATGTCTTAATAAGGGTTCAGTCTATTAAAGGTTACTTGATGTGATGAGATTTTAAATGACACGAGTTAATTAAATATTGAATTTTTAATCCGAGGAGATGGGTTCTTTCACGTATTTGGAAATCATGAATTTCACAATGTGTAATGGTATTAAACATCATGCAATTCCTAGATAAGAAAATTGTAGGGCACCGTGCTATTTTTAATTCCCATTTTTATTCCAATTTTCATTTCCTATCGACCAAGGATCCCTATAATGATATTTTTGGAGACACATTTCCTTGTAGATCAATCCATTCAGCATTCTATCTTTATTTCAGTTATGGTACGTATCTTTGGATCAGTTTTTAGATCTCATTCCAGAGTCTGTTCCATTGTTGGTTATGATGCAGCGAGTTCTCATTCTTGAGTTATCTATTTTGTCCTCTCCTCTCCAAACACACATTCTTAATTGAACCAATTTTGAGATGTGTGGATTGGATTATAGGGCCTTCATTAATGTCATTGGATTTTCATTATTCGTGTATCCTTTTCTATGCATGTGATACCCATGTTTCTAGTTATGTGATTTCATCTCTAACCTCTGTTGATGAAAAATATTATTCAAATTTAATAAAATGATTTATTAATGTGATTTTCATGATTTTGTGTGTGTCTGTTGAAAATATTTTTAAATAAAAAGGGTTTTACCATAGTTTTTGATAAAAGGAATGAGAATGGGTATTTTTAAAGCATTGAAATGGATTTGTGAAATGTATTTCTAATGTATTTCAGAAACTTAGAATGATTTGTGAGAATGAGAACACTAGTAACCATGGGAAATTTGGTGGTAGGTTTAGTTTGAGGCCACTATCCATATTTTTTATTTATTTGGTGGTTTTCTCATGGGGACTTACTCTATTCCCTAGCCCCATTGTTCTAGGGGATGTGTATTGACGTAATTATAGGGGTTTACTCTGGGGTTATTCCCTGGCTTCATAGTCATGTGTTCTAGGAACAAGATTATGAACATGATTAATTGTGTTACTAGAAGTCTACTACCCTGACATGTTTTTCGTTTGTGTTGTGATACTTTTGATGCTAATGTTCTTTTTTATTGTCTTTATATTTCATTCTTAATATTTATGTTTATTCTTGTGAAATATAACAAGTAAAATGTTCTTGAAAATTGATATACCTTATTTTAATTTAGAAATATGAATATGGGAAATGTTAACCATTTATTCTATAAAACTGCTTCTTTTCTTATCATGATATGATATATTGAAATTTTTATAGAGTAATTTCTACAAATAGGGAAGTTATGAAAAAATTGGATGGGATCATATTAACCTTATTAGCTCACACACTGCCCACCTCTTCAGTAGTGTGCATACCTATGTATGAATTCGATTGCATGAAAAGGAAAGGCTCCACAATGAAGACATGAGTATTCGTTATATGTGAGTTATGTAGTTGGTTGTGATATGGTTAGATTCTATCCACACTATCACATAGAGTAGCTATTTGGATATAGTCCAATTGCAGTTAGACTTGTCTATTAGAGGTTTTCTCTACATTTACATTTTTTTTGTTTCCTCTACCTTCTTACAGTTATTGAATATATTGACTAGTCATAAACAATTTTTTTTTCTACATGTATATATATTCCATGTGTCTGTTTCGGTAGGGTGAAATATTTCTCTTTTTTTCTGATGCCTAAATGCTTGACATTAGCCTCTGGGGATCAGGAACTCCCTTTTGGTTTATGATGGAATGGGTCGTGTACTAATTTATTGGTTAACTCGAGTCAGTTTGTTGCAATGGGAGACTAGTAAAATTTAATTTATTTATTCATAAATTGTAAAAAATATAATTTTATAATATTTTGATTTATATATAGATTAAATAGAATGGAAAAGTAAATAGAATACAAAAATTATTCTTATAAGAATAAAATATCATATCCATTAACAACTTATAAGTTTAGTATATACACTGACAAAGTGAACATCAATGGTTATACAAAATTATATATTCGATTATTCCTGATCTTAGAACATTGTGAGGGTTTCATATGTGAGTAAAATACTTACATGAAATATATGAAGGATGCTTTATGTAACGTCCCAGATCTGGGTGCCACTCAACAGGTGCCCCGAACCCGGTTCTCCACGTGACCTCAAGTGCATTTCCACAAATGCCAGAGGCTGCCGACTAGCAGCGTGGGCCCAGGTCTGATAGTGGGGAACTATGCCCTCATTCGTCAAAGTGTAGCACAATGGAATTAAATAAAACATACAAAAATGGCAGAAGCAGTAAATCATACACAACTGAATTTAATAACTGCAGTAGATATAACCAACCATTATATAAATAATGGTTCAACATGCCTCTAATTATAAGAATGCAGCTAGAACATGTTACCCAACAATACCGTACAGTACAAGTATAGAAAAACAAAACAACACGAAATAGCCGGTAACATCGCGAGCCTATGCCCGGTCTCATGCTCCCCTACTCCTCAGCAGCAATCAAGTAACTATATAATTTCCCTTGACCATATCCACACCTGCAGAAACATAATCTGTTTGGGCCAAAATACATGACCCAAATAGGCTGTGATAAATAATTCCCAGTAGGCACCCACAAAAGGACCGTGCTCAACTATGTGTAGACATGAAATAGTGTGCAGTAGTAAAATGCACTAAAAAATGTAGTACTCATATGTAACCAACCTTACCAGTTATATTGCTATTTTATTATTTATATTAACCATTGAATTTAATAATATTTTGTGCTCAACAGATCCATGCCCTCAGGCCAACCAGAATCTCACCCTCAGGCTAATATAATAAAACCATGCCCTCAGGCAATACCAAATCTCACCCTTAGCCATTTCCCTCAGGCGAAGTAGAATATCGCCCTCAGTCTAATAAAACCATTCTGTTAGGCTACATACAGTCACACCCTCAGGCTAAATACAATCATGCCCTTAGGCTATAGTAAAACACCTCCCTCAAGCTATAGTAAAACACCACCCTCAGGCATAAGTAAACGGGCCAATCCCAACATATCAACATTCAATTTACATACAATTACTCTCAAGGCAAAATTAATTCATAATCAAACATGGCATACCCTCGGGTATCCTGGCCAAATGGCTAAACAGAAGAACGCACCCCCGGGGTGGTCCTGGATCCAAGAAGTGATCCCAAAAAATAGTTTTATAATTTATTTAATCACATATACATTTCTAGGTATTTAATATATCCACGGACTCAGCCACACGACACCCCAAAATGGGTTTGTAGCTCAAAAACACACAAAACGCACTATAGATGGAAAATAACACCAAGCCACATACCTTTAACACCCACGAACGATATATGTGAATGACGATCCTCGATTCATCCTTGAATGACAAAGATTTGAGGTGGAATAAAACCTCATTCAACCTTAAATAAAATCCCTACAGGAAAGAATTTATAAGAACTACTCTAGGAGAAGGGAGAACTCATCTGTGTGGTTCCAGGGAGATTGACGGTGGAGAAAATGGATTCCCGACGAACGCTCAGAGGATCTCCAAAGCTCCAATTTCCCTCTCCCGCTCCTTATTCCCATTATATGCCTTCCCTGAGAACATGGGAGGATACTTCCCATTTTAAGTAAAAAAACAAAGCACACAACGTGTATTTCCAATTACATGGTATGTACTTCCCATTTTTTAAACTGTTCCCCTGGCGGCTTCACGCCACCATGGCACTGTTCATCTACCGACATGACTACACAGTGTGTCCTCTTGAGTACACCGCATGTTCTGTCGCACAGTTGGCCACCGCCATAAAATATGCATGTCGACTGACTACATGGAAAGTTAAGGACCATTACATGGCGTGTAGTCAGTTTCTACATCCTTCATTGCCGACATGGCCACACGCCCCATGTACTCATCCTACACGGCCAAAAGTACATTGAGTGTGGAAAAAAAGTACACGGCGTGAACTTCCAAAATTTAAAATTTTTCACTATTTTCCTTATTTCCGCAAAAACACATAAGGAAAGGAGAAAAGAAGAAACCCATACCTCAGAACTAGGAACTGGGTTCTTACAAACATCCCCCCATAATTCAATTCGGCCCCGAATTTCCCTTCCAGGTGTGGTAAATATATATCCATGAATAACTCCAGCCACTGAGCATGTACATCGGTATCCCGCTCCCAGGTTTCTTCCTACACTCGGACATGATGCCATATCACCCGTAGGAGAGGAACTGACCGGCCTCGGAGAACCATCGTGCACCTATCAACGATACGGATCATATGCTCCTCAAAAGACACTTCTTCCTCCAACTCAACCTCCTCTGGTTGAAAGATATGAGACAGGTCTGAATGATAGCGGCACAACTGAGATACATGGAAGAAATCGTTCATGGCTCGATATCTCGGCGGTAACCGCAACCGATAGGCAACGGGGCTGACTCTCTCCAGAATCTGAAATGGCCCCACATACCTCGTTTAATGTTTACCATGTCTCATGATCCTCTTGTGTCCCAGCCTCGGTGAAACACGCAAGAAAACCAGATCCCTGACCACGAACTCCAAAGTTCATCTACTGCGATCGGCATAAGATTTATTACGAGACTGCACAGTAGCTATCCGCTTCTAAATCAAATGGACCTGCTCAATAGTCTCCTACACAAGACATGGTCCTAGAAATGCTTCCTCACCTACCTCCATCCAGCACAAGGGTGATCGGCAAGGCCTGCCTTATAACGCCTCGTAAGGTTCTATCTCAATAGTTTCCGGAAAGCTGTTATTATAGGAAAACTATACTTGGGGTATATGCTTCTCCCAAGATCCCAAAAAGTCTAGGACGAAGGCATGCAACATGTCCTCAAGCACCTGTATCATATGCTCTGACTGACCATATGTCTGAGGGTGGTAAGCCGTGCTTAGAAGCACCTGTGTACCAAGTTCCCTCTGAAAACTTTACCAGATACGAGATGTAAAACATGCATCCCTATCTGAAATGATAGAACGAGGAACCCCATTTAGACGTACGACCTCTCAGATATACAGCCTTCTGAGCTCGTCAACACTGAATGTATCCTTGATCGGAATGAAGTGAGCTACCTTCATGGGTCTGTCCACAACAACCCATACGACATCATTTCGTCTAGGTGACCTCGGTAAACAAGTCACGAAATCCATCGTGACATCATCCCATTTGAATTTCAGGATGGGTAACTATTGTAATAGTCCAGATGATCTCTCATGTTTCACTTTCTCCTACTGACAGGTGGAACACCTCGTAACAAAACTAGCCACATCTCCCTTCATACCCGACCACCAGTACTGACGTCTCAAGTCTTGGTACATCTTGGTATACCTGAAATAAACTGCCCAAGAAGAAGCATGAAACACTCGTATCAGCTACTCGCGTGTATCCCCAAGAACCCATACTCGTCCAAGGAAATGTAGAACTTCATCATCGCCTATCGTCCAACTAGGAGGAGGTTCCTCACTTGCCACTGACTCCCGTAGAACTAGCCCTTCTGGATTAGATAGCTATCTCATCCTCACTCTTTCCAGGAGGGTAGAAGTCACAGCTAAAGAGGAAAGATAAGTCTATATCTGACGATCATGCACCTCCAAATACATCTCAGAGAACAAATCCATATGCCTCCATTCATCACTAGCCTCTTGCACAACCTGTATCTGAGTCTTTCTGCTTAGTGAATCAGCAACTTCATTTCCGTTGCTAGGTGTATAGGCATGCAAAAAATCGATAGACTGAAGGTATTTGACCCACATTCACTGCCTCAAATTCAAGTCACGCTGAGTAACGATATTCTTGAGACTTTTTTAGTTGGTGAAGACCACAAAACGTTCTCCCAATAGATAATTCCTCCAACAGCGCAACGCATGCACAAATACAGCCAGCTCGAGGTCATGCATCGGGTAATTCCTCTCATGTGGCCTCAACTGCTGAGAACCGTACGCAACTACTCAATCTCCCTGCGTGAACACAACACCTAGACCAATATCTGATGCGTCACAGTAAACAGTATAGCTTTTTCCTTGATCTGGAAGTATCAGGACTAGTACTGATGTCAATCTTCCATTCAGGTCCTGAAAGGATGTCTCGCAAGCTACTGACCAAACAAACTTCACACCCTTCTTAGTCAAACCCAACAATGGTGCTACTAAGTGGGAGAAGTCCTGGATGAAGCGTCTCCAGTAAGTAGCCAGCCCCAAGAAACTTCATATCTCAAACACGTTCTTAGGTTGCTCCCAGGAAACTACTGCTATAACCTTCTCTGGGACTACTGCAACTCCTGCCTCTGAGATAATATGACCCAGGAAGTGAATCTGGTCTATCCAAAAGTGGCACATGGAGAGCTTAGCATATAGATTATTCTCTCTCAGTGTAATCAATACGATCTCAAGATGTGTGGCATGGTCATGCCGAGTGTGAGAGTACACCAAGATGTCATCCACGAATACTACCACAAAAGAATCCAGATACGGATGGAACACACAATTCATCAGATCCATGAAAACTGTTGGCACGTTCGTGAGTCCGAACGGCAAAACCAAGTACTATTACAGACCATATTTTCTCTGAAAAGCTGTAAGTGGTATATCTGATGGTCTCATGCGCAGCTGATGATATCTTGACCTCAGGTCAATCTTCGAGAACACTCATGCTCCATAAAGTTGATCAAAAAGATCATCTAAACTCGGCATGGGATATCGGTTCATAACCATCAACTGGTTCAGCTTCCAATAACCCACACAAAGTCTAAGGGTACCATCCACCTTATTCTCAAAAAGGACTGGTCAACCCCAAGGATAAGTACTGGGTCAAATGAAACCCTTATCCTATAACTACTCTAACTGCCTCTTGAGCTCCTACAACTCAGGTGTGGCCATCCTATAAGGGGGAATTGACACCGGTACTACTCCCGGCACAAGCTCAATAGATAAATCCACCTATCGCTCTGGAGGTAGACCCGAAATGTCGTCCGGGAAGACATCCCTGAAATGATCCACCCCTGGAGGGAAATCTATCTGACAAGTCCCTTGATCATCCAGATATAAACTCACACTCTGGGTTGTGACTCCACCTTTCCACGATGCTCTGGTCCAGCTCAAATCACCTGAACATCCCATTCACCCTTGAATAGAAACTCTCCACCCTCTGGTGACGTGAATCTCACCCTGCGACGATAGCAGTCTACAATGGCTCGAAAGGGAACCAACTAGTCCATCCCGAGAATGACATCATAAGCCGTCATCTCTAAGACATAGTGGTCCCAAAGAAAGTGACACCCTCCAACCACTAAGGGGCACTCCCTACACTGACGCACACCTGCCGTTCTCGTCCCAAATGGAGTGTCCAACGTCATGATATCGGAAGAAGAAGAAACACGGAGCCCAAGGATCTCTACAACGGGGATAGATTTGTTACTACGAGCGGTACCCGTATCAAAATACACAGAAGAAAATCCATAAGCAACTAGAATAGTACCTCTAACTGTAGAATGTCCGGGATCCTGCTCCTATTGGGTCTGTTGCACTGCATATGCCTGCCCAGTGCCGCGAACCTACGACATAGCCATGCTACCCTGAGCTATCCCACCCTGCTACCTCTGAGATCCTGGTGTCTGGATACCATGTCCACGACCACCATCTCTGCCTGCACGCCCCGATGTATTCCATTTCCCTAACTGGTAAGAAGCTACATGTCCTGCTCCCGCATGAGGAGTCTGTATAGAACCCCTCTCACTAGTCACTGGTGGGAATGCCTTCCAAAAGAGCTGCAGATGTCCCATTCTGCTGCAAGCTTAGAACTCCACTGGGTCTTGTAGACACTGTGGCCTCTTGTGCCCCTCTCTACCACACTGGTAGCACTTGAACAAGAAACATAAAGAAACTGTCTGGTTGGTACTGCCACCCTGAGATAAGTCCAGTTGTCTCTTCCTCTTACCAGTAGAAATATTACCAGAAACTGGTGCTGAACCGCCCTATCCCACACCACTAGCTTCCCGAAGGTTCCTCTCTATAATAAGCACCTAGTTCACTATAGCATGTACTAAAGGCAACCTGAAAACATTCACCAGTGCTCAGATTTTATAATGAAGACCATCCTCAAAGCGCTTGGCTCTCAACGTCTCATCACCCACCAGAACGGGTGCAAAACGCTAAAGCATGGTAAAGTGAGCAGAATAGTCCATCACCGACATAGATCCCTGTTGTAGATTCATGAACTCTCGAGATCTATCTGCCCTCGGTGTCTCTGGAAAGAATAAGTAATAGAATACTGCCTAAAAATATTCCCACGCCATGTCCCCGTGATGTTCTGACTGGGTGGTGACATCCCACCACCTCTTTCTAGAATCACACAGAATATAATTCACGAGCTTGACCCTCCGCCCTGGTGACGTCTCAATATGCTCGAAAATAGTCTTTATCGATCCTAGCCAACACTCCGCAGCCTCTGGCCCACCATTCTCTTAAAACATACACGGATGATACTACTGTAAGATACAAGTGATCCAGGCCATAGATTTGGCAGCCAACAGTGTATCCTAATAGGTCTGCATGAACCGCATGAAGCCTTCACAAAACTACGCATCTACGCCTGTGTCCGGTATAACGGCTGGCGCCACGTCTGGCTCTGCTGGAGGATCAAATGGTAGACTAAAGCCCACTATTTCTAGAGTATAATATTCCACTATATCCTGTATAACAACGTGCAGTCATCTCGGCGACATGACACTACACGGTCAAATACGCACCATTAGAACAATATTAAAAATGACCGAAAACGAAGAAACCCAAAAGGGGAACACGAGGAAGAAGGCATCCAAAATTTTCAAAATAAGACTACATAGCGTGTATACTGACTTTTCTTCCCCTTCCCGGGTCCATCAACATGGCTAAGCCAAATGAATCCCGTTGAACAAAACTACACGGTGTGTAAGGTGTAATTTTCGAACTACATGTGTCTCTTGTGACATGGACGACTACTCGGCTTGATACCACACAACGTGTGACACCTGAACACAACGTGTACTCCACCCCGTTTTCTAGCCACATGGCTTAGTACACACGGTCTGTCCTCGGACATGACTACACGAGGTTTTCTACTGGTACACGACGTGTTCTAGGAATGTCGACACCGAACCGTGTTTGTTAGTTACACGGATGAGTCCCCAGGTCACACTACACGGCGTGTTCATCAGTGACATGACATGTATGTCTTAAGTCTCCTCCATCCATGTTTTTAGTTACACGGAGGACTCCGGGTCAACACTACACAATGTGTACATCCGGTACACGGCGTGTTCGCCCGAAGCATTTCCCTTCCCCATGTCACCGCCCACACAGTTTTTTGACACGAAAATAGACTACATGGCATGTAATTCAGGTACACGGCGTGTACATAAAAATTTTTCTTTTCGTCCCGAATATAATAACATACAAGGCATGTGTAATGTACTACATAGCGTGTTTACTGAGTTTTCCAGAAAGCATGCCTCAGAAATTACTCCGGAGCCTAGAAAATACTGAAAAACACCACCTAAGTGTCAAATTCTGATCCGTGAGGGACCATACTCCCCACGAATCAATGTTTGACATCTTATCTATGTTATAACAAAATAAATGGCTAATGATCCACCAAATTCCGGTCAATGGGGGACAACACTCCCCAAAAACCAAATTTTGGCATTCATTCTATCAACTGGCTCACACAAGAAAATACCCTATCACATAGCAGGTATTTTATCAACCAGTTATCACAACAACATGCTTTTCTAGCACAATAACTATCACAACAACATGAAAATTCTAATGCACCTACATGGCATGGAAACTATGCATGGAATGTGATTTCTAGCATGTGCCTAAATGATGCATGAGATGGAATACCCTCATATCATCGGGTTGCAACCAAATAGAGCCCATGAATAAAATATAAATAGAACAATACAAGTGTGTCACCCTCCGGTGAAAATCAATTCAACTGTAAAATTGATAAATCAATAAAATTGCAACATGAGGTAAATTGGAGTTTCTCTGTACACGGGTTAGCTATGCCCGGGCACAACTTATTATCAACTACCGTTCTCATCCTATCCCGGAGCAAGGATCCAAATAGCATGTCAAAGAAAATAACCCTCTGATACCAAATGTGACAACCGGGTCCCGGTGACAGCACAACCACCTTCCTTAATAAGGTCGTTAGGTCCTGTCCCACCAGGTACCACCAGTTGCCCCGCAGACACGTGGGGCCCACCCCAGGGTCCACCCACATGCCTACACGGGTCATTTGACTAATGATAGTCCCCACAGGCCAACATATGTCATTTCTAGTATGCTTTGTCCTCACTCACACACACCCTGAGAAACATCCCAGAAGGCCACCCATCCTGATCACTACTCCAGGCCAAACACGCTTAACTATGGACTTCTAATTAGATAGGTGTTCCCTCTGTAATTGGGGATGACATCGTTGATTGAAGATTCATTCATTCCAATCGGTTTCTAACGGGTTTGTTCGTAGAACCAGAAACATCCAATGATTCCATATCCATTTGGACCTACTTTCCAAAGGTAGGTGCTCATTGGTTGTGGACTGATGAGGCTTAGGAATTTTTATTGGTCGAGAGGATGGGAGGTCAAACTCATCAAAACTATTTAAGGGGAATTATTGTCTACTCTGGGACTCTCTTTATAGATTTACGTTATTTTCTTGAATCCTTATTACATTACCTAGTATAAAATGAGCTTTCCTTTAGATCTGACGATCAATGATTGATATGCATGATATTTAAAGAATCTTTTATATGTATTAGAGGTTATTCATTGATAGAGAATCATGTGTATTTGTTATAGATTCTTAGTCAATGGTATCCTAAAATACATAAAAGTCTCTTCGTCATTGTGATGACCATATTGGTTTTAAATCCACTCAGTGGGGAACTTGAATTTTATTGTCATTCAGAAGGACATCGATTATTTCAGAGTTGGGATCGTACCCATAGATGGGCTACCTACGTATCCTTTGTTTTGGAAAAAGAATCAGAACCCACGTAGTTCGAGTAATGGAGTATGATGTTTATGTATGATTTATGGCTCAATAAAAGATGTCATAATTACTTTTACACTCTAAGCTCATGTGAGTCATGCTCGGTGTGAGAAACAAGAGATATTTTTAAAACCATACAATTGTGCCATCAAAAGAAATGATATGGGGCTTAGGTATGTATGAATTCCCAAATAGATGAAGATTAGGATTTACATCAGAGAAGAAACTCAGGAACAAAGTCCATAAAGGAATATGTACTTCATGGAGATTCGGTATACTCTAACACGGGGCTTACACATGAGGAAGATGACTAAATTATGAGGGGACTTATGATGGGGTTTTACTATTAAGAAGGAAGCCTGGATCAAAAGTAAATTACGACTGGTTAAGAGAAATTATGACTGGGGATTACTCTTGAGAAGGAGGCCCAGGTGAAAGGGATTTGAAAATTTAAGGGACTTGGGGCTTACTCCTACGGGGGATACACATATTTGAGACTGGGGCTTACTCCTGAAAAGGAAGCCCAGTTTAAGGGAAGTATGGTTGAGGATTACTCTTGAGAAGGATTCCCAAATTTATAAAATTATGACTGGGGCTTACTCATAAGGAGGATGCCCAGATTAGGGGACTTGGACCGGGACATACACCTAAAAAGGAGGCCCAGATCAGAAGAACTTGGACCAGGGCTTACTCCTAAAAAGGAGAAGTATGTTAAGGATTCACTCATCATAAAGGATGAGGTTTACTGAATGAAATCTCCGACCTTAGTGACATAATGATATGTAAATCACTAGATTTTAAGAGATATTCCACAGAATTCCTTTCAGATAAGGAATCCAACAAGGAAATCATTCCATAGATGGATTTGGAGAGAGTTATGAAGGATTAATATTGCAGAGGATAAGTGGATAGACATAGGAGAGGTGAAATACGCAGGAGGGCACCCAAAAAGATGGTGGCGCGCAAGTCCTGTGTGGGCGTGCAAGTGCTGCCTGGCCGTTCAAGTCTTGGTCGTACAGGTGTACCTGCGCGACACATGGGTACTTGCACGATGGTCAATCCTTAGGGTGTAACTTGGGCGAGACTTGTCTTAAGCTTTTAATAATACCCCTAGAGACTTATAGAAGAGAGGCGCGCAAGTTATGTTGAAGGGGTAAGGCGGCATGCAAGTGTGGCCATTTCCCTTATGGGCCTGCCACCTAGGCGAACAAGTGTTGATGAGTTTCAACACTTAGGCCTCCCCTACCCCCTCTTATGATCTTCTGTTCTAGGTAATAAATTACCTTAGAAGTGTTCGGATTCATTGAGAAGAGACTTGGGTGCCATGAGCTCAATTCTGTGTTTCTGGAATTTTTCCTCCTCGAAATGGGGGCCCTGCAGGGGGTATTTATAGGCTCGAGAAGACCATGAGCGAATTTAAAAGAAGGCGCCAAGTCACCTGTGCGACCAAAGGGTGGCGTGCAAGTATACTTGCGCGACCGTGGGGGAACACGCTCGACCCAAGTGAATTTGAATCTTGGTTCATTCCTTTGACAATTTTTGATGTTTCATCAAATGACGAATCACTTTGGGTTCAAGGTATTTCCTTTTTTAATTCATTTAGAATCTGTGACGAAAAGGAGCATCAACAAAAGTCCCCCCTCAGATTTAGATCCGAAAGAAATGAGGATGTGACTCTGAGGTAATGAAGAACCCATGGATCATTTTGGTTATTTGCAGTTTAAAGTCTTTCATGTCAGACATAAAAAAGGCTAATTTTTAAGGTCAAAATAGTTTTGACCGAATGGGTTAAAATTGACTCAATTCCTTGAAAACTTATCTGAAAACATTTTACCACACTCAAGTATTAAGGAAAACATGTAAACTATGACATAAGAAATTTTGAATATGAGGAATGATACAAAAAAGGGCTAAAAGGCATTAGAATAAGTAGTTCCCAAGAATGAAGTTACCATTATTTAACAAACCCGTTAGGGGGTTGAATTATGCTTGGCCGCCTAAGGGAATTGGCTGCATAGTCAAATAATAGTATCTTTTGGCTGATAAGTCTGTCATGTATACTATTTATGTAAGGCTGCCTAAGGGCACGTGCTGCATAGTCAGGAAAAATAACTCTCAGAAATTTACCTTTTCTACTGCTTAAAATCCAGTGGAAGTTTATGGAGATTCAAATTTTCCAAAGCATAGAGTTTCCTGTAGGGAGAGAGGGAATTGAATATGGAGAAGATATTTCCATGCAAGATCGTCTTAGAACTGGATGAATATTACTCTGTTGAAGGTCTGAACCAAACGTAGGGAAGAGAAATATAAACTATAGACTTGAATACATTAAGATCATGAAAAATAACATGGGACAAATATATTAAGTATGGCTATTTTTTTTGCAGATCCTTTACATATTGTTTATAAGACCAATAAGGACAAAAGAGTTTTTGTTCCCATGAATGAAGTTACCATTATTTAACAAACTCGTTAGGGGGTTGAATTACGTAGGGCCGCCTAAGGGAATTGGCTGCATAGTCAAATAATAGTATCTTTTGGCTGAAAAGTCTTTTATGTAGACTGTTTATGCATGACCGCCTAAGGGCATGTGCAGCATAGTCAAGAAAAAGAACACACATAAATTGTAAATTTTATGACCAGAAGTCAAGAAAATAGTTATGATGATCTGGAAGTATTTAATACTAGGATTATGAAACATAAAAATGGGGATTGTCCACTGTATGTAGAGGTATACAGATCAATGCTAACCATAGTCATGTTGTGGCTGGGTCCTGAATTGAAATATTGGAATTCACTACGTATCCCATAAGGATGGGAATCAAGCCATACATAGTTCTTGAAATACAATTTAACGTCGTGTGGAATGAAATTATGAGAGATCTTAGTTTAGGGTCATAGATCTCAAACCATAATAATGAATACACAGTGTGTGTTTTCATAGGGACTTTTCAGTCAGGAGACTGAAAGTGGAATTTGGGGTTAGGCCCAAAGACTTGGGGCTGGATTCGAGGGATACTCGAACGATCTTACGTATCCCATAAGGATGAGAATCAATCCCACATATTTCTAGAAACACCCTCTGTACAGATTTGGTTCTTACATGTGATGGGTGAAAGGGGACTTTAGCGAAATGATGGTTTGACCCAAGATAAAAGGATCAAGAATTACTATGTATGCATATAGTCTTTGAAATATAGCATGATTGGATATCAATGTAAATAATGATATCCTCTCAGGTGATCATATCAATGAATTTTTTAGTTTACTGTCATACAGGACAAAAGGTGATGTACAGTTTAACGTCATGTAGTATGGACAAAGGTAAACCAATGTGAAGAGATTGGTTTTGGTCTTGAACCTCAGGGGGCTGCCTACATACCAAGCCTAGAAGGAAAGGATCAAAGTCCACGTAGTTCAATTTAAGAATTAATTAGTGATCAAGTTGTTCTTAGAGACAATGACCTAATAAATGATGTTTGGACTTACGCGTGGTTACCAACCCAGAGATGGTTTTATGGTTGATGTTTACTCTATGCTCACGTGAGTAATACTCGGTGTGAGAAAACAGATGTAGAAACAACCTTAACGATGAAGAGTTTAATGTCATGTAGGACATATGAAGGGACTATGTCGTTAAAAGTCTTGCAGTTAGGACTATTTGTGCTGCACAGTTTAGTGTCATGTAGCAGGGAAAAATAGTGTTTAATGTCATGTTGGTCAAAACAGGGATTTCTGTATAGTTTAGCGTCATGTAGTTATGACGATGGGGACAATACAGTTTAACATCATGTTGGATGAAAATGGGGACTGTGTAGTTTAATGTATTGTAGTAAGAAAAAATGAGGACACAGTTTAACGTCATGTTGGACGTATTAGGGATTTTTTCATAGTTTAACGTCATGTTGGACAAAAAAGGGATGATACAGTTTAGCATCATTTTTGACGATGGTGCGAATAGTTTATGGTCATTTGCATTGACCATTGCTGTATAGTTCAATGTCGTATAGGAAGATGAAAGGGACACAGTTTAGCGTCATGTTGGATGAAAGTGTGAATATTTTATGGTCATATGCATGGACCATGGATGATGATTTAGTTTAACGTCTTGATGGATGAGAGAAATGCCAATAGTTTAATTTCGTATGCATGGACTGTTGGTTATGAAGTTTAATGTCTTGCTAGACATAAGGGACTTCTGTACAGTTTAACGTCATGTAGTTTGGACATCATAGTTTAACGTCATGTTGTACGTAAGTGCTTATAGATTAAAGTCATATGCGTTGACCCTTGGTTATGCAGTTTAAAATCTTGCTGGATAAATGTAATACAAATAGTTTAAGTTCATATGCATGGACCGTAGATGTATTTTGTGTTTATACAAAATATTTATTTAGAAATATGGAATTGGTAAGAGTAGCGATGAGTTCTCCATCCATTGAGATTAAAGAATAAGCTCCATTGGAGTAGACCTTATGTATTGAATAAGGTCCTTCCCATTTTGGCTCAAGATTGGGGGGATTATTTCTTGGTATCATTGGATTTCTGTGAACTAATACCAATTCTACCTGAACGAATGAATGAAGACAAAAAATTTTGTTGAAAGCTAGTGTTATTCGATTCTGATAGATTTCCAAGTGGTGTAGGTTGCACAATATTTTCTCATCTAACCTTTACAATTCATCCAATCACTTTTGAGATTGTTCATCTGTAGATGACTGATAAAAAATGGCTACTTTGAGAGAGAGTAGTCGAACCTCAATTGGCAAGACTACTTCCATTCCATATACCAAAGAATATGGAGTTGACCACGTTGCAGTGTGGGTGGTGGATCGATAAGCCCATAAATATTGAAAGATTTTATCAAACCATGACCTCTTATCTTTATCCACTATCTTTTTTAGTATATTTGACAATGTCTTGTTGAAAGCTTCTATCTGGCCATTGGCCGCTGCATGATACCGAGAGGAATGATTGGATTTAATGTTGTATTCTTGATATAAATTTCTCACCTCAGATGAATAGATATTGGGGCCATTGTCCGTCAATATAGTATGAGGGAAACGAAATCTGGTAATGATGTTAGACTTGATGAAGCTAAAAATGAATTTATAACTGACTTATTTGAGATGTATTGCCTCTTCCCATTTGGAAAAGATGTCTGTAATAGTAATAATGTACTTAAACTGCTTGGATGTAGCCAAAGGTTATGGTCCCACTACATCCATTCCCCATGTGGAAAATGGCCACGAGTATTTAGTTGTATGAAGCAACTCTGTGGGTTTATTAATGAAGTTGGAATGCACTTGGAATGAATGGAACTTCTTTGTGAAATCAACATAATCATGTATCATTGAAGGACAAAAGTATCCAAGACTTCTAATTTGATCAGATAGTTTATTTCCAGACTGGTGGGAACCACAGACTCCTGCATGCACTTCATTCGTGACAGCCATTGTCTCTTCACCATCAATACATCTATAGAGAACTCCATCAAAACCAAGCTTGTAGAGAATTTTCTCTAAGCGATCTGGGTATCAAAAAGAGTTTAATAGACCACACGTCTCCGGACTTGTTCTTTCCCAGCACTATCAGGCGGAAGTGTTCCATTTTGATGCTATTCCTGGATAGGTGTCATCCATCCTGTAGAATGACCATATGGTTCAGAGATAAGACTAATTTCATTGATTTCCTCTGTTCTGATTTGAACGTAAGTAGAAATTGTATGACGGTGGGAAATACTGATTGTTGTCTTGTCCTGATATGGATATGCTAGAGCTGTGGCTATATTATCCTGTGCATCAGCTTGGAAATTTTGTGATCTTGGGACATAAAAAAATTTTGGTTCTGAAGGAAACTCCTCCTTTAACTCTCTGACGAAATCATACAAAGGGATTACTTCTTCTTTTCTGATTGCGTAATCCCCATTGACTTGTTTGATTACATGTTCTGAATCACCATTCAACATTATTTGACTCACTTGTGCTTTAAGCGCCAACTCCAATACTGAAATAAGAACTTGGTATTCCACTTCATTATTTCTACCGCCTCCCAATAATGAGAAGTAATAAGGTAGCGATGCCTTTTCCAGGGAAATGAGTACAACTCCTAACCCAACATTGCTGAATTTAGGATTTTCTATTTTCGTCCCTATTAGACATCTGGAAGTACCATCAAAGTACATTTCCCATGTTTTGAAGAAATTCTTGAATAGAGAAGGATTCCTCATCAAGGAGTTCAATATCTGAAGATGTGTCTTCTACTGAAGGGTGTTCAGCAAGGAAATCAGTCAGAGCTTGGTCCTTTATTTCATTTTGAGACACATATTGAATATCAAATTTCTGCAAAATAACTGCCCACCTTTCCAGACGTCTAGGAAGCATTGGACGACTAAGGATGAATTTGAGCGGGTTATTGAGAGATACCAATAGGACCTTATGATATTGAAGGTAGTGTCTCAACTTTTAAACAGGAGCCATTCAGATTTGATTATATCTGGAATATCCATCCATGAAGGAAAGTGCTTCATAGCCAACTGTTGCATCAGTTAAGAGTTCTGTAATTGGTATTGGAAAATCATCCATAGGAAAATTCTGATTAGGATCTCTGAAATCAATGAAAACACAAATTTTCCCATTCTTCTTTTTCACTGGGACAATATTAGCCAACCACTTGGGATATTGAACTTTTCTGGTGACATTATATTTGATGAGCTTATCCACATCAGCTTCAATTTTGGAAGCATAGGGTGGGTGTGTTCTTCTAGTGGCTTGTTTGAATCCTGGATATTCTTCTGGAAAACCCAAACGATGAGTGGAAACATCAGGATAAAGCCCTGGCATCTCTGTATAGTTCGAAGAAAATATATCTCGATTTTTCTTTACGAAGGAAATATACATCTCTTCCTCTTCAAGAGTCATGGACACATTAATTAAATTGGGGCCTGTATCTTCTTTTGTACCCAGATTTATTTATGTGAGTTCATCCACGGTGGTAGAGATACCCTCATTAAATGATGGAGAAGCATCCCGGTGATATTCCTCTTCTTCTTCAACATGTGTTATTTCTTCTGTTAATAATTTCATAGTAGATGATAAAGAAGAATTTTCCTAATCAGAAGATATGTTAAAATTTGCACATATTAAAGAAGAAGCTTCCATCTCCAATCCGATTGATGATGAAGGGTCTTCTTTAGGTAATATAGAGGATATGATGTATTGAGAATCAACATAATCATTCAATTATGACATTGCTATATCTTGTTCTGGCCTGATTGGAGAAGCATAGACTTTCTGTATTTCAGTGGATGAAATGAAGATATATCCATTAGAGCTTTCATCATTTCTTGGTGGATCGCCACTTTCTCCCATGTTGTCTGGATTGATTTCCATAATTGAAATTATGGATGTTTCCCTATGACTATCTTCATTTGAGTCTATCTTGTCAATTTGACTGATAGACAACACATAATCTGTACTCACATGTGTAAATGGATTTACTGGAATCTTTTCCAAACCAAATGGAGCATTAAATTTGGTAATCTCCCTTGTTGTGGATTTCTCATTTCCCTTCATGTGATAAAATTCTGTGTCAATCTATTGAGATTCACTTGCCTTGAATGAGGATTTATCACCATACAATGTCCAAATTTGACCATCGAAACAATATTTGAGACATTGATGGTATGATGATGGGATAACCACAATTGATGTAGCCAGGGTCTACCAAACTAGATGTTGAAGGCTGAGTCTTGATCAACAACCCTAAAATATGAATTGGATACAGGATCTCCAAACTGATTTATGAGTGTAATCTCGCCCAATTTTTCTTGATCATGTTTATCATATCCTTGTAACATCAAAGTAGAAGAAGATAAATCATATTCTGTGAGGCCCAATCAATGAAGTGTATGAATGGGGATGAGGTTCAATCCTGAATTATTATCAACGAAAACCCTTCTAATGTCTACACCATTGACCTTGCTAGATAAGTAAAAAGGTCTAATATGTCCATGCACGACATCATCTTCATCTTCATCAATAAAATATACCACTGCATGGAATTCTGCAGGATTATTCTCTACATGGTAGACTTAAGCTACAGAAATTTTAGTTTCAAACTCTTGAGGACTTGACAAAGCCACGATGAATGCCTCTCGAAAATCCATTGATAAATTCAAAGCATCCAGAATTGATAAAATGACCGGTATTTGGGCCAAGTGTTTCAATACTTCATAATTTTGATCCAATGGTCTGCGTTTCCCAATAGGAACATGTGGTTTTGAAGGTGCCTTAAGAGTTGATTCTTTGGAAGTTGATGCATCTTGAACCGGGATATGAGTTGGTAATACTCCTGGATTTGGACGATTAGAAGGATTAGGTCTACTAACTTTCTAAGAGGAAGAAGGTGGAACATCCAACCGATCTTCCAGAATAATTTTTCTAGGACTGAGTCTACCTTGTGTGGAAGAACTTCCTTGTTCTTGTTGAGCTCGTTGAAGGGATCTACCACGAGTTTCTGTCGCATACACAGTTCTAGAAGGGGTAGAATTGGAATAGTGGCCTCTGAATTATCCATGTCTTCCCTGTATCCTGAGCCTTTAAACTTCCTCTGATTCCTCTATTTGATACAAGGAACTCAAGCTCATCAAAATCGAAACTGCGACTAGCATATGGATATGTTAATTGAATCATATTAATATAACCGAATATCAAATCTTCATCCGATGAAGACTATGACTGACTTGCCAATTTAGGATGTGTCGTTTGATTAGGTGGTGCCCGTTGCATCAAAGTAGATGACATAAAATCTACCAGAGTCAAAGGCAACTTGGGCCTTGACACGATTTCATCATCTTCTGATTGTTCCTATTTCTTGGAATTATGCTATTTCTTTGAGGATTTTTCCTCTAATGAAGAGGGTTTTGCTGCGGAATTCATGGTAGAGGACACAATTGGTTTCTTATATTGTGTTCGCAAAATACCATGATTTCGGTTGATCATTTTTCTGACCATCCAATCGTCATATTTTTGTGCATTTTTGTTCTCTACTTCTTTCCACTTGCCTGCCTCCTTTGGATCTGTAGCAGTAACACATGCTACCTGAGCTGAAGAACCATTCATTTTGACTTGTCCCAAGTCGACAATCTTTTGCAGGAGGTACTTGAAAACAAAACACTCCTAAATGGGATTCCCCATCATCTGATGAAATGGGAAATAGTTGGGACGGTCTTCATCTCCATCCTTGTTTGGCCTCTTGGGACTTGGAAATTGAACCAAATTATTTTCCAGATCTGAAATGAAGTAACCAGGAACTTGTTCATTTGGGAAATAGTAAAATTTTCTCTTTAGATCCTCAAATTGTTTCCATCTTTGATCTCTTTGATCATTTTGACGAAATGACCTCTATTGTTGGCGCTCAAGAGGTGGAGCCCATCGAGAAGATGAAGGGTTTTAAGTAGAAGCAAGTACAGGTGATTGTTTAAGCATAACTGTTGTAGTCTATACTTTTCCCATTCTCCTTCCTGGATCTGATTGAATTACACGAGCTTTATACGTAGTCTTTATAAGATAATCTTCAATCTGTTTAGCGATTGAAGTACGGTCTCAAAACCCTCCTGTGTATTTCACAGGGATCAGTGTTGTGCGCAACTAATCACGTAAATTTGCCACACAGATCATTAATAATTCTTCTAGAGGGAGTGCTAAGAATAGGGAATAAATTAATCCCTTCCATCAAGAAATGAAATCTTAAACCCTTTCATTCTCCCTTTGCTTACAGTTTGTAAGATCAAAAACTATTTTCTTTGGAAAAGTTGAGCTGAATTGAAGAAGAAATCATGGGCAGAGATCCTCCCATCCGGTAATTCACCGGGATTGCAAGCTTGTGTACTAGAAAAAATAAAGTCCTTGTAATGACTGTACAAAACACCCGAGCTTAACTGCCTATTGTTGCTGAAGGGTTCCCATCATAGGATCTCAACGAGAAACAAAATGTGTTATGTGCTGCTATGGGTCTCCCGAACCATTAATGATTGGGAATGTGGTACTTTCAAAATTTTATGGGGGAGGAATTGCATCAACCCACTCAGGGTAAGCTCCCTTTTTTGGTTTAATTTGGTCATTCATTCCCTCCATAACTTCCAACTGAGCTGTTAATGGCTCAATAATAATTATTAACTATTGAGAAACATCCGGTTGATCTTGGACCTGAACAGGTGTAATGAATGGAGTTGGTATAGATGTGGTGGCTGGTACTGAAACTAATGGTAGCACTGTCGATTATTGTTGCACTTGACCCGTAGGATTAGATATGTGATGTTTTACTGGTAGAGGAGGATATTCTTGATCGATCTCAATAGCCACAACAAATTCCATTGGCTGACTGACTCCAACACGCTTAGGAGGAAGACTACAATGAAGTAGTTCTGCATTCAACCACCTCAATTCATTCATTTCTGGCTCTTGTTGTGAAATTATTTTCTCTAGTGAGAGCGATTGGCCTTCTACCGAGGAAGGGTATGTAACCTCATTCTTTCCATTCCCCTTATTGGACACATTTTGAAGAGGGGGAAGTGGGTTACTTGAAAGATTACCGAGGTTCTGAGTAATCCTTTGATTTCGTGTATGCACACCTTCTTCATTTGTGTCTGTGCGTACAACTTCTTGAGCAGGAAAATCTTCATCTGATCCCTCCGAGTGAGACTCATCTGGTGGATCAACAAAAACGGCATTGATGACATTGATTGATTCATAACGCATTGCATCCCTTATATTGGAATTTCTGAGAAATTGTCTTCTTCCATGTCCTTGATAAGACATTTCCTTTTGTTGATTCGATCCCTCATGAACTTCCTGAAGAACTGTAATATGGAGGGAATCTTCTGATAATTTTTATCTTCATTCCTCTTGAGGATTCTTTCCCAATCGAGAGAAGACTCCCCTTTTCTGAAGGAGGGATTGAGGATTTGTAAAAGTCCCCAGTCCAGTGGGTGGGGGTTGTTCCTTCTCAACTCCTCGAATCCTATTTGTTGATTCTTAGGGTTGGGTTAAAAGAGTCCCCAATCTGGAAAGCTAGGGTGGTTCTTAACATGATATATCTGAGACTTTCTTGAAACCTCTCCTGATCTTGCAGACTTTTATTCTAGAAATTAGCCAGATGCATCAACCTGCATCCACTTTTATCACCTGGCTCAAAGTGTCGTTGAATGATTTTTGACACACCTATCACTTGATGATGTGCTTTCTCCAAATGAGTGTCCTGTTCAATATTATCGTTTTTTTATGCATGAGTAATTCAAAAACTTGTTCTCTCTATGGTTGATTTATAGAGGAACTAGTTGAGGCCTGTTCTGGGGAATGCTTTTGATTACAAACAAAACCCATTGAATGTGGCAGGCCATGGGCAATAACATTGCATGAGACCATTTTCGGCGGGCTTTGCTGACTGTAGAGTACAGTGAAATATAGAGATCCATGAACACTTCATCCCCTAATATGAAAACAAGATGGGGCATTGTAAAATAACTGGCGTAATATTTTTAGTGCGCCAAGGCATTAACGCTGAAGGGCTCTCTGCTGTTTTTCAGCCATCAGATAACGAGAAACTGAGAGAGATGCCAAATCAATTTGGCGATGTAACCCTTGTATTATCATGAGATGATTTTTGAATTCATCATAAGATAATATATTCTTTTTCTACTGACAAAGAGTTTTCAAAATGTTGAGACGAATATCATTAATTCCATATTCCTTCGACATTTCTGGAATGTCATACTGAGAATAGGCCAAAGGCCAAAACACAACTGGAACATCACATTTCTCCAGTTGTTTTCTCATATTCAGTAATTCCTCTTTATCATTTAATGAAGATTCTTCTACCTGAATAGACCAGAGCTGGTGCTTCCTTGCTGCTTCATCAGATTCAACAAGATTGGTAGAGAATTTACTGATTAAACTAGAAGATGAACGACCCAGGGGTGGTTCGGAGAATGACCTACACCCCAGGCTATCTTCTGATTGAGAAAGTGTTTCACCTGATAATGGTAAAGAACCAGACATGAATGGCTTCACATTTTCATGTTCCTCAAGATAATAGGGCTTTCTCGTCACTACATTGTCTGTTGAAGAATTTTCCAAGCAATGTGAATCACTACTGCGGAGAGGTCTTTTTCAGCTTTATCCATCATCATGGGGAGGACCGCCATGGTGGATTATAGCAAAAGATGAAACATTTTGGTCCGTAGACTTCTGGACACATAGAGGGTTCATGTGGCTCTCATATGAAGATGAAACTTTGAGATCGACTAAATTGTCAGAAAAAAAGTCTTCATGAAGAAGTATCTGATACAGACCTTCAGAATTAATGTTCCCACTATTGGGAACTGAGAGAGTAAACACTTGAGTTGCAACAGATTGTTGTCTGAGTGCATCAAGAAATCCATCATCGAGTAAGGCCTTATTACATATTATCCCTTGATCTCTTGACTGTGATGGGTGGGTCTTCTTTTTAGATGCCTTCTTACTTGATTTAGGAACTAGTTGTTTAAAAAAGTGGTAATCATTGGCAGGTGTATGTGCCTGCTCAGGATAAATGATCAGGTTGGGCTAATTATCCCCACTCAAATCAGGTGTATGTGCCTGACTTGGCTGTCCATATGATATGGGGGAGTACGCCCCACAACCCTCTTGGACTGGAAGAAATGTGTGTGTCTGTTTTGGAGTGAATTGTTGATGTGTCACTCCACTGGTACAGATTGATTTATGTGTCTTTCCCTGAGATGCTGCTGAAGATGTTATAATATCCTGGCAGGCATCCAGAATATGAGTGGGGATTTTTTTCTGCTCTTTCACCATTGAAAGAATGTTCTTGGTGATTTCAGCAGCCGTAACGGGGATATACGTCCATTCCGTGCTTGGAGTAGGTTTATGTGCCTGGTCCTGTCTTCTTTTCCTATCACTGAATTTTGAAAGTACTCATGTGTGGGGGTAGAGAATTGAGTCTGCCTCCACTTTGTTGGTGGATCTTTCCAACTAACTTCTCTAAATGCTACCAAACAAGACTTTTGGTAGGCTTAATCAATACTAGTAGGTGTATGTGCCTACTGATTGCACTCCGCCAAACGTGGTTGATGACCTTCCTTCAATACTGATAGACGAGGCTGCCGGCAGGATTGATGAGTGTAAGCAGGTGTATGTACCTGTTTAGCAGTTTTCAATACATTGGGTTGGCGGGCTCCATCACATGTAGTCAAACGAGCATGCTGACTAGGCGATGATTTATAAATAGGTGTATGTTCATGTCTATAGTACTCCACCAGAATTTCCTGGGGGGATTGCTGTGCTGCTTCCAGCCTAGTTTGCTGGAAATCGAGATTAAAACGGATGGGTGTGTGTGACCGCTCGTTTCTAGCCACCAAGTTATGTTGGTGGAATTCTCCAGAAATGGCTGAGATAAGAACCTACTCACTGTTAACCGGTTGTCGCCTCTGGTGGTTCGTCTTGCCTGCTCAGGCTCGAGAAACCTGAGCCGAACGCCTGGAGACGACACCCTCATCATGTTGAGGGTGCACTGCCACATGAGTCTGTCGGCGATTGTTGATGGGAGCCCTCGGGAAGGACTCATGTTTCCTTGAATTAAGGCCTTGAGTGGCCTTCTCATTCACCTCCTCAGAATATGGGAGGGAATGGTTGTTGCATTTCGGGGATAACGACCCTAAACGATTGGAGACAGTGGTTAGCACTGCCTGCTTCCTGATCACTCGTCATCACTATCTAGATGACCAGGGTGAATTTTTCACATGGAGGGCTTGTCGAGTAGCCTTCAGAGTTGTAATGGTACCGTGTTGACGGTACTCCTTAACCAGCACATTCGATACCCAACGTTGAAGATGTTGAGTAGGTGATGTCGCCCTCAGAGCGGACGACCATCCAGTAGGAGTAGCAGCAGATGCATTCACAGCAGAGGATTTCATAGTAGAGGTATTCACTGGTGTGAATTTAAGAGAAGTCATTATTTTAATTCATATGATCTTGCAAAAGTGTGCCCATTTTATATAACAAACATAATAAAGATAAGATTGGGTGCTACATCTTTTGGATGAGAACATATGTTATTGATTGCTTTGTTGGCCCTCTCATTGAGTTTAAATAGGGGCCTAACAAATAGGTAAAACATCACTGTAACATGGTTAAGGATTCACGTCTGGTACACTATTTTTTTGTTCCCTTTGGAATTGGGGATGACCTTGTTGATTGATTCTTCAAACATTCCAATCGGTTTCTAAAGTGTTTGATCGTAGAACCGGAAACATCCAATGATTCCATATCCATTTGGACCTACTTTCCAAAGGTAGGTTCCCATTAGTTATGGACTGATGAGGCTTATGAATTTGCATTGGTCGAGAGGATGGGAGGTCGGACTCATCACACCATTTTGAGGGGAATTATTGTCTACTCCACGACCCTCTTTATAGATTTCAGTTATGTTCGTGAATCATTATTACATTACTAATTATAAAATTAGATTTCCTTTAGATCTGACAATTAATGATTGATATGTAGGAGATTTAGAAAATCTTTTATATGTATTTGAGGTTATTCATTGATAGAGAATCATCTGTATTTGTCAGAGATTCTACGTCAATAGTATCCTTCAATACATAAAAGTCTCTTGGTCATTGTGATGACCATATTGGTTTTAAAGCCACTCAGTGGGGTACTTGAAGTTTATTTTCATTGAGAAGGACATGGATTATTTCAGAGTTGGGATCGTACCTGGAGATGGGCTTCCTATGTATCCTTTGTTTTAGAAAAGAAATCAAAACTCACATAGTTCAAGTAAGGGAGTATGATGTTTATATATGATTTATGGCTCAAAGAAGAATTTCATAATTACTTTTACACTCTAAGCTCACATGTGTCATGCTCGGTGTGAGAAACAAGAGGTATTGGTAAAACCAGACAGTTGTGCCATCATAAGAAATGAAATGAGGATTATGTATGTATGACTGCACAAAGAGATGAATATTAGGATTTACTTTAGGGAAGAAACCTGAGAAAAAGTTCAATAAATGTATATGTACTTCATGGAGATTTTGGATACTCTAACTTGGGTCTTACACTTGAGGAAGATGCCCAAATTATGAGGGGACTTATGATTGGGTTTTACTCCTGAGAAGGAAGCCTAGATAAAAAGTAAATTAATACTGGTTAAGAGAAATTATAACTAGGTCTTAATCATGAGATGGAGGCCCAGGTGAATGGGATTTGATAATTTAAGGGACTTGGGGCTTAATCCTAATTAGGATGCCCATATTTGAGACCGGGACTTACACCTAAAAATGAATCCCAAGTTAAGGGAATTAAGGTTGGGGATTACTCAAGAGGAGGATGCCCAAATTTAGGAAATTATGACTAGGGATTACTCCTAAGGAGGATGACCAGATTAGGGGATATGGAATGGGAATTACTCTTGAAAAGGAGGCCCAAATCAAAAGAATGTGGACTAGGGATTACTCCTGAAAAGGAGGCCCAGGTTAAGGATTATCTCATCTTAATGGATGGGGTCGATTGAATGAAATCTCTGACCTTAGTGACATAAAGATATTTAAATCACTAGATTTTAAGAGATATTCCATATAATTCCTTTCAGATAAAGAATCCAACAAAGGCATCTTGCCATAGATGGCTTTGGAGAGAGTTATAAAGGCTTAATCTTGAAGAGGATAGGTGTATAGACAAAGGAGAGGTGAAATAGGAAAGAGGGGCACCCAAAAAGAAGGTGATGCACAAGTCCTGTGTGGGCGCGCAAGTGCTGCATGGCCGCGCAAGTCCTGGTCGCACAGGTGTACCTGCGCGACACATGGGTACTTGCACGATGGTCAATCCTTATGGAAAAACATGGGTGAGACTTGGCTCAAGCTTTTAATACTACCCCTAGAGACGTCCAGAAGAGATGCGCACAAGTTATGTTGAAGGGGTATGGCGGCACACAAGTGTGGCCTTTTCCTTTAAGGACTGGACACCTAGGCACGCATGTGTTGATGTGTTTCAACACTTATGCCACCCCTCTTAAGATCTTCTGTTCTAGGTAAGAAATTACCATAGAAGTGTTCGGAAGCTTTGAGAAGAGACTAGGGTGTCAGGAGCTCAAATATGAGTTTCTGGAATTTTTCATCCTTGAAATGGGGGATCCACAGGGGGTATTTATAGGCTGTAGAAGACCCTAGTAGAATTTCAAAGAAGGCGTGCAATTCACCTGCGCAGCCAATGGGCGGCATGCAAGTATACTTGCATGACCTTGGTGGATCATGCGCGACCCAACTGCATTTTAATCTTAGTTCATTCCTTTGTCAATTTTTGATGTTTTTTTCAAAGGATGAATCACTTTGTGTTCATGGTATTTCCATTTTCAATTCGTTTAGACTCTGTGACTGAAAGGAGCATTAACAACAGTCTCCCGAAAAGGAAGGTGAACCTTGTTTATATGAGTCATATCATTTATTCATTTAACCCTATAACAATTGGGGATGTTACAATCACCCCCCCTTTTAGGGCACAACGTCCTCGTTGTGGGCCATACATCTCAACCCATGCAGTGCACTACACTTATGGCCGGGTTCCTTCTCTGATACCACTTTGTAATGTCCTAGATCTGGGTGCCACTCAACGGGTGCCCTGAACATGGTTTTCCACGTGACCTCAAGCGAATTTCCCCAAACGCTAGAGGCTTCTGACTAGGAGTGAGGGCCCAGGTCTAATAGTGGGGAAACTATTCCCTCATTCGTCAAAGTGCAACACATCAGAATGAAATAAAACATACAACAATGGCGGAAGTAGTTAATCATGCACAACTGAATTTAACAACTGTAGTAGATATAACCAACCAGTATACGAATAATGGTGCAACATGCCTCTAATTCTAAGAACGCAGCCTAAACATGTTACCCAACAATACCGTACAGTACAAGTACAGAAAAACAAAATAGAACAAAACAACCGGTAGCATCGCGAGCCTAAGCCCGGTCCCATGCTCCCATACTCCTCAGCAGCAATCAAGTACCTGTATAAGGGCCCTTGCACTTATCCACACCAGCAGAAATGTAATCTGTTTGGGCCGAAATACATGACCCAAATAGGGTGTGAGAAATAATTCTCAGTAGGCACCCACCAAAGGCCCATGCCCAACTATGTGTAGACATGAAACAGTGTTCAGTAGTAAAATGCAATAATCAAAGTAGTACTCATAAGTAACCAACCATACCAGTTATATTGTCATTTTATTATTCATTTTAACCATTTAATTTAATAATATTTTGTGCTCAACAGAACCAATCCCTCATGCCAACCCGAATCTCACCCTCAGGATAATATAGTAAAACCACCCCTCATGATATAAAAAATCTCACCCTCAAGCATTGCCCCCAGGAAAAGTAGAATCTCTCCCTCGGGCTAATAGAACCATGCCCTATGGCTAAATAAAATCAGTCCCTAAGGCTAAATACAATCACGCCCTCAGTCTATAGTAAAAAACCACCCTCAGGCTATAGTAAAACACCGCCCTCAGGCATAAGTAACCGGGACATGCCTAACATATCTACATGAAATTTACATACAATTCCTCTCAAGGAAAAAGTAATGCATAATCAAACATGTCATACCCTCGGGTATCCTGGCCAAACAGCTAAATAGAGGAACGCACCCTCGGGGTGGTCCTGGATGCATGAAGCGATCCCAAATAACATTTTTACAATTTATTTAATCACCTATACATTTATAGGTATTTAAAATATCAACGACCTCAGCCACAGGACACCCCAAAAATGGGTTCTTAGCTCAAAAACACACAAAACGCACAACAGTAGGAAAATAACACCAAGCCACCTACCTTTAACACCCACGAACGATATACGCGAACGAGGATCCTTGATTTGTCCTTGAACGACGTAGATCCGAGGAGAAAGGAAACCTCGTTCAACCTTAAAAAAACTTCCCTACAAGAATCAATTGGTAAGAACAACTCTGGGAGAAGGGAAAACTCAGGTATGTGGTTCCAGGGAGATCGACGGTGCAGAAAACGGATTCCCGACGAATGCTCGTTGGATCTCTAAAGCTCCGGCCTCCCTCTCCCACTCCTTCTTCCTGTTATAAGACTTCCATATGAATAGGGGAGGATACTTCCCATTTTAAGAGAAAATAACAAAGTACACGGCATGTATTTCTAATTATACAGCGTGTACTTCCCATTTTTTTAACTATTCCCCTAGAGGCTTCCCGCCAACGTGGCATAGTTCATCTTCCGACATGACTACACGGCATGTCCTCTTGAGTACACGGCGTGTTCTGTCGCACAACTGGCCACCAACATACAATTTTCAAGCCGACTGACTACATGGCGTGTAAAGAACCATTACACGATGTGTAGTCGGTTTCTACATCCTTCATTGCCGACATGGCCACATGCCCCATGTATTAATACTACATGGCCAAAAGTACAATACGTGTGGAAAAAAGTACACGGTGTGTACTTCCATAATTTCGGATTTTTCCAAATTTTCCTTATTTCATCAAAAACACTTAAGGAAAGGAGAAAATAAGAAACATGTACCACAGAACTAAGAACCGGGTTCTTACACTTTAGATGAACACTACAACATTGTATCAACATTATGAAAATAGTTGATGCTTAAAAATAAATACATTTTTAAAACACCGTGATTTATCATCTAATATATAATAAAAATGGAAAATAGATGCTTATGATAAATGATACTATCTCTACACTATACCACAATAAACTCGGTGACATGGGCATAGCTAGGGAACATACCATCATAATGCAAAAATATATTAATAAATTTGTGATATTTGGATTTTATATACATAATAAATTATACATTAATATCATATTATCGTCCTTAACATGTTGATAATCCATACTCATCCAAAAATACTAGATTATTAGTCTGAGATGTTGTATCTATAATTTTTACCATACTTCCCCCAAATGGTAGGGAATTGTGGGAAAATTTGGTCAATCTATTTTTGTTAAAATGAGAAGGAAAATGTTGCATATCCCAGGACAACCTCAAATTACATGGGTATATAACAACATCATTTATATAGAGAAAACATTTATAAAAAATATCAATAAACATGTCATTATTTCCATCTCATGTGGCACGATATGGTAATGGAAGAGGAACTACACTGAATTGAAGAAGATAATAGTTGAAGCATCTTCTTTAGGTATATTAATCATTACATATAATATTAAAATATTATTTATTTTGGTATTAAAGAAAATATAAAAATAATATACATATATTCAAATAAAAAAACTATGGATGATCAATAATTTTACATTAAATGTAGTGAACTATAATAGTTTTGTGGAAATGGTGATTGATATGTCAACAAAGAGAATTACTGAACATCATATTACTAAATGAAATGATTAGAGATATAATTTATTTTACATTGATTATTACCCCGAAATTTACAGCAACTTTAAATTCAATACATAATGATATATTATTTATTTATTGAAATTAATGTTGTTATTATATTTCCCACATTCGTACAAGTGTAGTTTTACATTAATCAATGATTTCCAAATCAAAAAATTACAATGAATGTAAAATAAAATACTAAAGTAGTTTTGATGAAAATTAATTCATATTCATGTTATTATAAAAATATATTCAATGATATACACATATATATCTATAAACTCTTTGGTACTAAACATAATAATTTATTAAATCATAGACAAAGAAACCTTTATAAATATTAGTAAGCGGAAAAAGAATTTAGTTATCTGTCAACCATATTGTGTGAACTATTTAAGAGATGATATAAAAGTAAATTCATATAAATCATGGATTTATTTTAATAGATTTTAGTGATACTCATTTAGGAGATGAATATACATTGTAAAAGATACAATATTCTATAATAATTGTTGTTAAAGCATATCCTAACTATGTTTTCAACAATCATTTAAATATAGAGTGGAGTTACTCCAAAACACACATTTTAATTCACATCTCAATGACTTAATGGTATTTAAAATGATGATTGATGATAATCCATTTATGCATTTCTATTCATCCATGATTCCTTAATAATCATAATCTTAAAATAGTTACTTAATAGTTCACTATATTTCATTTATATTGACAAATGATTTAATATACGCCAATATATGATAGAATACATTATTTAATCACTTTTTGTGTTTGGTGGGAATTTTTTTAAAAATGTGGTTCTAGATACAAAAAAAAATCATATAAAATACTAAGTGAAACTAAAAGAATTATCTTCTAGACAAATGGGTTTCTAAAATCACTAATATAGAAACTTATTTGTCACGAATAAATATAAAACAATATAATTTGAAATAATTGTTTTGATATATTTGGATCACAAATGAATTCTACGATGATATGACAGTAGATTAATGTGTGTTTTCATAAGATCACAAAACTCACATAGATTCAGTGGGACTAGTTGTTTGATATACACCTACAATATAGTAATGTTAAAGACCAATTTTTTTGTTTATATTTACTGACCTAGATGACATATAAATATATTTGAATAATAATTACTATATCTAATTATTAATGGGAAATATGATAATATTTAAATGTATAAAAGGATTCTAAGTTAGATTCCATGTATCAAATACTAGCCATGAAATTTGGCTGTTTTTTAAATTTATTTGAATCCATTAGTTGGAATTCAAGAGTAACTATATAGGGATAGTAAATGAAAATAAAATAAAATATTGATTACTGAAGGATTTAGTGATGTCCACACATTGTCTATAACTAATCCTTGTACCAATCAACATGTAAAAAATAGTTTAGTGTTCTATTTATCATAGGACACTTTTACAGTTACTAAAAATTTGTGTGGATTTAATGCTTCCCATGTGTCCAAAACAGATTAATTGAAGTAAAATGGTTTTCCTAAAATATATATTCCTAACAGAAGGAAAACAAATACTTAGTCTTATTGAAAAAAAATACTATGGAAAAATGATTCCATTATCGGATTAAAGTAATGACCTAGATTCATTGAAATGATATCTATAATCATAGATCTATATGATATTTTGAATATCATAAGAGTAAATTATATAAAAAAAGAAAATATATTTTAAATATAATACCATATTATGAAATGTGCACTATAATAAAAAACGTTTTTATAATGAACTATGATATAATAATCAAATATTTTATATTATAAATGGAAATTAAATCCTTAACAATGGATCCTTGGGATTGAAAAGGATTAAATACATTATGAAATACAAATATTAAAGGTCACCCTAATAAAAATTTACATATTTATTTACAGAATAAGAACACATTATTAAATAAAATCATATAATACAAGATGAGATATTTTTTGAAAAATGATTTTTGTGCACAATGCATTACTTTCAATGTAATTTTTGAGAGTCAATAGTGATGAGTTATTTTAATGATATTTATGCTTCATATATTTAATTAAATAATTTCTAATTTATCAATGTTTTTTACAAGATATAACCTGATTTTTAATTCACTTGAGACATCAATATTTAGTTTTCTTCAAAATGGATATTATTAAAATTTTTGTGTAACTATTTTGATTAATATTTTTAATTTTATAAAATTTAATTGATAAAATAGATCTAATTTTTGAAATCAGAAATTGAAATTAATTTATCATTTTTTATCTCATAGAAATAGTGTATTTTTCAGATAATATTGAAAAATAAAGATGTTTTTAGAAAATATCATTTACTTTAATTTAATAAATGTTGTTGAAATGATAAATATTTTTTTCAAACTTTATTAAATGTAAAATAAGATTCAATTTATTAAACATTATTAAATTAATTTCATTTAAATCAATATTAAACATCATTTTGGTGAAATATCATTTTATGATTACAATGATAATTTTTTTTTAAATTGGTTTTCAATAGGTTTTGATATATATATTAAAAATATTTACAATTTTTTTAAATATTTTTTTTCTATATTTTTTTAAATTATGTAAAAACTTCCAATTTATTTTTTTTATATAAATAATTCAACAATGGAATATTTTTTCACCACAATACTTGTAAAAATATGTTACTTATTGTGTAAACTACAAGATAAAATCCAAAAAACTTATTTAAAAATACGTATATATGTCTTGAAAGTAAAATAAATTATACAAGTTATATTTTTGATCCATTTTTATGCACATTGTGACACCATAAAATTTTTAAGAAATCATATTGTATTTGATAGAGTGTATGACATAGAACACGAATCATGTAAGGGAATATAATATCATATTAATTTATAATAAAGCTTATATTATAAATAAATTTTCAACGTTTTATAGCATTAAATTTACACAACATTGACTTAGTATATGTTACATGCCATAATGAGGTTCTTCAACATTTTATGTTACATGCATGACTGAGTTTCATCGATCCGAAATATATTACCAAAATATTATAATATTAATATTAATATTAGTAATAAAACGAGGTCTTATGAATCGGAACAACTAACACATAAAAATACATGGTTTACAAAAATACAAAATTAATTCAATTTTTTCAAATTAATTATAAATTTTTATAAGAACCGATTTAGTATAGATAGAATATTTTTATAGGAATCTAATTTTAATGCCCACAATTCTGTTTTATTCTGACAAAATAGATTATATAAAATTAGGAAGTTATATTTATCTAATATATATATATTATTCAATAATTTTTTTAATACTCATATGATAAATTTCATAGGTATAAGATAAGAATAATCCCAATATTACACATTATATACTATATTTTATAAAGGATGTATTACATTATTTTTAAGAAAAATCCATATTGTAACGCCCTGACCCCAGTTACCCAGAGTCGGTGCATTATTGTGTAACATTGGCATGATCACAAAAGATCAAGTCTCGAAAGACCGATTAGTTTAGCAGCCTTGGAAACACTAGATACATTCATAAATGTTACATTACATCATAATGTGAAAAACTACAATAACATAGTATCCATTTTCCACACTCATATCCCCTTCAGACTATCCCTGTAAGTCATTCCTAAAATACTTCTTCACATCCTGGAAAAATTAAAACATTGAAAGGCGTGAGCTCAGATTCTCAGTAAGGATAACAATATAGCGGAACCTTTCATAAATAAACATAAACATTTAAGGCAATGTATAACTAAAACAAAAGCCTTTTAATCTTGATCTTCAACATAATATGGAAATAGTAAAATGAGATAATGCCATTTACTTATTCACATGGATATTCTACTGGTCGAATAATCACATGCAATATCAATAGCCACTTTCGTAATGATGGAATGCATAATGCTAGACTATCATAACCACGTAGCCAAGGCCTCGTGCCAAGACCACAAAGAAGATTTTGTCAAGGCCTCGTTCCAAGACACTAGTTTGTCTCATGAGACCTACTGATGCATCGAGGAGCTATAGCGGGATCCACCCGTCACTTATTATGTCCAATGCATTCCTCATATGAACAGGTTTAAACACATCATAAACCATAACATAATCGTATCAAATAAAACATGCATAAATGAAACATAAAATGTCCACATTTCAATCACAAGATATCAATAAAAAACATTGATATAATAAAAACACTTTCAAAACCATTTTCAATACCAAAATGAAATAAAAGTAAAACATGGTATTTATTTTTCTTTTAAAAAAAGTTATGGCTTGTAGAGGAAGCAAAAACACAAATAGTGCTCATAGAGGCGGAGAAGTCATTGTCACCACAAACGTACGACAAGAAAAACATTCCTTTTTTCATTTAGTAAAATGATTCGTATAAAAAAGATTCCTTTTGAATAAACGTAAATGTCAAAGGGGTTTATACACCGTATAAAAGCAAGATGGATATAAAAAAAATATGCCTCAATGAAAGGAGATTGAGACGATGTTCTTACCAAGATAATTTTTTTAAATAAAATAGATCTATTATGTGTATTTAATATATGTACACATAATGAAAGTACAAATACAAGATAGGATATAATAATATTAAATCACAATTTGAAAGTAGGACATTAACCCAAAGAAAGGAAATTGGGTTAAGAAATTCCCTTACCTCGTGTCCGACTTGACTCGACCACTCTTTAACCTCCTGAATAATAAACTAGAGTTAATTTATAATATCTTAAGAACCTTTGTCAAGTGTATTATTCATTTTATATCACTTATTACCATGTTATTAACATTATGTAATTATTTATGTTAATAACGATCGTTTTTTCGATCTTAGGTACTTGAGTCAAAAATAAAATTCTTATAATTACACGTTGTTTGTGTGGTAGAATATCCATTATATCCATAATTATATTCATGATTTATATATCATATACATTATATATATCCAGTATATACATTTATTTATAATATTACATAACATTTAGAGGTAAGAAATGAAATGCACCGTTCATGGAGACGGTAAGCCGTACGTACGCATGAACGCTACTTTCATTTCTATTTTATATTTAATGGAATGAAGTTTCAATTATATAAATGTATAATATAATTCCAGTATAATTTAATGTATAATACCATTTACTCCATCCTTTATACATCCCACATATGGCATTAACGATTCAAATCACTTTGAGGGGGCGGTAGTCCGCACTTCCTAAAATGAAATTATTGCGTTTACCCATAATGGAAATCATAAAGTATGCAAAAAATGAGAAATACAGAAGCATAATGAAAAAAATAATAATATATATATCATATTTGAAAATAGTGTCATCAAAATGGCCACCATTAGAGGTGTTAAAAGAATATTGAACAATCATCGTTTCGTGAGGCAGTATTTCCCCACCCACAGAAACAGTATGTTCTTTAACCATTAGACGAAGGTGTGAGTAAGTGTAAAACAAATACTTATCATAAAAACATCCTATTATATTTTAGATACTGGTGTTGTTACAGAATAAAGTAATAAAAAGAGTTTAAGGGGTTGGAGAAGGAAAATAAAACAAAACAACATTAGAGAAGACATTACTTTAAAATCGGGCAACTATTTTTGATTTTAGCCAAAGGCCTCCTTGGAAAGAATTATTACCAACGTGAGGCTTCTAAAGTAAGGGAGGGAATTTGAGAGAGTAGTTTTGGATAGTTTTGCCAAGCCAAATGGCTTGAAAGTGTGAATAAGGTGGTAGTGGTGGGGGCCTTTTATAAGAGGAGAGAAGGGGCACTCTTGGAAAGATTGAAATGTTACATTATTATGAAATAATGTTTCGGATTCTAAAGGTCCCACACTTATATATATCGAGGATAAGGTGATAAGGGTTCTAAATCTACTCATCCAATAGGGTTTTGACAAGTGTAAGTCTTATATTTTACACTATCTTTTCATTTTATTGAAATCGTTAATTAATGAGGTAATCAGTGCATCATCATGGTGTCATAAATAATTTAATTTATTTAATGTCTAAAAATTATAAAAAAATATATCATGATGTAGTAATTCTTTTTAGATTTCTAATGAATACTTATAGTCAAAAATATGACTTGTATAACCCCATTTAAAAATTGTTTTAGTAAAATAACTCTGGTTTGTGACATTTTTATTTTAACATTAAATAAAAAGTTATTTATGTAATTTTCCTACCAATGTGGCTCCATGGGGTCACCAAGTTGACCCATGGATTGTCTTGGTCGGCCATGACTCATCAAATAGGGGTAGGACAAGTGGAAAGGTATTTTCATATTTTTATAATTTCATTTTTACCTAAAATTTCACAAATTACCTTTAATCGCGATTAATTAAACTTAAAAGTTACTATTCACCAAAAATTATTTTAATCCCATTGAACCAAATTTTACTTCATAATGACAACCATGTATTTCGGATTTTTGAAAATTAAATCATAGAAGTGGTAATGTTTCATTTAAACGAAAAATCATTTTGTTAACTACCACTTGGTGGTTTCACTATTCATCAAAAATTGAAGTTTTTCAGAACAATGCCAAAATTTCACCCAAATCTATAATTGATATTCCAAATTTAAAAATGATGTCTATTTTAAAAAATTACAAACATATAAGTTGAATTACTTAATTTCATAATTAATTCCTACTGTCACAACAAATAGTGTGTTTTTAAGAAACAATATATATCAAAGGATTGACAATTGTTTATATTCAATTTCAAAGTGAAATTAATTTTAATGACCACCATTGGATATAATGGTAAAAATATATTCCAATTATACTTTAAAACCACTCAATAGTATAATTTATCACAATAAATTATTTTTATTAAAAAAGTTGTTTTTAAGTATTTTTAACTATTCATAAAAAATTTGAAGTTCTTAGAAAAATACAAAAAATTTAACATAGGCTAATTTCAATATTCTAAATACAAAAATGAAGTCAATTTTGAAATATAAAATTTAAATAATTTCAAAAAGTGGGTATTACTATTAATAACTACTACTTTGATTGGTCGCGGCGTGTTAGAATCTCGAACATGCGTACAATGCAAGCTATTACATTATTGAAAGAGAAGTGTATCGTGAAAGCTTGGGGTGTTACATTATCCCCTCCTTAAATAAATTGCTCCCTTGCAATTTTAAATTTTTCTTTGAAAATAAAAGGTTTAAGATAGGAAATACCGTTGTGGAAAACCAACATCAGAAATAAGGTTAATAAAAATATAACTTTAAAAGATAGAAAGATAAGTACAAAGGTCAACCGAGATAGCCCATACTAGGATTCTATGAAAATATTGATATGGAAGAAAAAAACCATCATGGTCTGATGGAGAGTCGTATAAAACTGGATTAGGAGAATGTTAACCATAAGAAAATCACAAACATTTGATTGGTTAAATAGTCATTGAATCCCCAGTTGGAAAAGTTAACCGACAATGTTTTTTGTTTTAAGTTACCTTTTATAAAGTTGAGGAATTTATTTAGGAGATTTACTAATAACATAAGGGAATATACATACTTTTCATGTAGACTTTCATTCATTAATAAATTTTTTCCACAACCACATCTTTCACTCTAAAAGGTAATAGAACTCAAAAATATTATATTTATCCTAATTGTATAAGGTTCCAAATATTAACACGTACCATTTAGATTAGTAAAACTATTTTGTAATAACCAGGGAATTCATGTAGGCTAGTGGTAGGTAATAAAGGCATGTCTCACTATGTTTGTGGGCACGATTCCTGCAGCTTTGTCCGACGCGATGGGTTATGCCCCACCCTGCAGGTTGTTCTTTTCCAAAAACTATAGTATTATAATATTCCAAAAATAATCTTCAGAAATGTTTTAACCTTAAACTATACTATCCATGGTTCAACTTAATCCATTCCAACCATAATAGTTATCCAAAATACCTCTGTCCAGACTTTCTCTAAAAGGTCTCTAAATTCAAAAATCAATTGTAACATCAGATTTCCCAAACAAATTAAAGTTTCTCTTTTTGTCACATACTAAAAATATGATTACCTTCATCATATTAAAACCTTACTGAAACAAAAAGTATTGTAGTACAATCCTTATATATATCAAATTATTCTTATAACCAAAATATAATCCTTGAGTCCAAAAGAACCAATACATTAATTATTACACTTCAAATGTAGTAATAGCATAAGATTGGCCTTCATCCCTTGGCCTTTTCTGAGATAAGATTCCCTAACTCTTAGGACATTCATTTGCATAATGCCCCATTTCCATACAATTGTAGAATTCAACATTGATAGCCTCTTTATTTCCCTTGCAATCACGAGCCTGGTGACCTTTTTCTCCACATTTAAAACAAACTCCTATTCCTTTTAGGCAAGTACCAGGGTGATTCTTCCCACAATTATCGCATAATAGAAAATCATTCTTTTCCTTTTTCCCTTTATCTGTCTCTTGTTCCACCATTCTCTTCTTATCTTGCTTTACATTATTTTAATAAGATTTAGAGAATTAATTTTCTGTCTTAATAGCACATGAGACAATATCTTCGTATGACGAGAAGGATTGTGATACTAAATATTGACGGAGAAATGGTTTTAACCCATCAAAGAAACGATCAATCTTACCTCCGGGGTTACGTATATAATATTCAGCATACCTCGCTAACCTTGTAAAGTTGGCCTCATACTTTGCGACATTCTCATCCTCCATTTGTCTTAGACTCAGAAATTGCCTTTCTATATCTGCTCGATTGTCATGAGGAAAGTTTATTTCTAAGAAAAGCTTTGTGAACTCCCTCCATTCCATATTCGATACGTCATCATCTTCCTTTGTGTTTTTAATCAGCGACCACCACGGATCGACATCTCCAATGAGGCGGTAGACTTCTATAACAACCTTCTACCTTTCGCTACTCCCCGAGGCATGGAATATTTTCTCTAAGGAGTTTATCCATTTCTCAGCTACTAATGGATTTATAACCCCATTAAATGTTTACGGTTGTTTCCTCATGAAGATGTCTAACATTGTTCCTCCACGTTGTGGATCAGGTTGATCCATATGAGTAAGGTTATTATTCATAACCAGAGTGAGTTGTCCCATTATGGTGATATGTTTATCAGCACCAGTTGTATCTCTAGCTCCACAATAATTATCTTGAGCAGGAGGACAATCCCTACACGGAGTGCGTGCATTGATACAGTTTCCATTCCTTCCACTAGGCGCCATTTCTAAACAATGGCATAAACTAGATTAGTTTATGATTCAAAATAAATAATTCCATACATGTAAAATACTTAACATAAATTGAACTATTTATGGATATAATCCATAATCATAAAAATATTTTCTTTGAGGATGTATATACTCATAAACCCTTCATAATGGTTTGTAAAGAAAATGAGAATTATCCTAAGCATATCCCCCGGGAGTGTCGTAACCAAGAGTGCAGAAAGGCATGTTGTCGTGCACCAGTTCTCGTTCGAGTCTAGCTCAAAGTAGTGTTTTCGGGTTATACCCCTAGGTACTTCTGTGCCATATCCGCCTCTACTTGCTCGTATCCAGATAGGGATATAGTGCTCAGAAAACTCACAAAATATCTACAACAATAAAATTCTAGGATGTTCTTCTATACTAATCCTCAAAGTCTATCTTTGGACTATGTGCTCTAATCAGTGTTTACCTAAATATAGCTTCCATGGTTAGTACTAAACTGCCTCTGATACAAACTGTAATGCCCCGACCCCAGTTACCCAGAGTCGGTGCATTATTGCGTAACATTGCCATGATCACAAAAGATCATGTCTCGAAAGACCCGTTAGTTTAGTAGCCTTGGAAACACTAGATACATTCATAAATGTTACATTGAATCATAAAGTGAAAAACTACAATAACATAGTATCAATTATCCACACTCATATCCCCTTCAGACTATCCCTGCAGGTCATTCCTAAAATACTTCATCACATCCTGGAAAAATTAAAACACTGAAAGGGGTGAGCTCAGATGCTCAGTAAGGATAACAATATAGCGGAAGCTTTCATAAATAAACATAAACATTTAAGGCAATGTATAACTAAAACAAAAGCCTTTTAAACTTGATCTTAAACATAATATGGAAAAAGTAAAATGAGATAATTCCATTTACTTATTCACATGGATATTCTATTGGTCGAATAATCACATGCAATATCAATAACCACTTTGATAATGATGGAATGCATAATGCCAGACTATCATAACCAAGTATCCAAGGCCTCGTGTCAAGACCAAAAATAATATTTTGTCAAGGCCTCGTGCCAAGACACTAGTTTGTCTCATGAGACCTACTGATGCATCGAGGAGCTATAGCGGGCTCCACCCGTCACTTATTAAGTCCAATGCATTCCTCATATGAACAGGTTTAAACATATAATAAACCATAAAATAATCGTATCAAATAAAAAATGCATAAAGGAAACATAAAATGTACACATTTCAATCACAAGATATCAATACAACACATTGATATAATAAAAACACGTTCAAAACCATTTTAAATACCAAAATAAAAGTAAAGTAAAACATGGTATTTCTTTTTCTTTTAAAAAAAGTTATTGCTTGTAGAGGAAGCCGAAACTCAAATAGTGCTCATGGAGGCTGAGAAGTCGTTGTCGCCTCTTACGTACGACAAGAAAAACATTCCTTTTTGTCATTTAGTAAAATTCTTCGTATAAAAAATATTCATTTTGAATAAACGTAAAAGTCAAAGGGGTTTATACACCGTATAAAAGAAAGTTGTGTATAAAACAAAATATGCCTCAATGAAAGGAGATTGAGACGAAGTCCTTACCAAGATCATTTTTTTAATAAAATAGATCTATTATGTGTATTCAATATAAGTACAAATAAAGAAAGTAAAAATAAAATATATGACATAATAATATCATAACATAATTTGAATGTAGGAGATTAACCCAAAGAATGGAAATTGGGTTAAGAAATTCCCTTACCTCATGTCCGACTTGACTCGACCACTATTTAACCTCATGAATAATAAACTAGAGTTAATTTATAATTTATTCAGAACCTTTTTCAAGTTTATTATTCATTTTATATCACTTATTACCATGTTATGATCATTATGTAATTATTTAAGTTAATAACGGTCGTTTTGTCGATCTTAGGTACTTGAGTCAAAAATAAACTTCTTATAATTACAAGTTGTTTGTGTGGAAGAATATCCATTATATCCATAATTATATTCAGGATTTAGATATAATATACATCATATATATCCAGTATATACATTCATTTATGATATTACATAACATTTAGAGGTAATAAATGAAATGCACAGTTCATGGAGACGGTAAGCAGTACGTACACATGAACGCTACATTCATTTCTATTTCATATTTAATGGAATGAAGTTATAATTATATAAAGTTATAATATAATTCCAGTATAATATAATGTATAATACCATTTAATCCATCCTTTATACATCCCACATATGGCATTAACGGTTCAAATCACTTTGAGGGGGCGGTTGTCCGCACTTCCTAAAATGAAATTATCGCGTTTACCCATAATGGAAATCATAAAGTATGCCAAAAATGAGAAATACAGAAGCATAATGAAAACATAAACATAATATATATATCATATATGAAAATAGTGTCATCAAAATGGCCACAATTAGAGGTGTTAAAAGAATATTGAACAATCATCGTTTCGTGAGGCAGTATTTCGCCACCCACAGAAACAGTATGTTCTTTAACCATTAGACGAAGGTGTGAGTAAGTGTAAACCAAATCCTTATCATAAAAACATCCTAGTATATTTTAGATACTGGTGTTTTTATAAAATAACGGAATAAAAAGAGTTTAAGGGGTTGGAGAAGCAAAATAAAACAAAACAACATTAGAGAAGACATTACCTTAAAATCGGGTAACTCTTTTTGATTTGAGCCAAAGGATTCCTTGGGAAGACTTCTGACCAATGTGAGGCTTCTAAGAGTAAGGGAGGGAATTTGAGAGAGTATTTGGGCAGAGGTTGGCCGAGCCAAATGGCTTGAATGTGTGAATAAGGTGGTAGTGGTGGGGGCCTTTTATAAGAGGAGAGAAGGGGAACACTTGGAAAGATTGAAATGTTACATTATTATGAAATAATTTTTCGGATCATAAAGGTCCCAAACTTATATATTTCTAGGATAAGGTGATACGTGTTCTAAATCTACTCATCCAATAGGTTTTTGACAAGTGTAAGTCTTATATTTTACCTTATCTTTTCATTTTATGTAAATCGTTAATTAATGAGGTAATCGCTGCATCATCATGGTGTCATAAATAATTTAATTTATTTAATGTATAAAAATTATAAAAAAAGTATCATGATGTAGGAAATCTTTTTAGATTTCAAATGAATATTTATAGTAAAAAATATGACTTGTATAAACCCATATAAATATTGTTATAGTAAAACAACTCTTTTTTGTGACATTTTTATTTTAACATTAAATAAAAACATATTTATGTCATTTTCCTACAAAAGTGGCTCCATGGGGTCCCCAAGTTTACCCATGGATTGTCTTGGTCGGCCATGACTCATCCGATTGGGGTAGTACAAGTTTAAAAGTATTTTCATAGTTTTATAATATCATTTTTACCTTAAATTTCACTAATTACCTTTAATCACGATTAATTAAACTTAAAAGGTACTATTCACCAAAAAATTATTTTAATCCCATTGAACCACATTTTACTTCCTAATGAAAACCATGTATGTCAGATTTTGGAAAATAAAATCACAGAAGTGGTAATGTTTCATTTAAATGAAAAATCATTTTTTTAACTACCACTTAGTGGTTTAACTATTCATCAAAAATTGAAGTTTTTCAGAACAGTGCCAAAATTTCACCCAAAGCTATAATTGATATTCCAAATTAAAAAATGATGTCTATTTTAAATAATTACAAACATATAAGTTGCATTAATTAATTTCATAATTAATTACCGTTGTCAAAACAAATAGCGTGTTTTTAAGAAACAATATATATCAAAAGATTGGCAATTGTTTATCTTCAATTTCAATGTGAAATTAATTCTAATTACCACCATTGGAAATAATGGTAAAAATATATTTAAATTATTCTTTAAAACAACTAAATAGTATAATTTATCACTATATATTATTTTGATTAAAAAAGTTGTTTTTAAGTATTTTTCTCTATTCATAAAAAATTGGATGTTCTTAGAATAATACCAAAAATTCTACATAGGCTAATTTGGATATTCCGAATACAAAAATGAAGTCAATTTTGAAATATAAAATTTATATAATTTCAAAAAGTGGGTATTACTATTTATAACTGCTACTTTGATTGGTCGCTGCGTGTTAGAATCTCGAACTTGCGTACAATGCAAGATATTGCATTATTGAAAGAGAAGTGTATCGTGAAAGTTTGGGGTGTTACACATATTAAATAAAATTTTGACACTTTTATAAATATAATATTTCAAAATAAATTTCATATTATTATTTTGATCACACAGTTATCTTATGGTTTTTTTAACTATTTTTATGGGACGTTTCATTTTTTTATGATTATTGAAAAATACTAAAATTTATTCAAAACAATGTTTTCATATAATTTATATACATTGTTAAATAATATATTTAATTATTTTTAATGTTTATTATATTATATATAAATAAATTAAAAAAAATTATGTCATTGTAATCAATTTCAAATTGAAATTGACGATAGAAATATAGCATACTTTTAAACGTGTTTTCTTTAAAACCCCGTATTGGCATCCCGTCTGTGGTATTAAATTAAAATTATTTTCTCCCACTTATGTTATTTGAATTTTTAAAAATTTATTATATATTTTGAAACATATTAATTTTTAATTTATAATTTATAATAATGTAAGCATTGTTTTTTTTCCAAAATGATTAGTAAATGTAATTAAAATTAATTAGTATGATCAAGGTAATATTTTGAATAATTATTGAAAAAACCATAATGTTAATGAAAAAAATGACCAATTTTTTTTAAATATCAATTTAATGAATATATTTTATCCCTATCCTCACAAATATATATATTTTTAACATTATACGAGCTAGTTTCCCTTGGGATAATGTGGGCTGAATTCCCTTTCTCCAAATTTACAAGAGTGAAACCTCTCATCGAATATAAAAATTCATCATCTCCAACCACATACCCACACATATCAAGACACATTATATCTACCATGATCTTAAAATTGTATCCTAAAAATATATCCCCTCATTCTATTATCTCCAATTTTATTTAAATTTATCAAAGTAATCATTTTTTACAAACCAAAATAAGATACCATATTAAGTGGTAACATAATTCACCAATATATTTTGTTTTATTTTTTTTATACAGACCATCAAATAACCATATTCCATGATAATTTAAAAAAAAAATTGAATATAATTATATTTTTCCTTATAATGGTTTTAGCTGCACTACACATGCTTCCATCTTGTGGTTATCCAAAATAATGTTTATGTGTACGATGAAAAACAGCCATACAAAATAATGATTTGTTACTTTTTACATTATCTCCTCTCATGGATGGAATTTTGATGGAAAATATAATTATTTATGATATTTATGAAATTTATTATGTCGTTATGATTTGTTTATTATCCTATAAAACATACCCTTATACATTTCATGTTGTCTAAATACGATAACATTATTGTTATAATGTTGATTTTTTAATCCTTAAAGTGATCTGAATCATACATTTAATAAATAGAATATATATAAAAAATGGTTTAAAAATACTATAAACGATATAAGATACATATTTGATATTGAAATTAAGATATACCTAATTATAAATTAATTTTCATTCTTTTAATATGACAATTAAATGAATGTAGCGTTCATGTTTAAACCAAGTTCATGATAACGTTTTTGATGGTTTGAATAGTTTTATTTTGTTGTCAAGGTTGGTTTTGAATAAAAGGGATCACATTCCTTTGTTTTGGACACAATCATTTTGGGTTTTTGTTTAGAAAAGAATCAGAATCTTGTTTTCAGAATGGTTATGTTCAGGGCAAGATAGAAAGAAAGAAACCAAAATGAATTGAATGTTATGATACCCTCCAATGATAGATGTGATGATTATTTTATGTTTTGGAATTCTTATACATCATATGTAATGTGGTAGAACATAGGATTCAATCTTTATGGAAGAAAGAGGTATGTAAAAGCTATGAATTTTGGGGACTATAAAGCAATGAATAGTGGTGACTATTACAAATCTGTGAATATTGGGGACAATTTAAAAGTAGTGAATGGTGGCGAATATTGAAAAAATGTTAATGGTGGTGAATATTTAAAATCAGTGAATGGTGGTGATTATTGAAAAACAGTGATTGGTGATGACAATGGGAATTGTCATGCCAATGGAATAGTCATGTCGAAGAATGAAGAGAAGGTGTATGTCTTGCTGACATGGTAATTACATTGGTTTTCATCGGACATAGAGTCATGCCAATGTAATAATACTTCTAATGGAATAATCGTGAAGATGGAATAGTCATGCCGGTGAAAGACGAGATGATTCATGCCATGCTGACATGGTAATGACTTTGTTTTTCATGAGTCTTAGAGTTGTGCTGATGGAATAGTCATGTTGATGGAATATTCATGCCTTTGAATGAAGAGATGATTCATGTAATACCGACATTTTAATGACATTGTTTTTCATCAGACTCAGAGTCATGCTGGTGGAATAGTCATGTCAATGAAAGAAGAGATGATGCGCGTCATGCCGACATGTTAATGACTTTGTTTTTCATCGGACTCAGAGTCATACCCACGTAAAAATGGTGCCTATGGAATAGTCGTGGTTATGGAATAATCTTTCCAATGGAATAGTCGTTCTGAATGAATAGTCTTTCCAATGTAAGAGGAATGAGTTGTGGCGATGGAAAAGAGGAAAGAGTCATATTGATGGGAATAGTCGTCCCGGTTGGAATTGTCCTTCCCAGAAAAAAAATCATACTAAAAAATTGTACCCACATATATGGTTTACGTAATGAAAAATTGTTTTTGTTTTATGGAATAATAAATGGGTATGGAGATATTAATGAAAGAGTTGAATATTGAGATGAAGTATCAAGATGATTCGATAAGCTTTGAGAAACTGCAATGAAGTCAAAATATATCCCATAATTTAATGAGGAAATTCAAAATTGGGAAAATTTTAGTGAGTGGGAAAATTTTTTGGATTCCCACCAATTGTCACCAATAAAATGAGGAGGTACTATGTACTTTCAGAAAAATATTACTATTCACAATACTAGAGAAACATGCTACAGGTATTAGATAGAGAAGAAGAGGTTTTTAAGTGGTGTTGATTTTATTTTTCTTGACTATTGCATACATGTTTTAAAGATATATATATATTCTATTTATATTGACTATTACATTCATGTTCTGAAGTGGTTCTCATTATATTTTTCTTGACTACTGTATGCATGTATTTGAGTGCTGAAAATTCTACACTATTGTTTCAATAGAAAGACTGAATTAAGATGAATTAGATTGAGAGAATCATACTCAGGGTAATTCAAATGATTATTTTATATAGTCCAAGAGGTTCTTAACTTTCTTCTGGGTATATAAGAGAATTTTTTTTTCACAATTGAAAATATATTTTGAATTTAAAAGAACCAAAATTAACATGTGATTTTTCAAAAAAAATGTATTACCATATTGTACTAAGAGGGTGAAAATGAACTATTTGTATTATTTCATAGTGCCATATTAGGGTAAGTGTACATCCTAATCTTTGTAATCCAAGGATTTATTTCTAGTGGATTGTATTCTATTGAATAATTTCAATACCATTCAAAGGATGTAGCTATTTTTATTTAATAACAAACCTTGTAAATCATTGTGTTCCTTTTTAGGTGTGTTGATTTTTTTCTCATCTGAGAATTAAAATCATTAACATAAGGTGAAGGAAATTTCAATTGAATTGAAATATAAAAGAAAAATAGTATCACTGATTCACCACCTCCCCATCATAGTGATACAATACTCTGACTAGGAACATTCAATTGGAATCAAACGTGGGTTCCCTTAGTTATTCATTAACGATGGAGAACATTAATTGTGTGAATAGTAAAGGTATTATGGTCTTTTTCGGAATGAACTATCATATCATGAAATATTGAATATTTCCATATCTTCTTTCTATCAGTTATGATGTTCTTGAAGCTGTAATATTTTTGTTTCATCCCATTTATGATAGAGCTCCACTTACTCCAGTGGACAAGAAGTATATTGAGAATGTGGGAAGGGCCAAGAATGATATATTATCTTCAAATTATGACTGTTATTTATTGATATTGAAAGGTTTATCCATTGATAATGGTATATTGTATAAATTTAAAAACATATATGAAGGAAATGCGAACTTGAAGAAGGAAAGGTTACAAATATGGAGATTGATGTATGATGATTTGAAAATTGTTAGCATGAATCTATCAGGGAATTAATTTCTAGGGTGAATAACATTGAGAGTATTATAAGATGTCAAGGTGAAAATTTGAAAGACTCTACAATTGTTTAAAAGATCATGAGAATCATACATGACAAATTCGATGCAAAAGTTTCTTCATTGGATGACATAGATCCTAAAACATTATCTCTTGATAATTTACAAATCACACTTATCACATATGAAATAAGATGAGAGAATTCTATGAAGATAAAAACAATGGTTTATAGTGAAATTTAATTAAAGGATATGAAGATAGAAAAGTCAAAGAAGATTATTATTGAAGATGAGGCTCAAGATTCTGACAATGAAAATGAGGTATGTAAAAATCTTAATGCAATTATATCCTTGTTTTCTAGAAATGTTTAAATAAGTACTGGGAAATACAAAGGGAAACTTACCATTAAATTTTTTGAATGAGGGGGTGTTGGTCACTATGAGTAATTTTTTTTAATGAAATAAAGAAGATGATATTGATTTTATTGAATGTAGGACAAGAAGATTGTGGATGAAAAATGGAGACAAAGGAAAAGAAAAGGAATTATACCGAAAAAAAATAAGTTTCTTGTCCAAAGATAAAGAAGAATAAGAGAGTGATGTTGAATCCAAAAAATCCAATGATAATGGTAATTAAAATAATTTCATTGAAACTATAAATGGTGAAGAATTTGGAAGATGTAGTTATGAAGAAAAAGATGAAAATCATCTTGAAATTCATTTGAAAGAATAATTGAAAGAATGTCTGAGAAATGTCAGAATGGTTGAAAAGAAAAACAAAAAGTTGGAAGATGAATGCTCAAGAAACCAAGAATGTTTTTATGGTGAGAAAGAAAATATGCTTATATATATTTATTATTTTAAGAAGTATTATGAAGATGAAAAGAATCGTAATGATCATTAGGAAGTGAAGTTTAAGGAAAAAGAAAAATAGTTGGAACTTATACAAAAAACAACTCTTTGAATCTGAAAATAAAACACTATGTTTCCAAAATATATCACTGATTCTAGTTAGTGTTATCGTAATGAGATACTTAAGATGGTTGAACAAAAGGTACCTTCAAAGGTAGAGAAGAATAATGTTATTGTGTTTGAATAGAAGAATTCTGGGAATATTATGTATGTGCTCAACGTCAAGAATTTAGAAGTTAAAAACATCATGAATCTAAAAATGTTTTATTTGGATCTGAAGAAGATTTAAATACTACTTTTCCAATAATGGTTGAAAGGGAGAAGAATAATCAAAATTAAAGTGAAAAGATGATGGTTGAGAAATCTTTTCTCAATTCTGATCAGTATGGAGGTTTCAGAAAAAAAAATACACTTTCTATGGGTATTTTTGATATTGTGGGGGTTGGGGAACATGACAAAGTATGTGTTGTTTCAATCCACAACATTACAATTATCCCATAAGTTATGAAAGTAAGAGATTAAGGGGGAGTAAATATCCTCAATGATATAAAAATGAGAAGGTTTTCTTTAAGAAATATGAAAAGAATGTTGTGGAGATTGAAAATAGGTTCCAACCCTTGGAAATTATTTGTGAAAGATGTGAACAACCTAGAAACCTCGGAAAAATATGTCTTGTTTTATTACTAGATCAAAAAAATAATATCAATTCACAGAAGGTAATGGTGAAGAATGAAAATTATGGAGATACGACACTTGTTGAAACTACTTTAAAATCTATGAAAGGAGAACAACACTAGAAATATGATAGTGGGTGTTCTTCTCACATGATGGGGGATGTGAAATTAAAGAAAGATGTGAGTGATTAAAATGAAGGAAAAGTGACATTTATAAAAGCTGAATCTTTGAGAATCAATGGTGTTGGGTCAGCCATTATTGGATAAAAAAGATGAAATTTAAGAAAACATAGTATGTTGATGGGATGAAACACAACCTGCTAAGTGTTTCAGAGTTGTGCGATGAGGGTAATAGGGTTGTCTTTATGAAATATGGATTAGTTGTAAAAAGTGAATAAGATGGAAGGAGTGTCACAAGAGGGAAACATATGAACATAAATTTGTTTTAGGTTGTTTATTCCGAAAACTCTTCTTACAAGAGTATGGTGGAAGAGAATCAGTTATTGCATAAAATAATTTTTCATATGTGTCAAAGAAGCATGAGCAAGTTATGTAAATGAGGTATTGATTGAATCGTTACTGATATGATAATAATAAGAGATTGGTGTTTCAATATCTTCCATAAAGGTAAAATTACAAATGTTGTGCATAAAAAATTATATATTTTCTTAGAACAACCGTTGGAGCTGATCCATTCTGATATATGTGGGCCAATGAGAAAATAATAAACACATGAGTAGAAGTACTTCATTATCATTGATGATTTTAATCGTATTACTTGTGTTATATTCATGAAAAAAAATAAAATGATTTTAAATTTTACAAATGTTATAGAAGTGAAGATCAGAAGGAATGTTAGTATTTTGTGATGAAGTTGGGAACTGATAATGGTGGTGAATACTGAAGTGAATAGTTTGAAGAATATCTTGAAAATCATGGAATTCTTCACCATTAAAGCTCTCCATACACTCCCCAAAAAAATGGGGTTGATGAAAGAATGAATATAATACTGGTGGAAATGGGAAGAAAAGTGTTACTTGAGCATAAAATTCCTTATTACTTTTAGAGACTAACAATGAGTACTTCTATTTATATTCAGAACATTTTTATATAGGCCACAATCAGGTAGGACTCCTGCGGAATTGTTTAATGGAAAAAATTCATGTTTGAAGCACATTAGAGCTTTCAGAAGTCCCTTTATAATAAATAATAATGGGGGAAACTATGGTAAGATTGAGAAGAAAGGTGAGAATGGAATCTTTCTATGATATTCTCTATAAGGAAGAGGTTATAGATTCTTCTACAATGAAAAAAATAACAATTTATTGAGTTGATGTAATATTGATCAATGTATCTGAGAAAGATAAACATGTTAGGTTGACAATGATGTTAAGAAAGCGGAATAAGGTTATTCTAATAAGGATACAAATAATTTTAATCCAAATAAAGCTGAAGAATCATACTCAGAAATTTCTAATGATGAGGAAGACAATCGAAAATATTATCGAAAGATGGGGAAACATGTTAAAGCAAAAAATATAATTGGTCATAAAAAACTAAATATTCAAAAAAGAAGAACAACCAATTACATTATGAATACTTCATTTTATTCAAAAGTGGAATCTAATGATGTTAAAGAAGATTTTGAGAATCTTGAATGAGTTCAAGGCATGAATGAAGAATTGGATCCGATTGAAAAGAATAACACATCTGAACTCAAACCCAAGTCTAAAAACAAAAGCATCAATGGAAAAAAATGGGTTTTCCAGAACAAGATGAATGAAAAAGGTGAGGTTATAAGAATAAAAGAAATATTGGTTTAGAATAGGTATTCACAGATAGAGGGTATTGATTTCGATGAATCCTATTATTTAGTTGAATGAATTGAAACAATCATAATCTTTCATAGTATTGACTCACAATGAGGCGATAAGATCATTGAAGTGGATGTTAAATCAATAATCCAAAAGGGTGATCATGAAGAAGAGTTTCATATTTAACAACCTTATGTATTTTTTATTGGAATAGATGAAGGATATGTGTGTAGATTTAAAAAATGAATTGCATGGACTAAAACAATCTATGAGGGCATGGTATTCAAATTTAGATATGTTTTTAAGAAAGATGAATTTTAACCATGGAAGAGTGGATATCATTCTTTACATCATAGAAAGTCACTATTATTCCCTCATTATAATTATTTTTGTTGATGAAATCATATTTTTTGTGAATGATAAAGGATGGTGTGAAAGATTTGATGAAAAAATGAAGATTTTTTTTGAGATTTCCAAGCTAGGAGAAATAAAATACTTTCTTGGGTTACAAATCCAACAAGATAAAAAATAAAATTACCTTTCCCAAGAAAAGTATGAAAAATAAATTCTCAAGGGGTCTTTCATGAATAATTAAATACATGTTTCCAAAGCCATTTCACTGGGAACAAAGCTAAATAGCTAAGGAGAAAGAAATTAAGTTGATCAAAAAGTGTATGGGAAGATTTTTGAAAGTATATTGTATTTGACTGCCTTAAGACCTGACATTGTGTTTGTTTTTACCTTATATGAAAGATTTCAATGTGCTCCAAACGAATCACATTTACATGATGGAAAAAGAATTCTCAGATACATCAACGGAACAAAAAACATTGGAATAAAAAATAGCTCATATTGTATTGAATTTTTTGGGTATTCATTTACAGATTGGGAAGGAAATGTTGAGGATATAAGATCCACATCTGCTGAGGAATTATTTTTGGGAATAAATTGCGTTTATTGTAATTCACCGAAACAAAATCCAGTAACTCATATTATGGTTGATGCTGAGTGTGTTTCTATTATTCAAGCTGCTATAAAACTTATGTGGATGAAAACAAAATTGGAAGTTTTTCTTATAGAAGTGAGGTAACCCTTACACTTGGGTTGTGACAATCAAAGTAAAATCAATGTCACCAGGAATCCAGTGAAACAATCTCTGTCCAAACATATCAATATCAAATATCATTTTTTCAAAGAGCATGTGGAGACGAATGAATTGATGCTGCATTAAGTTACAGCATTGGAACAAGTTGTTGATATATTCACAAAACCTTTATCAAAGGAATCATTCTAAAAAATGAGGTTGAACATGGGTGTTAAACCTCTTCCACTTCTAGGATGAGGTATGTGTATCTGTCCAGTCTCTCATCTTACAATTGGATTGTTTTTTAAATGTGGATAATTCATTTGTTTCATAAATATATTTCATAAAAGTGTGTTTTGTGGGTAAGATATGAATTACTCATTGTTTTGCAAATGATCTATTTTAAATTATAGTTGGAGTGGTTGTAGGAAAAGAAATTGATTTGGTTTCCAGAAGAATGGTGAAACGAAAGAGGATCCAATTATTTTTATAGAATTTTTTTGAATTAATTCTTATTGTTTCCTACAATGAGTTATCTCACGTAGGGTTAGAAATGTTGATATGTAATCCATTTATTGGGGATGCAAAGATCAGTAATTTATAAAACATGGTTGAAAACAAAATCTAAAGGGGGAGATTCTTGGGACCATGTTGATGATGAAGTTGAAAAGGTTTCAAGAGTTTAATTTTTAGAAAAGTTTGGTTTTGAATAAATTAATTCAAATCACTTTGTTTTGGAAACAATTGTTTTGGCTTTTTTTTAAAGAATCAGACTCCGGTTTTCAGGAAGGTTGTCCTCGGGAGTAGAAGGAATGACAGAAACTAGAATGAGTGGAATGTTGTGATACTTTCCATTGTTAAATGTGATGCTACATTGTGTTTTTGGAATTCCCATAAATCATAAGTATTGTAGTAGAACTTATGATGCAAGAATGATGAAAGAAATATTTATGTAAAAGCTGTGAATGTTGGTTACTATTACAATGTTTTGAATTTTTGTGACTATTGCAAATTTTTGAATGGTGGTGACTACGGAAAATATATGAATCATGGTGAATATTGAGAAACTATGAATATTGGTGACTATTACAAAACTATGAATGGTGGTGACTATTACAAATCTATGAATGGTGGGGACTATTTAAAATATGTGAATGGTGGTGGTTATTGAAATACTGTGAATAGTGATTACGGTGGGAATAATCGTGTAGTTAGAATAGTGATTATGATGAAAGAAGAGATGATGCATGTCATGCCGACATGGTAATGAATTTTTTTTTTCATCGGACTCAGTGTTGTGCTAATTAATAGCCATGTTGAAGGAATAGTTTAGCCAATGGAATAGTTATGACGATGAGAGAAGAGATGATGCATGTCATGATGACATGGTAATGACTTTTTTTCATCGTACATACATTCACGACAATGGAATAGTCCAGCTGATGGAATATTTGTGCCGATGGAATAATAATGATGATGAAATAAGAGGTAATGCATGTCATGCCAACATGTTAATGACTTTACATTGCATATGAGTCAGAGTCGTGCCGATTGAATTATCTTTCCAATGGAATAGTCATTTCAATGAAATAAGAGATAAAACATGTCATGTCGACATGGTATTGTCTTTGTTTTTTATTGGACTCAAAGATATGCCGATGGAATAGACATGTCGATGGAATAGTCTTAATGATTGAATAACATTCACAATTGAAGAGGAACGAGTTGTTCCGATTGAAAATACGAAAGAGTCATGAGGATGGAAATAGTCACGCTGATGGGAATAGTCATGTCGATGGGAAAAGTCATGCTAATGGAAATAGTCATGCTGATGGAAAATGTAGTGCTAATGGAAAAGAGGAATGATTCGTGTTGATGGAGTGAGAATGTGATGAGATGATGGTTGTCATTCTGACAAGGTAATGACTTTTTTTTCATCGGACTCCCAGGTGAAAGTGAAAGAAAAGATATGGTACTGATTTAAGACCATTTGTACAGAGAAACAATCTTATGAAACAATTGTACCCACATATATGATTTTATTAAAGAAAAATTGTTTTCTGTTTAATGGAATAAGAAATGTGTATGGAGATACAAATGATAGAGATGAAGATTCAAAATGATTCAAGAAGCTTCATGAAACTGTGACGTAGAAAAAATATACCCCAAAATTTCAGGGGGAAAATCAAATTTGGAAAAATTTTAGTGAGTGAGAATAACTTTTGGAATCCCACCAATTGGCACCTATAAATGGAGGAGTTACTTGGTACTTTCTGACAACAAGTACTGTTCACTTTAGTGGAGAGAAAAGCGTTGAGTTTTAGAGAGAGAAGGAGAGGGTTTGAATTGGTGCTGATTATATTTGTATAGACTATTACATACATATTTTTATGTGGTGAATATTCTATTTTTCTTGACTATTGAATGAACGTATTAGAGTGGTTCCAATTCTATTCTATTTTATTCAACTGAAATATCAAAATGAGAAGAATCGGATTGGGAGCATCATAATCAGGTTAATAGGAATGATTGATTTAAATAGTCTAAGTGGTTCATACATTTTTTTGGGTAAGGAAAATAATAATTGATTCACAATTGAATACATTTGGTTAATTGAATAAGATCACATGTAACAGGAGATGTTACAATAAAAATGTACTACCCAACTATTCTAAGAGGGTTCACATGCACTAGTTGTTTTTTTAATTGTGCTACATGAGTGTATGGTTACATCCTACTCATTGTAATACATGGATTGGTTTCTAGTGGATTGTATGGTATTGGATCATTTCCAAACCCTACCAATGATGTAGCTATTCTTTTTGAATAGTGAACCTTGTTAATCATTGTGTTCCTTTGGATGTGGGTTGAATTTTTTCTCAGTAGGGAATTAAAATAATTAACAAGTGGAGAGGTTTGTATGAAATGAATTTAAATATAAAATAAAAATAGTATCACTAATTCACCACCTCCATCTCTTAGTGATGCAATACCCTGACCAGACACTTTCAGTTCATGGGTATATACGACTTAACCTCTTCGCGAGTCATGAATTTCTTTTATTATATCCAAATATTATAGATTATTATGAATACATATATAATGAAAATATATGACAAATAAATCATGTTTTATAATCTTTATATGATTAAATTATGATAAATGTAATAGAAATAACAAACACAAATTCAAAACAAACTTGAGAAAACTAGGAAATTAACTACAAAAATAGTGAAACTAAATACGGATTGCTAACAGACTGGTGACAAGATATTATAATAATATGGTACATGAAATTATATATATTATTATTGTTATATAATATTATAATATAATATTTTAACCAATATACTTGTAGATAAATACTACTTAACAAATGGAGAGATAAGGTATGGTATTTTCATCTCCCTTTTTACATCTATGAGATAAATGTCATATACATACCTTAATTTTTTTGTGTGGTGTATCTACTGGAAATTTTCATATATTAAATTATTTATAATTTAAACATAATGTTATTTAAAACATCCATGTAATTTGATCCCTTCATGAGTAGTGTGATTACAATGATTCAAAGATGTTTGGGACACTTTAAAATGTCCAATGACAATTTTACTCAAGAATAATATTAAGAACCATTCAATATTATTTAAATTGAAGAAATTATTTGAAAACTGTTAAATAAATCCTTTAATAACCTCTCATACAGCTCTTCATAAACAATGTTATGTTATTTCTAGCAGTTTCTAACTCCTTGGTACTCATAATATTTTAGAATCCCTTTTAATGAAAATAGAACATTATTTCTCTCATTAGTCAATGAACATTTTTTTTCTTTTAAAATAATATTTTATAGAAAAAAATTAAATTTTTTTTTCTTATCCAAAATAATTTATTTTTAACAATTTTTTCATTCAATAATTCTTTTAGTGGAATATATTTGTCACTTTCCCAACAAAGAATTTTTCTTTCCCATTAACCTTTTAAAAGGAATGTTTTTTCACCACATAAAACATGTATGAAACTTCCTACCATAATTTTATTGAATTATCCATTTCATTTCTAAAATGATAATTTTTATAAGAAATGTTATCAATATTGATTTTTCACAGAAGTTTATATAAATTAATTTTCAATACCGAAGGATATATTCATAAAAATTGTTTTTTAATATCTTATTATAATGTTTTCATTAATAAGTGACCAAAACCCTATATATTTCAACTCATGGGATGTATTCTATTGATATCATCCTTATTCTCCCAGCAGATGGTTTATTTAGAACTAAACGGTCTTTAAATTCACTTCCATGATTTATTTGTTAGTCCCCTTGAAATATTTAATCTCTAATGATCATTAATCATTGAATTTCCACTAAATTTACCCTTTAATTTATCATGGGTATTACTATTGCCTAAACCATATACCACATTATTTATGGTGACTACACTAACAGTTATTTGATTATCTAGGGAAATTTTAATAATTCTATATTCATTATTCAATACGGATTTTTGATAGGGCATTTTTTTGTTAATTATGGTGATTACTCAATATAAAAACTTTTTTTCATATGAAATGATTGGTTGAGACTGTAAATTATATAGATTACTGATGTATTGATAGGTCCTGATGAGACATAAAATTTAGCTAAATTAATCTTGTTTCTACCTATTTTTTTAAACAATTCAGATAATGGATATTGAAATTATAGGTTTTCATGTTCCAAAGACCCGATTTCAAAATATTTATAATTTAAATTCATCAATATATTTTTTAGTATTGTTTTTATACCTAATATATTACATCAACATAAATGTGGATTCATTCTATACTCAGTTTATTGATTAAATGGAATGTGTTTTAGTTTCAAAACATTACTTATTGTTTTTCCCTTATCTAGTTATTTGAATGGAATTTTTTATCAATTATTTACAATTCCATGTTTATTTTTTATCAATAATCAATTATTTCATCTAAATTACATACACTAAATGAGAATTTAAGCTCAACTATAGTATGTTTCCTTTCCCCCAACAATGAAGAGAAAAACATTGAATAACAGATCAAGGATTCTATTTATTTATTTTTATTATTTATCATTATTGTAATTCTTATTTCCCAATGTACTATCAGTATCATTTATGCAATCTAGATTTCCGTGACTACTAAACTGATTAGTCCTTCTAGATTTTTATCCTTGTAATCATGTCAATGTAATAAAATAATGCTCTGACACTAGTGTGATTTGGGTGTTATAATCAGTATCAAATGATGTTTAATAGAAAATGTGGAAAATGGATTTAGAAAACATATACTAATGAACATTATTGTAAGATAGGCATTGATGATAGATAATGAAGAATTCCCTATAATTTTGGCAATCTAGAGATTACTTGGGTATTTATAATAATACATCATTAATAACATATTATAAATGAATGTGGTTCTTATAAATATGTACCTAAGAGTGAAAAAAAAGACAAGGTGTGACAGGCCTAAATCAGTGTAACCTGGTCCACTGTTATAGACCGTACTACACACCAGGTTTTCCACTACTGGGATATACTCTTAGTAGAATTCTGGTTTTCATTACAAACCATTTTTAATGATTTAATTATATCTCCAAATAAATCATTTTATGATTATGATACTATTAATACATAATTTTTTTGATTTACATTAATTATTACAATATAGTTCAAATTAAAAAATGTTCATAATTTTAGGATCTAATCTAGTATATGCCATTTTCTAGAAATGGAACCTATAAGCAATATGGTTTTCAATACACATGGTCAACATAGAGGTCGAACTACTAAGAATGTAAATGTATACAATATTAGAAATGGTGAGGATAATGTTATATTAGGGAATGAAAATAAGGATGTGACACAAAACCATTCTTGGCTAGAGAAACCTCATCCACAGAGGGAACCTCATACTGTGGATTCCTTTGGGTGACATAACCCCCATCATTTAATGGGGAAACTAATCCTATTGTTCCTAAGAAATGTATTAAGTCTTTGGATGAGAGATATATAGTCATGGGTTATATTCAAGTAGAAAAGGTTTCACTTTTGGATTATTGAATCCATGGTAATGCTACTCAATCCAGGTCATTGATAGAAAATAGTCTGGTGGAAGAAGAAATAAAACCCATAGAAAGGAGAAAATTAAAGGACACGTTTTTTGATAATTAGTTACCTCATGATTAAAAAATTTTGTAGAACAGAATTTTTCATAGAATAATGTAATGGAGGAAGAGGGTGTTTAATATTTTGATTCTACATTTAGAATGATATCAACAAATTATATGAATTATATATAATACCCAGAGTGCATGATAGACCAATTAATTAAAGGATGTAATCCAAATAACCAAATGGTGATGCATTGTTAGAATTTCTCATTATACATGGAGATATTTTAATGTTCCATAAAAATTGAGAATGAATTCTAGAGATCCAATGCATTTAAGGGAAACCAAGGAGATAATAGGCTATATAATAACCACGAACAATGGAATGAGTTAAATATGATGAAGGGAATGAAAGATTTAACTGCATGTGATAACTGAGGAAATAATCACCCTGTTAAATTCATGAAGTTATTGGGCATATATTATATGTGCAGATAGATAGTTCACCAATTAGAAGAATTGAAACAAAAGAAATAAAATGATAATATTCAGTGTTATAGTATCGAGGAGATGGGAAACTATTAAAAAAATTCCCTAGCATCTTGGAAATACGCCTCTAAATAATATAATGGATTTAGGTTAAGCATATGTAATAGAAACAATCGAAGTGTAATGATTATTCTATATTGGTATTATTATCAATGAAATATTATTTAAAATTTAATTATTTTGGTTGTTATCATCCTACAACTTCTGAAATATATAAATAATGTACTATAGTACTTTGACTTTATGGACTTGAGATTATATTATGAATAGTAACAATAAAATTTATTCAGTATAAAGTAATAATTTTTGGAAAATATATGGTTTAGTGTGTTTAAAATAATTTTGGATATATGGAATATATCCAATGAAATTTGTTTTACATAAGGAATAATGTATAATTCGTGTTCCAGATAATATATTAGGGTAATTCAATTTAATTCCATTTTAAAACATAAAACATGGTAAAGGTATTCACATATTTATTATGTGGTTATTAAATAGGTTCTTAGTCACAAACTAGATTAGTTTCCCTAGTAACCTGATTACCATGACATCCCTAACATTTCCCTGTGGGAATTCCCGATACACATGGTTTTACGACTAGCCCCCGATATCACAAAACATGCATGTGGGAATAATTTTTCCAATTATAATGTGGAAGAAAAGAAACAAGGAAATTTTCATAACAAAAGAAACTCAATATGGGGTAATGTACTAGAAGAAAACAAGGAATAAACCAACCAAATGAAATATAACCCATGTACCAAATCATAGAAAAAATAGCCCATGTCCCTAAGGAAAATACTCACAATGTCCAAATTTCAGTTTCTGGATCCACCCCCAAGCTATCATTTCCCATTTCTCGAACCTGAAAGAAGATAATCTACAGAAACCTGAATGAACAAGTAGGTTGTGAGCTAAATATACCCTTAGGGTCTCACCAGAGGTTCCATAATAGATACCAACAATCGATTTATCAAATAAATGCTTCCAATATTTTTTATAAATAAACATGTTTGTAATTTTAAAGAATAATTAAACAAATAATTTAATACCTGTAAAATGATTGAAAATAATTTATGAAAAAGGATTAAAATGATGGAATATTTCTAAAACAATGGATTTAATAAGAATAGTTACATAAAATAGTTTATATAAATTCAGATGGAATGTATGGTAGTTCAAAATCATTGGCAAACATTTATATCTCATATAAAATTAAACAAGCGGGCAACATGGTCATCTGCTAAATAGGTATGATAATATTTCCCGCTATAGGACTCTGCACTGTCAAAGTGATCATGAATATTTGTTTACACATACATCCTCTCAATACTAGTCAGAGGGGCTCATCACCATCGCCTAAGGGATACAACCTCTTGCATTTATGTTTCTGAACGTTCTGGTAATCATAGAGTATGTCCGAATACCTCACAATCTACCTCTGTATTGCATGCGCTCATATATAATCATTCATAGAAAATTTATTTTAATACTGCATGAAATAATTAAATCCCACAATTACATTTAAATGATAATTTTCCATTTAAAACAAAAACTAGTTTTAATAAGAAAACATGCCCTTTTAATAAGATATAACCAATAGGCTTCAATCGAAACATTTGTTATCCATTTTCACCAGTTTGAAATCCATTAAAAACCAGTTCTCAAATTTGAAAATTATTTTCCTTAATTAAATTCAACATTTTAATTGAAATTGAGTCCATTAAATCCACAATAAACATAAATAATTTAAATTTTCCAATTTCCATAAACACAACCCAATTCAATGGAAGTGATGGGCTTCAAAATATCATGCCAAAAACATTTAAAATCTATCAATTAACTGGAATTGGATTTTATTACATCAATTGAAATTTAGTTTAATCAAACGAATTTAAATCCACTATTGATATAAATCTAAAAATTCAAGGTTATTCAATTAGGCTAATCCGGATGGGATAACATACCTCACATTCATCGATGTCAGTGGAAAGGTAAAACCATCATGTGTGGATCAATACACCTCCTCATGGCCTTGATAACATAACCTTCAACACACTAATGGCTGACGTTCGTCAATTTTCCATAGAACCAAAACATTAATTTTATTCCACATGGAATATCAAATGCGATAACTTTTTCTCTCTCATGGATAATATCAGGATTATTGTTTTAGGCCAACACTTGTGTTTGGAAATATTCTACAATATCCAATGCAAATAAACATTGATAATTTTATATTTCTTAAAATTATCATTAACATCCAATGTAATTTTCCAAAATATATAAAAAACTATATATATATATATATATCATTCGATAATCAAAATAAATAACATTATATAATTTTATTAAATTATATAATGCATGTTTATCGAATATATATATATATATATATCATTTGACAATATATTATCTTCTGATAATACAAATAATTATCATCTGATAATTTTAAACAATTTTCCTTCCAATAATTTCCATCCAATTATTTGATAAAATTATCAATAGATAAATCGTCATAATTATAATTTGAAAATTTAACATAATTACACTTTCAATAAATTTAGGCAATTTCTATTTGATAATTTTAATAAAATATCATTAAGGTGTATATATATGTACATATATATATCTTTTGATAAATTCACTGAATTTATCTTTATAATATTTCCTTTTATGTTATCTTTGATAATTGACATAAGTATCATCTAACAATTCATTAACAATCATGTAATAATTTATATAAGAAGAATTTGTAATTATTTAAGAATAATACGTATGTTATTTTTTTCATTATTTAATTTAAATTCAATTTTTTGGATTTGATAGGATATTTAAATGGAAGGAAATAAGTAAATGAAATAAAATACAAAAACACCAACAAGGATTTCCATGTTGCACTGAACCAGGAAGAAAAATATGTACAACTTGATCTTAGAAGTGAGTTAGGGGAGAGTTGATCGATTTTTCAGAATAACATTTCAGGGTTACACTTACATAATGGGATTAAAAAAATCATGAAAGACAAGTGATTTTACTATGTATAACAACATGCACATGTTCCTAATCATAGCCAAATCAAAAATCTCAATCATCCTTTTTATCAACTGATTGATCCAAAACATAATAAAGGAGGTGTTAATTTTACTCCATTAATGATTTTCATTTTTATTCAGATTGAAACGGTTCAAAAATAAATGTTTTGAATCAATTCTTCAATAAAAAATTGTTTTTGGCCTAAAATGTCAGAAGAAGAATAGTAATTCTAGTTTTAATCAATTAATTTTATAATTAAATTATTAAAACCCCAAATTTGAAAATCAGGAAGAACAAACGCTTGAGGGTCGTGAATGTTGTACCCTATCTTGGATAAACACCCCATTATGGGAACAATGGTGGTCTCTAATTTCTCAAATGATGAATTATTTGAGAGATATTAATTATTTATTTATAAAAAATTGGAAAAAGTAACTTCTTTAAATAAAAAAGGTTTTTATCTCAAGCAGGGTGTCACAAAATACAACATATACTAATGTTATACCACGGTTAGGGTAAAACTATGTTTCTAGACCCGTCAGTAGTCTTGAATTTCCCAAACGATGGGCTATTTGGTATATTTTCCATTATTTTTAATAGAATAATATATTAAATATTACATAATATCTTTATCTCACGAGTGAGGTATCCAAAATTCTATCGCCTTTGAATTATATAGCCCTCATATGGAAATCACTATATTTCAGACATAATAGTGATATTATAATGCTCATACAACACACCATTTTGAAGTTATTCAATTATTTTGAATAAAAAGTGTGCATTAAATATATTATATTTAATATTTTTATTAAGCCTTTACAGAGACTTTGGGGCCTTGGAATATCCCCCTAACACAGTATCAAACTCCAAAAACAATTAATTTAACATTCCAGGATGTTAACTAGTATTTAAGGATTTTAACCCATTTATCATAATTTGGATGATAAATAATTTTTTCCACTGATGATATAAAGATTTTAAAACAAGGGGGTTTCGAAATAACAAAAATAGTAAGGGGATGTTATAACCTCCCCTCAATAAGAACTTTTAATCCCTTAAATCCTACAAAGAAGCCTTTGAATCCAAAAGACGAGGTCAATGATCTTTCCTCAATGCCTCTCTCTCTCATGTCTCATGGGAATCAGAATCATGATATCATATTACATGAACCAGAGGTATCGTCCTCCCACGATGTACATTGTTCTTAGAATTAGAAATTATCCCAGCTGTTTCGTCACAGATTAAATGGGTCCAATCTCAAGTTCACTCGAGATCAAAATGTGTGATGCATCAGAGTTATACTTTCGAATCTGTGATAAATGGAAGTCATTGTGTATTTATGTCAACTATGGTAAGAGTGATAAGCAATAATTATCATTCCGCACGTGATCAACAACCTCGAATGGTCCCCCAAAATGGTGAGTAAGAATCCCTTTCCTCCAAATCCATTAATGAAGACACATAGTTTAAACCTATAAGATCAATAAGTCACTAAATAAGAACTCCAAAGGTCAATGGTGACGATCAACATAAGACCAATACCAACTTTTTCCTTTCAATATTATCGTATGACTCAAATGAATCTTAGTTGTCATCTCTTGGACCAAAATCATTACATCCATGGTAATTACACCAATATCTAGAAAATACAATTGAGATTTACAAGGACAACTATACCAGGCCTAAAAAAGGATCCATTCTAATCACAAACATGTTACAGTTGTTATAAGAAAACTCTACCAGCCACAAACGATCTTTACAAGTCCCAGCCAATTTTAGAACAGAAGTGCATAGAATATCATAAAGAAGAATGGACGGTTGGGACTTCCGCTCTTTCAGTTTAGTAGTTGTCATACGGTAATAGGGAATTGAAACACAATGTGTACTTGGTATCATATCAACTATAAACAAAACCAATCTTACCGGTGATAAATAAGAAAGGTAAAAAGAAAACATGACAGGAAACTTGATGAAAAATGGAGGAATATCACAGCTAATTCAATATCATTATACATCAAAATCAAACACTGATATAACTTTCCCAAACTCTAAATAATACGGATTGAACATGCTGGACCCTAGGGTCCCATTCTCCTTAAAAGAATAGAGGCACCCCACTGGTTATATAATGGTAAACCTATCGAAGATAAACATAAATATGGAAATTATTGGAAAATATCCAATCCATAATTAATATGACATCGTGATATTCCATGATGAGATCTAGAAAAATATAGAAAACCTCGACATCAGATAGAGAGAAGAGACAACCAGGACTACAGAGAACCTTCAATAACTTCGAACCAAGGGGTGTAAAATTATCCTTTACACAGGATAGAAGATCCATAGAAAGATTAATAAAGACTACTGATATGGGTTGAAATAATAAAGTGGGATGTAATGGTATTAAATAAATCATTCACTATTGATATTTCTATATTAATGGTACCTCTCGCAGTCTCTAGACTATTAACTACTTCCATTGGACACTCTTCCACTGCGTAAAGAAGCTTCATTCCAGATTCATGTAGATATAACCCTAATTTATTTGAAACATTTTATTTCCTCAGAGTTTGTATGAATGTTCTGATGATATAATGCTACAGTGTGGAGTGTAAATGTATTTGAAGAACATCTGAAAGTTCCCTAAACATCCTCCTAAGCCACATTTATGTTGGCCGACTGAACCTTGAAATACTCCACATCCATGAAAACCCATTTACTATAGATAGAACTGGTCAGTGAAATGAACATTGAATTCCTTCCACTATAAGCCCTAATGTTTCTTAGTCATCACTATTGTGTCCCACCATCTCCTGCATGGCCCCTCTAACATGAAGGGGACACACTTCCCCTTGATCTTGTCTGGTGTCTCCAAAAACTCAAAAAGTCATTCTATTCTACCCAACTATTCCTCGACATGTTGAGGATTGATGGATCCTTTGAAAACTGGAAGTTAATGGTGAAATATATATTGAAAATTATTTCCATGAACATCTCCATAAGGATCCATAGCTAGAGCCTAAACATGGACTAGTGATGGTGCTTTACCCAAATCCTAGACGGTACGCATGTTCACCTCAACTATATTCGGATCCACAATAGGATTTTTCAACTAGGGATCAGTGGAAACCCCCTCCTGGAACCAATTCACACATTATATCAGAGGAATGATGTTACACAACATCCATATACAACAATGAAGACATAAGGTATTTCTCAAACGTAGTAGTTAGAGAAATAAATCCTAGTGTAATTAACAAACAATATTTGGATTCTATATTATCCATTTCAAAATTGGGAAATTATAAGAACTAATCCATAAGACATATTTTCCTAACCATCGCTAGAGACATACGGTTCATTTTTGTGAGAGATGGATGTAACATCCTGAACCGGATCACCACTAAACTAGTGGCAGGACTGGTCACCACATGACCTCATGCATGTCTCACTGTATGCTAGAGGCTTCCGTCTAGCAGCAAGGGTCTAAGGATAGTCATTGGAGAGACTATACCCTCTTATCAGAGTTTCACATCGACATAATAATGTAAATGACATACAATGTCAATAAATATCGTAAGCATTATAATAAATTATAATGGCGTGGACGTTAGATTTTATAAATCATGTACAAACAAATGGCTAACATTAGTTATATAGCAGATGCATGGATGACATGATAATGATACAAAAAAAACAGTGAACAAAACAGCCTTCTAAACATTCAATTAAAAAATTTAATAATAAAAAACTCCATGCCCCGAGAGAATTATCCTCATGTATCCCAAGCTTCTGCTCATTCCTTTTCTCCAATATTCCTAGTAAATGCAAAGAGCACAATCCTTCTACCAAATATAATCTACCCGGGTACCCCAGTGTAATGGATTCCTGACTAGGGTGTGAGATATAAATCTTAGTAGGTCAGGACCACCAATGTCTACCCCTAATCCTAACATTCAATAAATAAATTAAACAGTGAAAGCATCCATAATTAAGGTAAGTAATAAAATGTAACTAAAAACCCAAGTACATGTCTCATCTCTCATCTGGTGTCTGGACATGTATAATACATTTCTCAGGCATACACAATAGTCATTACACAATCATTTACATTTATCAATTATTCAAGGCTCATTAAACTATTTAAATCTCGTGATCCTGACTGATCCTGACATTCCTTGTATAAGTATCTCACTGAAGATGTCTTTAATGACCATCTAATTAATCAATGTTAAGAAAAAATCCATGCTTGTTCTTTGGCATGGGTAATGAATCATAAGATATTCAATTTTATCTTTTATATAGTATATTTGAGATCTTGCACTAAAAAAATAGTGATTTTCTCATGGGCCAGTCCACTAATAGTGATTCACCCTATTCATTGATAAGTATGAACCCTTTGTCATATTCAATTCATTAATCATAATGTCACAATAGTTTTCATTAACCAATAAATTTATTTTAGGTATGACCAATTGGAACCACTATCCAATTCCAATGGATGGGTACAAAACATCATGTCCAGCACCCTCGTGAGTATTTGGAGCATCAATCCTTATCTCACAACCCATGGGTATTGGGAGCATTAGTACCTAAACCATAAAAGAATATTGTCTTGCAAGCAGGGTGTAGAACACCATGTCTAGAACCCATTGAGTATTTGGGGCATCAGGCCCTGTATCACAACCCATTTATCAATAATACAAGTATATTTATCATTGGTGTAGAATGCCATGTCTAACACCCCACAAACATCCATTAATTAATTCATATTTAATTAAACCAATTCGTTAATTATTTCCACAACTAATTAACAACATATAACTCCCGTCAAAAGTCAACCATTAATTATCAATTCAAAATATAAATGGAATATAATTAATTAAAAATATATTATTCTTAGCAAGCTAAATAATTAATTATCTCAACATTTAATTATCAAAATTATTTTACCAGTATGAACCTGTCCACTAAAATAGTGATTCTTCTAGGACATAACAATTTACATGCACGTCATAATCATCAAATAACATGTTGAAGAAAGCCCTTATAATTAGAAACCATGTCACATATCATCTCATAATATAAAACAACTCCATACAAGACAACATAATTCATGGAAATATAACATGCATCCAAAGGATCCCATGTCAAACAGTTGTAACAAACAATTATTCCACAATCATAATTTAATTCATTCAAATTAATTGATTCATGAATTAATTAATTAAATATTATCTCTTCAGTAAATCATAAATTAATTAACCATTTTCCATTTATCATGTAATAATTAATCTATCCAATATTTATTACTAGTTTCCAATTTATATTCTAAACATTTCAAATATTCAATATTCTCAATAATCAATAATAAAAACAATTTTTATTCCAACTAATGACATGATAATTAATTATAAAACTAATTAATCTATTTTATATTCTTACCATTCAAATTATTTATCTATTTAATGACATCACTTTAACCAAATTAGAAAAACATGCATAAAATCAACACATGTTCATGTCCTCATTTATCTCACTTCGGCCGAATCATTTAATAACATCAAAAGTGTCATGCATTGACATACCATAAACAATGAAAAACACATTCTCAATTTATTTAAAGAATCTATAGTTCATAAATAATGTGATAAAATTTTTGGAACCCTGCCTTTGGGTGGAACCATTTTAAATCTGAAGTGCTTTAATATACATGGAAGCAACCAGTCCACAATCGGTCTGCAATCGCACATGTGAAAACCATCTATGTATATATATATATATATATCATTATTACACACACACATGGATATATATATATATATATATATATTCATGCCCGTGCCCTACAACAATATAAATTAATTCAAAATATTCAACAGGTACATAGAATCAAAGTAGTAAGGAACTACACTCCACTAACTAGGTACCTGGGAATCATATAAATTATCAAACCCTTAATTTAATGATACAAAACAGTACCACGATTATATAGCCTTACCCAAAACATGATGGAAAAGAAATCATAAAACCCATCCTCCTTGCCTTTTTCACAGATTTAGGAATACGGTCCAAAGGGCCTAGAGGAGCACCTTGCACAACCCTAGAACCGAAGAAAGAAGGAATCACAATAAAACCTAAACCATAGGGTTTTGGCTGATAAAAAAGGGTGAGGGGGATCCAAATGCCCGATGTGAATCTCAAGACAAATTCATATGGACTCAAATCCCTGAGATGGACAAGATTCGAGAAGCCACCAGGAGGATTCAATAGCGCGAAGAGAAGCTGACGAGGGGGGTGTAGAGCGCCCCAAAGGAGGGGCCTGGTTCATTTTTGTTGTACCTCCAATATTGTGGTCCACCACCCCCATGTTCTCTCCCCCAATTATCAATTACACCTATGATAAAATAATAGTATTAATATAATACTAATAACAATTGTTATTCTCTTTTAATATAATGTTACTTTATTAACTACCATTTAAATAAATGTTTCTAAATTAATTCTGAAAACCCCCATTAATCATCCCATCAAAATAATACAATAACAATAACAATATCTTTATTATTATTATTATTAAATATTTTTATATTTAAAATAAAATAATAATAAATAATTTTAAAAACAAGAGAATCGCACAGCTGACCTGTATCAATTAACTACCCGTGCACAACCTAATATCTATATTTAAAATGGTTTTATTAATTAAAAACAACACAACATTTATTCCTTATTTAGTATTATCATTTATAATTACTCTTCATTGATAACACCCAACTCATTGTTATTTAAATAATTACCTCAACTCAAAATAATTAAATAAAAACCTCTGCTTCATAGTGATTAATTAAATTCTTATTGAACATTAATTTAATTAAATGAAACCCCAAAAATTCAATTATTATTATTATACATAATAATAATAACAACCACTCATAAAAACACAATAATAATAATTTCATTATTATTATTATTATTCAACTATCGAAAAAACTCAACCCCTCTTATTAAAATAAAGACACTTCTTTATTAATTACGAAACTCCTTATTTAATTAGAAGTTTCTTTGAGATACCCAGAAGCCTCATTAATTTCCAATCAATATTATACCACATTAAATATCCAATTAAATTATTTTAACATAAATTTTACACCCAATTTAATTAAAATTACTTCTTCATTCCTTATTATCTTAATAAAAATTTCATAATAAATTACGAAACTCCCAATTTATTATAATATCATTAGTATGATAAAAACACTGACCCATAACCCCTAATTGAATTTACTTAAAAATAATTATTATTATTACATTAATAAAACTAAAATAATAATAATATCATTATTATTATTTTTCAGGTATTTGATAAACCCATCACCACTATTTAATAACAACTCTTTATTAAATATGAACCTCCTCATTTTTTAAAATTTGGCCTTGAGAAGCACCAAATAATTATTAAATTCTAAAAAATAATATAATCCTTTAAAATGAAGTTAAAATATCAACGCATCAAAATATTTTATGAAACCAGAATAATAATAATAATAACATTATTACTATTAGAACATTCCTCCTTTTAATAATAAATGGTACTTTAATAATTCAGAAACACTTCATTTAAATAAAATGGTTCTCCGATAAAACCATAATCCATATTCATTTCTTCAATCGTCATTTAATTAAATATTTAATATTCATTTAATTAAACAACCAAAATAACAATAATAAATTCATTATTACTATTCTTAATACCTTCTTTAAATTTAAAAATAACTCTCACTTAATATTATTTAATTAAATTAAATAATTTATTAAACAGGGTAAAGTAAATGGGTTGGAATGTAACCATGTGATGCCTGTGTAGATCCATTAATGTGGAATTTTTCAAAAATTTTGTTCCTGAGATTTATCGAGACACCTGCGAAATTTATCACGTAATTATGCAAGTCCAAAAATGACACCATTATGTGTTCCAAAATTCAGAATAAAATTACAGAGCTTGGTTTAAAAAAGATCCCTATTGATAAACTGAAAAAAATTCAAAAAAATCATATTTTAACCAGGTTCAATAACATGGTACTTTACAATATACCCACCTTAAAAACTTATCATCCCCGAGAAGCCTTCGAGAACAACTACTAAAACCACCAACCTACCAAGGACATTTAATCCTATTATAAGTGACATGTTGTGTTCCCATTGCGATACCCACCTTTAACCCTTCACATGCCTAACATATAAGCCTTTAAAACCAGATCCAATGCTCACTTTATAGCTTAAACATCCAAATAGATCTTTTATTATAGGTCATTAGAAGGACCTCATCAACGAAAATAGTTGAATCTCGATCAATCAATAGAATAGGTTCTACATGCTTCCCTTGAAAGATGTTGCAGACCCAAACCCCATTTCGCACTTTCTCTAATGAAGTTCCTTTAAAACAATCCAAAAACATATGAATGAAAAATGAGGTCCTTACCCGACCTCTGGTGAAATTTACATGCCAGGTCATCATAAAGATATTTTAAAAAACCATTCCCCCACACAAAATGAAAATTTTCTCATAGAATCAATGCATCCCACATACTACTCAGATAACAACCACTCATCCATCCCAACAACATTTAAACTGTAGCGCAGTGTTAGACCAATGCTATCTTAGTATCTCTATGAAGAAGTCAAGCTAGGGAACATTATCATTGTATTCAAAAGAGAGTACTAAGAGAAAAACCAAGGTCACTAAGAAGACCATTCAAAATATTATCGGACAACTCTATTCTAAAAGCATGACATCACCTACTGACATGTTTATAGAAAACGATGCAACAATACCGGGCTTAGTATTTTCCATGATGTTGCAAGAAAAGATCAGCCGCTCATCAGCACGTGTCTTTAGAAAAAATTAACACATTCATGTGACATTTCTCAAACTATGACCACCATGTCAAATATTGATTATAAAATCCGTAACATAAACCTATCGGCGGGCCAAAACATCCGAGTCCCAATAATTCCTCCCGAGAAGTGGGACGAAATTACTTTAATAGCGTAGAACATTCTATGGGTATTACCTACCACGGTTTAGCCCCTTACGATCATTAACATCGAACCTCTCTCTTTGTCACACAAAATCAAAAACACAAGATTTAAAAGATCCATTTTTCATTTTAGCCACTTTAAATAATTCATTTCAACCTTTCAAAATATGAATCAATTTAAACAAACACACAAGAACTTTTTCATAAAATCCCATAGGTTTTCTAAAAAATTCCCTACAGAAAAATAAGCATGATATCAACAACATCCTCTTTAAAAAATTTTACATTCAGTGTTATTTAAATATAACCAGGAAATTTATTACCAAAATTTCTTTTATGAAAAAGGAGTCCTCCAAAAGTCCCATTTATTTAATCCTCAATTCATCAAAAGCAACCCCACAATAGTTCATTACAATAAAAACTCTGCAGTATTACATTCATAAAAATTTTCAAAACATGCTAAGGTTATATGGTTTAGTCACGTCGGTGGTCATCTACCAATATATAAGGAACCCATAAACCATATCACTGGAAGTTGGATCCCATTTATCACAATCAACAATCATTTAAAATTTTAACTTTAGCATCCCATTAATAAATCAAAACATCAACAGCAAGTTAGCATAAGATGTGACATGCTATAACATAGAAGCATGGAAAAAACAACAAAACATGCTAATAACTATGGAAGTATGGCATATAATCACTTAAGTATGTTAAATCTATCATCGAAACATGCTATCTAGAGAGGCATGCTAAAGCATATCAAAACATGGAATTGCACCCAAGGAACACAATCCAATTTATCAGGCATCCTACAAATGAAACTACAAGGCATGTTATATGCATGACATGTGAATCTCTATGTGACTAAGATGATGCGTGAATGAAAATTATTTTCCACAGCAGGCCATGAAAATTATTTTTTTCAAAATTCACATGATCAATATATTCGGAAAATATGCCAGTCATTCAAGGTGAAATCATATCAACTGTAACCTATAATAGTATAGACTTATATTCCCATACCTGGCCACATGGTCATTTCCTGTACATGAGGTGATTTGTCCCTTGTACGACTGTTAACCCAAGCACTAATACATTCGTTTTATTCTATCTACCAACCCCAAAAAAGTAAGGCAATGGAATAGAAACCATTTGATACCACATTGTAGCATCCCGACCCAGGTCACCACTAATCCAATGGCCGGATCAGTCGCTACATGTCATGAACTGCGTCTCCCCGTACACTAGAGGTTTTCGACTAGCAGAGAGGGTCTAAGGATTGTCATTGGGGATTATATACCCTCTTATTATAGATGAACAGAGGTATATAAATGTAAATAACAAACAATGTCTATAAATAACAGATGACGTATAAAAATGGATAAAGAAAAACAAGGTATATTTTATAAATCTTGTAAAAGAAAATCTATAACATCAATTATATAACAGATGTATGCATGACATGCTAATGATACAAAAATGGAAAACAGTGAAAAAAACAACATTATGAACATTCCATTACAAAAAAATAGACAATGAATCCAAGCCACAAGTGAAGTCTCCCCACGCATCCTGAGAATCTTCTCGGTCCATTGATCCTATCATCCAAGTAAATTCAAACAGCACAATACTACAACCAAATCGAATCTACTCGGGTACCCTAGTAAAATGGTGGCCCAAGTAGGGTGTGAGATATAAATCTCAGTAGGCCGGGACCACCCTTGTCTACCCCTAATCCAGAAATTTAATAAATAATTTAAACAGTGAAAGCATACATAATTAAGGTATGTAGTAAAATGTAACTAAATACCCATGTACCTTCTTTATCTCTCAGCAGGTGTCTGAACCTCTATTATACATTTGTCTTTCTTACACAGTAGTCATTACACAATCAGTTTCATTTATCAATTATTCAAAACATAATAAAATAAAAAAATTCCATGACCTAAACTGAGCCCGACATTCCTTATATAATTCACTAACCACAGATGTCTCTAAATACCATCTAAGTAAAATATGTTTAGACCAAATCCAAGCTTTTTCTTTGGATTGGATAATATATCATAAGATATTGAATTTAATCATTCATATACTATATCTGATCCCATCCACTAAAAAAACAGTGATCCGCTCCTAGGTCCATCCACTAAAAGTGATTCACCCAATTCATTGACATGTATTCACCCTTTCTCATATTCATTTCACATATCGTAATGCCAGAATAGTTTTCATTAACCGGAAAATTCATTTCATGTATGAAAAATTGGACCCATAATACAATGCCAACAAATGGGTTTAGAACATCATGTCTAGCACCCTCGTGAGTATTTAGAGCATCAGTCCTTGTCTCACAACCCATGGGTATTTGGTGCATCAGTCCTTGAACCATAAAGTAATATTTTTTGGAAATCTGGGTGTAGAACGCCATGTCTAGCACCCTGTGAGTATTTGGAGAATCATTCAGTGTCTCACAACCCGTTTATCAATAATACATATATATTCATCATTGGTGTAGAACGCCCTGTCTAGAACCCCACCACCTTCCATTAATTAATTCTTAAATTAATTAATATAATCCGTTAATTATTTTAAAAACTAATTAACAACATAAATCACCCGTCAAAATTCAACCATTAATTATCCATTCGAAATATCAATAGTATATAGTTAATTAACAATTAAATATTCTTAGGAAGACAAATAAATATTTAACTCAACATTTAATTATCGGAATTCATTAACAAGTCTGAACCTGTCCATTCAAATAGTGATTCGTCCAGGACATAACAATTTACCTTCACATCATAATCATCACAAAACATACTAAACAAAGCCCATATATTTATAAATCATTTCACATAGAATCTCATAATTTAAAACAACTCCATCCAAGTCAACTTAATGCATGAAAATCTAACATTCATCAAAAGGTTCCAATGTCCCACAATCGTAACAAACAAGTAATTCACAATCTCAATTTAATGCATTAAAAATTAATTAACTCAACAATTAATTAATAAAATCTTATCCCTTTAACCAATAATCAATTATTTATCCATTTTATATTTATCATATAATAATTAATCCAGCTGTTAATTATTACCAGTTTCCAATTTATATTCTGATCATTTCAAATATTTAATATTCACAATAATCAGTAATAGAAAGAAATTTTTTTTCAACTATGGACATGATAACTAATTCTAAAATTAATTACCCTATTACCCATTCTACCAATTCAAATCAATTAACTATTTAATCATATAACTTTAACGAAATTAGAAAAGCATGTTTAAAATAAACACATGTTCAAGTCCTCATTTATGGCACATGGGAGGCATCATTTAATAAAATCAATAGTTCCATTAATAAACATAACATAAAAAATGAAAATCAAATTCACAATTTATTTAAAAAATATATAATTCTTAAATAATGTTATAGAGATTTTTGAACCCTACCATGGGGTGGAACCATTTTAAATCTGATGTGCTTTAATATACTTGGTGGAAACTAGTCAACAGCTAGTCCACAATCGCACATGCATGTACCTTTAATGATTATATATGTATATGTATGTATATATATATATATATATATTCACACATTCGCCCTGAAAAAATATAAATAAAATTCAAAATGTTAAATAGGTACTTAGAATCAATGTAGTAAGGACCAAAACACCACTAACATGGTACCAGGGAGTCATATAAATTTTCAAACCCTTAATTGAATAATGTGAAAAAATACCACAATTATATAACTTTTCCCAAAACATGATAGAAAAGTGAAAATAAAAACCATCTGCGTCACCTTTGTCGACAGATGTCGAACTACTGTCCAAAGGGTTGAGAGGAGCCCCTTGCACATCCTTAGAACCGAAGAATGAATGAAACACAATAAAATCAAAACCATAGGGTTTTGGTTGTGAAAATAGAATGAGGGAGGAGCAAAATAGAATATGAGAGTCATAAAACAAATGTAGATGGACTCACCTCACCCAGAAGGAGAAGATTCGAGAAGACACCAAGAGGATTCAATCACACGAAGAGGAGTCAGCGAGGGGGGTGTAGCGCGTCTCAAAAGAGGGGCCTGGTGCATTTTTGTTTTTACTCCAATATGTTGGTGTGAAACCCTCATGTTATCTCCCCCAATTATCAATTAAACCCATGATAATGTAATAGTCTTAATATAATAATAATAATTTTCATTAATCTCATTTAATATAATGTTACTTTATTAACTAACATTTAAATAAATGTTGTGCAATTAATTCTAAAAAACCCCATTAATCATCCAAGAAAATTATCACAATAATAATTATAATATCTTTATTGTTATTATTAAATATGTTTTTTAAAAAATAAAAAATACAATTTTAAAAATAGGATAACAGCACAGCTGACCAGCACCAGTTGACGACCCGGGAACAACTTGATATCTATATTTAAAATGGATTAATTAACTAAACCCAACTCCACATTTATTACTTATTTAATATTACCATTTAATATTTCCCTTATTCAATAACTCCCAAACTCATCATTATTTAATTAATTATCTCAACACAATTTAATTAAATAAAAACACCCTCTTCGTAGCTTTTAATTTAGTTATTATTGACCATTAATTTAATTATATGAAACCCCAAATATATATATATATATATTATTATTCATAATATTAATAACAACCACTCATAAAACCATAATAATAATAATTGCATTATTATTTTTATTTTTATTCAACTTTAGAAAAAACCCAACACCTCTTATTATATAAAAAATTTCTTTCTTAATTACAGAAAAAAAAATTTAATTAGATATTTATTTGAGATACCAAAAAGCCTCATTAATTTCACATCAATATTATACCTCATTAGACTTCCTATTAAAATATTTTAAAATAAATGTTAAACCCCATTTAATTAAAAACGATTCTTCATTCATTATTAATCTAATAAATATTTCATAATTAATTATGAAACTCCCAATTTATTACAATATCATTAACATGATAAAAACTACAATGCTTAACCCCTAATTTAATTTCCATAATAATAATAATTATAATTACATTCATAAAACTAAAATAATTATAATCTCATTATTATTATTTTTCACACATTTGATAAACCCAACACCACTATTTAATAACAACACTTCATTAAATTTGAAACTCATCATTTTATTAAATGTTACTTTGAGAAGATCATATGCTTCATTAAATTATCAAAAATAATATACTCCATTAACATGAAATTAAAATATTAACGCCTCAAAATAATTTAGGACACAAAAATAATAGTAATATTATTATTATTATTAGCACATTCCTCTAATTAATAATAAATGGTCATTTTATAATTATAAAACACTTCAATTAAATAAAAGGGTTCATTGACAAAAACATAATCCACATTAATCTCTTCAGTCATCATTTATTTAATTCTTTAACAATCATATAATTAAACAAACACAATAATAATAATAATAACATAACTATTATTATTATTAAAACCTTTCTTTATTTTATTGAAAACTCTCAAATAATAATTTTTAATTAAATTACATAATTTATTAAACATGGTAAATTGAACGAGTCAGAACGCAACCATACGCTACCCATCCCGATCCATTAATGTGGAATTTTCTGAAATCAGTCTTCCTGAGACACATCAAGACACCTGGGAAAATTCTTGAGTAATTACGCAAGTCCAATAATGATACCTTTAGGTGTTCCAATGCTCAGAATAAAATCCCGGAGTTTGGTTTAAAAACAACCCTTTGATAAACTGAAAAAAATTCAAAAAAATTCATATTTTAACATAGTCCAAAAATAGTAGACATTACAGTCGACAGGCACTCAATCGCAACCACCTCCTTAGTCCTGGAAAGTATTCAGAGATGCATGCAATCTTCAAGTCAAAATATCAACCTTATTTCATACCATTTTGTCATGGACCAGCCTAGGTACCCTGGTAACCCTATAGCCAAGATGGCTCCAACATATCTATAAGTGAATTCTCGATCACCATGGGTCAGCGACTAGCCCCGACCATCAGAAAACATGAATGTTGGAATGATTTTTCCACAAAAAAAGTAGATGAAACGAAAAAAATTTAGTTTTCATAATTAAAAAATACACATTGAGTAATGTCCCAAAAGAATATATGGCATAAACAAGCCCAAATAACTACAACCCATGTACCAAAATAGAGGACAAATAACCCATTTCCCTAAGGAAAAAACTCACCAAGTCCAAGGTTTTGTAAATGGATCCACCTTATAGTAATATTTTCCCCATTACTAGAACCTTGAATAATATAATCTACTAACACCCAAAGACACTAGTAGACTGTGGCTTAAAAATCCTAGTATGGCCTAACCATGGGTTCAATAATAGATTCCAACAATTGAATTACAAATGGAATGGTTTCAATTTTTTTATAGATAAACAAATTAGTTATTTTTAAGCATAATTTAACAAATCATGATGTAAATTTCAAATAATAGAAAAATAACTTAATCATAGGTTTTTTAAAATGATGGAATATTAATAAAACTATTTATAAAGAAAACCACATAAATAAAATTGTTTATGTAAATTCAGAATGCACTTAAATTAGTTGAAAATATTTGCATAAAATTATATGTCATATATAAATAAACTAGTGAGAAACATGGCCATCTGCCAAATAGGATTTATAGTATTTCTAGCTATAGGACTCCACTGTCTCGATGTGATCACAATTATATGTGTACACATACTTCCTATATACACCAGTTAGAGAGGACTTGTCACCATCATATAAGGGACATGACCTACCACCTGTATGTTTTAGAACGTTATATTAATCATAGAGTGTGTCCAAATAACTCATAATATACCTAACACTTGCATGTTCACTTACCAAATAAATAATGGGAAAATTATTTTAAGAATTCCTAAAATAATTAAATCTCACACATCCATTTAATTTCCAATTTTTCATTTAAAACCAAAATTTTTTTTAATAAAAAGAATTCAACTTTAACAAGACAAAACCACTAGGTTTATAAAAAATATTTTAAAGCCATATTTTCTAGTTTGAAATCCATTCAAAACCAATTCCATCACTTCGCAATTATATTCCAAAATTAAATTCAAAAATATAATTGAAATCATTTCCATAAAATATGTATTTTAAATTATTCAATTTAAATCATCAAATATACATAAACAAAATCAAATTTAATGGAATTAGAGGTTTTCAAAATCTCGTTCCAAAACTATTTCAAATCTAATAATTTGTAGGTACTAAATTTTATTACGTCAATTGATTTTGAGTGTATGAAATAGAATTTAAATATATTATAGAAATAAATCAAACAATTCATTGTTAATCAATTTGGCTAACCGGGATAGAACCCCCTACCTCAAGGCCATCAATGTCAGTGGTATGGATAAATCATCTAGTGTGGCTCAATACACCTCCTCATAGCCTTATTATCATAAGCGTTGACACACCAATGGTCAACATTCATCATGTGTTCTTAAAACCAAAAAATTTATTTTATTTTTTATGTAATATCAAATGTGATAACATTTTTTCTCTCCTAGATAATGTCTACATTATCTTTTATATTTCAACTCAGGTGTTTGAAATTATTCGACAATAGTTCATGAAATTACATTATGATAATTTTATATTTAATAAAATTATTCTAAAGAACAAATGTAATTATCAAAAATATATATCTACCTATATATATATATATATTTTAAAATCAAAATATATAACATTATAAAATTTTTATAAATTATCTGAAGTGTATTTATCGATATATATATATATAATTAATTTTCATATGATAATCAGAATAGTAATCATGTGATAATATTAAACAATTATCCATTTATTAGTTTCCTTCAAAAAAAATGATAATATTATAATTTTATAATTATTCATAATTATAATTCAACAATTTCACATAATTAATCATTCAATAATTTTAGGCAATTGTTGTTTGATAATTATATTAAAATATTTATAGTGTGTTTATATATAAAAACATATATATATTCCTGATAATTTCACATTATTTATCTTTATATTTTACCCTTTGATAATTGATATAACTATCACATGATAATTTATTGTCAATCATCAAATAATTTGTATAACACAAAATTGATAAATTTTTTAAGAATTATTCTTTTGTGATTTAGTTTTCAATATTTTATTTATATACAACCATTTTTTAGATTCTATAAGAGATTTAAATAGAAAAAATAATTAAATTAATAAAAATAAATAAACACAACCCGAATATCAATGTTTTGCACCACCTAGAAACGAAATATGGATAGGCAGATCCTAGAAGCGGGCCAATGGAGAGATGATTGATTATGATAAAGATGGTTTTGTGGTTTCATAGACTCAATGGGATAAATCAATGAAGAAAGATTACTGATTTGGGTATGTAGAGCCACATACGCATTATACTACCCATAACCAAATCCCTAATCTCAATCATCTATTTAATCATATATTTCAACCAAAACTTAACTACAGACACGTTAATTTTACTCTATTAATGCTTTACAAAAAATTTCAGGTTGAAATGGTTGAAAAATGATGGTTTTAAATCAATTCATTCATCAAAAATAGTGTTGGGTGATAAATGTGAGAAGTTGAACAATAATTCCATTTTTAATAAATTACTTTAATAATTAAATTATTAAATAACATAATTTAAATTCAGATAGAGCAAACAACCAGTGTAAATGAATGTTATTCCCTATTTGGGATAAGCATCCCTTTCCAAACACATACATGATCTCAATGTTTTCAAATAATGAACTGATTGAAAGATATTAATGATTTATTAATAAAAAATCAGATTAAATAAATAATTATACTAAAAATGTTTTTATCTCTATTAATGTGTCCCAACTCCTAACGCATACAAATGTTATACCCCATCTAGGGTAAAACCTTCATTACGGACCAATCAGTTGTCTCAGATTTCCCATACGACACATCATTTGGGAGGTATTTAACTATTTTCAATAAAATAATATATTAAATATTATTTAACAACTTTATCTTATGATCAAGGCATAATTTTTTTTGGAATCTTTCAATGTTATACCAGTCCATGTGTAAATGCTTTATTTTGTATATAAATATGATATTTGATTTCTCATACGACACACTATTTTGGTGTCATTCAATTGTTTTGAATAAAAAGTTTGCGCTTAAGTTATTATATTCAATATTTTTATTCATCCTTCCCCAAGACGTTGTAATCCTCGGAATGTCACAATAACATAGCCTTATACTAAAAAATTATTTTATTGATGATTTCAAGATGTTAACAGGTATTTATGGTTTTTCACACATTTATCAAAATTTTGCTGATAAATCATTTTTCCACTAAATATTTTATTAAATTAAAACAAGAGGTTTTAGGAATACCTGAAACTGTAATAGGATGTTACAATCTCCCCCAATATGAACCTTAAATTTCTAAAAATCCTATGAAGAATCCTATGTGTCACAAAGTTGAGGTCACTACATTTCCATTAGTGTCTCCCTATCCCTTGTCTCCTAATAATTAGAATCTTTCTTTCAAAGCACACGGATCGAGGTATTGTTCTCCCATGAAGTACATTGGCCTCAAAATCAACAACCCTAACTGGATTTTTAGTCATAGAGAAATCATGTTCAATCCAAATATCTCTCCATCACCAAATGTGAGATGGATCAGAGGGATACATTCACAGCTACAATATATGGAAGATGTTATTAACCGACGTCAATTATGGTGGCAGTGTTATGCGATAAGGAACACTCCCCATCTATTCAACAACCTTGAAATGTCCCACAGAATGAGGAGCAATCTTCCCATACCTCTCAAGTCGTCGATGACCCAACCAATGTGAAACCTATAAGAACACTTTGTCACCAATTGACAACAACAACAACGGTCTATAGCAACAATTATTATAAGACTTGTACCGAATTTTTGTTTTCCATATTATCTAATGAATCAACTGAATCTTAGAAGTCATCCCTTGGACCAAACTCAGTCCAACTAAGGTTCGTTCACAAATATCTAAACAATACAATGGATATTTACAAGAATGGATATAAAATCCCTGAAAAGGATCCATTCTGATCATGGAATGGTAACTATTGTTATAATAGAACTCAACCAACCTGAAATGATCATTCCAACTTCCACCAATGTTGATAACACAAGCATGTATCATATCCTTAAGAAGAACGTCAAACTAGGACTTTATATCATTTAGTTGAGTTGGTGTCATACGGTATGATGGAATTGAAACTCATTTTTTATTGGTTATCATGTCAATGGAAAACACAACCTCTCTTACTAGAGATAAACTGGAATGGACAGAGGGATACCTGATGGGAAACTTGATGAAAACTTGAAGAATATCACCACTCATTCAATCTCTCTCTATATCAGAACCCGAAACTGATATAACTTTCACCAACTCTGAATTAGAATGCCTTTCTCTTGTAGACCCTAGGGACACATTCTCTTTGATAGTGAAGAGGCACACCACTGGGTATATTAAGGTAAACTCATATAATTTAAAAATAAATCCAAGATTTATTGCAAATGACTCAATTCATCCAAAATATAATGTCAAGAGATTACATATCAAGATCTAGAAAACTCATGTAATGTTAGAAATCTAATAGAGAGAAGACACAAGCGGGTCTACGAAGACCATGAAAAATCTTCACACCAAGGGGTGGTATAATATCCATTACACAATAAAAATATCTATAGGATGATTATAATGATTAAAAAAATGGGTTGAGATAAATGAATTGGATGCAATAGTATCAAAGAGAGATGTCACTAAAGATGATGCTATAGTAATGATACCTCTCACTATCGATGGACTAGTATCAGATTCCACTAGAGACTCTTCAACTACATGAATAAGCTGTTTTCAAGATTCATTTCACTAAAACCCTCTTTTAAATGAATAATTTGATTACCCCAATGTTTTTTGGAGGTTCTGATGATCTTGTTCATATGTGTGGAGTAGAAAAGTGGTGGATAAACTTCTGAAAGTTCCCTAAACATCTATAATAGCAACATTTTTGTTGGCCAACTCATGATTGGAAAACTACATTTCCATGGACAAAATAATTGACTGTGGATAGAACTACATAGTGAAAAGATCTTTGATGTCCTTCCTCTCTAAGACCTCATCTTTCATTATTGTCACTATCATGTCCCAGTGTCTCTGGCTTGGGACCTTCAACCCAAAAGTAGAACACTTCACCTAGATCGTTTTCTGTGTCTCTAATAACTAAAAAATATTATATCTTTCCCATCCATTCCACGACATGTTGTGGATCGATGGATCCTTTGAAAAATGGGGGTTACTGGTGAATGAACTCTTCAGAACGATTTTGATGAACATATCACTTAGGACACATAGATAGAGATTGAATAGGAACTGGTGGTGGTTCCTTCCCAAAAGCCTAGATAGTATGCACAACCACATTAACTAGATTCAGATCCACAATAGGATTCACTCGTTTAGGTTCAACGACAACCTCATCCATGATCTAATTCTCACATATTCTCAGAGGCATGACATTACACCACATCAACATAAAAAATTGAATAAATTGGGTATTGATAAATAATCTCAATGAGGGAAATTAATTCCCCTGGAAATAAAAAATCATGATTTGGATTTTACTTTATTCAAATAAAAATTATTAAAATACTAGAAATAATCTATATGACCTATTTCCCTAACCATGAAGGGAAACATAAGGTTCATTAAAGTGAGGGATGGCTAGGTACACAATCATTACTTCCTCCTATGTCCTGATATGATTTCACATATGATTACTGACTATAAGGAAAATGCTCAACCTCCCTTGAAACCATTGTTTTCACGAACCTTGCTGTATACCCCAGTAACCCGATAACCAAGACAGCCCTAACATAGTCTTAAGGGAATCACCAATCCCCACATTTCAGTGACTTCCACCTTAAATCACACAACATTCATTTGGGAATGATTTTTCCACTAAAAATTTGAATGAAAAAAACAAGGCAGTTTTCATAACAAAAGAAACATCATAGGGAGTAATGTACTAGTAGAACACATGGCTTAAACCAGCCAAAAGAACTAAATCCCATTGACCCAAATAAAGTAAAAATATCTCAAGCCCCTATTGAAAAAACTCAAAATTTCCAATGTTCAACAGTTGGATCCACCTCAAATTGATCTTTCTCATTGATCGATCCTAGAAGAAGTAAATCTATAGTCACCAAAAGGCAAATGTACGGTGTGAGCTGAACATATACATATGGTCTCACCACAGGTTCCATAATATAATCCAATAATTTATTAACAAAATGAATTCATTCAATTTTTTTCACAATAAATAGGTTTTTAATTTTAAATCATTATTAAACCAATCTATCTATATAGTTCAAAGGATGAAAAAAATAATTTAAGAAAAATCATTAAAAATTATGGAATATTTATAAAACAATGGTTTAAATATAAAATTAACATAAAATAATTTATGTAAATTCAATAGGCATGTCAAGTAGTTTAAAAGTATTAGAATAAACATATATATCATATATAAATAAATAACTGAGAAACATGTTATGATAACTAAAAGGAACGATATTATTTCTAGTTATAGGACCATGAACTCTGTGAGTGATCATAGAAATATGTGTACAAATACCTCCTCTGGAAAGTAGATAGAGAGAGGACATGTCACCAAAACCTATTTGACATGACCTACTACATTTATGTTCTAAAAAATATTAGTAATCATAGAGTGTGTCCAACAAACTAACAATCTACCTAAGGCCTGCATGTTTTCAATACCTAATCATGGGGGTCTTGTCCCACGCCAGCAAGAACATCAAACCTGCAGTTCATATGGGGTTACACTATCGAATGGATAAGAGTTTCCCCATCAATGTGGAGGATGGTGCTTGTTAGTCATGACACCACTAGTTAGTGGTTTGGGACACCCTCCTGATGAGTCCATGGAAGGACGAAACTAGTGAACCTCAAATCATATTAAGAGTTGGAAAATTGAACCCCGCCAAACATGGAGGGGGCCGGGGTGTCACACAGTTGAATAGTTGTGCTAAGATGTTCAGACATGGACAAGTGGTATTAGTTGGAATGTGCCTCATGGTGTTGCGAAATGCTTCCAGTCGGACCATGGTGGTGAGAGTGGAGTCCCGCGGGTAATATTGATGTGACATAACTTAGAAGGTCATGTTCGAGATATCTTAGCAGTAGATATGCCACTATGAAGTGTGGGTCTCATGAAGGTGGTTTTAAACACTAAGAGACATTGTGGACTATGGTGGTTTTCAACCTAGTGAGTTGGTTGACTATTAATTCCAATGACAAGGAAGGAGCATCCCCTGAGGCCAGTATGGTAGCAGGTTAGTTGGAAGTAGACTATTTCACAGACACACAGAAGCCCACCATCCTGCAAGCATGAGTTCATTCATGGAATGGTGGTGAGAGAATGTCATGACCCAATCATTGGGGTCTTGTCCCAATCCAGAATGAAAATTAGTGCTTCAATGCATCTGGTTTTTCACTATAGTAGAGATTGGAGTCACCCCGACAAAGTGGAGGAGGGTTCTTGTCAGTCTTGACACTACTGGTTTGTAGTTTGGGATACTCACCTAATGAGGCCATGACAAGATGAAACAAGTGAAACTCACATTATATGAAGATCTAGATGAATGAACCCCACCCACCATATAGGGGGTTGAGGTGCAACATGAGATAACTGATGTACTAAGATTATTATCCCCAAACAATGTTCTCTTTCACAATAAAATGATTGAGAATTTATTTTATGACTACTTAAAATAATTAAATCCCACACATCCATTTCAATCCCAAATTTCCATTGGAACCCAAAAATGGTTTTAATAAAAAATCAGGACTCCTTAAAAAGTTAAACCCTATGAGTTTCTATTAAAACATTTTATAACCATTTTATCTAGTTTGAAATCCAATCAAAACCAATTCTGTCATTTCAAAATTCATTTTTACAATTAAATTAAAATATTTAATTGTAATTGTTACCATTAAGTCCATAATTTAAATTGAGAAATTTAAATCAGTCAATTTCTATAAACACACCCCAATTCAATGGAATTGGAGGTTTTCTAAATCTCATGCCAAAACCATTTCAAATCAATCAATTCACTGGAATTGGATTTTATTATATCTATAGAGTCAATGTTTAAGCAATAGAATTTAAATCAACTATAGAAATAAATCAAACAATTCATGGTTAATCAATTTGGCTAATCGGGATGGAGCCACCTACCTCAAGATCAAAGTTGTCAGTGGCAACGATAAACCACCATGTGTGGTTCAATACACCTCCTCACAGCCTTATTATCATATGGATTGACACATTAATGGTCAAAGTTCCTGAAGGGTTTTTAGAACCAGAACATCTATTTTATTTCACAAGGAATATCATATGTGACAACATTTCTCCTTCCTAGATAATATATGTATTATAATTATCTATCAATGAATTTTCTTGAAATAATTCTTTTGTAGTTCAAGAAATTACATGTTGATAATTTTATATTTAATAAAATTATTCGTAACATCCAATGTAATTATCAAAAATATATATCTAATTTTATATATATATATTTATAATAAAAATAAATAACATTATATTATTTTGATAAATTATTTGATGTGTGTTTATCGATATATATACATAGATCTTTTGAAAATTAATTATCTATTGAGAATCCATATATTTATTGTTTGATAATTTTAAACAATTGTACATTCAATAATCTCATTCCAATAATTTGATCAAATTATCTTTTGATAATTTTTCATAACTATAATTAAAAAATTTCACATAATTACTCTCTAAATAATTTTATGAAATTACTATATGACAATTTTCAAAAAATATCTCTAATGTGATTATATATATACATTTATATATCTGTTGATAAATTGAAAATATTTATCTCTCTAATATTTCATAGCAATTTATCCTCCAATAATTGATATAATTATCATCTGATAATTCATTACCAATCATTTGATAATTCATATAACAAAACATTTGTAATTTTTTTTGAATTATAATTTTGTGATTTTGTTTTTATTATTTTATTTAAATTTTAACTTTTTTTTGGTTTTGAGAAGAGATGTTAAGGGATGAAAATATGTAATTTAAATAAAATAAAATAAACTAATTAGATATCAATGTTGCATAGCTCTAGGAACCAAAAGATGGACCAACGGATCCCTAAAGTGTATCAATGGAGAGATGATAAATTAGGATATATAAGGTTTCATGGTTACTCAGACTCAATGTTGTTTAACCTTGTTGAAAGATGTGAGCTTTGGGTATGTATAACCGCGTACACATATTTCAATCCATAGCCAAATCCCAAATCTCAATCTTCTATTTTATTAAGTGATTAAACCAAAAAATAATTACTAAGTTGTTAATTTTACTCCCTTATTGATTTGAAAATTTATTTAGGTAGAAACGGTTGAAAACTGGTGTTTTGAATCATGTCATCTGTCAAAAATGGAATTTGGCGTTAAATCTAAGAATATGAAATTTAATTCCCTTTTTAATCTATTAATTTAATAATTAAATTATCAAATAACATTATTTAAAAATGAGACAGACCAAAAACTGGTTGCTCATGAATTTTATACCATGTTATGTATAAACACCGAGTTTCGCACACAAAGGTTGTTTCAAATTTCTTAAATGATGAACCATTTGAGATTTATAAATGATTTGTTATTAAAAAATTATAATATATAATTATTTTAAATTAAAATTGTTTTTATCAATAGTGATTCGTCCAAACGCTCGGTGCTCAAAAAATTTATACCTCATATAGGGTAAAAACATCATTTCAGACCCATTGATGGTCTCAAATTTCCGATATGACACACCATTTGAGAGATATTTTGTTATTACTAATAAAATATTTTATTAAATATTATTTAATAACATTGTATCATGAGCGAGGCATCGAAAATCCTAGCATCGTCGAATGTTATACCCCTTCTAGGGTAAACACTATATTTTAGATATACCAGTTATATCGGATTTCTCATACGACACACCATTTTGGAGTTATTCAATTATTTTGAATAAAAATATTGAGATTAATATATTATATTTAATATTTTTATTTAGCCTTCCCCTAGAAATTGTTGGAATTGGAATATTATGCTAACTTAGTGTCAAACTCTAAAAACATTTAAATGAACATTCCATGATGTTAAATGGTAATTAATGTCATTAATACATTTATAAAAATATCACAGATGAATAATTTTTTTCCCCTAAAGATATTAGTAATTTAAAACAAGAGAGTTTAGGAATACCTGAAATAGTAACGAGATGTTACATACGCCATATTTATTGAAGGCTAACGATGTGTCCATATTTGGAAATTCATTGAGTGTCCTTCCAATGTATTGGATAATAATATTTTGAAAAAATTATTGATTTATAAAACCGTTTATGTTGATCATTGACTGATATTTTATAGGTCATTTTATTACATCACCATATGATGCTTCATTTTCTAAGAGATGAAGAAGGAATAGTTTATGGTGCAATAAAAAATAATTGATTATCTGTATATAAAGATATATTTTCTTATATTCTTAGAGATTCAATAAATTCTGTATCTCTAGGAAAATGTTTTTAATCAATGTTTTTTTTCTAAATACTATATATTTGTTGAACTGATGGACTTTTAAATCATTATATATTTAAGTAATTGATTCCATTAATATTCCATTGTTCATAAAATTGTTTGTCATTGATGAACTCAATCAATCACTGAAAATATTTATGTTTTTCCTCCAAGTACATATATTTACTTGCGACTAATTTTCTCCAACTACGATAAGTTATTATATGTTATTCTATGAGAACATTATAATTACCATTATTTTTTTAAGTTGATGTTTTAAAAAATATCCTCACAATGTTCGATATCAGAATAGATAATTCAATTTAGCAACTACCAAGATCAGGTTCAGATTATGGGGAAAATTTTATTCAATGTTGGGAGAATGTAACACCATGATATTTTAATGTAAGAATATTGTATTCGATTAAGTGAATTTCAAGGAACACCAAGAACATACGGGAATATAATATCCTATTCATTTATAATATATTTACAATATTAAATATATTAAATATATTTTATACATTTTAATGTACGAAATAAGGAGTTACTGTATCTTACATGCAACAATGAGTTTCTTGAACGACCTGTGTTACACACAAGACAATGTTTCACGGAATATTAATATATTATTGTAATAAGATATATCCAAGATTTTAAACAAGAGGTTATAAATAGGATTATATATCTTAGAAAGATACATGTTTTATAGACGTATAATGTGAATTCATTTGTTTTAAATTAATTATAAATGGATACAAGAACCATTTGAATATAAATGTAATGTTTTTATATGAAACTATTTTTTATGCACACGATACTGATTTATGCTAATAAATTAAAATAACTAAAATTAGGTATTTATATTAATGTAATATATATATATATATAAATACTCATTAAAATAACTTTTATACTCATCAAATAAAATCGATTGTAATAATATTAGAACAAACATATTATTACACAGAATGTATAGTATTTTAATAAATGATGTTTTTCCACATTTTAATAGTGAACCAATTTAAAATAAAAATTTTGACCTTTTAATAAATTTAATTTATCATTATAGACATAATATTTGTAATGGATACATTAAAATTATCCTTGGGTGATTTGTTGGTAATATGTTGTAAAGATTAATTTTTTAATGAATTGTGAAAAGTACCACAATTTAATTCCAAAATGAATTTTCATCAAAATTATTTATAAGGTAAAATTATTTTTTAAATAAATTTTAAAGAAAAATTATATCATCTTTATTAAAATTAATACAATTTAGATCATTTTAATCATTTAGTTTTTGAAATTTACTATAAAAACATAGTAATCATTTGGAATTTTTGACATTAAAACCACACATTGTAGTCTTATCTATGGGAATAAATTTTACTTAATTCATGAAACATCTATTATTTTAATTTTGATAAAAATATTAAATTATTGATAAAAAAATAATATATAATTGATAATATGTTCAACTTTTTTTTCAAAATTATTAGTGAAAGTTATTATAATTAATTACAACAATTAAGGTAAAATTAAGCTTAATAATGGACTAACCTTAATCATATAGGGGAATGTGACCTAAAAACATGTTTGAGATCTATTTGATGGACATATTTAGACCATATACTACATTTTACCTGAATTAGACCATTATGGGAGCCACATTCCTGGGGGAAAACATGGGGGGGATTTCCTTTCCCAAAATTTACAATAGTGTTACTCATCCTCTAATATAAAATTCCTCATATCCTAATACCTCATTAAACCTCTAAAGAAATTTTGGATTGATCATGATCTATCCAATTTTCTCTTAAAAATACATCTCCTCATCTTAAATCCTCCCATTTTGATGAAAAAGATCTTAGGAACCTTTTGGTACAAACCAAAAGAAGATACCAAATGAAGAGATAACATTTTTATTGAATGCTTTAGTTTTATATAAATTATCAAATACATAAAATCTATTTATTTCAGGATTATATATTAAAAAAATTTATCTTCAATATGCTGATATTTTTTTGGGGTTTTGACCTACACATACACACACATCAATCTAATGGGCAATGAACATACTATTTATGTATGTTGAAAACAACTGCCTCATGGAACAATGATTAATTTTTTTCCATTAAAATATATCATTGTGGGAATTATGATGGAAAAACTATTTTTATACGATATTTGTGATAATTTTTATATCTTAATTCTTCATGATTTCATAGATTACACATATTTTTATACATTCAATTTTATGTTAATACAACAACATCGTTGTAGAAGAGTAAACTACTACCTCCTCAAGGCAACGTGACTCGTTATTTCCATGCATTGAATGCATAAAATATTGTTTTTAATAAAAGTATCTCAAATATATGACATATATACTATACATGAATAATAATATACATAAGGATAAATTACATTTCATTATCTTATTATAGAAATGAAATGAATGTAGTGTTAATGTTTACATAGGTCCTACCCTCTCCATGAACGGTACATTTATTTTGAAATCTCTAAATATTATATAATTTTAGAATACATAATTAATGATTATATATGATAAATAAAACATGCTTTAAATTATTATATGAATAAACATAGATATATGTAATATTGAAAACAAATAATAATTCCAATAATACTTGAAAACATTGAGAAATTAATAATTGAAATAGTTAAAAATATGAAATATTTTTTCAAACAGGTGATAAGATAATATAATAAGATGATATATGATATTACAAATCTGATTTTTATTTTGGTTTAAGTTATTAAAATATTTTAATAAAATATATGGGATTATAAATACCACAAATAAAAAGGAATGTTAAGGTATTATCATCTAACTTTTCACATATGTGCGATAAATATCTTATTGACCACAAACTTATTTATTGTGATGTACATACTGCACTATTTTAGATATTATATCATTAATAATTTCAAATTTATGTTATTTAAATATTTATTTAATTTATTCTTCCTTGTTTTTTTGATATAAATTATTTGAAATTTATAGTTAAAAATTTGGACTCTTTAATGATTGTTTTCCTCAAGAATTATTTTAATTATCTTTCAATGCTATATACATTCATGGAAGTGATATTTCCATTGATAAATAATCTCGTTCGTATACTATATACTGGTTTGTCATTTAATTTTCAGTTATTAGTAGAATTTTCCAACTCTTTTGGTGATCAAACTATTTTAGAAACAATTTAAAGAAAACCAGGATTTCATTCTGTATTTTAAAAGCGAATATATTTTTCATCATAAAACATTGCTTTCTAAAAAGTCATTCAATAATGATTTACCCTTTCCAAAATAATATAGTCTTAGCATTTCTTTCATTTACCAATTTTTTCAAATGAATATTCATCTCTCATTCTAGATAATCCATTTTTATATTTTTTCCACAAAAAAGTAATGTTATATTTACCTTATATGACATGTATATATTTACCCATCATCATTTAATTGAAGAATCCTTATAATGTATAAAATTATAATTTTTAATTAATTTTTTTAATGTGTATTTTGATGATTGTTTTTCAAATGGTATCTGAAAACAAAACGATATTTTCAACATGAATTTTTTTATAAACAAGATATTTTTATAATATTTTCATTAATCAATGAAATGATTGTATATTTTACTCCACATGGTATATAATATATTGAAATGATTATTATTATTATTCTGGATGGATTATATGGTGATGGATGTTTTTCACATTCACTTCTTTGATTTATTTGTTAGTCCCATTGAAATATTGGACATCCTATGATATTTTAATATTTAGATCCCCTAAATTATACATTTTATTTATCATGGATATAACTATTTTCTAAACCATATAAAAAATTACATATGGTTTCCACGTGGATATTCATTTGATTATTTGAAAGAAATATTGATAACTTTGTATTCTTCATGAAATATTGATATGTCATATTGTATATTTATTTTTATAATTTAATATTTTATTTGATATGAAAAATAATTTGGAATTGTAATAACGGGTGGCTCCCAAAAATTATATTTACTCTTAATGAATCGATTGGTTATCTATAGATTAATATATTAGTCAAATTAAATAGGCTTCAAACTGTAATTCCAAATAGCCTGGAGGATGGACCGTGAAAGTATAGGTTTTGATGAGCATTGGAAAATACTTCCAATAATTTATCATTTCCTTCATTGATTTTTTCTATTAATGTTATTATATATAGGAGATTTTTTTTGAAATGTCTATAGATTCATTATATACATAGTGTTTTATTAGATGGTGTGTGTTTTACTTTCTTTCAATTTTCATATTGATTTTTTACATATGTTGTTATTTTCATTTTATAACTAATCATTCATTAACCTTTACATGATGATTTATTCTCACTAATTAGTTGTTGATTCCACATTACAAACCCTTACTGTGAATTTGATCTCAGACTTAGTGTGGTTCCTTTCCCCATGTCATGAAGAGTAAAACCATGAATATTCATTCAAGGATGATATTTATTTAATTTTATTCGGTATCAGGTTTTTATTTCCTATTACCCAATGTATTATAGTTATGATGTATGTAATATAGCTCCCCAATATCTATAAACTACTTGGTTTATCAATATTTTATTCCATTTATTCATTTAAATGAAATAAAATAATAAACTTACTCTAGGGTTCTAGAGTCAGGGTGTTACACACATGAAATGGTTACACGATCCCTTATTATTGTAATAATAATACATTTAAAAAATTACATTTTTTCTCATTTAGAAACATAAATATTTTTTCCATGTTAGGATAAGAGTATATATATATTATAAATAAAATATATATCTATAATTATGATAAATAATTTATATTCATTTTTATAATTTATATTTCATTTAAAGAAATAGTAAAATTTTGTGAAACATGATTGACTCATTAACATAGAGGACATAAATTAATAATATAAAAATAATTTAATTTTTTTAAATAAAATAAATGTAATATGTTTTTTAGAATTTATTTTTTTTCATTTAATATTATTCATAATAGTTAAGGACATGTGATTAATGTTTAACTAAAATTACAAAGTTATGTTGGCACCTTTAATGTAAAAATATTTGAATCCATATAATAACTACATTAAATGATATATAATATTTTAAAATTATTTCTAATTAAATATATATTAAAAAATATCCCAATAAAACTTGAAGAGATACTTCTTGGAACATCATGATTGTTCCATGTATGTTCCTCTAGTAATTTTTAAAATTATATAAATAAACCAGAGATATTGACAATTAGTTAAAATAAGATTTATTTTATCTTATAAAATGTGTCACACTTTATCCTTATCAATTCCTAAACCTGGATTGGTTTTTTTTAAAATATATACCAAAATAACTCTATAAAATTCCATTCACATTTTTCAAGTCCCCTATATTTATCATAAATCTATGATTAAAAATCATTAATTTAAATCTAAAGGTGGATATCAATTGATAACTAATATGTCTAAACCAAATAATTTTATTATTATTTTTTCTTATAAATCATTCAAAAATATCCTAAACAAGATTAAATAATAAAATTATTAAATCTAATACACAAAAATTTTATAATATTTATGGACAAAAATATTTATATCACCTTTTAAATGTAATGGATAACGAACACATCAGTCATGTGTATGCATGAACTACCACATCCTCTACGACGTGATGAGATTCATTTATCATTTCTACATCTCATTGTTGTCCATACTTACTTATTATGTGAAAAATATGATATTTATAATATGATAGTGAATTTTTAAAATAATATTTTTTTTAAATTAATCTCATTTTCATTCATTAGAAAAATGGAAGAAATTAATGTGAATTTATTGGAACATATCTCAAATAAAGGTTGTAATTCATTTTTCTTATCCATTTTAATGGATAATTTAATAATTAATAAAAATATATAAGAATGATAATTATAAAATATTTAATGTAAGGGAATGGATCTACATATTCCACCCCTTAGTATGTTTCCAAATTTTGTAGTGACTGATGAAGGCCTAGTGGGACTGAATTGGGGTTTGACTACTTAATACTTGTGGAATGAAGAACATATGGAATGAGATTGGGTTTATATAATAATGGAATAATTTAATGTTTAAATTATTTTTGCAGTCTAATGGGGATATAGGACTTCATTGGTTGATCCTATGGAATTTAGATCATAAACCTATCATTTATGGTGTATGTTAAATAAATTCTTTATGGTATGAGGGGAACAATTTGTTTTGTGAACAAAATATTTAACATATTTACGATGTAAAATGGGGGGGTTAAAACAAAAACATTCATTAGAAATGGTGTTTATCACCTAAGTAACTCTTACCTATCTCAAAAACCAATGAAAAATCTTATAAAATATTGGTAGAAAAAGGCTCTCCCTTTCTGTGTTTTAGAATTCCTTCAATAATGATTGAATGTAAGCCGTATGTTGTCAATTTTTGGTGAATGGTGGAATGTTCTACCCTCTTAAATTGTGGTAATATGATGTTGAATATACCTCTACCTATTTCCATGAAATTAAAATTATTGTCCATCACATGGAAAATTCATTCTTGGATTTTTTGGTGTGGTTGTGGTGTAGTGTCCTGGGCATGATGCAGATCTCTTGGGAGGTGTGAATGATTTATAATGTAATAATTGTTTCTCATTTGAACAATTTCAATTATTTGTAGATAAGGGATTCATTGTATCATTAATTTATTAATCTGAAATAATAATGTTGTCATGGATTATCCAAATTGATTGAGGTGGAATTATCTTGAAAATGATTGATCTATATTAATAATAGTATTGGATAGTGATCACTTGTAGATGATGCTTATCTATTCCAATATACAATTTTGACAATTTTTCTTCAAGATATAATAGTATCTGTACTATGATTGTTAACATACGTTCCTATGCTATGGATTTTCATGTTATTCATTATGGAAAATATAAAAAATTATATCAATATGTAAATTTATTAATTTTTTGGTGTATTTAACAAATGGGATTGATTGTAATTAATGTTTATTTTAATTTATGATAATCAAATTTATTAAATGATCATGATTAATGGAATATGATATTTAATTAATTAATAGAGTTTATAATTAATATTATTATTGATAATTCTTGCTAATGATAATTATAAATAGGCATGTTAAATGGGAATGGTTCTTCTAAAATATTGCTGAAACTAATTTTATGCTAGGACACAGGTGGTGATATATTCTTATTACTGATTTCATTGGTTTCCCATCATAGGAAACCATGATTAACGAATTTGTTAATTGATGAAGAAAAAAATTGATTGTTTTATAAAGATATATTGTTGGGAATGAGAGTTAACATTTTCATTTAAATTATGAATTTATTTTGTTGGATTTTATGAGAGTCAATTTTCAGGTGATGGTTGAATTTCGTGTTTTAAGGGACCGTTTACCTATTAAATATTTTTTCATTATTATTTTTTTATTTTCTATAGATGAGAGCTTCACTATATAGCATTATATGTTCCTGGGGTGGATGATCCTGGGATGCATGAGCCATGGAAGGCTGAGACTGGCATGGAAGATGTGATATGGGGTATGGAGTTTAGGATGATGTGGTAGTGGTTGACTGCTATGATGGTGATAATTTCCAAGGTATGATGGTGGGATTATAGTATTACACTAAATTTAATATTACATTTCATAGTTTTTATAACCCATTATTTTGATAAATATGTGTACCCATTTTGAATTAATCTATTTAATGGTTGATGGTTTGGTTAAATGTTTCATCTGCATTCAAATCCCCAAAATTTGAGGTTGTTGGATGTGATTGGATACATGTTTCCACTCGAAGGTTGTATAATATGGTTGTCCATGAGTACATGGAATTATGAATTTTTTTAATAATATTTAATTAATTATATAGCAAAAGGGGGTTTTTTTGTATGAATGATGATGATATGTTACACTATGGAAACTAGGAACTCAATTTGGATTATTTCTATAGGGACGAGATATATTCTGAGGGTTATGGTAATATAGTTTTCAATAAAAATGAAGGTTAATTAATGTATAATAAATAAAATAACTCAAAAAAATGATAAAAAAGTATTTAAATAGATTAATGTATCTATTAAAAAAAATTCATGTGTTTATATGTTATCTACTCTTTTGTATAGGAAGTTGAGAGTCTGATTGAAATTAATTGTAGTTGATTGTAAGACAAAATTTTTCATATTTTGTGGTTTTAATCTATATTATATATTATTTATTCTTTTATTTAATATAAATAACAACTGACATAGGTTACTGTCACTGACACCTAGTGGACTTTGTGATGGTGTTTTCCCAAACATCCTTATGGGAGGATAGATGGCTAACTAACCCATCTGGACAAAAACTCTTGTATTGGTCGTTATATGTGTTTGTATGAATTATAGTAACTTTTAACCAATATTTCTATATAGTTCTATGATTTATTTTGGTTATTTAACACACATGTATCATTTTATATATTATACATACTTATGTAATAATGGAATAGGCTATGATAGTTGGACGAACATTACTCGTTGTTCGGTATGTGATGGAATGGGGAATAATACCCAATGTTTGATACAGATTATACAAGACGTTAATCCTCTTTGAAACTAATCTAATATTATATAATTATGTGATATGAGATGATGTGGTTCATGATGTGCATGTTCTGATACATGGAATGTTTTCTTAGGGGAATATTATTTTGGGGAGAGATACCACTGGACAAGAAACGTTGGGGAAAAGAGGCAACCCATTGAGAATAGGGAGTGGGGTACCCTTGATATTTCATTGCTATATTATATTCTATCATTCATGTGTTTCATTATTATATTTAACCAGGGTGAGTCTAGAAACATAGTATACACGTTATTTGATCCATTGGTTTCATTATTGTTCATTATTCTTTATCATAACATCGTTATCTTTTGCACGAGAGGTTCCAGTGAAGATAATAATGAGTTATATTTAATTCCATACCCACACACACATATATATATTCTATCATTAGTTAATATGGTCTATGTTGTATTATGGTTGAGATATTACAAACATATGGTTTTGCGGGTTCTTTTTGGGCTTCATGGTTTCTATTATGTTTTCAATTTTGATACATGTTGATTCCCTTTCATTTTTTAGTACCATATTACCTTAAATTCATTCACATGGGATTTATTATATATAAATATATATATTTGATCATTTTTTTCTTGGTGTATCATTCTTATATATGCCATTATCTTGTTCTTTTATACGGTAATGCCTCTAATTGTATGTTTATTATCACAGTGGTCTTTGATGCCAACCTGAGGTTTAAAGGAGGTGTGCCATAGTTATTCAACATCTCCATCCTCTCTTTCTCATCATTGATGGGGTACTCATTTGGGAGAGGGGTTAATGTAAGTGTTGTATCAATGGTTCTGGTTGAGGGATAAAATAGATTTTGGAGTTAGGCATTGGTGAAGTTGCAAGGCGTGGTAGTAGAATTTGGTCAACTCAGTATAATAAGATATGTAAACACATGAGATCAGATAATAAATATCTATTCTGTGAATATATTATATTATGAAAGGAAATGTATGTTTACTGAGTCTACAAAAATTTGTGGTTCTGTTTGGTGTTTACATTCCTATGAAATGATCTTGTACCATTCATCATTGTTCCAATTTTTGAAATGAGTAGGCCTGGGGATAGGTTAAAAATTACATAAGATACCAAATTAATAAATTAATTAATGTGATGTATTCTATATTCCATGTTTTGATCTGTAAATATTTATTATTTTAAAATAATGGATCTAGGTTAACATCCCCCAAGGTTTGCATCAAATATGTTATGCAATTTGTTTCGTTAGACACTCCTAGAGTATCAGCCGATGAATAAAATATACTGAGGATGTCACTATGAAAGATTCATCAACAAATAAAATATAATAATGAGGGACTGGTTTCAAATTTAGTAATTGGAATCTTCTTGGATGATTTTGATATAACATTCAATTTGATACTTTCTTGTAATGATAACAAAGTTTCTTTGGCTAAGATGAAGTTGTGTGGGATAATATGGAAGTTGTGGTTCTTTATCATTAGGTATTTCAAGGAGTCAACGATCTCATGAGAGATGTTCTGAGGATTGTTCCACGAAGATTTAATTTCTCAATCCAGGAATATATCTAGTCTCAGGGATCTTTATACTGTTCAGTAGGGGAGTACCATTATGAAGGAATTTTGGATCCATTTCATGACCCTTCTATAATATGTCAGAAAACATTTTCTAGATTACGAGTCCTTGGAGAAAAATTTCATAGTGGTTTTACATATATAGATCCTTCACCATGTCACCTTATTTATGCTAAAGGAATATTTAGTTGTCATTGATAGATTAGAGGTTTTTCAGAGGACACATGGATTTACTAGATCATTAGAAGAGTGGAGTCACAATTATTACTTAAAAATCATACATATCATTTGGTGATCCCTTTTTTCTTGAATATAAAGATTTTGGTTAGCTAAAGGTACATCTTATTTGTCATAATCTCATTTTCAGTGTGTGAACTCACTCACAAAAATTATGAGGGATCAGAAATTTGTTTTTCAAATAGAGTCCACATTCATCAATGGTATGAATTTAAAATTCTCTAAGTATTTAGTGTTCTCCATGTATTCCTCTGCAGGTTCCTTAAGTTATCTGGTTTCATCAATGTGAGTATCAACATGGTCCACTAATTTTGGATCAGTAGTGATGAGATGGGGTGGAAGAGAATATCCTCACATTTCTCTTCATTCTTAGAGAGTAGATTGTGTCTATAGATGTTGACATTATTAGTGATAGAGATTACATGCAGTCGTTCATGGATAGCTTCATTCATTAGTGTTTCCTATGTTGGGTTAGTCAAATGTAGTTTGAGGTTACATTTTATTGTTTTCAACATGGTTGTATGCTTTTTTGATTCAGAAGACACAAAATCCATCATTTCACAATCATGTTTCAGAGCACTAGGAGTTGAAGTAGAGAGGCTTCCAATTCCATTGGGTTTGACGAAGATATTTGTAGGCTAAGATTAAGTTTTTAAAGTATGTGGTTAATGTGAGCTAGAGATTGGGAAGAACCACTTATTTGGAGACTTTAGATGTTTATTGATATATATATATATATGGCTTCTTAAACATCAAGGATTGATTGTATTTTGCGAATTATAGCATGGATTTATATAGTATATAATTAGTTTTCTAGGGTTATGTTGGCGATCCAACAATATTCATTGGTGATCGAGGACCTATATTGTATTAGAGGATTATTCCATCCATATCTTCCTTGATGGATTAGTTTATAATGATCTTGGATGAGCTTATAATGATATCAATGGAGGTTCAACAATTATGGAATACTAGGGTAGTGTAGTAGTATCATGATGTATTTATTGAATTAGATTTATTCATACCACCATGATGGGAGATCATGCTAGTGATCAAGATGCAACTATCCATGTATCCTATCCTGACGTATCTATATATTATGGTGCCCTGTATGTAGTGAGAGATGATAGTATTTCTTGGTGATCTATTTCAGTGAGGCTTTCTTCAGCTGAGTGTGTCACTATGGGTATGATAGTTTGGTTTATAATGAAGGTTCATAATAGTTTAAAGCATTGTATCAATTATTTTCATTTGAACCAAGTGACAGTGAACCAATTATATCCTCTCTTATAGATTTATAATTTTTTTGATCAACTAATGGGAGAATGATGGTTCTCAAAAATTGATCAACAAACATGATTTCATCTCATGCGGGTAAAGGATGCTAATATTATGAATTCCAATTTCAATTTTCATTATGGGAATTATTAATTTCTTTTGATTGCATTCAATGTGAAGAATTATCCATCCTTCAACATGGTATTGATGAAAATAGTGTTTAGGTGGTTTTTGGATTGGTTCATGGTGGTTTTCATTGATGAAATTCATATGTACTCTAAATCATAGTTAGTGCATGAAAATAATCTCTATGCTATATTGGGAGTTTGTCATCAACAAAAAATATTAACGATGATGTTGATGTGTGATTTTTGGGCTCAGATTTTTTTCATATGGAATGTCATGAAAAAATTGGGAGTATTTGTAGGTCCTTTAAGGATATATAATATTTATTATTTAGATGATCCCATGATAGTGTCATGTGTGATATGATTTCATTGTACTGCAGGATATTGCATGAGGTTTATAGCTATTTTCTCTTGAATTCTGACCCCTATGATTTCCTCGAACTAGATTAATCATATGTTCTTATGGAATGATCAGTGTTAGGATTATTTTTAGTTCCTTAAAGCGAATTATTACTGCCATACATTCTTTTATTTTCCAATAGAGGGAGTTTAGTTTGATGTTTTCAATGATATAACAAATCATTGTCTTGTCAATGTTGTTATATAATAGAGATTAGTCTTTTAAGATGTGTCTCATAAGTAATATCCCTATGATATTAACTATTACCCCGTGATTTTGAGAACGAAATTGTTGTATTTTTTTATTTTTTTGGAGATATTACATCATTTGTGTGTACTTTTTCCTTTTCGTAAATCATAAGATACTACATAATGACTTATCCCAACATGACATGAACCTAAAACAAGGAATATAGATAGAATTATTGTAGGATTATGACTTAAATAATTCATATACTGTTGTTAAGTGATATATTTAGCTTATTTATTGAGAAGGACGTCATGTTGTTCTATTTTCTATGAATATTTGAATTCTTATTGAGTTATGGATATGATATTGATCATACATCATGATATTGGATAGGTTTGAGGTAGGCATTTTCATTTCTTGATTAATGTGTAGTCATCATTAGTGTAGCATGTTGAAGACTCCTTGTAGGGGAACTCTTATCTATGGCTCTAGAGAGATCGTGTTATTTTTTCTATGACACTAAAAATTGAAATGAATATAAATAAAACTAGGTGTTACACTATTTAATTCTTTTTTATCCCTGAAATAATGCATGAGATGGTTCTCTTTGAGTTTTGTAGCTCACCGTTGGTGGTACATCCTCGCTTGAAAAGGATGTACCTATCATAGAGAGGTTAGTTTTTGTGTCCTGGTTGACATATGTAAGTGTAGATTATTTAAATAAATTTCTTCTCTTAAAGAAAGAGAAGGATGAGCACATTATTCACTATGGAATTCTCCATCCAATAGAGGTTACATAGTATAAGTTAAAGGACATATCAGTGGACATCATTATTATATTACATTGACTCAATTTGGATAAGATAATATTTGGACGAAAGTGTATTTTTTGTTGAAATCTACACACTACATAGAGAGTAAAGAGTATTTATTAGTGGATTTTTATTAACTCAGACATATTTGGAGTATGTAGTGAGACTCCACAGAGTTTTAAGAATGATCCAATAAGATCAAGAAACATTTTTACCATATATGTATAGAGAGGTCTCGATCATTATTTTGGAACTCACTTATTCTATAAGAATAATTTTAATCCATAGATGGAATGTTAGAAAAGGGAGCTATTAATATTATTGAATACATGTTTTGTTCATATGTCATGTATATTCCTGGATAGTGGATGAGGCAATTTCTTATGGATGAGTTTTCATACATCAAAATATTCCACTCCACCATTAGTATGGAATAAATTGATGCTTCCTTCCACTAAGCATTTAATTCTCCATTATACTATACTGGGTGCCGAGAGGAAGTAATTCATAGGTTGGAGCAACTAAAAAATATAATAGAGATGGTTCAGGTAATTATTGAAAGGATGAAGGAAGAATATTATCGTCTGAAATATTATACCAACCATAGGAGGTGACATTCAAATTTCAATAATGAATATCATGTTTTTTAAAGGATAATCCTCATCATGGGAAGAAATTGTTGGATTTTTTGAGTAATTATTCTTCAATATTTTTCGGAACATTGCATTTTTTGGATTTTATTGGATCCACGGGATATCATATAAAACATACCATATAGATCAGTCTAATACATGTAGTTTTTCTCATGATAAAACTTGGTCATTACCATTAAGATGTATTTCACATCATCAATTGGGAAATGATAAATGTTGGAGAAGATTCAACCATAGAGGATCATAATTTAGAGATCTGTGTTTTCTTATAGATCATTTTTCAAAGATATGATATTTTATTAATTTGTGTCTTAAGGTGGCATAGTGGTACGAAGAATATTACTATGGAATATGACTCAAAAATACATGCTTTGTTCCAATGATATTTCATGTTTTTATCTTATATTACTAAAACACCTCTTGTGTATGTTGATAATTTCTTGTTTTGAAATGGTTTCCTCTTGATTCATATTTTTTATTTTCATCCTTTGGAGAGAGTCCTCTCTCGAGATACTATTTAGAAGCTGATTATTTTTTTTTATTTTATTCACGCTTCCTCTTTGTGATGTGGTAGAGCTCCATTGATGGAAATATTATTGGGAGGTAACTCTTAGGGTTTAAATCTAGAATTCCCATTTTTATTCTTTTTTCTACTATGGGTTTTGTTTTGGATTCTAGAGGATAATAATGTCTTGAGAGTTATTTAATGTAAGGGACCAAATCCACATTGTTTTAAAATTTTATTTGTTACAAAAATCATGGTTCTCAAAGGGGTAATAGTAGGTTTTCCCTATTTTTGGATGTTAGAAGATGGTATTATAGAGAAAAAATGGTTTATAAATGGGTTTATGTAATAACCAAATATTTTATAGTGTTAATGAGGTTTATAGACTAATGAGTTTTTTGGGATTCCAGTGATGATCCCACAACCATTATGTTGTAAATCTAAAATTTACTTTGTATGCTAAATAAAAAAATTTATATTACAAGTGGAGTAGTTTTTGGTTGAACATATTGTCTTATGTATTAATTATTTAAATAGGGGGTTTATGAAAACAATACACCCTAAGTAAAACATTTATATCCTGAAAAACCATCGCTACTCTCAAACTATATTGACAATTTCCCAATGTACGTTGGTATATTGGCTCCCTCTTTATGAATTTTGTAATCCCTTAAGATAAAGATCTATTCCTACCTTCTGTTGTTCAATAAATATATTTATAAGGATTACTCTACACATTTATCTGATTTTTCTTCAATATTGATCTTGACTCTTCTTTATTACATGTGATATTGGCTTTAATCATTCATTTCAATATACTTTACTAGGATCATTGGGGGTGATGTTGTTGCATGTAATCCTATTACGGAATAATATATCATTTTATGGGTACTCATGAACAATGATGTTGGTTTGTTATCATATATAGAACCCCGATTCCATTAAGTTAGGGGGTGAATTGAATCACCTATTTATTTGTTGTGAAGTTATAATGCTAATATGGTGTATCACATTGTATGGAAATGTAATTATACAAAGAAAGATTGACCTGAATTAATAAATAAATTTGATAGCAATCACTTTTCAATTAGGATTCAATACAGTCTAATAATGGTTTGTGTCTTGTTTTTATAAATAGTGTGTTTTAAATACTTTTTTGTTGGTATTTTTTTTTATTCTAAGGAAAAGGTTTTTGTTCAAGATGGTAAATAGTAAAGAACATAAGGTCAAAAATTAAAATTTTTAATTAGGATAAGGATATAAAGAAGACACATAATTATAATCTAGATTTTATTTAAATTTGGTTATAATAATATTAATGCAATTTGAATGTTTTATTGTATATTATCATCTATGTGTTAATGGAATTGATAAATAACTTGATTCATGTTAACTCTTATTGATTAAAATAATGATGAGGCTTGTTAATTTAGATTGTTTATTATCTAAATTTTATGAATCCAATTTTCTATTATTCCTCATGGTCTGATAAATTTTTATAGATTATTACATAGGTTTCCGAATGTTATAAACAATGATTAAATAATTGGTAAAATCAAGAGGGAATAAATAAAATTTTTTATAAAGATAAATCATTGGGGTTGAGAGTCCCTATTTTGTAACAGAGGATTAATTACATATATTTAGATCCATGGGATTTTGTTTTCATGTGAAGGAAAAATGACTTTTTTTGATGGCTTGGTTTCAATATTTACTATATCGGTTTCCTTATGATTTTGTAATGTGTACTAGATGAGAGAATCATAGAGATATTATATGAACCAGGGTAGGATGTGTATAGGATTGATGATTTCGTATTATGTAGGGAGGTTGGGAGAATGTGGTATAAGTTGACTATTTTTATGGTGAGACACATTAGGATATACAGGTTGGTGTTGAATATAACACTAGAGTTGATGGAATTGTTTGAATTTTGGTATACACATTGATGGTATACGGTTAGATACTTGTTTGAAACAAATATATATGATGGCCAATGGAAATGTTTATTATTTTATCTAAATTAATTTCCATATTAGATTATGAATATAGTTGTTCTTGGTTTTATGTTTCCTCATATTAGTAGACTTGGATGGTTTTCCTTTAGTACAAGTAATTTATAATGATATTAACAATTTATAATAAAAGAAATAACCCATGGATTTTTTGTTACAAGAATGATCATGAGAAATTAATCTGCATAAATCATTAACTTTGTATGAATTATTTCAAGAGGGAAAGGAATTTTATTTGATGGAATATGTAATTAAATTTTGAATAATTATATTTTCTATGTAAGGGATAAGGAATTAATTAAATGTTGATAAAATGGGGGTATCAAAAAATGTATATCATTAATACGATTGTGCACTAATATGTGGGGTGGTCTTTGGAGTGGTAGTCATGAGTCAAAGGGACATTATTTGTAGTGGAGTCTAAAACATGGTTATTCCTATTTTATTTTTGTGAGATGTATTATGCATTCTATATTTTATAATTTCATATACCAACCCTTACATGTCGGTTAAGGAGACAAAGACTTCATGGACTCTGGGATGGTGTTTTCCCCAATATCCTAGTTGGATTATAGATGGATGATTGGAACCTCTAGACACAATCTATTATCATGACAGTTATATATGCTATTATTAATAGTGTATGTCGTAGAAAATATATGGGTAGAGAGTTGTGGTATGTTGTGTCTATTTCACACACATTTTCCCCCAGATATAGTTTCTAATTAATTTTTATAGGTATAATGTGTATCACTTGTGATGTCTTGAGGTATAATACCTGATGCATGATACACATTATATAGGATGTTTCTAGACCAGAAATATACCATGTTAGTGTAAAATTAAGTGTTATGTGATGACATGATGATATAATTATTAAGGGGTATGTTGTTATACATAGTCTACGTGTATTCGAGCCATCTTATTTATATAGAGAGATGGACCAGGATGAGAGATGTTTTGGAAGATTAAAAAACCAATGGGGAAGTGAGATAATTGTTACTTTGATATTTCATTATTTTATTATATGATTTAATTTTTATGATTCATTTTGTGAATTATCCATAGTGATGGTTGGATGTTTGTATAAAAACATACAAGATGAGTCAGATTCACAATTGTTAACTACCCAATAGCATTAATTCATTATCCTTATCACAAGAGGATTCATGGAAGATCCAACTAAATATAATAATATTCTCGCCAATGTATATAATTTTTTCAGGACATTAAGCGCATCTTAGTTTTTTGGTTTTATATTACTATATCGTAGTTTTTCAAGAGTATTTGTAAATTTTAGTCCCTACTGTGATTTTATTTTTTCTAATTTTATTTTCTCTTCTAGATTTCATAGAATATTATGGAATTAAATTTATGAACCAAGAATTTCATATATATATATATATATATATATATATCTGTGATTGTGTGACTATGAATGTTTTTATTTTCTTTCATTTGTCTTATATCTATCATTTTAATGTTCACGTATAGGATAATGCCCATATTTTTATTATTCCATGACTTTTATCACTAACCAAGGTCTTAATAGTGGTAGGAATCAAGTGGAAACAATCACTATGTTATCATTTTAGACCTAGTGGGGTAATCGTTGAGGTATTGTATAATGAAATTTATTATGATAGAGATGATAGAACCAAATGAAATCAAAAAATATATTCGTAACATATAATATCTCTTAAATTAATAATTCATTTTAATAGAAAACATAAATGATATAAAATTAATGGAATAATGAAAAGAATTTATCCCATGGATATATAATTTTAATAAAATATTATTAATTAGAAAATTAATGGTTTACTTTGGTTAGTTTAGGTACGTGGTATGATAATTTTCACTAAAAATGTTTTTTAATTATTTTAAAATAGTTTTCTTTTTTTCTTAAATACATAGAAATGTTTGGATAATGTTGATATATATGACTGAAATATTATGAATTTATGTGTTCATGCTTTTTTTACATATATTAAAATGAATTAGAGGGGAATATTTTTATTATTTAACATAATGGTTATGTGATGATATTCATTACCAAAGTAGAAATTAAATTTTTTACAACATATATAGAATGAATGGATTTTTTCCTTAAAATCCATTTTTTTTAAGAAAAAATTATTTTAATTTTTAAATTTTATATAAAATATCATTTACACATAATTCTAGTGACTTTTTATTTTTTAAAATGCTTTCAAAATAATTGAATATTTCATATATTTTTTATTAGGAAACTTAATGTTTTATTCTTATAGGTAAATTTCTAATTCATATTGTTGTTATGATTAAATATGAGGGTTTTATTTACATTATTTATGTTACGTTTCTTTGAAATTATTTATGTTGATATGTGATCCTGATATATCCCTCTAATGCATTTGGTAATGTAGATTGACATACCATAGTATATGTTACTCATATAGTGTAGAAGATTATAAATATATATAAATTACAACTATATTGAGGTTGATGTTAGATGTTTCTAACTTACTCATATGATGAGGATGAAGTGAGAAATTTATAAGGTACTATTATGAAGTAAATAGAAATAACAATATAGTTTATTCCTTAATTTGAGTTATTGTATGAGTGAAATTAAAATAATGTCCCAAGGAACATAAATTAATATTCTATTATTTCAAATGGAATTCAGGGAACTCACTTTATTTCAAATGGTTTGATATATATTTAAACAATTATAGGCCTTTTTATTATAGTCTAATGGTTAATGGTTCATTTTTATTGAAATTGTTTCATGTTTTTCATGAACACAAAAAGAAATAATATTTCTAATTTACAGATTGCCAAAAAAATTTATGAAACTATTTGTGATGAAAGTTTATTTTATGTGTAATTAATTTAATATAAGATATCAAGGATTTTTATATAAAAAAAGAAATCATGTTAAGGTTTTTCATGAATTTTTACATAATTAAAATATTACCTTTATATTTATATCTCTTACCGATATTATGTTCTCACCCCACTTTTTAAATTCTTCTCATAGTGATCAAGTATGTTTTGAGATATTAGAATGATAAATGGTGAGAAATCATGAAAAAATATATAGTTTCATGAATGAAATAAGATTGTAAAATAAGGATATTTTCTTTGTGTAAACAAAAATTTCACAATTTGTAATTATCCACATAGTTTTGTAATGGGTTTCGTTCACAAAATCACTAAAACTAATATGTAATCAGAATAAAATAATTTAAAATACTTTCTATTAATCTCATAATAGTGGGATTTAAATTTCATAATTCCTTATATATGTTATCAAAATAATGGTTTAAACATATTTAGATATTTTTATAGAAAAATATTAAATCATATATGTCCAAAAATGATATTATATTAAATAGAAATATATATTTTTATGGTAATTAATGTTTAAGAATATATATTTTATTTTAATGACAAATTTTTATGTATATTATATTACTTATACTCTTTATAGGATGATTTATTATGATTTTATTATATACATTTCCACTAAACATTTCTGGACATAGTAAATGGTTAGAACTAGAAATAACATGGACAACAATTGGTGTGAAGGATAATTTTGTGGTTCTCAAATTGGGAAATTGAACATGATAATATATAAGGTGATAATTTGTGTGATAATTCCAAACCAGATATCTTTATTTATGATTAACAAAATAAAAATTATGGAGTTTCCTTAACCATAATAAAAGAGAAAAAGTGAGTTTTAATGATGCTCAAGCGATAAATACCATGATGAATAAAGATTAAAATATTATACAAATCAATAATATTTGAACAATAACCTAGTGAAATATCAAACATCATTATGAAAATGTTTCATTTTTGTTGAAGGATGTAATAGTATAATATATTTCTAAAGAAAGATAAATAATTAAATTAAAAAAATGGAAGGTAATAAAGTTATTCCCATGGTATAAATTGAATTTTATAATTGTGGGGATTATTATAATTATGTAAATAAATTAATTTTGTTGAAAAATAAATAAGGTAATAAAAAATCATTGAAATATAGCCCTATGAAATTCATATATATTTATAGAATTATTAAATTACATTTAAAGGATCTGAATTACATATTTTACTATGTAAAAAGTAGGATACATGATTAGATTGAGATTTATTATAAATATAATGCGATAAATAATTTTTATTACATGAAAAAGTATTATTGAAATAGATATCAAATCACGGTCAATGGTTTATAAAAGATATTAAATGATCGATGTGCATAAAAATTGGTTTTCATGAGTTGTGATGTAGTGGTAATTTGGTTCTTGATTTATTAGATTATAAATATTTAAAAGATAAAAATTATTGAATACTTTAGAGGACATGTGGCATTAATAATATTTTGGATGATTATTCTTAGTTTTTAGGAATAATTATTTATTATTGTAAAAATAAAAAAAATAGATTAATATGATATTTAATGATTAGGTAAATTTGATTAAAATAGATGAAAGGTTATTATATTATTTTCTTTTAAAAAATTAATCATGTTGTTAAAATATTGAATAAAAATTGATACATAGATTAGATGATTAAAGTTGTATTGAAATAAGTTAACCATAATTTTGGGGAATAATATAAGATCTTGGTAAAAGGAATATTTTTGGCTCATATGATATTTGGTGTCAAATTGGTTGATATTAATAGTGGAATAAATTTTGAATTATCATTTGAAATAATATATACATTTATTGGGGATTTATTTTAATTCTGGTCATTTATGGAAAATATCATCAAAAATTTATGAATACATAATTAGGTCATATACATTTTTTGTATGTGAATTTTTGAGTGAATATTTTTTTTGAGAAAAATATTATGTTAGTGTTAGAAGAATATAAGATCAAATTATTTGTTTTATTGGGTATATAATATTGATTTTAATATTTTCCCATTTTTATTGTTATTTATCTATGGCATTACTTAAGATGATATTTGGGTTTTATTTTTGATATTTGGTATATTAATGAATTATTTTATAATATCAAGGATTATTCCTATAGGATATTTTCCTAACATGTGTTATACTTTATGGTGATGGTTAATTAAAAGAAATATGCGAAATAACATTTCATCCGATTGAGGATATTGTGATGTATAAAATGCCAATTATTGTTTTTAGAAATAAAATATTGATCATGTTTATATACAATTGGAATATTATTAGAAATATAGTTGGAAAATTTATTGAAACACAATTGGAGGATGAGATAGTGGGAATAAATTGGTTAATAATATTTTCTCATATTATCAATATTGATGGTAATGAATATTCCTCAAATCAAGGGAGATTAAGACAGATCTAATGATTCATATCACTTTTCTATCAAGGTATAAATATGTAAACTCATTCACAAGTATGTATTCCGTAATATATATTAAATTTAGAAATTATTAATCATGATAAAATATAGATATTTTTTATTTATTGTACCATGATAAATCCTTTTTTATCAAGATATTAAAAATTACATGGATCTGATTTCATTAATGTTTTGAAATGTAACCCCATGATATTATATTTTAAATATAATATTATGTTCAATAGTGTATTCTACTCCCAATACCATGCTTAAAATGATCAACTATATAATATTGAAATATTATTATTTAAATATTGTCATTATAACCTATTAACTATTTTATAGTGTATGAAATAGTGTAAGTGAATTAAGAAATAGTTTTATAATAATTTCACATAATTAAAATTTATTTATTAATTCTAGGGAAATAATAACTCAATTTTATATTAAATCATGAAAAATTAAAGGATATTATTTTTAGAAGACTAATTATTGTGCGCAATGTATTTTTATGATTTTTTATTATGTTTATCACTATATATGAATGATTTTATTCAAATTTCATATTTTTAGTAACATCAATTATAATTATTTTAATGGTGGATACAAATAATTAATGATATCAAATAAATTTTATACACCAAATGTAATTTTTCTTGATAAATGATTTCTAATACACATTATGCATGGATATTGTAGTTAATTTATTCAAATTTAATAAATTTGATTTAACGAAAGTGAAATCATTTTCAAATCATAATATCAAAATATTAATAAAACCAATATTTATGATATGTTTAAAAAATTTATTTTAAGGTTATAGTGAAAAATACTTACCAAGTAAAAATAATTAAATTTTTTTCAATCAATGTATGTTCAATGATAAACATTATTTTTTAATTTTTAATGTCATAAAATTTTATATTCGTATAACATAATTTGATTAATTAGTTTTAATAAATAGTATACATGATTTTATTGTAAAATCATTCCATGATTAAAAAAGTATTTTTCAAAATAAAGTGTTTTTCATTTTATCTTCCACTCTTATATTATAAATAGTTTTTTATAAATTTTGATATTGAATATTTTAATTTATATTTATTATTTCGAATCATAAGAGTTATATTTTATAAAAATGTTAGTTTCATTATATATTTATATATATATATATGTTATCTTGGTAAAAAAGATCCACAAAGGTGTTCAGTAATATTAGTTAATTTAGGTTAAAAATGTAATAATATCAAACCAAAGATTATCTTTAAATGCATAGATGAGTATTTCGTGTACACTCACTTATTATAGGAAGTTTTTTTAACATTTTGGTTCAATATGACATGATTATGACTACTCGTTTTATATTAATAAAATTATATATAGTGAAATGTTACTTTCTCTTCTATCACTTAATACCATATATTTAATAGTAATGTCAAGGTTAAACATATGTTGTTAATGAAACTATATTATTATAGTTATTTTAAATAAATTAAATTCATTCATATAATTTATTTTTAATTTTTTCAAAAAAATTATACTTATCTAAATTTCTTACACTGAGTTGACACAAATTTTATAAAAACATGATAAAATTGAGTTAAATTAATTTAAATTCATTAAAAATATTTTTATTTGGATTAAATATGGTTTTAATATATTTATATATAATTATAAAAGATATGTAATTATTTAGGTTTTTTTATTTTTAATACATTTTCATTTTGACGCCCTTTATTTCAAAATATGTGAATAGTCATGAATATTCAATTAAATATTGTTTAATGATTGAAAAATATTTTTAAATAATAAGAAAATTAAAAAATAACTTATTAAATAAAATATATTTCTAATTATTTATCCTATGACGAATTTATCATTTATTTTCTAGTAAAATTTTTTCAATTTTATTCACGAACCAAAACATGGTAATTTATCAAAAATTCCTTTACATTTTCAATTTTAAATGGGACTCACATATACAATTCAAAAACATGTAATATATGGTTTTCCATAAAAAATATGGCCAAATAACTTTATTTTCTTACATTCAAACAACCCCAATCCTTTTTAGTGACAATAAACATCTTCTGAAAAATCCTGAAGTTTAATCAGAAGGATGACATCAGATGAGGATGTACAAGTCATAACCAATTTCAATTATGGTTATTTATTCTTATACCTCCTTAAAATATATAATAAACATACTGATATAATAACATCATTAAATCTACAATAATGAAATTTTACTATATTTATTGTAGAATACATTTCTATCACATATTTTATACAATAAAAATAAACATTTCACTCTTGGGTGCATATAGAGTATTGTATTCACGAAGCGATGAGTTTTATTTTACATCACATCATTATATTATATGATAAAAAGACAGATTAAATGTATATATATATATATATATTATTTATGCAAATTTATTATTTTTTAATGATAATATATATCTTACCATTTTACCATACTATCAATTAGAAAATTATAAGATCACCTATGCATAAGTTTTTACTACCACCACTACAGAGTAATGTGATTCATTCTTTGTTTCCACCATAAAGAGATGGTCTCAATAAGTGACTTATTTAATAAATGTTATATTAATAATATTATTATGAGTGAGTGATATTATACGTTAATATAATTTATTATATTTTAATTCATTTTAAAAATTTAACGTTGTGAATGAGTATATAGACACTACCATCTCATGGAAACAAGGTAATTTATTTTTCAAGAATGCCTTTAATATATTATAAAGAATTGTTTTTAAATTATACAAAAAATATTATAAAGTACTTAATATTACAGATATTAACCATCCACAAACAATTTTACCATGTTCAACACATTTAAGTTAATTATGATATTAATATCCAAAAAACCTCTATACAGAGAACATGAAACTCCTAGATTTAGTAACTCAATATAAATTTGTTGTAAATGAAATTATATGAATATTAAAAAATTAATTTCCTAAAAAAATTTGATTAAAAATATGGACATTAAATGAATTGTATTTCTCAATAATGTAAATGCTGTATGTGGTGAGTTTGGGGATAATGTATGGGACATTTGAAAATGTTTATTCAAAATTTTTATATAATTTTCTTCTTTTTAAATATTTGCCTAATTTTTTTAATAATTATATTATTTATAATAAAAATATATTTCATGGTATCTACTAATAAATGTTTACATTTATTGAATTTTATTAAGATGGAATCATTTAAGTGTTTTTTGATAACATGAATTATTAGTTTTTTACAGAAAATTAAAAAGAATTATTTTTTAAAATATTAGTAATGAGTAGATTTTCTAGAAAACATGATACTAATTATTTTTCAGGGAAATTTATATATTTATATTAAATCTCAATGAGTTTCATTTTTTTCATTTTTCATGGATCATTTATAATTTTTTTGTCAAAAAAATAAATATTTCTAATCATTTTTTTGAAAAAAATATACATTCTCTAGGTTATAGGATTAAATTCTAATAATTATGATTATTTTTATGAAAAAGATATATTTTATGTGTTTTTTATGGTAATTTTTATTTTAAAAAGATTATGATGATGGGTGATCCCGATATAACTCCCAAATTTTTATGTTACATGGAAGAAGATAACTTATTATAATTTACTTATATGTATTTGAATGATTTAATTCATTATAATTTACTCTTATGAAATTGAGTATTTTATCTATTTATAATTTACCCCTATAATGTGGATACAATTATCAATTTATAATTTTATCTAGTGATGTAAATAGAATTAGCTAGTTAGATTGATCCCATGTAAAAGTAACTATGAGGATGATATGAAGATAATGTCTCAAAAGGTAAAAAAATATCTTTTTTATTCAATGCAAGGTTTATAATTTTAAAATGGTGAATAGTTTATTTACATTGAAAAGATTTCATTTTTTTCATGTAACCATCCTGTATTTTTATTTTACATTTTCCCTTGTTTAAATTTATTTTTATGAAATGTCTGGTCTAGGATTTTTATGTCATGAGAATGATATTTATTATTTATTATAAATTCTTATTATATAAAATTGAATAATTATTATGGGTTTTAATGAATTTTAAATGAAATATTGATATTCCTACATTTTTAATGCCTTACTATGCGTTAATTATCCCATCAAACATTTTAAATAAATTTTCATTGTGGATAAAGATGCCAAGATAAAATAGAAGATTTAATTGGAAAAAATTATTAAATTATTAAAATGTTTCATGTACAAAATAGGTGTGTAAACATCAAAATATATCCCTATAGAAAAACTGTACATTGTGTGGAAATTCACAATTTTTTTAATGGTCTTCCTAATTTTCTAGAAATTCAAATAGAAATGGCCATAAAGAAGAAATAATGTGTATTTTTTTCTATTAAACATGTTATTATATATTTTTTAATAGAACAAGACCTTAAATTTGGTATCAATGGATATATTTAGACAACCATAGAGTTTGGGATGTAATTTTCGGATAAGTGTGAATATTTTATAATCTTAATGTATAATTTGTTGAGGATTAATGTATTTATTTGTAATAATCAATTGTCGAACCAAAATAGTCAAATTAAATGTCATATCGATAAATATGTCTTCATATTTATCTTCTTTATATGATTATTTATTATGATTTAATTTCCTATATCTCACTAACCTTTTTTTACTAAATGGATAGAAGACATAGGTTCCAGGTTAAAAACATGGGTAAGAGAAAATGCCAAACTTTTAGGATGAGAAATGGAACCATATGGGAGTTAGAGTGATTAGTATTTAGGTTATTCCAAACTAGGTATGCTATGTCTTAATATGAATCCAAAACAATGTTGAGATTCTTGACATATGAAATAAGATAAGATGGAGTTTCGAGGATGATCAAGAGATAAAGACTAAAAAGGTAAAAAATAGTTAACTTATTTCATGTTGTGCATTTTGGAAGACGATCTACGGTTAATATATAAAAGGTATAGAATGATGATAAACTTGTGGTAAGTGATAACATAAAGAAATAAATAGGTGAGGAAATGTAAAGACACATAAATTTGAAGTTAATTTTTTTTTCTGAAATTATTTAAAATTTTACGAGTCCGCGTTTTTTGACGGCACCTGATTTGGAGGCCCGGTGTACCCGGAATCAATTTATGAAGATTTATTTAGGTACATTCAGTGAACATATATGTGGGTTTTTCTATCATTTGAACCGGTGCTCGGAATTGAAATCTTAGGACACAGATGAACTCGCAGTGTTGGTATTCGCTTAAGGGGACCTTTACCGCAGTTGAGTTTGATCGGGAGGAGACGTTAATTTTTGGAGATTCATTAAAAAATAAAAAAAATATGTGTACATAATTTTTATTTGATGGTGGTAATTTCCCAAAAAGTTGAGTTCGATGTGGGGCACACACCCCACATAACCTTCCATGGGAGGATAATAGTCATGGGGCCCACACGAGCCCCTAACCCTTTAGCTCCCCTCTTTAAATCCCTTTTACCCCCTCTCTTAACTCTCCACCTCCCTCCATTAAGTTTGTCAACTTCTTCTTTTTAATTAATTGAGCACCCTTAATTAATTGGTTCATTTCGAATTTATCTGAGGTGCTCGGCATTATTATGTTGGGTGGATTTTATTATATTTGTTTTGGAAAATATTCGATGGAGGAGGCTCTGGAGAATTAGAAGAAATGTGTTCCTCTCCAATAATGAATGACTCCGACAATGAATGAGAAAGACTTATCCAATGGCACTTCCCTTCGGACACACCATGATGCCAAGGAATCTTTATCGTCTTCGGATTCATTTTCCATGTCACGATGAAGAATCTTCCTCCAACGTTGATGGGATGACACCGGTCTTCCGCGAGGCCCGACTACCGTGACGCTCATCTTCATTGGCTCGTCGACGTGCGACGACAATTACAAGGTAGGGAGATATTGTGTAATTTTATATATGTGATTTATGACATTGAACTTGGGTGATTATTTTTTGGTTGATTGATTGAACCACTAACGCGGTGGGTATGGGCTAACGAACATGTTCGAACCCACCGCCAACTTGTTCGTGATCCGTGATTTGTTGTGAGATTGGTGAACGGAAGGGTAACAATGTTTTGAGGCCATCGCAGTGAAGACAGGGACCCGAGGAGGCCGTAGGCATAGAGGAGATCTGAAATAGACCACCGGAATGACTCCGGTGGCCTGCGGAAGATCGCGGCGGTGTCCGACACAGGCCGGCCCCCTGGGGGTAGTGACGCCCTAGCGTGCCGCCGGTGGAAGACCATCACAACACCAGATTCGGCGGTGGTGGAGTGCAACCTGCGCTGCGCGGGATCCGGGAAGGTTGGGCGGTGCCAACCTTGCACCGCCGTTACGAAGAACCGGAGGAGTCCCCCCCCCCCCCGCTCGGCCAGCCTGGACGAGCCGCAACAGGCCACCGGGCCGAACCGCGTGCGCATGGACCGAGCCGCCTACGTGTGGCATGTGCCGCACCCTCCCCGACCGGACCCGGACCCGGGTCGGGCCGACCCGGTTGGGGCCGACCTAGGGTGGGTTGGGCCGGGTCGGATCGGGCCCAGACCCCCTCTTCGGACCATTTTCGATTAATTTCCCATAACATGAGTTACGGACCTCCGATCGATTCATTTTCTGTTTTTTAGGATTCCTCGGATTGAGACAGTCATTTAGGTATATTACACTCTTGTTTTTGGCGAAGTTTGGGTATGGATGGGTTGGTTCAAACCTGAAACCAACCCGGACCTCGGAGCAGAAACACATATAAATTAAGAACCAGATTTCTGATTGGCGTACTGTAAATTAATTTGGATTCTTTTTTATGATATGGTTCTTTTTGAATACTCTAATTTTGGTTTGGACATAGTTGGAGTATGGTCAGGTTAGCTTTAGCGTAAAAACCAACCAAGCACCTGGAACGGAAAAGCCAATAACTCTCAGATCGGATGACCATTTGAAGAACCGTCGACGCCATTGGTTATTTCGTTGAGAAAAATTCCCTTGAGTATACCCCATGGGAGTTTGGGGTACAATTGTGATATAGTTGGGTTGGTTCGTACATGATACCATCTGGGACCTCGGGACAAAAAGGCTAATAACTCTCAGACCGGGCGTCCGATTGTCAAGCCATCTGTTGCATTGAGACCCCTATGATGTGGCATTTCTTTGAGTTACTTATCTGTGGGGATTCGTGACACTTGGAGAATCAACCTGTAACTCGAGGAGTGGATCCTCCGAGAGATGAGCATACAGAGTACTAATACCTAGTAGCGGGATGAGACCTGATTACTGCTTGTCCGATTAGTTTCAAAGTGACTTGACTAGCCTAGTGGAGAGCACTACTGTGTGATGTGGTTGAACCATTGTGGAGGAGCTCTACTATGTGAAGCCGCAGACCCTTTGTACTCGACGGGAGGAGTATCTCTCTAGGCTATCAGGGGGAGCGCTACTGTGTGAGGCGGCAGACCCATGGTGGGGAGTGCTACTGTGTGAGGCGGTAGAGCCGCGTTACTTCACTGGAGGATTACCTCATCATTCTAGGGTTAGTGAGTAGAACCTCAGAATCACGACATGACTACTATGCTCGACAGAGGAGGAGTTATCCAGCAGCTGTGGTTTCGACATCATGAATAAAATCCTGGTTTGAGCTGAGTCAATGACCATTGTGTTTTCCTCATAATTGAGATGGGTTACTTGATAACTTTGGTATATGTTTGGGAATATTCCTAAGTAATGGTTATCTGTTGATTTATTATTTGTGGTTATCCTTGTTGGTTTTTGTGAGACCTTGAGTGTCTTCGGGTCCTTACTGAGTATCGTTATACTCACCCCTGCACGGGCTATGCCCGCACATCGATGTGTTGGATGTAGACGACAGTCAACGCTAAACGAGGTAGAGTGTATGAGGACTGGATGGTACTTGGAGGTGGACCTCATGAAGAGATGGTACCCGGAGGAGACAGATGGATGTGGAGCACTGAGGAGGCCATCTATACCTACCATTCAGGTAGGAACCCAGGAGGACGATCCATGAAAAGCTTTCACCTTCCAGTTGTTTGTCCCTTTTTAGTTGTACTTTATTTCAGTTATATATTTACTTTACATTTGGGCTTGTATTCTAGCCCATTTACATTCAGTAATCTTATTAAACATTTTTCACTTAGTGTTTTCTTCCGCTTGTACTCTGGTTGTATTTGTTTTCAGTTATAAACGCAATGCCTTCCCAGTACTAGGTATTTACGCCTTCGGTGCTAGTCTCCAGCCCCTGGCCAATGGATGGAGGGATATGGGTAGTCACAATACGGGCCCCGGGGGATGTGTCATGAAAAATTGGTATCAGAGGACTTCATTTCTACCGTATAACTAGGACTCTGATATTTTCTTTCTGTGAAGAAATAGTGTTAAGGGTACTAAGTGTGGTTTTCAGTTCAGCGAGTCCAGTGTGGGTGCGGTCATCCGATGTTTCCATACACCAGGACCCGTATTTGTGATTTCCGACTCAGTGCATGAAAACAATGATTGCGGTTGTGTTTTCAAAAGTTTTCTTTAAGTCAGCTCAAACCAAGTCAGCTCACCAGGTATAATCATTGACCGTGTCACATCTCTTTCTTTTAGGATGCCTCCTTACGGACGACCAGCTAGGACCCCGAGAGTTGTACATACTGATAGCCTGCCGAGTGATGAGGCCTCATTACAGGGCCCTCTTCTAGTTGAGGCACCATCGGAGGCACCAGTGGTACTACCACCCATTGGGCCACTGATGCCACCAGCCCCAGCAGCAGGCGATGCACGCTGCATGAGCGCGTTGCACGAGTTCTAGCGCTAGAGGCCACCTGGGTTCCGTGGAGAGATGGACCCATAGGCGGATTAGGATTGGATGGAGGATGTGGTGAGAGTTTTCAGGCTATTAGGGACACCAGAAAACTTCATAGTGATCCTTTTTTCCAGCCTCCATCAGGCAGCAGCAGGCAGATAGTGGAGCCTGATGCTCCATATGCACGACGAGGTGACACTTCTATGGGCAGACTTCAAGAGCCTATTCCAGGTGGATTTTGTACCAGTAACCCTTCGAGAAGTGTGGATATGGGAACTACTGCATCTATAACATGGTTGCATGATGGTAATGCAGTACACAGAAAAGTTCACTAACCTCTCGGGTACTCAACAGATATGGTACGGGACATGTTCATCAAGGACCAAACCTTTGAGAAGGGACTCGGGAGGGAGATTAGTGATTAAGTTATCTCTCACAACATCTCGATGTAGACATGGGGGTTGGAGCGATCCCTCTTAGTGGATAGTTTCCTTGTTGAGCAGTCTCCCGTAGCAGGACCAACCACTAGCCGACATGTAGTGGAGTATTCTGTAGCTAGCAGTAGACAGTTGACATAGAGGTCCAAGAGGACCAGACCTACATGTGGTCGACCGCATGACTCAGGGTCCGTAGTGCGGGGAACCATGGGTGGAGACAGTGCTAGTCCTGATAGGCAGTTTTACTCATGTGGCGGATAGGGTCACATGGCGCGTGACTATCCAACCCGCCGCTCGGATGATCAGTAGATAGATGAAGTACCTCCCAGGCAAAGGCATAAAATCAATCGTGATGTACCACAAGGAGCAGGTGACTATGGTAGAGGAGCTGGTTGTGTAACTGGTGGTCGACGATGCTTCGAGGTGTTTTCCACCACCACCACCTAATGTTCCACACCGACCGTAGGGAACGGGTGCACAAGGGAGAGCACAACTTCATGAAGATGAAGCATATGACTTTGGAGCTCCGGAATCAGGTGGATAGGAGCGAGACTAGTTCCAAGAATAGAGGTCTTTGTTCATGATGCTTCTTATTTTGATAATGTCGTTGTTTGTGGTTTATTTGGGTCTGTGAACCTTGAGTTGCGGTAATAAAAGACACATGTCCTTGTGACGTTTCATTTACTTCCTTTTTGTGTGGTAAATACTAAGAGGTTTCGGTTTAAAACGTTGACATGACCCTACCATTTGAGATTATTATTGGAGGAGACCGGGTAACCACACATTGATGCTGACAGTGTGACTCAACCCTTGGATGCGAGAGTAACAGTTGGATCTCTTAGCGTGCAGGCCTTACGACATCGTCCATGACATGAATTAACATCATTCATGTGAGGATTGACTGTATTAGGCAAATGATGTGGTTCATCTAGGGGATGAGATTGGATTTCCCTTCTCAGCAAAGGAGAAATCTTAGAAGCTCTTGTAGAACGTAGGCGAAGAAGGGTTAAGATGAGTTTATAAAATTTGCTAGTCTCACCAATTTTTCATTGAGAAAACGGTTTCTGGTTCACTCTAAACTAAATACTCTCAGGTGTGTCTTATTTCATATTAATCTGAACCAGAGATTGCAGCGATATCTTGATTTCCTCCAGGATTATGAATTCGAGATATTCTATACTTCTGGGAAGGGGAACGTTGTTGCAGATGTGCTCAGCAGGAGGACTGGTATTCAGCTATTAGGAGAGGCGATAGAGCTGTTGGCTGACTTACATAAATCCTTTGTGGATAGATATGGTGAATCCAATCTACAGTCTCTTACAGTCACTCCTCTACTTCTTCAACAGAGTAGGCGAGGTGGCTTTCCACCTAGCCCTTCCACCTTAGTTGCACCGGGTGCACGACATCTTCCACGTATCTCGGTTGAAGAGATGCATGCACGATCCATCCCAAAAAATCGACCATAGGGAGATAGACATCAATGATGCGGAGAATTTCATGGAGGTTCTAGTGGATATTGAGCATAGACATGAGAGTGTCCTGCATGGATGGTCTATTTCTCTAGTGTGCATTCGCTGGCAGCACTTGAACATCCAAGAGATCTCATTGGAGCGGGAGGCTCAGATGCGTGCTCAGTACCTATTTTTTCCCTAGTGTGTGTTTTAGCATTACAGGGATGTCAATCCCATAGGTGGGAGTAATGTAAAGACCCGGAAATTTCAAGGGATTTTTTTCTTAAATGTTTTAGAATTTTACGAGTCTCTAGTTTCGTACGACACCCGATTCTGAGGCCTGCTGTGCCCGGAACCAATTTCTGATGTTTTGTTCGCATACGTTCAGTGAACGTACGTGCGTGTTTTTCTATCTTTTGAACCGATGCTCGAAATTGAAATCTGAGGACACCAATGAACTCACAGTGCTGGTATTGGCTTAAGGGGACATTTAATGTAGTTGTGTTTGATCGGGAGGAGAAGTTAATTTTTGGAGATTCATTAAAAAATTATAAAAAATATGTGTACATAATTTTTATTTCATGGTTGATATTTCCTACAAAGAGGAGTTTGATGTGGGTCCCACACCAAACATAACCTCCTATGGGAGGATAATGGTGGTGGGGGCCACACTATCATCTAACCCTTCAACTCCCCTATTTAACTCCATTTAAACCTCTCTCTTAACTCTCCACCTCCCTCCATTAAGAGTCACCACTTCATCTTTTTAATTAATTGAGCTCCCTTAATTAATTGGTTCATTTCAAATTAATTTGAAGTTCTTCGCATTATTATGTTGGGTCAATTTTATTATATTTGCGTTGGAAAATATTTGACAGAGGAGGCTCTGGATAATTAGATGAAAGGTGTTCCACTCCAATGAAGAAAACCATTCTTCAACGAATAATGACTCCGATGACGAATGTGAAAGACTTCTTTGACGACGCATCTCTTCGAATGCACCCCGACGTCAAGGAATCCATGTTGTCTTCAGATTCACTTAACGCATCATGACAACGAATCCTCCTCCAACGTTGATGGGATGACACCGGTCTTCCGCGATACTTGAATACTGTGACGATCGTCTTCTTGCGGCTCGTCGGCATGCAATGTCCATTATGAGCTAAGGGATATTGTGTAAATTTATATATATGATTTATACCATCGAACGTGGGTGATTATTTTTTGGGTTATTGTTTAAACCAATAACGATGTGGGTACGGGCTAACAAAATAGTCCGGACCCACCACCAACTTGTTCGTTATGCGTGATTTGTTGGGCGATGGGTGAACGGAAGGGAAAAAATGTTTTGAGTTCGTCGATGTGAAGAGCGAGAATCGAGGAGGCTGTAGGCACATACGAGAGAAAAAATGGACCACCAGAATGACTCGGGTGGCCCGTAGAAGATCGTGGCAGCTCGGGTCGCCGGTGCGGCAGCGCCGGCGACGGTAGGTGGCCGCCGGCACCGGCCGGCCTCCTGGGGCCAGCGACGCCCTAGCGCAGCACCGATGGAAGACCATCGCGTCCCTGGCCGCGACGACAATGGAGCAGAACCTGCATCATGTGGGTTCCGAGAATGATGGGCAACGGAAGCCTGGCACCGCCGTTATGAAGAATCGGGGGAGTAACCCCCCCCCCCCCCACTCGGACAGCCTTCAGGAGCCGCGACCGACCATCGGGCTGAACCGCTTGTGCACTAGGCCGAGATGATTGCGCGCGGGCTGGGCTGCCTGCCGCATGGGCCAGTCCGCCCTCACGCAGGCTGGGCCGCAACCGCCGGGCTAGACCTGGATCAGGCCAACCTTTGGTGGGTTGGGCCAGGTCAGACCGGGCCCAGCCCCCCCACATCGGACCATTTTTTGTTAATCTCCCATAACATGAGCTACGAATCTCCAATCAACACACCGTTATTTTCATAGGATTCCTCAGATTGAGAAGTTCATTTTAGTATATTACACTCATGTTTTTGGAGAAGTTTTGGTATGGCCGGGTTGGTTCGAACCCGAAACCAATGAGGCCATTAGAGTGGAAATGCTTATAACTTAAGGACCAGACGCCCAATTGACCTGACGTCAATTACGTTGGATTCTATTTGACAAGATGGTTCTTTTGAAATACTCCACTTGAGTTTTGGATTCTGTTGGTGTATGGTAATATTGGTTTTATCCTAAAACCCAAGGAGGCCCCTGGAACGGAAAAGCCAATAACTCTCAGACTGGACGACCGTTTGACGAACTATCAGCGACGGTAGAAATTTCATTGAGAAACAATCCCTGCAGTATACCCCATGGGAGTTCGGGGTATACTAGAGATACAGTTGAGTTGGTTCGTACATGAAACCAACCGGGCCCCTGGGACAAAAAGGCTAATAACACACAGACCGTGCATCCGATTGACGTGTCGTCTTTTGCATTGAGATGCCTATGACGTGGCAGAACATTGAGATGCTTCTTCGTGGGACTTCATGAAACTTGGAGTACCGACTAGTAGATTGTGGAGCGGATCCTATTGGATACGAGCATACAGATTATGGAGGCCTAGTAGTAGGCTGGGATCGGATGAATGCTTGTCCGATTTGTTTCAAAGTGACTTGACTTGCCCAGTGGGGATCACTACTGTGTGAGGTGGAAGACCCAAGGCGCAAGAGCGCTACTATGTGAGGCGGCAGAACCGCGGTACTCGACAGGAGGAGTACCTCTGTATCCTATCTGGGAGAGTGCTACTGTGTGAGGCGGTAGGCCCATGGCGGGGAGTGCTACTATGTGAGGCGGCTGACCCGCGGTACTCAACTAGAGGAGTACCTCAGTAGTATAAGGTTAGTGAATAGCACCTCAGAGTCGCGACATGACTATTGTGCTTGACAGAGAAGGATTTCTCCAACAGCCCAGGTTTCAACATCATGAATAAATTCTTATTTTGAGCTGATTCAATGAACTTTGTGTTTTCATCATGATTCAGATGGGTTACTTGATAACTTTTGTATATGTATGGGCATATACCTAAGTTATGGTTATCCATTGATTTCATACTTTGTGGTTATCCGTGTTAGTTTTTTTGAGACCTTGAGGGTCTCAGAGTCCTTACTGAGAATCATTATACTCACCCATGCACGGGCTATGCCTGCACCACGTTGTGTTGGATGCAGACGATGGACAACACTGACCAAGGCTGAGTGTACAAGTATTGGATGGTACCTGGAGGTGGACCTCACGACAAGATGGTACCCGAGGAGACGGATGGACGTGGAGCAGTGATGAGGCTATATGTACCTACCCTTCATGTAGGAACCCCGGATGATGATCAAGGAGCTGCTTTCACCTTCTAGCTGTTTGTACCTTTTTAGTTGTACTTGATTTCAGTTGTATTTGTACTTTACATTTGGGCTAGTATTCTGGCCCCTTTACTTTCAGTACTCTTGTTATACAGTTTTCACTTAATGTTTGCTTCAACTTGTTCTCTGGTTGTGTTTTTTTCAGTTATAAAGGCAATTCCATCCCAATACTATGGATTTACGCCTTTGGTTCTAGTATCCAGCCCCTGGCCTATGGAAGTCGGGTTTGGGGTAGACATGATTTGGGCCCTGGGGGACGGATTGTGACAGGAAATGTTAAGTGTTTAGTTAACTCAACGTAAGGGGAAAATTGACTTATAAAGTTATCAATTTGAACGTTTTAAATAGAGTTAGTGTAATATTACAAAAAATAGATTCCCAAACTAGAATTCTCAAGATGTTAATTAATAATATCATAGAAATGATGGTATTTCAATGTATATTGAAAATGAAGAAACATTGAATTCTATATATACTATATTAATTATATTTTTCATCTGTTTAATATATAAATCAGGATTAGATTAACATTTATGAATCATAATAAGTAATTAATAATTTTTGTGGGAAATTATTAAGTAATATGTTGAAAAATCGGGGTTAAAGGCTTATTTATGAAGAAAAATATATAATCTTTCTACATATTGGGTTTTGTGAGTTTTTTTACAGAATTTCTTTAACGATTTATAGTATTTTCAAATAATCATAACAATAAAAGTATATATTCCATTTTAGGTCACATTTGATTGCATTGAAACATGAATAAATTTTTTAACGTGATTGCATTGTTTAGGGAAAATGAATGATTTATTAATATATAACAATATAGATTAAAATTATCTATGATATAATTGAAACATTGGATAATAAGAATAATAGGTTAATTTTATTAAATTTGTAAAAAAATGTTTTAATAATTCAGATAATAGTGGTATTTAAAAATTTATTTTCAAATTATGTTTTTAAGATATTTTTAAAGAAGTTAATTATTGTTTTTAGAAATATTATAGTTATCATTGTAAATAGGTAATTTTTTTAATTTATATTTTTTATGTCAAAGAGTTTTATATTAAATTAATAATATATATTGCATAATATTTTTGTATGATATATGATATTTTTTGAAATGTATACTGATTATAGATATTTGAGGGATATATTGTCATATTTTTATTATTTTATGATTATGGAATATTCATTTTTTTAAATCACACTATAAGATATTGATTTTATTAATATATGTTTTATGTTCACATAAAAATAATCTTTGATCAAATACGTGTAATTTAATAGATTTGAATTTGGAAAATAATTTTGTGAAGTTTTTTGATGATAATTATTTATATAATGATTTATGTTCATCTTTATGTGTTATTATAGAGGTTTAAATGATTAATTTATTATGTATTCATATGATGGATTATTAATATTTGAAATGGTATTATCATGTTCTAACAATTTTGGTATTAGTTAATAGATAGAGTCATGAAAAATTAAATGTCATAATTTTATGGATCTTATGAACCAAATAATGCGAAAATTAGAACTTCAGGAAGGATTTTTTCATAGTTAAATATCATTTTGAATATATGAAGAAAAAGACGTGATAAAATAATAAAAAAGTATAAAAATAATAATATTTTGGAATGAAATCAATTTAATATATTTTCTCATATTCTCTACATCAATTTTAAAAAATTTCTAAAATCCATAGTGAGGAAGATATTTTTTTGAGTCTCATTAATATACAATTGATTTATTCATTTACAAATGACATATTTTTATAAAATATACATTGTTTTTTTAATATGTATTGATAAAATGTTTTCAGTAAAGAAAAACAAAAATTTATGTTGATGAAATTATTTAAGGGGTATAAAATAACATGTTTTGATTTCATTTTTAAATTAAATCATTGTTTTATAATGTGAGCCATATTTAATTTTATGAAAAAATTAATTAATATGCACCATTGGAAAATTATTATAAAAATATTTCTATTATAAAAATGCAGTCTGATTAGATGATGTGCACAACAGAAACCTTATTATGAAAAAGATGTTAAAATATTTTTATTATTAATTTCTTAAAAGTAATTCCCAGGAAATAAGGACTCAATTTTAAAGAAAATGAAACAATATTAAAGGACAAATGTTTTAGAAAACTGATTTTTATCCTTAGTGGATTTTTATCAATGTAAAATATATAAATAACTATATATTAATTATTTTGATGAATGTACATAGAATATATTTAATAAAAAATTATGATTCTCAAAACGATTGTTATTAGATATTAAATGGTCCCAAATTTATATGACACTTTAAAAATATTCTTTCATCAAAAATTTATTTAATGTAATTTTTAAAATATATTAAGTTACTAATTTATGATACTCATGGAAATTTTATTTTCTAAAATCGGCATAAATTATTTAATAATAATATCGAAATAAAATCAAGGTAATAATTTTTTTTCCAAAGATGTTGATTTTAGGTCAATATTGAGAAATAAAAAGACCCAAAATCCATTACATTTAATCATTGAATAAAACAATATTATGGTAGATGGGTAACCAAAAAATTACTAGAGAACAATTTCCAAATAAACCATAATAATTCTATAAAAAATAAGTGAAAATTTCAAAAAAAATAAAATTATTATGGATGAGTCATACATTTGAACTGGGATCCTCTAATCAAGTGATCTAGATTGGGATATGAGATCCTCAACCAATTTGAAAGAAAATCTCATCTCATAAACTTTAATAAAATTAATTTTGAAATTGAATTATGTTTTTGATTTATTTTATGGTTATATTACATTCATTTTATCAAAAATAATAAAATTAATCTCATAAGAATAAAAATTTCACATGATTTTGGAAAAAAATTCATTTTTGTATAAAAAGTATATTTTTATGAAACAATTATTCATTTGGATTTTCATACAAATATAAAAATTTTATTTCCCTGATCATGAAATTTAATGTGGTATAATGAATTTAATTATTGGAATTATAATGTTTAAGATTGGTAAATATGTTCAATTAATTTTTTTCCTATATAAATAATTCACCTAGGTAGAATTTTGTCGTCATGGAAAGGGGTAAAATGAGTTAATTAAGGATAAAAATATTCATTGATATCCCAAAATATTATATAATAAATTTTGGATCCATATTATATTATAATGACTTACCTCATTATATTAATAAAGTATAAATTACAAAAAAAATAACTCTCCCTTTAATATCATAAATATGTTATCTTGATATGGATAATAAAAAATGTAAATTATTAATGAATTGGTGTGAATATAATTGTGGAAATAAAATATAGAATTGTTTATAATTTATTATTATTTTTTAGAAAATTTATTGTTTTCCAAAATGCATACCTGTAATTGTTATAAAAATTATTGAAAAATCAAATAAATGGTTATTAAAAAATGAATGTTATATGTTCTTAACAAATTATTTTTTTATATAATTATATTAGATAATTATGATGTATATGTGATGATTTATTTGTTTGATTTCTTTTTTCATTTTTAAAATGATGTTTTTAAATTATAAATATGTGATCTGTCATGAAAATGTTTTAAATGACATTTAATGTTTCATATTTGTTTTAAAATATATATAAAATCATAAAAATAATATATTATCACAAGTGGAATGTTCATTTTTATGATTATAATTAATATCCCAACTGTGTTACACTACTATATAATAAAAATAACATGCCTGACAATTAAATAATAAACAATGGAGAAACATTCCTTGAAGTTTTCCAATAAAAATTGGCCACATTCATCCTTTTCCAAAGAATATTGATGCTTGGACGTAATAAAAAAATATTTAAAATTAACTCTTTAAATTCCCATAACAAAATTCACAATATGCTATAGTGACCATAATCCTCTCCTTTGGCATCAATAAGCTTAATTGGATGGTGGTTATCAAAAGGTAAGGTATACGTCTTATCTGATTTTATTTAGGTTTTATTATTATTCTACCTCCATCAAATTTATCATAAACATAACGATATAATAAAATTATGTTCTCCACTATAAAAAATATTAATTATGTTGACAAAAATACCATTTTAAATCATATTTTCCATCTAAATGAAATATTACACATCACTCATAAATATGTATAGACTACTATCTCCATGAAATTATGTGCTTCATTTTCCATCATCACAAAATATGGTTAACTAAAAATATGGAATATAGAATATATTAAATATTTATTAAATATATTTGATTTTTTAAAGAATTTATATTATATTTTTTAGACAATCTTATGGTATAAAATGATAGCATCACTATTGTGTGTATGTAGACTATGATCTCTTCAAAGAGATGCAATTTGATTTTCATTTCGACCATTAATGGAAGGACACAATGATGGATTTAAGGAATAAATATAAATTATATAAAATTATTATTGTTTTTTAAAACTAAAACATTACCTATTAATTTTCTTTTATTCATTTAGAAAAATAAAAAAATTTGTCGTGCGTACATGAGGACAACTGTCTCATTGAAATGATGTAATTACTTTTTCATGAACAACATACATAGATGAAAAAAATTTAAAATGTAAAAAAGTTATAAATTAATATAATTTTTTTATGATGGTTGAATCAGGAACCCTTTTTCTATGTTCAATGATGATAATTTATTTTCTATATTATGATCCAAATAACCTCAACAGATCCATATCGAACTTAACTGATTTAGTAAATATATAAAATATGGTGATGAATTGAATTAAATAAATTTTAATAATGCTTTGAACTTGAAATTGATTCTTTTGAAATTATAATATCCATTCAATTTTATTTAACAATAATGAATATGACATATGTTGTGACGGGGAAGATGAGGTATGATAATTTTTTATTAAAAAAATATTTTATATATTTTAATCACGTTTTCATAAATGTTAATATTATTTTAAATATTTAATGAATGTTCTTATTTATAAGTTATAAATTGTCAAACGTCATTTTGAAGATATTTTTATATTCATTATAATTGATTAAGATGGTATCTTTTTAGTGTTTTATATAAAGGTGATTTTTTTTAAATACAATATTTTTAAAAAGACTGCTTTAATTTATATGGAGTTGATGATTATTAATATGGTAATGAAATTTATTATTTAAGAATATTTTATAGAATTTAAAATTTGAATTTAAAAAAATATTTTTTTTTCATTTATCAAGGAATGTTTATTTTTTCATAAAAAATTCAGCTTAAAATAAAATTTATTCTATTTTTTATGAGATAATTATAGATAAATATAAAGGGGATTAAATGAAATTTATTTTAAATAATATTATTAAATTTTGATATAATATCTGTATAATTAATTTTATGATTACTTTTTGTGGTTTCTAATGATGGGTGATCCTCTTATAGATCCTTAATCCAATGATTAATTTGGATGGAGTTAACTGAGTATAAGTTACTCAAAAAACAAAGACAATGTTTCCTTTTTTTAATTTACATATAAAATGTTTATGGATTTAAATATATATAATTATATTATATAAATTCCATAGAGTTAAATATTTATAATATACAATAAATAAGTATTTGGAATTAACTAGGTACATTTTTTCTTCGTAAGAGTGATTCTAAGAGTGGTATAAAGAGTATATCTCATGATACATATATTCTTATTCTATGATTTCAAATATGTTTTATGAAATTAATTTTATTTTAAAAGGCATGAAAATGTTTCAATGATTTAATAAAAAATTTGTGATTTTCTAATTTTTATTGGTTTATTATTATATAATAGTGTCCCTTTTTCAAGAAACTATCCATAATTATGATTTATTCTTCATGTTTTCTTATAATATGTTTTATTAATACATGGAAATTGGATACTAAATTTATGAAAAAGTAAATTATTATAGGTGTTAAATATTTCTTATTTAAAAATAGATTATTTCAAATGTGTATTTGTATATTTTTTATCACTCAATATGTTCTCTTAATTGTTATATCCTTTATAAATAATTTTGAGTTCTCATCCCATGTTTCCATATTTTTTTATAAGGATTAAGGATGTGTTGGGATTATGAAAATTTAATTAGTGAAACATCGTGAATAAATAATCAATGTCATTAAATATATAGGGGGGTAATAAAAGGAACCTATCCATGTGGGAATAAATATACACATTATGGAAATATCAACATTACTATGTTTTATTTTTCATAGTTCCCTAAAATACTATTCGTAAGAATATTAAAAATGGTTTAAATTAGAAACCATTCTATTAAATATAAAATTATTTTCTATCATAGTAATGGATTATAAAACTTTACAGGTAATGATTTTTTGGAGAATTTGTTAGAATTATTCAATAAATTGTTGATTATAAGGTTAAGGAGTAATATGTTTATATTTTTATTTTTATGTTGAAAAAAGAGTGTAACATAATGTCACCTCGTTAATGGTATATTATTTAGTATAATCTGTATGTTCTTTCTTATTATAATTTTATTTGATATACTCATAATAATTTTTTTTTGTTTTAGTAAATGGGTACAACCATCCAAAAATAAGATAATAATTGGTGTAAAGAAAAATATTGTGCAAATGAAAATGAGTAATCAAATTATATACTATTTTGAGTGAAATCTCTTTTTAATATTCCTAAACATCCATATTGAGTTATGATTTCACAACCTAAACCATATAGATATTCCTCAATACACAATATGATATAATGATGTTTATATATGTTCAATTTTTAAATTCATTGAAAGAAAAAATATTCTTATACATAAATTTAAAGAGTGGGGAAATAATAGTCTTGGGAAATGTTTTGATGGGTAAGAAGATGTTTCAATTTTTTTTCAAATGAGTGAATAGAATAATAAACTACTTAGGAAAAATGAAGAGTTCAGTTCATTAAATCGGTAAACTAATGTTCGTCCTATGGTATCATTTTTATTTTCTTATTAAAGAGATTATGGGAATTATGAAAATAAACACCTAATGTGGAACTATCATTAAAGGGATCAATATGATTTTATGAATTAATATATACCAGTGTTATAACGATGACAATGAAATTAACAATGATATTTTAAAGAATTAAATTATCTATTTTCATATATTTATTGTAGGAAACATTATTATATCGAGATTATTTGATCTTTGATCATGATTTTTTTTTCCATTATAGGAAGCATGTTTTAATAAATAAGATGATAAATAATGGATAATGGTTTATGATAGAATTATAATTATTTAATTATATAAATATAGGGATCTAAAAGATATGATGTTGTGGAATATTATTTATAGATTGATGAAAATGATCATAAGATTAAAATATTATATTTCAAAAGAAGTATTAAGTGATTATATTAAAAGGAAAATTATGATATTTTTGGAGATTATAATTAATTTTTAAGAACAATTCATTCTTGAAGAATATATCATTTTATGTATTAGTATGATATTTGATGTTTATCTAACAATGGTTAATTGGAATAATTATAAATTTTGTAATTATTAGGCTAAAATGTTATATTATTTAGATAACCCTAATATTAACAAATGGATTTTTTTGATTATGTGGTTAATGTTATTTTGAAAGATGTTTTAAACAATTTTTTGTAAAATTTTATGATTTTGACGTCCCGAATCAGGATTCCACTTAATAGGTGCCATGATCTCAGTGGCCACATGCACATAACCACATTTACCTAAATTATAGAGGATTCCAATTAGAAGTGAGGGCCTAGAGTATATTCATGGGGTGACTATTTTCTCAATACCAGAGTTTAGCACAAAAAATAAATGTAAATGGAGGTAAATACTAGAATCAATATAATTAAATAGAATACACAACAAAAAATGACAAGGATGATAATAACTAAAATAATATGATTAATGTACAAGAATTAAATAACAAATGATGATATGTCATGTTACTAGATTATTGAATAACATGGATAACAAGTACCATGAATACATGAAAAACCCAGTATAGAAAAAAATACATATTCTATCATAAGAATCCCAAGCTTAATCTCATACATCTACTACCAGCTCCATTTTATGAAAACACGAAAAAAAGTATTTGAAACAGAATGCTTTAATTTATTAACACCTAAAATCATATAGTCTTCCCAGGTACTAATTTCTCCCAGATATGGTGTGACATAAATGTCATTAGGCAACCACCAATGATGTCTATAACATCTAGCCCATGTAATGGTAATGTAACTATGTAGACACAAGTATATATAAACTAATGAAGTAAAATTTAACTATATATAAAAGTTCACATATCATCCCCAACCTGGTGTCTAAAAATGTAACAAATTCATTATTTGAATATTACTTGATGATAATTAAGATGAATTTTCACAATAGTGAAGGTTTCTTGATGTAATAAGGAATCCTATAATGATAAATGTTAATGAAGATCAAATGATATAACCAAGATAAAATATCCCCCAGTTTTCTCTAACTAAGTAATAATTAAAACCTAGATAATTGTAAGAGTGTAATACATGGAGAATATTCCAAGGAAATCCACAATAAGATGCGTACTTGGTCCATGGATTTTATCTAAGTCAAATTAGGTAAAAACAACGTCTAGGCCAAACAAGATTTAACTATGAGACGACAATTTCATTTAAGGGTCCAAGGAGTGTTTCCAAAAAATCCTATAATACAATATGATGTATCCTATGGTGTCATACGTGGAATCCAGTTTTATACAAGGTTTGGGTTCAAGATGGGTCTCATCATATTAGATACATATCCTTTATTTTGGATGGTGGTCATTGACTGCTCAAGGAATTACCATAAAAATCCAAGAAGTGCTCGAGTCAGGACCATCCTAATTTGATAATAAAATCCTATATATTTCATAAGGTTGAGGAAACTACCTTTCAATCAGGTGACAAATATAATTGAGCATGTAACTATTTATTTAATCCATTTAAGGCATTTTCAAAATTCAAGGTTCACTCTGCAGCATTAAATTAACATGGTAATGGGTGCTATGAACATAAAACCAATTATTCAATTACATTAAATAATTCCATGTCATATAATTAATATACCAACCAATTTATATTTTTTATTTAATAAACAAATATATGATCTTACCATAGGTGAGTAAAGTGGTAATCATACATAGTACTTACCATTATGAAATTCACAGGATTAATCTATACATTTAATATAGAATGGAATATCCATAGAATGTTCTTGCTAATTAATACCCAAACTGTGGATTAAACATATCAAAAAACTAAAACTATAATAATGGAAAAACATATTACATGGTACGAATGGAGTTGTGGATGTAACCACTATCAACTAATTCCATATTTGGAAATATTAAAAAAATTCTATTGATTATAATAATGGTTTATGAATTCAATATACTACACCTAAATTAATCGATTAGCCCACATATAAATTCAAAAACAAATAAACTTGAGGTATGAGTTACATACCACCCTACATAGGGTTGTATGACTCTATTAATCTATTATTATTCCCAAATTTAGCTTAACATGGAGTATATCTATGAAAAAGCTAATTATTCATAAACATCAATAACATGGTTGAGAGAAAGAGAGATGTTGAACGATTAAAAGGACTCGATTACTTACTGTTTTCCATCAATCAAGATAAACATAATCTCTAATGAATCTCATATGAAAGAGATATCTTTATTTCAAAGTTCTCCTTAAAAAATAAACAATAAATGGGAGAGAATGGGTTCCACCACGTTATAAATTTTATTAGGGAGGAATAAGGGATTAATTAGTTATTTTACGGTAAAAATGTGAAATTACACAAAAATTTAGCTTATGCATGGTGTGGCGTCGTGGTTTTCTAAACCGTGTGTCAACAATGCACGGGTACCCAGTGAAAAGGTTTAACTTTCATGTTTAAGTCGCACTATAAGGGAAGCCATTCACCATCCTTGTGAGATAGATCTACAAAAAATGTAGACCGTCCACAATTTTAGATCTAACCATGTGCCCTACCTACTCAAATTACACTAACCATGTGACAATAAACTTTTTTTGAAAAAGATGTGTTCTGTGATATGAATATGAAATAGTCACCCATAAGTCCTTCATGATCTCATTAGTCATATGAATAAGGTCTATAAAAGAGATCTCGAGAAAAATTAAAATGAATCAAACATGATTCAATAACCGAGTTCTTACAGTCTCTCCCCTTAAAGTAACTCATCCTGGAAGTCACATTCAAAGGGTGGAGAAACACTATCTAAGAACAACTATAGCCATTGGGCATGTATGTTGGCACCCCACACCCATGTATCATCATGTACAAGGTCGTGCTTCCATATGACCCTTAACAAAGGGACAAACCTGCTTCAGAGAGAATTAATTTTCCATTTAATTATGCATATTGGATACTCATAAATGGTAGCATCGACATCTATCTCAATTTTATAGGGATAAATGTAATTAAATTGGTTATCATGATATTGAAGATTCTATGAAAAATATAATTCATTGTTCATATAATGGTACCACTGATGTAGTGGAAACCGATATTCTATTATACTAAATCACTATAGGATACATAATGACCCAACATAATGAGGGGATAAATTTACTTGCTTCATGACCATGTATTCTACAGCCTAGTTGATACCCAAAATGAAAACATGATTTCAACCATGAACTCTAGATGATGATGATTGAGATTAGAAAAATATTTCTATCTAAAATGAGTAGTAGTCATATGCTTTCTGATCACCTGAACAATCTTAAAAGTCTCTAGAATGAGATGAAGAACTACTAGGACATTGTCACCAGCATCTTTCCAGCATAGGGGTGAATGACACAACCAACTGTACATTTCATCAAATGGATCTATCTGAGTTGCCTCCAAAAATATATTATTTTTTATAGCTCAATGAGTTTTATATGCTTCTCCTAAGAACATATGAAATCAATGACTCATTATCAAAGCATATCCTTTAGAACATGTATCATCTGTTCTGATTATCCATTTCCCCGATGGTGAAAGGTTATGCATAGAAGAACCTATGATCCCATATCCTTTTGTAATACCTTTTAAATCCATGATGTGAGATAGGCTTCCCAATATGAAATGATAGTACATGGGACCCCATGTAGTACTATGTTCTAATGGACATATAGTCTTCCTAGCTCATCAATTGTTAATGTCTCCTAAATTAGAATTAACTAAGATTATTTTTTTAGTTAGCCAATAACAACCCATACAACATCACTACCCTGTGGTGAAATTTTTAATCCCATTATAAAATCCATTTAAATATCTATTCATTTATATTCAGAGGTAGGAAGCTGTTGTAACAAGCCTTCAGGTCTCCGGGGCTCCGCCTTCACCTTCTAAAAGATGGAACACCTAGTGATAAACCTTTCAATATAATGATTCTTCCTAGTCCACAAATAGTGGATTCTCATATATGAATAAATATCATAGATTCTTGTATGAACTTCCAACTGAGAAACATGGAACTAGTACAACAACAACTCCCTCATATCTGTAGGGACCCTAACACACCCATTAATATAGAGGATCTCGCATCGTTCCATAGACTAACATGGAGGTGGTTTTTCTCCTAATATAATCTCACAGATTATAAAGCCCTCATTATATTAAAATTTTCTACCATTCACCGTCTAATGGTGGGAAGATGTAATTATCAAATATGAGATGTAATACTGCCTGGGGATATCATAAAAGTCTATATTTATCTTATAAAAGTGGAATATTAAATTTCATTCATAATTGGATTCTCTTATAGACTATGAACGAGTTTTTGGACATAGTTGATCCGCATCCACATTTCCCTTCCCAGACATATAGGAAACTCAGAATCTAATGATTTTAGATATTTGACCCAACACTACACTCTATGGTTCATTTCAATCCATGTAAAGATATACTTCAAGATATTTTGGACATTGTACCCCACAATGTTATCACCAAATAGATAGTGTATCCAATAACATAAGGAATGTAAAAACTATGCTAGCATAAGGTTGTGTGTCAGGTAGATCATATTTTGAACCCTAAATAACTGAGATCCATACACAGTGCGTTTTTTCACCTATATCAATAATCATATTATTATGATGCCTAATGAATCAAAGAATAAGGTATAACCTATTCCTAGCTCAGGAAGGTTAGAATATGTGCTGAGGCAATCCTCCCGTTCATCTCATGAAAGGCTATCCCACAGCCTTCTTGCAATAGGAACATAACGTCCATCTTTGTAATAATTTTAAGCGGGGAATCAAGGTGTGAGATGTCTTATATAAAATTCAAGTAATATAATCAAACCATAAGAATCTTCTTATATGAAGAACATTCTTTGGATGATCCCTTGAATCTAAAACACTATCCTTTTCTAGGTCAACATATACTCTTGATTCCAATTTAAAATGACCCATGAAGTGATCTTTTTTATCCATAAATGGCATCTATATAGATTGCCGTAATAATTTTTCTCTCTCAGTGTACTCAAAATGATATCAAGGTGCTTATAATGGTCTCTACGAGTTTGATAATACACAATGGTTCCGTCCACAAAGACAATTGGAATTAAATACAAACAGGAGTAGAACCCACTAATAATTAGATCTATGAAAACTACAGGCTCTTTAATAAGACCAAACGATAAGACTAGGTACACATAAAAACCATTCATACTATGGAATGGGGTATGAGGTATGTCTAATGTCTTGACATTGTCATGATGTTAACATGATCTTAGTTTGATCATAAAAAACATTATTGATTCTCAAATATTGTCAAATAGATAAAAAATTTGATGCATTGGATACCTATTGTTGACTATAAGCTGGATCAACCATCTAGAATCCACATAGAGATGTTGGGTTTCATCCTCCTTAATGAATAAATTGAAATGTGAACCCTACGTGGATTTAATATACCACATAATTCCTTGGGACTCTTAATCCATTAAATATAACTTGTGTTTCGTGATCTAAGTTTGTGCCACCTAATAAATAGTAATGGAAATTGGAGCTTCTTGATCATAAATTCTTCCTCTATCTTTCCAGGAAAGCCAAACAATTATCGGTAAAGATGTACATAAAATGATACAGTAATGGAGGGAAATTGGCTTCATTAAATACCTGATATTCCAGGATGGTATTAGTGATTTGGGCAGTCACTCCACCAAGCCCATAATTCTCTAGTATAGCTCTATATGCTTGGAAATCCCACTCACAGTTATCTATTTAACTTCTACCCTCTTGTGAGGTAAATGATACCCTATGGTGATAGTAGTCAAGATTTTTGTGAAATTGAACCAACCAATCAATCAGAAGAACGGAATTTAATACCATCGTCAAGAGAACAAATAGGTTTCATAAGAATGGGTAACTGAATGACTTAGAGGGATAATCCTTACATTTTTACATGCCCTATAAATGTACTCCAAATGGTGTATCTAGGATCATTACAACGTATTAGTAAAAAATCTCTAGTCCAAGACATTCCATGATAGATGAAGAGATAAAAAATGTTTTAAGCACCTATATCAAATTAATTATATACTATAGTAGGTGACAGTAGTACAATGCCTCGTACTTTAGATGGTTATGAAACCTCATCTGCAAGAATTAGTTTTATGTCATTTAACATACCTAATCGACATCCTTCTGCAATAGCTAGACTATCACAATCATAAATGTTCTATTGAAACATCTAGTTGTCAGTGGAATGTCTACCATGACCACGACCACCTCCTCATCCAGTACTACTAAAACTATTCCACCCCACATAACGTGCCTCAAAATAGCTACACAAGGATGTTGGAAAGGTCTTAAAAAATTCATGAAGATTCCCCATATGAATGTAAGAATGGAAATCCATTAGGTATCTATCACAGTAATTATGCGAGTTCACCTATCATCTACACAGATAAAAGACAAAGGAACTTTCATTACGTATACTCTTGTTATTACTTACCTGACAAGAAATCATGAGGGACATTTCATGCCATTGGGACAACTACTGGAATGTCACAACATGAATCCTCTATGTTCCGTGCTATTTTCATCCATCAAGTTCGGAACAGTGAAAAGAGCCCGATTTACTAATTGAAAAAAGTATCCAGGAGAAAAACATTTAATGACATATATATGGCATACTGAATCCCATCATCAAAACATGTAGCACAAGAAATATCATCACCAGCTAGAAGTAGAAAAAATAATTATAACTCATTAAAACATAGTGAAAATTCCATAACTAAAACAGAACCCTACTCAAGATGCATAAACACTCTAGATATAAAATCATTATGAATCTGATGAATGAAATAATCATAGAGAATATTTTGAAAATCATCCAATACCACACATTTATGGTGATCTTCTTAGTTAAACAAACTCATCCAATTCATGGTCAAATCTAGAAGCATGTATGTGGAATGCTTGAACCTCTACTTAGAAGATTTCCCAAGAAGTTCTAGGATAGATATTTTGACCTCAATAAAATAATCAAGAGCCTGTAGACCATCATCCCAAAATTATTTATAATGCTTCCATGAGAACTTAGAAGTCATATCATCTATTATAGGTGAATGATTTAGAGCACCACTAATGGACTCCATCAGATGTTGAAAACTATAAAAAAAACTTGGGAATCAGTTCTTATATCCTGTAACACTGTTGGTTCCCCATTTGAAACTCCCGGAGCCAGGTCTTCCAGATCTGTTGCCACCACATCTAGAGTATGGTTGTCACAAACCTAATCGAATAGGATACACGGAAGTCATAGTAGTGTTGGACTAAAAATTATAAGCACACACCTAAAAAATAATTATTCTTATAGATATAAACACTTATAGAATCGAAAAATGTTAGGCATCTCTACCCATGGAATACTACCCCAATTACACACCTAGATGACCATGTACAAATTATTTCTCATTTAAAAGATTAATTTAATTTTACATTTAATTACTGGCTTCACTAAATTAACTTTTGTAAACATTATTAGTGGAGATAAGAACATGAAAAAATTTCATTTTAGATATCATGTTTCACTTTATTATAGATAGTCATACCCATTGAATGAGTCATCATTAACCATATCAATGAAAACAACACCAATTTTTTTTTGTCATAATGGATCACCATGGTTAATTACTCAACCCTATAAATGAGGGCCCATAACACCTCATGAATTGAAATAGGAAATCACATAATCACATCCCAATTATAGCACAAAAATATATACATCAAAAGTTTCACTCAATAATAACACGAATATCATGCAATGAAATTAGTGAATGCAAATATATGGCATAACAACATGCATTACAAGTAAATAATAGGTTCCCGCGATGATGCATGTAATAGTTACCCTTTAACTAATATCATTTATCTATGGATAAAATAGAATCTCTGTAAAAATAAAAAACACTCCAACCATGTGCATCACCCAATTGTGAAAGGATATCAACTGTAATATTTTAATGAATGAAAACAATTAGTATTTTGGAAACTCGGCTATTACCCCAAAAAATGGTTTCATGAAACCCAATAATGATTTATGACCATGATAGAACCATTGAAAATATCAGGAATATTTTCATCCAAATAATAATGTATGAATGGAATCGCTCTATGATACAATTTTTCTTTTTCTTTAACCTAGATTCCACTTAATAAGTGCCCTGATCCAGTTGTCCACATTGGCTCAAAATGATTTCCATGACCACTATAGGTAGTGAACTAGTCAAAAATTACTATGGAGTGTCATTAGGTAGACTATTACATCATTACTAGAGTATAGATCAATAGATAAATATAAATAAAGGTAAATTGTTGAATAATTATAAGTAAATATAATGCCTAGTGAAATTTACCTAGATAATAATAATTGAAATAACTTGTATAACAAACAAGAATAAAACAAATGATGATGATATTTTATTTCAATATAATGGTGTAAAACAAGGATTCAATGTAGCCTGAATACATGAAAAACCCAATGTACCAAAAAGGAAATAAATTAACTATCATAAGCACCCTACGCGCCATCTCAGTCATCTACTACCAGATCCATATTAACAGAACAAGAAATCAAGTGTTTTAGCGCATATGATTCCTTTTATCAACACATGGAGTGATGTAGCCTACCCAGGTACCAATTTCCCATTGATATAGCATGAGATAAATCTTAGTGGGCCTCCAATAATGGTTTGTATAACATCTAACATGTGTAATTTTATTGTAAATATTTACATACCTGCATATATAAAGTAAATAAGTGAAATGTAACTAAATACCCAAGTACTAGCATTTGCACATGACTGGTGTCAGAAAATATAACCTGTTGATTATTTAGTTATTACTAGTTTATAAAAATGACACATTTTGGAAACAGTTTTGGTTCATGATGAAAAAAGGAAACATGTAATTATAACTGACAATAAATTTCAAATGTAATATCCAGGGAAATTTAAACCTCAAGGGTCTCTATCTTTGTAATAAATGTACCATATATAAGGGTAATAGGTTAATTTAAGGAGAATAATAAAACTCAGTCCACAATAAGAAAAAAAAATCCAAGGAGTCAACCCTTGGTTAAACTAGGCTATAAAATTACTAGTCCCAATTGTATTTAACCATGGAACCTATATATCATTTCTGGATCCAAGGAGTATATCTAAGGAATCGTGTAGTACAATATGAGGGATCATATTGTGTCATATTGTGAATCCAAAGTTATACAAAGAAATATGTTCTAGGTTGAACTAAACCTAATTAATCAATATCCTATCATTTGGAATGGATTCTTCGAGTGCTCAAGAAATTCCATTTTGAATCCTCTGTGATATTTCGTTATGTACACCAATTTTGGTAATGAAATATTATATAATTAACAAGGATCAAGAAATTACCATTCATTAATGTGACATGGATAATTTAGCATTAAATAATTTATCTAATCCATTTAATGAATTTTAAATAAGGAAGGTTCATTTTTATGTCTTCCATTTCCATTGTAATGGGTGTTATGGATGTGAAACATATTATTCAATTACTTTTCACAAAGAGAAGTCATATATATATATATATTATTACCTCAAATTTACATTCCACATGTAATTATCTAATTGATAAACATACCATAGATAGGTCATGTGGTGAGAATATATGTAATTTAATAGATATTTAAGGACATTTAATATAGAAAGGATCATCCTTAGAATGTTCAAGCCATGGAACACCTGAACGGTGGCTCAAACTAGTCAAAACACTAAAATGAAAAATATAGAAAACATCTTATATTGTATGGATGTAGTTGAGGATGCAACCACTAAAAACTAAACAATTATTTGGAAGGTTCATAATGATAAGTATCTATAGATGATATGAATGGAATATAAATCTAGTAAATGACCCTGATGAAATTGGAAGGTCCCACACATCTATTAAAAAATCAATGAACATGAAGAATGAGTTGAAGACCAATGACCATGGGATTGTAAGGAACCAATCATACTGTATTTGCCCCTAATTTGACAATGAATAGTGTAGATCGTATAAAAAGTAAAAAAAATAATTCACCTTGAATACTAGGATGAGAGAAATAGAGATGAAAAATGGATAAGACAGACTCAAGTAAAAATAATTACACATCCAATTTCATGAATAAAACTTCAAACAGATCCAAGATAAAGGAGTTCTCTTGACTGATGGGTTAGTCCTTCAAAAAGATGAAAAAATAACAGATAATAGAGTTCATCCAGTGGGAAATCAATTTAGTGATTAAGTAGGGAATAATTAAATAATTGAGGGTAAAAATATAAAATCACTTAAAATACAGACTTTTCTTGGTTTGGAAAAATAATTTTCCAAACAACGTTCCAACCATGAATAGGTACCTAAAGAAAAAGAGGAACATGAAAGGTTATGTTTCACATTTAGGGAAACCATATTCCATTTGTGCAAGATGCATCTTCCCAAAAATTAAAACTATACTCATTGTTAGATCTAACAGTGTGTCCACCCCGCACGGTTTACAATAGCCATGTGAGATAAAAAAATCTGCCAAATAGATGATTTAGGGGCTCTGAACAAACCTCAAACACCCATGATACCTTTTTTAACTCTTTATGAATCCGTAAATTCTCCATAAAATAACATTAGACTAAAATTAAAAGGATTCATACTTTAGTAAGATTCAAGGTTCATACATGAATCAAGGGAAATGGGAAAATGTTATTTATTAGGAACATTATTTCAAAGATGTTTATATTAATTGAGGAATGAATATTTATTTTCTTTTGGAAGCATAGATTATCATATTTTGGATTTATGTGGATTTATGATTTTTATGGAATATATTTTCATATTTTTGAGAATATATGATTTGGGTGTTTTCAACTTTTCTATATGAAACTCTGAGTTATTTAATTTGTTTAGTGGAAAATTTTATGTTGATATTGGAAGAATATGTGTTCAAATACATTTTGTTTTTTGGTTTTGAAGTTGGATAGAAATATATTGAAGAATATTAGTGTTATTTATTAATTTAAATATTTAATCTGATCATTAGGTTCCATTGATTATGTTTATGTTATTAATATTTTATTTTTTCATATAAAGGATTACTCATATTAGATAATATCATAACTCATTAAAAATAATTATGTTATCTTAATAGATATAAATATGAGGAAAAAATTTCAAAATTTTATATGTTTAATGTTAAATTAAATATTAATTTTACTCTTTTATGAATGGAAAATTATTCATGTTTATGTATTATATTGAATATGAGATTAATCCACGGTGATATACTGATTAACACATAGTTGAAGGAGTAAATTGTTGAAATAAATCAATTTTTTATATTATATTGTTATATATATCTTAATGGTGAACATAATTTCTCAAATAAAGAGAGGGTATGAGAAATATATCAGGTCCTATAACTTTTCTATTAATATATTTTTTGAAAATCACTCAAATGTTTGGTTTTGAAAATATTTAAGTAATTTAGAAACTACTTATCGTGATAAACAATGTATCTAATGTAACGCCCCAACCCCTATTACCCAGAATTGGTGCATTATTACCTAAAATTGGAAAGATCCAAGAAATCATGTCCTGAATGACCAATTATTTTAGAAGCCTTGGAAGTACTAGACACATAGATATGTTTTACATTACTTCAGGAAATTTAAAAAACAACATTTTGTCCCATTTAAACACGCTTATATCCCTTTTCCTATTCCTATAGGTTAATCGTAATATACTTCTTTGCATCCTGGAAAAAATAAAACACAATAAAGGGGTGAGATCAGATGCTCATTAAAGGTAAGAATATAGCGGAAACTATCATAAATAATCATAGACATTTATAGAAATGTATAAGACTAGAACTCAAGACTTTTTAAACATAAACAACAGCATAATATGGAAAAGATAAATCAAATAATTCAAATTACATATTCAAAAGGATATTCTACTGGTTGAATAATCACATGTAATATCAAGAGCCAATTTCATAATGATGAAGTACACAATTCTAGACTACATAACCACATATTCAAGGCCTTGTGCCAAAACTAAAGACAAGATTTTATCCAGGAATTGTTCCAAGACAATAGATTGTCTAATGAGTCCTACAGATTCATTGATGTGATATAGCGGGCTACACCCATCACTTACTATGTCTAATAAATTCCTCATACAAAAAGTATTAAACATAATATAAACAATTGTATTAAAATTACCATAAAAATTGTCAAAATATTATCCACAAACCCTGAATGGTATAAAAATAACACATCCATAGTGAAACATATCAGAAAACCTTCAATATAGTATAAAATATTTGTATCACAATAAATCAACCTCGATAAATAATATTAACCCATAAAGAATGTTGACATAGTTCAATATTATTAGTAAAAATCTTTGTGATAAATATCATGTTTTAATGAAAACATTTATAAGTATGACTATTTATGAAGAATCTGTTTGAAATAGAATTTTGAAAACGAGTGTCCCATACCACTTTGAAACTTTTAAACATGATTTCAATTTTAAAATATTAATGAACAAGTAAATAAATCCTTAAAACCATTTTTAAAAAAATGGACATTAATAAGAATGATTTAGAAGAATAAATTTTTAAAACATTTAAAATTATATTTTAGTTAGAGTTCGTAACCATATGAAAGATGCTTGAATACAAATAATTTAGGTAATAAAAACATTATAATATCATGAGAATAAATGGATTCATGATTTACAATTTCATTGTACATTATATACACTAAATAAATGTTAACTGGCCCTTAACAACAAAGAAGTCCCAATGGAATGTAAATTGAGTTGATTTCCGTTTTAAACACTACATCCTAAGGTTAAGAATAAATCAAGGATGAAATTATGTGTGAAAAATATAAATACACTCAATATGATTGGACATTCAGAGTAAATTAATCAGAGGAAATTCATATATATTCTTGTAAAAACAACACCGATGACTTGGATGTTTAAATCAATGAATAAAAATTGAGTTAAAGTTACTCTTATCAAGTTTATATAAAGGACATGAGAATTTATCAATGGAGTGAATATGTGTATAAAATTTATATCCACACAAAGGGAAGTGTAAATTTCTACATAAGTAAATAAATAGTGATTTCACACAGAATCCTGGAGTAAATTATTCAATTTAGTTTTTGTAAAATCGAATGGGTGGAAATTGAAATTTGAAAATACCTTATCGATTTGGTAACATACAAAACATACACCCCATGAAAGAATTAACATCCAGTTATGATGTAAATACCCATAAAATAAATTATATTACGCAAAAAATATAATAATGGGAAGTACATACTCAACAAAAAAGGTAATATAGGAAAATATATCATGAATATTATGGGAATAAAAGTGAGATGAAAACCCATTACCTTGTAATTTTCTTCAGTATATGGTAGGTAAAAATCCTGTATAATGGTTAAATCATTGTCATTAAATTATACATGAACCAAATACATAAATATGATATCATATATGATCTTTTAATATGGATTTGTTAATGATATTTCAGTAGTATCTTTGTTTTGGTTGTTAACTGATTCGTTTTCCTTTATATGTTTTGTTACGTAAGTCATTTTTGTTATGTGTAGGATGTATTTGATTCATGTAAATAATTATATTAATTTCTTAAACATTATTTTTAATCATAAAATGTAAATTATTCTTGAATGGTTACTATGGGGAATGAATCTCATCGCGTTCGGGAAGTCGGTAAGTCGTACGTACGCATGAGCGACAATATCATTATATTGATGTTGAAATAGTATATAATTGGATATTATATCATATATAAATAATAATTAACATGTTATATTTATTATTTACATATTTTATACTTATTATTATACCCTTCCAAATAAGGATGTGTTTGAATAACAAACTACACCATGACGTGGAGACGGTAAGCCGTACGTACGCACATATGGTGACTTTGTCATTTTTTTGATAGATAGAATTCCAAATATGTTAGTAAAAAATTTATAAAAACATGAATGTATGAATAAGGTAGTAGATATATTATTTTGGTATGCAAACTAAAAAATTAATGATGAAGTGGAAGAAGAAAAGGACATGAAAGATGGTGGTGAAATTATTAACTTTTATTTGGGTGTTTCCTTTTGAGTGGATCGAAAGGGATCATTATGATGAATTTATGATCAAAGTAAGGAATCAATGTTGAATTTGTTATGATGGAAGGACATTTGGTTATGTTTAGGCCATGCCAAATGGGTTTGGAGGTGTGAAATTAGGAGAATGGGAAGTACCCTTTTATAAGAGAGGTGAGGGTCACTTTTGGAAAGGCATGAAATATTATTTTATAATAAAATAATTTTCGATTTATAATTGCTCAAAAGTGATTTATTTAAAATATATGGTGGGTATGGTTCAATCCACTCCCAACCAATAGCTTTTAGACAAGTTATGGTTACTGTATTACCCTTATCTTTTAGATTTAACTATTAGTTAAATAGTTTAACATTTACCGTGTCATCTTGTATTCTTACACTATATGGTTAATAAATTAATAATAAACATCCAAGAGAACCTAAAGTGGTTCATTAATGAAATATATAATATTATTTAATCCCTTTCGATGAACCATATAATTTTAGGAATATTATACCAACAAATAATACAGTATTTTTTCTAAAAACTAATTTATGTCAATTTTGACACTATTTGGTATTTTGTATTTGTGAAAGTCATAAAAACCATATCACTTAAAAAGAAATTTATCTAATCAACCCTAAAATTTTATATTAACATTAAAATTTGTGGATGGAATCAAAACGTTTAAATTATATTTATTTTTATATTTATAAAATAAACTATTTTAATATTTCATTAAAAATGGAATTACAGCCTCATCATTGTGTCATAAATAAATATAATTATTTAATATCTAAATATTATAAATAAACTACCATCATGTAGGAAATCGTTTTATATTTCGAAATAATATTAATAGTCTAAATGATAACTTTTATATCCCCATGTAAAAATTATTTTTCTATAAGATATATGTTTATGTCATTTTACTCACTACATTAAATTAATTATTATAAAGTGTCATTATCACTGTCATGTGGCTCCATTGGGTCCCAAAATCGATCTGAGGATGACCATGGTCAAACATGTATCAAAAAATCAGAATAGGACACATGTTGGGGTTATTTAATAATATTATAATATAAAATTTCCCCTTATTTACCGGATTTCTCTTCTAACCTATGTAAATTAAATATTTACCGAAGTAATTATTCATAATGACTAAAAATAAAATTTACCTATTTACACTATTTGGACCTAATGATTTCAAATATGGAATCTATTCTTCCAAATTCAAAATACAGAAGTGGCAGAAATTAATTTAAAATTAATTACAGTTGTCAAAACAAAAAGCGTGTTTTTATGTAATAATAAAAACAAAAATATTGACACATCTTTATGTCCAGTTTAAATTTGAAATTACATAAAATTTCCTCAATTGTAATAAATGATAAAAATTTAATCTAATTATACTTCCAAACCATTCAAATCCATAATTTAACACTATAAATTATTTCGATTAAAAAAGTTGTATTCAATTAATATTTAGTATTTTTCTGTATTCATCAAAATATGAAACTTATCAGAAAAGTACCAAAAAATTAACCAAAATAAATTTTTATCTCCCGATTATACAAAAGAATAAATTTAATTAAAATGAATATATAACTATATCAAATATTGGTTTTAAAAATTGTTTTCCATTAAAAGGTGGTAAAATTTAATTTTTTGAAAAATACTTCTTTTATCTGAAAAAATTAATTTGTTATTTTATTATCTGTAAGAAACACATAATATGGATTCAAAAATTATATGGAGTATATAAAATTCAAAAATCTGTTAATACTATTCATAACATCATTTTGAACGGCTAGTTTCGTAAGTCGTGGTGTGCTCGAACTTGGAGTTGCGTGTAGCGTAAGCTCTTGAATTAAATTGAAGAAAATAACATACTATGAAATCATGGGGTGTTACATTCATACCACCTTTTGGATATTTCGTCCTCTCAATTTTAAAATTTGGCTACGAATAGTCATTGAATGTCCCACATTGGAAAAAAAAGTTAATAAAACTACCACTATAAAAGAAAGAAAGAGTAGTACAAAGGTCAGCAATGATACCCCATGGTAGGATTCCATGTAAGAAAACATGGATATGGTAGATACACTATGTTTCATGTTTTTATTTAGAGTAATAGAAAAGATTATCAGGAGAAAGATAAAAACATGAAAACCAGAAACTTATAATGGTATAAACGATCATTAGTTTCCCAGTAGGAAAAGTAAATGGACAACGTTTTTTGTTTCAAGTTCCATTTCATAAATATGAGGAATTTATTTGTGAGATTTAATAAGAACATAAATAGATATTGTTACCTTTTAAGTATAGTTTCATTTTTTAATAAATTTCTACCACCAAATCATCTTTTTTTTTTGAAATGATGAGTATTCAAGATGACTTGGTTGGATCTGAAGTGCTAGAATTAACTTCTAGAATATCAAATAATCCAAAAAGGACAAACTATATATTTACATTGTCTTTAGTGATTAACCAAAACCAAAATGGTTACTACAAGATCAGATGACCCCCCAAAAGGATAATCCTTTAGAGAATGAAATACTAATCTAAATTTCGAAAATTAAACCAACAATACCCAATGTTCAATAAATACCATTCATTAAACAATTGTCTTTAAAATAATTCAATATAATCTAACCTAAATTTGAAACCCACAACATATAATAATTTGATTACGTGGACTTCCACGTTAAATTGTATATCCAAATAAAATCAACTACTCTTCAAGACACTTACTTAAATAATTCACTTCGTCACATATTCCCTATGATAGGATACTAATTTCAATAAATAACCCATATCATTATAAGTCCACAATAAAAACAAATATTAAAATCCACCATTACTCAACAAATGAAATCCCATAGTATTCAATTTTCCTACAGCATATAGTGTTCCCAACATAGCGAACATATTCCAAAATAACATTTATCACCTAATAAAAAATTCATTTTCCTATACTACGGATATCCATTTGATGAGACATATGATCCCAAATAAACTTATTATTGATCAAAAAAATTATTTAACTAAAAATAATTAGTCAGACTAACAAGGGAATTCATGTAGTCCAGTGGTAGTTAATAAATCTCAATCGCCCTCTTGTTGAGGATTCGATTCCAGTGGATTTTTCTAACACGACAGGTTGTCACATGGTCTGTGAGTTGACCTTTACCAAAAACTATATTTATAGCATTCCCAAAATTAGATAAATTCCTCAAAATAACAATAACATAATTTCACCACAAATGTTATCTCACATTTCACATTTTCATCCTAAAATTTAATAATGTGTAATTGCCTTAAATTCTAGGATCATATAAACTAAATGATTATTTATAACTATATCAATAATTGAATAGTTAGTTCTTCCTAAAATAGAATTTTCACATAACAAACTATAGGGTTTCACAAAAAAGAGAATAGTCACCCAAATTAATCACATCAACAAAGAGCACTAAAATTTATAATCATTTCACCATCCATTTATTTCCACATAGGTTCATCTTAGACCAAGAGGTTATATTATATAATTGGTCATTCACATGGGTAATGGCCAGTTCCCTTACTTTTACGGAAAATGATTGTAAATGGATTCTTGGGATCATTTTTCTTTTCTTCCAGGGTACTCTTAATTTTTCCTTGATAATTCTTTACTTTAAATCCTTCTTTCTAAAACATAAATCATTTCTTTTTTTCATTGAGACACTTTCCTAGGTGGCTCCTTCCACATTTCTTGAATGATGTAAATTGAGCGTTCTTTTACCCATGGTCTCCACTACTTCATCTATTGTCATTCACTGCCTTTGTCTTCTTTTTTGAGTTTGGGAGTTGGTTAATATAAATGTTGTTGATCATATTTTTGGAAAAGTGACTTGGCAAGAACATGATATATTTTACGCCTATCAACATTCCACTTAGTTTCTCATTCCTACCACCATTCCCACCAGGTAAATCAAGATCATTGTTATTATGACTTCCTTGGGATCCAGCCATTGACTAACACAAGAATGCATAGTGTGAGTCATAAAATCATTTAGAGAATATTATATCACCTAATTATCAATCTAAAACACCTTATTATTAACCATGAATATTTAATCTCATCATATATTAATATTATTCGAATTCATTTTTAATGAAAATTTGAATTATCCTAAGTAAATCACTCAGGAGTATCATAACCAAGAGTGTATAAAGACCTGTTTTTGTGTACCAGGATACCTCAGGTCCAGCCCAAAACCCCTTATCAGAGTTTTCACACTAGGTACAACTATTCTAGAGCTACCACTAACTACTCGTATCCTGACAGGGATGTATTTCTTGTAAAACTAACATAATATTTAAATTACCAATTTTATTGGATGTAATTCTATACTAATCCACAATGTATATATTAGTTTTGTGTTTCATTATTAGAGTTTTTTTCTAAATCTAGCTTCCAATGTTTTTAAAAAACATCCTCTAATACGAACTGTAACAAACCGACCCCAGTTACCCAGAATTGGTGAACTATTACCTAACATTGGCATGATACAAGGAATCATTTCCCAGAATCCTAATCAATTTAGTATCCTTGGAAGTACTATATACATACATAAGTTTTACATTACAACATGAAATAAAAAAACAACATTATGTCCCCTTTGAACACTCTTATATCCCTTAGAATATTCTAACAGGTTAATTGTAATAAAATTCGTTGAATATTGGGAAAAATATAACATATGAAAGGGTTGAGCTGAGATGCTATGTAAGGATAATAATATAGCATAAACTATCAAAAATAACCATAAACATTTAAGGAAATGTATAAGACTAGAACACCATCCTTTTTAATCCTAAACTTCAGCATAATATGGCAATGATAAATGAAATAATTCTATTTACTTATTCACATGGATATTGTACTTGTCAAATAATCACATGTAATATCAATATCCAATTTCATAATGACATAATGGAAAATTTCAGACTTTATAACCACATAGTCAAGGCCTTGTGCCAAGACTAAAAAAAAGATTTTGTCAAGGCCTTATGCCAAGACACTAGTCAGTCTAATGAGACCTAACGAATAATCAAGGAGCTATAGCGGGCTCCACCCATCAATTATTAAGTCAATGCATTTCTCATATAAATAGGTTTAAACAATACATAATCATTTGTATTAAAAATGTCATAAGAAATGTAGATACTTTGTCCATAATCCATGGATTGTATAAGAGTAACCCATCGACAGTCAAACATATCACAACCCCTTAAATAATGTATGAATGATTTGTATCATAATAAAAAAACCTCTATCAATAATAACATGTTGTAATGGATGTTGACATAGTTGAAAATGATTAGTAAAAAATTATGAGAAAAATATCCCTTTTTAATGACAATATTTAAATGTCTCACTATTTATCAAGAAGCCGTTTAAAATAGATTTTTGAATAAAAGTGTCCCATACCACTTTGAAACATTTAAATGTATTTTAAATTTTAAAACATTAATGTTAATATAAATAAAACCTTAATACCATTTTAAAAACATGGATATTAATGAGAAAGATTTAGAAGAATAAATTTTTTAAACATTTAAAATGATATTTTAGATAGGGTTCCTAACCAAATGAGAGATGATTGAATAAAAATATTTTCTGTAATAAAAACATTATAATATCATGCAAATAAAAGGATTCATGATATACTATGTCAAAGTAAAATATATACACCTAATAATAGTGAATAGGTGCATAACTACAAAGAAGTCTCAATGCAATGCATGTTGTGTTGAATTCCTTTTTAAAGATCGTATCCTTAGGTTAAGGAAAAATCTATGGAATAATTATGTGTTAAAAATATAAATACACTCAATATTATTGGATATTCAGTGTAAATTAATCAGAAGACATTCAAACATATTCTTGTAAAAACAAAACCAATGACTTGGATGTTTAACTCAGTGAATATAAATTGAGTTAAAATTACACTTATCAAGTTTATATCGATGAAATGAGAATTTATCAATGGGGTAATTATGTATATCAAAAGTATATAAACAAAAAGGGAAGTTTAAATTACTAAATAATTAAATAAATAGTTATTTCATATAGAATCATGGAGTAAATTAATCAATGAAGTTTGCGTAAAATAGAATGAGTGGAAATTGAAATTTGAAATTCCCATACCAATTTGGTTACTTAAGAAACATACACCCCATGAAAGGTGTATAAACCAATGATGATGTAAATACCCATAAATTAATGTATATTACGCAAAAAATATTATAATGGGCAGTACATACACCACACAAAAGGTAATAGTGGAAAATATAACATGAATTTCATGGGAATATAAGTGAGATGAAAACCCCTTACCTTGTAATTTTCTTTAGGATATGGTAGGTTGAAGTCCAGTATAATGGTTATATCATTGTTACTAAATGATAAATGAACAAAATTCAGAAATATGATATCATATATGATCTTATAATATTGCTTTGTTAATGATATTTTTGTAGTATCATTGTTTAGGTTGTTAACAGATTCCTTTTCATTTACATGTTTTGTTACGTAAGTAATTTCTCTAATGTATATGAGGTATTAGATTCATATCTAGATTTATATTATTTTCTGAAACATTATTTTTAATCATAAAATTAAAATTATTCTTGAATTTTTACGATGGGGAATGAATATCACCGCGTTCGTGGAGATGGTAAGCCGTACATATGCACGAGCGACAATATCATTATATCGAAGGTGAAATCATATGTAATTGGATGATATATAATATATAAATAATCATTAACATGGTATATTTATTATTCTAATTAGTTTTACTCATTATTATTCCAATCCAAATAATGATGGTTTTGAATAACAAACTACACCCCGATGTGGAGACAGTAAGCCATACGTACGCACGTATGGTGATATTGTCATTTAAAGGATGGATAGAAAAAATGAATATGATTGTAACATATTCATAATAAAATAACATTATGTATAATGTACATGACTTATTATTTAGGAATGGAATAAAAAAAAGAGGAAGTGGGTGAAGAAAAAACATGAAAGAGGGTGGTGAAATTATTACCTCTTCTTCGGGAGTTTTGACTTGAGTTGATCAAATGGCCTCCATAAGTGGGATTTATGATCAATGAGAGGCATTTAAGTAAAATTTAGAAAGGTTAAGAAGATATTTTGGAAACTTTTGGCCAATCCAAATGGATTTCACGGTGTGATATTAAGAGAAGGTGAAGTTCCATTTTATTAGAGAGGTGAGGGTCACTTTAGGAAAAGTTTGAAATATAATTTTATAATAAAATCATTTTCTGTTTCTAATGGATAAAAATGATTTATTTAAAATACAAGTTTGGGATTTGACTAATTACTCTCAACCAATTGGCTTTAGACAATTTTAGGTTACCATTTTAACCTTATCTTTTAGATTTAACTCTTAGTTAACTAGTTTAACTTTTACAGTGTCTTATTGTATTCTAACACTATATAGTTAATTAATTTACTCCAAACATCAAAGAGAACATCAAGTGGTTCATTAATGAAATATATAATATTATTTAAGCACTTTTTCGGAACCATATATTTTTAGGAATATTTTATCAACCAATAATATAGTTTTTTTTTAAACTAATTTATGTCAATTTTGAAACTATTTGGTATTATGTTTTTGTGAAAGTCATATCAACCTTATGAATTCGAATTTTTTTATCTAATCAACCCTAACATGTTATTTTAACAAGAAAATTTGGTAATGGCATTAATATTTTTAAATATATTTATTTTAATATTTATAATATAAACTATTTTAATATTTTATTAAGAAGGTAATTACTACATCATCATTATGTTATAAAAAAATTAATTATTTAATGTCTAAAAATTATAAATAAAATACCATTATGTAGGAATTTCTTTTTCTATGGAATATTTTTAGTATAAATGAAAACTTATATTACCCAGTGTAAAATTTTTTTACATAAAGATATGTGTTTGTGTTATTTTTTCCATTACATTAAATTAATTAATATAATGTTTCATTATCACTCTCAAGTGGCTCCATGGGGTCCGAAAATCGACCCATGGATGACCATGGTCGTAAATGTATCAATCAAATAGAGTATGAAACATTTTAGTGTAATTTAATATTATTATTATAATATATTTACTCCTTATTTACCGGATTTACCCTTTTACCATAGTGAATAAAATATTTACCGAAGTAATTATTCATAACTTCTAAAAATAAAATTTAACTATTTACATAATTTAGACCTCCTTATTCCAAATATGGAATCCATTATTCCAAATTCAAAACACACAATTTTCATAAATTTATTTAAAATTAATTCCCGTTTTCTAAACATAAATCGTGTTTTTAAGAAATAATAACTATCAAAAGATTGGCAGTTGTTTCTATCAAGATTAAATGTAAAATTACATATAATGACACAAATTGTATGAAATGATTAAAATATGATCTAATTATACTTCCAATCCATCAAAATTCATAATTAAACACTACAAATTATTTCGATTAAAAATGTTGTTTTCAATTAAAATATAGAATTTTTCAGTGTTCATAAATATATGAAAGTTATCAGAATTGTACTGAAAATGTATCCAAAAAAAATATTCATGTCCTAATTATATATATGAATTTATTTACATTAAAAGGAATATATAAAAGTGTCAAATAACGGTTTTAAAAAGGGTTTTCCATTAAAAGGGGGAAAATTTGTATTTCTTGAAAAACACTTTTTTTGTCTAAAAAAATGAATTTGTTCTTATATTATGACTAAAAATTACATAATATGGATTCTAAAATTATATTTAGTATATCAAATTCATAATTCAATTAATATTATTCATAACCTCTTTTTGAACGGCAAGTTTGGTAAGTTGTGGTGCACTCGAACTCGGTGTTGCGTGTAGTGCAAGCTATTGAATTAATTTAAAGAAAATAACTTTCTATGAAATCTTGTGGTGTTACATCTAATTTTTTTTAGAATTTTAGGAAAAAATTTTGTTTATAATATCTAAATTAAAATTTTGAAGATTCAATTTCCATAATGTGGGGAGAATGAAACACCCCCAAATTTCTGTTTCAAATTAATTCTCGGTTCAATTATTCCTCCATCCGAATCCTTGATCATCTATAAAAATTGGAAGAGAAGACTACCTATTAATGGAATGTTGCAGCAGGCTGGAATTCATCTAGCCATTTTCTGCCTTCTCAGTCTTGAATCTGATGATACCCTCCCTCATTTATTTGTTTCATGTCGGTTTGTTTGTAGGTTATAGCAGTATGTGTAGGACTCCTCCTGCTGTAGGATTTCACCTCAAACTGTTATAGGGCTGAAATAGTCTTCTTGTTGGGCCGAATGCAGTGAGATGTTTGGTGTGCTACTGCAGGAAGAGGCGGCCTATACAATTGAATATATTTGGATGTCCAGAAACGTGTTTCTCTTTCACAACACCAAGCCATCACTACATTTTGTTGTGAAGTATATGCATCATACTATTCAGACTGCTAGTATTATTCAGAATCTGTGAATGAAGAATGATGTATATGATCTCAAATTTTTGTGGTCTTTTTGAGTAAATGGTAGGATGATGATACCATTTGTGATGAAATATGATGGATGTATTCTTCCTATCCCGCGGTGGCTAAAGGTAAATGTTTATGGGGCTACCTCTGGTGCTCCAGGACCTTCCGCTTATAGAGGGGTATTTCGTAACTATCAAGGATTTGTTAAAGGATTCTTATTCCACCTCATTTTCAATGGTTTTTATATTGGATCGGAGCTCTGGGCCATGATAAAAGCGATCAGGTATTCTATACTGTTTGGTTGGAATGAATTATGGATAGAGTCAGACTTGTCACTTGCTATTCAAATCATAAGATATCACTAGAGGAATGTTCCATGGAAGATTATACCAATCAGGATTGATTATATCCAGATTCTTGACTCCCTTTCCCATGTTGTTACACATGTCTATAGTGAAACCAATTAGGTTGTGGATGCCTTTTCAAAGAGATCAATCCTTGAGGTCAGCTTGATCTAGTTGTGTGTGTTACATGAATTCTGTAATTGGTTTAGTCATGCAGACACTTATGGTGATGTTCACACTCATATTTGTAGACAAGTTCAGTGATGTCCTTCTTTTTACTAAATTTTATTTTAATTATATTTTTATGGGTGCAGGTACACCTGACTCCTGATCTTTTGGGTATGACCATTATAAGATATTTGATGGATAAGACATTATGAACAAGAGTTACTATAATATGAAATATATTTATAAATTTTTTTCTTTTTAAAAATTTAGTCATTGATGACTTGGAAATAATAACTAATTTTTTTTAAAAAAATAACATGAGACTAAATAATTCATATTTCAGAAAGAAGATTTAAACAAAATATTTGTTTTTATCAATTTAAACAAATTCATTAAATCCAGATTAAATTGATTAATGAATTTTATTAATAATATATTTCAAAAAATAAATTATCTTTCATATAACGGTGTTTACTTGACCAAAAATAAGTACAAAATCAAATTATACATCTAATATACATGTTCATTATTGATATTTTTACTTTATTTTGTCTGTAGAAAATGTCAATAATTTCTATAAAAATTAGAAATTTTATTTGATAAAATGTTAACCATTTTTGTGATCATTATATAAAAATAATCATAAAAAATATATTGTGGATTTTTTTAATTAATGTTAATTTTTAGTTGAATATTGAAAAATATTCTCAGTTAGAATACTTATTATTGAAAAATAGCATCTGAAGGAGGCCTTCAATAATGGAGACCAATATAATCTTTTCAAATTATTTCAGTTAATTCTAGGGTAAGGGATCCTCTACAAGAATTTACAAAAATGGATTCTTCCTGAAATTCTTTGGAAGGAAAAATATTGGTATCTTTATTAACATAAACCATGAGAGATAGAACACCGCATCATTTTAAATAATTTGATAGAAAATTCTTATGTGATATGATAATGACTATATGAAATATCCTAACCCTTAAAGAAGATATCATGTTGGGAGAATTATCAATCAATATCAAAATATTTTATGTATTATTTTTATATATATTTGATGGCCTCAATCCACAACAGAAGATACTGAAAGAAAACGATGTACATTCATCATAGAAAGTACAAAAATGTAGAATGACAGAACCACAAATATGCCTCACGTAACCACCACCTCATATAAATCCATTGGTAAATTCTCCATCTCTGTTGAGTTAAGGACTTTCAATGGACACTAACTGATAAACCTAGATCAATAGATGGAAATTTTTATTATGGGAATAATTGAATACATGTTGATGAATACATGGTATGTAAGTAGATATATAGTTATATAAAAAATAAATTTCATCTAAATAATAAAAAAAATATTTTTATTTTTATATATGTACTTTTTTCCCTATATCCAATATGTCTAGACTCATTACAGAAATCCTAAATGATTTGACTACTAGAAATGAAATCCATTATTCATTTATGACCTGTGAGGGTGTTTTCCCAAACATTATTTATCCATGTTTGTACTAGATACTCGAGTACTCGAATGGTTATAGGAACACACATGTATCCACCATGAAAATTTGGCATTAGACTACCCCACTCCATTTATGTGAATTATTGTTTTATGGAATCAATATTTGGGTTAGAATAACCAAACCATTTTGAGTATAATGTAATACCTTTAAATTGTATCATTTAATAAATGGGAAGAGACTGAGGTGTAGTATGCCACATAATGAATCTTATTTTGGTAGGTATTGTCGAGTTGAGAAGATATTAGCATAGGGTTTAAAATTTGTTGAGGTAAGGGTGATATTTAGATGGATAAAATTCTAAAATCTTCTTATAATTTATGGGGTGAATGTAATAAAGTACTCATTATTTTATATATTAATATATCACCATAAGTGTATCTTTTCATCATCTGAAACATCATTTTGTAATTATATATGGTAATTGTCTCTGTGAAATATCAAGAAGAGAAATTGGATACCTAGAAATAATAGATGCCAAAAATCTATTTATCAAACAACAAAAATATCTCCTCTTGATTAATAATCTATCTAAAATAGACATATATGAGTTTATATCACTCCATTTAGATGTTACAAAATAAAGATTTTAGTTTCCACCCATCACTTACATTAATATGGAATCTTCTAAACAAAATATTATGCTTCCTTAAACCGAATTATTTACACATAAATGTTTCGTATTCTATATTATTTATGCATATTATAAATTTAAACATCATTGTATTTCCATTAATTCAACGATCCTCCAATGGTTTCACTAGTTGGGACTAACTCCCATATTACCCTCGACTATTTATGTGATATTCCCACATGAATGTGATTAATGGTGTTACAATGAATCCATATAATTCCTTGGTATCTCATATGAAAAACACCACGTTAAACAAGATGGATGAGGGAATATTTTTATATCGAGTTATTCTCTCCCTAACAGATAATATCATACTATTATAATTGGTGATGTGACCCCAATATGTTTCTACCACGAAATCAAAATGGTGGAACTGGACCCCCCTCATATAAAGTTGAACCCCAAAATATTTCATTATAACAGTTCCTTTTGAGATACCCATCGTCCTTTTAATAATGATGGAGCATCTATGGAGCTATATATAAGAATGAAATAAATCTATCATTGTAGTATGAATCATTTTCCCACTCCAAATTTCAACGAGATGAGGGGAATAATTAATATTTTCATATATCAAGACCATAAATTGAAAAAGATAAAAATGACATCCATGAAAATGAGTTGGGTAATAATTGAGAGGTTGAGCAATCCTTTTAATGGTTTTACTTTTACCATGATGAAAGCATTTTTGATGTTTCTACTAAGTAGGTTTTGTTCAAAAATAAAGAGGATCACATATAATGGGAAACCATTTGAAATATCATGTGATGACAAAAATAAGATAAATTTATTACCCCTATGAGAGACTCTGAACCAAATAGAATATTATTTACAGATTCATTGGTTTCCCAACAACTCTAAAATAAAAAATCTCTTTCAAACCATTAAAATAAAAATATAATACATTATATTATAGAATTGATCTATTTCAATTTTTTACATATTTTTTCGAACATCTTTGAAATCAAGATCAACCAACATCTCATGTCACAGTCTAATTGATAATAGGATGTTTTGATTCATGGTAAAATTATTTATTTCTCTTGGGATCATCATAGGGAGAAATATATAAAATATATCATATATAATTTATAAATATTAGGTTGGATAGATAATATAAACTGGTAGTATAATATTTTTTGAAACAGTGAGGATGTTTCACATTCTAAATAGAGATTAATGTAGTATCAATAGTGACCCTATGAAGAGTACATTATTTAAATTAATATTTTAATCTATTTAAATAATATATTTTTATAATATCTCATGGAATAATATAGAATTAAACTATGAACCCATCTGGACCAGGGTATCTTTAAGTAATATGGTTGATAGTGGCTCCTTTAATTTCATAGTGTGATGTGATTGTCTCAGTTATATGATTATGATGAAAACCAATAGATCTTTAGATATTTTCAATAAATGAGGATCTATCTGATTCCATTGGATATGTTCTCCTTATGTACCTTCTTGTTCTAAATATTATATTAAAACATTCAATGGATTCTAGATGAACCAAAACCTCTATTCAATTAGTATCAGTTCCATCATCGAATTAAATATTATGATTATCCCTATACATAAAATATTTTATGAAAATAATGAAGTAGATGATGTTTCAATCTCCCTCTATTAGCTAGAGTAATCCTTAAATTTCATTATCCCACCATTATTCATATGATTCTCAATTCTATTGTGTTTTTTTGTTTTCTAGGTATAAAAATGTCTCATCATCTCATTGTTGTTATATCCCCTACAAAAATTAGGTTAATAATGTTTTATAGATACAAAATACATTTAGGGATGTCTTGGATACCTATTCATCCAATCCAGAATGTCATCCATTAATTCCCATTTTATTTTAGAGCCTGTGAACATGACCCCATTAATACATCTATCCTACGGACACTGTATAAGACAAATGAACTTGTTTTTATTATCAAATGATATTTACATGTAAAATAGGTGAGAATGCTTCATTGTTATCCATATTTATTTAAAATGGTATTTTTACGATAAGCCACATGGATTGTTGGTGATTACTTTTGGAAGGAAGGTGGATATCCCACGAATGATGTAAAAACATTAATCTTGAATCCACTACATCTATAAACTACTTTTTATTATCTCACTAGGTGACCTATTTATAAGGGTATCCCAATGAAAATAATTTTTCCTAAATGATAAATTTTATATGTATTCTTTATATTTTCAAATTTAGTTTCTACTTTTATTTTTTATTGTGTATTGGATAATTAAATTAAAATCTCCACACATGGATGTGTTCTATGATCCTCGATTGGAAGCTAACTGGTCTCCCTTTTTATCTTCAAAATCTATTAAATCACATTTATTATGAATAATAGATTGATACATAACAGTTTAATAAAAACAATATTCTACAATTATATCATTTAAGGATGATACTATCATGTTCACTTAAAACGTTATTTTCTAAAAAATCAGGCCATTATAATTCATTGGACTGCCATTTAATAATTTACTGACTAGTAACTTTGTCAAATAATGATTGATAATTTTATTTTTGTGCAATACTTTGAGTAATAATTTTATAAAGACATGGTTTTGCTTGATTTCATTCAGTAAGTGGTCACACTTTTCTAATGAACCAATTCCACTAGATTTCAACAAAATAATATTGATAATTGGATACTGGATGGGGGATGTTTGTGTAATTTGGTAGTGATATATTTGGGTGAAGACTTATTCTTATTGTCTCAGAATAAAGAATGATATTTGGCGGCCATTTAGTTTATGGATCTTTGGGTCATCTAGGAATGTCACTCACAAACTCTGGGTAGAGAAAGATCATATGGATCTTTTCTATTCTGATCAATCACATAAAGCATATTTGGGGAGTCGAAGTATTCATGAACATTCATGTTTTTAGATATTTTGGTTTTATCATAGGGAGGGTATGTACCATTAAGAAATATCCAATATGTTATTAAATAAAAACATTTATTTTAGAAACTAGAGAAGGATTAGAGGGGCCCATATCCATGAAGGGGAAACCACTAATATGGGGTGCTAAGGATAGGTATTTCGGACAGTTGAGGATATAAAGACCAGATAATTTCCCCGCTTCGATAGTATATGAGATATCTGGAGGATCGAATAAGAAATTTGGGAGGGTATAAATAACATAAAGAGATATAGAGACTCATCTAAGAGGTTTTCTATTAGGGAGACCAATGTACAACATGGGTCCAAGAGGATAGATTCATTGATCCCTCATTACTAATAAGGTTATCTTGTTGTCCACCAGAACCCAACCCTTGTTACGAATAATAGGAGTTCAATTTAATGAGGAGGTTATCTCTAATACTTGGTTTGTAGAATATCCCACCAAAACCATCCCATGTTTTTTCCAAATAATTAATATTCTACAAGACCATGAAGAAGAAATTATTTTTAAAATCCCGTCCAAGAAAAGCTGAAATGATTTTACCAAAAGGATTTTGAAGATATAACATACAGAAATATTAGTTTTTTTAAGGGAAGATATTGGTTTACCATAACCATGAAATGGGGTCAATGGTGTGAAAACCTATTAGTTTTTCATCATCTAAACATTCAAAGAAACCTAAGTCATTATCTATAACATAATCACAATAGGGTTGCAAAAGGGTTTGGTATACCCTATTATTTTGATCTGAACAATATAAAATTGTAAATCCTATCAAAATTTAAATTATTTCATCAATCACAAGAATTCATTTTTTTCAACATTATATAACTTACCCAATCATAGTGGAGATAAAATCATCCCTAAAACAAATGAATAAAAAGGTTCGGTGATTATTTGTATAAAATTATTCATGAGTAGAAAAATTATATGATTCCTTGTGATATTAGAATAATGATCAAGCAGTCTAGCCATCCAAAAAATATAGAAATGGGGTTGCACTACTTTTATGTTATATTTGAGTGAAAATATTTCACAGACATGAAAAAGATTGTAAGATCACTAACATGAATCGAATAAAAATTATCCACCAAGATACGAGGAGTAAATTGGGGAGTCGAAGCCAAAATCATAACTAGGTCTTATGATTAAGAGTTTCTGATGGACCAAGTTACTCAAGAAGAGGGTGGATCCGAGTCTCGATTGAGTACATACAAAATGAGATGTGATTGTAGAATAGAAAAAGAAATCGATATTCAGTGTAAGGGGAATATGGTTCATGAAATAAGGGAACATATCTAGATTTAGGAAGTGATTTAAACTTTATGGGAGGAGTTGGGGGAAGGGCCACAATAAATATTAAAAAAATTAAAAATTAACAATGGAGTAGTCGGTTTCGAGGGAGGATTTTATGGAAAAATAAAATAAATATATGTACCTTTAATATGGTATTGTATTTTTTGGATATCAAATAATTTAGTTATAATAAAAATAATTTAATTAGTGTCCTAGGAACCTATATTATACTTCCTTTTTTTATGAAATCACTTTATTATTAATAGGTTTATTTATCAAAAAACACTTTTTATTGTGTTTTTTACATATATAATAATATTAATTTTTAATACATATGGAAATTGAATATCATAAAATGTTTATTATATATGGAAATATTATGATCAAATTTGGTAAATATTTCCCTTCTTATCCATATTTATAATTTACCTATGTAAAATGTTTCCACCACGGTAATGGGTAAAAGGAGTTAGTTATAGTTATAACTATAATAATATCAAAAACAATTCTCCAAATGGAAGGATGAGTATTTTAAGAAAAACACTTATACATAGTCAACATGGATCAATTTTTCACCCCCTAACATGACTATGGAATCTCTTGATGTATTAATCAAATTTTAGTAACAAAATTATCAACTTCCCTCGATTAAATTCATAAATAAGTTTTCATGATAAATTTATGTTCAAAAATAAAACAGTAATGAAACTATAATATTAAAAATATTATAAAAAATATATTATGTATTGTATATCTTTTTATTTTTTAGAAATAATGAAATTTTCTTAAATGATTTCACCATGTTAACAGAATTCATTAAAATAAAAGAGAAAAAATTAAATTAATATAAATTAATTAAAATTCATTTTGATTAAGAATAATTGTGTTTGTTGACTATTATATAAAATTATTAAGGTAATTTAATGATTTGTTAGTTTTTATTAAAATTTCATTTTTATAACGATGTATTTAAGTTCAAAATATGTGAAAAGTAGAGAAAATGAAATTAAATGATAATCAATGTTAAAAATTATTTTTAAAAAACGTAAAAATTATATTATAAATAAAATGGATGGGAAGTTTTCTAAGATATCATTAATGTCCCATGAATGTTCCACTTTAAATTATTTAAATTACATCAATGAACTTTAATGATTGAAAAATTATGAAAATGACATTGATTATTTCATGTAAGAAGGGACTCAATTTATCATTTTCAAAACACCAGTAAATATGATTTTTATATAATTCATGTCATAAAATCCATCTATAAACATTTATTATAATTTCCTTAATACCATTTAGTTACCATAAATATCACCATAAAATTACAATAATTCAATTAAAAGGATAATTTCAAGTGAGGATCTATAATTATTAACAGATTTTGATGAATATTATTTCTTCTCATACTTCCTTAAAGTATAAAATAAATATTTTTCTATAATAAAATCATTATCTCTGAATATTTAAACTATCTTATTTTTATTCTAATAGTAACTTAAATTACCTTTTCCACCCGATTGTGAATGTAAACATAACTCATGCATATGTACTATCATCTCTAAGAAATGATGTGTTTTGTATTCATCGTATTATCATATTTTTTGATAAAATTGACCTATCAAAAAATATCCAAATTTATTAATCAATATTAATATTCTGAATATGAAATTTTTCTTACATTATAACCATATAATCTATTTAAAATGATAAGATCGATAATTTTGACGTGTGGACTACTACCTCCATGGGAAAATATGATTCATTTTTTCATTCCAAAATTCATGGATTATCATAAGGATGGGTTTAATAAATAAATATGATATTTAGAACATTATTATGATTATTAAAAATAAAACCTTAACATGTTTGTTTCCTTTCTATCCAAATAAAAAATGAAATCATTTCTCGAGCATATATACAGACTAACATCTCCATGAAAAGGTGGAATTCATTTTTAAATGACCAAAATAAATGTATAGCTAAAAAATTACATTAAATATATAAAATTATAATTATAAAAAGTTTAATATTATATTGGTGAAGTGACTAGTAACCCTTTTACCAAGGTTATCAATCAAAGGTTATATCAGAGATAATAAAGAAAATGACATCAGAACATCTAATGTGATCTTAACAGATTTAGTAACTAAATAAATCATTCTAATAAAAAATAAAACAAATAATATTAATGAAATAAAATTTGAACGGAAAAATAATATCATTTAAAATTAATACAATTTTATTACTCATGAAATGATGCATTTTTTATTCGGATGGTAAGGTAATGGATTTTTTAAAAAATAATTTTTCATATTTTTAACTCTATTCCTCCATATTTATATTAATTTAATTGAATCAATAAAATATTTATTTATAATTAAAATATTATAAATGGTAATTGTATTCATCATTTTTATATAATTTACACTGTTTTAAGATGTAATCCTTTCATTATTTTCGGAAAGTTTTATTTTTTATTTTCATTGCTTTTTTAAATGAATGATTTTGTAAAATATAAATATTTAAAATATTTTTTCACCTTAATAGACATAAATTTTTATAAATTTTTATTTATAAATATTTAGGTTATTTCAATGAATGCAATTTTACAATTTTTCAAGGAAAATTTAGATTTTAAATATGATTCAAAAGAAAAGAATATTTCTTCACATTTTAATTAGACAATTGAATCTGCACATGGATATTGAATAAAATTCCCATTATTATGATTTCTATGATGGAAATGAAAACATGCATATGTCTCATTAATGTTATTATTCATGTAAATTATCAATGATGATGGATATTCCTAAAAATTTCCTTCAATCCTTTTAGTTATTTTGATGATGTTAACATTGTACATATTTCTCAAATGATGTCAAAATAATTTTCTTTTTTTCCCTATTAATTGGATATATTTAAATATTTATATGTTACTCTTAAATTTTTTATTTATTATAGTATTTATATATTATTCCTATAATGAATTTTTAATTAAAAATTAATTTTAAACCATTATAATAATGATTTATTGTGTGATATGATCATAATCTCTTATGGTACATTAATGTATATTAAATGTTTTCACATGGGTTATCATAGAGATATATTTATTTCAAAATTTATTTAAATCATTTTATGATTTAATTGAAGTTTATGATTTTCTGAAGTAATTTTTTTTTCAATGAAATTTTTTGTTATTTATAAAGAAACCCTCATGGACTATTATATTTCATTTATAATTTCATAAGAAAAATTTCTGAGAAATTTATTATAAATATATTTTATTGGTATTATAATTATTATATTCGGTAAAGGATTATTATGTAAATAGAAAAAATATATTATATGGGGTTTCCTTAATTTAAAATGGGCTAACATCTACCGTTTATATATATATCGTACTGAGAATTGATTTCAACATCCCATGATTTCAGATATTCATCATATTGCTTATGTTTGTGTACATATTACATATAGGAAAATGTAGAAATTTCCTAATTGAAGAAAAGTAGTTTTGAAATAATCAAAATTGTAAATATAGAATCCTTTCTATGTGATAAATAAAATTAAACTCTTTCAAAAGTTCTTTTTGTTATTTAATAATTTTTCAATTTAAATTAAACTAAAAACTAAAATGTTAAATGAAGTATAATAAACTATCAAAAATTAAATTAAACTCAAAAATGTTATTTTTTTAATAGACATGTCATTATAGTTATTTATTGATAAAATTAATATAGAACATTATAGGATAGGATATCATTTGATCAGAAATTTGAACTCTTCTATAAACTTAATTATTAGTATAATAAGGATAAATAAAGTTATTGTGGGAAATATAAAGCTGAGTATAATTTATATAATTTATTGTAAAACATTTAAGGATATCTCTGTATTTATCCACTTATTAATATGATTTACCATGATTTTATTTGATTTTGTCTCACTAACCATTTTTTGTTTTTGTAATTTGAGGGTTCTAACATGAACCAATTTAGTAATTTGTGTTATGTACACTGAAATTGTTTTTTTTATGGGATAAATTGAGTTATGAACTGAGGTAAAATATATTATATTTATTCCTTACCATCTAGCTCAAGTATTGGTTAATCACACGAACTATAGTGGTATTACCGTATGAGAAAATAAAATAAATATGTAGTTAGATATGAGATGAAGTGATAAAGACTATGAATGTGAAATGATTTTATATCCAACATTATAGAAATATAGGATGATCACCTCATTATTGTCTCGATGGGACATTATTTTGATCCATATTTCGTATTTGAGGGCATAGTGAAATAAATTTTCTATAGACAATTATTATGTTAGATATCTCAATAGTTGAATATAACCATTTTTCTAAGATATCTATTTGATGTTATTAATTATTAGGGGTAATTGTATAATGAAAATATATTCCTAATGGGGAATGATCAAGAGAGTGAAAAATAAAATCATATTAATAAAAATTATAAAATACAATTGAATATGATAAAATTGTAATTGAATTTTAAAATGTATGATTATATATTGTTCCATTTTCAATCTAGGGAACCTTATTTTATCAAGGCTTATGAATATTTTTTATGGATCATATTTTCTATTATTGGAAATATATATTATCGAAATAGATGACAGTGAATATTTAATGGTTTATGAAAGAAGTGAAATTATTTATGTATCTATATATAGGGTTTCACGAGTTTTGATGTTGCGCGATTTTATTTTAGGGTTGATAAGCATTATTTTTCATCTCATATTAAAAATTATTGATTATAATTGAGGTATAATGTGATTGTATTAAATGGTGATTAATGATATTTAAAGATGTGATTATTTGTTTATTGGCATAGTGCATGATTTAGTATAGATAACTATGTGTAATAATATGACCATTTATTTTAATATAACCTTGATTAATTAGGTTAAAGGGTTATTATATTACCTTTGGAATAAATGTTTTAACATATTAGATAAACACATCCTTAAAAAAATAATTTGGTCTGTAGGTGGTTAATTTTATTTTTAAAATAATTCTACTATAAATTTATATAACATTTTTAGAATCATTGTAAATGTGATAATTTTAGCTAGTATTAGATTTTAGTTAAATGTTCAAAATAAAAATTGTAATAAATTTTGGAAGTATGTATGGTTATATTAAGGATTTATGGAAGTTTATTTAATTTATGGAATGATATATGTTGATCATCAATGATATTTTTGAGTTTTTGGTGATTTATTAATTAATTCATTAAAAAAATGTTTATTTATATTTCATATTTTCATAATCAGTGATAAACATTTGGGTTTGGGTAAATAAATCAAAATAGGGGAATAAATTCTCATCCTTCTATGGATATTGTGTTCCTTAGAATGTTTATTTTAGTTATTTAGGTTGGAAAAAATCCAACGTGATTATATATAAATTATAATATTACATGATGTTGAGGTAAAGATTAAACCAAAACAAAACTGAAGGATAAAGCTATTGAGATAAATTATGTATGTTAATTTGATCATATTCACTATACCTATGTTAAATAGTATTCCTATAATAAATATATAGGAAAAAATAATATATTAAGTCTTTTCACATTCGTATCATGGTATTCTTCTGAAAACCCATTCACATGTATAGATTCAGAAATATTTTTATAACCTAGAAATTCATTATCATGATACAATTTTCATATGATTTTTTTATTATTTAATGATTAAAAAAATTTGGACTGAAAGAATTAGTAATATAGAGTGCACAATTACATTTATTGGTATAATATATCACCTGTATGTTTTATTGTAAAAAGATTATTTTTATGTATTGTCTGTAAATTAAAAAATTCCTAGATTAAAATAATCTACAATATATAATTAAAATATTATAATGAAAATATGATTTTTATACCATAGCCATTTGAATGTCATGAGTGGACATGGGTAACCATATTGTTAAATATATGTATAAAATTTTTCCTCAATGAAGATACTCTAATTACATCATATGAAATAAGAACAAAAATGATAAATAAAATTTTTATTTGGTTAAAGGGGATGTTTTTCAAAAACTAATTCATTTAAATGATGTATTTTTTCAAAATTAAATTATTTTGATAACTATAAATTGATAATTTTAATTAAATTTATCAATCATATATTTGGTAAAATAAATTAACATTCATATGACGGTGATTACTTGATAAATATTGATTATAATGTCATTTTATATTGAAATATATATATTATATAAAGTTGGATATTATCAGATTATATACATAGATATTGTAATTAATTTACTTACTTTTATGTCAACAATTAAATGGAGAATACTTTTTAAAACAATATATCATAATAATAGTAGAATATATTTTTTATATCTTAATGAAAATGTTGATTTTTTATAAAGAGTGAAAAAAAATTATTTCAAAGAAACTATAATTTAATTTATAATAAAGTAATATCAATGATAAATTTGTTTTCATATATATTTTAAAATCAATGAATTTTATTATTATAAATATTATAATTAGTTTCATGAGAATAAATATTATTGTTTGTTTTGTTGTAAAATACTTTTATGCATAAAAATGATATTTTCTAAGAACAGTTTTTCTTTGCATATTGTACAATTATAATAAAAATACGTTTCTACATGTATAAAGATTAAATATTATATACATTATTTCACATTTTTAATCATAATGAATATATTTTAGAAAATATTTTCTTTAATTTTTTTCATCAAAAATAGTTTTCCTTGGAAAAAATTTACCACCATGGTAATTAGTAGAATTACTTCATTAAAGAGAATTTTTTTTGATAAGATCAAAAAATATTCACTCAAAATGGTTTGATGATCCTTTATAAACCAATATATTATCAATGGTCAATATTAATTCATTTTAAATCCACATTACCTGATTTTGATTTTTTTTAAATTATTAAAATTATATTTCAATAATGTCACTATCAATCATTTACTATATAGAATATTTTTTTTATTAAAAGGATAATGTAAAATATATATTATGAATAAAAAACCATGAATATAATGATTTTATAAAATTTATATTTATTTTCTCAATTTATTTATTTATTTTATAATTAATTTATTTATCTAAAATGCTTATGTTGTGTTAAAAAATCATTTATAAAACCATTTGAAAAATAATTTAAATTAATCAGAAAAAAATAAAAATTAAAATGAATTGATGAATTATGTTGTTTCGAAAAAAATTTATAGATAATTATTATTTATAATTTTTAATTTATGTTTTATTATTATGGTTATATAGTTATATTGGTTCCACTAAATACAAAGTATTTGAATAGTAATAAAAAATAAATTTAATGATATGAAATGTTTATGAAATATTTTTAAATCATTATATAAAAAAAATATTATATTAAATCAATTGTATTGATGTATTTTTATCCTATCATGAAGGGACTTTGTTTTATCCACTTTTAATTTTTTAATTTACATTCGTAGCCCATTAAATATTGAACAAATGTAAAAATGAATATTTTTTCTTATAAAAAGGACTCACTTAATAATCTTCAAAATAAATGTAAATGCCAATATTAAATGAAAAATATTTATATATTTAAATAAATATATATAAATTCACTATCACTTAAAAAACAAATAGATACCATAAGCCTCATTCAAAATCCTTATGCTAACTCAAATGATGGATATCAAAAGATGTGGTATAATTTTAAAATAATTTCTTCTATGTTTATTTCTTAAAATATCTCATTAAAAATTATATAAAAAATACATATATATAAATTTTATTATCTAAATTATACATATATTTTATTATATTGATGATGAAACCCCATTCCATTTCCTTTTCCATCCAATGTAAAATGCAGAAATTCCTAATTCCTATATAAATAATATCATCTCCATGAATCAATGTGTTTTATTATTCATCACCACATAAAATGGATGGATAAAATGATGGTTAAAATAAAGAAAATATTATCTTAATGTCATACTTATTATTTTTGAGTTATTATTTTTTACATAAACTGTTAACCATCAATTTTGTTTGAAAAAAAAACACTGCTCATGTGTACATATGGACAACCACAAAAATATAATGATATGATTCAATTTCCATTTTCACCCTATATAGATGATAAAAATAATGGAATTAAGGACAATTTACATAATAATAAAATATTTATTTTCATATAATACTAAACCATCTTCTATTTCATTTCCTTATATTCCATTATAAAATGGAAAACATCACAAAGTCATATGTGTAGTCTACTGCCTCAATGAAAGGATGAAATTAATTATTCTTTTTCCCCATGCAATGATACATATATATATACATTAAATTAATAAAAATGATAATTATAATATTTTTAATATTATGTGTATGATAGGACCATGAACTATTTGACTATGATCATTTCAACAAAGTTATTTTAGAGATGATGAACAAAATGGCATCAAAGCATCCAATCAGAACATAATCAATTTAGTGACTAAATAAAACATGGTAACAAATAAAATTATTGGAATAATATAATGTAATTAACTATAAATTTTTTATTATTCATGTATAATATTAATAAAATTAAATTCCTCATGAAACTAATGGATTTTATTTTTCATATTTGAGACGAGGTATTGTATATTTCATTGTAATATTGCTTTAAATGTCTAAAATAAGTTTCATCTATCAAAATACCCTTTAAAATTATTTTATAAATGATCTAATTTATAACTCAAATATATATATTGGATATTTTGAACTAATAATTACATTCATTTTAATTGTATAAAAATGATACTTTTTTATTCTATTCTTTGAGGTGATTTTTGTTATTTTCAAAAGTAGAAAATTAACTTTTTAAAGAATACTAAATGAATAAAATATAGCATTTCTATTTAATTAATTATTTTTCATGGTTTATTAAAAAAATTCAGTGGTTATTATTGAAATTTAATTTTATCATTATTATAGTAATATTTAGTTTTTTGGAAATTTTTTTCCAAATAAATAATTTATTATTCAAATTTTTATGATTAAAATTAATGTGTATTTTCATATGGGCTCAAATAACAATTATTTTGATTATTATGATGATAAAGTTAGTTTATTATTTTAATTAATTTACGATTCTACAAAATTTGTGATTTTTATGAGTGACATGATATAGATATAACACCCATATTGAATTACGACGTCCAATTTATGTGTCATATGACCTTATGTTGGGCTCCATATGAAAATGAGGCTTTACACAAGCAGTGAGGGTAATAATTCTTTCATTGGGACATTGTATCCTCATTATGAGTATCCACAAACTACAATAATAATAGGAATATAACAATTACCAAATAGTGAATATAAGAACAAAATAATAATAAATATAATATCAAATGGAATGTCTGGTATCACAGAGTCTTAAAATGAAATCATCCAAGAACACATGATATAGAATGTCAATAAAATATAATAAAAAATGAAATAAAATAATATTAATATAAATTTACTAGATATTATTCTTAAATTACTTTGGTCACCATAGTTCACATTCACATCCTCCTATTGTAGGCTGATTTCTTTTCCATAGATCTCTGATCATGAAATCTATACGAGCACCCAAATTCCAATGAAGGGTGTGATAAAAAATAGAAACAACTAATTAATTAATTTAATAAATTCATAAGAAAAATAATGTTATTCCATAATATAGAAAATGATCAAAAATAAATAATCAATCATTCATCGAGCGATAGTACACTAACCAAGACACCATGATCCCAACCGTACAAACACCAGATCTATACTTGAAGGAATGTGATAATATAATTTTTAATCATGGGTTAGTCATAATGTAGAAAAATATATAGAATAATACTCATCACATAAAATAAAATGGTTATGGAATATTGAATTTAGACCCTTTCTCAATCATGGGTTTGATCATAAGGTCATTACACCTAGTCTCGACCTTAGATCGGGCCATAAGGTCATAATATCCCATCACCACCTTGAGTAAATACTCAAAATATTTATACCCAAAACATGTGTCAAGTTCTGTCTTATTCATCATCACATATCCCACATTCTCCCCCTATAAGGGATAACCAATCCATGATGATCCTTATTTAAGTTTCTATTAAAATAAAACTCTCAACATGACATACATTAACCCATAATATGGAATTGAACATATATGTACACGACTATCATATAATGAATGGTTCAAATAGATATACACAAACATGTTAATTTAATAAATCATGGATATCCTAATTTATGAAATTATACATGAAATCAATATAAAAATATAAACATTATAAAAGGTCCCTATTTGGTTAGGAACATCCCAAGTCATGTGAACTAATTCCAATGGTCATGATTTTTTCTGTTTTTATGGAAAAATCATGCCAATAAACCAACTAGATCAAACCATTATACTAATGAAACCAAAAATAGATCCTAAGTAGTCATAAAAGGGATTTTACATCAACATTCACAATTATATGGAGTAATAGTATAATAATCAATTCAATATAACAAATGAAAACCATCAATAATAATAGATAATGATCAAATCAAAGGGTTGTTTTTTAATTCTCATATAACTACCGAAGTCTCAATAATAGGTCTCCATACTGGCACATTAGTCATATTCATATATATGAATATATAAATACATAAAAAGAAATTTCATGAATAAAAATTCTAAATATCAACATTATATTTCATCAATTCATGAATCTAGTTAAATAAAAAATAAATAACCATGAAATGAAAAAGAATGTATGTAAAAAACAATTGATATTTTAGAACTATTCATGATGCATGAATTCACCATTAACCTATAAATTTTGATAAGAAGGCATCCCCATGACCATTAAATAACTATTAAATGACAATAGTAATATAATTATCATCACTAGTAATGTGGTGGTCCCTTTAACCATAAATGGTCATTAACAAATGAAATTCCCATGAGTGAGATCCACATAGACTAACTCCTTTATACCATTTTATAAATCATATCCATGATGAAAAGGAAGAAAAATTAAAATGTCATTTGATAACAATCATTTATTCTCCAACATAATTTTCATGTTCAGCCAAGGTGAAAGATGATCTCATGAATGACTCCCCTTATGCAAGTGGATGATACCCAATGGCGATGATCTGAATAGTGCTATGGAGAGACTATACAATCATTATCACTATCCAAACTGCTAAATCACATAAATAAATAATAATGACCCTAAACTACATAGTTTACATAAATAATAAAATATTCTATATCATATGGGATTTTATGTATTTTAATGTCATAAAATATATTAAATGATGGGACAAAAACGTTCAAGAGCAATATAATAAAGTATGATATAAATAAATGAATTAAATCTATATTATTTGACCATAGACTAACATAATGTATCCATGTAACCACACAACAACCACTCCACCACCTATCACGAGCCTCATCCACTTAATTGGATCCCAGGTCCAGAATCCTGATAATAAATTTTTTATTTCTCAGATAATTTAGGAAACTTTTTCATTACACTTTTATTGTTATTATATTATTGTACAATTAATAATAATTATTTTTTATTTCCATAAACTACTATTTAGATCCTATACACTTTTTGAAAGCCTCTTTAATGTGGGAACATATTCATGAACTAATTTGAGACATTAACTAGACCCTTTGATTCAGTTAAGGAATTATAAAATTGTATCAAAGACAATTTCCTTTAATTTCTATCTCAAATATGTTATATAAAATTTAGAGAGGATATATTATTTTTTAAACTAATATATATTATTTTGTTGTTTTCTTACCAAGCTCATATATAGAGGACCCTTGAGTTATCAACATTATAACTACTGTTATTATTGTTGTTTTATAGTTTCATATTAATACTATTCATATTTTCTTATTACAGATTATGGTATTTCAAAGGAACTACTATAAAAAATTTTAGAACCATTATTATGTAAATTCCTAGGGTTATAGGTCACCATTAACCCTATGTTTACCATAAAAAATGTGTATAATGATTTGTTTAGAACTTATTTCCATGTTTTTTATAAATTTTGGGTGTAGATGGGAGTTAAAAACATGTATCGATGGTTATCCATAAATTATGGGTATAGGTCACCCCTATATGAATGGGTTTAAAAAATTGTTGTGAATATGGTTTAGTTGAAGACTTATACCCATGGTTCCCTAAACAATACAAGATATAGTTATACTGACACATATGTTTTCCCAAAACCAAGAGTATAGAGTATTCATTAAAACCTATACCCTTGGTTATATAAAAATCATGGGTATACGTCATACCTATATACATTTTTTTAAATCATGGATATACCTTTCTTATTTAAGAACATGAAGAAGATTTTATGTGGGAAAAACATCTTCCATGAAATTTTTTTTTCCTTGATAAGTAAATATTTTCCTCGGGAAAACCTATTTCCCTGTATTGCACCTCTACCTAATATTAATGAAAAATATAATTAAATATATATTTATATACTAATAATTTTATTTGGTACAAGTATTAAGGCATGTGGATTGTATATAAGTAGTATATTGTTTGAATCAAGTGGCATGTATTTATTAATTCCAATATACACGGTTTTTGAATAGTAGTTATATGCTCATTAAAATTGTGTAATATTTCCCACACACTTATTCCCAACGTTCATAATAATTGTAATATCATTTAAAAACATTGGCAATATTTATGATTTATACCGATGATTTAAGCCCCCACGGTTCCTTAAACAGTGGGTATAGATTATACACACGATTTAATGGGCTATATCCATGCTTCTATACTATGGGTATAGGGTAATTTCCCAATTTTGAGGGTTCATTCATCTTGAATATTAACATAGGATTCAATTTCATGTATATAAATATTTCCTTCTTTTCAATAATGTTCATTTAGTAATATATTAGTCTAATATTTCACAGAAGCATAGATCATGGAATTTATTTCAATGAACTAACATACAATGAATTATATATATATATATGAAAAGTGAATTATCATACTATAAATAATTCATGAAAAAATCCAATATTTATATAAGATGGAAACATAAAATAATCCTTATTGAAATGAAATTAAAAAACCACTATAGTAATAGTATTTCCATCACTTGTAACATCACGTTATGTAAAAGATAAGCATGCTATACACCCATTAAATATCCCAATATTATATAAAATGATTCAAACTCCATATTTACCACATGTAAAAAATATTAACAAATAAAATGAAAAATTAAGACCTCATCTATCACCATTTTTAATTATACAATTAAATCACCATTATTGATCGGTGTTTCATATCACCTAACATGTGTCTCTCTGTATGCAATATTTTTTCAACATTTAATGAGGATTTGAATGATTTCTTGGGAATACTAAAAATTCAAAATAAATATCCATACAGAAGAATAATAACAATAAAATAACTATTAACATGAAATATGAGGTGAAAAATGTTATAAAAAATACTATATCAAATTTTTGGAACAAGGATCATAGGAAGGGAAGGGCCCAAAATAGTTTGGATTAAGAGGTGTTTTGTAGAGAATGTGGTGATATCAATATAATATCTATTAAATATGTTAAACAATAACCTTTGTAACCCTTTTATTTTTTTTTCTTTTAACATTTTGTTCTTCTTTTAATACATCATCTGACACTATGAAACCTAACATTCCATCAGTCATACAATTTGATAGTATGTAGTTTCATTGAAAATTTTTTAGTTATTACTATTTTCCTTTTGTGATTCTTGTTTAAGAATATTGGTAAATATTATATAGTTTCCATATGATCCCATTCGAACATTCACTATTAGTCATCAAACTGTTGTATATGGAGAGATGCACAAGAGGTCATGTGTTGCATCATATGGTTATGGTGATTCAACAATGGCATTAAAAAAATGTATCAGGGGAAATTTTTTTGTTGGTTTGTTCATGGTATTGTTTTTTAACATGTTAATAAGGAGTTATGATAATTTTAGATCACGTTGGTGAGTTGCATGTGTTTCTAGTTAGACAGTTTTCAATAGACCATTGATTTACCTATAATTTTACATCTATTAATATTATGAATTTATTTATTTTATTCTAATCAAGAGTGTTTTTTTATTTCATTCTATCATATTTTCCCTCTTCCTTGAGTAATTAATAAGAAAATATAATCACATTTTTTAAATATTCTTGATTCTTTCATTTAAAGGTAGTTCATTTAATTAAAAGTATTTATCATTGCTTCTATAAAATAGAATTAGGATATTTAGATTTTTTTCAATGTTAGAATTATTGGTTTTTTATTGTAAATATACATCTATAAATACTGTGAATGTATGGAGAACATGTCTTGATACATATGTATTTATAGAAGGGTTACACCTTATCATTATGGGGAGCCTCCTCAAATATGTCTCATATTTTAAATCTTATGTGGGAGACAATAAAAATTATATTAAATTAAATTTTTTTGAACTTCTTTGTTTATGTTTGGTGTTTATAATACGACACATATAATATTTCTGATGGTAATACTCATTGTAGAAATCAATAATTCTCTAATAAGAAATTATACTCCTATCCATAAACAATAGATACATGAGATTATAAATTACTAGGATGACATGACACTTTTAATAATGCAGTCAATATAACAGCGCAATCCTGGGGTCCTTCACACCATTCAATTTAATGGTAGAGGAGTTACCCAAACAATGGTTTATTATGTAATGGAAAATGTACTATAGTTTTTTTTAATTCTTTAAGGGAATTGTGGAACCTCACAATTCTGATTAATGTATTGATTTCATTATGGGGATATTTGATACGATGGAGACTCTAGATGATTTATGAGTCAAGTTGGAAGCACTCATATTGTAGGGACCCCCTAGGAGATGTTTTGGTTTCACATACTAGGTGGTCTCACATGAGGGATATATATTGGGATCCTTAAAACCCATTTCATAAGGTATATTTTTCTAGAAAAGCTAAATATAGATCATCTGTGGGTGTTTATAAAGAATCTGAAGGGGAAGGTTTTAGTGTCTTCCTACTCTGCTCATTTTATGATGATAATTTGATTCAATACTCTCATTTATGGGAATGAGAAAAAAAATGGATATGAATTTTAACAATTAAATTCATATATCAAATAATATTAATTCTTATAGAAAATTGGTCAAGGATAAATTTTATTATATTGAGAGGGGGGGAATCAATAGTATACATTTTTTCACAAAATCATTAACACTTGATTCAACCTCTATGATTTAATATAGTATTGGTCTCTCATCTTTAATACTTATCCTAACTATATAGGAAATAAAAAAATGTATGTACAATAGAAAATTATTTTCACATGGTTAGGTACTAAGAACTATGTCTTTTTCACAAAGGCTTATCAACACTAGTTACAAATTATTCACTATATATAGATGTTATAAATTTGGAACAGTCCCAATTCCATTAACACTGAGTCCCATAGTGCTCCACTCTAGAGTCCCGCTAGATTTTTCATGTACCCACCTACACTAGTGACTCCTGAATCATATAAGAGGATATTTATACTGCATTAAATAGTGTTATGTTTTTCTCATCCGCTTGATCAATAGTACCACAAGATATATTCACTACATCATAGTATTACTGATGTATCCACAATAATGAGTCATAGAACATTTGATCCACTAATTGGATGATCATATAATCATCTTCAATAATTTTTGATGATCAAACTATCATGTGTACAATTCTTGAACCTTTTCACTATTGTTGGACTTAAAAAATATGTTCTGGTCACTTGTAGATTGTTTGCTTCCTCAATACAATACTACTCTGTTAATTTCTTCTTAAACTAAATACCCAACCTTACTAAACACAAAAAACTCAGACATAGTAATTTTTTTAAATTATTTATGATAAAACTATCCTAGATTCGGTCTCAAATATCACTTCAACACTTTATACGTGTAATGTATATGTTTCCTGTGTATTTCATCATGAATGGTTTTTTTACATTTCATGTCCTTCTTATTTTTATGAAACAAAAAACATGATAAAATACACTTCCTCAAATGTTTTAATTACATCCCATGTGAGTTCCTTCTTGATTCTTCAAATGAATAAGAAATTATGTCTACATTGCTTATTCACAAATTCAATGAAAACAAAATTTCAACTTTGTTTCTCATTGTATGTGTATCATGCATGTGCATGTAGATTATTCATTGCTTCTTCCTTATACATATAAATCCTTTGGAAAAAATTTCCACATCCATAAAAATATAAGAGATATTATCCAAACCATCACACATATATATATTCACCCTTTTTAATGTGTTTGATAATTTTTACATACTTATCCTTCATGCAATTGTTATTCTCACACATACCTCTATTCATGATAGTGTGTTTCCTTCACTTGTGGTGTGTACTCAATATTTTTGTGAGGTTCCACAAAATTGATCATTGAAACCATGAGAATACACATAATAGTATAGATATTCTCATATGTCATCATTGAACAATGTAATTTGTGATGTAGAATTAGTGCGTCTAGCTCAAGTCGTGTACACATGACCGTCAATATCAACCCACAAGCTATAGTTTTGTGAATCATATGACATATGCGAACCAAATCTCATGATATAATCAGTTTCTCTCTCAAAAATATGAACATAGATGTGAGGTAAAACATGGATATGAAATTAGAATGGAATATGGTATATATATCAAAAAAATATCATTCTATAACCTTTGAAAATCACCAAACTTGCACGTTTACGCATTCTCATTTAAAATCATACATATTCTCCTTCACAGCACAACAAAAAACCATCATAGAAATTTCATTTATTTCTCCATGTTATATATCAATGATTTGACCTCCATTATAAATGAAAACAATGTTTCAGGATATTTAGATCATTTTTGGATCTTTAGAGTTCCCAATTGAATCTTAGAATCTAGGTTTCAGTCTACAGTCAAGGTCCCTATAGGAAACCTCAATGAATAGATTACTCGAATGTTGGATGAAAAAGATAATGAAACTGTTTAATTATCACCCAACACAAATCATAGATGAACATATCAGATGGTTTAATGTTGTGCTAGTCAATCAAACAGTCAGGACATTTCATCCGGCTGATCAGATGGTCACTCTTCATTAAGGGAAATTCTATATTGAAACGGATTCCTTCATTGAACTTCTTCATAAAACATTTTTTGACTTCCATTATCCATAATTGGTTAAAAAATAGACTCTATTAACACTATAACTACCACATGTCGGCTCTATGCCACCGTACCTCCCCATATGGTGGTGTTCCACCACTGCTCACATGCACCTCTGTAGGTGGACTCCTGCTTACTGTTGACCATACCTATGTTGGCCGAGGTTCTCGAACTTAGCCTCCCTTATTGTGATGGTCCCATTGGCTAGCTTGTGTGGCCAGATATATTTTTTATTAATGTTCTCTACCAATATGATGTGTTACAGAAAATATATTCTCATCCATGATGAATACTCATGAAATTCAGAATTATTAACAATTCTTTGTTATTTTAAAGTCCAATAGATAATTCAAACACTTTTAACTTCTTTTTACTATTGTAAACAATGTTTCACCAGAATATAACAAATGAAATGTGTTTTCTAAACTACAAAACCAGTTGTTCAATCGTTAGATTTAAGGATGAGGATATTTTCATAACCATCCTTATCATGAACCAATTACATCTATCATATGGATGTAAATTCCAATCATTAGTATTGAAAACATATAAAATTTAATGCAATCACCATGTTATAAATATTTTACAAGACAACATATCAACATGATTATTATAAGTCATTGTGGATTGATAATATTCTAGAGGTGTATTGAGATACATTTTTTCCGACACTTAACTGGATTATCAGTAGAATTTATATTGTAGAAATGTATTCATCTAGTAAAAGAAAGATGTTAAGGGATAATGAGTTTCAATAGGATAGTGTAAGGAAATATTAATATAATAGGTTTTATTCATTAACCATTATGGGAGGATATGTTCCTCGATGTTTCAAATGTCAAAATAGTGAAAAATAATGAAAATTTATAGCTGGACTTCAGAGTAAGTGTCATTTGTGTGGAAATATCAAGCATTATTCGAAGTTTCATTAGAGGGAATCATATATAGGATTTAACTAGGGTGTTGGTTAGATCATGAAAAAAACTCAATGATATATCTTAGGTACTTAGTAATATGTTAATACCCCCAATAATTCAATTACCTGTGAGATTCATATGATTCAAGAACATGTCCATGGTACTCAGGCATGTAGAGTTTCTATAGTGGATAATCTCCCATCTTAGGATTGAGAAAAATCATCCAATGATAGAGGTATGATCTTGATCACATCTATGTTATCTTATATATTTTTTGATACAAAATCATACATTTTTTTTCACAGGTTATTGTCGGACGTGATTTTCTACTGCAGTTATATATTGAGTAATTATATCTTAATATTCCCTTATATAATAAATTTATTCATCTCAAAATCTTTCTAGAATGTACCAAAGAATTTTTAAGCTATATAAATATATGGTATTTAAGGAATCATGATATGGATTTCATATATGTTATCTTTTACATGGAAATATTGACTAGTTATTAAGCTCAAATCGATTTCTATTGTATCCAAGTATAATTTTATATGCCTATGAGAGAGAATATTATTAATAATAGAAAATGGGACAATTGATGAGGTAGAAAATGTATATAATGGAATAAAAGGTGGGCCAAAAGGGTATAGTTAGCTTCTATATTTATTTTGGTGGATAATATTGTAGCTCCTTGATCTTTTCCTCATTTAATGTCCATATATTGGTATGTATTCTTGTGTAATTTTTAAGATATTATTCTTTATTAGGCAATATAGATCATGATTGCAGTCATGTCACAGTAGAAACATATATAAAAATCTTATTGTCACTTGGAATCAATAGATTTAATGGAAATTAAGGTAAAACTCATGGATTTGGAGGCAAAGAGGATTATCTAATTGAGATAATCTACCATGGTCACTCTAATATTTTTAAAAATGAATGCTAATGGTAGTATACACCTGTGTATATAATACAAGATGATGAATCCAGTTACTTTGAATAATATATAACCATTTCTATGGATTGATGATTTGTTTGATAACTATAGTTTAATGTTATGGTTACCCAAGATTGATTTATGATAAGGATACTATCAACTTCAAGTAAGAGAGTAGGATATGCCTAAGACAAAATTTAGTATTAAACATATACAATATGAGTATCTTATTAAATACTTCATGTTCTAAAATACACCAGTACTGTTCATGGCTATAATAAATATTATCATTCATCTGGAATCATTAATTATAATTTTCATTGATATTATCCTTATAATCTCATAGATGTTATCGATGCACTATATCCACCTATAACTTTTTTATTACACATCACTTATATAATCTATTTGAAATTCATTTAAATTGTTTGTTATGAATCTAAGAGGGAAATTTTCATGGACATGTAATCTCTATGGCCGTAATTTCTTTATATATGGATAAGGTAGAATATTTAATGTACTAGAGACACCTAGGGAATATGTTTATGATATGTAGATTCCTCTGTTTATCTAGTTATTATAAAATGTTCATGTTTGACTCCTACATTTTAGATGTACTAATGAGATGACATTATCAAAATGGGTTGAATGTTAATGGATTCACTATTGTGAAGTGTCTTATATAGATAAAAAGTTATGATTGATGAAATCATTGATCGTAGTATGACAATATATTGGGATTGGATATTTAGTTTACACGATCATAAATTTGTTTGTATAAAAGTTGTTTTGATGTAGAGGGATCAGGTGATGGATTATGGGTCTCGTTGGCTGTGAACCCTAAAATTTTTATGGTTCATCATCTAATAGATTGATAGGAATATCTCGTATAGGTGTTTGGTGGATTATCATAAAAAAAATTAATTTTAAAATGGTTTAAACTCTATGGAATAATAATGTTGTTATAGTCTCAACAGGATAACATAATAACATGGAGAGAAACCTTCATAGGAGGAATGATGATTTCTGATTTCGTTGGTTTTTTGGCAGGTGGATGAATCTATATAATGTGGTAGGATGAAAATTAATTATATAGTTATAAGATATTCATTTGGGGGTCGAGTAAATTCCAACAAGGATTCAGATCCAAAATACTTAGTAATATGAGAGTGGTCGGTAAGAAGTTATTGTATACCAAGATGTTTCTGGATAATGAAGAAATGACATATGTTCATGGGAGATAACTAGATCATTATTCTACTGGAGAATATTTGATAAAGTAATCCTATCAATCTCATTGTTTATTGTAACCAGGTTTAATGAATATGTATTGGTATATCAGGAAATACTTTCGGTGGTTAGGAATGATTATATACATTATGTTAATCATCACTTGTTTCCATTCCTATAAGATGATCAACGTTTTGATTTAATTACCATGGTGCTTACATCATTTAAAATTTGTACCTCTTTTTATGTGGGATTTCCGTAAAATGGACATCATCAGGGGGATTCCAGGAAAACTGGGTTGCTGAGATGTTTTATGGGTTATATTTGTTCAGATGAAGAAGGTTGAAGATTTAAATCAACTAGAGAGACTCACTATATAGATGAGTTAGGAAAGATTTATTTCTAAGATATTATATAAATCCATTTAGATACATCCGTTATTATATTACAATGAAACATGCATTTTACATTATGATTTCTATTTGTATTTCAGAAGGCTTTGTGAATTAAGTTTAATGTATGTATGTCATATCATCACCAAAATGAATTATTATTGGAGAGTACAGTCCTGATCATATATGATATTATTTGGGAATGAGTTATATATTTCATTATTGCAGGGGATTATCACATGTCCAGGGTGAATTTTTATAATATAGCTATTTCAAAGATACAATTAAAATGGAACCTTTTGAGTCACTTTCTGATCAATCATGTTTTTCACTACATTGATTCCATTATGTGGGTGCGTTATTTATCATTGGGTCAAATATGGGGAATGAGACCTCTAAGAGGGTGAAATATACTAATAATTCATGGATTATTTTTTTTAGGTGCTTCTAGGGTTGAGGAATCATCACCTACGGAGGAAAGGGAAGATGGAACTAGGGTTTTGGATTGTTTGAGATTATATTGTGTGTATGATATGTTGAATACCAATTGGATATTACTTCATGATATTAATGTGTGAATATCCTATTCTATATCAATAAATTTTTTAGATAGGATACTGATCTTATGCTTGTGATTGACTATGAGGACATGAAGTTACAATAATATGTATCATTTTTTTAGTGTCAAGTGTGAATTCTAGACCAGTGCAGGAATATTGTTTGGGGAAATAAGGTACCACATATTAGATTATTATGGAATTATTTAAGAATAAAAAATGATATGTGGTAATGAGAATAATATATTCATGCTCAATAGACTGATTTGTTCGAAAAGACCTCTAGATGTTCTTCTAGAAGATGGAACATCGATATAGGGGGACATTTGAGACATCCAATATTATAAATATATTCAATTTTGAGAATTTTATTGTTTTAAAATGGTCCAGGGAGAATTTTAATCATTCTATATTGATTTATACATCAGTTTTTCATTTTAGGTGCACCACAGGCATGACCTTGTCATGTTAGAAGATGTATTATACTTTAGTACTACCTATGTGAAATGGGAATTCTAACATATCCAATAAATGGTAATGGTTTTAGAAATGAGGCAATGAGATTATCTTGGTGGAACATGTACGTAATTTCCTCACCATGACATGGTGTGTGGAGTGTTTTGTAAAATTTTCAATGGAATTACTCCTACACTACATTGGGTATTCATGGTGGATCTCTAATGAAAGGTTTTATTGATGCCTCCTTCTTTATGGTGGGTGTCCCCAAGTCATTGTGGTGGCTATTTTAATTCATTACGAAATGAATGAAACAACCACTTAGCTTTAAAGGGTTTCTGATTTTAAAAGGATAAACTACATGTGATTAGTTTTTTAATTATTTATGTGCTTTTGTATCAATATCTCTCTTGATAACATTTTGTATAACTCTTCCCATGAAAGTTGATGATCTAGATGAGTCTTTGGAGATGTTTTCATAAATTTCCCCCACTAACTCTTTTTGGTACTTGATGTATGGATTGATATATCATCTTCCATGAGATTAAAATATGATATAAAGGATTTTTATCCTTACCATTAATATTTTTAGATTTTTATTTCTAAATATAAATAAGGGTATGAATACATTTCAAAACATTCACTGCATTCATTCAGATAATTATCTGATAGAGTGGGAGGAAGGGAACATGTTTTGAAAAGATAATTCATGTCCAAAAAATCCATCACACCCCAAATAAATTATTCATGTTTTTACCCGTTTAATTTATTAAACCAAATAAATATCTATAGATAATTTTAATATATCAGAAAAAATATTAACACCCATCAGTATATATTATTGACTTCAATGACACCATTCATAATGGATCCCCAAAAAACGTATGATTGGTTCCTTGGTTGTTTTGTTCATTCCGTTACATAATACATGGCTTGGTGAGGTTATATAGGTTGTGTTCCATATTTATAATAATAGTACATCACACTTGAGGACATTCCCAAACAATGTGAATGATGGTCTTGTATTTTTACATAGGTGGCCCAAAGACGAAACACAGCTTCTACCATCTTGTGGTCTTGCTCATTTTGCACCTAAAAATATTTCCACCCAAAGAATATTGGAAGAAATTTTCCAATCCAGGATACATGTAATAATGTCACATTATACAAAATTAAAAACCTAAAAAGGATGATGTAATTATAGCTTTCCATTGTTTTTGTGTTGTGTGGACTTATCTAATTGGATATAAATATGCATAATGTAAAAATATCCATGTTGATATGTAATGCTATTGAAAATTATCTAAAACACTAAATATCATCATATAAATTTATGAATGATTAAAACTCCATATTAGACTAATAAATTGGGTAGAGGAAGGTATGTGTCCATACATATATATTTTGAGAATGTATCAAAATAAAAAAAAAATTAACAACTCAATAATTAATTGTTTCTTATTTAACATAGAATGGAATCTCTCCCAGTTGATGTGTGAAATAAAAAATTGAGATACTTATGATGAATAGAATAAATATGAATAGTATTACATTGGAATATATTTGGAATGAAATTTTATTAATTAAGCCTTTATATTTTTATTATTAATATAAAATAGGTAGAATATCAAATAGAACTATGAGAACTAACCATTCATATAGTTATAAATATAATATTCAACTATAGAAATTAGAAATACATGAATTCATTCTATTTAGAGAACTGGTATTACTAATGATCTATCATATATATATATATATATATATATTATCCTCATTCAAATCAATTTAATCTAGTATCATTGGATGGATAATTTAATATTTTAATGAAGGATATTCGAGAATCTGGTTTCAATTTATATATAGTCTAGGAATGTTTCAAATTCAAAATCATGTTAATAATAATTTCAACAATATTTTTTTCTAGGACATATTTATAGACAAGGTGACATGTTTTCATAAATTTTAAATGTATATACTCTCTAAAATCACTTACTGATGGATTTTTTAATGTGAATGATGTTTTAGTAAGCATGAAAACAACAAGAACATGGTAGGAACCATAGTTATGAACATTTCTTAGAAGAATCATTTTTATCTTATGAGTCTCACTAGAAAGATAGTGGTGGGATTGAGTTTATATTGTAGTGTGTTAGATTTGGTCCCCTAAAAGAGACTGAATTTATTATCTTTATTACAAAAATTATCATATATATGGATCTTTATAAAAATATAATCACATGTTGAATTTTCCACTTTCAAATTTTAGTGTGTTAATTTCATACGATATTAGTTCACATCAAAAGGTTATTGTGGTTACTTTCTTTAATTTGAAGAATTTTTTTCAATGAAAATAAAAAAAAAATATTTTATATTTTTGAATGAGATACTTATTTATGGGACTCATATGATGTTTCACAATCTTTTGTTGGAGGTACATAATATATTGTAAATTCTTCTCATGTTGTAATCACTAGGAATTCTCATTGAGGGGATTTTTTCAGAACAGAACGACCAATATGATTTCAACATGATATATGTGTCATTGTATATTTCAATCTGTGGATTTTTATGTTGGTCCATAAACATTGAATTAAAATAAATTTATATAATTATTGTCATGATTGAATATATTGATGAAAATAATGATGTAATATACTCATTGTGAAATATGATACATTTGGATCATCATATGTGATATGATATTATTGATTTATTCAATAATATATTTGTTCTTTCCATATTAATTTTATTTTAGAGACTTATACTTTTAAATGGAATGTAACATTATAACTCAAAAAATTGTCATGGGGTACCATCATTGTATTCATTTCAGGAAATCCCTGAAATATATTGAATCATAGAGGATGATGACACAAGTATTCATACATCTTGCCGAGATATTGAGACTATGACAATATATTATTCCATTAGTGTTCATATTAGTTTATTGTCACTATAATATTAATATATTTCTCTTTGGGTTCCTCAACATGCCACTAAATTCTAATCATGGACATTAGTCTATATCAACTAATGTTATTGTGAAAGAGACCAAGTGGGTCACACATAAATTTTTTTTAATCTTAGTTAAATTCAATTTGAATTTATTTTTTAAAATAAATACTAATATCTAACCCAAGTAATAATTTTTTATTAGGTTTTATTGATTAAAAAAATTCAACCATGAGTTATTTGAAATAATATAGGTGGGTTAAGTATTATATAATTATTTTAATTCTCGAGAGATGAAATATATTATTGGTTTATCATTTATTAATTCAATATGTCTTAAATAATTACTAATTTTGTAACATTGATATTTAATTAGATGAATATTTATTCACTGGTTAGTGAAGATGATATATATTTGTTATTTGAATACATAATACGCTGATATTTAGTTTAAAAATTGATATTTATTATTCTAGTATTGAGGAATGTAATGGCTGATTAATGGGATAAGTTATGGGTCTAGAAAAATGATATAATTTTTTAATATAATTTATATAAATATTGAGTTATTTATTGATGAAATTATATTTAAATATCATTTATTTTTAACAAATAATGATATATAATAATAATAATTGTTTAATTACTATTTTACATGGGGTCTATTTATTGTTAACAATTACATCTGTGTTAGTTTGAAATTATTAATTGTCAAAACCTATGTATATTAACCTGAATACATAATTTTTCAAGAAGTTTAATTTTTATGTATAAAGTATTATTTTATCGATAGAGTGATTAATATATATATAAATCCACTCATGAATGATCTCAATAATATGACATGATCGTACTCTAGCTCTATATAATTACAAATAGAAAAAGAGAGAATATAAAAAATCCTGAGAATTATTATTTCAATCAGTGGTGAATGGCATGAGTAATTTGAGTTTTCTATGTTTTCAACTGAAATACCAATGTTGATGCTAATAGAATCATTGGGAATAGTTGGATACAAGTAGGGAAATTCATCTTTAGATATTATAAAAAAAATGGAATCAAAAGGAAGGAAAACCAAATACATTATTTATTGATTAATTATAAGGGAACAACAAATTTAGTTTGTTAAGTAATTATAAATTATACGTGAGTATATCCTCTAATTTTATATTATGGTGTTTCATTTTTATATATTTAATATTCATCCAATATAAAATAATGATAAACATTTTTAGCCACATGACCAACTTCTTCTCTTTTTCTTATAACCTTCAAATAAATTTATGAGTCATGAGATAGAAATAAATAAAGGTCATTATTGGCCGACAAAAATAATTTTTGTACCATTGTATTCTGAAATTATCTTATTGGAAATGAACTAGGGTTATTTATTAGACCATTCCATATAAGATACATCTAGAGTAACCCATCTTCATGAAAAATGATCCCACCTCTCACATATCACATCCATTATTTCATTTGTTTTGTATTAATTTGTTTATTAATAGTCCATTTTTACTACTTAGTTTCCTAGTGTTCTTATCTTGAAAATTGGGGTATTTTGGTTTGTAGAATGTGGTGCATCGTTGGAACACAAAAGAGGAAAACCTTATGCTCCTTCCAAGGAAATCATGCAGGAAATGTTGGTTTTGGAAAGTGATCTCCACAGTGTTGGTGAAAGGTTTGGTATACCATGTGGGAAAACCTAGCCGTAGATTACTCTTGGAAAATAAGGGAGGCATGGTTGTGGAAATGATTGGAAAACCATGATGTCTTTCCTTGGGAGTATACCAGGTCAATAAAAATTGGAATTTACTTTTAATCTGGCATTTTTTTACATGAAATCATCTTCCATCAATCCCATTAATGATTTTCAGAACTATGAGATTCCTCAAATACATCTTGGACATCTTGATCTTGAATATTTTGGTGGGTTTTCTGTGGTAACATCAATTAACCAAAAACTATGACATTTTCTTCTATATTTCGCCCACTTTCAGGGGTTTCTCTTCCCTCCTTATTTATTTTTCATTTTCTAGTGGGGTTTTTGACATAATGAGGGTCTAATTTCGATATGTGCGGCTAAATCATGGTGTTTATTGTTTGGTATTTTCTTTATAGGGTCTTTTATTAGTGAGATTATTGCTTCCCAGTGATTTTGGAGGATTTCAAATGTGTGGTAGGTTGCTCCATGATTCTACATTATTTGATGATTTCGATATACCTTCATGATTTTTAAAATAATTTATATTGATTAATTATTTGGTGAAAAACTTTTTTTAGTTTTTTTTGAAAAGAAAATATGATAGAAACAAGTTTACTGATGGTAGTTTTTTATGTTTCATTTTTGTTTTTTTGTGGTGTATTTGAAATTGTTTTAGGTATATGTCAAAGGGCTGAAATGTATTCCAAAATATATTTAAAATTATAAATGAGTTTAAATACAATTTTTTAAATGAATTTGGTTTTTGTGGTATGATTTCTTTTTAAATATAAAACATTAACGAGCCATTGAATATTCAAAGTGATGTGAAACAAGTTTTCAAAGGGTTTTAAGCTGAGTAATAATTTAAGGGGATTTTCCCATCGAAATGGATTGATTTTATATAAGATCTATTTGTAGTGTTTTCAAATGGGTTTCATAAAAGTGAATGTGGTGAAAAATGTATTCCAAATTGTTTTGGTGTGCGTGTGATATGGAAAGTTGTTTGATTTATGGAAAATAGTTATTTTCTTAAGGAATTTTATCATTATATCTGTGTGAACATGTGAATGTGGTGATTTCCCTTGTGTTCCTATAGTTCTTGGAATGTGTGTGAGAAAGTGATGATTTATATGACATATGAAATGGAATTTTAGAAGAAAGGTAATTTTTTTTTATCTAAGTGAGAAAACTAGAACTAGTATTCTAGTGGACATGGAAATGGTGAGGCCCAAATTCATCAAGTAATATTGACCAAATAACAGTAACCAAACATGTGATATGATCAGATACCACTATAATTTTGTGATTGGATCCCCTATTATGGCTTGTGCATGGGAAATATATTATTATTGGATTATTATTTGGATACCAATTGAATTTTGGGATGTGATCCCTTAAAGTGTCTTGGGCATAAGAACACTATTGGTAGTCGAGATGGAAGACATTTATCACGGTGGTTCAATGTTCATAGTGTTCCATTTGTGCTAGTTACCTATTAATATTTTCCATTGTTTCTCTATAGTTACATGAATCATGTGTGATTTTTTTTCTAGACATAATCATATGGAAGACCTTGTGTGCATTCTATTCCATGCAATAATATATATGAAAACTGGTTTTTTCCGTAAGTATTTATTTTCGGTGGTAATCCTTAAAAATGTTTTCATTTAAATGATTTAAATATTATTATGCAAATGTGAGTGTTTATTTTCCTTCTAATGTGATAGAATGGAATATTTCATTTCGGAGGAACCCCCCAGGCTTTGTCGCACACCCTACATATTCCATTCAGTGTATATATAATTTGTAATGTATGAAATTCATAAAGGAAAGATATATCGTGGTGGTGAGAGTGGTTCTGGTTTCTAGTGTTCCACTTCATATAGGTGTTGGTGGTGGTGGATCATGATGGTTGTTTATATTGTGGCATGGAGGTTGTTGGGGTAGTATTTTTATTTTTATTTAGTTGTAGTACTTTTGGTTTTTGGTTAATGTTGTAATCATTGAAATTAAAATTTTGTTCTGCCTTTATTGTTTATAGTTATCAGTTTTTTATGATGCTTATTCTTATTGGTTTTTTATGATTATATAAATGATTGAACTCATTACAATGTCATATTTTTGATAACCATTAACTAGTTTACATCCCATGGGGATTGAGAAAACCCTTCAGGCCATGCCACATAAATGTAGGGTTTCAGATTAGATGGAACTCTAGCATTGTTTATAAAAAAATTCATCAATGTAGGTCACACTTTTCTAAGTTCAATTAATTTGGGGAATGAGTATGCATTGACTAGATATAGGATTATCTAAGCCAGATGTTTTTGTTGTAATTTGGGTTTTTATCTAACACACCTTGTGATAGGACTCGATTCCCCACGGAATGTTGGTATTTTGAATAACTTATAATCTAGGTCAGATATATAGGATGCATAATTTTTAAGGAAACAGGGTGGGGGGGATTCTTTTTTTTTCTATTATTGTTAAAATGGATTTGGTTAGGTTTAGACTTGTGGATATTTTTTTATTTTTTATTACGGCAGAAAATTTTAAAAATCATTGTTGATGTCTGTATTGATTTTTTACCTTGTTTTTATTTATTTTTGTATAAAAATAGCGTGTTGGATAATTCTTTTGCAACCATGGGAAGATGATATAGAGAGATCTCCCTCACATATAGATCATATGATAATGGATTTAGTGGTTCGGGCTATCGATTTTTTGGGAAATCGATCAGGATTTAGTCCTTCTTAGGTTAGAGAAACTAAGCCATATCCTATAAAGGATATGGATATAGTGTTTCTCAAGAACAAGACTCCATATTTTTTAGGTTACATGGAACACCCATATTTAGAGATGTTGTTTTAGAAGATAAATAACATATTTGAGCTTCTTAGCACTACAAGGAAATTAAGGGTGAAATGAGGTTTGTTCTTATTAGAAGGTCCTAGAAATAAGTTGTGGGACTTAGTGGGGAAATCTAAAAAGCATGAACAGATAATTTGAAGTATTTTAAAGTCATATTAAATTAGAAGAATAATACTCTAATTGGATTCCTTCTCTATATCCCATAATTTATTAAAAATACCCTAGGAACTAAAACTATGATGGTGTATGATAAATGATTTATAAAACCCTTTTTTATGCACCCAACATCATTCCTAATGAGCTGATAAATGCTCAAATGATAGATATTGGGTAACCATAAAAAATATGGAACCAGTGATTTATGATGGATAAGAGGTATACTGAGGTGGTTGATCATGCAATGATGGTAGAACTCGATCATCTATAAAAGACTCGTCTCTATGGAAAAGTATCAGAAGTGGCCATGGGTTGTTCATATGGGAGGAATAGGATTTAGTATATGAAATGGAATAAGGGAGGTAATGGTTATGGCCATCCTTCCCAGTTTTCATCATCTATGATTTTCGATGATGGGTAAATTGTGTTTGATCCTTATTGGAGATTAGGGTACATGTGAGTGTTGCGTTCATCTACACCAAGACTTTGTCATCAGTCTAATGCTATCTGTCACTAGCAATGATTTTTCCTAGTGGAATAACGATATTAGAGTGGTGCATGATATGTGTCTTCTAAGGGGTAGTGTACTTGGTCAAAATAGACTAGGACCATGGGATCTTTCTTGATAGGTTATGGTGGTAGAGATAGATCATCTTTTTGGAGGAGATATTTCTGGTGATCCACACATTTTATTGTCCATTCAAAGGATTAGGCTAAGATGAGGGAATATCATTTTGATGATAGAGCTCTAGTATAATATTTTCTAGGGCCTGCAACATTTTAAGGTATCGTTCTTATTGCATTATATTTATCTGTTAATCTATTTGATATTGGTGATTTTTATTTATTATTATTACATATCTTTTGGATGTATTAATGATACCACCTAATATTATGTCATATGAGATGGTGTTTCTAGATACTTTTGGTAAGAAGGGATATAATTGTGTCAGGTGTTTGTCTTGTGCAATTACTATGTTTGGAGTTAAGTTGGAATGTGATTTCCTAGTTTTTTACATGGGCCTCTCTGATATGATCCTCATTACGGATTGGATAGTAAGTGTTTAGGCACACATATATTTTTATTGGCGTCGAGTGAGTTTTATGGGACATGATGGAAGTTCACATGTTTTCAATGTGAATGGGATCCATCGTCTAGATATGCTGGACCTCTACTTCAGAAATGGGAAATATATTTTATGAGATAGCATTGCTCATATTATAGAATGATGATGGTTCTCTTGATAGAGGTTTACACCCTATGGTGGATGAGTTCCAAAATGTTTTTCTATATCATATATTTGTTTTTTTGTTAAAAATAGTATATAGAGTTTTCCATTGATCTGATGTTGAGAAAATAGATTATATATATTCCATTGTATGTTTTGACCTACACCCAATTGAGGGAATTAAATTTTCAACTAGAATATATGGGATCCAATGGATTAAATTATCTTAGCATCACAATATAGGTTTCTCATGTTCTATTTGAAAAAAAGGATAAGGAATCTCTCTTAGTGCATTGATTACTAGATTAAAAATAAGGTACAAATCAGGAACATGAATCATTTTTCTTGTACTAATTAATTTCTCAATAACCATAAGTGTGAAAGGTGGTTTCTTAATATTGACATTCATTCTCGGTATCACCAGGGTAGAGTTAGAGAGTAATATCTCCGGAATAATTCGTTATAAGATGGTGCATCCATTTTGAGTATTTATTTCATTCCCATCAAGTAAAAAATATTATATAAGTCATTATAGATCTTATGAAGAATGTGTTCCATCAGTATACTGACATGTTTTTCATTATCATTTTTTATTATGTTGTTATCTATTCTAGGAAAGAGCATGACCATTTGTGGTATTTGAGTGTTTTGTCGTGAAACCTTTGGGATCATCATCTCAATGAAATAATGTCTAAGTTCACATTCATGATCATAGAGGTGATATTTATGGGATATTTGGTCTTGGATAGAGGGTTTTTAGTAGACCGTGAAAGGATCAGTGATGTCTTATCATGGGAACTTCCAAATGTCATCTTTGATATTAGAAGATTTTTTGGCCTAGAAGGTCATTACAAGCAATTCATTCAATATTTTTCTCGGATTTCTTGATAAATGAAGGTTCTTACCAAGAAAGGGGTAATTGTTTAATAGAACTATAGTTTCAAACATCATTTGAGGAGATTATGTGGTGATTAACCAAAAAACTATTTGAGTAATCAATTATTTGGAAGGGGATATATTGTTTTTTGTGATGCTTCATGTATATGTCTTGGGTCTATTCTCATATAGCATTACCATATCATTTCTTATGGTTAATTCCAACTCTGAAAAATGAAAATAATTACCCGAACAATGAAATGGAGTTAGCATTACTGATTCATTCCATCAATATATTGACTAATTATCATTTCTGGTTATGAGTTTGTTGTTTATTCTAATAATAATATTTTTTTCACACATATTATACCAAATATAGATAAATTTTAAGTATCATCATTTGGTTTAGCACCTTAAGTTGTTTATATTAAGAATTTATAAACATATAAGAAAGAAAATGTGGTGGAAGATTCTTTGAGTTGGAAATTTCTATTGAAGTCTTTGAAATATTCATGTGATGATTGGACATTGATTGGGATCTTTGTTTAGATATTATTTAATTGAGAGGATCAGAATTGATGTGTGTTGTTGTATACTATTCAGAGAAAACCTCCCTTCTTGGGATTGATTCAGTAAGTGAGGCATGGTGATGTGTTTTTCCCATTGCAAGGATGTTTATAATTGTTGGGTCGACATAATATAATTGGTTATTGTATCAATAGGGCGCCTGGTCCATCAAGGGTAGATTTTTGTTATATTTCCATTTCAGATGGTGGTGATGATGGATTTCCACTACTATTAGTGGGACATTAATGTTGGTTCGACAAAGATGTATTATGATTAGTATCTATAGTTATAGCTTCCATGAATGAGATAGAAAATTATGTCTATATATCTCATTGTTATACATGTCATCAATTCAAACTATAACATCAATGGCTCACTAGTTTGATTTAGACCCTACCCATTTCTACTTGGAAGTGGAGTGATATTCCAAGGGACTGAATTGTTATCTTACCTCATACAACCTAAGGATGGAATTGTATCTGGGTGGTTATTGATTTTCAAAACAAATAAATCCATTTCATTCTAATCATGGTTTCATCCTAATTTAATGAGTTTGGTAGGTTACATGTTCAAGTAGTTTTGTGGCATCATGGTGTTTTGTTTTATATTTCATCAGATAGAGACAATAATTTTGCCTTGAATTTTTTGTAATGTTTCGAAAAGGTGTTGGAATCACATGTGAATTTGAGAATGAAATATCATCGTAAAATGGATGATCAAATGGGGTTGGAGAATATATATTAGAATACATGCTCTAGGAATATGAGTTGGATTTATGAGGTTCATTGGATATCCATTTTGGATTATTTGAGTACGCATAAAATAATAATTACCTATCATCAATTGAAATGGTTCATTTTGAGGTTCATTATGGTTCTCTATGTTACTCTCCTTTGTGGTGGGATAATTTGGTTGAGACATCGTTATTTGGTTAAAGACTTGTTTATGAAAATTATGATAATGTAAAATATATTAGGAAGTGTTTATCGATATCTCAGAGTGTCCAAAAGTCTTTAGATGATCATAGGTACTGATCATTGGAGTTATCTATCGGTGACCAGATGTTTTCAATGGGGTACCTCACTAGGGACACTATCATTCATGTAAGAAAGGGTAGATAATACATGTGTATTCATGACATATTCATATAACAATGTAGATTTGTTAGGTGGAATACATGTTGTCTTTTCCATCATAGTTGACTTCAATTACTAACATGTTATTTGTCACAAATCTAAAATTCTATAATGTGGACTTGTCCAATGTGATTAATTTTCATTAGTTGGAGGTAGAGCCTGCTTTTTCGGTGTTTGAGTGTCCGGTATAGAATGAATATTTTCAGCATAAAGTTATTTGTGCTGTTTCTATTCTATTGGTCTGAGTTATTTGGAATCATGGAAATGATGTGAATGATACATGGGAATGAATTCATTGGGTTGATGAATAATATCAATTTCACTTTTCGGAACAGAACATGGACTAAATTTCCAAGAGAGGAATGTTTTCTTGGTGGAGAGAACATTCACATCCATGATTTCATTTTTTTGGTATTCCATTGATTATTTTTGTTTCTTAGTTTATTCAATAGTTTCCCCATCCATTATTGAAAAAATTGATGATTTTGTATTAGAAGTAGTTGTCATACTATTGGCACACTATTGGGGGGAACATTGTGCCCTATCCGATGAAAGCATGAATCAAATGTATTTTTTTAATGGAAATGAACACATGGTGAAATAAATCATTAATGATAATCAAGTGGCTCATTCCTTTTGAAAAGGGATGGGCACACAGATTCTGCTAGGTTTTGAAAACCATGAATCATAATTGTGAGACATGAATGGTTCATTAAGAAGATGGAATTTACATTTATACCCTATTTGTTTTTACCTAAATTACCACCCATCCACAGAATTCTAGAGTTCTAACCATGTGATCATCCATGCAGACTCTTTGGGCCTCTTAATCATGATATTTTTGGTGGTTTTACTGTGGTGACATTATAAAATCATCAAGTATATCATTTAATTTTGGAATTATACCTCTTTCATGGATTTATCTTCTGTACCTCCTGTGTAATTATTTTCTAGTAGGGTATTTGAACTAATAAGGCTCTAATCCGGAGATGTGGTGTGAAATAGTGATGTTTATTCTTTGATACTTCATTTATTGTGTCATTTGGTTATGTGGTATTGGTTCCCATCGATTTCACTAATATTCTAGGTGTGTGGTAAGTGGTTCCATGCTTTTATATTATTAGATGTTTTTTATTTTCATATTTTATTTTCATAATATGTTCAATAGATTAAATTTGAGGTGTGAGACATGATTTGAAATGGTTTTGAAATGCACATGATATTATAAAGAGTTCAATAAAGAAAATTAGTAATGATTCATGTGTGTTTATTTTTGGTATTCATAAAATTATTTAATGCCTTATGTAAAAGGTGTGAACTATATTTTCAAATATATTTAAAGGCGTCAATGCGATGAAAGTATATTTCCTAGGAGAGACGGGATTTTTTCATGTTGTTTTAATTTTTTGTGAAGGTTAATATTTTTCAAAATTGTGAAAGTAATGTGAAAAATGATATGAAATAGTTTTCATGTGAGTATCAATTTGAATTGGGAATTTAATATAGAAATAGATGGATTATATTTGTGTTCTTTTTTGTAGCATCAAATTGGTTTTCATAAATTATTCAAGTGGGGGGAAATTTATTTCAAATATTTTTGGGGTGTGTGTAAAATAAAATGTGGTTTTATTTATGGAAATTTTGGTTTGAGTGTGAACTTTGATCATTGGATCAATGTGAACAAGTAAAAGTGATGATTTTACATGTGTACTATTGATTTATAGAATGTGTGTTGAAAAGTGATGATTTATATGATACCTGAAGTTTGATAAGAGAATAAATGGAATCACAGGTATCACGGTGGGATAAAAATTACTAGAACACTATTCGACTCATTAGTGGTGAGGCCCAGATTTATATAGAATGATTATCACTATAACACTATCTAAACATATGATATGATCAGTGAACAACATTATTATGTTATGGGATACCATATAGTGGATCATTAATGCGAATGAAATTGTTATTATCTTATGACCTGGATAACACTAAACATTTTGGAAGTGATATGCTCTATAGGTTCATGCAATGGAAAGCTGTTGGCAGTTTATTTGGAGGATTTTTATCACCAATATACATGGTTTGTAGTATCCAACATATTATAGTTTCATGTATAAATTTTCAAATGGTTCTATATTGACACACGATTCTAATGTGATTTAGTTCTAGCCATCATAATATGGTATACCATATCTACAATTTATTTTCTGAAAACTATTTTAAGAAAATTGGGTTTTCCTAAATATGTTTTTCAGGATCAATTCGTCATAAAAAAATTTTTCCTAGAAAGGATTTAGATATACTTATAGAAATGTGATTGATTATTTTTCATATAATGTTATTGAATTGAATATTTAATTTCATTGGAATAATTATGGGTTTTGAATCCAAGACTATATTCACCGTTAGGTGTATATAGAATTTTTTATATATGACCCATGTAATGGAAAGACGTATCTCATTGGTGATGTTGGTTTTGGTTGCTAGTGTTACATTTCAGGAAGGTGTTAGTGGTGGTGGCTCTATGGTGTTTTCCCTCTTGTGGAATGGATTTTTTGGGGATTTTTTTTCTCATTCAGTAGTAGTACCTTTTTCTTTTCTGTTAATTTAAAAAACATTGAATTTTAAAAAAAAATTGTTCTTTATTTTGTAGTGCTTCTCAGTTATTTTAATTATTATTCTTGTTGGCTTGTATGTTTATATAAATGGTTGAAATATTTCCCAAAATATATTTTTGATACCCATGTACTGGTTTCCATCCTGTGGCGATCGGGAATTCCATTTGGGATATTCCCTAGATTGGGTCGGGTGTTGTGTTGGATGACACTCAATTTTGGTTGATGAAATTTTAGTACATAACAACATTAAAATTCATAATCAATTATAATCACAATATAAAATAATGTTCCTCATTAATATAAGGTATATATAGGGTATATAATGGATAGAAAGACATTATTTTTAGTAATGATTGGGAGCATAGTGGAAAATCAATTTTTTGGAATGACTACAACCATCCCTGTAGACATTCTATCCTTGTGTTAAGAGATAATGATTCTAATACATTTATTTTAATATATTTATAAATTTTTTTATTTCTTTATAAATATTTATTTTATTAAAAATTATAGTTAAAAATTTATATTCTAAATTCCATTTAATGGTGGAATCAAATGTGATGGATAAGATTAGAAAACAAGAAAATCTATATTATACATCATTGAAGGGAAACCAAATTCACAAAGTTGAGTATCATTGATATTAGATTCCCATCGTCATGTAATTTATTTCTCATTACAATTATATATATGAAAAATTTAAAACATTAAACATAATATTATACATATTTATATTTACAAAATTGTGTGATATAATATATATAAATATTTTCTAGTTTTTTATTTTTTTTTAAACCAATGAATGCAATGATTATGTACATTGTGTTTATATTTTTATATTAAATTATCAATTGTATTATTTTCTTCTATACTTTGTTTCATGATATTTTTTTCTATTTACTTTATAATTTAACAATATCTAAATTAAAAAATTATCGATATAAAATGATAAAATGTCTCTAATTAATTCACAATCGTTGAATTACTGAAAATGTTTTTCATGGGGTTATAAACCACACTGTATCATTATTGAATATCAGATATTAAACCATTAAATTACACATATAAGTGGTTTTAAAAAACTAAAATGAAGTATTGATTTTCTAAAGTTTTAAATGACCAAATTTAATTAATAGTCTACTTAGTAAAACATGACAGTTTGAGAAAACACCATTAACTTATTAGTGGGAATTTAAACAACATTATAATTAAATAACATAGTAATATAGAAAATTTTATTTATATTTATACCCCCATATAAATAAAATAAAAATGAATCCATGATGTTATAAATGTTCTATCTACCTGTTTTACTATTATGTGATAATTTTCTCAAAAACCTATAAATGTATAACTTCAACAAATAATGTTATTATGATCACTATAAAATGTTATATATTCTTGAAAACTGCATCATAGTGGTTGAACATGTTATTATAACAAGGATGGAAATATGAAATAACATAATATACTGTAAAGCAATAAAATAATTGGCTGAGTGTAATAGATTGAAGTTTTATTTATGGATTTTTGAAAAGATAAGATTGGGAAATAAAGAAGGTGATTTGTTAGAAAATAGTTGATGGAAGTCTAATTGATCTAATATTAACCATAAAGTATTTATTTTTCATAATCCATTAATTTATAACACATTAAACTATATGAATTTTATTATATTTCTTTCAAACACTACGAAGTTTAAATTCAAATATATTAAAATTACTAAACAATGGGATAACTCTTGGACATGAAACTAAATAACCCAATTCTGATTTTCAATCCATAGAAAACTAATTATCATTGGTTAATTATATAAAAAATTAAACCAAAAATGATATTGAGTTGTGTTTATGGATTTTATTTACCTCTACAAACTGATAATTTTTTTATTATTTATGAAGTCAATGAATTTAAACAGTGAACATGTGATTGTCACTAATGAATCATAACTGTTAATAATATGATTAATTTATAAATTAAAAACATTAATTAATATATAAAAATGTATTTAATTTTTCAAACATAATTAATTTAATGAAAATAATTTAAATATATAAAATTTAGATTGACTACAAAAAGAAACTAAACATACGTTAATGTTGTGGTTATCTTTGAAATGAAATGCATAAAAAATTACAATTTATAAGACCCAATCATGTTTAATAAATTTTTCTCTATAATAATGAATATTAAAAACATCTTTGTTTATTTAAATCAATTATATGATATAATATTAAATAGATAGTTTAATAACATGAAATTAAAAATGTAATATAGAATAACCTGATTTGATCCTTATGAAAGATATTCTTACTGAACGAATTCATCTCATATTTTTCATGTATAAATGAAGATAATTAAATTTTATAGATACCCAATCATCTCATACATATCTATAATATATTAATAGATGATATTTTATTACATATTATATTGATCTATTCCTGAATCATATAGGTCTAGTTCCTTTTGAAACATGGACACATAAGCAATGCCCCAAGGGTTAGTTATCTCACATCCCACTAAGTTCTTAATAATATGATGTATTCATAGAAAAATCATGGATAATACTTCTCTTTATATCCAACATAAAGGGAAAAAGTAAAGGGTGGTCTCATATTCTAAGTAAGGGTAAATTAGGGAGATACAAATAAAAAAATTTCACATGTGTATAAGAGTATGAGAATAAATTTTAAAAACCATTACCTACATACAATAGAATATAATTACAAGTGATGGATTAAATATCTATATTTCAAAATAAATGATTCATAATGGAATAAAATAACCTGATCAATGAGAGAAAACATTATCATAATTGGTTGACTTGTGGCATACAGATAAGCATTTAAAATCTTATGTCATGATTATGAAAAAAACTTGTAACATGTTTATAAAATGTTAAAAATTGGTGTAGATTCTTCAATCATGGGATCATATTACATTTATACTCTTTAAGGATTGGAATAACCACTATTTATCCCAATTTATGGTTTTAGAAACCCAATTTTGCACCAGTTACACTCATATAATAGTAATAATTACCCAATTCATTAGAAACATATATAGGTCCCACCAATCACATTTTTAAAATCATATATATGTGGGGAACAAGCAGATAAATAATTCATAATATTTGAACCCATGAAAAGTTATGGGTTTAATAAACATATTACTATAGATTAAATTATGAATAAGAAAAAGGTTTCATAATAATTTCTTGATTTTAATATAGGTGACCATATAAAAAATAATAATGTTTCAAAGGATTCTTTAACTAGTTTATCTCACATAGTAGAAAATGATTTCATAATCATATTTTTATCATAATAATAAATCATTAATAGAATGAATAAAATGAAATCATTGGGAAAATATACCTTGTAAATAGTACATCACATAAAAAGTTATCTAATTTTTTGGAAAATTGTTTGTAATTATAACATCAGACATTTTATGAGGAAAAAAACCATTATTTGAAAATAAATTTTTAAAAAAGAAAACATTTTCAAAATAAATTTAATGCAAAAAAAACATGGAAACTTATTATGTAATCCTAAAATATGATATAAAATATTTAATGAGGAAACTATCTTTTCCATTTTGATTAAAAATTTTCAAAACAAAAAAAAAATTAAAATCCATTTATTTTATTATAAAAAATTAACTGATAGGGGAAGCCTTAAAAATCATTTACAACATTTCTCGAGGAAAATAATCATTATTTGAGAAGGAATTTATAAAATTAGATAATCATAAAAAATTTTGAAAATAATTTCATTTAAAACATCCTTGGAAAAATAAAAAATAAACTTTAACAGAATGTGTTTCCATTATGGAATAAAATACAATTCCCTCTGTAAAATTTAATAAAATGATTCCATTAATAATATTGGTAAAATATTAATAGGACTAGTTTGATAAAGGACGTGAATATTAATTTAATAAAACTTTTTAAAATATTAAAAAAGTTTAAATAATAAATTTAATTAATCCTCTAGATATCTTTAATACATATTTTATTTCATGCATTGAAATCATGGATATAGGGGGAAATTGTTTTTGACCGATGAGATGAATAGAGTCATTTTTCATTAAACAATTATTATGTACTATTAATTGTATAAATAGAATAAAATATAAGAAACTTATTTTATTTCTGTAAAATAAACATAAGAGAATAAAATTAATGATTTTCTTATGAAAATTTATTAATATATCATCCTCAAACCCATAATAAAAAAACAATATTGATCAATAATGTGATTGTATTATAGAAGCATTACAAATTTAGTATCATTTGAATTGTTTTTAAAATTATATAATCACATAAAATGGAACATTAATTATCATAAATTGAATTATTTTCATTATATAACATATAAAATATAATTATATATAAATTAAAAAATAAAATCAGTTTATAACAAAACATTTGTCTCAGAGAAGGAAAATTCAGAAAAAAATCTTTAATGATTTAGTAATATTTTCACATCTATGCCCCAAAAAGGTATAAAATAAAATGAAGGAATAAATATAAATGAAATAATTAGACTCCTTAAATGGTATTCAATTGGGATATTATATACACCACATAAAATAAATGACTAGGGAGTTATCATTTGTCTCTCAAAAATAAAAGTGAGAATAAAAATACATTTCCATAATTCTCAACATCATTCATACTCATTAGAACCCAAAATATAAAAACTAATGGATTTTTATAAATATATTACATAACTATACCCATATATATCTCACTATATATTATTTATATATGATCTTTTTATTACCCATTCATTAAAAACTAATTTTTAAAATCACATTTTGGGTAATAACTTTTTTATTATCCATATATTTTTTAATTTGGTTTTTAAGTCCTTTTAATATGATATTAGTTATATAGTATACATAACATAAACATGATATAATAATTACTTGTATTCATTATATATTTATTTATAGTAATCCAAAATTGGAAGATATATAAAATGAAATACACTACTCATGGTGATGTTAGGACATACATATGAACAAATACTTATTCCATTAACTCTATTGATAGAGAAAAAGGAAGATAAATAATAATTCACTATTAATGATTAATTATGAATTAATATATATCAAATATTTAAATTTAATGAATCCTTATTACCTTCTATGAAATTATTTTGTGAAAAATGAATCACATCACTTTGTGAGGTGGTAGTCCTTTGTACACATGAGCGAAATTATCATATAGAACCCTAAAAGGTATGTAATAAGTTATATGTGATATATATATTCTAGGTATTTTATAATGTAAAAATATTATCTATATTAATTAAATATATCAATATTACCATCCATGATGAATTGAAAATGAAAAATGCATCACATTGCTTCGTGAGGAACTAGTCATCAATACACATGAGTAACGTTATTATTTTCCAAAAATTTGGATGGTAAGATGATTAGTGTGATATTAATATTATATAATTTTAATTATCTAATATATAGCTTATATAAAAATTATATCCATAATTATATCTCTCTTTGATAGGTGTTTATGGAAAATGAAAAACATTAGTTCGTCAGTGGGTAGTTCGTTGTGCACATGATCAATGATTTCATTTCACATTTTATAGAAGTGGGGAAGGATAAATTTTTTAGATTAACTTAATAATGTATAATTAAATGTTATATAATGGTTTTATTATTTCATCATAATCTAATAATACTAAAGAGGTGAAACAAATATAAAACCAAATATATTTTAAATAATGTTACCTCGTATTCCGGAAGCCTCTTTAGGATAACACATAATGTGTTCATAGTTGGTAATAATAACAAAAAATATGAATCTATGATTAGGAAAGAGAATTCGGGAATTTATTTTGGTAGGTAGTGGTAAAAAATGGGTTTTCCAGTATGAACAGAAGAGAATAGATGCTAAAAATTATAAGCACGGGAGAGGAACAAATGGAATTTTTTAAAATAATAATCGGTACCCATTGATTCACATTCGAATAGTCTCATAAAATGATCATTATAAAATTTTAGTTGTTATGTAGTCTATATATCTCTATTAAATTTTAATTTAATAATTATCATGGTCACATTACACCTTATCACTGTAGTTTAACCCCATATTAGACCCATTTTATTATTAAATGTTAAAATTAATTGTTATTACTATCACAATTAATTATTGTGAGAAATTATTTTCACTTTAATATATAATAATAATTTTTATTTTTACAAATATTTATTCCATTTATCTAAATTATGTTTAAAGAAGTGAAAAAATTTATTAAAAAATTGTACACTCAGAAACGGTGAGGAAATGTTTTTTAAAAGTGATAATGGTAAAAATGTTGAGAAGATTTTATATAAAAAATAAATATATAATTGATTACAATGAAACAATTTAATTAATATATACATATATATATCATATTTTAAAACACACTTAAATAAGATGTAACATTGTAAATTGTTATAATTGGAAAACAATAATTAAATATAACTATACATTTTTAGTAATCACAGAAATAATTATCTTTTCTGAATATTTTAAATAATTGAATCAAGTAAATTTTATAAATTATTATTTTAAAAATTAATATCAATTTGTAGTTTTATATTATAAAATTGTGGGAAAATAATTTTAAAATAAGTGTGAAAAATGTGATAAAAATGGGAATTTAATTGAAATTTTAAGAAAAAAATGATTAATTTTTATATCATTCCATGATAACAGATATGAAACATGTTATATGTTTGATTTAATATAAAATGAATAAATTTAATTAAATTTTTTCATGAAAAATAATTTCATTAATATTTTGAGATGAAATAATTTTGTTCAAATGAAAAAAAAATTCAAAAATTATCATTTATGTTAAAAAAATTTTTATTTTCATTTATAGATAATTAGTAACAAAATAGATCTTTTTTCCACATGTGTAAACCATATTTTTTAATAAATTACATAATCCCATATATAACCTATATTCTATTAACTAGGTGATAATTATGATATTGAATAATAATATTTTAATAGTATATCACATTTCATAAATACATGGTGTTGTGAGTAATAGAAGAAAAAATAGTTGTTTCATATAAAACAAGATAAAATGTGTGTTGTGAGTAATTAAATCAATCTATGAAATTTAATTTATTTGAAAAATACATATCTCATAAAATATCACGGTGTTACATTATACAACCTGAAATAAATTTCAACCTCACAATTTCATCTTTTTCTTGGTAATCAAGGGGTTAACATTCAAAAATACCCTTATGGGTAACTCATATAGTAAAGAGGATTAATAAAAAATTATATTTAATATATTTTAATGGATTTGATAATTAAAAATTTAATAATACATAATGTGGTTTCTATGTTAGAGAACACTATTGACATGTGAAAAATAGACATAGAAGAGATAAATACTGTCCAAATACAAATATGCAGTGAAAGAGAAAATGGTCAGGAGAATGTTATTGATAAAATATACAAAAATCAATGATTTTAAGAAGAAAATTATTTCATAATAAATAAATGTAAATTTATAAAAACAATTACTAGATCAATTTCTAAAATATTAGGAATTTTCCTGGGAAGATATACATACATGATTTTGTTCCATTTTATGTGAAAAATCCCTTCCTTTGTTTGGTCCTTAATCATTTTTCACGTTATATATTACTACAATAGATTAATTTATCCAGCATAACACTCTAATGAATAATATTATCCATTAATCTATGATAATTCAATCCATTGATCCATAGTAATTAAAAAATTGTTATAATATGTTATCTAATATGCATAATTGTTAATATGGTGAAATTATATATTCATCTCTAAGTCCTCATAAAATGTGAAACATAAATCATTCTATAAATTTATATTCTAATAAACCATCCAAATATTTTTAATTTAAAAATAATGTCACTATATTTTCGAAAATAATCATAACATTAATACCACAAATTTCATTATGTATCTCTTATTGGGGACATGCTGATGACCTCAATAAATTGTTTATATTTTCTCACAAAGCATGTTAACAACAAGAAATACTATAGAAACTCAATTAAAATATCCATACATACCTTTTTATTAAATAAATCTACGGAATATTGAACATATTACTTAAAACCAAAAATTTATAAAATCCATTAATGTTAACAAATACCGTATTGTCAAAAAAACAATTAATTAGTTCTAAGGTTATAAAAAATTTCCAATTTATTTTATACATACCAATAATCTATTTATCGAAACTAAAACATTTTTCCACAAATATCAGAAACATATTGAGGGTTGTATTCCATTAATCATGTGTTTGACATTAAATTGCAACTTACCATCAAATAGTTTGTATTGTTTGTAAATACCATTCAATATATTCTTGAAAATCTATAATTAAAACATATAATAAATAATACATATATATTTCATTATTCCTTTAAGATAATTCATAAATCAAGATACATAAATATATCAATAATTCCAATTCATTATTAAACCATTAACAACGATTAATCATCGTATTTATTAATATATAAATTATATAATATGAAATATGAATCCTCGCTTAATATATATCATCCTCAATGAAATAATTTTTCTTAAATTTAATATAAAAATACTCTAAAAATAGAACATACCTTTTATATTTAAATCACAGTCTCTTTATTATCATTAGTATAAACATTACTCATACATCCTTGGATATTTTCGTTTTTATATTTCCCCATAGCACATTGATTTTCAAAATTACAAAACATTCCACAGTTAAAATATTCATCCATTGATGATAAATTTGGGAGACAATTATTCTCATCCATTACATTAACCAATAATTTCATTTACCAATAGAAATTACTTTCATTATGTTTTTCCATTGAACAGAAAAAACATATTCATGTTCCTTTTATACTTTCACTTATGTGATTCTTCCAACATTCTCATCATATTATAAACTAAATATTCTTTCCTCTATGGTCTCCACCACCCTAGATCTAATTGAACAATTTATATTTATTCTTTGGAATGTCCAAAAGTTGTTTAAGGTGAATGATGATAATAATATATCACAATAATCAAATATGCATTATTAGAATACCCTTAACTCCCATAATCATGGAAGATTGTTTCTCGTCAATTTTTTTTTGTCATATTCATCATTAACCTAGTTTCTTCTACATCCTCCAATGACTAAAACCAAAAATCAGTGAGAGATATATAAAAATCATATTTGGAATCCACTTAATCATGAAATATAATATGTGGGAGGTCTTAATAATAAAACCTTAATTTCAATCTATGACACATTTATTTTGACTGGTTTTATCAATGTTCATTATATATTAAAATCTTTATTGATGGAATGTAAAACATTTGTGAATTTCCAAAAAATGTATCCCATGAGTGAAAAACCAAGAGTGTGGTAGGGACTATTTTACTATAAAAGGCAACACATTAATAAATTCTAATATGTATCTTAAAGAGTTAATACAACTCGGAAAACTTATTTCTAACCAAAACACACATGTATTATCTACATATGGATATAATTTTGTAAACACGAAACCATCTGTCCATCAAAATATTTTTATATAATTTCATAAACATATCTTTATGGTTTTTATTAATGTTTTCTCATACTGGATTCGAATGATTTAACAAAATCTTACTCTGATACAAACTATACAGTTCCAAACCACTCGTACATAAATATTACATATTATTAGGCTAATATTCATTAAATATCAAAAAGATAGATTCCAAAATAGTTTAGCTCTAAAACCTTCAAAAATATGGAATCATAAATAACTGGGCTCTATACGAGTTATTCCATCTCCAACTATGTTATTTATCAATTTCAACCTTCATAGATATATAATAATTTTTACCTTTATTTATATCCCATGGAAATGAAATATTATAATTTATTAGATCATATGATAAGTAAGGGTAGTATAGTTAAATATCAATATAACATAAAAATATGTCTATGGGAATAAGATAATAATTTTTGAATCGCATAGACATAATATCATAGATACTAAATGAGATTAATGGTATACATCCTGAGAGTTATTAAGAGGTGAATCATAATGGAATCACATAACATAAACCATGGAATCATAAAATATTCCAAATGCATTGATTTTTTGGGTATATAAAATCACAAAAAATCATAAGTCAATGATATCCACCAAGAAATCCATAACATGTTAGGAATGGGATAACCACTAGTACACCTTTTTTGATCTTTGGATAACCTATTGTGTATCCTATATTGGTCTTGGAATATCTACTAGGGTACTCTTATTTTTTCTTGGGATAAAATCTCATCTTCCATTTAATATCATATAACATCATTCGTTACCCAATAAATTTGAAGGATATATAGGTCCGACCCTCACTTAAATAAAATCATACATCTGTGTGACATATGGGAATCAATAATTTTTCACACCAGAACCCTTGGAAATAAACAACATTCATAATAAATTCAACAAATAATAACACATGAAAATGAAATATGGTTCATTATCATATTTTCATTTCATCAAAGAATAACCAGTGGAAAATGAAGCAGGTTTCCTGGTAATTTTATAACATTATATCCCATGGAAGGGAAATGGTATTCATAATCAATTTTTATCATAAAAACAAATAATTTATAAAATATTATGAATGGTTTCTTTGGTATCAAATCCCAATTAAATCATTAGTAAAATAGAATGATTGAATATTTGGTGGAAAATAATTTTTGAATTCCACATGGATCATTTCTTTATGATAATATACTATTATTGAAAAAATTTAAAACAAAAAACATTATTCAAATCCAGTTCATTCAAGACAACATTGTTAACATATACATAAATTTTTTAATGTCATTTTAAAAATATTCCTATGAAAATATAATGTAAAAACTCAATGTTCAATTTTCAAAACATACAACTCCTTAAAAATAATTTACGTAGGAAAATACCTTAAAAACATACTAAGGAAGATATTGAAAATAATCGAAAACATTTCAGGAGGAAAATAAAATATATCCAAAAATATAATTTTGAAAAATTAAAATTCATAAAATATATTATAAATCCATGTCATTGAAACTATCCTCTAAATCTATCAGATAAATCTATAAGAAAATAATTTTTCATGATGTAATAATATAGAGTTCATATCGTACACTTTAAAATAATGATTCCACTCAGAATTTTGGAAAATGAAAAATTGTGCATTTTTTAAAAAATAACAAGAAGATTCATTTTAAAATTATTTTTAAAAAGTAAATTATGGTCAGAAATTTATTAAATAAATATATTTTAAAATTTTAACATATCATTGAAGTAATTTTTATAAATTATGGATTGGGAAGAAAAATGTGTTTTAATTCGAAGAGAGAAATAATGCTGGATTTCATTAAAAAACTTATTTTGAACTCTTGAGTGGATAAATAGAAGAAAATGAAATAAAAACATGTTTTATCAATATATTATTAGATTAAAATATAAATGTAAAATTTATTTAAAAATAGATCATATAATTTCTTCATCGGATGAATTATAATAAAAAATCCCTCTAAATATTGAAATGTAACCCCAAAGGTTTAACACATTGGTATCATTTGAATTATATTACCAAATAAATAATAAAATCTAAAGAAACATTTAATATATCTCAAAACAATAATATTCATGATAAAACATATCCAATGGTCAGTATATATTCCACAGACTAGAATATTGTAATACAAAATAACATATTTCTCGATGAAGAAAAATCGTGTTATTAATTCTTCCCCAATTAATTAATATGTTAATCCGAATCCCAAATGATTATTAATATAAATTAAATTACTAAAAAAATTCTTTAAAAAATGATTAAAATGGATTATATATACACCACACAAAAAAATGAGTTGTGAATTCACATATGTCTCTTAGAAATAAGAAGTAGTGTAGAAATCCAATCCCCTAGGAATTTAATCACATAATACACATTCAATCACCATTTATAATAAATATAAGTTTATTATAATAATATTATAGAACCATAATCATAGTTTTTACACCATATATGATTTCCTTATGACATTTTATTACCCACCCATTAAAAATTCTATGTTAAAATCTCATTTGGTGTAATAATAATTTTATTTTTAATTTATATTTTGATATGTTATTTTTGGTCCTTTTAAATTGAAAATGGTTACATAATTTACATAATTTTATCCTTTATATAAATATAATATATATTTCATTATATGTATTTAGGGTCATAATTAAAATTATTGATAAAAAACTAAAAAAACATTCATGGTGATGGTATGTCATATGTACAGTTGAACGTTGTTTCCATATTCTCAAAACAAGAAATAAAAGGAACGTTTATAATAAATAGATATTAAATAATAATTTTAATTTCATATATATAACATATATTCAATAAATTTATCTTTATTACCTTCCACATAAATCTTTACTGAAAAAAGAACAACATCACATCATAATGCAGTAGTACGCCTTACACAAGAGTGACATCATTGTATATTGAACAGAATGGAAAATAATAATGATTATGTGAAATATTTTTTCCAGAGGTAAAATTATTTTAAAAAATCATAAATTTTTATTCAATTTATCTATATTACAATCAATGTAATCAGGAAAATGAAAAACACATCACAGAAGATTGTCATGAGGTAATTTGTCAAACATAAAAGAGACATTATCGTTTTGAAACTAGTTTAATGATAATAAGATATGTTTGATATTATAATTCAATAAGTATAATAATTTAATATATTTTATTAAAAAAATTAAATTAGTTATTATTTCAAGGCAGAAGAGGTGGTGATGGTATATGTGTAACATCGGTTTACAAGGAGGTACATCAAAATAAACATGAATGAGAATTTTGATTCCCATTTTATGAAAGTGAAGATAGATTGAGGTTATGAAATTTATGTTGTGAAATATAAATATATTTTTGATATTTTCTTTTTTATACCATTATAGTTGATTAATATTTTAATAATTGTAAGAAGAAATAAGACAAAACACCGTGTTAAAGAAATTTAGCAATTTATCGAAGAGTATATTTTTGTTTAAACTAATACCCTTATTATGACAGTGTCCGAAAAAAATAAGGACTCACAGATGAGGAATGGTGATTATAAATATGTTATTTTTCCGTATTTTCTAATCCAAATGGTGTTCGATGAGTAGAGAATAGATTAGTGGGTTATCATTTATAATTGGGGGAGAGGAAACACATAAAAATTTTATAATGAAAAAACTGTACTTAGCTTAATCAAATAAAGGATAATAATGTTGAATTTTTAAAAATAGAAATTGTAAAAAAAAGTATTTCCATAGAGGGGTTTGGATATTTTTCATTGTAATTTTTCACCGTATCAATTAATTTGACCCCCGGTAAATCTATTTTAAAATTAAAAGTGCTATGAAATTTCTACAGTTTTAAATTCTAATTTTGATGGAAAAATTATATTAAATTATGAGATAGTAGTTATTATTCCGATTCCAAATATTTAATACCAATTTGTAGATTCCATTCATGCATTTTGAAAATATTATTTTAATATTATACTCGTATATGCGACGTGAAAGAGGTTTTCTAATGTAAAAATATTCATAGGATTATGAAGCATTAATATACTAATTAAATAATAAACTCATTAAAATGAAATAAATTTCATTAATACAAATGAATTTTAAAAAATAATCATTTTAAAAAAATTTACAAGGGTTAAATTATAAATATGCATAAATTAATAGGAATTTCTTTAATAAATATTGTATCTTCATTTTTAAACAAAACAAATTAACATTTTAGAAAATTCTAAAAAATTACATCAATGAAAATATTTACCTGATGATTTTTTTAAAAAAATCATTTTTTGAAATATATTTTCTAAACTTTGTAAATATATATTTTTAAAATACGTGCACAAAATGTGACATTTTTATAAAATTATTTATTTTAGGAAGTGAAAAATTGGTTTTATTATTATCTAATTCCTAAAAAGGACATAAGATTAATTTAAATCATTTTAATGAATATAAAATATATAAATTTCATCAAAACAAATCAACAAAATTAAATTTTTAATTTATTCGGATAGAACTCCATTTACCCATAAAAATAACATTTCATAATTAGGATTCCCATATCTTCAAATGGTTATATTTTATTTTCAAATTATATTTTCACTGGTCAATTAACATTATATACTTTTTAAATTATATATATTTATAATTTACATAATTATATTAATTCCTTCCATTATAATGTCTAAGAGATAACTATCATATTAAATAATGATATGTTAACAGTATTTCACAATTTCTTGAACATTGTTTTTTATGTGACAGAAGATAAATTCAATGATTCGTGTAACATATGTTATACTCATTGTTGTGAGAAATAGAAGACAACAAAAAATAATTCTTTTGGATATAATATATTTCCCAAAATATCATCCTGTTCCACCATTTTATATTTCCTCAACTCATAATCTAGTTAAATTAACATCATATGGAGTAAAATATATGTTTATTGAGTGCACATGGATTATATGTATAAGTTATTTCAATTGTGACTGGATAATAATAATAAACATTTTATATCCAAATTTACTTAACTTGTTAACATCGTTAATCCATAAACCAACTTACTTAATCAAAGGGAAAAATATTTTGTTTATTTATTTGATATATATTAAAAATTGATGAAATTCCTATCTATGGTGTGATAATATACTTGGTGATATGTTATGTCATTATTTTTAATTATTTTAATAACATTCTATTCCAAATAAACAACACAGATGTTTTGAATTTAAAAATATTATAGTGTAGTTAAATGGGTAAAATTGGAATATTTATGAGATTTTTAGATGTATGACCAAAATCATTTTTTTATGAGTAATAAATATTTATTCATTTAAATTAAATTATTTATTTTATTACATGTATAAATCATATTGAAAAATATTTTTATCATTTACTATAAAATTTTTCTCCAGAACATGTATGATTAAAATTAGAAATTATTAATTTTATTACAAAATAACATTATAATTTACTATAAAAATGTTAAAATATATAATACACTAAGATATTATCATTTTATTGTACTAATAATTCTACTACAAATTCTTCCATCTTTAATTTTTATCTTATTTTTTAGCGGACTTGAATAATTTTTTTAAAAAAATTTCATAACATTTATTGAATTTTTTTTTTCTAATTTTTATTAAAAATATTATATATTGTTTCAATAAAATTGAATTTATGTTTTTGGAAATTAGTTTACATTTTAATGTGATTTTATGCAATATTTTTTCATTAGTCGTTCTAAAAAATCAATTTAATAATTATTATTCACTTATAGAATATTTAGTTATTTTAATTAAAAATTTCATTAAAAACAGGACATAATTTATATAATTTTATCCTACAATATATATGGAATTGTATATATTTTTCGGTAGAATTATGTTTTACGATATTTGATATTTAACAAAATGAAATTATTTTATAATTTATTTCACAAATATGATACAAGTAACAGATTAAATAATTCAAATATTTAATAAATAGATATATAAATATATTATTGACCTTCATTGGATTATGAAAAATTATATCAATTGATAATATAAATCCTCTTTATATATTATTACTCCATTAATATATATTATTTGGTGTATATGTATTCAAAAAAATTTATGCAATTCTAAATTATGTGGCATCCAAAAAATACGAATAAAATAAGAATTTCATACTGGGGAATTAGTTGACATAGATATCTAATATAAAATAATATTCATATATTAATTTATTTTATGATATAGTAAATTAAAATAAATTCATGTTTATGGTATTTTGATATCTGATGCTAATAAATTTAATGTTCATGAGTATCCATCAAAAGGTTTCATTGAAATCAACAACTCATTTTTAATTTCCATAAATTTCATTAATTTTTTTATGTTTTTCTTTTTAATTAATGTTTTTAAATATATTTACAAACAAATAATATAAAAAAATTATTTATATTATTGATAAATATTTTTTTGTTACATAATAATGAATTCATTTCAAGGAAATATTTAAAAAAATAAATTGGAATCTTATAAATTTATCAGATATTCTTATTATTCTTATAGATTGTTATATATTTTAATATTGAGAAAAGTTCAATGATTTTCCCCCATTATAAATTATTGTATAAAATCTATTTTACTAGTTTTTTATAGTAATTTAATAATAAAAATTATTATATTTATATAGATAAAACATGAAAAATAATCATAAAATAGTTGAAAATTAAAAATATATTTTATGCAATATATAAATAATAATGGGGAAATTGAAATGTATAATTGTTTTTATATAATTATAATTATATTTTTAAGTAGTAAATTTTTATTGAGTGTGTCTTGATATGGTTAAAATTTTATGGGTATAAGTGAGTTTTCTGTATAAAAAGAGAGTTTGGGGAAATAAGTTGTAAATGCACTAGGAAATGGTTTCCTAGGAAATAACGCCTCAAATAAGGGTTCTAATATGTATTTTATGAGTACTATAGGGTTTATTAGTTAACATATAATAATATTCCTAAATTGTATTTCTAGTGGTTTAATAGTACCTTTGAAACGATCAATAAAATTACAGTAAATTTACAAATCATTTTATTAATAAATTTCACATTTTAATTTGATGATTTATTTAAATCTAAGAATGTTTCATATGCTACTTATTTGATAGAATAAGAATATATGTTAATACTCTCTTCCTTTTATTCACCACTTTTTATTTTTTTGGTTCATAACCAATGACTATTTATTAAGAACGTAACATTCTAAATGAATCAATGAAATAAAGACACATCATAAATTTACCGTCTAATCCTTTGATTGACATAAATGTAAAAATCCAAAAAACTTTTATGAACATTTATTTATTAATATTCTTTTATTTTTTGGAAATTATCATTGGGATTAAATAAACCATCCCTGAATAAATATATAGTTCATATAAAGAAATACAATTAATATAAAAATAAATTTATATAAATATTTTCTAGTATTATAATTGATAAATTGAGTGGTAGTGAATCTTTTATTGAATCAAGGGGACATATAAGAGTAATTATTATAACATCTACATCCAAAATATAATTATTGAAACAAAAACTAGACCATCACATGCCTTAGAAAAACGTCTGTATATTCCACATGCAACCATTTTGTGATGAGGTTCAACCAATTTTGTAGAGGTACTATACCATATATCAAATGATTATAAATAATAATTATAAATATTATAAATATCCATCATACAAATACTCATAGTATAATAATAATATTTTGAATGATGAGCCCACCATGGTAAAGATATCACACACTAAGAAACAACATGAGGCCCCTTTAAAGAAATACAATTTTTACAATGGAGGATAACCGTGTTCATAAATCTCATACCTCATATAAACTGAAAAATAAAGAAAATTGTTGAAATACTTAAAAAATATTCCCTGGCCACACATAGTCTCAACTCCTTATCCTGATAAAAATACTCTAATTCATCCATAATTAATTTTTGCCTTTAACATTCCTGTATGAGGCACCATGAAGTCTATAAACCCACAATGTTGAAATTATTGAATTTTAATAAATTATTTTATAGTAAAACACTAAATAAACCATAAAACAATGTAGAATATATTTGCTTCATGAATAGTTTAATATAATGTCACTATCAATCAATAATAAAAATCTACTAAAAACATAAATTACCAAACAAGATAAATTAATGAGAGGAACTATATTCTTCATCCAATGATGGTTCATGGGATAGAGTTTCCAAAACAATTAACACATAATATAAAATGTGGATCAATTAATTATAAACATATGGATCATATTTATCACAAAATATTATGTTTCCATAATTCTAAACTATTTCATGATAAAGAAAACAATGGTATAGGGTTTAAATGATGCCTGAAAACCCTAAATTAAAAAAATATCAATATTATAGTGTGTAATTCACACATAGATCATCCTAGATAAAATTATTTAATACCAGTTTGTTATAATGACTATATTTTTAAATACTAGTTTTTCATAATGACAAATAATTTCCTGGATTCTAAAAATATAAATGGAAAAAATTCTAATAACACATGAATATTACAATATATGGTTTGAACCATACTAAATCACTAATGTGTTCTATAATACAATGACATAACCATTCAAAATAATCCATGAATATCTTGATATATTTTATGATCTATTCTAAATCAACTTATAGATATTTGGTCCCAAAGTAATTATAATGACTGAACCACATAGAAACATTATAACTAATAGTTTCCACCATTCTAATCTTTCTGATACTAAAAATTATCTAATGTTCTTGACTGATATATACCATACCCTCTGGTGATAAATTAATAATTCCCATCACATAATACATAAAATCTAATCATCATTTATCACATAGAGTCTAATCCAAAAAAATCAACTAATTAAAAATTTCCCACCATAATGGATATACTGGAAAAATTAATATAACTATATAGGCTTCAATCTTGTTATATTTATTCTCACATGGACCACCCATAACCACTCCACTCAAATCATAGTAATAGACACCCTCATGGGGATTGATTTAAAGGGTAATCAAGAAATATAATATATTTATTTTCCAATATTTTCTACATAAAAAAGGAATAACTATTGAAGGATACAATATGAGAATAATGAAACTCACTCATGTATCAATGTATAAAGAAATACACATCAGTTCCATTATATGGCGTTCTCATATTCACAACATCACTATCATTACATACCACATATAAAACAAATATAAAATTAATCTCCAACATAGGGACCCCATAAAAGTATATCATATATGATCAATTGTAAAAAATTATATGTTAAACCATCCTTGGTAAATTAAAAAATATTGAATAACAATTTGACCTAAAATAGGTATTAGGAAAAAATAATTTTGTATAAATTAATTAAATGTAAATTTTTAGGGTAGAATAGAAGATATACAATATAAGGGGTTTAATGAAACGAAATATGTTATTGTTAAATTTTAATGGTATGAGATAAAATATAATAAATGAATAAATTAGAAGAGAGATTCTATTATCGAACCCTTTTTTATGTGTGTGGGGGAGTAAATAAATTATTTTAAAACAAAAACTAAAATTTTAGTGAATGTTTTCAATATAATTTTAATGATTTAAAAAGTTCATGAAATTTACTAGGAAGCTTGTACTCTATCCCCTCCTTCTTATACGGATACAAGTTATTTAGAAGTCATCCTTTATCTATTTCCTTCCCTATATGAAGAACAAGTACTCAATATCATCCCACTGGGTACCTTATTTTCCTACTCATGAAATTTCAATATATCCACTACCTCTATATTCATGTGAAAATTTATACAATGAAAATTTTCATTATATTCCTATTAAAATATATTTTTACAGTTTTTATCCACTAAAAATAATATTCCATGTTTTCCATTAAAACTATTAGGGTGTCTTGTACTCACCACTATATCACATCATGTCCACAAGATGAATAAGTGTCCATTACTAAATCCAATTTCTAGATAATGAACGGAAATTTCATTTATAAACTCATACAAATCCTTGGGTATATTCACACACCACTACTATAAATGTACGATAGGTTTTGTCATTCTATAAGGATAACAATTTCTCCCATAGAAAATACACATTTGATACTCCTAAAAATGTCATATTGACCGACAATTATAAATCATAAACATTGGTCATGTGATAGATCTCCAACATATATATTCAAATATTATAGATAATTGAAAATCCTCATGAATATTTCCATATCTAATTATACGTACTAATTGGTGAAATATTGTATTGATTCTCTCTTATATCTCAAATAGACCAATGTATTGTGAGTTAACATCAACCAAATGCTCATGAAATTGTCTCCTAATAGAGGTAATGGTATTCATAATATGAAATATCCAACCTAAAATTCTATATTTCTATATATCCTGTCTATATAGGGGATCTGGAATATTTATTAAGCTCATGTTTCTTTTTTTAGAAATAATTTCTTTAATATTTTTGATAAACCTCATGTCAGAGAGGGTAACAAAACAACGGCTCAATAACAGGGTGATAAATCCAATAAGGGTTTATGAAATGACTCAGTACCACATTAATATATTTATATGGTCATTTAGACTTGGATGAAATGCTCTATTTTCTAATTAGTCTGATATTAAATAGAGAGAACTCCCACATGATGACATAGGATGGACTAAAAAATACGGTCCAAAACAGGTGCCACAAATATTTTTTTAATATAATATAGGAATTTTTATTAAAATATTAATATATGGGATGAATTTTATGAATATATATATATATACATTTTTCTGATAACTATATTGTGTCTATTATTTAATATTCCTTGATATGAAGTGTTTCTATTTTTTTTAAATAATTTTTCATATTGATTAAAAATATTTTATGACAATGGAATTAGTCTACATAAAATGGAGACAAGATTGAACATAATATTTAGAGCTCACATTAATAGAATAACTAAATTGATCATTCATTTTTAGTCCTTATATTTTTAGATTGTCCAACTCCTCCCTAGTCTAGTTTGGTAAACACCCATAAGATCCATAAATAACCCATAAATGTTTATCTTGGACACTAATAAAGAAAAATAGATCCAATAGGATGATTGATCGTAATAAATGTCTTTTATAATAAAGTAAAATGAATTATCAAAAAAATTCAAGAGGATTCACAATCCTACCAGCCAAAAGAACCCCTATCTATAACAACCATAGAAGATACGTGAAATTGTATTCCATATAAAACAGAAATGTATTTCATAAGGATTTTTTCCAATACCTATTTCTATAAGGTATAAAAACTACTGGTATATGATCCTCGAAGGCTCAACTAAAATATTTGAAACATTCTCGTAATATGTCCTTAGATTCCCAGGTAATTCTCTTTGGTTATCAATCTACTTGAGGATGGTAAATTGTACCAAGCATAACCTGAGTGTCTAAGGTTTAACATATCATGTTCAAAAAATGGATATAAACAGTGAATCTTAATATGAAATAATACACATAGTTACTACACATATTTATACCATCTCTCACATGTTTAACTCACCAAAATCTTATATATTTTACATCTCATATAGTAGTAAGAAGTGTCAACATCAGTCGACTAGTCAACAATGACTTATAATGTGTCATGTTATTGTAGAAACTATGATGTCCACATCAATAATTCTATGTTTAAATCGTCCCTATTCTTTATAGAAATGGTACGTCACTAAATAATACTAGAGTACACATAGTTTATTGACATCACCAACTAAATATTGATTCATCATGAAATGAGGTCTATGATGTATCTTCTCAAATCAAGTTGGAAACATGTCATTGGATTTCATGGAATATCATGGCCATCCGAGGGTAAACCACCCGTCATGAGTTTCGGGAATCCTTCATTAACACCTCCATCAAGCTCATCTAGACTAACAACCATCTATGAATATAATGGGATTCAACATTACTCTAAATGTAGTTAGGATGATACCTCTCACTGTATATATTATCTCTTAATAGTTTGTATTGTAAGTCAATTTTAATAATAAAGTTGTCCCTATCCATTTTTGAATAGGATATGTGTAGATAATTCAGTATAGTTATCCCCTGAGACTCCCCAACATCCAATTACTAGTCAGAATATATGATCATTAATTTCAATTAATAATTAATATCTCTCACCACATATTATTGTGTCTCTGGACTATGAGAATCTTCACTGTATTACCCATTATAGGGGTCTAAACTATCTCTAAAATTGTGAATAATTATAAATAACCCTTATTTATTATTTTATATTCATGTACCATTCTGAAATTTTAACATGATATTTTTTTGTCAATATAGACAAAAAATACTAGACAAAGTGACACAGATACTTATAACTTATCCCATATACTACTACAATTGGTTCTCAGTCGTGACGATGAATAATTAACTCATTTGTTGAAAAATGATGTGACCAAGTTCTATAACCACTATCCTCAGTAGAGACACTATCATTCCCTACACCAATTGCATATTAATACATCATATATTCTCAACACAACTCATGTAATGTCAATATCATTGATGAAGAAAAAGTTCACAAATGATTCTAAAATTACATTTCACACTGAAAATTCAACCAAAAATTCAACTTATAAAGGGATAGGTCTTACATAAGATCTACCAACTAGGATAATTATTGCTTGATCCCATTATAATAGCTTACCAATCCCACAGTTATTCCAATACCAATCACATTCTTATGGAATTTCTATGAAACAAAAGAATTGACAATATCAGGTTCTACAGAAATTCAAAACATTGATATGATATGATTTAAGATTCTGAATTCTAATATTCAAGAGGGAAAATTTGAGATGATGTAAAAATATTATTCTCACACATTCTACCAATTATAATCTCAGTATTCTTAATATAAAATATCTTCTTTAAAAATTATAAATATTTCTTTAAAAAATAGAACCATGGAAAATAATGATAAAGGTAAAAATATCATTATAAATAGGTAGATATACATAGTTTCAATTATATTTTAATTTATATAAATAATAAAAAATCATATTCTTTTATTTTATCTATGGAAAGTAGTAACTGGATTTTAAATTGCCAAAAATATATGATTATGATAACCTAACATTATTTAAATCATAATTAAATATTAGTCTCACCTTAAAAATAAAAAATATATTATCAATTTGAGTGTGTGGATACATAATAATTATTATGAACTAGTTCAACCTCAAATATTCCACCCATAAATATAGTATACAATTATTTTTATTAAAAAACATGGGAGTATGACTTGGTTAAGTGACTAGTAAAATAAAATAATTCTCCTATAGGTCCTTTAATTTGTAATGACCCAATATTTTTTCATGGAAAGTCATTTCGTATAAATAGTTCATAATCAAATGATATCAAAAAAAATTAACTAATGAGTGCTATTTGACCCTTAAAACATAAAAATGTCAGTTCTGGGATGTGACTTTTGAAAATATGACATACACGGTTGGGATCAGTAAATAATTTGGAGTCCAATAATAAAATCATAATTATCAGTGAATTGTAACTAACATGTATGAATAGTAACATACCCTTATGAATAGTGATATATCATAATTAATATTAACCTTACCTATGATTGTATGTAAATAATATTCAAATGAATGTATGATATACCTATGCTTTTGAATAAGTTAATAAATGTTTTAAGAAATATCCTCTCTCCTACACTATAAAAACTCCTCTCACTCCATCTTATATTCACTCCTCCCAAGACTTGTGCCTTCTTCAAATTATATCCAAGTATCTTCCCAACCTACTCTCCCATGTCCAGCAAGCCTTGGCCTCATAAAAAGTCCAGAACCTCTCCCTTTAGGAGGATCTCAAGAAAATTTGGTACAATTTGTAAATGTCTCTCTTCAATTCTTTGTCATTCCATTCAAGTTCAATTATTTTATTTTTATATTACCACTCCTTATCTGAATTTTGTAATGACTCTACTACCTTATATGTACGGGTATGTTTTCATGATAGTGGAATATGTTATCATAATCTCTCTCTTTTACCTTCTATTATACCAGTTTCTAGAACACTTTCCGAGATGTGTCAATTTTCTATAGTCAAAGACGATGGGATTTTGATTTTTATTATCATTCTAAATTATGGTCATGAAACCATTCTTGTCAGGGTGGAAAAAGATTTTTATATATGTAATATAACCTATATATTATTAATTAATCCCTTTGTACCAATGGTATTATGTTATAATGAAAAATGAGTTCGTTGTAATCAAAAGCCACAAATTAACAGAAACAGTTATCATTATAGTTTAATATAATAATTCATCCTCGTGATATGTAACCAATTTATATAAATGATCAAAAAAACTTGTGCATGATCATAAATAATATTTTAATTCGATTCTAGATATTTACATGAACACCATTACTTAAGAACAAGTGAACCGATTATCAAAATAAAAGAAACCTATTCTACGGAATGACAAAATTCAATATAATAACATATCTATAAGGTAATAAATGAACTAAACCAAATTATGAAAAATAAATTCATTTCAAATAGTTTTGAAAATAATTTATTAATATTTATAATTTCATATTCCATGAGAGAAAGTTTAATAGCAGAACACATTTGGAGTTAAGGTAAGGGTTTTCCACCTGAACTTCCATTTTCATTCGGGTTACATTCATTATCTAATTACTTCAATGAAATTATTATTTATTATTATGAACTATTAATAAATTCTGTTCAAGTAGTCTATATGTATACACCAACCACATTACTTTCCTATTTTCTTGAATGTTACATGTTATAAAATAATCATTTAAAACTATTTCCAAAATACATGCCCGATTCAAAGGAATTTCTCAAATTCATATCTTTTTTCCAGGGAAAACTATAATCTATTTTTTCGAAACCATTATCCTTGCAAAACACTATTTTTATCATTAAATACTATCCTACTTAACTTATGGTTTTATACAAAATATTTTCCCAAATTAACTCTTCTTTTCAAATAAAAGATTATTTATCTCAAGAATTGCTTAATGATTTTATAAGAGTATTTTCTTTTGATTCAACACTCATATTGATTCTTAGGTATTATTGGGTTTAATAGTTTATTAATTCATCTACCATATTTTATTTATTGGTTTTTGACCAACTCTATTGGGGAAGATCAATATTAAAACCATTCACTGTATTACTCAGAATGGTTAGTGTTTTTTGTTTAATGAATAGGGAATGTTAGTAACATTTCATATAATAGTTTAAATATAGATGTATATGTTTTTTATGTTTATCCAAACTCATATGAGGAATTCATTGGACTTATTATGTGTTCTTTGGGGACCGCTTTATCTCGTTAATTCATCTGTGGGTCTCATGTGAAAAATAGACGTGGAATTCACCGAGCCCTTTACCAATGTGATATATGGATTTTGGCTGAGGCCTTAATCATTCGAAGTCTTGGCCGACGCCATGAGATCATATTTCAGAATGTCATTCATATGCACTTCCATCATTATAAAGTTAGTAATTGAGTGTTCATGTGCTTATTCATCTAGTAGAATTCCCATGATTATGTTATATTATGTTAATATTTACTCAACTCATATTCCTTCCATTTTATGTTAAAATTTATTTTTAAAGAAACGAGTTTTCAATTATTCACAATGTCTAAGTTTTATATTATCTTCCGCTATATTTCTTACTCTTAATAAGTGTTTGATCTCTCCCCATTCTTATGTTTCATTTTCTCAGTACATGAAAAAGTAAATTATGAATGACTTGCAATCATAATCAAGCGGTCATGGATGTTTCTAGTGGAATATATTAGTGTTATTTTTTCATTCATTATTTAATGATAAAATTATTTATATATCTTGTTTACAGAAGCTACTAAACTACATGGTCCTTCAGGATTCGTTTTCCTTGTTTATATACCAATGTAATTAAGTAAGGCACCGACTCTGGGAAACTGGTGTCAGGTCATTACAGTTTGTATCAAAGGAAGATTAGTATAAAACAAGGAAACTAGATTTAGAAAACATATATTAGTAAAGATTCCATAAGATAGTTTTTTAGGATAAACAAAAAATATATTACTTCTATTTTGTTATGGAATTGATGATGGAGATCTTTCAAGAAATACATCCATCTCTGGATACAAGCAGTTAGAGGCGGTTCTGGAACATATATAACTAGGATTGAAAGCTCCAACAAAGAGTTTTAGACATGACCTGGGGTATCCTGGTACACGATAATGGGCCTTTCTGCACTCTTGGTTACGAAACTCTCACGGGATATTCTCAGGATATTTTTTATTTTCTTTATAATCCACTATGGAGGATTTAAATGTAAAGTTTTCCTCAATTAAACCATTCCTTTTATTATAGGATTATACATGCATAGAATTTCTATTTGGGCTTACTATTTTTTTAAGTAAGATTATAAATTATGATTCATAAAAAATTCAACTATATTCCATTATCTAGACATGTCTCCTTGTGAAAGGAAAGGAAACTGCACAAACACAGGTGTCCCCTATAGGGATTTCCCTCTGATGTAAGGTAATGATGTAGGATGTAGGGTTGTGACTAGTGAGGAGAAACTTATATCTACACAGGGAAAACATACTCTGGTTATGAATAATAAACTTACCCATATAGAGCATCATGATCCACCACATGGGGGAGCTATGTTAGATCTCTTTATAAGACAACAACCAACATCATTCAATGGTACTACCAACCCATTTGTAGATGAGAAGTGGATAAGTTCCCTAGAGACAATATTTCTCTCTTTGGGATGTAATGAAAGAGAGAAGGTCATCATGTTAGTTTATCTTATATTTGGAGATGTGGATCAATGGTGGTCATTAATCCAAAACAAAAAAGAGGGGGAAGAAATAGAGGAGAAGTAATGGAGGGAATTTAAGGAAATATTTCTAGGTAAATACTTTTCTCGAGAACTGAAAGCGGATATGGAAAGGAAATTCTTGAATCTGAGGAATAAGGAAGATGAGAATATTGAAAAGTATGAAGCTAACATCACAAAGATAGTAGTACATGTTGTGGACTAGATACGAAATCCAATAAGAAAAATTGATCGATTATTGCATGGCTAGAATCCAGTCCTCCTGCAGGAACTGGTCTCCAAATTTTTTTCATCTTTTGAGGATATAGTTTCAATTTCTATCAAGATAGAAAAAGAATTATCAATGTCTTATGACTTTAATGGAATGATAGAAAAGAAGAGGTCAGTTGAAAACTCTTGGAATGAAAATAAGGAAACATGGGATGACGGGAAGAGTTGAATATCCACCCTGTGATAATTGTTGAAGGAAACATCCTAGTTCTTGCTTAAAGGGTAATGGAGTGTGCTAAAAATGTGTTATGAAAGGCCATCTTGTTGGTTATTTCAAGGACATGAAAAAAATCCATTAATTTTAAAGCTCTAATTGTAGAGAGATGGGACATTTTGCTAATTATTGTGCAATGCGTCAAGAAAATATGCAAAAGATAAGGCCAATGGAGTAGGGATAAACTAATGTGATCAGAACTGCAGAGGTTGAAGTTTTGAATGACGTGGTGGCAGGTACAATGATCGCTTAATCAAACCTATAAATTTTTTTATTTGATTCAAGATCATCACAATCATTTATATCTTCCTAGATTACCATGAAAAATAGATATATCCAATTTGATATAATAAAGGACTGTAGTGTCAAAACTACGAGTGGATGCATCATTGCCACAAAGGAATGTCGATTAGTCACACTCACATTACATATATGTGATTTAGTTTGTAAAAATATCATTATACCAATGGTTCACTATGATATAATTATCATTATGAATTCGATATCAAATTATGATTCGAAGATCTATTTCAATAATAAGGAAGTAACAATTTTCGAGAATGGTGTAGAATCCATTTTTTAGAGTAGAAACCTCAACAAGTGATGCTAATTTAGATCCACCCCATATAGCTATACAAAATTCAATTATTGGGTGGGAAGGGAATGAAATAAATATGCGTTAAAAGAATAATGTATTGATAGAGGCCACACTTATTGTGAAAGAATAAGTTGACATCATTCCAGATGATTTACCTAGACATCCTCCAGAGTGTGAAATTGAGTTTTCCATTGACTTAATTCCTGGTTCTAGACCAATATCGAAAACCTCTTATAGAATGTCCACTGTGGAGATAGTAGAACTGAAGAAACAACTATAGGAATTATATTATAAGGGATTTATTCTCCATAGCGTTTCTTCATGGGGAGACCCTGTTCTTTTTGTTAAGACGAAATACGGGTCTATGAAGAAGTGCATTTGACTACAGGCAGATCAGTGCAATTACAATAAAGGATATGTATCCTCATCCACGAATTTATGATTTATTTGATCAACTTCATGGAGCCCAATATTTTACTAAGATTGATCTTCGATCGAGATATCATCATCTACTTGTGAGGAATGAAGACATTCCAAAAACAACATTTTGAACAAAGTACATGCATTATGAGTTTACAGTAATACCTTCTGGACTAACCAATGAACCATCTGTCTTCACGGATATAATGAACTATGTTTTCATGGTTGATCTTAATGACATTCTAGTGGTGTTTATTCATGATATCCTGATATATTCTAAAGGCTATAAAGATAATTAAAATCACTTGTGAACTATTCAAAATACACTTAGAAGAAATAAATTATATGTAAAGTTTATAAGTGTGACTTTTGGCACCAATAATTGTCTTTTTTAGGCCACATTGTCTCTTAGGATGGAATATCTATAGATCCTATGAAGAAAAATGTTGTGCATGAATGATATACTGCAATGAACGTAACTGAGGTATGTAGTTTTATTTGTTTAGCAGGTTATTATCAGTGTTTCATTTAGAACATCATCTGTTTAGCCATATCAATGACCATAATAACACAAAAAGGGGTTACATTCGTATGGAAAATGGAATGTGAAGAATGTGTTATGGAATTCAAGAGGATGCTAGTGAATGATATGATCCTAACCCCTCATCAGGGAATAATGGGTATGTTACCTATAGTGATGCCTTGATGAAAATTCTTGGTTGTGTCCTTATGTAGAATGATTGAGTGACTACCTATGCATCTAGACAACTGAAAATTCATGATCAAAACTATCTATCTCGTTTATTGAAGAGTTGGAGACATTACCTCTGTGGAAAAAATGGGATATATATACGGATCATAAGATATTGAAATATATATTCTCACAGAGAGAACTCAACATGAGAAAAAGGAGATGGATTGAACTACTCAATGACTATGATTTTATAATACACTACCTCTTAGGGAATGAAAATAAGGCAACATATTAATTGAGTAGAAAGGACCATGGAATTCTGAACAAGATGATAGTTGAAAGGGATACTATGCTCATAGATCTAGTAAAGGTAGATATGGAAATTATCAAGGAAGGTAACACATCACTAATTTTTCAAATGGTAGTCGAACCGTCTTTACATGAAAGGGTAAAGATTTCTCAGGCTAATGATGGGGATTTTCAGAAAACATTAATGCTATAAATGATGGGAAGTTGATTGACTTCACATATGAAGGTGTCATTTTAAAATTCGGGAAGTGGATTTTTTTCCCGCTATGCCTAATCTAAATAGGGATCTATTGGATGATGCTCATAGATCTAATTTCTCTATACACCCTGGTAGAAAAATGATGTATCAATATCTTCAAGAAAAATTTTGGTGAGACTATATGAAAAGGGAGATTGCTGAATATACATAAAAGTGACTGATATGTCAATAATTGAAGGCTGAGAGGAAAACGTCTAAGGGGATGATGAAACCAGAACACATACCAACATGGAAGCGGGAGAACATTACCATGGATTTTGTCACAGGAATTCTATGGATATCCAGAGGCACCAATGATATATGGGTCATTGTGGATCGACTTACATAGACAGATAACTTTTTCGTGATTCGAGAGGACTTATCATTGTGTCATCTTGCACGGATTTGTATTAAATAAGTGGTAAGGCTTCATGGAGTAACACAATATATTGTATCCAACCATGATCCAAGATTCACCTCAATGTTGAGGAAAAGTCTCTAACATGCTCTATGCACTGAACTAAACTTCAGTAAGGCCTATCATCCTCAAAATGATGGCCAATTCGAGTGGACTATTCAGAAACTAGAAGACATGTTGAAAGCATGTTCAATTAAATTCAATGGAGGATGGGACCAACATCTGTCACTAGTTGAATAATCCTAAAACAACAGTTTCCACCTAAGCATCTGAATGGCATCATATGAATCCCTTTATAGGAAATGGTGCATAACACTGTCTTGTTGGGATGATGTTGATGAGCATAATCTGATAGGACCTAAAATGGTCAAAGAAATGGTGGAGAAGGTGAAAACAATTTAACAGCATATCAAGGCAGCCCAAAGTCGAAAAAAGAGTTTTTTGGATAACCTTCGATGAGACATTGAATTAAAACTTTAAGACCTGGTATTTCTACGCATATCTATATGGAACAAGGTCAAGAGTTTTGGGAAGAAAGGAAACCTAAGTCCGAGGTATATCGGCAACTTCGAGATCCTTCATCGAGTCGGGGTTGTGGCCATCAACTGGCACATCCACCTACCTTGTCGAAAGTACATGATTACTTTCATGTATCCCTCTTAAGTTAGTACATACTATATCTTTCACATGTACTCTCTTCAGAGGTGGTATGGTTGGAGGATTATCATTCCTATGAGGAGAAGCCAATAAAAATCATGGATCATAAAGAAAATGTTTTATGCATCAAGACTACTCATGGTCAATGTACTATGGAGAAACCATAATAATGTAGAGGAAACATGGGTATTGGAAGAAGCAATGAATTTTATGTACCCCCACCTATCTTTTTTCCTAGTTGTAAAACTAAATTTCGAGAGTGAAATTTCTGAAGAGGGAAGAATGTAACGACCCAATATTTTCCAATGGAAATTAATTTCTTATAAATATGTTATAATCACATGAAATCACAACATAATTAACTAATAAGTGCTATATGAACCTTAAAAGATATGTTTGTCACTTTTGTGATGAGAATTTCGTAAATCTGACATACATGGTTGCGATCAGTAAGTTATTTGGAGTAAAATAAGAAAAACATAATTTTTGGTTAATAGTAACCTAAACCTATGACTAATAACATACTCATATGAATATTGATATTAAATAATGAATTTTAACCATACTTATTATAGTTTATAAATAATACTCATGTGAAAGTATGATATTCCTATGATTTGAAATAAGTAAATAAATGTTTTAAAATTGCCATTTTTAGAATAAATTATGATATCATTTAAATAATAAATTAATCATACATAGAAAATTATTTTTGAAAAATGGTTATCATTTTATGATTCTAAATGTCGAAAAATGGTTGGGTTGAATTATGGTTATTTTTCTAAAATACTTGAATATTTTATGAATAATGGGATACCATAATTTAAAAATTAATCTAAATAAGATAATTATAGAGTCAGGCACGATGTTATTCTGATGTAAGACCAATTAGTTCGGGATAACTTAATAAAATTACTATTCATGGTCATTTAAGACTCACTATTCCTTATCTTATGGGGAAATAATAATTTATTGAATTTTATTTTATGAAATTCCCTCTCTCCCCCACTATGAAAATACCCTCCCACTTCCTCTTCTCTTCACTCCTCTCAAGCCTTGTGCCTCCTCCAAAATCTATAAAAATATCCTCCCAACCTCATCTACCACGTCTTCCAAGCCATGGTCTTATAAAAGGTCCCAAACCTCTCCCTTAAAGAGGAATTCAAAGAAGGTTGGTTCAAGAGGTAAATTCCGCTTTTCAATTCGTTGTATTTACTTTCAAGTTCATTTATTTTATTTTTCTATTACATATCCTTATACAAATTTTTTGATGACTCTAGTACCTTATATGTACTGTAATATATTCATGATAGTGGAATAATTTTTTCTCCTCTATCACTTTTACATTATTTTATACTAGTAGAAAAAACATCATCCGAGATGTGTCAATTTTCCACAGTAAATGACGATTGGCTTTCGATTTCTATTATCATTCTCAATAATGATCATAAATCCATTCTTGTTATTTTTTAACCATATTATTATATATTTAATATACCCTATGTAATATTATTTAATCCCATTGTACCAATGGTATTATATTATAAAGAAAAATTTGGTTGTTGTAATCAAAACACACAAATTAACCAAAATAGTTATCATTAAGGTTATATATAATAATTCAACCAAATTCAATGTAAACATGTTATATAAATGACCAATAACACATATTTATAATCATAAATAATAATTTATATTCAATCCTTGAGATTTACATTAACTCCATTACTTAAGAACAAGTGAACGGATTTTGAAAATAAAGGAAACGAACGCTACGGAATGATGAAATTCAATATAATAACTTATCAGTAATGGAATAAATCAACTCAAAAGAACTATGAAAAACTAAATAAATTTATAATAAGTTCTTAAATAAGTTATTAATAAGTATAATTTCATATTCCATTAGAATATCTTCCAGAGAGGAAAACATTCTGAGTTAAGGTAAGGGTTTTCCTCCCGAACATCAATTTTCATTCGGGGTACATTAATTTTCTAATTACATTAATGAAATTCTTATATATTATTATGAAAACCTCATAAATTATGTGTGGGTATTCTATATATGTACACCAACCAGAATTTTTCCATTTTTTCTTGATACAAACATGTTATTAATAAATTTTCAAAACTATTTAAAAAATACAGACCTGATTCATGGGAATTTCTCAAATTCATATCTATTTCCTAGGGAACACTATAACATGTTTTTGGAATCCATTATCCATCTAAAAATTTCATTTTATCATGAAATTATATCTCACTTCACAATTGGTTTTATACAAATTTTTTCCAAATGAACTATTCTTTTAAAATAAAAGATTATTTATCTCTAGAATTGCTTAATGATATTATAAGATTATTTTCATATAATTCAACACTTTTGTTGATTCTTATGTATTAATAGGTTTAATAAATTATGAATCCCTCTAACATATTTTATTTAATGGTTTATTACTAACTCTATGGGGGATGATCTATAATAAAACCATTCACCATATTACACCGAATAGTTAGTGTTTTATGTTTAATGATTGGGGAGATTTAGTTATATTTCATATGATAGTTTTAATATGGATGTATATGTTTTTTTATGATCATCACCACTCATATGAAGAATTAATTGGACTTATTGTTTGATGGTTGGGTCCCTCTATATCCCCTCAATGCATCAGTAGTTCTAAAGGGACAAATAGACGTCGAATTGGATCAGTCCTTTCCCAATGTGATATTTGGTTTTTCTCTAAGGACTTAATAATTATAAATCATGGATGTGGCCTTGAAAAAATGTTTTAGAATTTCCTATACATGCACTTAACTCATTATTAATATAGAAATGGAAATTTTATGTGGTTATTTTACTATTATAATACTCTTGATTAGGTTATATTTTGGAAATATTTACTCAGCTCAAATTCCTACCATTTTATGTTTAGATTTATTTTTAAAGGCATGTGTTTTCAATTATTCACCAAGTATAATATTTATATTTTCTTCCACTGTATTTATTACTCTTATTGAGCATCTGATCTCACCTATTTCTTATGTTTAATTTTCACAGGACATGAAGAAGTAAATTATGAATGACTTGCAAGCATAATCTTGGAGTCTTCAATGTTTCTAGTGGAATAAATTAGTGTTGTTTTTCACTTCATGATGTAATGATAAAATTATTTATGTGTCTTGTTTCAAAAATATACTAATCTACTTGGTCCTTCAGGATTTGTATTCCTTTTTTATATGCCAATTTAATAAAATAAGGCACGGGCTCTGGGAAACTGGTGTCGGTTCTGTACATAATTGGACCATAAAATCTCTTCAAATAGCATGTTACATAAAATAATTTAGTATCGTTTTAGTCTTAAAAATTGATAAATGTTTATCTTAATCATTACATGAAATTTATGTGGGAAACACATAAATTCACAAAAATAAATATTCTAATTACAAGATTAATTAGGGGACGATCTATTGTATTCTCTCTGCCTCAATATATAAAATAGTTTTCCCTATTTTGGATTTAATAATGACTTATTGGCGATGATTAGAACTATCAAAACACTATTAAAATATATATCCCTAATTAATGTGTATAAATCACTCATATGATATGTGAATTTCAACCATATACTAATTAAATCAATTTGAACATTGTAGTAATTTTACCAATCTAGATTAAGGATCAAATATATATATTTGACACAAGGAAATATCATTTTTTATAACATCTTTATAAAATGTTTAATCATGGTTATCCCTATATACCCCCTTTATTATCTATCAATATATGTGCCAATGGATAACATTCCCATCAGAAACTCAGATGTGGTTCATTATTTGAATTTTTTTCACTTACATTACACTATTATTTATTATAAATCTTTTATATAAAGGGTTAGGCTATTGTGATTTCTCAAAATTTGAAAAAATAGAGTGTTTTTTAGTTTTTCATTGAATAATTTTATAGATATATCATTTTTTCTGCATTAGCGGTTTAAATATTCCACATTATAACATTAAATTATTTTTTGAAAATTACTTTTGAGAATTGCACAGTTATTTTAATGGAAGTTTTATTTTTTTTTAAAATGGAATATGACCTTAATTATTAATTTTGAATGTACACTGAAGAAGAATTTTTATAGTTATTATAATCTTTGAATTATTTGATAATGAATATTATTAAAAATATTATAAAATAAACATATATTATTAGGGTTTTTCAAAGGAATTAATTCATAATGATATAATAAATTTCCCAAAATGGAATTTGAAATTAAATTTTAAAGGAATTTAAATAAATAAATGTTATTTTTATTTCATGTTTTTTAAATAATTCATAAATGTTTCTGATTTTAATTTTTAAAGGTATCTATTAAATGAAAATATATTTCATGGGTTATAGACAAAATCACTTTTTTAATGTTATTATCATGAAATTTTTAAATAAATCAAATATATATAGTAATGAAATTTTAATGTAAGAAGAATAATCTGGATATCATTATATGTTTATAGGAATAAAATTTTTCTATATAGGAATGCGGAATTCTACTATGATGTACTCTAAGAAAAAAAATATAAGCTCCCCTATTTTATGAACTCAAATAACAATACTCTAGTGTCATTTATATATATCCAATGCCTTAAGACCTTTGGATGAATTCCACGAACTAGAAAAAATGAATGGAGTTTGAATATGAGATTCATTTTGTAGAGAGAGAAGGATGCCACTATGTTTCACAATGGTTTATGGGTTATCTATACTAGAGGGATGTTAAAATTATTTGTATGAATTTTCAAAAAAATTATTTTGAATTATAAGAAATTGAGGAAAGATAATCATTCGGTATAGGTAAATGAACCACTATTATTTATTAATAGTGATTTGGTTTGACTGAAAATTGAAGGAATTAAAATGAAAATGTATTTAAAAGTAAGAGAAACAAATTGTTTAATGGGTGGTCACTAAAGACTGATTAAATATGATAAAGGGTATGAAATATCTTTTTCATCAATAGAAAAAGATGAATTACTGGTCCTGATGAACACCAATAGTCCTGTGAATAGATATTAATGTTGGATATATCTAAATTTTTAATGTATTAATGAACTCAATAAATGATATGTAGGATCCCTTATCTTATGAGGATATATTTCCATTTAACTCATATATTCTTGTTTATGTCAAATAATGCTTCATAGTGGTACAAAAGGAGGCCAAGGTACTCAGTATGGGAGCATCACATTCCTTTTTAGGAAGTAGTCAAAAATATTCCCCATAATTATATGTCACCCCTTACCAGAGGTATACCAGAACACAATTTTGGTCTCTAATGTTTAATACTAAAAGTAATATGATAAATAAAAATACGAAAAAATATATTTTAAAATTGGTTATTATATTATGAATACAATTTGTAAACTCAAAAAGATAAAGTGAAGACCTAGAAGATATGAGGATAAATCCCAAGTTGATATTCAATGCTATGTAGGATATATAATTTATCAATATGAATTTTGGTAATTTGTATAGGATTGAGACAACAATGATTTAGTAAATTAATAATGTATATGAATCACTTTTTTATATATACTTTTGATCCCTAATACATGAAATCAACATTCATGTTACTCGGTCTTAGTACAGGTGTATGGGTTACCCATAACCCCTTAATTTATTTTTTATTTTTGAATTTGGGTTATCTAGGGATGGTTGGGTTTTTTGGGTTCACTCTTAAAATATAATGTTTTATTCCTCAAAAATATTAAAAAATAGTTTTACAGGAGGATATGAATGTGTTAACCATTATAAAATCCTTTTTGGTCGGTATTCCTCTAGGTTAGTGAGATGATGGATTTCTATGTATTATATAGATTTATTTAGAGATGTCACACATGAAAATTCCTTATATTTTTTAAATCTCGAATTTGATTATTTCAGAGTGAACTAAGTCACATCAAGGGTATGCCATTGCTAAGGGATCCTTCATGTTAACAAATCTAATTGATCCAGTTGGGTTTGAAGAAAATTATATGCTAGACTATTTTTATTTATTTTAGTGAGTTATTGGAGGGTATAATGTCACCCAATTAGATTTGTTTTGGGATCATTTATTTTTTTCCCATGATGGTATCTCATGAATAATACTGATCATGTTTTTATTTTATATTTTATTTCACCAATTCTGATTAGTAAATTTGTTAATAAATAAATTTATATTTATAATTATATCAATAAACTTTTTAATGATATGTGTCCCTTTTTCAAATTTGTAAAATTTTATTCCATGTTAAACTTATTGTTATTTATTAAGTATAAAGTGCACCATTAAATTGATTATAATTTTTTTTGAAATTGTTCTAAATATTTATCACATAATATTGAAATTAATCCCATAGTAATACATATATGTTTCATTTTGATCATTTCAAGGAAGAATCAAATGTACTTTAGGGTTGTAATTGATTACTCTTAAAAAACTATACATTTTGGAAATGAATAAAATTAAAACTAGTGGTAAATACAAGATCATGGTCACCATTTATAACATATTCAGATAGACTAATTTATTTTGCTAACAATTTTTTAATCTAGTTATTTTAAAACAAAAAAACATGTTTTATTTTAGAAATAAAGAATAATTACAATAATATTATTTTTATTAGTATCATTTCAGTGAAAATTTATTATATATTCTATCTTCTAAGAGAGATAAAATTTTGAAATTCAAATAACACATTATTAGGGGTTTATAATTTGTAAATATATTTCATAAAAAAATTCATCCTTTATCAATTACTATAATTATATGGGACGTTTAAAAGTATCATGATGGTTTTTAAAAACATTTGTCGTTCTGACTTAAAATAAGAATGCCTAAGTAATATTTTTTTCTAAAATCGATAATAAAAATGTGTTTTAGATTCCATATTTCAATTATTATATCAGGTAAAGAGTAATTATTTCATTAGATATAATATATCGTCCATTTCCAGATAGTCAATTAATGACAACATGAAATTAAATCCTTGATTTGATACACCATTCCATAACAGATGAGTGTAGTTAGTATATATAGTGAAAATAGTTCTAATTTTGAACATGATAGTCTAGAAAACATTTGCATGTGACCTTTTTTGTGGAAATTCAAAAAATGTGTCAAGAGTATATCAAAAACACGATAGATCAAAGACAACATGAAAAATTAGCTCCACCGCATGATAAATATAATCATTATGATGCCATAAAATACCATAAAATAACTATTGATTTTATATTAAAATAAAATCTATTCTATAATCATACAAGAATCATGTAATTACTAGATAAAATTCACTTTTACATAATCAATTATTATTTATTTTTTCTACATAAATCTTACATGGGATAATAGAGATCCTATGAAACTAGATTATTTCCCATTTTCCTTATATAATGTTTCCATTGACTAGTTTTACTACATTGAATATACTATAACAAGAATTATTCCTAAACATGAGACATTTTTAATTGCAAAACTATTCCTTTCTATAACAAATCATTTATAATAAAAGTTATTAAATGGGATATAAAAAAAGTTGTGAAATATTGGGAGAGATTCAATATATTTTAAATCATTTTACATCATCCTTAAATTAGTGGGAAGCTAATCATTCAATAAATTTATTAGGAATTTTGTTATAATCGATTGAATGAAGATTTATGTATTCATATGGATTAAAAGTTATCCATAATTTTATATCATTTTTACTATATGAATCCACTATAGATATATCATATACTATATTAAATATATTAATTTTTCATGTTTTTATTTTTTATATTTTTTTTAAAAATGAAAATATAAGTAATATTTATTTTAAGTGTTTATATTACAATTATATATTTAATAAAATTAAATGGGAAATTATATATATACATGTTATTTATAGGGACTTGTTTTGATGCAATATTTTTCATTCTCTAGGAATAACCTTTCATCTGAGTGTTGTTTATGGCCCCATATAGCATAACAATAAGACTTAGTGTTGCATCATGCATCATCTTAAAGATGTATCCATGAGTTTAATTTAATCCTTCTCCATATAAATAGAAGAAAATTGGACTGAAGGGAATATTACATACACATATCAATGTCACATGCACTGTGATGACTTTATTTTGGAAATCCCATGAACCAATCTAAAACACCATCCATTGACACTTCACCATATATTAAATTTATAGTTCAATATCCAGACTCAATAATATATTATCAAGAATGTTGAAAAAAACATATTTCACCCCAATAATTTATTCAAATTATCTATTTTAGTGTCTATAAATTTCATTGTATAAAAAAATCCAATAAACCAAGAATTCACTATCCAGTCCACTCCCAGAACCCCTAATATAAGATCTAATGATCATATATGTAGTATAAATATTAAATGAAAGTTTTTTCCCTCCAAAAAATACCAAGAAGATGAAATCAAACAAATATAATATGATAAAGGTAAAAACCCAATTAAAGGCTTAAGATCAATTAGGATGATCCTGCAAAATATGTAATGGTCATTTCTCTACATGGGAATCATTGAAAAAAACTATGGTAGACGTGCTGTAGTGATTTCATAATATTTCTATTTTCCATTTCCAAAAATATTAATGGAAGAGTAGATCTACCCCATGCTCTCATATTATATTTAGATGATAGAAAGAGATCATCCGATGATTTAGATGAAACTAAGAAATAGAATGATCCTGAATCCAAATATATATCGAATTATTCCAACTATAATTTATGTTTTATACAGCATCCTCCATTTGATGTCAAATGATCTCTGTCTACAAATTTAACAACTCACATTCTTCATTATAATTGGTGGGATACATGGCCACTATCTACTCTATAAAACTATATATGGTTTATATTGATTTATGTCTATAATTTAATATATTATTAAATTGTGTGGATGTTAAAATAATAACTCTTAACCCTCTAGTTATACTTTTTTAGTACCTATTAATTCCCATGATGTTGGGAAACAATCCCATGGTTGTGGTCCCTACTTTTGTTTCCTAGAATTCATAAATCCCTGATCTTATTACTTAAGGTTTTCATTCCATTTACACTTTTTAGCGGGTCAATTTTGGTTGGGAATGTTTATTTTACACCTTCCACAACATTCTCACTACCTCATTCAAACCTATAATAAACTTTCACTCCCTACCTCATAATTTCTAAATTAATATGATGGATTTTGGTGGCTAAGGAAGGAACTACATGTGATGGTATTCAGATGAGTCTTGTGATATTAATTGTATATAGTGTGGTTATAATTACCTTTAGAGGATATATGAGGTTCAATATACATTGTAATTCTCTAAACGTGAACTATATTTCACAAATTTATTATGTGGATGTTTTGGAATGAAATTTATTAAATTATAAAATCTATTTTAATAAAAAAAATCATCCCTAACGGAAACCATGTGATGAAAACATAGAGTGGCACCTTTTCCTGATAACATTTTTTACTGCATTTCAATCTTTTCACACACACAATCAAAACACACATTTACTACTATTTGATTATCTCATAAAATATTAGGATAAAAAATAATTTATGCTTACTGTGAGTAATCATAAAATATCCATAATATATATGACTTTGGAATTCCAATATATTACACTAGAATTTTATCAATTTAATTGAGTATTAATAATGATATTTCATCGATCATTTATTATAGAGGCACAAATTTTTTGATTTTTCATAATCACATTATATATATTTCATTTTTTCCTTTTAAGAGTGATTAAATATTGAATTAAATTTCCTCATCCTCAAAAACCGAGTGAATCTATCTAGAATTCTGAAGGGTCTTTGATGTTAAAGCGTTAATGAGGAGTTTCTTAAGAATATCATTGAGTACATTAAATAAGAACTCAATTATCTATTAAAACCAAAATTTTCCATTGATTTCAAGGAGTTTTACCATTACATCACTAAATTATATGAACATGGTATTGTATAATAAAAGATACATTATTTAATCCCATTTTAGAAATATGAAATCAAAATCATAAATTTTTTCTATCAAAACATCGTATCAATGAAATTTTAGAATTCTTTCTAATATATTTTTAAAATAATATAATCCTACCAATTGATCATCTTTAAGGAGTAAAAATAACATTGAACTCACTTGATTTTTATTTTACTCTATTAGAAAATCCTTTTCACTACACATAATGTTTTATTTAATAAATCGAAAACTTTCCTCAAATAAGATATTTTTGATAAAAAAGAATCACTAATATAAGAGGTGATGGTCTTGTATTTTTAAGAAAATTGAGCTAAGGAGTTTTAAATTCATGAAGTAGAGCCTAAATGGAAATTGTTTTTGTGATTTCCTCCTCCATGAAAAAATTCATTTCATATGGAAGAGGAAACCAAATATGATATCCTAGAGCACCACTTCCATAAACTACAACAAGTACTAAACTTATACAATCAATCTTTTATTAATTGTGGATAATTTTCTCTTCACATGACGTTCTCAACTCTCAGTATGCTCTTCTAGAAACTGAGAAAAAGAATATATGGTGATTAAAATAACATTAACCCCATACACTTTTGTGTTAGGGATCATAGACATGTATTCATAGATGTATGAAATATAAACCAAAGATTCCTGAGGAATTACCCATGAAACATTCCTCTTAGAATTTTTTATTTTAATTTCCTTCAATAATATTCTCAGGTATTTTTAATTTTATTTATTTTCCATATTTAAAGATTTATATAATATATTACATTGTGCCACTAGATCCAAATAAAAATTTTCAATTTCAACATACCATTATTTTCTCATTACCCATGTTTATTGTTTTATGCATTACAGAGTGTAGTGAAATTCAAGTGTGGGAGATTTTAATCATTTGGTGGTTTCTGTGCCATTTTATATTCATTAATTATTATATTATTTTAATAAATTCATATGGTTGATTTATCATTATTGAGTTCATATTATTCGTTAGTTATTTAGGAATCATGACTCATTTGTGAATTGTGGATTATAATTTCTTAAAATTGGAAAATGAAACTTAATTTATATTCTTATATAGACAATAATTTAAGATATAGATATTTGTTTAAGAAAAATATGTTTGTGTGGATTACTTGTTGGAAAATATATAAATTAACAGTATCATTAATAAAAAGTTAACTAGTTAAATTTATTTGAATTTGATAAATTTTAGGAGGTGGGATCCCAAAATAAGTTTTTCAAAATTAATAAATAATAAATTTCTTCTGAGAAAATAAATTTCATAATAAGAGAAAATAACAGTCAATGTGATGACTTCTAAATTTTCTTTCCGGGCCTTAATTATCAAATAATACTCAGTAGATTCCATGCTCATGAAATGAATTATTTATACATTTTTTAGGCTCAAATATTGAGTATGTTTCAATCATGTGAATTAATTATATAATTTTTTTGACTCTGTTCTTTGTTATTGATAGAAATATAAGGGTAGGTGGATTCATAACATGAATGACTAAATGAGTAATTAATTTTATCTAACTATTTACATAGTGATGAATACATGATTGTGAAATTGGGATGTGAAATGAGAAAATTTAATAAGTGGAACTCAAAAGGTGATTTCATGTTAACGATAATATTTTAAACTTTTTAATATATAACCTTAATTCAAATTGGGATTAAAAATTGGATGAAATACATTCATATTAAATATTTTTATTGGGATATATTCATTAAAAACACAAATGAAATCTTTCTTCTGGGATGAGATTTATACATATTTTTATAAATTTTTTACAATACATTTCAAATGAAAATATATCACGTGTAACTTAAAATATAAAATATTAAAAGGTTTTCATTTTGTATTATAATTCCTAAGCCTAATATGAAAATATTTTCAATGTGTATTTCACTAGTTTTATTACTATTATGTGTTTCATATGAATAAATAGAAAAACAAAAATCATATCTTGGTGTTTTTTACAAGGTCTGGGGTGGATCTTGTATCCAACAATACATTAATGTAACCCCACAACCCATTGAATTTTCTATCAGCATGTAGTGTAACATCATTATCCCTTGATATAATAACCATAATCCCATATGGATACACTTCATATCCAAAATATCAATTATCACCCAGCCAGTTGAATATCATCCTCTAACACACATTAAAAATACATACCAATGTATCTCAAGTTATAATTATTTTATTTTGGGAAGTTTATACCCCACAAAAATGAATCTATCATGTGTACATCATCATATTATCAATGTTTGGTTCAACATAATTACGTCATAATATATTATTAATAAATACCATTATAGCATCCATTAGATTGCTGATATATTCCAAACCTCTGATGTCCTATTTATTTTCCACAATCCCCTCTTTGTAAGCTGACACAACACTATCTATCATCCAATGCACTCTTATTCCCCCAAAGATAAGATTTATTGGTAAACAACAATGTCATATTATGAAATTCATGATCTATCACTATACAACATTATATTATGATGATTTAATCACCTTACCCAATTGTGGTCCTCTAAAAACAAATAGTAATGGATCATGATCACATTGTGAAATCCTAGAACATACTTGAATATTATATATTACATTTAAAATCATCTCTAACTCAGTTGGTGTTCATCCATGATGATGATTGCTATATATTAAATTTTCCAAAAAAATGGAAAGGGTCAAATATCACTATCAAAATTTATTATTCTAGCATAATTGAATATAAAGATATAATTGGGTGATTTTGATGAGTTTCCAACATAGAAAAGGAATTAAAATACACATATATGGAATATCCCCAACATCCATACAATGATTACAAATAATTATTCTATTCAAAACAATAGTGATCACTCAAAATATTTATAAATTCCATCTCTACAATTAAAAGGGATTATACATGTCCATTTAAAACACTATATATTAATATATGGTTTACTATAGTTTATATTCAAAATTTAATAATTTATTTAATTTTAATTAAAAATGATTCATTCTTCATTCCCTGAGTTTATTCACATTTATCTCTATATGTGAAAATCAACGTCAACAATGGTGTCTTGATAATTTTAAGAGTTTATTCCTTATGGAGGATTCATGGAATTGATATCTCCATTTACGTATTAATAAAATTTTTCATAATATTTAATGGGGTTGTTGTTTTTTCGTGTTTTCGTGCTGTTACATCCCACCCTAGATCACATTATAGTAACTATAACGGTGTATCACATGACCACAAACATTTCATCATGTACATCAAAGGAACATGATTAGGAGTGATAGACATAATAATTTCTTTTATTAGTAATTTAACCTTATATCTCAGAAAATAAGAGTATAATGTTTTTAAAAAACGAAAATAAATATAATCATTGTAATCAAACCCAATAATCCTGAATCATGTTATAAAAATTTAGTTTCGATTAGATTATCATAAATTATGAATTATTACGCAATGGGTAGATAATATATTAAATTAATCGAAAGAATAAAAAATTAATAATTCTATGTTTTTGTGCATGAGTTGTATCAAATAAAATTCTAAACATACCAATTTAGATACACCATCCTGATCATGAAATAAATGGAATTTTACCTACATGTACTTATCAGAAATGGGGTATTCTAGTGTACCAAAAATCCATGGCTACATGAGAAGGGTGTGAGTAAAATTGATTGGAGAATAAAAGACTTCCCATAAATAAATAGTACTATTATTTATTGAAATATGACATCCTTAAAAATTAAATAAACAAACTAACATATAAATTATTATCATTGATCCTCATGTTCTATAATGAGAACCTATATCAACCATACATACATTGGCAATGTTATATTTCTATGAGAATTTCATGGAACCATGGACATTGTGGGATAGGTGGCTACCCGTAATATCATCAAATGTATATATGATTATATCATGTTAGATAATTTCACCTGGATGATCTTGTATATACGTATCATCATGGGGCAGTGCATCCCTCCCATAATATGTCATTGAGGGGAATAATTCCCAAAAAGTAATATCTCATGTAAAATAATAATTATTGAATACTACCCACCCTGATATTCTCATATATAATGTTCTTAGTGGAATAAAATCCTCAAAGACAATCACAATTATAATGTTCATGGGGGAATAACATTCACTCATGTAATATCATTTATAATGTGTATGTGGGAATAAGGAACACCCTAAAATCTCATGTATGAAGTGCTTAGAGGAATAGGTCCCACCCAGCTAATATCAGGTATAATTTGATTTTGGGGATAACGGTCACCCATATAGTATCATGATAATGATAATAATTGTTATCCATCATCCTGAAACACAGACACATAATAACATCCAACCTCTAAAATTCATAACATATCCCTGACACTATGTCTATAACATGATACAACTATGGTAGTGTCATTTCAATACAACTATTAAGTTTTAAAAATATATTAGGGAACCCAATATGGTTACCTAAGTCACATCATAACATAGTCACCATATTTTAGGTTTTATCTCTCAATTCCAACTATTGGCCAAATAACGACACTCAGATGTCATGGATTCCTTCTACATCATTGAGTTCATATCATGATCACACTATCACGATAGGAAAAAAGAAATATTTATATCACTCAATTGAGACGAAAAAAGTCATGTCTTACTAACCAAATCATATTATGTCATTCCTCTAATTCCTACCCTATATATAAATACAAATTAAATAATTCCCAATATATTTTTCTCATTTATGTATAGAAAAAATAACCCCACATAAGAGTCATCTAGCCTGAGATCTAAATTGTATATTAAATTTATATCATTACATGCATGTGCCAAATAAATATAGTCCCAAAATCTCTTATTTATTAATGTGTCTAATTAAACCCATAACAAAGCCACTATATTCTATATATTACATATATACAACTCAATTTTATATTAATTCCATCCCACACAGCAATGATTGATCCATCATCCATTAGTTGTCAAGGCACAAATGATTGTGTAATGGTAAATCATGGACCTTAACACTATTTTTATTCCATTTGAGTAAAATATAAAATTTAATTTTATAATAAAAGTGGATAGTATACAATATTTCTAAAAAATAGTTCAATATATGAATTTTATTTAGTATATAACATGTAACAACATTTCATAAAAATTGAACCCTCCAACAATGAAAAACTGCTAGTACTCATTCCCCAGCCTATACTAAGATTAATGACACTACAAGAAGGTAACAATGTACATTAAGAAAAATAATTAGACTAAAACCATTGTTTAATTTATATTAATAACAAAAAAACCCCAAACAAAAAATTATACTATTGAATTTAAAATTTATTATTTGAGGAAAAAATAAACAAATCAAATTTTCAATAAAATATTCAAACAAATCGAAACAAAAAATCAACAAGGTGACTACAACCTCCCCACCATAAATATTCTCTTCCTTGTGGAGCCAACCCATGAATATTTAATGTAAATAATAATCAAGCAGCCTAAAAATTGCTTAATTTATATATTTCACACCACTTATAGTCAGAATGACACCATACCCCAACCACCCCAAGCTCAAAATCCCACTTGCTCAAGCATTGTGGCCCTGATTTTTTCCACCAAGTCCATAATAAGGTAACACATCCTAATGGAATTCTAATTTCACATTTTATTGTCACACACCATTAGTTAATGTAATTAGTCTGTACCAGATCCTAACCAACCATTATCACATGCGAGTAACACCAACAAAATCACAAAAAATCCATTATTTCACTCTTTTTAAAATATATCAAATAGAAGGACCAACCTTATTACATTAGTAAAAATAATATTCCTTAATAAAAATACTCCATATTCATGGTAAATCCAATTAGTTTTCAGTAATACTATCATTATTGGTTCCCATTGATAGATATGCACATCTGGGCATTTTTCATTTTCAAAACAAATACCAGTTCGTCATATATTGCAACTATCAGAATACTATAACTACCTATGGGTTGAATTCCATTTTTTCTTTAAATATTTATCGAAAAAATATTCACATCAATAACCACACACATAGTATATTAATGGGGTACTTTTAACAAAATAATATCCCTTTCTCTCAAATAGAGTAGTATTATCATGCATAATAAAACACAACAATCATATGTTGACACTGACATGTCGAGCTATTGTATTCATGAATAACTAACACATCCCAAGCCCTACTAAAAAAATCCTTTTATATTGTGGTTCTCCACACATCCTGATTTTCACTCAACTAATAATACATCACATAAAACCTAGTCATAATGGTTTTTAGTCTTGGTCAATGACTTTAATCACCATTAAGAGACTATAATAATGTATCCCTCAATGGCCCCCACCTAGTGTGTACTATCCTTTTTGTTTGAAAACATTGAATTTGCATAGATATTTTAATATTTTTAATTAGTGGAGAGTTTATTTTCAGTATAGTTATTTAAATCCATAATACATGAATCTTAGAATCATGGGATAACTTTATTAGATATGGTTTGAGGCCAGATATGTGTATTAGGTACACAAGTGAATTATTAGAGCTTCTGGATGTGTTTCAATATTTTTAGTGTATTTCACCATGTCATGTGGTTTGTGTTATTGGTTAAGGGGAAAGAATTTAAAAGATAATGAATTTTGAGTATTAGAATTCATTTCATAAATCACATGGTTTGAATTAATGGTCAGTTGCTATATTGTTGTAAAGAATTTGGGAACATGGAGAAAATGGTTCCATGCATCTTGGACCTAGGGCATTGAACATGGATTTTTCATGGTTTCGAAAAACCCATGTGAGATGTTGGAGAGGGGTTATAAAGTATTTTAAAATAGTTTTTGAATGTTTAGTAAAATGTTCATACCAACCATCTGATATGGGTATTCGGTGAATGTGTTTTAAACACAATTGTATCATATTTTCGTAAACTGTATGTCTAAATCATTCAGTTTTCCCAATTTTTTAAAAAGTATTTCTTTATTCAATTCTCACTTCAAAAAAAATACAATCCCTTTTATCATTACCCTAATGAATATTGAATATTCTATCTCAATTTAAATTTTTTTCATGAATTATCTTTGTATGCTCATTAACTCAAGTTTTTTCTTCAGTGTTTAGAGGTTTAGATCATCTTGTTATCTCCCTTCCCTCCATCTATATTTATGTTTTTTATTTTATTTATGCTCTCTTATGGCTTCAGTTATGATTCCACATGTTCACCATGGAATTGGGATAGCATGATGTGGCTACCATACTACATAAATAGAATAGATTCACGACTAAATCTTGATGTCTTCACCCATAGTTTGGATGGAATTATTTCTTGATATATTTTTTTGGAGATAGTTCAGATAAAATAAATTAAATTTATTATGGTTTTGGTTATGGTAAATTGGTATATGTCCTAAGTTAGTACTTGATATGTTTTTTGGGATTCATAAAATTTGATAGTAATTTATTCAACATAATTTGGAATTATAGTGAGTTAATTGTCATTATGATAATTTTGAGAGAAATTATTTGAATTAAATTAAATATATATTTTTTAAAGATGTTTGAGAAATTTTTTATAATATAACTATAAATAATTTTTTTTGTGTATTGGGTAAAATGCATGAGTTTTGGAAAAATCATATTCCTTCTTTTCCATATCATGAAACCATTGGAACAAAAAGGGAAAATTTCATCTAACAATGTAGTTGGTCATCCATATAAGCCTTTTGTAATTTAAATGTGTTTTTAAGTGATGTGTGTTATTTAGTTTCACCATAGTGGGTGATTTCCATTGATTAATTAAATTATTATTTTTAAATAAAATAATAGGTTTGGATCCACAATGTTCTATGATCGTGGGTGTAACACCTCATGATTTCATAGTACGTTATTTCTTCAAAGTAATTGAATAACTTGCACTACACGCAACATCGGGTTCGAGCGCACCACAAGATTACCGAACTAGGCATTCAAAAGAGGTTATGAATATTATTAACTGAATATTGAACTATATACACTCCTTGTAATTTTATAATCCATATTATGAGTTTCATAGACATAATATAAGAACTACGTCATTTTTTTCAGATAAAAGAATTATTTTTTAAAAAAATGTACTTTTACCGTCTTTTGATGGTGAAACATTTTTAAATCCCATATTTGAAACATTTATAAATTAAATTTGACAAAATAAACTTCTTCTTTAGAATCAGGACATAATAATTTAGTTTCAATAAATTTTTGGTGTTTTTCTGATAACTTTCAAATTTGGGTGAATAGTGAGAAATACTATATTTTAACTGTAAACAACATTTTTAATCAAAATATTTTATAGTGTTAATTTATACATTATAATGGTTTATAAATACAAATAGATTATATTTTTACCATTTAATCCAATTCTGGTAATTTTATGTAATTTCCCTTTGAAATTGGACATAAACAAGTGTCAATCTTTTGATAGTTATTATTTCTTAAAAATACGCCTTTTAGTTTTGACAAAGGGAATTAATTTTAAATTAATAAATAAAACGTATATGTTTTTAATTTGATAAAACATGATTCATTTTGGGACTAGGAATATTTAAATTATCCTAGGGTTAATTTTTGTTATTTTTCTAAAAACATTCAATTTTTGATAAATAGTGAAAAAACACTGAGTTATAGTTTAAAAACGAATTTTTATTTAAATAATTATTATTTTTATTTAAATTTAATTATGGTAAAAATAGATACATAATACCTATATATGTTCAATTTAATTCATTGGTGTTATTTTAGAATAATTATATATATATGAAAATTTTATGGAACTTTTCATCGTCTTTTACCCACCTCCTAGAAGAATTTGGAAATTCACATTAAACTTAATTTTACCGCTTCTGTGAGTGGTATTTAGAAAATCCGAGAGACACGATTAATATCAGGGAATAAAATGTGTTTCAATAAGATAAAAATAATTTTTGCTGAATAGTAGCTTTTTACTTTTATTTACCATAGTTAAAAGTAAATAGGGTAATTAAGGTTAAAAATGATATTAATATTACCTTAACACATGTCCTAATTCTATTGAAAAAGTTTATCTCGACCAAAAACAACAAAAGGAATAAAATATTATCATTTAGTCCACTTGGATTAGATTAGGACATCTATTATTATTTAATTCAAAGAAGAGTTAAAACAGTTAAAATCAATGTTTAGTTACTAAACCACTTTTAATATAGGGTTATAAATAAGAAAAATTCGATTGAAAATATTAATTAGAAAGGTAAAAGGATTTAAAACCTAATGGGATTTTATTTATAAATTTGAGACATTAAATAATTTAATTTATTTATGACACAATGATGATGCAGTAATTACCGTATTAATGAAAGATGAAGATAATTGATATTATAAATACCCAAATAAATGAAATTTGAAACTTTTTATGAATTCAACTAATTTTATAGTATAATATGACATATTAGGATTGATGTAATTAACTTTTTTAGAAGTAATAATTCTGTTATAATTTTCACAAAAATCAAATTCCAAATAGTGTCAAAATTAATATAAAAGAGTTTTTAAAATGAATATTATATTATTAATTGATATTCTATTCCAAAAAAATCTAACGTTCTGAAAAAGAACTTATATCATTATAGGTGTCTCATTAGTGGACCAATTGGGGGTCGACTGGAAGTTTATAGTATGTTTATTAACTATATAATATAAAAATATAAAGTTACATTGTAAATGTCAATATAATTAACTAACTGTTAAAACAAAAAGATAAGGTCAATATAATTACCCAATCCTGTCTAAAAGCTATTGGTAGAAAGGAATTCGACCCATAACCACCTTATACTTTGAATAATATACTTTGGATCCATTATAAACCGAATATGAATTTATTATAAATTAATACTTTATGTTTTTCCTAAAGAGTCCATCCTCCCCCTTATAAAATGACAGAAATTCTAACCAATTGTACACACCTTCAAAGCCTTTTGGTTCTGCCAAACCCTACGAAAATACTCTCTAAACTTCCCTCAATTCAACCTAAGGTATTTATTTTGGTCAGAAAGCCAACCTATGGAGCCATTTTGATCAAATGAAGTGGAAGAACCCGAAAAAGAGGTAATGATTTCACCACCCATTTTTCAAGTTTCTTTCTTCTTCAATATCTTCTTTATTTGTTATTTCATTTATAAAATAATAACTCCAGTATCTTCTATATACTATGATGTTATTAAAAATATGGTACAACCATATTCAGTATTCTATAAATCCTTTGAATGACATGTCACCATTTGTGCGTATGTATGGATTACCGTCTCCACATTGTGGTGTGATTGTTATTCAAAAACATTATTATTCGGATGGGTATGTTAATGATATGTAATTGATGTAAATAATAAATATAACATGATAATGATTCTGTATATATTATATAACATCCAATTATATATTATTTTAATATCAAAATAATGATATTGTCACCCGTGCATATGTACGGACTACCGTCTCCACGAAGACAATGAGATTCATTCCCCATCGTATCCATTCAAGAATAATTTTCATTTGATGGTTAAAAATTATTTTTAAAGACTTAATATCATTCTGGATATGAATAAGATACAACCTATCTATAACAAACATGGCTTACATAACACTTTATATAAAGGAAAATGAATCAGTTAACACCCGAAAAAACGATAATACAAAGATATTACTGAAAAAAGAAATGTAGAAAGATCATATATGATATCATATTAAGGTATATGATTCTTAAATAATTTAGTAAAAATTATTTCACCATTATACAGGAGGTTAACCTATCATCAACCAAGGTAAAGTATAAGGTAAGGGTTTATTTCACAATATCTTCATTATCCGAGGTTGTTTATACGTAATTATCTACTGGGACCTCTTTATCATCCACATCCATGTTTCCTAAAAATATATTTCAAAACATTCTTACTATTTTACATAATGTGGGTTAAATTCATTTATTCCCTTTTTAAACTTTTTATTAGAAGTTTATAAAGGCATCATTCCGTCTTTTTTCAAACATTGTCCTTTTTAACCTTTTCGACAGAATTAAGGTAAAAATGTTTTTTTAACTTATATGGCGGGTGAATCTATTTTCCGCCGTTATAAAATCATAGAAGCTTCCCTTACATGATTATAAGAATATTTTCAAGGTAAATTTTTTAATTATGTGAATTTAAATGATTTAAAAAAAGATATTTTTCTCTCAAATAGTTCTGATTTCATCTAGGACAACATCCTTTGATGGATTTTAAGATTATTTGAAGTTGATTTATTATGATTCAAAAAATCCATATATTATTGAAGGTTTTGTGATATGTTTGACTGTAGATGTATTAATTTTATACCATTGATGGTTTATGGATAAAGTATTGACATTTCGAATGATAGTTTTAATATGAATGTTTATGTTATGATTAAGCATCTTCATATGAGGAATACATTAGACTAAGTAAGTGATGGGTGGATCCTGCTATAGCTCTTCGATTCATTGGTAGGTCTCATGAGAAAAACTAGTGTCTTGGAACAATGTCTTGAGAAAATATTATTTTTAGTCTTGGCACAAGGCCTTGACTATGTGGTTATGATAGTCTGGCATTATGCATTCCATGATTATGAATGTGGTTATTGATATTTCATGTGATTATTCGACAAGTATAATATCCATGTGAATAATTAAATGGTATTTTTTCATTTGTTCTTTTACAAATTATGCTGAATTTCATGTTTAAAAGGATTTTTTTAGTTATACATTTCCTTGAATGTTTATGTTTATTTATGAAACATTATGATATATTTTTATCCTTTATGAAACATTATTAATGTATCAAATATTTCCAAGGCTACTAAACTAATCGGTCTTTCAAGACTTGATCATTTGTGATCATGCCAATGTTATGTAATAATGCACCGACTCTGGGTAACTAGGGTCGGGGTGTTACAGTTGGTATCAGAGGTAGATTAGTACTAAGATTTGAAGCTATATTTAGATAAACATTGATTTTATCACATAGCCCTAAGATAGACTTTGAGAATTAGAATAGAAGAACTTCGTAGAATTTTGGTATTGTAGAGATTTTTTGTGTTTTCTGAGAAATACATCCCTGTCTGGATACGAGTAGGTAGAGGCGGCTCTAGAACGGATGTACCTAGGGGTAAAACCCGAAAACACCGCTTCGAACTAGACTAGAACGGGAACTGGTGAACGGCAATGGGCCTTGTTGCACTCTTGGTTACGACTGTCTTGGGGGATATGCTTTGGATAATTATCATTTTCATTACAAATAATTATGAAGGGTTTATTAGTATATACTTCCTCAAAGAAGAAATTTTTATTATTATGGATTATATCCATAAACTGTTTTATTTATTTTATCTTTTTTACATGTTTTGGATTAGGTATTACTATTCATAAACTACTCTAGTGTATGCCATTGTTTAGAAATGGTGCCCAGTGGAAGTAATGATAACTCCATCAATACGCATGATCCAAAGAGTAAAAAGGATCATATCTTTCATGGTCCTAATCCAGAATTTAGTAGGGAAATAGTCTACCATTTATTATCATCATTTGAATAAATAGAATAATGTTTTGATAAGATAATTAAAGAGTTCTCGGAGTTCGATGAATTTGATAAGAATACAGAAAAGAAAAGGATGGTATAGAGAAAGATTGATAAAGGGAAGAAGGTAAAGAATGATTTTCCCATATGTGATAACTGTGGAAAGAATCACCTTGGAAATTTCTTGAAGGGAATGGGAGTATGTTATATGTGTGGAGAAAAAGGACACCACATTCGTTATTGTGAGGGTAAGAAAGAGGTTTAAAATGTAAAATGCTTCATTTGAAAGGAGTGGGGACACTACGCGAATCAATGTTCAAATCATCAGAGTATGCCCCAAATGTTGCTATTGGATAATAAAAAAGTTATGATACTACCGCAGATGAAGAGTAATGACTAGTGTTCTTATGTTGTTATTAAAGAATTATTTCATTTGAGTGTTGTATCAATGATGTAATGGTTATATGAATTATGGGGATAAATAAAGATTGTATTGAAATAGTATTTCATTGAGTATATGAGATTATATGGTTCTATGAAAAGTGAATCAACAGCAAGATCAACTCTTTTTTGAAAATACATGGTTGAAGGAAAGGTAATACTTAATATGGTCTTGATACCAAGGTAGAAATTTTGGAATAATGGATTGTTGATTTGGATAAATTATATTGTATATTTTTTTTCTACTTTGGCACTGATTAATGGTTTGTTTATTTCATTATTGTTGGAATATTAAATGTTTTTTGATATATGGAATATATCTAGTATTCTATAAGGAATAAGGGAGAATTAATGTAATCAATATGTTTTTATGGAAATTATGGTGTTACCATATTTCAAATGAATACATGATGAAGGTATTCACATGTTATTACATGGAAAAAACATAATTATATTTTACATCCTTATAAATTTTGGACTGTGAGTTTGGACAGAAGTAATTTGGATAAGTCTAAAGGTTGGAATGGATTATATTTGACGTTTGATACAATTATTATGGTTAAATTGATTCTGAATATTATTTTTGGATTGTTATAAAAAGGATAACCCGGAGGTCATGCGACAACCCGTCATGTCCGGCAAGGCTGTGAGACTCTGACCCGAAACCGATGGGCGACAAGGGTGTATCACCTACCACTGACCCACGTGATGTCCTAGATTGAATAATGTAATTTTTTTAAAATGGTCTAGTAGATGAATTATAAATTCATTTTTGGAACCCTATACGAATATGTTAAATAGATTTTTTTTAAGTTCTATTATCTTTTAGAGTGAAAGATGAGTTTGTGGTAGAAATTAGTTAAAGGATAGAACTATACTTTTCATGTATATATTTTTCTTCTTTTAATATTCTATGAAGAAACTAATTATTAAACATTAGTGATGGATATTAAAACCAAAAATGTGTTATCATAATACCTTATGTTTTGTGGAACTGATGGTATTTTAAATCATCATAGATTGATGAATTTAAGGCCCTCAAATTTATACTTGTTTGTGATTGATGACCTCAATCACTACCTATAAATTTTTCAGTTTTCCTCCAATTATTTTTATCTAATTTCCACCAATGTATTTCTAATCGAGAACATAATTTGATGGTGGCCCTTTCATTTTCCTTTTCCTCTTATTAAGACTAAATTTTAGTAACCTAATTTTCGATGTGGGTTTTCCCAAAGGTATTTTCTATTTTCAACCTTTTATTTTAGAAGTAAAATTTCAAATTTCAAGGACGCAATTTTTTGAAGTTGGGATAAATGTAACACCCCAAGATTTCATAGTATGATATTTCTTCCAAGAAATTAAATAAATTACACTACACGCAACACCGGGTTTGAGTGCACCACATGATTACCAAACTAGCCTTTCAAAAGCATTTATGAATAGTATTAACTGAATAATGAACTATCTATAATCCTTATATTTTTAAAATCCATATTATGAGTTTCATAGACATAATATAAGAACTAATTCATTTTTTCAGTTAAAAGAAGTATTTTTCAGAAAATTCACTTTTACCATCTTTTAATGGTGAACCCTTTTTAAATCCCAAATTTGAATCATTTATATATTTCATTTTAGAAGATAAACATCTTCTTTAGAATGAGGACATAATAATTTAGTTTCAAAAATGTTTTTGTGTTTTTCTGATAACTTTCATATTTTGGTGAATAGTGAGAATTACTATATTATAACTATAAACAACTTTTGTAATCTAAAGAATTTATAGTGGTAAGTTGTAAATTATAATGGTTTATAAGTACAAATAGATTATATTTTTACCATTTAATCCAATTCTGGTCATTGTACGTAATTTCATTTTTATATTGGACATAAACATGTGGCAATCTTTTGATAGTTATTATTTATTAAAAATACGCCTTTTGGTTTTGATAACGGGAATTAATATTAAATTAATAAATGAATCTCATATGTTTTGAATTTGGTAAAACAGAATTTATTTTGGGATTCATAATATTGAAATTATCCTTGGGGGAATTTTTGGTATTTTTCTGAAAACATACAATTTTTGATAAATAGTGAAAAAAAACATTGTGTTCTAGTTTAAAACCAAATTTTTATTTAAATAATTATTTATTTTATTTAAATTAAATTAAGGTCAAAATATATACATAATACCTATATAATTCCAATGTAATTCATTGGAGTTATTTTAGAATTATTTTACATATATAAAAATTTTATTGAACTTTTCACTATCTTTTACACACCTCCTAGAAGAATTTGGAAATTCACGTAAAACGTAATTTTACCACTTCTATGAGTGGAATTTAAAATATACTGGAGACATGGTTAACATCACGGAGTAAAATCTGGTTCAATAAGATAAAAAATTTTCTGGTAAATATTAACTTTTTTCTTTTATTTACCACGGTTAAAAGTAAATAGGTTAATTAAGGGTAAAATGATATTAATAATACCATAACATATGTCCAAATTCAATTGGAAAAGTGTATCGCAACAAAAAAAAACTTTACGAATAAAATATTATCATTTAGTTCCACTTATATTAGATTAGGACATTTATTATTATTTAATTCAAAGAAGAGTTAAAAGAGTTAAAATCAAAGTTTAATTACTATAACATTTCTAATATAGGGTTATACTTAAGATAAATTGTATTGAAAATATTCATTAAAAAGATAAATATATTTCCATCATAATGGTATTTTATTTATAATTTTAGGACATTATATAATTTTATTTATTTATGACACAATGATGATGCAGTAATTACCCTATTAATGAATGATTAAGATATTGATATTATAAATACCCAATTAAATGTAATTTGATTCTTTTTATGAATTGCACTAATTTTTTAGGTTAATATGACCTATTATTATTGATTTAATTAACATTTTTCTAAGTAATCATGCTTTTATGATTTTCAAAAAAATGAAATTCCAAATAGTGTAAAAATTGACAAAAAAGAGTTTTTAAAACGAATATTATATTATTAATTGATATTCTAATCCTAAAAATCTAAGGTTCGGCCAAACAACAAATATAATTATATGTGTCTCATTAAGGGACCAATTGGGGGTCTATTGGATGTTTATAGTATTTTTATTAACTATATATTATAAAAATACAAAGTGACATGGTAAATGTCAGTATAATTAACTAAGAGTTAAAAAATGAAAAGTTTAATATTATGACCCAATCCTCTCTAAAATCTATTGGATGAAATTATTTCGACCCTTCCCCTCCTTATAATTTGAATAATCCACTTTGGAGATCTTAGAAACCGAATATAAATTTATTATAAATTAATACTTTATGTTTTTTCTAAAGAACCCCTCCTCCCCCTTATAAAAGGACATAACTTCTAACCAATTCTTCACACCTTAAAATACTTTTTGTTCGGCCAACCACTACCAAAATACTCTCTCAACTTCCTTAACTTCAAACTAGAGTTTTTATTTTTATCATAAACCCAACCTATGGATCCCTTTTGATCAAATCAAAAGGAAGAACACGAAGAAGAGATAATGTTTTCACCACCCTTTTTCAAATTCCTTTCTTCTTCAACTTCTTCATTATTTGTTATCTCATTTTTAAAATAATAACTCTAGTATCTTCTATATACTATGAAGTTATTGTAAATATGGTACAACTATATTAAGTATTCTATCCATCATTTGAATGACATGTCAACATACGTGCACACGTACGGCTTACCGTCTCCACATCGTGGTGTAATTGTAATTCAAAAACATTATTATTTGGATGGGTTTGATAATGATATGTAATTGATGTAAATAATAAATATAACATGATAATTATTAATTATATATGATATACCATCCAATTATATATTATTTTAATATCAAAATAATTATATTGTCGCTCGTGCGTACGTACGGACTACCGTCTCTACGAACACGATAAGATTCATTCCCCATCGTATCCATTCAAGAATAATTTTCATTTGATGGTTAAAAATAATGTTTAAAGACTTAATATAATTATTTATATTAATAAAATACTACCTATCGATAAAAAATATGGCTTACACAACAATGTATATAAAGGAAAACGAATCAGCTAACACCCGAAACAACGATAATACAAAGATATTACTACCAAACCAATGTTAAAGATCATATATGATATCATATTAATGTATATGATTCTTGAATAATTTAATAACAATTAATTAACCATTATATAGGAGGTTAAACTACCCTAAACCAAAGAAAATTATAGGGTAAGGCTTTATTTCACAATCTCTTCATTATCCGAGGTTGTTTATATGTAATTATCTACGGGGACCTATTAATTATCCACATCCATGTTTTATGAAAATGTATTTCAAAAAATTATTACTATTTTATAGAATATGGGTTAAAGTCATTTATACCATTTTTTAAATTTTTATAAGATGTTTATAATGGAATATTTCTGTCGTTTTCCAAACAAGGTCCTTTTTAACCTTTTCGACAGAATTAAGGTAAAAATGTTTTTCTTAACTTATACGGCAGGTGTAGCTATTTTCCCTAGTTATAAAATCATCGAAGCATCCCTTAAAAGATTATAATAATATTTTCAAAGTAAATTTTTTTATTATATGGCTTTTAAATGATTAAAAAAGGGATATTTTTCTAAAATAGTTTTTATTTCATCTATTTCACCATCCATTGATGGATTTTAAGATTATTTGAAGTTGATTTATTATGATATAAAACATCCATATAGTATTGAAGGATTTTTAATATGTTTGACTATCGATTTGTTATTTTTATACCATTCAAGGTTTATGGAGAAAGTATTGAAATTTCTTATGCTAGTTTTAATACTAATGCTTATGTTATGTTTAAACATGTTCTTGTGAGGAATGAATTGGACTTAGTAAGTGATGGGTGGAGCCCGCTATAGCTCCTCGATGCATCGTTAGGTCTTAGGAGACAAACTAGTGTCTTGGAACAAGGCCTTGATACAATCTTATTTGTAGTCTTGGCATAAGGCCTTGACTATGTGGTTATTATAGTCTGGAATTATACATTCCATCATTATGAAAGTGATTATTGATATTTCATGTGATTATTTGACTAGTAGAATATACATGTGAATAAGTAAATTTCATTATTTAATTTTATCTTTGCCATATTATGTTGAAGATCATGTTTAAAAGGCTTTTATTTTAGTTATATATTACCTTAAATGATTATGATTATTTATGAATGTTTTGGATATATTGTTATCCTTACATAGCATATGATCTCACCCGTTTCAATGTATTATTTCTACCAGGATGTGAATATGTATTTTATGAATTACCTATAGGGATATTATGAGGGGATATGATGAAAATATGTTGATGTAGTTTTTTACTTTATTATGTAATGTAAAATTTATGAATGTATCTAGTGTTTCCAAGGAAACTAAACTAATCGGACATTCGAGACTTGATCTTTTGTGATAATGCCAATGTTATGTAATAATGCACTGTCTCTGGGTAACTGGGGTCGGGGCATTTCAATGGGGACCCTTTAACAATTTTGGGTTGCTTGGATGTAGATGGTTGAGTACTTGATTATATTCATCAATGAATTAGGCATCTTAAACCCATTATTAATGTAAATATCGTGATTGGAACTTAGTGGAACTCATATAATAGATCATGTAGACAACATGGTAGAGGTGCAATGACATATAGAGTGTTCTGGACATGCATTATGCATATTAACCTAGTGATACGTTATATCCCTTGGGCTTGATAAAGAGATTTTTTCCATGAGATGTGTTTCCTAGAATGTTAGTCCATGGGTGGGATGAACATGATCAATTATTTTAATGGAATGAATGAACTATTTTTCCAAATTGAGATTGGGGACTATATGTAGGCCCCCTACATTGTGACATAACAAAGGGGAAGTGATCGGTTCCCTAACGACTAACAGAACATGAGTTAGGAAATCATAATATTGTTAGATTTGGTTTTGGGTATGACCATAGTACTCATTACATACATATGAGTTGAGGGAACATTGGTAGTGGCCATGGGATTGTGAATTTATCTTAGCTATTTATTTTTTTATGTTTTTTTTTTACATTTTGATTCCCAGACTATGTTCGGATAATGTTGACCATTGGCTCGATGAATTGAAATGAAAAAAACTTATATAGGCTATCTTATATATATATATATATATGTTAATATTTCTATAAGGTAAGTTTGGTATATATATATATATATATACTATGAACCATATTAGTGAAATAATTTATTCTTGTAGATAAATATCCTATTGGTGAGGTCATTGTTTTTTGGTAGAAAAATCCCATTTGGAAGGTATATGTTACATATGAGACAAATGAGTTAGTAGAGATAACTACCGCATTGGTGGTCCATGTTATATATAGTCTTATAAACCACACACATGGTTCATTTATTTGGTATTACAATCATCATAATGGACAATGAGAAAACCCAAAAGAAGTATTCGAATGTACGGTCAATTGGGGAACATACCTAAGGATATATGATTATATTACAATTTTCCAACTTTAGAAATATAATCCCTCATTGAAGATGTGATATTTTGGATGGAACATTCCATGTTATGTTATATGAGATATTCTATTAGGGTGAAATGTTGGTATTATTTATTGGGTTTTAATAATTTTATAAATTCTCTTTAGTTTATAGTCGAGTATGTCATATGCACATGGTCACTACACCACTGGTATAGTATAATATCATGTTGGTGGACCCTAATTTTTTTTACTCCCACCATACTGAGGGCTCCATTTTAATATGGTAATTGAGAAGAATCTGACATGGTAATAACAATAGGTTCTATGGAGAACAGATAATGTCAACTGAGCATATAGAGAATCTCAGTTCAGGATTGAGATCGGGAAGGAATAACGCTCACAGATATTGTGGGGACTTGTTATTATATTTATTTTTATTATCAATACATCTGATAATCCTACCGGGTGAATGAAATATTATTTCTGTAGGTATAAATTTCATTTTATTATAACATATACACTTATATTTAATTATGTATAAACTAGTTTTTATGAAATATGGTAGTTTTATTGCAATTATTAACTTCGATATAAGGGGTATAGTTTCTTAAAAAATAAACTTTGTATACTAATGGTATTTGGAATCATCAAGTGTATGAGGACGAAATCATAATATCATGTGGTTGTTTGGTATAGTTACTATTCAGTGTGATTTGGGTTGGGATGTTGTAATGTGGAATCAGCGCTTTTGACTCTTTTTTCATGCTATATGGGATATGGTGACTAGGATATAATAATATGTTGAATCTCATGATCGATATCTTGTGGTGTGACATGAACACTATTTTAGGTTTTTATTCTAGTATTGAATAAATGAGATTGGTTATATGGATTTATGAAGTTATGATTAGTAGATTTCAACTCATGTGATGTACATGATGAATGGAATTAAGATAGTGATTTACAATAGATTTAAATCATCATGGTTGTGTAAATTGGCATATCATTAATCATTCATGGTATTTAGGGATTCACCTGATATATATGATTGGATTCAAATAAACATCATATTATCTAAAATAGACAGAGGATACCAATAAACTAGATATTTTTGTTCAAAATATAGTCTTTCGAGAGTGTCACCTATGTAAGTAATGATGAGGAATATATTTTTAATGTTTCAGTTATTGGATTTATGATTTTGACATATATAATCACTTGGTGGAAATATAATCAGTTGGATTTAAATATATATCCATTCGTCACAAATATTTTTGATATATAACATAATTTATTCAATGTACTATTATAAGATATTTGGAAGTGATATAAAGTATATTTCAATGTCACTAAACTAATATTTTTCCATATATAATATTATCTATCATCTTGATGAGCCTTATATATATGTGTTCTATTAGTTTTCAATATTTTTTATTGGTTGAAAATGTCTTACAATGAAATAGAATCCATCCCTTGATGTCAATATGTTCCATATTTAATAATGAATTATGTTTATGAATGTTATAATGAAGTATACATGATATCCAAGCTTGATAAAAAGTGTATATGGCTTGGATTATTACATAAACAAGAAATTAGTCAAGTTTTTTTATCATAATGACGTTATTTTGAGGTCTTTTAATTTAGTAGTATAACAAATATTATAGATGTCTTATGTTAAAATGGAATGTTTCATATATATTGAGCATGAAAGTATTTTTTTTTAAATACATGAAGATGTGAAGAATTTTCATTTGATGATGATTGGAACATTGAAATTCATATTCAAAAATCAAAAAGTGAAGGAATATAAAGTCCCAATAAAATAATATTTTGTACGATGAAGAATAATAAGAAAATATTGATAAGTGCATGAAATATATTTAAATTTTACGTTTTTAATTTAGAAATTGAGGAAGTGGATAATTAGAGTGTATTAACTTGTATATGTAGAATTAATCTATGTATTATTTGGGGGGGGTCTTTTATGAAAAAATATGGACAACCATATCCACCCAAGGTGGGATAGATAAAACCTTATATAGGGGCTAAGATCAACCATATAGGATCCCTCCAAATCATTGAAATACATGGATGTAGTGGATAGTGTACCAGGTTAACAACCACATAGAGCATGAATGGGTGCATGGTAGGCACATAATTCCCAAACAATATGTGAATTCATGTGTGTGAGAGTGGGTTGGTCAGACCACCCCATGTGGAATGTGATGTGTTATTTTGACTGAACATTATTTCATGATTGTGATGAAATAACCTAGGTTTTTTTCAATCCTAGAACCCGACTCATTCTTTTTCATACCCGTAGTGTTTTCCCAATCACCCCAGGCTGGCGACGGATCCTGGGCATTGAACAACGCAAAAAAAAAAGTGAATGATTACTCCAAACCTAAACTACAACATGGAATATAATTATATATTTACATATATCTAATAAGAAATAATAGTTGATGAAAAATAAGAAATATATTCCATATCTGTAAGAACAATGTTGAAACATATTACATCAAAAGTAGATAAAAACTCTAATACATGTAAAAATAAAAAAGGAATAACAACCAAATAGCTACTCCAAACGATGGTATGGACAAACTCCCACCATCTCACCGCCAACTACCCAACCAGATGAAACAAACCTCACCACCACACTAATGTGCCTTTCCTTTCAATAATTGGATGTCAAAAAATGGTCTACGCAACAAAAATAAGTTGTAAATGGTGTGAGATAACAAGATCAGTAGGACCCCACATAGGAGTTATGTTATGTGACTCCATATAGATATTCATGTGTGGTCATTTTAGGTAAATCCTGGAATGATATGCTATAAAGTAATTTTATATAAAACATGTTAAACATTTAACTTTTTCCACATTTCTTATAAAATTAAGGTATATAAATTTCCAAGAATATTTTCCATATCATTTTCCACCCGCATAAACATGCATATCAATCCTAACACAAGAATTCCATGTAATACAAAAAAAGAAGCATTGGTATCACAACACCAAGGTATACTACAGGTCTATCACATAGACTGATTATACCATAATCAATAGAACATATGAAAAAATTACAATCTTATAACATGTGACTTAGATGTAGAAGAATACCCGATGTGTAAACCCCCCAAAATGTAAATATCATCCTTCTAAAAACGAGCTATAGAAATATAGGAATCCCCAATGGCAAACAAACTTGGTAATAATGAAATAGTAATGATGGAACCAAGCATATCCTTGGTCCTAAGTACCCAATATTACCCAATTTCTCTTTTTTTAAATTCATTTTAATGATTTGAAGACCAATTCAAAACCATTTCACAAATTTCATTCAATGGATTGAAAATACCCATTTTCTCTACATTTATCAATTACTCAAAAAAACATTAACTTCATAAATTCTCTTCAAAACAAACTAATATATCATGCTAATACCATTTATAAATAAATTTATAAAAAAAAATAATCATGTTTTTTAGCATTGGCTAGAGAATAACCAATTACCTCAAAACTCAGGTCACACATGCCCTTAACAGAATCAACAATCAACAAAAACCAAACAATTTCAATGGATTCCCTTGAATATAATCCACATCAATATTGGTTAAATTTTGAAGGTAAAGGTTTAGTTGAAGATAGGTAACCCACATACTGTAAATAAGAACAATCACAGCAGCATGACCAACAGAATAAAAGGCCCCCAGAATGATATCACACAATACTTATATATGAAACAAATAATAATTAATAACATTAAACAAAGGATCAAATAACACAGCCCTATAGTGTTGCCATGATCTAGAAAAATGAATAAAGGGAAAGGAAACTTAACCAAAGATACACACCATGAACGCCACATATATTGGATGTGGAATATATCAATCTGGATGTGGTTCAGTCTCTCAACAACCTGCAAAAAACAACGTTGATTGATAGCCACAAAGAATGGGTGAAATAACTGAATCAAAATAGAAAAATGCATATTTTAAAAACAAGATTTGGTCCATTACAAGACATGTAACAGAGGTTCACGATGTGTGACTACCACATCAGGCATACACCAAAAAATTTATTATCTCGGATTAAAAATTCAATATTTAAACCATACATGGTTTTAAATCCCCATTTACAACATGTACCAATTCACAACATGATACTTCTTTTCACAACCTATATCTAGTACTCATTATTAATTGTGTTACATAGTTATATGGAATTTAACTACTCTTCAACCTATAGAAAATAAAAAAACATTTATAGGATTTGAACGAAAAGGGGACTTAAGGATAGGAAAAAAATATGAGATCAAGTTAACAGAATGATACAATATCATCACCATAAAGACTTTTCTTCTCCAAGAATTCATGCGGAAGATGTAATCAACCGAAAGAGGGGAATCCATTAAACTCTCATCAATGATTTTCATTCCCAAGAATCATTATAATCTGATACTTGTTTCCACAGAACCACGAACAATAGAATTGACTTCCCATGCAATTATTTCTTCTATGAGTCAATGATCTCATGTAGTTCCTCCAAAACAAAATCATTATCTCTAACTCAATTTCATCCAAACATAGAATATGAGTAGCATCAGGGTGATTTTTCATGAGATGAGATACATATAAAATATCATGAATATATTTCAACTGAATCCGTAATGCTAATTGATAATAAATTTATCTAATATGTTGATTGATCTTAAATGGTCCAACATATGTTATATCTAACATTAACTACATTCGAAGACGACGATGACCCAAATGAGGAGAAACACTGAATATGACCAAGTTAACTATGAATAACTCCATAGGATTCCACTACTAATATGTATATGATTTATGTAGTCTCTAGGCTTTAACAAGATGTCATTGTAAATCTTGAATCTTTGCTAACATCTCCTGAACCAATCTTTGTCAAAACTAAGCTACATCACCCAACTATTCCCAATAGATATATAATCTGCATGGGAAACCATAGAATGACTCAAAGGGATAAAATATGATTGATGAATGATAACTATAGTTATAAAAAAACTCAACTAATCATAGATGAAAATCCCAAGATCCATCGAAATCCATGATGTAGGTGGAAAGAATGTCCTGCATTATTTGAATTACATGTTCTGTCTGACCATATATCTATTGATGGTATGTTTTGATCAACTTGATTTGAGATCCCATTATATTTTTTAGACTTCTTAAGAACCCTCAGGTAAACCTAGGATACCTATCTGAAACAATTTCAACAGGACTACCATGTTACCTCATGATCACCTGCACATACAACTTTCCCATATATTCAACTTTAGTCTTGTCTCTAATAGAAATTAAATGAGAAGACTTCCTCAAATAATCAACAATAACCTAGATAGAATTAATCTATTGGGTAGTCTATGGTAATACATATAGAAATCCACTGATATCTAATCCCATTTCCAAACCTGCACTAGATGAGGCTGAAGAGAACTAGAGTGTTTCATGTGCTCTCCCCTTATCCATTTCTTGGTGTAACAATAGTACATAAAATCTAGGATGTCATGATTCATACATGCCCACCATAATCAAAACCTCATGTCATAATGCATCTTTTTAGTTCCTATATGTACGAGCCAACAAGAGCTATTACAATAAAATATTACATCACTCCTCACAAATGATGGCATGAAAATCATTTCACTAAAGGGAATCATATCATCTTATGAGTGATACGAACCCGATATGGTCTACCCACTATAATGTCATAGTGAAGTCTTCTAATTCTCATCGTCCTGGTACAAACTATGCATGAAATACTCCCTGAGAGATGATGATAAGTGTATAATTTTTAGAACCATTTCTTAAAACACCCTCTTGAGCATGTAGATTCAACTATGAAAAAATCCCCATAAGTTTCCACTCCACTTTAGATTCCAGGACAGCATGTGAAGTTATTTTCCTATAAAGAGAATCATCAACAACAATCCCCATTCTTGGGTTTTAGGAGATATTGAATTCAAAAATCTATAGGTATTCTTACAATCATATGTATTTGATATTCAATTCCTTATGAAAAAATAGATAACATAGACTCTTATGATCAGAGAAGAATGTGGACATTTCCTGAAGAAGAAAGTGCCACCAACACATAACCACTTGAAAGACAAAAAAAATTCCTAAATCATGAGTGGTGTAATTATTTTCTATAGGATGAAGATAATGATTTCATTAAGATTCCACATGGTCATACAGTATAAGAACTCATACTGAAACAACAACCGAGGATTAAAAAAACCTTATTTCTCATATAGGGCTCAGGTAAGATCATAATAAGAGTTTATGTTAGAAGATTTTTAATGACATCAAATGATTTCTAACACTTGTAATCCTAGGTCAATTTCATAAAATTATGTGTAAGATCTGTCTACGGAAACACCATATTAGATATGTTATAGACAAACCATCAATTCTATCCATCAAGACAAAGGATAATTCGTATCTCAAAGACATTATGTTGTTCTTTCCATGAAAAAATAGGCTTTACCATTTCGGGATCAAATGATAAGCCATGCTCAGAAATTATATGCCACTAGAAATTAACATCATGGATCCATAAACTACAATTAGATGATTTATATAAAATAGTGAGTTCTCAACATTTTTAGAACCAAACTCAAATGGTGACTATTCACACTCTTAGATTTTCAATAAACCATAATATAATTGACAAGAAATACCAAAAAAGTTTCATGTTATTGATTGAAAACACGATTAATAAAATCAATAAAAAATGTACAAGAGTTATTCATAACAAAAGGAATCAAAAGATATCTATAATGGTGATAACTACCCATTGTTGATATATTCTATATATTTTAAAACCAAACTCTAAGCTAATGATAACCCAATTGAAGATTTATCTATGAAAAAACATTTCCTCCATTAAAACAACAAATAGATCATCCACATGATTGGATGAATATTTTTTTAACCATAACATTGTTAAAATGTTGATTTTACACACATAAACAACTTGAACGGTATTCTTTCATTGAAAATAGTAATGGGGATTCCCGAGGTGAAATTCTAGCATAGTAGAATACTTTCTCTAACCGGACATTAAACTAAAAATTGATCTATTTCATCTCTACTAGTACCATAATATAGAAATTTATCTTTATAGGATCCATACCTAGAACCATATCCATTATAAGACCTACCACTATCTATGGAGGAAGACCTGATATATCATCTCGGAAAATATCAGGAATTTCTCAAACAACAGTTGGAAGATCAAAAATAGAAGAAACATCATCAGGATAAAATTAAATTGTATCCAAAAAACTCATATGCACTGGGCGGGAAGGTTCCTCACAGCCTGACATCGGGTCCCACTCCCCCTGAAACACATGAGAGCTCCCATCAACATCATGAAACAAAATGTGCTGATGATAAAAATCAACATCTCCTCGATGAGCAACAAGACAGTCCATACTAATGATTATTTTAAATTAATCCAGATCAAGAATGATAAAATCCTAGGAAACTCTGTATTGGCTATCATCAATGAATGATAACTATGAAACCCCTTCTCTTCTCTCATTCCAAGAGGTGTCTCCAAATCTATTCTAAAATACATATGTTCTTTTGGATGAATAATAAGATCAAAAAAATGTCCAGATATAAATTAGTGGGAAGAAATTGTATCAAATAGATAAATTAATACTAATGACGCAATAAGGATAGTACCTCTCACTATTTCCAGACATTATTCATCTTCTACTAGACACTCATCAACTGCATTAAAATTCCTCAACACTGAGGCCTGTGGTTGGAGCCCTGTAGACTTTTATGCACTTAATTTCATGATAGTATCTTTTGGAGCTAACAATCCCTGACCGTAATAGGGTGTAGTCATAACCTGAAATAAGTTTTGTATGTGACCAGTGCATCAACATCTATTTAACATCATTATTGCAATAGCACAATAATGTTGTGTGTTTCCTCCATTTCACCATAGATTTAATGTCAGGGGCACATTACTCTCTATAATAGATAGTGAATAAGTTGCTCGATGCTGAGAACCACCTACACGAATCCTACATTTGATCATTCCACTTCATCTTCTTCCCATGTTCACCACTGAAGCTGCCACCCAATAGAAGGGAAGACGTGTAAAATCCGACCATGAATACCATATTAATTTATTTCATCATTGCCTTGTCGACAGACTTCTCATTTGGAGAACACATCATCATAGACACCTAAAATCTAATTTCCTACTGAAAAACATATATGTACATGTAACCCTTATTATCTTCATTCTTCACCACCTCCGACGAAAAACAAAAAAAAACTAAACAAAACAATTGGTGTATGAAAAAACTAAACAGTCTCCTTATTGTATTGATTTGAACTGTGGGGCCATTTCCAGCATCATCGACTCTAGAAAGAACTTCTAAAAAGCAGGTTCTTGAAACATTTCTAATCCAATCCCTCATGTCTATCTACCTGGACCATATAATCCCCCCATAAGATGGAGGAACCCTTGAGTCTGAACACATCACACTTCAGTATGATGTTCTTAGGTGTCTCCACAAAGTTGATGTTTTAATTGATCATATCAATCAAGTACTATAACTATTGAGGTTCAGTTGTTCCTTTAAAGGGTGGTGGACTCTCAAGTAATAACTGAAGAAATCGATATCTCTATCCTCCAGCTTCTGCTTGTACCACAAGAACATTATTCGAAACATTTTTTATATCTTGATTAATAGCATGGACTGCTCGTATGATCATCTTGATGAGGTTCTGATCTATAGGTGGGTTCCCTTGAGGAGTGTCAATAGGACCTTCTAGAGGAACTCATGGAAGACATCTTATAGGTATACTTCGACACACCGAAGCACAAGAATAGTTAGGAAATCGATCATATCTCAACTCAAACTACAAAACAAATAAGAAAAAAACTGAGTATTTTTTAAAAATAAAATCAGTGGTGATGCATATCCTAACATCACATGGAAACATGATCCTCATTATGAAAAGATATATCAGGACACTTATCACAATGTACCAAGATAAAAAAACTTGAAGAATGACATGATCTGATACCAAACTATGATTAATCATCATGGAACTCCCTCAGACTCAGCAGCTGGCAAGTTATTTTACATACCTGGAGGGTGTTCCTGATCCCCACATGTTGGTGTTAAGCACCCAATCATCCAACAAAAAAATAGAGGGGATGTAACATCCCAAGTAAGTAATGAATAATAGATATTTTTATCTATGTCTATTATTAATTAAGATAGTGTTTTAGAGGCTTAAAATGAAAATAAATACAATCTTATGCATGGAATACACTAATATTCTTAAAAGATTGTTCTACTGCCTTTTGATGGTAAACCCTTTTTAAATCAAACTTTTGACAATTTTATAATCTATATTTGTCAAAATAAACATATTTATTATGATTGGGACATTGAAATTTACAATGGATAAATTTTTGGTATTTTTCTGACAATGTTCATTTTTAATGAATAGTGAAAAATACTGCATTTTACATCAAAACTACTTTTTAATCTACTTTATTTATATGATTAGATTACCTAATGAATTGGTCTTAAAGTTTAATCTGAATATATTTTTACCATTTAATCAAATGGTGGTCATTAAAATTAATTTCACTTCGAAATCGGTCTTAAACTAGTGTCAATCTTTTGATACTTATTGTTCCATAAAAACACGCTATTTGCTCTGACATCGGGAATTAATTATTAAATTAATTAATGTGACTTATATGTTTTGAATTTTGTAAAATGGATTTCATTTTTGAATTCGGAATATCACGTATATCTTAGGGTGAAGTTTTGGTATTTTTCTGAAAAACTTCAATTTTTTATGAATAGTGAAACCACTAAGTGGTACTTATAAAAACCGATTTTTCGTTTAAATGAAATTTTACCACTTCTGTGTTTTGAATTTCAAAAATCCGACATACATGGTTGTCATTAAGAAGTAAAATGTGGTTCAATGAGAATAAAATAATTTTTTGGTGAATAGTAACTTCTGCAGTTTTTAATCGCGATTAGAGGTAATTAGTGTAGTTTAAGGTAAAAATAATGTTTTAATAATATGATATGAGCTTGACACATGTCCTACCATCATTGGATGTGTCATGGCCGACCAAGAAAATGCATGGGTCAACTTGGGGACCCCATGAAGCCACTTTAGTTGGAAAATGTCATTAATATATTTTTATTTAAAGTTAAAGTAAAAATGACACAAACATGACATGTTTTACTCAACCAATTTTTACATGGGGTTATAGAAGTCAGATTTTTGACTATAAATATTAATTAGAAAGATACAAATATTTACTATGTAATAGTAATTTTTTTATAATTTTTAGACATTAAATAAATTAAATTATTTATGACATCATGATGATGCAGCGATGACCTCAGTATTTAACAATTTAAATAAAATGGAAAGATAATGTAAAATATAAGACCTACACATGTCCAAAACCTATTAGATGAGTGGATTTCGAACCCTCATCACCTTATCCTCTAAATACATCAATGTGGGACCTTTAAAATCCGAAACTCTTTTGAAAATAAAGTAAAATTTTGTAACTTTACAAGGGTGCCCCTCCTCTCCTCTTATAAAAGGCCCCCACCTCTACCTCCTTACCCACACTCCCAAAGCCTTTGGCTCGGCAAACCCCGGCCCATATTGTCTCTCCACATCCCTATATTACTCCTTGATGCCTCACATTGGGCAGATGTCTTCCCAAGGAATCCTTTGAGCTCAATCCAAAGGGAGTTACCCGATTTTAAGGTAATGTATTCACTTGAGTCCTTTTGTTTTATTTTGCTTCTCAAACCCCCTAAACACTTTTTATTCATTTCTTTTGTAAAAAATCCAGTATCATCAATATACTAGTATGTTTTTATAAGAATTATTTGAGCTACACTTACACAGACCTACATCTAATGGTTAAAGAACATACTGTTTCCGTGGATGGTGAATTTATGCCTCCCGAAATGATGATTGTTCTACATTATTTTAACACCTTCAAAGGTGGCCATTAAGATGTAACTATATTTATATATGATATATAATATGTTTATGTTTTCCTTAAGCTTCTGTATTTTTCATTTAGGTAATACCTTTATGGTTTCCATTATGGGTAAACGCGATATCTTCATTTAAGGAAGTGCGGACTACCGCCCCCTCAAAGTGATTTGATTCGTCAAATACCATATGTGGGACGTATAAAGGATGGAAATATGATATTATATATGATATTATACTGGAATTATAATATACCTTTATATCATTATGATTCCATTCTATAAAATACGAAATAGAAATGAAAGTAGCGTTCATGCGTACGTAAGGCTTACCGTCTCCATGAACGATGCATTTCATTTCTTACCTCTAAATGATTATGTAATATTATAAATGCATGAATGTACTGGATATATATGACATATATGATATCTACATCATGAATACAATTCTGGATATAATGGATACATGAACAAATTGTAATTATAAAGGGCTTATTGTTTACTCAAGTACCAATGATCGTTAAAACGACCGTTATTAACTTAAATAATTACATAGTGTTCATGACATGGAAATAAGTGATATAAAAGGAATAATGAACTTGAAAAATGTTCTTAAACAAGTTGAAATTAAATCATGTTTATTATTCAGGAGATTAAAGAACGATCGAGTCATATCGGACCTGAGGTATGGGACTTTGTCTCAATCTCCTTTCATTGAGGCATATTTTGTTTTATACACAACCTTCTTTTATACGGTGTATAAACCCCTTTGACTTTTACGTTTATTCAAAAGGAATCTTTTTTTATACGAACTGTTTACTAAATGACAAAAGGGAATGTTTTTGTCGTACGTATGTTGCGACAACGACTTCTCCGCCGCCGTGACCATTATTTGAGTTTCGGCTTCCTCTACAAGCCATACCTTTTTTTAAAAGAAAAATAAATACCATGTTTTACTTTTCTTTTATTTTGGTATTGAAAATGGTTTTCAAAAGATTTTTATATCAATGTGTTGTATTAATATCTTTTGATTGAATGTTTGAGATGTTATGTTTCCTTTATGCATGTTTTATGTGATACGATTATGTTGAGGTTCTTGGGCATTATTATGAAGACGGGTGGTTCTGTGATAGACTAAGGGTGGGTGAGCCCGATATAGCTCTCCAATGCATTGGGTAACGCGAAGCAGTGAAACGTTAAGGTTTCTCTGAAGTGATTTAGGGAATATACTGTGATGGGTATTCCAAACGTAACCAAGAGGGTTACTCCCTACATAAGAATGTTATGAATGCCTCAAGTTACCTTTATGTCTTATGATTTCTATGATTTATTCATGATTTGATGAGGTATGTTAAAGTGCTTATGTTTTATGGGTAATGTATGATTTCATTCTTATGTATATATGCACCCATGTTTTCTTTCCATATTTTTATATCCCTTACTGAGCTTTTTATGCTCATCCCATGTTTTTTTTGAAATGTTTTTCACAGGTCAAGGGAAAGGTACATGATATCATGATAGTGTCAAGGAAGTGTCAAGAAAGAATCCATGTTTTATTTTAAATATGTTTCCTTTGATGGGAAAGAAGAATACTATCTTTATTTAACCACTTTGTTTATATGTGGAATGTAATGCAAGTTTTATGATCTAATTCTCTAAAACTCTAAACCCGAAAAGATCCTCAATGTGTAATCTTGTAATAACTCAAGATTAAGTAAGGTTTAAGGCTGGGGCCTTATAGTTGGTATCAGAGGTTGGTTTAGATAACTTTAGGAGTTAGAATTATATTAAATCATTATCCGAAAATATTTTTTTATGGTCAAATTGAAGTGATATAGTATTTGAAGATTACCTTGTTGCTTCATCTAAGACATGTTTGTTCAGAATGGTTTTCTATAGAGGAAACATGGAAGCGGTGCTAGGAAGTCATGTAGAAGGAAATAACCTTCTGAATCAGTAGCCTGAGATGGTCGGAATTGGAACTGAACAGTTTCTTGCAGTAATGGCGCAGTTGACTCAAGAGATAAATGGTGGTGGTATCCATGCACGAGATCAGCCAGATCAACTACAGAGGAACATGTTAGTGGTGGAACATTTCATGAGGCAACATCCCCCATCATTCAGAGGATCATTTGACCCTGTGTTAGCTGAAGGGTGGATTAAAGCACTGGAGAAGATTTTTGATTTCATGGGGTGTTTAGACAATCAAAAGGTTAGTCTTGCTATTTACAGTTTGGAGGGTGAAGCAGATCAGTGGTGGTCTGTGGTTAAAAATATCAGGGACGCTGATGAGATTGATGCTCTCGACTGGGGTGAATTCAAAGGTATGTTTCTTGAAAAGTATTTTCCTAATGTTGTTCGACATAGGATGGAAAAACAATTCCTGGAATTGAGGCAAGAGGAAGACTCAGTGGCTACCTATGAAAAAAGGTTCACTCGATTGGAAAGGTATGATCCAAATTTTATCCGAGACCTAGATAGTAAAATCAATCATTTTTACTCAGGAATAAAGACAAAATATCGAAGGGCATTATCCTCCCGTGAGTTTAAAAGTTATGAAAAGCTTGTTCGATGTGCTGAGAAGGTGGAAATGGAGTTTGCCGAAGACCAAGTGTTCAATAACAGCCAACAGAAGAAGAGACCGAGGTGGCAGAAGAAATGTAAGATTTCTTCAAAAAAGTCTGATGGTAAGAAATCTAAGTTTCCAGCTTGTGATAAATGTGGAAAAAGGCATGCTGGGGAATGTCTTCTGAATTCTGGAAAGTGCTACCGATGTGGTAAGATGGGACATAAGGCTCTTGATTGCACTGAAAATGATTAGGGTGATGGTAAGGCCAAATTTGATTTACAGTTACTGAAATGTTATAAGTGCAATGAGATGGGTCACTATGCAAACGAGTGTCTGACAAAGATCTTGAGTGATGGGAAGAAGTAAGACTACAAGAAGAAAGGGGTGGTGAAATCCTTTGCAACTACTTCAGTAGATGTTGGGCCGTCAAATGAAGTTGTATCAGGTACTTTGTTTTTTCAGATTATGCCAGTGTGTTGTTTGATTCGGGGTCTACACATTCATTCATCTCTGAAAACTTTTCTAGTAAAATGGGAATACCATATCAAGAAATGACTCCTGAACATCTGGTAAAAACACCTAGGGGAAATGTTGAGGCAAAAGGAATTTATAAGAATCTTCCTATCAATATCTGTGGAAAGAACCTACTTGCAAACCTTATTGTTCTACCTCTAGTAGAGTTTTATGTTATCCTGGGTATGGATTGGCTCTCTATTTACCATGCTATGTTTGACTGTAGAGCTAAAGAAGTTTCTTTTCAGAAAGACTTTCAGTTTTTGTACAAGAATGAACCCTTACTATTGATAACATATCAAGAGGCTGAGAAACTTGTAAAAGATAGAAATGAATGTTACCTTGCACACATCGTTGAAAATAAATGAACTATTCAGATTAACGATGTGCCTGTGGTAAATGTGTATCCTGATGTTTTTCCTGATATGTTGCGTGGAATAATACCAGATCGGGAAGTTGAGTTTACTGTTTACTTAGTTCCTAATGATAAGCCAATTTCAAAACCCCCTTATCGAATGGCTCAAATTGTACTTTTAGAGTTGAAGGAGTAATTGCAAGATTTATTAGAGAAAGGTTTCATTCGACCTAGCACATCACCATGGGGTGCTCCGGTTTTATTGTTAAAAATAAAGATGGTTCTATGAGACTATGCATTGATTATAGAGCCTTGAATAATATCACTGTTAAGAAAAAATATCATTTGCCTCATATCGATGATTTGTTTGATCAGCTCCAGGGAGCTCAGTATTTTTCAAAGATTGACCTGAGATCGGGGTACCATCAGCTGAAGGAAAAGGAAGTAGATGTTCCGAAGACTGCGTTTCGTACAAGATATGGCCATTATGAATTTGTAGTAATGCCTTTTGGGCTAACCAATGAACCTGCTATATTCATGGACTTAATGAATAGAATTTTCCATGAGTTCTTGGATAAGTTTGTGGTGGTTTTCATTGATGATATTTTCATGTTTTCTAAAAGTAAAGAAGAACATGAATGACATTTAAGGGTTATTTTGAAAACCTTGAAAGAAAAGAAATTGTATGGGAAATTCAGAAAGTCTGAGTTTTGGTTGCAACAAATTTCTTTCCTTGGTCATATTGTTTCTAAAGATGGGATAACTGTTGATCCTGCAAAAACAAACGTTGTTGAAGAATGGCCAAGACCAACAAATGTAACAGAGATTTATAGATTCCTTCGTTTGGCAGGCTATTACCGAAGATTTGTTAGATATTTTTCACGGTTATCTAGTCCATTGACTAAGCTAACTCGGAAGGGTGTTATGTTTATCTGGACAAAATAATGTGATGATTGTTTTCTGGAACAGAAAAGAAGATTGGTGAATGCTCCAGTTTTGGCACTACCTTCCAGGAATGGTGAGTTTGTTATATACAGTGATGATTCATTGAAAGGACTTGGTTGCGTCCTAATACAGAATGATCAGGTAATTGCTTATGCTTCACGATAGTTGAAAACTCATGAGGTAAATTACCGTACACATGATTTGGAATTAGCTGTTGTTGTTTTCACTATAATATTTTGGAGGCATCATTTGTATGGAGTAAAGTGTGAAATATATACTGATAACAAAAGTTTAAAGTATATATTCACTCAGAAAGAGTTAAACATGAGATAGAGGAGATGGCTGGAATTAATCAAGAATTATGATTGTACAATTCATTACCATCCGGGAAAAGCAAATAAAGTGGCAGATGCGTTGAGTCGAAAAATTAATGCTTCATTAACAATGTTGTGTTTGGAACGTGGTCCTTTGGTTAAGGATTTGATGAACTTTGGCATGGAAGTTGTTGGTGCAGGATGTTCTTCTGTTTTGTTTCAGGTATCAGTGAAATCTTATCTATCAGACAGAATCAAGAAAGCACAGAAGCAAGACAGTGAGTTGCAGAAAAAGGTAGAGCTGGTTCAGAAAGGTAAGTTTTCTGAATTCAACATTCATAATGATTGCGTTTTGAGATTTGGGAAGAGATTGTGTGTGCCTTGTGATTGACAGTTGAAGAGAGAGTTGTTATGTGAAGCTCATAGTTCTCCGTTTTCAGTTCATCCTGGCAGTATTAAGAAGTACATAGATCTGCGTGAGTATTACTGGTGGGGTGGAATAAAAAGCGATATTGCTGATTTTACTGTGAAGTGTTTGACATGTCAACAGGTTAAAGCAGAGCAGAAGTTACCGAAAGGGATGCTTCAGCCATTACCACTGCCAGAGTGGAAATGGGAGAATATATCCATTGACTTTTTTGTGGGATTACCGAAGACACGTCAAGGTAATAATGCAATCTTGGTTATTGTTGATCGCTAGACCAAATCTGATCATTTCTTTGCTATATGAGATACTTTTTCCCTGGATCAACTTTCCCGTTTGTATCTTAAATAGATATTCAGGTTACATGGAGTTCCTATCTCCATTGTATCTGACCGTGATCCCAAGTTCACTTCTAACTTTTGGAAAGGCCTTCAAAAGTCGCTGGGTACTGAATTAAATTTTAGTAGAACATTTCATCCTCAATCAGATGGGCAGTCAGAACGAACAATTAAGACCTTGGAGGATATGCTACGAGCTTGTTCGATGGATTATCAGTTAAGTTGGGACCAACATCTTTCTTTGGTTGAATTTTCATATAATAACAGTTTTCATTCTAGTATACAGATGGAACCATTTCAGGCATTATATGGGAAGTGGTGTCAAACTCCAGCTTTCTGGGATGAAGTGGGTGAAAGGAAGTTGATGGGACCAGAATTGGTAGAAGAGTTGGCAGAAAAAGTCCAGCTGATACAGAAACACATGAGAACAGCTCAGAGCAGGCAGAAGAGTTATGCGGACAATAGGAGGAAGGATCTCTCTTTTGAGGTAGGTGATCATATTTTTCTCAAAGTATCACCATGGAAAAGTGTGATGAGATTTGGTAAGAAAGGAAAGCTAAGTCCATGGTACATTGGACCATATGAAATTCTGGAGAGAGTTGGATCAGTTTCATACCGGGTGGCTTTACCTCCGAGTTTATCTCAGGTACACAATGTTTTTCACGTTTCGATGTTGAGAAAGTACATCCCAGATCCATCTCATGTTTTGAGTCCAGAGGTAGTTCAGCTGGAAAAGAACCTATCTTATGAGGAACAACCGGTCCAGATTCTTGACCACAGGGAGCAAGTGTTACGAAATAAGGTGATTAATCAGGTATTTGTTTTGTGGAAGAACCCCATGATGGAAGAGGCAACATGGGAATCTGAAAATGCAATGAGGGATAAGTATCCCCATTTATTAGATAAGTAAATAAATTACGGAGACGCAATTTTCTAAAGGGGGGAAGGATGTAACATCCCAAGTAAGTAATGAATAATATATATTTTTATCTATGTCTATTAATGATTAAGATAGTGTTTTAGAGGCTTAAAATGAAAATAAATACAATCTTATGCATGGAATACACTAATATTCTTAAAAGATTGGTTTACTACCATTTGATGGAAAACCCTTTTTAAATAAAACTTTTGAAAATTTTATAATCTATATTTGTCAAAATAAACATATTTCTTATGATGGGGACATTGAAATATACATTGGACAAATTTTTGGTATTTTTCTGACAGTGTTCATTTTTAATGAATAGTGAAAAATACTGCATTTTACATCAAAACTGATTTTTAATCTACTTTATTTATATGATTAGATTATCTATTTAATTGGTCTTAATGTGTAATCTGAATATATTTTTACTATGTAATCCAATGGTGGTCATTAGAATTAATTTCACTTTGAAATTGGTCTTAAACTAGTGTCAATATTTTAATACTTATTGTTTCATAAAAACATGTTATTTGCTCTGACAGTGGGAATTAATTATTAAATTAATTAATGTGACTTATATGTTTTGAATTTTGTAAAATGGACTTCATTTTTGAATTCGGAATATCAAATATAGCTTAGGGTGATGTTTTGTTATTTTTCTGAAAAACATCAATTTTTGATGAATAGTGAAACCACTAAGTGGTACTTATAAAAACTGATTTTTCGTTTAAATGAAATTTTACCACTTCTGTGTTTTGAATTTCAAAAATCTCAGATACATGGTTTTCATTAAGAAGTAAAATGTGGTTTATTGAGATTAAAATAATTTTTTGGTGAATAGAAACTTATTAAGTTTTTAATCACGATTAGAGGTAATTAGTGTAGTTTAAGGTAAAAATAATGTTTTAATAATATGAGATGATCTTGAAACATGTCATACCCTTGTTGGATGTGTCATGGCCGACCCATAAAATCCATGGGTCAACTTGGGGACCCCATGGAGCCACTTTATTTGGAAAATTTCATTAATATCTTTTTATTTAAAGTTAAAGTAAAAAATGACACAAACATGAAATGTTTTACTAAACAAATTTTTACAAGGTGTTATACAAGTCATATATTTGACAATAAATATTCAGTAGAAATATAAAAATATTTCCTACATCATAGTAATTTTTATATAATTTTTAGGCATTAAATAAATTAAATTATTTATGACATCATGATGATGCAGTGATGACCTCATTATTTAACGATTTAAATAAAATGGAAAGATAATGTAAAATATAAGATCTAAACATGTCCAAAACCTATTTAATTAGTGGATTTATAACCCTAATCACCTTATCCTCTAAATAAATCAATGTGGGACCTTTAAAATCCGAAACTCTTTTGAAAATAAAGTAACATTTTGTAACATTACAAGAGTGCCCCTCCTCTCCTCTTATAAAAGTCCCCCACCTCTACCTCATTACCCACACTCCCAAAGCCTTTGGCTTGGAAAACCCCTGCCCATTTTGTCTCTCCACATTCCTTTATTACTCCTTGAAGCCTCAAATTGGGCAGAAGTCTTCCCAAGGAAGCCTTTGAGCTCAAACCAAAGGGAGTTAGCCGATTTTAAGGTGATGTCTTCACTTGAGTCCTTTTGTTTTATTTTGCTTCTCCAACCCCCTAAAATCTTTTTATTCATTACTTTTGTAACAAATACAGTATCCTCAATATACTAGGATGTTTTTATAAGAAGTATTAGAGCTAAACATACACACACCTACATCTAATGGTTAAAGAACATACTATTTCCGTGGATGGTGAATTTATGCCTCCCGAAACGATGATTGTTCTACATTCTTTTAACACCTTAAAAGGTGGCCATTAGGATGTAAATATATTTATATATGATATATAATATGGTTATTATTTCCTTAAGCTTCTTTATTTTTCATTTTGGTTATACCTTTATGGTTTCCATTATGGGTAAACGCGATATCTTCATTTAAGGAAATGTGGACTACCGCCCCATCAAAGTGATTTGATTCGTTAAATACCATATGTGGGACGTATAAAGGATGGAACTATGATATTATATATTATATTATACTAGAATTATAATATACCTTTATATAATTATGATTCCATTCTATAAAATATGAAATAGAAATGAAAGTAGCGTTCATGCGTACGTACGGCTTACCGTCTCCATGAACAGTGCATTTCATTTCTTACCTCTAAATGATTATGTAATATTATAAATGCATGCATGTACTGGATATATATGACATATATGATAACTACATCATGAATACTATTCTAGATATAATGGATACATGAATCACTTGTAATTATAAAGGGCTTATTTTTGACTCAAGTACCAATGATCGTTAAAACGACTGTTATTAACTTAAATAATTACATAGTGTCCATGACATGGAAATAAGTGATATAAAAGGAATAATGAACTTGAAAAAAGTTCTTAAACTAGTAGAAATTAACTCAAGTTTATTATTCAGGAGATTAACGAATGACCGAGTCAAGTCGGACCTGAGGTATGGGACTTTGTCTCAATCTCCTTTCATTGAGGCATATTTTGTTTTATACATAACCTTCTTTTATATGGTGTATAAACCTCTTTGACTTTTACGTTTATTCAAAATGAATCATTTTTTGTATGAAGCATTTACTAAATGACAAAAGGGATTGTTTTTGTCGTACGTATGCGGCGACAACGACTTCTCCACCACCGTGACCATTATTTGAGTTTCGGATTCCTTTACAAGCCATACATTTTTTTAAAAGAAAAATAAATACCAAGTTTTAATTTTCATTTATTTTGGTATTGAAAATGGTTTTCATAATATTTTTATATCAATGTGTTGTATTGATATCTTATGATTGAAAGGTGGAAATGTTATGTTTCCTTTATGCATGTTTTATGTGATACGATTATGTTGAGGTTCATGGGCATTATTATGAAGACGGGTGGTTCCGTGATAGACTAAGGGCGGGTGAGCTCGATATACCTCTCCAATGCATTGGGTAATGCGAAGGAGTGAAACGTTAAGGTTTCTCCGAATTGATTTAGGGAATATACTGTGATGGGTATTCTAAACGTTACCAAGAGGGTTACTCCATACGTAAGAATGTTATGAATGCCCCAAGTTACCATTATGTCTTATGATTTCTATGATTTATTCATGATTTGATGTGGTATGTTAAAGTTATTATGTTTTATGGGTAAAGTATGATTTCATTCTTATGTATATATGTACCCATGTTTCCTTTCGATATTTTTATATCCCTTACTGAGCTTTTTATGCTCATCCCAAGTTTTTTTTTTGAAATGTTTTTCACAGTTCAAGGGAAAAGTACATGATATGATGATAGTGTCAAGGAAGTGTCAAGAAGGAATCCATGTTTTATTTTAAATATTTTTCCAATGACGGGAAAGAAGAATACTATCTTTATGTAACCACTTTGTTTATATTTGGAATGTAATACAAGTTTTATGATCTAATTCTCTAAAACTCTAAACCCGAAAGATCCTCAATGTGTAATCTTGTCATAACACAAGATTAAGTAAGGTTTAAGGCTGGGGCCTTATAGGGAATGATTTCACCCAACCTAAAAAACCAAATTAAAGTATATATATATTAAAAATACCATTATTGAAGAATAAGAATAAATATATTCCATAATTGTATGGAAATAATGTAAACAAACTACTAAAAATGAAACTAAAAACACCATTTCATGTCCAACTCCATAACACTAAAAAACAAAAAACAACTCCAAACTATAGTAGGGATAAACTCCCACCATCTTAACACCATCTACATAACCAGCTGACACAAACCTCACCACCTCAATGTGGAAAATTGCTTTTAATAGAACTGGATGCATAGAAAAATTATCCTCACCCAATAAGAGGTGTGCAATGTGTGAAATAATAGGCACAACATGATCCCACCCAGCTGTTCCATAGCATTTATCTATATAAAAATTCATTTATGCTGATTTTATGTTGAAAAATTAAATAACAAGAAGTAAATATGTTTTATTGAAAATGTGCATAAAATTTTCCTTTTTAAAATGTTCTAAAAAAAATAGGTGTTTCAATTTCAATGCTTATTTTACATATCATTTTACACCACCATAAAGGTGAATTTCAAGGCTAAATCTAAATCCATGTGATACGAAAAATAATCATAGGTATCCTAACACCCAGGAATACTATAGGTCCAGGATACAGACTACTCATAACACAATATATCAATCAAGTGTACAAATCATTATCCTAAAACATAGGCCTTGGAAGTAGATGACTAACCCCTCAGTAAACTCCAAAAAATTCAATGTCAGTCCCCTAGATCAATGTGCCAAAGAAATAGAGAAAGTCACCACGAGAATACACCATAATAATCACAAAACAATGGATGATATCCCAACACTAAAACTACCACCAATGTACCCAAGTTATCCAATATTTTATTTTTCACAATTAATTATTATTCATGGTAAACTATTTCAAAACAGACTTTCAAATTACATTTCAATTCTATGTAAATATCCATTTTCTCTATATTTAACAATAAATAGGAAAAATCCATTTCACTTCGAAAAATATTTTATAATGACAAAAAAATAAAATTCCAATTAGATTTATAAATCGGTTTATAAATATAGTACAATCTTTCTTATCAACTCAAAATAGAGATGGAACCACTGAACTTAATACATGGATCGCACATTCCCGCAATGGAATCCAAAATCAACAAAAAACCACCAACATCAAGAAAGGCCATAGAATGAAATAAACATCAATATTGATTCAATGTAGAAGACTAAGGTTCAATGGATGTGAGAAAATACATATTCATTAATGACAAACACCTACCACAACACGATAAATAGAAGAAACTGCCTCTAGAACAAAACCAGATAATGAATCTAGAAGAAACCAAGAATAATTTCCCAATTTAAACCAAATGATCCAATAACTCTACTCTAAGGAATTACCATGATCAAAATAAATGAGAAAATAGAAGTAAAATTACCCAATGCGACTCACCATGATGGACATGAATAGCAGATTTCAGATAAATTGATCTATAAGGGGATAAGTTTCTAAAAAATGAAATAGAAATACCTTAGGTATATAGGTGTAAAGAACCAATGACCATAATGAAAATAGATAGTTGCACAAAGATTTTAAAAACATGACATGGGAAGTTAAATGATGTGTGTCCCATGATGAAGATATGTAACTACCATGTCCAAAAAATTCCAAAAAAATATGTAACCTCAGATTAAAAATACCTCTTTTAAACCATACATGACATGTAATCACCATTCAAGACATGTACTAGTTCAAAAGATGATCATTACTTACATAAAATACATACAACACTCATTACATGGTGTATAAGTACGTTATAGTTTGTTTAACAACTATTAAACCTGTACAAAATCAAGAAAAAAACATCCAATGAAATTAAACCAAAAACTGAACCTGAAGCGAGGGAAAACATAACTAATCAACGTAACGTGATTCTATATGGATCATGATGTATACGACAGAGAATCTATTACGTATATGCTCTAAACTAGATGGATATTAAATTTGGGATGAATGAACATGCATGAAATTCATATATATTAAATTGATATAGTGATATCACAACTTTCGAAACTTCAATGATCCAAAACAGTACATAAATCCAAACATTCATCATATTATTCAAACCAAAAACCATGGATATGATATTTTACTCCTTGGGTTCCCTCTCTCCTCAATAAATCCATGCCTTGACCATCATTCCTACTATTCTAAATGAGAATGAACTATCTTATCCATGGATTGATATGTAAGATTTCAATTAGTTTTATTAATATAATAGATCAATGAAAGAAACTTCTAACATTATAAAAATGAATATTATTGGGAAATATTTGAGGTAGTGTGGTTTAATGGTGTCGAGGGATAATAATGCCATTATTTTCTAATGCACATGAGATATACATCATGAACGGAGAATATAACATCTCATAAGAAAAGAAACAATGTTTTTTAGAGAAGGTTTGGTTTAAAAATTCTAAATATATTGAGTGTTTTAAAATATACATGAATATAATTAATTCATAGAAACTAAATATAACATAACAATATGATCTATGGTGGTGGGTGTACCCATAGATTTTATTATATTGATTATTTTTAATTTATTTGATATCTTTTGTTTTATGCTATACAAATATTAGCTTTCACTACACCCAACACCTTATTAGCTTGCAGTATATGAAATAATATTTTTGACTTGTTTTACACACAATTTCAAGTTCATTTGATAGAATTCAACCGTAAGTATATATTTTGTTCAATTTAAAAATGACCTATGTTTGGATTATGGTATAAAAACACCAAAGGAAACATTCACTACACGAATCACTAACATGGCTTACATTACATGAAATACTGACTTTCCCCAATAACTTGAATTGTATGTCATACCGAGTCTCACTATACAATGATATATTATTAAAATATTTTCATTTAATGGGATATAAAATAGCCAATATAGATATATTTGACCACATTTTTTATTTTTTATAATATTATAATTCATTTTACATATTTTCTAGTACATTATATGAAAAAAATGAATTTTTCTATAAAAGAAGTATTTTGAAAAAAAGAAGTTTTACAGACTTATGATGGAGCACACATTTTAAATCCAGTTTTGAAACATTTATAAGTTAAAATTGACTAAATAAAATTCTTATTTACCAGCAGTAGCTAAAAATATACTATTTTAGAATTTTTTCTATTTTTCTGATAAAATTAAAATTTTAATGAATAGTGAAAAATACTACATTTTAATTCAAAACTACCTTTTTAACAAATTTATTGATATAGTTAGATTTTCTTTTTAATTGGTTTGAAATTTTATTTGGATTATATTATTTTCATTTAATCCAATGATGGTCTGTGTTAGAGATTTCTTATTTAAACTGGACATAAACACGTGTCAATATTTTAAGAGTAATTAATTCCTTAAAACACTCTTTTTTGGTTTTGACAATGTGAATTAATTTTTAGTCAATTTCTGCATATTCTGTAATTTGAATTTGAAAAAATATTGATTCCATAATTATAATAATATGGTTCAATTTGTGTAAGTAGGTATCTTTTTTTTAACATTATAAATAGTAACTTGAGTAATTATTTTATTTACAATGGTTAAAGGGTAAATATAGTAACTAAAGGTTGAAAAATAATATTACAGTAATATTAAACTACCCTATCACATGCCCTAATCCTATTGGAGGAGATATTTCTGACCATTTGTTTCCATTGTTTAATTTTGGGACCACATGAATCCACTTGGATTTGAAAATGACAATTTATAAGAATTAATTTAATTTAAATATAATTATAACCTAAAAATATAAATTTTAATATATCGATTTTAATATGGGGTTGTATAATAGATATCTATGCCTATAAATAGTCATTAGAAACTAAAAAATATTTCATACATTAGGGTATTTTATTTATAATTTTTAGATATTAGATATATATATATGAGACAATTATGATTCAGTGACTACCTCAATAATGAATGATTTAAATAAATGAATTTATAAAAATTAATGTAAATTTAATTTGAATATTTTTATTCCATTCAGAAATTATCTTGATGAAATTTACATATTATGGATGAGGTAAATCCTTTGGAACAAAGGAATCAGCTATCTATGAATTTTTTTAAAAAGGCATTTATTAATAGTGCCCAAAATTGACATAATTCATAACTTAAAATATTACATAGTTTATTAACTGATATTATATTACTAAAAATATAATAATCATCTAAATGTATACTATAAGTCAAAATATGTCATAAATAAATTTTTGGGTTCATTTGATATGATATTTAAATTACCTTAACCTACAATGTGAAAATAACATGATATCACGGTAGGATTAAAAAAGGTAAAATATGGGTTAAACCAAATCGATAAGGAAAAAAATATTCAAACATGGCTAAAAAATATTGTATGATGGGTATTCGAACCAAAATAATATTATTTTATAATTAAATATGTTTTGGAGTATTTTTAATCAAAGTAGAATTTATAATAAATTAATATTTTGAGTGTTTCCTGAAGTGCCCCACTACTCTCTTATAAATGGGACCCTACTCCCTCTTTTATTCATTTCATATTGAGAATTAATGATTGGCCAACCCATACCCATATATCTTTTCCACATCACTACTTACATTATAATGGTGATGGTATTCTCAAATGCCCCACTATAGTCCTTTAAGTGGAAATCTGAAGGATGCACGCCGTGGAAGAGGAAATCTCTTCTACCGAATCATTCAAATTTATTTCTTCTTATACGTCATATTCATTACTTTTTTAATTATAAATTAATAATATCAGTATCTATAATATATATATATATATATATGTTATTATAAATATTAAAAATCCATATTTCCCCTTCTATCCATCCTATAAAAAATGAAATAATCACGTGTGCGTACGGACAACTTACCATCTCCACACCGTGGTGTAATCTGTTTTTCACCACCACCTTACAAGTATTGATATAATGGTGGAAATAATAACTTTATATTATTATTATAAAATTATAATAATTATGATATTATATACACCTTTTGTATTAATAGTATTCAACATTTATAGGAATGATGTCGTCACTCGTACGTAAGAACAACTTACCATCTCCACGAAGATATGAGATTCAATCTCCAAGTTAACCATTAAAGAATTATTATAATATATATATAATAAGAAATAATGAAATATAAGACATAATAATGATACTAGATTTATGCATATTTATGTGGAATTTACTTACTTCCATTCAATTCAATAATGGAATGAAAATAGTGTTCATGTGTACGTATGGCCTACCGTCTCCATGAACGGTGTTTTCAATTTCCTTTTTATACCTATTATATATCTTTTAATATACTAAATATATTTGATATATTAATCATGTTTTAAATTATTCAAAAAATTAAATAATTATCTATGAAACAATATCAAGAATAACCATTCCAAACACATATGATAAATAAAAAGATTATTATCCAAATCATTGCTTCAACATGGATTTGACAAAAGAATGATTAATATAAAGACATAAGTAAAACATATATGATATCATAAATATTATTATGTTTTTTTTCAAGTTAATAATATTTTTAAACTAATTATATATTATATTCAGAAACATATGGAAGAAATCAAAATAAGGTAATGGAAAATTATTCGATCTCATTTTTATCCAAGATTACGTGTATGTATGTATTTACTAGGGTTATATTTCTCATCCATGTACATGTTTCCTAAAAATCATTTCATAATTTTTTCTTCTATTCTTCCTTCAATGTTAAAACTAATTTTTACCCATTTTATACTTTTACTACATGGTATGGAAGGAATATTTCTTTTTTTCCATATGAGGTACTTTTTTGACATTTCTATAAAAAGTACAATGATAATTTTTCTAACATATAAGACATGAATAGATTTTTATGGTTCCATGAAACCTCATTTCAACAATGCTTCCTCTACAATATTTCATGTTTATTTTAAAATAAATCATTTTCTTTTAAAATTTCAAGGCATTTTGAGAAACAAAATTGTTTTCGATGAAGAAATGATATTTTCCTCAAGAAATAATTTCATGTGTTTTATCAGAAGTATTGTCCTTATATGATGATTATTTTAAATTAGGTTATGTTTCAATCCTTAATATTACAATGATTTTTTTATGTTAACGATTGAATGATATTTTTTATGGATTATTTTATGATGGAATGATATTTAAGAAATCCATTTTATTTATTGGGTTATGTTATGATGAATGATTTATCTTTTTGGCTTATTTAAAATTTATTTAATTATGAGATGGGTGGAAACTATATATCACTCAGATGCATTGGGTAATGATTTATATCTGGTGGGATAGACATGTAAAAAACAAAAATGAATCTGGTTCTGCAATACAGTGCATGAACGTCTTGTAAACCCAGTTCAGTAATGGACTTTTTCCACTACGATGGTCAGGGCATCAATGCCTTGCCTACTAACTAAATTATAATATGTTCTTAATAGTTTACCAAAATTTCATTTTTTATTACCATAAAATTTTATCATGAGTAAAGTTCCTTTATGATATATTCCTTATGAACTGTCAATATTTTTTTAATGACTCAATATTTTGATGTTTAATTTTATGTTTATGTTTTTACGTTCAAATTTATATGGTTTGTTTTATTTTCATCAGGTTTAACCTTACTAAGCCTTTTAGAGCACCTTTTTCCCATGGATATATAGAATTTTTTTAGGTAAGAAAAAGGGAACATTTTTATTTCATATGTTGAAGATCATTCAACATGATTAGAATATTTTTTTCCATGTTTCCAAAGACACTAAACTGATACTGTATTTGGGAACCTATTTGTGTCATGTATTAATTATCACATAAAAGAAATGTAATGTAAATGTATGTAAATCATGGTTCTATACATTTGGTAACAGTTCCAAGGTTTAGTTATCCTTTGGAAACTAGGATGAAAAATCTTTAGTGAGATACATAGAGATATTTCGGAGGTATGTATTGGGATGTCCATAAGGTTAAGTATAACTATAGGTTACAATCCTAGAATTATTATAACAATCATGAATAACATACGATTAAATGTATGATGTTATATATTGAAAGTACACCCCCTTTATTATGTTGTTTTCTGAGTATGTTTGCTTCTTCTAACACTATTCTTTTTGGGTTTTAGAAAAATGGTCGGAAAGAGGAGGATTTATGTTAATAGGGAATATAATGGAAAATGTAATGATAATATTCATGGGCTATCAAATGAAATTTTAGTTGTAAGGATAATCATATTAATAATTAAAAATAAAAAAACTCATAATATGAATAATAATCTCAACATTGGTGAGTTTCCCGAAGATGCTAATAAGATAAACATGGTGTTTCATGGTGATAATAGAGGAAAGGAAGTTCAATTTTCCACATGAAAATCATATAGGAAGAGGCATCATGGAGAATTTTTCGAAGGAACTAGAAGATGAATTGTGTTTGAAAAAGGAAAAAAAGCTAGTAATTGCAACAAAAGAGGTTCTATTAACACAATGGACAATGATAATGTTATTACTAAGACATCAAAATTGGGTAAATGTTTTAAATGTGGAATGTTTGAAAATTAGGAAAAAAAATTCCTAAAGGAAAATCTCATGAAGGGAATCGACTTGGTCATATGGGTAGTATTTATGTTGATGATGATGAAGATATTTCAAATTATATATGAGATTAAAGAACTATTTAGGAATAAAACAATTAAGCTTGTTCAATGGTTCAAGAAAAAAGTTTAATGAATGCACGTTTATCAAGATTAAAGTTGTAATATTTATTTTATGGTACAATGGAATAATGAAAAATCTAGGTTTTTTTACACTATTGTTTTCCATTAATTATTTGAATGTATATGTTGAATGGTACTGATAACCATGAAATTTTATGTAAATATTTTTGGAAAGCACATGATATGAACATAATGAAGGGATAAGAAGATAATGAGATATTTTGTAGTATTAATGATCTCATGACTGATATAAGGAAAATGTTAAATAATGGTTTGAGTATATTAAATATTTGTGATTTTAGTATGTAGAAAGAGATAACATTTGACCACATTCATGATTTAACAATGCATCAATAGAAATTCAGGTTTCAAAAAAATACATGATTAAGGTATTCACATGTTTAGAATACGACAAAAAAGAACTATCTTATGAGATATGGGAGATTAATGTTATATAGATTTAGTTGACCTCTTTCTATTGTTTTATATTTTCTATATTTGGAAGGATTGTAATTTTATTCCTTTATTTATAGTATATGTTATTTCCATTTTATGTTTCTCTGATTAATGTATTATCTCCCTATGTGTGGACTTATTCATATTTGATTACTTGTGCTACCTTTTTTATTAAGACAGATGCAATTACATATCATTCAATTGCATGATCTTATTACACATCAATAATAAAAAATTAAAATTCATTTCTTTATCTAATATATGATGTTGAAATTGTTGAAGGTACAAAAAATGGTGATATTGTAGAAAAATAAAGTGTTTTTATTTATCATGAAAAAATGATCATCAATAGGAAAAGATCTTAAAAAACAAAAATGTTATCCTAGTACCCTCTTATCTAATGAATAAGATGGTCCATTACATCATCATAGATTAATGGATTTCTGGTAGTAAACTTTATCCAAACCTTATTCTCTATCACTATCCATCAGAACATGATGGTTAGATTTTTCTTCCGTATCCATGTTTTCATTTCCCACCTATGTTATCCTATGTGGCACCCCAATGATGACATAATTTGGATAGTTATTATGTTTGTAACTTTCATTTTTAAAATTATGTTTTAGTATTCCTTTTTAGAATGTGGTTTTCTATGAAAGAAACATTCTTGTAGTAAAACATTTTTATCCCTGATGAATTTTGAGGGTGAAATTCAATTTAAGGGGGTAGAATGTAACACCCCATGATTTTATGAGATTGATTCTTTTTAATTTTTTTGATGACTTGTGTTGTACGCTGAACTAATATCATCTTGTGTTATATGCAACACCATATTCACTTGCAATATAAAGAACACTATTTTTGGCTTCTGTTGTATATAATTTCACGTTATTTTAGCAGAATTCATCATTGAGAATGGATTTTATTCCATGTAAAAATGAACTATGTTTTCATTATGTTATAATAAATATAAATGGAATCTTGTATAACATGCAACCCTGACTTGGCTTTCATTACACATTAGAGAGACTTTCCTTGATAACTTGCATTGTACACAATACTGAGTTTCAAAAAACAATGATATATTCTTAAAATATTATTATTTAATGCGACATAAACTATTCTTTATGAATAGTATTAATCAAAAATTAAATTTTATATAACATTAGATTTCATTTTACACATTTTCTATAAAATTATATGTGAAAAAATCATTTTTTCAGATAAAAGAATTATTTTTAAAAAAAAATCGATGTTTTAATGCCTTTTTTTGATGCAACCAATATATATATAGAATTTGACACTTCTATTAGTTATATTTGACCAAATAAACTTCTTATTAGGAATAAAGACATAAAAATTTACTTTATCTGAATTGTTGATATTTTTCTGGTAAAATTCATATTTTTATAAATATTAAAAAATATTTCATTTTAATTCAAAACTACCTATTTATTTATATTATTTATTTAGTTAGATTATCTTTTTAATTATTATTAAAGAGTAATTGGATTAAATTTTTATCATTTAAACCAATTTTGTTCATTTGAAGTGATTTTACTTTTAAATTGGATATAAACACATGTAAATATTTTCATTGTTATTATTTCTTAAAAACCTGCTTTCCGGTTTTGACAATGGGAAGTAATTTTAAATTACATAGAGTAACTTATTTGATTTCAATTTGTAAAAATATATTCCATAGTTTTAATCATATGGTTCAAATTGTGTAAATATGTATATTTTATTTTCAGAAATTAGGAATAGTAACATCAGTAATTAATATATTTACCATGGTTAAAGGGTAAATCTGGTAAATATGGATTAAAAATAATATTACAATATTAATAACCTACCCAAACACATTTATTAATAATATTTGATGATATATATCTATCCATGGGCATACCTGGGTTGATTTTGTGACCCCATGGATACACATGGATGTTAAAATTATATTTTATAATAATTATTAGAAAAGTAAAGATAATTATAACCCAAACATATATCATTCACTAAATCAATTTAATATGCGTCTATATAATTGATCTCTATGTCTATAAATATTAATCATTAAACTAAATCTATTTACTACATCATGGTTTTTTATTTATAATTTTTAGACATTAGATAAATATATTCATTTATGACTCAATTATGTTGTAGTGATTACCAAGTTAATGAAAGATTCAAATAAATGAATTTATAAATACTAAAATACATTTAATTTGAATATTTTAATGCCATAAAATAATTTTATGGATTAAATTTTCATATTAAGGATGATATAATCCATTTTTTCAAAGGAATTAGGTTGTTATGAATTTGTTTTAAAAAATTTCATTTATCAATAGTGTACAAAATTAACATAATTCATTACATAAATTATAAAATAGTTTATTAAATAATATTCTATTCATAAAAATCAATGATTCAAAAAAAGGTCCATATAAGTTCAAATATTTCAAAAATAACTTTTTTGGTTCATGTTACATCATATGGTAATTACCTTAACCCACATTGTTTAAATAACATGATATCACAGTAAGATTTAAAAAAAATATAGTTTAAACCAAAAAGGTAAGAATAAAAAATATTCAAAACATGTCTACAAATTAATGTATTATGGGTATTAGAACCAAAACCATCTTATCATCGAATAAAATAAGTTTTTTTCCATTTTAAATCAAAATTAATATATAAAAAATTAATATTTTTTGAGTTCCCGAAAGTGCCCCTCTCTTCTCTTATAATAGAGAACCTCATACCTATCCTCTTAATTACATTTTGGGCCTTCAAGATCAGAAAACCGCAAACCATTTCTCTTATTAAATTACCTATTACCATTATATTAGTCCATTTATTCTCAAAAGCCCCTCTCTATTTCCATAAGATGAAATTTAAAGGAGGCAGGTCGAGGAATAGGTAATCTCTTCGTCCGAATCATTCAAAATTATTTCTTCTTCTACTTTTTATAATTTAGTTATTACATTATTAAGTAATAAAATCATTATTAATATTATAATGATATGATATTATAAATATTAGACAAACCTATTTTACATTCTATCTATCCTCTGAAAAATGAAATCATTGCATGTGTGTATGTACAACTTACTTTCTCCACGTCGTGATGTAATCTATTTTTCACCACCACCTTACATGGATGTGTAAAATGGTGGAAATAATAACGATTTATTATTATTATAACATGAAACTAATTATGAGATATTATACACTATTCACATCAATGCCATGCAATAATTATGTGAACGATATCGTCGCTTGTGCGTACGTATGGCTTACTATCTCCACAACACGATGAGATTCATTCTCTATGTTTACCAATAAATAATGATTATAAATTATATTTAATAAATAATATTTAAATACAATAAAAAATTTTGATACTGGATTTATTTATATACGTGTGTTTTATAATTCCATTCAATTCAATAAGGAAATGAAAACAGTGTTCATGCTCGTGTATGGACAACCATATGCATGAACGGTGTTTTCTATTTCATTTATCTATAAGTTATATATATATTTATATAATGAATATACATGATATATAAATCAAGTTTTACATTAAGAAAATGTAAATAATGATTTTTGTAATAATATAATGAATAACAAGTCCAAACACATATGATAAGTAAAACCATTACTACCCAAAACATTGCCTTACCATGGAATTGTCAAATGAACGGGTAATATAAAGTTATAAGTAATACATATATAATATCGTAAATATTATTATGGTTCTTTTACAAGTTAATTATATGTTTAAACCCACTATAAAACAGTTTCTTTTGCATTGAGGAGAAATCAAACTTAATGTAAGGGATAATTTTGCAATCTCATTTTTATCCAATATTACTTATACATATGTCTTTACTCGGATTATATTTATCATCCATGTCCATGTTTTATAAAAAAATTCCGTAAAATATTTTCTGTTCTTCCATGTATGTTAAAATTAAATTTTACCCATTTTCTATTTTTTCTAGCTGGTATGGAAGGAATCTTTCATTTTTTTACTATATTAAGTAATTTTTTGACATTCCGGCAAAAGTAATAGGATAATGATTTTGTTTAAATAATACAAAATGAATAGATTATTAAGGTTTCACAAGGTCTTATTTCAATAAGAATCCTCTACAATATTTCTATTTTATTATAAAATAAATTATAACATTTAAAATTGCATAAAATTCTGAGATAAGATGAAAATTTTGAGGAAGAAAGGATATTTTACTCAAGAACATAGTTAAAGTGTTTTATCAAAATTATTTTCCTTATATGTTGACGCTTTTAAAAAAGGTTTTGTCTTTGTAATCATTTGTACTATTATTTAATTTTTTTAATTATGGAATGATATTTTATATGGATTATGTTACGATGGAATGATATTTAAGAAACCCATTTTATTTATTCGTTTATGTTATGATGAATGATTTATGTTTTGTGGAAAATGTAAGGATAATTTAATTATGGGATTGGTGGGACCAATATCTCAACCAATGAATTGGTTAAAGATTTATATCTCATGGGATTGAAATGGATAGAATGGAAAGTAAATATGGTTCACTAATACTATGCTGGAATTTCAAGTAAACCTCGTTTAGTAATGGACATTGGCGACTACGATGGTCTTAGAAGCAATGCCTTAGCTAGTTTGGAAATAATATTATTGTCACAATGGGTTTCCTCAATATAATGTTTAATTCCCATTATATTTTATCATTATTAATGTTCCGTTATTATATATGACTTATGTACTTCTAGGATTTATTTCATGATTCAAGATTTTTATGTTGAAATTTTATGTTCATGTTTTTACGTTCAAATGTATATGGATTTTTTTATTTTATTCATTTGTAACCTTACTAATAATTTGAGGTCATCATTTTTTGGATTTCTTTTCCATATGATATAATGGAAGGTTTTTGGTAGGAAAATAAAAAGGTAATACCATTAAGGTAGCTGTTGAAGATCTTTCCCCATGATCAGAAGATTATGTTCCGAGTTTTCGAAGACACTAAACTAATACGGTATTTTAGAATCTATTTGTGTCATGTGTTAGTATTCCTAAAAAGAAATTTAATTTCCATGTACATAATTCATGGGTCTGTATAGTGGGATCTAGTGGTGTACAACCTATAAATAATGACAAACCGTTCTGAAATCATATTTTTCCACTCATCATTTAAACGATAGCTCTCATTTTCAATTTTTTTTATAATCATGATTTCTCGTACATGAAAAATTATTGAGCTCCATAAGAATGTTCATTTCAGAAAAAGGGAGTTTCACATAATTTTTTTCATATATAAGATGTCCCGCAAACATTATATGTGATGATGATCGATGGGGTCTCATATTATCATGTTATGTTTCTTTATTCATGAATAAATATATTTTATATATGTTCAGAGAACCAATGAGAGTTAAATACTATCTATCTGATATAAAAAAGGATAGTAAACCAACATATAAAAAATAATTTTTAGGAATAATATAATGATCATGTGTGATATAATAGTATGATGACCTTTTAATTATAATAGAAAAATATGTGAGTTATGATGTGGAAAAATATTTTTGTAGATTTGATGTTTGTGCATACACCTATTTTTCATGAAGGTGATTTCAAAAAATAATGAGAAGATGATTCTTGAATTTCATTCATATGTGAATGTTTCAGAACATTTTATATTAACCAAAATAGAAAAAACATTTGAGATATCAGACAAATTTTCATAAAATATATCAAAGAAGATTAAATAAATGTAATTACTAGATATAATAGAAACTGTTATAAAATTATGTACTCGTGTTTTTAAGTAGAGAATTTCATCAAATGTATCAGAATTAAGGTATAATATGATGTGAAATGTTCATTTTAGTGTTAATATTTTTAAAAAAAATAATAAATTTCACTATGACGAAATAGATACTACACAATATTATTTATATTTTTTATTTGAGAAAGTGATTGGGAATCTTCAATTCTATAAAATATTATTTAAGTAAAAGATCAAAATTAGAAGTAGTGTTTTTCAAATATATATTCAGTTGATTTTAATTACCATCCAAATAAAATTTGGGATATCCTATCAAATACACATACATATTATTATGACTGTGCAGAAAATGGAGAAGAAGGGATGAATGGAAAGATATAATATTCATCTTTGTTTTCATAGGAAGAAGACCAATATTAAGTGCGACATTAAATTTGATGTAATCAATAGACAATGTTTTTCATTCCCATAACTGAAAAATTAAAAATGTTAATAAAAATAATGTAATGGTTAATTAAACACCATGACATATATATAAATTATCAATAATAGTAATAATTTCTTGGTGTGACAAAAATATTTTAAGATGTTGTATATAGTATTCATGAGTATTATAATTAACATGAGTGGATATGTAATTGAGTGAGGGGCATAAGATTTTTTGATTCACTACAAGAAAAGTGAAGTTATAGGATATTCCATTCTTTATATAAGCACATTTAAGTATTATTTTCATGTTTTTTTTGGAATTAGGCTGTTCAATAAACCATTCTATGAAATATGAACTATTATTTAGTAGGGAATAAATTTAAAATATCATGTTACCTTGTTTAGAAACATTATGATAGTTTAATATTATATGGAAAATGGAACAAGTGAATCAATATACCATGAGGTCAAAGTGGGAAAAGGGATAAAAGATATCATTTTTGAAAATGATTCCAACACTAAGATAGACCCCCACTCTTCTCAATGTTGTCCATATTCCAAGGTGGTAATCTCAAATATAATAAATTATCATTATGAATCATTTATATATAGTTTTATTATAATGAATTACCTCTAAAAATACAGTGATAAAAAATTAGTAGATCATTAATAAAATGTACATTACATAATTATTTAAGGTGATGTAAATATTATGGAACCATTTATGAAATCTTCAAATATTAGAATGTCGTTCATTTAATAATGGAAATATTATGAATTATATCTGATTCTTTATACAATGAATTCCCATGGTGGTAGAATTTAATTGCAAATAATCTCTTTTCTATATTTTTCTACATTGCTCTTGATGGTTGTAAAATTATGTGGGATTGGATATATTCAATAGATGTTAAATTTTATCCAAATCCACAATTGGTTAACCATGGATGCAAGATCCATATATTTGTTAATCAATTTTCATCATCAATAGTATGGAGTATGTAAAATGGATTAATATTAAGTAAAGGTGTATCATTTGTTTTATAAAACAATTTTATGAATAGGATATTAGTGTTTTAGTTTTATCATTTCATTTTGACATATTGGAGGTCCTTAATATTCATTTATTGTTATCATAGATTGATATAATTCTTTTTGGGAGAATCATCATTTTCTCTAGAATATTTTCATTCTATTAAGAATATGATAACATTGGAAATGATACATATATTTTCCACTTTATGAATTCAAATAAAAAAGTGATAATATAAATATTATATCAGTAAATTAGACAATACTTAATATATTTCAAGGTTCAATACATAAGTAATTTTGTGCTTATGGGCTATTATATATCCTAAAAATTATATATCTAGAATATGGCAGACATGAGAAATACAATTTTTTGATGATTTTTTATGAAATATTTTTAATTGTATTAATGATTAAAATTGTATACAAAATATTATTTTATAAATATATGTATTATAGAGTTTCAAGTTACTTCCCAGTTTAGATATGGATGTATTAGTTTCTTTGGATAGAATGGTCAAGTATTGAACCTATGGATTAGGAATATAAATATCACCATTATATAATTATTATTTATTTAAATATTTTTTATTATTAATATTTATGTTGAAGGGTAATGATATTTTATAATAGTATAGTTATATATAAGGCATTATAGGCTAATATTATATTATTTAAAAAATAAAAACGAAATAATAAAATAATATGGTCATTAAAAATATATATATATATAATGATTCATTTGGAAACACTTTTTTATGTGTTTTTAAATAAATATTGAAAAATAGTTTATGATTATATAAATATACTATGCAATATAAAAGGAGTTTCTATTTTATAATTCATTCATTTCTGATACATATATAATTAGAGTGGAATGAAAATTAAAACATATCAATTATATCTATATCTATATGGTATTCAATGATATTTATGAAAAATTATATATTGTTACATGATATTAACATTAGTAATAGTTGGTGGTCATATAATGACACAAATTTCACATTTGAGACACATGTGTTACCTATGTTATAGATTGACTAACTATGTGTACTACACTAAATTTATTATATTATAATTAGTATGTATTGAGTACATAATCAATAACAAAAATTATTACACGGGGTTGATAATTAAATCTTCATGAGAATCTTCCTACATTACATCTTTTCTTATTCCATCCCAGTGTTTAATCCAATAAGAGTTTGTTGGATATGGTTATGATAATGTGGTAGGTATTACTTATCAAAAGTGTAATTTTTTGGACTTATATTAGAGGTACAATATTTGTACTTTTAATAAGAAATATTTTTATAGTATACATCCATACCTACTTGAATGAAATTTTGTGTACTCATGTATCTAATGAAATAAAATATGATGTTTTATTATGATGAATTCAAGTGTTGTATTTATCCATCATGATCAATATTTAATCAAACATCAAGGATATATTAGTTAGACCACAAAAGATTTAATAATTCAATTTCTCATCAATTTCGTGGGAAAATAGATTTTGAATGTTTGTATGATGTATGAGATACATATCAATGAAATTTTAGAAGAGAAACCTGTGTTTTATGGAGATCACTTTATATCCCTTGATAGAATTATTAACACTAAATATTTACTGAAGTCAATATTTTTCATTTCATTATGAATTAGGAATTCATAATTTTTTCCAACTCTATATAGTCTTACAATAAATGAAATTTTTTTCATTATTGGTATTTGGTTTATAATAACTTTCTTGTATAAAACTATGAAGGTTATTTGATAATGAATTTATTATGATAATTTTGATGGTGATTTATTTTTGTATTTTGGTATTTTATTAAATTTTTTAAATTAAACACATTATAGTATATGGGGATATTTTTTTATATTATATAAATGAGAATTTATTATTGATCATATATTTTTTGAAATTCACTCATTAGGGATGCTTTTATTTAAAATATATAATATATCATTTCTATGGATATGTTACTATTGATTTTATTATTGATCATGATGATAATATTAATAATTATAAGAGAATGAATAATTATAATGGTTGTTTATAAATAAGTATGAATATATTTATTAAAAAATAAAGAAAAAATATATTCATAAGTGTTTATAAAAAATTATTTGTATTCAAACACTTAATGCGTTATTGATTATCAAGGTGTTTTTATGCCAACATTATCAACATTCAAACCCATATTTTGTAAAACAATATACTACTACATAATATAAAATATTATTTGTATAAAAAATATTAATTTTTTATATCTAAAATTAGAAAGATGATGAAAATTGAAGATGAAATCTAATAATAAAAACATGGATTGGGATGATGTGTGATTCTGAGTGAATTGTATTGGTTAGAGGCCTATATAGCTACATCCATTCGAATGATCTAATAATTTTATATTTAAATATGTATCTAAAAAAATACTGTTATAAATTGTTCCTTATGATGTGATAATGGATAATGGATGTAGTATTATTGCACTGTAATGTGAATTATTATGTTGGAATTAATGTAGTGGTGAATTTTATGAATAAAACATTCATTTTAACCTTAAATTAAATCAGTTTAAAAGTGTTTGAAGTAACTGAATTAATAAAATCACTATAAAAAATGGATTGCACTTGGTGTCTGATTAAAAATATATCCTAATCATGATGATTCAGATATGTATTCAATATTTTATTTTGAAAAACAAATCATATTCATAGTATTCAATGTATGTATTGAATTCACATTAGTTACGATAATCATTGTAAAAATATAACCTATCATAAAGATTATAGAATCGTACTTATTAATTGATGATATCATAATAACAAAAACCATAATTATAGTGATCATAGTCATAGTGTTTTTAAAAGTTATCATAATTTGATAAATTATGATAAATATAATATAGAATAGAAAAATAAATTTATATAAAAATTCTCTTTTTATTACAATAAGAATTGAAAATTAATACAGTAAATAAATACAATTATTTAAAGAAAAAGAGAATGGTATCCAATAAACTGGGAAAAGGGTCCCTTTATTTATAAATTAATGAAGGACTATCTTTCTGACATCAGGGTAATCCCTCGATATGATTATCATCCATAGTCTTTCTGGCTATCATCGACAACCCTTAATTATGAAGGTGATAAAAAACTCAGCCTAATTAGCCCCTGAATCCCTCAATCCACAAAATATCATCACCTCTTTCTTCTTATTCATATGATCCATCAATACGAATCAAAATGATATACATCGTAGAAATCAAAACAAAACATTTTAGAGTTACAAGTATTTAGAACAAGCCTTTAATAATAAATAAACTATAGAGTTTTCACACTTAGTAGATTTTGAACTTCTCTCACACACTGTATAGAAAATGTAGCAGCATTTATGTTTTTGTGATCTCATTAAAATGACTTGGTATTTATAGTAATTCTTCACAATAACCATCTTGATCTCATACAGTTAGATTTTCTATTAAAATATCAGATCAAATTGGACACATGTCACTCTAATGGCCATATTGATACTAAATTAATCACATTAGTTTGACTAGAATATAATAAAGGACACCATTTTAATTTAAATAAAATAATTTCATTATGAAAAAATATTTTAAAAATGGTAGCAAAGAGTCTTATGATTTATTATACAAGTGTTTGTATGATATACATTTATACAAAAATATTGTTAGTAAAAAATAGTGGAATGTGTGTACGATATGAACCATATTCTGTTTGTATGATGTAAATTGTATACAGGATGATTATGATATTCCTTGAATGAATTATTACTAAAATTTTCATGAATAAATATTGTATTATAAGAATTTATGATTATTATAGTTATAAATTATCATTGAATTTTCAAAAAAAATTATGATAAAAAATTCTCTTGAAATAGACGTGTTTGTATTTGAGTATTTAAGAATGTGTTTTTTATTACCAGAACAATTTGAATAAAATTTCAAATAGAGCCTTTAGACATAAAAATATCCCCCATTTTTTAAATCACAAACCAGAAGACATAAATAGAAAATTACATAGTGTTATTACTTCCAAAAAATGTTTCACGATTTTTTTATTTATAATCAACCAATTATATTTATATTGAAAAACGTATAAGAACTATTCTGATGTGATATTTAATACAACTAACTCTATCAATGGATGGAAAATTCAATAAATAAAATATTCTATATCATTTATAAAATTTACTCCCCCTTACTAAATAATCCCCCAAAATATATCATTATATCTTTTTGAATGAAATTTCTCTCGTAGTATACAACATTTTCCCCATTGTTATTTATAAAAAAATATTGTAAAGTATTATTATCCATTAAAAAAGGGATTCAAAAACAAAAATAAATGATATAATGAGTAATTTTATAATCTAGAATAAATAAATGAATAATAATCCAAAAAGGCGTGGAAAAAATTAAATTAAGATGTTTATTAATGATAAAAACATGTATTGATTATTTCAAAATAAATACAGAAAATGTTTAGAAATTAATATCTTCTCCTTGTCATTTTCCTTCATTAATAGGTCATAGAAAAGTTTTGTTATATCCTGAATTAAATTCGATTAAACATGATATATTCATGACATCACAAATTTTTCATGATCATATCTTCTTATTTTAAAAAAATGATTTGATATATGGTTAAATTATTTTTATGATAGGAAATCATCTTCGGGAGTATCATTCCAATCTTCATATGAATTTTTTATCTGTTGTTTAATGTCAATTATTTCAGTTTGAAAAAAAAATTCTGTTTGACTAAAAAATAATCTATTCCCTATAAATAATCATCATTGAATCTTCATATTGAATGAGATTTAACTTTTTATTCATTTCCATGACTTTTTTGGACATGGTAACCTCTAAAACATTAAAAAAAATCACTATTTAGTAGTATCACTAATTGTTTTTAAATGATATTGTGAAATCATTCACAATTATTTTTATATTTTCAATGAAATCATCATGAAATTTTATTCTCTATTTAGTTTTATAATACCACTTAACAACTTAAATGGAGGATAGTTTATGTTATATAGAGATTTCACCAAACACTTTGAAATCATTTCCTAAAATGATTAGTCATTAACATAGATGCTTGATTGAATTTGATCTATTATTTTGGTTTTCTAAAACCCAATAATTTTTTTCAAAATTCCTTGGTAAATATATAATTTTCTTCTAAATTTTATTAGACCCTAAATAGTATAATATTCAATTTTTAATGAAATTATATTATTGGTGTCAATATCTTCGCTATAATCATAAATATTTGCAGAATGACTTCTGATAGAATATTATTCTAATTACAGGTTGTGGAATTCATCGTTGCTTGTATGTTCTTCTTTATCTCAAATATGAATGACGTTTTCTATGAACTATCTTCATAAGATCTTGCCAATATTCTCATGTAATGATATTTTCTTCCATTTCCACTATATCTTTTTTGTCCATTTATTCATATTCATTTCTATATTCCCCTTCAACGAGACACCGATTTATCACTATCATTAAAATATGTTCTTAATCATTTTAGAATTATTCTTGAGTATATTGTGGTGGATATAATCCTTCACCATCATTATTCTTATTCGTTCCTTTTCATGGAAAGAGGGATAGATTGTTTATACTTTAATTTCTTCCCTGATAACAATTCCAACAATCACCGTTTCAAATCCTTTCAAAAATATACCCACATCGATGACATTATATTTTCTCCTTCTAAACTCATTTTCATCTCTTCATCGTTAAGATCATGTTGGGTTCAAAACATTACTTCTCTATCTTCATTAGTGTCAAGACAAAAATGAGGGTATCCTTATTTTCATTCTGATTTCCTTTTTCACGGCTGAGAAAAAAATTCATCATTATAAACATTTTTCTTCTTGGTTTTCAATGAATACATAGACATGGATTTTTTTGATAGAAAAAATGAAAAATTATTTTTTTGAAACACCCTTTCTTACTCAAACAACTTTTTTTGAAACATCATCCATATATTATTTAAATAATTTCTTTGATATATAAACAAAATGTAATTTCAACATCTTTATCATGTCATCACCCATCTTTGAGAATTTTATATTCCATGGTGCTGATATTATTTTGAGAAAGCAAAAAAATTATTCATTCATAGTTAAACATAGTTATAATATCAAGAAACATATTCAAATAATATTTAATATCACTAGAGATTATATTTTTTATGTGTATGAAGAAATAACCCATCAAGTCAATCATACTCATATTAAAAAATTACTCATGGATAAAAACATCTATGATATTCAGGGTTTCTTTATCCCCCTTTTATGGAATTAAGATTTCTTAAATCTATATAGAAAAAGAATATTATATAATGAAAGGTTAATAGTTTTCAATTTATCTTAATGAATCTCCAAAAGATATTCCTCAGTTGTTTTTTGTTAAAGGATTATTTTTTTATTTTAGATGCATGTTAGAGGGGAGAAGGTTGTCACCCTCTAAAGTTAAACCATATAAATGTTTGTGTAGTTTTGCTGACATTTTGTCCCTCTATCATACATGTGAAAAGACACTTTAAATTAGTCAAAATCTTCACAAAATTATGCAATATTCTAACATCTTCATTGAGAAAAAGATCATGATTGGTGTTGGGTTTTTCTATGAAAACAGATTCACATTACAGAAAAATAAAAAATCATTTCATTGAAAAATCATACATTTCCAAAAACTATATGATTTATATTATTTCATTGAATAGTTTAATAGAGAATAAAACATTTGTAAAAACCATATCCTTCAATTTTTGATATATTATGGAAGATGTTTCAATTTTTGTTTATGTCTACGGTGAAATACTTGGGTCACAAAAATCATAAAAATATAGTACTTGTAGAACGATGGATATTTGGTGTACAAGAAGATTGAAAAAGATGTGTGATGAGGTATGGGTTACCTCTATATAACTAATGAAATGTGACTGTTAAACATTTGGGGCTCAAATTTGATCAAACGTATCTGAATGTTATGAAAAATGATCTCCTGTTTTAAATTTCTCAGTTAAAATAATTTATCATACTTATCATGGATAAAATAATTTTTTAAAATAAAACATTATAAAAAAACTAATTGAATTGAAAAATTGTAAGGTAAAAAATCATACCATTCAGAGTCTCATGATAGATATATTTTTTTGATACTTTTTTTCATAAAAAAATTATGTAAATAAATAATATTATAAAGAATTGTGTATGGATAATTTGAGTTAGAAATTTTTTGTTATGAAACATTTTAGTACAAAAAATTGGAGTAAAAAAATTATGAAAATAAAAAAATATTATTATGAAAAAAAATTAGTACGAAAAGTATTCAAATAAAAAAATTAGTATGAGAAATTTCTATTTATGAAAATATTTGAGTGTGAAATTTTTTGAGTATGTAATGTATTAGTATAAAAAATTCGAGTATAATTATTTCTGAGTTGAAAAAATATTTTTTACAAAAAAAATCTTAGTACAAAATATTTTATAATCAAAATTTTGAGTATAAAAAATTTTCCAGGTATCGAAAATATTGATTAAGAAATATCAAATTATGAAATTTTGAGCATGATAAATAATTTATCAATTTCTTTTAAAATCATAAGACATATGTACTCCCCCTTTGAAATATAGTAACATAATGTAAGGAGATGGTTTAAACAAGATGTTGATATGATTGATTAAATAATAGTGATCATTCTTGGATTTGTTAACATTTTCAAATCTATCCAAAGGAAATGGTTTTTGTAAATATATTATATAGTTGTTCTTGTATTCTAATAAATTGTAATATGATATCTCTCTTTAGTGTGTGATCTATAAGAAAGTGATGTTTAATATCTATTTGTTTTTCATGACATGGATTTGTAGGGGTTTTTCATAATGCTATGGAACTATTGTTATCACATAGTATTTGATTTTTATTAAAAATCATGTCATAATCTGTGAGTGTGTGATGCATCCACAACATTTGAGCATGAAAACACCAAGTTTCCACATATTCACCTTCAATAGTGGAATGTAATACTGATTGTTGTTTAGTAGAAGACTCGATGTCTAATGAATCACCTATGAAATGAAATTTTTTGGTTTTACTTTTTCTATCCATTCTATAACTATCTAATCCATCTTCTAATAAAAAATTTAATGAATATTATTTCCAGATTAAAAGAATATTCCTAAATCCATTGTTCTGTTTAAATAAAGGTAAATTTTTTTACATATATAAAATGGGATTATTTTGTATTTTCTTGACACCTTGAACATGATCACACTAGAAATATTATGTATAGATGAATAGAAATTATGTTTAGTAAATATCAAATCATACCTCTAGAATCTGTTTGACCAACTGGTTTTCCATCTTCCTAAAGATCATGTGTTTTTGAGTTACAGATTCTAGTGATAACAATTTTTTTATTTCCTTGCACACAAATTTTAATAATCTATTTAATATACTTATTTTGTGATATATATTCCCCTTCTAGGATTTGAAAAATTTTAAAACTAAGAAAGAATGTTAACTCACCCATCAAACTCATTTCAGACACATATTTCATATCATTTTCAAAATATTATATTAATGATGGCTGAATTGATCCAAATATTATGTCATCATCATAAATTTGAACAATCAAAAAATTTATATTTTCTTTATTTATTAAATGATTTGGATCATAAGACCCCTTAACATACTTATTTTGAGATAAAAATCATGTTAATCCTTCATACCAGGCTCTAGGGATTTTTTATGTTCATATAAATCCTTGTGAAATTTAAAAACATATTTTGTATGTTTTTTATCTTCAAATCATTGTGGTTGTTCAAAAAAACATCATCACGATCATATTTGTTAATGAAATAACACATTACGTCCATTTTAAAATTAATGATATGAATGAATGTTATAAAAGGAAATAGAATTAAAATAGATTCAAGTCTAGATACTAGGGAATATGGTTCATTATAATCTATTCCTTCTTTTTTATTATAACCTCTCGAAACTATTCATGAATTATTTATAATGATTATTCCATTTTCATCACATTTGTTTCTGAAAAACCATTTACTCTAATTATAGAGGGTTTATTAGGTCCTTCAAATAGGATCCATACATTGTTCTATTCAAAATCTATTAATTCATCAGGCATTTTATTATTCATATCATTATCTTATATCACCACATCAGGACTATTTTTATTTATTTGAGAACGAAATGCATGATTTTTTTCTTCACTTCTCAATGTAATTAGTGTCCTTGTAAGCTAATTTACATTCCCAATGATACTATTAGTGATATTATTCTTAAGAAACAACTGAATTTGGTTTATTAAAATATTTCCATCAACATAAAGTAGAAATTTTTTTATAGTGAATAATTTATAAACAATTTATTGATTATTTTCCTCCTTAAAAGTGTCTTCTGTCATTGAATGAAAATCATTTTGGGAAAACACATCAGAATATGTATGTTCAGATTATTTAAAAACAAATGTATGGGTTTTATCAAATTTGACAGGTACTGTTTCCTCAATAATATAATGAATTTTCATGAAAACTGAATTTTCTTTACAGTTAGTGTAATATCCTATAAAAATAAAATTATCGTATTTTGATGATTATTTTAAATTGTCATTTGAATTCAAAATGAATACATTGCATCCAAATACTATATAAAATGAAACATTTGTTTTTTTGATCTCCCAAAACTCATAATAAGTCTTGTTAACTGTAGGTAAAAGTAAAAAATGATTTCTTGTATGAAATGAAGTACAAAAAACACATCCCAAAAGTGTATACCAATTGATTATTCTCACATGATTGTTCTTTTTTATTTTTTAATGAAATTGTTTTTTAATTTTTACAGCACCATTTTATGGAGGAGTTCTATGATATGAAGAGTTATCTATAATTCCATTATTCATACAAAAGGATTCAAAATCGTAATTTTAAAATTCACCTCTATCATAAAAATGAATGGTAATAAGTGGAAGGTTTTTCTCATTTTTTACATTAGCTACAAAAGTTTTAAAATACATAAAGCAATCAAATTTCTTTTCTAGAAAATTGACCCATTTATATTTTCTCTTGTCTTGAAATACATATAATACATAGTTCATTCCTCCAATAAATCTATATTGTATTAGACCAAATAAATCCATGTTCACTAATTGTAATGCATCAATAGATGAAACATCACTAATATACATAAGTATTTACTAGCGTTTCTTTCCATATTGAGAAAGGGCACAAACATTTGATGAATCAAAACTATATTCTGATATATCATTAACATGTATTTTTTTAGTATGTTTACAAAAGTTAGTATGTATACAATGTCTTATCCATCAATGCTCTATCCAAGATTGATCTTAAATTTCACTAAGGAATGATAAGTCTTGAATCCTATGGTTTTCTAAGTGAAATGTATAAACATTCTCTTTTTTATGGATGGAATCAATGAATTCATCCTGGTAACTATGTACAACACATTTATCAGTCAAAAAGTTCACAAGGTATCCTTAATAACATAATTAAATCACTATTATAATGTAGTTCTCAAGAACATTTACAAATAAAACATTTCAAATTAAAAGATTTTCCATGATGAACAATGTTACTAATACCAAAAATCATTCCTTGAGAATTTTCATTAATGGAAACTCCTGAACCTTTCATTTTGATAATATTTTCAAAGAAGTCTTTGATAATATTCAAATTCCAGGAACAACCACTATCTATGTACTTTATAATCAAGTATTTGGTGCTACATTTTTTTCATAATAGCCAAAGAATTAGAATTTTGGAACACAAACCTTCATGGGAATGAAATTGTTAGAATATAATATTTTAATTATCAACATTTGTTTTAAAAATATTCATTACAATATATTAATGATTTAATTTTATTTAAAGAATAATTTTTATTCTCATGACATCCACTTTGTCATTTTTTACAAAGGGAGTATTTTCAGGGAAACAATTTTGGTTACTAAAAAATGATGGTGAATGTGTATGTCCCATTCCTAATTATTACCTTTTCAATGGAGTTATTTATACATTTTCACAAATATTCCCTACTAGTGGTAATGTTTCTGAAACATTTATTTAATGAAAAAATTACAGACGTTTGATTTGTAACAAAATTATTGTCCACAAAAGTATTAGTTTCTTAAGTGAGTTTTGTTTCTAATTTTTTTCACAAAAATAACATTTTCAAACACATTAGAATTGATTACCTTTTCAAAATATGATTTTCATGGTTTTTATAAATATAATGTGTTTAAAAAACTCTTGTCATGATCTTCTAAGAGATCTGATACTTATTTTTTCATTAAATTTATTCTTGAATTTCTATTCTCATGTTTCTTACATACTTTTCAATTTTCATTTTCAAGAATTTTATAAAACATAGATATTTGTTCATTTTATACTAAGGAATTATGTTTTGCAGATTAATATTCATCATTAGAATAAATACATCGAATAACATCATGATAGATTTCATTTGATGACATATTTGTTAAGGTGTTGTAAGGTTATACCTTATCCAAAATATATTGATTTTAAATAGTTTTTATAACATAGAGTTTAATATTCACCTATCCTTAATTTCGTTTTTAGAAGAACCATCAGACGAATATCCTCCAATATAACTCCCGTAGTCAACAATAATCAATGAAATATTACCATTTGAAGTGTAATACATTTTCTGATTTTTATCATGCTTTCTTTTATTTCAATATTTTCTTTTGATTTTTTCCCATTCTGGTCTAATTTATCCAAATATTTTACATTTATAAAATCTAAAATCATAATGAATCACATAATTCCTTTACAATTCACTCTTCTTGTATAGGTACTAAAAATTATTTTTACCAAACTATCTTGTTCATTCTTTTAGAAAGATTTGCTAACTCATTATCTGAATGTTCTGATTCACTTGAATCTTATTGAATATGTACTTTATTTTTATTTGATGAATTAACTATATTTCAAGAATATTGATCTTTAATTATATTTTATGTAGAAATAAATGATACTCCACCATTCTACTTTTTAACATTCTCAACATCACATTTCAATCTATTCTCATATTGTAAAAGACTTCCAAAAATGAAAATCAAGGTTTAAATTAGTAATATTTATTGATTGATAAACACAATTTCTCTAGGATTCCCAATCATCTTCCATGATTTATATAATATTCTCTACAAGTATTTCATCATCTAATAATTTTTCACCCATAACCTGTAATCTATTCATAATATACATGAACCATTGTTGAACCTTAATAGCGTGTTCTATATAAGAGAATTCAAAATCATCATAATCTGTACCTAGCGTGTCAATTTTTAATTCAACAACATTATATGTACCAAAATAAGAATTATCTAGATTCTTTGAAATAAAATTGTAATCATAACAATATGAAATATGGATATATATATATATATATATATATATAAAGTAATAGAACAATGTAATGTATTTCATACCTTATAATTCAATTTATATTACAGTTTCTCTTGATTGGAAAATGTTCTAACTTTTGTGTCATGAATTTTATAGTCTCTACTCAACATAACAAAGCTACATATCTAGTATTGATTTAAAAGGTATTTATACTGTCTCCCTAGTATTCATAATCATTACCATAAAAAATTGGTTGTCTTGTAGAATTGAGATTGTCAATTGAACCGACATTGAGTCCTTTTGTCATTAAAATAATTCAAATTTTGTTATTCCACAATACACGTTAGTGTAAAAAGTATTTGAAAAAACAAATTTATAAAATAGATATAATAAACATTGAAAAGATAATAAATGAAACAACATGTAATATTAGTGTAATACCCCTATGATACCAAATATGAGTATCATTATTATAGACAATTGGATCTAAACCCAATTATTGGATCGTAATGTATATTTAGATGGAGAAAAACCAGATGGGGATAATTGTAAGTTTTAAAAATCAATTTTTTAATCGTAAATGAATTTAGTTTTAATGACTTTGAAATAATGAAATTCACAAAACCACTTATAATGAAAAAATAGATTTTTCCTTTGGTCTAGCTAAAAATATATCATAATCAGGTTGATTTAAAAAGTATTTCACCAGTAATATTTAGAAACTATTCATATTCACAGTAAGCATGGTATGTATCATAATTTTTATGGTTACACTAATCATAATAAAAAAATTATTTTATCATAATGACTATAGAACTATACTAAGTAATTGAATAGATTGTAATCACAGAAATCATAATTTCAATGATCATAATCTAAATTTATTTTAAATGTATCGTAATTAGATAAAATATGATAAAACATATATAAAATAAAAAATGGAATATATAAAACAATTCACCATAAATTACTATAGTACAAGAAATGAAATATATGTAAATTTATAAAATTATATTAACCCATTGAGAAGGGTATCCAATAAACAAGGATAAGGGTCCAATGATTTATAATTTCAATCAAGTCCATCTTAGCAACATTAGGGTTAGACAACAAAATGATTATCAGCTTTCATCTGTCTACATATCCTTGATATCCCTTGATCAAGAATGTGATCAGAACCTCTATCTTCTTATCCTCAGATTCCCACAATATTCCAAAGAGTGAAAAATATGTCTTCGTATCCATATAATCCCTCAATTGTAATCAAATTTATAGGGGTCTCACAATGAAAAACAATACTGTTGAAAGTTACAATTCTTTGGAAAAAGTAAGTCATGACTTGTAAAAATCATAGTTTCCATATGTAGTATATATTTTTCAGATGTTTCATATAGTTTCATGAAAATCCAACATCATGTCTGTGTCTGTGAGCTAATTGAAATGACATGGTATTTTTAGGTGTTTGTCCCGGTGGTTATCATGATCATCAATGATCATATTTTGTTCGAAAATATCAGAGGGACATGGATACTTGGAACTCTAATGGACATACTGAAACTAAAATCATGATATCATTATTATAAGAACATAATACACATAATCAATTTAATTTAAATGAAAACAATTCATTTTGATACTATTTTCTGGTTACGATTACAACATGTCTGATGATTTCCATTACACGAGTTAGTACGATTTATATAACTTCATGATTATTGTCAATACATAAGATTAGACATTGTCGATGATATTAATCAAATTCAGTGGGTACGATATATATCGTATTATGGCTCATTAAGATAATCATGGAATGTATTATTTTTGAAACTCTCATGAGTATGATTTTTATCATAAGCACTTATGAAAATCAAAATTTAAAAATATTAATTCTTCTTCATAAAACAATGTTTGGAAAAAAATTATTTAGACATAACAGATATTGTAATTGAGTATTTAATAGAGAGTTTTTTATTTCAAAAACAAAAGGAATGAAAATTTCAAACATATAATTTTTACTTAACAGTATTAATGAACTACGTTTTTCGAGAAGTTAAAAGGTTATATGTCTACATATATAAGTCAAAAACTTATATGAAACAACTAAATATATTAGTTGAGTGGAACACTATCTATGATTGAAACATAGAGAGAGAGAAAACATCATAATTCCAATTGTGTTTTTTATCATGATAATGACAAGATCATAACTCTATATGTGTAAATAATAAATATTGTATTTGTGTCATAAAAATAGGTATTCATGATTTTATAAAAATAAAAAAAATTAATCGGCAACATGCCTGGATGTTTTTAATGAATTTACTATCCATCTCAGATAACTATAAAATATCATTGATTTTTAATATAGATGTGATAATGTAATCTTAATCCATGGGATCTATTTATAATATACGATGACAAAAAAATAAGTGGAATACTTTTTTGAACAATATTTCAAAATTGGTAATCATTCTAATATATTTTATAAATTATAGTTGATCATTATAAAATACAATATATGCATGTGGTAAATGTTACTATAATCTGTATTAGATTGATTGATAAAGGAATTGAAGTTATAATTGATCATATTTATACATGGAGGGACTATATTATACAAAAATTATGTAAATGAATCTCATAGTTGAATAAATTAATGGTATATTTCTAAAGGATAAGGATGGTTTAAATTAATATGGATTGGAACTTCTTATTTTTAATGAAAATAATGAGATAATTTGTACCAAAACGGTGGTAATTTCATGAATCACCAAATAAAAGATTCATTGCGCATTATTTTTATTTTATATTCCCCAATAATAATGGTTGACTATATCATAAGTGGGGATAAAGTGTTTTTAGTTGATAAAAACCATGATTTATTAAATGAATTGAATGTTAAAAATCTTATAATTTTTACTCAAAAGCATACAAACATTTAAAAATAAAATATGAACATTGAGGATTGGTGATGTAGCATTATTTGAAATCTGTAATAGGCACTATATTAATGATCCTGAGATTATGATGTCTCATAGTGTCCTAAAACATGATAAAAAATTTGATTACAAAAATTTAAAAATAATCTCCCTTATTATAACATGTATAAGAAAAATTACAAGGGAATGTAGCTATACTAATGAACCGAATATTTTTCTGAGTAATCACTTAAGGGTCAAAATAATTTCACATGTATTAATTTAATTAATTCGGTAAGAAATAGTTCGATGAAAAAATTGACCCCAATCCCCACTTATCTTCTTATTCACACGGAATAAGCATTTCTATTTTTATTATTAGGTATACTAACCATACAAAATTTTATATTTTACTATTAATTATTATAATTTTACTATATTTTTAATTTTATAAATAAAATCATCATTATTTTACATCTTTTCAATATATGTGAGAGAAAATTTGTAAATTTCCAATGAAATATTATGGAAATGACACATATACAACCATTTAATATGGTTTAGTGATCCATCATAATTATAAGATGTTTTATGCTTATAGTTTACTTTACAATCAAAAAACATTTTCTCCATTTTGGAGGGAAATGGTATTTTTTTTGTAAATTTTATTTTGATTGTTGCATAAATAATACTTAAATAGCGTAACAATATTTATATAAAAAAATTTCACCTTATATATTTTCCCAGTTATCTAATTTTAACATAATCATGTTATTATTATGTTTATGTGAACATGAATATCAAGAATTATTTTTTTATTTAAATTAATACTTCAGATTGTATGGTTTTTTCATTAGAGCTTTACTAAAATGATAGAAGATACAAAGGAAACTAATAAAATTATGATGATAATAGAGATAAGATATTAATAGTTTAATAATTATATAATCATTAATGAGAATGCTTCCCCAATATTGAGTTACGTAATAGTTCCAAGATTAATTAGAATCCAATCATTTACAGGAATATCACCAAATTCATGGAAATATGAGGTGAAATTAAATTATTTATAGTAAAATCAATGTTTTAATATAATTATATCAAAATATGAACTAGATTTTATTAAATAAATCCTGAGAATATATTAATATATCATTTTTCATAATGTAATAATAAATGAACTTAAAATAATTGGTTTCGTTATTTTTTTAAGTGATTAGGAAGAAATTGATTCTTAAAACAATAGGGGGATTCATTAAAAATATAATTTATCTAAATTTTTTATATTAAAATATGTATTTATAATCATATGATTATATAATACATTACTGGGATACCAATATATATGAAAATAATAAGAAAAACAATTGCGTGGAGAATGTAAAATAATATGATATTATTACAAATAGGTTCCATATCCTTATTTTTGAACATAAATATTGGTGTAATAATTTTATATTGAGATAAATTCAATAGGATAGAAAATATGTAATTCAAAAATTATGGGTTAGTATGTAGACATGATATTAAGTAATTTTCATGACCAGATTAGGGAAAAACGTCTAAATAGTCTTTGAAAGAGGCCATGAAAAGAACTAAAGGGTATTCCCGATCCTCATATAATTGCGACTAACTTCCATTCATTATACAAGAACAAGTGAAAATTATTCCCCCACAAAATCATATAATATGTGTGGAATATAAATAAAGATAACTAGAAAATATATATCCATTAATAGAAAAATGTCAATGAAAGTGACACAACCCCAAATAAACCTGACAAAACCACTAAAACATTTCCTTGAGAACTAAGAGGAAAACCCAAATCTGTCAATAGATTATTTTTTTGATTTGTGTGAATCATAAAATTGTCTCACCAATATATACTAATACCCATCAGAGATAACCCACACTACATCACTGCAACACCTTTCCCTTCCCCGCAATTGATAATTCATGGTCTATACTCCCCCAGTAGAGGGTGAAATGTGTTTGAAAAACATGCTCTATAGGGTCCCACTTGTGAGTTTTATGTCAAATAACTACAAAAATATCCCTATAATCATATAATAGAAGGAACTAAGGTATTATGATTAGTAAAATAGTTTTGTATCAAAATAATGGTAAATATTAAACCATTTCAAAATAATTTTCAATACTATGTTAGAATATATAGAATAATATTTCCAATAACTAGTTTCTATTAGTAAAATATTTTATCATTTCATATCCTACCATGAATTATAAATCCAACACATAATGGAAAAAACCATTGATAATATAAGGTCAGTCTAACTAGGTTATATGTTCCTTAATCAAAATCTATTACTAGTTCACATATAAAGTCCCTTAAACCCATGCATCATTGTATTGGTTGTAGAGGAACACCCAAAAATGTGAACCCCCCATCAATTTCAGTAATGTCATACAACCTAGTAATCTATTATATATGAAATTAATAACACCCCATAAAGTGAACCCACATTCAATTCAACTAGTTGATACCCAATACTACAACTTTCACCTTTGAACATATGTAACAATTTTAATGAATATATAAAATCTCTTTCTAGGGGCTTTAACAATTGAATTTTTTTAAGAACCCTTTATTCTTAAAGTAGAGTTAGAAAATTTTGAAATAAATATCATGATGCATGTAATATATCATTTCTTTCTCAAAATTGAGTGCCAAAAATCATTTCTAAAAATCCATTTATGAACAAAGAAAGGAAAAAAAATAAAATTCCTGAATATTAATTTGGAAACCATTTAATATATGAAGAGTATTCATGGTTCATAAAAAATTGACTAGCGGGAGAACAACCTTCCTCAAACATGGGTTTCACTACAACATTGATGGGATCCAAACACACAAGGAAGAAATGATTAATAGAAATATTTAAAGAGTTATTAAATTGATACGCACATTCAAGAATAATGTTTCATATATAAAGGGATTGTGTAGAAGCCATATCAACACACATATGATAGTTAACATGTGTCACCTAACTACCCACATGATCCAAACCCCACTAACAACTATATAAGTGTTCTAAAGATACTAGAGTGAAATAATAAAATGGTCATTATATCCAAAAAATTCCTACCTAAATCATTACAATTTCCAATAGAATAAAAAAATTAAAATAAGATGATCAAATATACCAAAAGTGGAGTAATTTACCAAACCTGAGATCACATCACCAATAGGATAATTTTGGAAGGGGTGATTATCTATCAATCACCTAGATAATCCCTCAGCATTGAGAGATAAGGGTCTAGAAAAATGGTGGTGGATATAAGTATAAAAACAATAAATCTATTTGAAATAATATCATTTCATGATGTAAATTACATATTCATGAAATAACCCCATCAGATATCATGTATGATGAAAACATGTCACCATTATTTGAACACCATAAATTTGTGATTATGGAAGGAATATAATATTCACATCATGAATGTTTTTCACAACCTGAACCATTAAATTGGTTTCTTTATATGAATAAGTAACACCTAGGGTATGATATTCATGGAGTGAACCAACTCTAATGGATAATTCCCTACATAAATCCTTTAGAAAACCATTGGATCACCTCTAAAACCCCCAACCACAAATAAACGCTATAAAAAATTAAAATATATCTTATATTAAATGGGATGAAAAAATTATCCCCACCATGAAACTTTTGACTCTCCCAAAAGACACATAGAATAATAATGCTCCTTAATGTGGTGAGCCCACTACTCTATCATCATTGATTCATGCTCAAAATTCAAAAGATAATCTCATCTGTGTCTTAATAATACTAGGACCAATGAAATATGTTTCATATTTAATTTTTTCACATGAGAATCAATTAACTACAAATGTTTCTCCACAACAAAACATCTAGCCCCCACATAATCATCTCCAAACTCATAACTTGTGAAGGATAAGGATTGTACTTTTTTAACTGGGATATATAGAACACATCTTAAATACATATCAATAGATCCAATAAATCCAACTTATAATATTCCCATTCAACCCTTATAGTGATATCAAGTGGTCCAATATATCTCAGTGACATAATTACCTATTACTCAATATTATGGAGAACCAATATAGTAGAATCATTCAACAATACTTCTTCACCTATTGAAAACTCCCAAGGATGGCTTAGATGATATAAATGCCATCACTACTAACTATGATTTTTAACCAATCATTGATGTTTATCTTGAATCATCAATGATATCTCCTAAATGAGGCTTTCTCCCATGAGACATTCATCTCACACCTATTCTAATGAAAGTGTTTACTTTCACAAGGAAAAATAAAAATCCCTGAAATTATATATTGTGATCAATGGATGGTAACTATTATTATAATAAAAATAACACAATACCAAATGTTTGAAGAATTATCAAATAAAATATAGTACATTGTATGGGAGTATATACTAATAAATCTATCTAGAACTCCCTTTTCAACCATCGTTATGTGGATGGTAAGTTGTAACAAATCTGACCTGGGACTACATAACTTATTGAATTATATTACAGAGCCAATTATTTTTAGAATGAATCTATTCCAAGGTCTATGGAAATGTAAACCTTTTAAAACATCCGGATATCCTTAACATAATATTTTATTAGATGTTGATCCTTTGTGGTGTACCTGATTAGAATAAGATATGAAATTTTCATTAAATGATCAATCACCACCTAATAGAGTTATTCCCTCATGGTGTCCAAGGAAATCTGGTGTTGATTCCCATGAAGAAATAATATCTTTTCTAACAAATCCCTATAATAAGATGGAGAATACTTTAAGGCATTAGGTTCTATATTTTTATCTTTTAGAAGGATTAATTTTCGAATACATAATTTAAAAAAAAATCTGCAGACCCTGCCAAAAGAAATTTCATGCATTTCCATAGTACATGTTCATTTTTTCATGGTGAAAACCCCATTATGAAATAGTATATTTATATAACACTGAACTCTTCATAGATTATGTAACAAAGAAACCATTCCATAAATAATGTAATTCTATTTGAATAGATATTCCCAAAAAAATGATATCCTCGCATTATAAGGCTTTCATAATTCCTTGGAACTCATCACCATATTTCCAACCCTATTGAATAGACACAAGGAGGGATGATTATTACTGAACACTATTCATAACCATTGCTAAATAATCCTCATTTGAATCTAGAGGAAACTATGTGATAGAAAAATTAAGGTTCCACTACTAATTTTGTTCCATGATATGATTGGAAGGATTTTTTTGTGGGAATTACTAATATAATTCCACTTCCCATGAGTATATGTGATCTCAAATTTGACAGTTTTGATATATTCAACCAACCACCTATATATTATAATTAGGACCCACTAATAATTGATATAGTTTCAAGTATTTTGATCAGTATATATTGTGAAACTATAAACAAATAATTTAGTTCTACAAACACATAATCTTGTTCATAAAAGTGAGTTTTTTCAAGTCATGATTGGGGAAATTATACCCATTTTGACAAAGCTAATGAGAGACAAAGAACATAACATGATCATACTAAATAAGAACACAACCTAGAAAAACACTAATATAATAAAAATATTCCACATTCCCTGAATCAAGTTCATTAAATATATATAGGATTTTATATATGAATCCATTTAATATTAGATAAGAATACATGACATGTAGCATCCCATGTGAATTGAAAAACTATCGCGGAAATGGAAATGATAATATATTCCAACATTGAGAAATCCATTAAGAACTATATATACAATCCATCATGAAAAAATACTATCCTAATTTAAATGATTATGTATTGTTATCTCCATGATTATACAAAAATTATAATTTTAGAATGGAATAATTGACTATTTTCTGAAATCCCATGCCCAATGAATATCAATTCATGGATCTAGAAAGTGATTTATGAAGTATTTCCACAAACATGGTTACAATTAGGATTTAGAAAACAAAATTCCAATGATTCTCATGCTCAGACTCAGATCTTTAACAAAGTCATATATTATCCACAAATATAAAAACAAAATTTTCATTTTATTGATGCAATATATGAATCATAAAATAAATGCAAATTTTAAGAGTATTAGTTATATGAAAGGAATTAAAATATATTCATAATGGTCATACTTTCTCTAGTATGTGGTATTCAGGAAATCAAACATCTAATCTCAATAATGACAATATCATGGAAGATGATTGATTTTTCAAAATCAGAATATATATCCATAACTGATAAAATAGTTCTTCCACATGGGAAAAGTGTACTTATATGCTATAGTCACCCAGTTCATATTTTTATATCCTACATTGAGATGAAATTAGCCATCATCCTTCTTGTAAAAGTGAAGAGTGTCCACGTATTGTGAAATACTTACAAAAAAAACTTATTACGTTGATTAATAAAAAACTGGAACTCTTTTTCCCATATAAGATCCATTTGATATGAGTTAATAGAAATCAGTTGAATAGCTAACAGAAGATCAACTTTGAAATCCGCCACCCTTTTCAGGGGAAGGCCAAAATTGTCTTATGGGAAAATAACATAAAATTCATGAATAAATAATGTATGATCCACTAGGGTTAACATCATTTGGTTCTACAAAAATGTATATAATAAAATAATATGATATGCAAGGAATGGTCCAGCATAACAGAAGATGAGGTCTCACTCTCCCTGGAACACTTGAGAGCCTCCATGTGTAAAAAAATGAAACACACCGATGAGAAAAATAATCCTCATCAATATGAAATACATTCCAACTAATCATGATGATGAAAAAAATATGACTTGATTATGAACTAATAAATAACAGATTGTCACAACATAATCTGTCAATACAGAATATATATGACAATGAAACCCATTTTCCTTCCTTTTTTATAGCTGAATTTCAACCTAACTAAAAAAGAAAAATATATCTTTCATAATATTAATTATATAAATTGAAGGTTCTGTAGTAAATTATTGAAAGGAAAATATAAAAAATAGATATTTTTTAGATGATTCAACATATATGGTTCCTCTCACTATTGTTGAGTTCATATCATCCTCCATTTGAAACTCATCAAATGTGTGATGGTTCTTCCCTCCTGAGGCCTATGGCTAGTTTCTTCTAGTGATTAATCCATCTAAATGTGCTATATTGTGCTTTTGATTTCACAATCGTAGTCTTTAATTAGGTATATATATTTCTTGGTAGTTTATCCCTATATTTACTCAATGACCACAAGAATATCTAATCTTCTAGGTCATCACACAATAGAGTCGGGTGTTCCCTAACTTGAAAACATATTTCATGTTAAGGAAACACTTTTGGACGATTTATATGGTTTAGATGAGGCCAACTATATAGAACCTCTTCCACAATGCATAAAATTATTGTCCCACATCCATTTCTTACCCTATGTCCCCTGAAGCTACCATTAGGTAGAGGGAAGAAACACAATATACAATATATCAATCTATACAAATTTCATCTATCATATCCCTATTAACAATCACCAGCTATTTATACGGATTCATTATATATAATTTTAATCAAATGTCAAGTCATATAACACAGTTGTATTTTTTAGCTTTTATATTATCATTCATTGCTAACTCTATAGTTAAATGAATCACCTCTATAAATCAGTTGGTATAATCTGTACCTGAGAACTATCCCTACTGAAAGAGATGAACTCAAATTACATTTATATCACTATATACTCTTGAATGATGTATAGAATAGAAAATCTATTAAATCAATCCCAATCCATCCCCATGTGTTGATTTTCATGTACAAAGGAATTCCACCACTACGTGTTGGGATAGTTGTGTTGGATCATTTCCCATTTCAAATTTATGTCCTCAAGTGTATCTAGGACGTCATTAACTTATTTTTTATATTAAAACTTGTCCCTTGCCATTTGGGGTTCATTCGTACCCTTAATAGAATGTGGATTCTCACAAATAAATAGTTATCCTCGATCCATGTCTCCCTCCTGTGTGGGTCAGCACTGAGCGATCCTGTGTGGGTGAGCACCGAGCGATCTTGTGTCGGTCAACATTTTGGGATCCATCATGGATCTTCCTCTTAACAGAGTAATATGATTCAAAAGGTACATCTAATCATATTTACTACTGTACTTAAGTTAAACACGGTGTGAGCTGATTTTGTACCTTGTGGTATTTTCCCTTCATGGTAATACCTTGGTGGTATTCATCTATTTGGCATACCTGTGTGGTACATTCCATCGTGGTATTCCATCCTTTATGGAACAGTTGAGCTTTGAGCTTCAGTTGGACTCTGTGTTATCCTCATGATTGTGATTGGTATACTTGATAACATAGGTATATGTCTGGGCATATTCCTAAGTAGGGTTTTCAGTTTATTTCATGCCCTGTAGTTTATCATTACTAGATTTTGTGAGACCTTTAGGGTCTCAGGGTCCAAGCAAAGTATTGTTATACTCACCCCTGTATGGGTTATGCCCACACCTTGTTGTGTTTGGTGGAGATGGTGGATAGCGCTGATTGAGGTTGAGGGTACCAGGGTGAGACGTGGCCTGGAGGTGGACCATTCAGCATGACGCTACGCATAAGAGATGGGTGGATGTGGGGTGATGAGGAGGTAATCTGTACCTACACTTCAGGTAGGAACCTCGGAGGATGACTCGGTAGCTGCCTTTCTTTTTCATCAGTTGTATTGTATTTCAGCTATACTTGTACTATTACTATTGAGCTTATATTCCAACCCGTTCATACTTTCAGCAGTCATTTTTTCATACAGTTGATTGTGTCCGTATATTTTTCTGTTCATGGTTGCGTGTGTTTATAGGTTATAAAGGAAATTCCTTCCCAGTAATAGAGAATACACCATTCAGTTCAAGTCGCCAACCCCTAACCTATAGAAGGCGGTCATGGGGTAGTCACAGCACAAGCCCTGGGGGACGGGTCATGACAAATTGGTATTAGAGGAGTCGGTTATACTATAGAAAATAGGACACAAATAATTATTTTTGACGACTATATTGTTAAGTGTAGTGATTTTGGTTATCAGTTTAGGGAATCCAATGTTGGTATGTCGGCCGACATATCCATACCCCAGGACCCTGACTTTTGATTTCTTACTCAGTGCATGAAAACACTGATTATGTGTGTGTTTTGAAGAGTTTTATCTATGATATCTTTGTGTCATCTCACCACGTATACCTTATTGACCATGGAGCACCTATTCCTTTTTAGGATGCCTCCATGCAGACAGCCAGCTAGGGTTCCTCATATAGTACGCACTGATAGCTCATCAAGCGACAAGGCCTCGGTGCAGGGCCCTCTTCCAATGGAGGCACCAGCGGAGGAACCAGAGGTTCCATTACCCATTGGGCCACCGATGCCAATTGCCCCAAAAACAATGGGTGCAAGCTACTTGAGGGCATTTCATGAGTTACACCGCAAGAGGCCACCCTATATCATGGGAGAGACGAACCCACAAGAGATTGAGGATTGGTTGGAGGATATTGTGAGAGTCTTCTGACTGGTAGGGACACCAACGGATCTCATGGAGATCCTTTCTACCAGTCTACTACAAGATGGAGTTGGCTGATGGTGGATCATGATTCTCCAGGCTCATGATAAGGTGGCGCTGCTCTAGGCAGACTTCGAGTGCTTGTTTCGGGAAGAGTTTGTCCCAGCAACTCTTCATGAAGTGCGCATACTGGTACTACTTCATCTATTGCAGGGTAGCATGACTGTGGATCAGTACGTAGAAAGGTTCACTGACCTCTCACACTAGTCCAATGATATGGTGTGGGACGCATTCTTCAGGGCCCTAACATTCAATCAGGGACTCGGGTCGGAGATCAGGGATTCGATGATCTCACATAGCATCCTAACACATGCAGGGGTGTTAGACAGATCCCTCAAAGTGGAAAGTTACCTTGCTGAGAAGTCACTAGTAGTGAGACACACTACTATTTGTCATGTAGTGTAGTCTTCTATAGCTGACAACAGATAGATGACATAGAGGTCCAAGAGGAACGGACCTACAGGTCAACGACCGCGGGATTCTGGGTTGGTTGTGTGGGGCACCTGAGGCAGAGCCAGTCATGCCAGGAGGGGCAGTGCTACGCATGCGGCGGACAGGGTCACAAGTCTCGTGATTGTCCGACCCACCATAGGGACGATTATAAGACAGTCGAGGGACCGCCCGACTGAGATAGTGGTTCGACCGAGGAGGTCCGCAGGGAGAAGGTAGACGTGGCAGAGGATCTGGCCGTGCAGCTAGCGGTGGGCGACAATTTGAGATGATATTGCCACCACCACCAATAGGTCCACCCCAACTGCAAGGAGTTGGAGGACATGGGCGATCTCATCTCCAGTCAGTTGCGGCGTATGATCATGAATCTCCAGAGATGATACAATGCACAATATGTGTCTACTCCACCTAAGCTGCAGTACTTATTGAAATGGGTGCTAGTCATTCTTTTTTTTCTATAGCCCCTGTTAGGAGCACGGAGATTCCAACAGATTCATTGACGCGATCCTTATTTCTAGATACTCATACATGCCTAGATTAGAAGATTACGCTTAGGTGTCGGTAGTGTTAGCATACTTTAGAAGGTGAGATAATCCGCTGGGATCACCTCGTAGAAACATCAAGGTGTTAAGAAATCATCATGGGTATCGACTGGTTATCTATAGTCTATGTTAAGATTGACTGTATTAGCTGCAATGTGTGTTGTGTCAACACAGATGGGACCTGTGTTATCTTCACCAGCTAGAAGAGAACCTTTGCAGCATAGGATAGACTTACCCAAAGGAGTTTGTAGTCGATCATTCATCATTTGGCTAGCCTTACCCTCAGAGAAGTTGATGTGGAGAGTCTGAGCTATCCTGTCATGGTGGACGAGTACATGGATGACTTTCGTGATGATGTTCTTGGTCTACCTCCTCACATAGAGGTGGAATTTTATATTGACTTTTACCCTGGGACGACACCGATATCTTCACCAGCATATCAGATAGCTCCCGGGGAGCTTCGTGAGCTGCAGGTATAGCTGGAGGACTTACATGGAAAAGGATTCATCTGTAAAGACCCGTAAAATTCAAGGGAAATTTTTTCTTAATTTTCGTTGAGATTTTAGAAGAACGTAGTTTCTAATGGAACCTGATTCCGAGGCCCGGTGTGCCTGGAATCAATTTCTGAAGTTTAGATCGGGTACGTTTAGTGAACGAATGAGTGGGTTTTCTAACTTTTAAATCGGTGCTCGGATTCGGAATTTGAGGACACCGATGGAATCGCAGCGCCGGTAATTTCTTAGGAAAACCTTTTCTGGAGTTGCATTTTCTCGGGTGTGGTTTTTAAAAATAGTGGGTTATGTAATGAATAAAATAAAATTTGTGCAACCAATTTTATTTTTATTTAAGGTAGTTTAAACCTATGCTTGGATGTTGGGGTGGGACCCACTAGTTCTTAACTACCCTGGGTAGGACATTATTGAAGTGGGTCCCACACGAGCCCCACCCATTCAAATTCCTTTTTAACTCCCACGTGCATTTATTTCTGTAACTCACCCACACCCCAGTTAATGTGTAAGTCAACTCTCTTTTTAATTAACCATTTAAGTTGTTCAATACAATTAATTCAAGAATTCAATTTTGAATTTCGAATTGATTGGTGGAATGTGTGAGTTAATTAAATAAGACAGGTATTATTTCATTAAGGGTGTTTGGGTTGTGCGGTGAGGATTGGAGAGGATTTTCCCATGTCTTGAAATTCATCTTCCTCTTTGAAGAACATGAAGAACGCACCTTCACCGACGAAGAACACTGGCCTCCGAAGAAGGACGATGAAGAACGCCAAATCCTCGGAGATCGACGATGGGACGCCGTGTACCGTGACACCGACGATTATCTTCTCCTCGACGCCAACGATGCTTATGGAGCCTTCTTCTGTGACATTCTTTTTCTGCGACGAACCATCCTTCAACAACACCTCGAGGTAGGGGTTGATTTTGTTCATGGAATAATCTTTGTCATTCTTCATCTTTGATTTGGGGCCACTTGTTATCAACTTAATGGGAGGAGGACGGACCGCACGAACACGGACGACCCTCCTCCCCATTGGTTTTTGTGTTTGTTGTGGCTTGAAAGAAGGTGGCGCGGTGTAGCGACACCACGCGGAAACATGGAGGAATACAGCGAAGAAGCGCGGCGTCGTCGCGCCGCGCCGTTGAGGCCGAACGAAGCCGCGACGCCATCGCGCCGCACTGGAAAACCTCAAAGAGGCCGTGGCCGGAGCGAGGCCGCAGCCGGAGTGAGGCCACTGCGAATGGGAGCAGCGCCATCGCGCCGCGCCGGTCGTACAAGGTCGCGGCTCGACGATGCAGTGGTGCAAGGCAGGGTAGTTTGAACCGCCGGCCACCATCACCCCGAAGGGGAGGGACCACGGCGGTCCCGCGATAGCAGCACCGGCCGGCCAGACCGGGCAGGCTAGCTTCTGAGGAACCAGGGGTCGTAACCCCCGGCTGGCAAGAGGAGCAGGGCCGCGGCGAATGGGGGCAGCCGCCCCCCTTCCCGCAACGGCACGGCCAGCACCGAGCGGTCCGTGCGGGGTGCACCCACGCCGGGCCAGGCCTCCAATGTCGGGTCGGGCCGCACCGGACGGCCCGGGCCGTGCCCATCGTGCCGGGCCACCACCAAATGGGCCAGACCCGAACTTGGTTCGGGTCGACCCGGTTCGGGCCGATCCCGGGGGTCTCGGGCCGGGTCGGTCCGGGCCCAAAACCACCTAAAACCGGACAGGTTTATTCTTTTGCCAATATATTGGGCTACGAACCTCCGAACGACGCACCGTCAGTTTCGATGCGATCCTTGGATCGAGATGAACAATTTGTTATATTACACTCAAGGTTTCTATGAACTTTGGGTACATCGGGTTGGTTCGACCACGAAAGCAATCAGGCCCTCGAAATGGAAACGCTTATAACATGAGCTCCGGACGTCTGATTGAAGTGACGTCAACTTTGTTGGATTCCTCTTAGTGAGATGGACCTTTTGGCTTACTCTGCTTGAGGTTTGGATATAGTTAGAGTGCAGTCGGGTTGGTTTTGACTTGGAAACCAACCGGGCCCCATGAACGAAAAAGCCAATAACTCTAAGACCGGGCATCCGATTGACACGCCGTCTATCACATTGAGTTCCTTTTGTTGAGATGGAACTTTGGGATACATAAATTATGGACTAAGTTTTAGTTGATATATCCATCCCCCTTTGGCTCATGGAGTGGACCCCCCGGAAATGAGCATGTTATGTGCGGGAAACCCTAGAGCTGGCTGCAACTGCGACGACAATGATGACTACACTGAAATCCTCCGTGGGTTCGGTAGTGATGAATACTGCACTGAAATCCTCCATTGGTTCGGCAGCGATGAAGACCGTACTGAAATCCTCTGTGGGTTCGATGGTGATGAAAACTGCACTGAAATCTTCTGTCGGTTCGGCAGCGATGAAGACCATACTGAAATCCTCTGTGGGTTGGACGGCAATGAAGAGTGCACTGAAATCTTCCATGGGTTCGGCAGTGATGAAGACCGTCTTGAAATCCTTCGTGGGTTCGATGGCAATGACTAATGTTCCTGTATCCTACGTGGGTCTGGCAGTGTCTGACTCTGTTATTACTATCCTACGTGGGTCTCGTAGAGTAGCTGGTCTGTATCTTATGTGGGTCTGACAGTTTAGCTGGTTTAGTATCCTACGTGGGTCCCAGCTCAGATGAATCAGTGGCTATATCTGATCATCTCTATCACCTTACGAAGAAGTATATCTGTGTGAGTTGAGTCTTGACTTTCAATCAATATCTTCGATATGATTGAATTTATTTCCTATGTGGATTGGGTTGTGTTATCCTGTGTGGTTTGGTTTGTACTATCCTGTGTGGACGTGATCAAACTTGGGCTAGGGTGTTGGAGCCACACTGGAATTGATGACATAGGTATATGTATGGGCGTATACCTAAGTAGTGTTGGATGTTACTTCGTGATTGTATCTTTCCTTGAGGATTATTCTTTGTGGATTCTGGGAGACCTTCAGGGGTCTCGGGGTCCCTACTGAGTTGCTTATACTCACACATGCATGGGCTATGCCCGCACTACATTGTGTTGGATGCAGATGACAGACAATGCTGATCGTGGTTGAGGATTATCGAGAAAGTCGGTACCTGGAGGTGGAACACTGGGTGGAACGTACACGGAGCGGACGATCGGACCCGAGGGTCTGAGGAGGCTATCTTTACCCACCCTTAAGGTGGGACTTCCAGTGGATGGCTCGACTTTGCTGCTTTACATTCAGTTGATGTAATTTCATTCCAGTTGTACTTTACTTTCAGTTTGGGTTTGTATTCTGTCCCACTTACTTTTCTGCACTACTTTTGTTCCCAGTTTTACTTATTCTTTACTTCTTCTTGTTTACTCTATGGTGTTTGTTTACTTTATAAAGGCAATGCATTCCCCTTTTGTCGGGATTTACGCCATGGTGCTAGTCGGCAGCCCCTGGCCTATGGGAGGCAGGGTTGGGGTAATCACGACACAGGTCCCAAGGATGGGTTGTGACAAATTGGTATCATAGGGGTTCGGATCTACCGTAGAACTAAGGACTCTAATCTTTCTTCTATGTGAAGCAATAATGTTAAGGGTATTGAGTGTGGTTATCAGTCCAGGGAGTCCATTGTTGGTGCAGCAGCCGACGTATCCGTACACCAGGACCCTGACTTCTGATTTCCGACTCACTGCACGAAAACATTGATTGCATGTGTGTTTCAAATGTTTTATTTATGATTACTTTGTGTCAGATAACCAGGTATACTATTTGACCGTGGCGAACCTGTTTCTCTTCAGGATGGCCCCACGATGGCAGCCAGATAGGGTTTCGAGCATTGTGCGAGACGACAGCCCACCGAGTGACGATGCCTCTGTGCAGGGCCCTTTTCCAGCGGTGGAACCGGCGGTAACATTACCCGCAAAGACACTGATTCCACCATCCCCAACCGCTGAGAGTGCATGTCGCCTTAGTGCACTACACGAGTTTCAGCATCAGAGACCTCCCAGGTACCACGTGGAGACGGACCCTTAGGCATCCGAGGATTTTCTGGAGGCGGTTGTTCGGGTTTTCATGTTAATGGGGACACCAGCTGACCTCTTAGTGATCCTCGCAGCGAGCCTCCTGCACGCGGCAGCAGGCTGATGGTGGACCTTGATGCTCTAACTTCACGACGAGGAATCTCTCCTCTGGACAGATTTTCAGAGCATCTTTCGCTCAGAGTTCATCCCATCCACCCTCTGTGCAGTGTGCAACCAGGAGCTTCTACAGCTGCGGCAGGGCAGCATGACAGTCGCCCAGTACTCAGCGAGATTTTCTGATCTCTCACGCTATTCGACAGACATGGTACGAGACACATTCATCCGGGCACGAACCTTCAATCAATGATTGAGGCATGAGATCAGGGCATCTATGATCTCCCTCAACATTCCAACACAGGCAGGAGTACTGGACAGAGCACTTCTCGTAGAGAGATTTCTTGCTGAGCCTACACCAGCAGCGAGACCAACATCAAGGTGGCATGTAGCAGAGTCGTCTGCCGCTGGGAGTCGACAGATGTCACAGGGGTCCAGGCGGACAAGACCATCAGGCAGATGACCTCAAAACACTAGCTCAGAGGTGCGGGGCACACGGCGCAGAGCCATCCTTCCGAGGAGCAGACATTGCTATGCATGCGGTGGGCAGGGCCACATGGCTCATGACTGCCCGACCCGCCGTGCAGAATAGCATCAGGCGGTTGAGGGGCCTCCCAGGAAGAGGTATAGGGTCCACCGTGGCAATCCGCCAAGAGCAGGCGGACGAGGTAGGGGAGCTGGTCGAGCAGCAGGTGGTGGGTAACACCTTGAGGCTTTACCACAACCACCACCAAGAGGTCCACCGCAAACACAGGGAGCTGGCGGGCAGAGACAGACTCAGCTTCAGGCAGCGGAGGCCTACGACCATGGTGCACCAGAGATGATTTGAGGTACTATCTATGTCTACTCCACCCTTGTCGCAGTTCTTATAGACATAGGAGCGACTCATTCTTTTATTGTCACTGCCCTTGTTCGGACCTCGGAGATTCCAACAGAGCCGTTCGCTCGATCCTTACTGCTAGAGACTCCTACGGGAGTAGACTCGACGATTACGCACTGGTGCCAGCAGTGTGAGATTACTCAAGGAGGCGAGAGCTTCTGCTGGGATCTTCTTGTAGCGGCGTTGAGGCCTTACGACGCCATCGTGGGCATGGATTTGTTATCCATAGTCCATGATCAGATCGACTGTATTAGGTGCAAGGTGCTGTGTGTTCGCACCGATTGGAGCATGTTCACCTTCACCAGCGAGAAGGGAGCCTTTTCAGCGCAGGATGGAATCACGCAGAGGAGAGGATAGCCCATCACTCATTAGTTGTATATCCTCATCCTATGAAAGTTGACGTGCATAGTCCTAGTTTTCCTATAGTGGTGGATTAGTATGCAGATGTTTTCCCTAACGACATTCCAGGACTACCTCCTCGCAGAGAGGTAGACTTTTATATTAACATGTACCCCGTGACAGCCCCGATATCCACTCCAGCATATCAGATATCCCCCGCTGAGCTTCAAGATCTATGGGTATAGATGGATGACTTGCAGGGAAAGGGATTCATCTGACCTAGTGTTTCACCATGGGCTTCCCCGATATTGTTCGCCAAGAAGGCGGATGGGAGCTTGCAACTTTGTGTCGACTATCATCGCCTGAACCAGGTGATCGTGAGGAACAAGTATCCTCTACCGAGGACTGAAGACCTCTTCGATCAGCTCAAGGGAGCATGGTGGTTCTCGTAGATAGACCTTAGGTCAGGCTATCATCAACTCAGAGTTCAAGACGAAGACGTGAAGAAGACGACCTTCAGATGTCAGTATGGCCACTTTGAGTTCTTGGTTATTCATTTCGGCGTAACCAACACTCTAGCAATGTTCATGGGTCTCACGAACAGGATCTTTCAGCCATACCTCGATCCATTTTTCATGGTCTTCATCAACGACATTTTGATATACTCGACCACTAAGGAGGAGCACGCCTACCACTTGCGGGTTGTACTAGACACACTACGAGATCACTACCTTTATGGAAAGCTCTAGAAGTGTCAGTTCTGGTTACGGGAGGTCCACTTCTTGGGACATGTCATCTCTGAGGTGGGAGTTGCGGTGGATCCTACGAAGATCGAGGCAGTGCTAGCTTGGGAGCCACCTAGGAGCGTGACAGAGGTGCAGAGTTTCTTGGGGACAGCTGGGTACTACCTGTGATTTGTGCCAGACTTTTCCAAGGTTTCAGCATCACTATCGGCTTTGACGAAGAAGGGGAAACCCTTTGTGTGGTCAGACAGATGTCAGCAGAGATTCTAGGAGCTGAGATAGAGAATGAACAGTGTGCCTATCTTGAGGCTACCAGAGGAGGGAGTGGGGTACGTAGTCTACTAAGATGCATCAGGGACCGAACTCGGATGTGTCCTGATGTAGGAGCGGGATGTGATCACCTATGTATCACATCAGTTGAGGAATTATGAGAAGAATTATGCTACCCATGACCTGGAGTTAGTAGCAGTGGTATTCGCTCTTATGATGTGGTGATACTATCTGATGGGAGAGCGCTTTACAGTCTACACTGACCACCAGAGTCTCAGGTACATCTTCTCACAGAAGGACCTGAATATGAGATAGCGGCGATGGCTCGAGTTCCTCCAAGACTATGACTTTGAGATAGTCTATACTCCTGGAAAGGGGAACGTAGTAGCCGATGCTCTCAGCAGGAGCACGAGCATCCAGCTACTCATGGAGGTGACGGAGCAGCTAGCCGCTTTGCAGATATCCTTTGTGGATAGAGATGGTGCAGCCTTTCTTCAGTCACTCACAGTCACTCCTCCACTACTGCAGCGGGTCCAAGAGGCACAGCGTGGGGACGCTGACTGTGAGACGTGGCGTGCGCAGATATCCTCCGGACAGGCACCTAATGGATTCTCTATAAGAGGAGAGCACGATGTCATTTTTAGAGGACGTACCATGGTACCAGTTTTGTTATAGGAGGAGGTGCTGAGAGAGTTTCACACTTCCCCGTTAGCAGTATTTCTAGGAGTGGCGAAGATGTACCGGGATCTCAGACGACAGCACTGGTGGCCGGTTATGAAGAAGGTTGTGGAAGAGTTCGTTTTTCGACGCCTCACCTACCAGCATGTGAAGGTAGATCACTTGGTACCAGCAGGATTGGTACAACCCTTGGAGGTCCCAGAGTGGAAGTGGGATGGTATATATATAGATTTTGTGACTGTACATCCACGTACTTCCAGAGGTCACGACTCCATTTGGGTTATTGTCGAACGACTCACCAATTCGGCACACTCCTTACCCATAAGAGAGCAAGGATCTGTTGAGAGGTTGGGATGTCTCTACGTTCATGAGATTGTATGACTTCATTATGTTCCATCATCTATCATCTCCGATTGAGATTTTTTCTTTACTTACCAGATTTGGAAGGGGTTGTAGGAGGCATTCGGGACGCAGCTACGTCTGAGCACCGCCTTTCACCCTCAAACGGATGGACAGATTGAGAGGACCATTCAGACTCTCAAGGACATGATCCATGAATGTGTCCTCGACAATGTTTGCAGCTGGGAGGACCACCTAACCCTGGTGGAGTTTTCATAAAACAATAGCTACCACTCCACCATCGGGAAGGCACCATACAAGGCATTGTACGACCGACCTTGCTGATCACCTCTATACGGGATAGACCCTCGGGAGTCAGCACTTGTGGGACCAGAGATGGTGCAGGCCACGACAGAGAATGTCCAAGTTATCCAGGAGCAGATGAGGACAGCTCCGAGCTGGCATAAGTCTTACGCTGACAAGAGGCGAGGCCACTAGAGTTCGAATATGGTGACCACGTCTTCTTGCGGGTCTCACCTCGACGTGTATTACGGATATTTGGCCGAGGCAGAAAGTTATCTCTACACTTCATAGGAATATTCTAGGTCCTCAGCAAGATAGGTGAGGTGGTTTATCGCCTGGCTCTACAACCTCAGTTGCACCAGGTGCACGACTTCGTCCACGTATCTCAGCTGAAGAGATACATGCATGACCCGACGCATATCATCGACCATGGGGAGTTGGGCATTGATGATGGGGTGAATTTTGCGGAGGTCCCGGTGGAGATCAAGGATCAACATGAGTGGGTCCTACATGGATGGTCGATACCTCTAGTGCGCCTCAGATGGAAGCACGGGAACCTATAGGGGAGAAGTTGGGAGCGGTGGCTCAGATGCATGCACAGTACCCACATTTGTTCCCCTAGTTTATGATTTATCTTTACGGGGACAGAAAGCCATGAGGTGGGAGTAATGTAAAGACCCGTAAAATATAAGGGAAATTTGTTCTTAAAATTCATTGGGATTTTACAAGAATGCAGTTTTTTACGGCACCTGATTCTGAAGATATGTGTGCACGGAATCAATTTCTTGATGTTTAGCTCGGGTACATTCAGTGAACGAATGAGCGGGTTTTTCTAACATTTAATCCAGTGCTCAGAATCGGAATCTGAGGACACCGATGGAATTGCAGCGCCGGTAATTTCTTAGGAACACCTTTTCTGAAGTTGCGTTTTCTGGGGTGTGGTTTTTAAAAATAGTTGGTTAAGTAATGAATAAAATAAAATTTTTGCAACCAATCGTTTTTATTTAAGTTAGTTTAAACCTATGCTTGAAGGTCGGTGTGGGACGCAATAGATCCTAACTACCCTAGGTAGGATATTAGTGTAGTGGGGCCCACATGAGCCACAACACTTCAAATTCCATTTTACCTCCAATGTGCATTTATTTCTGTAACTCACCCACACCCCAATTAATTTGTAAGTAAAATATCTTTTTAATTTACCATTTAAGTTGTTCAATATAATTAATTCAAGAATGAAATTTTGAATTTCCAATTGATTGGTGCCTTGTGTGAGTTAATTAAATAAGACAGGTCTTATTTCTTTATGGGTGTTTGGGTTGTGCGAGGGGGATTGGAGAGGATTTTCTCAATTCTTGAACTTCATCTTCCTCCTTGAAGAACGTGAAGAACGCACCATCGTCGACGAAGAACGCCGGCCTCTGACGAAGGACGACGAAGAACACCGAATCCTTAGAGATCAACGATGCGACACCGTGTACCGTGACACCGAAGATTCTATTCTCCACGACGTTGGAAATTCTCTTCTCCGCGATGCCGACGATGCTTACGGAGCCTTCTTCCCCGACGTTCTTTTTCCATGATGAACCTTTGTTCAACAACACCTCGAGGTAGGGGTTTATGTTGTTCGTGGAATAATCATTGTCATTCTTCGTCTTTGATTTGAGGTAACTTGTTATCAACTTAACGGGAGGAGGATGGAATGCACATACAAGGCCGACCCTCCCCCCCTTGGTTGTTGTGTCTATTGCGGCTCAAAAGAAGGCGGCACGGTGCAGCGACACCATGCAGAAACATGGAGGAATGTGGAGAAAATGCGTGGCACCGCCGTGCCGCGCTGTTGAGGCCGAACGAAGCCGCTGTGCCATCACGTCGCGCCGGAGAACCACGAAGAGTCCTTGGCCGGAGCAGGGCCGCAACGGAGGGGCGTGGCACCGTCGCGCCGTGCTGGTCGGACAAGGCCGCGTCTTGAAGCCGCGACGGTGCAAGGCGGGTCGGCCGGAACCGCCAGCTGCCAGCACCTCGGAGGGGTGAGACCGTGGCGGTCCTGAGGCAGCAGCACTGGCCGGCATCCGAGAAACCAGGGTTCGTAACCCCTGGCTGGCAAGAGGAGCGGCCCCCACGTGGGGGGGGCAGTTCAATCATGGGGGGCAGCCGCCCCCCATTCCACAATGGCACGGCCAGCAACGAGCTGGCTGTGCGGGGCACGCCCGCGCCGGGCCACACCTGTGGGGCCGGGCAGTGCCAGTTGGGCCGGGCCGTGCCCTAACGGGCCAGACCTGGACAGGGTTCGGGCTGACCCAGGGGGTCTCGGGCCGGGTCGGTCCGGGCCCAAAACCCCCTAAAACCGGACATGTTCGTTCTTTTTCGCATATCTTGGGCTACTGACCTCAGAACGACGCACCGTCAGTTGCAATACGATCCTTGGATCGAGATGGTCGTATCAGTATATTACACTCAAGGGTTCGGAGAAGTTTTTGTATGTCCGGGTTGGTTCGAACACTTAACTAACTGGGCCCTCGGAGCGGAAACGCTTATAACTTGAGCTCTGGACGTCCGATTGACGTGTCGTCAACTTTGTTGGATTCCCCTTAGTGAGACAGACCATTTTTCTTACTCCACTTGACTTTTGGACACAGTTGGGGTCTGTTCGTGTTGGTTTTGACTTAGAATCAAACTGGGCCCCAGGAACGAAAAAGCCAATAACTTTTAGATCGGGCATCCGAATGACGCGTCATCTGTCACGTTGAGTTACTTTTGTTGAGACAGAACATTGGGATACATCATCTTCAGACTACATGTCAGTTGATGAATCGATCCCCCTTTGGCTCCTGGAGCGGACCCTCTCGGAAACGAGCATTCTGTGTGCGGGAACCCTAGAGTTGGCTATGAATGCGACGATGATGATGACTGCCCTGAAATCCTCCGTGGGTTCGGTAGTGATGACGACTACACTGAAATCCTATGTGGGTTTAGCAGCGATGAAGACCGTACTAAAATCCTTTTTGGGTTCTGCGGGGATGAAGACTTCACTGAAATCCTCCATGGGTTCAGCATCGATGAAGACCGTACTGAAATCCTCCGTGGGTTCGATGGCGATGAAGATTGCACTGAAATCCTCCATGGGTTTGGAAGCGATGAAGACCGTAATGAAATCCTCAGTGGGTTCAACGTAAATGACTATTGTTCTTGTATCCTATGTGGGTATGGCAGTGTCTAACTCTATTATTTCTGTCCTACGTGGGTCTGGCAGAGTAACTGGTCTATATCCTATGTGGTTCCGACAGTTTAGCTGGTTTAGTATCCTACGTGGGTCCCAGCTCAGATGAATCAGTGGCTATATCTGATCATCTCTATCACCATACGGAAAAGTATACCTCTGTGAGTTGAGTCTTTACTTTCAATCAATATCTTCGATATGATTGACTTGCTTTCCTATGTGGATTGGGTTGTGTTTTCCTGTGTGGTTTGGGTTGTACTATCCTGTGTGGATGTGATCGAACTTGGGCTCGGGTGTTAGAGCCGAACTGGAATTGATGACTTAAGTATATGTATGGGCATATACCTAAGTAGTGTTTGATGTTACTTCGTGATTGTATCTTTCCTTGTGGATTCAGGGAGACCTTCGGGGGTCTCGAGGTCCCTATTGAGTAGCGTATACTCACACCTGCATAGGCTATGCCAGTACTACATTGTGTTGGATGCAGATGACGGACAGCGCTGATCGTGGTTGAGGCTTGTGGAGCAAGTCGGTACCTGGTGGTTGACCACTGGGCGGAACGTACACGGAGCGGACGGCTAGACCCGAGGGGCTGAGGAGGATATCTGTACCCACCCTTCAGGTGGGACATCCAGTGGACGGCTCGAAATTGCTGCATTACTTTCAATTGTTATACTTTCTTTCCAGTTGTACTTTACTATTAGTTTGGGTTTGTATTCTGACCCACTTACTTTTCTGTACTACTTTTGTACCCAGTTTTACATAGTGTTTACTTCTGCTTGCATACTCTGTGGTGTTTGTTTACATTATATAAAGGCAATGACTTCCCCTTTTGTCGGGACATACGCCTTGGTGATAGTCGCCATCCCTTGACCTACGGGAGGCGGGCTTGGGGTAGTCACAGAATGGGTCCCGAGGACGGGTTGTGACATCATCCAGCCCTGTGTTTCTCCATTGGTATCCATAATTTTGTTCTCCAAGATGGTGGAAGGGTGCTGAGACACTGTGCCGACTATCAGTGCCTCAACCAGGTGACCGTAAAGAAAAAGTACCCACATCTGAGGATTTATGTCCTCTTTGATTAGCTGAAGGGAGCAGGGTGGTTCTCGATGATAGACCTCAGATCAGGCTATCACCAACTCTGAGTATGAGACGAGGATGTGCCGAAGACAACTTTCAGATGTGGGTATAGACACTATGAGTTATTGGTTATGTCATTCGGCATTACCAAAGCTCTAGCAGTGTTCATGGGACTCATGAATAAGATCTTTCAGCCATAACTCGATCTCTTTATAGTAGTCTTCATCGCCGACATTTTGATCTACTCAACTACTAAGGAGGAGCATCTCTATCATTTTTTGTTAGTACTGGACACACACTGAGAGCAATAGATTTTTGGTAAGCTCTCAATGGGACAGGTCTGGATTCAAGAGATTCACTTTCTTAGAAATTTCATATCAGAGGCAGGAGTTTCAAAGGAACCAGTGAAGATTGAGAAGGTACATGCTTTGGAGGCACCCTGGAGTGCGACAAAGATACAATGTTTCCTAGGTTTGGCCAGATACTACCATAGAATTGTGCCTGATATCTCCAGAGGTGCAGAACCTCTATCAGCATTGACGAAGAAGGGGAAACCCTTCGTGTGGTCGGAGAGATCCAGTAGAGTTTTCAAGATCTGATGTAGAGGCTGACTAGTGCCCACAGCTTGAGGCTTCCATAGGAGGGCATAGGGTATTTATTCTTCTGTGACACATCAAGGACCATACTCAGTTGTGTCCTGATGTAGGAGCGGGCAGTTATCTAATATGGTTCTCGATAACTGGGATAACAAGAGTAGAACTACGCTACCCATGACCTGGAGTTAGCAGTAGTGGTCTTCGCCTTGAAGATGTAGTGACATTACATGAATGGGGATCATTTTACACTATACTATGATCAAAATATTCTTGGGAATATCTTCTATCAGAATGACCTAAAATTGAGACAGTGACATTTTCTGAGTTCCTCCAAGACTATGAATTCAAGATAGTCTATACTCTAGTGAAGGAGAACGTTGTAGTATATGCACTCAGCAGAAGGTTAGGTATACAGCTACTAGGAAAGTCGAAAGAGTAGTTGGCTAGTTTGTAGATATCCTTTGTTGAACGGGATGGACAAACATTTCTTCAGTCTCCTACAATCACTCCCCCACTTCTTCAGTGAGTCAGGGAGGCGTAGCCTGGGGATGCTGACTGCGAGGCTCGACATGTTAAGATATCAATAGGGTAGACACCTGATGGATTTTCTAAAGGCGTCGAACAAGTCATCCTTTTTAGAGGACGTACCATGGAACCAGTGTCACTTCCGGAGGATGTGATGAATTATTTCCACATATTCCCTAGAGTAGTACATCTAGGAGTGGCGAATATGTACGAGGATCTTTGATGACAACATTGGTGGTTGGGAATGAAGAAAGGAGTAGCATAGTTTGTCTCTGGGTGCCTCACTTTTCATCATGTGAAGGTGGAGAATCAGGTACCAGTAGGGTTGGTTAAGCCTTTATATATCCCAGAGTGGATGTGGGATGGGATATCCAGGGACTTCTGGAAAGGACTTCCACATAAATCCAAGGGTCATTACTCTATTAGGGTGATCGTCGACTGACTCACCAAGTTAGCCCACATCCTACTGATCACAGAGTAGGGTTCAGTAGGGAGCTTGGGATGAATTAATGTGAAAGATATTGTGTGGCTACATGGAGTACCCTTGATGATTGTCTCCAATCATGATGCATGTTTTATTTCCCAGCTATAGAAGGGGTAGTAGGTGACTTTCTGGAAGTAGCTTCATTTGAGCACCACCTTCCATCCTCAGACGGCTAATCAGACTAAGAAGACCATTCAAACCCTCAAGGACATGCTACGTGCTTCCGTCCTGGTCTTCGGTCACAGCAAGGAGGATCACTTGCCTTTGGTGGGGTTTACATACAACAATAGATATCACTCCACTATTGGGATGGAACCTTACGAGGCGTTGTGTGGGTGACCATCCATATCACCTTTGTGATGGACTGACCCAGGGGAGTAAGATGTAGTGGGGCCAGAGATGGTACGGGCTACCAGAGAGAAGGTACAGACCATCCAGGAGCAGATTAAGACTGCACAGAGCAGGTAGAAGTCATATACCGACAGAAGATGGAGACCTCTAGAGTTAGAGTATGGCAACCACATCTTTCTATGGGTCTCACCTAGACATGTTTTTTGGAGATTTGGCCGATATGGAATATAATCGAGGATAATTGGACCCTTTCTGGTCCTCAGAAGAGTTGGAAAGATGTCTTACCGCTTACCTCTTCCATGTTAGTTGCACCAGGTGCACGACCTCTTCCACGTATCCCAACTTAGAAGATATGTGCATGACCCTTCTCACATAATTGACCATGGAATGTCGGATGTCGATGATGGGGAGACTTTTACAGAGGTTCCAATAGATATTGAGGATCTACAAGAGCAGTTTATTCATGGGTGGCCAATACCTCTCGTGTGCATTTATTGGTATCATGGGAACCTCCAAGAGAGCACATGGGAGTGGGAGACTCTGATACGTGCTCAGTACCCCTTCTTGTTTTCCATTTTTTGTGATATGTCTTATGGGGAAATAAATCCCTGAGGTGGGGAGAATGTAAAGACCCAAAATATTTATGTCATTTTTTTAATTAAATCGTAATTTTATAAGTCTGCAAAAATTGACGGTGCATGATTCTGAGGCAAGTTGTACCCAAAATGAATTTATGAACTTTTCTTTTTCAGGTACGATTAGTAAACGTGTGTTCAGGGTTTTGTAACATTTGAACCGGTGCTCGGAATTAAAATATGAGGGAACCGTTGAACTCGCGGCGCCCGTATTCTCTTAAGGAGACTTTCACCTCGACAATAGTTGGTCGAGGGTGAAAGATAATTTTTTGTGCATTTGATAAAAGAATAACATAAAAATAAAATTGTGTAACATTTTATTTTTCTTTTGGATCTCCCGTGTGGATTTTGAAAAGTGGGGACCACAAGAATTAAACCTTCTATAAGAGGTATTGTTGGTAGGGACCACCTGAATTAAAACCTCTAATAGGATATGGTGGTGGGGACCACCTAATAATAAAACCCCCTTGAACTCCCTCTTAAATGTGGGGAATCCTCTAAATCACCCCCCATTTTAATGGTGCCACCCACTATAGTTAATTATACCAACTCAATTAATTAATTATGCCAATTTGAAATTATGCCAGCATATTCAATAAAGATGGAAAATTCATTTTTGGGGTTGATTGGGGGATTGTTTTTTTTGAAAAGGAGAATGTGTGAGATTTTGGGAGAATTTCACTTCTCCATTGAAGAACTTTTTCCAAGAAGAACTCATTCCACGAATAATGCTCCTCCAACAAAGAACAGTGACACATGAATTCAACTTCTTCCTTGGGACGTCTTCAATCGACGATTGTCCTTCCCTCCTCATCAACGTCAACAAACGTACGAGGTAGGGGTGTGTTTTAATTATTTCAATGTTAAATTACCTCTCACATTGAATCATATTCCTTGACTTGTATGATAACGCCATAACACGGAGTGTGTGGGACAAAGAAACATTGATCGACCCCTATAAAAATCTTGGAGATCTTTTGTGTGATCTTCGTGATGGATTCGGTTACTGGTGTCGGTGGTTAGCACCGATGGAACTTAGGAACTACGAAAAAGGTGAAGAACGAAGGGCGCCAGCCACTGGAGATGATGTGGTGCTCCACTACCTGAGGCCTCCGCCGCCCCATGGCCTCAGCGCCCCGTGGCGTTTGGTCGCCCGTGGTCTCACCGTCCTGCTATCGGCCACGCCGCCACACACCCTCACCGACCCGCAGCCTGCCGGAAGCCGCGGAATCCGCCACCCTCCGGTACCCACGGCCCCTGCAGCCTCGCCGCGCCACCCAGTGGCGTCACCACGCGTGGCCCCCATCACCCCGTGGCATCATCACGTCACCCCACGGCCTCATGGCATTCTGCGGCCCTTCGCGCCCTCACAGCCACACTGCGCCGCCCATGCCGTGTTGTCCAGTGCGAGCTTGGCCAGACCCAGCAGGTTGGGTTGGATCGACCCAAAGCAAGATGGCCCAGGCTGGATTGGGCTGGGTTGGTTCGACCGGGTCAGACCAGACCCGGACCAGTTTCGACCCCACACACTCTTTTTTCCATAACTTTGGCACCAGATGTCCATTTGATGAACCATCTGTGGCGCTGGAATCCTTGGAGCAAGATAGTCCCTTTGGTTTACCCCACTAGATTTTTGGATAATGTTGGGTAATGGTCGGGTTGGATCAAGTACGAATCCAACCGGGCCCTCGGGACTAAAATGTTAATAACTTACAGACCATGTGTTTGTGGATGGGACTCTCCCAGAGATAAGCAAGCGTAGTGTCAGAACCCTGTAGCTATCTACGACTTGAGAAAGAGATCCTTCAAGAGTCTGTGATTGATTATACGACAGGTAAACTCTATAGGATTCAATGCGTGTCTACCCTAGAGATCCTGTGTGGGTTAGCACCTAGCGATCCTGTATAGGTTTTCACCGAGTGACCATGTATGGGTCAGCACCTAGCGATCCTGTGTGTGTCCGCACCGAGCAATATTGTGTGGGCCAGCACTGAGCGATCCTATGTGGGTCAACTATTAGGGATCCTTCATGGATATTCCTATTAACAGAGTAAGATGATTCAGTAGTTACATCTAATCATCTTTTCTACTATACCTAATTTAAATCTGGTGTCATCTGAGTCTGTACCTTGTGGTATATTTCCTTCATGGTGATACCTTTGTTGTATTCTTCTGTGTGGCTTTCTTGTGTGGTACATGAATTCGTGGTATTCATTCCTTTGTGGAACATTTGATCTTTGATCGGGAATTGTAATCTGGTTTTTCCTCACGATTGAGATAGATATACTTGATAACATATTTATATGTATGGTCATATACCTAAATAGGTTTTTAGCTGATTTCATGCCTTGTGGTTTATCCTTGGAGGATTTTGTGAGACCTTGAGGGTCTTGGGATCCTTACTAAGTATCGTTATACTCAGCCCTCCATGGTCTATACCTGCACCTTGTTGTGTTTGGTGCTGATGACAGGCAATGTTGATCGAGGCAGAGGGTACCAGGGATAGGCGGTTCCTGGAGGTGGACCATTCAGTGTGATTGTATGCAGAGGAGACAGGTGGACATGGGGTGATGAGGAGGATATCTATACCTACCCTTTAGGTAGGAACCTAAGAGGACGACCTAGTAGTTACCTTTATTCTTATTTAGTTGTATCTTATTTTAGTTGTACTTGTACTATTACTATTGGTCTTGTATTCCAGCCTCTTTTTACATTTAGCAGTCTTTTTTCTATATAGTGGACATGTGCTCGTATCTTGTTGTGTTCTTGGTTGCATGTGTTTACAGGAAATAAAGGAAATTCCTTCCCAGTTATAGGGAATATACATTTCGGTGATAGTTTCCATCCTCGGACCTATGGATGGCAGGCTTGGGGTAATCCCAGCAGGGGCCCCAGGAGACAGGACATGACATAAATTATACATGGAATGATAAATATTAGTATGGTTATTTAATATATTTATAATTGAATTATAATAATATTATTGGATATTTTAATGTTTATGATTTAATTTGAGACTTAATGTTTTGTATTTCTATCTTGGTTTTTTACTTCTTAGATACGATTACCATATTCAACTCATATTTCATTTATATGGTGTATATACATCACATGAATGTATTCTATAAATACTATCCTTAAAATTATTGGTATATGTATATAAATTTTAGGATCTATTGTCTATGGGGTTCATAGTTCAAATGATATGAATTTGGTAAGGGATTTTTGTTTAAATTTTCCTTCTTTGAGACACATGTTATGTTATGCATCAGTCTTCTTTTTTGAGGTGCATATTCAAGTCCATTGGAACATATTACAAGGAATTTATTTATTATTTTGATATTTCAAGTTTTATTAAATGTTATTCTTTAATGGGTATAATAATTAAACATTACAAAATTGGTAGTGGCTCTAAGATTCAATTTTATCATTTATTAGGATATATTATGTTATTGATTCAAATGATGAAATCATATGACCCATACATTTTTAAACAAATTAATTTTTTTCCTCTTGTTATTTCATAATAATAGAAGTTTTCAAATCATTTCCCTCTCTTTATAAAGTCATTATTTCAAAATAATGTTTTTAATGAAAACTGACATTTTCACTCTCTTCATCCAAAAACCCTTTCCATTCCATGTCCATGGTTTTCTATGAATGTTACGAAATTTTTTTTAACGTTATTATATTATTTTTTGATTCATATGTATCATATTATTTCCATTAAACAATTTTTCAAAAATGAATCTTGTTGATATTTTTCAAAAAATTCCCATAAGGATATTATTATAAGTATGAAAGGAATCATTTTTAACATGTATCGAATGGATAAAATTTTATACCATTGCAGAAATTATTTTCATTGAAAATTACATTATATGATTTCAATTTTATTTTCAATGAATATGTTTTAAAAATTATATATGTTTTAAAAATGTTTTTTTCAATGGCAATAGGATATTTATCATGAATTTATATAAATGTTTTTAGTGATTCCTTAATATAAATTCATATATTATTTTCAAATAATTGTATTTCTATAATATTTTATTCTTTTTGGGTTTTGAAATAAATTTTCAATGAAATGTTATATTTCACATAAAATGATCCATGAGATCTATTAAAATCATATTTTCTCTTGTATGACAACCGCTATTGTTATTCATACAATATTGGGTATATGATCCAAGGATAACATTAATATTAATTGACTGGATGGTAAATATATTTAATGAAAAGATTATTATGAATCCTAATTATATTTTATGGTTTATAAAATGATAAAAGGAATATGAAACCTATTGTTTTACTATGAGTTATTATTTGACAATGCTATTAATTTATTATGAAAATTGTTTCTCTTCTATAGGTTTTTTATTATTAATTTTTTAAGAATCCCATTTATTTTCATGGGTTATGATATGATTAGTACTTTATGATATTGTGGAATAAATATGTAAGAATTATTTTCCTGATGGTCTAGACCTATATCACCCTATATTGAATTGTAAAATGACTAATGTTATAAGAACTCAAATGATACTTGGGATATTAACCCAATACTGAAAGATATTACATGGGAGGTTTTTTCGTGCTGTAAAGAGGGTATATAGAAGTTTATCACGAGCATGAATGTGGTTACAAGGGAGGTTATCCCAATCTCTTAGTTGGGTACATGATAGGTTATCCCATTCCCAAAAGTGTGTAATTGTTATGTTATATCATTCCTAAATTAGGCTACACAGGAGCATATTCTAGGCATGCAGAAGTTACAGGGGTAATCATCCCAAGAATATGATTATATGAAATTATTGGTGGGTAGACATTGGATAATATTATTTATTCATATGGGTGTTCCAAAAATATACATCATATTCCAATGTCATGTCCTCATGGAACATATTTTTTTATTCAATTTTGATTCAATAATTATGAAACTAAATTATTTATTATATTAAACATGTATATAATATCCTTTATATTAGGTATCATTTTCAAATTTTATTATCATGTACCCATATCATTATGCCCATGATATGTTGATATATTCTTTTTTAACCTAACTGAGAATTTGTGATACCCCTATCTATTATATCTTATTATGAAATGATTATTTATGGCAAGTCTAAAATGGATTATAATCATTGAGAGTGTTGTTAGAGTTTTATAGATAATATAAGGGTTAGTTTTTTATGTGTCGTTTTTTAGAAAGTAATGAAAACTAAACGATTTTGGTGTGGAGTGTTATGAAATCTAAGTAATATTCATGTATTATGATGTAATATTTAAGTATAATATATTTTTTTCACTTTAGTAAGATTCATATCTAAGATATGTTTTCCATAGAAAAATTGGATGAGAAGAATTTATTGAAATATGGAGGGATACATTTTAAGGATATGTATAGGGTTAAGTTTGTGGATTAGTCTATTGATGAGTAAAATTGTAGTAACTTGTCCTTGAATTTTGTTAAAAGAAAATTGTGATTGTTTTGAAAAACATTACATCTACGTCAATATACTAAATGATTATATGGATATAGAATAGAGGTATATATTGTTAATAATTTTAAAATTTGTGCATTTATATTGAAAAAATGACCAAATGGTGTGTGACAATATGCCTTAATGTACAACATGATTCAAAATCCTTTAGGATATGTTTTAAAATTCCACAAAAACAATACGAACCATTGTTACGGATTTTAATATTGATCATTAATGACCATAGTTAATCATATGAGTTCATTGATAGAAATTATGGTGTAATGATTTATAAATAATATTAATGAATTTTCATGATTATGTTATTCTGCACGATCATTAGAGTTTCTCAAAATATGATTTATGGTTTTAGTCAATGGATGGAACCTCAAAATAAAAATTATAATGGTGAATGGAAGGGATAAAAATGGAATTTCCCCTGGACAAAATGAATGTCATAGTAACTAAAATGAAAACCTCATTTCTATGTTCACAAAATATTCTGATCTAATTAATCATGATGAACATACAAACAATAGGAGGGAAAAATGTTCTGTTGAGTCCTTTATAACGAAATTCCCACCATATATTACTGTGTCTAGCAATCCACTTGTCACTGAGAAATAGATCTGAACCATTGAAATTATTTTTTCAATTCTCCAGTGTGTAGATATTTAAATAGTAATCGTGTATATCATTCATTTGAATGGATAAATATTAGTTGTCTATCCTTATTATAAATTTGATTCTGGAGAAGCTATTTGAAACCATTGAATAATATGAGATTAATAGGGAATTGGTTTGTATGTAATTCACCCATATTATACTAATATGTATGGAGAAATAATTTCTCAATCTCAAATATAAGGATGGTGAATCTATCAGTTCCAGCAATGATAACATTTAAGTTCAATAACATTACACTACATGCTTAATCATCAGTCTGAAAATAATAATATATTTATTCAGTAGTTTCTTATGAATATTTCTTCTAAATGAATTTTCTATAAGATACATTACTATCAATGATTATGTCATTAGATTTCCAATGAATGGAGAAATTTAAATAGGAGATTCCAACCATTCACATGGTGTTTGTATGAAATGGATGATCGAGACCCATGAGAAATTGAATAAATCACAAGGTTGAATGACATTTTAGCTATCTATATGCATGAAATAAGGTAATATTAACTCAATATTGTTGTGAGGAGGGGAAAGCGGGTGGTATATGTTTTATAATCATGATCAAAAGGCAATGGAGTATAGAGGTGACCTGAAGGGGCCAATAAATGAAATTTTTAGAGAGTGAAATCAAAATAATTATCCTCCAACACACTTTTGTTTCAAGGGTAATATGTTTTGGAAGTATGATAATAAAAATCTTGATCCAATGGATAATGTGGATGATATTCCATAATTTCATATGAAGACTATGGACAATGGGAAATCTTATAGAATCAAAACAGATAAAGTGAATTTTAATGATTTTGTAAAATTATCCCACCCTACTTATGTGGGAATTTAATGTTTGATTTGATATAAACAAGACCTATGAAATTAATATTGTTCATTATTTAGTAAAATTCCCAATTATTTTGATTGTTGATTTTCTTCCTATACATATACATTACAGTACAGAAATCACATTTGACATTATATTGGTATCAGGATTAACCCAAGCATCCAATGAATCTATTTTTGTATAATATTGGAACTTCTAAATGGACTAATAGATGAATTGTATTTTTGAAATTTATATGTATCCATGTAATATTAAACAAACAAAATTCAATAATGACGTTGTTTTATTATTGTATGGTGGATCATAAGATTAGAGTCATTGTCACCCCTATTGTGTTTTTATATGATTGGATTTTATCAAGATTAAGTATTATTATAGAGATGTTTATGATAATTTAACCCTTTATTTTTTATATGGTTTACGAAAAATGTCATTTCTAGAGAAGTGCCTTTATAATTTGGGGATCTATGATTAATGGTATGGGTAAATTTAGGGTTTATGTTTTCTTTAATGTTGAGGGAATTATGGGTTTTTTCGATCACATTATGATGTTTCAATACATCATTTATATCAGTGAAGATTTTTCTAAAGATATTCCTACCATATTAAACATTAAATAATTGTTATGGTTACATAGAGTATATTATTCCATTGTATCTAATCTGGATATGAGGATTATCATGATGTTTTTTTATAGTATTCACCAATATCTTAATGTAGAGTTCAGTTTCAACACTACATACCATATTCAAATAAATGATCATTCTAAAAGAAAAATTCAATCTCTGGAGGATATGATATGATCTTTTCTTTTTTATTTAATAGGTGGATTGGATCAAATACATCTTCATGTTGATATTTCAAATGAAAACTGCATTTATTGAATAATTGTGATGGATCCATGTGAATACAATTATCAAAAAATTATTAGAAATCTAATGTTTTGGAAGGAAGTTGCACATAAAGTTATGCTTGGACATGAGGTCGCTGATTAAATGGATGTGAAGATCATTTCCATTTAGAGATGTGTATGGGAAGGAAAATTTTGATAGAAATGTTATAATTATAATTATCGATGTGTTCTATATTTTGATGTTTATGGGAGGGTGTTTTTATGAATTTCTACATGGATGGAAAAGGGGGAAAATAAGACATAGGTATATCAGATCCATTGAAATTATTGATCATATTAGGATTATATCATATCATTAAGATATTCGGTAGAGTATATATCAATATCATGATGTGTTCTATTTATCTCTTACAAGGATGCATATACTCAAAAAATTCGATGTGCTGAACTCCAAGACCATACCAGTATAGAAAGATCATTATTAATGGGAACAACCAGTGGAATTATTAATCAAACAGAGAAGGTTATATGAAAAAATACCACTCACCTGGAAAATGTTTTATGGAACAATTACTAGTTTTAGTAAGCTATATGGATACCCTAGGTTTTAATGTGGCAAAAATATATTTACTTGTTGGTAACAATGTGATGAATTATAGTGGACAAATAAATTTTAATGGGGTAAAATATAAAACCTTGAGATTTTTTAAGTATGAAATTATTATTTTTTAATATTTTTGATATTTTTTATTACAAGAAAAATTGAGTTAAACCCCAATTACTGGTAACATTGAGTTTTTCTTTTTTTTTTACAATAGAATGATTTATAATAAACTACGACATATTATTAATATTATTATTCAAACATGAATGTTAAAACAAAGAAATTGAAATTTATTTTATGTGTTGAAATAAATAATTTTTTAATATTAATTATAATGGGTTTTAATAAAGACAAAATAATTTTCCTAATAAATTAGTTTATATAAATTGGTTTATATGTTTTGAAAATACTATTTTCTATAAAACTATTTTTGTTTCATATTGTGCAAAAATTAAAAATTTAATTATTAACACATTAATATAATTTATTTAATAAAAAATATTTATTAACTATTTATATCAAAATTAACCTTATGGGAATTTTTGTGGAATTTATGAAAAGATATAATTTTCATTGAATAGTTAAAAATACTGGTTTTTATTAATCGTTTCATATTCTTTTAATGATTCTAATATTTTTAAAAATATAGATATTTTTAAGAGTAAAAATAGTTCAACTATATATATTACACAAATTTTGTTCACTATAATTAATTTCTTGTTTAATTTTGATATTAAATCATTATAAACTTTTGATCATTTTCTCATGGAAACTGAGCATTCTCATCATGTCATTGAGATTAAATTAAAAATAAAATTTAGTAGTTATATTAATTGAATTTGGAAAAATTTATTCCATATTTTTGAATCCTTTTAAAATTAATGATCAAATAATGATAAATTAATTTTTTACAATAATGAATAGTAAAAACGGTAAAAAAATATTCATCATGGTTATGGTAAAAATAGGTTTACCAAGGGAATAACTAAAATAATAAGTGTTTGAAGTTACCTAGAACTAGTAAAACAAAAATTTATGGAAATATTTCAACATTTTGACTTCTATTATTGGTAATGGACTATTATTAAGTCTTTTTCCTTGGGAATAACAAAGATGCACCAATTTCTATTCCAAAATTACAAGAATGATAATCACCTCAAATGTAAAAGGCCACACTTCTCTTCTCGCATTCAAACATCAAAACCTATTTCTATGGTCATAAAATAACCAAATTGCATACATAATTCACTCCCAAATTCCTATAAAAATTGGTCTTGACATAAATCTATCCAATGGTTGAATTTGGAAAAATTAGAAGAATCTGTTTGAAGAATAGGTAACAACTGTAACCAAGCATTTAATTTTATTTATACCTAAACATAATTAAATTATTTTAATTAGGATGATATAATATATTATTTATCTTAAATATACTTAATTTTTTCTATTCAAATGGAATCACCAATATCAATACCATCTTCTATCAAATGTGTTTTGAAATCATTATTTGTTTGTTCCTCAAAGTACCAGCCCACGAACCTATGTTATTTGTTCTCAATAACCACATTTAATGGATGGATATAATGATGGATTAATTATTTATACACTTTATATATTTTTTTAAATTTTTTTATATTAATCAATTGGAAATTTCCATCTAACTGTCTTTTCCATTGGAAAATGAAAAATTTATTCATTTGTATAATGAACTACCTCCTCACAAAGCAATTTGATTTTTTATTCACATACTCATTACATGTATGGTCATAAAGAGAGGATTAAATAAAAATATGTGATTTATATTAAATATTAATTATTTTTTAATGGTCATTTATTATTTACCATTCTTTCATTCAATCCTTCATAAAAATTTAAACATCAATCAAGAATACATAAAACCTAATGTCTCCATGAACGTTGTATTTACCATTATATATCTATATTTAATGGATTAAATTAAATAAATATATAATAAATATATGTTTTATTTATATAATGATTAAAATTATATATATGATAAAACCAGGATCAATGTAAGGTGATTGAACATAACAAATCAAATGATACATGAAATGAAAATTGGTTATTAACTGACATGTAATTTGAACAATGAATTGAAGATAAAAGAATATTAAATGGTTGTAACTAAATCATATATGGAATGATAAATATGATTATGAGACTAAAATATAATTAAAATAATATTATATTAATCATACAAGAGGATCAAATGGGTATGAAGGAATTCGAGACTTAAGGAAAGAGATTATCATCTCACTTTTTACTTATTTATGTTCCATGTATTATTGATCACTTATTTAATTTCTGTGATATATATATTTTATAATAAATTTTTTCTGATTATTATAATAAAAATTATGGGTATTTAAATATCCATTAGACGATTTTTTTATGAATTTTAAAGAAAAAAATTTACCAAATGAGGTTAGATATTTTTATCTCAATTTACCTTCTTTGAGAGATCTGTTATATTATCCACCTATCATATTTTATTAGGATCATATAAAAAACCATTGAAATTTGATAACGAGAATTTAATTTTTCTTATGATAATTTTTTTTAATTTAATATTTTTTTTCATGGGGTCCCAATTCAATGGTAACAAAGGGGTAATCAATTTAAGATACAAGATCGTTGTTTATCATGATTATTTTTAGAATATGATTATGATAATGAAATATTTGTATTCATTTCTAATCGAAATCATAATTTTTCTTAAATTATTTTTGTCATGGGAATATTTTTTCTTCATTTACTATCTGTATTGAATCAATATTTAATGAAAAAGTGTTTTAATGAAAATTTCCATTATTTGTCTTCTTAGTTGAATACCCTATGACTACAATTTTTATATTTTCTATGAATATTTTAAAAAATATTTTAACTTCATTTGTGAAATAAATACATGTTTTAATGTGTATGGTGTGGATGAAATTTTATACCATCATGACCATCATTATTTTAAACCATGATTTATAGGTTTTCATGTTTATTTTAATGGAAAAGGATTTCTGGTATTATTATTTTAATTTTGTAAAAGTAAAATATATATTTTACTCGATAAAATTTTTTAATGATTTTTTAAGAATCCTTTATATGATTCATGGTTTATTTTAAAATAAAATGGGGTCAAATATATTTTATAATTTTCAGTTATTTAAATTTAATTTCAATGGATGCGTATTTCTCTCATGGAAATTTCCATGTGATCTTTCCAAATATTATTCAATCTATGATGAAATACCTTGATGATACTTATTATTTACTAGGGATATGATCCGAGGATACCATTATTGTTATCTAAGTGTATGTTTCATGATTTTTTTTGTGAAATCATTATGAAACTTGTTTCTCTTACACATGTTATACCATGATAAAAGTATTTTGAAACATGATTATTTTTACATGGGTTATGCATTGATGAACTGATGCACGGATTGTGAAAAATGTTTCTTTTATGTAAGTTATATTATGCTTTAATTTTTAGGGAACCTATACCTTTTCATGGGTTATGATTTGTTGAACGTTTTATAATCTTATGTATCACAATTTTATGATTTTAATTATTTGATGGGCTATAAATTTACGTTCTACCAATGAATTGGGTAATTATTAGTGTTATATGAGGTTAATGGGAAACGAAAATGTTATCCAAATCCCAAAATATGGAACATATGAGGTTATACAAAACTCAAATTAGTGTACATGGGAGGATTTCAGAAGTCAAAAAATGTACATGGGTAATTATCCCAAACCTAGAATTTTATGAATGTTTTCTTGGGTATCTATTAAATATGATTTTCTATTCCCTCATGTATTCCACAAATATCTTTCATAGGCCATTGTTATGTTCTTGCGGTTTATGCACATTGATTTATTTATTAATATATAATTAAGTAACAAGAATAACAAAATCACTCATTTTTAGGATCTATTGTAAATAGGCTATGGTTTTAAAATTTTATTATTAGGTTCTTATACCCTTATGCTAAGGATTTGTTGATGTCTCCCTTACACACCCTTACTGAGCATCTATAAGAAGATTTATTGAATTTCATTTCCCCATGTTATGACAGATGGCATTATTTATAATATGTAAAACAAGAGATCCAGTTATGATGAACATAGTGGGAGATGATTTAGCAAAAATATGGATCATTTGTTTATGTTTCCATGTTTACCACATTAGTAGTCCATTATTTGGCCTGGATCATTTTTAAGGTAATGATTATCATTCTATTAATATGTAATTTTTAAATATGATAAATTTATTTCTTAAACATGTATATTTATAAATCATTCAAAATAATGGGCTAGTGAATAGAACAGGTCCTAATAAACCATGCATAAAATAATAGGGAACTGAAGAACACTATATAAAGTGAATCCCGTAATATTTCAATAAATTCATATATACAATGCATGAAATATATTGGAATGGAAGAAAATACCAAAAAGAGATCCCCAATATAATATAAATAGATCATATGCTATAGAACGCCATCATCCTATGTACAGAGGGCTCCCTTGTGTGGAATATATCGAGTATATTTCAATGGCCGTATATAGTTAAAAAAAGTCCAAATAAATAATTATTCATAATAAATATTCATAGTAAACCCATTTTTAATCCATTTAAAATTTCACTGATTAAACCTTTACTTTCACCAAAAAAGGGGAAACCCATATTTTATATGAATTTATTTTTACACACGAAAATAAATCAATAGATAATCATAAAAAATTATTTTAAAACAATTTAAAAAATCATGAGTACTCATGGTTAATTCTACATTATATAGTGACAAAACAAACTACCCCAAACATAGGTCACACACCGTCCATGATGGGATCCATACACGTAATGACGAATGGAACACAAGATTATTGAGTAGTTTCAATTATGTTGATTCTAATATCATGAAAATTTGTTTAATCTGAAAAAGTGTCGATGGAGAGGTTTTATCATCACATGCCTCAAAAATCTATTGTTCTACACCACAACACCCAATATATAGCCTTTAACGAACAATTTAACAAGGGATCTTGAATGAATTGAAGAGGAATAAAAAATGTATGATTATTTCTGAAAAACAAATCACAAAAATTCTATATAAACCCTTAGAATATAGATGACATCAATGGAATGATCACACGTACCATGATATGAGAATTTAACCACCCAGATAACAAATATACAATTAGATAAGTCCATAAGAGATAGATTCATCTAAAAATTACCATTAGTGGGCCTATGTTTTGAAATAAATGGGGAAACCTCTAATGAGAAGAGTTAATCACGCAAATAATCAATTCATCTGAAAAAACTAAAGCATTTGACTATGTGAATTTCCAATTCATGGAATTAACCCTCAGGATAGAATGTATGACAGAAAAAACATTTACATAATTTAGAAACGCAAAATCCTAGTTCAAAATGAGAATATCATTTTCATGAGATGAATATTTTTCCTCTATTATACCAGGATTATGGCATATATTTATGTGTAATTGATGTCTTGAATGTTTTTTAATAGTGTGAACTAGTATCTATATCTGGTGCCTAATCCAAATAACTTATAAATAACAAGGAACAACAGAAACCGTGAGCCCATGTCCAGCTCATTTCAAATGAGTTAAAAAGACAAATTTTCCCACATGATATTTATCCTAAAAGGCCCTTTCTTCCCCAATTATACCATTTAAGCCATGGGATCCCTCTATGTCACTCGATCCCTCTTTGTAACCCGATTTTTTAGGGGGATTTTGTGGAGGAACTTCAAGAAATCTTAAGTAAGTTTCTTCCCCTCTTAGTTCCTCCACTTTCCATGCAGTTTCATCCAATTTTTCATGAGGTCCCAAATTAACAAAGGGTATGGATTCTATACTAGGTTTTAACATTGTTTTTTCTTGGTCCAATCCAATATTTTTTTGCTAGATCTACCCTCCTTGAGGTGTGGTGATGGTGTGTTTGAGTTTTCACACAAAGGATTCAAGGGTTTTCATTACATTGGTAAGAGATTACGTTGTGTTTTAAATAATTTTTGCCTAGAAAAATAGTTTTATGATATTTTCATGATTATTTCATATGTATATTGATTAAAAAATTGGTTTTAGTTGTATTTGTAATGAAAATAAATTTTAAGTGTCAATTTAATGTAAAAATCATTTTTTAAATATAAATATATTATAGTTTCATTAGCGGATTACCCATAAAAAATTAGTTGATCTTATTGAACTGAAATAGGGCTGAAAATCATGTTTTGAATGTTTATTCTCTTTGGTTGTTGTTGTGAATGTTTGTTTAAATTTCATTTGCGAAGAAAATGGACTTAAAGTACCATGTTTATTTGAAAATGGTTTTTTAAGGATATAACACGTAGGTTTATATGGGGATTCCCCATAACATAATTGTTTGTTTTATTGAAGGGTATTGAACTAAATTTTTTGGGTGATATACAAGTGTGCACATATTGTTCAAAGAAGATATTTCAAAGAGTATTGGGTGGAAAATAAGGAATGATTTTGATACGTTATTTTTTGAAAATCAAAATGCTTTGTTCTCTGTTTTAAGGGGAATAATGTTGGAATAGCTATATTATTTTTTGTGTGTGACCAGAAGTGGTGATTTTATAGGAAATTTAATGTGTTTTTCTTATAGAAACTGTTTCAGCACAAAGGGGAAGCCCAGGTACATTGCATGGCAGATATGTACTAGTACTACTAGTGAACCATACGTGTTTTGTCCTTTTTTACCAGAGAAAATGGATAATGACAACCCTAAATAAACATTATTGATGATTATGGGGGACCAAAAGTTTATATGAATGTTCCCTACTAGTGGATCGTGTACGAGAACACATTTTTCTATGGTTACATTATACGTAGGTATGAAAGGCATAGGGCCCAAGACTATTTTGTGATGAGGGGTGTTTCCCGGTTATGGTGCTCATTGGATTTGTGGTATTTATCATTTTATTAGGGTGTGTTTGGATGTAAATTATATTAGATAACATGTCCTACTTAAATGTGTTAACATTTTAAAGGTTTAATTTTGAAAACTATTTTAAAATGAAAATTTCATTTCTTGTAATTTCTCACTGCTTCTATTTACATATTAAAACTGAATTTTTTTCACCATTTATGCATAATATTTGGAATATTTGGGTTGTATCCTATTGGGATTAGTCTCACACCCAACATACAACCCTTGGGTGTTAATAGACATTGTTATGTTTGACTTGGGAAAAGTTAATGCCTCAGGTGAAAGCGGCTCAGGTTGTTAGGCCCCTACTACGGTGTTGTGTTGTGGAGACAGCTCGGGGGTGATGACCCCCTAGCCATGTGGCATCTTTTTGGAAGTCTTTATTATGTATTTATTTGTTTTTGGATCTATTATTTTGTATTATAATAGATTTATTTAGATCTGGTTTTGTTAAGACATGTTTGGTAGGAAAATTTCATATTCTTATTATTGATTATTTTTAAAGTTTTATGCTTTCAAACTCGGATAAATTGTTCCCAAAACTAATAAATAGAAACCCGGGAACTTATTACAGCCCATGGGAATAGGTAATGCTCTTTGGGACTTGTTGTGGGCTAGATTTGGGGCCAAAATTAGTGGTGACCAGATTCGGTTCATAACAAAATTGTTTCAGTAGCGGCAAATATTTTTTGGTTATATTGCCATTCTGGGATGAGTTGGGATAGACGAGAGCTATGATTATTGGGGCTTGAGGATTTGGTTATGATTACAGTGCTTATCATGCACCCCTCATCACAGACCATGAGTCACTAGGTTATATTGGAATTGTTTGATTGAATTCACATCTAGGTGAGACGTGTGGGCTGCAGACCACACATGGACATCCGGTGGGGGTCGAGTAGTTGTTTATTTCATTACTGTAATATTTTTAGATTATTTATATTTGATGTATTTGATTAAAATTTTTACAATTGTTTTATTGAATATTGTTTTTATAACAGTTTCATTTTGGATCAACAGGCCTCCCAGGAAATCTCCCACGCACCCACAGGAGGTAGCCAGAGAGAGTTCTCCCACACAAAGTGATAATAGGCTATTGAGGACATGATCTGGGATTTCCAGGATCTATGAAAGGGACCGAAACCTATTAAGGATCCTATTAGAGAGGATGATACTGGTCCAACGAAGGACAAGGAATGATATTTTTTGAAAAATAATCCTACCACCATCTGTGGCAGTGTGGAACCCCCAGAAGCAGAGGAATGACTCGAGAATATTGAGTGCATGTTCATGTTACTGGATACTCCCAAGGATATTAGGTTGAAATTTTCCTCTTTTTGGTTGGGGGGTCCCAGCTATAGGTATAGGGAATCGGTTCATCAGATTGGGAAGAATGAGAAGGTGCGATGAGAGACTTCAAGGTTGTCTTCAATGAGCAATACTTGTGGTCATGGCCTATTGCAGGTCCTGATAATTTATGGATCTTTTTCAGGGGAATATTTTTTTCCTGGATATTTCCATCCACTTCACAGAGTTGGTTCAGTATTCCCATAAAATCAACTCTAATGAACAAATGAAAAGGAAGTGTGAGGAACAGCTGGGGAAGGGAGGTTGTAGTTTAGGCCACTCTACTATGATGTTTTCATCTCTGTGTTTTGATTCAAGATTTGACATGTTCTACCAGTGTGGGAAGCTGGGGAACATCCGGAATGAATTCCCACTTCCTCCTAAGCCTTGTTTGCAACGTGATGGTATGGGGCATTTTCATCTCTTATATGGGGTGGCATGCCCAATTCCGAGTGGGGATGGTTTAGTGGATTCAGACGAGTGCCAACACAGTATGAGTTATTGAGGACCATGATATCTCAATTTGGTGGTTTTGGTGGTAGGGTTGGGTATTATTCTGAGTAGATCTATTTCTTGAAATAGCTACATACTTGCTGTCTTCCTTTAGTAGAGACCAAACATCTCCATGAAGTGGATCAGGAACCAGTAGGATCAGAGGTGGGGTTGTCAATAGTTCGAGGTATAGTTATGATCAAATCTTCTATGAAAACTACTCTTCTTGATTCGTATCCCTCTATTTCTTCATTTCAACCCGTTTTGTGGACAAACTAAATTTACACATCGAGTTGTAGTCTTTTGAAATGGGGTTGGTGATGTCATTTGGAAACAAGATAGAGATGGTTCTTAGGTGCCCGTTGTGTGCACACACCATGTCAGGGATTGAAATGGAATGGGACCTCTTTGTCTTAGATATGGATCTTTTTTATGTGATTCATAGAATGGATTGGATGGTACAATTCTAGGAACATATCAATTGCTATAGGTGGTGAGTGAGTTTCATAGAACATAATAGGATTCATTATATTTTTCATAGAGAATGTGATCCTTGGTTTTGTCACGCAGGACCTCCACTCCAAGAGTAGGGAAGTATTATCTTCTAGTGATCATCACTCATGCGGGAGTATGATGTTCATTCCCCTTATGGTGAACTAACTCATGTAGTGAATGATTTTCCATAGGTATTCCCAGATTATTATTTTTTGTTTTCCCCCAGAGTGGGATGTGGAGTTATCGATTGATTTAGATCCTAGAACACAACTAAAATCTCTTCCCTCATATCACATGGCCCCTATCGTGCTAAGGGAATTAAATATATAGCTTAATGACTTGGAATCCAAAGGATTTATTTTCCCGAGTGTCTCTGCTTCGGACGCTCCTGTGTTTTTTTGCGAAAAAGGACCACTGATCCCTCCGATTGAGAATTTACTACAAGAATATGAATAAAGTAAAAATTTATAATATATACCCTTTTCAATTTATATATGATTTGTTAAATCAATTGATGGGGAAAATAGGTTTTAAAAAATAGACTTGCAATCGGAATACCATCTATTGAGGGTGAGAGTGGTACATATCCTGAAGACAGCCTTTCGAAGAAGGTATGACAAATTTGAGTATCAGGTCATGCCCTTCGGATTGACAAATGATACAGTGGTCATTATGGAACTCATGATCAGGGTGTTCCACCAGTATCTTTATTCCGTCATTGTTGGTTTTTTGGATGACATTCTACTATAATCTTTCTTTGAAGAGGAACACGAACAAAACATGATGATTTTTTGGGCACATTACGTGATCAATACCTCTATAAAATGTCTTCAAAGGTACAATTTTAGGACCAAGGAGAATAAATTTTTGGGGAATGCGATCTCAAAGTAGGGGTTTTCAGTGGCCCCCAAGAAGATCAGTCAAGTTATGCCAATGGATCATCTGAAAAATCTGTTCTTGATCCAAAGAATTCATGGCCTGGATAGTTATTATAGGTGATTAATTCATGATTTATCTCAGCATGCTTCACCAATGACCACTCTCACCCAGAAAGGGGTGAGTTCTTTATGTTTCCCATAGTTTCAAGCATCCTTTTAGGAGATAAAGGGGCGGTTGACTACCAACCCATGTTGATTTTTCCTGAGGCCGATAAGAGGTATGTGGTGTATTGTGATGCCTCATGTGTCGGCCTTTGATGTGTGCTTATGCAAGATGATCACGTGGTGGTGTATGGCTCTCTCCTACTCTGACCACATGAAAATAATTACTCGACCCACAACTTAGATTTGGTAGTGGTGATGCATGCTTTGAAGAATTAGCATCACTCTCTCTTTGTGAATAATTTTGTGGTCTACTCTGATCACAAAAGTTTGGCTTTATCAACTCGTAGAAGGACCTCAAATTGAGGTAGAATCTCTGAATCGAGTACTTGTAGGGTTTTGATATCGATATTGTCTATACCCCATGAAAGGGTAGTATGCTGGCCAGCACCTTGAGCTGAAGGGTTCCAGTGTAGGCTCTGAGGATGTTCGGTGATGAGTGGACTTTGAAGGGGATCTTTTCTTAAAAGCAAGTGGAGACTTGGAAACATAGTGGTGGTGCATTCTTGTTGATATTTAAGTTTAATTCTTCTATAATGGAGTTGATTCAGTAGAAACATCCTAGATATAATGTTTTTTTTTGTGGTCGAGGTAGTTCTTACATGGTAGGGATACATCCTTTGACTAGTCATCGTATCCCAAGGGCATCTTGTGCTTCATGGGTCGTTTAGTAGTTTCGTTGTCTCTATGGATGGTGGTGATAGAGGACAAACACTAGTCTTCGTGGGATGTCTATATGGGTTCCACATATAAGTATTAGAATGTGGGGAGATAGTTCTCGTTTCCAGGTATGTGACATAACATCGCAGACATCTTGTCGAGATGCTACATATGCCAGCTGGTGAAATCAGAGCACCAAAGGCACTCCGGTTTTCTCCAGCCATTAATGATTCCTACATCGAAGTGGGAAAATGTAGACATGGACTTTATTTTTTGATTTCCTCATACATCTCCATGTAATAATACCATTTGGGTACTGATTGATCATCAGACCAAATCATCCCACGTTTTTCCGATCAATGATACAACAATAGTGGATGATTTGTCCTGTTTTATCATCAGGAGTTGGAGAGAATCCATGAGGTTCCATCATAATTTTTCTTAGATAGAGAACCTAGCTCCACTTCTCAATTTTGGTAAGACCTTTAGAAGGCCTTTGGGTCAGAGTATAATATGAGCACATCATTCCACCGTCAACCGGATGGTCATACAGAGCGGGTGAATTTGATTTTGGAGGACATGCTCTGTGCATGTGCCGTAGACATTGTAGGTTCTTGGGATAACCATTTGAGATTGGATGAGTTTTCATATAATAATTGTTTCCTATCATATATTTTAATGGATTATTTTGAGGTTTTATATGGTCAGCCTTTTTGGTCCCCCCTATGTTGTGCTGAGGTAGGTGAGACCTCACAACTGGGGCCGAGTTAGGTGTTGGAGATGTCTGAGATGGCCATGTGGATCAGGAAGTGTTTATTGATTGTTCACAGTTTCGAAAATTAATATTCTAACTATATTCATATTTTCTTAGTGTTTTCTATGGGTGAAAAAGTATTCTTAAAAGAGGCCCCTCATCTGGGCCATCGTCGATTGGGAATGCAAGGGAAGCTGACGTTGCGGTTTGTCAAACATTTTGAAATCACCGAGAAAATATGTAAGGTGGAATACAGGTTAGATTTAAACTATGATTTAAAATCAATCCATGACATCTTCCATGTCTCCCAGTTGATGAAATACAACCCAGATATGTCCCATGTGCAGAGTTGGGAAGAACAAGAGATAGAGCCTGACTTGCCAGTTTTTGAGCGGCCATTGAAAATAATGGACTCCCAAAAGAAGGTGCTTCATGGGAAGTCTATTATGAGGGTCCTGGTTCTTTTTCAGCATGGTAGCGATATTCATGAGACCTGGGAGTAGATGTACTGGGTCGATAAAGTGTACCCATTCTTGTTTTATGTTCAATCCTCTAGTCGACTTTCCGGAACGGAATATTTTCATGGTGAGGAGAATTGTCGCAGCCAAATTCTTCATTAAATGTTCTTATGATTCATATATTTTTATCTTAACACCCCCCTTAGTCCCTCATAATATCCCATGAATTTTGGAGGATTTTTATGTTTTTTCTTGGTAGAAAAGAGGGGGCACAGTTTCGGTGCAAGGTTTGTCGAACCATGAACACAAAATGTGTGCCCATGTCCTGCTCATTATAAATGATCTAAAATACACTCTTTTACAAATCATTATTTATCCTAACTTTTCCCTTTATTCTTACATTCGACCATTTCATCCATGGAATCCCTCTATGTCACTCAAACCCTCATTGGAACCCCACTTTGAAGGAGGATTTGGTGGATGAACTTCAAACAATCTCCATTGCGTTTCTTCCCCTCTTTGTACCTCCCCTTTCCTTGATGTTTCATCCAATTTTTCATGAAGTCACAAATGACTATAGGGTAGTGTTTCAAAAAAAGTGTTTAACATTGGGTTTTATTAGTCCAATAAAGTTTTAGGCTTGATCTACCCCCTTGAGGTGGAGTAGTGGTGTATTTGTGTTTTGGATCGAAGGATTCAAGGGTTTTCATTTCATTGTTACGTGATTCCATTGGGTTTGCAATATTTGTGAAATATTTGATGTGTTTATGATATTTTTATTTTTATTTAATTTTAATATTACTAAAAAAATGGTTATTAGTGGTGTTTGTAATGCCTGTGAATTTTAAGTGCCCATTTTATGTGAAATTGGGGGTTTTTCATTTAATCATTTATTGTTTCATATGGGGATGCCCAATAATTACTTAGTTTATTTTATTGAACATTATAAGGTCATAAAAGCCTATTTATAATGTTTATTTTCCTTTTCAGTTGTTGTGAATGTTTTTTTAAATGGCGTTTCTGAAGCAAATGGTCTTTATGTTCCATGTTGGTGTGAAAATGAGTTTTTTATGATATAACTTCTTGGTTTATTGGGGGATGACCCATAACTGAATTTTTTGTTTCATTAAAGGGTATTAAATTGATATTTTTGTTTTTGTGACTTACAAGTGTGAAAATAGTGTGCAAAGATGATATTTCAAAGTGTTTTGAGTGAAAAACAAGGAAATATTTTGAGAAGTTGTTTATTGAAAATAAAAATGTTTTGTTGTGTGTTTGAAGTGGCACAAAGTGTGTATAGATACATTATTTTTGGCGTGTGACCAGTAGTGGTGTTTTTTAAATGAAATTTAATGTGTTTTTCTTTCTAAAATTGTTTGATCACAATGGGGGAAGCCTGAGTACCTAGGTGGGTGGATATATACTAGTTTGGATAGTGAACTATATGGGTTTTGTTCCTATTTCACTCAGAAAATGGATAAAGACAACTCTAACTAAAATATATTGATGATGACGGGGGAATAATAGGTTATGGGTATGTTCCCTTCTAGTGGTTCATGCATGAGAAATTATTTTTCTATGTATACGTTAAATCTAGGTTGGAGGTATGTAGAGCCCAAGACAATCTTGAACCTTAGGGTGTTTCCCAGTTATGGTGCTCATTGGATTTGTGGTATATAACATTATCATAGGGTGTGTATTTCAGAAATATATATTATCTAAAATGTACTATTTAAATGTTTTAACATTCTGAATTTTTTAGTTTGAAAACTATTTTCAATTTATAATTGCATTTCATGGAATTTATCACCACATTTCTTTAGAGATTTAAACCGCTTTCTTTTTCACCTAGTATTGTATAAATGTTGGAATAATTTGGTGTAATATAATTGGGATTAGGCTCAAACTCTACATAATACCCTTGGTTACAATTAGACTTTGTTATGCATGAATCAGGTAAAGGTAGAGCCTCGGGTGAAGGCGGCTCGAGTTGTTTGACCCCTCTTGTGGTGCAGTGTTGTGAAGACGGCTCAAGGTTGATAACTCCCTTGTCATGTAGAGTATTATTCAATGTCTTTCTAATGTATTTATTTTATTTCGGTCCTATTGTACAATATTTAATTCCATGAATTTAGATCTGGTTTTTTTAAGATTTGTTTGGCATGAAAATATCAGATTCTTATTATTGATTGAATTTAATGTTTTATGCTTTCATACTTGTGTAAATAATTCCCCAAACAAATTTATTTAATCCTAGTAACCTGCGCTAGACTTTGTTGATAGGAATGCTTTTCAGGCATTGACATGAATGGATTTGGTGCTAGTATTAGTGGCAACCATATTAGGTTGGTGACAGATCATCAAAAATAAATTATAGAATATTGTTGAAAAATAAAATTAAATAAATATAACTCTAATTAACATGAAAATATTGGGTAGAGTTTTATAATCATAAATAATATTTACATGTTATCATTACATCCATTTTCTATAGGGGATCAATTAATCAATGTAAGAAAATATAGGAATCAATTGATGATATGTGAACCATTCTAAAATCTAAATAACCTAGGATACAAAAAACATAATATATATTCATGGAAGGGGAAGATGTATTTTATATAATTTAAAAAAAATTATTAAATAAAAAATAATTATACATATCAATTAGGGATAGAATAAATTATCTATAGGAAATAAAATTAAATTTCATGTTAAGGTGATCACGAGTCAAAGGGGATTTTAATGAAATTTTGGAAAATTGGGAATAATTAAATTTCGAAGAAGGATATTGTTAACAACATAAACTCTATTCTATATAGATTGGAATATCAAATTCATGTAACTCAAGTAATAATATATAACATATAAAATACATTTTTATATATATCATATAAAAACTGTAAGTTAGGCATTGTATTGATTCCAAAAACAACTAAAACAATACTTAGAGAGGAATAAAAAAGAAATTACACCCCAATGAGATAGATTAAAATAAGGAAAAAGATGAGGATAAGAAATAATAAGAAAAAATGGATGTGTAGAATGAGGGAAGTAGTCTCTATAAATACAAATGGGGAAATACTAGTTAAACAAGGATATAATAGACCACTAAAAAGGCCAACCAAAATAACAGAAATAAGAAAATGAGTTTTACAAGGGGAATTTTAATGTTTTTTTACCACTGTTATAAAGGAATATAAATAATCAAACCAATTTATAAGAGAAATTTATAGATAAATAAACATAGAGATATATTTTCGTTGAGGTTTTTGATGTTTTTTCATGACATATAAGTGGATATTAATTTCATAAAGTCATTAGATATGATTATCTCATTGAATATTTTTTCTATTGAGAAATTTTCATTTATTACATTGAGAAATTAGTGTAGTGGGTTCAGTCAAAAAAATATTATGTTAATATTAATGGGTTTATGGTTTTTAAAATTCCTTAAAAATTATAGCAAAAGTGGACTATACCCAATTTGGTTTATTTGGGAGAAACATTCAATCTTGTTCCATTAATAGTGTTGAATTAAATATAAATGTGAGAGATAAATCTTGATATAGTATCTTTTTATCATTATTATAGATCTATCAGATAACCTATACATTTTATTGATGATTTATTAGTGGTAATTGGTAAACAGGTCCTTCCTATAATGTTTTTAGTGCGATATATTGAAATAAATAAGATTGTACAAGTCATATTTTGTTGACTATTTTTGATACTATAGGTTGAATCATTGATATTATATAGGGGTAACTAAAATTATATTTGAGAGAAAAAATATATAATAAATTTAATTCATGATAATAATCATCCATGAATTATGGATGAATATTTTTCTTTTATTTATTAATAAAACATAGTTAAATGTCACATTCAAACTGAATTGGGAAATGATTTTCTAGGGAAAAGTGAAATAGTTGAATAATTAGAAACTCAAAATGAGATTATTTTTCTAAAAATAAATCAATTTTTTCATGGATTACTATTCTATACTTATATATCATACCCTTTGATATCTATTTATTAACTTCCATGTGATTCGATCCTTTGGTTCCCCCTTATTTGGTTATATCTATCATTTGGTAGATATCTTAATATTTTTCCTTAATGAATGGATTTATTTTTCCTATAACATTATTTTTCTTTTTACCCAATTGTTTTTTTAACATTAATCCAATTTCATTATTCATATATCTATTCTATTATTCCATTTATCTCCTAATATTTCATTCTAATGTTGGCCCCTAGTGATCGTTCCCCCCTAGTGTTGATCATTATATATTCCATGAAATATTTAGGATTCTAACTCTGACAGACATCATGTCTAACTATAGAATCTACTCTGGTTTTTACTATTGATTATCCCTACCTAATTAGGTGTTTAAAAAACCTTGTTTTTGAACATTTATATCTCATTATTTAGTCACTTTATAGTTCCATGGTTGTGATTTAAGATTAAGGTGTACTGAATGTGGGACTTGATTTTTGTTATCATTATTTTTCCCATAAATGTGGGTTTTTTTGTTTCCTGATACCTTAGTTTTTCTACTTATCTTTAATTTATACAAAAATCATCATAAATGTAACAATCATCATCATTTATTATGTGGTTATTATTAGATTCATATTTTGGTGATGGGAACATTCTCATTCCTCCAGCTCTATATTTACATATGGTGTAACTATTCTCATGATCATCTAATACTACACCAATATTCCTTTCTGTTTCACAATTCCTCAACTATATCTCCCCAATATAATAATATTTTAACATCATGATATGTTTAAAAATTCTTTTCTTCCTTTGTAATTTTTGTGTGTTTCTATGATGGAATCCTTCAAAAGAATTTATATTGTGTAATAGAGGAAGTATTTTGGTATTGATGAATTCAATCATCTATTTAGAGGTTATTTAGGTGGATATATTTTGGTTGTGAGTCAGAGCTTCACCTATAGTGACTTCTATGGAATCAATGTTCATTCATTGTGTAATTATTTTTCTTATCATCCCCCATCCTTCTTATTTTTTTAAAGAGTAGTGGTTTTGATAGCGTAATGGTGTTTTTGGGGTTGATGGATGTTTATTAGGTCTATTAATGAATTTTTTTACCTCAGTGTGTGGCCAATAATGATGGAAAGAATGTGTGATATGGTTTTTGGAACATGTTGAATTATGGACTAGGGTATTGACGTGTGAAGTTTAAAATTTTAAATTATAGGTGGTTATAAAATAGTAAAAGATTTTTAATTGTGTATGTATTTTAAATTTTTTTTATATTTTATATTATTTGGGAGTTTTATTCCGACTTATGAAAATTTTTTGGTTCCCTCACAATCATAAATCTGGTGTTTTTCCATATAAAATATTATAAAAAATATAATTGGATTGGATTTATTATCCAATAAAAATGAGGACTATTAAATTAAATCTTAGAGGTAGTAATGAAATGAAATAGTAACTTTTAACGAAGTGTTGAATTCATTTTTATATGAATGTACAATATATTATTTTTAGCATTTTTATGAAAATAAAAATACATAACTTGGAGATAAAGACCCATTATTAGTGATTTTTGTAGGAGAGTTTAAATATGAAAAAAATAGAAATTGATGAAGGTATCGATGAAAAATAATAATATCATATCCATGAACACATTAGATATTAAAGGAATGGGTCAATATATTTGAATGAAAAAAACATTTTTGAAGAAGGGGTAGATCTATATTAGAATGTAAAATAAGGATAAATGAAAATAAAAGAAATTTTTTAAGAAAATATTCATATTTATTTTGGATGACATATAGAAATATCCTATTTTAAAAAGTTAATGAGTGAGCCTATATATATTACTAATGGTAATCATTCTGTGTTTCGTAGCTATGGTTTGATTTTTTTAGTCCCATGAGACAAGAATCCAATTAGTGTTATTGTAAATGGATTTCACACTCCACTGTAACAAATTTATTATAGAATAAAATCAGAAAATATGCACTTGTCAGTTGTTTTGGATTCTCATATGTAGAAGTTGAAAAATTATACCCTTATAGTCCTAAACAAAAATCAATAAAGAACACATTTCCCATGAATAGATGGATCTAAGAATAATACTTCAATTTGACGTTTAAATTAGGTTGGTATAGCTTAAAATGTCTATATGGTTTAGGGATAATCTACAAACAAGGATGTTGTTATAGGATAAGAAAATTTTTATTCTCAAGAGGAGTAGGTTACCAAGAAATAAAAGGGATGCAGAACAATGGTTCCCCTGTTGAGGTTTTTATGTTTCAAAATTCAACCCCCACATAGTTGGGAAATCTATTTTCATTATTTTTAAGTTTAAATAATGGAAATATAACTTATTACCACTAAGTAAAAAAGATGTTTTTATGTTATTTAAATATTAATAATGTAATATCATTTTAAAAACACTCAATGATTAATTATAATTCTGAGGTATAAATGTTTGTTTTCAATCTTTTTGTCTCTTAAGAAAACATGGTTGTGTAATATTATTAATGTTTTTATTAAATAGGGGTATCATTAATTTTATTTTATTTTCAATTGGGAAATTGTTTCCTTTTGGGGAAATTTTTTTCATGGAAATTGGTTTTTATAAAGTCCTTTTATTCTGTTTCATGTAAGGTTAAAAATAAAAAAATATGGATGGTAGATAATATATGGTGGAATGGAATTGATTTCTAAAGTAATGAATATAATATTTTTCATAACAACTCTATCAACATATAAAATATGAATTGACTAAAGGAAACTCATTGTATTAATAAGGAAATTACGTTTTTGCCTTATTTTTTACCAGATAATGGAGTCACCTATTATACACATAGAATATTACTCAATTTATTTTTACCCAAAATAATTGAATTTTCCCATTTTCAATGCCCACTATAATTACATGATTAGAAGTATGAAGGGAATTTAATTTTTTACATTTTAAAGGGGTTTTTTTGGGGGGTCAAGAATAATAATTTGTTTTAACATGGTTTTTAATGGAAATACAAAGATTATTTATTGAGATTGTTCTGTTCTATAGGACATGTGTGGAAAAGGCCTATTTTCTAATGAATTAAATTTTTTATATCGCCTTTATTTTTTATACTGATATAATATTTATTACATGATAATACATATTATATGTATTTACCTATAAGAATATTTAATTTCATATCAATGTAATGTGTTGGTATTTATTTAATTTATAAAAACCCAAGAGCATCAATATGATTACATGGATGTGTTCATGATGTGGCCCTAAGTCACAAAGGACTGGCCCCTTATTGATGATTTTGTGAGTTTTGTGATGGGTTTAACTATTTTTTTACCATCACATGGGGTTTTTTAAAATTCATATTGTAAGGATATAGACTCAGAGATGTAATGGTAGCTTAAGAAATTATTATTCCATGAGTGAGAATTCTTATGTAAAGGATAGTAGGACTCTCCATCGATGATTCGACTTTAATTTTTGACTTCTAGGGAAATGTGGGTGTTATGATGTTAGGTGAGTCATGGATGATGTAACTCCCATGTGTAAGGAGGGATGGTTCATGGTTAATAGTTATGTGCCCATTCCTTGTCCCTTTGGGATGTGGGTCTATGTTTGGATAACATTTTACTCAAACAATTCATGTTTGGTCCAAGAATTTCTATATTCATGATTTATCGCCACACTCTATATGAACATATGTGTTTATGGTTTTTAAAGAGAACATATAATGTGACTTTTAATATTGGTTGATATTTGGTGGGATTATATGCCCTGTATATTCAGGTATGGGTTTATTTTATGGTATGAGGTGAATTATTCCTTATGTCATGAAGCTCAATTAAGTAAGGTTTTCTATTTATGTGTCTTGTTTTCACATGATAGCCAGTAATGTATAATTATGTTGGAATTTTGAGTTATTTTTCATAGAGGGTATGTTTCATAGGAATGAATTAACTCCTAAAATATTTAGTGTATTAAAAACCACATTATGAGAGAATATTTATTTTATTAATGAATTAGGGATTCAAATAGGCTTGTTGGACTCACAAACTACTTGTGTACATGAGATGGTATTTTTTAAATTTGGTAAACCTCCATATTTCTAATCATGAAATAATAATTTCACAAATATGGACATATGGCTCATTTACTTGGTCATGGAGTTCAAGGATTCAACTTGATGATAATGTGAGGGAAGAGGAATGATTATTTACTTTTACGTTATCATTTATCATTAAGAAGATGTTTTGCACATTATATATATATATATATATTATTCAATGTTATCTTCTATATAATACCACATGATTTATTGTATATGTATTTTTTAATAAATTCAATCTACTCAATAGAGTATGTATTATTCAGCCCTGAGCTTAAACAAACCTTAATATATGATTACATATCAACATGACCATTTGATTTGTAATGTGACAGTTAAGAAAATTAATGTGACCATTATAATAATAAAATTCTATAAAAAAGTATAAATAATATTTAAGTCACCTATATTTGAAAATACGAAATATCTATATCGTGGGATATGTAGCGAATTGTTTTAAAAATGATAAATTATTTGTTGGTATTATTTGTGAAATATAAATGTTTATATACAATTTTTAATTAATATAATGGTTTAAAATAAAATTAATTTTCATAAAATAGATTCATAAATTAATAATTTTGTATTATTATAAAAATATAATTTTTTGGTAACTCAATTAAATTTTCAATGTATCATAAAATGAGTAATAATTTTAAAGTAATTATATTTTTCTTAAATGTTGATTTTAATTAAAAAATAAATTTTACATTTTTATAAAATTACATACAATTTTTTTAAAAATATACTCATTAAAAAATTAATGGGGTGAATTTTTCTAAAATAGTTGATTTTTCGGTGAATAATGAAATATAAAATTTTATAATATTAATTAATATGTTAATTATTGAGTCATGAATGATATATGGATTATATAAGAACCATTAATTTAGGTTGTCATGTGATATTAAATTTACATAATCAAATTAATAATAACTATTGATTATTTTGATCCAAAATAATAACCAAATTAATAAATTAATCAATGAACGCCCCTCTCCTCTACTCTAAATTCCACCTCTCACCACCCCTTCTCCTAGAAAAATCTATGCCTTGGAAATTGCTAATATTCTGCCCAATTTCCCCATCAAACCATTTTCCCATGTTCTTGCCTTTCTGGTCACACAAAAATGCCAAACTCAAGTGTCCTAAGTAGGTTCTCAAGGAGACTCTATACTATAGGTAAAATCCTCTCCCATTTTCATGAATTTTATTATAATTTTTTTCTTCTCTTATCATCCTACCTCCAGTATGAAATCATGTAAGATAAATATATTATCTTATATATAATTTAATTAAATTATGGACATGTAATATATGTCATCAAACCCATTATTCAATCCCATTTATTCTAAATATGTAAAAATCATTCTTTATGTGTTGATTTAACTAAATCATGGATGATGCATTTTTATTTTCCATTACCTCATTCAAGGATGATTTAAAAAAATATTATTGCTAAAAAATATTTTATAATACATATTATAATTTATATATTTGTAAAGAATCAATATATAGGCTTGATATTAAATATAATGTCATCATTTTGTGATGGTCATAAAAACCGCAAAAATAAATTATGTCATTTTCATTAATGTTTTATTTAATGAATAAGATTCATGCCACATAAAAATATATATATAATAATTTAAACATTATTAGGATTATTAATATAATATACATTAAATTATTTAGAATTATTCAATTTTTAAATTAACTTACATACTTTTAGCCACATGAACATATAATGGAAACCAAGAAAAAAAACAGTCCCACAATGATGAAGTTGAATCTTATTACTCCTCAAAATGTCAATTAATGAACTTAATAATATTATAATAAATAAAATACATGTTTAAAAGGTTATTAATTATGTTATTAATTAATCTATTTTTATTATCATAGATATTAGGTTCATCTTCAAAATTCTTTCAAACATAAGGAAAGTGATTAATTAACTCAATTTTCATTCATTAAGTTAAAATTATTTGTACATTGTTAGGTTATTATAAAAATATATGTTAAATTAAATGTTATTGTTTTATACTATGTATCTAATATTATTTTTTGAATTTAAATTTCTAAAAAAATTATTTCATTAATTTATCCTCACCCAAATGATACGATATTTGTAAGGGTTTTCTCATCTATCTTATATTTCTACTAGACATGGATTATTCTCAAATTATTCATTTTTTTATATATTAATCAATTGGACATAAAATATCATAAATATAATAATATTTATATGTATTCACTATTTTATTTAATGATTATTATTTTTATGGGGTGTATAACCCAACTGTTTACAAATTGGTAAGGGTTTTTAGTCTAAAATCTATTTCATTGGGGAATATTCCATACTATTCATTTTTTTCCATTCTTCAAATACATTCAATTATGGTCATAAATCATTGAATATTTCATTAAAAATCCATATTTCTGGCATCATGGACATGATTATTGTCTATTTTGTGTACCATTTTTACAATCATTGTTTTCATTGACTGTTTTTAAACCTGAGAAATATTTATAAACATGTATTTTCTGCTAAATAAGGATATTTTGATAATTCATATTTTTCATTAATTAAATATATAAAAGATGAATGATTTGTACTTTCTGTGACTGGTGGGAAATGAAATTATATATCCCCTGTATGCATTTATTGGTCTCATGAGACAACACACTTGGTAACAAACCCTTAATGTTTTTTTTCTAAGAAGAATCTACAAGTTCATAACCACATACATAAAATATCTTATTAACAGTCATGAACACAATGGTTTATGTTATAGATATATGTAATCCAATAATTTTTAATTTTATTCAATCATTATTTAATTATAAATTCCTATATAATTTTCACTGTAAAAAATCAATGGATTCATTTTAATTCTTTGTTTTTTTGTTCCATGTTTTCATCAGTTATTTACCATCCCATTATGATTCTTAATTATTTAATTTTATTTACTTATTATCCATTTATTTTACGCTTACATGAAATTTTAGGTTACCATTTTATTTTTTTCCTTCCATGTGTTGTGAATAAGAATTCATCCAATAAGTGTCATGAAACCATTTAATTTTACTTTATTATGTTATATTTTTAATTAATAATTTAATAATGTGAACATGTATGCATCTAGTTCATCAAGAAAACTAAAATGATCAATATTTAGTTTTGTGATCTCATATGTCTATTCCATTTTAAAAAAATTACCACCCAATCCAGGATACTTCGGTTCGGGTTGTTAAAAATGGTATCATAGTTGGTTTAGTAGAAACATTGGAAAAAATTTATTAAATAGACATGAGAATTATAATAATTCCTTATAAGAATTTTTTTGGTCAATACTAATGATTATTATGAGATAAAATATTTTATTACAATATTTAGTGATGATGCCTAATTGAAGAAAGGGAATCATTACCGATAGAAAATTTAAAGAATTTCCCACTGAAAAAATGAACATAGTTAGAGTGGGAGAAGAGAAGATGAAGAGATTATTTAGAAATACAACTTAGTATATGACCACTGAACATACTACACCAATGTTGGATAATTTCATGTAATAGAAGTCCTAATATTTTAGTGGGACTACTTATGCAGTGGTAGATGAGTAGTAGATCAGGTCTATGGAAATTATATTTCAGGAATTGAGATGTGATGAAATGGAAATGTTATGGTTGTGTTATGATGCCTCAGGGGTGATACTGATCAATGGATATCTTGGATTTATATTTATAACGATGAAGATGAAATAAAATTTATTGAATGAAAATATTTTAATGAGATGTTATTTGAAAAATAATTTCCTCGAGAGTAATGAACTGAAATGAAGTAAAAAATTTCTTATATTATAGAAAAATTAAGAAGAGAGTGTTGTAGAGTACATGGATGATATCATTAGACTATTCAGGTATGGTACAGATTACATACATGATTTAGGAACCATGATTTTTTATTTCTTTTAAGGCCATAATCAATGTATTAAAAGGGAACTGGAATCTTAAACATTTCCATCATATCAGGAAATAGAATTATATACAATAAAAATAGAAGAGAAAATGTTAAGATCATATAGGTTCAGGGGAAATAATTATAGTTTTAGGACTTATGATAACCATTAATATGGTGAAGCATCAATAATGAATACGAGAATGACGAAATTCCCATTATGAAAAAAGATGGGGAAAAATAATCCTAGAAAATGATTGGAATGATTGGAATATTTATATTAGTGCGGAGAAGAGGGTCGTTTAACTAATGAATTTAATGGGAGGAATTCTATGATTTTAAATTAATCATCTATAATGAAACATGGAATTATTAAAAATAATGTTTCGTCTTACAATGGAATCAACCATAGAGGAGACCAGGGTGACATGTCCAAGCTTCGGTGATCACCAGAACTGATTTTGAATTTCCCAATCATTTGTATTATAGTGCATTAAAGAAATCATAAAATTTATACAATGATTTATTTGATTCTATATAATATCAATATTTTTTATCAACAAAAATTTACAAGTAAATAAGACACATCCATTTTTATTTAATGATGGATTTTTCAGTCAAAACACTAATTGGAAGCCACATTTCAATGAAAATGTGTCATCTAATCCCATTAATGTGATATTATTGATTTATATACCAAGGAATAATTCCAATGTGACAAGATAGAAGACCATGATAACATATAAAATAAAAACACATAAAATTTGAATAATAATCTGAATTATAACTTAAAAAAATAAGAATAATAATCCCACAGAACTGGAAACTAATAAATCCCTTCATAAATCATGTTACTTAAGAACCAATCTATTGTCCAATATATTCATTATAATATTAATAATCCATTCCCATTATATATTCAAATATTATGAAAAAATATTACTTGATTCCCCTTTTTGACCCTCCAATAAAGGTAAAATACTAACCATTCTCTTGGCTGGTGGTACCACAAGACCTCAAGTGTGCATCCTTATATGATACTAATGTTTGAAAAGTAGAATTAATATGACGTGTTACCATAGTGAGATTTTATAAATATATTAGAGTAACAAATTAAATATATATTTATGCATCATCAATAAGAGTAATAATTAGATTATGAATAAAAATAAACAATGACCATGTAATAAAAAATTTAATCGCAAGCATTAATTCATCTATCAAAAATGACATCTCAATGGGATGGAAAAATAAATATGATCATTGAAATAATTAAATACAGGTGGCTCGACAACCATCCACATTTCTATTTACATGCCAGTCTCGAAAAACCATCTAATCTATCTCATACAATCATGCTACCTAGAAAAACATTCATATCTGAACCAATGATAAGTGATGTTATCTAGGGTTCCATAGCTCCATAAACACCTGATCACGGAATGGCTTGAACATAATAGGAAACCTACAAATAGGTTCCAAACATAATAAATAAATATATTGTATGTACATGTTAAATGATCAATAAAAATATTTAGGGAACAAATATAATAAAATAATCACCATCAATTATTGTTTACTATGGTTACATAAAAGATCAACCATAACTAAATCTCCTAGTGTAAGACTGTCTTTAAGCATGATACCTAACCAACAAGGGAGAAAATAATTCACTAGGATCTAATGAAAAAATACACAAAAGTTTTAGACACAAGAACCTATAAATATACACTAGAATTTCATAATATCTATAATAATATCTAGATCCATGTAAGAATCCTAGTCATTTCATTGTAATAGTTGTAATCACTAGTGCCTATGAAACATTAAAAAAATATCAAATAATATCCTGTGTAATGACCAGATCCAATGGAATATCCTAATATACTCATCATAGATGGTTCAATAAACTGATCTATGGAATCATTCTAGGAATATCATAGTATCTATTGTAAGCACAATATCCAATGTTTTATCCTAATAATATCATAATACTATGCTTGACCATTATATCACTCTTTGTGTCTATCCATATCATATTATCATGTTTGTCTATAACATCTAAGAGAGTATCATTTTAATTAAATATATCATATGGTCTTATCAGAAATTGAGAGGGAGTATCCTTGTATTCTCATATATAATATTTTGGGGGTAGTGTGTCCCACATATAACACCTCATAATGATAATCAAGGGAATAGTGTCAAACCCATTTATCTTATACATAATAAAAAGGGTTGGACATCCACCTAAACTCATCATACATATAAATGGTTTTAATCTAATGAACACTACCTATATATGTCAATATAACTATACAAGGCTCACAACTTCATACCTTATGATCCTAGGTGATAGGGGTTCCCTGAACCTACAAACCATTGTATAGTTTTAAATAAACATAGTTTTGAAATTTATTATTGATACCATGTCAGATGATTTAATTTAACATCACAAATTTCACATTATTATTACATATCACAATAATATCAATCTACTTAGTGATGTTTTACATTCAGTGGCTTTGAGGATTATTCATATAGAAAACATATTATCTAAGACATTTAATCATTTCTTCATAATCTGAACATAGTAGAATCCATTCTTGAATTCTTTTAGGTTATAGTCATATATAAAACCTGTGGAATATAAACATAATAAATGGGTGAGATTGAACCCATTGAAAGGGAAAATCACATCAAGACTTCATTAGGTGTAAAATCCTAAATATATGTTCAATCATGACTTGGGAATAACTATATTATTAAAATAAGACAAAAAATATGAATAATATGTGATTCATGGAAGAAGTAATTTTAATAACAAATATATAAATATGTACAATTTAAATATATTACATATTAATAAGATAATAATCATGATATATGAAGAATAATATTTGGGAAAAAAGATATGAAATATTGTTGAATATAACAATAATAGTAAAATATGGATCTAACATATTTATTGAAATCAGAAAATAGTGGAGTGATAATCCCATAATAATTCACATAACAAGGTTTTAAAATCATTGGTTGATAATTCCTATAGTGGAGAACGACATACTACCTGATTCCAATTAATACATTGAAGTAGGAAATATCAGCTGTTTCACATAAACATAGTGGAGTAGAAATCCCAACATTATTATTATTATCATTATGGAGTGGGAATAAACAGATGATTTTTATAAACATTGTGGGTCATGCCTCACCAACTGATTCCCATAATCCTATTGGAGTTGGAATCACCAAATGATTCCCATAAATACAGTGGAGTTTTCACCACCATGAAAATCTCATTAATATAGTGGAGTGGGAATTACCATATGATTCACATAAATATTAATGAGAATACATCACCACATGATTCTCATATACCAAGTGTAGTAGGTATCACATAAATATTCCTATAATTGTGCATGTATTAATAATTGATTCCAATAATCATATCTTCATATATAAATCCCTAACCAATTCATTAGATGGGGATAAAGGACCATTCCCATTCTTCATTATTAATACCTTTATATATATTCTATTAAAATAATAAAACATCATACATCAAACATCAAATAATTAACCCATAAAAAAGCAAGTTTTAGGAAAAACATTATTAAAATATTCCCTTATACATATAGTGAAACAAGTTTCATAGTAGATTAAAAATGTCATTAGTTTCACTAATTAATTATTAATGATGTTTTATGTTATGAAAATAACATTTTATGATATTTTGATAAACCAATGGAAGATTTAAAAGGAATTTCCCTCTTTTTGAATGGCATGAAAACTCTTCAAATAAATTGTTTTTAAAATAAAATATTTGTTATGATAAAAAATTGGAAAAAATTCCTTAAATCCAAAAGAGAGTTTTTTACAAAGATATATTAAAATTCAATGATAATTCAAGACAAGTTCTTTGAGTCGATATAAAATATAAATGAAAAAAAAATATTTCTTAAAAACAAAATGCTTTAAATAACCTTTTAAAATTAATAATTCCATTTCAAAATATAATAATTCACTTTTCGAAATATATAATAATATTTTATTTTATTTTCAAAATCATAGAGTTAAAATCATTTTTATACCAATTTATATCATGGATGTGAACCTTTATAAACATGAATTCATGTATGATGAGTGAAATCATAAAATTACTTTTTGGAAATGTTTTTTATATAATTTTTAAAAAAATATGTTACATTTCACCATGAATTTGTATTTCTAAATGGTGAATTGAAAACATTTTAAAGCAATTGAATAAAAATAAATATTCAATAATTGATCATTTAAATTTTTCTATTATTTTTAGTGTAAATGTTGAGTGGAAAATAGGATATAAAAAAAATAATGAAATAAAATAATTATATATATATTTATTGATATGCCACATCCTAAAAAGAGAAATTATTATATTTCAATGAATATGATGTTTTAAGTATGAAAGAAACATGAAATAAAACCTAATTCAGTATTCAAATACAATCAATATGATTTTCTAGAAAGTAAAGTACAATTGAAGAAAATAAATCATCATTAACGATGATAAGAATTATTCATACCAATGATATATTTAATTGGGAAGAAATTCATCAATATATGATCAATAGAATAAAAATCATTTTCCTTAAATAGTTAGTGAACATAATATTAATTAACCTATTATGGTGAAATAAAGTATTACTTGAATAATTATGTTTAATAGGATGCATTATAACTCGATGTAGATAATTGAGATAACTAAAAATATTAAGTTAATGGAAATCTTGGCATCATAAAAAAATAAGAAAAAATATATTAAAATTCAAATTATAAAATAAAAAAAATAAAAACTATTCATTATATTTTAAGGAAATATTGAAGTCAATACACCATATATGAGAAATTATGATTCACAAAATCAAACATGTCTTACGGATTAGAAAATGAAACAATGAAATCATTACCATGCTTATATACTTAGTTGAATGCCCACTAATATCATAAATATAAAAATAATATATTAATATTAATATTCCATTTTATAACCTAACTCATATTAATTACCTTATATAGCTCTAATTTATTATTATTCACTATAAGTGTATTTTATAGTTATTAAGTATTATTGATATCGGGAGTGAATAATCAAGATTATTTTGAACTATTTTCATAATAGCATTTCTTCTACATTCTCTTACAACAGATTAGCATGAAAAGGAAATTTTATTAAAATTATAGATATCTTATTTTGATTTATAAACTTCTTATCACATTAAAATACTATTTTGGTAATGTTTGGTTAAAGTTGAATCAAATTTTTCTTATTTTATTAATTTTAGTGAACAAGGATTATATTTTAATAATATTTTGAATAAATAAATAATCATTAAAATACATTGAAACAGTAATGATTTTTATAGTAAATTTTATAATTAATAATAATATTTATGCTTCCACAGCCATCCATGATATATTTTATTAATATTCTTCTTGTAGGTGGTTTGATCGGCCCAAATATGAACCGACAATAATTCAATGTGTTTTTTTGTTATGAAATTCATTACTATGACCTAATACCATCATTAAAGTGTTATAATGATATATTTATATGTTTTTATTTTTTTAATCATATTTTAAAATGAAATTATAATGAATTAAAATCAAGATGAAAAATGAAAATTGTATCATTGTGGATGCGGTGCTCTGCACAACGCAGAGTTATAATTTTCATTTCCTAAATAATAAGAGGGAATAATGGTTGGCTATAATTTTCATCTTAATAATGTTAATAGTATTATATATACAAAATTTATTCTTTTATTCCATCATAATAACTAAAAAGGTGATGTTTTGTGGAAAATATTATGTCATTCATTATGGAGGCAGTAGACTGCCAAACTCATGATTGTTGTTCATTTTTTTCTATGTGGATTAAAACAAATAAATACTTTTTGTCAAATTAATATAATAAAATTTCAGTATTTTAATGATACATAGTTCATTTTTTTCCTTGATTATTTACGGAATATAATTATTACGTTGAAAAGGATAAGGATTTTATATTACCCATGATTGGACATTGAAATTTATCTTGAAAGTATATTTGGAAAATAAGGCTTAAGATTTATTAATTATGTGTATATTCTTATTAACTGGTTGTAGAATTTAAGGAGGATAAAATTTTGAGGGTTTATAGAATAAATTTTAAGGAATCCCTAAGACATGAGGTGGTGTACGTGTTATCATTTTATAAGTGAATAAAATGTAATGTTTATGAATGAACATTATTTATAAATATAAGAATGACACATTTAAATGGTCAAATGATCAAAACGTGAGAAATTGTAGAATGTGTGGTGTAATAATATCAATAATGCCTCTTTAAATTATTTTATCTTATAAAAAATATTCATGGAAAATACCATTATTTTTATTACACTATAAATTTTTTTTACTAATGTATCTAAATTATAAATTTGGAATATAATTTTATTTAAAAAAGGATAACCACCATTAGATAAAAAAATTCATGAACCTTAAATTATAACCTATTAAATTTAATTGAATTTTAAAATTAAAAAAAATATCTATGCATCTAAAACATTAAATATCTAGAAAAATATTTCTTCCCTATTAACTATTCATAATCATATTTAGTATAAATTTCAAATTAAATTATTGATAATTTATTTATATATGGGTTTAAAAAATTAAATTAAATCAATTCTTTATAATATATTAATTTATGTTATTTGATAAAAATTACATAATTATAATTTTTCAAATTTTTAGAGAATAATTATTTTTTTATTATCATTTCCATTAACATTAATAATATTAATCATACATTAATAATATATATTTTATTAAACATACAACATAATAGGAATATTTTGACATAATACAATAACTAAATATGTAATTTTATTTCTAAAAATGATGAAATCATATTTTTAATATAAATGAATAAAAATAGTTTTTAAATAATAATATTACATTTATATTTTAATACAACATAAATTGGTTTTTTAAATATAACAAATTATTTTAAAATGAGTTATTTTACATTATAAATATAGAATTTATATATAAAACTTATTTATAATAAATTTTAGGCATTAATATATATTTAATAATCTCCTAAACAAGTTGGTATAATTGGAATCAATATTTGTTTCTATTAAAAACTCTTTTATTTATGAAAAAATCTCAAAATATTATCTGTATATCAATTTGATATAATTAATTTAAAATTAATATTAATTTTTTAAAAGAATAATTTGAAAAATTTTAAATTACTCATTTAAATGAAATTTCAATGTATGTACAAAAACTGATTATATTAAAAAATGCATTTTAAAACATTAAGTGTTTATAATCATAATTTTTAAACATTTTTTAATTTATTACTATGTTTTTATTTTGTATGGGTTTTATTTTTCTTATATTTTTATAAACAATTTCCTCCAACATATTTTATATAATTTTAGCATTGTTTTGTGTGTGTGTTGATCTCCCAAACATAATATTTATTTAGAAAACAGAAATTTGAAAAATATTTGGTCGTTACACTATCCCCAATGTTTATAGATACTTTTATCTCTTTAAATAACCCAATCAAGGGTCAATTTAATATTAGGCCACCAACCAGGGTCCCCAAGTCTATCACATAATCCAAAACCCCAAAACAATATATTTGATCTCATTATAATTATTGGAAAAAACCATATCACACTAAAGGCCTAACATTCCATGACATTACAATGATTTTATGTTATCCTAATAGAACTCATAATAAATTTCTAATTGATATCCCTCCATAAATTTGGATTATATACCATATTACTCCCCATTCAATCCTTTATTAGACCACTATTATCCAACCTATACATATGTCATACCCTGGGAAAACACACAATGGTGGCCACAAATTTGGGGGGGAAGAACACTCTCCTCACTCTCTAATCAATTATCACAATGACTATATGGTGTCTCTTGGATCCTTCTCATTCAGCTGAGGGAAATAATTATTATTTTAATAGTAACCCAATTCATAGTTCACTAAGGGAACTTATCATAGGCCCAATTTTTTCCAATAATTTCATTCAATTTATTTAATTAATTTTTTTTTCATGGCATATGTGTCACATGTAAAAACATTATAATCAGTACCTCATCCATTGACACCCAAGAAAATAAACATGTATTATAGGGTATATTGTCTCTATTAATAGACCATTCTACCTACATTATTTAATAAACAACTTCCTTAATTAGTGGATAATTTGAAATGTAGGGATATAGAACATATAAAATACAACATAAACAAACATAAATTTCTATATAGGAATATTCAAGGATTTCAGAAATATTTTGCAGAAATTACGTCTAATGAAAACATATTTATTGTCACCTAATAAATTCCATGCTTAAAGTTTCATTAACAATCTATATATTTATCTATCTTAGTCAATAAAATACAATATATCAATTAAAAAAATGCCTTAAAAATTAATAAATTTAATTTAAATATTCATAATTTTATAAAATCTCATCATTACACATCCAATCATTAGATCCATGACCATATACAAAAATACCTGCAACACCATGAGTAAAATCTCTACCACCCATAACAGATTCATCATTAAATTTAATAATATGACATTAATTAAAATTGGGAACATTTGAAAATAATTATTGGGTTACGTAACTCTAAAAATTATTTTGACAAAAAAAACAACCACCATACATGATAATTTCAACTATTCTAGGAGATTAATTATCACAAAATCTTATACTGGATAATTAAAGGAATGATACAATTGGTAGAACATCAAAGAATTTTGAGGGTGAAAACTTGATATAAATTACTATAAAACATACTTGAAACTACACCAATCATAGGGTGTAGAAAGGGGGAAGCGAGAGAGGAGTTCCCCGCAGATGGTGGGGGATGCAGTCTTAGAATAGGGAGGGAATGGTAATTTTAAATTTCTATCTAGAATTTTGTTTTGTTATGGTTTTGAATAATGGTTTTCAAATAGTTTTCCTAACCTAAATCCCAAAACATGTCATGAAAAACCACCGCATTTGTTTTGGCTAAACAGTTTAACTAATCAAGTACCAAACATGTGGCATCCAACGAGGTATTTCATAAATTTAAATTTTTGGATCATATGGTTATTTGAATCCATGAATACAATGGGTGGAATAGATCTAATTTAAAAAATCAACATGCACTGTTCTTTGGCCACCTAAATGGTTTCACATAATCATACAGTAATCATTCACTAGTAAAAAAGATTTGGAAATTTCTAGCCTCAATCCCAAAGATCCTAATATTTACCTGACTATATAGGTAACATCCAACATCTAAATCACATTTGAAAAAACGATTCTCAATATTATCAAACTCTTAAAATTCCAATACCAGTCAAAATTATAAAAAATATTTTTTCTATTGTATTAAAAATTAATATATCACTAGAATATATTAATCTGTAATGAAATAGTTCATTACTAATTAGTAGGATGTTAATTGTTATTTGTTAAAATACAAATAAATCAGATAATTAATATAATATGTTGAAACATAAGGGGTATAAATTCACATATAAAATGTAATTTAATGATAGAATTGATGAATTAATGTATATATTGAAAAATGATCAAATCTTTATTCCACTATATAGAAAAGACGGGATTATAATTTAAAATGATTCATCAAATATATTTATTGGGTTTTATTTAATATAAAATGATGGGGTAGTGTATTATGTATCTCAGTATTTGAATACGTAGGAGATCAATAATGAATCTCTGTATTTAGAGTTAGAAAAAGTGATATTTGTAATAAAAATATAGATATATTATTTGTAAATAGAAAAGTGATATATATATATATCAACCAATGAAGTTAGAATGATATATTTACTAAAATATATCAAAATATGGTTCAAATAAGATTCATGGATATAATCAAGGATTATGATTGTGTAATTCATTATCATAATTATAATGAAAAGATGGTAACAAATACATTTAGAAAAAATTAACATTATAACTTATCAATAGTGAGAGTACATAATAATAAAATTCTTGAGTATTTAGTAAAAATGGACTATGGTATCATTTTGGAAACAGAAATATCATTCTTATTTGTTTTAATTACAAGATAATATTTTTTATAGAGGATTAAAAAATCTCATGATAATTATGGGGCCTAGAAAAAGTAGAAAAGAGATATGGTAAAATAGAAACTTCTAGAGATTAAATTTTCATATGATGAATTTTTATCATTGGATAAGGTGTTATGTTATCCATAAATACCATAAAATGAAGTATTTATTTGTATAATATCAATGAAAAAAATTCATAATATATTATTATACCACCATTATGTATAGAGACATATTTGAGATTTTACAATGGGATAATATGATGTTCAACACTGTAGATTACACTAGAATGTGAATAATTTTTTTTGAGACGTGAATGTTGAAATAAAACCTAAATATGTATTTATAAAATCCATACATATAACAATGTGGAAATTGGATAATATTAAATTAAATTTCATTAGATGTACTCATGAGATGTATAATGGGAATAATGAAATATTGATAATTATAGATCATGTCACTATGTTTTCTAATTACATTCAAATATGAGAATATTCACATCTGAGTAGTCATTACCAATTTTATTTAAATATTTTTTAAAACTAAATGGTATGAAATTTAGGATTCTATCTGATCATGATTTAATATTTTCATAAAAATTTGGAAGGAACATTTCGACGACATTAAATGAAATGATTAATTTTATCACAACATTTCATCCAAAAAATACAATAGTTTTTTTGAATGAACAATCCAATCATTGGTGGATATATTATGAGTATATTCAATTGACTTATAAGGATTTTAAAATCAATATAACCTAAATTATATTTTACATACCCTAATAGTTACAATTATAACATTGAAATTCCACCATATGAATCATATTTTGTATTGATTTGAAACACAAAAATGTATAAGGATGAAGATGGGGAAAATTTATTTGGTCTATAACATGTGTAAGATACATAAAATAAGTTAAATTACATATAGAATCATATCAAGGTGTCTTAGAGCATGAAAAAAATTATGTTGGTAACCACATAATGGATTATGAATTATATGTCTGTGAACATATCCTCCTAATTATATATCCATATAAATGTGTATTGTGATTCAGAAAGAAACAGAATCTATGTCAATGGTGAATTGGGATTCTTTATATATTATAGGGGATAAGATCACAGATATTTCATTTATCCATGGAACCAATACTTTTTGAATTTCATGAGGTTTTATATATATCGTTTTTGTGAATGTATATGCCTTCACCATCATATGACCTAATTTTTAATCATGGAATTTAAAGTGTAAATAATCACATAGTTATGATAATATTTAGATTCATGATATGAGAGAGCAAATGATGTGATGAAAAACATGTCCAAATTTTTTTATGGATTGATTGACATTTTTTCGAATTAAATTATTATAAGGGGAATATAATACTAGAGGAATTATTGTAATAAATAAACATCTTAAAAATGATTCATTAAATATAAAAAATATGTATTTATTATGAGTAATATATCTTGGGATGAAAAATAGACAAAGGAAAATAATGTATGTGCAAAATAAATGTTTCATAGATTGTATTAGAAAATAAAAAATCATGTTTATAATAAGTTAAATATAATAGAAAAATAATACATTAATAAAAATAATAATTATAAAATAACATAATATGATAAAAAAAATTAGTTGATTGGTATGTATTATTTTATAGGACGTAATTTTAAATATGACCATTATATGATTATTGAGAAATTTAATTATTTTTTATATACCAATTATAATGTAAATTTTGATAATTATATTATTTTTATTGTGACGGATATTATGTCTGTGAAAAATATAGAATCCATGGTTTAAACTATATGAACATAAATGATGAATTATATATCAGATATTTGGATGGTGGTTGAATCACTAGGTTTTCTCATGATTCGGCCTAATATAAATATCAATACTTGTGTTTTAGAAAAATTCATAATGTGAGATGCTCTTGTATGCAGAAAGCACTACACGAACAACATTTTACATACATTCCCATGAATGAAATAACATTTATCACATTACCATTTGGTGTTATTCTAGTGTAATTATGGTTTACGTACTAATGGGTTATGTAGAATTAATGTGTACATTCTTTTTTAAAATAAATTCGATTTACACTAAGACCAATTTTCTATTAAATATTTCATCACAATTTAAATTTTATATTAATTAATTTGGATTATAAATTAAAAAAAAATAAATTAATATTTAAAATTAGGAAAGTAAAATTATATTCAACATGAAATTTTCGAATTTTTTGTAAAAATTGTTATATAAAATAAGAAATGGTTGAATATTTTAAAATAACATAATTATTAAATATATAATATATTTATGAAAGATAATATACAATATAAATTAATTTATAAAATTTTGTAATTAACCATTATATGTAATCTTTATAGGATGTAAAGCGGCTCTATGTTGATTTTTGGATATCTTTTGATAATGGAAAAATAAAATATTCAAGGATTTATTACAAAGGATTCCCCTCATCACACGTATAAATACACCCAAATATTATCCATTCTACCTATAACAAGATTAAATTATTTTGACTTCGATCACTCAATGACTTTATTCAATATCCTTATCCTCAATCAGGAATAGTTTGGATGAAACATGGGGTGACTCTAGGTTATGTATCTTATGTATGGAAAGGGTTTCTATTCCTCCATCTTCATTTCATATTTGAAAAAATTTTAATAAAAAATATTATGAACATCGACATTATACAAAAAAAATATTATATATCAACGGTATTACCATTTATTTTACATATTATCAAGACTATATCACCCAAATACCTCTCATATTACCTTTTCATATCTCATTATCATACATAATTAAGGTTCAATTCTCTAACTAATTTAAATTCCAAAATACATATCACATTTAGTATCCTTATAAATTTCAATTTTAATATTAAAATATTATATGAATCCCACTTTATTTTATGTTATTATGATATCCTATGCATGAGAGATCCAATTTCACTCACATTATAACTCGTTCATAAGCCTTCATAGTGGAAAAATTCAATTAAATGGAATGAAATTCATTGTTATCCAATGATAAAAAAATCACTATGTATTGGTTTTCAGTATTATGGATACATTATATCTAACCATTGAATGTGAATAAGGAATTATGATATGGATTTTTATATTGTATCCAATATCAGGACTTGGGTGGATTAAAAAATATTTTGGAACCGTTTCACATTTTTTATCAACGCATACCAACCTAGAAATAAATTCTTAATGAAATATTATATCCCCAGTGTATATCAAATACTTGTCATCACATACTAATAATTATTACTTTTTTCGTATAATTTATATTTTCTGCATAAATTAAAAATACATATATTCAATCATTTTAAAAATTGATCAAATTAGTCTTTAAAAATCTCTAATAACTACTATTCCATATTATTTAGTTTATAATTGAACTTATTTTAACATTTTTCATCCCAAATTATTCATAATATTAATCAATTAAATTCTCCAATTAATACATATTAATTCATTAACATGGGAAATATAATAAAAAATATTTATAATCCTTTCTTATATATAGAAAAGTATTATAAGATATGATTAATTGTGAAATTGTTGTATGTACTTTTCACAAGTACATTCTCTATAATTAATCAATTTATTGGATTTGATCTTTTTGTATTTAATTGAATTGCTCCTAAGGGTCCTAGTAGGTCTTATGAGACATATATCATGGGTATGCAGTGTATTACCACCATTTTATAGGTTATTTATTTTCATGAGGACATTATAGTAAGATTACAACACAGAGAGTTATGTATTTTCATTAGAATAAATTGGATAATAATATTTGATGAGTTTTACCAGAAATAAATTCTCAGTTCACTCATAGGTCACTTGACAAAACTATTTTGGGTATTCATTGTATACCATCCCCTGATATATTATATTTTGAAAGATTAACTGGAATATATACTTATAATGTAATATATTAAGAAATCTTATAATTTTCATCATCAGGATATCAATTGATTTTATCCTTGTTATCATTTATATCTCATTTCAATTCATTAATATGTTATAAATATGTGTCAAATGAATTCAAATAATTTCTTTTTCTCTTAATTTTATATTTAAATAAAATTATTATATGAAGAACACATTTATTTTACACTATCATATATTATGTTTATGGGTCCCCATTTTCATGTGTTTTCCATTATCCAAATTATTAAGGATATAAAATATATTTTATCAGTTTAATGGGTAGCATTAAATAAATATACATTTAAGTGATGTGAAATTCCTATTTCAGTGCAATGTTAATTTTATGTATAATGTATCATAATAAAAACAAAACATTTATCATGGAAATTAGATGTCATGATATATAGTTTCCATTTAATAAAAAACCCTCCATTGATCGATGATTGGTGTTAGGGGATTTACATAATAAATATGAGGTGTTAGAGAGATCTGAATGGACAAAATTCTTCTTTAACTATTAAAAAAATATAATTCAATTAAAGTGAAGTAATAGTTTATGAACATAAGATTACTAAAAAAATATAATTGAGGTTTAATAAATAGTTATATCAGCACTACCATAAATATGGAAGTGACATATAGGTGGTTATATCATAGGAATTTGTGATTTTATAGAATATTAATCAATTTGTTTTATAAAATATCAAATCCATTTTTTCCTATTTTGATGAAATTTCTGAAATTAATGATTAAATGTTTCCGTGTGGGTTTATTTGTAAGGATAACAATGTAAATTTTAGTTATAATCATCATTACACCAAATTTTATTTTACCTTTCCAAATCAGGCATGATATAAATTATTTTTCATTATTGAATATACTTATTAATGTGAATGAATAGAAGAAACATGTTATATACTATTTTAAATAACCACTCAATTTAGATAAATTAATATATGATAGTATAAAAACTGTTATAGTGGTAGTAGTATATATAATAAAAAATTTTAAATAATAATTTATTATATTTAATGTGATATTTTAGATAAACCACACATATCCAAAATATTTTCCCATAAATAATTATGTCAAACTAAGGTTGATAAGATACCTACTTCTCTTATAAGAACATGATATTTTGATAAATAAAATGGACACTGATATAAAACAACTATAATATAACATATCTATATTAAAATATTCAGAGGAAGATCATTTTGAACATATCATGGGTGAAATAATTGATGATAAATTTCAAAAAATAAAAAAAACAAGGAATTCAGGGTACTCAATGTTTTCAATATACACTTTTATAAAGATACTTTGAATAATATTTCCATGTAATGAACAAAACAAGTTCCTAGACGATATGAACCACTACATTTGAGAGAGTCCTTATTTATTAATATATATACCAGATTAAATTTTCATAAGATTTGAGTTCAAAGATGGTGTTCTATAAATTATGAATCACACTCACTCACATCGATATAGATGACATTTTAGAAGTTTTTAAAATGATACTAAGGTATTAAAATGTTCATTTTACTAGGAAAATAATTTAAATAATTTAATTTATTATATAATAAATTATTATAAGTAAAATAAAATATGAAACATGGGATGACGGAAGGAGATGAATCTATATTGTATTCAATAAGTTGTGTTTCATACTATATACATAACATATCTTGTGGAAACATTAGAAAAACTAATAATAATAAATGAAAAAATTTATGCTGTAGTGGTCAATTCTTAAAAATAGTTAGAGGTAGAGGCCATAAAATAAAATATGTGGCATCAACTATGAAATTTATAATGAAAATATTTTATATAGATATGGAGTAAAAAGGGATATTGTTAGTGAAAATTTAGTCAAAATTTAAAATAGTTAGGTTTGAACTATAATATAGAAATATGGACATAAATAAAAAAATTATAATAATATAAGAATCAAAAACTAGTTTGATGGTTTATATATAGAAAAAGTGGATAAAAGTAATTTTTGGAAAATATATTGTGAAACACATGTAATTATTATAAACTATGATTTGAGGATCCATTGTAGGCATAAAAAATATCATTGAAAACATATATTATAATTTCTATGTATATGATGGTGCGTGGAATGGCAGGAATCTACATGATATTATTTAATAGAAATATTTTTATGTAGTTATGGGAGTTAATATTTATTTTAATTAAACTAATATGAATATTAATTTTTATTTTAATGAGGTATTAGAGATCATAAGAGACTCATATTGAAAATGTGAGTATAATTAAAGAAAAATATATTTTATTTTATGGTAGAATGTTTCAATAGAAAATATTCAGGGTAGGAAATAAATTCATTATTTTCAATTCAAGGTTCATTTTTTTCATGATGAAATATCATCTACTTTTTATTTTCCATTCAACGTGTTAAATTTGAATCCAAATTTAGCTATAGATATTTTTAAAGAAGAAATAAGAATCAAACATATTGAATATGTAGATATTCCAGTTCTACATAATATGAAATTAGGTTGAAAATAATCCATAATTATTTATCATAATAAAGAATTGAGTTCAATATGAATACTTTAAAATTTCTCTTGGAAGGGAACCAATTCCCAAGAATTTAACATTTTTTTTTCAGAAATAATGATTCAGATAATTGATTAAATAACATGATTTTATAGGATATTTTCAAGAGTATAAATATAGATGATGTAATAGGAACACACATTACATGATTATTCAATCATGGAAGAGTAATATTATAATATTCCCATAATACTTGTTTTATTCATGCTAAATTTGACCATGAAAAAATTTATGGAAATTCTATAAATATGTACATACTTATTATAAGGTAAATAAAAACTATATTGGAGAGTGATTGTGTATGTTGAAAAGTGTTTGTAAAATTTATAGAATTATATCCATTTAATTTAGGGAATATCATAATAAGGTAAATATTGAATATATAAGAACCTAAGATTCTATTATGTATTTATCTTAAAATAAATATAATTTCATTAATAGATTATGATTCATAAAAACCCATGTATAAACTAATTATAAAATAGATTATGGTTTTATCATTAATATTAATCTGTTATAGCGAATATGAATAACTAAAATTTTAAAATGTTAAAAAATTATTGAATAATGAATATTTAATTTCTATTAATGTCTACAAATATACAATTTTAGGCAAAATATTTTTTATTTATATTTAGAAAAATATTATAATTAAAATATTCCCTGTTTAAATAACACATTACTAGAAACTAACTTAATTTTTAAAAAAATATAGTGAAAATTATATTACAATGAATTTTTAGGAATTTTTATAAATGATTTATTTTTTGATGTATAGGGAAAAATAATGATTTTTATTGAAAACATTTTTTATAATTAATGTGTTTACCATTTCCCATACTATTTTAAAATTGTTTTAGAAGTATAATTAGTTAATTTATAATCTTAATAGTACAATTATGGTAATTAGAACTAATTTTAGGTATTATTTTTTGTTTAAAAACATTGTATAATTATGAAAAAAATATCTGTTAAAAATCTTTTCATCACATTTTTATGAATGTTTAGAAACTAATTTCAACAACTTATAGAATGAAAATATTGAATTAAATTATTTATTTGGAATCAATATGTCCAATTTTTTAAATATAACCCTTTTTCAAAATTAATAGTAGACATGGTAAATTTTTATAACCATTGTAAAAGTAAAATGGGTTAATTAAGGATAAAACTAAAGTGATAAGGCATAAAATTATTTAAAATAACTTAATTTATAATATTGGACTATTATATTACAACATAAACCCTTCAAACTATAAAAACACACCATTGTACCATTTATCATTAATTTCCACATGTATTATATTCATATAAAAATAATGTAAAAATGAAAAATTCAAGATAGTTTTATCAATAACATTTTGTGACATGTATAAAAAACTAATTTTTAGTTCTAACTGGTTATTTTAAAAATAAATAAATTTATCTTGGGAGGGTAATTTATTATAAAATTGTAGTGGTGAAATTTTTATCTTAAATTTAAACACAACGCTGACAGAGTTCTTGTGAAAACATTAGAAAAATTAAGTAAATTATTTCATGAATTAATTGTAATTTTTAGAATGATTTATAGTGGGAGACATATTTTATTTATAATGTAAAAACCCTGAAAATTATCAATGATAATTTCATTCTTATAATTATTTAATATAGTATAAATCTCACAAAATGACATATAGAACACAATAGAGCATTCTAAATGTAGAATGTAGAAAATATGAGTAATTTCTAGATGTTAAGGAACCCATACTAAAGAAATTGTAACATGTCTATTAGAATAGTAATTTGAACATTAAAAATAAAAAAATATTATAATAGAATATTTAACTCACCTATGAATTTATAAATAAAATGTTGGTATCATATAAATAATAATAAGTTAAATATATATCAATGAATAAATAAATATTTTTTAAAAAACTGATAAAGTAACTGTTGTTATTCTTTTGTGTTATAAATAAATAATTAAAATTTTATAAATAATATAATTATTTAATATAAAATTTATTTTTTATAAAATTTATTTACAAAATTAAATTTATTTTCTGATGTTTGTATGATAATTTTATGAGACCTTAATTAATTTTTCAACGATTTATAATATTATTTATATTTTTAATATTATTTTATTTCAAATAAATGATGATTTTAATTAAAATATTATGTTATCATATTTTGGAAATTATTAACAAAATTAGGACTCAATTTTTTAATTATTCATATTAAAAAATTGGTGGGTTGAATTTGTGGGATTTTTCTAAAATAGTTTAATTTTAAATAAATTGTGAAATATAGAACTTTATAGTACATGTTAAATAAATGAATGTTTGAGTCCTGATTGAGACATGGAAGATATATGTGTTGAGTGATATGTTTCCACATGAAATAGGAACTTTATATAATTTCGTGAATCTATACTATTCAAATTCATGAACCAAAATAATAAACTAAAGAGTAAAATAATAATAAAATACCCCTCTCCTCCAATATAAATACCACCGTCACCAATGCTTCAAATCAGACTTTTAATGCCTTGAATCAAGAAACCATTCTACCTAAACCAGATCCCATGTCCTTCCCTCAAGTCCCAAAGTCATTGTCCTCAATTGAAGACCAAAATCAAGTGCCTCAAAGTGGTTTTCAAGAAAGATAATTCAATAGGTAAAAACATATTTTATTTTCTTTTAATTTTTTTCAATTTATATTAATTCATATTCTATAATAAACTACCAGTATCCAAGTGACTTGAGAAATCTAATATCTTTAATATAACTTAATTTTATTTTGTTAATTAAACAAACCATTATATTTTCTCTTCCTCTATCCTTTTGTACCAAAATTGAAAACATAGTCTATGGTGTGTTGATTTATCGCATTCATGGATGTCAAGTTTTCAATTTCAATTCATGCCTAGAAATATGATCATAAAATTGTATTTATGGTCACAAAATATTATTATATATCTATTAAATCTAGTACTATTATATATACATTAGATTAATTTAGAAAACTATTCTGTGATGATGAAAAACCCAACAAAAAAATCATAACGATTATAACCAACGACTTCTCTAATAATTAATCATAACTCAAAATAACGAAATTAATTATATAATAATTTTATATTCATAATTTTCATTAATAACATATGATTTCAATTCTGGAGAACTGTTCTCATTTTACATGATTTTCCATACATGTATTCAAGTCCACAGATCATGAAAAAAAAGAATCAAAGTGTCCCAAATGATGAAATTTTGTTTTATAACTCATCAAAATGGCCATAAATGAACATAATAATGTTATTCTAAATAAAATACATCTAAAAAAGTTTAATACATAATTTATTAATATATTTAATTTGATTATTATGAACATTAAAATCAACTAAAGAACACTTTCGTATGTAAGGTAAGGGATTCTTCCCGAACCTCCATTTTTTCCTCAGGTTTCACATTCTCTGTCATTTCCCTATTTTAACACATAACTATTTGCATATAATTATTCTACATTAAATGCATATGATCCAAACTCAGGTATCCAGATAATTTCATCCTTCCTGTTAATGGATATATATTTCATAACAAGGTTCCCCTCCAAATTCATCCCATAAAGAAATCCCATTAAAAGGAACATCCCAATTTATACCCACATTCATGTACCATCCACAATCTATTTTAATACAGTATTATTTTTATATAATCACATCATTTATCATGAAAAAGTATCTTTTTAAATTTTTTGTTTATTTAAATAGATATTCCATTTCAATTTTAAATTCCCTTTAATATTTTAATTAAACCAAAAGCGAAAGATTTATTTCTATGGTTTCATAAACAAACTCATCGCATGATTTCACATAATTTTGACAACAATTATCATGATATATTCTTATTTTCTATTATTAATGTCAATTTATGATATAAATCCATTCATTCTGGGATAACATTATGATATCCCATTTTTTATGCCTCTTGACATGTTTATGATACCCAATTATTTCCATGGGGGAATCCTTATGTTTTTTACAAATTATTTATGTTGGATTCATCATGGGGAACACATATTCATGAAAATTTCATGATGTGTGCATCTAAATATTTCTCTAATGAATTTTTTAATTTTTTTGTCACGAGATGTCATATTGGGATATTGAGTGAACCTCATTCCACTATGGGACTTTTCCACCATGTGATATATTCTTAAAATTTATTCTTTAAACATATCTATGTCATGTTATATGATGTTTCAAAATTGTTGTGGTGTCATGGTTATATGTTACCATTTTATATATGTTATTAATTATTTTGTTTATTCATGTTTTTTTATTTTTATATCATCATGTTATGCCTTCTAACACATGTTCTATATTTTATTCCAATTCTCATTCAATGAAATGTATTTTTATCTCATCTATTTTGTTCATACATTATCCTGGCTATCCGGTGTGGATTTATGTACTCAATTGAATTTTGGATCACATTTTTTAAATTATATAAAATAAGATTTCAGCTTGGTTTCATTTTATCAAATTATGTACCTAATACTCCAAGGAAAATATAATTTATGTTCTGTGGTTATATTTTATTCTAAATTATGCCTAAAATAATTTCATAATATGTTTTAAAGGATATGGTTTCTCTAGTTTTTATAAGTGAGAGGACTAGTCATTTTTTATGTTATTTCAATAGATCATTAGTAAAAAGCCATGGGACTATACTATCACGATGGACAACCTAGATTGAAACATAAGCTATAACAAGTGAGGACATAATTTTCATTTACATGTTTATCCCACTCTATTGAATGTTTCCATTTATTTTCATAATAACTAGGTATTTAGGACCATAATTGTGATGTATTTTTCTTATTTAATGTATGGAAAAATAAAAAACTATTCAATCAATAAATTTTATTAGAAATGTGTTGATTTACTAAATTATATTCCAAATATGATGGGAAAAGGTGATTAAAATATCTGGAATGTACTTGAAAAACTAGATCATTTTAGGATTAATAACATGAATCATGTTGAATTGAATCCCTATCATAAGGAAGAACTTGTTATTGTTAAATAATTTATGCATAAAATGTATCCTCTGTTAAATGGATTTTATAATATACTCCTTACATAACAATGGGTGAAATTTAATGAGAATATATTCAATATCCTCCACTGCTCAAAAGAAGAGAATGTTAGGCTGGTAGTTTATCATGTTGAGGGGGAAGCTGATTGGTGGTGGAAAATGATCATTAACACAATTACCAAGGAAGTAATTTATTCCATAGAAAATCAATAATTCAAAAAAAAAATTAAATAAATATTTCCATTTAACACTCATTCTTAATATCGAATGGGTGTTCTGTGTTCTGAAGAAAAAGGAAGATGATTCTATCGGTGTGTATGAACCAAACATTAAAAGTATAGCACAATACACCTTAAAATTTGATACAAACACATAAATCAAGGCAGGTCACTTGTTTAGAAAACTATAGTTGAGTCTACAAAAATATTTTGTGATTTGAGTCTTAAAAATAATTGAGGAGATTTTGTGGTGTTCCCTTAATAAAGAAATTGAAATTGAAAACTCTTAGTTTTCTTCTGAGCTTGAGGAATTAAAGAGGAAAATGGAGTTATATAACGGTGGATCAGAAGATTTATCCCATTTATGGAATTAAGAACCAACATCTAACTTTTCAAATTTTTGGGAAGAAATATTATGTAGAATTTTTAAAGGGAAGCAAGAAATGATTCAATTTTGGATGAGAGGGGAACATTGCTAATAATTGATGAAGGGATTTGAATAATACAATATATGAGAAGGAATAAATAAAGTTTCATATAAAAAATCAGCCTATATTTTAGTGTATAAATTTCAAATATCACTGGAATTTAGAAATCCATTTCTCTAAGCTAAGGGTTTCTAGAGGTAGTCAAGAACAACAACCTCCATGGACATAAGGAAGGGAATATAATATCACTTCTACTAAGGTGGAAGATGATAATGATGTTGTAACAGGTATTCAAGTTATTCACTCATGAATATAGAATGTACTCTATGAATATATTTCTACACATTTTTTCATATCATTGATGTTTCGTAGAATAATTCAATCACCACCTCCAAAAATATATGTCGATTTATTTGTGAGAACGGAAAATGGGGAAATTATTACATCAATTGTTTATAAGTTTACCATAGTTAATATTTATAGACTGAACAGCCCAAAAAATATTTTCTAACTCACTTTTGTAGAGTTTTATTATATATTGGACATGGAATGTTTATCTTTATATAAAGACAAAATCAATTATTAGGAAAGTGAGATCTATCTTAACATTCCAGGAATCCTACAATTCTATAAAATTGTAAGGATAAAGAAGAGCCTTTATCAGAATAATCATCTTAGTTGTTGATATTTTTTTCTTTATAAGAAATAATATCTTCCACAAACAATTGATGCAATGGAAACAATCATTCTAAAAATCCTTTCCATTGTGAGGGTTTATACTGATTTATTCAATGATGAATTTCTTTTTCTTCCCCATAATAGAAATTTTCAGTTCTCAATTGAATTTATTCAAGATATTTTCCTACATATAAAAATACTAATAGAATTTCTACCATTGAGATGGATGAACAAAAGAAGTATTCATAGTATAACCTGGAAAAGAGATTCACAAGCTTGCGTGCTTCACCAAGGGGTGCACTGATCCACTTCATCATGATGAAGGATGGATCAATGAATCTCTACATTCATTATCGTGGCCCCAATAAAGTCTTGATAATGGACATATATCCTAAGACAGAAATATATTCAACGTTTGAATAGCTATGTTGGGAAATTTATTTCTCAAAGGTGGGACATTGGTAGAGATTTTACCAATTAAAGATGAAGATGAACGATATTCCCAATACCTATTTTTTATTGAGGTATGAACACAATGTGTTTATATTGATGCCTTTCAAACTCACTAATTCTCTAGAAATATTAACTAAGTTAATAAATAGAGTATGTATAGATTACATTGAAAAATTTGTGGAATTATTTGTTGATGATATTTTGATATTATCCAAGAGAAAGTAGGAACATGTGGAGAATTGTAATATAGTGATAAAAACATAGTTAATAGAGAAGATATATGAAATGTATAGTAATTTTTTTTAATGGAGGAGTTATCATTATTGGTGCTTAATTTCACCACTAATGAAATATTTTTGGGACATTCCATGAAAAATAAAATTTAGTACTGTCCCATAACAATATCTATTATGGAGATCAATATTTCCCATGGTCTATCTTGGTGTAGTTAGTTATTTGGGAATAAATTTTCATGATTGAAAAACCCTTTGACCAAGATGACCCGAAATGGAGAAATTTATTTCTAGAAATTTTAATTTGGATAATGCTTAAATGTGTGAAAAATAGGCTTATCACTACACCAATATATTCTCTTAAAATAAATGGGGAACTCATTGTGGAATACAAGGATTATTCAAATAATGGATTACAGTATGTAATGGTGGAAATTTATAATGTGATATCAAAAGTATTATTGAAGTAGATAATAAATGATAAAAATGATCCCAAACATAATCTATAATTGGAAGATGTGATTTTTGAGTTTAAAATATCGAGGCATTATTTCTATGGAGAGAAGTGTGCAACATTAAAAGATCATAAGAGCCTAAAATATATATTCAAAATGAAGGATATTAATAATCATTAGTAAATATGGTTAGATCTAATCATGTATTGTAACTTCTCAATCCACAACCTCCCATTTAATGAAAATATTGTGTATGATTCTCTAATCATAAATGATCCTACATCTTACTCAATGATTGGAACAGGGAAGGATACATTATTCATGGAATGTGAAATTATGGAAATGGAAATCACTAAGGATATAATATCATGAATCATTTTTAAATTATTTCTCAACAATCCCTCATGCAGAAAATGAATAGTGCCCAAAGAAATGATGTGGATATTCAGAAGAAGGGGGAAACTATCAGAAAAAGGAAATCCTCCATGTATATGATTGATGTGGAAGGATTCGTATGATATTTAGTATGTTTATTAATATCATATAAATTAGAAATAAAGATGGTGCTTGTAAATCACACACATTTCTCAACCTTCCCTATTCATCCTTGGATCACCATGATGTATTGAAATATTTGAGATAATTATTGGTGGGAAAATTTAAATAAGGATACATTTGAATATAGATCAATGTGACTGGTATTTTAATAAGTGATAGCTAAAAGGAAACGGTCTAATGGGTTAATAAAACAATCCCTGATACCGACATGGAAGTGGGAAAACATCACCATAATATTTGATGGTATAATTCCAAAGAAATACATTGGTTAATATTTATATCTGGTTTTCATGGATCATCTTACAAAGATAGCTCACTTTATTTTAATTCAATGGGATTTCTATCCAAATAAAATATCATCGATATAAATCAATGAAGTAGTGATGATTCATGGAGTACCACTTTAGATATTATATGTTCAAGATCCATGATTCACTATTAAGCTCTAGAAAAGTCTATAACATGTTTCGTACACTGAGATGAACTTTATTATGGACTATAATCCTCAAACAGATGTCCAATAAGATTAAACAATTCATACATTATTATACATGTTGAGATCATATTCTATCCTTGTTAAGGGAGGTTGGGACACACATCTTCCTTTGGTCGAGTTATCTCACATAAATAGTGTTCACTTGAGCATCCAAATGGATCTATATGAGTCCCTTTATTGGAAAAGATGAAGAACACAAGCATGCTGGTTTGATGTCGGTGAATAGAAGATGAATGGAACTAAAATAATTGAACAAATGGTAGAAAATGATAAATCCATTTAATAGAATATTCGAGAAGCCCAATAGTGGCTGAAGAGCTACGCATACAATTATTGATGAGATCTGGATTTTATTTTTTGAGATATGGTATTCCTCAACATATCTATATTGAATAGGATCATGTGATTTGGGAATAAATGAATTTTATGTCCAATGTACATCAGCCCCTTTGAGATTATTCATTGTTTTGGTGTCATGGCCTATCTAATAGAACTTCTACCAAACATGCCTCAAGAACATTATGTATTCCACATATCCATCTTGAGGAATTACAATCCCATTCTGTCACTTTTACTAAATTAATATGTGGTATAGATTGAAAATATAATCTCTTATGAGGTAGAGGAAGGGAATACCTTGGAACATAGGGATAAATTTATACACAACCAGGCCACTAACGTAGACAATGTAATATGGTAGAACCATAAGTTAGAAGAGACTTCATGGGAATCAGATGAAACAATGAAGGAGAAGTATCGTCACATATTCCACCATGAGTTTAGAAAAAAAAATCAAGGGGGAAATTTCACATGGGGGAATAATGTAAAAACCAAGAATACTATCAATGGAAATTGCCTTATAATAATTATTTCACACAGTTTAAATCATATAAAATAATATAGAAAACATAATATAAAAATTATAAATTAATATGAATGAAAGAATATTTATTTTTATAAGTTTGTTATATTTTCTAATGAAATTGTAACATAATCATTCAAATAGAAAATGTTTCCACATTGAATAGTAAACCATATATTAGAATAGTAACCTCAGCTATAAATGATTAAAGGAAAAAAAATTAATCTTATATATAAAAATATGATATATCAATATCACGGAATTAGTAAATAAATTTTTTATAAATCAAAATGTAACTATTTGTATTTTTTGTATGTTATAAATATTTAATTACAATTTTATAGTTAATATAATGATTTAAAAGGAAATTAAAGTAAATAAAATAGAATAATAAATTACTATTTTTCCATGATATTTTTATAAGAATATTTTAGGGGAATGCAACTAATTTTTTAATATGTTGTAAAATCTATTATAATTTTAATATAATTGTTTTATGAATAACTGAAGAATTTAATTAAAAATAGAATATCACATATGGAATAAATTATTTTCATAAAATGGAGTCCATTTTAAATTCTATGCATAAAATAGTGGTTAGGGTTATTTTTTGAAATTTTACTAATTTTATTTGAATGTAATGATAAAAAGTGAAATTCGACAATTTATGATATAAGGAAAATAAAATAATTTTTGAGTCATGCATGAGTCATGGGTTATGTATGTGGACATGGGTTCAAAAACACATGTTGTAGTGAATGTAATTTAAACAAAACCAAAATATTAATTATATTGAGATAATTAAATAAACTAATGAATAAAAACAACCTTCTCTTCAACCACTAATACAAAATAGGCCTTCAATCGCACTGAAAATAGACTTTATCAATGATAACAAATTGATGACTGCAACATAGAGATTAAATTCCCTAGACATATTTCAAAATATTAAAAATCTCTTTTATAGTTCTAATTATTCATTGCATCAATGATTTTCAATAAAAGCAACCTTTCCCAGTTCTTACAAAACATATGATAGAAGATCATATGATCATCATTTGAAGAAATTCTTATAAAGGGGAATTCTACAGTTTGTTGTGACAAAACACTACAACCCCAATTCACTGTTCTATCAACACATCAACAAAAAGACCAATAATCATAAAAATCAAGTACCAAAATAGAAATTTAACAAAATAAATTTTGAAACTCAAATATATGAAAACACACTATATTATAAACATTTCAAACATTATTTTATACAATTACATAAGTACAAATTTTTACATACAACATCAGTGTTCCTTTTGATGATTCTGACCCCTTATCGAGTAAAAAAAAGTAAATTAAAACTATTCCAAATATAGTAATAATATGAAAAAAATACAGTAAGTTGATGTTTTAGAATTTACACAAATCGTTGAGTAAAAAAGGGAACACTGTGTTTTAGATTGAGTTTTTGGTTGATTCTTGCATGAAACACCATTTCTTATACATCTAAATGAATTTTCTATATAAAAATTCAATAAATAATTATAACATAAAAATGAAAATATTACGAATTATTTAATTTGTGATAGAATGTTGAGAAAAATAATCTTGGCTCTTTTTGTTGCTTTTAGCAATGTAATGTGCATTTAAAACTATAATGAATATTATATATTTAAACGAAAATATGAGAGTCATACTAGTCATATAATACATCAGATTGAGGAGATAATTATTCATAAATGTTTCAAATTACATGTGGATCAACTTCCTAATGTATCAAATCAATCCAAATGTGTTTTATCATTTTTTAGTATGTGGCTTGTCTTTTTAACTAAAAGTTCATTTTAAACATGAAATATGAACTTTTTCTCATACTAGAATCATTTGTTTAATATTCTATGTGAAACCAATTACCACATGTCACAAATGACATATAAATAAATTTCTTAAATTATATTGACAATTCGAGCGTGTTTTTTGTTGAGTTTTAGTCAGTGTCACTTTTATAACAACAATGTCAATGCTAAATATATAACAAACATATCAAGTCATACTGGGAATATCTTGTATCATAATGAGATGTGGCTACATCCAATATGATAGAAATTACTTATGGATCATTTACCTTAATTAAAAAAATAATCGGATTCTATTTATTTGGTTTTGAGTAGTTCAGATATCATTATTACTAAAATTGATGTCTATTTTAAATAAAAAGATAGACTCAAAGACATACCATTCACCCCATGATTAAAATTGAGGTTAGGTAGATTACTATATGTCTCAAATGACATAAGGTTTTTATTAAATATATCAAAAATTATTAATTTGTTTACTTAGTATTTGTTATGTAACCTGATTTTTTTAATAAAATTACTTATCAAACCAAAAACATGAACTTTTAATAATACCAATCATATAATGTATAAATTCTATATGAAACCAATTCAAAAATATAAAAATGACTTATGAACCAATTTTAAAAATTTTCATGAAAATTCTAGCATTCTTTCTCTGTTTTCACTGAGTGGAACTTTTGGAATTGAACATAATTTTTTAAATGATAATGAACATATGTAGTCATAATGGGCATATTGTGTATCAGATTAATATTTTTATGATTAAAAAAATCAACATGACTAATGTATGGTTAAAAATAAGTATCAAAATAATAATAATATTATTTCATTATTTTCAGTTGGTCAGTGGTCATTTTTACCAGAATTGATGTCAATTTAAAATAAAAAGTTATACATAGAGTCATACCGGTTACATTACGCACCAGATTGTGGTGTGGGTGATTTCAACATGTCTAAAATTACATGTCTACTTTTTCATAATAAATCAAATAAATCTGATTGATTTTATCAAGTTATTATTATTTTATTTTTCATTTTAAAATAATTACTATCAAATTTTTTAAAAAAGAACACTTTGAGTAATATTTATCAAAATATTTTTCAGATTGAGTTGTTATTGATTCTTACAAGTCAAAAACAACTTGTGGGTCATTTTAAAAATAAATTAATACTATATGGATTTGTTTTCTCATTTTTAAGAAATCAAATTCCTTTTTTTAATAAATTTTCATATTAAACAAGAAATATGAACATGTTTTTTGGGGATTATTGTTTGAAACTATTTTAATTAAAATATCAATTTTAAACTGATAATATCCACTTTGAGACATATTTGGAAGATCGTGTATCAGATTGTTGTGACAGTAATTCTGACATGTCAAAAAATTACTCATGGATTGTAGTATTAATGTATAAAAATAATTTGAATATGTTGTATCACTTTTGAGAATGTCTATCTATTATAATAAAATTAAAGTCAAATTAAAATAAAAAGAAGAACCTAGAGTCATACTAATCACACTGTTTATTCGATTAAGGCATATCAAATTCTGATATATCCAAAATTCTAAAAAAAATATTAACTTAAAATGTTATCATAAATTACATTTATTTTCTATATCAATCTAAATATAGCGAATATTTATTATATGTTTCTTTCCAAAAAACCATTCTCATTGTTGGAATCTAGAAGAGAAGAGAAGTCTCATGTCCCCTCAAGTATTCTCTCTTTAAACAATAAAAATGGGTTTTTTCTATGAATATAAAATCAATATTCAGTGTTGATATCATTAAAAATAAATTCAATGGAAGTAGAAATAGTGGTAGCATTGGTAGAAAGAAAAATTTTATCACTTTTACATCTTGTTTCATATAGTTAAACGAAATATATGACAACAGAAATGATCTGTGAAAAAAATAATATAAGTATTAGATTCAAATGATAAAGAAATTAAAATACCAATAATAGATAAAATGAAGAAGTAATTAATTAAATAAGAACATGGTATTTTTAAATATTCATGATCTTTGTATTCATTAGATATATGTTTATTTGTTTTCATTATCTCTATCATATGATGGAAGTCCAATATCACATAATAATGAGTGGCTTTGAACAAACTTCCCTAACTCAAACAAAAAAATCAACATGTATAAGAAAAAAATTAATATAAGAGTAATACAAAATAAAAAAAATTAAACTTAAATTAAAAAAATTATTAATTATATTTGAAATAAATTATCTATGAAAACAATAAGATTATATCTGTTATTTAAAATTATATGGAACATGAAAGGAAAGTGATAAATGCCAACCATACATCGGTAAAATGGATTTGAGGGAGATAAATTATATGGATGTTTTGGGGTAGAACGGTGATAATGACAAAAAAACCACCCTAAATGAAACAAAATATTCCACATATGTAAAAAACAATTATTATGTGAGTTATATGAAATATAAATAAATAAATCATATAAATTATAAAACACATAAATTATATGGATAATTATTTTACTTTGAAAACAACAAGATTACCCCTCTCATTGAGTAATAGAAGGAATGTAATGGAAAGTGATAAAATAAAATATTGTAGGTGTGAAAAGTATTTGCTAAATAAGATGCTGAAAGATGATATATTGAATAATTATATGAAATTTGGATATGAATATTATAAGATAAGTAAACTGTCATGAAATAATGGAAATTAAATCAACATTTTATTAAATAATATTTCATTAAAATTGAGAAATTAACCTTACCTTTATAGCTTCTTGAATGGTTTCCTTAATTATAATTTATTTTTATGATGTATTGGTAACATCATCAAGGGAAGAGGTCAATGTTTACTACTGCAGTGAAACATTTAATTTAGATTATGATAATTTAGTAGATAACATATAATAATATTATTAAGACCATAGTATATTTTAAAAACATTTACCTTATCATTGAAAATTATTTATTTTTAAATTGGTTATAAGGATTTGGTTCCTCTATATAGAATCCAAATCCCCTCTTTTTTATTATAATAAGTGAAACCAAACATATTATTATTTCAATTAATTCTAGTATTACTTTAGGAAAATGGGTTATTGAATTTAAATATGTAATTAATCCACCATAGTAGGTGTCATCCTCATAATATATTTAAAGGTTTATGATATACGTTACCTTCATTGTCATAAATTTATCTAATGTAAATTTTCCTTTATATTTTCATTTTTGGAACACATCTTCTATATCTTACGGACAATCACTTATGTTTCTTGAAATACACAAACTAAGAGTCATCCATTGGATGACTAATTATAAAACATAAATAATAAATATAAAATATATGGGGGATGAGTATAATGAAAAAAATGAAATAATAAATATTCTAGGGTTGAAGTTGAAAAGGATTATAATTTTATAACAATGTGTTATCTAAAAAGAGAAATTCCTCCCATTTTTGATAAAAAAAACCATTGGATGTAGTTACTATTGCATGGGAAATTTAAGGTGATATTATGGGGATATAAAAAAAATTATATATGATCTATGTGATCTTTTGGGAGTGCTATTTTGATATATGATTCTTTAGGGCCTCTATGAATTCAATATTTTCAGGAGAATTCCAAATTTTAATTATTTCAATCAACTAACTAAGACTCGTCCTAACTCTATTAAAATGATCCATCAAGGCATTCTAAAATCCCTTAAACAAATGAGAATATAATATTGGAAATTAAGATTTAATTAGAAACCCAAATATGATAAACAAGAATAATAAAATATCATTACTTTAACTAAACAATATATAAATTTATTGACAAAAAAAATAAATATGTAAACATTTTTTTCACATAAAATGATGGGAATTTGAGATTCCTAGTTTTGAAGCCAAAAATATAGTTCCTTATTTTAATATAATGTTGTTGGGTGGTTTGATTAAACCCTATACTGAGTATATTGTGAGCCTTCAATTTGGGTATTGTAAAAGGGGCATGGTGGCAATGTTCCATTTGGTTCTCACTCATTTTTTTATGTGATGGAGGATACAATTTAATGGTAGAAAATGAATGAACCTCATTTTATACCTTCTTCCAAGGATTCTTATCAAGGAATAATTCTTTGCAAGGGCTCATTTGATCAAGTATAGGACAACCTCATTGCACTTTCGGAGAAATTGATGATGGGGGAAATTTCGTCAATTTCTTGCATTGTCTTACCTTATTGTGCCCTGCCTTGGAAACAAAAGGATTTGTTCAGTGGAATTGAAATACAAGGGGTTTTTCCTCTCTAGAAATGTATCTCTCTTGGTCACGGATTTTTCCATCGTTTGTTTCTATTTAATGACTTTTTGATTCATTCTTGTAGCTTTGGATCCCTATTTTTAAAACCTAAATAGAATAATTATCATGAAGGGTCTTTGTATTTTAATTTAATGCAAGAAAAAAATGTTTTTTACTGAGTCTTGGTTAGTACTCAAGGGATCAACTGGGTCCATTAGAATTCAATGATTTTAAATGGCATTGAAATGAAAATATTGTCCCTCATCTGTCATGATAAGGAAACTAAAGATGTACTATATGGGAACATCACTAGGATTATTGTAGAAGTTGATCTCATCCCCACTCTGAATGAAATTGTATCACTCTACACTCCCTCATATAATCTTTTAATTAATGTTTACTATGATGAAAACCATATATACTGAACTGGATGTATGGTTGTTGGGAACTCTTTGGAGTTGTCCTCAAAGAACATTTCTTTTAAGGAGTGTGGGGTGAAAAGCCATCCCTCCATCTTTTTTCGAATAATAATAATTGTGAAGGTATTATCTAAGTGAAAACCTTCTAATATAGATAGGGACTCTACAAAAGATCCAACTCATATTGCTTCTAATTATTTGGATTCAAATAATCCAATATCTCAAGTGTCTTTTAAGGGAATGGAGATAGAACCTTCAATAGTGAATCTGATTCATGTTCCAACATTGGTTGAAAACTCTAATTTAATTGATTCACAACATTCTATTTGATATCAATAGGAGTTCCAGATGATTATTCCCTCTATTCCTATTACATGTATATTGGTAAATGTATCAGATGATGAAGGGGGAATGGTTGGATTTACTACTCAAGGAATTTGTGGATTTATTTATTTCAAGGATGTTTCCTTAAGTGGCCAAGAATGAATGAATAATGTTGATTATTTCACCTATGATCCTTCAAATATAAGAGCCTACAAAGACTACTCTCATACCTTAAGGAATGTGTCTACTAGATAATCTTTAAAGATGTTAATAATTGTTAACGAAAACTACCTGAAGTCCTTTAATCAAGAAAATTCTAAATCCAAGTGGGAATCTAGAGAATATGATTATGAGAATGACATGTCATATTATGATTTCATTTTATAATTAATGAGGTAAATTATGGTAGTTGTACCCCTTTATCCATTTCTATGTAGTTTTTTATCTTTTTTAATAAATTTCAAGAGGATCTACTTCTGACTAGACCTCATTAAATAAATTATATCTTTAGAATGATTTGATGAAAATGGTAAAATGAAAGCTATTTTAATTTTCCTAGATAAATTATTGGATGTATATTTTAAATAATACTAAATGTATGTAAAATATATTTTCCCTAATGAAGTTCTTAAGGGGTACTATATATTGAGAAACTAGATGGGTTTATTATGGATAAAAATGAGTGAATGGAGTTCCAGTTAAAGAAGTTTTTATATAATATAATGAAATCACTGATCCCATGTTATTTAGGGTTCGATCAATACCTAACTATACAATATTTTTAGCAGTGTAGAGTTGATAACATCCTCAATATCAAGAAGGAAAATGGTAAAAAAATTAGAACTCATATATATCAAGGACATATAATTTTAGGATTGGACAAAGTATATTGTATATTTTTTTGCAGATCGTATGAGGTTCGATAACATGATGTCTATGATTAGTTGGTAAAAAATGGATTATAGGCGATTCATTGAAATAAAAAATCCATAATTTAGCACTAAAAATTGGAAGAAGAGGATATGAAGTGATTTTCAATTGAATATTACAAACCAAGGACAACACTGACTTCTCTATGGGTTATTTTTTTAAAAGATAATGATTTAAAACAGTTATATGTAATTGAATATAGTAATTGGGAGCCTATTATACCTCACAAAAACCATACCCGACATTGGGTTTAACATATTTTATGTTCCAAAATACCGATTTTGACCTATGGAGAGCCTCATGCTATTAGTGAAGATGATACCTCAATATATATATATATATATAATAGTGAATAATGGGATCTTCTTTTATAGGAAAGTGAAACCTGAGTGGTTGGAATACACATATGTGAGATAATTGGTTAATGGAAAACCAAGGGGGAGTAGAGATATCAAAAAAATCAGATTTTGTTCGAGCCATAGTTTCAATCAACCCTTGAATCTTACAAACCAAGGATTTGATCATTAGAATAGTTGGATCCATGATTCTATCATAGATTCGAGCTTCGATCTGACAACATGGAGTTCAGAAAGTAGGTGCTTTATAGGGAGCTTCAGATATCTTGAACGTGTTATTGATGGATAGGGTTCTTAAAATAGATCAGGGAACTTTTATTCACACCTACAAAATAATCAAGAATATATCTCCCTTAATCAATGCCGACATTATAAACACTAAAAAATGGACCCATAATCAATTCTTATTAACATAACTGTAATAAAGGGTATATAATTATAATTATAAATTATTATTTTTGTTAATATATTTGTATAATTATATATATATTTAATAAATGTATATAAACATTAATATAGTAAATATATTTATTATAGGATTATAATTGTTCAAATATATAATTATTTATTTATAACTATATATACGATTGTTACAAAATAATATTTATAAAATTTTATATATTCATATAATTATATATATTTAATTAATATATATACATATTTAATATATATATATATATATTTAATATATATATATATATATATTATTAATTATTTAAATAAATTTTACTATAATTTAATAATTATTTAAATATACACAATTATTTAATTAAAATTTCATAAATATTTTTTTAAATAATATTTATTAATTTATTAATATATTAATATAAATGTATTAAAAGAGTAAATAAACATTTATAAATACAATTATTTATAAATATTTTTTAAAATATTTTTTTAACATTATGAATGAATATTTAATATTATGTGCATGCATGTTAAAAACGAGTGAAATTGAATAATTAAAAAAATTAGTACATATTTATAATATTGAAAAATTAAATATATTTTATTAAATAAGTATAAATCCTTAAAAAATGGATTAGTAATCAAATAAATATGAATAAAAATATATTGAAAATATTAAAACATAGTAAATAAATATTTAATAAATAAATAATATAAATAATTCCAATTGAAAAATATATATATCTCTTTGTGAATTGTATATAAAAATTCATTAATTACATTTATGTTAAATGAAAATAATATGTTTTTTATATATTAAATTGAAAAATAAATAAACCTTCAATTATATCCATTAGTCGATATAATTAGTCATTATTTTTAATCCATATCAATCTTTTATTATATACCATTGTTTACAAAATATTTTTATATTTCATGTGAAGAATAAATATTTTTTATTATATAAATTATATTTATATAAATTCATATATATATATATATATATATTTAATATATACCCTTTAATAACATTATCAATTTTTATTTAACTAAGAAAAGTTTTATTATTTTTCTCAACTTACATTAGTTTAATTTTAATTTATTTAATTTTAATTTTTCTTATATATATATATATAATTTATACTATTTATTAGTAATTATAATTTATATATAGTATAATCAATTTATATATTTTTATCAATAATTATTTAATTTTATAAATATTTTATACATTTTAAATAAACAAAATTTTATTTTTTTAATTTAATTATACCATATTATTTAGGCTTTTATCATTCCAAAAAGAGATCTGATAAAGGAATTATTTATGTTTGATAAAAATAATGAACTAATAAATTGTACCCTTTATGAGTGTTTAAAATAAACCTCTTATAAAGGATGTCCTTTATCCTCTCTAAAAATAATATGTTGATAAAAGGAATTTATTATCGGGGCTAAAAAATGCCCTGAGAAATTGTGTTGTTAATTAGTGATACAAAAAATGTATTAATAAAGGGGAACCTTTATCAGCACTATTTTCTAATTCGAATAATGATCAATGTTTTTTAAGGATTGTGTTGTACTGGATCACTATAAATACCATCCCTCACCACCACTTCATCTCACACCTCTAATGCATTGAATATTTTCAAAATTCTACCCAATTCTCATTCCTTGTAACTCACCTGTGTCCATGAGACATTATTCTCAATGAAAAACTAATTTTATGTTCTTCAATGAGGTTCTTGAAAAGGAAAATTCAAGATATAAATACCTAATTCCTTTTCATTTAATTTCTTTTAAATTTATTTTCATTCTTATTCTATCCTCACATCCCCAAATCCAAGTGACATGATATAATGAGTATCATTTATACACATGAATTTTATGTTGTTAGTGGAACAAACCATAAACATTTCTCGTTCACTATACTTTTTCAATAAAAATGAAAAAATCATTTGTGATGTCTTTATATGTCGCATTCATGGATGATGTGTTTTCAATTTCAATTACAACCTTAAAGGATGATCATAAAACCATATTTGTAGTCAAAATAGATTATAATATATTTATTATTGGATATGTAGTGTTTTGTAACCATTATATATATATATATATATTATTTATTAACAAAAAACAATTCAGTGATGATAAAATAAACAGCCAGAAAAATCATAACGATTGTCACAAAGTTATTATCTTATGATTCTTCCTAACTCCTAATAACCAAAAGTTATATATAATCATTTATTTAAATAAATGTTCACTAAAATCATATAATTTAAATTCTAGACAACAATTATCATTTTACATGATCTTCGACACATTTATACAAGTAAACTGAACATGAAAACTAAGGAAACAAACATTCCCAAATGATGAAATTATATCTTGTAACCCATAAAAAAGTCCATAAATAAACATAAAAATTTTATACTAATTTAAAGACATATTAAAAATGTGTTTAATTAATTAATAAATGGATCTAATTCAACTATCTAGGACATTATGGTCAATTATAGCACAATTTCAGACATATGGTAAGAGAATCTTCCCAAATCTCAATTTTTTCTTACGTGTTTTGATTTCACTATCCTTACCATATTTTAAATCTTATATTTTTTTATTTTCTTCATAAATATTCTATTTATATGTTCCAAACTCATGTAACCAGACCATTTCATCCTTCTTTTTATGTGATATACTTGTTTTAATAATGAACCCTTCCCAATTATCACTAGAAAGAAATCTAGATTAATTTGAACACTATTTTAATTTGATCCATTAAAAATTCTCATAAAAGGGACTTATCATCACTGTATAAGCACTGATAATTATTTTGATGTTAATGGGTTTGGTTTTATAATGCTCATAATAAGCACAGACAAGGGTCTCGTTTAACAGCGCAAAAACATCACTTATAAAGGGGGCCTATATGAGAATTTTTTTATCGCGGCTAAGGTGGGACTTTATGAAAAAAAAATTAGAACTATTAATGAATTCATTTATCAGTTCTTGTTTAGCACAGTTATATTCCCCCTTTAATATAACCGATAAATGCGCCATGATAAATGGTGTATGTTTTATTCACACCCAGTCATTATTAGTGCTTACCCCACCCCTTTATCAGTGCTTTCCCCATCCCATTATCATTGACTTATATAATATGACCCCCCATGCATGCCCTTGGCTCCAACGTGTATTAAACCTATAACCTCCATCTTATACACTAGCGCCTTTTCTACTCCCCTATACTATTTTGTTTTAATTGTTATGATATATCATTATATTTATATATATTTCATTATGTTTTTTATGAATATATTTTTATAGTTATATATATATATATATCTATATATATTAAAAAATACATATTTATTATATATATATATTGAAATATATAAAAACTCTAAAAACTGGTTAAATAATAAAAATGTAAAGAAACTCTTAAAATCATAAAAATTCTAATATCCTTGAACGATACATAACATCGTATACAAGAGTCTATTTTAGCTCCCCAACTAGTAAAATAGAATCTCAATAAATTATCTTCATTATGATATATTGTACAATATGAATAGACACCTGGATAAGAAGTTATAGTATTTTTTTTCATGTTTGATTTTCTAAATTCTTGAAACTATAATATATTTTATTCCCTTTATTATCAAAATATTTAAATGTCAAGTTGTCTTATCTCATTCATAAACTTCAATTTGACTGTTTGGGGACATAAAATAGGCTCCCAAATGGAATTTTATGGTTGTATCAATGTTATAGGGATTTTTAATGTTTTTATGGGTTTTAAGAGTTTCTATAGTAATTATCGGAGTTTATGGATTCTTTTGGATTATAGGTTTTTCTCGAGTTATACATAACATATTTTAAAATATATATTATATTTACATAAAAACAATATTTGTAATGATATTATAAAATATACCATTTCTTAGTGCCAGTTTTTAAGGGTTGATAAATGTTCTTTTTATCTAATCCTTTATTCTATTTTCGATGTGGGGAATTAATAGTTTTTTAGAAGAATTGAGTACGTCATCCCTTTAGAATTGGAAAAACAAATTTTAAGACCCCCGTTAATAGTGTATTTCCCACTACTAAGAAGGGGGTGATTAACACCGCTTTTTGATATCATTTTTAAAACCCTAACACTAGATAATACTAATTTTTCAGTATTCGAACTTCTGCATTTCATACCCATTTCATATTCATTCCATAATCTATTGTAAGACACCATTATTTTTTATAAATCTATCATTTTATCATGAAAACAATTTTATCATTTCTAGTTTTTTGAAAGAAAATATTCATTTTCTTCACTTAAATTCCCTTAAATTTTTTAATTAAACCATACTAAATTGATTTATTTGTAAATATTCTATAACATTTTTTTAGAAGTATTCAATTATATTTGACATCATTTAGCACGATCTATGCATATTTCCCCTTATTAATGTACACTAATTATTTAAATTCATTCATTCACGGTAACCTTTACGATATTCCCCTTTGTTAGGCCTCTTGACATTATTTTGATACCTAATTCTTTCTATTGGTGACCCTGTTGTTTTTTTTTTCAATCTTTATGAATGATTATTTATGCAGCATACATATTTATTAATATGTTATAGTGGTTTCTTTGAGATAATTCTCCAATATATTGGGTAATTTTTGCTCTCATGAGACGTCATATTCTGACTAGTAGTGAACCTGTTTCCTTTATGGTACTTTTTCAACCATGTGATATAGTTTTGGTAGCTAGCCTTGGCTAAATTTTATATATTTTTATATTATGGATCCACATTCCAATGATGACATGGTTATATGTTACCATGTAATACATGTTATTATTCACTATGTTTTTTCATTTTACAAGCCTTTTTGTAATCATATTTTAACATTTATCCCATGTGATTTTTTTTTCTATGCTTATTCCCGAACTAGGTGATTTTAGCTCATCACATTTGTTCAGGTATTACATAGGCTATCCTTTGAAAATTTAAGATCCCAATGTATGTTATGACCCCATTATAGAGATTTAATAAAGTTTTTTTAATTTGTTATCATGTTTTCAAATTATGATCCTAATATTTCAAATACACTAGAATTCACGATCCACAGTTTTGTATAATGGTTCATTATTCATACCATCATGTTATACTATGTATAAAAGGATTGGGACACTATAAAAAATATATAACATTACAATTATTGAATGATTAATATTATAATTCTTCAATTTAATGGTTGTTATCAAATTAAAATTAAATTAATAGTTTCAAAAGTGAAATTCTTTATATTTTATAATAAATAATATTATTTATTGAATTAAAATTTTTATTAATAATATCATTTGGAAATAAAATGGGATGTTATCATGACCCAACCAACTATGGAACTCCTATCACATGTAATGTGAAGTTTCTACTACCCCAAACTCACCTCCAATTGTTAAAGAGCTAGTGACCATCGGTATAAAGTCACAACAATCAGATGGGAGACCATAGTCTTCGGTATCTATATTCACACACACATCTCCATGCATATAAAATGATGTAATATAAAAAACTGATACCAAAGCATGCATACATCTAAAACCCAAAATCAGGTTATTAAAATCATCCTGGATAGAATAAATGGTCAAAAAATGACACAAAAACATTAAAATAGCACAACATTATTGAAATAGGGAACTACAGTTAAATGTGAAAAATGGATTGAAACATGTTTATTTATCCAATTATAATATCCATTTACTCTTAGGCCACCAAGAATATTTTTGAATGGCCAGTTGTCAATTTATGTAATGAAATTTTTGGGAAGAGACCCTGTAGGGATGAGTATAAAAAGATCCATAAGAACACCCCAAAATCATTAAGCATTATGAAAAAAGATAGTATTGGTAGTAATCACATCAAAAGGGCATTTCAATGAGAAATATGAGTTTTAAAAAACACACATCTATATATACCGATTGTAGATACTATGTATTAGGGTATGGTCACAACCACATTGTCAGCCTAAGATTCTACTTCAGAGTCTGTAGAAGCACTCAGAATGGGGAACTCTCTATACGTGTCTGTTGGCACTAATCATTTCCATTTGAGATATGATTCTCATTAGTTCAAACCATAATAAAGTAAAATAAGGATGTCTGAAGAGATATATTCACAAATGGAGATCTCAGACATGGACATAGGGTATACCAAAAACCTAATCTAGATTAACATTCTATGTTGGGGTATTTCTTCATGTGTATTTTTGTTCTAAAATATTATGTAAACCCCCTTCGGGAATAAGATGATATTGAATTCCATCCAGTATCATGGGGGAGGGGACACTGAGAACTCTATCTGAGAAATATACAACATATAGGATCAAAATCCATTTTCTAGGATGTATGTCAAAACTATACCCTCATATGGATGGATCGAGGGAGCGCACACTATGGAAACTCATCCATGATGAAGATAGTAATGGTATTAGACCTCTCATGGAAAATTACATTGTCTATACTAGTAGTACATGTCTTGTCTTTTCTGTCCTTACTCTTTTTATGTGCTACATCCCATGACCATGTACTCTTGGAAATTCTAAAGTAAACAATGTATTGTTAGTGTGACCTAGGTCATGCCCATGTACATGGTCGTGTCATGATACATGGATCGTCCAATGTTCTATGGATTATTCTGCTACATGTCCTAGACCATCTACTTGGGAAAAGAATATCTATCAAAGGTAACACAATGATTCGCCATTTTGGGTCACAATGTGTGTGTTACATGTGTTACATGACATATGATCCATTTTTTCTAAGAAAAAATTGGTTCCCCATCTATTTCCCTACAATGCATATATATCTAGATTATATCTCATATTGTTTAGAGTTTTCTTGAACCCAAAGGTTTTTCAAGTGGTCTACTTGCACAATTTCTACATAATTTTATTTTTTGGATCATTCTAGAAACCATGGATCAATTTTATTTGAGCCTCACCATCAATTATGGCAATATTCCTACCATCCAATCCACTGAAAAAATAATAATCCCATGTCGATACAATTCCATCATCATTCATCAATCAATGGATGAACAAATGTAATACTATATTGATCTGTTCACAATCTATCAACATTGCATTTGTATCCCTATATCATCATCAAAATCAAAACGGGTCTATAGTACCTATCCGTTGCACCAAATAATGGTTGTGTAGTAGCTGACTTCTTTGTTTTTTTGATGTACCAACTAATGACACATAGATGGTGAATATATGAAGAATGAGGAAGAAATCGAAAAACCATAAAAATATGGAATGGACCTCATCTATTATTTATGTTGGCCACAACATTTTTTATATTTATGAACAAAGAGATATAATTAACCAAAATAGAAAACCTCAAAACATAGGTTAAACAAACCCATAAATACAACATGATCAAATCATTAATCAATATATTGGTTAATTGCATTGTGATCATCATGGGAGAAATATAACAGGGAAATTCTAATGATTATTTTTCCAACATTGATATTGGATAAATAGATGATGAAAAATGATATTTATAATTTTTTATTGTTGAGATCCTTGAAATCTATTGGTGTAAATGATCATGGTTCTATCAATATGATCCATTGATCAATTATTTCAAACCAATGTATCTCCAATATAACCTATACATATATATATATGGATTAGTGAATAACACTTCTATTTACATATAATTTTGTATTTATAGAGATTGAAATTACGTTTTTGAATAATTACGTTAATCTAAAAGTATTATTTTTTTAATTTATTATTCACACCCATGAAAATATTTTTACAAATGTCCAATATGAACATTATTTTTTTCATTGGGTAAATCTAGCATTCTATATTAAATATTGGTCTTGTATTTCTAATCAAATTCTATATTTGAGATTCATTCCACCTTCTTAGAAAAAACATGTTCACAATATGTTTTTATATTTTATATTTTTTAAATATCAAATTTGGGATCACTTGATCTTGGAATCTCATTCTGTTTTTGTAACTAAATATGATAATATGAATAAATATTTTCAAAATAATATCATGGAAATAATGGAGACATTAAAATCTCCCAAAATTATTGGGATTCATCCTAAAAATAGAAAAAGGACTACTCAAAAAGGTGTTGGTAAGAAGATATTATCTATGTCTCCCACTTCTAGCTACTCTCGTGAAGATTGTTATGTTGACTCTAAACATACACTAAACAAATCACTTTCCCATGGGGGATCATCTCCTATTGATTCTTGATCATTATCGGGTACTCCACAAAGGTATCTCCATCCTTTCTAAACATCTCACCTATGTTGATAACATGGGACTATTTTAGAATGTACCACATCAGCTGAAACTTGAGCATGATGTCGTGTACCCAGGATAACTATGACAGTAGAAAAAAATGGTATGCCATCTCCCCAACTCTACATAGTATCTAAAAATTTCCAATCATCATCAATCATATCAGGAATCCTTGGCCGAATCTATGTAAACCATGTCGATGTAAGACATTTTGGAAAACATGGTCTCCCTCCTAAATCTACAATGGACTCCATCATTATTGCACATAATACATGTGATAATTATTTTTTGAATTCACCCATTTTAAATGACATAAACATTCTTTATCCATGATCTCACCAACTCCAAGACCATGAGAATAAAATATCTTAAGTCATCCCTACATAATAGTGACATGAATGGTTTCACATAAAATTACTCTATTGGTTCCATAAAGTTACTAGAATTGAAACTTTTTTTTTGTATGTAAACTCCAAAAAGGTTAGATGAACCTCCTATAAATGCTGAAATTAAGGCATGAATTATCTCAAAATCATTTTTTGAAATTTTCGTCGAGGGAACTCCATAAATCTAAACAATCACAAGAATTTAAATGAGTCCCAATCATACTACTGATCTCTATTGTCATATATCTTTGATGTTGGATAAATTGGTGATTCATACATTGATCCCCATATAGAATCATTTTCTATATAAATATGTGGTAACTTCATAATGATCTCAACAGATACACCATCAAACATAAACATTGTTACCTAAAGAGGTATAACTAAAACCATCAGATCCTAGTGCTCAACCTTGACCTGTTTATAATTGTAGAATTGAGAGACAAAATTTTCTAATAACTTCTTCATGAATGGCCTCAAGAATTTATATCAGATGTCCCAGAACATTATTTACACTAGCCTGATTTACTTCCAAATGGGATATATGAACCTCCCTCGTCAAATATTCTTATAACATCAAGGGTACCATTGTAGTTCATCGAAATGAATAATTTTTTATCCACTAATATAAAATCCATGAAGAGAATGTATAATTTATACATATGTATTTATGGTTTCATAGCTAGTATCAACAAAAAATCATGCTCTAACAAGTTATGTAAGAGGGGGTAAAATCTGTAGATTGTAGATATGATTCTCCATCAATTTCCACCAATGAAAACATCAATGTGGTTAAATTATCTACTGATTTAGCCAATAACATAGAATACATTTATCTACTGTGATAATCTTCTACTTCATCCACAATACCATGATTCTAGATTGTCACAAAATAATAATAAAATATAAAATCTATCCATTGCCTCTATCTCAATTGTTGTTCCTTATAATGTAATGTATTCTTGAGATTATTTTTTTCATGGTAAATGTTAAACCACTCACTAATAAGGCACTATCCCCCCATCTTCATCATGACGACAATCCCTTCCAAATCAAGATCTTGTTTTTAATAATTATTCTCATGTGGTATCAACAACCTAGAGCCCTAGGATATCACTACCAACCTCTGTATAGATCATATCCTTTTCTATTCTGTGTGGAATATCATAACATTATATACTCAATACCATCCTCTTTCAATCTCACAATAGGGGTTCTCATTAGCCTCTAACAAAAAAACCTTAAATTCTTGTTGGAACCTTTCTTTCCACATTACTGGATACCCTATCGAGGATAATGAAATCAAATTTTTTGATTTCTTGGATAATACAGAACATAATTTATTATTGTATTCTTCCACCCCAATGAATACTTGAACCTCAAAAAAGCTATTGAGTGCATCCCAAGATAACACTTCCATGAACTTCTCTGGGTCCACTCTAACTCTCTCTACTGAGATGAAGTTTAAAAGAAATTGGAACTCACAAATCTGACATAATCATTTCTAGATCTTCTGATAATATCAGTTCTCTTGGAGTATGTCTGGGACCCACCTCATTTGTCTTTTGTGATCCTCTGGTGATTTCTAATACACCAGGATGTCATCAATCAAGAAAAATATAAACTATTATAAATAATTTTTTAAATATACAGTTCATTTGTCCCATTAATTATTTAGGGGTTTTCATACACTAAAATGCATCACTAAATACTCATAGTGTCCATGGAGACATCTGAATTCTATCTTCTGTATATTATCATCTCATACTCAGATATGGTGATAGCCTAATCATTCATTCTTCAAGAGACATCACACCAGTATGTACTTATTAAAGAGGCCTTTGGTAGTCTATTTTGGATACTTATTATTTTCATTAACCTTGTTCTAGATCCACTAATCCACTAATAAACTCAATATATTGTATTACATTATGAAAAACAACACTGAGGATACCCAAGGGGAAACACTGGTTTTATCAATTTCGTTTTGTTTGAAATTCCTTCAACTCAACCCTCATCTCACGATGCTCCATGCGATTAATTTGGAATTATAGTGTAGATAATGGGAAAATCCTAGGGTTGATGTTAATATAGATGAATATCTCATGGTAGGGAGTTATTATTTGAAAATCCGTAGGAAAAATGCCCAAATAATATTCCACCATAATAGGAAACTGTTATCGAATTGCATCCACTTCAACAAGAGTCATTATGTCAAACTACTGAGTAATTGGTTTCACCAACCTATGTATGAGTTTATAAATCTCTTTATAGGTATCATTTTAATAGTAGAAGGAAAACAATACCCCATCAGTGAGACACAAAACATCCTACCCCAAAAATATTGAATCTGTGCATGATTGTGAATAGTCATTCAATGCCTAAGATGACTTCATAAGGCCTCATCACTATGAAAAAGTGACCCCATGAGAAAATAACATCTATAAATATCAAATAACACTATAAAAAAAAGTATGTTGTCACTAATTCATCTCTGGTTGGAGTCTCCAAGCATAAGGGTTATGTCAAGCACTCAACTAAAACATCTAGGACTCGAACTAAGGATATAACATAAAAACAGGTCCTCACACATGGATCTATCAAAACTGTGATATCATATAAAAGAAATATATCATAAATCTAATATTTCTCAAATGTTATATATTATATGATTCTATGCCCTATATATACCCCCACTCCTATAAATAAGATCCCAGAGCCTGTGAGGACCACATCGGGTGGTGGAAACAAATAAAACAATATTTAGACTTCAGCTAATTTAATTTATCCTCTCCAAAATCATCCATTTTATGAAACACCCGAATATTTTTGCTATGACTAATCTGGCGGACCATCAACTGTCTATCAATATAATGTGTGGCATGTTTGACAATCGTGTTTTTGATGTCCATGACTATGAAAAGTGTAACACCCCAGGTAAATAAAGAATATGACATCATTATATTTATCCATTTTTTTAATCAAATATTAATATTACTTTAAAGTGGATGTTATGCTCGATGGCGTACCCAATACGCAACAACGAGTTTCTTGGGAATCTTACGTTGCACTCTAATAATAAAATAATATTATGGTTGTTACCATGTAGCCGTTTCATTGGCGAGAATGGATAGAAATAACCAAAATATGATTGTATATGTTTTTTAAATGTTTTTACATTTATCCAAAGGCTTAAAATATGGAAAGAATTCAATTTTAGGCTTTTATACCCTAATTTTCACTAATGGTTCACTTATCGCCTTTTGATGGAGAAATGTCATTAAATATAGTTTTGATCACTCTTATACATTATTTTGGACCAAATAAAACTCTTCTTTAGAATCGGGAAATCAAATTTTACTTTGTGTAAATTTTTGGTATTTTTCCGATAAAGTTCATTTTTTAATGAATAGTGTAAAATGTTGTATTTTAATTCAAAACCTCTTTTTAATCTAATTTATTTATATGATTAGATTATCATTTGAGTTGGTTTTAAAGTGAAATTAGAAAATATTTTTACCATTAAATCCAATAGTGGTCATTGGAATTAATTTCACTTTGAAATCGGACTTAAACTAGTGTCAATCTTTTGATACTTATTGTTTCATAAAAACACGCTATTTGCTCAGACAACGGGAATTAATTATTAAATTAATTAATGTGACTTATATGTTTTGATTTTTGTAAAATATACTTCATTTTTTAATTCGGAATATCAAATATATCTTAGGGTGAATTTTTGGGATTTTTCAGAAAAACTTCTATTTTTGATGAATAGTAAAACCACTAAGTGGTACTTATAAAAGCTGATTTTTCGTTTAAATGAAATTTTACCAGTTCTGTGTTTTGAATTTATAAAATCCAACATAAATGGTTGTCATTAAGATGTAAAATTTGGTTCAATGGGATAAAAATAATTTTTTGGTGAATAGTAACTTATTACGTTTTTAATCGCGATTAGTGGTAATTAGTGTAGTTTAAGGTAAAAATAATGCTTTAATAATATAAAATGACCTAGAAACATGTACAAACCTCATTGGCTGTGTCATTTCCGACCAAGACAAGCCATGGGTCAACTTCGGGACCCCTTGGAGCCACTTTGGTTGGAAAATGACATAAATAACTTTTTATTAAATGTTAAAGTAAAAATGACACAAACATAATATGTTTTACAAAAAACAATTTTTACATGGGGCTATAAAGATCCGATTTTTGATTACAAATAGTAATTAGAGAGATAAAACTATTTCCTACATCATAGTAGTTTTTTTATAATTTTTAAAAATTAAATAAATTAAATTATTTATGACATCATGATGATGCAGCGATGACCTCATTATTTAACGATTTAAATAAAATGGAATGATAATGTAAAATCTAAGACCTACACATGGCCAAAACCAATTGGATGAGTGGATTTCGAAGAATAATCACCTTATACTCGAATTATATCAATGTGGGACCTTTTTAATCCGAAACTCTTTTTAAAATAAAGTAACTTATCTTTACTTTCCAAGAGTGCCCCTCATGTCCTCTGATGAAAGGCCCCCACCTCTACCTCTTTTCCCACACTCCCAAAGCATTTGGCTCGGCCAACCCCTGCCCATTTTGTCTCTCCACTTCTCTCGCTTACACCTTGAAGCCTCACTTTGGGCAGAAGTCTTCCCAAGGATGCCTTTGATCTCAAACCAAAGGGAGTTACCCGATTTTAAGGTAATGTCTTCTTTTGAGTCCTTTAGTTTTATTTTGCTTCTCCAACCCCCTAAACACTTTTTATTCATTTCATTTGTAACAACTAAAGTATATTAAATATACTAGGATGTTGTTATAAGAAGTATTCGAGCTACACTTACACACACCTACATATAATGGTTAAAGAACATACGGTTTCCGTGGATGGCGAATTTCTGCCCCACGAAACGATGATTGTTCAACACTCATATAACACCTTCAAAGGTGGCCATTAAGATGTCACTATATTTATATATGATATATAATATGTTTATGTTTTACTTAAGCTTCTGTATTTTTCATTTGTGGCTTACCTTTATGGCTTCCATTATGGGTATACGTGATAACTTCATTTAAGGAAGTGCGGACTACCGCCCCCTCAAAGTGATGTGATTAGTTAATGTCATACGTGGGATGTGTAAAGGATGGATTTAAAGTTATTATATATGATGTTATACTGGAATTATAATAAACCTCTATATCATTATTATTTCATTCCATTAAAGTATGAGATAGAAATGAAAGTAGCGTTCATGCGTATGTACGGCTTACCGTCTCCATGAACGGGGCATTTCATTTCTTATCCCCAAATGTAATGTACAATTAAAATTACATGTATATAATGGATATTTATAATGAATTATATATCTAATTGATTAATATTATTCAGGAATTAATATATACATACCTCTCATTTAGTTTTAATTCCATTAATATGACAAAGAAATGAAAGTAGCGTTCATGCGTACGTACGGCTTACCGTCTCCAGGAACGGTGCATTTCATTTCTTACCTCTAAATGATTATGTAATATTATAAATACATGTATATGATGGATATATATGATATATATGCTATCAAAATTATTAATATCATTCTGGATATAAAGAACCTTTGACCACACGAACAACATGTAATTGTAAGAAGTCCACTTTCGACTTAAGAACAAAATATCGACAAAACAAACATTATTAACATAAATGATTACATAATGTTTATAACATGTCAATAATTGATATAAAAGGAATAATTAACATGGAAAAGGTTCTTAATAAAGTATAAATTAACTCAAGTTTATTATTCAGGACGTTAAAGAACGATCGAGTCAAGTCGGACCCGAGTTAAGGGATCCTACACCTCTCTTTCTTTTTAAGTACGCTCTTTTATGTCATTCCTTTTAAAGATCATATTTCATGTTATTTGGATGTTATTTTATATTAATCTTACTGTAATTTTTATGTTCATATGATGAGATACCCTATTCTCTCTCATCAATCCATTTTTGGAAGTTTTAAGTGGCGCCGTTAGGCTGCCAAATTTTCGTAAGAGATCCAACCTCTCTCTTTCTTTTTAAGTACTCTCCCTTATGTCACTTCTTTTAAGCTCCTATTTGTTATTTTGGAGGATTTTATATTGTATTTCTATTTCTTTAAACTTTATTTTGATATGATGAGAGACCCTATTTCCTTTCATCAATCCATTTTGGAAGTTTTAAGTGGCAACGTTAGGCTGCCGAGTTTTCGTAAGGGATTTTTTATCTCACATTTATTCCTGTGAGATTTACGCTACATTTGCCACAATTTCCTTTGAGTGGTGTATTTACTGCCCATTATTATAAATGTTGTGTAGTATAATTTCATTTATGGGTATTCACATCTTCATTTTATGACCCTTCTTCCATGGGGTGTACGTTTCGAAAGTTACCCAACTCGGTAAGGGGACCTTTCACCCTCCTCTTTTTAAAAGACTTCTATTGATGGGTCTTTTAAATTACATATTGTTATGTTGTGATATGTTCACATATATCCTTATTGATTTAACTTTTATGTCCAAGTGATGAGATACACTTTTTATCTCTCATCAACTCATTTTGATGTGATGTCGTTAGGCTGTCAAGAGAAATTCTTAACCCAATTTCGATTTCTTTGGGTTCAACATGTAGTTATTGGATATGTAATATTTTCAATATGTGTGAATGACCATTGATTATTTTACACTTAATATCCACTTATATTTGGTGTATTAATTTGTCACACATAATTATGTAATTGAATTATCCTTAAACCAAGGATACCTTCTTTGTTCGGGACTTCGTCTCAATCTCCTTTCATTGAGGCATATTTCGTTTTATACACAACTTTCTTTTGTAACGGTGTATAAACCCCTTTGACTTTTACTTTTATACAAAATGAATCTTTTTCTACAAATCATTTTACAAAACTAGAAAAAGGAATGTTTCTTTTAACGTACGCGGTGACAACGACCTTTTCCGCCGCTGTGAGTATTATTTGGTCTTTGGCTTCCTCAACAAGACGTAATCTTTTTAAAATAAAATAAATACCATATACTCTTTTATGTATTTTGGTATTGAAAATGGTTTTGATAAAGGATTCTATTATGTAAATATATTTATGATATATTGTGATTGAAATGTGGAAATGTTATCGTTCCTTTATATTGGTTTTATGTTTTATGATTTTATATTGGTACTTGGACATTTTAACGGGTGGTTACGTTATAAACCATATGACGGGTGGTGCCGTGAATACCAGGATGGGTGGTTACGTTATAACCTCCAATGCATTGGGCATGGAAGTCGGCTGTATGGCTATTCCATTAGGTATGTATAGAAATTGGCCGTATGGCTATTCCATTAAGTGATATGTGTGGAAGTCGACCGTATGGTTATTCCACTTAAGTATGTTTATGTCCCAAGTTACCTTTATATGTTATGTGTTCTTTATATGGGTTTTATGGTAATCCTTTGGTTACAAAAAGGTAAGTAATGAAATTTTATTCAGCGAAGAGTTTTTACTACATCGAAGAGGGGAAAAGTATTACTTTGATAAAGTATACATGGTTTACTTGTTGTTTTGAAAATCTAACAGTTTTCATTCTTTGTGTATCCCTTACTGAGCTTTTTATACTCATCCCAAGTTTTTGAAATGTTTTTCACAGGACATAGTGTGGAATAGGGTCAAGGATGGGATCAAGGGAAAGACATGCTACCTAAAACATGGAACTAGGCATGTTTCTTTTTAAGAGTTTTTATTTTATGGAAAATTAGTAGAAGCGACTACTTTGTAATCTTTTGAGATGTAATAGTTATGTCTTAATTCTCTAAAACTCTAAACCTGAAAAGATCCTAAATGTGAATTATTCATTTAATTCAATTTTAAGTAAGGTTTAAGGCTGGGGCCTTATAGTTGGTATCAAAGGTCGGTTTAGATAACTTTAGAGGTTAGGGTATTCTCTAAGCATAAGTGACATTACGATAATGGTTAGGATTTCAGAAAGAGTCCTAGTTTTAGATATAGTGAATGAGTAAGTATATCTTAGTGTATACCTTCCTCATTAGTTCATGATGGTTTTGTTGATATACTCACACTGACATTTTTGTTTTTAGTGAATGGATGGATCTAGCAGGCACCAAAGAGACAACAGGTTTGAAGGAAACTGTGGTGGTTCTCTGATTAAGATACTAGATAAAATGGAGGATTCAATGAAGAAACTCGTGGTTGTTCTAAACCAAATATCAAGGATTCATGATCAACCACTTGAACCTTGGTATGTACTGTAATGCATCATGTATGGGATGACCAATCGATGTGGAAGTTCAGGTAATAATTATAAAGGTAACCATTAGAGTTTATATGATCTTTAATTTTGAGGTAATTATGGGTTATTATATGATATGATGGAAAATGAAAGGCATGAGATAAACTTGAGGTTAAAATATGTTATGATTATTTTTGAAGATTTTATCCCTTTTTGGGGAGTGATTTAAGAATTATATAGTTTTGGAAAAAGGACAACACGTAGACCATGTTACAACCCGTCACGTCGGACAAAGCTGCGGGAATCGAACCCACAACCAAAGTGCGACTGGTATTTATCGCCTACCACTGGACTACGTGAAGTCCCTGGTTAGTTTGACTGATTCTTTTTAGTTATATGATTTTATGAATTAAGAGTAAGTTTATTTTGGGTTATTTATGAAATTGAATAACTTATCATGGAGGATATGTGATTAGGATAATTACTTTTCAATGCGAGACTTTAAGAGCAACTGATTTTGTTTGGAGATAAATGTTACAATTTAACTTGGAAGACTATGTGACTAAATCCTTCAAATGTTTGGGTTTCAATCTTATTTTGGTTTATTTTATGAATTTTATGGATAAATTGTTTATAGAATGGTCCTTGTTGAACTTTGGGTTTTGTTGGAAAAATTTTGGAGATTAAGAATAGATTTTCTTTTTATAAAGAGTTATCCTTTTCTAGATTATCTGATCTTGTACTATCCATTTTGGTTTTCGTTTTTCTTAAATTCTAAATACATGGGAAGTATATAGTTCTCTTTGGTGGATTAGGTTATTCCCTAGAAGTTGATTATGGTACTCTTAATGCGAACAAGTCTCCCTAAATACTCATCTTTTGGAAAAAATATGAGTTTGATTAAGGAATCTAGTAAAAGTTTAAAGTCAACATGATATGTGATTATGTTTCCTTATGAATAAATTCCTCAATAAAACGTAACTTAAAACAAAAATGTTGTCTATTAACTTTTCCTAATGGGGAATCTAATACCGTTTAACCCATCACAAGTTTGTGATTTTCTCATTGTTAACTTTCTCCTAAACATGTTTTCTATCAATCTACATCAGAACATGACCCTGTATTTTCTCCTCCATGTCCATATTTTTCTACATGGAATCCTAGTATGGTTTAACTCAGGTGACCTTTGTACTTATCGTTCTTTATTTTAAAGTGATTGTTTTACCGACTCTTGTTCCGATGTGGACTTTCAAAGATGTTTCCAAGCTCAATTTTAAAAATTGCGAGGATGCAATTCCCAAAATGGGGGAAGGATATAACACCCCAGGTAAATAAAGAATATGAAATCTTTATATTTATCCATATTTGTGAATCAAATATTAATATTACTTTAAAGGGGATGCTATTCTCGATGGCGTACCCAATACGCAACAACGAGTTTCTTGGGAATCTTACGTTGCACTCTAATAATAAAATAATATTATGATAGTTACCATGTATCTGTTGCATTAGTGGGAATGGATATAAATTACTAAAATATGATTATATATGTTTTTTAAATGTTTTTACATTTATCCAAAGGCTTAAAATACAGAAAGAATTCAATTTTAGGCTTTTATACCCTAATTTTCACTAAAGGTTCACTTATCGCCTTTTGATGTAGAACTGTACCTAAATATAGTTTTGATCACTCTTATACATTCTTTTGGACCAAATAAAACTCTTCTTTAGAATGGGGACATCAAATTTTACTTTGTGTAAATTTTTGGTATTTTTCCGATAAAGGTCATTTTTTTAATGAATAGTGTAAAATGTTGTATTTTAATTCAAAACCTATTTTTATTCTAATTTATTTATATTATTAGATTATCATTTGAATTGGTTTTAAAGTGAAATTAGAAAATATTTTTACCATTAAATCCAATAGTGGTCGTTGAATTAATTTCACTTTGAAATCGGACTTAAACAAGTGTCAATCTTTTGATACTTATTGTTTCATAAAAACACGCTATTTTCTCAGACAGTGGGAATTAATTATTAAATTAATTAATGTGACTTATATGTTTTTAATTTTGTAAAATAGACTTCATTTTTGAATTCGGAATATCAAATTTAGCTTAGGGTTAATTTTTGGGATTTTTCTGAAAAACATCAATTTTTGATGAATAGTGAAACCACTAAGTGGTACTTATAAAAGCTGATTTTTCGTTTAAATGAAATTTTACCACTTCTGTATTTTGAATTTCAAAAATCCAACATACATGGTTGTCATTAAGATTTAAAATTTGGTTCAATGGGATAAAAATAATTTTTTGGTGAATAGTAACTTATTAAGTTTTTAATCGCGATTAGTGGTAATTAGTGTAGTTTAAGGTAAAAATAATGCTTTAATAATATAAAATGACCTATAAACATGTCCTAACCTCATTGGTTGTGTCATGGCCGACCAATAAAGGACATGGGTCAACTTGGGGACCCCATGGAGCCACTTTGGTTGGAAAATGACATAAATAACTTTTTATTAAATGTTAAAGTAAAAATGACAGAAACATAATATGTTTTAGAAAAACAATTTTTACATGGGGTTATAAAGATCAGATTTTGGATTATAAATAGTCATTTGAAAGATAAACAGATTTCATACATCATAGTATTTGTTTTATAATTTTTATAATTTAAATAAATTAAATTATTTATGACATCATGATGATGCTGCGATGACCTCATTATTTAACGATTTAAATAAAATGGAATGATAATGTAAAATCTAAGACCTACACATGGCCAAAACCAATTGGATGAGTGGATTTAGAAGCCTTATCATCTTATCCTAGAATTATATCAATGTGGGAACTTTTGAATGCGAAACTCTTTTTAAAATAAAGTAACTTATCTTTACTTTCCAAAAGTGCCCCTCCTCTCCTCTTATAAAAGGCCCCCACCTCTACCTCTTTTCCCACACTCCCAAAACATTTGTCTCGGCCAACCCCTGCCCATTTTGTATATCCACTTCTATCTATTACTCCTTGAAGCCTCACTTTGGGCAGAAGTCTTCCCAGAGAAGCCTTTGAGCTCAAACCAAAGGGAGTTACCCGATTTTAAGGTAATGTCTTCTTTTGAGTCCTTTAGTTTTATTTTTCTTCTCCAACCCCCTAAACTCTTTTTATTCATTTATTTTGTAACAACTCCAGTATCTCCAATATACTAGTATGTTTTTATAAGAAGGAATCGATCTACAATTACACACACCTACATCTAATGGTTAAAGAACATACAGTTTCCGTGGATGGCGAATTTCTGCCCCACGAAACGATGATTGTTCAACACTAATATAACACCTTAAAAGGTGTCCATTAAGATGTCACTATATTTATATATGATATATAATATTTTTATTTCTTACTTAAGCTTCTGAATTTTTCATTTGTGGCTTACCTTTATGGCTTCCATTATGGGTATACGCGATATCTTCATTTAAGGAAGTGCGGACTACCGCCCCCTCAAAGTGATGTGATTCGTTAATGCCATATGTGGTACGTGTAAAGGATGTATTTAAAGTTATTATATATGATGTTATACTAGAATTATAATATACCTCTATAACATTATTATTTCTTTCCATTAAAGTATGAGATAGGAATGAATGTAGCGTTCAGGCGTACGTACGGCTTACCGTCTCAATGAACGGTGCATTTCATTTCTTATCCCCAAATGTAATGTACTATTAAAATTACATGCATATAATGGATATATATAATGAATGATATATCTAAATGATGAATATAATTATGGAATTAAAATATACATACCTCCAATTTAGTTTTAATTCCATTAATATGACAAAGAAATGAAAGTAGCGTTCATGCGTACGTACGGCTTACCATCTCCATGAACGGTGCATTTCATTTCTTACCTATAAATGATTATGTAATATTATAAATACATGTATATGCTGGATATATATGATATATATGCTATCCAAATTATGAATATCATTCTGGATATAAATAACCTTTGACCACACGAACAACATGTAATTGTAAGAAGTCCACTTTCGACTTAAGAACCAAATATCGACAAAACAAACATTATTAACATAAATGATTACATAATGTTCATAACATGTAAATAATTGATATAAAAGGAACAATGAACTTGGAGAAGGTTCTTAAGCAAGTAGAAATTAACTCAAGCTTATTATTCAGGATGTTAAAGAATGATCGAGTCAAGTCGGACCCGAGGTAAGGGATCCTACGCCTCTCTTTCTTTTTAAGAACGCTCTTTTATGTCATTCCTTTCAAAGCTAATATTTCTTGTTATTTGGATGTTATTTTATATTACTCTTACTTTAATTTTTACATTCATATTATGAGAGACCCTATTCTCTCTCATCAATCCATTTTTGGATGTTTTAAGTGGCGCCGTTAGGCTGCCAAATTTTCGTAAGAGATCCAACCTCTCTCTTTCTTTTTAAGTACTCTCCTTTATGTCACTTATTTTATGCTCCACTTTGTTATTTTGGGGGATGTTATTTTGTATTACTATTTCTGTAAACTTTATGTTGATATGATGAGAGACCCTATTTCCTTTCATCAATCCATTTTGGAAGTTTTAAGTGGCGCCGTTAGGCTGCCGAGTTTTCGTAAGGGATTTTTCATCTCACTTTTATTCCTGTGAGATTTACGCTACATTTGCCACAATTTCCTTTGAGTGGTGTATGTACTGCACATTATTATACACATTTTGTAGTATAATTTCATTTATGGGTATTCACATCTTCATTTTATGACCCTTCTTCCATGGGGTGTACGTTTCGAAAGTTACCCAACTCGGTAAGGGGACCTTTCACCCGCCTCTTTTTAAAAGACTTCTTTTTTTTGGGTCTTTTAAATTACATATTTTTATGTTGGGATATGTTCTAATATATCCTTATTGATGTAACTTTTATTTCCAAGTGATGAGATACACTTTTTATCTCTCATCAACTCATTTTGATGTGACGTCGTTAGGCTGTCAAGATAACTTCTTAACCCAATTTCGATTTCTTTGGGTTCAACATGTAGTTATTGGATATGTAATCCTTTGAATATGTGTGAATGAACTTTGATTATTTTACACTTAATATCCACTTATATTTTGTGTATTCATTTGTCACACATAATTATGTAATTGAATTATCCTTAAACGAAGGATACCTTCTTTGTTCGGGACTTCGTCTCAATCTCCTTTCATTGAGACATATTTAGTTTTATACCCAACTTTCTTTTGTAACGGTGTATAAACTCCTTTGACTTTTACTTTTATACAAAAGGAATATTTTTCTACGAAGCATTTTACAAAACTACAAAAAAGGAATGTTTCTTTTAACGTACACGGTGACAACGTCCTTTTCCGCCACCGCGAGTATTATTTGGTCATTGGCTTCCTCAACAAGTCGTAATGTTTTTAAAATAAAATAAATAACATATACTCTTTAATGTATTTTGGTATTGAAAATGGTTTTGATAAAGGATTTATTATGTCAATATATTTATGATATATTGTGATTGAAATGTGGAAATGTTATCGTTCCTTTATATTGGTTTTATATTTTATGATTTTATATTGGTACTTGGACATTTTAACGGGTGGTTACGTTATAAACCATATGGCGGGTGGTTCCGTGAATACCAGGATGGGTGGTTACGTTATAACCTCCAATACATTGGGTATGGAAGTCGGCCGTATGGCTATTCCATTAGGTATGTATGGAAATTGGCCGTATGGCTATTCCATTAAGTGATATGTGTGAAATTCGACCTTATGGTTATTCCACTTAAGTATGTTTATGTCCAAAGTTACCTTTATATGTTATGTGTTCTTTATATGGGTTTTATGGTAATCCTTTGGTTACAAAAAGATATGTAATGAAATTTTATTCAGTGAAGAGTTTTTACTACTTCGAAGAGGTGAAAAGTATTAATTTGATAAAGTATACATGGTTTACTTGTTGTTTTGAAAATCTAACAGTTTTCATTCTTTGTGTATCCCTTACTGAGCTTTTTATGCCCATCCCAGGTTTTTGAAATGTTTTTCACAGGACTTAGCATGGAATAGGGTCAAGGATGGGATCAAGGGAAAGACATGCTACCTAAAACATGGAACTAGACATGTTTCTTTTTAAGAGTTTTTATTTTATGGAAATTTAGTAGAAGCGACTACTTTGTAATCTTTTGATATGTAATAGTTATGTCCTAATTCTCTAAAACTCTAAAACTGAAAATATCCTCAATGTGAATTATTCATTTAATTCAATTTTAATTAAGGTTTAAGGCTGGGGCCTTATAAAAAGAGTAGCACTACCACTCCCTAGGATGAATAGAACAATCGAGATTTCTCTCAACCATAGAACCTCTTTCCCAATTTCAAAACCTCAAGAATCCAACACATCCATATTGAGAAATATTTCATCGGATACCAACTACAAATGTCTCAGCTGATGGGTGCCCACTATAGGCACCCACAACTAGTGTCTTCTCATCCATAATGCTCCTTATCACCAAGAAACACCCAATCATCCAAACATAAGTTAGAAGTCATTATGTTATCACACTGTCCATGATATATCTCTATTGGACATTCTCAAAGGTATGTTCCTGAATGAATTTTTCTTAATCCATGTACCTGATGAATGATTATAGCTAGGACCAATATATGGTCTCCATGAATCCAAATGAGGATAATGACTCTTACAACCACATCAACCAAATACTTTGCTACCTGGGGGTCTGGCACACCCAAAAACGTTAGGGTTTTCTGATTTAAAAACTCATGAAGCATATTCATCATGAAAAACACTTCCTTATGATATATTGGTGGAATATAGAACTCAGTGGGTAGATATATGGAATGAAAAATACTGAGAGTAACTACATACAAATCATGTCCTTGTATCAAAGCATCATCAATAATGGTATTATCCTTTAAATTTTACTTACTAATCCTAAATGGAAGTCATATTATAATAACAATGAAATAGGCAATTTGTACCATGGTTAATGAGTATATCTTAGAAGAAGACTCTCATGGAGCATAGAACGTGACCCATTCCTATATGATCTATATACCAATGATTTATCTGAAACCAATTTCATCATGAACTAAGTCAATATATTGGTATCCAGATTTCCAGTAAATTGATACATCGGCCTCTGTACCAACAATAGTGTCCCTAGCCTAAAATTTGAACTATAAATGCTTAAAATTATTTCCATAGAACCCAATCCAATAATCCATGTAGACAAAACCCCAAATTACAGTCCTTAGATGGAACTGATCTTATATGACTATGTCATGTCATGACCGACCATAGCCTATCATCAAATTGGCATGTAATGTCATCACAACAAGAAGTCAACCTCTAATAGGCCTCATGTCAGAGAACATTTCCTATAGGGAATAACACTTACATGATTGTCCATAAACTAATGTACCTATATGAAAACACACATATCAAAATCCATACTATGTTAAAATGTAAAATAACTTATATTAATTCATGGAAAATCAAAATTCCATAGTCAGAGTATGAAAATAATAATGTAATGAATAAATGAAAAAAATAAAATCCCACCAAAATAAGAAAATAAGTCCAACCTACTAAAAATCGGGGAAACAATGAAATTTGACTCATGGTATGAACCATAGTCTATTTAGTCTAATATAAGCTCAATATTCTTTTGGTCAACCCAGAACCCCATCGAACATCCGGTTGTATACATAATACGTTAAATGTGCATGCATTACCCGTACATTGGTTAGTATATTAATAAATAGTAAGACTACCCAAAATCCCTAAACATAAATCGTCAACAATGTAGTAGTCTTCATATGAACGTAATATAATTCAAAAATTAAATAAACTATATATAGCTATACACATCCTTATATACTCATGGATGAAACTATGTCTGAAGGTGTGTTCACTACAACATACCCATCCTAGGATATTTCTTAAGTGTTTGTAGCAACAGACACCTGAGAGAACTTATTAAGAAAGTTTGATAGAACTAATAGTATCTATCTAATATGTCATGCCATTAAATTTTCCCTATTACAAATTACACATTGGATAATTGAAGATATCAACACATAGTTGGATATCACACCCTAATCAATGGGGTATACTGATAACCTACTCTAAATTAACCAGATATGTAGTGGATTAAAAGCATAAAAAAGATGCTCACATCAATTCCAAGAACCCCACATAGAGAAAAATTAGATTGCAGATGCCATCGAGGGTTGTGGGGACGAGGGACACCAAGGCTCTATCTGATAAAAAACATTACATAGAATTAAAATCCATTTTCATTGATATAATGAAAAACTACCCACTTATTGATGGATTTAAGGAACACAACCTAAGGAAACATATCATCGATGATGGATATAAGGATTCTAGACCACTCTAGGAAATATATATGGTTTGTACAGGTTATACTCAAAATTTCATGAGGGTATTTGATTCTCTCTTATGCTATAACGTGGGGTAGTCTACAATGGAATATACCTATTTACAACTGGTTATATCCAGGAACCCTAGTATATGCTTGTGTACTTAGCCTCATCCATGTATAGATATTGTAATGACCTAGACTTTTTAAATGATATTTTGTTTTAGAAATTTTGATGTTATATATATTATACAAAACCGAAGCATATCTCTTAAATAACGATGTAAATAGTAAGGGAAATGTTTCATTTAGGATTCAACATTATATGAGTGTAGGTCAATTATGACTATTTTTTGATATTACCATAGGGAACTATATACTTGATAATAATTTTAACATTATAATTTGTATATATATGTAAATATTTACATATGATAATTGATAGATAAAGAAGATTCAATATCCACATCAAGTATATTAATGTTGTTTGAATCCTATTAATCAAAACATGAGTGGGATGTTTCATAATTATGGTTTTTCCATGAACAATCCCAATCAGAGCTTCAAAAAGTAAAGCTTTAATGAAATCTTCTACAATTAATGTTTATGTTAGTGGATATTACAACTCATTCGGTGAAGGCCGAGGAACCCCATCATAAAACCATCGCCACACACCTTAATCTAAGGGTGTGCACTGGTGAATCAAGGGGGTACAAGCCTTGGAATTAATTACAGAATGTGTAATACCATTGTATAAATAAATTTTTTAATCCCAAAATTTTATTTTACGAATAGTTATTCTTAATAAAAATAGGATTAATTGAGATGAAATTTAATAGATATAAATTTTAAAACCAAACTATAATTTAATGAAAATATATAAATCATAATATTTAGCTATGGATTTTTGAAAAAATAAATATTTTAATAATGTTTTAATGTAAAAATAATTATATTTAAATATAAATAATAAAATAATTTTCATATATTTTATTATCATAATTATTATATACATTTTCGACCTGCAATTCATTTTAATAAATAAGGTTATTTATTTTTAAAAGTTCAAATAATAATATTTAGAGAAATATTGTGATAATAAAGCATCATTTTTAAAATCACCACATGAAAATTAGTATATGGTGAATTTATGACAATTTTCTAATGTATATTATTTTTTCATGAATAGAAAAAATATTGATTGAGGTTTTTGGTATGTTTATTGAATTCATAATTATGTCACAACTATGTAAAAATTAATTAAACATAGTCCACAATATAAAATATTTTATCTTATTAATATCAATAATTTTAAGAGTTTTTTTAATCAATTTCATGTCAAATAATTTACTTATCCATGTCTTAACAAGAGACTGTAACATTAAGAACACAATTGTATTTGGAAACATTACTTTTAAAAGACAAAATAGGAAATATAAAATGGTTATAGTCTCATATTGATTTAAAAAACATAAAATATTTCTGAAATGTTAGAAAAATATTTTAGATAAAACAATGTGAATGGCCATGGTTTTTTATTTTCTAGAACCGAGATTTTCAAACCCTATATTTGGAAATTAATAAACAAAACATCCATTTTTCTATAAATATACTTCTATTTATCCCAATACATTTAGTATAAATTAATAATTCACTAATATATGGTATTTTTACCACTAATGATTCCTCTCTTGGTACCTTAAATCCCCCAAGGTCCTAATCCTTACATTTTAGGCGTTACATTTCATTATAAATGAATTATACTTCTTTCCTTTTCAATTCAAGTACCACTTTTAATTTATTTCTTAAAACTTTTTTGGTTACAATATTACATTACCATTTTTATCATTCTATTAATTCTAGATTATGTTTTTTCAAACAGATACCCTTTCCCCCATTCATCTTACCATTTTTCAAAACCATATTTTATAGTTGTTCTGTTACCGAGTTTACATCTCAGTGTTTCCCTCTTCTCCTCATGAAATTATCATTTATTTATTTTTTTTAATACCAAAGCCAATTAATTTTCTGATTATATTCATTGACATGTAAAAATGATTCATTATATTCTATGATAAACATATATGAAACCAAAATTTCCAGGACATTTTCTAGAAAGGAAATATTGATTGTATTTTTATCCACTTTTGAGATGCGATTATTTTTTCTTTAAATGAATTTTTTTATTCTCCAAGTTTTATTTATGAAATTTTTTATTATGATCCTTCTATGTCTAATTTTAAAAATAGATATGAAGTATTTTCCCTTATTTTCCCCCCAATGAATTGGGTAAAAAATTGAATCTCTAGAGATGACATGTTATATGATACCTTTGTGAATAACAGTCATTATTTTTATGACACCATAGTGTTTAACCATTGTTATTTTCGTTTTAATGTCAAAAATAAATTTTTTAGGAATTTTTCAATGTAATGATTCATGTTATTTTAGTTATTTTATTCCTCAGTTAATTCTTCTCATTCCATTATGATATTCTACTTATTCTTATTGAAATTCTTCAATTTGACATGTAAATTATTTCCCTTTATTATTCTCATACAAGAACTTATGATCATTAGACGTCTTCGAGTTGAGGCCATTTTCTCGAAACCGTTTCGCACTTTTGTGGTTTTATGGAGACCTCCCTTTCCAGGTTGGATTAAAATCAATGTGGATGGAGCCTCTAAAGGAAATCCAGGTCCTGCGGGTTGTGGAGTCATCTTCAGAAATCATCATGGTAATATTATGGGGTGTTTTTTGGAGGCTGCGGTACTGCAACCTCTCTGGAAGTGGAGATGCTAAGTGTTATTCATGCCACTGCTTTTGCTCTTCAACATGGGTGGAACAAATTATGGATTGAAAGTGATTCTACTACTGTTGTTCAAGCCATTTGGAATGGAGATATTCATCTCGCTTGGCCGATTACTACGCGCTGGATGAATTGTCTTCAATCACTCCATGACATCAGTTTCATTGCAACACATACTTACCGCGAAGCTAATATGGTTGTGGATACTCTCGCTAATAAAGGCATTGATCAGACTTTAACATGGCTGGAGGAGCTCCCAGATAATCTGATGCCTTTGCAATTTAAAGATTGTAATTTGATCCCGTCTTTTAGAATCTTGAAATCCTTGTTTTCTTTTTGCTATTAAATTTGCTTTGGTCCTTTGACAAAAAAAATGTATTGTGTACATTTTTTCCAAGATAGTATACCTTAAATGATTCATTGATGGTACAATGTTATGAAATGTTATGAAATTAAAAGAATGGATACCATTGTTGGTATCATATTATGGTTTAGTTATTTCAAAAAATTTGTATTTTAGAACATTATGAATAACACTGGGAAAATCATAAAATATAGTAAAACATATTTGTATTTTGGTGAAGAGTTATGTAAGTGGTTTCTGAGAAATGATATCCATGTCGGGATAAGAATAAGTGGATGTGGCTCAATCAACGATGTATTTAGGGGTGAAAGTACAAAAAAGTTAGAGGTATACTTAAATGAAAACTATTTAATGGTAATCTTCCATGTTTTACTCATGGGTTGACACTCCCGAAATATATATTTGGTTAATAATATTCGTTTAATTTACCACTATGAAGATTTATATAGAATATAATTGTTGTTAAGGATTAAGATAATTAATCCAGATATTTTATGGAATAAAATTACATAAAAATTAGAATTTTCTTAAAAGAATAATGTTTCACACTAAGAATGTTTTTCTTTTAGAAAATATATGGAAATAGAATGATCCTTATAAAGGGTGAAGCAAGGGACCATGATCTGATGGCCCTAAAATAGAAGATAAAAATAAAAAAATTCTGAGAATGTTGAATCAACTAAATTAATTTATTAATATTTCATTTTACCATGTTGAGAGACCAGATTCACCTTGAAGGGAACAACTTTTCATTAATTCCGTTATTTTACAACAACCACCTTCTTTTAGTGGAAGTACCAACCCATTAATTTTGGACCAATCGATATGAACAATAACAATGATCATTAATGTACTCCATTTTTAGGAATAATAAAATTTCACCCATGATGTATTTTACTTAGGTGGATAATCTAATCAGTGTTGGAAACCGATTAAAAACAAAAATCTCTAAATAAAGACTGATTCTATAGTGTTGGAAGTGTTTAGGGGATCCTTTTCAACAAATATTTCTCCTATTAGATTAAAAAAATAATGTAAAATAGATCACAATATATGAATTAGAAGAAAAATGAATATATTGGATGTTATGAGATGAACATTACATGGCTTTATCATTACACATCAAGTTTTTTTTGGATTTTATTGAATGGGTTGATAGATTATTATATGGAATAAGACCATATTTATGAATGAATATATCTAATCCCGTATATTAAATCAATTTGAAAATATTTATATGTTCTACAATGGTTGAATAAGAGTTTTGAGAGATGTATTGGTCATATAAATTGAATGAAAAGAAGAGATCTATGGATACAATCCGAGGGAAGAACATTGATGATGTATGAGGATAAAAAAAATGAAACATAAAACATGAAACTCATTTTGAAAGAATCATTTAGGTAATTTCATTATTAGGAATGGATAATATTATAAGTGTGAAAGATATTGACATATAACATTGAATGGTTATATTGAGATTAATAACCAATTCTCAACACTAATTAAAAAGGAATGTTGGTTTTTTCCCTGCCTAAATTACATTTATATACCTATGGAAAACATTGTAACATATCCAATAATTTTTACAATAAGATGTTAATAAAGGGGAATAACCATAAACATCAATATAAGAAAATTTAGAATAAATAGTAATTTTTTATAAAAATTTCTGACATATAGGCTGATAATGATGTGGTGGAAGGTACTCTCATTATTCACTCAAAAAAAGAAATAATATTGTTTGATTCTAGTTAAACACATTTCTTTTATTTCCTCTATGTATAAAAATAATATATAATCATTCCCTGAACATCTATAAGTATATTTATCATTCATGAAACATGAGGGATTATCAAACAAATATAGTGTATAGAAACTACAGTATTGAGATTGTGGTGCACAATCTCATTACAAATATAGTTGTAATTCACATGATGGAATTCGACATTATACATGGGTTTTTATGGCTCTCAATGTATAATGAAATGATATAATATAGAAGAAAATAAATTGTAGTAGTCTTGAATGTAAAATATATAGTATTTTTCAATGGAAATATATATTGACTTTTGATTTCTTGAGAAGCACCAACCATATCCTTTTTTATTGAGATAATCAGTGAATATGGAGAAGGAAATGAGAGTATAAGAACTAAATTTTTTTTCCATAATTCAAGAATACATTGAAATTTTTCATGAATATTTACATTGACCTCCCCCATAAATAGAGGAAGAGTTCTCCATTAAACTCATTCATGGATCCCATTCGATATCAAGGACCCCTTATAAAATTGAAAATGTGGGGATAGAATAATTAATGAGAAAACTTAATGATATTGCGAAGAAGGGTTTTGTCTGACCATGTGTGTATCCTTGGGGAGAACATGTCCTCTTTTTGAAGTGGAATGATGGATCCATGTGTATATGAATTAATTATAAACAACCTAATGAGATCACAATAAAAAACTAGAACAAATCCTTTATTATATATTATTTATTTGACCATCTTCATGGGGTAGTATTATTATGCATGATTGATTTTCAATCTATTTATCATCTATTGTGGTTGATGAAATAAGATATTTCAATGAATTCATTCCAATAATTTGATGGGAATTATGAGTTTGTTTCTAATCTCTTTCTCTTGAAAAATTAACCTACTATATTTATAGATTTTATGAGTATAGTCTATAAAGAATACCTTGATAATTTGTGTTTACTTTTATTAATCATATTACGATATAATCCAAAATTTGGAAGAATCATTAGAATAATATATGGTGTATATTGAAAACATTGTGGAATGAGAGGGTATTTTAAATTTTTGGAAAATGATATATTTGGTTTCAGAAAATTTCTTTTGTGGGTGACATTGTAACTATTGATGGAATCTCAGTTTACAGTAACTAGACAAAAGATTCAGAGGAGTGACCTCATCCAACACTAGTAAATTGTAGTCATAGTTTCCATAGTTTAGAAGGATACTATAAGAGGTATGTGATAAAAAACTCATGACTTTAAAACCCACTAAATAAGTTTAATTGAAACGGGGATACGTTTACTTGGACACAACAGTGTGAAAAAATATTCCAAGATATCATGATTTGATTTTATACTCTACCTTTGATAAATGAACCCTCTATCATAGAAATATTGATTATTTTATTTAATACATCTCTAAAATATATTTTCTGTATCCACTTGAAAAATGTAATGATGAATTCTTATTCATATCAACAGTAAAATACTCATGAATAGATTTATCAAATGCCTAACCTAGAGGGAGATATAGATAGTTTTTATCTGAAAATATATAGGCACAATCTTTATGGTGAAAGATGTTATATATACATAGACCATAAAATATTGATGTATATTTTAATGACAAAGGAATTGACCATGATATTAATGAGAGTTTTAGATCTTCTTAAAAAGAGTAACTATTAAATTCATTATGGCCATAGAAGATAAAAAAAATTCACTGATGCATTAATTAAGAAAGAGAATGTTGTATTGGAAAGGATAACGATTCATATTTATCCTTTGATAAATAAACAAATAAACGTAGACATGGGAATCATAAGGGAACGAACATCATCAACCCTATTGAAAATGATTTATTTAAAATCAATACTGCAAAATATAGATAAATCTAAAAGATAATATCCTTGGTAACAGTATAATATAGATGATGTGAATAATGGGAAATTTCATGACATCAAAATTGATAAAAAAAGGTTACTGAAATTTAGAAGAAGACTATTTTTTCTGTCTATTCTATAGATAAAGACAGAAATGATCAATTATGCTAGTTGATCAACATTATCTATAAATCATAGATCCACTAAAATGAATAGGGACCATTGAAATCATTATTGGTTGGATAACATATAAAGGTAATTTGTGGGATACATTACAAGTGGCCTGGTATGTCATTAACTAAAGGCACATTGACAACTTCCCAAAGGATAATTGCAACCACTTCCCATACCAGTATGGAAGTTATAAAATAAGACCATAGAAATTTTCAATGGTCTCATAAGAAAATTTAATGGAAACAATGCTATATGGGTTATAGTGGATAGGTTCACCAAAACTACCCATTTCATTGCTATTTGGGAAGATTTACCTCTTAACCAACATGCCATGATTTACAAGAAGGATGAAATGAGGATGAATGGAGTGAAACTTTATATCATTTTTTAACATTATACAATGTTTATGTTACATTTATGGTTATTTAGTCAACAAGATCTTAAAACAGAATTGAACTTTTCTAAGGCCAATCGCCCATTGATAAAGGCAAATTATAAAGGACTATCCATTCACAGGAGGAAATTCCGAGAACATGGTCAATGTAATATAAAGGTGGATGGGATCAAAATCTACCAGTAGTTGAGTTCTAAAAGAAAAATATTATTCATTCATGTATTTCGTATGGAACCCTATGAATCTATCAATGCAAATCGATGCAGAAATCCTACTTATTGGGAAGAAGTTAGAGAGAAATAGATTATTCCTATTGAGCTTGTGCAAGGGAAGAAAGAAAAAGGATCACTTTTTCATCTAATCATTTCAGATATCTAGAGTCAGCAGAAGAGCTATGTTTACATCTTTTAATGAGAAATATAAATTGGTGTTGGAGAGAAAGTGTTCCTTCAAATATCACATATGGAAAACTGTAATGTGGTTGGAGGAAAGGGAGTCTAATCAACATTTATATTATCCTATATGAGATCCTTGATCGCATATGAGCTATGGACAAGTAGATAGCACTTCCAACAAATATAGATCTTCTCCATGATGCATTCCACGTATTTATATTAGGGAATTATATACCTAAAACATAACATGTATAGAATCTAGAGAAGGTATAATTGTAACATGGAATCTCTTATGAGGACTAGAAAGTAGAGATATTGAACTGTAGATATATGTTTATATTAAAAAGAACTACCCACCTTTTCAAAAAATTAGAAAGGAACTATATATATGAAGAAGTGATGTGTGAACTAGAAGAGATAATGGGGAATAAATTCTCACACAATTTCATATATGAGAGTATGAGCTGATATTTCAGGGTTGAAATTTCTTATTGGGGGAAGAATGTAATGACCCAAAAATATTAAATGATATTTTATTTCATGAAAATGTTAGTAAAATTATATTATACATAAGAAATTAATATCTATTTAATAATTTATAAAATATAATGGGAATACAACTCCCTAAATTTGACTATTATATGATCATTGGTCTATATAGAAATTGGGATCTATAATCTTGATACATGAGTGGACATTATAATTAGTGTTGATTAGTATATTTGGACAAACAATAGTTGATAAAGAAAGAAGGTTTGATGAAATAAAAATATAGGGTCATGTGATTTAAAGCCTATATTTCAGAATAGGGGAGTGAGGTATCATCACTGAGGTTCACCAACAACCATTCCAAAACTAATCATCAACATGTGATTTTTGAATGTAATCACCTATTGGAGAAGTTCATGTTTGTGAAGATAACCACCCGATCAACCTTAATAGAAGCACCCCATGAAACTATAACCATCACATACCGTACACTTCTGGTGTTCATGGCTATAATAATGAGTTATGTGTCCTGTATTTAGATATATAAAGTGTAATTCCTTCTTATAAAATAAAATTGTGTTCCATCAATTCAGTATTAGTAATATTTTTTTCACTAAAAATATTGTAATTTAAGGTGGAATTTTATAAATTGACTTTTCCAATCCAAGTTATATTTTTAAAGAAATATATTTGTTTTATAATAAATTACATAATTATGAATAATACATATAATATTGAAAATTTATGACTGAATTATTATTTTTTAAATGTTACTAATAATATTATTTAAAAACTTTTTAGTGTCATAAATTTTACTTTGAATTTTCATATCGTTAATGTTTTTAATCACTAAGGGTTTTAATATTTAAAAGGTAAATTTATTATATTTAGAGTATTATTATGATAAACCAAACATTATTTTTGAAGTCATCATAAAAAATTTATGTTGGTAAGAATTTATGAGAATTTTGTAACATAATTGTTTTCATGAATAGTAAAAATAGTGTTTGTTGTTTTATAAATGTTAAATGACTTCATTATTATGTCCTACTGATTTATTAAATAATTAATTCTAATAAATGTCCTAAAATATATTATTTTATTAATATCATGTATTTTTAAATATTTAAATCAATTTTTAACATATAATTTACTTTCCAAAGTATTAAATTGAAATTTAAATATTAAAAACACTATTTTGGTGGAAATAATACTTTTTCATTCCAAAAAATAATTTAAAATTTCATAGTACATGTCCAAAATGATAAAAAAACATGGGAACAAACCATGGAGAGCTGATGGATTTTTTATTTTCCCAACATATAGTCCCAAAAACTATATTTTGAAATTAATAAACAAATCCTCCACTTTTCAATATGCACCCCCAGTTTATCAATTATGTTTGACTAAAAATACATCCTCAAACATGACATGGGAGTTTTAACTCCCTATGAGTCCTCCAAAGCTATCTTGAAGCCCCAATTGTTTCAATATCAAGTATTATTAGTTACATATCTCGGTAAGGGAATTATCATTCATTTTATTTCTATTCAAGAACCACTCTTCATATATGTATTATAAATGGTGTGGTTATACATTTATTTTAAACTTTTTATCAAAACCTAAAAAATTTATATTTTATCAATGGTATACCCTTTTCCCAAAAAATATTACCCCTTATAGAAACAAAGTTTTATTACTGTTATGCAGATGAATTTACTTTTAAAAATTTTGGAGTTCTCCTCAAGAAATTTTATTTTAATTTAATTTTGTAAATTCCTATGACTCTTATTTTTCTATGTTTTGAAACGTAAATGTGAAAAATATTTACATTAATATGGGATTTACATTCATTAATCCCAAATTTCCTTTTCATGGGATTAAAATGACATTATGATCAGGTTTTTAAGAAAATTTTGAAGGCCATGATTTTCAAATGCTTCCATTGTTTTGTAATATCTACAGTTTATTTAAGAAATTATTGGTTATGATATATGTGTCATTAATTATATATTACTTATTATTGTTTCACCTTGATATAACTCAAAATCATTGTGTAATAAATTTCATCTTAATATTTGATATGTTATATGATACCTTAGTGAATAACCTAGATATTTTTTACTTCCCCATGGGGATTAATCTTGGAGATATGCTTATGACTGTCTAAATAAAATTTTCTATCCAAATTTCCCATTAATTATTAATGTTATTTTTATTATTTTACGCATAATGTTATCTCTCTCATCCACAATTATACTACTCTTGTCCTCATTGGTATTCTTTAAGATCACATTCAATGTTCTTCCATTAGGTATTCCCTTATTGGCCTTACTAAAACCCATTCATTTGATGTATGTCCCCATGTTATGATATGTAGTAAAATTACATTCGATAATCCAATGAATAATTCATTCATGTTTCTCAGAATATTTTATTATGTTTTCATGCATTGTCTACATTATTTCAATGAAAATCTATATTATTAGACCCTTTGTTTTTACAATGTATTGAAAAGTTAGGAGACAAAATGGAAGGATTTAATTCCTATTAGTATGTGTGATATGTCCTTTTCCAATTACATTACATATCCTATGTACTATGGTCATGCCGATGCACATGAGGGTACACAATAGTCTCTATGTATGGTCCCACAAAATGTTACATGTTTCACACAATATGTGATTTTTTTCTCTCTATAGTAACTGTTGCTCCATAACTAGGGCCCCAAATATCTTGTATCTCTAGATTACATGTTGTGGAGTTTGGAATTTACCATAAACAGTAGGTTAATAAAATGGAACTCATTCACTATGGATACATTTATTTATACCTCTGATCTCACTATAAACCATAGATCTGATTCGTTTAAGCCTTACCATTGGAGAAGGAAAAATTTCAACCATCCAAACCACATAGAACAAAAATCCCCTATTGATCCACTTCCATTTCATAATATCCATTCATGAATAAAAATTCTATATTTAATAAAGATCCATCATTGTCACTATTGCACCAATACATCATCATCAATTTCGATCCCATTCTACAGTACCAAATCATTACACTAAAGAGCCCATGTGAAACAATTTATTTCTAGGTATTTACGAATATCCAATAAAATATAACATCTTTGATAAGCATATAAGGAATGTGGGATTAAATTAATAAATAAACCATGATTAATTCACCTTGTAAAATTAACTTTTTGTCCTAGATTCAATCCCATTAAAATGAATAACTAATATATATAATTTTTCAAAAAAATCCTCAAAACCTAGGTTATACAAACCCATTCCTACAACATGATAAACAATATATATATATATATATATATATATGTTTATCGATTTATTCATTTTCATTGTTGATAAATAAATTTGGATAAACCATATAAAAAATATCCTACCTTGTGTTTGGATCAATCCCTAATAAGGAATGATCCTATATTTATTCATTGGTCATATCCTCGAACTCTGTTGACCTAGGTGATCATAGAGGTATTTATTTAAATATATGATCTGTTATCATTATAAAATGTGTCTCAAATGGATCATCTTATGATTTATAGGGTAATAAAAATAACCCTAATAATTTATTATAACATAGTATATATAGATACATAAAATTGTTCACATAAATAATAAAAATAAATAAATTTATTTATTTTTCTAAAAAGTATTTACACTCACGATAATATTTTAAAAAATAATTGATACCCAAAATGTTTATATTATTTCAATGTTAAAGACCAATTTTTGAACTCAATGGTGGTGTGAGAGGTTTATTCTAATACTATGTTTGATAGTAAATTCACTTTTTTGGGAAAAATTTACATGTGTGACATTAATATATTTAATATTTTTCAAATAAAAAATATAGGTTCATGAGGCATTGGAATCTCATTTTGTATCATATGCTAGATCTGAAAATATAACTTGATGTATTTACAAAAATTACATGTAAAAATGATATATTATAGATATGGTTGAAAATAAAAAACATGGAACATTTTTGAGTCACATATACATTTAGAAAAAAATTATGACCCATAAAGTGTAAAAATACATTTTATAATTTCAAATACCACAAGGTTTTAGAGGAGTTAAAAAATAGATAAAGGTGAAAACATAACAAAATTTGTAATGAAATAAATTTTTGCGATAATTTGAACATATCCTCATCTTATATTATAATTATAATAATTTCGAACCATTTGAACATAAAAAAAATTATATTAATTTAATACATTAATTAATTCCAAATTTTCCTATCACCTCACATGTAATATTGTAACTTATCTCATTTTTTATTAAAAATTACTTATCCTTCTAGATCAAAAAGTCCATACCATAATATCATCACATATTACATCATCACATAGTAGATATTTTTGGTATTTTTATGAGACCATCAATTCATGGCCTAATGTGTATTCGAAAAGGATTTTCTGAACCAAATGGATGTTAGAGTGCATTTTATGTTAGTCAAACGTGAGGTAAATATTTTAGGTAAAAAAATTATTATTTCATGTATTATTATTATGTTTTAAATATTTATATTTAACTATCTTCCTCTTATGAATCAAACAAATTTTATAATATTCTAGTTATTTCATAATATTACAGGTTATCCTTTCATTTTCTTCACATTATATACTCAAGAGGTACAAAGAATATATTAAAACCTATCTAAATTTATTCTTCTATTGAGTCAAATATCACTCTTCTTCAATGACCAAGTTTTCTTAAAATGTTTTTAATATTTTTTACTATTCACTAATGATTATAAAATTCGTTTTTACCCATAATTTTCTTTTTATAAAATAGTTTTAATTGGATCTTCAGGTCATTTTCAAATTATTTACATTTCAAAAGACCAAAAAAAATGGGAAAGGAATAATTATCTCAAAATATATGCAATGGTAAGAATTTATTATTTGCATCAATTCATTGAATCTTCCATTAAAATTTTTCATGATTTTTTATGAAACTATTTTATATAATATTTTGAGAAAAATAGATTAGAAAGATGTAATTTTAAAATGAATTGTTTATTTATCTCATGAAGTATTCTATGTGATCCTTTAAAGGTAATATCATTTAATATAACATCCTTTTATGTTACAAGTCCTTTATATGGGCTACGATCTAAGGATATCAACTATATTATTTCTCTGAATGGTTTTTGACATTGATAATGATATTATATTGTGATTATAAAACTAATTTATTTTTCATGTCTAATATTATTATAAATTTTTTATAGAACCTATTTCAACTCAATTTTTTATTTTATAATGACTATTATATGATCTTATGAATCTCATGAATAATATTTTAATTTAGTTATTTTTTGTACAAGAATTATATATCCCTTTAATTCCATGTGTAATTAGGGATATCTAATTAAATTATTTGAACTATAATGGGTATTTAACATAGCTCTGTAGGTGAATTTATCAACTATGATAGCCTTGAGAGTAATCTTGGATAGGGATAATATGAAATTGGGTGTTAAATAAATTCTTTATGATAGTATTTATAGCAACAAACGACTAAATACGTAATTTTTATGCTTATCTGTATACTAGAATCATATGTATTATACAAATACTATCCTATAATCTGTTTTTTAATTAATTAATTTATGATTAATTTATTAGGAGCTAAAAATATTAATTCTATGAGTCAATATTGTGATCTATGATAGGTAGTACGTTATCTAAAAATTATAATCTCATGTTACCATATCGTTGTGCCCATATTATATATACGTTATATATGATATATCCCTTATTTATCGATATTAAGCATCTGATATCACCCTTTATTATATTTCCATTCCATATGTTATGTAGTTTTTTAATATATGTTATGTATTAAAGGATACATAACTAAAAGAAATAAATGAGAGTATATGAAGAATATAACAAAATATTTCTTTTCCATCCATTCTCCAAATATACTTATCCTTTAGGGTTATGTAATTGATTTAAATATTACACAAATAATTAATCAACTTTAGAGATATAATACATATGGTTGAAAAGTATGGTATACTATATATGGTATCATTGTAGGGGTTTTCCATATTTGGATTTCAGGAATAGTGAAATTTACTAAAAACTGTGTGCATAATCCTAATAATAGGATACCATCTTAAATTCATCATAGGATAGATAATATGTTGTTCCCCACTATGGGGATTCTTTCCCATGAAATTCTTTTTGGTTTTAGATCATTTAACCCAATGTAATCATATTAATGATGAATATGATGAAAAATGTAATAATTTTCCTACTTTTAAACCAAATTTTATGGTATATATATGGTACAATATTGTTTTTATTCATATATAACATTATAATGATATGAATCATGATGAGCGTCCAATTGAGAAATGAAAGGAATTTTTTTCTATATATTAATTCATGATGATACATCAAGCTTCTTTTTGTGGGTCTATTTATCTACTAGTAACTTAGAAATGGAAATGTTGCACTAAAAAAATTAAATCCAATCCCATGTGTTCGGATAATGAAACAGATATTCTGTCAATATATCATTTGGATGGTATATATGATAAATGGTGGGATCTTAAATAGAACACAAGGAACAAGAGGAGATTGAATGTATGCACCAGGATATGTTTTTGAGATTATTTTTAAAAAATTATATTCCTTTTATTTTTTGTATGAAAATAGAGTATGAATTCAATAGGACAAAGTTTAATTATTATGAATCCATTGTTATTTACGAGGAATATTTTAAATTTTTTATGATTTACCAATCTGGTTTTATCATATAACATGAATTTAAAATTTCTCATTTACTGAATTAATTAAATCAATGTATCTTAATGCAATTATCAATAAGGGGAATTATTAGCTATGAAAATATAATTCAATGTTTTATCAAGGAGGAAATGGATATTAAATTTTCCTTTTTATCTCATTGATTTGATAAAAAAGGATTATATAATTAAAATAAAATAAGGAAATAAAAACTATATATATTAGAAGATTATAATTTTTTCATCTCTATTATTTGATCAAAACATAGTGAAAATTTTATTAAAGTGTATTGTAATGACCCGAAAATTTCAAGGAAAATTTTTTCCTAATTTCTTTGGGATTTTACAAGAACGTAGTTTCTGATGGAACCTGATTCCACGGTCTGGTGTGCCCGGAATCAATTTCCGAAGTTTATCTTAGGTACGTTCCGTGAACAAATGATCTGGTTTTTATATCTTTTAAACCGGTGCTCGGAATTGAAATCAGAGGGCATCGATGAAACCGCAACGCCGGTAATTGATTAATAACACCTTTTGTAGGGTTGTGTTTCATTGGGAGGAGATGTTAAAAATTGTGGAAAGTAAAAATAAAATTGAGATACAAATTATATTTTTCTTTTAAGTGGTTGTGACCTTTGAGTGGAAGTTTGGGAAACCACACAACTGAGGTTATGAGAGGGTGGTGTCCACACGAACCCCACCCCTTAATTTTACCTAACCCCCCTTAACCCTCCATTTTAAGGACTTAGGTTTAATTACTTATGTTATTTCAGTTTTGAATTTAAAACATAAGGCATGAGTAATAAAATAAGAGGTGCCATATTTTATTATTGTTGGAGCTTGTTGTGTTGAATTTTTGAGAGAAAAAGGGGAGTCTTGAAGTTCTTCGTTCTTCGTCGAAGAACACGAAGAATGCACCACCACCGACGAAGAACGCAGACCTCCGACGATGGACTACGGCGAGAGACGCCTTCCTCGGAGATCAACAAATGCCAAGGATCCTCTTCTTCAGCGACGATCAATTTTACGACGTCCCTTTCCACGACAAACCTCGTTCGACGACTACGCTCGAGGAAGGGGGATTATTTTACTTTTTGATCGTGATTACATTAATCACTGGTTATCATCTTTATTTGAGCCGCTTGATTTCGCAATAATGATAGGAGGTCAGATCGCACGAACACAGCTGACCCTCCCCCCTGGTTGTTGATTTGTTTGCGGCACAAACAAGGAAGCGCGGTACCGATGCACCGCACAGAATATAAGAAAGATGGGGAGATGAAGAGTGGCGCCATCGCACCACACTGGAGAACCTTTAATAGGCCGCGGCTGGAGCGGGGCTGCAGCATAGGGGCGTGGCATCGTCGCGCCGCACCGGACGGACCAAGGCCGCGGCGGAGCTGGGATTGACGGCCGGTATCCGGCCACTGGCATCAGAGCAAGGGGATGGGACAAGCCGGTCCCGTGGCGGCAGCAGCCGGCCACCCGGAGTGGACCAACCGGTCAGTGGAGAAGCCGGGGGTTCGTAACCCCCGGCTGGATGGACAACAGAGGCCCCCCACATGGGGGTCGTGGTTACGTAATAGGGGGCAGCCCCCCCCCCCCAAACCGCTCGGCTATTTCGGCCGGGCCACCTGGCTGTGCTAGCCGCACAGGCCGGGACGGTCCGTGTAGGCCCGGCCGGGGCACGCCCAAGTGGTCCGGACCCGGACTCGGTTCGGGCTGACCCAGGGGGCCTCGGGCTGGGTCGGCCCGGGCCCGAAACCCCCATTTTCGGACCTCTTTCAGTCTTTTGCCAATAACATGGGCTACAGACATCTTGTCGACGCACCGTCAGTTGCGTAGCAATCCTTGGATCATGAAATTCATTTTGGTATATTAAACTCAAGGTTTAGAAGAACTTTTGGTACAGCTAGGTTGGTTCGAACCCGAAACCAACCTGGCCCTCGGAGCGGTAACAGTTATAACTTGAGCACCAGATGTCCGATTGACGTGCCATCAAATTTGTTGGATTACTCTTGATGAGATGGGACTTTTGGCATACTTATCCTAATTTTTGGACGCAGTTGGATAGTGTCCATGTTGGATTGAACTCGTAATCCAACCAGGCCCCTCGTACGAAAAAGCTGATAACTTTCATACCAGACATCCGTTTGACAAACCGTCAGAAACATTGGTGATCACGTTGGGAAATGGTCACTATGAGTATAACCTAGGAGAGTTCGGGGTACAATTGAGATGCGGTCGGGTTGGTTCTTACACGAAACCAACCGGTCCCCTGGGACGAGAAGGCTAATAACTCACAGACCGGGTGTCTGATAGATGCATCGTCTGTTGCGTTGAGACCCCTATGAAGAGGCAGTCCTTTGAGATAATTTTTTGTGGGACCTTGTGATACTTGGAGTATCGACCAGTAGATCATGGAGCGGACCCTCCCGATGAAGTGCTAGCAGAGTGCAGAGACATAGTAGCTGACTGAGACTTGACGACTGCTGATCGATCGTCTCAGAGTGATTCGGATATCCCAGTGGGGTGCGCTTGGTTGTAGCGGTGGACCCACGGTGGAGGTGCACTTGGTTGTAGCGGCAGACCCGCGGTACTCGACAGAAGGAGTACCTCTGTAGGCTATGAGGGGGTGTGCTTGGTTGTAGCGGAAGACCCATGGTGGGATGCGAATGGTTGCAGGGGTAGGCCCACAATTCTCGACAGGTGGAGTACTTCAGTAGTCCAAGGCTAGTGGGACGCGCTTGGTTGTAGTGGAAGGCACACTGTACTCGACAGAGGAGGATTTCTCCAGCAGCCGTGGTTTTGATATCATGAATAAAAATACTAGTTTGAGCTGAGTCTATGACCTTGGTGTTTACCTCATGATTGAGATGGGTCACTTGATAACTTAGGTAAATGTATGGGCATATACCTAGGTAGTGGTTATCCGTTGATTTCATAACCTTTGTGTTTCCTCATGATTGAGATGGGTTACTTGATAACATAGGTATAAGTATGTGCATATACCTAAGTAAAGGTTATCTTTTGAGATCCTTCATTGTGGTTATCTTTGTTGGATTTACTGAGACCTTGAGGGTCTTGGGGTCCCTACTGAGTATCATTTACTCACCCATGCACGGGCTATGCCCACACCTCGTTGTGTTGGTTGCAGACGACAGACTGCGCTGACAGAGGCCGAGTGTTCGAGGACTGGACGATACCTGGGGGTGGACCTCACGACGAGTCAGTATCTGAAGGTGGACTTCACGACGAGACGATACTCGGAGATGGTTGACAGGAGAGAGCGTTGTGGAGGCTATCTATACCTACCCTTCAGGTAGGATCCGTGGTGGACGATCCAGGTGCCGCGCTATCTGTACCTACCCTTCAGGTAGGATCTGAGGAGGACGACCTAGGAGCTGCTTCTATTCTTCCAGCTGCTTGTATTTTCTATTGTACTTTCGTTCAGTTTTAGTTTTACTTTCGGTTGGGTTTTTATTTTGGCCCATTTACTTTTCATCACTTATATTATACTTAGTGTATTACTTCTGCTTGTACTCTGTGGTGTTTTGTTTACTTTTATAAAGGCAATGCCTTCCCAGTTATCGGGATTTATGCATTTGGTGCTAGTCGCCAGCCCCTGGCCTATGGAAGGCGGACTTGCGGTAGTCACGACACGGGCCCCGAGGATGGGTCGTGACAAATTGGTATTAGAGGAGTAGGTTCTACGGCATAACATATAACTCTGATATTCCCTTTATGTGAATAAATAGTGTTAGGGGTACCGAGTGTGGTCTTCAGTTCAGGGAGTCCTGTATTGGTGCGGCGGCCGACGTATCCTTACACCAGGACCCTGACTATTGATTTCCGACATTGTGCACTAAAAACACTGATTGCGTGTGTGTTTACAAGAGTTTTTATGTCAGCTAAAACCAGGGTATCTCACCAGGTATAAATCATTTGACCATGTCACATCTGTTCAGGATGTCTCCACGGCAAAAGTCAGTTGGAGTTCCGAGAGAGTACTCGATGGCGGCTCACCGAGTGATGAGGCTCCGATGCGGGGCCCTTTTTACTATGTTGGCACCCTCGAGTGGTGTACAAGCAGCACCACCACATGTTGGGCAGTAAATTCCACTTTCCACACTAGCAAACGGTGCACACCAACAGAGCGCGATGCACGAGTTCCAACAGTAGAGGCCTCCGAGGTTACGAGGCGAGGCAGATTCCCAGACAGCAGAGGACTGGCTGGAGGAGATTTTTAGTATTTTCCGCCTAGCTGAGATATCAGTAGAGTGTATTATGGACATGTATACTAGTTTTTTCTAGTGAGTGACCATGAGGATGGTCCGCATAGAGATGAGGCTTCGGTACATGGACCGATGCCTGAGATAGTTCCTTCAGGTAGTGTGTCAGCTATACATCACTACTTGTTGGTCTGCAGTTACAACCGGCGGTACCGGTAGGTGACACATGTAGGCTTACTGCCTTACACATGTTCTAACATCAGATACCCTCATGTTTCGAGGCAAGCCCGACTTAAAGGCGGCTGAGTACTGGATTGAGGAGGTGGATGAATGTTTTCTAGAGCTTATACAGCTTCGGTAGGACGATGAGTCAGTAGCTAAGTATTCATCGAGGTGTACCAAACATTTTGGGTACTCGATGAATATGATTCAATCAGTGCTATGGAGTTCGGACCTCTGAACGTGTTGTGTTTAAGGATATACGAGCCATCACTTTTTTCCTCAATGCATTCCTACTCCCGTTACGGTGCTAGATAGAACCTTGTGGTTGAATGTTCTCTGGATGAACGAATACAGCTAGAGAATGTTAAAAGTTGGAACGCATCGAACTGGTGTTAGTATCAAAGACATGGGTGTGCGAATGTTTCAAAAAGAGGAATTGTTAAGGACATATAAATCTGTATAGTAGCAGATGTGAGGTAGAGCTAGGAGAGCAGCATGAGGTGGTGTACATATCAACATGTTACAACCACCCGCCTTTGTTGTTCGCTCCAGGCTCAGGGAGCTGGAGGGAAGGGGAACAGGGTAGCTACACGTGGTCAAGGAGTGTGACCCAATGGATCTAAGAATTATTTGAGGTACAGTCTGTGTCCACTACAAGCTGCCGTAGTAACAGACGTTGATACGAGTCATTCTTTCCTTCCACGAATCTTGTCCCAGAGCTAGAGTTTCCGGTTAAGTCGTTGACTTGACCCTCATGTCTGGAGATACCTTCGGAGGAGACTTGATAATCACACATACACCGACAGTGTGGTCTAACCCACGAGGAGAGAGTTGTGGTTGGATTCTCTTGGTGGCAGCGTCGAGGCCTTACGACGTTGGTCTCAGTATGGATTGGATTCACAGTTCATGGTCAGATTGACTGTATTGGGAAAAAAGGTTGTGGTTTATCAACGACATTGGGATAGGGTTTTCCTTGGTCGGAGAAAAGGAAAACCCAGGAAGCACATGATGGAATCATGCATAGGAGGGTGCGGCTGATCACACTTGAGTCGGTCAACCTTACCCTCGAGGAAGCAGGAGTTTTGAGTTTCAGTTCTAAATAGAATTGGATACCTCTAGAGTTTGAGGATGACAATCACGTCCTTATACGTGTCTCACCTCGACGAGGATTATAGAGATATGGCCAAGGAGGCACGTTATCTCTAAGGTTCTGCAGATCTTTTCGGGTCCTCAACAGGGTTGGCGAGGTGGTTTACCATTTGACCCATCCACCTCAGTTGTACTAGGTGCACGACGACTTCCATGTATCTCAGCTGAGGTGATACGAGCATGACCCTTCACATATCATCGACCATGAGGTGCTGGATGTTGGCGATAGGGTGATTTTTGTGGGGTTCCAGTAGAGGATGAGGATCGATAGGAGCGGGTCCTACAAGGATGGTCGATTCCTCATCTGTGCTTTCGTAGGCAACACGGGAACCTCCAGCTGGGCACATGGGAGCAGAATTCTCAGATGCGTGCTCAGTACCACTTTTGTATCTGTAGTTTCTGTTAAAGCATTACGGGGACGTAAAGCCCTGAGGTGGGAGTAATGTAAAGACCCAGAAATTTCAAGGAATTTTTTTTAATTTCTTTGGGATTTTACAAGAACGATGTTTCTGACGACGCTTGATTCCGAGGTTCGGTGTGCCTGGAATCAATTTCTGAAGTTTAGCTCAGGTACGTTAAGTGAACGAACGAGTGGGTTTTTTTATCTTTTGAATGGATTCTCGGAATTGAAATCTGAGGGAACCGATGAAACCACAACGCCGGTAATTGCTTAAAAACACCATTTCTGGGGTTGCATTTTCTCGGGAGGATATGTTAAAAATTATGGAATGTAAAAATAAAATTGAGCTACAAATTTTATTATTCTTTTAAGTGATTGTGACCTTTGAGTGGAAGTTTGGGAAACCACCCAAGTGAGGTTATGAGGGCGGTGGGGCCCACAAGAACCCCACCCCTTCATTTTCCCTAACCCCCCTTAACCGTCTATTTTAATGACTTAGGTTTAATTACTTATGTTATTTCAGTTTTGAATTTAAAACTTAAGGCGTGAGTAATAAAATAAGAGGTTTCATATTTTATTATTTTTGGGGCTTGTTGTGTTGAGTCTTTGGGAGAAAAATTGGAGTCTTGAAGTTCTTAGTTCTTCTTCGAAGAACGTGAAGAACGCACTGCCACCGACAAAGAACGCAGACCTCTGATGATGGACGATGGCGAGAGACTCCTTCCTCGGAGATCAACAAACACCAACGATCCTCTTCTTCCACGATGATCAATTCCGCGACTTCCCTTTCTACGACAAACCTGGTTTTATGACTACGCTCGATGTAGGGGGATTATTTAGCTTTTTGATCATTATTACTTTCATCGCTGGTTATCATCTTTATTTGATCCGCTTGAAATCGCAATAACGAGAGGAGGTCGGACCGCACGAACACGACCGACCCTCCTCCCCCCCTTGGGTGTTGATTTTTTTGTTGCACGAACAAGGAAGCGCAGTGCCGATGCACCTTGAGGAATATAATAAAGATGGGGAAAACAAGTGCGGCACCATCGCGCCATGCCGGGTGGACCAATACCGTGGCCATAGGCCGCGGTGGAGCAGGGAGCGGCGGCCTGTAAAGACCCGGAAATTTCAAGGGAATTTTTTTCTTAATTTCTTTAGAATTTTAAGAGTATGCAGTTTCTGACGGCGCCTGATTCCAAGGCCCGGTGTGCCCGGAATAAATTTCCAAAGTTTAGCTCGGGTACTTTCAGTGAATGAATGAGCGGGTTTTTCTAAATGTTTAATCGGTGCTCAGAATCGAAATCCAAGGGCACCGATGGAACTGCAACGCTGGTAATTGCTTAATAGGACTTTTTCTACGGTTGTGCTTTCATGAGAGAAGGAGTTTAATTATGTGGATTATTTAAGAGGTGAAAAAAATCGTGGGACAATTTTAATATTATATCTTATGTGGTTATAACCTCTACATTGGGATGTTAGGGTGGGACCCACCGACAACCTAATTACCCATGTGAGGATAAATGTGGGGTGGTGCCAACACGAGCCCTAACCCTTCACATTTCCATAACTCTCATAAACCCCCTCCTATGTTTGTTAACTCCCCTTGTAATTAATATATAACTCAATCTCTCTCCCTCTTTATTTCATGCCAACTCACTTTATGTTAATTCATTAAACCTAATCAATTAATTTAACTAAAGAGTTTGATTTTTGAGTTTTTGAAAATGCATGGAAAACATAATAAAATAAGTTGAAGGCCTTATTTTATTAGGTTGGCTAATTGTGTGAGGATATTGGGTAAGGGAGAGATCTTGTTCCTTGGGAGAACTTCATCTTCTTCGGCGAAGAATTTCCCCACTTCAAGGAAGAACGCTATCTCTCCGAGGGAGAGCATCGACTCGGTGACTTGGATTCTTCTGTCATCTTCTTCCTCCATGACCAAGGAGGAGGCACCGACGCAGAAGCTCGCCATCGACGTCGCCATATAATCTTCTCTCCGTAACAAAGGAAGGGAGACGCTGCTTCCTCCTCGGAAGTTATCCGTCGACGTATACAGAGCTTCACTCCACGACATTCTACTTCCGCAACATGGATGACATGTGACGTAATTTTTGAGGTAGGGGTTAAATTTGTGTAAGTTTATATTCCAGTGGTTCTTCCCTTCTAAAACAAAGAACTCGGATCAACTCATTCTCAAGTTGATCCACGAATGATTTCTTTTGTGGGTTGGGAATATTTATTTGTGGGGGAAATTGTAGGGGGTTCGAATTTGGTTCATGATTCTTTCTTGACCGTCCAAAATCAATTTTCTTTAAGCCGCGTGATATCGGATTAACAGGAGGAGGTTGGACCGCACGAACATGGCTGACCCTCTTCCCCCTTCGTTAATGTGTTTGTCGTGGCTCGACCAAAGGTGGCGCGGTGCAACGACACCACGCGGAAACAAAGAGGATCATCGTCGAAGAAGCGCGGCGCCATTACGCAGTTTCGTGGAGGCCGAACGAAGTCGCGACACCGTCACGCCGTGCCGGAAAACCACGAAGATACGCGGTTTGTTTATTTGGTGTGAGGATTGGCGGGCCATGGAAGGACAGGTCGCAGGGGATATTTGAAGGTGTTGCAGCGAAGGGAAGGTCCTGGGAGGACTACTGGCGAAGACGGAATTGAAAATGGACCACCGGAGCAACTCCGGTGGTCTGCGGAAGGGCCTGCTGACACCGACCGGCCGCCAGGAGGTTGCGGCGCCCAACGCGCCGCTGGGAAGGGTCGTCATGGCTAAAGCCGTAGTGGCAGGCTGCTAGTCCCATGGCCCCGCAGGACCGTGGGAGAGCGGGGGTCGTAACCCCCGGCAGTCAAGGGAGTGGCCTCCCACGTTGAGGGGGGGGGGGGGGGCGGAGCTTCAATCAAGGGGGGGGGGGACTGCCCCCCCCCCCCCTCTTCCACAACGGCACAACCAGCCTGGCCGTGCAGGTGTGTTCACGCCGGGCCAACTGGCCACCGAGGCCTGGCAGGGCTGCACCCATCCGGGCCGGACCCGGACCTGGTTGGGGCAGACCCAGGGGGGTTGGGCCGAGTCGGGCTGGGCCCAGACCCCCCATTTCGGACTGTTTTCTTTCAAACACATATAACATGGGATGCAGACCTCCGATCGATGCACCATCAGTTGCGATGTGATCCTTGGATCGAGACGGTCGTTTGGGTATATTACACTGAAGGTTTAGGAGAACTTTGTGTTCGGCTGGGTTGGTTCGAACACGAAACCAACCGGGCCCTCAGAGAGGAAACACTTATATCTTGAACTTCGGACGTCCGATTGATGTGACGTCGACGTTTTTCGATTCCTCTTGATGAGACAGAACTTTTGGCATACTTCACCGGAGATTCAGACACAGTTGGGGAATGGCCGGGTAGGATTGTTCCCGAAATCCAATCGGGCCCCTAGAATGGAAAAGCTAATAACATTCAGACCGGACGTCCGTTTGAAGAACCGTCAGTGGAATTGGTGATCACGTTGAGAAACAGTCCCTATGAGTATTCCATATGAGAGTTCGTGGTATAGTTGAGATACTTCCAGGATGGTTTGCACACGAAACCAACTGGGCCCCTGGGACAAAAAGAATAATAACTCATAGACCGGGAGTCCGATTGACACGCCATCTGTTGCGTTGAGAACCCTATGAAGAGGAAGTCCTTTGAGATACTTCTTTGTGGAACTTTGAGATACTTGGAGTATCGACCTGTAGCTCATTGAGCGGACCCTCCCAGAGACAAGAATACGGAGTACGGAGACCGTGTAGCCGGCTGAGACCAGATGATTGTTTGACCGACTCGACTTGGAGTGAGTCGACTAGCCTAGTGGATGGAGCACTACTTTTTTTGGGTGCAGAACTATGGTGGACGGAGCACTATAGTGATTGGGTGCAGACCCGCAGTACTCATCCGGAGAGTACCTCTGCAGGCTATTAGGGGGGATTCACTGTTGTGTTTGGGTGGCATACCCCGGCGGGAAGCACTACTGTGTTTGGGTGGCTTACCTGCGGTACTCGACAGGAGGAGTACCTCAGCAGTCTTAGGTTAGTGAGCAGTACCTCGGAGTCGTGACATGATCACCCTACACTCCAAAGACGGGGATCTTTAGTAGTTACGGTTTCAATAATTAAAATCATGGTTTGAGATGAGTGTATGTTTTTTGTGTTTTCCTCATGATTGAGATGGGTCACTTGATAACTTAGGTATATGTATGGGAATATACCTTGGTAGTGGTTATCTGTTGACTTTATGACCTTTGTGTTTACCTCATGATTGAGATGGGTTACTTGATAACTTTGGTATAAGTATGGGCTTATAACTAAGAAGGGTTATCTGTTGTGATTCTGATTTGTGGTTATCCTTGTTGGATTTAGAGAGACCATGAGGGTCTCGGGGTCCCTACTGAGTATCGTTATACTCACCCCTACACGGGCTATACCCGCACCTCGTTGTGTTGGTTGCGGACGACGGGCAGTGCTGATGGAGGCCGAGTGTTCGAAGACTGGATGGTACCCAGAGGTAGAGCTCACGACGAGTCAATATCCGGAGGTGGACTTCACGGCGAGACGATACTAGGAGGAGGTTGACGAGCAAGAGAGTTGGGGAGGGTATATGTACCTACCCATTAGGTAGGATCTGTGGTGGACGATCCCGGAGCTTGGCTATCTATACCTACCCTTTAGGTAGGATCCGTGGTGGACGATCCAGGAGCTGCGCTATCTATACCTACCCTTCAGGTAGGATCTGAGGAGGACGACGCCGGAGCTTCTACCTTTCTTCTAGCTGTTGTATTTTTCTGGTGTACTTTTGTTCAGTTGTAGCTTTACTTTCGATTGGGTTTGTATTCTGGCCCATTTAGTTTTCAGCACTTCCTTTTGTACATAGTTTATTACATACGCTTGTACTATGTGGTGTTTGTTTACTTTTAAAAAGGAAATTCCTTCCAAGTTATCTGTAATTACGCCTTTGGTGCTAGTTTCCAGCCCCTGGACTGTTGAAGGCGGGCTTGGGGTAGTCTCGGCACAGGCCTCGAGGATGGGTCATGAAAAATTGGTATCAAAGGAGTTCAGTTCTAACGCAGAACTCAGGACTCTGATCTTTTTCAATGTGAATCAATAGTGTTAAGGGTACTGAGTGTGGTCTTCTGTTCAGGGAGTCCAGTGTTGGTGTAGCGGCCGACCTATCCGTACACGAGGACCCTGACTTCTGATTTCCGACTTTGTGCACGAAAACACTGATTGTGTGTGTGTTTCCAAATATTTTAAAGTCAGTTCAAACCTGGTCAGCTCACCAGGTATAAAATGTTGACCGCGACACATCTGTTCAAGATGTCTCCATGCAGATAGTCGGTAGGAGTTCTGAGATAGTACACGATGACGGCCCACCGGGTGGCGAGGCTCTGGTGTGGGGCCCTTTTTACTATGTTGGTGCCCTTGGGTGGTGTACCAGTAGCACCACCACCTGATGGGTAGAAGATGATACTTGTCGTACTAGTGGACGTTTCACGCTGGCAGAGCGCGTTGCATGAGTTCCAGCAGCAGAGGCCTCTGAGGTTATGAGGCGAGGCAGATTCCCAGACAGTAGAGGACTGGTTGGAGGTGATTTCTAGAGTATTCCGCCTAGATGAGACACCAGTGGAGTGGATGGTTGACTTGGATACTAGTGTTTTCCAATGAGTAACCATGAGGATGGTCCGCATAGTGATGAGGCTTCGGTATGTGGACCGATGCCTGAGATAGTTCCTTCGGGTAGTGTGTCAGCTCTACATCACTACCTGTTGGTCAGCAGTTACAACCGCTGGTACCGGTAGGTGACACATGTAGGATTACTGCCTTACACGTTTTCCAAAATTAGATAACCTCATGTTCCGAGGCGAGCCCGACTCACATGCGGCTGAGGACTGGCTTGAGGAGGTGGCTGAGAGTCTTCTAGAGCTTTTACAACTTCGGCAAGACGACGTATCGGTAGCTGAGAATTCATCGAGGCATACCGAACATTCCAAGTACTCGATGAATACGATTCAATTAGTGCTATAGAGCTCGGACCTCTAAGCGTGGTGTGATTAAAGATATTCTAGCCATCACTTTTTTCTATATGCGTTCCTACTCACGATAGGGTGCTAGAGAGAACCTTGAGGTTGAATGTTCTTTGGATGAACAAATACTAATAGAGAATGTTAGAAGTTGGAATGCAGTGAGCTGGTGCCAGTCTTAGAGACATGGGCATGCGAATGTTTCGAGAAGAGGAAATGTTAGGGAAATAGGAGTCTGTGAAGCAGTAGACGTGGAGGCAGAGCTAGGAGAAAAGCATGAGGTGGTGTACATCTTAACATTATACACTCACCTGCCTCTGTAGTCCCCGCTAGGCTCAGGGAGCTGGAGGGTAGGGGAAGAGAGTAGCTACATGCAGTCAAAGAGTGTGACCCAATGGCTCTAAAAATGATTCAAGGGAATGTCTGTGTCCATTACTAGCTGCCGTAACAGCAAACTTTGATATGATTCATTCCTTCCTTCCACGAATCTTGTCCATGAATTAGAGTTTCCGGTAAGCCGTAGACTTGACCCTCACGTCTGGAGATACCTTGGAAGGAGACTCGATAATCACACTTACACCGATAGTGTGATCTGACCCATGAGGCGAGAGTTTCAGTTGGAATCTCTTGGTGGCAGCATCGAGGCCTTACGATGTTGGTCTGAGTATGGATTGGATCCACAGTTCATAAAAAAATTGACGGTATTAGGAAAATGTCAGAATGGGTTTTCCTTGGTCGGTGAAAAGGAAACCCCAGAAATTACAGGATTAACTCTTGCATAAGAAGGTGTAGACGATCACTCTTGAATTGTCCAACTTCACATACGTGGCAGAAGGAGTTTTGAGTTTCAGTTCTAATCAGGAGTGGACTAGTTCTAGGCATAGAGGCCTTTGATCATTGTGCTACCAGCTTCCTTGTTGTTGATGTTGTTGTTTGTGGTTGTTGTGTGTCTTGTACTATGAGCTACAGTAATAAAATACACTTATCTTTGTGACGTTTACTTACCTTCCCTTTTTGGTTTGATTGATACTAAGAGGTTCTGGTTAATAAATGTTGATTTGACCCTCAATTTTGAGATTCATACTGGAGGAGACCCAGTGACCACACACTGATGCCGACAGTGTGACTCAACCCTTGGAGGCGAGAGTAACCGTTGGATCTCTTGGTAGTAGTGTCGAGGCCATACCATGTCATCCATGGCATGGATTAGTGCCATTCATGACAGGATTGACTATATTATCCAAATAACATGGTTCATCCAGGGGATGAGACCAGATTTCTCTTATCGGCAAAGAAGAAATATTAGCAGCTCTTGTGGGACCAGAGATGGTCCAGGCCACGATAGAGACGGTCCATGTCATCTAGGAGCCTATGAAGACAGCTCGGAGCCGACAGAAGTCTTATGTTTATATGAGACAGAACCACTAGAATTTGAGGATGGCGACCACTTTTTCATTCGGGTATCACCTCGACGAGGTCTATCGAGATGTGGCCAAGGCGGCAAGTAATCTCTGAGGTTCAGCGGATCTTTTCAGGTCCTCAATAGGGTAGGCGAGGTGGTTTACCGCTTGACCCATCCACCTCAGTTGCACGGGGTGCACGACGACTTCCACGTATCTCAACTGAGGAGATATGTGCTTGACCCGACGCATGTCATCAACAATGGGGAACTGGACTTGGTGATGGGGTGAATTTTGCAGGGTTCTAGTAGAGGTTGAGGATCGACAAGAGCAGATCCTACGAGGCAGGTCGATTCCTTGTGTGCGCTTCACTGGTATCACGGGAACCTCCAAGTGGGCACATGGGAGCGGGAGGCTCAGATGCATGCTCAATACCAATTTTCTTTCCCTAGTTTTTGTTATAGCTTTACGGGAACGTAAATCCCTGAGTTGGGAGTAATGTAAAGACCCGGAAATTTCATGGAAATTTTTTTCTTAATTCTTTTGGAATTTTACAAGTACGCTTTTTCTAACGGTGCCTGGTTCCGAGGCTCGGTGTGCTCGGAATCAATTTCCAAAGTTTAGCTCGGGTACGTTCAGTGAACGAACGAGTGGGTTTTTCAAACTTTTGAACTGGTGCTCAGAATCGAAATCTGAGGGCACCGATGGAACCTCAATGCCGGTAATTGTTAAAGAAGACTTTTACTGTGGTTGTTATTGCACGAGAGAAGTCTTTTAATTTTGTGGATTAATTAAGAGGTGAAAAAAATTGTGGGACAATTTTATTATTATATCTTAAATGGCTATAACATCTACATGGGAAACTTAGGGTGGAACCCACCAAAAACCTAATTACCCATGTTAGTATAAATGTGGGGTGGGTCCCACACGATCCCCAACCCTTCACATTTCCATAACTCTCATAAACCCCCTCCTAAGTTTGTTAACTCCCCTTGTAATTAATGTATAACTCACTCTATCTCCCTCTTTATTTCATGCCAACTCACTTTAAGTTAATTGATTAAACCTAATAAATTAATGAAACTAAAGAGTTTGATTTTTGAGTTTTTGAAAAGGCATGGAAAACATAATAAAATAAGGGAGAGGCCTTATTTTATTAGGTTGGATAGTAGTGTGAGGATATTGGGTGAGGGAGAGATCTTTTTCCTTGGGATAACTTCATCTTCTTCGGCGAATAACGTCCCCACTTCAATGAAGAATGCTATCTCTCCGAGGGAGAGCATCGACTCAGCGACTCGGATTCTTCTGTCATCTTCTTCCTCCACGACCAAGGAGGAGGCACCAATGTGGAAGCTCACCATCGACGTCGCCATATAATCTTCTCTCCGCAACAAAGGAAGGGAGATGCCGCATCCTCCTCGGACATTCTCTGTCGACGTATACAAAGCTTCACTCCGCGACGTTCGACATCTACGACTTGGATGACGTGCGACGTAATTTTCGAGGTAGGAGTTAAATTTGTGTAAGTTTATAATCATGTGGTTCTTCCCTTCTAAAACAACGAACTCGGATCAAATCATTCTCAAGTTGATCTGTGAATGATTTCTTCTGTGGGTTGGGAATATTTATTTGCGGGGGAAATTGTAGGGGGTTTGATTTTGGTTCATGAATCTTTCTTGAGAGTCCAAAATAAATTTTCCTTAAGCCGCATGATATCGGATAAACGGGAGGAGGTCAGACCGCACGAACACGGCCGAACCTCTTCCCCCTTCATTAATGTGTTTTTCGCGGCTCGACCAAAGGTGGCATGGTGCAATGACACCGCGCGGAAACAAGGAGGATCATCAGCGAAGAAGCGCGGCGCCCTTACACCGCGCCGTGGAGGCCTAACGAAGTTGCGGCACTGTCGCGCCGCTCCGGAAAACCACAAAGAGATGCGGTTTGGTTATTTGGAGTGCGGATCGACGGGCCATGGATGAACGGTCTGCATGGGTGATTTGAAGGCATTGTAGTGAAGGGAAGGTCCCGGGAGAACCATAGGAGAAGACAGAATTGAAAACGGACCACCGGAGCAACTCCGGTGGTCCGCGGAAGGGCCTGCCAGCGCGCCCCGCCTACATTGTGGCGCCGGCGGCCGGAGGCGACGGCCAACACCGGCCGGCCGCCAGGAGGCAGCGGCACCCGACGCGCCGCTGGGAAGGGCCTCCGCGACATCAGTTGCGGCGCCATGTTGCTGGTCCCACGACCACGCGGGACTGAGGGAGACCGGGGGTCGTAACCCCCAGCGGTCAAGGGAGTGTCCCCACCACGTGGATGGGGTCGGGACTTCAATAATGTGGGGGAAACCCCCCCCCCCCTCTTCTACAATGGAACAGCCAGCCTGGCCGTGCGGGTGTGTTCACGCCGGGCTGCCCAGGCCGGGCCGGGCCCAGACCCCCCATTTCGGACTGTTTTCATTCAAATGCCCATAACATGGGATACAGACATTCGATCGACGCACCTTCAGTTGAGATGAGATCCTTGGATCGAGATGGTCGTTTCGGTATATGACACTCATGGTTTCTGACAACTTTAAGTTCAGACGGGTTGGTTCGAACACGAAACCAACCGGGCCCTCGAAGCGGAAACGCTTATATCATGAGCTCCAGATGTCCAATTGACGTGCTGCCGACATTGTTGGATTCCTATTGATGAGAAAAAACATTTGTCATATTTATCCTATGATTAGGACACAATTGGGGTATGACTGGGTAGGATTGTACCCAAAATCCAACTGGGCCCCTAGAATGGAAAAGCTGATAACATTCAGACCGGACGTCCGTTTGACGAACCATCAGCGACATTGGTGATCATGTTGAGAAAATTTCCCTATGAGTATACCCTACGAGAGTTTGGGGTACAGTTGAGATGTAGCCAGGATGGTTCGTACACGAAACCAACCGGGCCCCTGGGACGAAAAGACTAATAACTCACAGACCGGGCGTCCGATTGACGCGCCGTTTGTTGCGTTGAGACCCCTATGATGATGTGGTACATTGAGATACTTATTATTGTAACTTTGAGATACTTGGAGTATCGAACTGTAGCTAGTAAAGCGGACCCTCTTGGAGAGGAGCATATGGAGTACGGAGACCGTGTAGCAGGCTGAGACCTGACGACTGCTTGACCGACTCGACTTGGAGTTAGTCGACTAGCCCAGTGGACGGAGCACTACTTTGTTTGGGTGCAGACCCATGGCGGATGGAGCACTACAGTGTTTGGGTGCAGACTTGTGGTACTCGTCCGGAGAGTACCTCTGCAGGCTATTAGGGGGGATGCACTACTGTGTTTGGGTGGCATACCCCGGCAGGAAGCACTACTGTGTTTGGGTGGCTGACCCGCGGTACTCGACAGGATGAGTACCTCAGCAGTCTTAGGATAGTGAGCAGTACCTCGGAGTTGTGATAGGATCACTGTACACTCCAGAGACGGGGCTCTTCAGCAGTTACGGTTTCGATAATGAAAATCCTGGTTTGAGCTGAGTCTATTACCTTTGTGTTTACCTCATGATTGAGATGGGTCACTTGATAACTTAGGTATATGTATGGGAATATACTTGGGTAGTGGTTATCCGTTGATTTCATGACCTTTGTATTTACCTCATGATTTAGATGGGTTAATTGATAACATAAGTATAAGTATGGGCTTATACCTAAGAAGGGTTATCTTTTGTGATTCTGCTTTGTGGTTATCCTTGTTGGATATACAGAGACCATGAGGGTCTCGGGGTCCATACTGAGTATCATTATACTCACCCCTACACGGGATATGCACGCACCTCGTTGTGTTGGTTCCAGACGACGGGCAGTGTAGACGGATGCCGAGTTTTCGAAGACTGGACGGTACCCGGAGGTGGACCTCACGACGAGTCAGTATTGGGAGGTGGACTTCATGGTGAGACGATACTCAGAGGAGGTTGATGAGAAAGAGCATTTGTGGAGGCTACATGTACCTACCCTTCAGGTAGGATCCGTGGTGGACGATCCAAGCGCAGTGATATCTGTACGTACCCTTCAGGTAGGATCCGTGGGTGACGATCCAGAAGCTGTGCTATCTATACCTACCCTTCAGGTAGGATCCGAGGAGGACGACCCCGGAGCTGCTACCTTTATTCGAACTGTTGTCTTTTTCTTCGGTAATTTTGTTTAGTTGTAGCTGTAATTTCGATTGGGTTTGTATTCTGGCCCATTTAGTTTTCAGCACTTCCTTTTGTACTTAGTGTATTACTTCTGCTTGTACTCTGGGGTGTTTTTTTACTTTTATAAGGGCAATGCCTTCCCAGTTATCGGGAATTACACCTTTGGTGCTAGTCACCATCCCTCGGCCTATGAAAGGTGGGCTTGGGGTAGTCACAGCACGGGCCCCAAGGACGGGTCGTGACACGGCCGGTTTCCGGCCGCCGGCGTCAGAGCAGGGGGACGGGTCCAGCCGGTCCCGTGGCGGAAGCTGCCGGCCGGCTGGAGCGGGCCGGCCGGTCAGAGGAGAAGCTGGGGGTTTGTATCCCCCAGTTGGGTGGACAACCGCGACCCCCCACATGGGGGCCGCAATTATGTAACAGGGGGGTAGCGCCCCCCCAAACCGATCGGCTGTTTCAGCTGAGCCAGCTGGCTGTGCGGGGCGCGCCAGCGCGCCGGGCCGGGCCGCCCAGGCCAGGCCAGGCCGCGCATGCCGGGCCAGGCCACGCCCAAGCGGGCCGAACCCGTACCCGGTTCGGGTCCCCCCGGTTCGGGCCGACCCAGGGGGTCTCGGGTCGAGTCGGTCCGGGCTCAAAACCCCCATTTTCGGACCTCTTTTGTTTTTTTCTCATAACATGGGATACAGACCATCGATCAACGCACCGTCATTTGCGTAGAGATCCATGGATCGAGACGGTCGTTTTGGTATATTACACTCAAGGTATCGGAGAGCTTTGTGTATGGCTGGGTTGGTTCGAACCCGAAACCAACCGGGCCCTCGGAGCGGTAACGCTTATAACATGAGCACCGAATGGCCAATTGACGTGTCGTCGACTTTGTTGGATTCCTCTTGATGAGACGGAACTTTTGGAATACTTCGCCAGAGTTTTGGATATATTTGGATAGTGGCCGGGTTGGATTGAACCCGTAATCCAACTGGGCCCCTAGAACGGAAAAGCTGATAACTTTCAGACTGGACGTCCGTTTGACGAACCGTCAGCGGCGTTAGTGATCAAGTTGGGAAACGGTCTCTATGATTATACCCTAGGAGATTTCAGGATACAGTTGATATGCGGTAGGGATGGTTCGTAAACAAAACCAACCGGACCCCTGGGATGAAACGACTAATAACTCAAAGACCGGGCGTCCGATAGACGTGTCGTCTGTTGCGTTAAGACCCCTATGACGAGGCGATACATTGAGAAACATCTTCATGGTACCATGTGATACATGGAGTATCGACCATTATCTCATGGAGCGGACCCTCCCAGTGACGAGCTAGCAGAGTATAGAGACCTAGTAGCTGACTGAGACTTGACGACTACTGATCAATCGACTCAGAGTAATTCGGATAGCCCAGTGGGGTGCGCTTCGTTGTAGCGGCGGACCCATGGCGGAGGTGTGCATGGTTGTAGAGGCATACCAGCTATACTCGACAGAAGGAGTACGTCTATAGTCTGTGAGGGGGTGTGCTTGGTTGTAGCGGCTGACCCATGGTGGGATGCGCATGGTTGCTGTGGCAGGCCCACAGTACTCGACAGGTTGAGTACATCAGTAGTCCAAGGTTAGTGGGACATTCTTGGTTGTAGCGGCAAGCCCACTGTACTCGACAGAGGAGTAGTTCTCCCGCAGCTGTGGTTTCGATATCGGGAATAAAAATCCTGGATTGAGATGAGTCTATGACCTTTGTGTTTACCTCATGATTGAGATGGTTCACTTGATAACATAGGTATATGTATGGTCATATACCTAGGTATTGGTTATACGTGGATTTCATAACCTTTGTGTTTCCTCATGATTGATATGGGTTACTTGATAACTTAGGTATAATTATGGGCTTACACCTAAGTAAGGGTTATCAATTGAGATCCTTATTTGTGGTTATCTTTGTTGGATTTAGTGAGACATTGGGGGTCTCGGGGTCCCTACTGAGTATCTTATACTCACCTCTGAATGGGTTATGCCCGCACCACGTTGTATTGGTTGCAGACGACGGGCAGCGCTGATAGAGGCCGAGTGTCCGATGACTGGACGGTACCCGAAGGTGGACCTCACGATGAGTCAGTATCCGGAGGTGGACTTCACGATGAGACTATACTCGGAGGAGGTTGATGGGTGAGAGTGTTGTGGAGGCTATCTTTACCTACCCTTCAGGTAGGATTCGTGGTGGACAATCTAGGAGCTGCGCTATCTGTACCTACCTTTCAGGTAGGATCGGAGTTGGACGACCTAGGAGCTGCTTTTATTCTTCCAGCTTCTTGTATTTTCTATTTTACTTTCATTCATTTGTATATGTACTTTCGATTGGGTTTGTATTCTGGACCATTTAAATTTGATCACTTCTTTTGTACTTAGTGTATTACTTCTTCTTGTACTCTGTGGTGTTTTGTTTACTTTTATAATGGCAATGCCTTCTTAGTTATCGGGATTTATGCCTTTGGTGATAGTCGCCAGCCCCTGACCTCTGGAAGGAGGACTTGGGGTAGTCACGACACGGGCCCCAAGGATGGGTCGTGACATGTATGTTAAATTTTTTATCTCTGAATTTAATTTCATCAAGAAATTAAATGTTCAATTGATGGGAAGAAGAAAAAAATAGTGATTGGGTAAAAGAACTATATATTTTACCACACTCACTCCACTATTTATAAAATATGGAGTAATGAAATTATCCAATAAGGTTATCAAATCCAATAAATAATAATGATAATAGATTTCAGTAACCACATATTCCTAGATATGAAGGAAATTCTCATGTGATCATTGTTGTCTATGTGGGGAATGATGATATTATTTGAAATGTATGATAATGACTTCTAATGTATTAATTTATTTTTGATCTAACCAATAATTTATATCTGAATAATTTTCTAAGGTTATAAAAATACCCCATCAATGACAAGATGTATAATTATAAGTGGAAATTATTAATGTTATAATGAATTCAAATAAATTTAATGATTCTTATTCAATTTATATTGGTGGGAATGTGATTCCTATACATCACATTATTTTTCAACTAGTGGGATTTAATACTATGATAGGAATTGGATTGGATTTATATATATAAACTAAATACAAATTAAAATTTAAGGGGATACACATTTGGAATTCCAAACAAACTTATGATTATCTATGGGTTCTATGATAAATGTGAAATTCCTAAGAATATTGCATCCTTTATATGGGTCTTTTATTGTATTGAAATGTTATTCTTAACATATTTAGTTGTCTATAATATCAAATAAAAATATATGATTATTGTATGGGTGTATGTTTGTATATTTTTTTTATCATAATAATTATATGAATTGTGAATTATACCTTTCAATAGAACATGTAAATTTTGAAAATATATTTTCGAAAAATCCTTATGGTGTAGCCCTTATTGAGTTTTATGAATTAAAGAAGATGCTCTATGAAGGAATCTTGAGATGGTATTCTTTCAGCCAATTTAATAACCATGGGGTTCACAAATTCTTTTTTATGATGAAATGTTTATTAATTGTTATTGATTATGATTATTAGTAACCAGAGGAAATCACAATAAAAAATATGAATCCCCTCATTCAATTTGGGGATTTTATTGACCAATTACCTAGAGATAAATATTTTTTGATGATTAGTATTTGACATGGATACTAAAAATTGAGGTAAAAAATTGATGATATACATACGACACCCTTATATACTAGATATAAACACTATGAATTTATATTGATTTGATTCGGTTTTACTAATAACCTGTATTTTTATGGATTTAATGAATAGGGTCTTTATAGATTGCCATAATTAGTTTTTGTTAGTCTTTAAATATAGTATTCTTATATATTCATTGTGTATGAGAGATCATAAAGATAACCTAGTGATTGTTCTAAATACAGTATGAATGGACTATTTGTAGGAAAAGGTTTCCATGATTCAGTTTCCACTATTGAAAGATTAATTTTCAAGCAATATAATTTCATGTAACTGTATATAGATTCATAAATAAAAGTTAAAAACAATTTGGAAATGTCCTTGATGCACCAAGATAAACGAAATACATGGATTTCATGCCTTGTAGGGATATTATCAATTCATTATGAATAATTTATTATTCTTGTATAATGAAATCCTCATGTTAACTGGTATGGGATCCATGTTCCTTTATACATTTGAATGTGAATAAAATTTTTGGGAACTGAATATTAGGTTAGACAATGTAGCTAGTAATACACTACAATATAGTGGATAATGGTTTTTGACCATTATATATTCATAAAATATTCTACAAGAAAGAATACTCATGAAAAATGAAATATCAACGGCTTATATATCATGTCAATTTATGTTTCATGATAAAAATTACCCAACTCTTGATTTGGAGTTATCTACGGTAAATTTTTAATTGAATACATGGAGACATTATCATTGTAGGGACAAGTGTGAAATATATACAGATAATATAATTTTAAAATATATTTTTACTTAAAAAGTGTAAAATATGTGTTGAAGATGGCGTTTTGAGTTGATTAAAGATTATGACTACAAAATATGTTCGAACCGATGAAAATATATCATGGTGGCTGATGCATGGGTAAAAATTATAATCATAGCTATCTATGATGACGTTCACCAAAGAACCTATATTTGTGGATTAAAAAATAATGGATATGTAAATATATATGAAATTTGATAAATCATATTTTTATGAAATTAGATATCAACCATATATCCATGTTAATAATAACATGGCAGAGAAGGAAGATTCATATGTGAAAAATAAGGTAAGAAATATTGTTGAGGTTAAATATTATTATAATGTAATGATATGGTTCATGAAATATGTATGTTTTCCATCTATACAATATTTTAAGAAGGATATGTTTGATAAATAAATACTTGTATCATTCTAAATTCATCCTAGAAGTACAAAGATGTATAGTGATATGAAATAGTATTTCGGTAGGACTATATAAAGAGAGATATTATAGAATATATATCCTGGTTCTAGGAATGTTATCATGTTATGGCTATGAAAAAAGATTCTAATAGGATATTACAAAAATTACACATACCAACAAGGAATTAGTAAAACATCAACATGGATTTTTTCATAATTACCCCAAACACATATATGGGAAATAATTTTATTTGGGATATATTTGATCAACATGTGACATAATAATACTATGCTACTATTAGTGAACATTTATATCTTAATGAGATTTTCAAGATATGCATCAATGATATTATAATACTTCATGGAATACTACATTTAATTGAAAATTATTGTGATCTAAGGATTTAATCCTTGTTTTTGAGATATCATTAGAAATCTATAGATTCAGAATTTTTTAAGTAATACTTATCATAAAAAAATATGGTCTGCCTTGGAAAACAAGTCAAAAACTATAGTATTTACTGATGTCATTTTTTATGTATTTCATCATTGATTGGTATTAAAACTATCCCCGAATCTAAATTTTATACTACAATATATTTCACGTGAAGATTCAGGTAAATTTTCATTAATCCACTATAAAAAGTTTTCAGTAACTCAAAATATCAAAGATGATATTGGAGAATGGAAGTTCTTGGGACCTCGATGGGATGGGGAAATTATAGAGAAGTTAAGAGACACTATGAAGAAATAAAAATAATTATATAGATAAAATATTTATTATCCATAGTTAGTGAAATTAGATATTTATATATATTTTTTAAAGTGTTACATCAAATTCCTCTATAGAAAATAAATGTGAGATTTAGAAATTATAGAAAAATGTGCCCATGTAAATTGACCCATTTGATATTATTGTTCTATTTGAGGCAATAACATGTCTCATAGAAGATCCATCAAACCTCGCTCATTGTAATAATGTGTTCCATGTATCCCATCTATAGAAGAACGTAACTGATCTTCCATATATACTAAAGATAGTGGATTTACCACTAGGGAATGATATATTCTATAAAAAAGAACCTGTAAAAAAATTTATTTTTGAAATAATGTACAATAGAACAAAAATTAACACTTGGTTAACATGGTTTAGAGGATTTGAAAACTCAATTACTATTATTGTGAACCCATTAATGTTATTAAAGAGATAAATCATAATTTCATTATCAATATAATATACTTTTTATGTTGAATTCATTTTTAAGGGGGTATAATGTAACACCACAATATGTTATGACATATTTTTCTTCAAATGCATTTAATTTATATGATAGATTAGGATACACACAAACTCAAATAAAAAAACTATAATATAATATTCCATTTAATCATAGGCATTAAATTAGAGTAGTGAATATGAACAATTACATTTTGAATAAAATTTATATGTATAAAAATAAATAAATACTAATTTTTCTATAAAATTTATCTTAAATAATATTTTTCTCAATAATAGTTTTTTTTTGTTTGTAAAAATTATAATTAAATTATTCCATATTTATAAAATGTAATTGAAAAACTAAACATATTTTTTATAAATCAGCATGTGAAAGGTATTTCTGAATGAATTTGTTATAATTTTTTGAAATGATTTATTTTTTGATGAATTTTGAGAAATAATTATTTTTATTGATGGAATATTTTATCCGTAGAGAATTTTATAAAATTAACAATATTTCAATAAGTTTTTAAGAGTATAATTATTTCATTAGTATTAAATATAGTCCAATTGTAGTCATTATATTTTATTTTATATTCTATATTATTATAAAAATGATTCATACATAAGAAAAAAATTTATAAGAGAGAATATTTTGTCGTCATGATTTATGGATTAACCATAATATTAATTTCTACCACTTATATAATTTTTATCACATAATATGATTCAATATTTGGAATCGGGTGGTTTAAATTTCAATAATATTTTCCTTTTATTTTTTATAACTATTTATAGTAATAAAAGTAATTTTTTGTTACCATAATAAATGTAAAATTGGTTAATTTGGATTATAACTAATGTGATAATGCAATAAAATTATTCAAACACTTTCATTAATTTTAATTCATGCATTTATTTCATATATAATCATCCAAATATCAAAAATGTAACCTCATTATTCGTTCATCCATGATTTTGATCTTTATAATATTTAGGTAGAAAAGTAAAACATTTTTCTTTCATTAGTTTAATATCTATAGTATTTTTATTCATCATCATTTACTGTGTCATATCATTGAATGAATTTTCATGACAAATTAAACATGTTAGGGATGTATTAGTGCATTATATTTTAATTTCTTTATTTATATGTTGTTTTTTTTAAAATTAAATAAATATTTACAAAAATGGTTGTAATGTCATTTTATAATTAATAATATAATATTGAATGATTTCAAATTCATAAAAATAGTATATTTGTCCAAATGAATGGGCTACTATTTTTAATATCATCAATTTCTCATTTATGAGTCACTTATCTTTTTATAGATACCTTATTTAAACCTAAAAAGGATAATAACATTGTTATTATGGTAATTGTAAAAAAGATAAACAAAAGTAAAAGATAATAGATAGTGATAAAAACATGAAAAATGTACTAAATTTTATTGAATGAGAGGATATACATACATCCTCTTATTTTATAAAAATTATTTCTATTTGTGTCTATTTAAGATAAAAATTCATTTATATTATTGTAATACAATAGTTAATTATAAGGGTTCACTCATCTCACTTATAAAGGGATAATCATCTCCATAATTCATCCCAAATATGGAGTCGTATATATTATCTTCCCCCTAACCTAGTAACATCATAGTATCCATATGTTCATCTTATATCATATTTTATTGATAAAATACCTTCACTTGAAGTCTTATAGTGAATCCCAAAATAAGTTTCTAAATCAATATGAGGTTATATCATTTTGAAAGAAAATCAAGCATATGGTAAGGATTTGATTTTAAAATTTCATTATTTACCATGATTTTTTATTATTATCTATCCAATGAGGATGAATCCTGATCTACCTCTATGTTAGGTTGGTATAGAGTATGATAATCTCCTATGATACCAACTAAAGTATCAAAATGATACTTATTGTAGTATCAGTCTAATGGTCTAGATACTCAATATACAAGAGGGGGGGTGAATTGTATACTTTAAAAATTATTTGGGAACTTTTAATGTTGGTTAAAGCATTCTAGTGTTTAACAAGGTTAAACATGTTAAATTCTCAAAACCTCTATGTTCTACGTACTTTCTTGATTCCGGAAATGTGATTTTGAGAATGTAATACTGAAAAAGTGATTCCAGAAAAGAAACATAACAAAAGTTAAAAAAGATAATGATTATACCTTAAAGCATATAAAATCTTACCAATTCAGAGTATGTAGGTATAAGGAAGTATAATATAGTTATACTTTCTTCAACAACCTAAATACAGTGGAAACCATGAAACAATACAAGTAAAAAGTAGTAGATCTTTTAACCAAAAGGGAAGGGTATCCAACACCCTTGGATAAAGGTCCCTTGATTTATTGATTCAAGAAAGTTTGTCTTACCCACACTAGGGTAAGACCTCGATATGATGATCGAAGTCTATCTTGCAATCCCCGTAAGCCCTCAACTTCAAGGTAGTCGGATCCTCTATCTTCCTATTTTCGGAATCCCTGGAATGTATTCACCAACAATTAGAGTCACATGAAGCAAATCTGGACAAGGTGTTCAGTACGCACAAAGCAATAAAGTCGCTCTCTCTAGAAATCACTTCAACAACATTTAATCTCTATATTGATCAACAAGTATTGAGATCATTAAATTGATATGTTATTTATAGGAACATTCTCCACGGTCAGATCCCTCCTCAAATGGTCATATTTTTCCTTCAATTTTGGAGGGACATGTACACGTGTCACTCAAACAACAGTTAATTAGTAACTGAATTCATGACATCGTTTTATAACCAAAACATGAGTAAGAAAAATTATGGTTACATATACAAATTCTGTTTTTAGAGTGTAAGGAATAATGAATGTCTGATGTCTAACTAAAAACCATTTGGTACATGGATATTTGGATTACGTCTTCAAAGGAATTTAGAACCTGCATTCTAGAGAATTATGGAGTCTAAATTTCAAGGAAATTAGGAGTCTTATTTCAAAAGAATTCGGAGACTAAACAAACAAAATTTGAAGTCTAGATACAAAGAACTCAGAGTCAGAACTCATATGAGTTTGGAGTTTGAATTCAGAGAACTCGTAGTCAGAACTCAGAATTTTCAGAGTCTGAATTCAGAGAACTCGGAGTAAGAAGTCATAAAAGTTTAGAGTCTGGATTCAGAGAACTCAGAGTCAATACTCATAAATTTTCGAGGTCTAAATTTAGATAACTCCAAGTCATAACATAGAATGTTTCGAGTATGAATTAAGAGAACTTAGAACTAGAAAATAGAATGGTCTATATCTAGGTATTTTAGATTCCACAGTTTTAGATATGACTCAAAATTTTATACATAGAAATAAAATACACATTATTATGATATGAATCATGGTATGGATAAATTTCGTTGGAGAAGGGAAATTTTCCTTATGAGAGTAAATCATAGGTTAAAAGAAATTTACCTTAAGATAAGGTGTTTGTGATTTTTAGAACATGAAGGAATGGAAAAGTCATAAGGAAATATTATTGACTCAACAATCTCCCCCAAACATGAAGGAATTAAAAATTATTTAAGAAACATTATTGACTCAACAATCTCCCCCTTTTTGTAAAGCACAAAAATCCTTATGGAAAAGAATATAATGACTTTAGAAAATATTTTTCTGAACTCTAAAAGAAAATCATATCTCCCTTAACACATGGGAAAATATTAATGTGACTAAATCCGCCTTAGGATTTGGAATCACTAAGGATTGTATTCTAGTTTTCCGGAATGAGACATTTCATTTTATTACATACAGGAATAATCATGGTAAGATCTCACCCTTAGATGAAATCCCCCTTTCATAGGGAAATTTCTTCATTTCTTAGTATTCTCTTTCCATTCCCCCCCTTTGTGATTTTCAAAAAGAAATACCGGGAATGGAAAAACAAATACGGTACCTGAATTATTACTACTAGACAACGAAATATTTTAAGAGAAACCCAAAGATTTCATTAGCATTGGAATAATTTGTACAAGGACGAAATACCACAAAATTTTGGATTTGAACAAATTTATCCTTCCTTCTTCATGGGCATTATCTTCTTCAATATTGTTTTCATCTTTTTGAGCTCCTTATAATCTTCCTCTGCTCGCTTGAGAAGCTGATCCTATTCTTCAAAAAAAAATTCCAAGGCTTTGATTCTCTATTACCAAGCCTTATGAACCTCTACATGAGCCTTCAAGGCTTCTTCCTTCTTGGAAAGATTTTCTGCTATCTCAATCTGGAGATCCCATTATCTTTTCTAATTTTGAGCAATTGAATACAACTTCCCATTCAGGTCTTTTATTCTTTTAATCTGGGAATTATGCTCGAGAGATAGCTTTTACTCAAAACATTTTGTGAGATCCTTGATCTTCACATCTTCAGTTTCAAATACATCCATGACACTCTCTTGAAATTCATCATTAATATGCATATCTTCTATAGTTTTACATGACCAAATGATCATCTTTTGGCAGGATCACATGTAGCATTCAAAGTATATGAAAAAATATTTCAAATTAGCCTCCAGCATGACACACTTATCCATCATCATTGATACATAATCCGATTTATGATATAGGGTGTGTTGGAGAATCTGAAATCTTGAATCAATACATGGAAATATTTGAATAGTCCCAACATGCTTCTTCAAATACTGTACTATGAAATCATGTCCTAAAGATGATGATTCAAAATATAAGACTTTAGTTGGTGAGGGATATTTCTCTATTTCAACTGCTTTACTCTTTGATGAAGAACTACCAGTATTGTTCTTCTTAAACACATATTTTGTAAGTGTGTCAACAACTACATTTTTACCCTTATCAATCTTCGGAATGGATTCTTCTTGGTTAGGGGATATATGTTTACTATCCGATAAATGAACAATTTTTTCTTCCTCCATCTCTCCATTTTTAGCTGTTGCATTAGCATTTGTTGGATGAATGAAATCCTGATTAGAGCATTCTTCTTCAGGCAACTTATTCACTTCTTCTTCATCATTCTATTCATCCTTTCTGGGAGTAGAAAACATTGATGATTCAGCTTGAGAAGTTCATATTTATAATTTTTTTAAAGGGCTTTCCTTCTCATGAAAATCCTTAAATTTCTTAATAAGATCTTTGATATTATCACTGCTATATTTTTCTTCTTCTTCTTCTACCACTTTTACTTATTCTAATTGGAGTTTTTCGGATGTCACCTATTTCTTCCCCGGTTTCTCTGGTAAAGCTTCTACCAAGAATGATTTTGGTACTGAAATATTTTCTGATGCTTTCTTTGTGGCCTTCAGAAGGTATTTCACTACCACTGCTTCATTCATCTTCTTCTTTTATTTATTTTCTTTTTCTTGCTTCTCAAGATCATCAGCAGTATTCTCTTTTAAGGCATTTGCTTCAGTAGGATCCAAACCAAAACTAAGCTCTCCTTCTTTCTTATTCTTCTTGTATTCCCTCCACTTGGATACTACCTCAGCCGGATAAGCTTTTTTTTGTTTCTTAAGTTTTGGAGGTGCGTATTGGATTTGTTTAGGCTCTAGGGTTGTTCATTCCTCTTCTACTTCCTTGAGATTTTTCTTCCTTCTTGACTTCTTAGAGGTCTCAGTGGCCTCCTATTTCTTCAATATGGCTTCATATTCTTCCTCAGGTAAATCATAAAACTCTTCAAATTCTTTAGAAAATACATCATTCATCCTTCGAAGAGTGTCATCACTAACCAACATGACTTTGCAATTCCTTGGCTTTAATCTAAAAAGAATTTTAGAAGACTCTAAACACCAAAAAATCAGATTAGAACGAATTGCTGGATACATAATGATATGTTCCTTTAGATTTCCATTCTTTATATTCTCGATCGTAATCAGAATATGCTTGACCATGTTAATTTTCCTTATATTCACCATGAAATCCAAGATATACATGTAACTCTTCCTCAATGTATCCTTGTCCCCTTTCCTCGGAATGATGAATCCCTGAACCTAGAATGAAAGAATCTGTAAATTTTTTGTAAAGTGACCAATTTTCAGAGTCTTAACATCTATAAAACCATCAGAAACCCATATCCTTCACCTTTACAAAACTTTCTTGGACATCCGGCAACTTATGGGATCAAAATTCGGCCTGAACATCATAGGGAACTCTAATCAAGCTTGAATAATTGGAATAAGATAAAGAATATGTCTTCCCATTGCACGAAAGAGAAAGTTTTTCTCTTCCTTCTTCCTTGAAAAAACTCATTGTTTCATTAAATTAAACTAACAAATCCAGATACACTAAATCTTGATCTCCTGGATTTGATATGCAAACACTGTCCCATACATCCAGTTTAATGTTTTTTTGAGATGATAGAATCATACATAGTGAAGATGTTTGGATGCAGCAATATTTCACTATACATCAACCACTCCGAGATTGTATTTACAGTTGACATGTCTTTCTGGGATGATTCTTCGACAGACATTCAGATTTGAGCAAGATCTGGGATGTTTGGAACAGGCTTAAGTAGGAAGGAAAGACATTAGCACATGAAAGCTTTGGAATCGATGTGGGAAAACAATTTGAGGTCCTTTATATAGGCATACATGGCAATAGTTAATCTTTCAAACACAATCCAATGGTTAAAAAATCTTCTTATCAGATCTGACAGTTGAAATGAAAGCTGGAAGGAAATTTTGATAGAATCCGATCTTTTGAGGTATTAAAGGAAAACATTCAGATTTAAGGAAAATAGAATCTGAAAAAAATAATGAAAAAAATACGAACAAGTAAATTATGATTATGAAAACTCCTGAAAGAATCATACCATTTGGATTTCAAGGTTGTTTATTCATATTGGGAAAAATTATTCTTGAAAATATTTAGATTCTGAAAATGTTGGTTATAAAAAATTTTAATATGGAAATATCTATTATGAAAATTTTTATGAAGAAAAATCTAACTATTAAAATTTTCATTAAAATATTCTAGAAAATCTTCATTATGAAAATTTAGAAAATCATTATTACAGAAACATAGAAAATATTCATTACGAAAACATAGAAAATATTCATTAGAAAAATTTAGAAATTCATCATTAAAAATTTAGAAAATATTCATTACGAAAATTTAGAAAATCATCATTAAAAGAATTTAGAAAATGATAAAATTTAGACTATGAAAAAATTTATATTATGGAAAAAAAAATTAGAGTACGGAAAATTTTAGACTACGAAATAAAATTTAAATCCACCAAACAAATGTACTCCCCCTATAAAGAGGAGTTTGTAACTATAACGAGATTTGTTTAAACAAGAAGTTAATAAGGATGATTACCTAATGATTATCATTCCTAATGTCTTTTTAATGTATTCAAATCTATCAGAAGGTAATGATTTTGTGTAAATATTATCATGTTGTTATTGTGTTCTGATAAATTGAATAATGATATCCTCTTTTTGTGTGTGGTCCCAAAAATAGTGATGCCTAATATCTCTGTATTTTTCACGAGAGTGAGGTGAAGGGTTTTTACAAAGGGAAATGGAACTAGTAATATCACAAAAAATTTGTGTTTTGGTAAAACTCATACCATAGTCTGTGAGTGTTTGTTGCATCCACAACACTTGAGCACAACAACTTCCAGATGATACATATTCAGAATCAGCTGTGGAAAGGTCTACTGAGGGTTGTTTTTGCAAGACCAAGAAACTGATGAATCTCTTAATAAATGAAAAGTTATGGATATACTTTTCCTATCCATTCTACATCAACCAATGTCTTCATTGGAAAAACTTTTTAAAATAAAATTATTTCTAGAAGTATAAATGTGTCCTAGATCCATGGTTCCCTTTAAGTAGAGAAAAATTCATTTTACTACGTTTAAATGAGATTCCTTAGGATTGGATTGTTTTATTGCAGATAAGCATACTAAAAAAATCATGTCTGGACAACTAGCTATCAATTAAATTAGTCTTCCTATCATACCTCTAAAAGATGTTTGATCTACTGGTTTCCCAACTTCATCTAGATCAAGTGAATTTGAGGTAACAATGGGAGTTCTTATACTCTTAGTGTTGTCATATGCATACTTTTTAAGAAGATATTTAATATACTTATACTGTGAAATATATATTATTTCTAGTTTTTGAGAAATATTAAACCCATGGAAAAATGTTAACTCACCCATTATACGCATTTCAAACATAGATTTCATTAGACCCACAAAAGAATCAATTAAAGATTGCTGAGTTGAACCAAATATAATGTCATTAACATAAATTTGAATAATGAAAAAAAATTTCTTATCCATCTTTATAAAAATAGTTATATCAACCTTTCCATTAATATAGTTATTTTGAAGCAATAATCTTGTAAGCCTATCATACCAAGCTCGAGGGACTTCCATAATTCTATATAAATCTTTGGTAAGTTTAAAAACATGTTCAGGATGTTTTGTATCTTCAAAACTAGGAGTTTGTTCAACAAAAACATCCTCCCGAACATAACCATTACAGAATTCACATTTAACATCCATTTGAAATTTTTTTTAACTCAATAATTCTAAAAAGGAAAGTAGATTATGAATAGATTCAAGTCTAGATACTGGAGCATAGGTTTCTTCATAGTCCATTCCTTCTTGTTGATTATAGCCTTTAGAAACTAATCTAGCCTTATTTCTATAAATGATCCCATTTTCATCAAACTTCATTCCGAAGACCCATTTTAATTCAACGACATATGTTTCCTAAGGCCTTTCAACCAAAAGCTGGAATTTATTCCTTTTGAATACATTTAGTTCGTCTTGCATAGCATTTATCCAATCATCATCTCTTAAATATTCATCAGTACTTTTTGTTTCTAATTGGGAAATAAATGCTAAATGTTTTACTTCATTTCTTAAGGAACTTCATGTCCTTATAGGTTGATTTACATCACCAATTATACTATCACATGGGATAATTCTTTAGAAACAACTGGTTTGGGTTTTATAAAACTTGTTCATTAACATAGGGTAGGAAATCATATGGGGTTAATTCTTCAGAGATATTGTCTTGAACATTTTCATTATCAGAAGGATATTCTAACAAAGGTTGATAATCCATTTTTTAAAACACATCTGACGAAATATGTTGAGGTTGTTTAAAAACAAAAGGATCAGTTTCATCAAATTTGACATGTACTGTTTCTTCAATAGTACACATATTTTTATTGAAAACTCTATAAGCCATAGAAGTTGTGGAGTAAACTATGAAAATTTTGTCTTTAGATTTTAGTGTGAATTTTTGTATAATATCTTTATTATTTAGAATGAATCCCTTGCAACCAAAAACCTTTAAGTAGAAAATTCTAGGTTTTATACCATTCCAAAACTCATAAGGGGTTTTATTAAGAAAAGGTCATATCAAAACACAGTTTATAGTATGAAAATCAGTACATACAGCTACTACCAAAAATGGTTTGTCTACCAAATACTCACTCAACATGGTTGTTGTTATCTCTTGAAGAGTTCTGTTTCCTGTTTCAACAACACCATTTTGTTGAGGTGTTCTTGGTGCTGAGAATTTATGACTAATGCATTTTCTACTACAAAAAGTTTCAAAATCATAATTTTGAAATTATCCTCCATTATCACTATGAATAGTTATCAAAGGATGGTTATTATTTTTTTTACTTGGGATCTAAAAGTTTTGAAATATAAAAAATCATCAGATTTCATTTCCAGAAAATAGACCCACGTATATCTAGTGTAATCATCAACTATGAAAAATACGTAATATTTTCCCCCAATGATTCAGGTTTGTGTTGGACCAATAAAATCCATATGCACAAACAATAATGTATTAGTGGTTGATACTTAAACAACTGATTTAAAACATGATTTATGTTTCTTTCCATATTGACAAGGATCACAATATTTTGAAGAATGAAATCTATGCTCCGGTAAATCCTTAACTAGTCTTTTATTAGAGAGTTTATGTCGGTTCCTATGGTTACAATGTCTTAAAAATATATTCCATATCCATGAATGATATTCCATCACACTAATATAATGTAGATCTTGGATCCTAATGTCTTTTAAGTCCATTGTGTATACATTCTCTTGCCTATGGGCAGTATGAATAAACTGTTCCCTGGAATTGTGTCATAAGAACTTGTCATTCCTCAAATTTACAAGGTAACCTTCATCACATAATTGAATTATGAGAATGAGGTTGTGCTTAAGACCCTTAAAAAATAAAACATTTGAAATCAATGTTTTTCCATGAAGAACAATGTTACATATACCAATAATTTCCCCTCTTAGCATTATCTCCAAATGTTACTTTTCCTCCTTTAGTCATGATAATCGTTTCAAATAAGTTTCGGTTACCAGTCATATGCTGGGAACATCCACTATCAATATACCATGTATTGTTGTTGATTCATTCTTTATTTTCCTGAAAATAAGAGTGTAAGAATTTCAGAATCCAATCATTCATTTATCAAGAAACATTTGGAAAAAAAATCTTAGGTATCCACATTTTCGTAGAGAAGTATGATTTATGGAAACCTAAAAATTGGGTTTGGTTTAATAAACAAAATTTTTCCTAGTGTCCACCACACTGACACTTGGTTTAGAATGGATCACTTTGAGGAACAAAATAATTGTTACTAAAAATCTGTTTTTACATATTTAGACAAGACCAAAATTATTCCATAATAGTCGGATTTGAGAATACATCATATCAAAATTTTCCTCACATAAGGTAAAGTTTGACAAACCCTTCCTCAAGGAATGTATTTCTGAATTTAGTCTGATAACTATGTTATTGTCCTCAAAAACATCAGTTTTAGTACTACAGTTAAGATCGAAAACATTTTTCATCAAAATTACATTTTCCAGATCCTTAGAATGTTTATGCTACTCAGAGTTAACATACTCAAGGGTTTTGGAAATACATTCAAAATAAAGGGTTTTCTAATCAAGATCTTTATACTGATCTGATATTTCCATGGAAAGAGTAGTATTCCTTGAATTTTTATTATCATGAATTTTCTTGAGTTTTGAATTACCATTCTCAAGAATCTTAGAAAAACTAGAAACTTATTCATAGGTATGTAAAGTAATATCTTCATCAGAAGAAGATTCTTCATCAGAAGAGTTATAATATTTATCATTACTATAATTAGAATTCAAATATATGTTGTTCATGGAATCATTATTGTGTACCTTCGCTACTAGACAATGATTCACATAAGGTATTATGGCTATTAAACCATGCTTGTTCTGACTAGAAGATTCATAATCTGATGATTCATCTGAAGAGTCTCCACCACTAGCACTCCAGGTGTCATTAGCATTCAAGACATTCCTAGAATTGTCTTTGTAGTAGTTCATTATTTTTTTCTCAGATTGCTTTCCCTTACATTCCTTTCACTAATGCATAGGACAATCTGGTCTTATATGTCTAGCTCTTTTGCATTCAAAAAATGTGACTACTGAATCTTTCTTATCATGACTTTAATTCTTCTTATATCTGGAATGAAAGTTATTCTATCCAACAATCTTTTTTATCCTTTGAGAAAGATTGGCTAACTCATTTTCTGAAGATTCACATCCACCGTATTAAGATTGAATAACAATCTTCTTTGATTTAGATCATGTAACGCTCTCATGATTCTTGGCATTCATATGATTTGAAGTTGTTGTTAAAGCAACACTTCTATTCCAATTATTTTTCTTAATATTATCATCATCTCTCTTTATTCTAGTATCATGTTGAAGAAGTGTTCCAAAAAGTTCATCAAGAGAAATCTGAGTAACCTTTCTATTCTCTTCAATAGCAGTTCTCTTGGATTCCCACTCATCTGGAATGATGTCTATGATTTTTTTCACAAGATCTTAACCATATAATCCATTCTCACCCGTATATTTTAAACTATTAATAATAGTCATGAATATATGTTGCATCTTACATATGGGTTCTCTAAAAGAAAAGTAGAAACCATGAAATTCAGATCTGAGCATGGATCTCCTAGTTTCTATAACATTGGAAGTTCCAAAGTGTGTAACTTTGAGTTTCTTCGAAATAAAATTTTTTGCTTCAAAAGGTGAAATTTGGCTATGTATATTTCTAGTCAAATAACAATGTAAAGTATTTCGTACCTTATAATTCAGTTGATTTTCATGATCTTCATAATAGGTGAAGGTACTCGCATCCTTGTACGAGATTTTATATCTTCCAAAAATCATAACAAAGTTATCTACTCCAGTATTGATAATGACTATCTTTATACGATCTCTCCAATATTCATAATCATTCCCATCAAAAATAGGTGGTCTAGTAGGATTTATATTGTCTATGGACCACATATTGATTTCTTCCATTTTAATGAAAATCTTTCCTCCCAAAACATGTCACTAACAAAAATTTGTAAACAAGGATAAGAATATCCTAACAAAGGAAAATATAGAATAGGTGTATCTCTAAAAAGAATATGAGTCCTGACATATAAGTACAAAAATCTAATTCAGAAAATAAGAAGAAAAAGAATTATCTTCTGAATCTAATGGTGAGATTAATTAAGATTGATCCAATCCTCTTATACCAATTGTAAGTTTGGTATGGAGTATGATAATCTACTATGATATCAACTGAAGGATCGAAATGATACTGATTGTAGAATTAGTATTATGATGTAGATACACAATATACAAGAGGTGGGTGAATGGTATATTTTAAAAATTCTTTGGGAACTTTTAAATTCTTCTAAACCTTTATATTATTTAACAAGGTTAAACAATATTAAATCACAAATCCTCTAATTTATACAGACATTCTTGATTCTGAAAATGTGATTCTGAGAATGTAATTTCGAAAAATTAATTCCAAAAATGAACATAACAGAAGTTTATAAAAATAAATATTCTATCTTAAAGCATATAGAAACTTACAAAATCAGAGTATATAGGTATAAGGAAGTATAATATAGTTATACTTTCCTCAACAATAATAATACATCGGAAACCTGAAACAATATAACTAATAAGTAGAATATCTTTTATCCCAAAGTGAAGGGTATCCAACAACCTTGCATAATGGTCCATTGATTTATACATTCAAGAAAGACTATCATACCCACACCAGGGTAATCCCTTGATACAAAGATCAGAGTTTGTCTTCCTATACCAATAATACCTCAACATTAAGGTATTTGTCACATCTGTCTTCCTATCCCCGGAAGCCCTCGAATTTACTCAGGAAAATTCAGAGTCGCATGAAACAATTCTGGACAAGGTGTTCAGTATGCACAAAGCAATAAAGTCTCTCTCTTTAGAAATAACTTCAGTAGAAAGTAATCTCTATATTGTTAAACATGTCTTGAGCTTGTACAAATGAGCTCCTATTTATAAGCACTTTCTCAATGGTCGACTCCCTCCTCCAACGGTCATATTTTCCTCAAATTTTGGAGGAACCTATACACATTTCAATCAAAAAATGTTTAGTTAGTAACTAAATGAACGAAATCATTTTATAACCCAAACATGAGTAAGAAAAAATATGGTTACATAAACAAATTCATTTTTCAGAGTGTCTGGAAAAATGTATGTTTTGAGACTTACCAAAAAATATTTGGTACATAGATATTCAGATTCCGTATTCAAACGAATTCAGAACCTGAATTATATATAATTATGCTGTCTGAATTTCAAGGAAATTAGGAGCATGAATTCATAAGAATTCAGAGTCAAAACATAAAATGTTTGAAGTCTAGATTTAGAGAACACAGAGTCAGAACTCATAAGAGTTTGAAGTCTGAATTTAGAGAACTCAGAGTCAGAACTCAGAAAGATCGGAGTCTAAATTCAGAGATCTCGAAGTCAGAACTCATAAAAGTTTGGAGTTTATATTCAGAGAACTCAGAGTCTTAATTCATAAATTTTCAAAGTCTAAATTCAGAGAAATTGGAGTCAGAACATAGAATGTTCGGAGTCTGAATTTAGAGAACTTGCAACCTAAAAAACGAATTCTCTATATCTATATATTTTAGATTCCGAGGTTTTGGATATGTCAACGAATTTTATACTTAGACCTAAAATGAACATTATTAAGATATGAATCATGGTAAGGATAAATTTCCTTGGAGGACATAAATTTTCCTTATGAGAGTAAATCATAGCATAAAAGAAATTTTCCTTAAGATAAGGTGTTTGTAATTTTAAAAACAAGAAGGAATGGAAAAGTCATAAATAAATCTTGTTGACTCAAAAATCTCCCCCAAACATGAGGGAATTGAAAAGTAATAAGGAAACCTTATTGACTCAAAACTCTCAATAATTTCATGAATTTACTTATCCGAACACTATTTCAAGAGATCATATGTTTTCACATAATTTTTCTCACATTCTGTTCACAAGTGACTGAAAAAATATTTCAAAGGAATTTTTTCTTTTTTTCTATCATCAGTAAAAATAATTTTTGTTCTTAATGCATGATATCAACTAATGTTTTCAATAATGATCATATTATTATCCAATTATAATTTCGGTTCTTTTTCACCCATTTAAGTGTTTTTAAATAAGGCTTTAAAAGGTTCATTATTATTGTTTTAGAAGATAGGACATTGTGATTGTTCTTCCAAAAATGTGAATGGAATATTAGTTTCAATATATATGGAATCAATGTGATTATCCATAATCAAGACTGCTTAGTTAATTTGTCCTTAAATTAAATTTTCCAAGGTATTTTTGTAGAAATTTTTTACTGTTATATTAATAATTTATTATATTTTTTATAAGTTTAATTCCAAAATAAAATGGTATTTTTCTCAATAAATATTCCATGTAAAATTTAATTGGTATTTTCATCTAATATGACATATTATTAATTTTCCCATGATTTGTAGAGATTTGATAATGGGATAGGGTTCTTATTATTCCTCTATAAGGATTATTAGTATAGTCATAAAAAGATGAATTGTTTCTAAAACCCATTTCCTTTCTATGTGTTATGCTATGAAAAAATGTTTTAAAAACTCACTTCCATTAAATGTATTGTTTTATGATGAATGTTTTATTATATTATGGGATAATAATCATTGATTTCAATTATCTGATTTCTATGAAGGGGATTTTATATCCCATTAATTCATTGGAAAAAGATGGATATCTCATGAGATAATATGCAATGTAATGGGGAGTGAATATGTTGACAATATTTTTTATACCATTATATTGCATCATAAATGATTTTTATTCAAAATATTTTTCTAATACATTTAGGAGGACAAAATAATTTGATTCCATGGAGTCTATATAAACTGTCTTCTTGCTTCTTGAAAGATCTTAAACATCACCCACAAATATCTCACTATATTATAATCTTCATAGTCATTCAATTTTTAAAACTAGTATTTATAACATAAAAAAATAAAACATAAATTTTTTTGATATTAGATGCTCAATATGGGAAATAAGGGAGAAATTAATGATCTATTAAACAGAACATAAATAGAAAAAAACAATTACTTTATATTAAAATTTGAAAAACCATTCCTCATACATCATAGATCCTAATAATTTTCATGGAATAAATACATGATGTTTATAAGACATGAATAATAATGGAATCAATGTATATGAATATTAGACAATAATATTCTCATAATAAATAAATTTTTGGAATATACAAAAAATAATAATTTCCATAGTCATGGATTCCATCCTATACTATAATTATTTCTTAGGTTCAATACCCATTACATCATTTCCATTCCCATGGTTCACTACCCAGACTATCATATTTTATTCTGATCACTGTCTATTCCATCATATCATTAATGAAAGTTCCATCACCAAGACTATCACATTTGATGGATTTTAATACAAAACAGGATTCACTCCCCATTGAATTCATTATTATCTCATTAAGTATTAATTATTTCCAATTTCATTATATGAATATATATATTTATATTCCAATTCATCATAAAATAATAACCCACTAATTTTTTTCCATGAGATTAGAAATCATTCATCGATAGAACTAAGCATAACCTAATGAAAATTATTGGGATTTATAAACATTTCAACAATTCATCATTGAATAACCCATGGAATAGAAATTCATTTAATAATGTTTTTATCACTATAAATTTAACCGAAGGGAATAAATTGTGTTTAATATAAGATCATGATTTTTATCATCACCATAAGACTTAAAAAAAGAACAATTTTTTTTATTATTACTATATCATAATAAAATTAAATAATAAGTAACATCAAATGAGGTTATCATTTATTAAAGGGAACTTTAAAAGATCACACAAACATTTCTTGAGGATATAACCATTGTACAATGATATCACTAATTTAAAATCTAATAATTTAAAAAATATAATATAAATAATGCTTTTGGAAAACAAAATTTGGATAATGTAATGGAAAATTAAAATTATACATTTGCAATGATGACATAAAATTATTTTAATTCCATGTATTTCGAAGAAATGATTCCATTAACATTTATACTAAAAATAGAAAAAGTGTATATTAAAAAAAGGTCCGGAATATTCCTTTTATTTTATTATACAATGTATAAATTAGGTAAATATTAATTTAATAAATCACATAATAATATTGAAAACATTATTCTAAATATTTTAATATATCATGTATATAAATTATTTTTTTATCAATGGTTGAAATAACAATAGTTTTCTTTAAATTCAATATTTTAGGGTCTTAAATCATTCATGAAAATAAATTAAAATGAAAAAATATAATATCAATAAATGAAAATATGAAAATAAACTTCATCACTTCATTTAATTATAGATCATAAAATTTCATCATTTTACCAAATAATCATAATATATCCCAATAATCAAAGTAAATATAAAATTAATCAAATAGTAGATTCAAAAAATTCACATCAAAGCCTCATTAAAGTGAGAATGTTTTTTGTATATATAAACCAATGAGATTTTATTGATAATAATCATAAAAAATTCTAGGAATTATTTAGACTATATAAATGAAAAAAGTGGTGATTATGGTATGTGTCTCATATAAATAACAGTTAGACAAATATCCATTACCAAAATATCGATGTTTTTGGAAATATCTATATTCTAATATATAATATATTTATATATATTATAATCAAATAATTGAATATTTTAAATACCTTTAACATCATATATGATCCAATTATAACATATCAACACATATTTATTATGAATTTCTTATGAAAATCTTCATTTCTATTTGTTATGTGTTTAGTAATTTCAATAGACTTTTGGTTCAATAGTTCTAGTCCATGTATGTTGATAATAATTCCATGATACCTAATATTATATTGAAAATATAAATATCACATATATTCATTATATATATATATATGAATCCATAAAATATTGAGATAGAGAATGAATTACTCCATTCATAATGATGCCAGGTCATATGTATGCATTCATATTATTTCCATTTTTCTATGTATGGAACAAAAAAAGGTAAATAATAATTAACCTCATAATAATAATAATTATTGAATATATTTAATGCATTGTAAATCAGTTTATTTTTATTAAAATCCTAGTAAATTTGATGTGAAAACATTATCACATCACTTCGTAGTAGAGGTGGTCTACATGTATACTTGAGCAAAGTTATCATTTAATTTTGGACAGGAAGAATGTTGATAATGGTTTTACAACTTGAAAATTATAATTAAGTATATTAAAGATAATTAATTAATTATTTTATTATTTATCAAATATATATAGATGATTCATAATAATAAATAATACAATAAATTCTTTTTAATGTGTTTTACGACTTTGTTGAGAAACCTCTTCTGGTTTGAACCTCATTCCATGAAGGAAATGTCTTCTAGAAATACTATAATTCCTTGTATGTGGGGAATGAATAAATAATGGTATTAAGTCAGTGATTTATTTATACATAAGGATCAAAATGTAATAGGATTACATGTTAGGATGTTAATATTTATATGTGTGGGGAGGGGGTACTCTTGTAATTTATTAAATTATCAACATATAATAAGTTAAAATTCATGGAAAAAAATTTCCTAAATGAAATTAATTTTATAATATAGAATCAATTGTTATCATATAATTTGAAAATAATATTTAAATAGGTAAAGATATCAAATTAAACATTATCATTTTGGATCACACATTTGTTAACAATTTTTTACTTTAATAATGATACAATCTATTTAAATATTTATGTTGAATGAATTAAAAATAAAGGAAAAAATTTACCCATAAATTCCAAAAATATGATAGGTTCAACATTATGATATACTACTTGTCCACTTATAATATTTTTAAAAATTTTAAATAATATAATATTATTTTATTGTTCAAAAAATAAATATTGTCGTTTTGACACTATTAATTTAATTTGAATTTAAAGAATAAAAGAGATAAATGTATCCAAATATAAATATTAAACATATCACTAATATTTTTTATTCATATAAATTTTTTGGTGAAATATAACTCATCCAAAAAATATAAAATTTGGATTTTTTATTTAATACATTTTATTATTGTACTTCATACATTAACCCAATGTTAGTAGTGAGTAATAACATATGTTAATTATTTGACTATTACAAATTAAAAATTATATACTATATTTTAAAATTAAAAATTTATTAATGGAACCAAATTTACCAAATGTTATCCAATTTCAACTTTTTGTAAAAAATTAAAACTATTAATGTAAAGAGAGTGTTATTTTGAAAATTTATTTTTTGTAATATTATATAATTTTTATTATCATGTGGAAATGGTAAAAAATTTATTAATATTCGAATTTGGGATTATTATGGCAGGATTTATCATATAAATTTAAATTAAGGTGCGATTTTGTAGAATTTTGAGACCTTTTATCAATTTTTTAACCAAGGTTATCAATTTTTACCCTTATCAAGGTGAAAAATAATTACTAAATTTATAGTTTATAATAATAAAAATAATGGGATCGTATCTTAAAAATATGAACCACATAATTTAAAAAATGATATCCACATTTCAATATTGGTTCTTAAGAATTAGAATATATCAATTTTGTTATAAATTCATAAATCCATACAAATTTGTTTTTTAAATAATTGTTTTTTTATGAAGATAATTAACATATAATTAAACATGAATTTTAATGATTCAGATCGAATAAATTATTTTATAATAAATAAAATTTTCAATATTTACCTACGATTAAAAATCGAAAATATTATGAGATATTTAAATCACATAATTTGATGAAAAAATATATGTATTTAAAATATTAAAACTTTAACAATTATCTAAAAAAATTATTTTATAAAAATACTAAATTAATAACATAAGATATATTTCATATTAATATTTTCAAAATATGTTTAAATATATAAAATAATAATTTTTATTATTTTTTAGAAATAAATTAAAATATCCATGAATAAAAATCAGTTCAAACATTTTTTGAATAAATTTTCTTTTTTAAACATAAAATGGATTTACTGAAAATTTGCTCACATAATTTGTAACAATTAATGAATGAATTATAATTGAGTATGACCACAATAAATATATTTTATAATGATGTGATTCATATTAATAGCCTCTAAATCAATGAAATTTTTTTAACATTCACATTTAAAGACTATTATTTTTAAAATACATGACCATTCCAGTAAAGTTAGGAGTTTCATGTTAAGAATGCTATTAATGTAATTATTTTTTTAAATTTATTTACATGATTTTTCATTGCACCACCACCCCATCCAAATAATATTTCCTCTCAAAATATCATCTATTCCATTAAATGGTTCATTTGTTGTAACAATATATACTCAAAACCAGCATCTCACATAGGGGTAATCAAACCATCATTTAATAAGGGAATGTAGGACTCAAAATCTTTAACTAAATATAACAAAATAATTTTCCTAGAAATATATAAAATTATAAATATGTTAAAATATATATATAGAGAAGGAAATTAGATTCCATCTACTGATATATTGTGATTGAGATGATGGTCATGAGGAAATTAATAACCACCAAACCATAAATATGTTATGTGTGAAAATGATATCAAATCATCATAAATGAAGTTTCAAATATGATTTAGGAATTTCCATTTATTAATATTGAGGTATTCTTTTACTGTCATGATATATAATGTAGAAAAATATACTTACCTAAATTATTACCATTTCATAACCATAATTTCATCTCTTCGTTATTCTATGACTAAATTCCCATTCATCTATAGAATGGTTTTTTTTTAATTAAATTTTCATTCCTAAATAACTAAATTTAACACATGGAATGGAAATAGCTATAATAACTGCTAAATACAATCAAAATTAACACATGGTAATAAATTTTGTTCCATAGAATCAATCATAAATCAATATCATCATGACATATCGAAAGAAATAAATTTCATGATATCGTTGGATTATAACCCCTATAAATAATATGTGACATAAAATACTGTTTTCTTGGATGAAATTTTTTTTCAAAATATCACTAGAACATTTCATAAATAAAATATCCTTTTCCATTAGAAATCCACTAATGAAAATTGAAAAAATTTCAAAATATTAAGAAATCAAATTTCATGAAAAAAATTTCATAAATCATTTAGGGAATCTTATGATTATTGAGTGACTATTTTTGTAAGAAAATCCTTTTCTATCATGTACATTAAAATAATGATTCCATTGAAAAATCTCACAAAAATAAAAAATACATTATTTGGAAATGATATGAATATTTAATTGAAATCATTTAATAAAAAACAAAACATTAGTAAAAATTAGCTTAAAAACATAGGAGAATATAATAAATTTTTTGAAAACATTTTTATGAAAACACGAATGTAAAAGTAAAATTATTTTCATCAGAAGTTGGAAATAATGTTTTTTAAATTTATTGAGTTCATAAAGAATATAAAATCGAAGAATAAAATTTAATATCCCTAAATAAATAGACAAGAAATTAATGAATGTGTTTCTAGAAATGTAGATCATAAAATTTCACCATAAAAATCATATTAATTAACAATACTAAAAAAATAAGAATGTGACATAAATTTCCTTCCATGATGTAAATTAAGAAAAAAAAGAACTAAAGAAATCAATATTGATATTTAAATCCCATAATATTAATTAAAATAATCATAAATGTCTCTCATGGAATTTATATAAACTAAATAAGAGAAGTTAGGGGTGAATAAGGAATGTGGCCCATAGAAATAAAAATGAGTCAAAAATCCCATACCTCAAGCTCGATTTTCATTAAAATTTATGTAAAATAATGTATACTAAATTTATATATATTATAATTTAAAATATAATAATTTACATTGTTTAATATTATACTATTATTACTTATAATATTTCCACATAAATTTAGTAATAATTCATTATTAAAATAGATATTTCTAAGAGTTAAATTTTTTTCCATTGTATTTTTAGTTTGGTAGTTCAATTCATTGTATTCAAATCATCGATACATCATATTAATAATTCTAATTATTATATAAAAATCATATATATTAATTAAATATATATTTATATTCATTCATAAATGATAGAAAAATTAAAAATCAATGGCATTGTTCATGAAGAGGGTTGGTAGTACATACGCATGAACACTTTTTTCATTTTTTGAAGGACCGAACAAAGGGAAGGTTAATTAAATTTATACATAACATAATATTTATTATATTATATATTTCATACATATATATATATATATACATATTATAAATATTACCTTATTACCATCCATATAATGTCGGTGTTAAAAACAAATAGAATCACTTTATGGAGGTTGTAGTAAACATGTAAATATGTTTTTTGTTTTCATTTTCCAACAGATAATAAAAATGAAGATATTGTAAAAATATAGACTATAATAACCCTGAACTGCTGGTTGGATTATTAAATTGAATTATACACAACGTTTCTAATCCTAGTTTACATTAAAATTAAGCTACCTTGGAGAAGAAGATACATACATGGAATCCATTTTATATCAAGTAAAAAATATACACCTTTGTAATGGAAAATATTTTAGATCCCTGAACAAAATAATATATTTCTTCTCTATATCCTATTAAATGGAAATATGATAAGGGTTATCTAAAATTCATACTAAATTTTATGTAATGTGGAAGCTATTGTTATTAAATAACACATAATCAATATAACAAGGTAAATAACTGGAAATTGATGACATAGAATTGATAATGTGAGAACAAAAGGAATCTATGCATAATACCAATAAAAAATATAATGGATAATAATAATAATAAATCAATTATGGAAGTTAATGACATTTAATTTCATGATCACTAACATCATGAAATCTATAATGTCAATACCTTTTAGTAAGATAATTTATATATCAGTATGTATACACTAGAACCCAATATAATTTTCCCAATTTATTTGTATCATGAGACACATCAATGAACAAATGGGACAACATGAACCATGACACACCCATAAATTTATTTCCAATGCATTATACATATATTTATTGAATAATTAAAATCCTAACCAAAATTTCCTATAAAGAATATATGTACTAAATAAAGTGTATATAATTATCAGGATTTCCAAAAATAATAATGTAACATTCATAGTTGAGAACCATATGTAAAAATGTTATATAATTTCTGAAAAAATCATATAAATGATATACAAAATATTTTTATTTCAATTAAATTTACTATCCAATAATCATATGTGGATGAATGTTTCATGAAAATCTTAATGATCACAAAATTAATAAAAAAATATATGACCAATGATTTATCAAAAATATTTTTCAAAAATTAAATCATTTCCATTGTAGAAATATATATAATTAATGTGGAATATGAAAAATAATATTTCATTTTATATTTTTCTTTGTAAAAAAAATTATAATATTATATAACAAGATTAATATCATAAAAAAGTTATTGTTTCATGAATTTTAATTAATGTCCTATAAGTTAGATAATTTTCTTTTGACTATTGTAAGGAGGGTCATAAATACTATTTGAAACAATATTATAATTTGTCCTCTCATACATAAAAATTAATGGATCACTTATAATATCATTAATAATTCAATTGATTAATAAACATGACTTTTTTATAACAATTTTCAATAATATAGACCTTGAATATAAATATATCCAATTAATAGTGAAAATTATGTTTTTTAATAGTTTCATTACATTATTAATGTCACAGATAGTGAATTGTTTTATGAAACTATAGGGACTCAATAAATATTCATAGGATAATAATAGGTGATTTTTATAAAGGATATATTATAAGATTCGTCAATGAAAATTAATGTAATCTTAAAAATTGGGATCACAAAATAAATCCTCGCCTCATTGGTAACTTTTAAATTGTTACCCCTTGAAATAGTAGACATCAAATAAAACACTAATGCCACTGAATAAATATTTATTCATTTTAATTATATCAATGTATTATTATATACCCAAAAAATATAAATCGGTGCATAATATCATATTCTTCTCAATTGAGTGGGAATTGAGATATTGTCCCTTACCTCATAATTCCCATTAGATAAACGTGATTTAACATCATGTATAATTGTTTTAAATTATTTTTATTTATACATGAAATTTAATATGATTTATAATATCATATATGGTCCTCTTATAACATTTTATCACAAAATTGTTAAAAAAATTTCATTATTAATATTGTTTTTGGTGTTAACATCATTGTTTTCTCATGAATTTTCTTTATAATGTTATCATCCATTTTAATTGAATATAGATACATAATCTATATAATTATAAAAATTATAAATACTATATTTATTAAATTGTATCATTTTTTTATCCATTCATTAATATTTTACATGTAAAATGAATCGAATCACTTCGTGGAGAGCATATGTCATATTCACATATAAGAAACATTAGCTATTTACTATTGGGTGTTAGGGTAATTAAAGAGATGTTAAATTAATTTTAAATTATCAATATTTTTATAATTATAATATATATTCATTATTACCATCACATGTACTATCTGTGTCAATCTGTGATAGAAAACAAGGTATATTGGTTCATGAGGCAGTTGTCCGCCACACACATGAGAATCAGCTTGGTTCCTGACTTTATAGATAATGATAAGGATAAATATTATTTCATAAACATAATAACATATCAATATATGTTATATTATTTGGATATTATATTTTGATTATTATTTCATAAGTGATGGGGATAAAATTAGTACTAAAAAAAGATTCTGGGTGAAGAAAATTTTGTATACATAGAGAAACATACATTAGATCTCATACGATAGACTCTAAGGGTTGTATTATGGTAATACAAGTCGCTCTAGAAAGTAGAATAAATTTTTTTAGTGATTTTGGGAGGGATTATTTTTGAGATAGATGGTTTACTGGTGTGCAAAAATTTTGGAAGGAGGTTCCCTTCTATAATTGAGGTGAGTGGAACACTTGTAATTTACCAATTTTTTTTCATAATGTCAAGTCATATTATATGAAATTTTGTTCCAAAATATGGCACATAATTTGTGGTGATTATGGTATGATATAAATAAAACAAACCAATGGGGTTTCAAAATTATTTTGGGCCATTTTAAAACATATATTTATTTAGTAATAATTAGTATCCATGTTTTAACATCAACAATATTAATTAATATTAAATGGTTTTTCTATTAATTTTCAAAAAAAATAAGCCGACCAAATTACCATATGTTAATTTATTTTATTCCAAATAAAATTTATATTTTATCAATTTCAATTCCTATAATTTCAAAATTTCTTTTAAAAATAAACCCAGAAAACATGTCACAAAATTGGTTTATTTAAAGAAATGATTTTTTAGGAATAAGATGATATTATATTAAATATATGAATAATAATCATCACTATTATGATATAAAAATATATATATTGAAATTTAATATTTTAATTTCACATATCTCAATCATCGATCATGTTTATTTTAATTAATTATAATTGAAAGACATTATTCCTATTTTTTTAAAATTATTTGAAAAATATCCTTGTTTACCTCCAAATATTGACATCATTTTTCCTATAATATTGATACTAAATATATTTTTATGTCTACATATTATAAAAAATTAATATATATTAAATTTGAAATATTATTTATCCATTAATTATGTTATTTATAAAATATTATTTCTAAGGAAACATTCAAAAATTTATTCCAGGATTATTCTAACCACTTTAGATCAAAATAAATGTCTAAAACATCAAATTATAATTTTTATGACTTAATGTTTAGAACATTTCATTCTTTTATAGATTTATTCAAATATATTGTTCACTTACTATAGTGGAATCGTTTCCATTATATTCTTACCTCCTAAAAAAATTTAACATTGAAATTTTCATTGATTTTACATTCTAAACAAATGATAGTGGTTATTATTTATAACATCCCATGGTTACCAAATTAGTTCCTACATCTTCCGATTTCACCAAATTAACATTACTAGATAATTCATTTTTTTTCATTATTTCTTACACTCAAATAAAAATAATCTGGGTAGCCTCTTTTTAGTAATATAGATCATGTTCTAATTAAACTTCTTAAGAGGTGAGAACATAAATCAGGTGTAGTATGTACTTACGTAACAATGATATTTAGAACACATAATTCACTTTAGAGATACTTGGAGGTATTGAATATGGTAATCTAGAGCACCACTTCATTCCCAGATATGGATCTATCTTGTGTATTTGGGCCACATTTTCTAATTCTTACTAAACCATTTTATATACTTCTATAAAGATACAATATTTAAAATTTTAAATCACACATGGACTTGAAAACCATTCATATAATTAACAACATAACTATTTTTACTAATTTTATCATATTTAATATGATTTTGAACAGTCATTACCTATTTCTTTGTCACCTAAAGGAGTTCGGTGTCTACAAGCTACCTTTAATAAAAGTCATCCCAAAAAATTGGTGTCTGAAATCTATTTCATAGTAATACATAATAATAAGTAATTATAAATATTTAATGGATATTTTTGTAATAAAATAAATATAAAAAAATTATTTACTGATCCCATATACATTTGTGTTAATGTTAGAATAATCATAACATGAATTATTTTATTTTAATAGTCCTTTAAGTTTATCCATCAGTATGCGGATAGTAGCCGGTGCCCAAATCTTTCTCAGAATCAAGAACTATCTAATGACTCTTCCAAAATTTTCATTAAAAATAGCGATAATGATAAGAAATAATTTGAAGTGGTCTCACCTTAAGTCTATCAACATAATTAATATACACACATTTTAGGTTCTAAAAAGCTTAGACATCTCTTATAGAACATAATTGAACATATATTATAATGTAATAAATGGTAAACCATATTACATCTTTCATTCTAGGAGACTTTTTTAGTTCTGTGTCAATGTCCTTAGTAATGGAATATCATTTCTAAATTGATTTTTTTTAGATTTCTTGAATCCTCTTAGATTATGACTATAAGGCATCACTTGTTGAAATACATGAATCATAAAACATAATCACCCATTTTCATCTTCAAGTTATCAATCCCAAAATTTTCCCTTAAATACAAATAAATATTTGTTATACCTGGATGTATAGAGACATTATATTGATGATAATCATCCAAGAATTCCCTTTTCATCTCATGTATATAGAGAACTGATACATTAATTCCAAATTTTTGAATTCCATCTTTGAAAATTAATTCTAAAAATTTTCCATCATTCATTCCTTTATTTTTCATATTAAAATTATAATAATTTTATAGCTATCATTGTGTCCATTAAAAATAAATATGGATTCATAAATTTTTTTAAAATGAGTGAGGTTTCTCATTGAATAATCAATCACATTCTTATATTAATATTCACTAAAACCATGAACATTTGATCCATGTAAATTCTCATTTCTCCCAATAATCCATGATCATTCCTACTCAATGAAAAGACACCGTTAGGTTCCTACCATTTTTGGTGGAGTATTATGTTATCATAAAAATTTGGTATCTCAAGTCATCCTCATTTCCTCATGTTTAGATCCATCTTTGAATAGTTCAATTTTAATAGAAAGATGTCTATGTTTGTCTCATTTCATTCACCATATAGATAATTTCTCACTATAATAATAGTCAAGTTTATGAGTTCCAACTCATTATCAAGAGTTTGATAGTTTTATTCAGGAATCACTGACTTCCTTAAATCATTTGCAATTACATTATCATTTTTCCTTCAGAAAAACCAATTTAATTCCTCGATTCATCAGAATATATTATAAAACCAACATTTCCAAATGATATTTTACAAACGAGATCATTTATCAAACTCATATTCACTTCTAAAAAACATAGGACACTTCTTTTCTCTATACGGACATAATGACTTCACACGTTATCTTGGTTAATGTGTTTATAAAAATGGATATCTTCCGAATAAATTTTCAATAGAAACATACCAATGAAATAAAATTACATTACATGGTTATGTTATTTGGTTATTATCATTCATTTAATACCATTTTATTCACATGATAAATTTATATTCCATATCTATAGAAGGAATGGACATGAAATTATGTTTTCTGAACCCATATGTCACCCTTTATATGTTTTCATTGAAACATTTTCATATAAAATCTTAAAGAATTATCCTCAAAAATATTCTGATGGTTCAAGAACATTTTATAATACACCAATATATCATTCATGAATACCATAATAATATTATCAAGATATTAATTGAATAAACATATCATTACTTCCATAAAAATATATAGATCATTAGTCCATCTAATTGGTATTTATATAAAATCATATTGATTATACCGCATTCAAAATTTTTTCTTTTGAATATATTTCATCTTTACAAAACACTAATTAGTCAAATAATTATGTTCAATAATTTATATATATTAATATCATTGATGATTGTGGAAGAAATCATAAATTGGGAGTATATGATACTTTTACTTTATCATAAATGCTTTAATTTTACTATAATAAATGTATTTACATATGGATACCAATTTATTCTTATCAATAAGAACATGATTTACCGATTTTTAAACACTAGGGAATCAAAATTCCTTATCACAAAAAATTTACTAGTTGATTCTCAACTACAAAAATTTAACATAGATTATTCTGTAGGAAATTTTTGAAATAGTTCATTCAATAGAGATTAAATCAATTGGAAACTTGTCTTCAATCATGGGTGGATGTCCCTATAATTCCAATGAATATACATTAATGTATTCTTTTACTAAAGGAACATACACAATTTGAAGATTTAATTTTCCATCAAGAGGTTATTTTTAACCATTCTTCCTGAGAATCTGATTTTCACAAACTTTTGGGGTGGATTTTTACATGAAAAATTATTATACATTCTCCTCTCAAATGATCTGTAATTCCACATCATCATCAAAAATCATATTTTCATTGACATTTCGAAATAATTTACCACATATTTTAATATCCAATCAAAACAATGGATTCAATAAAATGAAGACAAATAAATAATAATACATTCATATAATATTTTTCCATAATAGGAATATCCTAACAAATGCATAATTTAAGGATGTTTCCACTATAAATTTTTACATAAACCACACTTGACATGTTTCTAGTTAATTATTTTTTAAGAAAATAGAAGACGAAAATGAGTGCCAAGACCTTGAGAAAAAATGAATCGTAATATGAATTTTAATATATTCCTATTTTATAGACCATAAATTATTTTTGGAAGTCCGTACTCTGTTATAGTTATCATATTAGTTTTTCCTTCTCCCATTATCCCCTTTATTGTAAGTTCCCTTAATTATAAGTACATAGGTTTTAAAAATACCCCATTACATAATTTAAAATGGACTAGATAAACATGTTATCTCTCTATCCTTTTCTATCATGATTGAAATAACTGTTATCCCTACACTGGTAACAAACTCTCAATTCCTTCATGCATTTTCCTAGATATTTCGTTGAACAAAAATCACATAATGAAAATTAATTCCTCTTCTCATTCTTCAACAGAATGTCATATTTTTATTTTTTTAGCCCAGTCTTCCCATGTTATCCCTTGAATAAATGGGAACTTTAAAATTACTTATTTATTAATGGTTCAAAAAACAATTTAAACATTAGAAGAAAAATAATGAGAAACTACATCACTTTATAGAGTACTATTAAGATAGTAAAATATATATTCAATATTTTATTATTTATTAAGTATTTAATTACTAGAAAATATGGATACAATTATATAGGTATTTTTATTCTCTATAACTATTTCTTATTCCCTGTAATTTATTCTAAGAAACATTCCCTCCATGTCAGTTCATTTCTCACATGAGAAATATTTTTCAAATGATGTCTCTTTAAAATATCTACAATCTCTAGTAATGTGGATCAAAAAACAAAATTGATTAGTATCATCTATTGATAATATAAATCATGTATAAAATTTTACATATCATTATATCCCAAGTCAATATATATCTCTTCATGGGACTTAATATATTTCTCAACTACCAAAGGATAAATAGTCCCACTAAATGATAGAGGATTCTTTCGTAAGAAATGATCCCATAAAGGTGTATTATATCATGGAAGATCTTGATTCTTCATATTTGTATAGCCATTATCCATTTCCATGGTAACTTTTCCTATCCAACACATGTTATAATTAGCTTCGAAACTAGATTTATAATCATTCTTAGTAAGAATATATCAACATTTTCCACAAGTATTGATAACATTCATTATTCTAGGAACTATTTCTAAATAATGGAATTTATTGAATTATTTCATAAAATTATTAATATAAAATCACCGTAAATATTTTTATATCTAATATAGGGGTTAAGTCCCCCACACCCTTTTTCAATAAATATGATTTAATTATTTCCTTATTGGGGGTGTCCATAACAATTTAGATATAAAATAGATTCTTCAAATTTATAGATCCCTTGGGAATGAGAACATTATCTAGAATAGATCCTACATATTATGTATTCAATGTTTCAATTAAAATATGATTTTTACTATCAAAATAATATATAACATTAGTGAGGAATATTTTTTATTAATTTATATAGGAATCTATGATTTATCGGGTATCCATTAGTCATTATATTAAAGGGGGTTTACTGAAAAATGAAGATCTAACTCATCTCATGGAATGAAAAATCACTACCTTTGGGTTGGAAAATTTCATTTGTTAAATGGATTTTAATTCCCATTATTTTATTTTACTTCTTAATATAAATTTTTCTCTATTACAGGATTCGTATTGTAAATAAATAATGTATGAATTTCATCCATAGTAGCTCTATATTTTAGTGAATGTCAATAAAAGGGAATTAGAATCAATATTATAAGAAAATTAATGTATATAAATTGGGAATTTAATGTTTCACTATGATTAATTATGAATTATTGGCTCAATTTAATTGGAAGCTCCTAAAGGATGACCCTAGTTGTAATAAATTATTGAGGGAATGGTTTTGAAATACACTAGCTTCTGGTAAACAAGGATAAATCCCATCTTATATTTTTCTTCGAATTAGGGGAATTTATTCTAATTTGATGAGAAATTAAATTTTGATGGTCTCAAAAACATTAATTTTAGAATTTAGATTGACAAAGTCTTGGAATAATATCTTATAGCTGATTTTTATAATCATGTTTGAGATATACATATTGAGATTTAAGAAAATCATTATATTTTAATAGAGTATCCATCAATAAGAGAATATTTCTTTATCACCATAATTATGATCACAATGGTTTCTCTTGTGTGGGATATATAATGGCACAATAATTTAAAGATACATCACTTCTATAAATTTAGTATCTTTATGAAAATATATGATATTTCAGGGATCAATCATTTCAATAGGACTTCGATACCTCCCTATAAGATCACTATAATTTGGAGAATGATTAATCAATAAATACAAAAAAAAATTTATTTAAATAAAATATAAAACCATGATTTCTGTAAAGACCCGTAAAATTCAAGGGAATATTTTTTCTTAATTTTCATTGGGATTTTACAAGAACGCTGTTTCTGACGGAACATGATTCCGAGGCCCGGAGTGCCCAGAATCAATTTCCGAAGTTTGGCGTGGGTACGTTTAGTGAACGAACGAGCGGGTTTTCCTATCTTTTGAACTGGTGCTCGGAATTGAAATTCGATGGCACCGATGAACTCGCAACGCTGGTAATCTCTTAAGGGAACCTTTACCGTAGTTGCATTTGTGCGGGGGAAGAAGTTAATTTTTGGGTTTTAATTAAAAAAGTAAATAAAATTGTTGAATCAATTTTATTTCATGTCATGTGGTTAACTTCTCCCATGGGAAGTTGGTGGTGGGCCCATATCCACCCAACTTCCCATGTGTGGACATTTGAAAGGGTGGGGCCCACACGAACCCCCCACCTTTTCAAATTCCTTAAACTCCCTAACCCCTCTTAACCCCTTACTTTCCTAACTCCCTATTAACTCACTTTCATTAATTTTTGACAACCTGTTATAATTAATAAAGTGAGTTACTTAATTTCAAACTCTTGAAATTCAAATGGTCTGGTTGTGTTAATAAAATAAGACCAAGTCTTATTTTATTATTGTTAGTGTTTTGCAACCGTGAGAGGATTGGGAAGGGTGATGTCTTCTTCTTCTTCTTCAACCTCAACGAAGAATGCAAAGAACACTGTTCTTCAACGAAGAACTTCTCCGCCAAAGAACATGGTTCTTCCGCGATGCCGTATCCGCGACGCGACGTTCATCGTCTGTGTCGTCTCATCCGCGACGGTTTTCCGAGACGAAATCTCCGTCAACGACTTCGAATCCTCGCTTCGCGGCATCGACGTTCATTTTCCGCGACGCCCGACCTCTGCGACACTCGTCTTTCGCGACTCGTTAACGAACATCGTTCTTGACCCGAGGTAGGGGTTTTATTTATTTTATTTGTTTGTGAATATCAACTTGACGAACTTTGTGGATTGAAACCATTTGTTATCAAATAACGTAAGGGGGTCGGAGCGCACATACACGGCTGACCCTCCTCCTTATTTTTCCGTGTTGGTTCCTTGTGGTTGGTACGGGAGAACGTGGTGCTGTCACACACACGGATTCAGGTGGAAGGAAATGCGCGGCGCCGTCACGCCGCACCGTGGTAAGAAGTTTAAGAACGTGATGCCCTCGTGCCGCGTCGAAGAAAATCGAAGGCGCCGCGGTCGGAACAGGGCCGCGGCGGAGGGGCGCGGTGCCGTCGCACCACACCGGACGACAAGGGCTGCGGCCGATTCCGGGCCACGGCGGAGCAAGGTGACCGGCGGCCGGACCGGTCCGCCGGTGTTGGAACTAGAAGGGGACCGACCACCGCCGGTCCCGTTGAGAAGGAGCCGGCCGGCCAGGTCGGGCCGGCCGGAAAGGGGAGGATTCGGGGGAATTAAATTCCCCCAGCCGGCTTCAAATGGCCCCCCTATAAATGGGGGGGGGCGGTTACTCAAGGGGGGCAGGCGCCCCCCCCCCCTTTTTCCAACAGCTCGGCCGAAGGCCAAGGTGGCAGCGTACTGGGCACACTGTGCCCTGTCGAACCGGTGCCTGGCCGGTCTGCCAGGCCGGGCCGGGCCGGGCCGACCCGGTTCGGGCCGACCGGGGGGTCTCGGGCCGGGTCGGTCCGGGCCCGAAACCCCCGTTTTCGGACTGATTGGGTTCAATTGCCCATAACTCGAGCTACGGACTCCTGATCGACGCACCGTCAGCGGCGCCACGATCCTTGGAATGAGATGGTCGTTTGGGTATATCGCACTCAATGTTTCGGAATACTTTGAGTTCGGATGGGTTGGTTCGTACACGAAACCAACTGGGCCCTCGGATCGGAAACGCTCATATCTTGAGCATCGGACGCCCGATCGACGTGCCGTCAACTTCGTTGAATTCCTCTAAGTGGGACAGATTTTTTGGAATACTCCGCCCAAGGTTTGGATGTAGGTGGAGTACGGTCGGGTTGGTTTTGCCTTAACAACCAACCGGGCCCCTCGGACGAAAAAGCCAATAACTCTCGGACCGGGCGTCCTTTTGACGCGCCGTCTGCGACGATGAGTTTCTATTGTCGATACGGAACTTTTGGATTCATCAACTCTAGAGTAAGTTTTATTTGATGTATCAGCCTCTCGGCTCGTGGAGCGGACCCTCCCGAACGAGCTTGCTGTGTGCGGGAACCCTAGAGCTGGCTGCGACTACTACTGTGACTGCGACTGCTACTGTGACTGCGACGACGACAGTGCATTGATCCTCAGTGGATTCGATGACGACGACTTCAGCACTCAGCGATCCTATGTGGATCAGTGCTACCGATCCTGTGTGGGTCCGATCCTGTGTGGGTCAGCGCCCAGCGGTTCTGTGTGAGCCAGCGCCTACAGATCCTGTGTGGGTCCGATCCTGTGTGGGTCTTTGCGGGGATTAGTTTCCTATCGATCCTGCGTGGGTCTTTGCGGGGGTTAGTACCTATCGATCCTTTGTGGGCCCGACGACTTAGATGGATCAGTGATCATCTCTATCGTCTTTTGAAGAAGTATACCTATGTGAGCTTAATCATGTTTGCTTTCCTATGTGGAATGTGTTGTGTTGTCCTGTGTGGATTACATTTTTCTTTCCTGTGTGGAATACGTATACTTTCCTATGTGGACTGGGTTGTACTTGGGCTAGGAGGTTGGAGCGTATTGGAATTGATGACTTAGGAATATGTATGGTCATATACCTAAGCAGTTTCGGTTGTTACTTCGTGATTGTATGTTTCCTTTGTGGTTTATTCTTTGTGGATTTTGGGAGACCTTAGGGGGTCTCGGGGTCCCTACTGAGTAGCTTATACTCACCCCTGCACGGGCTATGCCCGCACTACATTGTGTTGGTTGCAGACTACAGACAGCATTGATCGTGGTTGAGGCTTGCAGAGCAAGACGGTACCTGGAGGTGGACCACTGGGCGGGACGCACTCGGAGCGGACGGCGGGACCCGAGGAGCAGTTGAGCTATCTATACCCACCCTTTAGGTGGGATTTCCAGCGGACAGCTCGGTGTAGCGGCTTTTACTTTTCAGTTTTTGTTTTCCCTTTTGAGTTGTACTTTACTTTTTGTTTGGGTTTGTATACTGGCCCCCTTACTTTACGGACTTACAGTTGTACTCAGTTCTTACTTAGTGTTTACTTTTTCTGCTTGCTTACTCTGTGGTGCTTGTTTACTTTACAAAGGCAATGCCTTCCCTTTTTTCCGGGATTTATGCCTTGGTGGTAGTCACCAGCCCCTGGCCTATGGAAGGCGGGCTTGGGGTAGTCACGGCACGGGCCCCAAAGACGGGTCGTGACAAATTGGTATCAGAGAAGTTCGGTTCTACCGCAGACTCTGATCTTTTCTATGTGAAGCAATAGTGTTTATCGTATTGGGTGTGGTTATCAGTCTAGGGAGTCCAGTGTTGGTGCGGCGGCCGACGTATCCGTACACCAGGGCCCTGACTTCTGATTTCTGACTTAATGCACGAAAACATTGATTGCATGTGTGTTTCAAGTTTTCTTTGTGATTACTTTTTATCAGCTCACCATGTATAGTGTTCTGACCGTGGCACACCTGTTTCCTTTTCAGGATGGCCCCACAACGGCAGCCAGTTAGGGTTCTGAGATTCAAGCGTGACGACAGCCCACCGAGCGACGAGGCCTTGGTGCAGGGCCCTTTGTCAGCAGTAGCACCGGCGGTAGCTCTACCCGCTGAGCCACCAATGCTTCCAGCACCAGCTGCTGACGATGCACGCCGCCTTAGTGCACTGCATGAGTTCCAGCACCAACGACCGCCTAGGTTCCGTGGGGAGATGGACCCCCAGGCAGCCGAGGACTGGCTGGAGGCAGTCGTACTAGTTTTCAGGCTAGTGAGGACAGCAGCAGACCTCATGGTGATCCTTGCTGCGAGCCTACTGCACGCAGCAGTGGGCCGATGGAGGAGCTTGATGCTCCAGGTGCACGATGAGGCATCTCTACTTTGGACAGACTTTGAGAGTCTCTTCCGCTCGGAGTTCATCCCAACCACCCTCCGTGTGATGAGCATTCAGGAGCTTCTTCAGCTGCGGCAGGGCAGCATGACGGTCGCCCAGTACTCGGCGAGATTTACCGATCTCTTGCGCTACTCGACCGACATGGTATGGGACACATTCTTCCGGGCCCGGACCTTTGAGCAGTGATTGATACATGAGATCAGGGCATCGCTGATCTCCCTCAGCATTCCGACTCAGACAACAGTACTGGAGAGGGCCATTTTGATCGAGATCATCCTTGCTGAGTCTACACAAGCACCGAGACCCACCGTAGGGCGACACGTAGCAGAGTCTTCTGCAGCAGGCAGTCGATGGATGACTCTTGGGTCCAGGAAGACCAGACCCTCAGGCAGAAGACCTCAGGACACTGGCTCAGCAGTGCAGGGCTCACAGCGCGGAGTCAGTCTTTCGAGAGGCAGACAGTGCTAATCGTGCGGCGGGCAGGGCCACATGGCTCGTGACTGCCCGACCCGCCGTGTTGAGGAGTAGTAAACGGTTGAGGGACCACCGAAGCAGAGGCAGAGGATCGACCGTGGCGGTCCGCAGGGAGGAGTCGGACGAGGCAGAGGAGCTGTCCGAGCAACAGGTGGTGGGCGACCCTTTGAGGCTCTACCACCACCACCACTAGGAGGTCCACCCCGACCACAGGGAGCGGGCGGGCAGAGACAGGCACAGCTCCAGGCAGTAGAGGCCTACGACCACGGCGCGCCCGAGATGATTCGAGTTACTATCTGTGTCTATTCCACCTTTGTTGCAGTACTTATAGACACAGGAGTGAGTCACTCTTTCATAGATGCTTCCCTTGTTCAGAGCTCGGAGATTCCGACAGAGCCGTTGGCTCGATCATTATGGCTAGAGACTCCTACGGTAGCAGACTCGACAATTACGCACTGGTTCCGGTAGTGTGAGCATACTCTAGAAGGCGAGAGCTTCGGCTGTGATCTTCTTGTAGCAGCGTTGAGTCCTTACGACGTCATCTTCGGCATGGATTGGTTATCTACGGTCCATGCACAGATTGATTGTTTTAGGTGCATGGTGCGATGTGTACGCACCGACGAGAGCAGTTTCACCATCACCAGCGAGAAGGGAGACTTTGCAGCACAGGATGGACTTCTGCGGAGGAGAGGACAGCCCATCACTCATCAGTTGGCTAGCCTCATCCTAGGAGCAGTTGACGTGCGGAGTCCTGGTTTTCCTGCAGTGGTGGATCAGTTTGCGGACGTTTTTCCCGACGAAGTTCCAGGGTTACCTCCTCACAGAGAGGTAGACTTTTATATTGACATGTACCCCAGGACAGCCCCAATATCGACTCCAGCATATCGGATGGCCCCCGCCGAGCTTCGAGAGCTACGGGTACAGTCGGAGGACTTGCAGGGCAAGGGGTTCATCTGACCCAGTGTTCCTCCCTGGGCTTCCCCGATATTGTTCGCCATGAAGGCGGAAGGGATCTTGCGACTTTGTGTTGACTATCATCGCCTAAACCAGGTGACAGTGAGGAACAAGTATCCGCTACCGGTGATTGATGACCTCTTCGATCAGCTCAAGGGAGCACGGTGGTTATCGAAGATAGACCTCAGGTCAGGCTATCATCAGCTCAGAGTTCGAGACGAGGACGTGCAGAAGATGGCCTTCAGGTGTCGGTATGACCACTATGAGTTCTTGGATATGCCCTTCGGCGTAACCAATGCTCCAGTAGTGTTCATGGACCTCATGAATAGGATCATTCAACCATACCTCGATCGATTTGTCGTGGTCTTCATCGACGACATTTTGATTTACTCGACGACTGAGGAGGAGCACGCCTACCACTTAAGGGTTGTACTAGACACACTCCGAGAGAACCAGCTTTATGGTAAGCTCTCGATGTGCCAGTTCTGGATACGTGAGGTCCACTTCTTCGGGCATGTCATCTCTGAGGTGGGAGTTGCAGTGGATCCTGCGAAGATCGAGGCAGTGTTATCTTGGGATCCACCCAAGAGCGTGATGGAGGTGCGATGTTTCTTGGGACTAGCTGGATACTACCGGAGATTCGTGCCAGACTTCTCCAGAGTTGTGGCACCACTCTCAGCTTTGACGAAGAAGGGGAAACCCTTTGTGTGGTCAGAAAGATGTCAGCAGAGCTTCCAGGAGCTGAGACAGAGATTGACCAGCGCACCTATCTTGAGGTTGCCTGAGGAGGGAGTAGGGTACGTAGTCTACTACGACGCATCAGGGACCGGACTCGGATGTGTTTTGATGCAGGAGTGGTCAGTGATCGCCTATGGATCACGTCAGTTGAGGCCGCATGAGCATAACTACGCTACCCATGACCTGGAGTTAGCAGCAGTGGTCTTCGCCCTGAAGACGTGGCAACACTACCTGATGGGCGAGCACTTTATAGTCTTTTCTGACCATCAGAGTCTCAGGTACATCTTCTCGCATAAGGAACTGAACCTGAGACAACGACGATGGCTTGAGTTCCTCTAGGACTAAGACTTTGAGATAGTATATACTCTTGGGAAGGGGAACGTGGTAGTTGATGCCCTTAGCAGGAGGACATGAATTCAGCTACTTGAGGAGGCGTCAGAGCAGCTAGCTGCTTTGCAGATATCCTTCGTGGATAGAGATGGAGTATCCTTCCTTCAGTCTCTCATAGTCACTCCTCCACTACTACAGCAGGTCAGAGAGGCACAGCGTAGGGACGCTGATTGTGAGACGTGGCGTGCACAGATATCCTCAGTACAGGCACCTGATGGTTTCTCCTTTGGATCAGAGCACGAAATCCTTTTCAGAGGACGTACCATGGTACCAGTCGCTTTACGGGAGGAGGTTCTGAGAGAGTTTCACACTTCTCCTTTGGTGGTACATCCTGAAGTGGCGAAGATGTACGATGATCATAGGCGACAGCACTGGTGGTCGGGCATGAAGAGGGTTGTGGCAGAGTTTGTTTCTCGATGCCTCACCTTCCAGCAGGTGAAGGCTGAGCACCAGGTACCAAAAGTCTTGGTACAGCCCTTGGAGGTTCCTGAGTGGAAGTGGGACGACATATCTATGGACTTTGTGACTGGACTTCCACGTACTTCCAGAGGTTACGACTCCATTTGGGTGATTGTCGACCGACTCACCAAGTCAGCTCACTTCTTACCCATCAGAGAGCAGGGCTCAATGGAGAGATTGCGATGAATTTTTGTTCAGGAGATTGTTCGGCTTCACGGTGTGGCATCATCTATCGTCTCTGATCAAGATGCTCGCTTTACTTCCCGGCTTTGGAAGGGGTTGCAGGAGGTGTTCGGGACACAGCTACGTCTAAGAACAGCCTTTCACCCGCAGACAGATGGTCAGACAGAGAGGACCTTTCAGACTCTCAAGGAATTTCTCCGCGCATGTGTTCTCGACTTTGGTCATAGCTAGGAGGACCACCTACCCTTGGTGGAGTTTGCATACAACAATACCTACCACTCCACCATCGGGATGGCACCGTACGAGGCATTGTACGGCCGACCTTGTAGATCACCTTTGTGCTAGACAGACCCTGGGGAGTCAGCACTTGTGGGGCTGGAGATTTACCAGGCCATGACAGAGAAGGTCCAGGTCATCCAGGAGTGGATGAGGACAGCTCAGAGCTAGCAGAAGTCTTACGCTGACAGGAGGTGGATGCCAGTAGAGTTCTAGGATGGCGACCACGTATTCTTGCGTGTCTCACCTCGACGTGGATTACAGAGATTTGGCCGGGGCGGCAAGTTATCTTCGGGCTTCATCAGACCATTCCAGGTCCTCAGCAGGATTGTTGAGGTGGCTTATCGTCTGGCTCTACCACCTCAGTTGCACCGGGTGTACGACGTCTTCCACGTATCTCATCTGAGGAGATACGTGCATGACCCAACACACATCATTGACCATGGGGAGCTTGATGTTTATGATGGGGCGACTTTTACAGAGGTCTCGTTGGAGATTGAGGATTGACAGGAGCAGGTCTTACATGGACGGTCGATTCCTCTAGTGTGCATCAGATGGAAGGACGGGAACCACTAGGAGAGCACTTGGAAGTAGGAGCCTCAGATGCATGCTCAGTACCCTCATTTGTTTCCCTAGTTTTGATGTATCGTTACGGGGACATAAATACCTAAGGTGGGAGTAATGTAAAGACCCGTAAAATTCAAGGGAATTTTTTTCTTAATTTCCTTTGGGATTTTAAAAGAACGCGGTTTCTGACGACACTTGATTCTAAGGCCCGGAGTGCCCGGAATCAATTTCTGAAGTTTGGCTTAGGTACGTTCAGTGAACGAAAGAGCGGGTTTTCCTATCTTTTGAACCGGTGCTCGGAATTGAAATCTGACGGCACCGATGAACTTGCGACGCCGGTAATCGCTTAAGGGAACCTTTACCGTAGTTGCGTTTGTGTGGGAGAAGAAGTTAATTTTTGGGGTTTAATTAAAAAAGTAAATAAAATTGTTGAATCAATTTTATTTCATGTCATGTGGTTAAATTATTCCATGGGAAGTTGGTGGTGGGCCCATATCCACCCAACTTCCCATGTGTGGATATTTCAAAGGGTGGGGACCACACAAACCCTCCACCTTTTCAAATTCCTTAAACTCCCTAACCCCTCTTAACCCCTCACTTTCCTAACTCCCCATTAACTCACATTCATTAATTTTTGACAACTTTTTATAATTAATAAATTGAGTTACTTAATTTCAAACTCTTGAAATTCAAATGGTCGGGTTGTGTTAATAAAATAAGACCAAGTCTTATTTTATTATTGTTAGTGTTTTTCAACCTTGAGAGGATTGGGAAGCGTGAAGTCTTCTTCTTCTTCTTCAACCTCGACGAAGAACGAGAAAAACACCATTCTTCAATGAAGAACTTCTCCACCGAGGAACACGGTTCTTCCGCGACGCCGTATCTGCGACACGACGTTCTTCTTCCGCGTCGTCTCTTCCGCGACGGTTTTCCGCGATGAAATCTCCGTTAACGACTTCGAATCCTCACTTCGCGACGTCGACGTTAATTTTCCTTGACGCCCGACCTCCGCGATGCTCGTCTTCCGTGACTCGTTGACGAACACCGTTCCTGAACCGATGTAGGGGTTTTATTTATTTTATTTGTTTGTGAATATCAACTTGACGAACTTTGTGGATTTAAACCATTTGTTATCGAATAACGTGAGGGGGTCGGACCGCACATACACGGCTGGCCCTCCTCCTTATTTTTCCGTGTTGGTTCCTTGTGGTTGGTACGGGAGAACGTGGTTCAGTCGTACCACGAGGATTCATGCGGAAGGAAATGCGCGGCGCCGTCGCGCCACGTCGTGGAAAGAAGTATAAGAATGCGACGTCGTCGCGCCGCGTCGAAAAAAATCGAAGGCGCCACATCCGGAGTGGGGCCGCGGCGGAGGGGCGCGGTGCCGTCGCACCGTGCTGGGCGACAAGGGCCGCGGCCGGTTCCGGGCCGCGGCGGAGCATGGTGACCGGCGGCAGGACCGGGCCACCGGTGTTGGAACTAGAAGGGGACCGGCCACAGCCGGTCCCGTTGAGAAGGAGTCGGCCGACCAGGTCGGTCCGGGCGGAAAGGGGAGGAGCTGGGGGAATTAAATTCCCCTGGCCATCTTCAAACGCCCCCCCCATAAGTGGGGGGGGGGGGGGTCCGCAGTTACTCAAGGGGGGCAGGCCCCCCCCCTTTTTCCAACAGCTCGGCCTAAGGACGAGCTGGCAGCACGCTGGGCGCGTTGTACCCTACCGAAGCGGCGCTTGGCCGGTCTGCCAGGCTGGGCCGAGCCGCGCCCAACCCGGCCAGGCCACGTCGGGTCGGGCCGACCCGGACCGGGGCGGGTCGACCCGGTTCGGGCCGACCAGGGGGTCTCGGGCCGGGTCGGTCCAGGCCCGAAACCCCCGTTTTCGGACTGATTGGGTTCAATTGCCCATAACTCGGACTACAAACTCTCGATCTACACGCCGTCAGTGGCGACACGGTCCTTGGAACGGGACGGTCATTTCGGTATATCGCACTCAAGGTTTCGAAATACTTTGAGTTCGGCCGGGTTGGTTCGTACACAAAACCAACCGGACCCTCAGAGCGGAAATGCTCATATCTTGAGCTTCGGACGTCCGATCGACGTGCCGTCAACATCGTTGAATTCCTCTAAGTGAGAAGGATCTTTTGGCATACTCCGCCCGAGGTTTGGACACAGGTGGAGTACAGTCGGGTTGGTTTTTCCTTAAAACCCAACCGGGGCCCTGGGACGAAAAAGCCAATAACTCTCGGACCGGGCTTCCGATTGACGCGCCGTCTACGACGATGAGTTCCTATTGTCGATACAGAACTTTTGGATACATAAACTCTGGACTAAGTGTCAGTTGATGTATCAGCCTCTCGGCTCGTGGAGCGGACCCTCCCGAACGAGCTTGCTGTGTGCAGAACCCTACACCTGGCTACGACTGCAACTATGCCTGCGACTGCTACTGTCATTGCGACGACGACAGTGCAGAGATCCTCAGTGGATTCAACAACGATGACTTCAGCACTCAGCGATCCTATGTGGATCAGTGCTACCGATCCTGTGAGGGTCCGATCCTGTGTGGGTCTTTGAGGGGGTTAGTTTCCTACCGATCCTGTGTGGGTCTTTGCGGGGGTTAGTACCTATCGATCCTTTGTGGATCCGATGACTTAGATGGATCAGTGATCATCTCTATCGTCTTTCGAAGAAGTATACCTGTGTGAGCTGAATCCTGTTTTCTTTCCTGTGTGGAATGTGTTGTGCTATCCTATGTGGATTACGTTTTGCTTTCCTGTGTGCAATACGTATACTTTCTTGTGTGGACTGGGTTGTACTTCGGCTCGGAGGTTGGAGCATATTGGAATTGATGTCTTAGGAATATGTATGGGCATATACCTAAGCAGTGTCGGTTGTTACATCGTGCTTGTATCTTTCCTTTGTGGTTTATCCTTTGTGGATTTTGGGAGACCTTCGGGGGTCTCGGGGTCCCTACTGAGTAGCTTATACTCACCCCTGCATAGGCTATGCCTGCACTATGTTGTGTTGGTTGCAGACGACAGACATCATTGATCGTGGTTGAGGCTTGCAGAGCAAGACGGTAAATGGAGGTGGACCACTGGGCGTGATGCACTCGTAGCGGACGGCGAGACCCGAGGAGCAGTGGAGATATCTGTACACACCCTTCAGGTGGGATTCCCAGCAGACAGATCGTCGTAGCGACTTTTTCTTTTCAGTTGTTGTTTTCCCTTTCGAGTTGTACTTTACTTTTAGTTTGCGTTTTTATACTGGCCCACTTACTTTACGCACTTACAGTTGTACTCAGTTTTTACTTAGTGTTTAGTTTTTCTGCTTGCTTACTCTGTGGTGCTTGTTTACTTTACAAAGGAAATGACTTCCCTTTTTACCAGGATTTACGCCTTGGTACTAGTCGCCAGCCCCTGGCCTATGGAAGGCGGGCTGGGGGTAGTCACGGCACGGACCCCGAAGACGGGTCGTGACAATTTCCTCAAATAGTATAGCACACATGGGTTTTGTAGACAAAATATCTCATTTATTTTTTCACTTCCCTTTCTTATGGAATTTTTGTGGAATTTTCTGATATTTTTTCAAGTGGAGTAATTCAATAATGATGATTTTTCCATCTAGTTCAATTTCATAAAAATTCAGGAAGCTTCCCCTTATCTTAATAATTGTTTTTAAATAGTTTTTAATAAAGTATGGTAATTATTATTTTTCCATATAAAACAAAAATATATTTGAGTTTCATGCTATTGAGATTAATATGGTTATAATAAATCTTCTATAATTCGATATATTATATACTTCAATGAACCCCCTCATCTACAAGAAATTATATTAGTGAGCTAATATTCATTGATGTGTTTGGTATCCATGGAAAATTTAATAATAATAATAATAGCAATAATAATAATAATAATATATATATCAATTGTTTTGAAATCCCCTATAACTTGGTTGGGAAAAAATAAACATGGAAAGTTCTTCAAAATGTAACATGAGTCACTCCGAATATGGAGGTATTATTATAAATAAAAATGGTGGATTTATCTCATGAATTAGTAATGAATGTGTGATAGCAGTGGATTATGTTGTGTAGTTAGAGGGACTCATCCTCATGATTCAAATAGACCATCATAATGGTAGAAATGTGAATTTTATGAAATTAGTTTAACGACCAAAACCAACATATCCCAAAGACATTGTATTACTGTATTACATTGTAAATGATACAATGGGAAGAATCACAAATGGATGATTATTTTAAAGTTTAAGATAACTATATACATAAATGATACCCATTTTCATTGAAAAAAATATAATATATAACAAAATTATGTTTCTATCATTTATTAGATTGATTAAAAGCATTCATCTTCATAATATGGGGAAAGGATGAAATTATGGGTGGGAAAAATGCATAGAAAGTATTTACTGTATTTTAATTGACCATGAATCAACAATAATAATAAATATGGAAATGTAAAAAATAGACCGTATATTCCAATTAATTAATAACATGACCATAGTATGGTAGGAATAAAACCTATTCAAATAATTCCATTCAAATATACACATGATATAGACCATTGATATACAAACTAATTGTATAATCTTATAGAATATGAATACTGTTGGAATTTGTAATATCATTTTTCTGAAATATCGTGATCTATCATCTAGATAATTAATGTAAAGATTTATCCAAAAGATAGTTTAATCCTGTGGGTAAAAACAAATCTCATTTTTCCAACTAATTCACCTCATGACATTACTGATAGATTTAATAGTTGTCATTATATTATCTCCAATATATTTTCCACATGCCAAAATCATTCCTTATATAACTAATTGCGACTTTTTCAAAATAATCTCCTTTAAAAAAATATTCTAATTGAATAAAGGATACAGATTGATCAATATTTCACCTTTTAATCCAATGCCGTTGGATGTAAACACAATATGTAAAAATGGTATATGGTTTTAGAAATAACCATATAAATCACAGAAGAAACATATTTTTTAAGAGAAAATAAATTTTCAATTAAATTTATTTATGTGAAATTTATTATATAAAGAAAATTTAAACAACTATAAAAGGAAGTGAGAGTTCACAATAAATTTTACCCATCGGTAAATTCCATGAAAAACTCTCAGGGATGAAATAAATCAAATAAAGAATAAAAATAACATTAAATATGATGTATTAATGATGTTACATGTCAAGGAGCAGTTTATAATCCATATGAATGAATATAGAGGAAAAATCTAATGAATGTCACAAAAAGGGAAATTGAGATAGAAATCACAAAACAATATTGTGTATTCTAAACCCCAAACCCCGTGAAAGATAAATAATAAAATTGATATATAAATACATATAACATGAAGTATGAAAATCATTAAATATATTTATGGTTATTATATATACTACATAAAAGAAACTATTGTTTAATATGGCATTTTTCTCACAAAAAAATATAATTGTGACAGAAATACATTACCTCACACATCATTTTGAAGGAATGAAATTTAACCTCTTATATAGTGGTTTTAATATTTTCAACAATGTATTCTAGAACCATATAAATATTATAAATATATTATAAGGTCTTATATTAATATCATTTCATGTTTTCATTAATAATCATTCATCATTTACATTATGTCCTTTGTTCATTGTCTAGGATTCTCATGTGTGTCTCATCTTGAAAGACCCAATTATTGTTAATATTAAATATTAACATATTATCCATTATAATAATCATGAAATAATTATCTTATTTATACATTAATTACACTTTTATGACTAATCTTGAATGACAGTTTTGAAAAATGAAATTTGTTACAATCATAGAGACGGTGGGTCTTACATATATATGTGTTGCGTTTTATATATTTTCAATGATCATTATGTAATGGGGGTAAGTAATAATTAGTCATTAATTAATTTTGAAAATATCTTTTGTAAAATATCATTTCTAAAATTATACATATATATATCATTCACATGATTCGGTGATGATAATGCAATCACATCTCTTCATGAAGATGATGGTACACACGTACACGAATGATGTTAAAATTTTTAAGTGTAAAAAAGATATTATTTCCTTTTATAATGATGGATATTTCATAAATATCATAATAATTTCTTGTATATCACATATAAAGATTAATATTATTCATTATCTCTTTCCATGTAAGGTGTTAGTGAAGGGCGAATCACATCCCTTCACAAATCAGTTCGCGAGACATCAATTTGCCAAATACGAGAATGATTTTTTCATAACACTTTTGACATAATTGGATTTTTTTTGTGTATTTATATTATTATAAAAAACAATGTTATATTAAATATATTGGGTTTATTATATCATCTTGGTTTAATAAAAAATTATCGATGTGGGGGAAAAATGAAAATTAAATATTAATTAATGACACCCTTCTTTGAATATTTTGCTGAGGATTACAATAAATACTTATATAAGGAATTTATTATAAATATAAGTCCTCTAAATAGTGGGTAGGTATGTTTGGATGTGATTTGGATATGTTTTTAGAACCTAATTGATTTATATGTGTGAATATTGTGGGAGAGTGAATGCCCTTTTATAATAGGGTGAGTCATTATTATAAATACGCAAATATTTAAGCTATTGGTTGTTCATCCGTACATCACGTTCCTCCAAAATAGATCAATAATATAATGGATGGTTCATATGGTTAATAAAAAACTATACCAAGCATAAATGAAATAATTTTTTTTCATATTATTGCATTGCCTTTAAGCTTACTCAATTTCACACTCTTAGTTTTTTCCACATTAATTTATATCTTTTTATATACCTAAGAATTTTATCCTTAATGAATAAAATTTGAATTTTATTTGTTATATAATTTATAACATAATAAATTAAATATTAAATATAATTTATTTTGTTAAAATCATATGCGTGTATAAAATTAGTTTTAATAATAATGTTGTAATGTGTGAGACCCTATTTTAAACATAATTAAAATAATTAATTTCAATAGTTTTTGGTAATCATTATTTAAAAGGATTTATTTAAATTAATATATAATAAATTTTATTATTATTAAAAATATAGAATCCATTTTTCTAAATTCATAAACATGAAATTTATGAATTAAATTAAAAATTAATCCCAGAAAGGCGATGTTAAACAGGGAATTTCAAGTATTAATGTTAAAAAAATTCATTATTTTTATGTCAAAATTCAATATTAAAATGTTTAATATGAGATAAATTTTATTGATAAAAAATAAATTGATATAATTTTATTTTAAAACCAATAATAATTATAATTAATTATTATAAATTATTTAAATGAGAAGGATCATTCAATTTAAATTTTGTATTTTTTAATTTTCATAAAAAATGAAACACCTTTGATAAGTTAAAAAAATTAACCCTAATATAATTTGAATTTTACAATTTAAAAAAGAATTCATATATTTTCTAATATTTTTTGTATAATTAATAAAATTTTATTTTAAATTATGTTTCCAATGAGCGACCAATAGTTTTTTAGAAAAAATTGTGAATTTTAAAATATAATTTTCAGATTGATTATTATTTTCTTTACAAAAATATATATTGATAATAAATTTTTTAAATTATATATTTTCCTAAGTTAGTAAGTTCTATTTTTACCACCTATTATAATAACATTATGATAAATGTCATATTAAATAATAATATCAATATTATACTGTTGTTTGGTAAGATTCATCCTTGAATTTGACACATTATTTCAAAAAAACTCTTTATTGTATGTAATGAAATATAATATCAATGTTGTGTTTAATGGATGATAATCATACTATTTCTTATTAAGTAAGATAATATCATTGTTATGTGATTGGAATTATATCATATATAATTTATTATTTTAGAATCTGATGGTGTTATATTCTACCCATGCTAAATAAATTATGTCATCTCTTTTTGAACATGATCATAGCATTGAATTGTTTTATATTTAAAATTAAATTGGTTGAAACCCATAATCATTATTTTTTAGTAATGTGTCCTCTTAGTAATAGAGAAAAGAATGTATGAATGGAATTTAGAATAACACATAACAATGATTCTATGAATAAGTATATTTTGAGAAAGTAAACATATAGGCATAAATAAAATTTGTATATAATAATATATAATTATTAAGGTTACTGATAAAAAATAATGTTAATGATAAATATAATTTTAATGGTATGACACCGTGATTATTTTATGATTAAAATGACCATCTCATTCACCAGATATGAATTTAATTGAATAAATTTCTTCTTTAAATATACTTTTCTTCATGCTGAGGAATTATATTATTGTCCATTAATATAAAGAAATATACATACTTGATAAATTTCTAAAAGAATAATTTCATCCATAGGTTATACAATAAAAATGTTTATAATTCATCACTCTCTATAAGAAATGAAAATCCAAAAATGAATTTTTTTTCTTGAATAATAAAAATTTACATTAAATATATTGTATGATTCATACAATATTGACAATTAATTATTTTTATATCCAAATATTTTCCAAATCCAATATGGTTAGAATATATTATTAAAAATAATTCATTAATATCTATACTTGAAAATTAACACCATTAGTTCCTTAGAAATAATCATTTTTCAAATCATTTAACTAAACACAATATCATATTTTACAGGACATCACCAAGGTTAGTGTTTTGTGTGAATCCATTTTCAACCTTCAGTCATGGGTTCTAGACCCGCTCCCTTATTGGATGTAATTTGTTGATACCCCACATGTAGGATGTCCTTTATATGAATCCAATTTAATTAATTTCATATAATTTAATGTGACAAATATTATATACATCATTGAAATAAATTGATCATTAAATGAACATTTTTTTATTGTTTCCAGTTCTATATATATATTTTAATGTTTAATAATCTAATTTAACAATTAATTCAATAACATTAATGATCATATTATAAATTAAGGTTGTAATTACTTTTTATCTTATGGCGTTAAAATGTAAAGGTATTATTACTCGTATAAATTATTCCTTAAAACATATTATTTCAATAAATTTATCAAAAATTGACATTAATCATTATAGAATCTCATTATATAAAATGTAAAAGAGTTGTCTAAGAAATTGAATACATAATAAATCTGAAACATGTTTTCGCATTGTCGTATTAAAAAATCTTCTGTTAATGAGGACAGATGTTCTTAAAATGTTTAACATAGTCATCCAATGTTTAAGGATTCTTATTAATAAAATAGAATAAGTAAAAATACACCTACCATTTAATTATTAAATGAAAAAAAAAATATTCATCCAATTTATTTAAGCATAGGTCCTTTTTTATTTTAGTGTATAACATAGGTAACTCATTGTCATTATATTTTAAAATAAATCATAATGGTTTGTAATGAAATTTTTTATTATCATAAGAATATCCATCAAGAGTTCCGACCCATGTGTATTGTATGAACTGTTTTTATATTCCAAGTGATCAGTGGGCCAGGCCCAGTGTTCCCTTTTTAGTGTTTGTTAACCATAGGTACATCTATGCTAAAACCATTTATACTGGTAGTATTAATTTTGGTACATATTCCATGACGAAACACATAATAACTACATTAAAAAAATATTATATTTTTATTCTATAAATATATTCAATGACTATTGAAGGTTTATATTCCATTATTATTCTTTTCCTAAATCAATTCAACATGGTTTCTGATAGTCATCCTTTCATAACAACTGTAATAACCCTAAAAATGTAACCTAGAGATAGTGTATTAAAACATTACATTAGAATATATACACTGGTTTGAATCCAAAACGACTGGTTAGTTTATTAGTTTTTTGGTACAAGATACACACATGATACACATTTTCTATTGTGAAAAATATAAAACATAAAAAAATTTAAATTATCATCAATAATGAAAATAGTTTAGTGAATTCATATTCATAAACTATAGAAACGAATCAAAATAATGCTGAGATAAAATGGTAATTAATTGTTTATTTATGATGATTATTTCATTTATTAATATTAATAACCAACCTTCATTGGTAAATAACTGACTACGCATTCCAATTAATCAATCACATGACCATAGTATTGAAGTAATAAAAGATGATCGAATAATTCAATATAAATAATCACATGATCATAACCATAAATATTATAGCTAATTGGATTATTCCATAGAATATCAATAATGAGGATATTTATAATGCCAATCATATGAAAAATCAAGATCTATCCTCAATATGGTGACTATTAAGATCTATCCTCATGACAATTTAATTTTTTAGGTATAATCCTATTTGATTTAGATCACAAATTCATCTCATGAGACTAGTAATGAATTAATACTATTTCATATAAAAAATAACAAAATTTGTACTCCATTTCAATATCATTCCTTATATAATGAAAACCAATTTAATTCACAAACTATGTTCCAAATGAAATATCTATATTCATTAAAGGATACTGATTTATAAATATTTACCCAATTATTCAAATGACATAAAAATAAAGTTGGATATGTAAAAATGGTATATGGTATAAAAAATAATAATTTTAATCAAACAAAAAAAACTGAAATTTAAGATAAATATTATTTCAAATGAGAAATTATTATTAGAAAATGAATTATTGAAGATATAGTCAACAATCAAAAAAGAAAGTGATATTGATATATAACTTCTACCAATTGGTAACCCTTAATCCGAATACCTTTGGATTAAGTAGTCAAAATTGAAACATAAACTACCTTGTAGAATTAATTATTCTTGATATTACATGTCAAATAGTCAATATATATACCTCGGGAAAGAATATACATGCATAATATACTGTATGTCTCATAATAAGAAAAAATATAAAAAATCAGTTACCTCTTTGGAATCGTATGAACATTAAACTCCATAAAAGGCAGTTCCTACAATGGATATGGGAATCCCCAAAATTATAATGACTGTAATCATAAAATATGTTCATGTCCATTATATGAACCTTTTAAAAGAAAGATGTGGTGAATATGACATGTGTCTTATATAAATATAAAAGTGAGATGAATATCCCTTACCTAGCACTTCTTTTGGATTGAACATGTAAAGACCCAGAAATTTCATGGAAATTTTTTTTTCTTAATTTTCTTTGGAATTTTACTAGAACACAGTTTCTGACAGCGCCTGATTCCGAGGCCTGGTGTGCCCAGAATCAATTTCCGAAGTTTGGCTCGGGTACGTTCAGTGAACGAACGAGCGGGAATTTCTAACTTTTGAACCGGTGCCCGGAATCAAATTCCGAGGGCACCGATGGAACCGTAGCGCCGGTTTTTGCTTAGGAATGCCTTTCCTGGAGTTGCGTTTTCTTGGGAGCAGTTGTTTATTAAGGTTGTGGTTTAAGTGTAAAGAAAAATAAAATTTGTGTTACAAATTTTATTTATCTTCTTAGGTGGTTATATCCTAAGTGTGGAAGTTGGGGTGGAATCACAAGTTCCTAACTAACCAAGTGATGATTAAGGTGAGGTGGGGCCCACACGAGCCCCAACCCTTCACCTTCCCCTTAACTCTCTTCTACCCCCTTAAACTCCCTTGCACTTAATGTGCCAAAACCCCTCAAATTCCTAACTCCTTAAACTCCTTAACTCCTTTGAACCCCCCCCCAATTAAATGTGATTCTTCACTTCCACCTTCATTAATTTTGGAGCCTCTCCACCCATTAATGAATGATGTAACTTAATGAATTTGAATTATTTTGAATTCATTAAGCTAACACTATAATAAGGTGTGTTGTTTTATTGTTTGGGGTTGGCTAAATCTTTGTGATAGAGTCATGGAAGGATTGAAGAGAATTCCACCCTCGACGAAGAACACGAAGGACATCTCCAAACATGGAACAACGTCTTCTCGATGAAGAATGCCTTTTCCACAGAAGAAAGTGAAGTTTCCAACGTCGATCCCTTCTTGGATGCCTCCTTCCCACTCCTTCCGGAATAAAGAAGGGAGCGCCTTTCACGAAGAACACCGACGTCGTCAACGGCTTCTCTTTTCCGATGTCGACGAATCGTTGCCGCCTTTCCGCGACTGCGTCAACACATAACGAAAAGCGAAGTAGGGGTTTGTTGTTGCTTTATTTAATTATTTTCCGTTCTTGGTTCTAGCATGACAAACATGAGGATGACCGTTTAAGTGTTATCGTCTAACGAGAGGGGGACCGGACCGCACAAACACGGCCGAAACCCCATCCTTTGTTCTTGAATGTTTCTTGCGGATGAAACGAGATAGCGTGGTGCAGTCGCACCACGCGGGAATCACACGGAAATTATTGCGCGGCGCCGTCGCGCCGCGCCGTGCAAAGAATTATCATGAACGCGACGCCGTCGCGGCGCGTCGAAGGAAACCGAAGACGCCGCAGCCGGAGCGAGGCCGCGGCGGAGGGGCGCAGTGCCGTCGCACCGCGCCGGATGACGAAGGCCGCAGCCGGTTCCGGGCCGCGGCAAATCGTGATGACCGGCGGCCAGCCGGGCCGCCGGTGCCGGAAGACGGAAGAGGACCGGCCCTTGCCGGTCCTGTTGACAAGAAGCCGACCGGCAAGGTCGGGCCGGCCGGGTTGGTGGAAACCGGGGGAATTTAATTCCCCCGGGCAGTTATTTGGCCCCCCATTATGAGGGGGGCCGGTTTCACAAAGGGGGGGGGGGCAGGCGGCCCCCCGTTTCCAGCAAGCTCGGCCTTCGGCCTAGCTAGCAGCGCGCCCAGCGCGCTGCCTTGCGCCGAAATGGCGCGCCGGGCCGGTTCACCGCGCCGGGCCACGCCAGGTCGGGCCGCACCGGGCCGCGCTGCGCCGGGCCGGGCCGTGCCGCGCCGGGCCGGGCCGGGCTGTGCCGGGCCGGGTCGACCCCGTTCGGGGCGGGTCGACCCGGTTCGGGCCATCCGGGGGGTCTCGGGCCGGGACGGCCCGGGCCCGAAACCCCCGTTACCGAGAGGTTTGGTCAAATGCCCGTATCTTGGGCTACGAGCCTCCAAACGACTCGTCGTCAGCGGCAACACGATCCTTGGATCGAGGCGGTCGTTTTGGTATACTATACTCAAGGTGCACCTTCCTTTTCGGGAGCCTACGTGGTTAAAACTCCATAGTTAAGAATGCTTGGCGTAGAGTAGTGATCAGGATGGGTGACCTCCTGGGAAGTTTCCCAAGGTGAGTGTGAGACGAAAAAGCCAATAACTCTCAGACCGGGCGTCTGATTGACGCGCCGTCTGTTGCGTTGAGTTCCTGTTGACGATACGGAACTTTTGGCATCTTTCACCCGAGTTTTGGATGCAGATGGATAGTGCCCGGGTTGGATCGCACCGAAATCCAACCGGGCCCCTGGAACGGAAAAGCTGATATCTTTCTGACAGAACGTCCGTTTGACGAACCGTCAGCGGCGTTGGTGATCGCATTGAGAAACGGTCCCTATGAGTTTACCCTATGAGAGTTCGGGGTACATTTGAGATACGTACGGGTTTGGTTTGCTCACGAAACCAACCGGGCCCCTGGGACGAAAAGGCTAATAACTCACAGACCGGGCGTCCGATTGACGTGCCGTCTGTTGCGTTGAGACCCCTATGACGTGGCGGTCCTTTGAGATACTTCTTCATTGGACTTTGAGATACTTGGAGTATCGACCTGTAGCTCGTGGAGCGGACCCTCCTAGTGACGAGCATGCAGAGTACGAAGATCGTGTAGCTGGCTGAGACCCGACGACTGCTGATCGAACGACTCGGAGTGTTACAGAGGTGCGCTTGGTTGTAGCGGCACATGGGAGCGCTTGGTTGTAGCGGCAGACCCACGACAGAGTTGCACTTGGTTGTAGTGGCACATGGGAGCACTTGGTTGTAGCGGCATACCCACGACAGAGGTGCACTTGGTTGTAGCGGCACATGGGAGCGCTTGGTTGTAGCGGCAGACCCACGACAGAGTTGCGCTTGGTTGTAGCGGCACATGGGAGCGCTTGGTTGTAGCGGCATACCCACGACAGAGGTGCGCTTGGTTGTAGTAGCACATGGGAGTGCTTGGTTGTAGCGTCAGACCCACGACAGAGGTGCGCTTGGTTGTAGTGGCACATGGGAGCGCTTGGTTGTAGCAGCTGGCCCGAAGTACTTGATGGGTGGAGTTCTTCAGCAGTCTTAGGTTAGTGAGCAGTACCTCGGAGTCGTGACAGGACCACTGTACACTCCAGAGACAGAGCTCTTCAGCAATTACGGTTTCGATAATGAAAATCTTGGTTTGAGATGAGACTTTTGACCTTGTGTTTACCTCATGATTGAGATGGGTCACTTGCTAACTTAGGTATATGTATGGGCATATACCCGGGTAGTGGTTATCCGTTGATTTCACAATCCTTGTGTTTCCTCATGATTGAGATGGGTTACATGATAACTTAGGTATATGTATGGGCATATATCTAAGTAGAGGTTGTCTGTTGAGATCTTCTTTGTGGTTATCCTTGTTGGTTTAGTGAGACCATGAGGGTCTCGGGGTCCCTACTGAGTATCGTTATACTCACCCCTGCACGGGCTATGCCCGCACCTCGTTGTGTTGGTTAGAGACGACGGGCAGTGCTGACAGAAGCCGAGTGTTCGAGGACTGGGCAGTACCTGGAGGTGGACTATACGAAGAGATGGTAACCGCAGGAGGACCTCACGACGAGGCGGTACTCAGAGGTGGACGTGACGACGAGGGAGTACCCGGAGGTGGACCACTAGGCGAGACATACTCGGAGCGGACGGTGGGACCTGAGGAGCATAGGAGCTATCTGTACCCACCCTTTAGGTGGGATTTCCAGTGGACAGCTCGGCGTAGCAGCTTTACTTTTCAGTTGCTGTTTTCCCTTTCGAGTTGTACTTTACAGTTGGGCTTGTATTTCCGGCCCCTTTTTACTTTCCACACTTACTGTTGTACTCAGTTTTTACTTAGTGTTTACTTCTTCCGCTTGTACTCTGTGGTGCTTGTTTTCTTTTATAAAGGCAATGCCTTCCCAGTTATCGGGATTTTATGCCTTTGGTGCTAGTCGCCAGCCCCTGGCCTATGGAATGCGGGCTTGGGGTAGTCACGGCACGGGCCCCGAGGATGGGTCGTGACAAATTGGTATCAGAGGAGTTCGGTTCTACCGCAGAACTTATAACTCTGATGTTTCTTTCTGTGAAGCAATAGTGTTAAGGGTACCGAGTGTGGTTTTTAGTTCAGGGAGTCCAGTGTTGGTGCGGCGGCCGACGTATCCGTACACCAGGACCCTGACTACTGATTTACGACTTTGTACACAAAAACACTGATTGCATGTTTGTTTCCAAAGTTTTAATGTCAGCTCAAACCAGGTCAGCTCACCAGGTATAAGACGTTGACCGTGTCGCATCTGTTCAGGATGTCTCCACGCAGACAGTCAGTTGGAGTTCCGAGAGAGTACTCGATGACGGCTCACCGATCGACGAGGCTCTGGTGCAGGGCCCTTTTTACTATGTTGGCACCCTCGGGTGGTGTACCAGTACATCACCACCTGTTGGGCAGCAGATGCCAATAGCTATACTAGAAAACTGTGCACGCTGGCGGAGCGCATTGCACGAGTTCCAGCAGTAGAGGCCTCAGAAGTTACGAGGCGAGGCAGATTTCCAGACAGTAGAGCAGTGGCTGGAGGCGATTGCTAGAGTTTTCCGCCTAGCTGAGACATCAGTAGAGTGGATGGTGGACTTGGCCACTAGTGTTTTCTAGTGAATGACCCTGAGGATGGTCCGCATAGTGATGAGGCTTCGGTACATGAACAGATGCCTGAGATAGTTCCTTTGGGTAGTGTGTCAGCTATACATCACTACCTGTTGGTCAGCAGTTACAACCGGCGGTACCGGTAGGCGACACATGTAAGTTTACTGCCTTACATGTGTTCTAACTTCAGATACCCTCATGTTCCGAGGTGAACCTGACTCATAGGCGGCTGAGGACTGGCTTGAGGCGGTGGCCGATAATTTTCTATAACATTTACAGTTTCGGAGGGACGACGTGTTGATAGCTGAGAATTCATCGAGGCGTACCGAACATATCAGGTACTCGATAGAAGCGTTTCGATCAGTGCAATAGAGGTCGGACCTCTGAGCATGTTATGTTTAAGGGCTTCCGAGCCAGCACCTTTTCTCTATGCATTTTTACTTAGGCTAGAGTTCTAGAAGGAACCTTTGTGGTTGAGAATTCCTTGCTAATCGAATACAGCCAGAGAATGTTAGAAGTTTGGAAAGCAGGAAACTGACACCAGTCTCGGAGACTTGGGCATGTAAAATGTTTCAAGAAGAGGAAATGTTAAGGACAGATGAATCTGCAGAGCAGCAGACATGGAGGCAGAGCTTGGAGAGCAGCTCGTGGTGGTGTACATTTCAACATGTTACCATCACCCGCCTTTGTAGTCCCCGCTAGACTCAGGGAGTTGGAGAGCAGGGAAAGAGGGTAGCTACTTGCGGTCATGGAGTGCGACCAAAAAGGGGCTCTAAGGATGATTCGAAGTGCGGAATTTATCTTCTACTAGCTGCCGTAGCCACAGGCATCGAAACGAATCATCCCTTCCTTCCATGAATCTAGTCCCAGGCCTAGAGATTCCGGTTAAGCCGTTGACTTGACCCTCACGTCTAGAGATACCTTTGGGAGGAGACTCGATAGTCACACTTACGCCGACGGTGTGATCTGACCCTTGAGGCGAGAGTCTCGGTTTGGATCTCTTGGTGGCAGCATCGAGGCCTTACGACGTTAGTTTGAGTATGTATTTGGAAATCATTGTTCATACTCCAATTGACGGTATTAGGAAAACGTTGGGATGGGTTTTCCTTGGTCGGCGAAAAGGAAACCCTGGGCAGCACAAGATAAACTCGTGCATGGGAGGGTGTAGCCGATCATTCTTGGGTCGGCCAACCTTACCCTCGTGGCAGCAGGAGTTTTGAGTTTCAGTTCTAACCTAAAAAGGGAGACCTTTAGAGTTCAAGGATGGCGACCACGTTCTTATACAGGTCTCACCTCGACGAGGTTTACGGATATGTAGCCGAGGCGGCAAGAGATCTCCGAGGTTCAATAGACCTTTCTAGGTCCCCAGCAGGGTAGGGGAGGTGGTTTATCGCTTGACCCATGCACCTCAGTTGCACCAGGTGCACGATGACTTTCACGTAACTCAATTGAGGAGATACGTGCTTGATCCTTCACACATCATCGACCTCAGGGAGTTGGACATCGATGATAGAGCGACATGCACGGAGGTTCCAGTGGGGATCAAGAATAGACAGGAGCAGATCCTACGAGGATGATCGATTCCTTGGTTGCACTTCCTTTGACAGTACGGGAACCTCCAGGTGAGCACATGGGAGCGGAAGGCTCAGATGCGTGCTCTGTACCGCTTTTGTGACCCTAGTTTGTGATGAAGCTTTACGGGGACGTAAAGCCCTGAGGTGGGAGTAATGTAAAGACCCGGAAATTTCAAGGAAATTTTTTTTTAATTTTCTTTGGAATTTTACAAGAACACAGTTTCTGACAGCGCTTGATTCCGAGGCCTGGTGTGCCCAGAATCAATTTCCGATGTTTGGCTCGGGTATGTTCAGTGAACGAACGAGCGGGAATTTATAACTTTTGAACCGGTGCCCGGAATCATATTCCGAGGGCACCGATGGAACCGTAGCGCCGGGTTTTTCTTAGGAATGCCTTTCCTGGAGTTGTGTTTGCTTGGGAGCAGTTGTTTATTAAGGTTGTGGTTTAAGTGTAAAGAAAAATAAAATTTCTGTTACAAATTTTATTTATCTTCTTATGTGGTTATATCCTAAGTGTGGAAGTTGGGGTGGAATCACAAGTTCCTAACTAACCAAGTGAGGATTAAGGTGAGGTGGGGCCCACACGAGCCCCAACCCTTCACCATCCCCTTAACTCTCTTCTACCCCCTTAAACTCCCTTGCACTTAATGTGCCAAAACCCCTCAAATTCCTAACTCCTTAAACTCCTTAACTCGCTTGAACCCCCCCCCCCAATTAAATGTGACACTTCACTTCCACCTTCATTAATTTTGGAGCCTCTCCACCCATTAATGAATGATGTAACTTAATGAATTTGAATTATTTTGAATTCATTAAGCTAACACTATAATAAGGTGTGTTGTTTTATTGTTTGGGGTTGGCTAAATCTTTGCGATAGAGTCATGGAAGGATTAAAGAGAATTCCACCCTCGACGAAGAACATGAAGGACATCTCCAAACATGGAACAACGTCTTCTCGACGAAGAATGCCTTTTCCACTGAAGAACGTGAAGTTTCCAACGTCGATCCCTTCTTGGATGCCTCCTTCCCACTCCTTCCGGAATAAATAAGGGAGCGCCTTTCACGAAGAACGCCGACGTCGTCAACGGCTTCTCTTTTCCGATGTCGACGAATCGCTGCCGCCTTTCTGCGGCTTTGTCAACACATAACGAAAAGCGAAGTAGGGGTTTGTTGTTGCTTTATTTAATTATTTTCCGTTCTTGGTTCTAGCATGACAAACTTGAGGATGAACGTTTAAGTGTTATCGTCTAACGAGAGGGGGACCAGACCGCACAAACACGGCCGAAACCCCCTCCTTTGTTCTTGAATGTTTCTTGCGGATGAAACGAGATAGCGTGGTGCCGTCGCACCACGCGGGAATCACACGGAAATTATTGCGCGGCGCCGTCGGGCCACGCCGTGGAAAGAATTATCATGAACGCGACGCCGTCGCGCCGCGTCGAAGGAAACCGAAGACGCCGCGGCCGGAGCGGGGCCGCGGCGGAGGGGCGCAGTGCCGTCGCACCGCGCCGGATGACGAAGGCCGCAGCCGGTTCCTGGCCGCAGCGGATCGTGATGACCGGCGGCCAGCCGGGCCGCCGGTGCCGGAAGACGGAAGAGGACCGGCCCTTGCCGGTCCTGTTGACAAGAAGCCGGCCGGCCAGGTCGGGCCGGCCGGGTTGGTGGAAACCGGGGGAATTTAATTCCCCCGGGCAGTTATTTGGCCCCCCATTATGAGGGGGGCCGGTTTCACAAAGGGGGGGCAGGCGGCCCCCCGTTTCCAGCAAGCTCGGCCTTCGGCCCAGCTGGCAGCGCGCCCAGCGCGCTGCCTTGCGCCGAACCGGCGCGCCGGGCCGGTTCGCCGCGCCGGGCCGCGTCGGGCGGGGCCTGGCCGCGCCGCCCCGGGCCGCGCAAGGCCGGGCCGGGTCGACCCCGTCCGGGGCGGGTTGACCCGGTTCGGGCCATCCGGGGGGTCTCGGGTCGGGATGGCCCGGGCCCGAAACCCCCGTTACCGAGCAGTTTGGTCAAATGCCCGTATCTTTGGCTACGGGCCTCCAAACGACTCGTCGTCAGCGGCAACACGATCCTTGGATCGAGACGGTCGTTTTGGTATACCATACTCAAGGTGCACCTTCCTTTTCGGGAGCCTACATGGTTAAAACTCCATAGTTAAGCGTGCTTGGCCTAGAGTAGTGATCAGGATGGGTGACCTCCTGGAAATTTTCCCAAAGTGAGTGTGAGACGAAAAAGCCAATAACTCTCAGACCGGGCGTCCGATTGACGCGCCGTCTGTTGCGTTGAGTTCCAGTTGACAATACGGAACTTTTGGCATCCTCCGCCTGAGTTTTGGATGCAGATGGATAGTGGCCGGGTTGGATCGCACCGAAATCCAACCGGGCCCCTAGAACGGAAAAGCTGATATCTTTCTGACAGAACGTCCGTTTGACGAACCGTCAGCGGCGTTGGTGATCGCGTTGAGAAACGGTCCATATGAGTTTACCCTATGAGAGTTCAGGGTACATTTGATATATGTCCGGGTTTGGTTTGCTCACGAAACCAACCGGGCCCCTGGGACGAAAAGGCTAATAACTCACAGACCGGGCGTCCGATTGACGTGCCGTCTGTTGCGTTGAGACCCCTATGACGTGGCGGTCCTTTGAGATACTTCTTCATGGGACTTTGAGATACTTGGAGTATCGACCTGTAGCTCGTGGAGCTGACCCTCCCAGTGACGAGCGTGCGGTGTACGAAGATCGTGTAGCTGGCTGAGACCCGACGACTGCTGATCGAACGACTCGGAGTGTTATAGAGGTGCGCTTGGTTGTAGCGGCACATGGGAGTGCTTGGTTGTAGCGGCAGACCCACGACAGAGTTGCGTTTGGTTGTAGCGGCACATGGGAGCGCTTGGTTGTAGCGGCATACCCACGACAGAGGTGCGCTGGGTTGTAGCGGCACATGGGAGCGCTTGGTAGTAGAGGCATACCCACGACAGAGTTGCGCTTGGTTGTAGCGGCACATGGGAGCGCTTGGTTGTAGCGGCATACCCACGACAGAGGTGCGCTTGGTTGTGGTAGCACATGAGAGCGCTTGGTTGTAGCGGCAGACCCACGACAGAGGTGCGCTTGGTTGTAGCGGCACATGGGAGCGCTTGGTTGTAGCTGCTGTCCCGCAGTACTCGATGGGTGGAGTTCTTCAGCTGTCTTAGGTTAGTGAGCAGTACCTCGGAGTCGTGACAGGACCACTGTACACTCTAGAGACGGATCTCTTCAGCAGTTACGGTTTCGATAATGAAAATCCTGGTTTGAGCTGTGACTTTTGACCTTCTGTTTACCTCATGATTGAGATGGGTGACTTGCTAACTTAGGTATATGTATGGGCATATACCCGGGTAGTTGTTATCCGTTGATTTCACAATCCTTGTGTTTCCTCATGATTGAGATGGGTTACTTGATAACTTAGGTATATGTATGGGCATATATCTAAGTAGAGGTTATCTGTTGAGATCTTCGTTGTGGTTATCCTTGTTGGTTTAGTGAGACCTTGAGGGTCTCGGGGTCCCTACTGAGTATCGTTATACTCACCCCTGCACGGGCTATGCCCGCACCTCGTTGTGTTGGTTGGAGACGACGGGCAGTGCTGACAGAAGCCGAGTGTTCGAGGACTGGGCAGTAACTGGAGGTGGACTATACGAAGAGATGGTACCCGGAGGAGGACCTCACGACGAGGCGGTACCTAGAGGTGGACGTGACGACGAGGCGGTACCCGGAGGTGGACCACTAGGCGAGACATACTCGGAGCGGACGGTGGGACCTCAGGAGCAGAGGAGCTATCTGTACCCACCCTTCAGGTGGGATTTCCAGTGGACAGCTCGGCGTAGCAGCTTTACTTTTCAGTTGCTGTTTTCCCTTTCGAGTTGTACTTTACAGTTGGGCTTGTATTTCCGGCCCTTTTTTACTTTCCACACTTACTGTTGTACTCAGTTTTTACTTAGTGTTTACTTCTTCCGCTTGTACTCTGTGGTGCTTGTTTTCTTTTATAAAGGCAATGCCTTCCCAGTTATCGGGATTTTACGCAGTTGGTGCTAGTCGCCAGCCCCTGGCCTATGGAAGGCGGGCTTGGGGTAGTCACGACCCGGGCCCCGAGGACGGGTCGTGACAGAACTTTCATTAAGAGACTATATAGAGGACTTGAATATATTATTTATATAAAAATGAACCATAATAATATTTATAATAACATATAATATTCTTTTATAACATCTCATAGCTCATTTTTTAATAATGTTTTTTTATTTCTGTTATTTTGTGTGTTAATGGCTAGGGATTCCCATCCATGTTTTGTCTTGAAATATCCATTCCTTGTGAATATTATATAATTATATAATATTAATAACAATTAGTATGACGTAATTATCATATTCATACCGCAATTAAACTTTTATGACCAATCATAAATAGAGGATTTTAGAAATGAAGTATGTTACGACCATGGATATGGTACGATGTACCTACGAATTAGTATCATTTTCCATTTCTTGAATGATCAATATGGAAAGGGTTTATGTTTAATTTTATCTATAATTTACAATGATAATAATATAATTTTTATAATATAATATTTTTTATTATATCTATGTATGTCATTCATGTGGAGGGGTGATGAAAAGAGAGTCACATCGCTTCTTAAAGGTTGTAGTATACATGTACACGAATGATGTAGTCGTTGTTATGTCCAAAAAAATAATAATGACATATTATATATAAAAAATGATAATTATTTCGTTAATAAAAATATTATTTCATTTATATCAGATATAATCATTAGTATTATTCCTAATCACCTTCTATGTAATTTTTTTGTGAAAGATTAGTCATGTCGCTTCTTGAGGTGGCAGATTGTCAAAAAAATGAGCTATCATATTGTATCTCCGATTGAATGAAGGGTAAAATTATTAATATGATTTAATTACTAAAAAAATATATATTTTTATAAATATCATATTTTTATATTTACCATAGATCCATCTTCATACCCATCCTTGAATGTTTGTAATGGAAATAAGAATGACATAAGTTCATGTGGTGTTAGTCTGCATACAAAAGAACAATTATTTAATAACCCATATGATTAAATTGGATGTGGTTTTAGTTCATAATATTATTTTAAAAACATAAAATTATATTTATGATACTGATTATATTATATAATCTTGGTTTGATCAAAATTAATTGAGTTGTAAATTGAAACAAAGAAAATTGTAATTAAAAAACATTAGCATATCTTCGGGTATTCTCCTAATGTTATCAATAAATACATAATAGAAATGATTTATTCTCAAAATGAAACTTCTAATATGATGTTATGGAAGTTTTGAATTTATTTTTTTATGTTATATTCTATCTAATATTATTGAGATGTGTGATGAAGGGATAGAGTGATTTACCTTTTATAATTGAGCATAAGTTGTATTCTTCCAAATATAGAAAAGTACATACTATTGGGTGGTCTCCATTACCTCATGTTCCCCATGAAAATTATCAATAATTATGTATATGGTATATTTTGTCTAGATAAACCACCATAATAGAAAAATAAAGAATGTTTTTTATATTATTCTTTAGTATTTATGTCACTAAATTTTACACTATTATTTTTTATCATACTAATTAGTATCATTTTTTTACCATGGTAATTTTCCATCTAATAATAAAATTTATAAGAAATTTATTATATAGTTTATAAATAATTATTCTTAAAACAGAATATAATTTTTTTAAATAAACAACTTTTTTTGGTGTAATATTAGTTCAATGATATAAGTTTATAAGTTGAAAACCCCTATTTTAATAATAATCATAGTAATTAATTTTAACTTTTTTCACTGATAATTATGAACAAAATTTAAATTTAATTAATATGTAATATAAATTTTCTTAGTCCAAATATTGAATCAATTTTTCCATAATCAACACATAGATTTTGAAAATTGTAATTTATAATTAATCCCACAAACGTGACAAGAAAGATAGATTTTATTGTCAAAATTATCAATTATTATATTGGTTTTTTGTAATGATTTAATATTAAAATGATTCAAATGACATTAATTATTTTAATATATATAAAATTGATAAGATTTAACATTCAAACCAATTTAAAAAATAACTTAATATTATAAATTATTTAAATGAAAATGACATTTTGAATTAAATATCAAAATTTTTCTTTATTTATAAAAAATGAATCTTCTTTTAAAATCCCAAAAAATCACCAAAATAAAATTTAAGTATCCCAATTTTAAAAATTTATATTATTTTTTCAAATATATTTTATAGAATTGGTAAATATACAATTTAAATTATGTTCTAAGAGATCAACAGAATCTCCTTTTATAAGAAATACAATTTAAAAAAATTATTCTTCAAAAATATTGTTATTTTTTATAATAATTATATAGAAATTAAAATTCATTAAAATAAATATATTAATTATTTACATAATTCTATTAATACATAACAATAGATTGACGACGAGATAAATTTCACATTAAATAATAATATTAATAATATATTACCGTGTGGTAATAGTCACCCACGCATTTAACAAAATATTTAGAAGAAACTCATTATTGTGTATAACAAAATCTAAAATCAGGGTTCTATTTAATGACATAAAAACATTGTGTTGTTTGCAATGAATGATAAAATCAATTTTACATTCCAGACACACTATCAAATACAATATTCTTATTTTACAATTTTCATGTCTTACAAATAGAATCATCATCCCTAATACATTTTATACATCCCAGGAACAATTATCCTTTATGGATACTAGTTGTTATGTGGAGAAATATATTTTATATTCCAAACAAATTTATTTTGATATTTATCATATTATTTTGTATGATAATGTAATGACTAAAAATATTTACCACATTACTGTTGATTCAGGGCATATAACTAGTTCTTGATTGCTCTAGAGTCTATTAAAGAGTGTGTATTCCCTGAAATTCATGAATCCTTAACTCTTAATTTTAATTAATTTTGATAATTTGATTTCTCTAGTAAGAAGAAAAAAATAAAAAAAATATCAGAATCGTAAACATTTTTTCATTGGAGATGTCATTTAATCAGGTCTTTTTCAAATGATTCATAATGGTTTCATGGAAAATAAAAAATAACATAATAGTACCCCAAAATTGTTTAATATTTTATGTGTATTTAAGGTCCATGCACCTGAATGATAGATGATATATACTCAACTATCTCTTTTCATCGTTATTACATGTAGATGCATCTGTTCCAAAATAATGTATACATTTATTATCCAGACAATGATTCATTACTAGAAGGCCACATAATCTCTACCTGAAAATAATTATAGGATGTTACAGTATAAATAGAATCATCCTAAATGTATGTCCTAGTGTAGTGATTACTATTATATGTTTTCTATAATCTATTTACCATCGTTTCAACTAAACATAATCTAATATAAAATGTAACAACCCTCATCCCCATATCCACGGTCTGGTGGTTAATTTATTACATTAGAATAAATATAATGGTTATAATATCAATGAAATATTATCATGCCCCATGATAGTTTAATTTGATGGATCAGTATACATTGGATAGAATTTTAATTTATAAAATCTATTAGTCTCATAAATCATCTTGATTAATCGAGGGGATATCTATAATGAGAACCCACATAAAATTAAATTTAAAATGAATTCATCGTTTATTGAATTATCAATTAAATTTATAGAAATATTACATATCAATAATTATTAATTCAGAGTAAATAATTTGGATTTATAATGATTTTCAATAGTGAATTAAATAAATATCATAGTAAAACTATATCATTCAAAACAATATATATTTTTTGAAATAATAATAGGAATCATAAATAATGTGGATATTTAATGGAAATGTAATGTTCCATTATCATAAGATAGTGAATGTTTCATGAGAATGATAATGACTAAAAAAGTAATATGATATAAGATGGAACCATAGACTCATCAAAAATGTTTGTTTATAAATAAAATAACCTCCTTAGGGGAAATTAATAAATGAAAAGAAAATGTTAATATTAATCCCTCATTTAATAATTTTCATTGTATAAAAATTTAAAATATGTATAATGAGGTAAATATAAGACAATGGTCACAGTAGTGGAAAACTCTTTTAACACTATACATGTAAAAAATTATTCCATTGGACTTTTGAAAAGAAATATAAAACTTATCCTTATCTAAAACATAATAAATAATAATTTATTCCTAAAAAATAATTTATAACATTAATTAATATTAATAAAAAATAGATTAATGAAAATTAACTTTTGAATTTTTTTTTAAAATAACAACATAGAAAAAATATCGTATTAAATGAGAAATAAAATTGATTTTTATTTTAATCATTTATAAAATTGATTCAAGTTAAAAAGATAGGGATAAATATTTTAAAAAATATATAATCCATAAATATATAGATTATAAAAAATATATATATATTAGGTAGAATTATCTATAATATCCCATAAATTAAAATTAATATAATATTAATAAGTGGTGTAATAAAAAATTATTACCACTTCGGTGATTTTTAAATTATATCCCTCTAAAATAAGAAACTTGAATTTAAAAATTTATAAATGATAAGAAACAGTTATTACAATTAAATATATTAATCTTCTACTATATACCCCACATAAAATTAAATGTTCATATAATATCAAATGTGTATCAGTGGAGTGGAAAATGAGGCAAAACATGTATGTCATAAATCCCATTAGTTGAACCCGATTTAACAAAAATTATAAATCTTTTTAAAATGTTATTTTTTATAATATAAGAGTATTCACGTTTTTAATGTCAAATTTGATATTAATATGAAATAATATCACTTGTTCATTAAAAATATTTCATTATTACTATTGTTTAATGTATTGGCTATATTTTTTTATCATGCATGTTTCATCATGAATGTTACAATTCATAAGAATAGGATATAGTTCAATCACATAAAGTGAGATAATATTTTTGTTAATATGATATTTATTAATTTTATTAATTTATCAAATCATTATTTTATTTTGAACAAGGAAAATCAATCACATATCATGGGGGAGATAGCTGGACATATGTACACATGAATGATGTTATCACATCCTTTGTTAGAAAATGGAGTGGAATTGTATTTAAATTAATTATAGAAAATAAATATAATTTTATAAATATAATTTATATTAATTATATATACCATTATTATTATCTGTGTGAGTTGGTGATGGGAAACAAATTATATCAGATCGTAAGGTTATAGTCTATAGTACACATGAGCAATGGTTTTGTTTCCCAGTTAATAGAGAAGGATATGGATATATATTATTCTATATTTATAATAAAATCAAATATTTTCTTGGAAATGTTGTTAATATAAATTATTTATAAAAACATAATTATAGGTGATAAAATTAAAATTAAAAAATATCTTTGTGAAGACAATTTCATTCACTTTGATAAACATCATTATTATATCTTAAGGAAACACGGGGTAGAATTATGTGATGGAAAGAAGCTCATTAATGTGGATATGAAAGTTAGGGATTGTTTTTTTATTAGTGGGGACAGGCTGCCTTATTAGTGTATATAAGTGATGGGATGAGGTTCCCTTTTTTAATTAGGTGACTGGAAAAATTTTAATTTTTTCAATGTTTATCAATATTGTCATGTAACTATCTTGGACATATAACTCTATAATGTCTCATATTAAAAGCTGATATGTTTAAGAGAAAGAAGGAAAACCAATGGGATTTATGAATGATTTCAGATAATTTTAACTCACATCGATATGGAATATCTACTAGTACTCTCATTTTAAACGTAACATTAATAATAAAATTATATTAGTTTTACTATTATTTTTGAAAAATATATTTTTAGCCTATAAAATAAATTTAATAAAGATGATTCAAAATATTGAATCCATTTTAAAAATATAAATTAAATTCATTAAAAGAAATTAATTTAATAAAACACACAATAGGTGTAAAAAATATTTTCACGATATATAAATTCTAGGCATAATATGATTTACATTAAATATATGAATATCAATTATCATTATAATGATTAAAAATCAAATATATAGTTATATAATAAATTAATTTAATTTAAATCATTCATAAAAAAATATTATTTTAATTATGTTAAATGAGTAGTCATTATGCATTAAAATAGTGGTTTTAAAAAAATATAAATTTTTACTCCTTATGACTTTATCATTATTTCTATCTAATTGATATTCAATAAATAATTAATTTAAATATTGTAACACACTAATATAAATAAATAATGTTATTTTTATGAAAAATTTATTATTTTAATTAAAAATATTATTTCTAAGGGAGAATTTAAAAAATTCTTGTAGTCTTCTTTTGACCAATTAAAATAAAAATACTTTTTCATCCCATAAAAATAAATTTTATGAACTATAATAGATTAAAATTTATATTTTATTATATCTATATTAAAATAGAATATTCACCAAAAATAATTGAAGATCATGTTTTATAAATAATAATTATTACATCATAATTGTAAATTTGTGTATTAAATATGTTAAATTATTTATTTCACAATGGATACCACATATTTAGTGGAGGAATAAGAAAAAAAGTGAAACTTCTCATTTAAGAGTTATAATTTTTCATTAAGAAACCTCTTTTTAATTATCCATTAACCCTTGTATGGATGATATTCTAAAAAGAACATAACATCTAAAATGTGGGGAAGAACAATATAAATTTCAGAGGGGATGGCCTATATGATCTTTAATGTTAAAAAATTTGGATTATGAAATGAAAGGTGTTTCACATTTATATGTGAGGTGAGAGGAAATACTATAATTTTAAAAATAAATTAATATATAATAATGATATATTAATATCTAAATGGTTCCAAAATGACATGGAATAAAATATAATTATGGTATACTACTAATATATCACATCAATAAAATTTAGACAAATTTTAATATCTTATCACCCATATTTCTTTATTAAAACCATTAATAATATTTTTTACCGATAACTATTATAAGAACTAGTGCAAATTTAAAGGGCTATAATTTGGTATAAAAGGATACAATTCAATATAAAATGTATGAAGGATGAAATTCAGGGCCATTTCATATACTAAATGACATATTTCATTATTTTTATAATTTTTAAATATCTTAATAAAATATTATTTTGAAAATAATGTAATTAATGTCATTTTTAAAATTATTGAAAAAATTTCTCTTCGAAGACCTCAATATAACAATTGAATTTGAGTATATATAATTCCCACAACCCTAACATGATACATTCACATATAAAAGTCAATGTGAACTATAAATCTTCCTTATAATAATTTTTTTTGTTTATAAAGTCATTTATGTTATTTTCTAACTGATTCTATAGGTTTTTCTTAGGAATTTTTTTGAATTTAGGGAAAATATTTAAACACTAAAAATTAAAAATTCATAAATAAGATAAAAAATTATTGAAAATTAAAATTTACAACAAAAATTAACATCTTTTATCATGATGTTATATATATATAATATATAAATGATTGACATTTTGTAATTTTCCATCATTAAAATAGTATTATTTTCACTATCAAAGGGAAAAACTAAAAAATAATTTCATTATTACTTTTTATCATTACTATAGATTTTATAGCATATATATTAAATTTTTTATGTTTTTGGTTGATAATGAGACATTATATCATGGTTTTAACGTGTTTCTAATGATTTTACCGATACCGAGGTGTCACATATTTAAAACGGTAACTATTATTAATGACCAAAATGGGTTTATTTACAAAATTTATCCCTATTTATTGATGATATGGTGTCCATTTTTCATGAGTCAATTTTGAGAAATTTTACAATTAAGTATTAATATAAATTTCTAAGACATAACCAAAAACCATTATTTTAAAAATATAATTTTAAGCATAAAAGTAAAAAAAATCCAAAAATGATAAATATTGATTATTCAAATTGAAATAATTAGATAATTCATAACAAAATGGAATATATTTAACTTTAATAAATAAATATACTCTTATATTTAAAAATGTATATTTAATTAAATGAAATGATAAAATTTGAAAAATTAGTATTTTTACTATTTAGTGAAAAAATAATCATCTGAGTGAAATAAAAACAAATATCATCAATAATTATTATTTATATTTTTATTTCCAAAATAATTTTTATTTTATAAAATTAATTCTTATATGTGTGTAATTGTTTTAAAATCTACACCGAAAAATTTCATTGAAAATTATTTTTGAATTCAATTCCCTTTTAGATGATAAGATTACTATAATAAGAGTTTAAATACTATTTGATGATAAATAATCAATAAATCTGTATTGATTAAGACCATTATTCATGAATTTCATTATATGCTTATTCAAATAGATATAGAAAAATTCAATGTCCATTTTATAATGATAAAATTCAAACAATAATATTCTGATAATAAATCACAATTGGTATGATGAAAAATGACTCATATTAGATAATTTAACAAGATTGTTTTTAATTTAAAACAAAATATTATAGTATTATAACAAAACCAGTTCAGTAATGTAAATTTTATACTATTGTAGCCTTGGGAGTGATCCTTCACTAAGGATTATATGGAATGCGAGTTAACACCATCTACTATTATTTTCTTGGAAGTGACTCTTGTATTAATCAAATTATTCAATGTTCTTATGGTTATTACAATTATTTATGTATTATACCAATGTTATGATATCATTGATTATTTATTTTATTACTATATTATTAATTTATTATAAACTAACATGCTTTATTTCATAACTCATGATTTGGATCTATGATATGATGGATATTATTTGAAAATTTTATTTTTGTGTTATCATACCCTTATTCTCATATTATACATATGTTATTATCATTATATCTGTTTTCCCATACCAATCATCTAAGATCACAATTTCACGTATTTGATTTCCCCATGTTATCAATAATTTTTTCATGTCTCTTATTTAAAGAATGGTATAATGTGCCAAGAACATTATCAAAGATGATGGATAGGGGTTCCTATATAATATGATTGTGTATCTAGAATCCAATGAAGCTAAAACATTATGGTTATAACATGTATTTGAATATTATTAAATTAATATTCATAAAAAATATGTATTATATCTATTTGAAAAGTATATGTGGTTACATGATATCATGTTTATAATACCATTTTATTAATGTTTAAATGAAAAGGATTTAGTTAAATAAATTACTTGTATTAATATATTAGATTTTTAAATAATTTCATGGGTATATTTTATTATAATTATAAAAAATTAGTGATTCATTTTAAAAAATAATATTATTATACATATTAAATGGATTAAAAGAATAAATTTTGATCCAAATTAGAAGTATCATAGTATAATAAATCAGTGGATGTTTTTTTGAAAAATAAAAATCCACAAATTAGAATCAAAGAGATATTTGGAATCAGATTATAAGAAATTTCATTGGTTCTGTAGTTATTATATCTAACCATTGTGATAACTTTTGTTTTCATGGGTTTTTACCATAGCAGTTATAATAATAATTAAACATGTAAAATTATAATAAAAATGAAATAACAACAATAGGAAAAAATATGTATTATTTTCAAAAAGGGATAAAATTAAGTAGTATTATTGAACAAAAATAAAAAAGTTAAAAATAATGAATCTTATTATTTTTTAGTGGAAAATTGAGGATGGGAAAAATTATGCAGTGGATAAGGACCTCAGGTGAGAGAAATTTGAACATATTTAATATTTTAAAACGATGGTTCAAATAACATGTTGTCATTTCATATTCACTCAACTTCTTCTCACATTTTAGATGTATTGTATTCCTTATGTTGACTTTATTAAGAGTTTTTACAAGAGGATATATAATTTCTAATGTTTTGGGGATCATTATTATAATTGTTTCCCCTTTTTTAGGTATTTGAGAATTGATTAATATTTTAATTATATGTATATAAATATTATAGGGAATATGTGTTTATATAATATAGAAATTAAATGTCAAATTTTATTATTTTTTATTGGTAATTTAATAATTTGGGATACTTTTAAATACACGAATTAAAATTAGATTTTTTGGGATAATTCACTAAATGTTTTGTGTCTATATTTTTGGAATGATTTTTTTGTAAAATCAATTTAATAATTTTAAAATCTATTTGAGAAAACATATAGTCATAAATATTGAAAATATACGAATAAAATCCAAGTTATTGTTCTTAATAATGTTTTTAGTTTCTTATGTTGCATTCATCATAGCACATTGAGGTGTTGTTGTGAAAACATTATCTTTGTTCAAAACATACATATTGAAAGAATCAAATGTTTCCTTTACCAACATTATATCTTTGAGAAATATAGGATGTAATACATGTCAAGTGATATGGACATTAGAAATACACAATGGAAGAATAAAGTTAATTTTGGAATAGTTTGGACGTATGGAACCGAGTGAACGATAATTAAAGGAGGTCTATAAAGAAAAAATATATTACAATACACTATTAATTGTTTCTAGTAATAATAAAGTAATAAATTCTATCAACATTGATGCATAATGTAGTAATAAAATAAGAATAGATTAATTATTCTAAGTGAATATTTTTGTTGAAGATTAATAGTAGGAATCTATGATGAAGACACAAATCAAGTATTGTTTTAACCCATTTCAATAAATTTATAATTGAAAGAATTTATTGTAGTAAAAAATATTAATAGTTAAAACATAACCATTTTGATTTTTTTTAGAAGTATAGTGACTTTATTCTGATTCCACTTTTTTAAACTATGAAGACAACATTCAAATACTTAGAAGAGGCATTTAATGTTTTTAAAAAATGAAATAGATTAATATCGATCCAACTTTATTGATTTAAATTATATTTCAAATTATAGGTCAGTACTAAAATTAATTTTTTAAAATTGGTCTAGAAATAAGGAACAAGCCTCTAATCATGGGAACCATTTATGATGTAAAATTTTAGTGACAAATATTAATAAGGGGTATATTTTTTATGGATTATGTAACTAAATTTGGAAACCATCATACATATTTTATTGATAAAAACCAGTCATAAGGAAATAAAATATTTGATTTTTTTATGTTCAAGTGTATCTATTATTTAATTAGAGAAGAAGTGGTGAATATTCATTGGTTTAGATTTACATATTAATTTAAAATAATATTAATTTATTACATGGATAATTCACATAACTATGTAAGCTCGAGGTGGAGTTTAAATAAAGAATGAAGATTTTAGTGTAGCCGAATTAGAACATCCTATATCGATAGAAAATGAATGAAGAACAATCATGAGGTGTATCACTAGAATAACCATTAAGTTATTATTTATTCAATATATTAATTTTATTTTATATTATCATCAGGAATAGATAGATCATATGTGGGAATAAAGTAATGTTTAGCTGCTAAACACAATAATATATTGAATGATTTAATGTTATCTAATTTAATCTTTTATAGAAATATATTTAGTAGATCAATCCCATAGTATAAAAAATTAATGGATGAGTGACATAATTTAGGTTTAAATCCCTCAGATATAGTATAGAGAAAAAAAAATTTATGTATGAAAATTACCTCGAAACTCATGCATCAATTAGATTACAAGTAGTGAAAATTAGACAACATTAATATAATTTATAATACATTCATTCTAGGGAATATTGTTCTTACTAAGGATCATAAAATGTTGTTGATATAGTTTGCAAGGAAAATAGTTATCATGATAATATATATTCAATAAATTCCATTATAAAGTGCTTGATTCAGTAAAATTGACACCAAAATCCACACTATTAACATATTGAATATTCATAATGTCAATCATCGTTATCATCACATATGTACATACACTCTTTTGTTTTTTACAAGGTATTATTATAATTTCTATATAATTTCAATCTTAAAATAACTTTATCATTAATTTATAACATGTTTATATATAAAATATACAATTTATGAGTTATTCATGTCTTCTCTCTAGAGGTAACCCATATACATATATTTAATTTATTGTAGTGATCCTTTCGAAATGAATGGAGTATATAGGTTACATGACATAATAGAACCAAAAAAATATTGAAAAGTTTTTCGAGAATGATTTCATAAGAAGTTACATAATATATATATTGGTGTTAAATTTTTATTGTTTTTGGGGTTCTTATGTGAAAAAGGTAAATTGAAATATACATGTGCATTAAAGAGAAATATTATTATCTCGGATATACAATTTTCATTGTATAATATTTATGTAATATATATATATCATGTGATGTGACATAGGTATATCATTTCATGTGATTTATAACTGATAATGTTTTCTTTATAGATTTCAATAAAAGTTAATAAAATATCTTATTGTAGTTATCTCTTGTTATAAATATTATAAATATTCCATTAAAGGTAATCAAATATATAGTTAACCGTCATTTTATAATAGATTAGTTATTTAATAAAGGTTATAATACGTTTTTAACTATTAAAAATTAATATTTGGTGTGGTATTATTTAATAATATATTCAGTATAACAGTTACAAATATTGGCGTATTTTCTTAACCATGGTATTTAATGAAATCTGGGAACATGAAATTGGTACCTATATATTGGATTCTAAACCAAAATTGATGGAACCTAATTAGGGGAATCCAATGTGTAAAAACAATCCATTTATTCATGAATTCCTTTATTAATAGGATACTTTAACATACATTAAGAGAATAGAAACTAGTTTAAAAGATTTATGAGATTCAAATAAATAATGGAAAACTGTGATTATAATATTTCATTACCTATTATTGAGTGATCTTCATAAAAATATTATGGAATATGAATTAATATGAAATTTTTTTTGTTAAAAATAAAATATTCTCATGGTAAATTCCCAAAAATTAGACATGGGATTGTTTTTATAGTACATATGAAAATTGAGATTTCATTTATTACCTTAAAAAATTATTGATTATCAGAATCTGTGAAATGAGTTTTTAAAATTTGATCATCGTATCAATTATTGAAATATAAAATATAAGATGTAGAAATGTAGTGTTTTTTCTAGATTTGTGATATTTATATAGGGATATATATAGATAACATATTCTATTATATAATACATGACTAATAATATAACCACAAATAGGTGTAAATAGAGATGATTTATATCCCAAACAATGTTATATGTATCATTTCCAATTTTATTATAGTTTCAATGTGGAATATATTGATAGAATTTAGTCAATTATATATGTTTTTAAAATATCACATAGAGATATATAGTTTATACCATTTGATGTGATATAGTTGTATAAATAAAATTTCAAAAAAATGGTGTGTAGTCTCTACATGATTCAATTTTATCCATGTACCTTTATAATATAAATTTATTATAGTAGTGACCATTATCTATATCGAAACTTATACATGATTATATATATATATATTATTTAAATAAGCTAAATTTTTTATATTGTAGATATAAAGATTTTATATGAATAAAGATGTAAGATATAAGGAGTTTATATTGCATATATAAATTGTAATTTCAATGAACGAATCATACTTATAATATCAATATAGATATTAAGTGTTAATATTAATATATGGAAAGTCTGTAAAATCATTAAATTACTTATTTTCGTTTTTATATAGCACTATTTATATATTCTATTCATATATTATGAAATGAATGCAGATCTCATGTTAAATAAATAAATTGTTTCTTTTTCATTACTTATTTTCAAATTACATGAATTTTACTTATTTTTTATTCGAATAGTTATATTTTATCTAAATTTAATTGTTTTTTATATTATATTTTTTAACTCATGTTTTTAGTGTTATACAATATGTATATTATCATATTTTATTTAGTTCAATCAATGTTATATATTTTATTATTAAATTTACATAGTGAGGACATGTTGTATTTATTATTTTTATTTTTTAATTAATATCATTTTTAAAACTATAAGTCACTCTTGAATATGATATAAGGAAAGTGGGACATTGGTTGAGGCATACCATTGTCCTGGGGGAATAGGCTATATTTTTGAAAAGTGGGATTTTCTACCTATAAGACTATACATTTTCTGTAGATAATTTATATTAATTTTGATTTGAATATAATAAATGAAATTAGTGCAAGTTTTTGTTATCATGTGATATATACAGTTATATTTTAACTATTATTACTAATTTTTAGGATATAAAAAAATAATTGGTTGTATAAGAGATATAAATTATAATGAATTATTATATTTATACATTATAGGATGCAAAAATTAATTGATTAGAATGATAAATATATATAGGGAATGTATAAAATTCGTGTAGAATTATATTGATATGACTCAATTATTCCCAATGAAGTAAGTTTTCTATATTCATAATTTAACATTGTTTTTAGTTTAAATAATATGTATTTTATTGGTTCTACATGGTTCTCTTAGAAGGTTCATATATTATTTGAGATTCGATTAGAATTAAATTTATATGGTGAAATTTTTGGAAAGAATAGTTCATCAACTTCAACTAAAAAATATCAAAAAATATAGACCCAATAATTTTTTTAACACTTCAAATGAATAATGTATTTCAATAATGTGTAAATCATGAAATATTAATGTTTTGGACACCTAAGAAGCATGTTTTATAAAAAATTGACAATTTATTTTCGAATTATATTTATTAGTGTAGTTTTTATGTTTTAACAATTAATAAGTAAATATAGGATGTGATGGAGGTCACCTTAGGGTATGATGGATCACCATTAATAAATAAATAATTTAAACATTTTTTTATTATTCTGGAAATAATATTATAAAATTTGTATTGAATATATATTTATATAATGTTTTGCACACCAAATCGATATTTGACTTTAATTACTAGAAAATAAATATAACATTTAGACTATGATGACACTATTGGATAGATATCTGGGACTCAAGATTCCTTAAATATTCAAAATTTTACCATTGAATTTGGAATGGGTAAGAAGTGGTAATGATTAACTGGTAATGAAAACCAGTTGGTTGCAAATTCATTTGAGAAGAAAATTCAATTGCTGAAATTTTAAAATATTTAGCGACTAAATATATATTCCATGGTAAGTGAAGAATATAAGGGTATGTGTTTAGAGATGAGGTCATTTTAAGAGTATGGTAATCATGATGGATGATGTCAATATTAGTCTTGGCATATTGAGTTCCACAATGAAGGACTACAAAGAAATTGGATTGAGACTGGTAGATTTACTATGTAACTGATCCATGGTCCACGGATAATGCCAGAAATTTGAAAATATAATGGATTATTGATATAGATAAATACTAATTATGGTCATGGTTGTCCCTAATATCATTATAAACTGTGTTTGGATCATTGAGTGTGCCTTGGGTTGTTACATGTATGTCCATCCTTTGAAATACTTGTGCAGGTGAGGCGTTGCTCGGATGCCAAACCTAACCTCTAGTTTTACTACCTTAGTGAAATTGAACTATGCTGATTTTCCTATAGATCAATTCATATTTCATTATTATTAAGTCTTCCATATCTCATGACACATCCATGCACCCCCTCTTGTGTTCTTCATGGCATATTCGGAGGTATTTTATGTGGGATAATATTCAAATGAATTTAAAAAATTTATTATTATATTTTCTAATTTCAATTTTGGAATCCTAAATACTTTATTGAACATGTTCTCCCATATATATAATTCTATAATATTTTTTTCAATTTTATAAAATATTTGACATATGAGTTTTAATGACATATCCTTCTATCCTTATGAAAACATTGATCATTCTTGGGTTGATGTAAAATCTAATTGATGGTTTTTTATTGATTGGGATGTTATTATGTAGTTGACAATTTCCTTGAATTCATATTAAAAGGGTCATGTAACTATAATTGCAATATATATTCCATGGGAATAAATTTTATTGTAGTTTTATTTGTGAATTCTTATATAAAAAAACTCATTCTTGGTTATTTAGGATCTTATATTTTATTGAAACACAGAATTATGAATACATTTAATAGATTGAATTATAATTATTATATTGTTCTATTTAATGGTTTTTGTGGAATTATTCCATATGATAATTTTTAGGGGGTAGTATGATCCCTTAGTTATTCAATTTCATTCATTGATGTCTAAAGGAATTATCATTGGGATCATATTTTTGAATTAGTAGATATATATATATAATATTGTTGTGTTGAAAGTGGTGTTGGTAATGAGATTTAGTATAGATTCTTATAATAAACATATGGATTTATTATTTAACTAAATTGCATTAGTGGGTGGTGTGGGTTATAATCATGACTATATTAAATGATTTTATCTTATTTTATTTTATGTATATCAAATATTGTGTTTATCATTTCTTAATATACAGGTTACCAGAAAATATTTTAATACTCACCGCTTTTATATGCTTATAAATATTAACATATGTGTGGCTGTGAATATGACATTAATATCACTAAAAAGTAAAAATATGTGGCATTGTTTATGTTAGTCCATAAATGAGATGTATATGTATTTATTTAAGTATATAATATTTTAATAACTTCCATTAATTCTATGTGACTATTTATTTATTTCAATATTGGAAAAATTTATTATGGTATTCTACATGTGGTTTGGGGTTTTCAAGATATAACTTATATCATTCATAAATGTATTTACTATTTTTTCGACTGTATTGTTTTATGATTATATTATTCCTAGGGATGGACCGGTTTTTTATTATTATAGTTTACATTGGAATATTATACTCAGTATATGTATTTTATCAATTTTGGTTCGAATTTTAAAGGCATATCTAATTAGAGGTATACATATGGTGTATCATTAATCATTTTTTTCACCTATGTGGTGTGTTATAGGATATTTTACCTATTGTAGTGGTATGAAGAAAGTCATGAGGACTGGTTTTTTGGATTACACACGTCTAGGATTTGGTTCTGGGAGATTTATGAAATATTGGAAAATGATAATCGATATTAATATATCAGAATAGGGAACCCATCCCAAGGGATTGGTAGATGATAAATTACAATATAAGGACTCTAATAACATATTTACTAAATTATGTACACAATGAATTATAGGTTCAGTATATTTAGTTTACTAAATAAAATATATAATATGCTGGATATCTGCGGTGTACATTATTTATTTATGGATTTGATATTTTTTAGAAGTATTTAAAAGATAAAATGTTCTTACATACATAAAATATTCATGTTAAGAAATCACATAAATTATATTTTTATTGTTTTAATCTTTACAACAGTATAATATAGTGTACCCAACTAGTGATGATATCAATGTGGGGACACAAAGCACATTATCACATTATTTTGTAACCTATTGGTTTCACACACAATGTTGGTGAGTTGGTCTATAGACTGGCACAAGTGGGGGTACTCCTACTGGTGGAGATTAGATATTAAATTCTTTAGGACAGTTATATTTATCAGGGTTTTAGACACATCAATAATTCTGAAGATATAAGATAGACAAATTCATGAGTGATACTAACATACAGATGGAATAATACTATTTATATATTGTCGATAATTCATTGACATGGTGGGGATACATGAGAAATATATGGTGATTTTAAAACTATCTCTTGATTGTGTTAGAGAGACATCGGTAGATTATGAATCCAAGGATGTGTGGGGATATTATTTCATGGGTTGAGTTCAAGAGACTCCTTTTATAAGAGTTTTACCTGATAAAATTTCATATAATATAAAACAATGATTTATTAAATATTTAATAAGGATTTATAACAATATATGAGTATTCATTTTCGATTATATAGTTCTTAATGTTATCATAATTTGTTATCTATTTTCATTTCATTAAAAATTATTTCAATAAAAATGGTATTATCATCGATATTCAAGTTAGGGTGATTTTAATGGAATCCCACATTTTTATTTCATTACTTTTAATAAGGTCATACAAAAATATGACCATTTAATGTTTAGTTTATTGGATATAATGTACATAACATATGAAAGCAGAAACCATTATTCATAAAAAATTGAAATCCATCTCCCTTGGTTTGTCCTCATATTTTGTACTAAATCTCATAAGATGGGGTCATATATCAGTGGAGAGGGTCAACAAAAATCCTAGAATGTGAATAAGCATCAGAAACAGTTTACATGTGATCATGATGAATGTAAATAAGTACATGATAAATAATACTGAGGAATTAAATAGATAACTTGAGGGAGAAAATAATAAATATAACATGAATATTAATTAGGAAATGTGGCTACAAATTTAATTTTTACATTAATAATCATATCACAAAGGTTAATCACCATGGTGTCGTAAAAATTGGCGTGGTTATTCACTAAGGTATCATATAACATGTCATATTTATGGATTAAATTTATTAGATAATTCTTTAGATATATATCAGAGGAAAAAGTTATTGAGGTTTATTTAAAATGATACAAAAAGATAATAATCAATCATTTAATAAATATTATTTGGAGAATAAAAAAATTTCCTTTCATATCAAAATCATTGAATTTCAAAAGTAAATAAAAACAAGATCATTATTTCATTTTCATCCCCACGAAAGGGTATATGGGATTTAGTTATGTCAATCCTTGAATATAAAAACATATCTAAATTTAGTTCAATATTCTCAAAAGATAATTTTTCTTGGGTTTTTTTAAAAAGAAAACGAAAAATGAATTTATTGGGGGGAAGATGGAAATTTTGAGAATTAAATTTTGTAACATAATGTGGATAAAAATTAGTTTTGTAAATTGGTAAAATGAGAGGGTAATAGTGTGTCCCATTTATGAAACATAATTTTATAGTAATTTTATGATTAAAAGTGTTATATAGGCGAATAACCATATCATTTAGAATACATATATGAAAATAGAATATTGAATCGAAAAAAGAAGGATAATTCCGGAACATTGAAATGTAACTCCAAAAACATCTGGATTGGGACTATAAGGGATTTATGACATCTTTTTTGGCATCCTTGTTAGGTAATAACACCATATATAAATGATTTATTTTAATTAATTGATAATAGAGAAATAGTTCAGTATTTGTAGAAAAATTATAGTAGTTTATTTTATTAATTTCCAAATATAGGCCCATGAAATCTATGTTGTGGAAAAAGAAAACCCATGGGAAATACCATGGATTTTGAATTTTTTTTGACATTTGACATATATTTATATTATTTTAATCAACAAACATTGATCATCATTTTAAATTAATTATGTTTCAATGGAAATGTAAACCATCCATAAAAATAGTGTTTTTAATTTTAATGTTTCCATTTTAGACTTTGGAATATAAATTTTTGGTTTGGAAATTGATTAAATTATATTAAATACATGAAATTAATAAAATATTATATTATATTCTACAAAAGCTGAACAATTAATAATTACATCATTATGAAAAAATTATGAAGACATTAAACATATAGACAACCATTAACATTAGTTTTAATATTCTAGGAAAAAAATATTTTAAAACATTCTAATAAATTCACCCTAACCTAATTTTTATGTGTTCTAATAAAAAATGATGTTTAAGGTATCATATTTATTATCTATGTCTAATAATATTAATATTTGAGTAAAAAATTCTCATTCGTTAAAAATAACTACAGTTGAAAATGTAATGTTTAATTTATAATTCATAATTTTTTTTAAAATTATTTACTATTTCATATTAATATAACTTTTTTTATCATAAAATTTATTTAAAATAGGAATTTTTAAAAATTAATAACATTATTAAAAAAATTAATAATTTTCTTAAAAGTATATATTTTTTCTTCTGAAAATACAATTTAACAAAATCCATTTCAATCAAACAAATTTTTATTTAGAAAATCTATTCTAAAAAATGAAATTTCAGAATAAAAATTATACATTTAAAAATGAATTAAAATGTATGTAACTGTATATTGGACATGTAAATTCATATTAGACTCATGTAGGTCCTAAGAGTATTATGAATTATGGTTGTAGATTTAAGGGATGCATCGAAAAACATCGATCGGGTGGTAATCTCTCCTAACATGAACTTCTCATGTATGTGATTTTTCTAAACCGTCACATATTGAAGGACACCATGGTATTGGTCACTGGTGAACCTTAGTGGTGATACCAGCCTACATAGTTTAAACTTAGGGTCTTTAAATAGAAACAATTTACTAGTTCAGGAAAAAGCTTTTCTTTTTGTATTATTTATCCTTTTTCAAATTATACTTATAATGACTAATCATAACGTCATATTTATAATCAAGATTATATTCCCCGAAGTTCATATTAAAAAACTATAAAAATTTAGCAATATACATATAGTGATAGAATCCATTGGGTCATCATTCCCTTTATATTTACTTCATTATTAATGAGATGTGGTATTTGTGTACAATATAATATAACACCCATTTTCAGGTAACAAAATATCATTTAAAAAGTCACGTTATTACGTTATTCCTTCTTAAAAAATTAGACCCATGGAATTACAACTCATTTAAACTATTAATAAAAGGTGTGGGTATTTATGTCTTAGTGTATCCTCTTATTAGTACATCACTTCTTCATATATATGGTTCCACCACAACACTTTGACGAGGTGAGTAGTCTTGTTGTGTAAAACATTTTCTCTACAATCCATGATCTCCAATGACTTATCCTCATAAGAGAGGACATGTTCCAGTTGAATCACCATTGAATTATTCCCATCTTATGTGTTAGGTATGTACTTCATTAAAAGATATACATTTAATACAACATTAAATTGAGTTTCTTTTTTTGGATGTTCTCTCTGATATGAAAATTCTCTTATTTAACCAAGAATTTCATAGTGACCAATGCACTCGTGGCTAAGCATACCATACACCCCAAACTGATATACTCTCTTATATGGTGATATTTTAACCAGCACTTTTTTACTAAAACCAAACTTCAAAACCCTTCGATTGTTGTCATCATAGCAGTTCATAAAACCCTCTATGTGGCCATTAGCTGATTTCATATGACATGAACATTTTCTATCATCTATTTCACAAGGTCATTCCCAAGAAAATTCCCCTCACCAACATCATTCATAAAATTAAAAGTTATATATCACTTCCCATAGAAATATTCATAAGGTCCCATACCAATACATTAATGGAAGATTGTGTGCTATTAGAAATTAACTAATGGGATGTGATATTCCCACCCTCTACCATTATATTCCATTTAATGAGTTTTTAGTTTCCAATTGAGTGTTTGAAAAGTCCTTTCATATTTCCCATCAGTTCGGGGGTGACATTACCTACTTCAATTAAATTCCGTACTCAAAGAATATTGAATAATTCTTCAAAATCATGATGTAAATCTCAGATCATGATCAGGTATGATAGAATGTGGAACTACAAGAAAACTCACCATGTTATTTTTATAAATCATGTAATGTTGTTCAATAGATAAATATTCTAGAATAGTGATGAAATTTGATGTCTTGGTGAGTTAGTACACTATAATGCATATCAAATTACATCTTTTTTATTTTCTTGGGAGGATACTAATAATGTTCGTAGTTATATTATCCCATTTCCATATTGTTATGGGAAGTGGTTGTAATACCCTATAGGAAGTTGTTTCTCTAGCATCACCCGGAGACATACCATTCCACATGTATTGTAGTAAAAAATATCCCTTTTTATGTTATCTCACTAATAATGATCACGAAGGACCCAAAAAATTCTACTGTTTCAAGGATGTATAGATAATTCATAGCTATATTCTTCATCCCTCAGTTAAATATTTATCTCCATAATAGATGGAAAACATTTTTTTACAAAATAATTTTACACAATATTTATCTATACTGAACACAATAATCATTATATTCTTCACATCATGTATCTTATTTTATATCAATGGTTATTCACTTTGAGATTTCTTGTTTTTCTCTTGTAATTATGGTTGATAAATAATTTTGGATAGTTTTTCTGATTACCATCCCTTTTGATTCCCATGTAATCAATTTAATGATATTTTATCTTTGGATATCCTTGAATACACATAATTTACCAAATAAAAATATCATTCCTACATAATGCATCATTGAATTTTTTCCTATGGGGTGATAATGAATTAAATAGAGATAGACCTTAATATGTTTCAACCATATCCATTGTTTAATGCTCAATAAGTTCTAGGAGAATATATTCTTTAAACATTCATGGTATGTGTATGTTTAATCATATTCCCCTAGTGATATTACCTATATTTCCTCAAAGAAAAAATAACGACCGCAATCCACAATAATGCAATGGATAATTCTTCTCAAAAGTCACTAACTTTAGGGATTCATATGCAGTCACCGGTTATTTTTTATGAGGATGAACCCATTCCATTTCATAGATTCATTGATAAAAATAAATTATCTTTCCTCAATAAGGGGTTTAGTTATCATTTGTGCAATAACCAATCCCTTATTTAGCTATTGGAAACATTCATGACCATCCATTAACTAGATGAACTTATCCCCCATTCAAGTCATCATGGATAGTGGATTATAAAGTATAGATTTTTTTCAAAAACCTCATATTGTATTCTGATAAACCAAGGATACTATGTATGAAAATTATTTTTTATGATGAGGCCACTCATCTAAAAACATTATCTTGGTTGGGTCAACTATTATTACCTCATTAGATAAAATTTTCCCAACAAAAGAATATTGTTCTAAACAATATTCACTTTTTTTAAACATTCCAAATAACCTCTCCTTTCTCATAGATTTCTATTATACCATTAGTTGATCCTTATTATCATTCTAACTTTTGTACTATATTAGAATATCATCAAAAAAATATAATGCAAAATTATAAAGGTATTAATTAAAGTCCATGTTCTTAACATCAATAAATATTGGAGTAGAATTTGATATGTTTAAGGGAATAAAAACAAACTCATTGTGAATATATATTTATTGGATGGATATCCATGTAATTTCATATTTTCTCACCATCAAATGATTATAGAAATATTGAAGACATTTTTAGAGAATAATTGAGCACCATAATGCTCGTTAAATGAATCATAAATCTATCACAATGGGTACTTTTTCTGCACTATCACACCGTTAAGTTCCCTCAAATCAACTCAAAGGCACATTGATATATCCTTCTTATTCAAAAAGAGAATAGGTTCTCTACAAGGATAACAATTTTCTCTGACAAACCCCTTATCCAAAAGATAATGTGGATAATTCTTTAATTCCACTAGCTCCTTATTTTCCATTCAATATGGGGCCTTTGAAATTGTCCTGGATCTAGAAATGAGATCAATGTATAACTATAACTCTCTTTGTGGTGGAGGTCCAGGTAACTATTTTTTAAGCACATAAATGTATTCTTGAATTATGTGGATGTAAAACTACCACATCATCATGAAGGAGGTATTTTGAGCGAATGTAAATATATAAATGGGAGGGTATTTATATCAAATTTCGAGGATTTTATTATTAATTTACAAATATATGACTTGGAAGACTAGGTTGTGGAAAATAAAAAACCTGGGTGTGTGTAACACCACGAGATTTTATGAGAAAATTATTATTTTTAATTTCTTTGATGACTTATGGTGTACGCTACACCATGATTATTTTGCGCTATACACAACACTGTATTAGCTTACAGTATACACAAACACTATTATAAGCATCTGTTGCACTCCAGAGTAACCTTCCCTGATAGCGTGTGTTGTATGCAATACCGAGTTTCACTAAACGAGATATTATTATAATATTATTATGACCTAGCCATTATAAATAGTAATACCCACTTTTTGAAAATTTTATAAATTTTATCATTCAAAATGGACTTCATTTTTGAATTCATAATATCGAAATTATCCTAGGGTGATTTTTTTTATTTTTCTCAAAACTTTCAAATTTTGATGAATAGTGAAAACACTAGGTTACTACTTAAAAACCGACTTTTAATTTAAAAAATTATTTATTTTATTTTAATTTATTTTAGGTGAAAATTGATATATATAATACCTATATAAGATCAATGTAATTTATTGGAGTTATTTTATAATAATTTTAGATATATAAAAATTTTATTGAACTTTTCACCGTCTTTTACCCACCTCCTAAGAGAATTTGAAAATTTACATAAAACATAATTTTACTGCTTCTGTGAGTGGAATTTTGAAAATTTGAGAGACATGGTTAATATCAAGGAGTAAAATGTGTTTCAATAAGATTAAAATAATTTTTGGGGAATAGGAACTTTTTGCTTTTATTTACCAAGGTTAAAAGTAAATAAGGTAATTAAGGGTAAAAATGATATTATTATTACCCTAACACATGTACTAATTCAATTGGATAAGTGAAATTCCACCAAAAACAACCTTGGGAATAAAATAATATTATTTAGATCCACTTGGATTAGATTAGGATATTTAATATTATTTAATTCAAAGGAGAGTTAAAAGAGTTAAAATCAATGTTTAATAACTAAAAAAATTTTAATGTAGGTTTTTACATAAGATAAATTCGTCTTTAAGTATTCATTATAACAATAACAAGATTTTTTACATAATTAAATTTTATTTATAATTTTTAGACATTGAATAATTTAATATATTTATGACACAATGATGATGAAGTAATTAACATATTAATTAAATATTAACATAATTGATGTTATAAATACCCAAATAAATGTAATTTGAGATTTTTTATAAATTAAAATACTTTTTTAGGTTAATATGACATGTTAGTATTGATTCAATTAACTCTTTTAGAACTAATCATGCTGTTATGATTTTCACAAAAATCAATTACCAAATAGTGTCAAAATTGTCATAAATTAGTTTTTAAAACCAATATTATATTATTAATTGTTATTATATTCATAAAAATATAATGTTCTGCCAAATAAATTAGATAAGGTTATATATATTATCAAGGAACAACTTGGGGTTCTTTTGGCTTGGTATAGTAAGCTTATTAACCATATAGTGTAAGAAAACAACAATACACGGTAAAAGATAAATTATTTAACTTAGAGTTAAATCTAAATGATTAGGTTAAAAAACTAACCTAAACTTGCCTCAAACCTATTGGTTGAGAGGATTTCGACACATACCCACTTAAGATTCGAAATAAGTCAATTTTGAGCTATTATAAACCCAATATGACTTTATTATAAAATAATATTTTAAGTTTTTTTTAAGGTGCCCCTCTCCTCCCTTATAAATGGGAACCTCCTCCCTCTTCTATTTACACAATTTTGAGCCTTCCAGATCAGAAAAACCTGAAAATTTCACTTATAAACTTCCCTAGAAACATTATAGAGGTTCTTGTCTCCTCAAAACACCAACTCTATTTCTTTAAGTGGAGGTTAAGAAGAGGCCCATCAAAGAAGAGGTAATATCCTTTAGTGATTCTTTCCAATTATTTCTTCTTCTACATATTCTTCATTATTTGTTTCATCATAAATTAATAACATTAGTATCACTCATATACTGATATGTTATTATAAATATGATAAAACCCTATTTCATCTTCTATCCATCCTATGGAAAATTAAATCACCGCGCGTGCGTACGTACGGAATACCGTCTCCACGCGGTGGTGTAATCTGTTTTCCACCACCACCATACTTGGATGGGTATAATGGTGTAAAGAATAACTATATATGGTTATTATAACATCATACTGATTCTGAAATATTATATCATCCACTCAAATTCCATTCAATAATTATGGTAACAATATCATCGCTCGTGCGTACGTACGGATTACCGTCTCCACGACGCGATGAGATTCATTCTCCATGATAACCATTCTAGAATGATTATAAAGTATATATAATGAATAATAATGAAATATTAGACATAATGAAGATACTAGATTTATGTGTACATATATATATATATATTTAAATATTTCATCTACTTACTTCCATTCAAGTCAATAAAGAAAGGAAAACAGTGTCCATATGCACTTACGGCCTACGGTCTCCATGAACGGTGAATTTCATTTCATTTATATATCTATTATGTATATATATACTGAATATATATGATATATAAATAATTATTTCCATTCTGGAAGTAATTAAATAATTATATAATTAATAATAATATCAAGAACAACAAGTCCAAACACGTACGATAAATAAAACAATTTTACCCAAAACACTCCTTTATCATGAAATTTAAAAAATAACTGGTAATATAAATTCATAAATGAACCATATATCATATCATAAAAATGAATATGATTCTGTAATAAGTCAATGACATTATACAAATAATTATACAGGAGGTTCAGATACGTATGAAGCATATCAGACCTAAGGTAAAGGATAACTTTTCCTATCTCATTTTTATCCGAGGTTGTTTATTCGTACGTATTTTCTGGGGTTATATTTATCATCCATGCCCCTATTTTCTAAAAATGTTTTCATTTGTGTTTAGAGTCCTTTTTAACCATTTTTGACTTTTACTACATGGTATGTAAGGAATCTTTCTTTTGTTTACCATATGAGGTAATTTTTGACTTTTCTGGCAAAAGTACCAGAAGAATGTTATTTAACATATACGGCATGAACAGATTCTTACGGTTTCATAACACCATATTTTCATGAAGCTTACTCTAAAATATTTCATTATTATTTTTAGAAAAATCATTTTATTTTAAAATTTCATTGAATTTTGTGAAAATAAAATGATTTTTAAGAAGAAATGATATTTTGTTCAAGAATTCATTTCAAGTGTTTTATCAAAACTATTTCCCATCTAAGATGACATTATTCCATATGATTATGTTTCAAGTATAATGTATCTATGATTTACATGGTTTCACTTTTCTTATGATGAAATGATATCCATTTGTTTTAAATGGATTATGTTATGATGGGATGATGTTTATGAAACCCATTTTATTCTTTGGGGTATGATGCATGATTTATGATTGAGTTGTGGAACACGTAATAATGATTTCAATATGTGATGGGTGGGACCTATATCTCCCTCCAATGCATTGCGAAAAAATTTATATATCATGAGATTGACATGGCTGTAAAGGTAAGTTAATCCGGTTCAGTGTTACAAGACTGTAATGAGGAATGAACTCGATTCAGAAAGGGAATTTGTCCACTAAGATGGTTTTGGAAACAATGTCTTGGCTACTATGGAAATCATATCATGCGATTAATGTTTTTCCACAATTAGAAGTTTTATTTCCAAGATATTTTATCAGGATTGATGTCTCATTATGATCTATGCCTTACATAATTCCATGTTTTATGTTGTTAGTCAAGATTTGGATGTTTAAATATTATGGTCATGTTTTGAAGTTCAAATGTATATGGTTTGTTTTATTTTCTCCATGCTTACCCTTACTGAGCATTTGGGCTCACCCTTTATATGTTTTCTTTTCCCCAGGATATAAAGAAAGGTTTTAGGTAAGAAAAAATGGAAGATCTTTATGGGAGATGTTGAAGATCATTCACCAATATTAGAAGATTATGTTCCAAGTTTCTAATGACACTAAACTATTATGGTCCTTTGGTGTCTATTTTTGTTATGTATTATGTATTCCTCTAAAGAAATGTAATGTCTATGTATGTCAAGCTATGGGTCCCTATAGTTGGTATCAGAGGAAAGGTATATTCAACCTTTGGAAACTAGGATGCGAGAAATTTAGTGAGATCTCAATAGATATATCCATGGTATGTCTAGGGATGTCTATAAGGTTAATTATAAGTATAGGTTATAATCCTAGGATTACGATAACGATCATAGAATGAAAACAGAGATGTTAGATATTGGAAGTACTCTGCCTTTATTTTTTTGTTTTCCTAGCATGATTTATGCCTCTTACACTATTATTTTTGGGGTTTAGACGATGGCTGGAACCCGAAGGAACCGTGTTGATCAATGTAATGGGAAATGCAATGAATATCCTCTTGAACAAACCAAGTAATGAGTGATGGAGTGAAAAACATATTACTATACTTACACAAGATATGGATCATTCTGGACTTCCAAATTATCAGAGAAGGGAACAATATTCTATTGATTCCTTCATGAGGTAACTCTCACCTTCTTTTAGTGGGTCTTCTGATACACTTGTTTCTGAACAATGGATCAGTACCATTGAAAATATATTTTCCATACTTCATTATTCAGAGCATAAAAAATTCATTGTGGCTGTTTACCATTTAAAAGGTGAATCCGACCAGTGGTGGACTCTAATTAATAATACAGGGCCCCAATATGTAATTGAATCAATGGAATGGGATGAGTTCAAGAACCAGTTTTTCAATAATTACATCCCTCGTATTATTCGAACAGATATGGAAAATGAGTTTCCAGAGCTTAAACAAAAGGATGATGAATCTGTTGGCATATACGTGTCGAATTTTACACAGCTTTCAAGGTATACATCTGGACTTATCATCCAACCTGAATGAAAAGTTGACCGATTCTTTAGTTGCTTAAAACCAAGTCTTCGAATGGAATTAGCGGTAAGAGACTTCAGTAGCTATGAAGAAATTGTGTGTTGTGCTATCAAGGTAGAAATTGAAGTTGGTGTTACATATCCATCTCATGGTTTTGAAAAGAAACAAAAGATGTAGGTCAAGGAGAAATCTCAGAATAATGGTGAAAAGAAGTTGAATGTTTCTTTATGCACAAAGTGTGGAATGAAGCATGGAGGAGATTGTCTTAACGGGACTAGAAAATGTATTATGTTTGGAAAAGAAGTTCATCGAGCAGATGAGTGTCGAAGTAATGGAAAAAAAGTTTCTAATGATGTGAATAAAGAAAAGACTGCAGATAACACATCACCAACACTTCAATGCTTCAATTGCAAGGAAATGGGGCATTATGCTAATCAATGCCCTAATACAAGGGTTAATGAAGATCAACGTGAGCAACCACTTAAGGAAAAGGATAATGGGAAGTCACATGCGATAACTATTTGTGATGTTGAGTAAGAAAATGATGTTTTGTAACGATTAAGTGTTTATGTAATGGGATTTCAAATTAGTATCTTGGAATCTCATTTATGGTATAATTGAATATTGTAATATCAATGTATTTGATCATTTTGGTTTTTAATACTTTTATGGTACCGGTAACCCTGAAAAGTGATTGACATATTTTTGGAAAGTAGTTGAAATGTACATAATTAAGGGATAAGGAAAAAATAATATGTATGATATTATTCATGATATCATGACTGATATAAGGCCAATGTTATATCATTGTTTGAGTATATATTATTTTTATATTTTGGTATGTGGAAAGAGTTAACTTTTGACAGCATTCATGTTTTCACTAAAGTTCAATGTGTATTCATTTTTTAAGAGAATACATGATTAAGTTATTCACATGTTTGGAATGTGACCAACACGATATATCTTATGATATAAGGGGGTAAATGATGGTATTCACGTGCTTGTTATGTGACATTTGAATTAATCGTTTTCCTTATACTATGAGCTTGGACCGAAGTATTTTGGATAAGCGTAAAGATTGGAATGAATTAAGTTATATATAAGATAGTATTGTTTAAGGCTAGATCTTTTTTTGATATAATTTCTGGAATGTTATAATAATGTATTTTTAGAAAAAAGGACAACCTGCAGGACGGGCGACAACCCGTTACGTCGGACAAGGCTGTGGGAATCGAACCCACAACTGAAGTGCGAGAGGCCTTTATCGCCTACCAATGGCCTACAAGAAGTCCCTGGTTATTAATAACTAGTTTTATTTTATTAAACGGTATGATAGATGAAGTATAAGTCCATTTTTTGAATCATATACGATTAATCTCACCCTAGATGGACTTATGTATATTAGATAACTTTTTCTACCCTTTGTTTTGAGACAGATGAAATGACCCATAATTCTATCACATGATCTGCTAACACTTATAGAATGAAAAATTCAACTTCATTTCATTAAGGGATGAAGTGGAAATAGTTCATGGTATGAACAATGGTGAGATTGTACCGAAATAAAGTAAGTATTTATTCTTATTCAAATTATTCAAATTTAGGGAAATGATCTTGAAAACAAAAAATGTTGTCCTAGTGTTTTCATATATGATGAATTAGTTGGTACCTTAGATCATCACAAATTTATGGCTTTGTGATTGTTGGATTTTTCATAGCCATGTTCTGTACCACTCTCCATCAGACCTTTATGGATAGATTTCTCTTCTATATCCATATTTTCACCTATGTTCTCCTATGTGGAAACCCAGTGATGGGTTAATTTGGGTAACTGTTATGATTCATACTCAACTTTTTGAAATTATGTTTTAGTATTCCTTTTTACGATGTGGGTTTTTATGAATGAAACTTTCATGTAGTAAACCATTTATAACCCCGATGAATTTAGAGGGTGACATTCATTTTAAGGGGGGTAGAATGTAACACCCTGAGAATTTATGAGATTTTTTTTAATTTCTTTGATGTATTGTGTTGTACGCTACACCATGATTATCTTGAGCTATATGCAACACCATTTTAGCTTACAGTATACACAAAAAATATTCTAAGCTTGTATTTCATTCTAGAGCAACCTTCCCTGATAGTGTGTGTTTTACGCAACACTGAGTTTCCCTAAACGAGATATTATTATAATATTATTATGAATTAACCGATTTGAATAGTAATACCCACTTTTTGAAATTTTATAAATTTTATCTTTCAAAATGGACTTCATTTTTGAATTCGGAATATTGAAACACGCCTTGGGTGAATGTTTGGTATTTTTATGAAAACATTCAATTTTTTATGAATAGTGAAAACACTAAGTTACTATTTAAAACCCGACTTTTTATTTAAATAATTATATATTTTCTTTAAATTTATTTTTCGTAAAAATTGATATATAATACTTATATCAGTCCAATGTAATTCATTGGAGTCATTTTATAATAATTTTAGATATATAAAAATTTTATTGAACTTTTCACCGTCTTTTACCCACCTCCTAAGAGAATTTGAAAAAATATATAAAACATAATTTTACCGCTTCTGTGAGTGGAATTTCGAAAATCTGAGAGACAAGAATAATATGAAGGAGTAAAATGTGGTTCAATAAGATTAAAAGAATTTTTGGTGAATAGTATCTTTTTACTTTTATTTACCACGATTAAAAGTAAATAGGGTAAATAAGGGTTAAAATGATATTATTATTACCCTAACACATGTCCTAATTCTATTAAATAAGTGTAATTCGACCAAAAAAAACCTTATAAATAAAATATTACCCTTTAGGTATAAGGCCCCAGCCTTAAACCTTACTTAATATTGAATTAAATGAATAATTCACATTGAGGATCTTTTCAGGTTTAGAGTTTTAGAGAATTAGATCTTAAATCATGCATTACATTCCACATTTAAACAAAGTGGTTACATAAACGATATTATTCATTTTCCCCATCAATGGAAACATATTTAAAATAAAACATGGAGTCTTTCTTGACACTTTCTTGACACTATCATCATATCATGTACCTTTCCCTTGACATGTGAAAAACATTTAAAAAACATGAAAAGAGCATAAAAAGCTTAGTAAGAGATATAAAAATATGGAAAGGAAACATGAGTACATGTATACATAAGAATAAATGAAATCATAATTTACTCATAAATCATAATCACTTTAACATAAATCATCGAATCATGAATAAATCATATAAATCATAAGACATAATGGTAACATGATGCATTCGTAACATTTTTACGTAGGGAGTAACCCTCATGGTTACGTTTGGAATACCCATCACAGTATATTCCCTAAATCTCTTCAGAGAAACCTTAATGATTAACTCCTTCATGTTACCCAATGCATTAGAGAGCTATACCGGGCTCACCCTCCCTTAGTTTATCATGGAACCACTCGTCTTCATAATAATGCCCAAGCACCATAACATAATCGTATCTCATAAAACATGCATAAAGGAAACATAACATTTCCACTTTTCAATCAAAAGATATCAATACAACACATTGATATAAAAACATTATGAAAACTATTTTCAATACCAAAATAAATTAAAAGTTAAACATGCTATTTATTTTTCATTTAAAAAAATGGTATGGCTTGTAGAGCATGCCAAAACTCCAATAATGGTCACGATGGCCGAGAAGTCATTGTCGCCTCATACGTACGACAAAAACACTCCCTTTTGTCGTTTAGTAAAACACTTCGTATAACAAAATATTCCTTTTGGATAAACATAACAGACAAAGGGGTTAATACACCATATAAAAGAAAGTTGTGTATAAAACATAATATGCCTCAATGAAAGGAGATTGAGACGATGTCCCATACAAAGACGGTATCCTTGGATTAAGGATAAATCAATTACATAATTATGTGTGACAACCGAATACACCAAATATAAGTGGATATTAAGTGTAAAACAATCATAGGTCATTCACACAAATTCATTGAACTACATATTCAAGGAGTACAAGTTTATCCCAAAGAATCAAAATTGGGTTAAGAAGTTTCCTTGCAAAAATTCGACAGCCTAACGGCGTCACTTCAAACTTCAGAAAATGAGTTGATAAGAGATAAAAAGGGTATATCATCACTTGGACACAAAATTTAAACCAATAAGCATATAGAATAACATATCCCAACATTATAATATCTAACTGATAAGACCCAAAAAAATATGTCTTTAAAAAGTTGAGGGTGAAAGGTTCCCATATCAACATGGGTATCTTTCAAAACATACACCCCATGAAAGAAGGAAAATAAAACATTGATGTAAATACTCATAAACGAAATTATATTTCCCAAAGAGTAGAATAATGGGCAGTACATATACCACTCAAAGGAAATGGTGGAAAATGTACCATAAATCTCACGGGAATAAAAGTGAGACGAAAAATCCCTTATGAAAACTCGGCAGCCTAACGACGCCACTTAAAAAATCCAATAATGGATTGATGAGATAAAATAGTGTATCTAATCATATTAAAATAAAATTTAGATATATAAGAATATAAAATAACATCCCCCAACATAAAAATTAGGATCTTAAAATAAGTGACATAAAGGAGAGTACTTAAAAAGAAAGAGAGAGGTTGGATCTCTTACGAAAATTCGGCAGCCTAACGGCGCCACTCAAATCATCTAAAATGGATTGATTATAGAAAATATGGTCTCTAATCATATGAACATAAAAATTAAAGTAAGATTAATATAAAATAACATCCCAATCATAATAAAGATGAGCTTAAAAGGAATGACATAAAAGAGTGTACTTAAAAAGAATGAGAGGGTTAGGATCCCTTTCCTCAAGTCCGACTTGTCTTGTTCGTTTCCTTATATTCCTGAATAATAAACTTTGGTCAATTTATAATTTCCTAATGACCTCTTTTAAAGATTATTATTCAGTTCATATCACATATTATAATGTTATAATAATTGTTTAATAATGTTAGTTCATATCAGACGTTTTTGCCGATGTTTGGTACATGAGTCAAAAATGAACTTGTTTGAAAAATGATTTCCCATGTATTTATAAGTAAATAATTTCCAGAATATTATTAATGATTAAAATATCATATATATCTAGTACATATTCATTTTATACTATTCCATAACATTTGGAGATAAAAAATTAAAAGCACCGTTCATGGAGACGGTAGGTCGTACGTACGCATGAACACTACTTTCAATTTTTTGTCATATTAATGGAATTAAAAATAAATGAGATATATATGTTATATAGGTAACATATGTTCATTAATTTTATTCTTTATACATTCCATGTATTTCATGAACGAGTCACATCACTTGAGGGGGCGGTAGTCCACACTTCCTCATATGAAATTATCGCATTTGCACAACATGCAAAGAATAAAGGTATTTTTTAAATATAAAATAAAGAAGCATATAGAAAACATAAATACCATATATATCATATAAAAAACAGAGTTACATCATAATGGCCACCTTTAAAGGTGTTAAAAGAATATTTAACAATCATCGTTTCGTGAGGCAGTAATTCGCCATCCACAGAAACAGTATGTTATTTAACCATTAGATAGATGTGTGTGTAAGTGTAGATCGATTAATTATTATAAAAACATCCAAGTATATTTATGATACTGTTTTTGTTACAAAATAAAGGAATAAAATTTTTTTAGGGGGTTGGAGAAGAAAAATAAAACAAAAGAACACTAGGGAAGACTTTACCTTTAAATCGTGTAACTCTTTCTGATTTGAGCTCAAAGGCTTCCATGGAAAGACTTCTGCCAATATTGAGGCTTCTAGGAGTAAGATAGGTATTTGGAGAGACAAAATGGGCAGATTTTGGCCGATCCAAAGGCTTGATAAGTGTGGGTAAGGTGGTAGAGGTGGGGACCTTTTATAAGAGGAGAGGAGAGGCACTCATGGAATGTCTTGAAAAGTAGCATTAGTATAAAATGATTTTCGGATTTTAAAGGTCCCACAATTATATATATCGAGGATAAAGTGATAATAGTTCCTAATCCACACATCCAATAGGTTTTTGACAAGTTTATGTCTTATATTTTACATTATCTTTTCATTTTATTGAAATCATTAAATAATGAGGTAATCGCTGCATCATCATGGTGTCATAAATAATATAACCTATTTAATGTCTAAAAATTATAAAAAAAATATCATGATGTAGGAAATATTTTTATATTTCTAATGAATATTTATAGTAAAAAATATGACTTGTATGACCCCATGTAAAGTTTTTTTAGTAAAACAACACATGTTTGTGACCTTTTAATTTTAACTTTAAATAAAAAGGTATTAATGTCATTTTCCTACCAAAGTGGATCCATGGGGTCCCCAAGTTTACCCATGGATTTTCATGGTTGGCCATGACTAAACCAATAAGGTTAGGACATGTTTCAAGGTCATTTCATATTATTAAAACATTATTTTTACATTAAATTACACTAATTACCTCTAATCGCGATTAAAAACATAAAAGTTACAATTCACAATAAAATTATTTTAATCCCATTGAACCACATTTTACATCCTAATAACAACCATGTATGTTGGATTTTTTAAAATTCATATCACATAAGTGGTAAAGATTCATTTAAATGAAAAATCAGTTTTTAAACTACCACTTAGTGGTTTCACAATTCATCAAAAATTGAGGTTTTTTCAGAAAAATACCAAAAATACACCCTAAGGTTTATTTAATATTCTTAATTCAAAAATGGGGTCTATTTAAAAAAATAAAAACATATAATTTGAATTAATTAATTTAATAATTAATTCCCGCTGTCAAAACAAATAGTGTTTTTTTATAAAACAATATCTATTAAAAGATTGACACTAGTTTAAGTCCAATTTCAAAGTGAAATTAATTTAAATGACCAACATTGGATTAAATGGTAAAAATATATTCTAATTTCACTTTAAAACAAATTCAAAATATAATATAATCATTGTAGAGACCCGAATCTTGATGTACATGATCATTACATTACTTTTGCGGAATACTTAGTACATAACAAAAACACACACACAAGGATCGTAATAGTTTAGTGCATTTGGAAACTTTGAATATAATCTTCTAATCCTAGTGAAAGATCTTCAACATCTCCCATAAAGATCTTCCTTTTTTATACCTAAAACCTTTCTTTATATCCTAGGGAAAAGTAAACATAAAAGGGTGAGCTCAAATGCTCAGTAAGGGTAAACAAAAGAAATATCCATCACATCATATTCATAAGAACATAACATTTTGGAAATCTTAACCAGAAAAAGAGAGCATAATTTCATAACATGGGATAAATCATGGCAGTGAAATGTAATCACAATAATCATAACTTAAAACATGAAACTTTGTGGCATACACACATAATCATAGAGAATCATTTCTTGTTAGTCAAGACTCATTTCCAAGACTATCTTAGTGGACAAAGTCTCTTTCTGAACCGAGTCACCCTCGTTTCAGTCCTGTTTCACTAAACCGGTATAACCTACCGTTCCAGCCATGTCTATCTCATGAGATATAAAATCTTTACCCAATGCATTGGAGGGAGATATAGGTCCCACCCATATCATAATGATACCATTCTTATGTGTTCCACAAAATCATAAACCATACATCATAGCATAACCCATGTAATAAAAAATGGGATTCTTAAACATTGTGACATCATCAAACAATTCATATAAGATAAAGGAATTCATAAAAATAATTCCATCACAAAATAATAAAATCAATGTAATAATAGGGATAAAAACAAAACCCTTTATTATCTTAGATGGAAAATAATTTTGATAAAACACTTGAACTCCATTCTTGAGGAAAATATCCTTTTTTCTTCAAAAACATTTTTCATTTCTTAACATGTCATACATCTTTAAACTAAAAGAAGTTGATTAAAAATAAACATGAAAACATGTAAAGGAAGCTTCTTAGAAATAATGTTTTAAAAATCCATTCATGCCGTATAAGTTAAAAAAACATTCTTCCCGTACTTTTGTCGAAAAAGTCAAAAAGTACCTTGTACGAAAAACGACAAAAGATTCCTTTCATATATTTTACTAAAAACTCACCGAAGTGTAAAATAGGATTGAAAAAATTGTAGGTGAATGGAAATAATATTACATATTGAGGAAACATGGATGTGGATGATAAAATACACCCCAGTAAATACCAAAGTATAAACAATCTCGGATAAAAATGAGATTGTGATGTTTCCCTTACCTTAGGTCTGATTTGCTTCGTAAGTGTCCGAACCTCCTGTATAATGATTTAAATAATGTCATTGACTTATTCCAGAATCATAATAATTGTTATTATATCATATATGGTTCACTTATGACTTTATTTTAATCGTTCTTTTGTAAATTCCATGTTAAAGAGTGTTTTGGGTAAAATCGATTCATTTGTCATAGGTGTTTGGACTTGTTATTCTTGACATTATTATTACTTATATCATGATTTACTTACATCCATAATATAAAACATGATTTATATATCATATATATTTAGTATATATATATATATAATAGATAGATAAATGAAATGAAACACACCGTTCATGGAGACGGTAGTCCGTACGTACGCATGAACGCTGTTTTCTTTTCCTTATTGAGTTGAACTGAATTAAGTAGATGAAATTTATATATATACACATAAATCCAGTATCATTATTATGTCATATATTTCATGATTACTTATTATATATACTTTATAATCATTCATGAATGGTTAATGTGGAGAATGAATCTCATCGCGTCGTGGACACGGTATTCCGTACGTACGCACGAGCGATGATATCGTTTTCATGATCATGAACTTGTGTTGAAGTGTATGTATACTATTCCAGTATCAATATCACTTTATAATAATACTATATAGTTACTCATTAAACCATTATACCCATCCAATTAAGGTGGTGGCGGAAAATAGATTACACCACGGCATGGAGACGGTATTCCGTACGTACACACGTGCGGGGATTTCATTTTCCGTAGGATGGATAGATTGTGAAATAGGATTGTTTCATACATATAATAAAATATCATTATATCAGTGATAATGATGTTATTACTTCATAATGAAACAACCTAAGAAGAAGAAATGGAAGAAGAAATAAAGTTGAAAGAATCGGTAACAGAAATTACCTCTTTTTGAAGCGCCTCTTTGAGACCTCCTTTTAGGGCAATACAATTGGTCTTTGAGGAAGACCAGAACCTCTATGATGTTTCTAGGGAAGTGTAGAAGATAATTTGGCAGGGTTTGGCCGAGCTTGAAGGCTCAAAGTTGTGTGAGGAAGAGAGGGAGGAGGTGCCCTTTTATAAGGGAGGAGAGGGGCTCCTTTGGAAAAACTAAAAATATTATTTTATTATAAAGTCAAGTTCGGTTTTAAATAGCTCCAAATTGATTTATTTCTAGGAGAAGGTGGGGTTGGATCTAAATCCTCTCATCCAATAGAATTTAGACAAGTTTAGGTTCCTATTTTAACCTTATCATTTAGATTTAACATTAAGTTAAATAATTTTACTTTTACCATGTCTTCTTGTGTTCTTACACTATATGGTTAATAAACATACTATAAGAAGCCAAAAGAACCCCAAATTGTTTATTATTAATATATATAACCTTATCTAAGTCATTTGGCCGAACCTTATATTTTTAGGAATAAAATAACAATTAATAATATAATATTTGTTTTAAAAACTATATTATGTCAATTTTGACACTATTTAGTAATTTATTTTTGTGAAAATCATAACAGAATGATAAGTTCTAAAAAAGTTAATTAAATCCATAATAACATGTCATATTAACCTAGAAAATTAGTTTAAATCATAAAAAGTCTCAAATTATATTTATTTGGGTATTTATAATATCGATTATTAAAATGTTTCAGTTTTATGGTAATTACTGCATCATCATTGTGTCATAAATAAATTAATTTATTTAATGTCTAAAAATTATAAATAAAATATCATTATGAAGGAAATATTTTTATCTTTCTAATGAGAATTTATATTCTAATTTATCTTATTTATATCCCTATATTAAAAATAATTTACTTATTAAACAATGATTTTAACTATTTTAACCCTTCTTTAAATAAATTAATAAGAAATGACATAATCTAATCCATGTGGGCCTAAATGGTCATATTTCATTCTTAGGGTTTTTTTTGGTCGAATTACACTTGTCCAATAGAATTAGGACATGTGTTAGGGTAATAATAATATCATTTTTACCCTTAATTACCCTATTTACTTTTAACCGTGGTAAAAAAGTAAAAAGTTACTATTCACCAAAAAATTATTTTCATCTCATTGAACCACATTTTACTTACTGACATCAACCGTGTCTCTTGGATTTTCTAAATTCCACTCACATAAGCTGTAAAATTATGTTTTATGAAAAATTCATTTTTTTTAACTACCACTTAGTGGTTTAACTATTCATCAAAAAATAAAAGTTTCCAGAAAAATACCAAAATTTAGGCCTAAGCTATATTTGATATTATGAACTCAAAAATGATGTATATTTTACCGAATTAAAAACATATTAGTTACATTAATTAATTTAAAAATTAATTCCCGTCGTCAAAACAAATAGCGTGTTTTTAAGAGATAATAACCATCAAAAGATTGACACTAGTTTATGACTGGTTTAAATGTGAAATTACATCCAATGACCAACATTGTATTAAATTGTAAAAATATATTCTAAATATACTTTAAAACCACTCAAATTTATAATTTATCACTATTAATTACTTCGATTAAAATTTAGTAATTTTCATTATTTATCAAAATATGAAAGTTATCCAAAAATCACCAAAATTTCACCCTAAGATAATTTCGATATTCCGAATCCAAAAATGAAGTCCATTATGAAAAATAAATTTTACAAAATTTCAAAAAGTGGTTATTACAATTCATAAAGGCTAGTTTCAATAATATTTTAATAGCATATCGTTGTTTAGTGAAACTTGGTATTGCGTACTACACACGCTATCAAGGAAGGTCGTGATTGCGTGTAATGAAAGGAAAGTCAAGGATACGTGTTATGAAAGCTCCTTTTGGTTTAGCGTACAACACAAGACATTAATGAAATTAAAAAGAATATTTTTCATAAAATCTTGGGGTGTCACATTCTACCCCCCTTAAAATGAATTTCGCCTTCGAAATTCGTCGGGGTTATAAATGGTTTACTATTCGAAAGTTTCTTTAATCGAAACCCACATCGTAAAAAGGAATACCAAAACCAATATTTAAAAACAAATGTATGAAATGTAACGGTTACCCAAATAAACTAATCATTGGGTTTCCACATAGGTGAAAATATGGATATGGAAGAGAAATCTAACCATCATGTTCTGATGGAGAGTGGTAGAGAACATGGATATGGAAAAGCTAGCAATCACAAAGCCATAAATTTGTGACGATCTAAGGTACCATCTGATTCATCAGATATAAGAGCACTAAGACAACATTTTTTGTTTTCAAGATCATTTCCCTAATGTTGATGAAATTGGAATAAGAAGAAATACTTTCGTGATTTTGGTATAGTCTCACCGTTTGTCGTTATTTGGACAATTTCCACTTCATCTCTTAAAGAAATGAAGTTGAATTTTTCATTCGTAATGTGTTAGCAGATCATGTGATAGAATGTTGGGTCATTCCATCTCTTTCAAACAAAAGGTTAGTTAAATATATAAGTCCATATTATGGTTAATCGTATATGGTTCCAAAAATGAACTTATACTTCATATACCATACCGCTTAATAAAATAAAACTAGTTTCTACTTACCAGGGACTTCCTGTAGGCCAGTGGTAGGCAATAAAGGCCAGTCGCACTTCGGTTGTGGGTTTGATTCCCACAGCCTTGTCTGACGCGATGGGATGTCGCCCGTCCGGCAGGTTGTCCTTTTTCTAAAACTATATTACTATAACATCCCATCAATAATATCGAAAAAACTTCTATCCTTAAACAATACTAACTTAGGTCCAACAACATCCATTCCAATCTTTAGGCTTATCCATAATACTGCAGTCCACTCTCATAACATAGTGAAAACGATTACCAGAGATTTAATACCATCGTTGATCCCCATATATCATAAGATATGTTTTTTTGGTCACATTCCAAACATTCAAAGTCATTAATCATGTATTCTCTTGAATACCCATTGAACCTTAGTGAAAACATTAATGCATTTAAAAGTTAACACCTTCCACATACCAAAATCCTCAAAATTCTATATACTCAAACCATGATATCACTTAGTCCATATATCAATCATGATCTCATGAATAATGTCAAACATTTCATTTTTTTCCTTATCTCTTCATTATGCGCATATCATCTTATTTCCAGAAATATCTCAATCACATTCCATGGTTATCGATACCATAAAATTATTGAAGACCACAATAGAACAATACATAAATATTCCAATACTCAACATTATTTTGGAATCCCATTACATAAACACTTAATCATTCCACCACATCGTTGTCATATTCAACATCGCCAATGGTGATCGCACGTGACTTCCCTTTTTCCTTTTCCTTAAGTGGTTTCTCATGTCGATCATCACTAACCCTTGGATTAGGGCATTTATTGGCATAATGTCCCATATCCTTGCACTTGAAACATTGAAGTGTAGTAGGTTCATTCTGTGTATCCATTACTTTGTTTGCATCATTAGACATCTTCTTCCCATCATTGCGGCATTCAAATGCCCGATGACCTTCCTTTCAACATTTGAAACATTTACTTGTCCCTTTAAGACAATCTCCACCATGCTTCATTCCACACTTTGAGCATAAGGAAACATTCATCTTCTTTTCACCATTATGCTGAGATTTCTCCTTGAACTCCATCTTTCGTTTCTTGTCAAAACTACGAGATGGATATGTAACACCAACTTCCATTTCTACCTTGATAGCACAACGCACAATTTTTTCATAGCTACTATAGTCTCTTATAGCTAATGCCCTTCGAAGATTTGGTTTTAAGCCACTGAAGAATCGATCAACTTTACTTTCAGGTTGGATGATAAATCCTGATGCATACCTTGCAAGCCTTGTAAAATTCGCTTCGTATATACCAACAGATTCATCATCCTTTTTCTTTAGTTCAAGAAACTCCTTCTCTATCTTTGTTCGAAGAATACGAGGGAATTACTTATTGAAAAATAAGTTCTTGAACTCGTCCCATTCAATGGACTCAATTTCTTCTCTTGGCCTTGTATTCTTGATAAGATTCCACCATTGATCAGCATCACCTTCAAAACGATACACTACTAAGATGACATTATCATGTTCAGAACATTGAAAAACTGAAAATATCTTTTCATTAGTACTAATCCATTGTTCAACAACTAATGGATTAGTAGACCCGCTGAAAGAAGGTGGACGTTGCCTCATAAAGTACTCAATAGAATATTGTTCCCTTCCCTGCTCATTTGGAAGTCCAGAATGATTCATAGCTTGTGTAAGTATAGCAATTAGATTTTTCACTCCATCTCCCATAACATTTGTTTGTTTAGGAGGACAATCATTGCAATGTCCATTGCACTGATCAACACGGTTCCTTTGGGTTCCAACCATCGTCTAAAACCCAAAAAGAATAGTGTAAGAGGCAAAAAACAACATAATAAAGGGGGAGTATCCTCAATATCTAACATCTTAGGTTAAATTCTATGATCGTTACCATAGTTTCTAGGACTGTATCCTATACGTATACTTATCCTTAGGGACATCCCTAGACATAACTTAGAAATATCTCTAGGGATCTCACTAACGTTTTCGCATCCTAGTTTCCAAAGGTTGACTAAACCCTTCCTCTGATACCAACTATAGAGACCCGAATCTTGACGTACATGATCATTACATTACTTTTGCGGAATACTTAGTACATAACAAAAAACACACACACAAGGATCGTAATAGTTTAGTGTCTTTGGAAACTCGGAATATAATCTTCTAATCTTGGTGAAAGATCTTCAACATCTCCCATAAAGATCTTCCTTTTTTTTATACCTAAAACCTTTCTTTATATCCTAGGGAAAAGTAAACATAAAAGGGTGAGCTCAAATGCTTATTAAGGGTAAACAAAAGAAATATCCATCACATCATATTCATAAGAACATAACATTTTGCAAATCTTAACCTGCAAAAGAGAGCTTAATTTCATAACATGGGATAAATCATGGAAGTGAAATGAAATCACAATAAGCATAACATAAAACATGAAACTTTGTGGCATACACACATAATCATAGAGAATCATTTCTTGTTAGTCAAGACTGATTTCCACGACTATCTTAGTGGACAAAGTCCCTTTCTGAACCGAGTCACCCTCGTTTCAGTCCTGTTTCACAGAACCGGTATAACCTACCATTCCAGCCATGTCTATCTTATGAGATATAAAATCTTTACCCAATGAATTGGAGCGAGATATAGGTCCCACCCATCTCATAATGATACCATTCTTATGTGTGCCAAAAAATCGTAAACCATACATCATAGCATAACCCATGTAATAAAAAATGGGATTCTTAAACATCGTGACATCATAAAACAATTCATATAAGATAAAGGAATGCATAAAATTAATTCCATCACAACATAATCAAATCAATGTAATAATAGGGATAAAAACAAAACCCTTTATTATCTTAGATGGAAAATAATTTTGATAAAACACTTGAACTCCATTCTTGAGGAAAACAACCTTTCTTCTTGAAAAACATTTTTCATTTCTTAACATGTCATACAATTTTAAACTAAAAGAAGTTGATTAAAAATAAACATGAAAACTTGTAAAGGAATATTCTTAGAAATAATGTTTTAAAAATCCATTCATGCCGTATATGTTAAAAAAACATTCTTCCCGTACTTTTGTCGAAAGAGTCAAAATGTACCTCGTACGAAAAACGACAAAAGATTCCTTTCATATCTTTTACTAAAAACTCACCGAAGGGTAAAATAGGATTTAAACAATTGTAGGTGAATGGAAATAATATTACATATTGAGGAAACCAGGATGTGGATGATAAAATACAGCCCAGTAAATACCAAAGTATAAACAATCTCGAATAAAAATGAGATTGTGATATTTCCCTTACCTTAGGTCTGATTTGCTTTGTAAGTGTCCGAACCTCCTGTATAATGATTTAAATAACATCATTGACTTATTCCAGAATCATAATCATTGTTATTATATCATATATGGTTCACTTATGACTTTATTTTAACCGTTCTTTTGTAAATTCCATGTTAAATAGTGTTTTGGGTAAAATCGATTCATTTGACGTAGGTTTTTGGACTTGTTGTTCATGACATTATTATTACTTATATCATGATTTACTTACTTCCAGAATATAAAAAATGATTTATAAATCATATATATTCAGTATATATATATATATATAATAGATAGATAAATGAAATGAAACACACCGTTCATGGAGACGGTAGTCCGTACGTACGCATGAACGCTGTTTTCTTTTCCTTATTGAGTTGAACGGAATTAAGTAGATGACATTAATATATATACACATAAATCCAGTATCATTATTATGTCATATACTTCATGATTACTTATTATATATACTTTATAATCATTCATGAATGGTTAAAGTGGAGAATGAATCTCATCGCGTCGTGGAGACGGTATTCCGTACGTAAGCATGAGCGATGATATCGTTCTCATGATCGTGAACTTGTGTTGAAGTGTATGTATTCTATTCCAGTATCAATATCACATTATAATAATCATATATAGTTACTAATTACACCATTATACCCATCCAATTAAGGTGGTGGCGGAAAATAGATTACACCACGGCGTGGAGACGGTATTCCGTACGTACGCACGCGCGGTGATTTCATTTTCCGTAGGATGGATAGATGGTGAAATAGGATTTTTTCATACTTATAATAAAATATCAGTATATGAGTGATAATGATGTTATTATTTCATAATGAAACAACCTAAGAAGAATAAGTGGAAGAAGAAATAATGGTGAAAGAATCGGTAACAGAAATTACCTCTTCTTTGAAGCGCCTCTTTGAGACGTCCTCTTAGGGCACTAAAATTGGTCTTTGAGGAAGACCAGAACCGCTAGGGTGTTTCTAGGGAAGTGGAGAAGAGAATTTGGCAGGGTTTGGCCGAGCTTGAAGGCTCAATGTTGTGTGAGGAAGAGAGGGAGGAGGTGCCCTTTTATAAGGGAGGAGAGGGGCTCCTTTGGAAAAACTAAAAATATTATTTTATTATAAAGTCATGTTCGGTTTTAAATAGCTCAAAATTGATTTATTTCGAGGATAAGGTGGGTTTGGGTCGAAATCCTCTCATCCAATAGAATTTAGACATATTTAGGTTCCTATTTTAACCTTATCATTTAGATTTAACATTAAGTTTAATAATTTTACTTTTACCATGTCTTCTTGTGTTCTTACACTATAAGGTTAATAAACTTACTATAAGAAGCCAAACGAATCCAAAATTGTTTATTATTAATATATATAACCTTATCTAAGTCAGTTGGCAGAAAATTATATTTTTAGGAATAAAATAACAATTAATAATATAATATTTGTTTTAAAAACTATTTTATGTCAATTTTGACACTATTTAGTAATTCATTTTTGTGAAAATCATAACAGAATGATATGTTAGAAAAAAGCTAATTAAATAAATAATAACATGTCATATTAACCTAGAAAATTATTGTAAATCATAAAAAGTCTCAAATTATATTTATTTGGGTATTTATAATATCGATTATTAAAATATTTCGCTATTATGGTAATTACTGTATCATCATTTTGTCATAAATAAATTAATTTATTTAATGTCTAAAAATTATAAATAAAATATCATTATGTATGAAATCTTTTTATCTTTCTAATTAGTATTTATATTCGAATTTATCTTATGTATAACCCTATATTAAAAATAATTTACTTATTAAACATTGATTTTAACTATTTTAACCCTTCTTTAAATAAATTAATAATAAATGTCCTAATCTAATCCAAGTGGGCCTAAATGGTCATATTTTATTCCTAGGGTTGTTTTTGGTCGAATTACACTTGTCCAATAGAATTAGGACATGTGTTAGAGTAATAATAATATCATTTTTACCCTTAATTACCCTATTTACTTTTAACCGTGGTAAAAATAAGTAAAAAGTTACTATTGACCAAAAAATTATTTTCATCTCATTGAACCAAATTTTACTTACTGACATCAACCGTGTCTCTCAGATTTTCTAAATTCCACTCACAGAAGCGTTAAAATTACTTTTTATGAAAAATTCATTTTTTTTACTACCACTTAGTGGTTCCACTATTCATCAAAAAATGAAAGTTTCCAGAAAAATACCAACATTTAGGACTAAGATATATTTGATATTATGAACTAAAAAATGATGTCTATTTTACCAAATTAAAAACATATTAGTTTCATTAATTAATTTAAAAAATAATTCCCGTCGTCAAAACAAATAGCGTGTTTTTAAGAGTTAATAACCATCAAAAGATTGACACTTGTTTATGACTGGTTTAAATGTGAAATTACATCCAATGACCAACATTGTATTAAATTGTAAAAATATATTCTAAATATACTTTAAAAACACTCAAATTTATAATTTATCACTATTAATTATTTCGATTAAAATTTAGTAATTTTCACTATTCATCAAAATATGAAAGTTATCCAAAAATCACCAAAATATCACCCTAAGCTAATTTCGATATTTTGAATCTAAAAATGAAGTCCATTTTGAAAAATAAAATTTACAAAATTTCAAAAAGTTGTTATTACTATTCATAACGGCTAGTTTTAATAATATTTTAATAGCATATCGGTGTTTAGTGAAACTCGGTATTGCGTACTACACACGCAATCAAGGAAGGTCGTGATTGCGTGTAATGAAAGGCAAGTCAAGGATACGTGTTGTGCAAGCTCCTTTTGGTGTAGCGTACAACATAAGATATTAATGAAATTAAAAATAATATTTTTCATAAAATCCTTGGGTGTTGCAATCATATAAATAAATTACATTAAAAATTGGTTTCGAATTAAAATTTTACATTTTTCACTATTCATTAAAAAATGAACTTTGTCGAAAAAATACAAAAAATTTACACAATGTAAATTTTGATGTCCCGATTCTAGAGAAGAATTTTATTTTGTCAAATATAACACATAAAATTTTCAAAAAGTGGATTTAAAATAGGTTCTCCATCAAAAGGTGGTTAATTGACCTTTTAAAGAATATTAGAATGTTTACGCTTAAAATTGGATTCATTCGCATTTTTAATCCTCTAAAATTTATTGTAAAAAGTAAAAATATTTCACAAACATATATAATCATTTTGAAATTTTTTCTGTTCATTCCTCTTATTACAATGGCTAGGTATTAACTACCATTTAAAATAAAATTATTTTATTATTAGAGTTCAACATAAGATTTCAAAGGAACTCGTTGTTGCGTATTGGGTAAGCCATCGAGCATAGCATTCCTTTTAAATCAATATTAACATTTTATTCAAAAATAGAGATAAATATAAAAATGTAATGTTCTTTATTTACCTGGGGTGGTACATCCTTCCCCCCTTTTGGGAATTGCATCCTCGCTATTTTAAAATTGGGATCAGAAACATCATTGAAAGTCTCACATCGGAACAAGAGTTTCTAAAACAATCACTTTAAAAGAAAGAAATAGAAGTACAATGGTCACCCAAGTTAACCCATACTAAGATTCCATGTAGGAAAACATGTATATGGAAGAAAAAAAAGGGTCAAGTTCTGAGGGAGGGTGATAGAAAACTTGTTTAGGAGAAAGTTAACCAATAGAAAATCACAAACTTGTGGTGGGCTAAACAGTATTCTATTCCCCAGTAGGAAAAGTTAATAGAATTTTTTTAAGTAACTTTTCATTGAGGGATTTATTTTTGATCTTAAGGAAACATACTTACTTGTCATTTTGACATTCAATTTTTACTAGATTTCTTACACAAACTCATACATTCCACAAATAATGAGTATTTAGGAAGACTTGTTCACATTAAGAGTAATGTAATCAACTTCTAGATAATCACATAATCCACAAAATTGAACTACATATTTCCCATGTCTTTATACCCTTACCAAAACCAAAATTATTAGAACAAGATCATATAATCCAGAAAAGGATAACCCTTTATAAAAAGAAAATCTATTATTAATCTCCAAAATTTGTCCAACAAAACCCAAAGTTCAATGAAGACTATTCCATAAATAAAATTTCCATAAAATTCCTCAAAGTAAACCAAACTATGATTGAAACCCAAATATTTGAAGGATTTAATCAGATATTCTTACAAGGTACAAATGAACACTTATCTCCAAATAACATCAGTTTCTCTTAAAGTCTCATATTGAAAAGTAATTAACCTAATCAGATATCCTCCATGATAGGTTAATAATTTCCATTAATAACCCAAAATCAACTTACTCTTAATTCATAAAATCATCTAACTAAAATGAATAAGTCATACTAACCAGGGACGTCACGTAGTCCAGTGGTAGGCGATAAATACCAGTCGCACTTCGGTTGTGGGTTCTATTCCTGCAGCTTTGTCCGACGCGAAGAGTTGTCACACGGTCTATGTGTTGTCCTTTTTATAAAACTCCAAAAATAACCCTAACATGTTTTAACATCAATAGTTTCCATATACCTCTCATTTTCATCCAAATTTGGTATGATCTCAACATATTAATTCTTGAAGTCGTATTTCACCGAAATAATATAAAATAAAACGATTCCCAAAGTGAATAACAACATACCTTGATCATGGCATCCACTCGCTTTCATCTTCATCTTGATGACGTAGGTAGAAGTCCCATGCATTGAAACAATGATTTAGAGATCCTTCAAAATCATTTTCTTCCTCCATCTAAATACACCTTGTACAACATGGGTCATATGGGTGTCCACATAAAAACTGTTTTGGAAAATAATCATGTATGACATATAATTCGAAAACATCTGATAAAACATGATTTCTATAAAATAGTCGGACAGAATTTGAGTTGAAACTTTTTATTATTGGTCCTTTTAAAATACCATAAGTATGTACTGAGAGACTATATTTTAAAATCAAATATAAATAGGTCGCACAAGGGTCTCTTTCCTCAGCACCATTTTTAAAATCATAATATGCTTCAAATTCTTGTGATAAGGAAAAATATTTGAAAATATCTAGATAATATTTACCTTTCATTAAAATATGAGAATATTGTGATAATAGTATTTTTCTAAATATAACCCATGATCCACGATGATAAAGAGGTATTGTGTAGGTGTTTGATATCTCAAACAACTTCTTGCTAGTGAGTTGTATGCAAGAAAAAGTTTCACAATCATCTGAACAAGACTATGCAATAATTATTGCAAGAATGTAATCAGGAAGAGAGAGGAATGTCGTTTTAGATCCTTCTCCTTCCACTCATAACTGACTTTATTGGACCTGAAAAAAGTAAAAAAACAAGGATTTAACTGAAATAATAGATATAGGGACTAATCATGTGTCTAACAAAAACTACTAATCCCTAAAGTTATCTAAACTTACCTCTGATATCAACTATAATTCCCCAGCCTTAAACCTTAATTAATATTTAATTAAATGAATAATTCACATTGAGGATCTTTTCAGGTTTATATTTTTAGAGAATTAGATCTTAAATCATGCATTACATTCCACATTTAAACAAAGTGGTTACATAGAAGATAATATTCATTTTTCCCATCAATGGAAACATATTTAAAATAAAACATGGATTCATTCTTGACACTTCCTTGACACTATAATCATATCATTTACCTTTCCCTTGACCTGTGAAAAACAATTCAAAAACTTGGGATTAGAATAAAAAGCTCAGAAAGGGATAAAAAATATGGTAAGGAAACATGAGTACATGTATACATAAGTATCAATGAAATCATACATTACTCATAAAACATAAGCACATTAACATACCTCATCAAATCATGAATAAATCATAGAAATCATAATACATAAAGGTAACTTGAGGCATTCATAACATTCTTACGTAGGGAGTAACCCTAATGGTTACGTTTGGAATACCCATCATAGTATATTCCCTAAATCTCTTCGGATAAACCTTAACATTTAACTCCTTCGCGTTACCCAATGCATTAGAGAGATATATCGGGATCACCCTCCCTTAGTTTATCACAGAACCACTCGTCCTCATAATAATGCCCAAGAACCATAACATAATCGTATCACATAAAACATGCATAAAGGAAACATAACATTTCCACTTTTCAATCACAATATATCAATACAACACATTGATATAAAAACATTATGAATACCATTTTCAATACCAAATTAAAATAAAATTAATACATGGTATTTATTTTTCATTTTAAAAAAGATATGTCTTGTAGAGGAAGCTGAAACTCAAATAGTGGTCACGGCGGCAGAGAAGTCGTTGTCACCTCATACGTACAACAAAAACATTCCCTTTTGTCATTTAGTAAAATGATTCGTATAAAAAAGATTCCTTCTGGATAAACGTAAAAGTCAAAGGGGTTTATACACCATATAAATGAAATTTGTGTATAGAACATAATATGCCTCAATGAAAGGAGATTGAGACGAAGTCCCATACAAAGACGGTATCCTTGGATTAAGGATAAATCAATTACATAATTATGTGTGACAAAATAATACACCAAATATAAGTGGATATTAAGTTTAAAACAATCAGAGTTCATTCACACATATTCATATAATGACATATTCAAGGAGTACATGTTTATCCCATAGAATAAAAATTGGGTTAAGAAGTTCCCTTGCAAAAATTCGACAGCCTAATGGCGTCACATTAAACTTCATAAAATGATTTGATGAGAGATAAAAAGGGTATCTCATCACTTGGACATAAAAATTACATCAATAAGGGTATATAAAAACATATACCAAAATTACAATATTTATATTAAAAGACCCAACAAAAGAAGTCTTTAAAAAGAGGAGGGTGAAAGGTTCCCTTACCGACTTGGGTATCTTTCGAAACATACACCCCATGAAAGAAGCACAATACAACATTGATGTAAATACTCATAAAAGAAATTATATTAAGAAAAGAGTAGAATAATTCTCAGTACATATACCAATCAAAGGAAATGGTGGAAAATGTACCATAAATCTCACGGGAATAAAAGTGAGACGATAAATCCCTTATGAAAACTCGGCAGCCTAACGACGCCACTTAAAACATCAAAAATTGGATTGATGAGATCAAATAGTGTATCTCAAAATATTAACATTAAATGTACACAAATAGGAATATAAAATAACATACCCAAATATAACAAAGAGGATCGTAAAAAAAGTGACATCAAGGATATTACTTAAAAAGAAAGAGAGAGGTCGGATCTCTTACGAAAATTCAGCAGCCTAACGGTGCCACTCAAAATTTCTAAAATGGATTGATGAGAGAAAATAGGGTCTCTCATCATATGAACATAAAAATTACAGTAAGAGTAATATAAAGGAACATACCAATCATAAGAAATATGAACGTGAAGGAAATGACATAAAAGAGTGTACATAAAAAGAACGAGAGGGGTAGGATCCCTTACCTCAAGTCGGACTTGTCTTGTTCGTATCTTTATATTACTGAATAATAAACAGTGGTCAATTTATAATTTCCTAAAGACCTAATATAAAGATTATTATTAAGTTAATATCACATATTATAATTTTATAATAATTATTTAATAAGGTTAGTTCATATCAGTTGTTTTTGCCGATGTTTGGTACATGAGTCAAAAATGAACTTGTTTGAAAAATGATTGCCCATTTAGTTATAAGTAAATCATTTAATGAATAGTATTAATGAATAAAATGTCATATATATCCAGTAAATATCCATTTTATACTATTCCATAACATTTGGAGATAAAAAATGAAAAGCATCGTTCATGGAGACGGTAGGCCGTACGTACGCAAGAACGCTACTTTCATTTTTTTGTCATATTAATGGAATTAAAAATAAATGAGAGAGATATATATATATATTATAATTCCAGTATAATATATATGTTATATTGGTCACATATTTTCATTAATTTCATTCTTTATACATTCCATGTATTGCATGAACGAGTCACATCACTTGGGGTGACGGTAGTCCACACTTGCTCATATGAAATTATCACATTTTCACAACATGCAAAGAATAAAGGTATGTTTTAAATATAAAATACAGAATCATATAGAAAACATAAATACCATATATATCATATATAAAATACAGTGACATCATAATGCCCACCTTTAAAGGTGTTAAAAGAATATTGAACAATCATCGTTTCGTGAGGCAGTAATTCGCCATCCACAGAAATAGTATGTTCATTAACCATTAGGCGGATGTGTGTGTAAGTGTAGATCAAATAATTATTATAACAACATCCAAGTATATTTATGATACTGGTTTTTTTACAACATAAAGTAATAAAAAAAGTTTATGGGGTTGGAGAAGCAAAATAAAACAAAAGAACACTAGAGAAGACTTTACCTTTAAATCGTGTAACTCTTTTTGATTTGAGCTCAAAGGCTTCCATGGAAAGACTTCTGCCAATATTGAGGCTTCTAGGAGTAAGATAGGGATGGGGAGAGACAAAATGGGCAGGGTTTGGATGAGCCAAAGGCTTGAGATGTGTGGGTAAGGTGGTAGAGGTGGGGACCTTTTATAAGAGGAGAGGAGGGGCACTCATGGAAAGTCTTGAAAAGTAACATTAGTATAAATTGATTTTCGAATTTTAAAGGTCCCACAATTATATATTTCAAGGATACGGTGATAATTGTTCGTAATCCACACATCCAATAGGTTTTTGACAAGTGTAGATCTTATATTTTACATTATCTTTTCATTTTATTTAAATCATTAAATAATGAGGTAATCGCTGCATCATCATGGTGTCATAAATAATTTAATTTATTTAGTCTATAAAAATTATAAAAAAATTATCATGATGCTTCGAATTTTTTTAGATTTCTATTAAATATTTATAGAAAAAAATATGACTTGTATAACCCCATGTAAAAATTGTTTTAGTAAAACAACAAATGTTTGTGACCTTTTAATTTTAACTTTAAATAAAAAGGTATTCATGTCATTTTCCTACCAAAGTGGCTCCATGGGGTCCCCAAGATGACCCATTAATTGTCTTGGTCAGCCATGAATCAACAAATAAGGGTAGGACATGTGTAAAGGTCATTTCATATTATTAAAACATTATTTTTACCTTAAATTACATTAATTACCTCTAATCGCGAATAAAAACATAAAAGTTACTATTCACCAAAATATTATTGTAATACCATTGAACCAGATATTAAATTCTAATGAAAACCATGTATGTCAGATTTTTGAAATTCAAATCACAAAAGTGGTAATGTTTCATTTAAATGGAAATTCCGTTTTTAAACTACCACACAGTGGTTTCACTATTCATCAAAAATTGATGTTTTTCAGAAAAATACCAAAAATTCACACTAAGCTATATTTGATATTCTGAATTCAAAAATGATTTCTATTTTACAAAATTCAGAACATATAATTTGCATTAATTAATTTAATAATTAATTGCTGATGTCAAAACAAATAGCATGTTTTTAGGAAACAATATCTATCAAAATATTGACACTAGTTTAAGTCTAATTTCAATGTGAAATTAATTCCAATGACCACTATTGGATTAAATGGTAAAAATATATTCTAATTTTACTTAAAAACCAATTCAAAATATAATATAATCATATAAATAAATTTGATTAAAAAGAGGATTTGAATTAAAATATAACATTTTTCACTATTCATTAAAAAATGAACTTTATCAGAAAAATACCAAAAATTTACACAAAGTAAATTTTGATGTCCCGATTCTAAAGGAGAATTTTATTTTGTCAAATATAACACGTAAAATTGTCAAAAAGTGGATTTAAAAGAGGTTATCGATCAAAAGGTGGTTAATCGACCGTTTAAAGAATATTCGAATGTTTAAGCTTAAAATTGGATTCATTCGAATTTTTAATCCTCTAACATTTATTGTAAAAAGTAAAAATATTAGAAAAACAAATATAATCATTTTTTAGTTATTTCTGTTCATTCCCCTCATTACAATGGCTAGGTGTTAACTGCCATTTAAAATAAAATTATTTTATTATTAGAGTGCAACATAAGATTTCAAAGGAACTCGTTGTTGCGTATTGGGTAAGCCATCGAGCATAGCGTTCCCTTTAAATTAATATTAATATTTTATTCCAAAATAGGGATAAATTTAAAAATTTTATATTCATTATTTACCTGGGGTGTTACATTAGGTCAACTTGGATTAGATTAGGACATTTATTATTATTTAATTCAAAGGAGAGTTAAAAGAGTTGTAATCAAAGTTTAATAACTATGACATTTTTAATATAGGGTTATACATAATATAAATTCGACTATAAATATTAATTATAAAGATAAAAATATTTCCTACATAATGGTATTTTATTTATAATTTATAGACATTATATAATTTAATTTATTAATGACAAAATCATGATGGATTAATTACATTATTAATGAAATATTAACATAATTGATGTCATAAATACCCAGATAAATGTAATTTCATAATTTTTATAAATTAAAATAATTTCTTAGGATAACGTGACATGTTAGTATTGATTCAATTAACTTTTATCGAACTAAGCATGCTGTTATGATTTTCATAAAAATCAATTACCAAATAGTGTCAAAATTTACATAAAATAGTTTTTAAAACAAATATTATATTATTAATTTTTATAATATTCCAAAAAATCCAATGTTTGGATAAATGAGTTAGATAAGGATATATATATATTAAAAATTAACAAATTGGGGTTTTTTTGTCTTGGTATTGTCATCATATTAACTATATATTGTAAGAAAATTAGAATACATGGTAAAAGGTAAATTATATAACTTAGAGTTAAATCTAAATGATAAGGTTAAAATAGTAACATAAAATTGTCTAAAACCTATTTGTTGAGATAATTTCGATCCATCCCCTAATTATCTCTGAAATAAAACAATTTGGAGCTATTATAAACCTAATATTACTTCATTATAAAATAATATTTTAAGTTTGTTCAAAGGTGCCCCTCTCCTCCCTTATAAAAGGGAACCTCATCCCTATTCTCTTTAGATAATTTTGTGCCATCAAGATCGTAAAACCCCTAGCCATTTCCCTTATCAACGTCTATAGAATAATTATTGAGGTTCTGGTCTCCTCAAAAGACCAACTCTAGTGCCTTAATGGGAAGTTAAGAAGAGGTGCGTCAAAGAAGAGGTAATATCCTTTACCGATTCTTTCCAATTATTTCTTCTTCTAATTCTTATTCTTTAATTGATTAATCATAAATTAATAACATTAGTATCATTCATATACTGATATGTTATTATAAATTTGAAAAAAACCCTATTTAATATTCTATCCATCCTACGGAAAATGAAATCACTGCGCGAGCATACGTACAGAATACCGTCTCCACGCCATGGTGTAATCTGTTTTCCACCACCACCTTACATGGATGGGTATAATGGTGTAAAGAATAACTATATATGTTTATTATAATATCATAATGATTCTGGAATATTATATCATCCACTCCAATTTCATTCAATAATTATGTGAACGATATCATCGCTCTTGCTTACGTACTGATTACTGTCTCCACGACTCGGTGAGATTCATTCTCCATGATAACCATTCAAGAATGATTATAAAGAATATATATTGAAAAATAATTAAATATATTAAATAATCAAGATACTGGATCTATATATATATATATCATCTACATACTTCCATTCTAGTCAATAAGGGAAGGAAAACATCGTTCATGCGTATGTACGGCTTACCGTCTCCATGAACGGTGTATTTCATTTCATTTATCTAACTATTATGTATATATATATATATAATGAATATATATGATATATAAATCATGATTTACATTCTAGATGTTATTAAATAATGATATATTTAATAATAATATCAAGAACAACAAGTCCAAACACGTACGATAAATAAAACAATTTTACCCAAAATGCTGCATTAACATGGAATTTACAAAATAACGGGTAATATAATTTTATAATTGAACCATATATGTTATCATAATAATGACTATGATTCTTTAATTAGTCAATGATATTATTTAAATCATTATATAGGAGTTTCAGATACGTACGAAGCATATCAGACCTATGTTTAGGGATAATTTTTCAAATCTCGTTTTTATCCGAGATTGTTTATTCGTAAGTATTTACTGAGGTTATATTTATCATCCATGTCCCTGTTTTCTAAAAATTGTTTCATGTATGTTTAAATTCCATTTTACCCATTTTTTACTTTTACTACATGGTATGTGTGGAATCTTTCTTTTGTTTACCATTCGAGGTAATTTTAGTCTTTTCTGGCAAAAGTACGGGAAGAATGTTTTTTAAATTATACAGCAGGAACGGATTTTTACGATTTCATAAAGCCTTATTTTCATGAAGATTACTATGCAAAATTTCATTATTTTTTTCAACAAAATAATTTTCTTTTAAAATTTTATTGCATTTTCAGAAATGTAAATGATTTGGAAGAAGAAAGGATATTTTCCTCAAGAATTCATTTCAAGTGTTCTATCAAAACTATTTCCCATATAAGATGACATTATTCAGTATGATTATATTTCAAGTATAATGTATCTATGATTTAAATGGTTTCACATTTCTTATGATGAAATGATATCCATTTGTTTTATATGGATTATGTTATGATGGGATGATGTTTATGAAACCCATTTTATTCTTTGGGTTATGATGCATGATTTATGATTGTGTTGTGGAACACGTAAGAATGATTTCAATATGAGATGGGTGGGACATATATCTCCCTCCAATGCATTGGGTAACGATTTATATCTCATGATATAGACATGGATGTAAAGGTAAGTTAACCTGGTTCAGTGTTACAGGACTAGAATGAGGAGTGAACTCGATTCTGAAAGGGACTTTGTCCACATAGATGGTCTTGGCCGCAATGACTTGGATACTATGGAAATCATATCATGTTGTTAATGTTTTTCCACAATTACAAGTTTTATTTCCAAGCTATTTTATCATGATTGATGTCCCATTATGATATATGCCTTACGTACTGCCATGTTTTATGTCATTGCTCATGATTTTCATGTTTAAATATTATGTTCATGTTTTGAAGTTCAAATGTATATGGTTTGTTTTATTTTCTCCATGCTTACCCTTACTGAGCATTTGAGCTCACCATTTATATGTTTACCTTTCCCTAGGATATAACGAACGGTTTTAGGTAAGAAAAAAAGCGATGATATTTATGGGAGATGTTGAAGATCTTTCACCAATATTAGATGATTATGTTCCATGTTTCCAATGATAGTAAACTATTACGGTCCTTTTGTGTCTGTTTTTGTTATGTATTAAGTATTCCGAAAATGTAATGTAATGTCTATGTACGTTAAGATATGTGTCTCTATAGTATTTTCCCTCAGGTTTTGACATTTGGTATATATTTTATGTTATTTTAATCCAAAATATCCTCCATAATTTAATATAACTTTTTTTGCGTGGAAAATTAATATTTCCACAAAATAGTGTTTTTAATGTAAAAATATCCATTTTAGACATCAGAAATTAATTTATATATTCGGAAACTGAATTAACTATTTTAAAATAAATGTTAATAATAAAATAATTTATTTTAGTCTGTATAGTGTTTTTATTTTATTATAACATCATTATGAAATAATTATGATGTCACTAAATATGCAGAAACCTCAAATTATATTAATACTATTATTAAAAATCAATATATATTATAAAACATTGATAAATTCACCTAAACATAATTTTGAGGTTTTTATTTAACAAATAACACTTATTTTATCATAATAATTTTCTAAATATGGTAATTTTATCATTTAAATATAAAAACCCTTTTATTTTAAAAATAATAGCAGTTAAAAACATGATAGGAAAATTTCGAACACATAACAAATTTAAAATTATTTTATCACTTAAAATGAATTAGATGTATTTTTGTTATAATATTTCATTAAAAATACTTTTATTAATAAATCATTAGTTTCTAATAAAATTTATATCTTTTCTAAAAAGTACAATTTGGGTCGGAAAAGTAATTTTTTTAAATTTCATATCAATTAATCACATTTTTATTTGGAAAAAAAATTCATGAGGTGGAATTTATGGAATAAAAAATATATTCAAACAATGTAATTACACATTTTGTAATTAAGGACTATACAAGTAACCCCTTATTACATCCATGTATGCCCTAGGAGTAAGGTGTGCAATGGTTGTAGTTTTGTTGTGTGCCTCATCTAACATCGACTTAGTAGTAGTATCCACTAACATGAACTTCTCTTTTAGGTGATTTTGTTCTTGATCCAGTAGTTGAAAATAATCTTGGGAATTCTCAATGGTGAACCCCAATGATGATAACTCCCACACTTGTTCGAATATATGGGATTCATGTAGTATGACTCTACAAGTTGAGGCCATGAACTCTTCTATCAGTATCAATTATTATTTGTCGAATTTTACATATAAACACTAATTATAAAGTCGAAATTATTATCATGTGTATAGTTCTCAATGGTCATATTGACCCATGGTTATAATTGACCACTGAAAATATAATGGTCCAATCCATATGGTCATATTTCCTTCTATATTTAATTCATTATTAAAGAGTTATGGTTTTGTTGTGTATATTATAATATAACACACATTTTATGGAAACAAGATATAACTTATAAATTATGGTTCGTTACAAATATACCACTATTTACTAAACTTTTTAGGAGAATATTATAAGTTTAGTTTAATAAATATCATAAATTGAGTACAACATCAATGGAACGAGTAGAGAAATCAATAAGACGTGAAGAAAATGTTAAAACATGTTTGTAGGTAACAACTGATCATATCATAGTGGATAGGATTTGGTCAAGGTTTATTTATATCGATGGGATAGATATACATATGGTATAGTTAGATAGAGTGTTTTCATGACATTCTATACATGTAGTGGTATTCGAAAAAAGATTGAGTAGCACACTACTAGTAGGTTTGATGATAGTGTATTAAGTGGGAAGGGGGGATGAACATATATTTAAATTTATTTGTAGATATAAAAAACCACAAGGATGAATTATTGATAGAAAACAAATATAATTATTAACTGGATCTATGGAACTAGGGCTGGGAGAATTACCATCCATTCTTACCTTCATTACCACTAGGTGGCCCCAAACATACTAATAATGATCCCCATTATCCTAGAGATCAAGGACATGGATTAAATAAATATTAATTTAGGATACAACCTTATATATGTGTTCAGACATAGTCCAAAGAATTATATGTATTTATCATCAATAACACATTTACTTATTGAAAATATGGAACCTTATTTCACCTCTACTATGTATATAGTTTAGGAATTAGAGTTTGTGATAGAGGATTTCGAATATGTGATTTGGATAGATAACCCTAATAATACCACACATAATTTCTTCCATATATTTAATTGATTTTATTTATATTTTAGTGTAGAATAAATCCCTCTTGATTTCATTATAATGAGCCTAATCCAATATAAAATTATTATGGGGATCGGTTTGTTGAATAACACTCTAGCCTCGGTTATTTTATACTGATGTAAATTGATATACCTATTAGTTTATGGAATTAATTATATATTGGATATGATATAATATATTATTTATAGTTTTAATAAGAAATATAAACATTCAAATTGTATCTTTCTATCTTAGTAAACATTCTCTATAAGAAAATGATGATTGTAAGGGTTATTCTATTGGGATTTGAAGATTATTTGAACATATTAATTGAAGTTGTTTCAAAATAAATATCAAAGTAGGAAATATAATTTATAATTTAATTTTTTAAATGGGCGTATATAACTGACATAGGAACCTACAACATAGATCCATTATATCGTAGTATTTGAGATTGTAGTTTCATTATCTAATATAGAAGGGATTTGTGAGGACTACTCTGTCAATATTAGAAAATTCAAAACTTTTTCTATAACAATGTTTGTAGACTGTGAATTTTATTGAAATATTTCCCTCATATATGTCATAGTGAATAAAAAATATCCACTATCAATGAATAATAGATTTTTTGATTAGCTAACGGGATAAAGGAGGTCCTCTATGATTTATAGTAATTACTCAATGTTTTCTCCCTCATTAAATTAATATGAATTCAATTTTAATTAAATAATTTTTCAATCAAAAGTAATAATGACTTATATTTCATGATATAATTTCATTACAAAAATAAAAAATACTTTTTAGGTTATATTAACCACTATCCCAATATATAATAATGGTAAATAAATAAATATACATAATGTGACTATGATGTTGATATCACGAGGTTTGTATAACACTATAAATATTGTACCCACTAAAATAAAAAAATCGTTAGTAATATAAACAATATGTTAAAAAATAATTAATAAATTAGGAAATGGGATAAATTATTTTAATATATTTATGTAAGGAAATCTTTAACAATTGATGTTGGTAAAATGATGATTGTTTATAATTGTTTGTGCACGTAATCAATCAATATATTATAGTGGATATAGCCTAAATGTATGTTGTTATGACTAGAATTTCATCCCTATATAGAATAACTGTATTATAAATAATATATTTTGAAATTATCGAAATTTAATTTATTTCAAAAGAATAATTACGAAATGATATGAATAAATAAATTAATCATTCAATGGTAATGATATTTATTGTTTTAAAAAATTTATTTTACACATTTATATATTTTAATATAAAAATTAAATTTATCATTTTTTAAATTTTTTAAATTAAATTCATCCTAGGATTGTAATTATAATATAAAAATTTTGTAGAAGGATAAATAATAATTTTTTTATAAAAAACCAATTACTGGAGTCAAGAGTGAAAAATATCTATAAATTTGGTAAATAAAATACATAAAAATTGATTTATAAATTAATAAAAAAAAGAAACATTTTCATGATGTCTATTTGAATTAGGAAACAATGCTGCACCATAACTTTTTACATTTTTATATCCCATTCCATTAAAAATAACATTATTTTTCCATTATGTAATGACTATTTTTAAATATTCCCCAAAATCATATCTATTAATGGTCCCTTCCACCACCAATTTCACACAATTACTTAATTTTGAATTTATATAAAAAATATAAAAAAATATCTCCCATATACACAATCCATACATTTGGGATCCACCATTAATAATATTCAGCCCCGGATTCTTCAAAGTAATGAAGGATTTAATGTAAATATTAAATTTTTTAGAAGATATAAAGTAATTTTCTTCTAAATTATTTGGAATTTTCATTCATGACGTATTAAATTTTTGTCATCATATAGGTAAAATATAATCAAAATTAGTGTATTTTTTTAATAAATATTTGATAAAGTAATAATCCTTTATTCAAAATCATTGTGTTTTGTATGTTTTTATCTGGGTCTATTTAACAACTTGCATTATCAATGATATTCTATAATTCTCTATATATAAAAAATGTCTTAATAAAAATTAACAAATAACTAAATATTGAATATTTTTTATAGTAATTTTGATTATATATTTCTATAATAGAAATATGCATTGGAACATAACTTAAATAATGAAAGAGTTGGTGGTTAATTAAGTCATGGAAAATAAAAAAATCATCTTTTATTTCTAAATGAATAGAAAACTTATTTACCATGTAATATACATTTTAACTAATCAATATTTTTATTACAAATAATTAGTTTACCAAGACGATTTAAGAGATCAATAACTACTGCAAAATAAATGTCACAAAGAACATCATATTGATGTAGGCAAGGAACATTTCGAATGTTCATCTTCCAATTACACATATGAGAATTAATTAAAAAATAAAAAATAATAAATCAATATCACTTATTATTAATCAGTTAAATAAATAATAATTTTTATTATTATTAAATAAATCAGAAAAATAGTTATATATATATATTATTGGATTTTTTTACAAATACGCAACTTAATGTATAGTGTTCACTCTCTATATTTCTTCTCATTAGATATTCCTTATATCTAATAACTCTTTCATGGATTTTATATAGTTTACATTTAAAAAATCATATTCCCCTGATTTTAGTCATTCATTTAGATTAAAATTATTCTTTATTTTCTTCAATTTATTATTTTTCTCATTCCTTTCAATGTTTATAATTTGAATATTCCCCAATCTAGCATATTTTATGAAAATTATCTCTTCAATCTATGAAATAATGTTTTTATATATTCACTTTGAGGTTTTACATCACAATACACCAATCTCTAAAAATGGGATGACTATATGATCTATAAGGTATATTACATTTAACATTAAATATCCCCACCAACAGCCCTCCTGGGGTCACTAAAAAATTCAAATATAACCCCAGAAGCCACACATTAATTGGGTATAGGTTTGTGACCAATACCATGTTTAAAAAAAACATGTTCTAGAGGAAATTCCATCATGAATTCCAAGAATAATTGATGTAAATCCCCTAATTAACTACATCTAAATTGTGTGATATAGAACAAATATCCCATAATGCATGTAATTTCATACAAAAAAAATTCAATTACAAAATAAAACAATCTCATATGGAAGTTATTCCAACTATAATAATAACCATGAACAATTAATGTAACACATTGACATGAATCACCTAGTCCAAGCTAGTGTCCAACAAGAACTCACATGTGCCTCTCTATATACAAGAGGCTGCTGACTAGCGCTGAGGGTCTATAGAAGTAATGGGGAGACTCTTCCATTAGTAACCATAGCCATACACACCGAACATTAATAAATATAACAACTTTGAACATCACATGGATGATAAAGTAGACATATGTAATTATAAATGGAACAAATGATATATCTAAAATAAATTATACCCCAAATGTGGAAATCTAATATATAGTATATAAATGTGAATGTGGAAAAATAAAGAACACCATTTTATTGTCTCTATTCCATCTTCAAATGGCTACAAAATACAACTCCATTATCACCAATCTATTACAAGCCACATTCCCCTACATAGATCACAATTCTTGATGTCGACTCTTGAATCAAGATGAAAATATAGGTTTTGAGAAATAAAACCACATAGAATACCAACAATTCATTATTAACATGAGTAAAAATGTATAACTAGAGTATTTCATGATAAATGTTATTCCATAGGAAATCATTAATAATAATATAATAAGAGGTCACATGCTCATCGAGCCTCCATGATCTCAGACCATGCCTTCTCTGGATCCATGATGGATGGATAGTGTAAATGTTTTCTGGAAGAGACCTAGAGGTTTTGACAATAATGATTAACATGTCTCTCAGTATTCGTAAGGATTAGAGTAGCATAGTTCCAAAAGATTATCACATCTAAACATTATCACTGGATAATCCTCAAGGCCTCTAATCCCATTCTCGGTCACAAGTTAATACTTCATAAAATCATATACAATATGTATTTTTTGGGCCATAAGGAAATTATAACCCCAATGACTCTACCATGATTATGGTATCAATGTAAACCTTCTTCAACCCTATGTTTTGGTCTGTCATATTACATGTCACAAGTAGTGCACACTCTCTTTATAAAGGATACCATGTCACAATGATCAACATATTCTGAGTATGGAATGAAATACCACCAAAGTCATGGAATTTTATGACAATAGATTAGATAAATAAAGTCAAAATATATGATCACATCATTGGAATCAATAACATCATACAGTTATAGGTGAACAACATAAAAAATAATCTAACAAGCTATAAAGTAACCCACTTGTGTCCAAACATCTTATATGGGTCTCACAAGTTGTATACACACTCATGAAATTAGTTTCATGTAGGGTTAAATGATCCATGTGAAAATAGTTAAAATGTTATGGAAAAAAGAGTATATGGGGGTCTTAAATGTTAATTAAATTCCAAATGATATCTTTTGGACGAAAAAATATAAAACACATAAAATGGTATTACCCATGACCCATCATGTTCTTACCGGATCAATCCAATACACTATTAAACCGTTGGATTAATCTAAAATAAAATATGTAAAGGTTGTATAATGTTTTTCAATAAGAGTTAGAGATAATAGAAAATTAATCACACCAAAATATAATTTTCTACTCACTATTCTAGAATTGAGATTTCTCTAAAGGGTTGTGGCTGAAACTCAAGATCCGCTGATGTTTTAGAAAAGATCCTGAAATTCATCATTTAATGGAATTAAAATCCATTAAAATGTAAATTTTATATATGATATATGATTCAGTTTAGGAATATTAAATCTAGTATAAATAGAATGAATAAAAAAATTTAGATAATATACATAAATTCTGGATTATCATCTCCCTTGGTTCCTCAGTACATGATCTTGTAAATTAATGAAATTTTCGTGGAATGAATATTGAGTCTCTATGATTGAGATAGTTATCAATATGAAGAGTAATTGTTAAAAATGGGAAATTAGTGAATGTTAAAGTGTATTTTAAGATAATTAATCCATGTTCCCATGATTTGATCACACACATTATATAATAGTGAACTAACTATATAAGGAATTCATTCTCTATTGTTCTCCTACATAGTTTTTCAAATGGGATTTCAAATCATCTAGAAAACTATATTGTGATCACTATATCATTTCACATGATTTTTTAGGATGTTCCACAAGATATGTTAAAGCATTTTCCTTAATCATGAACCATATGAATTTGTTTCTTCCATATGGTCAATTTTTTTAGAAGACTAGTATGGTCTGGGAAAACCATTCTTCAACTGCAAACCATCAAACACACCACTAGTAATCTCTAAAACTAACAGAAAACACTAATTAAATCTTCTAAATAATTTATATCTTTAAAATAAATGAATAAATTAAAAAAATAATCTATAATTCACTTAAAAACATAATTTCTACTACAGTATCTCCCTCTATATACTTGTCATCCTTGAGGAATATCTATAGGTATCTTTCTTGAACAACTCAGGCCATTGGGCTGAAATATCAGAATCATAATCCCCCAATTCCTCTTTAATCCATCTATACATACAAAGGATCTAATAAAGTGGGTAAACCATCCCCTAAAACACTTTATCACTCATTTTTATTATCTGAACCATGAATATCATTTATTAAATGTAAGGATCCACCCCAACATCCTCATAGTTGATCTCATGTGTATGATCGGGAATGTACCTCCTTTGTTGAGAGAGATGAAACACACCATTCATAACATAGAAGAAATTATTAGAGTATATATTGTATTCCATATATTAAATAAAACAAAAAATTTGATATGATCCCACGGATAATGGATCATGATTTCCATGCTTTTTAGAACATTTTTACCCAAACTGAGGAGTCACATGTAAGAAAACACTACGTCTATCATAAAATCCCCATTGGTTTTATCACCCAATTAAAAAAAATTTGTTTCATACTCTATGTATTGTTTTTAAAAAAAATTATTAGATGCACTCCCTCAGAGGTATCTTGTACCATGATAAGACCCACAATTACTACATCACCTACCACATTACTATAAAGTGGTGAAAAAAATGGAAAACCATGGAGAGTATCAAAACGTTCCATCTTTATTGAATCCTAAACATTGTTATTTTTATCTATTCATCTACATATTGAAGATAATCACATGATTTACCAAATTCTCGGATTCATGTTCATAATATGCTCTCCATTTTCATGATTATTTCCACTGACAAACATTCATTCTTCTAATCCTATTTGGTACTTAATTTCAACTCATTAACCTAATAATAATTCAATCCATTCAAAAAAATTCATGTGAAACACACATCTCAATTCGATAAAATTATTTAGGTAATTTCACATATTCATATAATATATGATATATATATATATATATATATCTATATTCTAGTTCATCCGCATATAGATTCTCATATATCAAAAAGAAATGATAAAATTTCCTTAAACACTCAAATTTCTCTCAAACTATAACCTAATTCTTCTAGGTTTTTGGTCAACCAACTTTAAAGCACATAGTCAGGATATCAAATATCCACATTAGGATTGAAATGAAAAAAACAACTAATACACTAATGATCTACATTTAATATTTAATATGTGAGGAGTTTTCAAATAAAACCAATAATTTCCTTCTTCAAACCACGCTAGAAGAACTAACATTTTATGTCATAATAAAACATTTTCAACCCTTAATAAACATCATATACCGAAGCATACAATTATTTTACTAGCACAAATCTCATGTGGGATTGAACTAAAATCTAAGAATTCAAGTTGGTCATGTCCTCATGGTGTACTAAATATCACGAGACTAGGTCACTACAGTCCAGTCATTCAAAAATCACCACAAACATGGGATTCAACTCTTTTATAGTCTTCTCTAGGACCAGTAATGGAGATGTGATGACCAATTGAGTGCCTTTCAAGATCATCTTCTCCTTAGAATCATTGATGATCCATTATACCATTAAATTCTTTTTATTTAATTCATATGGTGATTAAAACCCACCAAGCTCTTATATCCCTAATGTTTTCATGCATAATGTATTTTCAATGAAATTACATATTCCTAGAGCATAATATCTGTCATTTTTTATGTCTGTAGAAACTCCCGAAAATCTAAATTCATCATATTTTTTATATAATTGATAGAAGATATTTAGTATCCTCATATTGTCTTTATATACTACAAATTACTCACTAATGTGACAATGTAACCAAAACATCAGGGTGTTTACCCCAAATTATATCTCTAATTAATTCATATGGAAATTATAGAAATGTTTCCCTTAAACAACAACATTATCCTTATATATCACCATACATCACATGAGTCATCATTATACACTGGATAACTAATCTTGGGCTCAAGATGAATCAATATTTGAGTCATCATCAGTCTATTATTTAGATAATGAAAGGAATTTTAGAAACATCAGATTTTAATACATAAATATTTCATATTTCTAGTATAATGTTAATTTTATTAAAAAAACACCATCCTGTGGATCATATAATAATATTTCCATTGGAATAATGTATGCATAAAAAATGATCTATTGGTGAGTAATTTCATCTCCTATATTGTTTTTCATAACTAGTTCCCTTCATAGAAATTCTATAAATAATATAATTATTCATAACAAAGGGAATGGAAATACCATTTAGGGTGACCTCGGATTATCAGTATGTGTAAAAAATAGAGATACAAAATCCTAATGTGAACATAAGTATATGATATCATGACAATACAATTTCAAAATCATAACCTTTATATAAATTATTATAATTTTGATTCATTGAATAAATATAGTCAGTTTATAGAACATTAATCATAAGGGAATCAATAATAATGATCATTGACAACAAAACATTTCCATAATACATTTAATTTTGGTATACACATAAACATAGGAATTTATTTTCCCAGTTTTCATGACTCACTTTCAAGGATATAATAGTGGAATGGGTTCACTCCGAAAACCATAATTTTAGTCATGGATCACTCCCATGACAATCATAATATTTTTTCTATCGATGCGATGGGTACACACCACATTCTAGTTCTATCTATATCATAAAATGTAAATCTTTTACAATTTTATTTAGAGGGATATATATCTCAACCTAGTTACATGATGAAAATACATGATTTGTGTTCCAATAGATTATAAAATCTTAATAGAATCATAAACAATGAATTGAAATGGGTTTCATAAAAATTTTATAATATCATAACATATAGAAAATAAAAATGTTTCATAATATTTTCAAATTTCCTCATAACATAACCCATGGAAAGTAGTGAGTTTTATAATAATTCTATCATTATATATCCCGTCAAAGTAAAACAAGTTTCATTATGATATTTTATTTATAATAATAATCCATCAAATAATTAATAATAATGTTATTTGTTAATCATGTCCTATGTAATGATAAAGTATCATCAATATATACAAACGTAGGTGGAGGATGCTTTTAAATAGTCACTTAGAATATTTCATTGGAAAATATAATTCCACTTTGAAAAATACCTTTTTAAAAGTAAAACATTTTCAATATCATTAGATTTGGAAGTTATCCTAGAATATTATAAAATAAGATTCAAATATAATTTTTATCATTCCGAAGAGGAATTTTTTTAACGTATCACACATTAAAAATGATGATTACTTTAAAATATTTGGTAGACACCAAATAAGAATTATTTGGAAAATGAAATGAATATTCATTAGAAAAAAAATTATAAAAAATTTAAAAGTTTAAATTTTTTAATCAATATTTCATAAAATTCTAAAACTTTTTTTGCAGATTAATTTACAAAACATGGTTTTCACAAAAGACATCATTTTAGAAAAATACCGAAATAAAGGATATTTAATTAAAAAAAATTCTTAACACATTAGATTGTAAAGGGAAAAAATGAATGGAAATCATGAATTGAAATGAAATAACCATATGATAGTAAAATTCATGTGTTAATTTGGACATGGATAATAACATTTTCACATCAGAATCATATTCATTAATAATAACTATACATGATAGGATTAAAAATAAAATGTTTACTAGTTTGGTAACTTCTAATTTTAACCCCACAAAAAAATTAAGTTATATAAAACCTAAAATATCAAGATAATAAATTAATTCATAATACATAAAGTAATTTGGTCTATATATAAACCTCTTAACGTAGGATAGGTTCATAACACAATATATGTCTCACTGAAGGAAAATTATGGCAAATATCTCTTACCTATTTGGTATATTCTTAACCATAAACCCAGCGATAGAGAGATCATAAAATGGATAACTAAATTAAATTAATATTCTAGTTAGAAATTATAAAATATATTAACTGGAGTCATATACACCATATTACAATAATTGATGGATTATATGCATGTGGCTCAGTGATGTAAAAATTTAGACACAAAACCTTTACTAGAAGTCTGAACTAACATAGTACATAGTAAAACATCCTTTATAATAAATATAAGTATCTTATACATCTATTTAAGAAATATATAAATATATATATCCATATATGATATTCTTATAAGCTATTACTAATAGTTTATTAACAATTCCTCGATAATGTTACGTTTTAGGGAATGATTTCTTTGTTTTTAATGTATGTATTTATTTTTTATTTTTGATCCATTATATTTTAACATAGTGAAATATTATCCACAAATTTAAAATTAATATAAATATAACATATATTCAATATATATTTTATATTGTCATTGTCAAGACCCGCCTACACCATGGTGAAGGAAGGGACAACAAATTTCCAAAACCTTCCTTCTTCAGGTTGAATGAGAGATAATGACCCCCGAGACCCACCTTTAATAGGTCCCAAAGTGGAGATGAGTACCAAGGGCATAAGATCATGCGAAAATAGAAGGTGTTTCCCTTTTTATTTAGTAGGATTGGGAGATTAGATAGTATGTCCCAAAAATTCCAAAATAGGATGTATATGTAAATCCCAAAAAACCAATTCCCATATGAATATTTCAATAATATGTTCTATAATACAAGAAAACTGCAAAGGTAAATACCAAAGAAAGGAAAAACTGCACCAACAACTACCCCGATTTCCGAACAAGTATGGTCCTATATGGTCCCTGACGTCCTCCTGGAAACCTAAAAGCAATTTTTTGTACTTAGGGTGAGTATACATGTATACTCAGTAGGTACATCCAAAATCTCTCAAGCATAACTGAGGAGGCATTCAAATGACCTGTGTGAAAGGGGAGATAACCGAAGCTCCTAGTAAGGAAACTATCCACCCAGCCTCACCAAGGCACACTCCCCAAATAATGATTGTCATTTAATGTAACAGTTATAAAACATCGATATTGGGGTACCCTACACCACTTTACCACTTAATATTGAAGTAATATTGTGCATCAGACCTTCCCCACCATTTTCGTTATAGTCCCACTTCCATACCCCTCCCACTCACAATTGGTATACCACAACCACTCTCTATGCCTGAAAAAACACGGGCCACACTGCACGTAAACACACCCATAGACACCTAGGACAGAACAACTACCACCATGCATGAAGACACCTAGGCCTGAACAACTGTCATGCCCGAAGACACCTGGGCCTCATTCTGAAGACACTGTGGAAACAACCTGCCCACAGACACCTGGGCTGACCATCTCAATATTCCCTGCCCAATGAATCTTAGGCTATAATGGACCTCAGGAAATCACATCCATCCTAATTATTCTTGGGATACATCAGAAAGGGAGTTGAAATAGTGCTAATAACCAACCACTCATATGGGTGTTGGAAAAACACCCTCACCAATTGAAATGGGGGTGTTTGACATGAACTGCTCAAATTGGGTGGGGTGAAAATAAGAAACATAAGAACTAAATTATACATATGGGTAAACATGAACTCATCCCAACTAAGGGAATCTAAAACCAGCCTATACATAATCACCCCAATTATTATTCATTCATAAAAAAATTACACCACCCACAGCCAAGTCATAACACATTCCCATAAAATAATTTCCCCTTAAACCCATTATTCTTATCACATTTGAGTGGTTCTAAGATAAATAATTCCTCACTAGTGGGAAACTAACAACCATATCCATAATCCAAGGAATGAAATACAATGATGTAGTAGATTAACCATTCACACCCGGTTCTCTTATAAAGTCACAACTACGAAAGGAATCCATGAGATCCCACAAAGTTCTAGATCCAAACAAAGCACCACCACATAGCCTCACCTGACCTTGGATCCAAAATCCAACAACTGATCCAAAATAGGGGATCCCATATCCATCCATGTCACCACACAAGAATCAAGTAGAAGAACCACACATATTTAAAAGACAGAGCAAGGGACTTTCTAGATTCTATCACACCATTCATTGAATTTCTTCTTTTCATTAGGTTTACTGGGTTGTTCACACAAGGATTCTTGTTCACTAAACATTCATTTCATCATCCATGTTTACGTGATTAAAAAATTTCAATGTTACATGAATTTAATATTCATAGAAGGCAGGGGTCCATTAGTTTACAAGGAAATACCACCAACGACCATGAATTTCAGTGGGAATAATCCCATTAAATTCACCACATATATGAAAGGGTAAAAGTGTATAACAGCATCATCAACACACCCCTTCATTCTATAAATGTAAGTTTATTGTATTCATTATGGATTATATTCATCCATTCCCATAAAAACATTAACAAACCTAACCCTCATGATATACAGTAAATAGAGATGAAGGAAAAAACCCTACCTGGATGAACAACGATCAATGTTTTTCTCCATGTGTCGAGAGCTAGGGATGTGAGACTTGTAGGGGAGGAACTCTGAGGACTTAAATTGTGAGAAGAAAAGATCCATAATAGGTTCATCACATGCCACATGAAGGGAAACTCTAAACACACAAAGGAATAGAAAGTAACAAGCCATGAATGAGGATGAAAGAATTTTAGTGTGATAAAAAGGTGAGATCCCAGAGTTACGGGATATGAAAATCGTGAATGGCATTAAATGCGGATCATGGATTCAACACAAGGTTGGGTTGTTACACATGATGGAATTACATTTCATTTTATAATTCACTTTAGAGAGGTGGACATAATGGTTGTGACTTAAAGTATTTCCTTTAACTAGAGGAAAACACATGTAATAGGCCCGGAATTGGAATGTATGGAAAATGGGTGAGACCTAGAGGAAAATCCACACATTTTGGTAAGTCAAGGGCCTCCCAAATCCTGGGGGATTTTATATAACAATTATCGTCTTTTAAAAGGATTCTAAAGAGGTATAAAAATAATTTTACGTCAAAAGATTCATTGTGGGGGCGGAACTGGGAAAACGCAGGAAATTGGAAGAAAAAGAAAATGCCAAAATGTAAAGACATTGTGCCACTGTGATGGTCCCATCGCAATGGTGCCACCGGCTTGGTGAGACACTGTAAAGTGGTGCCACAATTTCAGTGTGAGACCATGATGGTGCCAACATTTTGGTGTGTGACCGTGACAGTTTCACCTGTTTGGTGAGCCACTATAAGGGGTGCCACCACAACTGTGTGACTGTCACTATGTAACCTTAATGGTGGCACCATGACCAGTGCCACAGTAATGGTGGAACCATTTGTTGGAACCATGTTTTTGGAAAATTAATAGACCAAGATGTTTCCGGACATTAAATCAGATACCTATAAATGTATTCTTGCCCTTGAGTATTCAAGGATAAACCTGAAGAAAAGATAGGGGTCTGGGAAACCACCTCAAAGATACCTCTTAGGAGTAAACCTCATTGACATCTAAGAACACTCTACCATCATGTAACCACGCAAAAAGAAAAGGTCATACCATCCGGTCATATGGATTAGGGGGTCCCTTTCTCCATATCATGATATTATCTTCATTGGGAGGCACAGACTCGCCCGCACAGGTTTAACCTCATCCAAATTAATGCATCTTGATTAGGGATCAAGTCCTCCCCTCCCCCTAGTCAGGACTCTCCACAAACATCCAGAGATAAAGGAAAATATACCATTTCATAGTTAACAATTTCCAACACTACATCACAGATAAGTACAAAACAGAACAGAATAAAACTCAAAATTACTCTTGGTATTGAGTGTGCATCTGTGCCTCCTGTTCCCAGATAATCTCTTCAAGGCCACCATGCCTCCATAACAAATGAATCATGGGAATGGTTCATCTATGTAGAACCTTCTCCTCATGATCCTCGATCCTCTTTGGTCTCTCTACAAGCATCACATCATCCTCGATATCCAGCATTCCCCAGTCAAGTACATGTGAATAATCATGTAGATACTGATCGAGATGACACACATGGAAGATGCCGCGCACTATCAGTAGAGGCGATGGTAGTGATTGATGAAAATCGACTTCGTCGACCTGCTGTAATGCATCAAAGAGTTTGGCAAACCTATGATAAATCTTACTCCCCCTGTCGAACCTTCATTGACCATGCCGAGGGGAGAACTTCAAGAACACGTGTTGCCCTACCTTGAACTCCAAGGGTCTCCTCCTATTATTAGAATATGACTTATTCTGGTCCTGGGATACCTTATTCCTCTATTTTATAATCTGAACCTTCTATTTCATGCTCTGCACCACTTTCGGGACAAGAACACCTACATCCCTAACCTCTGTCGAGCACACATGTGAGTGACATGACCTCCCATTCAAAGCGTCGAATGGAGCCATGCCAATGGTATAATGATAGATATTTTTGTATGAAATCTATACCAGAGAAAAGTGTAACACCCAAAATCCCACAAAGTCCAAAAAAACATGCTTGTATCATATCCTCAAATGTTTGGATAGTGCGCTATGTCTTCCCATCTGTCTGTGGGTGGAATGCAGTGTTGAGGCATAGCTGCATGCCAAATGCATGAGGAAATCCTTTCCAGACTCATGAGGTAATCCAGATATCCTGATCAGGTACTATGGACCTAATAACTCCTTGTAACAATAACACATCATTCATGTATCCCTGTTCTAGGGAATCCACCGCACTCAACTCCTTGATTTCAGGAAGTGTGTTGATTTTGACAACCGGTCCACCACTACCGAGAAAGCATCGCAACCCCCCTGAACTATGGGAGTCCCATGAAAAAATACACTGATATTTCGTCCCAAAACCACCCGCGGACATATAAAGGGTTTAACAGACCCCCTGGGACGTGGTGTTCAGCGTTCACATACTAACTCACAAGGCAGCTCACCACAATATTTTCCCCATCCCTCTTTACCCAAAGCCACAAAAACTAACCCCTCACGCCCCGATACATCTTCTAATCTCTTGGATGTATTTCCAGGGGTGAGCTGTGTAACTCACCATGAACTCTCTCACACATCATCACTGAGAAAAACATCTTCCCTTGGAAAATAACTTTATTCTGATCATCCTCTGACCACCCATCTAGTTCATTGCCTTGGTTAACCCGATTGTGCATCCCATCACTCTATGAGTGTCCCCACTGAGACTCCCTCACCTGCCACAATATAGAGTATTATACAATCATATGAAATAGAAAACTTCTACCACCATCCATCCTTGCATCCAGGTATAGGAGAACCAACTCCTCCATCACCATCCAACAATCTGCCGACTCTCTGCCGCATCCTTCTACAACTTCAAGCTTAAGGCATTGACCACCACATCAAGTTCGAGGTCATGGGTGGCGTAGTTAATCTCATTGAAACATTACTACCTACACCCATATGAGATCACCCCTATTTTTTCATAACTAAAAACCTCAATCCTTATCCTGAAGCATCACAGAACACCAAAAATATCTCTCCTTCTTCTAGAAACCACAGTACTGGGGCACTATCAAGCCTCCCCTTCAGAAACCTGCAGGCTACTTGGGACTTCTCACTCAATATAAAAGCTTGGTCATTCTTGATAAAGGCCATCAATAGTGGTACAACTCAAGAGATGTTGGGTATGAACCACCAGTACTGACCTTCTAGACCTAAGAAACTACACACTTATGACATGTTCTAAGGTGTGGCCCAAGAAACAACCACTTAGACATTCAACAGGTCCACATTTATCACCTTCTCAGGCACTACATGTACAAGGATTTGTAATTCTCATGTCTAGATCATTCACTTGGACAATTTCTCAAAAGGAGTGTTGTCGAAGAACCCCTAAAATCATCCTAAGTTGCTTAGCAAGGTCCTCATCTGATCATGAGTAGACCAGGATGTCGCCAATAAAAACAAATACAAACCGGTACTGATATTCCTGGAAGACGGAGTTTTTGATCCCCATGAACATAGCTGGTGTGTTCGTAATGCCTAATGACATGACTACAAACTCAAAGTGTCCATATCTACACCCAAATGCAGTCTTCGAGATGTCACCCTCCTTGACCCTCAATTGGTGATATCCTGACCATGGGTCTATCATGGAGAATAATCATTCTCCCTTCAAGTAGTCAAAGAGGTCATTTATCCTTGGGAGAGGGTAATGGTTCATAACAATTACCTGATTCAGTCACCAGAATTCTATGCACAGCCTGCGACCACCATCTTCGTTCTTCATAAACCAGAGCGGATCACACCATGGTGATGTTCTTGGTCGAAAAATACCCTTCTTCATCACATCATCAATATGAATCTGTAACTCCCGCAGCTCAGAAGGTACCATCCAATAGGGGGGCCATAAAAATAAAATGGGAAATAGGTTGCATGGATATCACGAACTCAGCGTCACGTCTAGAGGGTAGAGTCACCACCTATTTTGGGAAGACTTCCATGTACTCAATAAGAATCCACAAAACATCCACCATCTTTGTACCCGTTGAATCTACTGAAATCTTGTATAACAGGGAATGATGGGGAACCACTCATCATCTGTCGTCCTGGAAACCCCACTCACCGAAGAAGGGCACACATTGTTCGTCCACAGTCGAAAAAATGTTCATTATTTGAAATCAGTCAATAACAAAACATATAGAGAACATCCAGTCGATGCCTAGAATTACATTATACGACTACATATGAATAAATGTAATGTCCCCATAGGACTGATGTGGTGCCAACGTCAGTCTACATTCTCGGCAAACATGAGACATGCTATTCTGACCTCTGACCGGAGTACTCAATACCAGGGGTATAGAAAGTCTCTCTACATCTAGACCCAATGAATGGGCTAGACTAGGTTCAACAAATGAGTGTGAGTCTCCAGAGTCAAATAAGGCATAGGCAAGAGAACTAAACAAGATGATTGTACCTCGAACGACTTTTAGCCCTAATGGAACTGCTTCCTCTATAGCTTGAAACTACTCATGCCCAACTCCTTTGACACTCGGAAGTTGGAAACCTTCCCAACCACGACCTAGTCGAGGTCCTTGAGGACCACCCTGAGGTAAGACTCCTCCTACAACAATTGTTCTTAGAGTAGATGGAGCTCATTTTCCCTACTGTATCTTCTGAAAGGGCCTGACTGGAAACTGTTTCTGCTGAAGTGGGTGCTGAACCTGCCCACCCCCACTGTACTTCACTCTATCTAGGCACTGATTCTGAAGAAGCCCACGACTGCCACATATAAAGCTTCTCGATCCCATTATTGAAAGGAAAGGGAGAGTATTGGGAGATCGAAACTGGAACTGGTCGGGTCTCCTACCCACTACCCGTAACCTAGAAGGCCCTGATGCTGGACGCCAGCTACTGAAGGCCTTCAACTTTGACAAGACCAATTGGCTCCCCTCTCGCGGCACACCTCCCACCGTGTGTATCCTCTCTACCAATTAATCCTTCTTATGTACCTCCATGAACATTGGTAGAGTATAGAGACTAAAATCATTCTGAAGAGAAGGTCAAAGTGACTCCTCTAAACATCTTGCCTGAGACTACTCATATGGGAAGAGTTCTGGAGCAAAGAAAAGGAGATCCTTGTACTTGATCCCAAAATCTCTCACTGAAAAACTCCCCTACTAAAGGGAGAGTATCTCCTACCTCTTCTGAGCCTTCATTGTGGAAGATAGGAATTCTGACTAGAACTCCCCCTTGAAGTCAAACCACGTAACCTCAGTTTCCCTCTTCTCCCCAAGATAGAGCTTCCACCACTGACTTGCTGCTTGCAATATCTGGATTACTTCGAGAGGAACCCAAAAATCAATCAGACCCTGAATCAAGCTGAAGCATATCTCTAGATCCTTGAGCCAGCTATCATTCTCCATATATGAGACGCTTCCCTTGTACTTCTTGGTTGTCTATTGCTGAATGGCACAAAGCATCCTCTTCCAGTAACCAAATTCCTTCTCTTGGTCATCCCTCTACTAATCAACCTAACCAACCTCCTGGGCCTCAATTACCCATAGTACTCATGGTCGTCATCCATGTACCATAGCTGCAAAGTAAACAAGGAATGCATAAGCCTGAGTAGTGCAGAAGATTGATTTTAATTTTTCATATACTTTTATTCATTTTAAATCCCCAATATACCAAAAACACTCAATAACAGAAGTAATTGTGATGAATGTACCATTCCTAGTCTCTCTACCCTGCAATATAAGAATTCTATCATGTTTTTTCGGTAGGCCCAGTGTCCTTTCATCGGATCATGGGGGACCCTAAAATTATGTGTCCTAACTGATTTTCCCTAGCCTATTTTATGCACCAAGACTGCCAAACAATGTTTCCCAACCATCACATGAAACCCTCACTATACCTAACCCTGATTTACATGCTATCTCTCAACTCCTCTAATACCATTATGTCATGACCCGTCGTCACCATGGTGAGGGAAGGGAAAAAAATTTATAGACCCTTCCTTATTCATGTTGAAGGAGAGAAAATGACCCCCAATACCTTCCTTCAATAGGTCCCGGAGTGGGGACTAGCATCATGGGTATTGGATCATGTGCAAAATGGAAGGCATTAATCTTTTTATTTAGTAGGATCAGGAGATAAGATAGTAAGTCACAAACAACACAAAAACTCGATGTTGATGTAAATTCCAAACAATCCATTCACATATTCATGTTTCAGTAATATGTTCTAAAATACAAAAAAGCCAATGTTAAATACCAATGAAAGGAAATATAGCAATGAAAACTACCCCAACATTTGAAATAGTATGGTCCCGTATAGTCCTTGAAGTCCTCCTAGAAACCTGATAGTAGTTTTATCTACATAGGGTCAGTATAGAGGTATACATAGTAGGGAAAACCCAAATCTCTTGAGCACAGGTGGGGAGGAATTCTAATTCCCTGTGAGTAAGAGGGGGTAACTGAAGCTCCTAACAAAGAAAATATCAACCCAACCTCACCAAGGCACACTCCACAAATAACGAAATCATGTAATTTAATAGTAAGAACACATCGATATTTGGGTACCCCGCACCACTTTTCCACTGGTTATTGAAGTCATCCTACACGTCAAACCATCCCATCCATTTTCACTGTAGCCCCACAGCCATACCCTTCCACACACACCTGGACTACCGCAACCACTCACCCCGCCCGCAAACACCTTTTCCACCACCAAAAGTATCCACTCTCGTAGACACCTAGTCTAAAACAAATACTTCCATGCACGAAGAAACATAGTCCAGAACAACTTCCACTCTCGAAGACACCTCGGCCTCATCCTTAAGACACTTGGGAAACAACCTCCCCACACACACCTGGGAAAACCACCACAACATTCCCTACCTAAAGAATCTTGGGTGATAATTGAACTCATGAAATCATAGCATGCCCTAAGAGTATTGTTCTACTGAAGAACAGGAGCAGGAAAGGAGATAATAACCAGCCACTCATAGGAGTGTTGGGAAAGACACCCTCCCCCATTGAAATGGCAGTGTTCGACACGAAATGATAAAATTGGGTGGGGCGTGAATAAAAAACATAGAAACTAAATTATAAATGTATGTAAAATACACTCATCCCAACCTAGGGGTTTTAATACTAACCTATACACAAACACCCTCATTACTATTCATTCATAAAAAACCACAACACCCACAACCAAGTCCCAAATCATTCCAAGAAAACAATTTCCCACTGAAACTGTTCTTCATATCACACTCAAGTGGTTCTATTTTAAATAATTTTTCAATACAGGGAAACTAACATGCATAGCCATAAGAAAAAGGGGAAAAAACAACCATGTGGCAGATTAAACATTCACACCCAGTTATCTCGTAAAGTCACAACAAAAAAAGGGATCAGTGAAATCCCTCAATGTACAAGAACCAAAACAAGCCCCACAATACGACCCCACCCAATATTAGATCCAAAAACCAACAACTTCACCATAATAAGAGATCCCATCCCCATCTATGTCACCCCACAAGAATCATTTCAAAGAACAACACATATTTTTAGGACTGAGAAAGGGAGTTTCCAGATTCTATCACACAATTCATTGAGATTTTTCATTTCTTTTGGTTAACCTAGGTATTCAAAAAAGGATTCTTGTTCACTGGATATTCATTTAATCAACTGAGTTTACATGATTAACCAATTACCATGTTACAACCATTCAGTCATAAAATAATACAGGGCTCTATTAGTGAGCAAAGAAATACCACCAACTTTCATGATTTTCATGGGTGGTAGGCTCATACAATTCACAACATATAAGAAAGTGTAAAAGAGTACTACAACATCAACAACACACCCCTTCATTCATTAAAATTTTGTATATTTTTATCATTATGATTTGTTTTCCTAAATTCCCGAATAAAAATTCACATACCCACCCCGCATGATACACAATAAAGAGAGATGATGGAATAACCCTACCTGGATGATAAACAATCAAAGTATTTCTCCATACACTATGATTTTGGGATGTGCGACTTATAAGGGAGGAACTTCGAGGACTCCAGGAGTGAGTTTCCTAGGGAATGGGGACTCAAATTGATCCATGGTGAAGAAAGAAACCATCCATAAAGAAGGAATAAATAATTCTAATGTAATAAAAAGGAGAGATCCTGGAAAATAGGTATATGAAAATCATGAAAAACCTTAATGTTAGATCGTGGTTTCACCACACGGTTGGGTAGTTACAAAAAATGGAATTAATTTATATTTAATAATTCTCATCAGAGAGGTGGCTATATGGGCTATGAGTAGGTGGATTTCCTTTAAATGGAGGAAAACTCGTGTAATAGGGGAGAAACTGGAAAGTACAGGAAATGGGTATGGTACCGATGAAAATCCACACATTTCGATAAGTCAAGGGTCACCAGAATTGTGGGTGGTTTCAGATATCATTTATGGGCTCTTAAAAATCATAAAAAGGTGTTTTAAAATACATTTACGACAAAATATATGTTGTAGGGATGGAACTGGGAAAAATCATAAAACGGGAAAAAAAGAAAATGCCAAAAAGGAAAGACATAGTGCCACTATAACAGTGCCACCGTCATGGTTCCATCATCATGTTTCCACCATAATCAGTGCCACACTTTCATTGTGTGACTATGACTGTGTGAACATGATTCTTCCACCATTATAGTGCCATTGTAACGGTGCCTTCGTCTCAGTTAGACATCCTAAAGCGGTTCCACTATTTTTCTTTACGACTGTGAAGGTGCCACCATTTTGGTGTGAGACTGTGATGATACCACCACTTCAATGTGCAGCCATGAAGGTGCCACCATTTCAGTGTGCGGCCCTGATGGTGCCACCGTTTCTGGGGGTAACCCTGATGGTGCCACCATTTTGGTGTGTGACCGCGATGGTGCCACCGGTTCAGTAAGCCACCGTATGAGGTGCCACCGCAATAGTGTGACTATGACGGTGCCACCATTTCCAGTGCCAATATAATGGAGGAAACTTTTGGTGGAACTATGTTTTTTAGAAATTTACTGGACTAGGAGGTTCTGGTCCATTATAGTAATCCATAATTTTTAATGATAAATAATGAAATACACCGCACTTGGAGGTGGTAGGCCGTATGTATGCATGAATGCTATTTACATTATCATGATGGATTAAAATAATCTAGGAAATGTAATATATTAACATTATATCATCATATTTTTTCACATATATCACATATGTTCATTTGTACCATAAGTATTACAATCCATTTAAAGGGTGAAATAATAACATTGATTAGCGGGGAGGTAGTTTGTCGTACACATGAGTGATATAATCGTATTCCAGTAGAATGGAAATTATAATGTATATGTAATATGATAATTAAACAAGAAAAATATTGTCCTAAATATAACATAAAAGTTATAAATCCATAATTATATACATCAATGTGAGGTGGTTTGGTAAAATTAATAACAACATTTCGTAAGGCGGTAGAATGTCACACAAATGAATGAATGGGTTTTATCCCATTTGATGGAAGGGGATATATTTTTAGGTCATTAAATTAAAATTAAAACATATAGTTGGATATACAATAAAATAATACATTATATAATCATGGTTCAATTATAATTTAATTTGGTAGAGGATGAAACAAAAAAAAAATTCCCGGTTATAGATGATATATCTTCTTCGTACAACATCTTTTTGTTTACATGGAAAGGATCTCAAGGATGGATTTTTGACCAAAATATGGTTTATATTATGGAAATATGGAATTAATATTGTGATTTTTTTAGTTCATGGAAGATACAATATGTTTTTAGGGGTTAATGAAGAGATTATAAAAGGTGGCTATTTATAAGTGAGGTGATTGGTACATTTGAAATTTTTTAAATGTAAAAGGGATCCCCATAATTACCCATTATACAAGTATCCAAAATGGAACATCCCCAATAATATAATGGATATGTTCTATGTATTTAAATACAATGGTTTCTTTTTCATGTTTTGGGTCAGTTTTAACACATATCATTGTTCATTAACCCTTAGAAAAGCCCATTTTTACATTAACCGCAACAATGAACTTTTACGTTTTTTATTATTAAATTTTTGTAAAAAAATAATTATAAAAATTTTTGTAAAATAAATTTTTTTGATTAAAATATATATTATATTTTTTTATAAAAATATTATATAGCTGTAAAAAATAATTTAAAATTAAAATTTTAGACTTGATGAGAAATCGATTTTAGGATGATAAAATGGTCTAATGATTAAAAATAATTTATATCAAAATTCTATATTCAAATTATTAAAATGACCAAAATTCTATTAAATAATATTAAATTTAACTATTTTTTACTTTTATTCAAATTTTAAAACAAAGCCTAACATTATTAAATCATTAAATGAAATGGGGGCTTTCAATAAAAATGGATCTTTTTCATTATTCACTGAAAAATTTATTTTGCATGAAAAATAACAAAATGATACCCTATTTTAATTTTGACTTACTTGTTTGGAAAACTTATTATCTATAATTCAATAAAATATAATATTTTTTATTGTAAAAAATTAATTAAACTTAAAAATCATACTTTGAAAACATATAAAACATTACCATAAATTGGGTATTATTCTAATTTGATTTATTAATATAAATTTATTATACTTAATTTTATAAATTTACTTTTCGTTATACACACCAAGAATTATAATATCTAGATTATAATGGTTACATATAAATAATAATTTAAATAATATATCACAGAACTTCAAAATTCAATGTTTCTTGTAATATTATCCACTCAAGGTATTACATGTATCACAAGCTACCATATAAATTTATATTCATTAAAATTAATGATTCCTAAATAATCAGAGTGTAAAATTCTTCCCCCCATAAAATGATTTTCTCCATAACAATTCATCACTTTGATACAAACTAATGAGGATACTTCTTTCTCATTATATCCTCATGTTACAACATAGTTTCTTCTAACTGGTTGATTGGCAATAAAACAAGGTCCTTGTGAGTTGTCATGTTTCATAGAAAATTATATATACGATCAAAAATATTCAGTGGTTGTTCATTATAATAAATATAATAATTTATTCATATGGACTATTAATTTATTACATGTTATGGTTTATTTATATTCTTCCTCTAGAGAGATACATGGAACACCACGTAGACTAGAGAGACTTTTGGTTGAAGAACCATATGATAAATAACTATCCGAATAAATTTGATAATTTAAAAGTCATTGATAAATGAATCACATATTTTCCCCTTTCCTCCATATTTCATAACCTTCATCAAATGATATATTATTAGAAACACCTTATCACCAATGTTAAATTTTAGATCAAACTGACAATTATGAAAACTAATTTTTTGATGACTCTGAGCAACCTTTATTTATTTCAAAATAAATACTGCCTTTGACACAATTTATTTAACTATATTATGTCCCAATATCATTCATCCTCCAACATAATTACATAACATTGTATCTATGCACATCTTCTCATTGATGGTTCATAATGAGAGATATAAAAGTTAGAGTAAAAGATATTATTCTCTAAAAACTCATCTATATGAATGTCTTGATAAAAACCAATTATGAAATACAAAAAATAATGTCTCAACAGAACCTATTGGGTTTGAGTTGTTTTTTTCTATGATCATTTGGTTGAGGATGATACACAGTACTGATACTCATCTCTATGTGAATATCATCCTAAATACTTCTCCATAACATATAGGGTATCCATAAATCCTTCTTAGATATTACAGAATGTGATACTCTATTTAACATTACCACTTCATTAATTAATATTACAGTAATCTAATAAATAAGTTTGTATTCTATGATAGTGATTACATCTGCAAATTTAATAAGGGTACTAGATTAAACCTATATTGAATTTTACATTATGGTGTTTTGGGGAGTATGATAACAAAATCCATAGTTATGTCTCCAAATTTCCATTCTTCTATGGGTAATGGATATCCACTCCCCTTATACATGTTCACCATTCCAAAACATGACTACATAACATGAATCAAAATACAAAATCTGCGATATCTATCTTCATTCCATCAACTCGAGTTAATCATTCAAATCCCTATACATCTCATTACATTAATTATATAAATAGAATGAATAAATATGAGCTTCATATGACGAAAACATATTCAAACTAAATGGAAAAAATAAATATATGGTTTGTGATACTTATATTTCACTAATAATCTATTTTAAACTAAAAAAAATAACTTAACCTCTTTTGAAGCGTTACACATTCCTTTTTCTTTTATTTAATATTTTATTTAATAAATGATTTAGCATTTAATAAAGAATGATATGATTTATCCTTGTCTGTTAGGATTTCTAGAACCATCCTTTAAAAATAAATAAATATAGGATTTCTTTATCCACAAAATGGATAATATAGAATTATCCTTTAAAATCAAGGAATCAACCACCATGTTCCCTCTCTTATTTTAGTAATGAACTGAGAATTCATAATCACTGTTAATCTCTAACCTTATTCTATATCACATACTCAACTACTTATTTCTGAATATATAATATATTTTTTTGTATATATATCACACTATTATCCATAATGATAATTCATCTTTAGATAAAATAAAAAAATACCACAACTAACTCCAAATCATGAGTTCGGTAATTTATCACATTAATATTCAATTTTCATGAGGCAGAAGCTATAATAATGTAAATATTCTTAATAAAAAATTCCCATCAATTCCTAGATGTATCACTATAGATTAAAAACCCTTTAAAATTTTTGGTAATTCATGAAAAGGGGTTCTCACTAATATTGTATTTGGTTACTTGAAATATTCATAAATCTTGTTTTTCCATTGAATCTTCACTTCCTTTTAAGTTAACATGGGTATTGAATTAGATATTAATGATAAATTCTCCCCAAACCGTAGATAATATTGATCTAAACGAAGAAAAATGTGCCTTAGAGCCCTCATGGATGGTTTAATCCAATATTCAATATCCACAATTCTTAATGGATCGATCAATATTCCCAATCTTGATATTATATGGCCTAAAAATGAATCTTTTGTACCCAAAATACACATTTTATAAATGTTTCATATAGTTGCTATTTTTTTGGGTTTTTAGTAAAATTAAAATTTTATTTTAATGCTCTTAATTAATTTGTTAATATATCATTATATCATCTATAAAACTACCACATACTAATCAAGGTCAATGTTAAAGACATTGTTCATTAATTCAATGAAGATAACTATAGAATTATTAAAAATTAGAATAAAACTATATTCATAATGTCCATACCTTTTAGGTAACGATGTCCTGTGTATAAATCAATTCAAGACCCTTAATTTATGATATCCAAAATGATGATCAATTATATAAAATTATAAATCTCTATTTAGTTGACCTGATATGTCATCAATATGGAATAAATGAAACATATTATTTTTTGTGGTCTAGTTTAGTCGTCAAAAATAGAAACATATTAACAAAGATAAAAAATTTAGTTTTAACAAAAAAACAAGATCTCAATAAATATACATAGACATCTGAATGAATCCATTATAAAGTTTCTCATGGAGTTTCATTTTCAATTCATACAACTGAATCGGTTCCATTCAATAGAGATTCATTGAAATTTGTGTGTCACAAGGTATAAGTTATATTGACAACATAATATCACATTTTTTATGAAGTATTGTAGTGTCTAAAATAATTATATTAAAAATCCCCCACATGATATGCAAATCATTGATGTTGATTGTATCGCCACCCATTTGAGTTAAATTTCTATATTAAACAAGAAACAGTCATGTACAATGGATTTTATTTCCTTTACAAGTACAAATTAATCAATATATTTAGAGATGATCATATTTTGGTTTGGAATTAAAGATGTGTATTTCCATCTCGTAAATTTATGGGGGATTTATTTTGAGATCTAAAATATATTCTTATGATAAAATTGTATTCTATGAAAGGAAGAATGATTTGATTAACAAGAACAACATAATCACAAACATCAACTAGACATGAATCAGATACATATGATGAGATCATCATAAAATTAGTGGGTTTAACTACTAATAATACATATAATCATTTTTTTAGATTCTTGATTCCTTTAAAAAATTATATTGATGAATGAAATAGATGATCCAGAGTCAAATAACACAATAGTATTTCTATAGTGGATAGAATGTTTACCTTTGACCATGTTATTATTTGTCCCCACATTAGAAATACTGATCACATGGTACATTCTGTTGTTTTTTAGCATGATAGTATTATGACATTGATAATCAACATTATCCTTGAATTTTTGATATTTTTAAAATTATTCCAATAATCCTTGAATTAGAAACACTAATGTGTGGGAGTTGTATTCTATAATTAATTTTGACTATTCTAATCATTAGATAACTTCAAAATATTACAATTTCATTAAATTTAATAATGAAATTACCTTCCACGAATAAAAAATTATTTGTCCTCTTAAAACAATTTTCTCAATTTTTCATCCCACACATTGAGCATAATGAAATATTAATTCTCATCTACCCATGGTTTTTATATTTTCCTTTGAAATTAATGTTTATCATATTATCAAAACCATGATATTTTTTGGGAAACTCCCATCTTCTATTCCACCTTGATATCCCATAAATCAATAACTTCATATCTACTAAAGTATCTTATATATATTTAATTTCGTAGCCTTAGTTTTAACCCACTAATGAAAAAATATTCATTATTTTCAGGTTATATGATAATACATTATGTTTTCCTCACGTGTATACTAAATTTTTCCTTGTAAGTACCAATATAGTCATCATCATCATAATTTAGCACAAGGAACTCCTTTTCCAAATTTTTTCAAATATTACGAGGAATATATTAATTGAAAAATAAGTTCATAATGCCATAACTATCTATGGAGTTAAATTCCTCATGTTCTCTAGAGTTATTGAAGAGATTAAACTATTTATCTACTTCACCATACAAAAAATATGCAGTCATGATGAAATTTTTCACATTTTAAACACGAGAGAGTAGAAAATTTCATTTTAGTGGTATGAATACATTCCACAGTAACTGCATAATTAGAGGAACCACTAATGGTTAGTGGACGTCACATCATAAAGGACTCAATATAATGATTTTACCTAATTTTCATGTTTTGGTATTAAACTTGATTCAGTTTTTTAGATTGTTTCATTAGAATAGGAATTTTATTTTTCATTATAAAAAACATAATGTTTGGATTCTCATGAGTTAAATAATTCTATTTTATATTTCAATTAGAATTAACATGGTTCATTTAGGTTCAATCCAATGATTAACAAAAAACAATAGTGTAAACAACAATAATCACAGTGGGGAACCTGAAAATAATGAAACATCACATAAAGGATGTCTAAATAATGACACATTCTTTTTAGTATATGACACATTTGGTTTATCTTAGGCCATTCATAATCAGAATATATTTAAATTCATCAGGATTTTTCATAATGATTTTGAGTGTGTCAAAAGTATATCCATTGGGAGTGTCATACTAGGTGTGCTATGATGCCCATTATCATGAATCAAGTGAATATTGAGTCCAGTTTATTGTGAACATTTTGATTATTTATCTGAGGATACCTACGTTCCTTATCATCATCCACTTTTAGTTTCCAAACATGGATATTATATTTTGGAAACCACATTCTATATATTTTACAAAAATTCAATGACATTTTTCTATACTTTAACTCATCCTTAAAAGTATCACATGATGTGTTTGTAGTGATATCACTAAAGTTTTCACATCCCTGTTTCCAGTGGTAATCTAAACCTATCATATGATTCCATCTACAGATAACCAAGTTTTAATTACATAATATTACTTATTTTTGTTTTAATATTACTTACATTACACACATAAATACAATACTATGGATCATAATGGTATTGTGACATTAGAAATTTTGATAAATAAAAATTGGTTCATAAGTGAGCTATTTCATTTATCACTATAATAAGCATAAATATCACCCTTCTTATAAATATCATATATATTAAATTTCATTATAACCTTTGAAATAAAACAAAAAAATTAGGGAGATTATATGCTTATTATCGTAAATAAAGTAAGATATGTAAGAAGAACATTAACATAAGTGAAGGATAACCAGAGAATAAAATTTGAAATCATAAAATATATATCAAAGATCACAATAATGATTCAGGGAAACAATATTGTATATTAATAATACATGAATCATAATAGAATCAAAGAACATGACCTATAAGAGAATATCATTAGCAGAAGTCCTAGAATTGTGGACTGAATATTAGCATATAAAATCATTTTCCATATTAATAAATACACACTATAAATGATATCATAGATCAATGGGTTATAAATTAAACCCATTATAATATTAATGAATCACTACCACGACCATTATAATGAATAAATAAACTTACTAAACATGGTTCTTTTCCCATTCATTTCCAATTGATTTTAAGAGATATAAATAGTTACCCAATGAATTAGAGGGAGATATATGTCCCACTAGTAAAATAATGAAAATAAAACATATGGGTTCCACAAAAGTCATAAAACACTCGTCATATCACAAATCATGAAATGTAAAGGGTTTCATAAGAATTTCATCATTTCATAACATGTTGAAAAAATCAGGTTTCATAATTATATCCTCATAGCATAACTCATGAAAAGAAGCAAGTTTCATTAGCATTTTATCATAGTATAATCCCTGGAAAAGAAATTGGTTTCTTAATAGTCTTGTAACCATAAACATAAACTATTAAACGAAATAATAATAATTGTATCCCTTGATACTATATATTATAAATAATACATTGCATCAAATGATGGAATTAGAGGTGGAAAATTATTTTTAAAGATAAATTAGAAATTTTTTTAAGAAAAAATGTTATTCAGGGAAAAACACTTTTTAAATAATAAATTATTTTCCAAATCATTTTTAAATAACCATAAAATAATATTATAATAGACTCAACAAATGATAGGTTACAATAATGGGAAATTCCATTCAATCTAAGCATGTAAAAAGTAATATTCCTTTAATATTTTCGACACAAGACACACATCCATTGTATGGAAAAGGACATGGATCTTACAATAAAAATATTTTAAAAAAGTAAATAATGGTAATTTTTTAAAATAAATCATTTTCAAAATGTTAAAATAAATTTTGAAAATCCTTTTATGAGACATTGCTGTGCATAAAAATTATGGTTTTGAGGAAAGAGATTAATAAATAATATTTTTCGTAAAAAATGAACTATTGAGTACATAAATTTCGTAAAATGAATGGAAAACATGCATTCTCTTGAAATGAAAATATGATATGAAAATTCATGAGTTTCTTGAGACATTTATCATATAATATTTTCATCATAAACATGAGAATACACAATCTAAATTAACGATGACATTGTAACATTAAATCGTTAAAACATCAATAAATTTTAATTGTATTCCCTCAGAAATAATAACTATAAATGAAACATAAATGTCATGATAATAAATTAATTAATTACATTAAATGTAATGGGGGGGGGGGGGGTTTATAAACCTCAAAATAGAAAATAGGTGCATAATATAATATATGTTACAAGAAAGAAAAATTTAGACCAAAATTCCTTACATCTTTGAAAAATTTCAAACTGTAAAACCCTTTAAAGGGTGAACAAAAAAAGACATTTAATTACCAATAATTATTAGGCTTATTATTTATAAAATATTGGAATCAATAACAACACATTAAAAAAATATGTTATTAATCTGTAATGTCTCCCAAAAAATAAAAACTGAGATGGATATCCCATACCTTCAGTCTCAACATCCTTCATAATAATTCAATCCTAATATATAATATATATAATTTTTTTATTAATAAATTAAAAAATCATATATATTTATATTTAATACCATCTATGATTTACTTTCTACCTTTTAATATTTATTTATTAACAATTAAATGTTAAAGTAACATTTTTTTAAAATAATTTCTTTTATTTTCATGTGTTTCTTAATTTCTTATTACCTCTAAATTTTTTAATAATTTTATAATATCCACTATTTTAAATATTTTATGAATATAACATATATTATTTATAAATTTTTTTAGTAATCAATAAGAGTTAGATATTGATAATGAAATACAACGTTCATGGAGATGGTAGGTTGTACATATTCAAGAATATTGATTCCAATTTCATAAGGGATTGAATGAAAAAAGTGAAAAAATATATTAAAATAAGAAAAATTATTTCATATAAATAACATATTTACCTTAAAATCATCCTTATTACCTTCTATGTAAAGAAAGAGCGAATCACATCACTTTGGAATGCAGTAGTCAGCAGAACACATGAGTGATGTTATCATATTCCAATAGAATAGAATGTATAATGGTATATGTGATATAATAATTCATTATTTATTATGATATCTTAAATAATATACACAATATTTTTATATATCACTATACTTATCCTTGAGTGGTGTTGGTGGAAAATGAATAACATCGGTTAGTAAGCTAGTAGACCACATTTCACATGAATAGTCATTTGTTATCCCATTGTATAGGAGATGAGATGGTTTTAGTTCATAAACATAACATCAAAAAATATCATTATATGTATTATAATTTTTTTATTTCTTTAGGGTATAAAAAAATTAAATATGTGGAGGAATAAGTAAAATAATACACACTGTTAAGGATGATAAATCTTTTTTAGAAAACTTCTTTTGGTTTTCACCAAAATTCATAGGAGGTTATATTTATGAAAAAAATATGGGTTATTGTTTGGGATAAGGTATTTAATGATTTTCTTTGGTAAGTGAGTGTCCAAACAAATATATTTTTGAGTTTCATGAGGAGATGCGAGGCACCTTTTATATGGGAGGTTTTTCGCACAATTATATTTTTTCATTAAAAAACAGTTATACCATGATTTTTATAATGAAAATAGGATAAAAAATTGAACAAAAACTAATACATGAAATTATAAGGAATAAATATTACCATAAAATCTATTTTGGACATGTTTGGATCATTTTTCACCCTTACCATTTTGTAACACCTATTAAACCCATTTTTACATTAAAAGTTGAAATGAATTTTTATAAGTGTTAATTTTAACTATTGTAAATATCAATTATGAAGATATTATATGATATATATTATTATAATTTAAAATATTTAAATCATTTTTACAAAAAATATTCAAAAAAGTGGAAAATTTAAATTTATAATTAAACCTTTATATGTGATGGAAAAAGTCATTTTCAAAAGAGATAATTTTCAGTAGTCTTAAAAGTTTTTATTTCAAAATTATATAACAAAATGTTTCTTCTGATCTAAATTGGATTAATTTTTATATAATTTATAAATACTTATTTTCAATCCAAAAAAATTGAATAATTGTAAATAAGTTAAAAGAAATGTTATTTTTCAATATAAACTATTATTTTTCAGCATTTTCTAAAAAAATTAACTGCTTAAAAAAGTTTAAAAAACATTCAATTTATGTTAATTTTTTTAATATATTTTAAAAATAATATTTTTTTATTAATATAAATGAATAATATGATTTATTATTCACAAAAGTAAATAAAAATAATTTTAGGTATAAAATAATACATTTAAACCAAATAAATGAATTTCTTATAATAAATACTTTTTTATCAATATTATTTCTTTATAGAAAACTATGATACATAATATTTAAAAAGATTTTTTATTATTCATGCCACTATGATTCATATCTAAAATATAAAAATATCATTTAAATAATAATATAAATAATAAATCATGGTTTGATAAAATTTAGTATCTTCTGAAGCACTAGATAAACTTGTTGTCATGTGCGACACAAGCTATGAGAGAAATTAACATTATTAAAAACAATAATAATTCATAATAACTCGGGGTGTTACAGGCCTCCTCGGACTGATTTTTCCATTCAAACATCACCCCTTCATGATAATCCACATAATTAGAGTTACTGATTTGTATAAATAATAAATAATTCATTGGTAGTATCAAACTATCCAAAGTGAAAACATGATCAAATTAAAATTATGAAGGAGAAGCCCAGACATTTCCAATATAACCTTATTTGGGTTCACTACAATTCATAACAGACATACCATATGAAAATGAAAATATTCCTCTCAGTTTATGAAGATGCATTTGGAAATATGTGTACCAATTATATGTGATTTTAGAGAACTTAACATGATCCCAAGGTGCCTAGAATCTAGATCAATAGTCATAGAATATTTAATGATATTACCAATAAAGACCACAATTATATGGATGAGGTATAGAAAGAAGATATTATTGAAGAGATCCATAAACGACACTAGGTGTGTTGACGAACTGAAAGGTATAATGTGGTACTCAAACAACACATAACTACTCTGGAATTTCATCATTGGAATATTCTCACCTTAAACGTGAAATTGATGGAATCCCATATGATGACCAATCATGTAGAACTATTGGGATCCCCATAACAAATCAAATATATCAAATATCCTTGGTAGAGGGTTACATTTATTCAATGGTACTATATTCAGCTCCATGTAGTTCATATAGATTCATAGACTACTATCCAACTTTTTGAAAAATAATAAGGGTGATCCCCATATATATGTGTGTGATCTAATTAAGCCCTTCATATTCAATTTAAAATTCCGAATATTAATCTTTCTCATATTTTTCAGTTCCACACAAAATTTTGGAATCATAATAGGTTTTACTCCTTACATGAGTTCTATATAAAACTATAATCCCCTCCCTGTGACAATATTCATTAAGTTATCCATATTGAAATCATGATAGAGATCTGCATAAAGAGTAAAATAATAGGATGAAACATCTTATTCTATTAAATAGTCTATCCCCACCACATGATTACTTTATATAAAAAAAAATCTAGTCCCTCTCAGTTTTCTTTGACATCCCACTAACAAGTCATCACAAGATTCCCCCTTCTGTAAAATAATCCATACATGCCTCCAATAGTAGTTGATGTGTTCATAAAAAATGTTCTTCCAAACAATTTCAAGGATCTCATTAAATCTATCCGTCTCAAGTTTCATTGAATTCTACAAATTTCCGTATATAATATAAACTACATGATTATCTTGAAATATTATGAAATAATCAACATCCATTCACAATGATGAATCGAAAAAAAAATCATATGAAAACATAATTGTAATGTTGATTCTAGAAAACAACATGATTAGATATAGAAAAAATTGATTCACCAACTTCAAAATTAGATATAGTAATATCAATGTTGATCGAGATCATACCTTTAGTAGTTGATGGTCCCTCCCCATTGTCAGTTGGAACTAGATCAATCCCATACAGTTGTCCAGGGAAAACTCTAAGGCATGGACCCTAAGCTTGACAACTTCCCCGATTCAATGTCATCTAATGATTATGAAACCACATCTATGGATCCAAACTAGATCTTTGGATAGTATATAAAAACTATCAAGAACTCATGCACAACCATAACATTAATTATTCATTGAAAAGTAATTGGATTTTCTCCAACATTCCATTATGCGGATAATTTCTCTGATTTTATAGTAGGAGCATATGCAAATGTCTAATATTCCCATTATTTAATCACTATGTAACTCTTTATGAGTGGTATTAATAATGAAAACCCATACTAGACATCATAACACTGTCCCATTACATATCCTCTATCCTCCTCATCGTCCTACCTGATGGGACAGAGACCATAATAGTAGGAGGTACATCGACCAAGGAATTGAATAATGGGAGAGGACTAGCTACATGATCCTCCTCCAAGACCATCAAAATAGTCAAGACCATAAATAAGAACACTGATTATATATTTAGTTATAAACTATTAACATTAAATATAATATTATTATGAAGACAAATCTCAAAATTACTAGATTCCATAAAATAGATTTGGTAAAGTGGGAAGAAAAAAAGTAGGTCGATGAAATGAGAAAAGCATATATATAATATCCTAAAACAATATTTATGATATAAGAATTATTGGGCATGATCTATATTTATTTTGATGGGAAAAATTCCATAGAATGACTAATTCTTGACAGTATACTATGAAATACATTCATGTATTCCTTATTCTCCCATGAAACCCCGATAACTCATAGTGGATCCCTATTGAATAAATTCTTCTAGAATGATCAGCCAGTTCACCAGGGTCTTGGACAAGTTCAATATCACCCAATTAATTATATCCTACTATTTACATAATTTTTTCCTCTAGTTCCCTAATGTATTTGGGGATTATGGATGAATATTTCATAGTCACATAGAACTATATAACCTTGAACTCATCAACCTGGGGAATGTATAAACTGAATTACATTGGGATGGAGTGGGACCAATTTCCAAACCAATTAATTATTTGTTGGAGAAATATAAGGTTTATCATTTTATATAACCTATGGTAGAACTAACACATCATCCCTAGTGGTATTATTCATGCATCAACTTGTTTTTACTTTTTTAAAATTTTGAATGATTTAATTGATCACTACAAACAACTCTGTTTAAAAATCTCAGAGGGTTATGTTTGGTACACATAATGTATTTCCACTAGAAGACATATCCTCTGTGATATTCAGAAAAAAGGTAGAACCCAGGGGTTCCATTTAATGCTCAATATTATTACTATAAACATACATAATATTCATATATGTATATATATATAATACAATGCCCATTTTTATTTAACAAATTCCACAAAAATATATCACAATGTTAGAAACACATATATATCAGTCAAAAGATAATTCTAGTTCTTCATAAATATATATTACCAGTCATTGAATTAAATTAAACATCTACCACACATCACAAAAGAAGATTATATATGAATTGTTATCCCATGCTCATAGTAATGATACATGGATATACAAAAAATCTAATATAACAATAAGAGTATTCCCACCAATCATTACACATAGGTCTTCTACAAAGGGGTCATATATTCATATGAAGACTCTCCTACCATAGTACCATCCGAACCATATCCTTTCTACAATGTCCCATGAAAATCAAGTAGAAATGAAAATAGACATGATCTGATTCAATTTTGTAATCCCTAAACAGAATCTCCTAGTCTAGGTGGGAGTGCGACATGACCTCATGTGCAATAACCCTTTTAAAAGATAAAATTGACTAACAGAGAGGGTTTGGGGATGTAGTGGGTAAATTATACCATTATGAAACACATATATACACAATGAACATAAATAAATATAACAACTCATAAAATCATTTTTATCATAATGTTAATATATGAATTAAAAATAATCTCTCCTGTGTAACAATGAATTAATCTGGCTCCCCATATCGAATGCCAAATCAGAGTATATAATTGTCTAATTATATAAATTATAAAAAACAAAATATATTATAATTTCAGCCATGAAGCCTATAACTTATATATACACTACAATTCTATTATCTTCCACCATCCCCTTTACATTACTATGATTCTAGAACATGTATTTTTCTTGTGTATCAAGATTCTTGTTTAGGTTGTCAGTAACAAATCTATCTATGAAATTACCAATGCATCATTAATGTGACTTCAGAAGTATAACTGGTTTATTCCATGGGAAATGTAAATGTAGAAGATATCATTAATAGTCATATTCAATGAATTCTTATTCTAACAAAGATGCCACATGGCCGAATTGCACTTGCCTCATATCCATTCATGAAATACAGTAAAAAATGTTTTTTAAGTTACATGGATATATACATAGTACTGGTGAACATTTATCTCAACCATCATAAGAAATTGATTTGGATTGGTCCAAAAGTCCATAACTTCCAAGAGCAGTCACAGGACATGCGTGAATAATATAAAACAATGTTTTAGTCTCAGGTCATGATGAAGGTAATCATATTCAATATATTAATTGTGTTTTTCCAAAATGTTATCATACCCCAATACTACTGTTATGGGTATTTCCCAGAGTCTATCAATCCTATAACCAATTTTTAGGTCTATATTTGTCATCCTCACATGTTTTTATCCCTCCCTATATAAAGGGAAATCATATGACGATGGTCCTCATATTTTGAGTAACAAAATAAATACTCCAAAGGCACAAAAATTATGCTTAATAGTGAAGAAGATATAATGGTATAATATAAAATGTCTTCATGGTAATCTATATAAGTATACAATTACCTCTTATTAATATTAATCATGGTCTTATAGGATATGTATTAATTCTTATTGGATAAAGAACCACATCTGGGTCCCACGTGTTACACACACAATGATTTGATATCACTATCAATAATTGTCATAGAAGACATGTAAATGAATGTACCATTTTAGGGGAAACAATGTATATAAGGCATTAAATTTTATGTAACATCTTATAATTACCTTGTTTATAGAGAAATGTCAACCATGTTAATAGAGGATACCTGAGTCACATTTGATTCTTACCGGATTGATCCATTACAATTGAAAAAAAATAATCAAACTCATGTCATACATTTCAAATTTCTAGTATTAGACTAAAGAAGATTCCAAACCAATAGAGAAGGTTGCATACCAACATACAGCTGAAGAAGCTTCAATGATAATATAATTTTTATTGATCAAAAGAGATGTTATTGACACTATTCATCATCCACCATTCTAGAAACAATCATATAATTTATCATAAAATTGATTCAAAATACATAGATCAAGAAATGGTATGTAGGATATAAGATTCAAATGAAGGGAATAATGGTAGATCTAGGAGAATCCTAATGAATAGATGTTTCAATACCACATACATTATTCCTGATATTAAACACCCTTGGATGTATTGAAATCAATATTGGAAGTGAAGGAACCCACAAAGGAATTCATGTGGAGTATCTAGACATTTTATGCATATAAATAATAATAACATCATGTTTCAAAGAGAAATTAAGGGATGTTAAATGATTTATAACGAATAATATTTCATAGACATAGGGTTCGGTCACACAGTTTAGAAATTTGTATACCACTCATGTGAGTCATTATACCTCTACTAGGAACCTGCACTATTTAGTTGCACAATTTCCCAATCAATGCCTTGACATAGATTTTTGTCACTATAGAGAGTTACATTCTTTTTGGAGAGGCTACACAGTTCGAAAAATAATGTACCATAACTGTGCGTCACTCCAAATTCTTTTATCACTAAGAACAATGTTTTTGAGAGGACCAACATCATTTGGAAAAATAATTTTCTAGAAAATAAAAAATATATAAGTCCTATAAAACTATTTGAAACCAACAATAAATTCAAAGAAATTATCCAAAGTGATTTATAGTTAAAAAACATGTATATATGTTGATATTCTTTACAATAACACAATAAAATCAGATGTGAAGTACGTACGACATGGGTACATGGTGGATTGGTTAAAAAATAAAAAATTGACATATGATTCTTCATTCACACATTCTCATTTACATATATGATTACATAAAACTATTATACGTTTCACTCATGTTAAGGCTATATTGGTGGTTTTCTACAGAGATTTACTATTCACAACTTGTATGAGAATCTCCTTTAAAATATTGAAATCATGATTTGATATTCATGTTTGTGAAAGGGTTCGGTGATAGATAACATATCTGTGTATTATAGTGTCATATTAGGTACTAGGATATAAATTGGAAGGAAATATGTTGTTCTGAATTTATCCCCTTTTACATTTATATGCTATGCTATTTTAATAAAACAAGATCCTGATTTATAAAATATACACATGGGTGAAATTTAATATTTCATTCGTTAACATTATATTCTTTTGGATGTATTTTTTATATATTTATTTTTGTTAATTATGTATGGGTTTTCTTAATATGGTTATATTCTACCCTCCACATTGTTATACCCGTACCGCAAGTTGAAAGCCTCTTTTCTATGTGAGGTGTGCAAGAGGACATATGAAACTCTACCTCAGACCGGTGAATTCAGTTTTGGGTATTAAAATTATTTCATATACCAATAACTAACTACATTATGAAAATATATGAAAATAGAATATAAAAGATATAGGTTCATTGATAAAATCCTCCTTGAACTATTCTTGTTTAAAAGATGTATAATAATGAATCTAGAAATAAATATAAAAAACACATCATGTAAACCGTTCTGCTACCAAAAAACATCAATAATGTTCACCCTCTAATCAGAATAAGATTAATATAAAGTAATCATCATAATATTATATAATAAATTTATATCTCACACACATTCCCACTGAACTAATATCCCTCAGTAGCAAATAACACATTGTCTATTGGTTCAATCACATACATAACCACCTAACCACTTCATGAAAAAAAAACTTAACTATAACCAAATATCACATACCTTATAGATAATAAATTACCACATCAACAAATCATAATTAAATAACCACATTCCACATTATTTGTGGGAGGAATCCTGATAGAAATCATCCTTGTACACTGCTCTCCACGCCCATTTCGACCACATTACCACACCACTACCTCATCATCACCTCACATAGATATCACCATGTATCATAACCTTTGGATATCAAAGCCTATACTACGTCTGTATGTGATAGTGATTAAGGAGGAGTGGATAAATGTAGATATTAATTATATGATAGGATATTTGTGGTGTAATCATAAACCAATCACTCTAATGGGTTCCCACAAGGATACTAGTCTTGTGTGGTGTTGTGCATTAAATTGAACAAATATAAATTTCCATTATCACCATTACACATCATCATCCACTATAATATTCATAAAATAAAAATTTCCGAAAATGAAAAAAACCGCAACAGAAAATAATTATTATTTTATGAATTTATCAGTAATTAAACAATAATGAGTTACTTTATATGTTTTATTCAATAATTATCATATCTTCCATATTATATAATATAAAATATTTATTCCCATTTATAATATTAAAATTCAATTTCCAAATATTTAATTATAAAACAGTAAATTAATTATTTCCATAGTAAAATAAATATAATCAATACTGATTTAATATTATTTATTCAGTTATCTCACATTTATTCTACATTACTAGGAATATATGACACAAATCCAATCATCCTGTATACATTACTACCACATACAAAAGTCATGACCACTAACTCATTATCAATCCCATCATGTCTAACACTATTACCATAGTACTGATTTTAGTGGAAAAAATATTAAAAAATTACCCAATATCTAAATTTATAGTCCTACTTACATAATATTTTAGTTTTTAAATTATGAGGTATGATTAACACAATATCAGATAATTTAAATCATTATCATCATTTATTATTTTACCATTTTTATTTCTTTAAGAAATTATGAAGGAATTAATAAATTAGCATCACATTTTCCCATCTACGTGAATTTTAATAAAAATCAATGGTATAATAATATATCACCAAAATAAATCTCATTAAACTGCTCCCTTTTATTTAATTAATGTTTTTATTTTTATATACATTAGTTAAATATCAACTCTTTACCCAAATACAACCACATTATGATACATTGAGAATTCCAAAATTCATAAAAAGAGTATGGCTGAATCCAGTACATTAAAATAAACCTTCAACTACACAACATAAACAACTAGTCCAATTATCACACATAAACTATATCCAAATATAAGTCCACTACCCCTTAATCACATCAATCACTGTCAATATAGTACCACAGAAACATCCAAAACATCCCTAATGAATAAAAAGTTTATTAATAGGGGAAAATAATAATAATAGAATAATAATTATACGTAATTATCATATTTATTTCAATATATTTTAAAGGGATTGAGAAAATAAAACACCATATAAGAGGGTATTATAATAAATTTAATAAATATTTGAAATAGCCAAAAGGTCAGGGGAATGTAATAATCAATGATAAATCCAAGAACCCATTCAAATATATTATTTATATTTAGGTGAACTGAATCATTATTTCATTACCATCATCAATAAACAATGTTGGTTGACTAACAAATCCCTAGTGTGATCTCCCAAAAATTTCATGGACAATTGATATTAAAAAATTCATTATAAAATGGAACTTCACAATGCAGTAGAATTACTCCTAGTAAATGTAAACACAAATTGATCTTAATGAAACAAACATTTGTATAATTCTTGAATTATAAATCCACTATATAAGTACCAAGGAAAATCTTTTGGAACTATGGTTTAAATATCATAGACCAAAAAAACTATAGGATCATAGATAATACTTCTTGGTGATGTTAACTCCTCATGGAAAAAATATAATATAATACTAAAACCAGGAGGACTAAATAACCCATAGAAATTCATTTCCTATTTCTATACATACCAATAAATCAACACGTTATATTAGTGAATCATGATGTGATATGTGATGAGATTTGAAAATTTCATCATAAATCCACTCTTGCTAAATCATCACCATAATACAACATCATTAGGAACTCCAACATAAATAAAACCATTATATCGAAGATCAATATAGTTACGTTAATATATATTACATTACAATCCAATTATTCTAGCACTAAATAATCCAAAAACCTAGAAAATAAAAATTTCCCTAAAAAATAATTACTCCATGTGATACCACTAAATTCATAACATTATAAAAATAAAAGAAAGTGGAAAAAATATAATTATATAACAAAAAATTAGATCTCAACATTTTATAAATAAACTATGACTACATATCCAGATAATGTGCATGAAATAACAACTTCTTCTCTCATTTACTATCCTTTAAGCCATGTTGGCACCACAATACGTGAATTTAATTATTATTCATTGTGTATTCTTATCAAAATGATCCTAAATTTGAAAATGTTAATCCATAAAATCTCTACAATTATAAAAATCCACTTATTCCAAAGTAGATAAATGGGATTAATCAGGATGATATCAATAAATATGTAACACATAGGAGAAATCATGAATATGGTCTATGAATGAATGGATCCAACCATTACAGCACCTTTTAAAAACAATATTACACATTTAATAGTTTTATAAACTAAGGGAAAATATTTCTACCCATAATTAATTTCTAATTCCAATGATTGAGTGAAATCATCTAATGAACTTCTTCAGACACCCGAAAATCCAAATGTCTCCTCTTATAGATAGTATAAGACTTTTGATAGTCTTCTGTAGTTTGTATCCACTAAATAATCACTAGAACATTATATTTCAATATATATACCAAATTAGGTCTGAGAATCATTGACTATATGACCACGGTCCAACATAACATAGATATACAAAGAAACCCATATAATGACTCTAATGTTTACATGTTGTTGGATAATGTATGGAATATATTACAGGTTAAATCATCCAGGGTTAGTGTTTTAACCATTAAACTATAATATTAATAACACATGAACACAATATGACCCTCAGGGTCAATATTTTCTAATGTGTCTAACCATCCACCTTTATTTAACAATTAGTGATGGAATAAATGAGAACAAGAATTTCAATGTAGAATTTTGATACTGATCTGTTGAGTTAAGATTATTCATAAGAAATGATTATCCTGAGAACATATTAATGTCTCACTACCACTTCAACATAAATCCTCATTATGGTATTCACATCAATCATCCCTATGAATAATAATAAATGAGATGACATCATCAATTAATATAAAAACTCTCAGATAATGTCAAACAGTTGAGTAGATTTAAGAAAACTATAAACGAAATCCATCAGCACATCCTACCCATCCAATAATGAAAAAAATGGATATGGTGACCCTATAGAAATACAATAATTAAAATTAAACCTCATACATTATAAACATTGTGATCTAAACCTGACTACTTAAATCTTTATCCCTGACAACAAATTCAAAATCCATAAGGATTGAATCATTTTTTTAGTACCAGTAATGATTGATAATTTAGTGATATGAAACTCTTGAATAACCATTTCGTGTATCATCAACTGAATAATTAGGAGCTGACAAAAAAAAATTTAATTTCTTAATTCTCTTCCCACCCATTATGAACATCTCCATATACAATTCATTCTCACCACACCATTACTTTAGAATCTCTTCATTGGTATTCTACTACTTATTGTAAGAAGGATGAATGAAATATCATATCAGATAGGAAAATTTGATTTATATATTCCACTATATCAAGATGAATTGTTAAAACACTCCTATAATCTTATAAAAAACTATGGAATCATGTGAAAAATCACCTTGTGAATTCCAACTAGAGTATAATCGAATGCATTTTATTTCCAAGAGTAAAAGAGATCATAATTTCATAATACCTTAAGAACACCACCAAACATTGGGTATAAAAATTTAAATCTCACTCACAAACTATCTATATCAAGGTCATAAAATATATAATGACCACAAACCATTAAATTATTATAATGTTACATGATAACATAATTGCAACTGGAACCATAATAATTTCAATACCATGGGTTTCATAATTATTCTCATTACTAAAAAAATAATGATGAGATTCATAATAACAAACCTTGAACATTACTACCTATACTAAAATGTGAACAAATAGATCACTAATTGGAATCATCATTGGAAAAAAAACACACCTTGACTTTAATCAAATGTTTTAATTTCTTTTTTTGTCTGTGTTAATGAAATAAAAGGCTAAATTTTAGATAAATTAGATGAAACCCTCATTTAACAGGATATATAACCATGGAATCAGTGATCCTGTGTAAAAGTGTTATGATATATCTGAGAAAAAATGCATTAATCATAATAGGAACAAATGATACTCCCTAATGATCTATAAAATTAGAAATAATATATATCACATATATAAAAATCATGATCATAAACTGAATCCCAATGAATTAATCAAATTGAATGGATTCGATAATTATCCTCAAGTGATAATGATGGTACCATTTTCCCTCACATACATAATTATGATATCAATGAAAATAACCACATAATAATTTTTGAAATAATGAAACAATGAGTTCATTATAACCATAAAAACATATTGTATTCTCATGGAATCAAATGTAATAACCATGAACTCTAATTATTCATAATCATAGTAAAATGAATTCTTAATTAAATATACTTTATCCAGCCATATCTAATTATAATAAAGTGTTATATAAACATAATTTGTCCAACTAAGTAACATTATATATTTAGAGAACATAAATCAATAAAAGGGATACAATTTCCATATCGTCACTTGGTTCAATGGATGATAATTGTTTCAAAAATGAAAAGAAGAATCCCACTCTTAGATTAAGAACACCACAACCCTCCTAGGTTAAAAAATAGGCTATATAAAATCCCTAAAAAATTAATCATCCATATGAATATACAAATCTCATAGCTCAAAAATTCTCATCTAATAGAGAGACATTGAAATCATTTGAGCAACGTGTTTTACATATGAACAAATCATGAAATCACATCTTGGGTGTTGTATTGATTCTTATTTAGTAAAAGCATTAGGGACCTCATTCCAAACTCAAGGAAACAATTATTCATAAATTTACAATTATTTGTATATCAACTAACCATGTTATGAATAATGGGTCTCTATATCTATGTAATCTATCTTAATATCATTCACACCAATGGATATAGTATAATTGACATATATGTATAAAAAATAGCCATATAATAAATGATATAAATGATTCCAAATAAAAATACAACCCATCCTAAAAATATAAAATTTCATAGTTTTATGCAGTGGATGTTTAAATCTATAAATAACTAATGGTTCCCCTTATCAACTCAAAATAGTGAAAAAACACTGACATTATAGACTAACTGTTAACTAACATAGTTGGAATGAAGGGGAAGGGAAGTCAATGTTACTTATTTCTGAATTCTCAGATAATGGAATGTTTAATACATTATTGAAAGTCAAATAAATTAAATATATCATAAATATAGGTTTTAAATAAAACATTATACCACAATCAATGACTATTTCACAAAAAACTGGAAACTCCAGGAAATTCATTTTATATTGACATTCTCATTGCCCAAGTTCCCCATAAGAAGAAATAACTTATGGAATTAGAACATTTTTTGGATGTCATATAATCTATTTTTTACATCTCTATTTCAACAAAACATATTGTATTTACTACTGCTAAAATTCCATTAAATGAAATTACAATATAAAATGAGTAGGAAACAGATCACCTACCTCACACTGACCGCACAGAATGGTTCAAAACATGAACAAATAATGTCATTATAAAAAGATTATAACCAAACCAATGAATATAGTAATGTTACGAGAACATAAAAACCACATTATATTAGATGAATAAGGACAATATTTATTCCATACTAGTCGAAACATTTTTTAGAAAGATAAAAACAATGTTTCATACACTATCTTATTAATGTGTAATTTTGATTAGTATACTCCTTTTATAAATCCACATATTCTAGAATCATATATATAACCACATTCATTTACCAAACCTTAATATACAATAAAAACATAAATGTTTTGGCCTATTACTGAATCTTTAAACCTAATTTCTCCATAAAATGTTGTCCCACTGCCTCATCATCACGAAAAAATTAGTAGAATATTTATTATGATTATTTAACTGAAATATATGATTTTCAATAGACGCTCTACCAATTATTAGATGGATAGATTTTTCCTAACATTCCCCCTTCAACATCGTTGTTAGTAGTTTTTCATGGAACTGGTCATAGTGTATATATCAAGATAAAATAGACAAAACATGATCACCATAGATCATAATCTAAATCTAAAGAGATATATTTAAAAAATAATAATCTCTACTTGAATATAATGATCAATACATTCATGTGTTATACTAAATATAGTATTGGGATCTTTTTAACACCACTCTATATTTTAATCTGAGTTATTCCTATCACAATTCAAAAAAAATATTATTATAAAATAGATATTACTCAATCTTTATAAATAATTTACCTTAAGGTCATCCTTCTTATGGATGAATGAATCATTCAACTAAAAATACCATAATAAAACCTCATTAGGAATCCTTCCACTGGATATCTCTTTAATATAAATAATAACTCATAATCCCATGTTATGGAATTTTATGCAATTCAGATTAATTTATTTTTAATTCCCTATCATTTCTCAATTTAAACAATGGCATAAAAAAGACTATTGTCTATAACATACTGTAACAACCCGATATTTTATGAAAATTATTCATTTTAATTTCATTGATGTCTTGTGTTTTATGCTACATCAAAATGAGCTTTCACAACATGCATCCCTGACTTGTCTTGCATTACACGCAATCACAACCTTCGCCGATAGCATGTGTTGTACGCAATACCATGTTTTGCTAAACAGCGATATGTTATATAAACCAGCCGTTATGAATAGTAATACCCACTTTTTGAAATTTAATAAATTTTATCTTTCGAAATGGACTTCATTTTTGGATTCAGAATATCGAAATTAGCCTAGGGTGATTTTTTGGTATTTTTCTGAAAACGTTCGGTTTTTTATGAATAGTGAAAACACCGGGTTACTATTTAAAAACCAACTTTTTATTTAAATAATTATTTATTTTATTTAAATTTATTTTAGGTCATATTTTATTTATAATACCTATATAAGTTCAATGTAATTCATTGGAGTAATTTATAATAATTTTAGATATATAAAAAAAATTAATGAACTTGTCACCGTCTTTTACCCACCTCCTAGGAGAGTTTGAAAGTTTACATAAAACATAATTTTAACGCTTCTATGAGTGAAATTTCAAAAATCTGAGAGACACGATTAATATCAAGGAGTAAAATGTGGTTTAATAAGATAAAAAAATTTTCAGTGAATAGTAACTTCTTACTTTTATTTACCACGGTTAAAAATAAATAGGGTAATTAAAGGTAAAATGATATTATTATTAACCTAACACATGTTCTAATTCTATTGGATAAGTATAATTCGACCAAAAACAACCTTATGAATATAATATTATCACTTAGGTCCACTTGGATTAAATTAGTACATTCATTATAATTTTATTTAAAAAAGAGTTAAAACAGTAAAAATCAAGGTTTAATAACTAAAACATTTTTAATATAGGGTTATATATAATATAAAGTCGACTATAAATATTCATCAGAAGTATAAAAATATTTCCTACATAATGGTATTTTATTTATGATTTTTAGACATTAATTAATTTATGTTATTTATGACACAATGTTCATGCAGTAATTACCTAAATAAGGAATTATTTAAATAATTTACATTATAAATACCCAAATAAATGTAATTTGAGACTTTTTATGAATTCCACTAATTTTCTAGGTTAATATGACATGTTATTATTGATTTAATTAACTTTTTATGAACTAAACATGCTGTTTTTATTCTAACAAAAATCAATTACCAAATAGTGTCAAAATTGACATAAAATAGTCTTTAAAAAATATATTACATTATTAATTGTTATTATATTTCTAAAAATCTAATTATAGGCCAAATTACATAGATAAGGTTATATATTTTAATAATGAACCACTTTTTGTTCGTTTGGCAGGTTATAGTAAGTTTATTAAACATATAGTGTAAGAAAACAAGAAGACATGGTAAAAGTTAAATTATTTTACTTAGAGATAAATCTAAAAGATATGGTTAAAATAGTAACCTAAACTTGTATAAAACCTATTGGTTAGGAGGAATTTGACCCATACCCAATTTAACTTCGAAATAAATCCATTTGGAGCTACTATAAGCTGAATATGACTTTATTATAAAATAATTGTTTAAGTTTTTCCAATGGTTCCCCTCTCCTCCCATATTAAAAGGGCACCCCTTCCCTATTCTCTTCACACCCTTTTGAACCTTCAAGCTAGGCCAACCCTGACAATTTCTCTTCTCCAATTCCCTAGAAACATTTTGGTGGTTTTGGTCTTCTAAAATTTCCAACTATACTTCTTTAAGAGGAAGCTTAAAGGAGGTGTGTCGAAGAATAGGTAATATCTTCATCCAATTCTCTCAAGTTTCATTCTTCTTCTACATCTTCTTATTTAGTTTTCTCATTATAAAGTAATAAAATCAGTATTAATTATATAATTATATGTTATTATATATATGAAAAACACTATTTCTCCTTCTATCCATCCTACGGAAAATGAAATCACCGCGCGTGCGTACGTATGGAATACCATCTCCACGCCGTGGTGTGATCTGTTTTCAACCACCACCTTACTTGGTTGGGTATAATGGTGTAAATAAATAACTATATATGATTATTTTAAAGTGATATTGGTTATGAAATATTATACATACACTTCAATACAATTCCACGATCATGGAAATGATATCATCGCTCGGGCGTACGTACGGACTACCGTCTCCACGACGCAATGTGATTCATTCTCCATGTTAAACATTAATGAATGATTATAAATTATATATAATGAATAATAATGAAATATATGACATAATAATGATACTATATTTATTTATGTCATCTACTTAATTCCATTAAATTCAATAAGGAAACGAAAACAACATTCATGCGTACGTACTGCATACCATCTCCATGAACGGTGTATTTCATTCCATTAATCGATCTATCATATATATATGTATATGCTGAATATATATTATATATAAATAATGTTTCCCATTTTTTAATTATGTAAATCAGTATATAAGTAATAATAGCAAGAACAATAAGTCTAAACACATACGATAAATGATACGATTTTACCCAAAACTCTGCTTTAACATGGAATTTACAAAAGAACGTGGTAATATAACGTCATAAGTGAACCATATATGATATCATAAAAATGTATATGAATCTGAAATAATTCAATGAAATTATTTAAATCATTATATAGGAGGTTTGGATACATAAGAAGCATATCAAACATAAGGTAGGGGATAACTATTCCAATCTCGTTCTTATCTAAGATTGTTTATTCGTAAGTATTTACTGGGGTTATTGTTATCATCCAGGTCCAGGTTTTCTAAAAATGTTTTCATGTATGTTTAATTTATTTTTTGCCCATTTTTTATGTTAACACATGTTATGAATGGAATCTTACTTTTTTTTACCACACAAGGAACTTTTTGACTTTTCCGACAACAGTACGAGGAGAATGTTATTTTTAACTTATACGGTGTGAACATATTTTTACAGTTTCATAAAGCCTCATTTTCATGAATATTACTCTACATGATTTCATGATTATATTAAACAAAACCCTTTTGTTTTAAAATTTCATGAAATTTTGTGAAAAGAAAATGATTTTGAAGAAGAAAGGATATTTTCCCAAAGAATTCATTTCAAGTGTTCTATCAAAACTTTTTTCCATCAAAAATTACATTATTTAATATTTTTATCTTTGAAGTATAATTTCTCTATTATTTTCATGGTTTTATTTTTCTTATGATGAAATGATATAAATTTTTTATATGGATTTTGTTATGATGTCATGATGTTTTTGAATCCCATTCTATTACATGTGTTATGCTATAATGTGTGATTTATGATTTTGTGGCACACGAAAGAATGATTTCATTATGAGATGGGTGGGACCTATATCTCCCTCCAATGCATTGGGTAAAGATTTATATCTCATGAGATAGACATGGCTGGAATGGTAAGTTAATCCAGTTCAGTTTTATAGGACTGAAACGAGGAGTGAAATCGATGCAGAAAGGGAACATTGTCCACTAAGATGGTCTTGGAAGTAATGCCTTGGCTACTATGGAAATCATAACATGTGATTAATGGTTACCATAGTTACATGATTTATTCCCATGCTATTTTATCATGATTGATGATTCATTATGATCTATCACTTACGTACTATCATGTTTTATGTCATTGCTCATGATTTTGATGTTTAAATATTATGTTCATGTTTTGATGTTCAAATGAATGTGGTTTGTTTAATTTTCTCCATGATTACCTTTATATAGCACTTGAGATCACCCATTTTTATGTTTTCTTTTCCCCAGGATATAAAGAAATGTTTTAGTTAAGAAAAAAAGGGGAAGATCATTATGGGAGATGTTTAAGATCTTTCACCAAGATTAGAAGATTATATTCCGAGTTTCCAAAGTCACTAAACTATTACAGTCCTTTGGTGTCTATTTTTGTTCTTTATTAAGTATTTAGCAAAATTAATGTAATGTCCATGTATTTCAGGACTGGGTCTCTACAGTTGGTATCAGAGGAAAGGATTAGTTAACCTTTGGAAACTAGGGTGCGAAAACATTAGTGAAATACCGAGAGATATTTCTATGGTATGTCTTGGGATGCCTCTAAGGTTAAGTATACATATAGGTTATAGTCCTAAAATTACGGTAATGATATTAAAATTAATCCTAAGATGTTAGATATTGAAGGTACTCCCCCTTTATTATGTTGTTTTCCCTAGCATGATTTTTTCCTCTAACACTATTATTTATGGGTTTTAGAAAATGGCTAGAAATATGATGATTCACGATAATGGAGGATATGATGGACAATGGAATTATATTCTTAATGAGAAACCAAATGAAAGGGGTTATGGAAGTCCAAATATCATTATTATGCCTAATCAACAATCTCATAATATGATAAATAATCTCCACTTTGGTAAGTATCCCGAATCAGCTTATAAGAGAAAGATGGAGTTTCATGATGTTCATAGAGTAAAGAAAGTTCAATTCCCCTAATGTAAATCTTGTGGGAAGAGGAATGACGGAAAAGGATTCAAAGGAACTAGAAGATGATTTGGGTGTAGAAAAGAAGGACACAAAGCCAGTAAGTGAAAAGGAAAATGGTCAGTTAACACCATGGACAAGGATAATGGTATTCCTACGACATCAACAACAGTTAAATGTTTTAAATGTGGAATGTATGGGAATTATGAAAACCAATCCCCTAATGGAAAATCTCAGGAAGAGAATCAACATGGAAATATGAGTTGTATTTATGTTGATAATGATGAATAAACTACAAAGGATATATGAGATGAATGAAGCGTTGAGGAATAAAATTATGAAGCTCGGTCAATGGTTTAAGAAGTTAGTGGAATGATTGTATGTTTACCAAGAGATATGTTAATGGTACTATGGAATAATGAATCAACTAAGGGTTACACTATTGTTTTTCATAAATTATTTGAAAGTATATGTTGAATGGTACTGGTAACCATGAAAGGTTATTCATATATTTTTGGAAACAAGATGATATACGCCTAATGAATGGATAAGGAGAAAATAATATGTTTGATAGTATTCATGAGCTCATGATTGATATAAGGAAAAAGTGATATCAGGGTTTGAGTATATAGAATTTTTAGGATTTTGGTAAGTGGAAAGTGTTAACTTTTAACTGCATTCATGTTTTCACTAAGTTTCAATGGGTTTTCATTTTTCAAGAGAATACATGATTAAGGTATTCACATGTTTAGAATGTGACCAACAAGATATAAAGTATGATATATGGGGGATAAATTATGGTATTCACATGATCGGTAGATGACATTTCTAGTAATTGTTTTCTTGATACTATGAGCTTGGACATAAGTATTTTATATAAGCCTAACGATTGGAATGAATTATGTTGGAAATATGTTAGTATTGTTTAATCCAAGAACTATTTTCGATATTATTGATGGAATGTTATAATAATGTAGTATAAGAAAAGGGACAACATGCCGAATGGGCGACAAACCATCACGTCAGACATGGATATGGGAATCGAACCCACAACCGAACTGCGATAGGCCTTTATCGCCTACCACTAGCCTATAGGAAGTCCCTGGTTAGTAAATGCTAGTTTTATTATATTAAGTGGTATTATATATGAAGTATAAGTCATTTTAGGAACTATATACGATTAATCTCACTATAGATGGACTTATGTATATTTAATAACTTTTACTATCCTTTTGTTTGAGACAGATGGAATGACCTATCATTCTATCGCATGATCTTCTAACACTTCACGGAAGACAAATTCAACTTAATTTCTTTAAGATATGATGCGGAAATTGTTCAAGGCACAAACTACAGTAAGATTGTACCAAAATAAAGTAAGTATTTCTTTTAATTCAAAAATTCCTCAACATTAGGGAAATGATCTTGAATACAAAGAAAATGTTTTCCTAGTGTCCTTATATCCGATGAATCAGATGGTACCTTAAATCATCACAAATTTATGGCTTTGTGATTGTTTGATTTTTCATATCCATGTTCTCTACCACTCTCCATCAGAACATGATGGTTAGATTTCTCGTCCATATCCATATTTTCACCTATGTTATCCTATGTGGAAACCAAGTTATTAGTAAATTTGGGTAACCGTTACATTACATACGTCACATTTTAAAATTAAGTTTCAGTATTCCTTTTTACGATTTTTGTTTCTATGAATGAAACTTTCAAGTAGTAAACTATTTATAACCCCGACGAATTTCATGGGCGAAATTCATTTTAAGGGGGAAGAATGTAACAAAACGAGATTTTATGAGAACTATTCATTTTAATTTCATTGATATCTTGTGTTGTATTCTACACCAAAAGCATCTTTCACTACATGCATCCCTGACTTGTCTTGTATTACACGCAATCACGACCTTCCACGATAGCATGTGTTGTACGCAATAGCGAGTTTCGTTAAACAACAATATGTTATATAAACTAGTCGTTATGAATAGTCATACCCACTTTTTGAAACTTTATAAATTTTGTATTTTGAATTGGAATTCATTTTTGGATTCAAAATATCCAAATTAGCTTAGGGTGATGTTTTGGTGTTTTTCTATAAACATTCAGTTTTTGATGAATAGTGAAAACACCGGGATACTATTTAAAACCCGACTTTTAATTTAAATAATTATTTTATTTCATTTAAATTTATTTTAGGTCAAAATTGATACATAATACCTATATTAGTTCAATTTAATTCATTAGAGTCACTTTATAATAATTTTATATATATAAAAAATTTTAATGAACTTTTCAACGTCTTTTACCCACCTCCTAGGAGAGTTTGAAAATTTAAATAAACCATAATTTTAATGCTTCTATGAGTGGAATTTCAAAAATCTAAGAGGCACAGTTAGTATCAAGGAGTAAAATTTTGTTCAATAAGATAAAAATAATTTTTGCTGAAAAGGAAATTTTTTATTTTTCTTTACCACGGTAAAAAGTAAATATGGTAATTATGGGTAAAATGATATTATTATTAGCCTAACACAAGTTATAATTATATTGTATAAGTATAATTCAACCAAAAACAACCTTAGGAATTTAATATTATAATTTAGGTCAAATTGGATTAGATTAACACATTTATTATTATTTTATTTAAAAAAGAGTTAAAAGAGTTAAAATCAATGTTAAATAACAAAAACTTTTTTAATATAGGGTTATACATAATATAAATTCGACTATAAATATTCATTAGAAATATAAATATATTTCCTACCTAATGGTATTTTATTTATAATTTTTGGACATTAAATAATTAATGTTATTTATGACACAATGGTGATGCAGTAATTACCTAAAAAAGGAAATATTAAAATAATTCATATTATAAATACCCAAATAAATGTAATTTGTGACTTTTTATGAATTACACTAATTTTCTGGGTTAATATGACATTTTATTATTGATTTAATTATCTTTTTATGAACTAAACATTCTGTTATGATTTTCACAAAAATAATTTACCAAATAGTGTCAAAATTGATGTAAAAAATTTAAAAAAATATATTATATTATTAATTGTTATTATATTCCTAAAAATATATGGTTAAGAAAAATGACTTATAAAATGTCATATATATTAATAATGAACCACTTGGGGTTCGTTTGGCTGGTTATTGTATGTTTATTAACCATAGAGTGTAAGAAAACAAGAAGACACGGTAAAAGTTAAATTATTTAACATAGAGTTAAATCTAAAAGATAAGGTTAAAAGAGTAATCTAAACTTGTATAAAACCTATTGGTTGAGAGAATTTCAACCCATACCCACATTATCTTCGAAATTAATCTATTAGGAGATATTATATACCAAAAATGACTTTATTATAAAATAATATTTTATGTTTTTGAAAAGGTGCCCCTCTCCTCCCTTATAAAAAGGGCACCCCTTCCCTCTTCTCATAGCACCATTTTGAGCCCTAAATCTCGGCATAACCCTGAACATTTCTCTTCTCCACTTCCCTAGATACATTTTGGAGGTTCTAGTATTCTAAAAAGACCAACTCTACTTCTTTAAGAGGATGGTTAAAGGGTGTGTGTCGAAGAAGAGGTAATCTCTTCATCTGATAATCTCATGATTATTTCTTCTTCGACTTCTTCTTATTTAGTTGTATCATTATAAAGTAATAACATAAGTATTAATTATATACTTATATGTTATTATAAATATCAAACAACCCTATTTCACCTTCTATCCAGCCTATGGAAAACAAAATCACTGCTCGTGCGTACGTACGGAATACCGTCTCCAAGCCACAGTGTAATCTGTTTTCGACCACTACATTACTTGGATGGGTATAATGGTGTAAATAAATAACTATATATGATTATTTAAAAGTGATATTGATTCTGAAATATTATACATACACTTCAATACAATTCCACGAACATGGGATTGATGTCATCGCTCGTGCGTACGTACGGACTACCGTCTCCATGACGCAATGAGATTCATCCTCCATGTTAACCATTAATGAATGATTATAAAGTATATATAATGAATAATAATGAAATATATAACATAATAATGATATTGTATTTATGCGTGTCATCTTCTTAATTCCATTCAATTCAATAAGGAAACGAAAATAGTGCTCATGCGTACATACGACCTACCGTCTCCATGAATGGTGTCTTTCATTCCATTTATCGACCTATCATATATATATGTATATGCTGAATATATATTATATATAAATCATGTTTCAAATTCTGGAATTAAGTAAATTAGGATATACGTAATAATATCAAGAACAACAAGTCGAAACACGTACGATAAATGAAATGATTTTACCCAAAAAGATGCTTTAACATGGAATTTACAAATGAAAGGGTAATATAAAGTCATAAGTGAACCACATATGATATCATAAAAATGAATATGATTCAGTAATAAGTCAATGACATTATTTAAATCATTATACAGGAGGTTCATATACATACTAAGAATATCATACATAAGTTATGGGGTAACTATTCCAATCTCGTTCTTATATGAGATTGTTTATTCATAAGTATTTACCGGGGTTATTTTTATCATCCATGTCCATATTTTCTAAAACAAATTTCATGTATGTTTATTTTCCTTTTTACACATTTTTTAATTTTAACACATGTTATTAATGGAATCTTACTTTTTTACCAAACGAGGAACTTTTTGACTTTTCCGACAAAATTACGAGGAGAATGTTATTTTTAACTTATACAGTGTGAACTGATTTTTACGGTTTCATAAAGCCTCATTTTCATGAATATTCCTCTAAAATATTTCATTATTATTTTCAAAAAAACCATTTTCATTTAAAATTGCATGGAATTTTGTGAAAAGAAAATTATTTTGAAGAATAAAGTATATTATCCCCAAGAATTCATTTCAAGTGTTTTATTAAAACTATTTTCCATCTAAAATGACATTATTTAATATTTTTATGTTTCAAGTATAGTGTCTCCATTATTTACATGGTTTGATTTTTCTTATGATGAAATGATATCCATTTTTTTATATGGATTTTGTTTTTATGTCATGATGTTTAAGAATCCGATTCCATTACATGGGTTATGCTATGATGTGTGATTTATGATTTTGTGTCACACGAAAGAATGATTTCATTATTAGATGGGTGGGACCTATATCCCCCTCTAATGCATTGGGTAAAGATTTATATCTCATGAGATAGACATGGTTGAAATGGTAAGTTAATCTGGTTCAGTGTTACAGGACTGAAACGAGGAGTGAACTCGATTCAGAAAGGGGACTTTGTCCACTAAAATGGTCTTGGCAGCAATGCCTTGTCTACTATAGAAATCATAACATGTGCTTAATGGTTTCCACAATTACATGCATTATTCCCATGCTATTTTATCATGATTTATTATTCATTATGATCTATTCCATAAGTATTGTCATGTTTTATGTCATTGCTCATGATTTTGAGGTTTAAAAATTATGTTCATGGTTTGAAGTTCAAATGTATATGGATTGTTTTATTTTCTCCATGCTTACCCTTACTGAGAATTTGAGCTCACCGCTTTATATGTTTTCTTTTCCCCTGGATATAACGAGAGGTTTTAGGTAGGAAAAAAGGGGAAGATATTAATGGGAGTTGTTGAAGATCTTTCACCAAGGTTAGAAGAATATATTCCGATTTTCCAAAGACACTAAACTATTACGGTCTTTTGGTGTCTATTTTTGTTATGTTTTAAGTATTCTGCAAAAGTAATGTAATGTCCATGTATGTCAAGATTGGGTCTCTACAGTAGGTATCAGTGGAACGGTTTAATTAACATTTGGAAACTAGGATGCGAAAACTTTAGTGAAATCACGAGAGATATTTTTAAGGTATGTCTAGGGATGTCTCTATGGTTAAATATATGTTTAGGTTATAGTCCTAGAATTACTGTAACAATCTTAGAATTGATCCTAAGATTTTAGTTATTGAAGGTACTCCCCCTTTATTATGATGTTTTCCCGAGCATGATTTTTGCCTCTCACACTATTCTTTTTGGGTTTTATAAAATGACTAGAGATAGGAAGATTCACGATAATGGAGGATATGATAGACAATGGAATGATATTCTTCATGAGAAACCAAATGAAATGGGATTTGTAAGTACAAACATTGTTATTATGCCTAATCATCAATCTCATACTTTGATCAATAATCTCAACTTTGGTAAGTATCCCGACTCAGCTAATATGAGAAATATGGATTTTCATGATGATCATAGAGGAAAGAATGCTCAATTCCCCTCATGTAAATCTTGTGGGAAGAGGCATCAGGGAAAATGTTTCAAATGAACTAGAAGATGCTTTGGGTGTGGAAAAGAAGGACACAAAGCCAGTAAGTGCAAAAGAAAAGGGTCAGTTAACCCCATGGACAAGGATACTGGTGTTTCTGTGACATCAACAACGATTGGATGATTTAAATGTTGAATGTATGGTCATTATGAAAACCAATTCCCTAAGGGAAGATCTCTTGGAGAGAATCAACATGGTCATATGAGTATTATTTATGTTGATGATGGTGAAGAAACTACAAATGATATATGAGATGAAAGAATTGTTGAGGAATAAAATGATGAAGCTTGGTCAATGGTTTAAGATGGTAGTGGAATGATTATATGTTTTCCAAGAGTTATGTTAATGGTACTATGGAATAAATAATCATCAAAGGATCACACTATTGCTTTTCCTAAAGTATTGGAAATTATATATTGAATGGTACTAGTAACCTTGAAAGGTTATTTAGATATTTTTGTAAAGAAGATTATATGAGAATAATGAATGGATAAGGAGAAAATTATATGTTTGATAGTATTCATGAGCACATGATTTATATAATGACTAAGTGATATCATGGTTTGAGTATATAGATTTTTTGGGATTTTGGTATGTGGAAATTGTGAACATTTAACTGCATTTATGTTTTCACTAAGGTTCAACGTGTATTCATTTTTCAAGAGAATACATGATTAAGGTATTCACATATTTGGAATGTCACCAACAAGATATATCGTATGATATATGGGGGATAGATGATGGTATTCACATGATCTGTAGATGAAATTTATAGTAATTGTTTTCTTTATACTATGAGCATGGACAGAAGTATTTTAGATAACCCTAAAGATTGGAATGAGTAATGTATGACATAAGTTAGTATTGTTTAAGGCTAGAACTTTTTCCGACATTATTTATGGAATGTTATAATAGTGTAGTTTAAGAAAAGGGACAACATGCAGAACGGGTGACAACCCATCGTGTCGGACAAGGCTGTGGGAATCGAACCCACAACCGAATTGTGACAGACCTTTATCGCCTACCACTGGCCTACAGGAAGTTCCTGGTTAGTAGATGCTAGTTTTGTTATATTAAGTGGTATGATATATGAATTATATGTCCATTTTAGGAACCATATACGATTAATCTCACTATAGATGGACTTATGTATATTTAATAAGTTTTAATATCCTTTTGTTTGAGACATATGGAATGACCTATCATTCTATCGCATGATCTGCTAACACTTCATGAAAGACAAATTCAACCTAATTACTTTAAGAGATGATGTGGAAATTGTTCAAGGCACAAACAACAGTTTGATTGTACCAAAATCAGGTAAGTATTTCTTTTAATTCAATAATTCTTCAACTTTAGGGAAATGATCTTGAATAAAAAAAATGTTTTCCTAGTGTCCTTATATACGATAAATCATATGGTACCTTAAATCATCACAAATTTATGGCTTTGTTATTGTTGGATTTTTCATAGCCATGTTCTCTACCACTCTCCATCAGAAAATGATTGTATAATCTATCTTCCATATACATATTTTCACCTATGTTCTTCTATGTGGAAACCTAGTGATTAGTTAATTTGGGTAACCGTTACATTTCATACATCACTTTTTAAAATTACGTTTTAGTATTCATTTTTGCAATTTGTGTTTCTATGAAAGAATCTTTCAAGTAGTATAGTATTTATAACCCCGATGAATTTCGTGGGTGAAATTCATTTTAAGTGGGGTAGAATTTAACAACCCGAGATTTTATGAGAATTATACATTTTAATTTAATTGATGTCTTGTGTTGTACGCTACACGAAAAGGAACTTGCACTACACACACCCCTGACTTGTCTTGCATTACACGCAATCACGACCTTCCAAGATAGCATGTGTTGTACGAAATACCGATTTTCGCTAAACAATGATATGTTATATAAACTAGCAGTTATGAATAGTAATACCCACTTTTTAAAATTTTATAAATTTTATCTTTCTAAATTGACTTCATTTTTGGATTTGGAATATCGAAATTAGCCTAGGGTGAATTTTTGGTATTTTTCTGAAACCTTTCAGTTTTTGATGAATAGTGAAAACACAGGGTTACTATTTAAAAACTGACTATTTATTTAAATAATTATTTATTTTATTTAAATTTATTTTAGGTCAAAATAGATATATAATACCTATATAAGTTCAATTTAATTAATCGGAGTCATTTTATAATAAATTTAGATATATAAAAAAATTTATTGAACTTTTCACCGTCTTTTACCCACCTCCCAGGAAAGTTTGAAAATTTACATAAAACATAATTTTAACGCTTCTATGAGTGGAATTTGAAAAATATGAGAGACATGGTTAATATCAAGGTGTAAAATGTGGTTCAATAAAATAAAAATAATTTTTGGTGAACATTAACTTTTTACTTTTATTTATCACGGTTAAAAGTAAATATGGTTATTAAAGGTAAATTGATATTATTATTACCATAAGACATGTTATAATTATATTGAATAAGTTTAATTCAAAAAAAACCGTAGTAATATTATATTATCATTAAGGTCCACTTGGATTAGATTAGGAAATTTATTATTATTTTATTTAAAAAAGAGTTAAAATAGTTAAAATCAATGATTAATAACTAAAAAAATTTTAATATAGGGTTATACATAATATAAATTAGACTATAAATATTAATTAGAAAGATAAAAATATTTCCTACCTAATGGAATTTTATTTATAATTTTTAGAAATTAAATAAGTTATGTTATTTATGACACAATGGTGATGCAGTAATTATCTAAATAAGGAAATAGTAAAATAATTGATATTAAAAATATCCAAATAAATTTAATCAGAGACTTTTTATGAATTCCACTACTTTTATAGGTTAATATTACATGTTATTATTGATTTAATTAACTTTTTTTGAACTAAACATGCAGTTATGATTTTTACAAAAATCAATTACCAAATAGTGTAAAAATTGACACAAAAAAGTTTTTTAAAAGTATATTATATTATTAATTGTTATTGTATTTGTAAAAATCTAAGGTTATTCCAAATGACTTATATAAGGTTATATATATTAATAGTTAACAACTTGGGGTTCTTTTGGCTTGTTATAGTGAGTTTATTAACTATATAGTGTAAGAAAACAAGAAGACACGGTAAAAGTTAAATTATTTAACTTAGAGTTAAATCTAAATGATAAGGTTTAAATAGTTACCTAAACATGTATAAAACTATTTGTTGAGAGTATTTAGACCCATAGCCACTTTATCATCGAAATAAATCAATTTTGAGCTATTATAAACCGAATATGACTTTACTATAAAATAATATTTTAAGTTTTTCCAAAGGTGCCCCTCTCCTCCCTTATAAAAAGGTCACCCCTTCCCTCTTCTCTTCACAACATTTTTATCCTTGAAGCTCATCCAACCCCTGCCCATTTCTCGTCTCCACTTCCCTAGAAACATTCTGGAGGTTCTGGTCATCTCAAAATACCAACTCTACTTCCTTAATAATAAGCTTAAAGGATGTGTGTTGAAGAAGAGGTAATCTCTTCATCCAATTCTCTCAAGTTTATTTCTTCTTATACTTATTCTTCTTTAGTTGTCTCATTATAAATTAATAACATCAGTATTACTTATATACTGATATGTTATTATAAATATGAAAAAACCCTATTTCATCTTCTATCAATCCTACAGAAAACGAAATCATTGCGCGTGTGTACGTACGTAATACCGTCTCCACACCGTGGTGTAATCTGTTTTTTACCACCACCATACATGGATGGGTATAATGGTGTAAATAAATAACTATATATGATTATTGTAATGTGATATTGATTCTGATATATTATACATACACTTCAATACAATTCCATGATCATGATAATGATATCTTCGCTCATGCGTACGTACGGACTACCTTCCCCACGATGCATTGAGATTCATTCTCCATGTTAACCATTCATGAATGATTATAAAGTATATATAATAAATAATAATGAAATACATTACATTATAATGATACTTGATTTATTTTTGTCATCTAATTAATTCCATTCAATTCAATAAGGAAACGAGAACAACGTTCATGAGTAGGTACGACCTACCGTCTCTATGAACGGTGTATTTCATTCCATTTATCGATCTATCATATATATATGTATATGATGAATATATATTATATATAAATCATGTTTAACATTATGGAATTAATTAAATCAGGATTTCAGTAATAATAACAAGAACAACAAGTCGATACACGTACGATAAATGGAAAGATTTTACCCAAAACGCTTCTTTAACATGGAATTTACAAAAGAACGGGTAATATAAAGTCATAAGTGAAACATATATGATATAATAACAATGAATATGATTCTTTAATAAGTCAATTACATTATTTAAATCATTATACATGAGGTTCAGATACATACGAATCATATCGGACATAAGGTAATGGATAACTATTCCAATCTCGTTATTATCGGAGATTGTTTATTCGTAAGTATTTACTAGGATTATTGTTATCATCCATGTACATGTTTTCTAAAAATATTTTAATGTATTTTTGGTTTACTTTTTACCCATTTTAATTTTAACACATTTTATTAATGGAATCTTACATTTTTGTACCACACGAGGAAATTTTTGACTTTTCTGAAAAAAGTACGAGGAGAATGTTAATTTTAACTTATGCAGCATGAAAAAATTTTTACGGTTTCATAAAGCCTCATTTTCATGAATATTTCTCTACAAGATTCCATGATTATTTTCAAAAAAAACCTTTCTTTTAAAATGTCATGGCATTTTGAGAAAAGAAAATTATTTTGAAGAAGAAAGGTTATTTTTCCCCAAGAATTCATTTCAAGTGTTTTATCAAAACTATTTTCTATCTAAAATGACATTATTTAATATGTTTATGTTTCAAGTATAATGCCTCCATTATTTACATGTTTTTTTTCTTATGATGAAATGATATCCATTTTTTATATGGATTTTGTTATAATTTCATGATGTTTAAGAATCCCATTCTATTACATGGGTTATGCTATGATGTGTGATTTTTGATTTTGTGGAACATGAATGAATGATTTCATTATGAGATGGGTGGCACATATATCTCCCTCAAATGCATTGGGTAAAGAATTATATCTCATGAGATAGACATGGCTGGAATGGTAAGTTAATCTGGTTCAGTGTTATAGGACTGAAATGAGGAGGGAAGTCGATTCAGAAAGGGGACTTTTTCCATTAAGATAGTCTTGGCAGAAATTCCTTGGCTACTATGGAAATCATAACATGTTCTTAATGGTTGTCACAATTACATGATTTATTCCCATGCTATTTTATCATGATTGGTGATTCATTATGATCTATGCCTTACTTACTGTCATGTTTTATGTCATTGGTCAAGATGTTGATGTTTAAATATTATGTTTATGTTTTGATGTTAAAATGTATATGGTTTGTTTTATTTTATCCATGCTTACACTTACTAAGAATTTGATCTCACCCTTTGTATGTTTTCTTTTCCCCCGGATAAAATTAAAGGTTTTAGGTATGAAAAAAACGGGAAGATCTTTATGGTAGATGATGAAGATCTTTCACCAAGATTAGAAGATTATATTCTGAGTTTCCAATGACACTAAACTATTATGGACCTTTGGTGTCTATTTTGGTTATGTATTAAGTATTCTGAAAAAGTAATGTAATGTCCATGTATGTTAATATTAGGTCTCTACACATACCTTGGTCCCTACACCATGATCAATATTATATCGCTTTTTTATTTTTAATTGGAATATTGAAATCCTATTAAATCATAGACGTTCGTGTTATGTCCTAGAATGTCTCTCGTTCATAATTCATATACTAAGAATGATTAATAATTCAACAATACCAAAACCATGATATAATCTATTGTGACTGACCCAGATCATTATCCCAAATAATAAATAAATCTCGGATACCACATAGACATTAATTTCCCCTACAATAACCCCTACAAGTTTGGATTTAAGTACATGTTTGATGCTCGAAGCCAACATCTTATAAGATATTTTTCAAGGACCATACATGTGGTAATAATACTCAAACATAGTAGATATTACCAATATAAATCCCATGAATAATTTAAGGAAAATAATAATCCAATCCTATAATGTAATATAAATTAAATCATATATCCCATAATTAGGTTATTTCTATGCATTAAAAAAACAACATCCTATTATAGAAACTCCCACTCCTGTAATCACTATATATTTTCATGTATATCACATCCACATACTCTATATTAAAAAATTTTATAACTATATAATAGATGATACATTTGAGGATAACGAAATTATGAATAGATCACTCCTTAGACCCTGTCATGTTAATGTTCAATAATAATACTCTATATTCTATGAGTAAATAGAAAAACAAACTCGTTATATGAAAAGGTAAACTACCACATGGATACAACTAAGATTACTCAGTAAATCTATATTAAAGTGAAATCATATAAAATAAATATAATATATATATATTACCTTGTACCCAATTCTTTTTTTAACTCATTTCCCTCATGCCCCAAAAACATGTTTCCTAGACATTTTATCCCATCAATATTCATATAACCATATCTAAAAAAACCACTTAACCAAATATGCATTCCTAATACCGTATCCATATATCAAAATACATGTATCACATAATTTATTAGCAGGGCCACATACATCATCCTGGCTAAGAAACATCATGAAGGTAATCAACCTCTTTCCCTATTCCCTGGGAACATCTCTACAATATAACAGTATCTCTTACTCATTTGCGCATCACTTCACAACATGACATATATTAACCCCATGGTATAATAACATGTATTACATCTAGAAGTGTGATTATTAAAATATTAGTATTAAACCATCCATATAAAAAAATCATTCATGTCAGCGGAACACCCATGACCCAAAATCTTAAAAGTAAATTTATAAAGATACCAAATTAGGTGGGAGTGTTATGGAATGGGAAACACTATAATGAATATATAATTTCATGAAATCATATCCTATATTTCATCATCTTTATGAAACTTTTCCACAAGTCCAACAATTTCCATACTATCACCTGTTACATTAATATCCACTTCCAATTTTATACAACATAACGAACACTACATGACCAACCTAGAGCAACACATCATTATCCCATTTCATATTCATTAAAATTTATATATTTGTAAGTTCATAGACTTATTTCATTTATTAATATTCCTAAATTCATATCGATATAATTTCATGTAAACACATTATCTTTAATATTTATAAATCACATACAATATATTTAATTACACAAGATTAAATTTACTATTTTAATCCCATAATTTATATCTAAAGAAGTTCTCTATAAATATTTTGGGATTATATTTTTATCAATAAATGATTGAGGAAACTACTGCATATGGAATCACTATCCTCTCTAAGACACTTTTACAATAACCACTATATCTTCTACTACCACATATAACGAATCATTGAAATGATTCTTCCACAACCAAAATTGTAATTTCTACAACAAAATATTATCAAAAAAACAATTAAATAATATTTAAAACAATGATACTAATTTACTCATAATCCATTTACTAGATTACTTGTTATGAATAACAGAACCATAAATATATTCTTATTTCAATTTTCATTATCAATTTACCATATTTAGGTAATTTAACAATCATAAAATTTCTATAATATATTAATAATATTTATTAATAGTAGTATGATTTACATTTAGTTACATAAAGGGGATAAAATAATAATGAAATAAAAATAAATTTATTAATTCATTTTATTTACATCCATCCCATTTAATTATTTTATTTTCATTATATTATCATCATTATTTCAATAAAAATTGTTTTGTCCATGGAAATAATAGAAATTTTTTTCTATAATTATATGTTATGAGAAAAAATAAATTTTGAATATGTAATCCCACAATAATTCTTCTAAAAAAAATTTATTATAAAGAAATCAATGTTGAAATAATAATGAAATCACAAAAAAAATTTGCAATTATAAATGAATAAAAATATATATGAAGCTAGAACCTCAAGCATGAAAAAAATTCCATATTAACAAAATAACATAATTATTATGAAGAATAAGAATAATAAATGATGAGGAACATTAGTGAATTAAATTTTCTTATAAAAATCTACTTCGAAGGAAGGAAAATATAAAACTCTATAGAAGGAGATGTTATATAGAATTCTAGAAATCCCAATTATAATATGTGAATGGAGAAATTAATAAAATAGAAGAATAAAAAGAATAAACTACAATTTATAATTCAATATTAGATGAATGAAATAATTATAAGATGTCCCTAATCTTAGAAAATAGTGACTTTCTCAAAAAATGCATGAAAAGTTACCCTAATTTCATGGAAAAATATTATACTAAACTTAATGATATCATGGAACTTTCTTATAGAATAAAATTTTATAAAAAATAAAATGATCCGCAATTAAATTTATATAGAAAAAGAATATATTAATTTTAAATTAAACATCATCCCCAAAATATCAAGATGAAATTTCAAAATCCACAGTATAACTATCATTCATAAAGAAACACAAAAATATCAAATTCTAGGATTCACAATGAAATCCAACTCATTAATAATTTACCTAAAAAATATATGTCCCATATCTTGGTTGTAATAACCACAATAATCATTTCATTTCTAGCTATACATGATAAAAACACATGGAACAGTATAATTGAACAATTTCATGATTTGTATTGAATGAGAAAATTTACATAAAAAACATTAATCATCCCAACCATACTCTTGAATAACCATAATTAACACCTCAAAAAAACAATAAACTCATGGTGTTTCAGAATGATTCACTATTAGAGGGGGGTGAATCAGAGTGTTTCCCAGTCCAAAATATTTTCCTTCATTATTTTTAACTCTATAGGATCTTATACCTGTGTTAGATGGAACAATGTTCAACATGTTATCAATTTAATTTCTCACACACAACATAAACAAATTTTAATGAATTAAACCAGAAATATGAACTATGAATATAAAATGGGTATTTTACTTTGTTCGTCATAAAGGATTTATCCTAGGAGTATACACATAATGATTTTATCATATACTAGAATCCATTACTATTTTAGATTGTAATATATTATTTCATTCATGCCAATGATTACTAACTTCAAATGTTTTAGAGTTTGACCAGTTGACACCTAAAGAGAAGTACAACTTCTTCTCCTCTTTAAAATTCTTCTATGAGGGGAAAATCATTTTATAGACGTGAGGGAATTTCCATGTTTAATATATTCAGCATGATTATTTTCTATTATAGAAATACTTATAAATGATCCATTGTCTTCAACATTAGTTTAACTATCTTTCATTATTCAAGATGACACAACCTATTTATAAAGTGTTGAGCCTTGTGTATTACTATTCTAATTCCATATGATAATATCCACTATCTATGGAGATTTACCCAATATCATAAGAAGTCCAAAAATATTGACACTTCCTCTATAGATAAATAAACATAGTGATAATAATTATCTCACTACACATGTTATTGATCTTCTAGATACGGTAGTGTATCTATTATATCCTTTAACCCTTCATCCAACTCAAACCAAATATAATAAATTTAAATCTTTTGTGTCTCCCTTATCATATTATTCTTTTATTTTAAATGATATTAATGTATTATTCAATTGTTCTTTTATATAAAAACATGATATTTTGTCTTTTAAAACTTCTATGCTCCTTATACCATGAAACTAAATCACCAATTATGTTCATAACTTCTCCTACTATTCTAAACATAGGTATTTTAGATAGAAAATGTCTTAAACCTCTTATAATATTATTCTTCAACTCTTATTATAAATTCAAATAACAATCACATGAGTTATTTTTCCATTTATTATGGAATCAATATATAAATAATATTTTTATTTACTGATTTTTAAATTCAATTCATTATGGGTTATTTATGAAACATTTATATTTCTAATGAATAGATATATTAGATATATTTTATAATTTTAAATATGTAAAATCTACGAATTCACCCCTGTGAAATCATCCATTTTATATTCCCTATAAGAATTGGAGTCTCCATAAAATTTTAGGGTCCCCACTCCTATAAAAAATATAATGGTGTTAATAATCTTTTATGATCATATTTTCAATAATATAGAATGATTTATTAATTAAACTTGTTTTTATACATCATAATATGAATAATTGAATCATCTTAAGGATTATTTTCACCTAATGCATATAATTTTTTTAAAAAAACTAAATTTAATGTATAATCATTAGGATTCAACAAATAAATTCATAAAGATGATGGAAAAATCCTTACACATACGTGGTGTCTCTATTATTTTTCTATTTTATGACACACAAAATTATATTATGCCTCAACCATGTATATTATATATCATCATGATGCTCCAAACCTTTTAAATATTTTCTAACCTCTATAGAAAATATATTTTTCATTTGATCAAATATATTATGTATTCATATATAATTTATGAAAACCCATTGGTATTTAGAGGTATTGTATTCATTTTTCACATTATGCTACATATTCTTAAAAATAATATACAAGATCTTGTTATATATATATAATATACATCCCAATAATATGTTTTTGAGACCTCATGGATATTATGAAAAAAATATATTTTATATCCACTATTGTTTTTTTTACTTTTATAATTTGCACATGATTACAGAATATTATATACCATATCGAAATACTTTTTTATTAATATAATTCCGTAACTGTCACGAACCAGCCCGAGTCGACCCTGAACCGGTCACAAGGGCTAGCCCACGATAAATCCCGAGCGGCGTTCCTGATCCTCCCAGGATGGTGGCCAGAACCAAGGGCATCAATAGAGTACACAAGGGAATGATTTTCCCATTTATAAACAATCTAACAAACAACAGAAATAAATGGACAACCCAAAATATATTTATATAAAAACTGAAATGAACAATATTTCTACAAGAAACTGAAAGTACAACTAAAACAACAACTCAACTGACCAAACCCAATAACCAACTAACTCCATGTGACCTTCTGGTCACTCTCCATCATAATGACCACAATTCACCCAAGCTGATCAAACTAAAGATGAAAAAAGCATAGGGGATAAAATAGATGAATATTATAGCCGTGAGTATTAAAACACAGTAGGTCAGCCACATATTATATTCCCAATACACATCCTTTAAAAAAAAGAAACATAATTTAATGCTTTAAATACAACTATAAAATGAATGTTTTCTAAATGAGTTCCAATGCTATAAAAAATTACAAGACAAACATTTTCATGTTTTATAAACAGGAATGCTAGTATGAATTTTCAAAGAGGTGTAACATTAAAATTAAAATAGATTTCCTATGGGCTGATTTAAAGAATTTACACTTTTAAAAAAATCTCACACACTATTCAATTTACCAAAACAACACACACCGTATACCGACGGTGAGTACAAAATATCCAATGAGAAAAATTCCTAGGAACACAAATAGGTACTAGTTAGTTGTGAGCCCCATATACCTCGTATCTTAGTGAGAGTAACCATAATAAATATATATTCTCATGCACAAAATCCACTAGTAGTGAGTATTCCCATAACCTTGTGTCCCCCAAAAACATCATCATCATAGCTAGTTAGTGTGGTCATCATCAAACATGCTACGTGAAATAGGGGCCAAACCCCACGGGATCAACAGCATACTACTACACCTCATCCCACCAAGATAAATGGGATTCCCTTTAGTGCTCAATCTAGTTACACATATTATCGAATAATATTTTCATATCAAAATTCCATTAGAAATCCATAAACACAAATTCATCCCACAAACATGCTTCACTTTCCTTTCAGGAATCAATAAACCAGTAAAATGTTTTGCAAAATAACTTCATGGAGTAAAATGAGGCAATGCACATAAAATCCATTAAAAATGATCTTTTAAGGCCAAAAACCCATAAATAACAAATAAAATTCGATTTTTCAGCCCCAAGACCAATTAATAAATCACTTTCATGGACCAAAAAATGGCCCCAAAATATAGAAGCTGAAATACATATAGAAACCATTTTTACAAAAAAATGCCAAATGTGCCTTTAAGCATTTCTATAAACTAAAATTTAACCAAGGTAAGCATTTCAATTTTAAAATTGAGGTTTATAAAAAAATATGAAAAATCATAAAACATTAATAAATCCCTTTAAAACACAAATATGACATATTCAAAACACAACCATTTTCATAAGGATGTGAAACAAGCCATTTTCCAATAACTCTATCCAAAACATGTTGTAAACCAAAATCCATTTTTTTTGTAAAACCAAATACTAAATAAAAATCCATATAAGGACCCAAAAATAATATTTATCATTCTTCAAATTCATTTATAAATCCAAACAACCAATATTTAAATCCCACATCACACATAAAATTCAACCGGGCAATTTGCAGAACACATGACATGCCCTTTTTTAACACAACAATTTATTTTAATAACTTGACAAAGAATAAAACACTAATTTCATTCCATTTAATATTATAGCTACTGTAACATGTTAAATATATCATAAAATAGTTTTTCAACCTCACAAAATAGTTGTGAAATATATCGTAACATTTAAACAAACAATTTATGTACACTTTTATGACAAAACAACTCTACATATCACAAAACAAGCCTTAAAAACAATTTTCAAACCAATAAAATAATCCAATGGATGAAAAACATTAATAAACATATATATCATATGTGAAAAATAATAAAATGATGAATCTTAATTAATACAGGCATGTGCAAGGGATATCATACATCAAGTCATTCACGTAATGGAATCTCACACCCAATATCACCATCTGAGGGTTTAAAAACCCGAAACCTATGAATACCAGCCCCAAACGAACAAAAAAACCATCAAAAATAAATTTATAACAAGACCCTAGGTCTATAATGACTAGTGGAGATCATGAAACCAAGAAATAATGAAAGGAGGTGGAAGAGGAAGGAAAATGAGAAGGAATCTAACCGTGCCACCAAGAAAAATCATCGTCTTCAATTAGATATGAAACCGTAGAGAGAAGGGATTGGATTTTAACTTCTTGGAGGGGATCCAAAGATCATTAAGAACTAGGTAAAGAAGAGTTGTGAAAAAACCTGTATGAATTGAATGACTTATGGGTCAAACAATTTACCTTCCCAAATCTTTATGTTTTGAGGAAACCTGAGCTCTTTAAACCTACTAAGAGATTCCAATGATTTCCAAATAGATAAAATTGATAATGGGGGTGGGGTCAAGTATTTTCGATTCGCGTGGGATGTGGAATCAACTTAAAATACTAAAAATATAATAATATATAAAATAAACAATTTATTTTTTTAATACTGGAAATGGGCCCATGGGCTGGCCTATTACCTAAATAAGTAACCGAAATTACCCATGTTTGTGAATTTATTAGGGGACCAATAGTATATGGTGGTTTCGATATTTCAGTGGAGGAAATGTAGGAAGTTTAAATGGTGAAAAATGTTGAAAAAAGAGTTATAAAATAAAAAATTTTGGGTTTTAAAATTGTAAATGGGCTCACAGTTGGCACAAATTATGAAGTAACCACCCGTTTTCCAAAAACTCCAAAACAAGCAATGGGGAACCCGAATTAAAGTTATTATACATATGTCGTAGTTCAAAACTGAAAATTTTTCTCACTAAACACCAAAGAGAAGGATCTAGATTTTCAATGAACCAGATCAAAACCATGAGATGAAAAGAAAAAAATGGGTGTGACAATTCTCTCCACCATTAATGCTTTCCTCCCCTGGAAAGACATAACACATTCCAGCTGATTGAACGAAAGCTAAGGAATATTTATCAATATGGTCCATCCTACTAATACAATAACACACCATCAACCTTTAATGGTACTTTATCTTCTTTCCTCAACCAAAACACCAACTCTCAACCACATCCGGAGAATCAACTGAAAGATCAAGTCACTACCTCAACATCCAAACCATGAACTCGGTTGTTGGGCCTTCTTCCAATTGACCAAACAATCAACCATTCTAAATAGAACTCACTAAAACCAAATATTATAATGGATTATTGGATGGTCTCCCCACCATTATGAAATAACTATCACTAAATTTGTTCTTAGGATGAAAAATCAATAAGACCTGTGGTGGCTCTCCCCACCGTTAGAACCAACATGCAATGAAGAAAAAAAATTACAAACGACCTAGAATCGAGCCTCACTAAAACAAGACCGCGAAAATTATCTTGTAACAAACAACCCACCCATGTTGATAGAAACAAAACATGAACATTTAAGCCACCCATTCTTGAATGGAGGCGGCAATAGCTACTCCAACACTCTCTACATGGATCCAAACCCCCCCACAAATTAGGGATGGTAGGGAAGGGGACCCTATCTTTGGGCTATTGAAACCAAAAATAGAAACAAAGTTACTACCTCACTTAAATGGTAGAGGTATTCTCTTAGAAATACTACCCACAATCCTAGTACTCCTAACTATGTGTCAGCTTCACTCCGTAACCTATGGAGATACATAACAGAATTTTCTCTCACTCCGAATAATGAGCAGAATGAACAAGTCTGACAAAAACACCAACTAAACAACATTTAACACAACCTCTACAACTAAGAGAATCACCATAAAGGGAAGACACTTTAAATCGATCCAAAAAAATCTGTCTATTTCAACAAACGGGCTGAGGTATCATTCTAACATGTGGATTTATCATTTGAAACAAATCCTATAGTCGATCAATAGGTATTCATGTTAATGGAGAACCATATGTGGCCGCATCACAACATCCAACACATCTTTAGAAACTAACTGAACATTAATTTAAAACCAGGCCACCAACAAGAATTTTGATAAGTTATATAATTCATTGATCATTATATATTATTCTTCCTAACAATTATGATATGTTAAAAAAATTGTCCTCACTACCAAATATATCATTTCATTATACACTCATTCCTCTAAACCCCATTTGGGTTACTTCTCATCTATGTTTTCGCTTCAAGTAGACAATGATTTCTTCATAATGGTGTTGTTATGGAATGATAATTCTCCCCAAACTGAAATCTAAATTTTGTTATATTATTCTCCTTCTTTATTTTATAATAATTTTATTAAATATTTGATATTGGTTACTCCCATTATCTTTATAAATATACTATATTTTAATTTCATTATTTAAACCCCAATTTAACATCCACAATTCATGAATGTATCAACCATTTTAATGTTTTCATCCAAAAAATTGGGATATTTTAATCCACATCTAAATAATACATTTATCATTATATTTTTATTTCCTTTACCACCACCATATATTCTACCAGAACTAGTTTTTGAATAATCATTTTTTCCATTTACAAATTTTATGTATATCTGGTTTGAACAGAAATCTATATTTACACATTATTCATTATTCAAGATGATGATACCACCAGTTTAATAAACCCGATAATATATTCTTTTTAAACATATATCTGAGAAACTATTTTATAGTGAATTATAATATATGATTTTTTGTAGGTGATTTTACCATTTCAAATTTATTCATTAAAAAAATAATACTACTATGTTAGATCACAAAAGAGTAAACAATATATTAATTCAAAATATAATAGTTTTCCATGATACTCCCTTATTTACATAAATTATAGATTCTTTTAGTATTAAAAAATCAAAAAATATTAATGTGATCTCAAACTCACTTACTCTGAAAAAATTATAAAATTGGAAGTAAAATACATTGTGTTTGAGAAATATCAAATATTTAAATATATATTACCTCATGTTTTAAATACATAAATAATATAACATGATATCAGTTATTATTTATTATACATAGAGATTATTCTTTTTGGATCAGCATAAACATCCTTTATGTGACTACAATGAAACTCCTAACCTATTTCAATCCTCATTTCCAATTTTTTAGAAAATTTCATCATGGGGAACCATTAAAAAAATTATTTTAATATCATTTTTTCCCAAAAAAATATTTAATACCTCATAGAAAATAAAAACAAATACATGATTTTCATGAATATTTTTTCATCATTTAGGGATTTATCCTCTACTTTTTATAGATGTTACACATCATGATAAATATATCATAATACCACATGATTTCCACCAATTTCATCATGAGACCACTGATATATTTATACCAGGTTTTGTTTAGTATACCGTATCCATTCTCCCATGTCTAATTCTATAAGTGTATTATTTACAAACTCAAATTGATAGCACGATTAATAGATTTTATGTAACATTAATTAATTAAAATGTCAATAATGATGATATCAACTCTAAAATCCCAAATATAATTTCATGTTTAGATAATTAGAAAGTTAAAAGACAACATTAATAAATAATTTTAATAAATACTATAGGAAATAATTAATCTATACAAAATTTTCAACATCCCACCAAAAGACTTTCCACAAATGATATCTTTTTAGACATTTCATATGTAATATTTTTCATCATATCCATGGGAATGAAAAACATTTTAAGGGGTTATCTCAAATGATCACTATGAGAAACATATATCTTAATATGTTAATGAATTAGAATGAAAAAATATTATGGAATGAATAAAAAATCAGAAAAATACCATAATCAATTGAATATAATGGAATTTTATAACCAAGAATATAAATTTGAATATGGATAATATGAATTAGATCTCACATACTAATAGAATTCATAACAATAGAAATTATTAAAATACATCCAAGGCATCTGGAAATATATTATAACTATAAGGGAATAATTACACTCAAAAATAATAAATCATTGTCTTATTATAAATTCCATTTCATTGAAGGGATAAATTTTTTTATTCCCAATCCATCACATGATTTATGATGATTCATTCATCGCATGATTAAATGAATAAATAATCATTTCAAAAAATTATCTTTATAGAGATAAAAAATATATATAATTTCAGTATATCCCCAATCAAGTATATGTAATATAAATATGTAACCACCCTATCATATTTTTCAATAATCACCATTAGTTTCAACCCATTACCACAATAATAAATAAAAAATAATTTTAGGGTAAAATCCTCTAATAAGAATTACGTAAACATTTGTGTTTACTACTTATAGAGTAAAGACTACAAAATTAAACCAATACTAGATTAACATGATAACAATAGATCATAGAATGAATATGGATGGGTGAAAAAGAACATAATCAAAGTGTAAAAAATGAATCATACGTGAATTTTGACATAGATGAATATTAACCTTACAAATTAATTCATGGTTGATACCACTAAAGAAGGGATCATGGATAGGTTTTTTTGGTACTAATAGTTTAATTCCTTAAAATATAAATATTGGTAATATGGATTATCATGGAAAGCAAATCCTTATAATGTATTTATTTTGAATATTAAAATTTAAATAGATGTGGAAACATAAAAGTGTTCTTGGATAAAATTTTCCACATCATCATAAAAAAATGATGTTACGTGTCCATTATAAATGTCATTTTACAATATTGAAGTAAAAATACATTCAAACCTATTAATTTAAAAAATAATCATCCTTATATTTCATTGAAATAAAATAAATTTCTTACTTGATAATTTTGGAGGGGAATAGAAAATAAATTAATGTAAAAAATATTTTCTAATATTTTGAAAAAACACTTGTTGAGAACCCATATTGTAAAAATAATTCCAAAACATTCTATTTTTTACCTAATTTTATTTAAATTAAATATAAAATTCCATATTTTAAAATATTATTGTGGAAGAGAAAAATCATGGAAGAAAAAATTTCATGAAAAAAATGTAACTCAAGAAATAAAATTTTTTGTTACCAAATTCCCATACATTTTATGGTGGTATCAATCAATTGAAAATGTAATGAAGTATTGAATAAAAGTAAAATTTTAATTTCAAGTATTAATTGAAGATTCTATAAATCAATTTGGAAGTAGTTAGCCTTTATATAATTTATACATAGTGCACGATATAAAACAATTCTTATAGAAATGAAAATGGAGTCCAATAAGCCAAAAAAATTAAAAGTATCAAAACCTATAGAAAGAGTGAGAAAAATAAATTGAACTTATAATTTCATAAATAAAATTTAATTCAGGAAAAAATATCTCAGATAGGTAGTATATACATGACATAAATGAAAAATGGTTATTAAAACCAAACATGTCTCAAAAAGAGTAATTTGATATGAAAATCCATAGCTAAGTCATGATTCCTTCGGTACCTATAGAAATGTTTTAAATAATTATATTATGTTTATTATATTAATTTATAAGAAAAATATTATTATTTATTAAAAATTATAAACCACATTTGTTTTCATTCTATATAGACATACATATATATATGTTAGTTCTTAATAATTTTCAATATTGTGTGTTAATGATTTTGATCATTTGTAATAGTTTCATTTGAGTAGTGTCATAATTACTCATAAAAAAATATAGGAAATTATTAGATTATTTAATATCCTATAATAGATGTATAGATATATTTTTTCTGTATATAATTTAAATCCATTGTAATTTTTGTTGTGATCTATGGCTACAAATTTTGTGATGATCATCTATTGGTAACCTTTAAAAGATCATTTTCATAATTAACGAATTCAATATTAGTATTAAAATTCAATAAAAAATATTTTTAATTATATAATTATTGATATCTTATTAATCTTGTAACCATGTTTCCATATTCATAATTGATTTTCATTGTTCAAATAGGTGGTTAAACTGGCACAACCAAGAAGATGCCATGATTAATGGATAGTTTTGCGATTTAATATAAGACCATAATATAAAAAAATATTGATCATATTTAGTGTTCATTACATTGAGATGATGAAATTTAAATGAATTATAAGAAGAATATTATTTTTGTAAAGTCATTGAAAATAATGAATAGAACATTTTACTCAATGTTTGATTGTTTATGTGAATTAATTTTTTTATTATATATTATTAATATCATTAATTAAATGATAAATTTTTCATAATCCAACATAATAATTATATAAACATTATATTGTTCTTTTGAAAAAAGTATTATACGATGGAATAAATGGAATTGAATATGGATAAAATGCAATTTTCCATTACGGTAGTAGTAAGATCATACACATCGATAGTGAAATCATTTACATAGAATGGGGGAATGGAGTAATTTTCATTGGGATGGTGGTTTTCCTCAAATTTCAATGATGGTAATTTTCATTTTTCTTAAGTTATAGGGGAAAGGTGGTTATATATTATAACATTATTATTATAACATAAAAAATATTACTGATATCTATGATATCATTTTATGATGGTGTATGTTAATGGATGAATAATTAGTCCAAATAATGAACTAGAAATGATAAAGTAGTGGCTGAAAGGTTGTACCTCGCGTATTGGAATATATCCTTTGAAAAAGAGTCAATTATTTATTTCAGGGGCTCTTAATAATACCATAAATTCATTAAGGTGTATTGGAATATAATAGGTATGATTATGTATATTTTTATTGGACCAATATGGGTTTTAGTGTGAAGAAATATGAGATAAGAGAGCCTCTTTTATAAGTGATAAGGGGTGAAACTATAGTCAATACCCAAAAAATTTTAATAATGGGGGGGTGGGGGGACAATATATTTGGATGTCTCCAAACTACTGAGAAAAAATAGAATTATAAATATATAAGGTTGATAAAATATCCAAATAAAAATTCCCCAACATTTTTCAATCATTTTTCAAGTTAATTATTCCACGTTTTTTTTATTTTACCCTCTTTGATTTTGCAATGGAAACTTATTTTCTAACCAAGGTAACGTATCATTATGTGTAAAAATATAATGGTAATTATTATAATATTATGACCAACTGATTCTATATTCAAAATCAATTTTATTGCATTCAATTTCTAAATTTTTTTAATATTAATTTTAAAATACTAATTGTATAATGTATTCAAAACAAATTTATAGAAGAAAGTATCTTATGTTTAAAAATATAAAAGGATTGTTTTTAACTTGAGAATAATATTTGTAACTGTATAATTTTACGTATAAATCTAATATTTTTTATATAAATTTTTTAACAATCATCTATTCCATACATATAAAAATGGGCTAAAATCACTATATTTTCTAAAAATGGAATATTCCAATATTCCCTTACAAATAAATCATTTCATAAAATTCCCAAAAATTCAACTAAAGAAATTATTAATATATAAATTCCATAATTAATAATAAAATATTTAAATTATTATTCAAAAATTTAATAATTTTAATTTTACATGAAATATATATGAGATATTAGGAAAACCTTTTTTCATTCAAAAATTGTATCTTCAAATACTAACAATTATTATTCAAATTTATAATTATTTTCTAACTAAATTGGATTTACGTAATTAATAAAATAAAATATATTTTATCATCATTATTTATTTGATTCTAAAACTAGAAATGAATATCTCAAAAGATGGAAATTTTAAAAAATATATATTTAAGAAATTGTTTTTTATTAATTGAATTTCATTAATTTTAATGGTTTCTTTAATCTTCGTTCAAATTATATTTCAAAAATTTATTTATTTTATTAATTCAAACTAATTTAATTTCAATTTTTTAATATTAAAATTTAACAATTTATATTTTATTTTAACATGTCATGGTTTTAATTATGATCTAGATTGCATTGTGAAAAAGATATATAACACAACGACATTATTAATGGAAATCATATTTTAAATTAATAGGTTGTTACATTATTACAAAACATTACATATTGATAATGATATAATTTTATTAAACATATTAATTTTGGTATAGAAATATTGAATTCACCTTAGAAAATTGTGTTTATTTTATAGTGTTGGTTATACAATCAGATCATGGCCCTAACAACATTTGAAATTGTTTCCAGACCTGATATCAAATAGGATCATAAATCATTATTAATATAATTATTATATTGATATACATTTATTGGAACCCAAATATTTAAAAAAAATCACCTCATGGATCATATCTACTACATATGCATGCACCACATCCAATAGATATTATACATATTTCGATATATAGAGAGAGGAAATTCTGTGTATTCGCTTCTAATGTATTTTGGATAGCCTTTGTGAACTAAAATGATTCACCAATGATAATTATGATGCTTTATAGTGGTTCTTATTTATTTCAAACCATATTTAAAAATGTTTTTTTATTTATATATAACCATATTCATTGTCTTGGGATTCGTCTCTAGTGTTGGGATCATAAAACATGTTCATATATTGTATTTTGATACAACATCAATGAAACATTCATAATTATCTTTCTACCATAATATGATTATTCCCCCGATAATAAATTCTTTATTAGTTGATTTTTCATGAATCCAAAAAAGAATTATTCATTTTCTTCCATTTAAATTTCAATTAGTGTTATTTAAGTCTAATTTTTTACTTGGTTAATATTTCACAACATGTTAATCCATATTTATCTCAACATGGGTAGTTTACTTATTCATGGTATTCATATAAAGCTTCATTGATTCTCCCTAGGATGGATTCCAAGAGTGTTCAATCATTTGAAATTTATACACACTATTATTTTCTCTATTAATGTTCTCTAAATTTATAAATCCTTTCTATAAATTAGACCATATAATTTTTATTGACATTTTCTTCATGTATATCATAATAATAGATGGTTTACTTAATAATTATCTTTCACCTTCCCTTATTGTGTAATTATTCTAATATTTAAAATATGGTGAATTATTTTTCATCTATCATTGATGCTTGGGTCTTCTAGGCCCACCCTAATACGGTTTCTCAATCATCTGCAATTGTACCATTCCATAACTAATAACCTTTTACATCCTTCATCTTTATGTATTGAATTAATATTAATTTCATTAAATTATTTCAAATATTTATTTTCTCTCACACTACATATTGTCCATTAATTGGATGAAATATATGTGATGTTATTCCCTATAGAAGTTTGGATCAATAATTAAATATCTATTATGTTATCATATTTTTTATTCTATTAGGTTGACATCTAATCCCCACATGAGAATGTTTTTCTTACATATTTTCCTCCCACATCAAAATGATTTATTGTAGGGATAATTTTATCATTTATAACATAATCTATGTGCATTTTATTTTCAATATTTCTTTCATGTTATTGAAGAGTACTATATTGATACATTATCATTCAACCAATATTAATTATGTTCACTATAAAGGAAACATTATAATTCTTAGATATTTTATTCTTTTTAGGAAATTATTATGTACAAGAACAATAAACATGAAAAATATATTTTAGGTGATCATATATATAATTTCTATATTAGATCATGTCATGATTTTTGAGTGATAATTCCAAAAATTGAAAAAATTATATATTTGTCATTTTATCATTGGAATAAATAATTTATCAATCAAAATAGGTGATTATGATTTTTTATATTTCCCATATGTTCCCAATTAAATTAATGAAATAGAATTAAAAAATAAATTATAATTATTCTCCTTAATTATAGGGGATATCTTTTTTGGAGTCATATTATTTATTTATATTCATCATTCCTTTTTTACATAGGTAAGTCTTCATTATTATTTAGGATAATTACTCCTTCCATATCAAATTTACTATTTTCTCATAAATAATATATAATCACTTACAAATCTCAAATTAACTCAAATAATAACAAAATATCTAGATAAATTCAATGTTAAATTACATTTTCAAGATCTTATATATCCATATAAAATATATTATTTCACTATGTTTGGTCAAATCGGTATCTCAAAGGATGTATACCCTAACATCCCTTCCAAAATCCTAAATGTTTAGAATCATTTCTTTTTTTTGAACCATACATTTTTTTCTGTTGAAATGAGAGGCATAATAACTAATCCATCATATGAAAAAAAATCAAAAAATTATTTAGTGGATGAAAAATATGTTAGAACAGTTTTTACATGATACCACATATTGGAACTCGATACATCCCACGATGTTGTGGGGTGATTATTCTGGGTGTTTTATAATACTAAACATTTACTTTCTCTATTTATAACTATCTAGATTTTAATCCCATGTTTGGATAAATGTTTTTCTACCTATAAATAAATTACAGTTTCATTCTAAACGACACTGAATCAAAATAATGAATAGTAAATATAGTGTATGAAAAGGGAATTAGTATTTACATAGTTTACAAAAAAAGGATAATCTATATAGAATCACACAACACTCTACTAATGTACATGAATCCGATACCATGATAGTTTGTGGGATAAATTATTGTCCATGTCCACTCTATGGTAAGGATCGCATTGTTTAGTTATTTTGATACTTTTCACAAATAACCAATGCGGAATTCCATCTTTTTTCCTCTACGAACATATTCATTAAAGGAATGTTCAATTTATTGACATTATGGGATACATGTACTCATAATATTATTCATGAATATACAATATCTTCAAAATTATTTATATTTTCTGTTTCCTTCTCCGTTTACCTCACATGTCATCTCAAATATGGTTGTGGACACGTCTTTATAGATAGTTCGTTATTGTTTCTTATTTAAATGAATCTAAATGGGACAATACACTTTCTATAATGATTTAATCTGTGTTATAAAAATGAAAATAATTATATAACATTGTATCTAAATGAAAATAAATATCAATTAAGATTGTATTTTTTTACTCTTTAATTGGATTCCACATAAAAAAATATAGTATTCATTATCTTTGAATCATCTTCAAATTTGAACTGGATTCAATCAATTATAATCCTTTGTGGTCCCATAATCATGGTATTTTTATATTGTTAAATATATCAATTTTTCCTCATTTCATCTTCTATATGTGATCTATGTATTGAAAACTACACATTCTCTCTATTGTTTCTTCTCAAATGTAACTACATCATCAATTTGTTTCCTATTATATTACATAGAGTAGATAATGTAATGTTAGTGGTGAATCAAATGAAAATTTTTTTAAATTTTTTTTTGAATATTTAACCATATATGAAGTATTAGATTCTCAATTCACTATTACAACAATTCCACACCAATTTAGAAATATAAAAATTATAAAAACAACATAATTAAATTTTTACAAGGGACAATCTCAATATTAGTAGAAAATAAAATCAATGTTTGGTTAAATTTCCATGAAATAAATTATTAGTTATATAAAAGTGATTACAAGTGAGGGGAAAAATATATCCTTTTCTCTTAATGATCTTTCAAATTTCCTGTGCAAATGAAGAGAATGTTACATTCTTGAACATCCAAGGAAATAAAAAATGAATGGAATTATTTACCCTAGTTCCACTACCCTTGAAAATATAATACCTATTATTAGGTGAGTTGGATTTTATGTGGGATTAAAGATTATTTATAATTAAATAAAGGACATGTTTTAAGAATATTATTTACAACTTGATCCAAGGGAATCAAAATATATGTCAAATCATTATCAACTCATATTTCGTTAGAATAAAATATATATTCAGAAGACTATCCCCAAAATAATGATACCATTTTCAACGTCACTATAATGATCCTACATGAGCTAAAATTAGTTTGGAATCCTTAAAATATTAAAGAATTACAATTCATTAAAATATAAAATTCCACAAATTTTCTCCCTTCGATGTATATAGTATTAACGTCCCTCTATCACAAAACTCAAATAAATTTATTTTCTCCATTTCAATTTTTTATATCAATATATAATACATGAATGTATTTTCTATAATTAATATATAAATTCTACCAATTGATCATATGTAGAAAGATCCATGGAAATCATCTCTAATATTTCATTTCTAAAGAATAAAAAATAAATTATTTTATTTATTTTATTTAGAAAATAAAAATTTATCCTTTGAACATTGTCATATTTATTATATAAAATTAACTATATTAAAATATTCAAGATATATTAATAAATATCCCATTTTAAAAATATAATAAACTCATGGGAATATAAATTCCATTCATGTTTATGTGGAACAAGGATAATGAACCTTATGTTAATAGCATTCAAAACAATTTAGATATCAGCATACTCATTGGATGGATCCCAATTAATCTCAACTAAAATCAAGATATAGAAAAATAGTGATGGAATTAAATCCATAAAGAATATCAGATGCATATAGACAAATTTAATTGTAATTTTTTTTTTATTTTTTTAGTAAGTAAAATATCGTTTGAATATATTTGATATCTTCTATTCTATGTAATTTTCATATAAAAATAAATTATATCAACTATGGAAAAATTTTATACATGGGTCAAAATATCATACATCTTGAAAAAACTTTATATATGTCCCAAAATATCATATACATTAGGAAATATCTCACACAACAAAAAATATCATATTAATAGAGAAAAATATTATAGTGGCCAAAATATCATACACATAGATAAATATCATACAAAACTAAAATTTAGTACACATCTCACTCCAATATATCATATATGTAGTTAAATATCATAAACATAAAATTACTTCATACATGGATTATTAATTAATTATGATGATAAAGACTTTAATATTTTCAAGAATCATATAATAAATTCCAAATTTCTATCATATTTCATAGAAACATTGGAATCGCGGCATAGAACAACTACACTAAACTCAATTAAAATTAATAAACATATTATTCAAAATTCCATTAAATTTATGAAGAAAAACATCTCCATTAATTCAATGGGAACTTTAATGTCACACATTGTGTTTATTATCAAAACATGAAACTCATTCCAAACTCATTACAGAAACAAGACATCAAATCCAAGAGACACAAAATCCCAGACTTTTTCAGAATAAAGATTTCTAGACACTAGATCATATGTTATAGTTCTATTAGTGATAGAAATCTACCCCTTGGTAAAAAAAAAATTATCCAAGAGATATGGTGCTCTCACCAACAATCAATGCACTCAATTATCCTCCAAAACACTCCCTTTCATGAAAATCACAATGAATGAAGTATGTTAAATGAAATTCACTCCTCCCACATAAAAAACAATCATTTTAAGAGTGTTTATAATATTTATCCTCTTTTTAAAGCATCATATAAGTATTGATGGGGGTACACCAAAATATTCTAAACTATATGAAAGGGAATTAACAGGAATATTTATCCTAATGGAATAAAATCAATCCATAGGAATAACCAGTGTGAAAATATAGTCTAATAGGCATTAGTTTAGATCAAATTCTATCTCGATGTCTCTATTGTAAAAACTATATTATAATATATAAAAATTAAAATCAATATTCATGGACTATGATTGTATCATAGAATTTTTAAAGAGGTCAATAAAACATTATTTATCCTAATAAATTCAATGATGTATCACAACAATCACCCTAAAATTATTCATCTTTCCATTTATCAAAATAATTGTATGTGAATAAATAAGAGAAATAATATATTCAACTACTATAAAAATTGCCAGGAATGAGTTATATATCATACAAACCCAACCCATTTAGCAATATCCTAATAAAAGAGTTCCACCGGAGGTGAATATTCTATCATCACAATCAACATCCCAGTATAAATCTGTAAATCAAGGTAGATTAAACTATTTTTATTTACTATAAAACATACCATAGGACAAAATTACTTTTTCATATCTATGAATCTTAATATAATCAATATGGTGTGACTTATTTGGGTCTCTAGGACATCTTTCAAATATATTCAAAGATTAATACATAAATTCCAAAGAATCTTGAGATAAAGAATCATAATAATCAGTGATTTGATGTTTCATTGATTTACAACAATCATTTAAAATAATTAAATAATTTGAGACCCATTTAAATAGGTGTAGAAACTATAATTTAATCTACTATTTCAAACATATTTAGAAGATATATTGAATAATTATATTGTGATAATAAAGTAAAACACCTTGCTTGATTAATATATATAACCATAATGTATCTCATCTCACCAGGCATGGATATAATATATTTGCATTAATTTATTTATAAAATTCATTACATGAACATTCATGATTTCTTATAATGATGATTTAATCATCATATACAACCAAAATGAGTGTACTTAATTTAATTTCATAAAAATATGTTTTATTTTTCACCTTTCCCCCAATAAATATCATCTCATTAAATAATTATCAAGCCATGAATAAATTACCCTTTAATATCTCATTAGGATATACAATTATAATAGTAATTTATTAACCCTTGATCCCAAATTAGGAATAAGAAACATGAAATCTTCTCAATACACACTTCTTTTTTAGGCTCTCTATTCAAATATGATGATTTGATATCCATAAAATAGATTATTTATTTTCTATTTAGTGACAATGAAGAGAACATTATAATACTCTCTAATATTTGAACCAAAGTAAATTTTTGTTCATAATAAACTACCTTAACATGATAGATATATTTATACATAAGATTTTTTTTATTTTTTATAACAATTCCTTGAATAGTTATATATTTATTGTAATACCAATGTGTTCCATTGATTTTATATTTACCATTTCTGGTGAAAATATTTCCTATAGAATTATTTTCAATCTTATTACGTTAATAATTCATATCATTAATGATAATTGATTATTTATAGGTTTCAACTTCTAAATTATGCTCAATCTATATGATTACAGTCATCTAGTTTTCAAAATATATTTTCTTTTACATTTTGTTGTAGTAGGATAGATTCTAATGATTATTTTTTGTCTTTAAGAGTTTATTATGATTTTTTTAATTATGTTTCCCATTCAAATCATCCTAATCCTCATAGATTTATTAAAATGACTTAACTTTAGTAACATTTAGTTCATATTTGTATTGTATGAAAAATTCTTCATCATTATTCTACTCATTATTTTCATTTTGATCATCAACAACTACTACATTTAAATAATTTTTAGCATGATTCTTATTAATAATATTTCCATAAAATTAATAAAAAAATGTATAGTGGACATCGTTGTCAATATTTTTAGGCTCTTATACATGATAGATATCTCAAAATGATACCCTCCGTATCTATCGAATCAATCATTCAATGTTTTCAGGTTTAAATATTTTTATGGGATAACCAAACAATATAAATTATTCCATAATTGGATTTCATTGAAACCAAATATCCTTGTAAATAATTATAATTTATTCTCTCATCAAACATATATTATGAATATAAAAAACAATCCAACAATATTATAATCAATATCATTTTTAGAAATCATATTCTATTGGAATTGTTTGTCTAATATCTATAGCTCTTATATTATTTCTCTTATAAAATCCATGTTTTTTTCTGTATATGGTGTATTGTGTTACTTTTATCCCATTTTTTTCAAGGTATTCTTCAAATACTATATGTGGGAACTCATTCTCCTTTTCATATCAAAATTTCATATTGTATATCCCTAACTCTTTTTAATAGGATCCTCCAAATATTTTATGCATATCAATTACCTCAAAATTGTACACTATAAAAATAAAATTGATCATTATTTTAGAATAGTAAGTTAATATGATCAAATAAATATCAGTTTGAGTAGAAACATATCTCAGGGGTCCACATAATTCAAACATTAATTACACAAGATGTTTCTTTGTTTTAATTTTAACTCTTTTATTCATACTAATAGTGATTTCCCTTTTCATAAATGTTCAAAAACCTCATATATTTGTATATTTAGGCGAGGTTTTCCATCAACACAACGCCCTAGAAAATATTTCTCAAACATATTTTAGATATATGATCCATTATCAAATTCAAAAAAATGAATTAATCTTTTAAACTAATGTACTGAAATCATTTTGAATCTCTTATCAAAATCATATTACCACTTGTATTATAACCATAGATGATAATCATACCAACATTTATTATCATTATTAGATATGTATTTCTCCTTTAAATTGATTCATTCTAATAATGAGACAACTAACTCACACATGGAATATTGTGTGTGATCCCATAAACAAATATGATATCTAGAATCTTAGTTTGTTGGATTATATTCCACTTGTTTAAATATCCTTCATCTTAAAATGATTTTTTTTTACCAAAAGTAACCACACAACCACTATATTCATCAATGTTTATCAAAATCAATACATCACCAATTATCTTTTATGGGACTCAAATATCATATATCCAAGGATTGATCCTTTTATTATATTTTTGAATCACCTAAATAAAAAGATACAAATCACTATTATCTTTCTATTACATATCTCTTACAATATATATCAATTATTATAGAACATGAATCATGGTCAAACATTATTTAAAATTGTGACCTACTTAGAAATGTATTCTAAACATATCCCTAGTACCTTCAATCCTATTTTTATCATTCTTTTTATATGATTTTTCATTATATAGTTTCTTTCTCAGGGATCTATTTATTCTGTTATTCGATTTTAAGCACCAAAATTTTGTATTTCAATGATTCCCATGAAGAGATGAGTTATACTAGAAAACATAATCCTAATCTCAATATGCTCAAAAACCGTACCAATTTCCACATAAACAATATTTTCCATAAAACTTATGATCATTTATCTGAATTTTTTCATGTGGTCTTAATGAAATATCATCATTTTTTCATTTTTATGGAACCTTTCATCTTAAAATAACACTCAAATAACATAGATAATTTTGAATTTCCATATAAGTTTCTATAAACAATGGATTTAATAGTTTCACATTAAGAAAATATAATTTTATACAAAATAGTTTTTACATTTTTAGTAATAAGAGGTGGATATTTTACGAAGCTGTTGCACGCAACAACCCATTATAGTATGAGGATTCCTCCTTTAGTTATATATACTATTCAAAATCATAATCAATTTTTTATGGGACATTTTTTACTTTAATAATCAATGATTTATATTCACTAATATCATAATATTAGTTATTAACCCTCTTCTATACATCATTCATGATCATCTCTTGCACAACCACTTCAATATTTATGAGAATATCTACTTAATATGATATCTCTCCCTACCATGTATTTCAATATCAATATTTCTCTTTATATAAACTTTTTTCTTGAAATTTATATCATATTTTTTATTCTAGTGTTCCTATCAAAAAATAGAGAGTTTCATTATCAATATGTAAATAATATAGGATTCATCATCAACATCATATTATTCTTTACCTATTTGTATCTTTTGCATTCAACATGTTCTAAAATGTTATTGTCTCATATAGTGTATTCATTTTATAATTAACCACTTGAGGAAGATTTGTAATATTAATTATCAATTATAATTTCCATTGTATTTTTTATTTGTAATATTCCATCTCCATTAATTATATTTCTTATATTATCTACCATATTTTTATTTTCACAATCATTGAAAGCACTCTTCAAATTCTCCATCCTCAAATTCCATGTTTTTTCCTTAATGGAAATTCAATAGAAATGTTTGAAATTATTCCACATAAATAATATTTAGGTTGAAAATTTTCATTATATATATATATATATATATTTGGGATCATTTTATATATGAGTGAAATGATTTTCATGCTATTTTTATCACTCTCATAATTTAAATATAAATGTCTTGATTTCCTAACATCCATATAATTGATATTAAATTTATTCTAGGATATAAGGTATCTATACTCCTTACAATTTTTTTTATTATTGAAATTCTCATTCCATAACTCAATAGAGTATTTTCAAACATTTCTAGGTATATAGATTACATATTATTAATATATGAAATATTATGGTCTAATCTATCTATAAAAGTACAAATTAACTTTTTTAACCATAGTAAAATATTTTTTATTGTCACAAAATCTTATGAAATGAAAAAAAATAATTTACCATATATATATAGTTATTATTAATTTCATCATAATCCATGAAAACATTTTTAAATATTAGATATCTAAAGCTATGGGATGTGTTAATTGATTTTGATATTTCAATCAGACAAATTCTCAAGAATCTCCCACATATTAGTGATTATCCAAAAACCCATAATATTGGTACAAATTATATCTGAATAAGAATGAAATATAATGATCTTGGACTTAAAATTAATATGAAGGTTCCTATTTCCAGTAATTGTAGTGGATGCTTCTCGAATAATGAGAAAAAATCATATAACAAAATCAATAATAAATTTGAAACATTATGAAATAAAAAAAGAAAAGTTCATGTGATCCATCCAAAAAAAAATTTCCATTTAAATAGATACATCCCATACTATTCATATAATTTTTAAATACCATGGTAGAATTTATAAATTGTAAAATATTTGGGGTTATCATACCTCAAATACCACATTTTGTTCCAATATCATAATGTGTACCACATAAGTGGTGGGGGTGAATCAGTGGTAGTTATTTTGAAAAAATTCGCTCTATTTTTTAATACATTATGTCATATTGGAGTCTCAAGTCAATATTATTATACATCAATATCTCTATTAAAATATTAAAAAAATACAATTTACACACATTAATTTTTACAATGTTTGATCTCATTATTAGAGCATTTTCCATTCCATGTTTGGGTAGTTTTTTGAGGGATGTATTATCCCTAATATAATAGTGATTATAAGAACAAATAAATGTATACCCTTTAATCTAAAATATATATCAAATTTCTTGTATAATTTAATGGGAGATGACACCCTTAAATTTTCCCTATAATACAAAATGAATGGTGTAATTTACTCTGGTACAACCAATATTTGAAATTTCATCATTTAATATGGTTGGATTATATATTTAGAGGTATTGAAGATGAATTTTTAACAAATTATAATTTTTATAATAATTGAGTACCAACTTCTTGAAAAATATGAAATGAAAATAAAAACCGATCAATATCATATAATATTTTTTTATAATATGGTATATATGTGTTGTAATATACGTACGCGAACAACTCAAATTTCCTATTCAACAATAAGAACCAAGATAATGAACCTATAGATTAGATTACATTTACATATTTACAAATAATAAAAAACAAATATATCAATATTCATTAAATTTTTTTCATCGATGCCATAGAGTATTGTCTCCACTCTCTAAAAAAATCAAAATCGACTATTTTTCTTTCTTTCTCTAATTTAAGACCTCCAAAAAATAATAAAATGATATTTAATTAATTATTATAGAAATTACCCTTCATTATCAAATTCAATAGGATCCCTAGTAAATATAATTGATATTTAATTCCTTAAGAATAAAAGAAGAATGACTTAAAATATTAAATTTAAAATATATTAGTGTATTGAATGATTGCTCTCAATTTTATACCATATAATGACCCATATTAAAATCTCCAGGAAAATTTAAATAAGTCTCTCCACTCAAAAAATCCATAAAACACATAAAAATTACTTTCCATTCATGAGGGCATCAAAATGTGACACAAAAAATTTCTTTTGTGGAGTGATACACATATCAAGAATGAGATACCTTCTTTTTTATATCCCATTCAATATCATCTTGAGTAATGATCTATATGAGATGTGATGATATAAAATCCCTTAAGAACAGTATAGGGGAATAATGAAATTTAAATCTCATATTTTTTTAGTTGAAATATCACATGAGGTCATATGATATCATATACACTGGGTAAGTTTCTTATGCGGACAAATTATCTTACATGTATAATTTATTCATACCGAGCTCTGAATATCATATTCACAGAAAAAGTCACACATGGCTTAAAATGTAACATACATGGAAAAATATCATTGAAACCCAAAATATTCAATATGAAAATAAATATCTTATAGTGAAAACAAATATCATACACACATCAAAATATCATAAGAAAACGAAAATTACACATGTGTATATTAATATCTCATATGTCAAAAATATTTCATATAGATCATTATCGAATAAAATATGCATGATGAAATTTCATAGACATGTCAAAAATCATTTATTTTTCATTATTATCATAAACATATCAAGACATATAGTTTTTTAGGAATTATTTAAGAAATTTTAGAATTATACAAAATTCTAAAAGAGTTTGAAAAATAATCATTGGCTACCTCTACTCTATTAATAAATGGGTCCCAATCATATAGTAAACAAATTCCATTTATGGTTTTCAAAAAGGAATCTTCAAGATTATTTTTTGATTCAATTCACCTCCCATTATATTTATTGAAAAGAAATATCTTTTTGACACAATCATTATTGACCTCTTATATTATTCATATTTATCCCATATTATAAATTCCTAAAACATTCTCATATAATGTTTTCAATATTTTAATTATAAAAACTTCAGGAAACAAAAGTAATTATTTATTTATTTCTAAATTAGATTCAATATTTTTCATTCAAATAATTTTAATTATTTCATAAAATAATTATGTTTGGTATATTACCATTTTTGATATGGGAACACAATGAAATCATCATATAGAAATCCTCTATTTAAAATTACCAATAATTCTTGTGATCTCCCTTAAAAAAATCTATAGGCTTCAATAAAATAAGGTTATATTATTAATCATATTATTTGACTAATAGTATACACATTTATATAGATATAGTGGAGTGAAGCTCTGCTTCACGGTTTTGGTGACCATTTATTTATCCAAGTAAAGGTTTTTAAAAATTTACACTTCATAAATAATGCTTATTATTTTAAAAAATATATTACACTTGTAAATAACCATTCACATAATTTGTGCAATTATTCATTTAACATTATGGATATAAAATGTTATATTACGAATCAACTTAGAATATTATGTTTCATCAGGATGCTCCACACATTCTCCTTTTTTTGTGAAATCCAATGAATATATATTATGCATTTTCTAAAAAATTTATACATACAGGGAAGGTTTATTAAGACCCTTAGGCGTTTATTGTGATTTAATACCTTTTCTTAATTTTGATTTCCATCCAAAAAATATATGAAAACCATAAAAATATATTTTGTATACAATGATTTTTCTTCCCATTTCTTAATTTAATCTCTTTAAAGGATACTACGCATAACCTAGACATATTAATAATACTCATAGATGTTTTACCTTTTCTAATTTTCATCATTTTCAAGGATATTACATACAATATCAAAATCAACAAATAATCATAAAATGATTGGACAATTAGATGATATTTTTTAAAATTTAATGTATATCATTCGTATAATGTAAAATATATTCCTTTTATATATGATTACTATTGTCTTTTTCAGATTTAAAACATATGAAAATATAATATTATTTCAATATTAAATAAATATTTACAAGGAACACGTAGGAAAATATCATACACAATTACTTTAAGATATTATGTGTCACTTGTGACAGTGAATCCTCCTCCAAATTTGTAACTCCTAGAAAATATTCTATATCCTAGGGATTATTAATATATCATTAAATATACACATTTATTTATTTATTATCCAAAAATAGGATTTTATTTTCTTATAGTGTAATTATAAAGAAATAATTCATTCCTTTTACAAAACACCATTCTTCATGCTACCCATCCTTTCATATCAATATGAATCTAGAGCATAAATTTAAATAACATTTACCTTCAATAATGATCGATTTATAAATCATCATTCTAATCCATCCAAAAACATATTATTTGTATATAATATTTTTTAATCATAAATCATTATTGTTTTGACGTCAATTTTATAATGACTCGACACTAGTGACCTAGAGTTGGTGTCTTGATATATTATTTTGGAATAGATATAATGGTTTGAATCCCAATAGACCAATTAGTTTATATGTTTTCTAGAACCCAATGCATATATGATACTCATTTTAAAATAGGAAAATAAAATAATACATAATACATAATAATAAATAATAAACAACATCCCTGGAAACTCATTAATATATCTAATCATCATATCATGGGTAATGAAATCAAAATAATGGTGAGCTAAAATGATCAGTAATGTGTCAAATATAGAATAATTTATCATGAAAAAATAAGCATAATCAACATGGAATAATTAATAACTGAACATACATTCCACTCAAATAACATTTCTCTAATTATAAGATAAGAAAAAAACAATATGGAAATGTAATTAACTGAAAAAACATTACATTTAATTAATAAAACATGGAATAAATGAGTCCAAATTATATTAAATACAACTAATAATATATTTAAATCATGAAAAAACTTCCATATTATTAAATATAGGTATAGAGTAAAGGGTATAAATTTATCAATATTTCTCCTCTTAATCAAATATATATAAAAGTAATCACCATATGTTAATATATTAAATAGTATTGGAAATAATAATTTTAAATATAATATAATAGGTATATTAATAAAAATATATTACATAGTATTTATTCTTCAAATTGAAATTTAACAATATCTAAATAATGTGATATTGTATAATAACTTTTAAATCCAGTTAATTTTCAAGTAAATTACATTAGATGAAATACATCAAATTGAAGATTGAAGTACCATTAATTTTTAGTTAATCATGATATTACATGTCAAGTTGTAGTATAAACACTAGAATAATTTTAATTAGTGCATAATAACAATTAATCCTCAATGGTATTTAAATTGAGATTAAGTCCTTTACTATATGCTTCAATTTGACTAAATGTTCCTTAAACTTATATATAGTGGTATTAAATTTTTTATTTAACTACAAAAGAACCATATTAAAATTTACAATATCATATATAATCCTTTTATAATATATTATAACCCATTCATTAATAATGGTTCATTACTTTCATAGTTTATGTTGCTAGCAACCATGATTTCTTTTGATTGTTTTGTCATGAATAATCTGATTCATTCACATATTAAATATTTCATTAATATGAATTATAGTAATAATTAAATAATTATCAAAATTATACCTAAATTATAGTTTTAATACCAAAGAATAAACATGGTTTTGATAAATAAATTATATTCTACACATGGAGATGGTATGTCATACGTACACATGTGTAATCTTTATATTTCCCATAGATCACTATGGAAATGAGGTAAGTAATATATTAAAATTAATTAATTATCATAATATAAAATATACAATATTATTTATATATATACTTATTTATATGATTCATGTTTTGTACTGTTGAAAATAGAATCGTATCTCTTAGTGAAAGTCATAGTACACACATACATGAATGATTTTATCATCAATAAGTGAGTGAAAATGTAAGATTGAATATTATCTTTTAATAATGATAAAAATTAATTAATATAATAGTTATTCCATTTATGTAAGATATATTTATTAACTATAGCCTTTTTATATTTGATTTTAATATTTATTGAAAGACAAATTACATCACTTCATGTTGCAGTAGTCCACTTTACACACAAGAAACCATGTGGTATCACATACAGAATGGAAATTAATATATATATATATATATATTATAATAAATCTAGATGTATTAATAGGTTGTAGATATAATATATATATAATATATCTATAATCATATCCAACCATGTGTGGTAGTATTGGAAGAATGAGTATCATCAGTTCACATGGTGGTAGTTCATTGTAAACACCAATGATGATTTATTATCCTATTTGATGGAAGTGGATATGAATTTATGTCTTGAAAATTTTATAAAAACATACTGGTATATATAATATACTAATCATAATATGTCATCATTGTTGATAAAAACTGTGGTGGATAATGAAATAAAATGAAGTCTCTCATTGAAGAGAATTACCTCTAATTCGGGTATCCTCTTTAAGATTGCACGAAATACTTCCTAGGTTGAATATATTCAACAAATATTTATTATTTTATGATGTGATGGATGCTTAAATATATTTTTGTGGGGTATTTCTGATCTAAGGAGGTTTGAATGTGTGATGAATAGAATATATGGGTGTACTTCATAAGTTGGTGAGAGAACACAAATAATGTTTTTGAAAAAAAATAGATATACCTACATTTTCCAAATGTTAAATGACTCCAATTTGAGCCAGTATTGAATAATATAGGTTTTTAGGTAGAAAATTCACATTTTATTATTTTTTTTGATCATTTTTACCGTTATCATTTTTGTTTCCCCCCCCCCCCAGAATAATCATTTTGACCATAAACTAGGTTATTAATTTTTATTAGTTTTTAATTTATTTTTTGGAAAAAATATTTCTCATTGACTCAAAATTATAAAATACTATTATTCCAAATATAGTATCAATTTCTATAAATTCAATTAACAATAGTGGAAAATTTTTATTTGATATTAGTCATCTATCAAGGATTAAATCAATGGGAATATGAAAATAATTTGTAGGGTTATGTCCAGGTAAATCCACAAAAAATTATTCAATGAATTCTTATTCTATACATACATCATTGATTTAAATTTTTCATTCATATTTTTAAATCTATTCTATACTATGTATTATATCGAATTCAACCATATCTATGATAATAAGGTCAGCAAATAAAGAATGTTTATGCATCATAATGGGGAATTTATGACACAACTTAATTATTCAAACATATCCCCTATGATTTTAACTAAATAATACATTATTAAATTGAATTGGAAATATATAATCGTTTGGGAAAATTGGGTAGATAAAAAAGAGTTTGAGGATATATAAACAAACAAACAATTAGATAAATTTTATGATGGTATTAATGTACCACCCACTACATTATTGGGTATTTCCCCCTCAGCTGTAGTGATTGAATATTCATGGCCTCCTTCCCTTAATCTCTTTTGTGGTGGATTACCATGAAACCTATGGAATATAATTTCATAGTTCCCCATCTACCAGATTTTGAATCAAAAAAATAATAATTTTTCATCTACACCATGAATTCATTGATTAGATGACCCTTTTCTATACACTTATAACATTCTCTATATCCCTTCAATAATTTCCTTAAATTGATTACTTCCACTATACAAGGTGGAAATTTATAAGTTATCTTATTCATAATCAACACATTCAATTTTTCATGTTGTTTGGATGACTGATCCTTCACATTATTTCCCCTTAATTTCAAATATCTATTGAATTACTTCTATATATTAATCCAATACCAAACTATTTAATTATATGTTGAAGAGGATTGATTGATAAGTTCCTATATATAATTTTATTATGTAATTCAGTGAAGTGTTCAATACTCCATGTGAATTAATTAATATGTACCATGCCTAGATTATCTTGGATTGGTAGCTTCCAACATCAAAACAATTTATTCATCAAATTTCATTAATCATCCGAAATATTATTTATTTCAGTTTTTTAATTTTGAGGGATATATATTTTAAATAATGTATCCTCGAAAAAAAATAAATTCAATGTGTTCAATTACATCTTTATAATTATTTTTTACATTAATAGCAACAACTAATCATCATCGCCAATGATACAGTTCCCTACAAGTGAAAACCATTCCCTTTCAGCTCCTCCTAATGCCATAAATATCATACATATAGTAATAATATGTTGCTGGACATACATTGGAATTTTAGTCACACTAAATTATGGGGTAATCTATGTAATAAATTGATACATCATTAAGTAATCTCATGGTAAAATTTGATTATCTATCAAGGAATGGTTATTTCTAATAAATCCATTACTCTATCCTAATATGGCCACAATTTTCCCAGTAAAGGTACTAGTTGTTTTGGATTTCTCAGTTGGGAAATCTATATTGTCCTTGGGTATTTATAACCTCCTTCCATTAATTATTCATTTTAATAAATTTTATACACTCTATTATCTACTATATTTTTAAAATTTAAAACAGAATTTATAATTTAAATTAAAATATAACACTTTGCATTATGTAAAATTTATGTATTTTAAAACAATGAATCCGAAAAAAGGTTTCCTCACATATATCAATATATTAAATTCATTTATAATGTATTGTAAATAAAATATGAACTATCCAATTAATATGCATTAGGAGTGTAAATATAGGTTCATGGTAAGGCATATTTTCATGCACCTTGTGACGATCAGTTCTATCCTAATGGTCCCATTTAAGAGTGTTTCCCGTAAGAACCGTTATTTCTAAATCACATCCACTTGTAGTTCCTAAGAAGGGGTGGGTTCAAAATAAATTGCACATAATATCTATATTAAATTTTTTGGGATGTTCTTATTTACATATCCTTAAATTATATGATAGGGTTATGTTACCTAAATTTTTTTGGTTAATCATGTTCCTAGAGTGACTAGTAAACTTTCACAGATAAAAAATGTTTGGACCCAACCCTAATAACCAGAATTCAGTTTCCTACTTTATTACACTATCATAGATACAATGGATTAGAAAATAATGTTTTATTCTATTTAGTACATTTGGAGAACCATATAGATATATGATTCCCATTTTATATTGGTGTATGAACGTAATTCATAACACATAAAAAAATAAACTACATCCATTAAAACTAATTTAAGGATATCTTTTTAATATCCTATGGAAATGAAAAAATTATGGGTGACCTAAATTCTCAATAATGATTAATTATATTGAAATATATAATGAATAAATTAGAATAATCAACATGGAATGATAAATAATTGAACACACATGACATTCAACCAGCATAAATGTATAATTAGGATAAGAAAAAATCAATATGGAAAGGTAAATAATTAAAAATACATTCTATACAATCAATAAACATATAATAAAATGAATAAATATATAATATCGTACAAAACATGTCATGTATAATAAAAAATAACTTAATTGACAATAATGTATATTCATAAATATTGTTTGTTATGTTTCCCAGGAACATGATTCCTTTTCATTATAGATCTATCGACAATATATATTAAAATTGAAGGTTATAAACCCATAGGGTATGTACAACTATACCTCAAATGACATTAAATATCTTCATGATAGTTTAAAACTACTAGTTACTATCACAAAGTGTTTAGCCAAACGATTTAGTCTTCTGAGATGTGTCGATAGATTGAGGTGAAATATATAATGGGACCCACCCATTAATTCATTTATATATTATTCCAAATATACCAAATAATATATTTTATTCATTAAAATTTTCTATATCATGAAATATTTTTATTGGGTAAAGGATTTGGATTTATCAACAGTTCCTCAGTTAATCAAATAATATTCAAAGTAAATTGTGTACGTCAAAAATGCTTATATATTAGGAGATAATCATATCGAATATAAAATAATATCGATATTTGAGATAAATTTATTTTACAGTGAAAAATTATTATATGGAAATGATTGTTTCAACAGAAATCTAAAAAACAGAAAAGGAAGTAAAATTGTACAATAACTTTTACAAGATGGAAATTTTCATGTCAATTCCCCTTAGATGAAATAATTCGAATTAATAATTGAAATATGATTAATTATTATTTAATCATGATATTACATGTCATGTGGTAGTATATACACAACAAAAAGGTCATTTGAGGAATAATAGTGAATAAGTCTCAATGGAATGTAAATTGAGACAAAATCACATACCTCACGATTTCAATTTGATTGAACATTAATTAAAATATTTTAAAGAGGTTTTAAACATATAAATAACCTATTATAGAAAAATATTAATATTTATTATATAATATATTATCCATTTGTAACATCTTATAACATTTTCATTAATAATGAATAATAATTTTCATTGTTTTGGGTGTTAATTATCTTATTTTCTTATGCATTTTTTCATTAAAGATCCTATTATTTCTAATATTACAAAGTTTCAATAAATATATAATATTAACACTAAAATAATTAAAATATTTATATATAAATTTTAATTTTAAGACCAATCATAAAAGACCGTTTAGAGAAATGATGTGTGTTACGATCATTGAGATGATTGGTCGCACGTATGTGGTAGTAATGTTTCAATTTTTCAATGATAATAATGTATATTAAGTAAGAAATATATTTCCATTCGATAATTATCATATTATAATATATAAAATATTATTTCATTAATATAATTATGTAGATTACTCATGTGGTGTGGTGTTAGAAAGAGAGTAACATTGCTTTGTCAAGGTGGTTGTCCAATGTTACAAGAATAATGTAATCATGTTTAAATTGGTGAAAATGTAAGTAATAATTTTATATTTTGGGAATAAAGAATTTTTAATTAATAAAAAAATTATTTCATTTATATCATATATATATATTAACTTTAATCATATTATATTCTATGTGAATCTTTTGTGAAATATTAATCACATCATTTTGTGAGTCGATATTCCACCGTACACACAAGGGATGTTATCATACACCCAATAAAATGGAATGTGAAAAGATTTATATTATATAATGACTCTAGTGGTATAAATGTTTTATAAATAAAATATATATACATTATATTCATCATCATACCCAATCATGAATTTTGGTAATGGAATAACATCTGACATCAGTTCGCAATGTGGTTGTCCACCAAACACACGAGTAATGATTTAGTAAATCATTCGATGGGAGTGGAGATAGAATTAGGTAATGAAATTATTAAAAAGTAATCCCATTTAATTGAATATACAATTTTTATATAATCATGGTTTGAAAATATTTTAATATGGTTGTGAAAGAAATTAATTATGATGCTCATTTAATAACATTACCTCTTCTTCATGTATCGTTCTATGATTTAAAATAATTCTATCTTTTCATTATAATTTTTCAAAAAATATGATGTATAGGATGATGGTAGAGACGTTTTTATGTTATTTGGGTTTGCATAGTCTAATTGAAATATTCATTAAGGTGTTAAGAAGAGAGAATAGTGGGGGGATTTTATAAGTGGTGGGGCGGCCAGACTTGGTATTTTTGAAAGAAACTGAGTGCTCCCATGTTATACTTATTTAACAAGGATCCAAAATGGTAAATTATATGAAATTATAGGTTTAATTATCTAATTATGTCAAAAAATTTATTCTAAATATTTTTTTAGAACATTTTTACCCATATATTATCTTAACACCCCATAAAATAATTATTACCTCAACAATAGTAATTAATTTTTAATCTTTTACCTATTAATTTGGGTAAAAGATATTATTAATATGTTACAATTTATATATTATTTTTATTCCAAAAATAAGAATCCAATTTTTTTAAAAAAAATTCTCACATAAGTCGTAGAAATTAATTTAAAATTAACTTCGTAGACATGATGACAAAATAGGATTTTGAAGTGAACATGTTCAACAAATTACAATGATTTTATATCTAAATTGAACGTAAAAATGATTACAATGACTATTATTGGATTAATGGATATAAAATTGAACTTATATTATATTAAAATTAATTTAAAATATAATTAAACATTATAAATTATTTAAACTAATAGAATTAAACTAATTAAAATTTATTAATTTTCACTTTTCATTAAAAAATGTAACATTTCAAAAAAAATTGATAATTTTGTTTTGTTGAATTAAAAATTAAATTAAATTATATCATATAAATTTTTTACTTCGGGGAAAAATTAATAATTAAATTTTGATCTTTTTTTGTTTAAATATGTTGTTGTGTGTATCAAAAGAATTTTAAAAAATTAAATTTATTTTAAAATAAAAAAATTGCAATGTCATGGTGTGTAAAAAATGATTTCAACCCAAATAAAATATACTCATTCTCAATCCTAATACCCCATTAATAAGTATTTAATTGTCAGTATCTATGTTTTAATGTCAATAAATCCAAAATACATCGTTTTTGTTACAATAGACGAACCAAGGTAAATTCGAGCATTTGAACGTGTTTCTCTATTATAACTAACTCAATAAGTTTACATATTTCTCCATATATCTTATAATACAATGTTAATATTCCATTATGTGTTTTATACCTAGTTTCTTTTAAATTTATCATTTCCTAATATAGTTTATATTCTATTAACTATCTTTTCATTAATTATAGTTACTCTCTACGATATAAACATGGTAATTAATTTTTTAAATTTATTTAATTTCCCCTCATATTTTAGGAGATTATTATTATTTTACTTGGTTAAATGTTATTATATTACCCATTTATACATCTTTATGGCCATAGGATATTTTTGGGCACTATCTCTTATTATAATTGTTTTAATTATCACAAATCATGTCGTATATTATAACATATATTTTACCTCATTATCAAAAATCATGTCTTAATCAAAGCTCACATACCTTACTGCATGATAGATCCTAAATCTTGTCAATTATTATCTTGTATATAATATCATTTAAATCGCTTAACTAATAATGTTTTTTAAGATTAAATAAACTTATAATTGATTATCTATTTGTATTTTTTTCTATTAACACATATTGAAATTGTTGTACTATAATATAGTCAGAAAATATAAAATTCTCCATGTATGAATCATTGAAAACAATAGAAAACCTGAGACACCAATATAAAAATGACTCACTAATGTGCGGAGTTACCAACTAATGTCTCAATGATTGGAAAACTCATCGACGAATGTATCACAAACAGAATGACTCATTGAATGATGTATCTCCTATAAAAGACTCACTGAATGAGGTCTCACAGACAATAAAGTCCCCAACTGATGAATCTTCAACAGACGAGTAACCGAAGGATGTCTCACTGACAGGAAGACTCGCATACTGATGTCCCCCCAATAGATGAGTCACCAAATGATGTCTCACCGACATGTCTTCTCACTGGCTGATGTATCACTGATCGACGAATCTCTGATTGATATCTCACTGACATGATGACTCAATGATAGACTGAATCAACGACAGTGTAGTCACCAAAATAATATTTAAATTTTGATTTAATAAAATTATTTCTAACATTAATATTTGAGTCATTTAATGATACTAAAAAATTTACTATTATTTTCTAGTTCTTTTAGTACATAGTATGAGGTAAAATGATCTTTTTCATGTGTAAATATCATGCTCTCTATTTTACCTTACAAATAATAGCATTTTGATTATAGAAGTAGCAAGTTTTTAGGCAGTCTCACCTGAGAGTTATACAGAAGTACATTTGTGACTCTCATTCAAACATTGTGAAATCAATATCCTAAAGAAGAACAAAAAAATAAAATATCAATAAATCTATACATTGAATTGACAAACTAATTTAGTATATCAAAGAAGGAGAAGGATATACCTGCAGAATAGAACTTGTACCTGGAAGCCCAAATATGAAACTATGTTTTACTGTCATCTTCTAGAAGAAGTTTCAAATATCATCTAAGCTTCATATAATGATTCTAGAGATTCATATATAGACACACAAGGCCTTAGAAATCCTTTCTCAAATTTATTTGCTCTATTTTGTGCATTTTTACAATCTTTTGAGTAGTGTGTGTATGTGTCTATAAAAAACAAATTTTCTACTTTATCGAACTGAAGGATATAATATGTCCTTCCAGTAATACCTTATTAAACCTTTTTACTCACATAGATATGCGTGGAAGAGTTCCTTCTCTGACCTGGTAGTTTTTACCCTTAAATTACTATGGTAGATGTATTTTTACCTGGACAGCATGTGTCCCATTCTAAACCCCAATCTAGGGTTTGGATGAATTTTTTTATTAATTTAATCTTCAGGGTGACTGGTGATCACCATGTAGAGAGGAATATGTCTCTACTTGAGACTGAACCTCTTGTTTCATTTATAATGTCATTTTACTTTTAGTTTTACAATGTTTTATCACATCTTTTAAAAAACTAAAATGAACCCTGATAGTTATTGTCAGCAAAAGTTAATAATAGTATCGACTCATTAGTTTAGATTCAATAGTTGTATTAATTATAAAATTGATATAACTGAGAAGAAATCACTCTTCTGAGAAATTTATTGAATTGTCATGATCTAGCATATTCACAATAGGCTAACTACTGCAATTAATTTTAAAGTTGGGAAATTTCAAATAATTATTTTTAATAGAATTTTTTTAGATACTCAATCCACCCCTATTAATCTACTCTGAAGAACATTTTGTATCAATGGGTTTAAAATTTTCTATTTCCAAATCTTTTTCAATCTTTTTCAACTGTGATTTTAGTTATATTTAAAAGATCTTAAAATTTCAGTGAATATTAATATTTTATCTGTATAAAATATTATTCTATATTTTTTAGGGATGTTAGGCTTGAAGGTGTTGCAACCAACATACCTCCATTTATAAATGGAACTAATTATGATCAATAGAATACTATGATGAAAATGAATTTAGAGAGTATATGATTTGAGATTTGGTCTTCTATAGTGATTGAATATGTGATCCCCACAACTACTTGAAATAAATGGGATGGTACTACTAAAGCAGCCTATAGTAAAGCCTATAATTCCATGAATGCTTTATATTGGCCCCTTGGAGATGAGAAATTCAATAGAATTTCTTCTTATAAAACATCCATTATTTATGGGAACCTATAGATATTTCACATTAAGGAACAAATAATGTCATGGAAATGAGGTTTAATACGTATACTATTAAATACGATTACGTTAAGATGTATCCAGATGAACATATTTCTGAGATGTATCTTAGGTTCAATGAGATAGTTAACACCAGTATCTTTTTGGGAAAGGTTATTACAACCAAATAAAATATTTATGAGGATTCTAAGAACATACATGATAGATGGATAGTAACATCTATCTCTATTAGAGAATCTTGTGACATTGGAAAACTATCTATCAAAGAGCTCATTAAAAAATGATGATGTATGAAGAAGAGTTGAAAGTCATCTATGAAAAAGAGGATTAACCTAAGATAAAATTTTTATCCTTCAAGACTACTAACTCTATGAATAGGGATCAATAATAGGTTCTATACTCTATTAAAATCTCTAATAATGATTAATCAACATCAGATAGTGATGAAGTGATGGCTTAGCTAGCTAGAAGTGTCATGAAATTCTAAATAAATAAGAATTTATTTTGGTACCCAATTATAAAGGAAGATATAATAAAAAGGGAAACATGGAAAATGAATGTAAAAAAATAAAAAATCATATGAGATTGTCTATTATGATTGTAAGATGAGAGGATATGTCAAAGCTGACTATCCAAAATTAAAATACAAAAATAATTATGAAATCAAAGAAAATAAGTATATGCAAGCTATGAAGGACACTTGGAGTGACACTGAGGATATGTCCAGTGAATCAACATCATCTCATGATTAGTGATATGACTTGGGAAATATGTGTTTTATGACAAACACAACTATGTTAACATTGGATTCTCTTCTAAACAATTCTTATTATTCTGGTGATGAATGTGATTATAAAAATATGGCTAGTGATGAACTATTTAAATAATGTTACCAGGTTGATGAAAATTCAATGAATTGAATTATATATGTACAACATTAAAGAATCTATATGCTCTCATTGTATATTTTATTTCTAAATATACTACTAAAAATTAAAATAATTCTCAACTACTAAATGTAAAAATGAACTAAAAATGTCTAATAAGCAATTGAAGAATGATCTTAAAAAATTTCCCAATGGAAATAATACTCTTACTCAAATCCTAAGTAAATAGATAGCTAATAAGTACACTTCTAGTATTGGATATCACCCTGAATAGGGAAAAAATCTAAAACAAATTTTGAAACTAAATCCAGAAAACCATTTTTACTACATGAAAACCAACATTATGTTGTTGGTTCATCTACTAAAAAAATCTATAACTACATCTATTTTTTCTATAAGAATTAATATTTATTTTATTAATACATTATAATCAATTTAAGGTAGTCACATGAAACAATTATTGATTCTTAAAGCATTTCTTAATAATGTTACTGTACAGAAACAGATTAGGGAAACAAAATCCTTTCTTATTAGAATTTTTTTGTTGAAATCATGCTTAAAGAGCACTAGAAATAGCCAGTGGTACATTGAAAATGGATTTTCAAGATATATGAGAGAAAATTATTCAAGCGTCGTGAACCTAATCAAGATTGATGGTGGATATGTCACTTATAGTGATAATGCTGAAGGAAACATATTTTTCTTATAGCTGATTGGTAAATCTAACATAGTTTTAATTTCTAGAGTACATTAGGTTGATGTATTGAAATATAATTTGATTAGTATTTCCCATTTTTATTATGATGGATTTCATGTAAATTTTGAAAATGTTCCTTGAAATGTATTTACCTCTAAAAATGAATCAGTATTTTTGGCTTTTAGAAATGAAAATGTATATATTATTAACATATATTCTTTATTTCCTCATAATGTTTATTATTTAAGTGCCTTTTATATAGAGTTTTTATTTGTAAAAGAATTTTAGGACACTGTAATGTACACATTCATAGATATATTACTTGAAAAAAACTATTCAAGGATCTACACAAACTTGAGTTTTTAAATGAAAAAATCTTTAAACCTTTCCAAAATAGTAAAAACACAACATATCATTAAAATAAATGACAGAAGTTTGAAAATCAAAACATTTAGAGTTTCTTAACATGGCTTGTTTGGACCCCCTTGATTTGCTTGTCTTAATGGGAATCACTATGTCTTTGTTATTGTAGATGAATTTTCTAGATATACATGTAAATATTTCATATCTCACAAAAGTGAATCATGTACTTACTTATACTAGTATGCTAAAACAGCTGAAAATATTAGTGGACATAGAATAAAATCCTTAAGATGTGATCATGGCCATGAGTTTTAAAATCATGATATTTATTCTTTTTCTTACACAATAGATAATTTCACAATATCTCTACCCCTCAGACACATCAACAAAATGGATTTTTGGAATTATGAAATTGATATTTAAAATAGATAGAACGAACAATGAATAACAAATATGATCTACCATTTAGCTTTTGAGAAAAGGATTTGAATACAACTTTCTACATAAATATTAGAGTATTAATTAAAACTATCATCAAGAATACTTCTTATGATTTCGGGAACAATAGAAAACCCTAATATAGTTACATAAATTTTTTTTGTATAGAAGTCTACATCTTTAATAAAATGGAAAATCATGACTTATTTTCATCGAAGACGGATGAAGTAATGATCATAGGTTACTCAACCTCTAGTAAGGCCTATATAGTCTCTAATAAAAGAATCATGTATAGGGAAGATTTTTTTCTTATAACATTTGATGAAATAGATCCATATAAACCAATGACCTCCATAGACACCCTTGATGATGACATGTCAAATCTAAACATAAATGAGAAATCGTATAATCCTCTTGTCAATCAGTCTGTTAAATCAAATAGTTCTTCAAATTCATCAGACTCTGGATGAACCAGAAATTACAAGCACCACTTTTTCTAGACCAACTAGAACTTTCAAGAACCATCTTTTATATACTGTTGTAGGAGACTTAGATAATAGGACACAAACTAGAGCTTCTCGTAGAAACCAGGTTAAACAACAAGCCTTTTGTCATAGTTCGATCCTAAAAATATCAATGATGAAATTTAAAAATAATATAGGGTGATTACTATGAAATAAGAACATAATTAATTTAAATCAAATAAATTTTGGAAACATATGGATAGACCCGAAGACACCATGACCATAGGAACTAAGTGGGTTTTTAAAAACAATATACATGAATCTTGTAATATTGTTAGAAATAAAGACAGGTTGGTTGCAATAAGTTATAGTCTAGAAGAAAGAATTGAATATGATGAAACTTTTTCATATGTTTCCAGACCTGAGACCATTGTAATCATGATTACTTATGTTTCCCATGTTAATATCATGCTTTATCAAATGGATGATAAATATGAATTCCTAAATGGGTATATATAAGAGGATGTTTTTGTCAAACAACCCCCTTGTTTTAAACTCTCATTTTCAAAATCATCTATTCTAATTAACAAAATATTTTTTTGGTTTTCAAAAATCTCTAAGAGATTGGTATGATAGACTCCGTTCATTTCTCAAAACAGAATGTTTTACAAAAGAATTTCTGATCCTACTCTTTTAATAAAAAAAATTTCTAAATATATTTTATTAGTCCAAATTTATGTAGATGATATTATTTTAGGAACTTCATGAAAATTTAAATGTATTGTCTTTTCTAAAATGATGAAAACTGAATTGGAAATGAGTTTGTTGGGTGAACTCAAATTAATTCATGGATTTTATATTATTCAAAATAAATAAGGTGTCCATTGAAATAAAAATAAATAAAAATATTACCTTTTAAAAATATTTTTCTTCAATATTATTAAGATTAGTGACACTCCAATAAGTTCTACTTTTATGTTGGATCTTGATGATGATGGTAAATCTGTTGATCAAACCACATACATAGGAATGATTGCATGTTTTCTCTACTTGACATTATTTTTATTATTAATGGAACCCAGTTTTCATTTTTGCGCTTTTCACACAATTTAATCCCTAAATGATATAATCTCTAATTAATCCACACTACTGATTAACATGAGATCGTTGTTTCACACTCTACCCTCAAACATTTACCTTCTAAACATAAACCTTGTTCTAGAAATTGTAATGGTGAAGCAACCTACTGATGGATACTCTGAGAAGTCACGTCCTATTAAAATGAAGAAAGGAGAGCCCAGCTGATATTTTGGTCTAGTAAATCTATCCCTAACAAATTGTATAGTATCTCCAAAAAATAAGGTGTTTTCCGAATGGCTGTTGGAGAGATATTAATTTCTGATGAATGTTCTATGGGATCAGGGATGGAATCTGTGGTTTTCTGAGAATAGAAGAGCATATTATCTGAATCATGTGCATGAGTTACACATGAATGATAAATTTCTACTAGAATGATGATATTTTTATTGAAAAAAATCAGTGGTAAAAGGAAATATGATTTAGTTCTCCTCAATAAAGTCATCTAAATGATGCTAATTTTCTCATGAATGATTTTTTATGAATATGAAAGCAGTAATCCACCTAAATGTGATAATTTATACCTTAGGAAATCTTTGAAATAACATAATAACAATGAATATCCTCTAAGTCCAGTTGTTACAGAGCTACATGGAGTGTTCAAAATCTATATTATGTTCATTAATCAATAATTTTTTCCTAGGAAAGGGGATTTTTCTTCTTTGATGTATCAGGATTCTACCTTTTTTATCTTCTAAATAATTGATTTATGGTGAATATTTGAAAGTAAATAATGGATTACATAATTATAATGATCTTACCCTATGGAAAGAAATATTCTATTTTATACCCTAGGATGATGTCTTCTATGTTGAAAGAAAATGGATGTGTGGATGAAAGTGATATAACTGTATTAGAATGTAGTGTTTTATCTTGATTAATCTTATATGTGGATGAATGGAGATTCATTGGAATCCATGTAAGATAATTTGGGTTGATGATGAAGCTAATTATTATGAAAAATTATATCCTTTGGGTCACTCTACTAGACCATGAGATATGAGTGACCCTGGTATGGGTCTTTATGAAGAAGAATCATTCTATGATGAGAAAAGAGGTAAAGAAGTCGGAGCTGACAGTGAAGGATCTCTTGTTGATGACAAAAATGATCCAGATGTTTCTTTACATCCTCCTGATGTAAAATTTAGACATCATAGTCCACCATTGTCCATATCTTAAATATAATAATGTATAAGGGATGATGAAGATGAATTAGAAAAAAAGAGTGTATAAGTTAGGATTATGAGTCTAATAACTCATATGAAGATGAAGAAGAAGAAGAGTTAAATGAAAATAAGGAAAGTCATAGGGTTTTGGAAATGATGTGGATGATGAAGAAAAGGAAGAAGTGTAAGATGATGAAGAAGAGGATTAAGAGGAGTATTATTAATGAAGTGGTGATAGAGGTGATGGTAGATATGATCATGATAACAATGGTGGTGACAATGGTCATAGAGATGGCCTTTCTGAAATAGTTGATGTGAATTCTCTTATGGAAGATCAATAGAATCATGAGTTGGTACATGCTCCTCAATCTTTTTATTTAATGAAGAGACGTCAAACTAAGGGGGAAAAGCATCAATGATGGCCGACACTGTATGTGAGCCTTCACAGAAGAATGTAAGGATTGATACCATTACCCCATGATATGCCTCCATTACTTATGAGTGGGAAGGAAACCCGAGATATGTTATTCTTGGATTGGATTGTGATTTATATGAAGATGAAGATATTGTTGCACTAGCTATTCAGGTTTCTCATGACCAAGTGCTCAAAACATCTCGAGTAGAAGCACCAACATCTATCCTTGCACCGGTTCTTGCCTACTATTCCTAGTGACTTTTTCATTATGGTGAAATTGGGATAATCCAGGAATGAAATATGTCCTCCAATAAGAAATTATGTAAAATATTATATGAGATATGAGATTGATAAATATAAGATATTAAACAATGAGCTAAAAGATAACATTGAATGAAATCTGTTCTATGGTAGAAGTGGTATGGAAAACTAGGACATCTATTTCTTCTCTAGAATCAGCAAGTCCATCTGAATATAATGTTGTTTCAGTATCACAAATGGTGACAAAGGAAATTAATAGAAATTTGATTACAACTACCAAAACCATTATGAAAAAAACACCATTCTATGTAATGAGATGAAGAATATAACTATTGGAATCAATGATGTAACCACTAGTTAGAGGAATACAATGGATAGTGTAACGAGGGAACATGAAGATGTGGTTTATCATCTTAAATAACATAATTTTTCAATAAAGGGAAAGGAAGTAATGGAAATTGTGAAATCTGCATCAACCTTAACTACTTCTCCACACTCCACATATTTGGAAGCTGTCAAATCTATTTTTGGAGAAAAGTTGAAAGTAATGAAAAGTGGAAGCCATTCATAAACCCTTGAAAAACATGAATTTTTTTTGAGAATTTTCACAAATGGTTAGGATTTATAACAAGGGGTCTACTAATAATCATGAAGGGCTTTCCAATAGAGTTAATCAGTATTTTCAAAAGATCCATACCTCGAATAATCTCACCAGTCTAATTAAATTCTGAGTGGAAAATCTCAGATTAAATCCTATGACTGTTTCCTTTAAATACCATGTTTAGAAACTAAAGTATTTCACTCCACTATTCGGTATATTTATGGAGAAAAAAGATAACATTCAAAAATAAATGATGTATAGAGATGAAATCATTGAGGACTTTATCTGTCTACTAAAATTGTACCTCCATTTTCAGATTGAGGCCATAGTTGTAACACCTCGAGATTTTATGAAAAATATTCTTTTTAATTCCATTAATGTCTTATGTTATATGCTACACCAAATGGAGCTTTCACAACACACATCTCTGACCTATCTTGAATTACACGCAATCGCGACCTTCCACGATAGCGTGTGTTGTACGCAACACCAAGTTTCGCTAAACAACGATATGCTATTAAGATATTATTAAAACTAGCCGTTATGAATAGTAATAACCACTTTTTGAAATTTTGTAAATTTTATTTTTCAAAATGGACTTCATTTATGTATTTGGAATATTGAAATTATCTTAGGGTGAAATTTTGGTGATTTTCGGATAACTTTCATATTTTGATGAATAGTGAAAATTACTAAATTTTAATTAAAAACAACTTTTTCCATCGAAATAATTAATAGTGATAAATTATTAATTTTAGTGGTTTTAAAGTATATTTAGAGTATGTTTTTACAATTTAATACAATGTTGGTCATTGGATGTAATTTCACATTTAAACCAGTTATAAACAAGTGTCAATCTTTTGATAGTTATTATCTCTTAAAAACACGCCTTTTGTTTTGACGACGGGAATTAATTTTTAAATTAATTAATGCAACTGATATGTTTTGAATTTGGTAAAATAGAAATCATTTTTGAGTTCATAATATCAAATATATCTTAGGGCTAATTTTTGTTATTTTTCTGAAAACTTTTAATTTTTGATGAATAGTGAAACCACTAAGTGGTAGTTAAAAAACTGAATTTTTCATAAAACATAATTTTACCGCTTCTGTGAGTGTAATTTCAAAAATCCGAGAGACACGGTTGATGTCAGTAAGTAAAATGTGGTTCAATGAGATGAATATATGTTTTGGTGAATAGTACCTTTTTGCTTTTATTTACCACGGTTAAAAGTAAATAGGGTAATTAAGGGTAAAAATGATATTATTATTACCCTAAAACATGTCCTAATTCTATTGGATAAGTGTAATTCGACCAAAAACAACCTTAGGAATAAAATATGACTATTTAGGCCTACTTGAATTAGATTAGGACATTTATTATTATTTAATTCAAAGAAGAGTTAAAAGAGTTAAAATCAATGTTTATTTAACAAAAAAAATTTAATATAGGGTTATACATAAGATAAATTCGACTATAAATATTCATTAGAAATCTAAAAAAATTTCCTACATAATGGTATTTTATTTGTAATTTTTAGACATTAAATAATTTAATTTATTTTTGACACAACGATGATGCAGTAATTATCTTATTAATGAAATATTGACATAATGGATATTATAAATACTCAAATAAATATAATTTGAGAATTTTTATGAATTCCACTAATTTTCTAGGTTAATATGACATGTTAGTATTGATTTAATTAACTTTTTTCGAACTTATAATTCTGTTAGAATTTTCACAAAAATCAATTACTAAATAGTGTCAAAATTGACATAAAATAGTTTTTTTTTAAAATATTATATTATTAATTGTTATTTTATTCCTAAAAATCTACGGTTCGGCCAAATGACTTAGATAAGGTTATATATATTAATAATAAACAACTTGGGGTTCGTTTTTCTTGATATAGTAAGTTTATTAACCTTATAGTATAAGAACACAAGAAGACACGGTAAAAGAAAAATTATTTAACTTAATGTTAAATCTAAATGATAAGGTTAAAATAGGACCCTAAACATGTCTAAATTCTATTGGATGAGAGGATTTTGACCCATCCCAACCTTAGCCTCGAAATAAATCAATTTTGAGTTATTTAAAACCGAACATGACTTTATAATAAAATAATATTTTTAGTTATTCCAAAGGTTCCCCTCTCCTCCCTTATAAAAGGGAACCTCCTACCTCTCTTCCTCACACAACATTGAGCCTTCAAGCTCGTCCAATCCCTGACAAATTCTCTTCTCCACTTCCCTAGAAACATCCTATAGGTTCTGGTCTTCCTCAAAGACAAATTTTAGTGCCCTAAGAGGAGGTCTCAAAGAGGCGCTTCAAAGAAGAGGTAATTTCTGTTACTGATTCTTTCACCTTTATTTCTTCTTCCACTTCTTCTTCTTAGGTTGTTTAATTATGAATTAATAACATAAGTATCACTCATATACTGATATGTTATTATATATATGAAACAATCCTATTTCACCATCTATCCATCCTAAGGAAAACGAAATCACCGCGCGTGCGTACGTACGGAATACTGTCTCCACGCCGTGGTGAAATCTATTTTCCACCAACACCTTACATGGATGGGTATAATGGTGTAAAGAATAACTATACATAGTTATTACAAAATCATACTAATTCGGATATATTGTATCATCCACTCCAATTCAATTCAATAATCATGAAAATGATATCATCGCTCGTGCGTACGTACGGACTACTGTCTCCACGACGCGATGAAATTCATTCGCCACATTAAACATTCATGAATGATTATAAAGTACATATAATAAGTAATCATGAAATATATGACATAATAATGATACTGGATTTATGTGTATATATATGTATGTCGTCTACTTAAATCCATTCAACTCAATAAGGAAACGAAAACAGTGTTCATGCGTACGTACGACCTACCGTCTCCATGAACGGTGTATTTCTTTCCTTTTACTGATTTATTATATATATGTATATTCTGAATATATATATATATGTAAATTATCTTTTATATTTTGGAATTAAGTAATCATGATCTAAGTAATCATATGAATAATTACATGTCAAAACACGGATGAAAAATGAAACGATTTTACCCAAAACGCTCTTTAACATGGAATTTACAAAAGAACGGGTAATATAAAGTCATTAGTGAACCATATATGATATAATAACAATGAATATGATTCTGTAATAAGTCAATGACGTTGTTTAAATCATTATACAGGAGGTTCGGATACTTACGAAGCAAATCGGACCTAAGGTAAGGGAAATATCACAATCTCATTTTTATCCGAGATTGTTTATACTTTAGTATTTACTGGGGTATATTTTATCATCCACATCCATGTTTCCTCAATATGTAATATTATTTTCATTCACCTACAATTTTTTAAATCCTATTTTACCCTTCGGTGAGTTTTTAGTAAAAGATATGAAAGGAATCTTTTGTCATTTTTCGTACGAGGTACTTTTTGACTTTTCCGACAAAAGTACGAAGAATATTTTTTTAACTTATACGGCATTAATGGATTTTTAAAAATAATTTCTAAGAAGCATCCTTTACAAGTTTTCAAGTTTATTTTTAATCAACCTCTTTTAGTTTAATGTTTTATGACATGTTAAGAAAGGAAAAATGTTTTTGAAGAAGAAAGGATATTTTCCTAAAGAATGGAGTTAATGTGTTTTATCAAAAAAAAATTCCATCTAAGACAATAAAGGGTTCTGTTTTTATCCCTATTATTACATTGATTTGATTATGTTGTGATGGAATTATTTTTATGAATTCCTTTATCTTATATGAATTGTTTTATGATGTCATGATGTTTAAGAATCCCATTTTTATAAATGGGTTATGAAATGATGTATGGTTTATGATTTTGTGGAACACATAAGAATAGTATCATTATGAGATGGGTGGGACCTATATATCCCTCAAATGCATTGGGTAAAGATTTTATATCTCATGAGATAGACATGGCTGGAATGGTAGGTTATACCGGTTCAGTGAAACAGGACTGAAACGAGGGTGACTCGGTTCAGAAAGGGACTTTGTCCACTAAGATAGTCTTGGCAATGAGTCTTGACTAACAAGAAATGATTCTCTATGATTATGTGTGTATGCCACAAAGTTTCATGTTTTATGTTTTGATTATTATGATTACATTTCACTGCCATTATTTATCCCATGTTATGAAATTATGCTCTCTTTTTCAGGTTAAGATTTTCAAAATGTTATGTTCTTATGATGTGATTGATATTTCTTTTGTTTACCCTTATTGAGCATTTGAGCTCACCCTTGTATGTTTTATTTTCCCCAGGATATATAGAAAGGTTTTAGGAAAAAAAGGAAGATCTTTATGGGAGATTTTGAAGATCTTTCACCACGATTAGAATATTATATTCCGAGTTTCCAAAGACACTAAACTATTACGGTCCTTGTGTGTGTGTTTTTGTTATGTACTAAGTATTACGCAAAAGTAATGTAATGTCCATGTACGTCAGGCTTCGGGTCTCTACAGTTGGTATCAGAAGAAAGGTTTAGTCAACCTTTGGAAACTAGGATGCAAAAGCGTTAGTGAGATCCCTAGAGAAATTTCTAAGGTATGTCTAGGGATGTCCCTAAGGATACATATATGTATAAGATACAGTCCTAGAACTACGGTAACGATCATATAATTTAACCTATGAAGTTAGATATTGAGGATACTTCCCCTTTATAATGTTGTTTTCCCTATCATGTTTTTTGCCTCTCACACTATTCTTTTTGGGTTTTAGGCGATGGCTAGAACCCGAAGGAACCGTGTTGATCAATGCAATGTCAATGCAATGATTCTCCTCCTGAATAGACAAATGTTATGGGATATGGAGTAAAAAATCATATTGCTATACTTACACAAGCTATGAATCATTCTGGACTTCCAAATGAGCAGAGAAGGGAACAATATTCTATTGAGTCCTTCATGAGGCAACGTCCACCTTCTTTCAGTGGGTCTTTTGATCCACTTGTTGCTGAACAATGGATCAGTACCACTGAAAATATATTTTCAGTTCTTCAATGTTCTGAGCAAGATAAAGTCATCTTAGCAGTATATCGTTTGGAAGGTGAAGCTGATCAATGGTGGAATCTTATCAAGAATATGAGGCCAAGATATGAAATTTAGTCCATGGAATGGGACGAGTTCAAGAACTTGTTTTTCAGTAAATACTTCCCTCATATTCTTTGAACAAATATGGAAAAGGAGTTTCTTGAGCTGAAGCAGAAGGATGATGAATCTGTTGGTATATACGAATCAAATTTTACAAGACTTGCAAGGTATGCATATGGCATTATCATCCAACTTGAAAGTAAAGATGATCTATTTTTCAGTGGCTTAAAACCAAGTCTTCGAAGGGAATTAGCTATAAGAGACTTCAGTAGCTATGAAGAAAATGTGTCTTGTGCTATCAAGGTAGAAATGGAAGTTGGTGTTACATATCCATCTCATGGTTTTGACAAGAAACGAAAGATGGAGTTCAAGGAGAAATCTAAGTATAATGGTGAAAAAAAGATGAATGTTTCCTTATGCTCAAAGTGTGGAAAGAAGCATGGTGGAGATTGTCTTAAGGGGACTAGAAAATGTTTTAAGTGTGGAAAAGAAGGTCATAGAGCAGCTGAGTGTTGAAGTAATGGAAAAAGGGTTTCTATTGAGGAGAATAAAGAAAATACTGCAGAGAACGCACCACCAACACTTCAATGCTTCAAGTGCAAGGAAATAGGGAATTATGCTAATAAATGCCCTAATCCAAGGGTTAGTGATGATCAACATGAGCAACCACATAAGGCAAAGGACAAAGGGTAGTCACATGCGATCACCATTGGTGATGTTGAATATGAAAATGATGTGGTGGAATGATTAAGTGTTTATGTAATGGGATTCCAGAATAATGTTGTATATAGTATCTTGGAGTATTGGAATATTTATGTATTAGTCTATTGTGGTCTTCAATAATTTTATGGCATCGGTAACCATGAAAAGTGATTGAAATATTTTTGGAAAGCAGATGATATGCACATAATGAAGGGATAAAGAGAATCTAATATGTTTGAAAGTATTCATGAGCTCATGATTGATATAAGGACTAAGTGATATCATGGTTTGGGTATATAGAATTTTGAGGATTTTGGTATGTGGAAAGTGTTAACTTTTAACAGCATTAATGTTTTCACTAAGGTTCAATTGGTATTCAAGAGAATACATGATTAAGGCCTTTGAATGTTTAGAATGTGACCAACAAGACATATCTCATGATATACGGGGATCAACGATGGTATTAACATGCTTGTTATATGAACTCTTTGGTAATCGTTTTCACTATGATATGAGATTAGATAGCAGTATTATGGATAAGCCTAAAGATTGGAATGGACTATGTTGGACATAAGTTAGTATTGTTTAAGGATAAAATTTTTTATGATATTATTGATGGGATGATATAGTAATATAAAAAGGACAACCTGCAGGACAGGCGACATCCCATCGCGTCGGACAAGGCTGTGGGAATCGAACCCACAACCGAAGTGCGACTGGCCTTTATCGCCTACCACTGGCCTACAAGAAGTCCCTGTTTAGTAGAAACTAGTTTTATTATATTAAGCAGTATGATATATGAAGTATAAGTCCATTTTAGGAACCATATATGATTAATCTCACTAAAGAATGACTTATGTATATTTAATAACTTTTTCTAACCTTTTGTTTGAGACAGATGGAATGACCTGTCATACTAACACTTCAAGAATATCAAATTCAACATCATTTATTTAAGAGATCATGTGGAAATTGTTCAAGGCACGAACAACAGTGAGATTGTACCAAAATAAAGTAAGTTTTTATTCTAATTCAAATTATTCAACTTTAGGGAAACGATCTTGAAAACCAAAAATGTTGTCCTAGTGCTCTTATATATGATTAATCATATGGTACCTTAGATCGTCACAAATTTATGGATTTGTGATTTCTAGATTTTCCATAGCCATGTTCTCTACCACTCTCCATCAGAACATGATGGTTAGATTTCTCTTCCATATCCATATTTTCACCTATGTGGAAACCCAGTGATTAGTTTGTTTGGGTAACCATTACGTTTCATACTTTTGTTTTTAAATCTTGGTTTTGGTATTCCTTTTTACGATGTGGGTTTCGATTAAAGAAACTTTCGAACAGTAAACCATTTATAACCCGTACGAATTTCGAGGGCGAAATTCATTTTAAGGGGGGTAGAATGTAACACCCCGAGATTTTATGAAAAATATTCTTTTTAATTTCATTAATGCCTTGTGTTATACACTACAACAAAAGGATCTTTCACAACACACATCTCTGACCTGGCTTGAATTACAAGCAATCGCGACCTTCCACGATAGCGTGTGTTGTACGCAACACCAAGTTTCGCTAAACAAGGATATGCTATTAAGATATTATTAAAACTACCCGTTATGAATAGTAATAACCACTTTTTGAAATTTTGTAAATTTTATTTTTCAAAATGGACTTTATTTATGGATTCGTAATATCAAAATTAGCTTAGGGTGAAATTTTGGTGATTTTCGGATAACTTTCATATTTTGATGAATAGTGAAAATTACTAAATTTTAATTAAAAACAACTTTTTCAATCGAAATAATTAAAAGTGATAAATTATTAATTTGAGTTGTTTTAAAGTATATTTATAATATGTTTTTACAATTTAATACAATGTTATTCATTGGATGTAATTTCACATTTAAACCAGTTATAAAAAAGTGTCAATCTTTTGATAGTTAATATCTCTTAAAAACACGCCTTTTGTTTTGACGATGGGAATTAATTTTTAAATTAATTAATGCAACTGATATGTTTTGAATTTGGTAAAATAGAAATCATTTTTGAGTTCATAATATCAAATATATCTTAGGCCTAATTTTTGTTATTTTTCTGAAAACTTTCAATTTTTGATGAATAGTGAAACCACTAAGTGGTAATTAAAAAACTGAATTTTTCATAAAACTTAATTTTACCACTTCTGTGAGTGGAATTTCAAAAATCCGAGAGACACGGTTGATGTCAGTAAGTAAAATGTGGTTCAATGAGATGAAAATAATTTTTGGTGAATAGTAACTTTTTACTTTTATTTACCACGGTTAAAAGTAAATAGGGTAATTAAGGGTAAAAATGATATTATTATTACCCTAACACATGTCCTAATTCTATTGGATAAGTGTAATTCGACCAAAAACAACCTTAGGAAAAAAATATGACTATTTAGGCCAACCTGAATTAGATTAGGACATTTATTATTATTTAATTCAAAGAAGAGTTAAAAGTGTTAAAATCAAAGTTTATTTAATAAAAAAAATTTAATATAGGGTTATACATAAGATAAATTCGACTATAAATATTCATTAGAAAGGTAAATAAAATTCCTACATAATGGTATTTTATTTGTAATTTTTAGACATTAAATAATTTAATTTATGTATGACACAACGATGATGCAGTAATTATCTTATTAATGAAATATTGACATAATTGATGTTATAAATACTCAAATAAATATAATTTGAGAATTTTCATGAATTCCACTAATTTTATATGTTAATATGACATGTTATTATTGATTTAATTAACTTTTTTCGAACTTATCATTCTAATAATATTTTCACAAAAATCAATTACTAAATAGTGTCAAAATTGACATAAAATAGTTTTTAAAAACAAATATTATATTATTAATTGTTATTTTATTCCTAAAAAACAATGGTTCGGCCAAATTACTTAGATAAGGTTATATATATTAATAATAAACAACTTGGGGTTCGTTTGTCTTGATATCGTATGTTTATTAACCTTATAGTATAAGAACACAAGAAGACACGGTAAAAGTAAAATTATTTAACTTAATGTTAAATCTAAATGATAAGGTTAAAATAGGAACCTAAACATGTCTAAATTCTATTGTATGAGAGGGGTTCGACCCATCCCCACCTTATCCTCTAAATAAATAAATTTGGAGCTATTTAAAACCGAAATTGACATTATAATAAAATAATATTTTTAGTTATTCCAAAGGTGCCCCTCTCCTCCCTTATAAAAGGGCACCTCCTCCCTCTCTTTCTCACACAACTTTGAGCCTTCAAGCTAGGACAATACCTGCCAAATTCTCTTCTCCACTTCCCTAGCAACATCCTAGATGTTCTGGTCTTCCTCAAATACCAATTTTAGTGCCCTAAGATGAGGTTTCAAAGAGGCGCTTCAAAGAAGAGGTAATTTCCGTTACCGATTCTTTCACCTTTATTTCTTCTTCCACTTATTTTTCTTAGGTTGTTTCATTATGAATTAATAACATCAGTATCACTCATATACTGATATGTTATTATAAGTATTAAACAATCCTATTTCACCATCTATCCATCCTACGGAAAACGAAATCACCGCGCGTGCGTACGTACGGAATACCATCTCCACGCCGTGGTGAAATCTATTTTCCACCAACACCTTACATGGATGGGTATAATGGTGTAAAGAATAACTATACATAGTTATTATAACATCATACTGATTCTGATATATTATATCATCCACTCCAATTCAATTCAATAATCATGAAAATGATATCATCGCTCGTGCGTACGTACGGACTACCGTCTCCACAACGCGATGAGATTCATTCTCCACTTTAAACATTCATGAATGATTATAAAGTACATATAATAAGTAATCATGAAATATATGACATAATAATGATACTGGATTTATGTGTATATATATGTATGTCGTCTACTTAATTCCATTAAACTCAATAAGGAAACGAAAACAGTGTTCATGCGTACGTACGGCCTACCGTCTCCATGAACGGTGTATTTCTTTCCATTTAATGATTTATTATATATATGTATATTCTGAATATATATATAAATCATGTTTTATATTCTTTAATTAAGTAATCATGATCTAAGTAATCATATGAAGAATTACAAGTCAAAAAACGGATGACAAATGAAACGATTTTACCCAAAACGCTCTTTAACATGGAATTTACAAAAGATCGGGTAATATAAAGTCATAAGTGAACCATATATGATATATTAACAATGAATATGATTATTTAATAAGTCTATTACATTATTTAAATCATTATACAGGAGGTTCGGACACTTACGAAGCAAATCGGACCTAAGGTAAGGGAAATATCACAATCTCATTTTATCCGAGATTGTTTATACTTTAGTATTTACTGGGGTGTATTTTATCATCCACATCCATGTTTCCTCAATATGTAATATTATTTCTATTCACCTACAATTTTTTAAATCCTATTTTACCCTTCGGTGAGTTTTTAGTAAAAGATATGAAAGGAATCTTTTGTCATTTTTCGTACGAGGTACTTTTTGACTTTTCCAACAAAAGTATGAAGAATATTTTTTTAACTTATACGGCATGAATGGATTTTTAAAACATTATTTATAAGAATAATCCTTAACAAGATTTCAAGTTTATTTTTAGTCAACTTTTTTTAGTTTATAGTTTTATGACATGTTAAGAAAGGAAAAATGTTTTTGAAGAAGAAAGGATATTTTCATCAAGAATGGAGTTCAAGTGTTTTATCAAAAAAATTTCCATCTAAGATAATAAAGGGTTCTGTTTTAATCCCTATTATTACATTGATTTGATTATGTTGTGATGGAATTATTTTTATGAATTCCTTTATCTTATATGAATTGTTTTATGATGTCATGATGTTTAAGAATTCCATTTTTATTACATGGGTTATGAAATGATGTATGGTTTATGATTTTGTGGCACACATAAGAATGGTATCATTATGAGATGGGTGGGACCTATATATCCCTCAAATGCATTGGGTAAAGATTTTATATCTCATTATATAGACATGGCTGGAATGGTAGGTTATACCGATTCAGTGAAACAGGACTGGAACAAGGGTGACTCGGTTCAGAAAGGGACTTTGTCCACTAAGATAGTCTTGGCAATGAGTCTTGACTAACAAGAAATGATTCTCTATGATTATGTATGTATGCCACAAAGTTTCATGTTTTATGTTATGATTATTGTGATTACATTTCACTACCATGATTTATCCCATGTTATGAAATTATGCTCTCTTTTGCAGGTTAAGATTTTCAAAATGTTATGTTCTTATGATGTGATTGATATTTCTTTTGTTTACCCTTACTGAGTATTTGAGCTCACCCTTTTATGTTTTATTTTCCCCAGGATATAAAGAAAGGTTTTAGGAAAAAAAGAAGATCTTTATGGGATATTTTGAAGATCTTTCACCATGATTAGAAGATTATATTCCGAGTTTCCAAAGACACTAAACTATTACAGTCCTTGTGTGTGTGTTTTTGTTATGTACTAAGTATTCTGAAAAAGTAATGTAATGTCCATGTACGTCAGGCTTCGGGTCTCTACAATAGTTGTTCCAGCTACTAATCTTATTCACTCTGCTCCACTAGTGACTTCCTCTCCAATGTCGGTTTCTAAAGACCACACCCATATATAGCAGGTTATCACATAAAAAACTCAACCTCAGGTGTTATCCAAGCATAGGCCATGATTGGAAACTTATGTTCTGGTAGGAATTCCTTTACCTCTGATGAAGATTCATACAAAATATCATGTTTTTCATCAACCACCTAGTGGAACTACTATTGATCCATATAATAAGGTGATGGAAACCCTTGACCATATGAAGTATTATGTATTTATTATTCTGGATAGGGATGAGTTCTTGTAGTTTTTTTATTTCAGGGTAATTTGATTATAACTCACAATTCTATATTTCGACTTCTCTGTTTTAGATTTTAACATTGAACTTTTTTCTAATCCCAAAAGGGGGTGAACATTATTAAGCATTATCAATGCATTATTATTTAAATAAAATGTGGATTGATTGTTTCATTTTTATTCATTTTTATTTTATTCTGATAAATTTTACTTCTAATAATTATTTTTCATCCTATTGCTCGTTATGGGAGATAATAATTTCATTGTATATTTTAATCATTATCTAATGGGTCTTAATTATTCCATGATTTTTTATCATCAGAAAGGGGAAGAATTTTTTCCTATAAGATATTTTTGGCCACTATTTCCAACAATAATGCTGTTAATTATCACAAATAATCTCATTTTTTTTAACATATATCTTACCTTATTATAAAAAATCATGTCTTAATAACAAGTTACATATCATACCTCATAAAAGATCAAAAATCACATCAAATATTATCTAGTATATAAGATGATTTCAATCATATAACTAATTATGTTTTTTTGGTCAAAATAATATTATAACAGATTAACTATGTGTCATTATGGGTATTAACACATTCTGACCTTGCTCCACTGTAAGACAGACATAACATCTAAAATTATCTACGTATGATTCATTGACACTGATAGAAGAAATGAGACACTAAACAGACAGAAGGCTCACCGATGTGTTGAGTCATTGACTAATGTCTCACTGACTGGATGACTCCCTGATAGTTGTCACTGATAGAGGATTCCTTGACTGATTTCTCACTGATAGATGAGTCGCCGACTAAGGTCTCACCAACAGACGAGTCATAAAATAATGTCTCGCCGACATGACGACTCACCGACTGATGTCACCCTGACAGAAAAGTCACCAACAAATGTCTCACAATTAGGACGACACACCAACTGATGTCTCACTGATATAGAATTCACTGACTGATGTATTTCTGACATAACGATTCACCAATAGACTGACTCACCAATAGTGGAGCGACTGACAAACTATTTAATTTTTTTAAAAAAAAATTATTTCTAACATTCATATTTGAGTATTATAATGATATTAACATATTTAATAATATTTTCTATGACTTTTAGTAGACAGAATTTTGTACAATGAACCTATTAACATGTAATGATCATGATCTTTATCATCCATCATGAATAAAATCATTTTGAAGCTTGAAGTAGGATGGAGTTTGGCGTGCCCGCATGTGTGACATAAAGAAGAACATCTATGACTCTCATGAACCACTGTGATCTCAGGAACAAAAAGAAGAACACATCAGGAAATCTCAATCAAGATGTATATCAAATTGACAAACTAATTCAGTATACTAATGAAGGATAAGAATATACCTACAGAACCATACATTTACATGGAAGCTATAATACGGCACTTCCTTTTTCTATAGACGTCTATATGAAGAATAAAACATCATATCAGCTACATCTGAAGAGTAAAAAAGCTACATCTTAAGATGCACAGTGCCTTCTAAATCCTTTCTCATATTTATTTTCTCTATTGTGTGCATTTTTACATAATTTTGAGCCATGTGAGTATCTGTTTGTAAAGGACACATTGTTTCCACTATAAAACAAAAGGATGCAAGATATCCTTCCACTCATACCTTATTGGACCTATTTAATACCATATAAAAGTGTGGAAGAGGTCCTTTAGTGAACTGGTAGTTTGTACAAATGGCGAACTGTGGTAGTGTTCTTCTAACCTAGACAACTTGTGTACTGTTTTGAACCATGATTTAGGGTGTGAATCAACTTATTTATTAATTTAAAATTCTTGGTGTTAGGTGATCACCAAGTGGAGAGTATTATGTATTTAATTAAGACATAACTTCTTGTTTCATTTCTATTGTGATTATAATTTTATTTTTTACTCTGTTTTATCACATATAAATCTTCCATTATGATGTATCATATGATATTTTATTTGTTACACAATTATATCTCTTATAATTCACCCTCACAAATATCCTTTATTTATACAAGTAACCTAGACTTATTAATCATATAAATATCTATTATGGGTTAATATAAACATATTATTAATTATAATGTGTAATAAATATATATAGTGTTGTGAAAACGTTTATTATATTAATATAATTTAAAATGAAACTAAACCTTTTGGTTCCGATTTAGTATTACCATTGTTGTTATTTAATTAATGTCAAAAAATGTACAATAATACTATGTTATATATTATTCATTTTGGTTTCCCTAAAACAAATAATTAAATTTGTTTTAGTGATTAGTTTAGATAGTATGACAAGAAATAAAATGATAATTACTAGAAAGAATCAAATGATTTATATGTTATGATATATTTCAAAATATTCATACAAAATTATTTCATAATATTTGTTTGAATGATATTATATAAATTACTATTTTTATTAATAAATGTCTACAAAGTGGTGGAATGGAGTGATCAATCAATGTGATATTTAATGAAATTATAATCCTATTGAGGTATAAAACACAATGTTAGTAGGAGTTAAAAACATTATAGTGATTAAAATAAACGAGAATAAGTTATTTACAATAATATATATCACGTGGAACATAAAACATCTCCGAAGATATAACAACTCTGTATTGATTCATTTATAAGAAAATGACCACTACCCTTTAGTGAATATCCCAATCCATTAATAATAGACTACTATATCAACACCACAATGAAGATTTTTATTTTCTACAATTTTTGAAATATGGAAAGGTTATATTGTCTATATTAAATCTTTATAGGGATTTTAATCATTTATTGACTGTAATTGTGAACACTTAATTGATGGTCATATTATGTTTAATGAATATAATGAATTCCTGAAAATATTTTACAAATAATATTTTTATTTCACTATGTCTATTATAAAAATGACTGAAATTATTTATATTGTGAAAAATAATTATTAATATAGTGGATATTATGATGAAAACTTCAAAATAATTCAAGGTACTCTTCTATATTTATCTTTCATAATCATTGTTAAATACAGTGAAAATTTAAAAGTTTAAAGCAATGTATTTATAATTATTTATCAATTCATCACTATATTATATAAGATGAAATGAATTTTTATAATTCTAAATTTAATAAGATATTTAATGAATACAATGGACATTGAGAAATGTATATTAAAAAAACTCATGTAATGGAGATTAATTTATGAATAAAAAAACATGACTAGGCAATTATTGTACATCACATTTATAACTCATCTCCCAATTAATATTTTTTGGAATAAAATTTAACATCTTTAGTTTCTATTCCATTTGTGTATTTGTTTTATATTTCGAATATATTGACCATCTAAATACATTTCCACTATATATTCATTGAGACATAAATAAAATTTAATATAAAAAATTTCAATTATTATATACAAATTCATTTTATGTTAATAATTTTTTTTGTGAAAAGAAAAAAAATTATTAGTTTTATTGCATACAAATTAACCATACTCACGATAAATGTTAATGTTAATTTATAAAATCAACTTAAAAAATATTTATATTTTTAGGGGATATGTTGATGTATTTATAAAATAAATTCATTCTCCTCCCTGATTATGAGATGGATTTCACAACAGAACTAATACGTGGTGAAATGCATCTATATAAGAGGCCCCATTGAATATACATGTTATAATAAAAATAAATAAATATATAACTACATTAATATATCGATAAATTGTTTGTACTATTGATTTACACCTTGTGGGTTAAAGCTATACTATATATCATTAATAATGACAGGTTAATTGGGATATATGCAGATTATCATTAGCTTAAAACCCATAAGTAAATAAAATGTTTCCATTATATTAATTCAGTTGATTAAAATGTTTTGGATTAATATATCTCAATTTTTTATAATTTATGTAGATATCATCGACATGTGTTGTCAAAGGATGATATTATGAATACATTATCTAGATTATGATATTGGAATTATTAGTTCATAGTTATTAAATTTATATTCATTAATTCATTAAAAAATTTCATAAAATTTGGAATTATAATCTCCAATATTTCCTCAAAAAATAGTATTTTTTCATAAAGATAGCATAATTTAATATAATATTAAATTACTGTATGAAAAATATTTTTGGATCTATAGTATTGATAGATAAAATATAATAAACTATGAAAATATAGTCATTTTGATATTTTTAAAATGAAATAAGTTTCTTTCCCAACGAATGTAATCAGAATAATGGTGGTATTTATGGATCACTGAAATTTAATAGTGATTGAAGAATAAATAAAGATAAAAACTATGAAAAATATCTATTATTTTCATAGACTGTATGATTGTGTTTTATACATTGTGAGAAATTTCTCATAATTGTCTAACACAATAACCAAGTTTACATAGAAGGGAGTAAATATTCTATTAATATAATAATGGGAAGAGATACTCAAGGTTCCATAGAAAATTTGAGTGATTATACATTTACATAAACTATCATCAAGTGGATCAGGGTTTCAGATCTAGAGAAATCAATTAATGAAGTAAATTAGTCATGATATCATGAAAAATGATATTGTTTTAGTGCTTGCAGTAACTTAAATATTCATGAGACTAATTACCTAATTTATGATTTAGAGTTATTATCTATAATATTTATTTTACATTTCATTAGTTGTTATCTATATTAAAAACTATATTCTGTATATTGATCAAAATATTTTAATGTATATATTCAAATATAATGAGATTATTATGACAAAATAATATTAATAGAACTGATTAAGGATTATGACTAAAAAACATTTTAATAATTAAATGGAAAACAAGATACTCAATTCTATTATAATAAATGTACATAATATCCAATCCATGTAACCTATTGAAAAGAAAAAATGATAATGGATATGAAAAACATGGACATTTTAATAATATGTTAATGGATAAAGTCATATATATCCAATAATATTCATCAACAATCTATCAATTGGAATATTAAATAGGTATAGAATGATGATATATATATAAGAAATTCGATATAATTATTCAATTATTAAACCATTAAAATAATTGAGTTATACTATTTCAAATAAGAATAAGTGTTATCATCCAATACATTATTTAAGAATGAACTATTAGATTTTAGAAATTCCACTTCAATCTCTATTAACATAAGAGAAAAATGATTATACATCTCCCTGAGAATATATTTTGGGATAACATAAAGGGTGATATTTTAGATTTTACATTACAATTGTTTAGTTATTATCAAGGTATGATATAAAACTATACATCAATGGGGATGATGAAACCACATCCATACCCACATAAATATTGTAAAATATCAATATTATTTAACATAGATATCTTAAAACCCTATAAAATGAATTAATTCAATTTATATTATGGTAGGACATATTTTGATGTTAAGTCACATAATTATTATTTCAGTTAATTTATCCATTGATAGAACTTATATAATATAAATAATCTTTCATGAATTCATGGGGGACAACATTCACTGGTACATTATTGAGATCCATTGTTTATATCAATTTTATAGAGAATTATTCATTAATTAATGAATAAAAAACATATATTCAGTAGTTATAGTAATCTTAAAATTGATGTTCAATCAGAAAAGACCACTACAATTTTAGAATATATGCATATATCATCTCGATAGATTTTAAAGGAAGCCAAGATCAATACATAAAAACTGGACTAGTTTTTAAAAAAAAATAGATTCCACTTTGGAATAAAAATAGATCGACAAAATTCATTGTATTGTATGTCATAAAATCACCTATACATTTTAATGATTCTTGATTGATGAAGATTTTGGGACAAAAATTTTTTATTTGAAATAAAAAAACATTCAAACTATTTGAAAACGTATCAAGGATGTGTATAATTGATAGATGTGTTATTATGATAGAAACCATTTATATCTAGATTCCAGTGTAGGAGAAATTTTCTTCATTTGAATACCATCTTAAAAAATAACTTTGAGCCTATAAATGATGGGAAATCTAATCTCTATAAATATTTATCACTTTGATATTATTATTTTCATGGGAACCAATTATTATTATTCTGTGCATCCATAAAACCTCTCACAAGATTCAAAAATGATATATGTATCACATTAGGTAAAATACATATCAAATCTATCATATAATCTAATCTTAAGGAATATAAAAATAGAGAATTACATATCTTATGTGGTGAAACCGGTTGTGATGTTGGATTATAGAGATATATTGGTAAAAAGAAAGAAAAAAATACAAGTCAACAATCCTTGGTGGAATCATGAACAAAAATAGGAAACATATGTACATGAGGATTGATGAAATATAAGTTCCCAAATTGTAATGACCGAAAAACCCATATCCTGGAGCCAATGTCTACTTTATTACATTGGAACTAGGTATAATTAATCGCATCCTAAAGGATCAAATAATATATTATAATTCCTAAAATATAGTAATACATTAGATTCACATTATAATTTTTAAAATAATATATTATTATTATATTCATAGATAATTACATTATTACTCTTAGTGAATACCTATATATAAATCACAAGACACTTATTGGTAGCTGGGGGATAATATAACTTAAAAAAGGGGTGAGATTAAATGTTAAGTAAGTTTATGCATATAGTGGAATATATCATGAATAAATAATCACAATAAATAAATAAAGGTAAATAACTTTAACACATGAAATTTAAAAAACAACATGATTATAATATGCCTCTAACAAATGATGATCAAAACAATCCATATAAAGAATCACATAATCTTGAAACAAATGCAAGGATATTCTATGTAATAAAATAATGACATAGTAATGATTAACTGATCACCTAATGAGATGCTTCATAATGACATTTATTTGAAACATTGTATCATGACATTTTATATTATATTTTAAAACATTGTTTAGTAACCAATTTAATTTTTCCAACCGATTTGTCTCATGAGACATGTTGATGAATCGAGGGGATATCTATCAGTACGCACCACCCATTACATACATTGTACAATGAGTTATTCTTATTAAATTGAGGATATATAATCATCATAATCATTCATATTGAAAAAAAACTTATAAAATTTTAATATTTTATCCATTCAAGTAAACATAATCATAAACAATGTTGGGTAATATAGTGAATGGTAATAAAACGGTGTATTTTTATTCAAAATAATAATAAACCGTCCAACTGAATAATACAGATGATATCAGTAAATCATATTCCTAATATAACAAATTTATAAAAAATTGATGTTATTTATAAATAACAAAAATAATAATTTCATTAAAACTGTATTGAGGAAATTATCCATTTCATTTTGAATTTTTTTAAAATTAATGGTTCCTTAATTTTTGTAAAAATACAATTATTTGAAAACAACCATGGAATTTTTTTAAAATTATTATTAATACTTAATTGGTCACGAAGTTTTAAAACTTTTTTCAGGATGTACACATTAAAACAATGATTTGATTAATATTTTCTATAAAAATATTCTTTTATTAAAATGACATGAATATTCCTTTCCAAAAAAGGTTAGAGGATTAAAATTTATAAACGTTATTTATTAAATAATTTTTAAAAATCTACCATAATGTTTTATAAATTTTTTAGAAAAGATTTATTTTAAAAAATATTAATTTTTTCCTAAGATATTTTAATAATGTTGGATATTAAAAAAACATTCTACCAATAATTTTAAGAATAAATGTGTGGAAAATGTATTATTACACCAAAAAAGGATCACGAATAGTTATAATAGAATAAAATTGACCAATATTATGATATAATTAAAATATAATTCCTCCAATGGAGACTTAAAAAATAATAAACTCAAATAATGACTACATTGTGAAACAAACCCTCACCATATTAATAACATCTGAATTGTATGACGTATAAAATAAATTATCTTAACCTGAAAGATTAAATACATTGAATATATATAGATCCATCATATAAAATATCAAAGTTGTATCATATACACCACAAAAAATTATTAGTGGTGAATGTGGCATATGTCTCAGGGATGTAAAACTGGGACGAGAAACCCATACATCAGGTTTGAATTCATTTAGGTTTGATCCTCTTATATAATAAATATATATTTATAATAATAATATTAAAAATCCAAAAAAATATACATCATAACATATATGATTTTTTTATAGTATTTTATTACCAAACTATTAATAATTATTTTTTAAAATCAATTTTTCTGGTGATTATGGATTCATTATTCAAGAATGTATTAGTTTGGTAATTTCTTTAATTTTAATTTGATCAAGGTTACATAATATAAAAAAAATTATGATGATATAAATATAATATATATTCATTATATATATATTTATATATTTTTATTGGTCAATTAAATTTTTATACATAATATGTATTACAATGTTCTTAGAGACGGTAGGTTATAAATACATTGGAATTAGGATTTCATTTCTCTCCATGGGTGGAATGAATGGAAATTCAATATTAAAATTCTCAGAATAATTATTATTCCATATATAATAATTATAAAAACAACTAATTTCATATTATCATCAATAAAAATAATTTAAAAACAATTACACAATGATACGTGGAGGTGGTAGTATACACATATATACGAGAACCATTATTGTATTCCAATGTAATGAAAAGAATGTGGTTATATGATTTATAATATTAATAAAACAATATTTAGATCACAAATATATAATATATTTTTATTAAATTTATCCTTATATCATATAATTTAATGTTTATGTGCAAAACAAATAACATATTTTTTTCAGGGAGTAGTCTGTTGTACACTCAAGAAATATTATTGTATATACAATGGAATAGAAATTAAGAAGGTATATGCGATATATTAATTATATAAGTATAAAAATATCATATACATATAATAAATCCATCATTTTATTGATCCATTAAATATGGTGATGGAATGTTTTTTACATCGATTAGTGAGGTGGTAGTTTGTATTAGACGAAATTGATGGTTTTGTATTACATTTTCCAGATGTGGAGATACATATCAGTTATTTTGTTAGTATAATAAAATTTAATTACTTATGTACGTATGTTATTATTATATTATCATTATTTAAGATATTTTTATGTAAGAAGAAGAAAAAATATAAAAAATATTCACATTTATGAATTTTATTTGTTCTTCAGAGATCCTCATTATGATTATATGTAAATATATATTATATTAGTTATATAAAAAATAATACTTCTAAGATATGGTGAGGGAAGTAAGGAATGTATTGGGGATGCAATTTGATGAAGCGAAGGGTTATCAAATTGTACATAGGCGAGAAGGCAGGTTGGCCTTTTATTTGTTGTGGAGATGACACATATGAAATGTTCTAAAAGATAAATTAATATACAAATTTTTCTCATGAAAAAAATACCAAAAAGGACATTATTTATCCTTATATATTATAAAATCTAAATATGGTAATAAAATGGAGTTTTAGAATCCCTTTAGTCATTTTAAACAATTATGTTCTTAATTTAACCACTATGTAAACCCATTATTTCATTAATTGTAGTAATTAATTTTCACTGTTCTCACAATAATTCTACTAAAAAACAATGTTAAAGTTATTATATTATATAAATTAATTGGATAGAAAATTTTGAATCTATTTTTCCAAATTTAATTCATATAAGTTGTATAATTCTTCGTAAAATTAAACTAAAAATTTGGGAGAAGTCCAGTTTTCCAAAGAGAAAATTCTCGAACGAAATGTATTTTTAAATTTAAAAATTAACTGTGATGTTTTTCCAATTTCAAAATATGTTAAATATATTTAAACTAAAATAATTTTACATATAAACCCATTTATAATTTAATTTATCTTTTTATATAAATTAAAAAAATTTATATTTTTAATAAAAACAAAATGGTACACTGTTAATTTAAAAATTAATATATTCTAAAAATTCCCAAAAAAAATAAACCAAATATAATTTTGACATGTAGGTTTTAAAAATAGGGATTATTTTGTCGAATAAATTTTGAAAATGATTCACAAATTAAATTTATTTTATGTTTATAATGTGTGAATAAGAAACTATTTAGAAAGACAATGTTCTTCAGAAAACATTTCCTTTTCCTTTAATGTATTTTTATTTTATTTCTAATAATTTGATAACCCTTGGATATATTGTATAAATATTTAAAGATATAAATTAAATATAGTATCTTTTTTGTTTAAACACAGTGTTGCGTGTATATAAAACTATCGTGTAATCTAGATTTATTAAAAAATAAATATATCATAAATTATCATGGTGTTAAATAATATTATAATATTATATTTCATGATATAAACAATATTTAACATGTTTCTTATCTTTTAAACTATCACGGTGTTACATTTTATCCAGTAAATAAATTACATGTTCAGAATTTATCTTAATATTGATGATAAAGGGTTTGAAATTTGAAAATATCACAATTCTAAAACCACATAATAAAATTATTTTGTACAACATCCTCTTCAAAAGAGATAATGGTTAGTATATAGCACATCTAGAATAACACATTACCGTGTATACAAGTAAAATAACGTTGGTGGGAATTGAAAAAATTCCATAAAATGGTGTTATAAATACCCACGGATTAATAGAATGTGATCGGGAACATTGTCTTAAGAATGTTAACCGACATAAAACTGTAAATATGTAATGATTTAAAAGATCATTTATTCGAAAAAATGGAATATTATAAGACCATATATTTTCTCAATATATATTTTCTATTGTTGTGGGATTTCATTTTCATTAATATAGATTTCACCAAAAATATAAAGGCATTTTTTTATTCTTCGATAAATTCATACTATATCACTTACTTAATTAAATGAAAATACAGTAGGAATTAGTGTTCCAAAATCACTGAAATTATTATTCAACAAATCATTAGCCTAATAAAATAATTGAATATCCTTCCACCCATCTCTAGATATTTCCCATGAAAAAAAAATTAGCAATATTTGTCCAATAATAGTGAATGATAAACTTAAATCATTCCAAAAATAGTTAACCATAAGTATCATACAAAATATATCTTAACAAATTTTTAAGAATGTTTATTAATTCTACATTATATTCACTAGAAAAAATAATGGGGATCTTAATTTCACTATCTAAATATTAAAATACCATTATAAACATAGAACTTAAATGATAACATTTATTCTTCAAAAAAATATATTTGCCATTATTGAATATATTCCATAAATCCGAACATGCATTAAACTCCAACCAAGATAACCTAAACACCCAAATCACAATGAAATTTCAATTTCACTAATAGAATAAAAAAAATATATCTTAAATATAATTATATAAACATGATTAATATATTAAGGGTTATATTCTATCTATCATGTCTTTTCTAAATAGATCAACATCTCACCAAATAAAATTTCGTAGTCATCAATACCATTCAACATATTCTAGGAAATCCTTAAATATAAAGTATTTTATTTAAATCCTTATAAGATTCAAAATTTGTATAAACATAATTTCATTCATAATAATACTAATCTAATATAATTCGTGATTCCAAACATATTTACATTAATAATTACACATCAACTACAGAAATGAAATAATCCAAACCATGATCCCATAAATTATTCTATTGTATATTACCATTATGCATGAGGAATTAATTTTTTTAGTACCACAAATTCATAATATTCATGAATTAAAAATTGATAACTTTTATATTTATCTTTTATTCAGGATCATGGTGTCCTTTCACCCAAAACATATAGATAAATCACATTATCTTCAAGAAGTACAAGGGTGTTTCATTCAACCATTTTCACATGAAGGAAAATCATTTTATTCCTTCTTTGATTTATCAATCATTTACTCTTACAATAAATTATTCCCTTTCTTCCTTTAAAATCCATTACCCTTCAACAAGTATTTATCAATCTTTATACCAGATGATATCATTTTCTAATTTTATTTGAATATTTAGGAGAATATTACCCTTTAAAGTGTAGCATTACTCGCATAAAAGAAATGGTCAATCATTATATTTGGATTACATACAAAATCTTTAGAATACCTTTCTAACGATTAAATGATGGAATCATAAATAACAACACTTCCAATTTCATTTATATTATATTTTTTAATTTTTTCTCTATATTCCTTCATTGGTGGTGGGTAAAATACTTTTCCAGGAAGTGTACCTTAAAATCCTTCAATACAATATTTTCTATTTCCCCTTCATACTTAGTGTTTTGAATCAATAACCACTAATGATCCATATATCATGATAAATGACAAACTATAATATCAAAATTCTCCATAACATTTCATCCCAAAGTGACAAATAACATCTCTCGGGAACATATACATTTATTATCTATAAATTGGATTTTAATCCCATTAAATGATAGTGGTTTATAATGCTTAAAGCAGTCCAAAATTATTAAATAGTTTGGTGGGTCTTTATGATACTATATAAGGTAATGGTAATTGCCTATAACCCGAGTGAGATTCCTATATATGGTTTTCAATTATTCAGTTCTAGATATAGTTGTAGATCTATGTTTTTTAACTATCACATGATTTCAATCCATTCAAGGGGTACATTCATTGATATGGTTCATATTACCTCAACTATGATTCATTTATAAGTAATGTAAACAATAGATATGGTCAGAATATTATTAAACACAATTTATAATCCCTATACTATTGAAATATATTACATAAAATGGAAATTTTATCTATAGATAATGTCATAATAAAAAATTATTTCTTTTGGAATGTTTTAAAATCATAAAAACATTTTCAAACCCTTTATAATTTTCTTTAATGAAAATGTAAGTACATTAATCATATCACTTGAGAGTTTAAAATTAGTTACATTTTAATTCCTGATGTTAGGTACCATGTACAAATCATGTCAACATCTAAATTCCTTTTCAGAGTTTTTACCCCTAAGTAGATCGACTATAGAACCACATCCACTAATTCTATCTAGATATGAATGTATTGTAATGAAAAACAACATAATCTAAACCATACTAAAACATTAGATAATTATTATTTAGAAATCATCAGTGACTATAATAGGGTTATATTCCCTATTCTATGTTCCCAAAAATCATGTTCCTTATAATTCTAATAAACATTCTCTGATACAGTATGTAATGACCCCAATCCAAGTAACCTTGTATAAGTGTCTACATTATTACATTGTTGCTAGATACCATAAATAATTTCCCAATTGACCAAAGTGTTTAGAATTATTCATAAACAAGATAAAAATATGAGATTTACATTAAATTTTGGAACATAAAATACAAAAAATATTTTAGTTTGAGAATTGAAATATTCCACTTATCGTATTTCATTATATCAATCACAAAACACATCATGTTACCCCATGGAAAATAATACCTAATAATTGACTGAGATCATATACTCAATAAGTATATATGTAGAGGGTATTATATCATGAAGAAAACTGTATAATCAATATACAATTTTAAATAAATGAATCTTATTTAATTTAAATAAAAACTTGTGATTAATATGGGATGAACAAATGATTATAAGATAAATATGTATAAACAATCACATAATCATGAAAATTATAAATAGATATTATCTATAATTGAATAATCACATGTAAATAATTAAATGATATAATATGAAGGAAATGTATAATTCCAATCATCTAAAAAATCATTCAAGACCATTTACAATATAGTTTAAACATTTTGGTTGAAATCCATGTAATTTGGAAAACTGATTTGTATAATAATACCTATAGATGCATCAATAGTCTATATATATCTAGTACCCACCCATAATATAATATTTCAAATTAGTTCATAATATAAAATGTGTGAAACATAATATCCATAAACATTCATATTGAAAAAATTTAAAAAATGTTAATACTTTCCCCAATCAAATGAACATAAACATAAGCCATCCATAGTAATGTGGTGAATTGTAATAAAATTATATATCATTAGTGATACTGATAGTAAACCATCCAAAAAAATAAGTATGATATTATTACAACATATGTGTATTATATCATTCTTTTAATAAAATATTTATGTCATTGAATAAAATAAATTTCCAAAAAATAATTATAAACATATTTGAGGAAAATTAAATTTTCACATTGAAAATATATTTATGTAAAAATAATCAATAAATATTTTAAAAATAAATTTCATCTAATATAAGAATTTAAAATATTTGAAATTATATTTAAAACATTGTTTGGCCATGATGGTAGATTTTTTTTCATTTCATACACATTTAAACAACGAATTCCTTCATATTTTCGTTAAAAGCCAAGTAGGCCTTTTTTTAAATTATTTGAGGATTAAATTGAAAATATATTTAAAATTTAAAAATGGTGAAATCATTATTTAATAAGTCATTTTAAATTTTTTAAAAAATTAGGTTTTTCTATGAAAAATCAATTTTTAGGAAAAATGATTTTTTACTAAATAGAGAAATAATGATAGATTTTCATATAAAAATGAATTAAGTTTAATAAAAAAATGGTTAAAGTGGTAAAATATCATGATAAATATAATAAATAATAATATTATAATAATAAAGTTTTATATTAAGATAGACATATCGAATAATCCACACAATAGAGGCTTAAATAAAAACAATATTGAATAATGATGTGATTGTAAAATAAATTATTACCATTCTGATACCTCCGAAACTATATTCCTCATAAAGTAAATATTAAAAATAACATTACATTACATGAATATTAGTATATTAAATATATAACATACCAAATGATTTGTATATAAATTTTGAAAAGGAATAAGTGGCGAATATGGCTTATGTCTCACAGAAGAAAAAAGTGAGATGAGAAATTATTACCACTAGTTTGACATCTATCATATGTGTGAAAACATCATTTATAATAAATATTAGTGTATTATAGATATATTATATAACCATATTCATATATTTCATACAATATATTTTTTATATATATTATTTTATTACCCATTTATTAACAATTCATTGTTAAAATCACTCTTTCATCTAATAATTGATTCATTTTCATGTATGTTTAGTTCCATAATTTTGGTAAATTTAATATGATAATGGTTAAATAATATCCCCAATTTTATCTCTGAATTATATAAAATTTATATTCACTATATGTGTATTTAAAAATGAAAATTAAATTTAGAGAAAAAAATGAATTACAATGTTCATAAAGACGGTTGGTCGTATGTATGCATGAATGGTGTGTCTATTTTCTATCGATGGAAGGAAAAAAACAATTATAAACTCCCCATTAAATAATATCTATTAATTCATATGTATCATTTATATTAATATTATAAATCAATATTACCATCCATTTAAATACAAAATAAATATCATTATACATCCCTATATAGAAGTGGTCTTCCACAAGTATGCACATGAATCATTATTATTTTCCAATGGGTAGCAATAGAAGAGTTTATATTTGATATTATAGATATATAATAATTTTTTTATTATAGATATCATGTATATTCATTAAATTTATCCTTATTACTATTCATGTTAAGCGTAAGTGAAAAATGTATAAAATCGATTCGTGAGGCAGTAGTATGCCATACACATGAGCATCATTGGTGCATCCCCCATAGAATATAATTTAAGAATTTATATGTTATATAATGACTTGATAATTTTAATTATATAATATAAACTTATTTTAAACCCATTATTATATACATCCATGAAAAGTGGTGATGGAATAATTCAATTCATGAGACGGTAGTCCACCAAACTCGTGATTGATAGTTTCGTTTCACATATGATAGATTTGTTGGTGGATTATGGAAATAAAATTAACATAATAAAAACCTAGTATATATTAGATAATGATTTGGTAATATTATCTTATTTTATTTTGTTTTCATGTACATTGAAGAAGAAAATAAAAAAATATGCGAGTTTAATAATGTTACCTCTTATTTAGATATCTTATTTAAGAATTTAGAAAATTACTTCATTCATGGGATTACTATCCAAAATAATACATAAATAATATGGGAAGGTAAATATATAATTGGTTTAGGATGGTATTTGAAAATCATAATGGGTATTTGACATGTTTCACATTATTTCTATTCATTATATTCTTATTTTTACCCCCATTAAACTCATTTTAACTTTATCATGGTAAATAATTTGTACTATTTTAACAATTCATTATTGTCAATATTTATGTAGAACTTATTAGATAAATGATGTTATTAGGAATCTAGATATTGAATCCAATTTTCATTGTTAAATTCATTGATAATTTATAATTCCCTTGTATATTAAAATGAATATGTAATGAGATAGTGAGTTTCCATAGACAAAATTTTCATTTGTATATATTATTTTAATATAAAAATACCAAATGATATTTCTCCAAATGTCATAAGTTAATTAAATTGTAAAAAAATAAAAAAATTATAATTTAGATCCAATTTTATATATAATTTAACTTTTTAAATAATTTAGATACATTGGTCATTTTCCAAAAAATAGTATTTTTCACTATTAAACAAAAAACTAATATTTTTATAAAAATCTAGAATAATCACCAAAATATTATGTTGAAATTTTTATTTAGAAAATGATATTTATTTGTTCAATTATATTTTATAAATGTTTTAAAAATTATGATTCAATTATGTATGCAAAGAATTAATATGCCATCTTTCAGAAAATAATGTTCTTCCTAAATAAAAAATGCTTTTAATTTAAATGAACATTAATTTTTATCTAAATATTTTAATAAAATTTAACTTATTTAATACATGTTTAATCCTTATAATGTGAATAATTATTTATTATTTTTCATATCTTCAATCTTAAAAGTTAAGTTAATACTGACATGCTTAAATAATAATATTTTAATTGAGTATCATGTTTCATTAAAATCCCATTTTTTGTGCATTATATTTTATTGAGGGGGTTTAATTTATTGAAAATAAATATATCATAATGTCTTAAGGATATAAATTAACTTCTAATATTCATTTTCGTGTTTCAGATTCAATCAAACATGGAATTTCTATTTTGAAATGTCATGGTGTTATAATAATTTTTTCTCATTTAAGGATCAAATTAAAATGTTCAAGTGTAAAATTTATATATTGGGGTATAATAGAATAATGTAATTTTTTTTGAAAATTAATTAAAAAAAATTAGTTAGAAAAAAAATTATTTAAACAAAATATAAATAATGAAATATGATGATATAACTTCATTATACATATAATTATAATGTAATATATTGATTATTCACAAATACAAAAATTAAAAATAGGGAATATAAAATAAATATTTTTTATATAATAAATAAATCATTTTATTTGTAGTCCCATAGAAAAACCATACTGTATGAAATAACTATAATAATATAAAAATACTAGAAATATAATATAAATTCTATTGATGAAATAAAATAATAGTCTAATTGAATTTTTTAAAATAATATAGACCAAGCCATAAACATTACCTAATTTGGTAAACTACTTTATGATTTACTTTCTTACAGTCATAATGACCTTTTTATTTTTGAGTTTTAGAGAATTAAGAAATAATTCATACATATCAACCCACAAGAATAACATTTATCCACTACTAATACATTATCCATATCTTCCATAATACAAAATGTTTTAATGAGACACTAAATATTTTCATAATAAGTTTTATCAACATTAATATTTGATTATTCATTCCTCTTACCTATCATTAAACCCTATAAAACAAAATTTAGAAATTTGGATGACCAAAAAATATTAGTAAGGGAATAAATATAATGGAAACAATTTCTGTAGGAATTATTATAAATATATGAAATCATTTTGAAAAATACATACTTCTAACACATAATGTATCATATACATACTTGTAGAAACAAGATATTTCCACAAAACATAGAAAACCTAAATAAAACATTTATGTAACTTGTGAAATTAAATAATTTAGACTATGACCCCCATTTATACCATTTTATTTGAACCACCACAACTACCATATAATTTAACAATCATGGCTACCTTATTATGTATCCTCAATAGCAACCTTATGTTGTAAACATGGCAATTACATGTGAAAAAACTAGTGTGCACATCTTCAAACATAATCATAAACAATTCATTAGAGGGAAACATAGGTCACACAATTTTTAAATAAAAATTCCCAATAACAATAAAATAATCATTAAATAATAATAATTTCATCGAAACCAAACATTCCATTATAATTTTCTAATGAAAAAGAAAAAGAAAATTGGATTTTTAATTGAAAATCCCTAAAGATGGTTTTGTCTAACATATAATGTGTTCAAACCTCTTGTAGAATTGTTTAAAGCGTGTTATATATTTATTAATACACTATAATAATGTTTACACTCCATTATATAACCATATTATAACAAAATTCAACCCATTTATTACTAATGTTTTATTATTTCCATCGTTTTTCATTCTTTCTTTTCATGGTTTCCAAGGTCCATTCATTTTCCATTTTCATGTCGAATAAAAGAAAATCACATGGTTAAAAATGAATTATTATAAATATGATTGAATAAATTTAAATTATTCAATATATCCTTTTTATTATGATATGAGGATAAATCATTATTTTAAAAATTAATGAAAATGAAATAGTTTATTTTGGTGTTTTTACCATCGTGAAAATGTTTCAAATTATTTAATAGAATTTATTTATAATTATTATAGAGCATTATATAACATATAATATGTATAATTATATCTAATTGGACCATAATAAGGGTTTTATTATAATCCTTTAAATTTTTAAATGGAAATTTAAATACATCATCCATGATGTCAGCAAATCGACACAACACAAAAGTTGTTTTAAATTTTAGAATAAATCTGAGAGGAAAAGCAGTTTTATGATGGATCATACATTTAAATAAAATAAATAAATTATATTTAAGATAATTTTCTAATATTGTCTCTCATATGAGGTTAGGTGAGGAAATAATTTGAAAATAAATGAAATTGAATAGAAAATAAAAGAAAATGAAAGAGGATTTCCACCTTGAATTTTCCTCCTTGATAGCCTCTTTAAGGCCCGTGGTTTTGGGATTTTGGAGAGACCAGCTATTCCTGAATGTGGGTAAGAGGCATGGGAAGGGAATTAGGTATAAATTAAACCAGATCAAATGATATGATATGAGAGGAGAAGATTGGGTGAGGGGTGCTATTTATAGTGGAGGATATGGGTGATTTCTGATTATTTAATTCAGTATATTTTAATTTTGGCTTACGACTATAAATTGATATATAAAAATCACTAAATAAATTTAAATAACTAAATTTATTTTTATATTAGGGTTATTACATCAGTAATAAATCATGGAATAATGTAATTACATTATAATGTATATGTACTATAAATTACAATGTTTTAATATCTAGCAAAAATAAGAGTATTTAGATGAATCCTAAAAATTCACCCAAACTAATTTTGGACATTAATAATTTATGAGAATGATTTTATAAATTTGATAAATTTTTAATTTAATTATATTTATCATTTATTCTAAAAAATTCAATATTTTAAAGTATAATGGATTTTATAACACTTTTAAAAATTAAGTAAGTTCTTATAAAATTATATAAAAATCATAAGACAAAAAATATTGATTCATTAATATATATTATGAAGATAAATTTTCTTTTTAATCCAAATATTAATTTTATAAATTTAAATAAAAAATTTGGTGTCACAAAAATACTGACCCATAATTTATCAATTTGAAAATATTTATTTACTTATTACTTTATATAAATATGACACATTTTCACATATAAGATTCAAAAATTTATATTATTCTCTCATAGTTTATGATATTATTCTATTAATATGTATTACTTTATTTATATAAATAACCCTTATTTAATTATATGTTTATAATGAGTTGAAGTATTTAATACCGTATTGAAAAAAAAGTATATGTACTTATGTTGTTACATTCTCTCCACATTCCAAAAATTTCTTCCTCAAAATATATATTTAATGTAATGGGGATTTAAAAATAAATTTAAATGCAAGAAACATATAAGATCTAATAAGTGAAAATTTGTTTTAAGGATATTTTATTAAACAATCTGTTGAAAGTAATTATGTCTATTATATGATTTGAATCTAAATAATGGACATCTACAGTTGAAATCAGTATGATGTTTTGAGTTTGATAGAACCAGCATGATATTTGGTCAATTTTAGCATTCCCTTACGAATAGTAATGTGGCCCATATTAATTGTAAACCATATTATTATTATTTTGTCCAATGGTTGTCAGATAATGAGATCTCGATTATTTTTTCATGGTGTTATAAAATGAGTTATGGTTTTAAATTTTTTATTATTCGAATAAATTAAGAATTTATCGAAAATATAAATTTATAACATTTAGAAAATTATTATCAAAAAATTGAGTTCATTTTTTAATTCTGACCAATAATAAATGGTTAGGGTAAAATTTTTATATTATTTTGAAATTCATAAATTTTATATGAACACTAAAATTCAAAAAAATTCCATATATATTCATTATATGTTAAATACCATGTTCCTAGCGTCATGGATCATGTAATAACCATTGTTTCAGACTCACATACTCTCTTAACTATTTTGGGTCACATGAATCAATACTATTTATAGTCTTGAGTGAAAATTTAAAACTAATGATTAAAATAATTGAAAACCCTTTATCTCCTCCACTATAAAGACCACCCTCACCCCACTCTTCCTCTCACACCAATCAAGCATTGATAAATGTCTAAATTATGTCAAATCCCATTACCAATGATATTCCCCATATCCTAGACCTACTAGTCACACAAAAATTTGAAAAAATTAAAGGTTTTAGGGAGGATATAAATGAGAAGAGATCAAGATGTAAAAATCATCATTCATTTTCTAGTGTTTTATTTTCAATTTTTTTCATTTATTATACATTCATCTATTCCACTTATACAAGAGTCATTAAATCTATATTATTATATATTTTGTTTATTTTAGTCATGATAATGTAAACATTCATTATCATTCGTCCTCTCATATACCTCTTATTAAAAAAATAATTACACCATCTGCGATGTGACGATTTACGAACATTGGGGACGATGTGTCATAAATTTTTTTATCTCCTTCATATATGGTTTAAAAATATTTTCATGGGTGAAACATATTTAACATTTAATTATATCACCAAAATTATGTTCTGGAATTAACTTATATGCATAGTATTAAAGGTATATGATGTATCAAGTTTATGATTACCAAATAACCTCCATAATGATCTTACGAGTATCACTAACAATTTATCTAATGATTAAAACACATACCATATAAACAAAATTATTTATGGAATAATATAATATTTTTTAAACATATTGAAACCATTTTATTCAACTTTCAGAGTTTTGATTATATTCAACAATACATTTCGTTATGAACCGACCCTAGAAATCATTTAAAGAATGAACCCAAAACAATGGAAATAACAAAATACTATTAATATATGGGTCAAATGATGTTATAAGATGATCATATAATGTGTTATAAATAATATTATTCTTCTGTAAAATAATATTTTCACCCTTTAAACCACTATACATGATGTTAAAAAAATGATGATGTAATCCGCACCTGGTTTAATTGAATTCTCAACCCAATTTCCTTTCATTTGGATAAACTTCTATTTAATTGATTATGTGGTACTAATATTATTTTTTAATTAATTTTGATTAAATAAGGTTTTATTATTTTTCTTGATATTTTATACACATATTAATTTCATTATATTAATTCTCACTTCAATTATATGATATTTTAAAGAATCATTTCCTTAAAATCCTCTTTTAAATGTCTATTTTTAAAAATTCAAATGTAATGTTTTTAAGATATTATTCATGATTAATGATTACCTTATATTTCATGGAAATTATTTATAATGAATGGTCGTACCTATATCTCCCTAAAATACATTGGATATGTGTAATTTGGAGGTCAGTTGTATGGTTACTCTAAGTGTAATTTCTATGGGTAACCCATAAGTTTTCCTTAAGGGTTACATTGTAAGTTATTTTTGAGGGATACAAGTCATAAGGGTTCCACAAGGGTTATAATATAAGTATGTAAATCCCCAATATACCCTAATGGTTTTATTTTTTTATGGAAATCTCAGGTTTGAAAATTAATGTATATATGAGAGATATGTATTTCCTGTGAAAATGATTTCAAATAATTATAAGAATACATTGATTAATGGTTTTAATATCTTATTTTATATCCCATAATGGGATTTTTATTCTCATACCATGTTTTAATTGGTTTATTATAGATTATAAGAATGTTTATGAGAAATAATGAAGTCATGTTAAATGTTATGTGATTTTTCAAAGAAATAATATTGTTTATTTGTGTAAAAAATTTGATGATATGTATAAAATGGTACTATTTTAATGGTAACCACATTGTATGATTATGGGTTGATATATATGAGTTATTTCCAAACATTAAAAATATAAAACCCTAAATGATATTTTGGAATTTGAATAAGTGATATATAGTTGATATAGAAAGATTATGTAACATTTAAGGTCGGGTCCTTATAGTTGGTTTCATAACATAATTTAGATGACTTTAAGAGTTCGTATGATGTTAAATGAATACCATAAATAATTTTTACTTTATGATTATGTTTAAATGGTATTGAATGTGAATATTACCATGTTTATTCATCTATGATATGTCTATTAATAATGGTTTTCCACAAAAGAAATAGTGAAGCTGAAGTTGGAAGAAACTGAGAAGATGTTATCTTTCTAAAACTGTAATGGTGACTCTAGGGAATTAGAACCAAGAAGTTTGTTATTGTATTGAATTAATTAATCTAGGAAATAAATGGGGGGGTACATCCATGAAATGAAAACACTATATCTACAACATATGAACCTAATTGTAGTGGAACATTTAATTTTGAAACACCCTCCTACATTCTTTGGATCTTCTTACCCAGTAGTAGCTGAATGATAGATTAAAACTCTTGATAAGATATCTGATGTTATTGTATGTTAAATTATAAAAATTTTAGTATTTACATTTATCTTTTTGAAGGTGAAATTAAATATTAGTGGTCATGGTCAATAATAACAGAGATAGATAAAAGATTTATACCTTAGAGGTAAATGAATTTAAGACTTTTCTAGGAAAAATATTTTCCTATGGTGTTACAACGTACGATAGAGTAAAAATAAATTGAATTGAGGAAAAATGATGAAGATACAGTGGCTGAATATAAAGAAAAATTTTCCAGATTCCCAAGGTAAAATGAAAATATTATTCAAGATCCTGATTTCAAAATAAATATATTTTACTCAGTATTGAATCCAAGATACTAAAGGGAGTTGGCCTCCTGAATATTCAAATATTATGAGAAGTCTTTATAATTTGATGAGAGGGTAGAAATTGTGTTTTTTATGATCACCTGTACTTTGAAAAAAAATATAAGATCTGCTCTAGATGTCTTGTTATGGGTAAGAATCAAACAGTGAAATATGATGGTATTATTGTCGTGTTTCTAGTTTTTGAAAACTGTAGAAAAAAGAACATGAGGGAATGTCTTACAAAAACCAGGAAGTGTTTTCAATGTGGTAATATTGGACATATGGCACATGATTTTAATGAAAATGATCTTATGATCAATTCATATAATAAAACATTATTGTGTTTTAAATGTTGTGAGATGGGTCATTATGCAAATGTTTTCCAAAGAAATATCTGAGTGATGAAAATCAGCTAGACTATAAGCAATAAGGTGTTTTGATATCCTCTGTGACTATGTAAGGAGATGTTGGTCCATTGAAAGAATTTTTATTAGGTAATTAGTTTATTTAATAATGTTCTGCTAAATTCTTGTTTGATTTGGGGTCTACAGATCATGTTATTCCTGATAATTTTTTCTAGAAAATTTAGAAATTTCACCTCAAGAAATGAGAATGAAACTTATGTTTAAAAACACAAGGGGGAAACATTATCGAAAAAATGAATTTTTTGATTCTTCATACTATTAGTTTTTGTTTTTAATTACCTTAAAACATTTTTTCCCTTAATAGTGTTTTATGTCATTCTGTGTATGGAATGGATTTTTTTTCATCATGCTAAAATTTATTGTAGAGCTAATGAATTTGTTTCTCTAAAAGAGTTTCACTATAAATAAAAGAATGAAACCATATAATTGATAACATATTAGGATTTTGAGAAACTTTTAAAGGATGAAAACAATGTTATCTTGATCATAATGTTCGAAATAGGTGATTTTTTTTTCAGATTTATTATGTTCTTGTTTAAAATTAATACCATGATAATTTTACCGATTAGTTACCCAATTTTATACAAGATATGGGAAGTTAATACCATAATTTACATAGATCATTGATGCTTAGATAATTTCAAATACACCTTATTGATATTCTCAAATAGAACTTCTTGAATTGAAAAATTAGTTGCAGTAGATTCTTCACAAAGGCCATATTTCATATATCACTTCACTATAGGGAGATCTTCCTTGGTTTTTAAAAAATATATGGTTCCATGATATGTTTCATTGATTATGGACCTTTGAATAAGATTATTATTAATAATATGTATAATTTTCCTCACATAAATGGCTTGTTTTATCAGATACATGGTGCTTAGTATTTTTATAATATTGACACAAGATCGATGTACCATTTGCTGAAGTTGAAAGAGGATGGAATTCCAAAATATGGTTTTTAACTAGTTATAGGAATTTTGAATTTGTTTTTATACTATTTTGGTCAACTAATTCACCTGCAATATTTGTGGATCTTATGAATAAAATATTTACAGAGTTCATGGATAAGTCTAAATTTATGTTTATTAATGAAATTAATGTATATTCTATAAGTAAATATTATCTAGAAAAAAATGTCAGTGATGATTTACAATCCATAAAATAAAACAAACTACATGGAGAATTCAAAAAGATTGAATTTTGGTTGAAAAAATTTTAATTTTTTTTCAGTTAGTTTCTAAAGATGGCATAAGTATTTATCCTGCTAAAATGAATGTTATTGAAGAATGGAAAAGTCACACAAATATGAATTTGATTCAGAGTTTTCCTAGTTTTAATGGATATTAAGAGAGGATTGGTGAAAACATTGCATAGTTATATATCCTATTATCCCAGTCAAATCAAAAATGGATTAAATTTATATGGATAGAAGAATGTGATGTTTTTAATAGGAATTGAAATAAATATTGTTTACTTCTATTGTTATGACCCTAACATATAGGAAGAGTCATTTTTTCATTTATAATGATGCTTCATTAAACTGATTTGGTTGTCTCTGATGTAGAATGATCAGGTAATTTTATATTATTCAAGAGAAATAGAAAATAATTAGTTAAATAATCAAACACATGATTTCAAATTAGCATATGATGTTTTCAATTAAAAAATTTGGGGACATCATTTACATGGATCCAATTGTGCAATGTGTAATAACTACAAAATTATAATGTATATATTACCCAAAAAGAAATTAAGCATGAGTCCGATATGAGGGATATAACTAATAAAACATTAGGATTTCATAATCAATTACCATCTTAGAAATGAAATCAAAGTGTCAGATTCATTGATTTGAAAAAATCATGCACAATTTACTATGATAAGGCTGGTACAAGACCCCTTTATTAATGATCTGATAAATTTTTTATTGATTTTTTTTGGGGTAAGAAATTCAATTATGTTGTTTTAGGATTCAGTGTAGTCCCCTTTGTCAGAAAGAATTCTGTAAGCACATAATGAAGGTGAGCAGTTAAAATGGTAGAATTTGATAGAATGGTTATGTTCTTAGAATTTATTATTGATAAGGATTGTGTTATAAGATTTTTAAAGAGAATATATATGTCTTTTGATTCTTAACTGGTTAAATAATTTTGGTTTTATTCTCATAGTTATCCATTTTTAGTTCATCCTGGTAGCACAAAATTGTGTAGGTACCATCAGCAGTATTACTTATGTGATGGAATGAAAATAGATATTGCTAATTTTACAATGAAATGTTTGACACATCGACCAGTTAAACTATAGTGGCAATTACCAATGGGGTTGATTTATCACACACTAGATCCATACTATAAATTAGAATATATATCTACAAATTTCATTGTGAGACTGACAATGACTTCTCAGGGTAACAATGAAATTTGGGTTATTTTTGTTCGACTGACTAAATCTTCTAATTTTCTCTCTATTTGAGTTAATATGTTATTGCATTACCTTTATTGATAGTACCTCAATGAGATTTTCAAGTTATAAAAAGTCCCCCTTTCCATTTTATCTGAACATGATCCCATGTTCACTTCTAACATTTGTAAATGCCTCCAGAAGTCACTAGGAATAGAATTAAATTGAAGTACATATTTTCATCATATATCAATGGGGATGTTAGAATGAACGATTAAAAATTTTGAGGATATAATTCAAGCTTGTTCAGTTGAATAACAGGGATGTAGGGATTACCAAAATTATTTAGTTTTATTTTCTAATAAAAATGGTTTTCATTCATGTATAGATATGACACATTTTGTGGAATTATATTATAAGTGTTGATGAACTAAACAATTTTGAGTTGAAGTCAAGGTAATGATATTTATTGGACTAAAATTAGTAGATGACATTGCTAATAAAGTGACGATGATCCATCAACAACAGAGGATAGCTCAGAGTAGGATGAAAAGTTATGAAGATAATTGGAGGAAATACTTTTCCTTTGATCTTGTTGATCATGTTTTTCTTAGAATATCACCATGGAAAGTTCTTGTGAATATTGGTATGAAAGGAAATATGATACCACGGTCCATTTGACCTTATGAAACCATGGATATTATCTGACTAGTATTCTACTAATTTTCTTTTCCTCTGAGTTCATCTCAGGTACAAAATGTTTTTCCATGTATCAATGTTGAGAATTTATGAGCCAGATTCATCTCATGTTTTAATACAATAAGCAATTAAGCTAGATTGGAACTATTATTATGTAAAGAAACATGTTCAGATTCTTGATCAAGGATGAAAAGTATTCTAGAATAAGGTAATCAACCATGTAAATGTTTTTTAGAGAAACCACATGGTTTATGAAGAAACATGGAAATCTAAAAATGATTTTATAGAATGGTAACTTCCCTTGTTTAATAAGTAAATAAAATTGTGAGGACACACTTCTCGGAAGGTAGGTAGAATGTAACACCACATGGTTTAAAAATTTAATTTCAATTCATGAATCACATAGTCTCTAAATAATGAAACTTTATTTTCCATATATATGTATAAACAAGTTGTTAATGAAAAGTTTTCCACATTTATAATTTGAATTTCAAAAAACTGACATCTACAATTTCAATTAGTATGTTATTTTGAATCTAATAGAAGAAATATGATCTTAATTGAATAATAACATAACCATATTAATATTAATATGAATAGTAATATGACGCTTCTGAATCGTAAACCATATTAATATTTTATTTTCTTATGGTTATAAGATAATGAGATATTGATTAATTATTCAAGGTGATATAGAAAGACTTATGGTTTTAAAGTTACTATTTTTCTAATAAATTATGATTTAAATTAATATTTAAATTCATCATATTAAGAAATTTATTTTCAAAAATTGGAGATCCTTTTTTATTTATATATTTCAAAAAATGGTTAGGGTGAATTTTTGGGATTTTTGTGAAATTCATGATTTTTTTATGAATAGGAAAATATGGTAATATACCATATATATACATTATACGTTGAATAAATTTTTCCTAGCATAATGGTTTATGTATGAAACTATGGTTCAAAATCAGATTATCTATTTCATATTTTGGGTCACATTAATCAAGACTATTCATAGTCTTGATTAAAAATATTAAACTAATGATTAAAATAATGGAAAACACCTCATCTCCTACACTATAAATACCACCCTTAAACCCCTCTTCAGGTTACACCTCCCATGATTTGATAATTTTATAAATTATTCCCAATAACCTTCCCAATTCTCTTCCCCATGTCCAAGAGGTTATGGTATCTCCATAAGGCCTAAACCAAAGGCTTTAACGATGATCTCAAGGAGAAGATATCATGTTGTGAAAATCCCCTTTCATTTTCTTGTTTTATCCTTTATATTATTTTATATTTGATATACTATACTCACCTACCCTTATACAAGAGGAATAAAATATCTTCAATTATATATATATATTGGTTTTTTTAGGTTTATGAAAAAATCATCATCATTTTCTTCTCATCATCCCCTTATTTTGAAACCAAAAATATCATTCGTGATGTGTCAATTTACTGACATCATTGACGATATGTCTTCAATTTAAATTAATTCCATAAAATATGGTTATATAACCATTTTAATTGTTGAAACAGAGTGTAATTTATATTAATTTACCTCTCTTATGTTTTTAATTAACATATATGCATAATAGTAATGGTATATTATGGTACAAGTTGGTCATTATTGATGAACTTACAAAATGATCTAAATGATTATCACTAATTATTTATCTACTGACTTAAACTCATAAAATATATCTGAAATGATTTATGGTATCATTTAATATTCCAAAATCATATTAACTCCATTTCATTCCACTTCTGGTGTTTTTATTCCATTCGACAAGAAAATAATTTACAAACTCCCAATGGGAATTATTTAAAGAACACACCTGAAATAATGGAAATAACAAAACATTTTCAAGAAATGGGTTGAATGATGTTATAAAATGATCATTTAAAATGTCATAATATTTATTCTTATTCATTAAAATATAATTAACACCCTTTTATCCGTTATACAAGAGGTTTATAAAAGTTTTAACTAAGACAACCCCAAGGAATGGAAATTCTTTACTCAATTTGTGTTGTTTGGGTTAACCATATATTTCATTGATTATGAGGTAATAATATTATTTTTGTAATGAATTTTGTTTATATAATATTTTATTATGTGTAAATATAGTGTATAAAAATATTAATTTTTCTATTTTAATTATAACTGTAACACCCCAGGTAAATAAAGAATATTACATTGTCATATTTATCCATATATGTGAATAATATATTAATATGACTTTAAAGGGGATTCTATGCTCGATGGCGTACCCAACATGCAACAACGAGTTTCTTGGGAATCTTACGTTGCACTCTAATAATAAAATAATATTATTTTAAATGGTAGTTAACATATAGCCGTTTTATTGGCAGGAATGGATAGAAATAACTAAAATATGATTATATATGTTTTTAAATGTTTTTACATTTATCCAATAAAAGATAAAGGCTTCAAATATGGAATGAATTCAATTTTAGGCGTATATGCCCTAGTTTTCACTAAAGGTTCACTTATCGCCTTTTGATGGAGAACCGTCATTAAATATAGTTTTGTTCACTCTTATAAATTCTATTGGACCAAATAAAACTCTTCTTTAGAATCGGGACATCAAAATTTACTTTGTGTAAATTTTTGGTATCTTTCCGATAAAGTTCATTTTTAATGAATAGTGTAAAATGTTGTATTTTAATTCAAAACTTCTTTTTAATATAATTTATTTATATGATTAGATTATCATTTGAATTGGGTTTAAAGTGAAATTAGAATATATTTTTACCATTAAATCCAATAGTGGTCGTTGGAATTAATTTCACTTTGAAATCAGACATAAACTAGTGTCAATCTTTTGATACTTATTGTTTCATAAAAACACGCTATTTGCTCTGACCGCTGGAATTAATTAATAAATTAATTAATGTGACTTATATGTTTAGATTTTTTTAAAATAGACTTCATTTTTGAATTCGGAATATCAAATATAGCTTAGGGTGGATTTTTGGAATTTTTCTGAAAAACTTCAATTTTTGATGAATAGTGAAACCACTAAGTGGTACTTATAAAAAATGATTTTTCGTTTAAATGAAATTTTACCACTTCTGTGTTTTGAATTTCAAAAATCCTACATACATGGTTTCCATTAATAAGTAAAATTTGGTTCAATGGGATTAAAATAATTTTTTGGTGAATAGTAACTATTAAGTTCTTAATCACGAATAGAAGTAATTAGTGTAGTTTAAGGTAAGAATAATGTTTTAATAAATTTAAATGACCTAGACACATGTCCTACCCTCATTTGATTTGTCATGGCCGACCAAGACAATCCATGGGTCAACTTTGGGACCCCATGGAGCCAATTTGTTTGGAAAATGACATAAATACCTTTTTATTTAATGTTAAAGTAAAAATGACACAAACATGAAATGTTTTAATAACACAATTTTTACATGGGGTTATACAAGTAATATTTTTGACTATAAATATTCATTGGAAAGATAAAAATATTTCCTACATCATCGTATTTTTTTTATAATTTTTAAACGTTAAATAAATTAAATTATTTATGACGTCATGATGATGCAACAATGACCTTTTTATTTAACGATTTAAATAAAATGGAAAGATAATGTAAAATATAAGCCCTACACATGTCCAAAACTTATTGGATGAGTGGATTTAGAACCCTTATCACCTTATCCTCAAATTATATCAATGTGGGACCTCTTAAATTCGAATATCATTTTAAAATAAAGTGACTTTTCTTTACATTCCAAGAGTGCCCCTCCTCTCTTCTTATAAAAGGCCCCCACCTCTACCTCCTTACCCACACTCCCAAAGCCTTTTTCTCGGCCAACCCCTGCCCATTTTGTCTCTAAACTTCCCTCTATTACTCATTTAAGCCTCAAGTTGGGCAGAAGTCTTCCCAAGGAAGCCATTGAGATCAAACCAATGGGAGTTACCCGATTTTAAGGTAATGTCTTCACTTGAGTCCTTTTGTTTTATTTTTCCTCTCCAACCCCCTAAAATCTTTTTATTCATTTATTTTGTAACAAATACAGTATATTAAATATACTAGGATGTTGTTATAAGAATTATTAGATCTACACTTATATACAGCTACATCTAATGGTTAAAGAACATATTGTTTCCGTGGTTGCCGAATTTCTGCCTCACGAAACGATGATTGTTCAACACTCATATAACACCTTAAAAGGTGGCCATTAAGATGTAAATACATTTATATATGATATATAATATGTTTATGTTTTACTTAAGCTTATGTATTTTTCATTTGTGTCTTACCTTTATGGATTCCATTATGGGTATACGCGATATCTTCATTTTAGGATGTGCGGACTACATCCCCCTCAAAGTGATGTGATTCGTTAATGCCATATGTGGGACGTATAAATGATGGATTTAAAGTTTTTATATATGATGTTATACTGGAATTATAATATACCTCTATATAATTATTATTTCTTTCCATTAATGTATGAGATAGAAATGAAAGTAGCGTTCATGCGTACGTACGGCTTACCGTCTCCATGAACGATGCATTTCATTTCTTATCCCCAAATGTAATGTACTATTATAAGTACATATTTATAATGGATATATATAATGTATGTTACATATAAATGATTAATATAATTCTGGAATTAAAATATACATACCTCTCCTTTAGTTTTAATTCCATTAAGATGACAATGAAATGAATGTAGCGTTCATGCGTACGTACGACTTACCGTCTCCCTGAACGATGCATTTCTTTTCTTACCACTAAATGATTATGTAATATTATAAATACATGTATATGCTGGATATATATGATATATATGATATCCAAATCATGAATATCATTCTGGATATAATGAACCATTGAGCACACGAACAACATGTAATTGTAAGAAGTCCACTTTTGACTTAAGAACCAAATATCGACAAAACAAACATTGTTAACTTAAATGATTACATAATATTTATAACATGTCAATAATTGATATAAAAGGAATAATGAACTTGAAAAAGGTTCTTAAGCATGTAGAAATTAACTCAAGTTTATTATTCAGGAGATTAAAGAACGATCGAGTCAAGTCGGACCCGAGGTAAGGGATCCTACTCCTCTCTTTCTTTTTAAGTACGCTATTTTATGTCATTCCTTTTAAAGCTCATATTTCTTGTTATTGGGATGTTATTTTATATTAATATTACTATAATTTTTATTTTCATGTGATGAGAGACCTTATTCTCTCTCATCAATCCATTTTGGAAGTTTTGAGTGGCGCCGTTAGGCTGTCGCATTTTCGTAAGAGATCTAACCTCTCTGTTTCATTTTAAGTACTCTCCTTTATGTCACTTCTTTTAAGATCCTCTTTGTTATGATGGGGGGTGTTCTTTTATATTCATATTTCTGTAAATTTTATTTTAATATGATGAGAGAACCTATTTGATCTCATCAATCCATTTTTGGAAGTTTTAAGTGGCGCTGTTAGCCTGCCGAGTTTTCGTAAGGGATTTTTCATCTCACTTTTATTCTCGTGGGATTTGTGCTACATTTTCCACAATTTCCTTTGAGTGGTGTATGTACTGCACATTATTTTACTCATTGTGTAATATACTTTCATTTATGAGTATTTACATCAATGTTTTATTTTCCTTCCTTCACGGGGTGTATGTTTCGAAAGATACCCATGTCGGTAAGGGAACCTTTCACCCTCCTCTTTTTAAAAGACTTCTTTTGTTATGTCTTTTAATTATGTTGGGATATGTTCTTTTATATCCTTATTGATGTAAATTTTATGTCCAAGTCATGAGATCCCCTTTATCTCTCTCATCAACCCTTTTTGTAAAATTTTATGTGACATCGTTAGGCTGTTGAATTTTACCAAGGGAAGTTCTTAACCCAATTTCGATTTCTTTGGGATCTACATGTAGTTATTGAATATGTCATCCTTTGAATATGTGTGAATAACCTTTGATTGTTTTACACTTAATATACAATTATATTGGGTGTATTTATATTTGTCACACATAATTATGAGATTGATTTATCCTTAATTTAAGGATACCTTCATTATAATGGATTTCTTCTCATTTTACATTTCTTTTGAGACTTCATTGTTGTTATGCACCAATTCACTCTTATATGGTGTGTATAATGTACATTTACATATTATATCATGAATCCCTTTATTCTCATGATATTATAAAGTTTGGATTAAATGTTATTCTACTATTATTCGTATTCAAGAGTCTCTCATTTTGTTAAAAACTATTTAACAAGAATATCGTTTTAAATGTTTTAATGATTTATTATTCTAAATCTTTATCTTTAATGTCCATGTTTTCAAAATAGTTTTCAGTATTTATTTATATGGACATTAATGTTTTAAAATTATAATTCCATTAAAAGATTCAAAGTGGTATGGGACACTTTTATTCAAAAATCTCTTTTAAATGGTTTCTGAAAATGGATTGATTAATTCAATATCTGGGAATTACTTATTGTGATTGGAAATGAAATGTTGTTATTGAAATGTTTATATTTTCAATATTTTATGTGTAATGATGGTACTTGGACATTTTACGGGTGGTTACGTGATAAACCATATGACGGGTGGTGCCGTGATTACCAGGATGGGTGGTTACGTTATAACCTCCAACGCATTCGGTATGGAAGTCGGCCGTATGGATATTCCATTAAATATGTATGGAAGTTGGCCGAATGGCTATTCCATTATGTGATATGTGTGGAAGTTGACCTTATGGTTATTCCACTTAAGTATGTTTATGTCCCAAGTTACCTTTATATGTTATGTGATCTTTTTATGGGTTTTATGGTAATCTTTTGGTTACAGAAGGGTAAGTAATGAACTTTTATTCAGCAAAGAGTTTTTACTACTTCTAAAAGGTGAAAAGTATTACTTTGATAAATTATACATGGTTTACTTGTTGTTTTGAAAAACTAACAGTTTTAATTGTTTGTGTATCCCTTACTGAGCTTTTTATGCTCATCCCAAGTTTTTGAAATGTTTTTCACAGGACATAGCGTGGAATAGGGTCAAGGATGGGATCAAGGGAAAGTAATGCTACCTACAAAATGGAACTAGAAATGTTACATTTTTAGAGTTTTTATTTTATGGAAATTTAGTAAAAGCGATTACTTTGTAATCTTTTGAGATGTAATACTTATATCCTAATTCTCTAAAACTCTAAACCTGAAAGGATTCTCAATGTTAATTACTCATTTAATTCAATAATGAGTAAGGTTTAAGGCTGGTGCCTTATAGTTGGTATCAGAGGTCGGTTTATATAACTTTAGAGGTTAGGGTATTCTTTAAGAATAAGTGACATTACCATAATGGTTAGGATTTCAGAAAGAGTCATAGTTTTTAGATAAAGTGAATGAGTAAGTATAAATTCCTCACTAGTACATGATGGTTCTGTTGATTTACTCACACTGACATTTCTTTTTTTAGTGAATGGATGGATCTAGCAGGCACCAAAGAGACAACAGGTTTGAAGGAAAATGTGGTGGTTCTCTGATTAAGATACTAGATAAAATGGAGTATTCAATGAGGAAACTCATGATTGTTCTCAACCAACTATCAAGGAGTCATGATCAACCACTTGAACCTTGGTACATTCTGTAGTGCATCATGTACGGGATGAACAATCGATGTGGATGTTCAGGTAATAATTATGAAGGTAAACATTAGAGTTTATATGATCCTTACTTTTGAGGTAATTATGGGTTACTCTATGATATGATGGAAAATTAAAGGCATGAGATAAACTTGAGGTTAAAATATGTTATGATTTATTTATTTTTTGATGATTTTATCCCATTTTGGGGAATCTTTTATGAGTTATATTGTTTTGGAAAAAGGACAACACACAGACCGTGTGACAACCCGTCGCGTCGGACAAAGCTGCAGGAATCGAACCCACAACCAAAGTGCGACTGGTATTTATTTCCTACCACTAGACTACGTGAAGTCCCTGGTTAGTTTGACTGATTCTTTTTAGTTATATGATAATATGAATTAAGAGTAAGTTGATTTTGGGTTATTTATGAAAATGATTAACCTATCATGGAGGATATGTGATTAGGTTAATTACTTTTCAATACGATACTTTAGAAGAAACTGATGTTGTTTGGAGATAAATGTTACGATTTAACTTGGAAGACTATGTGACAAAATCCTTCAAATATTTGGGTTTCAATCTTAGATTGGTTTACTTTTAATAATATTATGGAAAAATTGTTTATCAGATGGTCCTCGTTGAACTTTGCGTTTTGTTGGACAAATTTTGGAGATTAAGCATAGATATTATTTTTAAATAGTTATCCTTTTCTGGATTATCTGATCTTGTACTAACCTTTTTGGTTTTGGTTTTGGTTAAAGCCTAAAGACATGGGAATTATATAGTTCTCTTTGGTGGATTAGGTGATTCTCTATAAGTTGATTATAGTACTCTTAATGGAAACAAGTATTCCTAAATACTCATCTTTTGGAGAAAATATTAGTTTGATTAAGGAATCTAATAAAAGTTGAAAGTCTACATGACAAGTAAGTATGTTTCTTTATGATTTAGTTAATCTCAAAAATAAACTCCTCAATGAAAAGTAACTTGAAGCAAAAATGTTTTCTATTAACTTTTCCTACTGGGGAATCGAATACCGTTTAACCCATCACAAGTTTGTGATTTTCTTATGGTTAACTTTCTCCTAGACATGTTTACTATCACTCTCCCTCAAGAACATGACCCTTGGATTTTTCTTCCATGTCCATGTTTTCCTACACGGAATCCTATTATGGGTTAACTCGGGTGACCTCTGTACTTATCTTTCTTTATTTTAAAGTGATTGTTTTACCGACTCTTGTTCTGATGTGGGACTTTCAAGGATGTTTCCAAGCTCAATTTTAAAAATTGCAAGGACGCAATTCCCAAAAGGGGGGAAGGATGTAACACCCCAGGTAAATAAAGAATATTACATTTTCATATTTATCCAAATATGTGAATAAAATATTAATATGACATTAAAGGGGACACTATGCTAGACGGCGTACCCAACACGCAACAACGAGTTTCTTGGGAATCTTACATTGCACTCTAATAATAAAATAATATTATTTTAAATGGTAGTTAACATGTAGCTATTTTATTGGTGGGAATGGATAGAAATAACTAATATATGATTATATATGTTTTTAAATGTTTTTACATTTATCCAATAAAAGATAAAGGCTTAAAATACGGAATGAATTCAATTTTAGGCGTATATGCCCTAGTTTTCACTAAAGGTTCACATATCGCCTTTTGATGGAGAACCGTCATTAAATATAGTTTTGTTCACTCTTACACATTATATTGGACCAAATAAAACTCTTCTTTAGAATCGTGACATCAAAATTTACTTTGTGTAAATTTTTGGTATCTTTCCGATAAAGTTCATTTTTTAATGAATAGTGTAAAATGTTGTATTTTAATTCAAAAATTCATTTTAATATAATTTATTTATATTATTATATTATCTTTTTAATTGGTTTTAAAGTGAAATTATAATATATTTTTACCATTAAATCCAATAGTGGTCGTTGGAATTAATTTCACTTTGAAATCAGACTTTAACTAGTGTCAATCTTTTGATACTTGTTGTTTCATAAAAACACGCTATTTGCTCTGACCACAGGAATTAATTGTTAAATTAATTAATGTGACTTATATGATTTTAATTTTTTAAAATAGACTTAATTTTTGAATTCGTAATATCAAATATATCTTAGGGTGAATTTTTGGGATTTTTATGAAAAACCTCAATTTTTGATGAATAGTGAAACCACTAAGTGGTACTTATAAAAACTGATTTTTCGTTTAAATGAAATTTTACCACTTTTGTGTTTTTAATTTCAAAAATCCGACATACATGGTTGCCATTAAGAAGTAAAATGTTGTTCAATGAGATTAAAATACTTTTTTGGTGAATAGTAACTATTAAGTTCTTAATCACAATTAGAAGTAATTAGTGTAGTTTAGGGTAAGAATAATGTTTTAATAAAATGAAATGACCTAGAAACATGTCCTACCTTAATTGTATGTGTCATGGCCGACCAAGACAATCCATGGGTCAACTTGGGGACCCAATGGAGCCACTTTGGTTGGAAAATGACATAAATACCTTTTTATTTAATGTTAACGTAAAAATGACACAAACATGAAGATGTTTTACTAATACAATTTTTACATGGGGTTATACAGGTCATATTTTTTACTATAAATAGTCATTGTAAAGCTAAAACGATTTCCTACATCATAGTATTTTTTTTAATTTTTATACGTTAAATAAATCAAATTATTTATGACATCATGATGATGCAGCGATGACCTCATTATTTAACGATATAAATAAAATGGAAAGATAAAGTAATATCTAAGACCTAAACATGTCCAAAACTTTTTGGATGAGTGTATTTAGAAACCTTATCACCTTAGCATCGATGTATAGCAATGTGGGACCTCTTAAATCCGAATATCATTTTAAAATAAAGTGACTTTTCTTTACTTTCCAAGAGTGTCCCTCCTCTCCTCTTATAAAAGGCCCCCACCTCTACCTCCTTACCCACACTCCCAAAGCCTTTGTCTCGGCCACCCCCTTCCCATTTTGTCTCTCCAAATCCCTCTATTACTCCATGAAGCCTCAATTTGGGCAGAATTCTTTCCAAAGAATCCATTGAGCTCAAACCAAAGGGAGTTACCCGATTTTAAGGTAATGTCTTCACTTGAGTCCTTTTGTTTTATTTTGCCTCTCCAACCCCCTAAAATCTTTTTATTAATTTCTTTTGTAACAACTCAAGTATATTAAATATACTAGTATTTTTTATAATAAGTATTAGTGATAAACTTACACACACCTACATCTAATGGTTAAAGAATATACTATTTCCGTGGATGGCGAATTTCTGTCTCACGAAACGATGATTATTCAACACTCATATAACACCTTCAAAGGTGGCCATTAAGATGTAACTATATTTATATATGATATATAATATGTTTATGTTTTACTTAATCTTCTGTATTTTTCATTTGTGTCTTACCATTATGGCTTCCATTATGGGTATACGCGATATCTTCATTTTAGGAAGTGCGGACTACCGCCCCCTCAAAGTGATGTGATTCGTTAATTCCATATGTGGGACGTATAAAGGATGGATTTAAAGTTATTATATATGATGTTATACTGGAATTATAATATACCTCTATATCATTATTATTTCTTTCCATTAATGTATGAGATAGAAATGAAAGTAGCGTTAATGTGTACGTACGGCTTACCGTCTCCATGAACGGTGCATTTCATTTCTTATCCCCAAATGTAATGTACTATTATAAGTACATATTTATAATGGATATATATAATGTATGTTACATATAAATGATGAATATAATTCTGGAATTAAAATATACATACCTCTCATTTAGTTTTAATTCCATTAATATGACAAAGAAATGAAAGTAGCGTTCATGCGTAGGTACAGCTTACCGTCTCCATGAACGGTGCATTTCATTTCTTACCACTAAATGATTATGTAATATTATAAATACATGTATATGATGGATATATAAGATATATATGATATCCAAATCATGAATATCATTCTGGATATAATGAAACATTTACCACACGAACAACATGTAATTGTAAGAAGTCCACTTTTGACTTAAGAACCAAATATCGACAAAATAAACATTGTTAACTTAAATGATTACATAATGATTATAACATGTCAATAATTTATATAAAAGGAATAATGAACTTGAAAAAGGTTCTTAAGCAAGTAGAAATTAACTCAAGTTTATTATTCGGGATATTAAAGAACGATCAAGTCAAGTCGGACCCGAGGTAAGGGATCCTACTCCTCTCTTTCTTTTTAAGTACGCTCTTTTATGTCATTCCTTTTAAAGCTCATATTTCATGATATTGGGATGTTATTTTATATTAATCTTACTGTAATTTTTATTTTCATATGATGAGAGACCCTATTCTCTCTCATCAATCCATTTTGGAAGTTTTGAGTGGCGCCGTTAGGCTGCCGAATTTTCGTAAGAGATATAACCTCTCTCTTTCATTTTAAGTACTCTCCTTTATGTTACATCTTTTAAGCTCCTATTTGTAATGATGGGGGATGTTCTTTTATATTACAATTTCTGTAAATTTTATTGTAATATGATGATAGAACCTATTTGATCTCATCAATCCATTTTTTGGATGTTTTAAGTGGCGCCGTTAGGCTGCCGAGTTTTCGTAAGGGATTTTTTCATCTCACTTTTATTACTATGAGATTTATGCTACACTTGCCGCAAATTCCTTTGAGTGGTGTATGTACTGACCATTATTTTACTCATTGTGTAATATAATTTCATTTTTGAGTATTTACATCAATGTTTTATTTCCCTTCTTTCACAGGGTGTATGTTTCGAAAGATACCCATGTCGGTAAGGGAACCTTTCACCCTCCTCTTTTTAAAAGACTTATATTGTTATGTCTTTTAATTATGTTGGAATATGTTCTTTTATATCCTTATTGATGTAAATTTCATTTCCAAGTGATGATATCCCCTTTATCTCTCTCATCAATCCTTTTTATAAAATTTTATGTGACGCCGTTAGGCTGTTGAATTTTACCAAGGGAACTTCTTAACCCAATTTCGATTTCTTTGGGTTCTACATGTAGTTATTGAATATGTCATCCTTTGAATATGTGTGAATAACCTTTGATTGTTTTAAAGTTAATATCCACTTATATTGGGTGTATTTATATTTGTCACACATAATTATGAGATTGATTTATCCTTAATTTAAGGATACCTTCTTTATAATGGATTTCATCTCATTTTACATTTCTTTTGAGACTTCATTGTTGTTATGCACCAATTAACTCTTATATGGTGTGTATACTGTCCTTTGACATATTATATCATGAATCCCTTTATTCTCATTATGTTATAAAGTTTTGATTAAATGTTATTCCGCTATTATTTGTATTCAAGAGTCTCTCATTTTGTTATAAACTATTTAACAAAAATATCGTTTTAAATGTTTTAATGATTTATTATTCTAAATAATTATCTTTAATGTCCATGTTTTCAAAATGTTTTTCAATATTTTTTTATATGGACATTAATGTTTTAAAATTATAATTCCATTAAAATATTCAAAGTGGTATGGAACACTTTGATTCAAAAATCACTTTTAAATGGTTTTTGAAAATGGATTGATTAATTCAATATCTGGGAATTACTTATTGTGATTGAAAATGAAATGTTGTTATTGAAATGTTTATATTTTAAATATTTTATGTGTAATGATGGTACTTGGACATTTTATGGGTGGTTATGTGATAAACCATATGACGGGTGGTGCCGTGAATACCAGGACGGGTGGTTACGTTATAACCTCCAATGCATTGGGTATGTAAGTCGGCCATATGGCTATTCCATTATGTATGTATAGAAGTTGCCCAAATGGATATTCCATTAAGTGATATGTGTGGAAGTTGACCTTATGTTTATTCAACTTAAGTATGTTTATGTCCCAAGTTACCTTTATATGTTATGTGATCTTTATATGGGTTTTACGGTAATCTTTTGGTTATAGAAGGGTAAGTAATGAACTTTTATTCAGCGAAGAGTTTTTACTAATTCTAAAAGGTGAATAGTATTACATTGATAAAGTATACATGGTTTACTTGTTGTTTTAAAAAACTAATAGTTTTCATTCTTTGTGTATCCCTTACTGAGCTTTTTATGCTCATCCCACGTTTTTGAAATGTTTTTCATAGGACTTAGCGTGGAATAGGGTCAAGGATGGGATCAAGGGAAAGTCATGCTACCTTAAAATGGAACTAGACATGTTACTTTTTAAGAGTTTTTATTTTATGGAAATTTAGTAGAAGCGACTACTTTGTAATCTTTTGAGATGTAATAGTTATGTCCTAATTCTCTAATACTCTAAACCTGAAAAGAAACTCAATGAGAATTACTCATTTAATTCAATATTAAGTAAGTTTTAAGGATGGGGCCTTATACTAACACAATTATAGGATATTTATAATGGAAGTTTCATTAAAAATATTCATTTAAACTTATATTTTTTAAATTGAAAAGAAATGTTTATGTGAAATTATTCTTATTTAATGATTATATTATGTTTCTTTTTCATTTTATACATTGATGGGTGGGATCTATATATCCCCCTGATACATTGGGTTTGAGTTAGTTTGAGGTTGGTCGTACGGTTACTCCCTTTGAAACTATGATTGTTACACCATAAGGTAGCTGTGAGAGTTACATTGTACGGTTGAAGTCAACATTAATAATAATTAGGTATCGATGAGGATTACAATATAAGTAAATTATGCACAATGATACCATTAAGATTTTTATTTTTTATGGAAATCCTTTTCTTCACTTGGTCTGTATATATTAGTGAAATGTATTTCAGTATGAAAAAGATTTCATATATTTTTATCTATTCATGGATTAATGATTTCATTCATTCTTTTATATCCTTTACTGAGCTATTTTTGCTCATACCATGTTTTCAAATGTTCATAATAGGTTATAAGGATGTGTAAGAGAAATAAGGAACTCAATTTCACTGTTAATAAGACTTATCAAATATATCATGTTTTTTATGTAAAAATGTTAATGTTTTGTATGAAATGGATAATATTTTAATAGTACCCACATTGTATGCTTATGGGTTGATATGTATGATTTATGTTGTAATATTCCAAAAGTATAAATGAAAATAATAATTTCGAATGTTACGAAGTAAAATCTAGCATAAATATTGAGATTATGTAATTTTTATGGATGATTTCTTATCATTTATTTAAATATCAAACTACTAACAATAAATTTCACTCATTGAATTATAAAATTCCAATTTTGTTTCTTCAACCACGTGGTTTCTCCAAAAACTCATATCCTTTGGAATTAACTTATTCCGAAATAATTTCTCTCTATGACTAAAAATCATGAAAGGTTGATCTTTATAAGTATCCATTCTTTATGAACTACTTCTAGGCTCAAAACATGATATGGATTTGGATCAAAATTTCTCAAAATCAATAGATGAGAAACATTGTGTATAAGAGATAAAACTAGAGGTAATTCTATTAGATAGGCCACCGGTCCATCTTCTTCAATGATTTCATAAGATCAAATTAATAGTTTACATTGCATTATATTCATACCAAGATAGAGAAAGAATTCCCAATGAGATATTTTCAGTAAAACATGATATCATTCCTTGAATTAAATGTATTTAATCCTACTATCCTCACAACATTTCTATTTTCTATAAGGAATCCTCGCATGTTGCTAGATTATCTTCAATTTCTCACCTACTTCATTAAATAATTGTGGTATCATTAACCTCCATTCCCCCAAAATCATCACAAAATGATGGTGTCGGACCCCACATTCTATACAAAGAATCATGAGTTCCATGTGTATCGAGAAATGGAAACTATTATTTTAAGAAACCAAAACTAAATGAAGATGTTAATGAAATTTTCCTTGGTTATTTATTGAACATTATAGAATCATTTTCTCCAATGCATGAATGAAATGCTCTGACTATCCATCATATTGAGAATGAAAGGTTGTGATGAAAAATAATTATATTCCCAATGATGTCTGAAGTTGATTCCAAAACATAGAAGTGATCTTTAGATCATATTTAGATATAAAAGAGAGGGGAAATCCATATTTCCTAACTATAGCATTGTGTAACATTTGAGAATGATGATATAAAGTCATATTCTATTGAATATGATGATAATGTGTAGATTTAATTATTCTCTCAACAATAAATGAAATTAAATTTTTACCACAATATTTTTAAATAGTCTCACCACAAAAACCATGGATATATTTTCGTAGTTCCATTTTGGAATAGGAAAAGGATGAAGGATCCCCTTTGGTAGTTTCCCCTCTACTTTATCATGTTTGAAAGTAAAATAATTTAAGGTAAAATAAAATATATTTCTTTTCATTCCATCCCACTAGTAATAGTCTTGAGAGTCTCTATACATTAGTGTGCTTCATGGATGAACTAAAAATGAAGAACTATGAGCTTCATTAAATAATTAAATATTGAATTAGGAATCAAAATGAACACGTAATCTTATACCAAAATTCATAACTAATTTTTTTTGAAAATAAATTTAGGTAACATACATTTCATAACCAATTATACCTTTATTTGTAACTCATATTCATCTACTCTTGATTAATACTTTCTTATAGAGATAAATCCACTAATAACTATAACAAAATAGTGGAACTTCCAACACCAACAACATCTAATCCAAAATTCATCAAATAATTAACCAATGGGACATGTTCCAAATGGTACATGGTTAATGATACATGATTTTTTGGAAATTATGGAATTTTCAATATTTATTTATTTCCCAAGATGGTAATTGATCATGAAATCTTATTCCTTTATCAGTTCAATCCATATTTTATGCCTCGTGTTTAATTTACTATGATTAGTAATATATTTCAAACATTTATGGTTTGTATATATTTCTCATTTTTCTCTATATAAATGATTCACCGTTATTTTTAGGGAGAAAATCATAGATGAAAATTACACATAATTATTGGGATAGTTTAATTCAATAAGTTACATTTATCTTGAAGAATTATAAAACTAAAAATTATTCTATAATAGAACATAACCAAGTCCCTTCAATGAAGAATAAATATTGATAATAATATATGCATCTCTTAAAGGTAAGTCCAAATAGTAAAATTAACCAATCATTATTTAAGTTACTTAATACAATCATTGCATACATCAATCTAAATAAATTTATCACATTTTCCTTTTATCATAGATAGTGTTTTTCAAAAAAATGCAATTTTTTAAACAAACCATCATTAATAGCATGATAATCCAAGAAAACAATGAATCCCAATAACATTAATAGGTCATGTCTATTTGTCAACTAATTTTTTTGGTAGGAAGATCTATTATACCATCCTTTTGTACAATGTGGAGAAAAAATGAAATCTTTTTCAACCAAAAATAATATTTTCCAAATTACCCCTATAAAATATTTTCATTCAGTTTTTTAAAAAAATTCCTCAAATGTTTTAATTATCATTGAAACATTTTTAAAACACTAAAAAAATCAATAAAAACATTAAGAAACATATCAAATATTCATGGACCATTGTATGTATAAGATAAATAAGTACATTATGGGCTTTGTTAAACCAACAGGCATTACAAAAAACTCATAATTATTCTACCTAGTTTAGACAACTATTTTTGGAATGTCATCCTTCTTCACCTTCATCTAATTGTACCCATATCTCATGTAAATCATGAAAAAATACTCAACTCCCTAGATCTGATAAAACATGTAATTTATATGAGGAAATGGATACATATTCTTAATAATAATGGTATCAAAATATATAAAATCATGTAAAAGTCTCATTAAATCATTTTTAATGAAAGAAAGGATCACCCCATGATGAATTTTGAGAAAAAAGATACATTTATCAACAAAATCCTCTAAATTATTTCTCAATTATAAAAGTTGAACTGGAGAAATTTGATAAGGGGGTTCTGAAATTGACTCTACATTTGTAACTTGGTCAATATAAATGTAAATTTCTTCATGAGGTCGAACATCAAAAAACATAGTTGGAAAATCATATAGGTATTAAATTTGCATTAGAACATCATTAAATAGAATAGATTCCCAATTTTAAAAAATGTGTGCAATCTAACATTCATTTCAATATTTTAATAGTTTATAGATGTCTTGATATGTTTTTAATGTTATGGATTCATTATCGTATAAAAAATGGAACTATTTCCAAATAATAATTTCTTTTATCTTTAATAAATCTTTGTTTCATAAATGTAAATCAATTCCATACACCGGATAATATCATATTAAACTATGGAAAAACAAATTTTTTTTAGGTAATGTATTTCAATATACAACAACATGAAGATTCTTATAATATCATTTGTTTTTAAAGTTTACCCTACTATTTTAACCAAAATTTCTGATTTCATTTCATGATGTTAAATTTCCAATTTATGTGAAAATTTTGTAGGAATAAAATAATATATAGAGATCTTAAACAAAAAGGCATTAGAAATATATTAGTAATCAAACATTGTACATGATTCCACTTCATTGGATGGAAAAACATCATTCAATGTAGTTTTAAAGGATTACACTGCAAATAGTTTCAAAAAATAAGGATTCTTCCCATAATTCAATTCTCTCTTTGGGTAGGTAGTTTCATAATGACCCATCCCACCACATATAATACACATTTCAGTTTTATAATTAGAAGTAAACATACAATCATTGAGATATTTTTCAAAGGAATATCAACCCATATGTCCAATATTACTACATTAGAAACACTTTTTAGTTTTGTTAAGGAATTATAGAAGATTATTTTTACCACACATCCCAAAAATTTAAAACTAATCATTCTTAGCAACATATTTATCTCACTTATTATTACCCATTTCATTCCATCTTGTCCTTTTCATTTTCTTGTTTTCAATGTTCATGTGATCAAAAATAACTCCATTTCTGCCCACTCATCACATAGAAAAATTTTATTACAAAACATAAATTCAAAAGAGGATAATACCAAATGATAAATTGGATAAAATCCAGACTAAAAATGGATTATTTTAATACCATGATCTAGAGTAATATTTGAAGTGTACCGTTCCAATCGAGTAAAGTATTATTCATACACAACTGTTAAATCATCATCCCTTTTTATCACATCATGGAAATTATTTTCCATATTATGTTGTACAACCATAGTAAACTATATATCAATGATTTAATGATTTAATTATTCCAATTCAGGGGAATGAGTCTCCTCGTTATACCATATATTCATGACAATTAACCTCAACATGAATAATTTTCCATCAATACACTAAATAGAAACACTATCCTCTTTATTATCAAAACACCATATGACATAAAATATCTATTCAAGGGCTTCAATCCACCCTTTAATTGAATATGGGTTATAATTTTCAATTCATGTAGTTGGTTGTTACCTCATAAAGTGTTCCACTATTATCATATTTCATTGTTGTAGCTCTATATTTTCTCATTGATGGATTCTACCATCATTTATGGACTGCATCAACTCATCTATTACAATCCCAAACTAATTTGATTTAATTCTCAATATTCTAGGTTTTGGTTGTTGAAAGTTATCATCCTCTCAGAAACTTAATACATAATCTTCCTTGTTTCATCTATATAAAATCATTCTAAAAAACATATCTTAGGTGAACCAACATTGATATATTTAAACATTATAGAAAAGATATATAAACATTGGACGATAAAAAAATACCATTAAAGGACAAAAAAATGTTATAAACTATTTGTAAATGATTACATATACACATATAAACTCATTTTCACAAATACATCCTTTTCACCAGACATGTATGATATAAATGTTAAAATAATAGTTTTCCCTAAAGCATGGAAAACCAAAATATACTATTCAGGAAACTTTTTTAATTATGAACTTAATATTGTAACCCTAATAGACACCATATGAATTGTAGCACTTATAGAAACATTATAATTTAACCATCCTGACTACCTATTGATATAACCCTTAGAGTAACCTTATGGTCTATCCACCAGAGTTATATTTAGAGAAAATAATACAGTCAAATTCAAAAAAACATACCAAGTACTTTGTAAGGAGATATAGGTCCTAAAATTTATCATGAAAAATTACCAAGAAAAATAATAAAATAATAAAATAATAATACATGTGTCATAAAAACATTCATTTCAAATTTTCTAAAAAAATTAAAATAGGATTATTAATGAAAATTCCCTAAATCCAAGATCATCTTACATAAAACATTTTCAAACATCCTATATAATTGTTTATAGAGTGGTACTAATATATTATATAAACATAATAATGTTTATACTACATTATATGAGTAGATTATAAAAACATACAACCTATTTATTAACAATATTTTGATATTTCCTTCACTTCTAGTGAGTTATTTTCATGGTTTCAATGAATGGTTCATATTGTATTTTCTATTCAATTATAATAAAAACACTAGAATTTGAATGAAATGGTATTAATATTATTTTATTAATTTTATATGATAGCAGATATCTTTTTTTATGACATGTAGATGAATCATTAGATAAAACAATATTGATAATGACTTATTTTATTATGTTGGTTTTTACAACCTTCGTGAACTTATGTCATTTTAATTAATATCATTTTTATATAATTGTTTATGAACATTTTATAACATATAATGTGTATTAAATTATTTATTTAACAATAATAATTTTTTTATTAATGGAAATTATGGTATTTTTTGAAAAGAAAAAAACATCGTTCATGAAGTCGAATCAACATATCACAAATGATGTTTTCATTTTTAGAATATAATGTTGAGGAGAATAGGTTTAATGATGAATATTCAACTAGCACAATAACATTCCAATACATTTAGGTTGTGGGATTTATATTTTCACATCAATTTGGGATGGTGAGTAAATATTAAGAAAAATATATAAATTGAAATGAAAATAATATAAAAAGAATATGGATTTTACCTCATGAAATATCCTCCATTAAAACAACCTTTAGACACTTGGTTTTGTCTTTTTGGTGAGGTAAGCACCTATTAGAGGTGGGTAAGTGTCTAGGGAAGGTAATTGGGATAAAATTTTTAAATATTCAAGGATTTTAGGTTTTTGGAGATGAGGTTGTGAGGGGTCAATTTATAGTGGGGGAGAAGGGTGTTTTCTCATTATTTTTTTCGTTAGATTATTCTTTTAGCCCAATACAAGAAATAGATATAAAACTATCACTAAATATATTAAAATAATGAATTGGGGTACTAAATTGTGGTTATTAAATGATATATAAGTCATGGAATGTTTTATTTATCTTATAATTTTAATATAATGTAAATTAAAATATTCATAGTACAAAAAAGTTATGTATTTTAAGTAAATCCAAAACATTTTACCTAATAATTTATCGATTTATAGATTTCAAAAATGAGATTGATTTTATGAAAACTATTTTCTAAATATGAGATATTTAAATTTTAATTATAATAATAAATTATTCAAAAAATAACAATTTTAAAATTATAAATCATTTATAACAGTTTGAAAAATTAATGAAGGTCTCATAAAATTATTTTATAATCACATGACAAAAAATATTGATTTATTAATCTATTTATTGAAGACACATTTTTATTAAATCAATATATTAATTATAAAAATATAAATAATTTTTTTCCCCCATAAATTATAACAATTATTTTTACAAATTCATGAAAACAAATTATTTAATTCATGATGTAAATATATAATTTATTCTCATCATAGATACATAAATTTTATTTACATTCTCCTATATGATCTTACTTTTCTAATATTATATATTACTTTATTATTTTAAATAAAGATGTTTAAATTTAATATTTATAATGAATTTAAATATTTAATTAGAGAACCAAAAAAATATTTAATGAGTTCCTTGGTGGTTACGAAATGTATGTGAGTTAGTATAGTGGTATAAGAGAGGGTAAAGTGACTGTTATATATCCATTGTCTATATATAGTATTTTGAAATACATAGAGCTGATTTTTAAATTATAAATGTAATAAATGTAATTTAATATATATATATATAATTATTTAAATAATATTTTACAAATAAAATATTTTATGTGGGTCACGAATCTTCCCAATGAAGATCATGACATGACTTTCCAAGCCCACCTCCAATAGGAATGGGACTGGTGACTAGCAACAAATTTTTTGATCACTAACATGGGAGACCATAGTCTAATGTACATGTACACACACACATATCCAAGACCATACAATGAAAAAATTAAGTAAAAGTCATAAAATATGAATGCATAGATAAAAATCCCACAACTAGAGTTTGATAATAATCAATGGAATGAAAAAATACAGAAATACAAGCCCACTATAAAAATTATGAAATCATTTGATACCTAAAATTAATAATGGGTATTGTATTCATGATAACCATAAGAACACACCTATGTAATTCTACATCACTAAGCACTAATTGGTCATAATACATCAAAGAATCCATCAAAAGGTCTAGTTTATATAGAATAGGTTACATGTGTGGGAAAATCCCATACATGGGTGAGTATATAATTACATAGTAGGACACCCTGATAAGACAATGAATATTTAAAAAATAATAACAATCATCTATGAAAAGGTATATATTTATAACACATATATTAAGAATATCCAGATATAATATAAAAATACCCAAATCATATGGTAAAGTCACAACCATAATTCCATTTATGATTCATACATGAATTTTACACATATAACTCATCTTTGAAAATGTACTCCATTAGTCTGATATCTCTAATTAAGTCCATATGATAGGTCATTCTCAATAGGTATCACTATAGGAAACATATGATGAAATTAAGAAATGATATGATATACATATGAGGATTAAAAATAAGGTCAGGGGGTATTCCAACAACTCAATCTGGAATAAATCACTAATTATAGGATATTTTAAATCTTACTATTGGTCAATATAAAACCAAAAACACCAAGTATGGAAAAAAGATGATGGAGGATATAAATTTGGGCCTCATAGAAGGAATCCAACAACTCCATCAATGATATCCTGCTAAAGGTATTACTATCATATGTTTAGAGTGTTATTCTATAATAACTCTTTTGAAACGGATATACTAAACACACCATAAAAATCAACATGAAGTGTAAAATGGATCAATGGAAACTTTTAATGAGTTTATAGAATGTAGTATTAGTACAATATGTGTCACATCAGCCCAATGTCCAACCGATGTAAACATACCATACCCATGTCCATGTAAAAGAACATGGAATGCCCCTGACAATGTACATTTCCTCATGTCTGTGTGGAAGTAAATGGTGTGTCTATTACTTTTTAGTCATGGTCATGTCTGTGTACACTCCATGGTACACTACGAGCCAACAAGAAATGGTTCCACCCATCATGATATAGGGGTCACATATTTAGTTATTTTTAAGTTAATTCTAAAACCCTAGCCTCCTCTATAAGGGTCCCACACATTTTGTAGACCCATATAACACATAGTGTGTTATTGAATTTTGTAAAGATCTATATATAGATTTTGTGTCATTACCCATGCCTCTGGACACTAATTATTTCACCGATCCAGCCACCCACACATCTTTAAAACAAAAATTCATGGACAGTAGACCATTTATTCATCAAACACTTGAATTATGCCCATGAATATGTTAGGAAAATAGAATCACATTCCATCCATCATCACATTCTGATGAACAAGAGTTCGGTAACCCATTTGTATCTCATACGTAGTTAATTTTATTTTTTCACAATCCCCATGAAATACCGAGTCTATATTTGTGATACCAAATCTTTCATTCTAGAAACCATAGTGAAAAATTAGATTTAATGATATTTGTCAAACCACATGCCAAGATATTTACCCGTGATGAACGGAAAAATTAGGAAGGGAAGTAAAATAAAAAACATGAGGATGTAGCCTTATAAAATTGTTTCTTAGTCATGATTATTTTAAATTATAATGATGAAAAAATAGATAAATAAATAAGTACAAATTTATTCCCCCAATCCCAAACAAATCCCACCCACACCTGCTATGAGAATCATTCGAGAATAAATTCCTTAGATGATTGATTCACATTGCTCATAAGAATAATAAAATGGTGACAAATCCAAGGAAAATGAAGTATGCTCTATCCTAATCATTGTGAAGATCCACTAATATCATTTCACATAGATCTTGGATCCTTAATCCGATTTTCATCTGCAAATAGAGTTCCTCTAGTGCATTATAATGGCTCATATCAATTTTCTGGGTTTTCAAGTGATCCTTGAATATATTCAAAAGTCATTTATTTAAAGACGATTATTAGTTTTGTACGTCGTTATGGATTAATTAAAATAATTTTAATAAATTCTTTGTTATCCATGTCTATATCAACTTTTCCACAAAAAACATGTACTGACAAATGTTTTGATGTACCTATTATAAGATCTCATTTTGAACATAATGGATCCCTCAAATTTTAGATGCAATACACCTTTTTTAATTTTTCCCACTTTTTTAAGAAGAAAATTCATGCATGTCACCTAATATATTTTATAGATTTCAATCATTTATCCTCAGCACACAGGACCTCTAAATCACACACTTTCTTAGCATCTGGTCTAAAAAATAATCATTGTTATTCAAATAATTAATACATTAAAAATATGAGTCATCACATTCCCCCCACTTTGGAGATTTACATCATATAAATCCAACAAAAGTTACTATATTAAGTAATGTGGGTACTGAGAACAAATCTGAGCATCCACCCCCTTGTGCTCTATGAAAGAATAGAGTGTTTCCACCAAACAAGAACTAATTAAACCACTCACCCTCAAAGGATCCATTACTTTTTTTATCCTTAATATATACTGTGAACTCAATAAGGTTATCTCCATAATCTATGTTCAACTCTCCCCAACAAATAAAATGAGATGTGTTATTCATGTACATACTCAGCTCTATCAAGTTAAAGATAGCATGAACTTGATCCAACTGTAGGTTTAGATCTAATCCGAACACCTCTTGAAAAACTCTATTCAGTGTCTATAAAGGGACAATGAATCTTAGAGATATTTTTCTACCCCGACCAAATATATATAATCAATTTCAAGGTGAAACCATTTGGAACTCATTGTATCCCTCCCATAACTTCATAGTCCTCTACCATCATTTAGAATAAGACATTTGAATATTTATGAAGTACTCATCTTATCCCATATTATATAGACATTATCTATAGTATCTTTCACAAACAATGGGCCCATGAGAGTTGACTCCCCTATGTTCGTCCAATAAATTGGAGACCTTTAGGGTTTTCTGTACAAGGCTTCGAATTATATCTTATCAGTGGGGGAATGGTGAATGTTGCCTTATGAATAATCTATGAGTTGTAAGTGATAATCACTACTACATATAATATCTAACATGATTGATCACATAATTACTTCTAGAACCTAAATGTTCAGCTTCGTATGGCCATCTTTTTGGGGGAAATCATTCTAAAAAGAAAATGAGTCTCAAAATACACCTGTAATACATTCCATAACCGAGATGTGATGTGAGAATCATGGTCAGAAAATATAATTTAGGGGACTCCATATATTATGAATATCCCCGACCGGTAGAGGCATCCAAAGTAATCTACCGAACTCTTATCTTGGATAGCTTAAAAGTGGTAGAACTTGGGGAATCAATCTATGATCACCCAAAGGAATAATTTATTATGAATGTACATGGTAACAACATACTTAATAATATGTATATACCATCATAATTCTAATATTGGACCTCAATATGTTGAGATAAACCCACTGGAACATGGTTCTCAACCTTTATTTGCTGATAAGTAATGCATTGAGAGACAAACTCTACATCACCCTTGTTCATACCTATCCACCAGGGCTATCATAGGATGTGTAGGTACATCCTTACAAAATCCAGAGGTACCAAAAAATTATTTTTTTGAAACACTCAATAATCCTCATCCCAAAATGTCACTAGCACCACCATGCATCCTTTGAAAATAAATACATGCTCCCCACTTTTAGAAAATACATCAAGAGAATGTCTAGTGTAAATTTGAGTATGTAGTGTCTCACAATCAGCATCAACAAGCTATGGATCCATGGATGACTTTAAAAGAAGATGGGTTCCAACCATCGAATTTAAGAATGTATCTCTATCAACATTGACGAAATATATCTACAATGAAGCCAACTTCTTTGATGCATCATTCAGTAATTGGGACTATGATATCCTTATGAGAGTATCTATTACCAAATTTCCCTTCTTATGGGTATAGAAAATATAAAAATCATAATCCTAAAGGAACTCAATCCATCACCTCTGTCTGTTTTTAGGTCCTTATGGGGGAGGATATATAGGAGACACTTTTGGTCATATTAGATGATAAACAACCCACTCATTAGGTATAATCTCTACATAATTAGTGTGAACAATAATTATACTAATTCAGCATTGTGGGTTTCATAGTTTTAATCACATGTTCTCAACTGATGTGAACCATAGGAAATAACCACCTACATCTATATCATAACATGACCAATCATGATTCCTGATGCATCGTAGTACACTATGTACTCCAAGCCCTCTTCATTTATTCTCGTGATGGGAGTACTCTCCAATATTTGCAACATTTATTGAAATGTTGGATTGAATAACTATATACACATGATATGCTTCCCCTTTATAGTCAGATATTTCATGAGTGATGATATCAAAAAGAATAATCTATTAATATCCCATAATTTAATTCCACACCAAGGAAGTTACCCACCTCTATCATAAACATTGGTTGCTCTAAATCTAACACTACATCGAATTTCACTAGGTCAAATACCCCCATCTCTACTGAGATAACATGAACCTGAAATTGGACCTCAGGAATCCATTATAGTAATATATAGAGCTTCCCATAAATTTGGTGATCTGGGAGTATGTACAGAACAGTCACCAATTATCATGTGTGATCCTCTATGGAAGCCAGATACACAAGGATATAATCGATGAAGACTACCATGAATAGGTCTAAGAAAGGATGGACGATTTGATTTAAGATTTCAATTAACTATATCTAGTAATTTGTAATTTTAATGGGAATCAAAAAGTACAAATAGTGACCATTGCCTAATATGAAAGTCACATTTGGTGTATACTCATCTAATACTTTGAAATAGATATATCTTGATGTGAGGACAACCATAAAAGTCCATTATGACTATTTCAACTGATCAAAGAGTCCATTAATCCATGGTATTGTATACTCTATCTTTAAAATCACCTAGTTTTTTGAGAAAGTAAACCATGCACCATCTTAGTCTCTCGTATAACATATTTTTGAATAAATCTACGATTTCCTAGGATAAAACACTTGTTCAAAAAAATCCATTCCCCTACCATTCCTCAAAATACATCATTGGGTAACAAACCTCTAGGTATCCATAAAATATTTTGGAACATATTTCATGGTCATCATAAAGTGTGGGTCAGTGAAAATTTTTATCTCTAAATATAGAGGACTTCTTGGAACATCATTGAGAAAGACATCCACATACTCTTCTAACACTACATGGGAACTGGAGGCTCACTACCTCAACTACACTAAGGGTCATGCATGAAAACTGGTGATTTATTTGATACACCATCATATCCCTAATTATATCCTATAATTCAAGAGTTTAAATTTCACCAAAACATGTAAACCTACAAAAATCTATATAGATACACCACATCTACTACCGGATACAGTCGATCAAGGATGGATCTTTAACTAACAATTCCATATCAATCATAAAATTATAAGCCATCATTGTTAAAAAAAATAGATCCTAATGGGAAATATTTCCACCAAGAATTTGGTCCCACTATTGAAAAATGTGTGTGAATCTTTAGTTATATCCGATTGGAGTATATATAAAATATGGTTGATTTGAGAACATAAATAGAATCTTTATTTATGGAACGTCTTAAGTAAAAATTAATGATCGAATTCCACCTCTATATATCAGTACATTATATAAGGTATAAAGACAATGATCATACCTTATATCATTCCTAGATCCTTGGGGTCATAAGCATTGGCTTCCTACAGCTGCAGTCACCCCTATCCACCAGTTCGTTGACCCTGGGGTGGATAACCTGGGGGTGATGATTGTAACAAGTGAAATCATCTATCACCTCTAACTAATATCCCAGATCCTCTACCACATCATAAAAATTATTTCCATACCTACACCTACCACTTCCTCTTCCTCAGTGTCTCAATGATAGTCCTTGTGTTATTCATACAATGAGTCAAAGAATCTCATGAAATATGTCCCCTACCATCATACGATTAGAATAGTCACTCCCTAGGCTGACTAGACCCATAATATGAGCCTTGTACTACATAAAATATGTATTGTTCCCTTCTCCAAAAATTTATCACATTTCGAGGCCCTGATGACTAATTTCAGCACCCTATTGTCAAAGCCTCTCCTCTTGTGTACCCATTGCCAACAACCACTATCTGTATATGCTCATCTAGAAAACTATCAAACCATAATCCTCTCTTTGAAACCCTAATAATGGTAGGAATTAATAGAGTTATAAAACATCCACTTATTTCTATGCTCTATACTTACATAATTCTCTTAGACCATAATAACTAATCATGATCCATATTAATCGAGTAATTTGAGATGTTGGTGATCCTTGATGCAACTCAGCAATTATTGTATTGTCCAGTTGATGCTATAAAATCTCCTTGATTTGTACATCCCTCGACATATCTATTTATAAATCCACTCTAAAAATATAATCAATATTTGACCATGTTATAGACTCCTCGTCATATAATTAGGTTATTGAACTACACCATCGCACTATAGAACTATATGGAAGGCTCACTAATAAATCCAACATATAATATTATGGTGTCCTAAAAAAATGGAAATCTTCTCTAAACACATCCATAATATCTTCATCCGCATATGGGTTAGGCTCACCTAAGATATTGTGGGGCCTCTTTTTCTAAAACTCGTGATGTGCTCTTAGGCATTGCACCACTTTTTTTGGTAACGTGTGTATCATCTTCTTATCAATAGGTGTTGGAAAAGATGGTGAAACAAATCATTGTAAAACTATAGATATGGTAAATGTATTAATGAATCATCATTGAGGGACTCAACCCCACGATCCTGATGATGAATCCTAGCTAGAATATATCATACAGGGATCTGAAAATAGACATCATATACCATAGCCATTGAAAATATATATAAAAAGTTGAATCAAGAAGGACATGGATACCAAAACCCATTCTTATATGATTCATGTACAATGTGTTTCTCTAAATTAGTTTCCATATGAAAAGACATGGAAGGAAGGTGATCATTGTCCTAGTGTATCAATATGTAGTCCACCGAACCAATACTAGAGTCCCTACACTAATATCTTAACTTGAACCAATTATCATTTTCTTCTGAAACCAATATCAAAAACCCATTCCTAAGGAATAATAGACATCTCTATAACCACTATGTCCTGAACCATCCTAATTGGGACCATTCTATGACTCCCCAATCCTAACCCAAATTTTGACAGGGTGAGAGACTATTTCCAAATTAGAATATCACTAAATTGGGATCCCTTATCCTAATGTACACATACACACACAATCATCTCCAACCCGAAAAAACGATGACATGTAAAAAAATGATAATCTATTAATGCATATATCTAAAGGCCACATCCACAGTATGAAAAAATGTTATGTAATGTAATCATGAAAAAATACAAGTGATCCAAAAAGACATTGAATACAAGTACAACCTAAATGTAATTATGGGGATTTTTGTGAAGATAACCAATGAACACACTACTTCCATTCAGTATCACTATGATTCACCTAGTCTTGGTACCTCTAGGGATTAATCAAATGTTTTATTGTACTTATATGTCGTTAATTTTATAGTAAAATACAGTGGAATGGATAGTATAGAAATACCCAATAAGACACACCTAAACCACAAAGAATATACAAATAATAAAAGAGTCAATTATATATAGGTATATGTCTACAAAATAAAGAAAAAATAATATTGAAATATAATCAATAATGATACACCATCTCAAGGTACAACCACAACCCTATTTCCATTACAGGATTCATTCTAAAAGGTTACACATAGAACTCATTTAGGAATGTACACTCCATGAATCATATATCACGGATGGAATCCATCAGATTGGTCCAGATTGTTTGGATTTAAACTAGGAAGGATAAGATGGAACTATAATGAGATATTATATAGTGATGATGAACTCACCAATGGCCATGGTGTATACCAAAATCACTATATGGAATAACCCAATATGTTGTGGATCATCACTCACGCAGTGTTGATCATGATGATTCCATGAAATCCAGCAAGGGTATGAAAATTATTGATGATCTCAATCTGGGGAACTAGAAAGGATTCCAACTAATATATACATGATTCCGTGTTCATCTAATTACTATCAAATCTATGTGACATGATTAGAGACTAATCATCAGGGAATGGATATAGGGAGCACACCCTATCGAATATTTTCTAATCAAAAGAGGAAAATGGATCCATGGAAACTCTGAAAGTGTACTAAATGTGTATGAGTAGTACATGTAATATCCCTCCAACATTGATTCATAACCATGTAATTGGGTCTCTCCCATGTCCATGTAAAAAAACACAGTGTTCTCATGCATGTGTTATTCTTCCCGTGTCATTGTGGGATTACATGACATGTCTATGACCGCACAATGTTTCCAATGTCCTTGAACCCTCCAAGGTACATGTCGTGCCTATGGGAGATGGGGTCACATGTCATTTGAAAGGTTTCACACAAAATATTACAAGGTTCACAATATGCATGATACATAAATCCATCATTAAACCATAGCCACTACTATTAGGGTCCCATTAGGCATGTGGCACCGCGGTTCATGCCCCACGTTATAGAATTGACCAAAAATATAGATATGGATCATATGCCTACTCCCATACATACATAAATATATTAGTGTATCCACCATTATAGAAAATGAAAATATGTGGATGAACAACCATTTAATCTTCGAACATCGAGATCTGGACCTTGAATCCATTAGGAAAATGGCCTCTCGCGTCCACTGTTATTATGCACTAAAGGACAAGAATTTGTATCCCAAAAGCATCTGATAGAATTTTTATTCCCACATTTCATGATCCCCATGATAGAAATATTTAGTATTTGTGATATATAACCATTTCACCATGAAACAAGATACCAATGTTCTATTTAACTTTATTTTTTGAATCGTGGGTCAAGATATTTTCTCAGGATGAATAAAGAAATCGGTAAGAAAAGCCTAGTAAAAAATAAGAGAAATGAAGATCAACTAAATTTAATATTGGCCAAAATTAATTTTTTTTATAATTATGAACAAATAGATTAATAAATATTCACCATTGAAATTACACTAATCATGGATAAATATAACATGTACTCAAAGTACACATGATCCATGAATCTCTTTGCTAGTTGATTGATTCATGATCATCATAGGAGTTGATTAGTCCCTGAAAGTGGCTAATATTAATTGTTAAGATCATTATATTAATTTGTTTAATAGTTCATAAAAATCAATTTTAGTCCATTTCAGAAATTGATCTTCATTTCCCATCATTGTGCAATTCATGCTTAAAGTGTCAATTTGGGCCCACTCAATAATTTTTTTGTGGAAATTACAATATTCATCATTTGAATTTTATATTTTGGTATATGATTCATCGCTTTATTTGGAAAATTTTTTCTTTTAGATCTGATGTATGAATCACAAGTGATGGAGGAGATTTGTGCACCTGAAGGCAGAAACTTGCTGGAAAAAGCATAATGGGCTTAAGACCCATCAATCAAATGTGGGGCCCACAAACTAAGCCCAATGTGGATAAAATTTATACATTAGAAATATAAAAATATGAGGATCATTTTATTAAACTGTTTCCAGAGCTAAATCTGATGTTTTCATGATGATAAAGAGATCTGAAGTTGAGATTTAAATGGTGGACCCGACATTAATGCACAGAAATCCATCCCACCATTTCAACCATAACATCCAAATGGCTAATACAAATTTCCTGAAATTTTTACAGATCATATAGGACAGATATAAGAAGATATTTCTATTATACAACCGCTCTTGATTCGGCATTCCTAAATTAAAAATTCACAAGTCAATATGGTGGACGAATCTGGACAGTTTTTTCAGGTCAACTTCGAAACGTCAATTTCCTTTTGATTATTCACCCTCCTTTTGACTCTATGAATTTTTGGGGGTGAATTTATTGTGTGGGGGTGGATATAAGGCTCCTAATAGTCCTATATAAAGTGATAGTGGTGAATTGAATAGAGGAGGATATTTTTCTTATCATCTTTTGTTGCTTGTTTCATTGTAAGGTTGTGCTTCCAAATTTCCTTTGTAATGTTTTCCATTTCCATGTAAGTTTATTTTTTGTATCTTCATGTTATTAATCAAATTACATCTCTTATATATTTTCCATTTCATTTATTAAACCTTTATTATCACAAATCACAGTGATATCTCTGTGTTGTTGTGAATTACTTCACAGATAGGTGTGAATTTCATTCCCACACACGGAGGAGTGCTCATTATTTCCGCGGTTTTAATTTCATCAATCCAATTTTTGTTAGCCATATTCCACCCACCATTGAGATAATACCATAAATTGATGGATAACCCTTTAATGGTTTGATCTTAGGAGGATGCAATGTCTGGATTTAATATTATTTTAGGAACAAATTGTTGTTAATTGGATAATTAATTTAAGACATCCATTCTTCAGTTATTTTTACTCTTCATCTTTACTGTGTTTGAGAAAACTAAATTCAATTACTAAATTACCATATACCTTGGATAGATCCTGAATTTTGTTTTCTAAGTGTATAGGGGATTAGTAATTGTGTTTAGTAAGCACCAAACCAGAAAATGATGAAGGTAGTGTTATTTTTGAAGAATGGATTCATCAAGAATTAATAAAACCAAAATTGTATAATGAAGTAAAATTCATTCAATCCACCCGAGCATAATCATAAGATCAAACCCATTTCCATTTAATTGAATTCACTTAATGTTTATTAGTGTTATTTAAAAACATTTAAAATCAAATACAATGTTGGCCACTTCACAGCCCATCCTCTACCAAATCATAGAGTCTCAAGGTTACTTCTTCGGTCCATATGGATTCGACCCCTACATGCACTACATCGACCACATACCTTTAGGGTAACTTTTGGCGCAACCAAATTTTGGCGCCGTTTACGGAGTCCCAAGTAAGTACCTTAGACCATCGTCTTCTTTTCTCACCCCAAATTCCTTATTCTCGCCCGAATTTCTCTTCTCTTTCCCCCTTTTTATTTATGTGTGTCCAAAAAAAATCCGAAAACCAATTTTCAATCAATTCCAATGGATTATCCTCCAAAATACCGCTTCATAAACCAATTTTGTAATCAAATTGGAAATCAATATTTGGAAACACCTCACATAGGGAATTTCATTGACCAAACCTTAATTGAATACACCACACCAAATGAGATGTATAATCAATGGGATGCCAAATGTTTAAAAGATCAATTTCCATACCTATCAAAAATGATTGAAAAGATAAATAATGAGGAATTAAATGATGTACAAACATATATCAACCCTAATCCTGAAAAAAATCTTGATCAATTGTGTGAACAAATGGATAAAATGAATTCAGAAGTTTCATCTTTCAGATTATATTTAAAAAGCTTTAAGACTTTTGAGGAACCCATTCCCACTCAAGATGTTCTTTCCTCATCATTGATAGATGAATATTTTATCCCAAAAAACTCCCATTAATTGAAAAAATAACTATCCTTTGGATATGGGATAACTGAACAAGATCAAGGAAATGTTTAATGGTATTTAAATTCGGAGGAAAATAATTTTTTGGATTCCCAAGGGGAAAATTTTTCTTCATGGATTGAGTGTTCATAATATTGCTCCAATAGCATTTTTTTAGAATCGGCGATCATTGAATCATTGGGAAATATAACTATTAGTGAGACCATACCCACTCAAGATATTCAGATGGAAAATTTTAGGGATGAATCATATTTTCAAAAGGAACAAATTCTTTCAAAATGTTTTGTAAAAGAAATAAAGTTGGATTCAAATTTACATTCATCTTTGGGAATATTCAATGAAACTGAACTCAACATTATAATCCTTCCTTCCCCACTCAAGAATCCATCTATTTATGAAAACATATACCATTCAATTATCATCCATTTTCATCAAGAATCTCACAAAGTAGGAATGAACCGTGAAATCATAGTAAATACTCCAAATAAAACTCAAACAACCATTACCGAAATTCCTTGGACTTTCACACTCATTGTTAATCATGGCATTTCACATGGAAAAAAATCTAAAAAAACTTAATCTAAAACTTGTTGAGGTGGAGAAATATGGGTTCATTAAAATTTTAAAAGTTGGAATTGGATAAGTTGGGGAGCTTCAAGTCGAGCTAACGACATTAAACAAAAGCGCTGCATTGGAAGAAACCCATGGTTTTCATGTTTATAATTATTTTAAATCATTTTCTTTTTCATATAATAAATTATCATAGACTTTTGAAATGTTCTTCTTTTATGAGTAAGGATGGGTATGAAAGGGGAGCTCCATATTCATCCATGTCACGTGGCGTGATCCCTGTGTAATACCTTACCCAGAAAATATAAAGAAAACAATGTATCATCAGTTTATTTTATTTTATTTACGTTTTTGTAGGTTAAAAAAATTAGACTCTTGACATGTTCTTCTTTTATGAGTATGTATGGGTATGAAAGGGGAGCACCATATTCATCTATGTCACGCAGTTTGATCCTTGAGTAATACCTTACCCAGAAATTTAAAATAAGACTATGTATCATTAGTTTGATTTAAAAAAACATGAAAAACCATAAAAATGATGATACATGGAATTATATAAATCATTGTGTTGTTGGTTTTTTATACTTTTTCCTTCTTTTTATGGTTCAAGAACTATTTTGGGTGATACATGTTCAATCAAGGAGGTGCCTAAATCCCCCAAGAGATCAAAGGTGTAATCTGGAGCATAATGAACTTCAACTTAAAAAACTAGGTGAATTTGTTCCATTTTCATCATTTTCAAATTTCCTCTTTGAAATCCTATCCTACCCCTTATAACTTTTATTTTCTTTAAACACTGGGGACAATGCTATTCTATGTTGTGGGGACATAAAAATTGATTTTTTTTGTGAATAAGAACATGCATGGAAAGAAAAATTCCATTAACCTTGAACATTATAACACACATTGCAAACTATGAAATTGGATAACAAATAAATTTTGCATGCCTTGATTCTGATTTTATTGCATGTTTATGTTCATGAGCATAGATTTTGGAAAGTGTGGTTTTCCGATGTGATTTTTCAATGTTTACATTTTCATCATATTAATAAAAATTCCACAATGCACGTCTACTTGATCGTGGGTGTAAATTTGAGTTCTTGGGTCCCTTTCATTATAGCACAGGGTTCTGGGGTCACATTTAGTTTAATTTGAGTATACAAAAAAAAACAAAAACAAATAAAATTGACCACATAGAGCAATGTTTTTTCCAAATGTGTGGAAAAGAGGATTTTAATTTCATATTTAAAATATATTTTCCATGGGACTAGAAAAAATCAGGTTTGGGGGTGTGATTAGTCACTGAAAGTGGCTAATATTCATTGTTAAGATCTTAATATTAATGTGTTTAAATGTTCATAAACATCAATTTTACTCCAATTCAGAAATTGAACTTCATTTCCCATCATTGTGCAATTCATGCTTAAAGTGTCAATTTGGGCCCACTCAATAATTTGTTGGTTGAAATTAAAATATTAATCATTTTAATTTGATATTTTGTTATATGATTCACCACTTTATTTTTGAAATTTTTTTTCTTTTAGGTCTGATGGATGAATCACAAGTGAAGATGGAGAGTTTTGCACCTGAAGGCAGAAACTTTTTGGAAAAATCATAATGGGCCTAAGACCCATCAAACAAATGTGGGGCCAAAAACTAAGCCAAATGACACTAAAATTTATTCATTAGAAAGATAAAAATATGAGGATCATTTTATTCAACTGTTTCCAGAGCTAAATCTGATTTCTTGATGATGATAAAGAGATCTGAAGTTGAGATTTAAATGGTGGACCCGACATTAATGCACATAAATCCATCCCACCATTTCTACCACAAAATCCAAACGAATAATCCAAATTTCCTGAATGTTTTACATATCATATAGGACATATGGAAGAATATATTTCTCTTCTACAACCCCTCCGGTTTTGGCATGCTTCAATTACAAATTCACACGTGAATATGGTCGATGAATCTGGATAGTTTTCCGGGTCAACTTCAAAATATCAATTTCCTTTTGATTATTCACCCTCATTTTGACTCAATTAATTTTTGGTGGTGAATTTATTCTGGGGGTGGATATAAGGCTCCTAATATGCATATATAAAGAGCTATTGGAGAAGTTAATAGAGGTGGATATTTTTCTTATCATCTTTTGTTTCTTGTTTCGTTGTAAGGTTATGCTTTCAAATTTCCTTTGTAATGTTTTCCATTTCCATGTAAGTTTCTTTTTTGTATCTCTATATTCTTAATAAACTTCCTTCTCTTCTATATTTTCCATTTCATTTATTAATCCTTTAATATCACAAATCATAGTGATATCTTTATGTTTTTGTGAATTAGTTCATAGATAGGTGTGAATTTCATTCACACACACGGAGGAGTGCTCGTTATTTTCGCGGTTTTAATTTTTTCCATCCAATTTTTGTTAGCCATATTCTGCCCACCATTGAGAGTATACCATTAATGGAGGGATAACTCATTAATGGGTTGATATTAGGAGGATGAAAAGTCTGGATTGAATGTTATTTTATGAATGAATTGTTGTTAATTGGATCATTAATTTAAGACATCCATTATTCAGTTATTTCTTCTCTTCATCTTTACTCTATTTGAGAAAACTAAATTCAATTAATAAATGAAAATATACCTTGTAATGATCATGAATTTGGTTCTATACGTGTATAAGGGATTAGTAATTATGTTTAGTAAGCACCAAACCATAAAATGATGAAGGTAGTGTTATTTTTGAAGAATGGATTCATCAAAAATTAATAAAACCAAAATTGTCTAATGAAGTAAAATTCACTCAATCTACCTCGAGCATAATCCTAAGATCAAACCCATTTCAATTTAATTGAATTCACTTAAGGTTTATTAGTGTTATTTAAATACGTTCAAAAACAAAACCAAAGTTGTCCACTTCACAGCCCATCCTCCACCAAATCATAACATCTCAAGGTTACTTCTTCGGTCCCTGTGGATTTGACCCCTACATGTACTACATCGACCGCATACCAATAGGGTAAATTTGGGCGCAACCAGGAGTCATAAGTCTAGAAAAAATTAATGAAAAATCACATCCTAAATTGATTTTGATCAATCACTAATAAATAAAAATATTGCATCATTTTCATTGGTGAGGTCCAATGTTTCTACTACTCACCAATCATCGAACCTTAATCATGGTGTTGTATTCTAAATTTGTTCCTCCAACACTCTCCAATGGATCTAATAGATTTTTAGTTTTATGTACATATCCCTGAAAATTTCCTATTATCATGTTTTTATATTAAAGGATTAAGCCTCTATGTTAACAAGAATTAAATAAATTTACCTAACTTTTTTTATCCGAGCCCTTTACAACCTTTCCACAAACTACCAGTAAATTCAAATTTAATGTCACACCTAAGGTGAAACTTGCATTTTGAACTAAATAGTGATCATATATTTCATGTCTGGTCCTATTTTGATAATTTATTCTATTTTTTTGATAAAATATGCATTCGTGCAGTAAAATAAATTTAATATATTACAATCATTTATTCTAGGCACATCAGGCCTCGAAATAACGTGTTTTCATAACTCATAGTCTTGAAAATAATCCATAAAATATCAAAAAATAATACATGAAAATAATATTAATTACAATATTGATAGAAAACAATTTAATACCATGGAATATTTATATAATTATATGAAATAGGAATACAATAAATCATTGGTATAGGAATATGATTTATTTTTAACAACCATTATGTGTTTTACTTTTTTAAATTAAATATATCATATTTAGATATTGATTGATTAAAAATTTATTTCTTATTTTTAATTAATAAATTAATGCAAGGAAATATGAATTATATCATTTATTATTTCAAAAATAAATTTATTATGCAAAAAGTGAATTACAAAAATAATCTAGGTAAATATTATATATTGAAAAAATATGAATACATTTAGAAACAAAAAACATTTTCTGATTAATGTTAAGATTTTTGGAATGAATAATGAATTTTTAAATTATTTATGACTTTTTATGATGATTTATTTTCCTTATCCTCTATGTAAATAAAAATTACTAAATATACACATAATACCATCTATAAATGTATTATTTCAAAAAAATTCCAAACCTATCTATTTTTAATTATTTTTTATCAAAATAAATAAAACCCTATCAATATATTCCTTGTTTTTATGAGAACACTCTAATAATAATATTTCCCGAGGATGGTAAAAATGATCACATTGAATAAATGATGAAGTTATATATTAGTTGAAAATAACAACTTATATTTCTAATAATCACGACATCTCATACCCATCCTTTATAAATTTCATTAGTCAATTCAATAAATCTGAATTTAAATAATTTTACTCTAATAATATAACTTTATTATAAGGTAATAATCAATTCATCTGTGTAATTTTATTTAAGCATATTTCATTCTTTATTTTTCTAACTACCTATATAAATGATATTAGTCTATGAATTTTTCAATAATCATGGTTTGTTAAAAAACAAAATAATGATAACATATAGCTAAATTGATGTATTAATTTAATGGTTCATTTTTTTCATAATTATATAAACATGGAAAATCAATAACAAATTAAATCATTATTATTGATAAAATTTGGAATGTACGTGGAGAATTTTAAATAGTCTAGGATGATTATTTTGACTCACCATGTGAAAAAAATTAACTCAATTAATGATTTAAATTTATTGATGTTTAATATTAAATAAATATAACATTAATAGATTATTTTTAATTAGTAATAATCATTATAGATGAGTTAATAAACTATAGAAAAATAGCTAAATTCAAGATTGTTTCTTTTAAAATATGTAAAACCCAAAAAGATAATAGAATAGGGTTTTATGATAATATAATTGTCATGCTAAGATAAATAATACATGAGAATTTCCCTAAAAATGATCAATTAAAACATTGAAATGGTAAAAATGGTTTTATAGAAACTGAAGAAAACAACAAGGAAAATATTTAATGGGAATTAACAATGCAGTGTATCTTTTTGTACAACCTGATAAAATAAATAATATACTAAAATTTGTATATTCATCATGTCTCCTTATGATGGAAAAGGTATAATTAATTGTTTAATATTAAAATTTTATCATAGATAAATAATCATTTATTACACATTTATATTAGATTTATGTACGTAATTTTATTTTGTTAGTTTCAGTTAAGAAAGTATAATGATGATTAAGGTTACCAAAGGCACAAAAAAAACTATATAATTACATATTCATGAAATTAATTTCAACAAATAACAATTTTTAACTAAACATTACCATTTTAGTTAATTTAGTTTTAATTTGGTCATTCCTATGTCCAGTAGATAAAATCTACACAATTGAATGTGTCATGGAATTTTTATTTACACTATATAAGAATATATACTTTTAATAAGACATGTAGCATAAAAATTAAGTATTGGGCTTTAATTCAATTACAGTTATCATTCTATGTGTGTATAACTCCTTAAAAATAAATAATGAACATCACCACCTTGTCAATGTAAGTATGGAACATTTAGAAATATTAACCTCTAATTATCGACATTGGATATGTCTAACTAATAATAATTTAATGTATGAATATATATGATTAATATTTAATTAAATTCATATAATAAACATTCTTTAATACATGAATAGTTAAATAAATATTGTATTAGAAGAGTTTTTTTCTTGTTTAAATGGAAAAGTAGTTAATGTAAGTATTTATCACTTGATATATATTCTTATTAATGATTCAATATGAGTAATATATCTATGGATGATTAATATATTATTTCTTATGAAATTATCATATTTATTATCATTTAATTATTTTTTGGAACTTATATAACTACTTATTTTTCTCCCAATTGTTAATTTTAAATTCATTCTGCTACGTAGTTGAATATTTATTAAATGAAAAGGAGAGAGAACCCTATAATGGGGAGAGTCCAAGATAATAGGAAATACTGAAAAAATATAGTATATCTACAATAAAAATTTATATAAACTAGGGGTAGGGATCATAAGGTTGAGAACTCCACAAATTCATAGAAGAGTCTTCCTCTTCATCTATGTTCTAGTATTCTCTATTTCATTCCATGAAAGTATGTTAAATAATTGTATTTCTATAAAAAAGCCTCCAAAATCTTATCTGTGTAAAGTAAAAAAATAATGGGTTAAAAGTAAATTAACCATATATTTAAAAAATAAAACATTAATCTTATTTCAAATATTGTATTTGGATATTTTTTTGGCATTGCTTATGGTTAGTTGACTATGTAGTTCTTCTTCCTCTAAGTTGAGAGCATTCCTTATCCAGATAAAATATTGAATTTCAAAATCAATGACCATAAATGACACTACTTATCCCCCCATATCCCTACCTAGAAAAAATATAATATGGGTGTTCAGCTGACATCCTCTTTATAAGATTATATAGGTTAGAGACTATCATGAGTGGACACATCACACACGATATGGGGACCTAACGTTATGTATGTGTTCATGACTGTCATCCTCTAAGAAATAAAATATTATTGAAAAAACATGAAAATTTCCAACTAAAATACAATACATTGAATGTTATGGACTATGATCCCCAAAAAATATTCATTTTTAAAACCATAAATAAAACTATGATAATTACCCATCCATAAATGAAAAAGAGGAAAACATAATGAAATTTTGGTGATTGAATATCCATAACAATGGAAAATAGTACAAAAATTTCATCCACAACAAAAAACTCTATAATTCAGTAAGATCCTTATCTACTGAAATCATTTATACAAATGTCATCACTTAATATTATTATTCAACAGAACATATTAAATTTTCAAGAAAATTACTGGGAATGTATTATTATTAAATTTTCTAGTATGATGTCTTAATTACGCAGAAGGTATTAAAAAAGTAGAAAGAAATCTAAGAAACAAAGTGTCAATGGATTAGTCAATTACGAAATAAGAAATCCCAAAGTAAAACATATAAATTATTTCATGTTCTATATCAGGTACCCCAAGTCCCACTCATCAATATGCCATCATCATTTGAACATATCACCCTGAGACACCTAGGAATCCATGATACCTATTTAAAAAACCTATATCATCTCTATAACTATTTTGGATGACTCATTCCTCTAAAATATAATTTATAGTTGAAGGAATATCAATCCCAGGTTAGAGGTCTCTTTCCTATTCAAAAAAAATTCATTAAATTTGTTAATACATGACTCCATAAGTAGAGGACCAATGCACCAATGATTCATGGAACAATTATTTTGTTAGTCCCAAACATTTTTATCCTCATGTAGGAATTAGGCCATATTAAGGAAAAGAGAGTACTAACTCTACACTTAAACAATAGAGGAATTATACCCCTTTAATTTTTTGAGGAACTCGCTGATTTTCTTGTGAGACCCATTCCCTTTCCTTAAAAATATCAACAGGAATACAAAAAATATCAATATTCATCCCTCATTATGCCCATACCAAATCATTGTCCCAATATGGATAAATACTAAACATAAAAAATATAAATGTCCTAAAGTGATCAGAATAACCACACAATTATTATGTACCTGATTAATTCTCGTTATATGTTATCTTATCAAACTAATTTTTCATGCCAATGAAATTATATGTAAACACCCATGAAGAGATCTTGATGGTCTATTCTCTCTATAACTCAACATAGACTTGAAATTATATATAATACCACATTAAAATGTGTGACTCTTTACTTTCTCCCCATAATAATAATCCTTACAATATATCAAATTATTTCATTTATTATCACCATAGAAAAAATTTCAGTCCTTTTACAAATACTCTGTTTCAAAATGAATCCAAAAGTATCACACCATGGTTCATCCCATATAGGATTATCTCATAAGTTATAAAATTCACATATGGATTTCTCAAACTGATCTTACAACACATGATTAGGTGTGGTAATAACATAATATATTGTTAATTTTCATGTCCCCATCGTGGGGGATTGTGGAAAAATTTTAAAAACCCAACATTATTTAATGAAATGTCTTTGTATACTATAAGAATATCATATATTTTCCATTATATTCATTTAAACTCTTCACTATCACTTCATCGTCAATCCCCCACTTCCATGCACTAACATCATAACCCATAATCATAAGGGATAGTGGTATCCTAAAAATCAAACCACAATATGAAGAGATGATTATAGATATAGATTCATTAATGTGATATGAGACACAATAATATTAATCATAAATAGGGTTTTCCATTATAAATATTGGATTAAGTATCCTTATGGATTAAAATCAATGAAATAAAAAGGTAATTGATGAAAAATGTCAAAATTAATTAATAATATTTTATGGGACAATTGCTCATGATGTGATATAATAGTTCTACTTGAAATGTCATTTTTCATTATTACTCGAGTCCATACATAGAATATACCAACAGATTGGTTCATGGTCATCCCCCAATAAAGGATCATCCAAGATGGTTATGGATTATATAACCCCACCAAATGACCATGATTCTATGATATGTAAAAAATATTAACGTGAGGGAGGGAACACAGTAAATTTATAGTGAAGAATTAGTATATCAAATTCAAAAAAAAATATTATAGGTTGTTTCATTACCCATTAATGATACACCAAATCCAAAATCCAATTGGTATAATCATTCCACAGAAGCTATCAATTAATATTATATCTAAACACCATGGTTCCATAAATTCCTCAATTAACTATGTATAAAACTCTGTCAACTATCATAAATTAACGTTCATTAAGAATTGTTATGAAATGAAAAGGCATGATAATGGTATGTTCTACCTATGTTAGATGGACTAAATGTATGAAATGAAGGCCACGGTGTATTTTCAAACCATTAAGTTCAATATCCACTATATAAGAATAGTTTTAGGGAACATAATATGTTACATCGTGACCAATAAAATCATGGATAAATATTCTAAATCAAGGTGTAAAATAAAATGATATTCTTGAAATTGGGACTTTTTTGTGGAAAATTAAAAACTATACAATTGAAAAAAATATAGTTCATTACACACACCCCTCCATTATTATTTTTATATTGTAAATTAAAACCTACCAAAAAAGAACTGGGTAATGAGAACATAAATAAAAAAGATAGTGCACTATGATCATATATAATTACTGCAATATTATGAGCATTCTTGATGGTTCTTCTATTGCAATAAAAGGCACACAAAATAAATCTAATGGCCATGAACGCTATTCTACAAAAAATAATTGTTAGAAAATATGTACACTAAAAAGATTAAACCATATTAGATTTATAAGTCTTCCAATTTAATTATATGAGATAGGATTTACATGAATCACATTATTAGTGATACGTGTATGACATTATGAACTCAATCCAATTTTGAAAGTACCACTAGTTTGTAACAAAACATTCCAATATTTTTTGAAATATAGAATGACCCAATGAACATAAAGGATAGATTGATCCCTTAAATAAACCATTGTTAACCTCATCCTGAATATTCCTTTAAGAACATATGAACACCCTCATTGATATATAATGAATACCATAATTAATTGGTTTATTACATATAATGTTTCTTAGTAGTCCACATACAATCTTTTATCACATAAACTTTTTTTAATTGATTTTAACCACTCATATCCCATTAGTGAAGGCTCTTTTAAATCTATTTAGCATAAAGGTGACATGTATGGCCTTTAAAATTAGGGACACAATATTATCAATGTCTATAGTGGGGTGATACATGTTGTTTTATATTAACTAATATACTGGTAATTGATTCTCTTTCTATATAAAATCAATTTTAGAATCCCTTAACATATACTATAAATACCAGATGGATCTCTTAGTATACACATCCATATGATGGTGGAATACTATACTCATCCCTAATTATTTTCTTATATCCTCCTGCATGATATACCACTAATTTGATTTCAAAAAATAATATAGTTCGTAAATGATCATCAACGGTATCTGATGTAGTCTGGAGATCACATTAAAGTATAATATTCACAATCCATCAAAAAAAGTATAAAAAATAAGATAGATGTGGTGGGAAAATTTTATTTGGTCGATGATCACCCAATGTAAATCATGTCCATTTTTATAATGTCGAAATTATTAAAAAAAATCATGTTTATATGTTGTACCACTTCCACTTTGTAACATCATGTGGTTAAGACAACATTGTTGGAACAAAAATCATGTTATTCACTTGGTAACTAGCGAGGCACCATGAGATAAACCTCGACACATTTATATTCGTACTAGTACACTAACATTTTTTCTTGTTGTTTTGGGACATCTCTCTCAACCATTGAAGTAAAACTAAGTGGGATCTTTGTAAATACCTCATCAATTTTACATACAGTGTTACAATCAATATTATCTCCATTTCAAACCCGCTAACATGCTACCCACATTTAGTGAATGTATATGGTGCATCCCCAAATGATATTTGATCTCATAGTGTATCAAAATTTGATATCTATCAAATAGGTCCCAATTAAAGGCTATATTAGTATAGGGGAAACTACTATTGGTTGAGGGAAACCTACATATCAATCATCCAAAAGGGATATCTGCATCAATACAAACATATCATTTACCTTTCAGGTCAGCAACATTTGTTATTTTTTGTTAATGGAATTAGTTGCTATACTATCATAATATGGAGATTAGACAATTTAAATGACATATCCATATAATAACTCTAAACTATGCCTCTGATTTTGGAAAATTTATCACCATGTGAATAAATATATAACAATATGATGGTATGTGTTTACTAAAAACTATAGTGTGGATTAATTGATTGGTAAATTTATATAGTAATCCTATATGAATCCAGACTTCAAATATAGGTATGTGTAAATTTCCAAGTAACTGTTTTAGTACTATATCACTATAGTAGTTTTCTGAAAATAGTTTTTACTATATTGGAGTACAATATTATTTTTATTACCCACTATATTTGGGGGTCTTGGTCATTTATTGGGCCTTTAGGACAATAGACCATTAGATCTCTATACTGTAGTGGTATCGAATTAATGGTGTGAAATACTATTTGATGATAGTCACTCACAAAGACATCACATATTAATGGAGTACCATTTATTGAGTAAAAATAACACATCATTAAATACTCCTTACACACCTCTATGTGGTGTAGTGTTGGCAGTCTTTGTATGTAACATTTCAATTATGGGCCGAATTAATCATACTAAAGGAAGGTGTAGAGACTGTCCAAGTATAATAACATTGTTCAAGTTTTCTAACACATGTTTTCCTATAGGGATTCAAGTCATGCATTCTAAGACTTCAGATTATTTAATGGTTCGCCTTCAACCCCGTCAAAATAGGTTTTATCTAGAAATAATAAAAATGGAAAACTATGTAGACTATAAACCAAACACTAAGAAGGTAATTCTTCTGAGTATACAAGGAAGAAACAAATATTATAAGCTCCAAATAGTGTGTAATGTAGTTATAAATATGATTTCTCAACCACATAGGATAATAAAATATCATTGTATACCTCTACATAAGCATAAAACAAATTCTGGCATTAGTGGAATTGCAGAATACCAAAAAATCAACTCCTATTATATAAAATACAATAAGATCACTCTAATAAAAGTATATATATTATAAAAATTTCATTAAAAATTCTCAAACAAAATTATGGGATATTCTTTATGTATAAGGGATATCATGAGATTTTAAATACTAAAAAATTACACAAAAAATTTCTAGTTGAAATCTGCTAAACCAATAATGATTCTCAATACAATATTTTTTGGGCCTATAAAAACATATCCCTTTAAGATGAAAATTTCTATAATATGGACCTGTGAAATAGTAAATTATCACTTTGATAAATTATAATACACTGACTGCTCCTAAGGAAATATTAATACATTCCAATGATTCTTACCATGCTCTCCCTAATTAATTGATTTAATAAGGATGTTATCGATGAAGACTGGAAAAACTAGTCATTTAGTTGATGAACTATTTTTTTATGACTCTTATAGACTCATCCATAGTTTTTTTCATAGTAGATAGAATCACAATAAAATTATAATGGTCATAGAATCCCCAATATTTCATATTTTTCATATAATCCTATAAAACATTAATTTGGTTATATTTGGACTGAAGATAAATCATTGAGAAACACTTAACCCCTTTCAGTTGTCCATGGAATACATTTATACGAACTAGTGTTTCAATGTTCATGATTGTCCCATAACCAAAATGATGATATTCAATAAAAATTCTCAATAATTCATCATCATTTTTGTAAATAAAGATTGAGCTAAAAAAGGAGATTCACCAGTTTTGATAGAATGTTCCTCTATAATGACCTTTTACTTCACTTCTAGGTCCCTAAACTCATAGGGGGCCATTTTATATATTATAGGGGAAGTAAAAGTGGTTATAGGGTGTAGATTAATAAATTAGTTGAACAACATGTTAGGGATAAAACATGATACATAATCATAAAATTCATCCAAATACTGTTACATAACATCATGAAGTAGATCTTATATTGATTCTACATCACATAGATAAAAACTCTCTATAAAATGAAAGGGAAACTACATCATTCCACTCATACACACTACTAAACTCGACCGAATGTCCCAGTCATCCATGAATGAAAACCATGATTCATTTGGTTAAAATAAAATGACTCTTAGATTGTATAAATCTAACTATTCTCAGAATAGGGATATATGTTTTATAAAAACTATTACATTATTGGGTTTTATTATATCACCCTGAGGATCCTCAAGAACCTCTATACACTATATGTATGGTCACGTGATCATCATTTGTGGGTGAGAATTTTATTACATCCCGTTGTCGTATCTATCCACAAGGTTAAGTAAATAGGCACTTTTGGGGTATCTTACTCTCAACCAAAGGGATGTAAAAACTAATTAATTCTCTTTTCATAGTAAATAATGGTATTGGTGATAATGGAGTGAAAAAATAGATCCTGTCACAGATTGATGTAGGTTTTTCCTGGTTATAACCCTTCATCGCCTTCATCATCCCACGTCATTATCTACCACATCCCTGGACCTAATGATAACTAATTATATGTTTAGATTCTAAAATTTTATTATAGATATTCCCAAATTTTTTCTCCACTATCCACACCTCTAGACCCTCAATAATGGCTTGCTCCTTGAGAAACACTTTATCTTCCTCAGGGGGGGTCTGGATCAAGTTGCTGATTATGAAATGTGTTTCCAAATACTATATGACTGACTTATTCAATATGATATTTCAAGAAGATAAGATCAACGTGTCCTTCGAGATGAGTATAGAATATAGTATATCATAGTCGTCTAAAACCTCTCTATGGATACCCTCATGTTTAGATTTATGAATGATTATACCATATTTTTTTGATCTCGGTCCATAAAAATCTATTATTATAATTGATATATATTACTCAAGATAACAACCTTTAAGTAAAGATACATACTATTTATCTGCTGAAAATATCTTAATTACTTAGTTAATATCATAAACACTGACAGTGGTGGGTATATAGTGGGGGATAACATTTCCTCATACATATATACGAATTGAAAATATAAAAATCCATCCTTATAGGAATACATCATGAATCATGTAAAGGGAGTACCTCATGGAGATAGTGAACCCTGATTCATACATTGAATATTAAATACTACTCTTTATCATTCTAATAGATCCTCAATTCAACAAGACCATAATGTATCTTGATAACAATATTTGAAAAGATGTAATAAAACACTATAAAAAAGAGTCACCTAATTCTCAGTCAAGATTACAATATTCCACAAGTGAAAATATACTTTATAGAGAATGTTTGATTCTAGTACAACAATTAGAATGGAGGGTTTTTGAACAAGTTGAAACACCTGAATCACCACCTCAAGATCAAACTCCACTATCTGAGTGTTTGTATTACCTCAGATCCATGGTGTTCACTTTAACTAAATCACTTGAATTGAACTCATCCTATATGCATCCCCATATATTCCCATATGAATAATATACTAATAAACAAGTGGATAGATAACCTCCTAGGTCAAGGGTGGTTGAATTTCTCTTAACACTATAGGTGGATGAACAATTACTTAATCCCCCAATGGGGGAATATTGAATTTTAGTCTATGTATATATGATTTTTCTTCGGTCTGTTTATAAACAAGAAGTTTTATATCCAGTAAGGGAATTTTATGACCCTACAATACGATCCTAGATAGATGTTTGTGTGGTATCATCCTATAGATTTACCAAATGATGAATGATAGTTAAATTATATATTGGGTGGTGACTTAAAAATGAAATAAAAATCAACAACACTTCGATATATGATTTGAATAAAATTTATATTTTCCATAAAATTAATAATATAATAATGTTAGTGTGTGTGTGTTTATAAGATGTTTATTAATTTCATAGTGAATGGAAAATTTGGCAACCATGCTGAGACTAGGTTACCTAGCCAAATATATATCTCAATTCAAGTTAGCACCATTAACCCATGTCATGATTCCAATCCCCATAGAAACCTTACTCCAAACTCTTTTCCTATTGCAAAAATTATATAATAAAACTATATTTGTATTTCAATGATTTTATATTATGAATACTATGAATGATATCCATGGAAACACAAAACACCAAGCATAAACACACAAAACATTGAATAAAAAATTATTATTTAAATATAACCATTATAACATTTCTATTAAATTAGTAGTTATGAATAGTAGTAGTCACATTTGGAAATATATATAGATAATTCTTCATAAATAATTATCTAATTAATTTCTAATAATTAAAAATACAATTTTAAGTTTGATCATATAATATTCAAAGGAATATATTTCATAAAATTCATTTACTTGTGTAAAGAATCATTATTGAAAATATATTAATTTATTAACTCTATATGAATAATTATAATGAAATATTCATATCATGTTTCTTTAAAAATAATTTAATAATGATCCAATAGTGGTTAATATATAAATAATTAGAAGAAAAAAATTTATACTTCAGTGACATATTTTATTCAAAAAAATGATTTATTGAATTTTTTCATAGATATTAAGGTTAATTTTTTTATCAATTTAAAAAATTTATTTTATAAATAAAAAATCACACTAATAATTAATATTTCAAAATATTTTTATGATTAATTTTTTAGATTTTTCTGAAAATAATTAATTCTTGATGATTAGTGAAATAAAATAATTTATTGAAAAATATCATATATTTTTTTATATCAATAAATTTAAAACATCTATTATTATATTGATATATTCTAACATCACATAAGAAATATTTTTCAAAAAATTAATCAACTTACTCAATTATAATAATCATTATTCATTATTGTGGTATAAAAATATTTTTATTCTTAAAATGAGAATTTTTTCTAAAAACTATTTTTCATTGTGATTCCATCACTTGTACTGAAATAATTATCTAAAATTTATTTAAAAAAAATCATAGAAAATGGATTCCAAATTTGAATCATCATATAAAAATTATTTAACAAGTTAGATTTCATTTTAAGAAATATTTAATTATGATCATGGTAATAGTTTATCATTGCGGTAAATGGAAAATTTTGTTAATTGGTTTTTAGATTATGTGATAAAGAATAAAAAACCAAAGAATAAATTTATAATTAACTTTTAATTAGTAATTTTCATTCATAATAATCATAAATTATATAATATGGAAATGTGATTTTTCATTAATGTGGTTAGGACCAATATATTATTATGTGTTAATAGTAATTAAAAAATGCCACACTCTTTTGAAAATTATATTTTAATGATATGAATATAGATAATTTTTTTTAAATTAATCATGATAATAATGATGATGAATAATAAAATATATTTATGATTTCAATTTGTAGATAATTTTTTTTGATGTTATAATTAACTTCATTTTATATGGAATGATGGTGCAACACTTGTGCATATAGTAGAAAAAAAAATAACTGATTTTAAATGAATTGATAGTAATATTTTATTGTGATTTATGATATGACAAATTCTTTATGGATAATTATAAAGGTAAATGGTTGGTTAAAAATTTTTATAGTTTATTTATATTATTATTATGGAGGCTGTAAAGTCAAAAAATTTGGATACTCATTAAAATGTCATGAAATGATATTGAACATGTAAAAATTGTGCTTGAATCATTAAAAATAATAAAAACCCTATCCTAATTGAAATTTAGGGTAAATTTTTTATGATACAATTAATTTTATAGGTATATTCCACTTGAAATTTTAAAAATTTATTTCATGACCCATAAATAATAGAAGCATTGTGGTAAATTATTTGGTTAAACTAGTTAAAAATGACGTTCAAACCCAAATATAATGTTTAAAATGAAACTAAAACTTGTTTATATTTTATTTTTTGAGTTTAAAAGGATATTATAATCATTTAAATCAATTATATTTCACTTTTTATAAATATTAACTGAGTTTTATAGATATTATGTATTCATATTTCATAAACATACAAGATTTAAACTATCAACACACATACCATTGACACATATTATTCTAGAAGAATTAACATAAAAAATTATTTACATCAAATGGATCATGATTATTATTATCATTGTATTAAATGGTATGAAAACATTTATATAGTATAAAAAATAATATATATTTTTCTACCCTATGTCCTCCTAAATCAATTTTATCTCATAAAAAACAATTGATAACATGATTAATTAATAAAAGAGAAGGGTAATCCAAAAATCATAGTAAGGGAATAATCATGATAATAAAACACGACAAGTTAGTGTAAGGAATAATATGATATCATAAGATAGAAGAAATATGAATAATCACACTTAAGAATAATATAAAGAACATGGTATAATAAGATCACATCATCAAAGGAAATGTAGCAAAAACAAAAAACATGACATTAACATGAGTATTGGATAACTATATAAAAAATTTCACAAGGATAACAATGTCACGTAATGACTTTTTTTACTCACTAATCTCATATTCGATGTCTCTTTATATTATTCTATTTCATAATTTAATGTAGTTCTATCTAGGTGTACCCATAATAACATCTTTATGATTATGTGTGCCAAAAAAATGAAATAAATCCTTAGTTGTATATATATTATAAACTCATCGAAATAAATCTCGTTGTATAATCTTTCATCATATCATAATCAATGGAGTGTTCATAAAGTATTACTTTTATAAAATAACATAATATATGTATTACCCCATAAATGGATGAGAATATATGATAGGTATATAGGTGGTAGAAATACATATCGGAGCACATGAGCCCTAGCCTAGTTGGTGAGGACTCTTTAAGTGCATCCAAAAGACCTGGGATGAAATCCAGGAAGAAACTAATTTCTATGTACTATAGTAGGTACAATACAGAACTATAGTGAGAACTATAGCAGGAACTAATTGGAAATGTAGCACCGAGGAATATTCCCCTGTTTGGGCCTTCAGGCCACTGATTTGGTCCCTGAGTCCTTTAAGGACTTTGGGCCACCATTAGTGCAGATGCAAACTGGACAACCTACAAGGAACAAACTTCATAAGGAAGAAGAGCAAGGAGCTTTCACCATAGTAGAAGCTAAACGGAATGAATGAATGAGAGGGTATGGAACATTACATCGGGTCAAGCTTGTGCATCCGCAGGAAAGCCTAGCTGAACAACCATGTGAAGTTGGATAGCTTATTTCATGATGAAGACGATAGGGAAGAGCAGTTCCAAGTCTTTAGTCTGGGTTGTATGTAATTTTTGAAGCCTACGGGCAATGAATTCCTCTAAGGCCTACGGGACATGTAATACTTATGCCTATGGGCCTTGTATGGGTTCCAACTCACCCTATGAAATGTGTATTATCAAAATTCAATAAAAAACAAAGGCCTTCTGGACATTGGATGGACACAAATACAAACTTATATGAATACCATAAATCAAAAGGGAGGTAAATTAATATAGATAGAATGTTTTCGTAACCAACTATATTGGGTGGTTTATAGAGATTCATTTCACCAATTATAAAAACATTTCTATATATCATAAAATCCATCCCATTTTAAAATATTTTTGATAATACACTAAACACATAGAAATAGGGCTTTTCATTGAATAAAACATGGAATCATAAAATTTAATTCAAATATACAATAACAGTTACAACAATGGAAACAATTCCCACAATATAATATAAGATAGTTAATTCCATTTTCCTTTATAAATAATTTCAAACATTCTTTATAAAATAGGTAAAAATATTTTAAAAAAAAATTAAAAAATATTAATAAATTATATAAAATTTCCAATAGTATTTAATAAATTTCTTATAAATATATCGATAAAATACTGTTAAATTTTTTTACATGGATTAAAAATATTTATAAAAACATTATTGAAGAGGTTTGTAAATTAATGAGTGTCTTACATAAAACATTAAAAATATTCCTTTTAAAAGTATTGTAAAAAAGGAAAAAAAAATTAAAATAACCCATGGAAACCATTGTATAATAAATATTAATTATCTAGAGTCATTCAGAATAAGAACATGGATATTGAAAAAAATTGTTTTAAGGGAAAACAATAAATGTGGATTTTTTATAAGAAATTCCCTTCACACATTTTTAACTATGAATAAAAATCCCTATTAATGAGTTATATATAATTATACAATAAAATTTATGAAAAGAACGCGTTTTAGGATATAAAATTTCAAAGGATAATTATATTCCACACACAAAATAAATGATGGTGAATATGGTAAAAGTCTCCAATAAATAATAGAGAGAATAGAAATATATTAATATTAGTCATGAATTGTCTTGAATATCCTTTATATCTTATATATTTATAGAAAAATGTTTTTTATCTTTTATTACTTTTAAATACTTATATATATATTTCTAGTGTTAGGCATTGAGATGGCGTGCAATTCTGAGTCCTAGTGTTCCAGGAATTAATTTTATTAAAATATTAAAAATATGTAATATTTGGATAATGTATATTGTTAAATGAAATATTATAACACATACATGATAGCTCATATTAGAAGTACGAGACAATTGTTGAGTTTGAAAGTCCATGTTTACCCTAGTTGTGACACAAAATGTGATGGTGTCGGGCATTATGACGGTTCACTCTGCATTAGTGCATTATGTTGTTTAATTAATTATTAAAATAATTAATTATTTCATTTTTTAATTGAATGATATATTATAAACATTTTGGTATGGAAAAATCATCATGTTTATCCTCATAATTCTATAATCTCCAGTGAAGCTCTGTTTCCTCCTTCCTTAGGAAAATCATCTCAAAATATGATGAAATGCCTGGTCAAATCAGAACTAGATGAAAAAAACATTGAATATTCTCTAAAATTACTAGTAGATGCATTATACATAAAAAATAGAGCCATATTTGAGACAAGACTCATCTTTTGGAAATCAAATTCCCTTTTGGTAAATTATTGGGAAGATCCTCTCTGATTATTGGATCGGTACCACATGTGGCCTTTTAGTGATCCAACATACTAAATTTAAATTCATTAAAAAAAATTTCCAAACCCTAGTATGTATTTTCTTGAATTTTTCCCATGAATTCTAGGATGATGATGTTGAATCCATGATTTTTGGTTCTTTTATCCATCATTACTTTATATTCTTCTCCAATTAATCATTGGGGTCCAAGTTCGACTTGGGATGAATATACCGAGTGTTATCGGAAACCCAGATTCATAATAGATCCATGAAACATGAATAGTTACATGATCTGAACATAGATCAGATATTTTTAAAAGGTTTGGTTATTATATTATTTTTATAGATAAATAACTGAATAAATGGAAGTGTGGAGGCTCACCTAAAGTGCAGTAAAACCATCGATGATGACCCAATCCATGTCTTAGTGACAGTGGCTACAAATGTGATATCTGATCCATGTCCACAAATTTTTGGTGATTTTTAGGGGATTTATATGATGAAATGAAGAAAAATGGCAAGATTTAATATGTAGATAACTGATCTGGATTTTTACAAAAATCAAAACTACATGTTATGTTCAATTATGGACACATTGCGTATAGACCATCCAATGGTCGTATCTATGTTTTGGGGAATCCTATAGATGACACAAAATGTAGTCCCCCAAACATGCTATATACCCTTGCCCTTTTGGACAACCCCGGTGATAGATCACAGATACAATAATACATGTGGATGAACATGGCCTATAGCACTCCATGAACTAATGTACATGAACATGGGTTTTGGTACATGGACATGGCCAAAAAATATAAACCTTGTCCCAGTTATCTTGGACATGCCTTGTAGCCCAGCTACATGACATGTACAACTACATGGATACAATGTTGTGTTTTGGATAGGAACATGACCTAACTATGAAGCATGAACACTTCTCATGTGGGTCCCCTAAGCCAAATTGTACCACATAACCACCATTTCAGAAATTCAAATTATATATATCTCTTTTATTTTAACTCAAATCTTTGCACAAAAATAGCATTTCATAGCTCATTTTATATATAGAATGAGATAATTCCATTAATTGTAGATCTAGATATATGATGTCAAATCTTATGGTAATAGATCAATCTTAGGTGATTCTTAATGATTGTAGTGGCCAGGAAGGATAACTAGAGGCTTATTATCGAGTGGATCACTCTAGTGTGGCTAGCCATGGGTCATCGATGATTTTAATAGTGGAATCCTCATCTTGGGAAAGGTATTGGTCCTCTATAGTATCTTGAGTGAATCCCTAAATGGATACGGGAATTGGTCCTTGTGGACTATTATAGTAGAACACAATATCTAGGCTGTTCATGGTCTCACCCCCTACCAAGGAGAACCCACCATCGATATTAAGCCATGGGTCCTTGATGACATATATTATACCCATATAGATAGGTTGGGCATGGATCCTTAATTTTCCATGTTCAACCATCCTATAGTGTAGGGAATGGGTAATCTATCAACTACAAGAGTGGACCCTCCATTAGTATAAGGGCATAGTTAATCATCCAAGATATTTTTTCCCCTTGACTATGGGGAATAATAAAGAGGCACAGTTTTGAAAGGTTATGGACTCATGAAGAAGTCAAACACTTTCCCCACTAAGACATGTTTTAGGGACATAACCAAAAACCATGTGGGTGAGTCAGAGCATCCTAAAGTGGATAGAATCAAATTAGGTTGAATTTTTTCCTTAAAATTTTGTTTTCAATGAAGACATGTTTGATGCTTGGAATCATTGATGGACTTTTTGAAGTGCTGGAAACTCTTCTTACTAGGATGACCTTTGAGTTGGAGATTCCCTTACTCTATAATTTGGTATTATTTTACTAATCATATCTATGTAACATTTTTTGTAGCCACACCTTGTATATTCACACTCTACATCATGGAAGGGAGAAGGCCTGATGGGTTTACCATTTTCATTCCATGTTTTGATTTTCTTGGTTTGTTTAGGATACTCTCAAACTATATGTGGTGATATCTTGATGAGTTTTTCATCTACTCACTATGCATAATAACTTGTTATTGGATGATCATAATTTCAATATATTGTTCGGTCATTTTATGAAATAATAGTACCCGATAATGTTTATTTAATTTGATGTTCTTATACATATCCCATTAAAAATGATTGGTTGGGTTTAGGGAAATAGAGTCAACGTGTCAAAAGTGGGGATCTCAAGCTAAGGATTACAATGAAGGACTAAGATCCGATTTATCAATTCAATAGGACCTTCAATACCTTCTTGTCAACTCTCCATGTTGAGACATTTATTACATGGATAAAATGTACATATATCATTTAGTATTGATTCATTGACTGCCCTTCATGATTTAGCTCCCCGTTATTGTGATATATTTTTATTATCTTTTAATCTATGTATGTCGGGAATACATTCAGGATGCCTCTGCTAAAATATCATGCCATGATAATAATATCTCTATTTTTTGGTGGTGATACTATGAATGTCGAGCCTTGGTTGGTGGTCTATCTTGGGACCTCCTTTCTCTAGGTTGAAAGGTAGAATTTCCACCCCATGTTAAGTCTCATATGATATTTTAGGATAAATATGAATGTTGGATTAATGTACTATGTTCGTTCCAACATCAGAGGATGCTGAGTTTATATGGTGAGTTGAAACCTCAAGTAGTAGATGATTTGAAAGAGTTGGTACTCTATATTTTCAGAATCATCCTTACACTGATAGATCTGGTGGATTTACTAGAAAAATCCTTTTCCATGGAGTATCTAGCCACTTGAGGAGGAGTTTTATGTAGATTCATGATGTGGTGGCACTATCATGGACTGACATAATGTAGTTGTTCTTTGAGGACAAGTACAACTCCTGCCTACAATCAGTCCAGATTCATGTGCTTCTAGAGCTAAAGCTGGGAGAGAAGGCTATTGATGAGTATTAATTAATGTTTAAAGACTAGAATTGATTAATCCCTTAACATGATCGAGGAGGACTACAATAGATCACAGATGCTTGAGCATGGAATCCTGAGTGATATACACGCCCGTTTTGTACCATTGTGAATCCCCACCTATGTCGAAGTGTTTTAATGGTCACTTGTGACACAGATCATTCTATTAGAGGGACTCCAGATAGTTGGAGATGGTAGTCATCGCAATTCAATTGATCCATACACAACATCTAGCAGATGTAAAACCATAAGATCTTGGTGCATGAGACCTTTCCTTGATCAACCTGTGGTACATGGTCAGACTTAGTGCACAGTGCCATGGTATATTGAAGAGGGGTGGTGTTATACTTTTTATGGGAAATTTCAAATTTAAGGATATTGAACGACTAGAAATGCTGAGTAGAAAAATGAATATAGATAATTCACCACCAAAGAAGAGGAAATTCCATGATCTATGGTCCCCCAAGTGTGGACAAGGTGGTCTTAAGGGTTCTAAATCAAGAATAGGAACAAGAAGAACTATATATAGAGGATTATGTTATGAGATCCTTCGACCAGCACCACCACTTGGTGACCCATATTTGGCTTAGGGAGATGGTGTCATGGGTTGAAGATATGTACGGGATTTGAATGTCTATGATCCTATAGTGCACATTATGATTAGAGGTACACTCATTGTCTCTTATACATTTCGTTGAATAAATTGAAATACAATATCCATGTCATTCATTACTATCCACTTCATGAACGATGTTCAAAATGGGGTGATGTAGGGCTTTAGTGTAACAATGATTCAATTTTTTTGACATACATTCCAATTAAAGTGGTATAGGTGTCCTTCCCCCATGAGGACTCGTTTTTTATATGTGATAGATTACCATGAGGGATGGTCAGCACCACCCAAACCGGCTAGTATTGAGGTGTGGAGAATTGGCCCCTCTAGCTACTGTGTTTAGGGCTAATTGATGTGTTGGTGTTTGGAAAAAGAGGTCAAAGAAACACCCAGTTGAAAATATGGGGGTCCCATTTTTATTTATTATGAGCGTCATATTCTTGGAATCTGTTTTAATAAAAGACGCTCTTGGAGGATGTGAGAAATTTTGACTAAGATTTTTACTCATGATAATGATGGATGATTTCCACACCAAGACTCGTCTTTGTAACATGAACAAAATAGTGTGGATGAGTAAGTACTACGAAAATGGATAGTTTTAATGTGTAGAGAATGAGTTACTTAATATTATGGGTTCTGGGTGAGTTTGTGTCAGGGAGCATCAGTGCATGTCCTAGTTATTGTTTTGGATTTTTTCTACATGATCATTTTTTCGGGATTTCACTACTTGGTGTGGTGGTGTTATTTTATTTGAGTTACTATTTTGATAAAAGAGGTGAAGACATGTGGGATTTTCCAAATTATTTCTCTATATAAATTCTAATGTTTGGAGGAGTATACAAACCTGCATTTTTCATTGGTACCTTTACGTGATTAGCATCAACTTAGATGCAGCGGTATGTTATTATCACATGTGGGTCAAGGTAGTAGAGGCCCAAGGAATAGAACTATGCGACTCATGACCTATAGCAAGAAGAAACAATTTTTCCCCAATGATGTAGAGAAACAATCATATAGGAGAGTGCTTCATGGATTACTTGGACTACTAGAGTCTTATGTACATATTTATATAGAGATACCTGCCTTGAGACAGCGATTCTTGTTGGAGTTCCTGTAGGACTGTGACTTTGAGAAAGTCCATACATCTGGGTAGGGAAACATTGTAGAAAATAACCTTAGTAGGATGTATCAGTCTCTTATAGAGCATCATGCTTCTGAGAAGTTATATTCATTGATGCTGACACTGGTGGTGTATAAGAGTACAATATTACATTTGTTGATGGTTTTGACTCTACATCTTAAACATGTGAGAGAATCTAATCTTGGAGACATAAACTACACAGACTAACATGATAATATATCAACTGATGACTCTTAAAATTGATAATCTAATAGAGGGAATCATACCATCTCGTTCCATGGGAACAGAGTTCTTACATACATGTGTTTAAGAGGAGGTGATGAGAGTGTTGCACAAATCTCTCAATTTTTTCATCATGGTGTGGGAAATATGTATAGTGATCATTAGTGGCAGTTCCAGTAGATCAAAATGAGATGAAGTGTAGATTATTTTATCACTTGGTACCTCACCTATTAGTAGGTAAAGGTGGAGAAACATGTTCTGGTAGGTTTTTCATAGACCCTTGAGATTCAAGAGAGGAAGTGGGGTGGGATATCTATTGACATCATCATAGGGATTCCATGTAGAGTGAAATTCCATGATTCCATGTTGGTGATCGTGTAAATACACATAATTTTATTAAACATCCATTCCTCCATAGAGTAATGTTTAGTTGAGTGTTTTGTGTATTTATACATACAGGAGATCATTCTACTTCATGGGGTACCCTTGACAACGGTTTCTGATCATGACACGTAGTTCACATACCAATTGTGGGGTTTCCTATTGTATGTATTTAGGACCCACATGACGATGTTTACAAACTTCCACTCGAACTTATGGGATGAACGAGCTCACTATCCTACTACTATATTATGTGAAGAGAGATTCAATATTAGACATTATCTAGAGATGGGATCACCATCATCCCTTGGAAGAGTTTGCGTACAAGGGATAAAACTCTTAAATTAGAAAGACACCTCTTGATTCCAAATATTGGAAACCCCAATGGTCACCATTATACAAGAAATATATCATGGGGAAATCTCTAATCAAGCTAGAGTTGGTACAAGTGATGATGTTGAAATTCTTGGTCATATGTGGGTAGATTAAGACATCCCAAAAAAGATTTTAATATGATAAAAATTTTCTTCATTGGCCATTGGTATTAAAAACGGTATATTATGTCATCATGAGTGTCTCTCCCGGATGATGATTGAAAAGGATTGTCAATGGGGGCTATCTATCCATATAGTTTATTAGATTATTCGAGATTATGTGGAGGGTTGGAAATATTGCTTACCAAAATTTCCTACAACCATAGATGGAGCAGTTTCATGAAGTCTTCCACATGATGTAGTTGTGGAGATAAATGAATGAATATAAACACATTATCCACTAGTGTGAGCTAGACATCAAGGATTTAGCCACATTTACAGAACACCCAATGCCGATCATGAACCATTAGGAGAGGACACTGTATGGATGGAAAATTCCTTTTGTTCACATGATCTGGAATCATGAAAACATGCTGGAGTGTTATTGGGAGAGAATGTTCCATGTACGGGATTAGTATGATGAGTTTTTATCATAATTATTCTTTTAAATAATAATAAATAGGAATGATTGGACAATGTAGGGACCTTTTTTATACATAGTAAGACATTAAAATATTTTTATATATATTTTCAAAGTTAAAATCTATGAAATCATACGATTTTGAGGCCCAGTGTGCGCATAATTAATTTTAGAAAATATTATATATATATATATATATATATTATATTATGTATGTGTGACTTCTTAATGAAAATGGCATAAATCCTAAATGTTAGATCATATAAAAAATTTGAGTCTATGGATGAGTTGGAAACATAATATTTTCCATAAGAATGATATAAAATAAGTCAGGGAGGGGCATTCAGACTTTTCGTTCAGTGGAGGTATGTTAAGTGGATTGATAAATTATTTAATTCATTCATTCATTCATTCATTCATTTATAACGTAAATTTTATATTATAAATATATCATCATTGTAGAATCACTATAGTTAACAGTATAATTATTAAATCATCAGTGATTTTCTCTTTCCTCCCTCTTCTGGAAGACCATATCTAACGATAGAAAAAGACATTATTTGAACAAATCAGGATGCAAGAATAGAGTAACATATCACATAATTATGGTAGACTTGTTCCACATCAGTGATCAATCCATAATCAGGATATGAATTTTACTTTCACATTCTTACCCCCTTTGAATAAATGAGTGAGTAGATCCTCACCCATTCATGGATATGTGCCACATGTGGCCCTCACACAAGAATATATACCAGAATTAAATTTTTTAATCAATGTATTCTATCCTTGGTATTTTTGTTATTTATTTTTTTCCATGAAATCTTGGAAAATGATGTTTAATCCTTGGTTTTTTGTGATTTTTCCATCAAAACTACATGTTCTTCACCGGTCAAATTCCCACTGTCCCGATAATCTTTTGGGGGGGTACCAAACACAATAAGACCCCTGGATTCACATTAGTTAAATGAAAAATTATTATCTTGATGAACTGAGAATAGATATAGGATATTTCAGAGGTTATGATTGTTAATTTGGTCATAATAGATCAATATCTCAATAGAAAACATTTTGGTGGAATGATGAACGTGTGTTGATACCCTTGATGACGAATAGATCCCAAGTCTAATAAAAAGTGATATAAAATATGACATACTGTATAGATATACATTTTCATGTGATTTGGAGGGGGATATTTGGTTAAATGAAACGAAACAGTTAGATCTACGACACAAATCATTAATATGGATTTTTTTAAAAATCAAAACATATTTCCCTTTTAAAATATGAACTGATGACATTTATCACATGCTTTAGTGGAAACTTTGGTTTTAGTAATATTAAGGAGTTCCTGAGTGTAGTCACTCTAATACACCATTTACCCCTTCTGTTATTGGAAAACCCAAGGGATGGATCACACAGATCAGATGCTCTACGGATGTACGCACCCCAGAGCATGTCATGTACTAATATAAACAATCACAGGGTTCGATACACATACATTGACAAAAGACACAACCCATACACCAGTTCTCTTAGACATTCCATGTAGTCCACCTACATTGAATGTAATTCCACACCAATGTGGTTCATTGTATTGGCTTGTGATGCCACCAGGTTGTGGAGAAGGACCACACACACCATGTGGTTCCCCTCACACACATCGTATACCCATTATCCAAAATTTAGGAAAAATATTTTGTTCATATATAATTCATTTGGACTCATATTTCACCAATGACACTCATGTAACGAGTGCTTCCCCACGTAGAACATTAGGATGTAATTATTTATTGATTTAATGACACTATGAGGAATGTTCTTGGAATGTAACCTTCATGTGTTTTGATTGATGATCGTTGCGGGGAGATAGGATTACCAGAGGTCTATTCATGAGTTACACCTTTTATATGGATTGGGCATGGGTCCTCAATGAATTCTAGAGAAGAACCATCGAGCTGTTAGGGAATGGTTCCTCCAAAGTCTTATGAGTGGAACCCTATTACGGGGAAGGGACTGGTTACTCAATTACTATTAGTGTGGTTTCCTCCCATAGGGATGGCATGGTTACTTAATCTCCAGAGTGGAAACCTCCAAAGATATCATGTCATGGGTCCTCAATGGATTAGAATGGAACCATCCAGCTAGGATGGACAAGGGTCCTCGACTATTATATTGGAACCCTCCTACTTGGAAGGGCATGTTTCATCCATTGACTATCAGACTGGATCCCCCTATCATCCCAGGGCATGGGTCATCATCCTAGATATTGTGTCCTCATGATTGTGAGGCATTGTAATGAAAAATAGTTTGATGTAATGTTGGACTCATGAGTAAGAGGAACTCTTTCCCTGTAGATTCACATTTTTTTACGTGAAAAAAACTATCAGACCAAGATAGTGGGGTCCAAAGAGAATAGTATCAAGCTATGTAGAATGATTTCATTAGACTATTTTGTTTATCGCAATCATGTGGGATGCTGTAAATTATTATTGAAATTTTGGAACTAATGGATACACTTATTCTTGGCCTATGTTGTGATTTGGAGATCTCGTTACTCTCTCATTTTATTTTCATTAACTTAGTATATATATATATATATATCTTCTTTACCCACACAATGTATTTTAATGATATCCTTCAAGGAGAGTTAATAAAAAATAGGTTATGCCTCCTTTTTCGGTGTTTAGATACTCATTAATGGATGAGAATTCCCTCAATCTATATGTGGTGAAGGCTCAACTTGTAGTTAATATACTCACCGTGTTTAGCTTGTTTTTTAGGCAAGCATACATTCACTATCTTGTTGGGTAATGTTTTGACTATAATAATATAATTAAAAATTTTTTAGAACCAATTTTAGACTTATTCCCTTATACATAAACCATTAACATTATTAATTTTAATGAGATACTTAATTACATAATCAGTTATGTCAACATTGGGTGTTTTGATGACATTCAGATTATACATTCAAAATGACATCAGTCTGTTTTATATGGTCAAAGGGGTAAATATTTAATCATATATAAAATAATAATTCAGACTCAATTATCATTTTAAAAAATAAAACGTAATTTTCATAAAATAACAATAATTTATGGTTAATAAAAAGGAACTACTTTATAGTTCTAGAGATGCTTGGTCATACATACACTTTTGAAAAAGAATCATTTTTCAGTGATCATTATTTGAAGAAGATATGTGTTGTTTTTTACATGAAATGGGATAAGAATATAACATTATTTATTCACATGAAATATATATATATATATATACACACACTATATATATGATGTGGTAATAAAGAAGTAATCACATAGCTACATGAGATGGTATTCTTCTGTACACAAAAATGACATTATAATTTTAAATGGTAGGTATGGTAAGTGAGTATATGTTATACTCTCTTTATTTAATTATTAATACATAATTAATATCCTATATATACATTAAATACATATTCATGAAAAGTCATTATATTTAATTATGTAAGAATAATTATAATGGTTTGTGAGGGGGTAGTCTATCATTATCACAAAGGATGGTTTTGTTTCCCATTTGATAGAATTGGAGAGGGATATAGGTTATGTCATTAAAATAATAATATCACAACTTATAATAGATATAGGTGTTATGATATCATTTTGGATTAATATTATTTTATGATGGTGGGAGTAGAAACAAAAAAAACACCTAGTATAGAAAGATATATCTATTTCAGACCGCCACTTTATAATTATTTCTAAAAACTCCCTTGATTATATTTTTGGTGAAAATGCCTACATATTATAGTCATGGGGGTATGGAAGGGATATTTTAATGTTTTTTCATTGAAATTGTGTTATAATATTTTGTGATGGAGGGGAGAGGAGGTTTCATTTTATAATTGTGATATACTAATATTTTAGTTAATACCCCAAACTATTCAACAATGAGAGCTCTCTCTCAATACAACTGCATAAAAAATGATAAATTGTGGATTTTATGGATCATATTGTACATCCAATCCCCTGTAATTAAAAAATGAATATTTATTTTAAAACATTATTCAATTTTCATGTAATGTTTCTCAATTTAACAGTTTTAGAGTTACAAAAAGTTTAGTAGTTTTATTTTTCAATTTTAAATATTAATATTGAAATATACATTACATGAACATATTAAAAAATAATAATAATATTGAATAATAATTCAGAATCCATTTTATCAAATTCAAGTCACCCTAATTTTAGAATTCATTTTAAAATTAAACCCACATATTTTATTGGAAATTGTTTCTCAGATAATGCATTTTTTAAGAAATAGATGATCTTATATTAAATCTATGACTGGAAATAATCATTATATGAATATAAAATCTCATAAATTTATTAGTAATATTTAAATTTCATTTAAATTTATCCATAATAGGGGATATTTTTTTATTATTTATAATGGAAAAACTGTATAAACATAAAAAATGTTTGCATAAAGCCATTTTTTTGCACAAATATAAACATCTGAAAAAAATTAAAAATTTATGATTAAAATTAAATTATATATATTATTATAATTCAATTTTTTAAAAATTAACATTACTAAAAAATCCAAAATACCATGGAACATTAAAATTACTTTATTTAATGAAATGAAATGAGAATATTTGAAGTATTATTTATCTTCAAAATTCACTGAAAAATAAACGATTTCATAAAATCTGAATATTTCATCCAACATAAATTTGGAATTTTTTAATTGTTTTTAATTTTATAAATTAGAATTTGAAAAAATTAAATAAATTAAATATAATACTATATCCAAAAAATAAAAAAATCATTTTTAAAGAAAATTTATTTTTAATGAATAAAACTTATTTATTAAAAATTATGTTATTATTTAAAAATCTTTTAAAAACACAAATATATTTAATATGTAATTTATATATTTTTTTGAAATATTATTATCCTAATTGTACCAACCAAATTATAAACTTGGTTATAAAAAGCGATCTTTAAAAATTTAGGTATTATTTATGATCGATGTTGTGTTTCATATAATGTATATGAACATTTTTTCGTTCAAAAACCCTTACTGTCAAATTGTTATAACCTTTTATAAATTACATCCTAATAATTCTAAAATGTTATCCATAATTAAGGGTTTGTGATTATAAACACATTTTTAGATACCCACGTCAAAAAATGGATTAAAAAATGTCCTCTTTAAAAGAAGGAAATGGAAGTATAAACATCATATAAAATAAAAAATCATAGTTTTCCCAAAAGAAGAAAATTTAATAGAATGGAAAAAATGATTTGGAATGAATATCCATTTATGAGATAAATTCATAGGTTATTTATGGGAGGAGATTCCATCGATTTATCAAAAATGAATAACTTTTTTATTTTACGTTCCTTCACCTCAGGTTGATGGATACGTTTAACATATAGACTATGGAAATAAGGAAATATACATATTTTAAAAGTATAATTTCATCCACTTATCATTTTTCAGATAAATATCATCTGTTTATATATGATATTATACCTCCAGTGAAAATTTATATGTCTAAATCACTAAAATAACCTTCTACTAGATACCATAATCCATAAAATGAAAACTGTTTATTCATCATATCGTTAAATATTATCATAAAATTAAATTTTTACCAAAATTTAAGACAACATCAAAATGTATAAACCTAAAATTAATATCAAAATATAATGTTTAACTTAAATAAATAAATAATTAAATATACCTACCTCTTAAATATCAGCAATATTCAATAAATTAACCCGGGTTCATCACAAAAAGTAATTAATATTAAATCGAATGTCATACCTAGGGGTTATATATACATCAATTCAATGAAACATTTTCTAAAATGTGATTAATCACATTAAAATAAAAAAAATGAAAAAAATTGATCCTAAAATATGTTTCCCAGAATAAAAAAAAGATCTAAAATTAAATAAATTTAAATAAAATTAATTTTATTCTAACCATAACATCTCATAGGATAGTGGTAGGAACATCACCTTTATTTTTGTTCAATTGTGGGTTAAATCCATCCAACCATATTGAAATCAATGTTTTTTCACCTGGCATGAGGGTTTTTATTTTTCAAAAATATTTCAATACAAATGTTATAAATATATTTATAATTCACTTCAATCCTATAATGTTCTCATTAATATGATGAAAATCTTTCAAAATAAAATTACACATTAGTTAACATATTTTTAGCAGTAATTATTTTTCAATCGAAAACATTATTTTCCATAAATGAGTTTAAATTTAATTCAATTAAATAACCTCAACATCAACAACAGATGAAATTTTTTTTCTTTCCATAGTCATCCAATATATTCCTTAAAATAAATTATGAGAAACTAGTACATAACAATCCTCATAATTTTCATGATTCATGTAACTTGAATAAAATTGATAATAATTAATTATAAAACATTCTCTATACTTACAACACATAAAAAATAAAATCAATCATCTTCATCGATTTTCAGAACATAATCCATTAATAAATAATCCTTGGATTAGGGAATTGAATGAGATAATGACAATGTTCCCCATAACTATGTCATTGAACTATTAGTGATTCCGTAGTTTTAACATTATTTCTCTATGTCTTATTATCTAGACTCATCATTTAGTTTCTATAATTAGTTGTTTTGTTCAAACCTTTCCAACACAGAAATCATCTTTAAGTTCCATTAATGAATTTTCCATGGTAGAAATTAATTTTTTTGACATGTTGGAAATTGAATATTCATTTTGTTATCATATTTAACACTTCAACATCCACGATTGAGTTCAGTCCAATGTGTCCATTTTAAGGTTTTCCCCTAGTTAAAATTTTTTCAAATCAATATCCAAATGTAGAATCCAGTCATGGATACATATTATGGGAAACCAATTCCTATATCCTTTAAAAAAATTATGTATTTTTTATAATATTGTTTCTAATCCCTATGGAATTAACTACTGTTTTCGAATCATGATTCCCAAAAATATCTACACCTTGATATGATTCAATGTTTTGGGATAAAAGAGTTTTAAAAATATTATTACAATATATTAAGCTAAAAATTAATTAATTAGTACCCAAATTTCACGAGGCCAAGTGTATTTAGAATTATTGGTTCTTTAAAAATCAAAAGAAACTAATACCTAATATATTATATATCTTTTTCTCCAATTCGATCTGATAAATCATTTTGAAATCTTATATCTTTATAGGATAACATGCGAATAATTAGAAGGAATGAGTGTGCTAAAAATATTTTTAATGTAATAATCATAATAAAGAATCAAAATTTGTTAATTGAAGGTATAAAATGATATCATAAAATAGGATGCAAATAATTTATCATAGTGAAGAATATCATAAATAAAATAGAATAATAAGAATATTAGGTCATTGGAAATGTATATGAAAAATATCATTAACATAAAAATGAGTCAAAGTTTAATGCTTATGCAATTCCAAATAGTTGGAAAAGTCCAATAATGAATTTTTTTTAAACCCTAATATTATGCATGAAGTCTCTTGATAAAAATAATTACCCAATTCATTGTTGTACAATCTAATAAGACCAATCATAATGTATTAATGTTTATATATTCTACAAAAATATAATTGACAACATCTAATAAACATAAAAACTATCCAAAGAAAGAAAACGAGATTTTTAATATTTCTTTATATCATAATCAAATAAAATTTCATAAAGGGGAAATTCGAGAGATTTACATAAGATATGTTTAACCCCATAAAATTATGTGACAATATTATAGGTATATATGTGAGATACATTTATATAAAATTAAAATAATTTAATAAAATAAAATAGTGGTAAATTAATTAGATGTAAATTATTCACAACATTGTAAAATGGTTTTTAAATAGAACCCTTACACCACTAAGAAAACATTTCTATATTTAGTAATATCCACGCCAAGAATAACATTTTTAATATACATAAATCAATGTTGAAGAGGATTTTTTTAATAAAACTTGGAAAGAGATAAATTAAGTTAAATATCTAATAATATTTCATATGGATATAAAATCTATCATCAAAGTAAAAAATAAAATAGAACAATCCCCTATTTTATAAAAAATAAATTCTAATGTTCATTATAAAATATATAAAAACATTCTATTTCTAAACTGTAGAATGATAGAAAAAGTGAAATAAAATTTCATTATAATTTATTTGTTTTAATTTAAATACAGCCATGAAAATTTTTAAAAATACTCAAGTGGTATAAAAGGATTATGGAACAAAAACTCAAAATATTTTAAAAAGGGTTTTTAATGTATTGTGTTCCTTATGTAAAACCTGAGAAGTATTAATTTTTACTGAAATTGAAGTATGTTGAATATGAAAAAAATAAAAATTTGAAACCATTGATGAATAAATAATATTTTTCATGAAACATTTAGAAAAACATGGACATTGAAACAATATATATTTTAGGGAACATTTAATGAGGAAATATTTTAAAAAATTTACTTAACCCTTTGTTAACATTCAAATAGTAAGCCACATTATAGATTAATATCATACTAAATATTTAATATCAAGATAATAATAATTTACATGATATAAAATCATTAACTGACTATTTATTCACACAAGAAATTAAATGTTAGGAATATTATATAAGTCTTGTAGAATAATATTGAGACTATAAATCCCTTACCCCAGGTCTATAATTGTCATGTATGTCCTTAATATTAGATATTATAAACATATATGATATATTTTTTCCCTACTAAGATTTTAAATGTTTATCAACTGATTTTTAAATCATTTAATTCATTTATTTTAATCACATATCTAATTACTAAAATATTTATGTCCACGCCAGGTGCTAGGATGATGTTCAATATATAAATTCAATATGAAATTAGTGCTCTAGCCATTGTCAGATGGGTCATTTTAAATAATTCTCCAAAATAATAATCACATAATTGTTTAGTATATATATATATATATTATATTTTAAAATAAAATATTTATGGTTGAGAAAAATGAATTATGTTATGATCATGGTGATAGTAGGTTGTACATACACATTTCTAAGGTTTCAATTTTTAAATGATCATTTTGTAAAGAATTTGGGTTTTCTTTTATAACTACTTAATGATAATTATATAATAAATATATTGTTACATCCTAAAATAAACTTTTATATTCCATCTATGTCATTTTTTATTAAAAATTGAATCACATCGCGTTGTAAGGCGGTTCTCCACTGTATAGAAGAATGTCATTATCAATTATCAATAGATGGAAAGGTAAGAAATTATATGAAATAATGAATTTCCATAATTGTTATTATATCATTAATGTGACATAGATATTTTAGATTCATCATCATAAGTTTCCATGAGAGGATTATATGGAAATCAAATTACATAGGTATGTAATAACGTAGTCCACCGTACAATGTAATGATTGATCCATTTCCCATTTTATAGATTTTTTGAAGGATATAGGTTAATGATATTAAATAATAAGTATATGTTATATACTAATGATATAACAACATATTGTTGTAATAATTTAATATTTAGTTGGATGAAGAATAAAAAACAATTGGTTTTTAATGATACTCCTTATTCATACCACCTCTTTAGGATTATTCCTAATGACTCGGTAGAATGGATTTATAATCCAAAAAATTACATTACATAATTGAAATAGGGTTAAGGAATTATTTTCAGTAGCATTGGTTTGGAAAAATTGTTTTTTAGGGAATGTATAAGAGAGGCGGTTTTCCATTATAAGTGAGTGGCTGTGGAATTTTTTGTAAATACCTACAATTTTTCAACAATAGGATTCCATTATAGAGAAAAGATCATTGAAAATATATAAATAATTGAGTTTTGGAAAATATGGTCGACTAAAAACAAAACAAAAACTAAAAAATAAACATGTTTTAAACATTTTATTTCATTTTCCTCTATGGTTATCACATTTATCATTTTACTTCTTCCATACTATAACTATATTTATTCTTATATTTTCACTTTTAATTATGACTAAAAATTAAGCTGAACTTATTATCATATAATAAATTTTATTAATCCAAATATTTAGTTTATTTTACAAATTTAACATTGTATAAGATGTATAATTCAATTGGAAATTAAATTTGGAAAATCAGTTTAAAAATATGTTTTTAAAAGCATGAATATTTGAATTAATAGATGAAAATATATTTAATCTAGGTATTTGATTAATAATTATATGAATTTAAATATATATTAATAAATTTAAAATATATACTTTTCATTAAAATATTTCTTTAATATGGGTTTAGTTAACAATGTAATATGGATAAGTATTATGCACTTCAAAATAGTTCGTAGAAAACTGTGTTTTTTATAATAAAAATAAACATATATTAAAAAATGAAAACTATTTATTCAAATTAAATTAATTATATTATGCAAATTATAACTTTTAATTATTATTTTTGAGATAAAATCCATTATATAATGGTTCTTTAATGTTACATTTTTTAATTTAATGTAATGAATCTATTTGAAAAATATATAATTTTCACTATTCAGTGAAAATTAAAAAAAATTATAAAAACCATAAAAGTTCACCAAAATATAATTATTATATAATTATTTCAATAATTATGTTCATTATATAATATAAAATTTATATTTTTTCAATAAATAAATTAAAATAGTTTCTAAAAAAATGACTAAAAATAATTTTTTTAAGGAAACACAAGTTTGAAGAATAAAACTTCTTTATTAAAAATATAGCTCTTATATCCTAAGAATTTATTAGTAAACTTATATATAACAATAATTATATATATATTTTTTAAATTCACTAATACAATTCATACCAAAAAAATTAACATCTATTTAATAAAGGTTACATTTTAATAATCAAGATTCATGTAGACTCAGTGTTCTCTGTCGTATATGATATTGAACATAGTTTTATTTTTAAAAAAAAAATTATGTTACAGCACACAAAATTCTATATAAAAGTGTTCATAATATCCTCTATTCCTAAAAACATTATAATTTTATCATAAAATATAGCTACCTAAATACTTATCCAAGATTCCTCCACAATTCATAGTGGTTCTGGTCTCAAAACAAGACCATTCATGAAGGCATAATTTGTAAAAAAAAATTAAGTATAGGTATATGTTCTTAATTACTTTTTCATGATCCATTGATAAGAAAACTACACTAAAAATTCAATAATCATATTAAAATAATTTCATAAATAAATTAACAATAATTATAATTTTTTAGGATATCAACACATTAATTTCTTATATCTTTTCCATCTTATAGAAAATGAAAAATCACACATGCATACATGTGGACTAACACCTCCTTGAAGTGATATGTGTAATTTTTTATCAAAAGATCACATGACTAGTAATAAATATTGAACTAATAAATATAACAGTATCTTTGAAAGGATATGGATTATTTTAATATAAATTATCATCTACCTCCTTTCCCCATAATCCATTGTTAAATTATAACATTGTTTGTGCATACATGAGGAAAACCACCCACATGATGTGACATGATTCATTTTTCTATAACCTCCTTGAACAAATAATTATAAACTTCTATATACAACATAAAAACTATATTCCTAGCATTGTAAACAATATATATATAAATGAATCATTTTTTTACACAATTAACTATAGTCAATATACTGATGTAATTGAGGAAAAATTGACAGAAACCCAATATATGGTTGATGTAAGAAAATAACATAAATATTAATAGATGTAAAATGATTATAAAAGGACCATAAAAATAGAATAAAAAGAAAATAGTTCAAAATATATTGTTTATTAAATTTAAATGAATTAATGATTATGTTATATAGTTTCTGACCAAACAGGAATGCAAGGTAAGAGTTTGTAATCTCAATTCTTCTCTAATGAGAAATATTTTTTACATTTCTCATAATTTAATTTTTTTGGTTTATATACTACCCCTTTGACATATAATAACATTAATTACTCATTAGTCATTGTATTTTGAGGTTAAAATTTGTACTTTCATTTTATTTTCTTTTTTATTTAAAAGATACAAATGTTGTAAAAGTTTTTATTGTAATATCACTATAATTTTGGATAGTTATTGACTGAATTTACATTAGAATTATTATAATCTATTTATCTCCTAAGGAACCATATATTTTATTGTATAAATTTTTTTTATGTTTTCCTTGTTTTTGATATATCATTCCCAACTTATGTTCGTAAATACCAGAAAGTTATATTTATCCAAACCCCACATTATTTATTCTTTTAAGTTTTGATTAATTTTTTTCAAACTACATGTAATTAAAAAAATTATAGAATTTTATACAAATATTTATTGGTTAAATAATTTTATATTTCATTTTTCATTTTACCTTCATTAAAAATGTTTATTTATAACCATTTCTGTTTTTTAACTAATTAATTATGAATTTTTAGAAAAATGATAATGTAATGTTTTTTGTGACATATATAACATAAATTTATTTTCTCTTATACATGAATGTTATTTGATATTTATATTCCTCTTCAAATTTCTTGTAAAGTCTAGGAAATTCTGTGGAACTTTTTTTCTTAAATTCATTGGAATTTTACAAGTCCGCAGTTTCTGAAGGCGGTTGTTTCCGAGGCCCGATGTGCCCAGAATCAATTTCTGATGTTTTTTTGGGTACGTTCAGTAATCATACGAGCGGGATTTTTATAAATTTTTAGCTGGTGCTCATAATTGAAATCCGAGTGCACCATTGAGCTACTGGTGTCTGTGATTGCTTAGTGAGACCTTCACTACAGCTGCATTCTAACGATAGTGGAAGTTATATTTTGGGGGTTTTCTAATTATGTTAAATAAAAATAAGGGTTAACTTACTTTTATTCCTTAGTGGTTAAAACCTCCAAGAGGAGGTTAGTTGTGGGACCCACCAGCACATAACCTCCCTTGGGAAGATATTATTAGGTGGGGCCCACACAAGCTTCAAACCCCCTAAACCCCCAGTTATGTGGGATAAAACACTTCAACATCCCTTGAGTAAATGAAGCCAACCCACTGTTCATTTATATTTAACTTTACACCTTTCCTCATAAGTGTGCCAAACCACAAATTAATTAATAGCATTAATTAATTAATTCGAAATCGTTTGAATTCTTTTGTCCAACAATTAAATAATGGGTTTTCTTAACCCATTATTTTGGTTGGCACATTATTTTTGGTGGAGCTTTGGAGAACCCTTGGAGAACTTCATCCTTCCAATGAAGACTGGCGAATATCGTCACCGATCTTCAACCGGGCCAAAGGTGAAGGAGCCATCAATGAAGAACGCCTCCGACACTTCTTCCTCAGTCGCCTAGCCCAGACGCTTCCCGACGTCAACGGAACGAAGTCCGCCTTCCCGCGACATCATCTATGTTCATTTACAATAACGAGGTAGGGGGATTTGAGTTATTTTATATGTGATTATAAACCTCCGTTCTTCGTCGTTCAAATTTCTGGATTATGGTATTCCAACTATTATCGCCATGACGAGGAGGGCCCAGACCGCATGAACACGGCCCGACCCTCCCCCTTGGTTTGTTCTTATTTTTTGACGACGGAGGCATACCGTGAATAATCTAGCGGTGCAAGGCCTCCAGGTCACCACAATCGTGAGGCACCGTCATGCCACGCAGACCACCGATCCATGGTTAGGCGGGCAGCGGGGGTGCCGGAGGGGCGCGATGTTGTCGCACCACGCTGAAAGGAAGCGCCGCGACTAGGAGGGCTGCCGCGGTTACATGATGAGAACATCATCGTTTTGTCGTCCTAAGCCTAGAATAATTGCGGTGCCGTCGCACCATGGTGGAGGAGCCAGGGGAGGCCGGCTGAGCTGGCCACCAGTGCACGCTATAGGCGGGACCCCTCGGGTCCTTCAGTTCACTAAACCGGTGCCTAGCATCGGTTCCTTAGGAATCTAGGGGGAGCGGCACCCCCCCCCCCCCACCCCCACGGAATTTCTAGAAGGGCCACGTGGACTAGCCAGCTGCGCCGCCTCAGGTCAGGACGCCTTGGGTCAGGTCGGGCTGTCTCGGGTCGGGCCGCCTCAGGCTGGGCCATTTCGGGTCGGGACGCCCTCAGGCCGGGCAGTGCCTACGAGCCGGGCCGCCCCCTCTGGCCAGGCGGCTTCCTCGGACAGGTTCAAACACGTGGATCGGGTCGGACCTATGGATCGGGTCGGACCCCGGTATGGACCTGGTCGGGTCGGGTCTGTCCGACTGGGTCAGACCGGACCCAGACCCATTTGGCCAGTTTACACCTTTTCACCAATAACATGGGATACGAGTGTCCGTTTGACGAACCGCCTATGGAGATGGAAGGCTTGGAGGGAGACAGTTCTATTGGAATACCCCACATCAGGTTTGGACACAGTTGGAGTATGGTCGGGTTGTTTTGAATCTAAAAACCAATCGGGCCCCTCGGACGAAAATGTCAATAACTCACCGACCAAGCATCCGATTGACGCACCGTCTGTCGCGTTGGAACACTTAGGACATGGCGGTCCTTTGAGTTGTCATTTTTAGTGTATAGTGGCTGTCGAGGTACAACTGATATCTTGAGGGTAGATTCTACATAATTCATGCGCACTGGGTGCGAGGAATCCAGTTTCAGATAATGAGACGAAGGATGGAGACGGATCTTATGGAGGTCAGCACTCAGCGATCCAGTGTGGGTCAGCGCATACCGATAATGTGTGGGTCAGATCCTATGTGGGTCAACGCTCAACGATCCTGTTAGGGTCATCACATAACAATCTTATGTGGGTTATATCCTGTGTGGGTCATTGCAGGGGTTAGTACCTATCGATCCTATGTGGGTCAGATTCCGTATGGTCAGAAGTAGTGCCTCATGATAAAATAAGATGATCTAGCTTCGTGACTAATCATATGTACTTCTTTACTTCACTGAAATACTAGTTTGATTTGAGTCAATGACTTTCATATTTTCATCATGATTGAGAAGGGTTACTAAATAATTTAGGTATATCTATGTGCATATAACTAAGTAGGGCTTATCCGTTGTTTCCGTACATTGTGGTTATCCTTGTTAGATTTTGTGAGATATTGAGGGTCATTGGGTCCCTACTGAGTATCATTATACTCACCCCTGCATTGGCTATGTCTGCACCTCGTTGTGTTGGATGTAGACGAAGGACAGCGCTGATTGGGGCAGAGAGTAGTAGAACAGGACGGTACCCAGTGGTGGACCACTCGGCAAGACGTACACGGAGTGGACGGACAGACATGTTGTGTTGAGGAGGCCATATGCAACTATCCATCAGGTAGGAACCCTGAAGGATAACCTTGTAGCTGCTTTACTTCTTTTCATCAGTTTCACTATCATTTCTGTTGTATTTTACTTTACAGTTGGACTTGTATTTCAGGCCCCCTTTACTTTCCGCACACTCTTTTGTATATAGTTTTAATTAGTGTTTTACTTCTAGTTGTGTACTTTGTTGTGTTTTTTTACTGTTATAAAGGCAATTCTTTCCCATTTTATGGGTTTTATGCCTTTGGTGCTAGTCTCCAGCCCCTGGCCTATGGAAGGTGGGATTGGGGATGTCACGATATGGGCCCCGGAGGATGGGTCATGACAAATTGGTATCAGAGGAGCCGGTTCTACCACAGATCATAGGACTCTGATCATTATTTTCTGTGATGCAATAGTGTTAAGGGCACTGAGTGCAGATTTCAGTTCAGGGCATCCAGTGTTGGTGGGGCGGCTGATGTATCCATACACCAAGACCATGACTACTGATCTTCAACTCCGTTCATGAAAACACTGATTGCGTGAGTGTCGTTAACTATTTACTTAAGTAAGCTCAACCAAGTCATCTCATCAGGTATAATATTTTGACTGTGTCGCATCTCTTTCTTTCAGGATACCTCCACATGGATGACAAGTTAGATCCCTGAGAGTCGTACGCTTTGACAGCCCACCGAGCAACGAGGCCTTGGTGTAGGGCCCTTTACCAGTAGAGGCACCAGCGATACAACTTCCCATTGGGCCACTGATTCCACCAGCCCCAGTAGCAGATGATTCATGCCGCTTGAGTGTGTTGCATGAGTTCCAGCACAAGAGGCCACCCAGGATTAGGGGAGAGACGGACCCACAGATGGCTGAGGATTGGATGGAGGATGTGGTGAGAGTTTTCAAGCTGGTAGGGACACCCATAGACCTCATAATGATTCTTACTACAAGTCCCCTTTAGGCAGCAGTAGGCAGATGGTGGAGCCTAATGCTTTAGGTCCAAGACGAGGTGAAAATTATATGGATAGACTTCAAGAGCATGTTTCGGGCAGATTTTTTAGCAACCACCCTTCATGCGGTGCGGATACATTAGCTACTTCATCCGTAGCAGGGAAACATGACAGTAACATAGTACTCGGCGAGGTTCACCGACCTCTCTTTCTACTCATCATATATGGTGAGGGACCCATTCCTCAGGGACCAGACCTTCGTGAAGGGGCCCAGGAGAGAGATCAGAGCCTCGATGAAATCTCTCAACATCCCAACGTAGGTAAGGGTGTTACAGAGTGTCCTTGTAGTATAGAGTTTCCTTAATGAGCAGTCACCAGCAGCGAGACCCACTACTAGTCGACATGCATTGGAGTCTTCTGCAGGTGACAGTAGATAGATGAAGCAGATTTCCAAGAGAACCATACCAACAGGTGGTCGACCGCAAAACTCAGGCTTAGTTGTGTGGGGCACACAGATCAGAGACTTATTTTCCAAGAGAAAACAGTGCTACTCTTGTGGTGGGTAGGGTCACATGGCACGTGACTGTCTGTCCCGCCAAACAGATGATCAACAGTCAGTTTAGGGACCTCGCATGCTGAGGCAGAGGTTCGATTGAGGCAGTCCTCAAGGTGTAGGAGGATGTGGTAGAGTAGCTAGTCGAGTAGCTGGCATGGATGACATTTTGAGGTATTTCCACCACCCCACAAGAAGGTCCACCCCGACCGTAGTGATCAGGTGGACATGGAAGAGCTCAGCATCAGGTAGATGAGGCATATAAACATGGCGCTCTAGAGATGATTTGAGGTATTAACTGTGTCTACTCCACCTTAGCTGCAGTTCTCATATACATTGGTTTTAGTCATTATTTCGTAGCCACAGCCATCGTTTGGAGCATGGAGATTCTGAAATAGTTGTTTGCAGGATCCTTACGCCTAGATACTCCTACTAGTGCAGACTTGATGATTACACACTGGTGCCGATAGTGTGAGATTACTCTAGGAGGCGAGAGCTTCGGCTGGGATATCCTCGTAGCGGTGACAAGGCCATACGACATCATCTTGGGTATGGACTGGTTATCTACAGTCCATGCTCAGATTGACTATGTTGGGATAAAAGTGCAGTGTGTCCGCACGGATGGGACTGAGTTCACCTTCACAGGCGAGAAGGGAACCTTTGCAGCGCAGGACGGACTTACTCAGTGTATGGTGTGGCCAATCACTCATCAGTTGGCCGGCCTTACCCGCGGAGCAGTTGATGTGGAGATTCTGACATATCCTGTAGTTCTGGACTAGTATGCGGAGGTTTTCCATGATGATGTTCCAGGACTACCTCATCGTAGAGAGGTGGACTTCTAGATTGACTTGTACCCCGGGACGACACCGATATCTACTCCAGCATATTGGATCGCTCCCACTGAGCTTCGCGAGATGAAGGTATAGCAGGAGGACATGCAGGGGAAGGGATTCATCCAACCAAGTGTTTCTCCCTGGGCAGCCCCGATTTTGTTCGCCAAGAAGGCGGATGGGAGCCTGCATCTTTGTGTTGACTATCGTCGCATGAACCAGGTGAACGTGAATAACAAGTACCCACTCTTGAGGACTGAAAAACTCTTTGATTAGCTCAAGAGAGCATGGTGTTTCTCGAAGATAGACCTTAGATCAGGCTATCACCAGCTGAGAGTTCGAGACAAGGATGTGTAGAAGAAGGACTTTTGATGTCGGTATGGCCAATATGAGTTATTTTTTATGCACTTTGGCATAACCAACACTCTAGCAGTGTTCATTTCGCTCATGAATAGGATCTTACAGACTTACCTCGATCTCTTTCTCATAGTTTTCATCGAAGACATTCTGATCTACTTGGCGACTAGGGAGGAGCTTGTCTACCATTTGCAGGTTGTACTGGACACACTCTGAGATGACCAGATTTATTGTAAGATCTCGAAGTGCCAATTTTGGATTCGAGAGTTTCACATCATAGGACATGTCATCTAGGAGGCTGGAATTGCATTATATCCAGTGATGATTGAGGTGGTACTTGCTTGGGATCCACCCCGGAGTGTGACAGAGGTACGAAGTTTTCTGGGCATGGCTGGATACTATTGGAGATTCATCCCAAACATATCCAGATTTTCAGCACCACTATCAGCCTTAACGAAGACGGGGAAACCCTTCATGTGGTTGGAGAGATTCCAACAGTGCTTTTAGGAGCTGAGGAAGAGGCTGATTAGTGCACCCATCTTGAGGCTTCTAGAGGAGGGCGTAGGGTATGTAGTCTACTACGACACATCATGGACAAGACTTGGGTGTGTCCTAATTTAAGAGCGAGTAGTGATCGCACATGGTTCTAGGCAGTTGAGGTAGAACGAACAGAACTACACTACCCATGACCTGGAGTTAGCATCTGTGGTCTTCGCCTTGAAGATGTGGCGACACTATCTTATAGGCGAACATTTTATCGTTTACTCTGATCACAAGAGTCTCAGGTATATCTTCTCTCAAAAATAACAGAACCGTAGACAATGGTGATGGCTTGAGTTCCTCTAGGACTATGACTTTGAGATAGTCTATAATCTTAGGAAGGGGATCGTTGTTGCGGATGCACTCAGCAGGAGGACTGGTATTTAGTTGCTAGGAGAGGCGACAGAGCATATGGAATCTTTACAGATTTCATTTTTGGATAGAAATGGAGAATCCTTTCTATAGCCTCCCACAGTCACTCCTCCACTTCTTCAGCGAGTCAGGGGGCACAACATGGAGACACTGACTGTAAGACGTGACGTGCTCAGATATCCACAGGGCAGGCACCTGATTGATTTTTTGATGGTGGGGAGAACTTTATCCTCATCAGAGGACGTACTATGGTACCAGTTTCACTTCAAGAGGAAGTATTGAGGTAGTTCCACACATCCCCTCTAAAGGTACATCCAGAGGTGGCGAAGATGTACCAGGACCTTCGACGAAAGAATTGGTGGCTAGGTATGAAGAAGGTGGTAGCAGAGTTTGTCTCACAATGCCTCACATGTCAGCATGTGAAGGCGGAGCACCAAGTACCAGCAGGCTTGGTTCCACCCTTAGTTGTCCCAAAGAGGAAGTGGGATGGGATATCCATGGACTTCATAACAGGTAATCCACTTACATCCAAGATTCATGATTTGATATGGGCGATCGTTGACCGACTCACCAAGTCAGCCCACATCCTACCAATCAGATAGCAGGGATAATTTGAGAGCCTGGGATGCCTCTATGTACAGGAGATAGTGCGTTTTCATGAAATACCTTCTTCTATTATCTCCAACCGTGATTCACGGTTTACTTTCCAGTAATGGAAGGGGTTGTATGAAGCTTTTGGGATGCAGCTATGTCTGAGCACCCCCTTCCATCCTCAGACTGATGGTCAGACCCAGCGGACAATCCAGACCCTCGAGGACACACTTTGTTCTTTTTTCCTTGACTTAGATCGCAGCTAGGGGGACCACTTACCTTTGTAGGAGTTCACCTACAATAATATATATCACTCCACCATCGGTATGGCACCTTTCGAGGCCTTTAATGGTCGACCTTGCAGATCGCCACCGTGTTGGACAGACCTAGGGGAGTCAGCACTTGTGGGACAAGAGATTGTATGTGCTACCATAGAGAAGGTGCAGAGCATCCAGGAGTAGATGAAGACTACATAGAGTAGGCATAAGTCATATGCTGACAGGAGACAGAGACCTCTAGAGTTCAAGGATGGTGACCACGTTTTTCTACAGGTCTCACCTCGACGAGGTCTATAGAGATTTGGCCGTGACACCAAGTTATATCCGCGATTAATCAGACTATTCCCGGTCCTCACACGAGTAGGAATGGTGGCTTACCACCTGGCTCATCCACCTCAGTTACACCGGGTGCACGATGTCTTCCAAGTATCTCAGCTATGGTGGTATGTGAATGTCCCTTCTCACATCATCGACCATGAAGAGATCGACATCGATGATGGGGAGACTTTCACGGAGGTTCTAGTGGAGATTGAGGATCGATATGAGCGGTTCCTGCCTGGATGGTTGATACCTCTGATGCATGTTCACTGGCAGCACGGGAACCTCCTGGAGAGCACATGGGAGAGGGAGGCTCAAATACGTGCTCAGTACCCCCATTTGTTTTCCTTAGTGTGAGTTGTAGATTATGTGTACATAAATTCCTGAGGTTGGGAGAATTTAAAGACTCGGAAACTCCGTGGAAAATTTATCTTAAATTCATGGGAATTTTATGAGTCTGCAGTTTCTGACGGCGCTTGATTCCAAGGCCCGGTGTGCCCGGAATCAATTTCTGATGTTTTTTTTGGGTACATTTAGTAAACGTACATAAGGGGTTTTTATAACATTTGAACCGGTGCACAGAATTGAAATCTGGGGGAACTATTGAGCTCGCGGCATCGGTGATTTCTTTGTGAGACCTTCACCGTAGTTGCGTTCTAACGAGAGAGGAAGTTAGATTTTGGTGGTATTTAATTAAGTTAAATAAAAATAAGGGTTAACTTATTTTTATTCCTTGGTGGATAAAACATCCAAGATGAGGTTAGTGGTGGGGCCCACCCGCACATAACCTCCCTTGGGAGGATATTATTTGGTGGGGTCCACACTAGCTTCAAACCCCCTAAACACCCAATTTGTGTTCGATGAAACCCTTAAACTTCCCTTGAGTTAATGAAGCCAACCCTCTCTTCATTTATTTTTAACTTTTCACCTTCCCTCATAAGTTTTCCAAACCATAAATTAATTAATAACATAAATTAATTAATTTGAATTCGTTTGAATTCTTTTGGCCAACAATTAAATAATGGGTTATCTTAACCCATTATTTTGGTTGGCACATTGTTTTTTGTGGAGCTTGGGAGACACCTTGGATAATTTCATCCTTCTAATGATGAACGGCGAATATCTTCACCAATCTTTGGCAGGGCCAAAGCTGAAGTAGCTGATAGTGAAGAACTCCACCGATGCTTCTTCCTCGGTCTCCCACCCCAAATTCTTCCTGAGGTAAATGGAATGATGTCCGACTTCTCGTGACTTCATCAATGTTCATCAATAATAACGAGGTTGGGGGATTTGAGTTATTTTATATATGAGTATAAGCCTTCGTTCTTCGTTGTTTAAATTTCTGGATTATGGTAGGCCAACTGTTATTTCCATTACGAGGAGGGCCCGAACCAAACGAACACGGCCCAAACGTCACCCTTTATTTGTAATTATTTATTGACGACTGAGGTGGACCGTGAAGAAGCCGACGTTGCAAGGCAACTGGGTCGCCACATGGTTGTGGCACCACCGTGCCAGTAAGAGAACTGAGCTACTGCCAGGCGGGCCATGGCGGTGCCGGAGGGGCGCGGTGCCATCACACCTCACCAGAAGGAAGTGTCGGGGCCTGGAGGGCCATGGTGATGGGATGATGAGTGTGGCACCATCGTGCCACATAGTGGCCAATAGAACTAGGGCGCTGTTGTGCCATGGTGGAGGAGATAGGGGCGGCTGGCTGAGCCAGCCGCCAATGCACCCTATAGGCGGGACCCCTCGGGTCCCACGCTTCACCGAACCAGTGCCTAGTGCCAGTTCCTTTAGGTGCCAGGGGGTGCTGCACCCCCCCCCTCAAAGCATGGCCAGTCGGGCCTCCTCGGGTCGGGGTTCTTTGGGCCATGCCAGGACATTTTTGGAAGGGCCGTCCTCGGGCCAGGCCGCTTCCTCGGACCGGGTCGGTCTGGGTGGGTCCGACTGGGTCGGACCGGACCCGGACCCGTTTGGCCGGTTTACCCCTTCTCGCCCCTAACTTGGTCTACGGGTGTCCATTTGACGAACCACGAGTAGTGATGGAAGGCTTGGAGAGAGACCATTCTATTGAAAAACCCAACTTTAGGTTTGCATACAGTTGGAGTACGGTCGGGTTGGATTGAACCTAAAACTCAACCGGGACCATAGGACAGAAATGCCAATAACTCACAGACCTGGCGTCCGATTGATGCACAGTCAGCGGCGTTGGAACCCTTACGACATGGAGGTCCTTTAGGTTTCTCACTTTTGGGGTTTTGTGGAGGTAGAGGTACTACAAATATCTTGAGGGCAGATTCTATGGAATTCGAGCACACCAGGTGCGAGGAATCCAGTTGCTGATAGTGTGGCGGTGTTTGGAGACAGATCATATGGAGGACAGCGCTCAGGGATCATATTTGGCTCAACGCATACAGATTCTATATAGGTCAGATCCTGTGTGGGTCAGCGCTCCGTGATCCTGTGAGAGTAAGCGCTTATCGATCCTGTGTGGATCAGAACCTGTGTGGGTAATTGCGGGGGTTAGTACCAATCCATCATGTGTGGGTCAGACTACGTATGGTCAGAAGTAGTGCCTCTTGACAGAATAAGATGATCTAGCATTGCGAATAATAATAAGTACTTCATTACTTTTCTAAAATCTGGGTTTGAGAAGAGTCAATGAATTTCGTGTTTTCCTCATTATTAAGAAGGGTAACTAAATAACTTTTGTATATGTATGTGCATATATATAAGTAAGGGTTATTCATTGTTTCCGTATATTGTGGATATCTTTGAGGATTTTGTGAGACATTGAGGGTATTAGGGTCCCTACTGAGTATCATTATACTCATCCATGCACAAGCTATGATCGCACCTCATTGTGTTGGTTGCAGACGACAGACAGCACTGGTTGGGGTAGAGAATAGCAGAATAGGACAGTACCCGGAGGTGGACCAATCAGTAAGATGTATACAGAGTGGACGGATGGACCTGGGGTGCTGAGGAGGACATCTGTACCTACCCTTCAGGTGGGAAACCTATAGGATGACCATGTCGATTCTTTACTTCTTTTCTTCAGTTCTACTATCATATCTATTGTATTTTACTTTACTGTTGGGTTATATTTCCGACCCCCTTTACATTCAACACACTGTTTTGTATATAGTTTTACAAAGTGTTATAATTCTACTTGCATACTCTATTGGGTTTGTTTACTGTTATAAAGGCAATTCCTTCCCAGTTTAGAGATTTACGCCTTTGGTGCTAGTCACCATCCCCTGGCCTATGGAAGGCGGGCTTGGAGTAATCACAATATGGGCCATGGTGGATGGGTCATGACATTTCATTGATTTCTAAAATAAAATATTTCTAATATTCTTTGAAGTTTAAATTTTTTTTTAAACATACAGATGAATATTGGTAATTATTTACAAATTTGTTTTTACAACCATGATTCAAATTCTTGTAAAATTAATTTTACTGTTTTTTCATTCATTTTACTCTCTAAATAGAAAAATGTTTTATTTCATTACAAATATACATTTTTAATGGATTTATTATAATTTATCTTTTTTAGGATTTTTGGATTTCACATAATTTTGATATTATTCTCACTCTTGATATTTTATTCAATCTAACTCAACATTTTCATTCAGTGTTTTTTACTCTGTTATATCTGTATTTTTTTATTATAGATTCATTCGGTATCATTTATACTATAATGATATTGTATTAAACATAAATAATTTAAATATATGTTGTTAGTTGAAGGATTGTTTTTAAGAATCATATTCCAAATACCGGGAAAATTTTGATATTTTATATTAAGGAACCTATAAGGATATTTATTTATTTATAAACCATATTGATTATGTATTATATTTTTTATTCTATATATGAGTGATACATTTGATCTATATAAGTCATAGGTGGGTCATAATTATAAATACCCAACGATGCATTAATAGATTTATTGTGATAAAATATGTGGCTACATTCATTGGGAACATGGTGTGTACCTACCAATTAATATATAATACATTTATCATATCATTGGTTATATGATTCATGATTCCATGGATATAACCATAATGGTAATATCATGAATTTTTTTATAGTTTAAAAATCCAGTATTAGAAATTCAGTTGATGTTGTCCATGAAATTTAATTACTTCCCATTGATATAAATTGAATCTCATGTTATTGAATATGTGTAATATGTATTGATTATTTACCATTCCAACTTTTTTAAGCCTTATTTATTTTTGATAGGTTATTTTTAATACATTCCCTTTATAATAATATTGTTTCCAACATTAATTGTTTTCATTTCGAATGGATTCGAAGAATTAGTCTTTCAATTATTGGAAATGTTTCAATAATTTTTCTTCACGAAAAGTATTAATCTTCCAGTGTTATATTGAAGACATATGTGTATCCATCTTCCTCTAAAAACTAAACTGAACAATCCATTATGGTGTGATTCCTTGGATATTATACTATATAAATTATGTAAATACTAGATCTGGGATACTAGATTATTTAATACAATAGTCTTTATCAATGGATGTTTAGTAAGAAAAATTATAACTATATTTTAAAATCAAAAACAAGAAAAAAAATTTAAGATAAAAACATATAATGATTACTAAATTTTATTTATTTATATGTTATAGACCAATATTCATTATTCTATAAGTTAATCTTGTGTGTTTCATTATTTAGATATGGATCATTGTATATGAAAAAATAATAATATGAACACCAATAGTTATTGTAATTATTTACCTTATGAGATAGTCAATACATTGTGTGTTAGAACTAGGTTGATCATGGATATATTGCGGGAACTAACCTTGGATTTGTAATGATAACATTTAATTTTTTGAGATACGTATTACTCCAAATATAATGATCCTATAAAAGAACACATTATACAATAGAAGCCTCGATAATTTAGGACAATTATTAATATGTTGTTAACTGTGAAATGGATCAATTATCATGAAATGATCATCATATCATTAGGATATAATGAAAATAATTTTTTTTATTGTATATTTTTTAAGTGACTTAGATCAATTTTGGTCATTTATTCAATATTATATGTAAGAAGAGGATACATAGGGAATTGAATGTAAATACAATAATGTTATTTTCATTGATAAACATTTTAATAATTAATTAAAAGTTTAAATTTAATTTTAATTCATTAATTTATGATATAAGATAGAGGAATGTGTTATTGAGTATTTGGAAAATATTAAAATAATGAAAATGAATGCTAGAAACTAAATTTGTGATAAAAAATTTATTATTGTCTTTTTATATTTATATAATGAAATAATCCAAAGTGCACTATCCATTTAAATTTCAAATCCTATAATGGTGTATTATAATACATCATTTGTATAGAGAAATATTTCTCTATGTCATACACCATTAGTGTAAATAAATAGAAAAAAAGGGTCAGTAATCCCTAAGGAAAAAAGAAATTTTGAAATAGTGAAGAAGTGAATGCATGAGTGTAAAACATGAGATAATTATGGAATAAATCTACTGAAAATTTATTAAAGGGATCATCATTTTTTTTAAAGCATGGAGATAGGGTATATATTTCTAATGAAATCAAGGGAATGTATGAATTCTCTAATATTTTGTTTTTCAACTATAAGCACATGGGGAACCATTTGAATCAATTCCCTAAGAATGATGAGTTACCCTACTAATTTATTTGTGTTATATATTGATGTAATATTATTATATTATAAATGAGTTAAAAAGCATATTAATAACTTATCCATCATTAATGTGGCCTATTAAAGGATGATTTTATTTAAAAAAATTGGAATGTGTCAATATTTGATTAAAAATTACTCTTATCACGAAAATATTTCCTCTAAGGATGTAATAATTATTACAATTTCTATGAATGGTGGACCATGACCATTACATAAAACCTTTACAATTAATGTTTTTTTCTATTTATTGGTGATTATAATAAATTTTGGTGGATAAATTATTATGAGGTAATGAAATTTTTTCTTGAAATTTTTTATGAGTTATAGGTTTTAATGATTAACACTGAACCATTGGTGTTATTATTGATATATCATGGAATACTATTTTATTTCATGGTTTATATTATTGAATATATGATTACTAATGCTATTCATTTTTTTATTTTAGTAAAGGAATCATAATAAGGGAAATCAAAGGGTAAAAAATATTTTAAACATTTAATAATGCTATTAATTAATAGATCTCATGATCCATCAAAATACGATTTTTGTTCTTTAGTTATGAAAAAATAATCTTGTTCAATTTTCATTTTCAATATGATATTAATTATATGGGGAAAACTAATCGATTCACAACCATGGAATGAAATCAAGTAAGTATGTCTTATAATCATTCATCAATAAATGGATAATAAATATCTCTTGTTTTGATTGGATTGTATCACATAAATAAAATATTTTATAAGCATATACAATAGTGTATGTCCTATAAAGAGACATATATGGTTAATGGATAATTTATTTATGAAACAATATGCTTTCAATTCCTAATATAAAACATAAAATTAATGAAAAATATTTTATTATACCATAATAAGATAAGAATCAATTAAAATTACGGGGATTCAATTTTAGTAAGGAGTGGATAATGTAATAACCAATGATTTTATTTGATGAGTATTGTGTAGGATCGTTTTCAATACATTCTACACTACGATAAAATATACCACCAAAATCAATTTAAATATTATAATTCAAATATCATTGTTATAACGTAGTCCTTGATTATGTTATTATAATATATGTATATGCATTATTATATTTATATATATAATTTTTTCTAAATAAAAAATTATATATTATTTTAAATAAAAAAATAAATCAATTTTTATTAATAATGTATACAATTACTGGAGATATTCTTCCAAAAAAAAATTATATGCCAAAAATTTTTTTATTAAATTTTATTATGTTAATTACTATAGATGAATGATTTTAATGAATCATATTGATCATATATTTAATATAGTTAAATAAAATATACCTAATTGTGGTTATTAGATAAAGAATTTCTATAAATTCATATTATACAAAAAATAATTAATTCAAATATAATTTTTATAACATTTTATGCTTGAATGTTTTAATTAATTTATTCTAATTTTATAAACTATACTTGATCAAATATAAATCATTCTCAAAATCATTATATAAAAATAATTGTAAATAAATTTTTTATATTTTTTTTGAATTATATGATTTTTTTTGAATAGTAAAAATTACCCACTTTGAAAAAAGTACAATTTATATTCTTTATATATAGTAATTAAAAAATATAATATTTTTTTATTTGATTTATAAATTAAAAAAAAAATCATTTTATTAAAAATCAATTAACTACATCCATTCAAATCATTCTTATAAATGATTTTTTTAAAATATCATTCATTCCTCAAAATAAAATATTTTTTTAAAAAATTATTTCCATCGATTTTCTAAAACATTTGTTAAATATAGTTTTTAGAAATACAACATATTAAATACTATAAAATAGATTCCATATTTGGAAATACCATATTTGAATTATGTAACAAGGCCATTTCAATTTTATCATAATTAATTTTAACCATTATAAAATTTATTGAACATTATAAAGGGTAAAATGGGTTAATAAATGTTGAAATTATGGGATAATGTTTTAAATTTTATCAAACAGTAACACACATCCTTCAATTATAGTGATCTTTTCTTTTAAAAGAAACAGTCGAATAATAAACAATGTATTATTCATGAATGTGATTATAAGTTAAATATTCATTTATATAAATTTAATTTTCATAAATTAAATTCATTATTGAAATAATTATTTTAAATTTATCACAGCGTAATGTATTTTTATTTGTATGAAATGAATGATTTTTCACTAAATAGTTAAAATATACATTTTTCATATACTATAATTTCTTTTAATTAATTTATGTAATTCAAATGTTTTATTTTTTTATAGATTTTTATTAAAGATATATATTTTTTTAATTTCTAATAACCTAAATTGAATAAAAAACATTCATTATTTTGATATAGGTAAATATTTATGCATAAAATGCATTTTTGAAAAAAAAAAATTGTTAGTCATTATGTTTGATGTATTTATCTACACATATATTCTTCAAAATGTTGTATGTTAATATTTAAATATTTATTTAATATTTGGAATTAATATTTCAAAATTTGGTAAATAGATCACCTTTATTTTTTGTAATTAGGAATAGAAATCACATAAAATAATTGACACTACAATAAGTGTAAATCGGGTATTTAGGGAATGAATAATATGATAAAGAGTAAAAATTACCCTAAAACATGTATATTTATTATTTTATGAGTTAAATTTGTCATTTACAATCCTATTTTTAAAAATAAGGAATCTGGGGGCAATAATTTCATGATTTAGTCCTTTAAAATATTTAGGAGAATGATAAAGTAGAAAATATCACTATATTAATATTTATACCTATAAAATTTTGAATATGTTTAAAAATATAATATTATTAGGAATAAAATGGTATTGAAGATATATAAAACTTACTTTTTTCTACTAATTTATTTTCAGTTTTTAGTGATAATGTTATTTTCTTACATGCTTCTATAATTCCAACCCAATATTTATTCATTTAATATAACAATGAAATAAATAATTTTAGAAATATTAATTGTAATAGAAATTAGTTGAATTATTTTCCTCCATTAATAATAAAAATTCATATTAAATCTTGTTGAAGTAATAATGAATTTTATTTAAATTCACTTTTTCTTTTATGTATTTAAAGAAAATTTTAATAAATAGTTTCAAAATGAAATTAAGGTTATTTTAAAAAAAATATTTTATTAAATGATTTAAAATTCATAAAAAATAATATCATATGGGAAATAATGAGAGAGGGTTATAACAATCAACAATGGTATATTTATGGGTGTTTTTTATTTTATAGAAACATTGTTCACTACTAAAGTATAGAAAACATTAATAATGTGGTAGGTTCCAAAAGGGTTAATAGGGGATTGAAAATAAAATGTTATGGGTGAAAACCTAATAAAAAAATGTATATACATTATTTAATGATACTATATATAATAAAACTAATAATATATTGTAATTATATCAACTTGGGTCCATTTGAACAAAAAAAATATTATTTTTATTAATTAAGCATATTCTAAGAATTCATCTCCCCTCAATTATAAAAGAACACCAATTATCTCATTTATTTACAACACATTGAGAATTATATTTTTTCCAACCTAAAATGAATTTATTTTTTAAAATCCTTATATAGTATCTAGAGGTTTTAGAACTTCAAAAAGTCCATCCCTAGGTCCTGTAAGTGGAAATTGTAATGAAATTTACCGAGAAATATGTAATTTTCTTTTTTGACTCATTCATTTTTATTTTATCAATTACTTCTTCTTAATGTGTTTCAATCATAATAAAAATATAAATCTAGTACCATAAATATTTTTATATTTTATTATAATTTTTTTATAACCATATTAAATGTATTTAACATCTTACAGACCACCGATACAACACTCATGCGTACGCACATCTTACCTTCTCAATGTGGGGGATTAATTTGTTTCTCACTAAAACATTAATTGGAAAGTAATAAAGAAATATATTATACATATAAATTTATTTTATTTTAATAATATCATTCTTCTCTTATAATATCATATATATCATTTTACCTTTCAATCTATTGGTAAATGATAATGTTACTCATGTGCACATATAGACTACCACCTTCATTAGTGATGTGATCTATTTTTATCATTTTCACAATACAATAATGGAAATAAGGATGTATTTTTTCAATATAATATATATATATTATTTTAAAATTACCCTCAAAAGGCGATATGTTATTTACATTTTTATTATTCCATCCATCAAAAGGTGAAAACAGTGTTACTACATACGTACTGAAAGTAATGAAAATACCAATCAAAACATTCATAGAAAACAAAGTAGTTAACAACCAAAATAATGACTATTAATGAATGGGTGATAAAATCATATAAATGGATGTAATATGATATTATTGATATGTTTATTTTTCATTTGTGTTATTCTATAAAATTTTATTATTTTTATATAGTATTTTAAAAAAACCTTTTGACAGATGTCATACATAAGGTATGGGATTTCATCTCATCATAAACTCTACTGATACATATTTGGTATTATGCATCTGTTTATTTAATGTGTCATATTTCCATCACCATTGTGGTATTTAATAGGGATATATATTTATTCAGATTAATAATTATTAAATTAATGATACTTTTATAGGATGAATTTTTAAAATAAGCATTGATCTTATTTTTCATTATTCTCTGCAGTATTTCTCATATTCATCCATATTTTTCCATATATATAACTAAATTCCATTAATTTCCTCCAATTTTTTATTAAGACCATTTTATGATAGCATTATCTTTACAAATGGTTTGATAGGAATATTTTTTAATTTTTTAGAAAGTTTCATTCTTTTAATATTTTTATAAGAAGTCTAAATGAATGGTTTTTAATGATTACAGTGTTAATGGATATTCCTACAACAATAAATATATATCAATACTAGATTATTCTAATGTTTTTTAGTGGATTAAATAATGAAATTATTCAATGAATGATTATTTCATAAACAACATTATTTTATTATGAATCTTATATTTCCGACGAATCAATGTGAATAGTTTATCTCGCTTCCATTTAGTGGATGTTTAATTTCTCTTGAAATATTTACTTTGTTATGATAATTTTTCATTCCATTTTTAAAAAAGTGATTAATTAGTTATATCATAGATATGATTAGTTTATATTTTTATACATTTTATATATTTGGTAATTTATTTTGAATGTTATTTGATTAATTGGGTGAGATATTGATATTTCATATTCTTTACTCAATTCAAATATGTATTGAGAAGAAATATTGTTTTGAATAATATTCAATATATAGTGAATTAATTGGACATGTATTGACCACTGGGGATTAGAATAATTTAGCCTCTAGATGAATCAACCAGTCTTGTGATAAATATCAATTTTCCATATTGAATGGGTTTCTCATCTATGCCTACCCATAATATAAAAAATCATTGCGTAATGTCTTAATGTTAAAGAAATCTTGATGTCTAAGAATTTTAATTCTAATATTATTCATTACCTTTGTTGATAATTATGTTTTTATAATCCCTGAGATTACTATATTGATATTATCTATGGATACAAATTTTATTATTGTTATTAATTAATTTTTTTAGTTATTATCCTTACCATATTTATTATTCCTAATTTACTCATTATAGATTCTATTATATATAACCATTTCCATGAATATTAGATCTCTCTTTAGTTTTATTCATTTTAGAAGGATGTAAAGAATTATATTAGGAATAATATTAAGAGTTTTTTAATATTTCATGTTCTATTATTTTCTATTTACAATGTGATATAGTAATTTTGAATGTATCTAGTTCGAAAAGATGGGTAATCTAATTGATCATTCATTATGAGAACTTTTGTAACATATACTAATTTATTAATGTATACAATGACTCAGGTCACTAGGGTAACTATGATAGAAAAATAAAATAATTAATCTCATTGGATTGTTATATTTCATCCGTAATTATCATAATATCATAAATATTAAAATTGATTTCGACGTGATTTGGATTTTGAAAATTGATTTTTTAAAAGAGACATTGAAAAAGGAAAATATATTGCACTTATATTGTTCTCATTACATGCATATATATCAAATTAATAATTTCTGAATATAGATTAAAAATTGATGAATATTAAATTAAATTTAATATTGTAATTTTCTTTAAATAATTAGTGTTGTTACAATTACATATAATGTTTACAGAATGCTAATGAAACAAGTGTACAAGATGTAGAAAAAAAATTTAATTTATTTAAATAATAAAAAAAAGAAATATATTCTGGGTGAATAATGATATACCATTAATTTTATAGATCATTATAATAGTAATATGTTTTTGAATGTATTAATATTTTAATAATATTATTATCTTAATTAATATAAGGATTATATTTTGAATTTTTCTATGAAGGTTTTTAAATGGTATATAAAATTAAAAATTTCTATTTAAATCATTATAAATACATAACAATAACATATTAAATCAAATAAATGATAAATTTTTTATACTATCAGGAATATTTTATGTAAGTGTTGTTTTACCTTTTTTTTAATTACATTCCTCATCCTTATTGATTGAAATATTTAATTAAAATGGTTGTAGTTAAACATAGTAAATGAGGGGAAAACCAAAAGAAACTATTTTAAATGATTCTTTATCTTTTATAAATATTATCTTTTCAATTTATTTAAACCATTGAATCTATACATTTGAAGGATTGGTAGTTTGGATCCATTTTACCAGAGTTAGTCCCATATAATATTTTAATATTTAATTTTTTGTAATGATTTATAGCCTCCATAATTATAAAAAGGAACCTATTCTACTATCTTCTCCATTACTTCTGAATCATTTAGATAAACCATGATCTAACAAAATTAATACACCCTAGACCCACACAGTCATTGTTTTTAGGTAAAAACATATAAGCTTAAAAAATATTTTTAATAACAAGAGAGATGATCCCATATAAACATACTGAAATTTCACATTATTATTACATCTCAAAATAATCCTATAAGACTTAGGGGGACTTTTTTGATTTTTTTAGTACCAGTTAAATATAAAACATATTCATCAAAAAATTAACATTTCATCATAATATAAACATAGTGGACTCCCTTTTAAACTTATCATTGCTTATAAATATCTTCATACCATGGGTAATAGAAACATATCATAGGTATTATCTCTAATTATTAGAGATGAATACCCTCATTATGTTTTCATAATGTTTCTGATTATGATAATATGTTCTGTCAGGATTTAGGAACAAATGTATTATTAAAAAAACAATGAATAATAAGAGGTATCAATGATTTAAGATTGGAATACCTATAATCACAAATGATAAATCTTGTACCATAGAAAAATAGATAATAATAATGTGAAGTTAAACATGATCCATGGGGAATAATCATATGGATTGATATATGGAAATTCCAATAAAATTAGTCATACTAAAAAGAATACCACTAAATGGGAATAGAAATCATAAGACGATAAAAAATGTATAACTACATGGTTCCCATAACACAATAGAGAAGTGATAACTACATTATTATTATATATGAGCATGAATCACAACCTTATTCCCACAAATTAAATGGGTTTTCCCCACCACCTCCTTAATATAAATAATGTACAGCAAAATCACCCCCCAAATTCCCAAAAAAACCGTGGACAATTAATCACCACCAGAATCCCATCAATATAGTGGAGTATACATCACTACCTGATTCACATAAATAATCTATACTAAGTTACATATTTTGATTATCATAAACCAACTAGATCAGACATTACCAATTAATTACGCTAAACCTAGTGGAGTAGGTATCACATATTAATTCCCATTTTAGTGAAAGAATCAATACTCAATTCCAATAACTATTTCATCAGATATAAATTCCAAACCAATGCATTAGATGATTATATGGATCCACTCATTTACCAATATAGTCATCCATACATATACATTTCAGTATAAAATAAACACATTCATAGATCCAGCATTGTATAACTAGCTAGTCAGACCACACCAAACACAAATAGTGAATAATTAAATTCTTGTGTATGGTTCAGAAAGATTCATATATTAAAAAACATAACAATATAATATTATTGAATATTTTTATATTTTTAATGATTTTAAGCAGATTATTGTAATTTTGATAAATAATGAAAATCAATATGTAATCAGAAAAACATTACTTTGTGCGGGGGAGGGGGTAGTGCACATAATACACGGTTAATAATTTAATATCTTTAAAAATAATAGGGAAATAAATTGGATTATATTTTTTATTATAATATTCATAAAAATATTATATATTCCATATTTATTCATAAATTTCATATTTATAACGTGTGATGGGTGGTTGTGGTAAAAAATGGAAGATGTTGGTTCATGAAGGTTGTAGTATTCAAAACGTACAATCGATGTTATTTTTTCATCTAAGTAGATGTAAAATAATAAATAATTAGTATTCAATTAATAAAATTAATATTTAGTATAATAATGATACTTTGGTCATATATAACTATAGTTATAGTAAATATGGAAATAAATTATTACGAATATATGGATAAGAATTATGTAATACTCAAATTGAGACCCTAAACACGATTGGAAGTCTCTTTAGAAAATAAATGATTAGGATAACTTATTGAGACTATATATGATTATAATAAAATATGGATCTCTATAACGATACAGATTGAATAGTATTATAAAACAATTTAATGTAACGGGTATTTAATAAGTAGGGGGAATATCCTCTTATTTTATTAGTCATGAAAAGGGAAATTTTTGGAACACCCATTATTTTTGAATAACGGAATGACAATATTCATTGATCAATGTCTTTAGAAGTGAGAAATAATAGAGTTTTGGGCCATTGAGTGTAGATAGATCATACAACAATCATTTTAGCACATTTAAAAACTTGTTTCTATATAATTACAATTTGGATTATTATATTTTAGCATTTTATTTTATACCGAGATAACATGTTTTTATAATATAATATATATTCTACTAATAATGTAAAATAACCCTTCCCCCATATTTTTGGGGGAAAAATAAATTTATCATCTTTTTATATAAATTATAATTTTATATAAATCTATATTTTAATTTAAATTAAATCATTTAAAGTACAGAAGTATACTTTTATAGAAAACTATTTTCCTATAATTATGTATTTGTAGTATCATTTAGTAATGATAAATAATTGACTTTTTTATATTACATATACATGTTTAAACATTAAATTTTATTTTTTAGAATGTTTTTTAATTAATTCGATTGGATAAATATTGAACAATATTAATTAATAAATACTCTTAATATAATTGTTTTTCCACTATCGTGGTGATTAAAATCAATCATAAGTATCATAATTTTATGCCAAAAAATATACATGAATATTTAAAATAATATTATCATGTTTATATAATACATAATTTTTTAGGATTTTATTTATACAAATGATAAAAATATTTTATTAATATAAGCTAATAAAGGATGTTTTTTATGTAAAATAATACTCTAGTTACCAATTCATAATACATGGGTTTTATAAATTGAATACATTATTTTTAAATATTCTATTTTAATTTCAAAATATGTAGATATATTATATATAAAAATTTTCAAATTTAATTTTACCCCATTTTTTATTATTATAATTTCATAAATGTTATTTTATTTTAAAAATCAATATTTCTTCTCTATTAATATAAAAATAAATTAATTAGAAAAAATCACTAATTCTAATTAGGATAATTTTGTATTTTTATATGAAAACATTAATGTAAATTATTAAATTTTAATTTCAAATATTTTAGAATTTTTATTCTAGTTGAAAGTTGAAAATATACAATCAATATATCAATTCATCATAAATTTCCATTTTAAAATATCATATGATCTTATTCATATTTCACAAAAATTTTCTAATTAATTAATATATTTTTAAATAGATGTTCTTTTATTATTAAAGAATTATATAAATAATATTTAAATTTTATATCTTAACTAATTTTTCCTCAGTGTTTCTTATAGATAATGATATCAAACATAATATTAAATTGAAGGAAAATATATTTAAAAATATTCGGTCATTAAATTATACCAAAATAAAGAAAGTGTGTCCCATGAATTTAACTATTACTCAATAATGATGTTATGTGAGGTTATTCTAAAGGTATTAATAATTTATATATATCATTTAAAATGATATCTATCTTGCTACCTGATGCTCTAGTAAGATAATTATCCTTATTAAAGAATAATTATTCATTAATACAATAATATACTCATTTATGTATATACCATAATAATACATTCTAAAAAACATTCTCTTTTTATTACCGTATAAAACACGAAGACATTATACCAATATTAAACAATATATTATTCTAGAAATCAAATATATCATTAATCCTCATTTTGAATTATCCACTAGTTCATATGGACACACACTAGGAAATATATGCCACAATATATAAAATGTGATTTCATTACCAAAAAATATTATACATCAATTTTTAATTAAATCAATTATAAATTTCAATGACATCAATATTATCTAATTTATTCTTCAAAAAGTTATTAATAAATTTAAACATATTTTTTATATGTCCCATAATCAAATGTCTATCTATTGTAGCTCCAAAATATACCATTTTCAAAAAATCAATTTTCAAGGTTATTAATTCCATTTAATATATTTCTACCAACCCTCAATGAATAAATTTGGAATAATAATCCATTTATCTTTCACATTATCCTGATAAAACTATGAAATTATCAAAAAAGGAATTGATAAATACCACTCAATTATGAAATCGTGTACAAGTATCAAGATTTATTTTATATTAAGATAACACATTTGATACGTTAGGAAAGACAAGGAAACTAAAACATCTTATCATAAGAAGTATATGGTAAAAAACCCAATAATTTATTTATTCTAACTTATTATATTATAAGATATATAGGTTTCTAGACAGAAACCATTATCATATTATATACTCATATTCTTATCCCAAGGAATGGAAATATATGATAGGGATGAGCATGAATTCATAGTAAAGGAGAAAATCATCAATTTGTCAAAAAATATGTGTCATAATCATTTAAAAAATAATGAGGAGGGACTAAATATCAAATTAAAATTACATTTTAAAAAATTGTTAACCATTATTTAAGAAAAAATTATGTCTAATGTCAAATGAACAAACATGTACCACAAAAAAATATTGGGGAATCATGAGATAAGGAATATGATCCATAGAGAATAAAAATAATCATAAATATATTGAATCTTACGTAAATGAATCATGAAAGTAACCTATTTTACTAACATTAGAATAATAATAATAAAATTTTAGAGTGTGAATCATTACTCAATTATAATTATGTGGTGGATTAGGAATCACTACTAGATCCCACAGTGGAGAAAGCATTATGACCTGATTACCCTAAACATTATATAGAATAAATCTATAATTAATTCCCGTAAACATAGTGGATCAAGAATCCCAATATAATTATGAAAATCATAGAGGAATATAAATAATCACTTTATTTTCATAGATATAGTAAATAATGCAACACCACATGATTCTCATAAACAAATTAGAGTTGGAATACACCAACCCAAACTTTGCTTACATAAATATTACATATTAATTTATATATATTCTTTACATAAAAAATGACCCATTACAATATGATATTTGTACATTCAATTTAAAATGTTATATATATATATATAAAACTATTTCATAAGAGATCTGTTTCATCCATAAATATGATCATCTTATCTATCACACATCATAGTACTATCATATATAAAACCATTATTTATAACCTGGGGAAATGAAACAAAATAATGGGATATCTCACATAACCAATATGGGTGAAAAAGATAGATATCAATGACCACCTAAATTTAACATTATTGTAAGGTTATGAAAACATAATCTTATGAATTTAAAATTCATGCCCAATATATCAAATTAATATTCATCAACTAAATCGTAAATATTAGCAGTTCATAAGACATTAATCACAAAAGATTAAAAGAACATGAACCATGAGAGAATTGAATTTTCATAAGATATAGGATTTTAGCAACAAATAATTACAGTAAAAAAATTATTTATTATTCAAGGATCAATTCCAAGACAATCATAGCAGATTGGGATTCCTCCCATAAACCATCGAATCTCATGTCAAGTGTCACCACCAATATTATCATAGAAGAAAAATACCCTTCCAGAATTGGGTTCTTGACCTATATTATTCATATTATCTCTTGAGATGTCCATTTTAACAAAATTCATTAGATGGATTTATATTACGGGTCCCACCCATCACATAAGCACAATCCATTAATATTATTTCCATAGGACCATATATCATTTATTATATATTATTACTTGTTGAAAGGTAATATTTTTAATAAAAATCTCATCATCCTAATTATAAACCATATGGATAAAGAATAATGATGGATTCATTAGATAATAGCCCTAGTAAATCACAATCAATATCAGTAATTCCATATTATAAGAAAATTAATTTAACACATCATGTGGAATTTTTCATTAAGAAAATATTCTTTTCATTTTCAAATCACATACATAAAATAAAAAACATTACAATATATTGTGGAAAATATTTTCATTGAATTGAACCATAGAATCTTTAAAAATAAATAATTTTTATGTGGTTTTATCATAACTATGATAAATTCCATTAAAGTTTTTTATATTTAAATAATGATTCCCCTAACATTTTATATTAAAATAACAATGTATGTTGTTCCAAAAATTACAAAAAAATCATTTTAAATGATTATTTAAATATTCAAACATGGGTAAAAATTAATTTTGACATTAAATTTAAAATATTAAAAAAAATCATGAAAACAATTTTATAAAAAAATAGACATGGATGAAAAAGTATTTTTGACCAAACGTAAACTTAAAGTCAAATTTCCTTAAACAATATTTCTTAGTCTTGTATTGTCAAAGAGAGTAAAATTTAATAAAAAATGTAATATCTATAGATAAAACGGGGAAATGAAATGTAATGATATTTTTGGGTGGAATTCATGAAATTTCCTCATTAGAAAAATTATCAAAAAAATTCCTGATGAACAATTAGAATATGAAATAAAACCCTTAATTCTTATTTTAAATGGATTGAAAATAATTTATACCTCATATACAATAAAAATAAATTTCTTATAATTAAATACCAGAGAATATACATACTTATTATATCATATATGGTCAAATTTACACATTTTACCACTAATTTATTAATAATTTTTTTTATAATGATAATTTTAATGTGTTTAATATTTCATTTATTCTTGAAATTTTATATTTAGTGGGTTTCGAACATACATTCCTATCATGTTTACATTATATAAGAAATATTAATCATTACATAAATATAATTTTTGTTAAATTTATGTATATTTAGAGTAAATATTAAAAGGATGAGATAGAAAAAAAAGTTAATTACGCATGTTCTTAGAGATGGTAGGTCATATGTATGCCTAAATAATGATTTCATTTTTAGAAAGTGATAAAAATGTAATCAATAAATAATCACTATAAGATTATATTTATATAATATATAATTTTTATATTCATTTATTTTATCCTTATTATGATCAATTTATAATGGAAATGAAAAAAAATACATCACTTCGTGGAGGTGTACTCGACACGTATGCAAGTGCGAAATTATCATTTTTTTATAGATGGGAAGGAGGTTAAAAATGGTTCTTCTATCATCATTATAAAAATAATATATATTTAATATAATAATGTAAATATTTTATAATTGATAAAAATATATTTCTATGTAAAAAGAAGAAATAAAATAGAAAAAAAAAATTTTATAGTTATATGTCTTCGTTATGAAACCTCATTTAACAAACACCATAATAATTGAATGTATAGTCTATTAGAATTAAAATAAAATCTAGTATATGAATAATGAAGAAGGATAAGTGTTATAGAATTTATTTAATAAGCTAAATAGAATATTATTTGGGGAGAAGATAAGATAGTCGGTATACATTTATAGGGTTAGGAAAGAGAACAGTTGAAATTACCAAAATGATTAAATTATATATATATATATGGAAATATATTATCATTAAAAACATAAAAAAAGAATATAAAATTTAAAAATAATATCATAAATGGATTAAATAAACTTAACAAAAAAAATTTGGGAATGTTTTGGATACATTATAATCCTTATATTTTTTTAGACCTCTTTAAACCTATTTTAACATTAATCGTGAGTAAAAAATTTATTAACATGATATCATAATTATGGAACAAAAATAAAGGAAAATTATAATTAAATATTATAATTATGATTTTAAATTTGAAATAAACTTTATTATTTTAATATTTAAGATGGAGATTGAAATTATTTTTAATATAATAACACAAAACCAATAAAAAATAGTTTTTAGGAAAATGCCTGATTTAATAGCAAAATTAATTTATTCACTAGATAAAATCATATGTTATCAAACATGATTTATTATTAAATAATAAAAAATCAATTATTTTATAATTTTTTGGAAATAAAAAAATAGAATGTAATCTTCCAACCATGCACTTAAATGCAGAGGCCCAAAAGTAGATCTTATTTTTAATAAAATTTTCCTTTTCTTTACAGAAGTCAAGATATGGTTCCAAAATTAAAAATAATGATTAAGAATGATTTTTAAAAAAATTTAGTGATAACATTTTTAAAATCCACACTTACTATAAGAAAAATATAATCCTCTGGGTTATTTTAATGCTTTTTACATCATGGTATGAAACTTATTTTAATTATTTTACCAAGGTGATAAATATTTATTGAGGATAATGTTTATAATGGAAAATGTTATGTTTAATATATTATATTATATTAATTATTTTTATATTAAATATGTCATCCAATTTATAAATTTCAATTAAAAATGTTGAGCAATATAAGTTAATATTAGTCCAGAAATCCCTTAAGAAAAGAACTGTTCTAGAGAAAATGCATTCCTAAGTATAAAAGGAAGTTTTACTTAAATAAAATATATAATTAGTAAAATAACCTAAATTCCAATATTGATAATATAATTTTACCATTGATATTTTTTAAACCATTTAAAAAATATTCTTAAATGCATTAAATGAACATGAAATTTTAAATACATTTAAGTATATTTTAAAATTCATCAAAAATAAATCATTTCATAAAATTATCAAATATTCACACTAAAATACTTTTGGAATGGTAATTTAAAAAGTTATAATTATTTTTTTTTATATTTTAAAAAATTAGAATAAATGATTTATTTTATTTTTACATTAAAAATCATTAAAACTTATTTTTGAGGGATTTTATTTTTTTTATCAAATTAAAACATAAATAAACATATAATACAAAGTTAAAAATATTTTTGATTTATTTTAAACCATTATATATATATATATAATCAACACTTCCAATTTTAATGTTTAGGATAAAATCATTATGTATATATTATAATATTTTAATCATATATTGCGGATTGATTAAACTCAGTGCTATGGGTAATGAATGATATCAATAACATAAAATTTTTATAATTATAATTATATTCTAAAAATTGAAGGTGATACCTTATACTTAACATTAAAATAATTTATCTTTGAACATTTCAATAACATTTTTATAAAAAATGATGATATCTTTATTCCATCACATCCTAAGGATTCCATAAGACTTCGTCAAAATTATGATTCCTCTAGAGATCATCATGTAGCTGAGTACACTTGTTCCACAGACCATTATCTCTATAGTCTAAGATTTAAACTAGTTGTTCATTATAGGAGAGATCATACTCATGTAGTATAACCTCTTTGATTAGTTAATGTGTATGATATGTTATGTAATTCCTCATATGAGATACATGGAACTCATCATAAACATGAGAGGGGATCAATGGAAGCTACATCTGATAAGATACCATCCCTAAAATATCATGAATCTCAATGGGGGTAAAAAACGAAGGTCTTAAATTTCATTCATTATGAATCTAATAACATTCTATAAAATTTATAGGAATACTTTATCAACATATTAGAATAATATATCACACCAAAAATATATAGTATTTCTTTAATATCAACTCTTAACTACCATTTGAAATGCTTGATGCTATTTTTTTCTATTCCATGATAATATCAGTTCCCAAAAGATATTTTTCAAAAACATCATCCCAATATGTTGGTGATATTAACTTCTGTCTAATGTGGGATTTATAAGCAACCATCTAAATGCCCAATTAAATTCTTTTGTTGTAAGAAATATAAAGTAGTGGAACATGTTGATCCAAAAAAACACTCAAATCCACAAAAATACATCATATTATCTTATAGGGAATGAATGAATATTTTAAATTGACCTTCTATCTAAGGATGATAATAAATACAAAAACATATCTCTATATCCATATTATACAACATATTAGGTTATAACATTGAGTTATACCTCAATTAACAATAAGATGCAGTTAAATGTAGTAATACATGACTCCATACAACTTATTGAATATATATTCATGATATTTAAATCAGATTGAAATAATATATGATAACAATGAATTGTGATGACATCATATGGTTGTTTTCTACAACCAAAAAAATATTATGTCCATTTTATCTTTTTTAGGTATCTAATGGGAATGTATATAGAAACATATTTACATTTCCATTATTTTATGTGTATTGGTTGTTACAATCAATTAGAATAATGTTTCTTAGCCTTGACTAGTGGAGATACAATTAACTTAGACACATAGTTTTCAATATATCACTTCCACTTTTCCTACTCAAAATACCCATTAAAATATTTTTGCATCTTCACTATTATATACGAAATAGATAATGTTAAACTGAGATCACCATTTAAAAAATCCTTCAAATATAGAATGGAATAAACATAGATAAGGTTTATTAACCACATTATTCCATCACAATGATGGTTAAACTCAAGAAAAATTATATCATCATTATGTACATTCACTTATTCCTTATGTTCCAATTTAATCCTCATAGGGATGGATAGATTAACTCTTATATGAGAAAGATAAAATGGATCCCATTTGGTCATTATTCCTATATCTATCAATTATAAATCTAGGAATATTGGAATCTTTCTTTCCATCATCATAAATAATCTATCATGATCCTTTTGAATCAAAGCATCAACAACCATGTTTAGTATCCTATGGATGAAATATATTGAAATTTCATAGTCATTAATAAAATCCAACTATATTATCTATCATATATTTTACTCCTTATATGGTAATATATACTATAAACATTTATGATATTTATATATGCCACATATTTTTCGTAAATCTATTTCTTACATATATATAATACAAAAATTTCAATAGTTAAATCAAAAGAATGGTTTAGGTAAATTTTCTCATTAACCGTAATGTAATCACCAACAAATTATATATTAAGATACATCTTTTTACATTATATGATGCATCAATAAATTTAAAAAATCATTATCCACTATAGAGTAGTGTAAGAGTAGTTGTATGGACTGACATTCTCTTTAATTAAATCAAATTTTCTTCCAATTCATATATCCAAAAATATATAACTCTCTTTCGATTTAAATATTTGAGTGGATATGATAACTAGGATAAATTACCCACAATGAGTCAATAATCTCTAGTTAAAACAAGAATAATAAGGATCTCCATAAAATTGGATTGTCTCGGAGAATCCTTAATAATTTTTTTCCTTGATAGATCCAAATATATATATTATGTTGAGAATTGTGATGAAATAATGAAACCTTCTATATCCAAAATTAGATTTTAGAAAAAAAATTCATAAATCCTCTCTATTCATAGGGTTTTTATAAAACTCTACAATTGATCTTTATGCTCTTCCTATATCTTTGAATAAATCTAAATATCATATATAATGACTATGAGAAACTAAAAATGGCATTCTTTAAATACAATATTAATTAAATCCAAGATTATAGGTAGTTAATGAGTAAATCTCAATGGAATCCCTATAACCACTTATTTTCAATACCATGGTCATAATTTTTTCATAGTTATATACTAATTCCGGATAAAAAAATTTATATCCAAAATCAAGGTCAATTTTAGAAGTTTATTCAGATCTGAACATTTGATCAAATAACGGAATGCACCAGTAAGGGTATTTGTAGGCTATGATTTCCCCACACCGCCATGGGATACCCTCTCCTCAGGTTGGTGTGGCATCCCTCATTTCCCCTTTGTAAGTTCGTTTCTGTAGATCTCTTACTACGATGGGGTCGTGTGGCTTCACATACTCGACTATCTTGACCTCTTGTGCAGTTGTTGGTCTATTTATTTACCCAACTCCTTCATCACCAAATAGGTTTCCACATGGTGTCATGGTGATGGTTCGTGGCTGATATCCTAATCTTGAGGCTTGTGGGTTGCTGCTTTGACTCTGGTGATGGTGATAAAGGATTCACCATTGATTTCACAAGAGTTTTCTTTGGTGGAAATGAAATCTGATTTGCGATTGGTTTCCTTCTAACATTCTAGTGATGGTTTTATTTCATTGATTTATGCTTTCATTTTGGTTTCTAGTTCCTCGGTGTTTTTCCTTCTGTTGGTGCTTCAAAAATGTGAAACATAGTTATCCAAGGAGTTGGTGGTTGGGTATTCGAGGCTAAATATTTTCTTTTCTTGTTGTCGCTTTGGGGTGTAGTTCTTCATAAATTTGCCTTCAGTTTGAGTTTATGGGGTATGAATCGTAGATATCTGAGGATTTGGTGTTCGAGGATATGAACATATGTATTTTCTCTTCTCATGATTTTTAATGTGTAGTTGGATCTGTATCTGGATCTACTACTCATGTTGATTTCTGGCATGGTATGGGTAGATTATGTATACATTATTAAGGTTTAATATTCATTTAGTTGTGTGTTGTTGATGATTCTATGGATGGGAGGAATGGTCTTCTATGTGGTCTGTTGGAATAATAATGCATCCAGACTCAACATATAGAATAGGCCTTAGTAGAGTTTCCAAAGCCAGTCGTCCATCTACGTAGAGCTTAACAGATTTAGATGTTTGAGAGGGTATGGTGTTATCCATCAGATCAGGTATGTGCTTCCACACGGGACACTTTATTCTTTTTTATCCATGCAATAGTAGAGGTTTTATCACGATTAAATGATGGAGAGGGGTTTCTCCATGTTAACAGTTTGGTTGGCCTCTCTAGACATATAGTTCATGATATGTTTTAATCCCATGATGTCTATTTCAGTTCCCCCTACATCCCTTAAAATGGGGATTGTTTAAAATAAAAAATTAAAGCCCTTTAGGTCATTTGATGTATGGATGATCAAATAATACATCAATATAGTGAATATATATATTATTTTATCTTATCATTTTCATTCTTGATAATCAATATTTTGTTTCATTAATCAATATTTCTCATATACAAAAAGAATATGTGCACCTTTATGTGTTCCACGTGGCTGAATGAATCCATAATCATGACTCCCCAAGAGTTAATTCTTCATTTTAAAATATATATAACAAGGTCCATTCAATATAGAGTCATTGAAATAGGTGTAGTGCTAGGTTCGAGTTGTACTGAAAACTAGATATTACGATTTGGTCTAAGATAGGGTAACAATTCCATAAACAGATCAACAGACTCCCATAAAATTAGAATATAACTGATGTAGATTTTCTCTCCCACCTTTTTTGATAATAAAAAATTTATTATAGGAATAAATACCCATATATATGATGCTATTACTTCATAGTAACAGATTTATAATCTCAGTGATATATACTCATATAATTTTTCTAAATATAAAATTTAACATCACTTACCTTTCATATTGATGTGTAATTTTTTCATGAAATCTAATATATGTATAAGAAAACATCACAATAAACTAGATGAATAATAACAATATTTAATGGATGTAAGTTCCCATTAACATAATATAGAGAATAATCATATACTTATGATGTTATCATCATACAGATAATGGTTTTCATAGAAAATTTAGTATATACTCATTGAGGAAAATAATCAACATTCCTAGAGAGTTTTCCTAATATAATAAATTCCAATTAGAATACTAAAATTGGTTACATCAATACCAAAGAATACTTATAACCACCGAAATTTTATCATTATATTTTTAGTACCTTATAATATCTATAATTTTTATCGTGACACCATTTTAAATTTATTAGAGTGATAAATCATAAAAAGTAATTTAACGGATTTCAAAATCATAAAGCATTTTGATTATAAAACTACAATGGTTTAATCCATGTTATTCATAGTCATCATATAGTCAAATAATTCATATCTAATCATTAATAGACTCTGAATTAACCCAAACATATCCCCTAGAAATGTCAAAGTAGGCTCTCAGAAATGGAATATTCCCTATGCACTAGAATAATCGTTGAGATATATTCAAACATCTATTTTATATGTTAATACCCCTAGATGCATCTGATCCACAACCATTCCCACTTATATTATCCATATAGTGACGTATTGTGAGAAAATAAGAATAATATAATCATTGATGAAACTTTTTGATGTTATCTTATTCATATATATATCTCAATGTTTTTTACTAAACATTTCTCATTCAAATCACCAAAGGTTAACTATTCCATGTTCTGAAAGATATTATAGAATCATATATGTCCAATACAAATGTATTAAACCTGAATGGATAAATGTTCATTAAATAACATAATTATACATGAAAGAATTGTATAGGTATAGTATCTAAGGAAAAATGGATTTATATATAGATAATTAATATGAGATATATGTCATCACCCACTATGTTATTCATAACTAGAACTCTTTTAATACTAGTCATACTAAAAATCATTCTTTATAACATCAGGAAATGACAAATTAGAAATTGTGAGCTCCTGATAATAGTAATTGTAAAAAATGATTATATGAATAATTAATTATTAATACTATAAGTATATGGGTATGAAAATAAAATATAATAAATTTAAAAACAATTCCAATCATATAATATGTCATAATCATGATGCATTGCATAATTCACTTGTGTTCATAAGATATGAATCATAATGGAATAAATGACTATGAGACATTAGAGCATATAATTGTCATAATACATATGTTTTTTGAATACACATAACCATAGAAAATAAATTCATTATAAGTCATGGATCAAGAAAAATGTTATCATAGTGGATTACATTAAATATTCAATCCATTATATCCATAGTCGATGGTAACTCCTAAGACAAATATAGTGGATAGAGTCCCTTGCCAAACTATGATCAATCCATATTACATTCATTAATTACCCCTAAGATGTCCACATTTACACAAATCATTTAAGGGATATACATATTCGTTCCATCCAATTATGTAATCATAATTCATTTGTATTTCTTTTAAAATATCTTAACCCATCAATCATATGTTGAAACCCATTTAATGTAAATGAGTTTCATAAAAAACATTAATTTAAAAATAAATCATCTAGATAAATAATAAGGATAGTATCACTAGATCATATTCCTAGTAATGAATAAGTTACAAAAAAAGTTCAAATTATATTAAAAATACAATAAAAGATCATTCATAATATTACATTAGGAAAGTATTCTTTTCATTATTAAATATCATATCTAAAATAAAATAATTTCAAAAATATGATGCGAACAATATTCGTTGAATATATCCATTTAATTTTTTAATGGAATCTTCAAAAAAATGATTTGTGAGGGTGGTGTTATATTTCATTCATTTGATATAGGAAAAAACTATGATTCCTGCAAAATATTCAGTAAAAAATCATAAGTACCTCATAAAAAAAATTGCATGAAAATTATTTGTAAACCATTTTTTTGAAATGAAAATAAACAGGTGAAAATGAATTAAAAAATCACTTGATGATTTTTAAATTATTCTTAAAATTATTTTTAAATCAAATATACATGTATATAAATTATTTTTCAATAAGGAGAGAATTGAATTTAGATTTCATTAAAAAATTAATTTTGTATCTTGGGTACTTAAGGAGATTAAAATTATTGAAAACATGTAATATCAAGGAATACTAGTAGAAAATAATTTTTATGATATTTTTATATTGATATGATGATATTTAAATATAATAAAGATAATCCTAAACAATAATGACAAAAAGTAATATTTTTACATAAACCTATTCCCTTATATTTCACTTTAATTTAATGATATTTAACCTTTTATATAATAAAAAATTTTATATCATAATTATTTATAGAATCATTTATATTCCTATAATATGATATATTATCCACTTCTAACATTTTGACACCAATTTATTTATTATTATTTATTAAAATCACCATTTCATAGTGTTAATAGTATTGTTTTTTTATGATAATTTTTGTCAGGCAGTACTGGTCCTTGTATATTTATCCTATAAATAATTATTGTCAACATATATAGAGAAATAAATACAATATATATTTTATATATATATATTATAGTCACAAATTAAATATATATATATATAATTAATTGCATCATTCATAGAGACAGTAGGTTATAGAAACGATTGGACAGTATCATCATTTTTCAGTAGTTGTAAAGAATAAAACAGTAATAATAATTCACATTTCTAGGATCATTTTTATAAAATTTAAATATATTATATCCATTAAATCTATCCTTATTACAATCCATTAAATGAGTAAATCATAAATATATCATATCTCTTTATGGAAATGGTACTCTACATGTACACATGTGGAACAATAATATTTTTTGTGAAAATTTTAAAGTGATGGATAATGGTTGTTACAACATAAAAATAAAAAATATGAATTTTTACGAAACTGAAGTCATTATTTTTTCATGATTGAAATATATTTAAAGGACTTATAAAAAATAAAAATGAAAAATTATCAATTTATATTTTTAACTCATTTTTGAGAAACCTCTTTTATATTTCCCCATAATCAATGATACGACATTCTTTTTAACGAAACCAAGTCACTAAGAAGTGTGAAGAAGAGATATTATTTGGTATTTTATTTATAGTATATCGAAAGGACACACATTGAATTAAATAAATGAATAAATAAAACATATATCATAATTACTTATAGTGTCACCAAGTCAAAAAATAATTCATATATTTTATGTGACATGATTTAAATAAACACAACAAATCACTAAGGGGTATGTTTTACATACACTTTAAGGATGAAATTTTAGTTCGACTATATTGACACCATTCTAACAATAAATGTGACAACACAAAATTTTAACATGATAATGTAATTAATTGAATAAAACTAAAATGTGTCATCTATCCAAATTTCAAAATGGTGATTATAAATTTGGAATCCATTTAATGAAATTTAATTTCTATTTGTGACAAAAATAATTTTTAATATATGAAAACCAAATTTATGAAATTATTTTATTATAAAATATTATATTTTATAATAATAATAAATTATCCATGAAATAATGTAATAAATTAGTTTCTACAAATTATATTCATACATAATAATAAAAATTATGGGTTTCTTACCTTTTTAGAAATATTAAACTAAATGAAATCTTCTATCATTGCAATTAATTGAAAAGGCCCAAAAATATTTTTAAATTTTAATAAAATGTATCTTATCTCTAAAAAAGTCATTATATGGTTCAAAAATTAAAAATAAATTATATAATATTATGTGGAGAACATTTCAAGGAAATAACACATCCATTATTATAAAAGCATGATTTATTGTTATTTTATTGTTTTTACATCATGGGTTTATCCTAATTTTACCTCTTTTACCATGGTGAAAAATATTTAATACTAAAACAATTCATAATGACAAGAAATTAATATTTCTATGTTTTAATATATTAATTTTTATTATTCTAATTATATAATCAATTTTATATTATTTAATTAATTTAAGTGTTATTATTTAATTTAAAATTAATCCAATAAAATTTGAAATAAACCAATTTTCTATAATTAGTACCTTCTTATGTATGGAACGATTTTATAAAAAATTTAATCATAATATTGATTCCAATGTATTAAATTGTATTATAAGTAAAATAGATAATATATTTAAACTATTAAATACTTTTAAAAAACAAAATGAAACATATTTTAGATTGAAAAAAATATATTCTTATATAGAGAAATGTATTTTTCATTATTAATTGAAAAAAGTTTCTTTTCAAGACAATAAGATAGTTTTTGAGTGTTGATTTTAAAAATTATTTTCATTATTTAAACTATGTTTTTAAAGTTGGGAAAAAAATATTTTATTTTTTAACTAAAAGAAATAAAAGTTTATTTTTTAAAATGTATTTGGTTTTAGAATATAAAGACATTACTAAAAATTCACTACACAATTATCTATATTTTATCATTATATAAAACCATGAAACATATTTTTTCATATTATTCAACGTAATACCAATAATTTTACAATATAGGTTATAATGAATAATTTTATATAATAATATTCTACTAGTATATTATAGTTTGATTAAACACAGTGTTGATTTTAACAAATGCTATTGAAGAAATATAACTTATTCAATGAAAACTATTTTCTAAAATATAATGGAGTTACATTATATACCAAAAAAATTAAATTTTTTCTTTGAAATTATTACACTCCAATAAAAATGTATGATGATGTCTTTGTATGATCAGACCTTACTATTCCCATGTAGCTTCATCAAAATTATGTTTCCAGATGATAAAATTAAACTAGTGAGTAGTCTAGTTATGTATGAATTTATCAGTATGGTCTAATATTTATATTGGTTTTTGGTAGGAATGATCATGATCCAGGGATAAAAATATTTTGTTTATAAAGTGTATATGGTCTAGTGTGTTCATCCCTGGGATATATATGGAAGTCATAATGGACTTATGATAAGTTATGTGGTAACATAATGTGATATGATATCATCCCAAATTAATCAATAATATATAAATTCAAATATACGTAATTCTAAATATTCATATATTTCCAAATATCATAGCCTTTTCTCGTGATATAATTCATTGGAGTACCTAATCATAAAATTTTAAATATAGATCTCATAAATTATGGTCATCATATATTTTGTGACTACTCTAAGATACCATTATGTGATGTTCATTAGATCTAACTTTTTCTACCATTTACTCAGCTATATCAAGTCCTAATTACTTTATTTCCCCAACTTTGTTATATAAAATTGGATTACATCACTTCATTCCATATATTACATCATAAAGACCCATACAAATTCCCTAGTGGATGATGTTTTATATAAGAAAACTAATCTAAATGAATTTTTGGATCCCATACACCATTAAAATATAAATAAAAACATCTTGTCAAATCATTAAGAGTTTGAATGTATCTCTTAGACTTATCGTCACAGTGATGATGATAAGTAGTACTGAAACTAAAATCTACATTCAATGCCGGTGACAGACTTCTCTATAACTTTGAGACAGACAATATACTACAATCAGATATAATATAATGATGAAATATATGATATTTTACCACTTTTATAATGTATATTATATAAATTTGATCATGTGAGAAATATTATCTAACATTATCGAATTGTACTGATATCATATGGTAATCAAGTTAAATTCAAATATCATTATTTAATTAAGATGTTTAATGGAGCTCGACTGGAAAATTATTGGTGATGTTATCCCATTTCAATTCTGGTATTGGTAATTGTTGTAAAATGCATCTAGAAATTAATATCTCCACATTAAGTTGGTAATATTCCAAGAACCAAATTACGTACTATATAAAATATATATTCATGTTATCACAATATAAATAATCATTCATATCTATATAAACAATTATAATGCATGTATAAATTGAAAATTATGGACTGACAAAATAATCCAATTAATACTTCTTGAAATATGGTTTGGTTAGAAAACATACTTGGTTCATGAACCTTATCATTATACCAGAGTTATGGATAAATTGTAAATCATTTTTTTTTTCATCTAAAATTCATTTTCATAAATATGTTCCTCATTAATTATACCTAGGATACCTAAAAGACTATTCATTTGGGAAAGGATTTATTTATCCTCATCATTCATGATTTATAGATCCATCATTTTATTATACGTAAATATTTCACCGTTTTTTATACTCATCATATAAAATATAGCGTCATCCTTTAAATTAAAATAATTATCCATGTTGTTCCCTTTAACATGGTGTTAATTTACTAAGAAATCATAATCATTAATCAACAATAACCATATTCTGTATTCCATATTCAACTCCATTTGTGTGAATGTAAAATATAAACTTTTATGAATAGTATTTATGTCACAACATTCTATATAATGAAAAATATTTAATATCATCAATGAATAAATTACCACAACTATCTAGAAATCATGAGTTGGGTAATGTTTCTCATGAAATCTTATTTATTATGAGGCATACGGTATAAATATATAATTCTATATAATTATACATCTTAATACCTATGTAGATTCACCACTAAATATTACAAATACTTCTCCACTATAGTATTGAGTAAGTAGATTTGAATGGATTTAACATATAATAAATTTTATGAAATTTTATTCAAATTCATCTTTCTAATGGAACATGGATGTTTAAGAATCTTCTTTTTTTCTATAAAAGACTTTGGAAAATTTCTATATGATATTCCGTAGCAGCCCCTTCAGACAGCGTGCGATTCCGAGCCCCGGTGTGACCGAAATTAAATTTTTAGTGCGTTCACACTGGGCACACATAATAAATGGAATAACTCTTAAATGGTTGCTGGGATGGGAAAACCAAGGGCACCGTTGAGTCTGGAATGTTCCGTTTATCTTAGTAGGGGTATAACTTTTGCAGGCATGGCCCTTCTATGAAAAACGCCGCTAGGGGAATTTTCGTAATTTAGCAGCATCGAGTGTGGACTTCACAACATTTGAACGAAGGCTCAGATTAAAATTCTAAGACTGCTGTTGCGTAGACAACGTGGTGTTTACCCTAGGGGCGGCTTAACCCCAACCCCACCGAACGTTCGGGTACGTGGTCTATGGGCGGGTGGTTTAAGTGTTTTCTATTTAAACACCACCCCACCCTCTTCTCTCCCTTAGCTTTTCCCTGCCGATTTCCTCCCAATGAGATTTCGCCCTCTCCTCCACCACTCCGGAAAGGCACGGAGGCTCCCGCGGACCAATCGTGATACTTCAGGCTACACCCAACGAGGTAGGAGCTTTTGTTCTTCGGTTTGGTTTCCCTTTTGTCTTTAAATTTAATTTCTTATGTCTAATTGTTCTTTGATCATCATGTGAAGACCCTAGGTTGGTAGGGCTTCAATTTATTGTCCCAATTATCCTTTCGAATCAAATTTTAGGGTCTCGGGGCTTCCGGGATGGCCTCGGGAAGTTTATCGGTCATTTTTTCCCTTTTTTCTGGCCGTTCTATGGAGGTCCGGCAAGCAGCGGCAACAGCACGAAGCGTTCCAGGTGGTGGTGGCGTGGTTCCAGTAGTGGTGGCGGCTTTCCAGGACGGGGGCGCGGCGGCGAACTCCTCAGCGGTGGCGGCTTCGTGTGGTGTGGAGGCGGCTCCAGGCGGCGGTGAGGTCGATGGTGAGGCGGACAGGGTCGCGGCACGTGACCCTGAACATGGACCGAGACCCCCCTTCGGCGGGTCTCCGCAGAAGACTGCAACCGGACCTCATAGACGGTCGGTGCTATGTGGTCCCGGGTCCATAGCCGGGCCGCGCAGCTGAGCCGAGGGCCAGTGCTGCAAGCCTGGCCAGTCGGCATTGGTCGGCCCCACCCCCTTCAAGTTCGGACACCTGTAATTTTACCTACGGGTGTCTGTTTTGTCTGTCGTCTACGGCAGTGCGTTCCTGGAGTCTAGAAGAGGATTTTGAGATGGTATTGGGGATTTATTATTCCCAAGATGGTGGGGCTCGGTGGCAGGACAGACCCATTAATGGGATTTGTGTTTTTCAGGGAGTTCTTGTTTTGGATGGCACTGGAACATCCGATGTCCGATTTGAGTGCAGTCAGCGGTGTTGCGATCCTGGAATTAAGGCGGAGTTTTCCAGGGTGATGCGGGGCATCAGTGTAAACCTGTGTCCATAGAGTATAAGGTGTCATTACTTTTCATTATTCGATGGTGTTGACTCCTTTGCCTTTCGAGCGTGTATGAGAGTCTTGGTCGTGGGGCATCGACTGTGAAATCTTGCATAACAAGATATCCTTGGGTATTTCACCATATGGATATTATAATGGTGGGAATCACCGGGCATTGTCGGCGGTCCAAATGGTGATTCGAATCGTGGAGTGCGACGTAGGGTTTCGATCAGGGAGTCCAGTTACCCACGAGGGCATTTGGGCTGTTTGAGAATTGCGAAGTGATGGAGAGGTTTTCTACCTTTTTACCCTAAACCCAAAGGTAGGATTAGGTGCATAGAATCTCTCACATGACTCACCTGAGAAGAAGTGCACCTGCTCTAATGCAAATCATCGGTGAGGGAAGACCCCACACGAACGGACCAAATCATTTGGTCCTTTCACGGTGACACATAACTGGGAAAGAGTTCTCCTTGGTACGGGAGAGCTAGATATGGGCTTAGTACCCTGAGTTGTTTCACTAGTTTTTCTTTTCGGGGACGAAAAGATTGAAGGAGGGAATTATGTAAGAACCTAGTTTTTTCCATTAAAAAATTTGGAAATTTTTTGATGATATTCCGAAGAAGTGCCTTCAGACGACGTGCGATTCCGAGCCCCGATGTGGCTAGAATTAAATTTTTAGTGTGTTCACACTGGTCACACAAAATAAATGTAATAACTCCTAAACGGTTGCTCAGATGGGATAACTGAGAGCACCGTTGAGTCTGGAACGGGCCGTTTACCCTAGTAGGGGCATAACATTCGTGGGCGCGACCCTTCTGGGAAAAACGCCACCAGGGGCGTTTTCGTAATTTAGCGACATTGGGTGTGGACATTGCAAATTTTGAATGGAGGATCAGATTAAAATTACAAGAATTCCATTTCACACAAAACATGGTTTTTATCCTAGGGGCGGATTAACCCTGACCCTGTCGAACGTTCGGTTATGGGGTCTACGGGAGGGGGGTTAAAGTGTTTTCTATTTAAACACCACCCCCAACCTCTTCTCCCTCTTATATTTTCCCTGAATATTTCCTCCCGATGAGCTTCTACCCTCTCTTACACCACTCTAGTGAGGCACGATGGCTCTGGAAGACCAAACGTGATGCTTCGGGCTACGCCCAACGAGGTTAGAGGTTTCGTTCTTCGTTTTGGAATCAATTTTTTTTTAAATTTAATTTCCTTTGTGGAATTGTAGTTAAATTTTCTAGTGAAGACTCTGGATTCATAGGGCTTTTATTTATCTTCCCAATGATTCTTTTGGATCAATATTTCAGGATCAGGGGCGTCCGGGGTGGCCCCGGGAATTTTCCCTGTCGTTTTTTCCTTTTTCTGGTGGTTCTAGGGATGTCTGGTGAGTGGCGGCGGTGTTGCGTCGCGTTCCATGTGGCGGCGGCCTTGTTCCAGCGGTTGTGGCTGCTTTCCAGGACGGTGGCGCGGCGGCGGGTTCGCACAGCGTGGTAGCGGCTCCAGTTTGCGGCATGGTCGATGGCGAGGTGGACCGCGGTCGCGGCGCGCGACCCTGAGCGTGGACTGAGACCCGCCTTCTGTGGATCTCTGCGGAATACCATGACCAGCCCTCATGTCCTATTGGCACTGCGTAGACCCTAGGTCCAGGATTGGGCCGTGCGGCTGAGACGTGGGCCGACATTGCGAGCTGGGCCGGCCGATGCAGGATGGCGCAGACCGGGCAGACCAGGCCAGTCCAGCCTAACGGGTTCTCCCCCTACGACATCGGACACCCGTAATTTTCACTATGGGTGTCTATTTTTCATTCCGTCTATGGTAGTGCATTCCTGGAGTCGGGACGATGCTTTTGAGATGGTGTTGGGGATTTTTAATTCCCGAGATGGGGGGCCTTCGTGGTGTGACACGCCTGTTAAGTGGAATATCGTTTTTCTTGTGATTCTAGTCTTGGATGGCGCGGGCACATCCGCTGTCCGATTTGAGAGATGTCAGTGGTGTTGCGAACCTGGCGCAGAGATGAAGTTTTCCATGGGGTTTCGGGCTTTGAAACTGGAGTTGATGCGTGGTCCCCACATCCCGTCTTTTAAGCTGTGAGAAGCTTTTAGAAACGTTTTCATCATACGTCTGTTTAGGGTCTGCGAGCACTTGTTTCGGAGTGTTTTTTAGGGCATTGAAATGGCGCAATACCCCTTCTTTAATACTGCATGGTGGTGCGGGCCTCACGAGGGCTCTTTTGGGCGTTGACAGTTAATTCCAACTTCTTCACTGGGTGTCCATTTTGGACATGTTTTTAGTCAATCTTGTGTACTATTTTGATAGGATCGCAATGGTTTAATCTATTAGCAGCACTTCGGGACAGGGATGTGGGTCCCACCAAGCACCGCTCATGTGTGATTCGGCGAAATCCATCTGTTTCTCCGAACATTTGTTTCATGCAAGTAAATAGTCAATTTGACTTGTCTTTCTGATGGGATCACAACGGTATGATGCACCCTACTGTTTTTGGGACCGAGGCTCGGGACCACGGGATGCCATTCGGGCGTAAAGCAATGTTGAATGACTTTTACTTCGGATATTTGTTTAGGGATAGTAAATAGTCAGTCTCACGTGTTCTTTTTGACATGATGGTTGCAACGTTATGATCCGTTTGGATGTGCGGAGTCTCATTCAAGATCTCATTAAACGTGGAATCCTAAAAGGTGCTCTGGTGGGGGTTCTTCTTACTATGTTCGGAATTGAACCCTTGGTGTGTGATCGTGTTCACTCCCGTGTGAGTGAAGTTGATGTTTGAAGAGATATGGTTGGCTGTTCTAGGGCTGTGGAGGAAGAAGGTTGGTGAAATTATGTTTTTGCCCTTCTCGCTGATGTTGGGTGTCGTGTGCACGATAGCCTTTGGGATAGAGATGTGGTATACTCGATGAGTATACAGGAATTCTTGGAGGGACATGTTTTATGTTTTTACCCGATAATGCTTGTGTACTTGGTTTGGATATGAGTTAGGGCCACATTTCGTGTGGGCCTCTTGTTCGTGTCGTGTTTTTCTTTACGTACCATTGATCTCTCACAACATAGAGGGTCACTTTGTTAACGATGGTTTAGACCAGCAGGTTTGAGTGGTTTCCCTGGGTTCTGTTATCGACGGTTTGATCTGCAGAGTAGTTTGGGTTCCCCTTTTTCCTTTAGTCGTTTGGGCTTTCAGAATCACGTCCCTTCGTGTTCCCTAGTAGATTTTTTGATGATTTGGTGTAGCCAATACACCACACGGGCACTGATCCTCTTTCCATGAGGTTGTTTCTAGTAGGGATGGCCAGAGAAGTTTTGGGTTTACCCTCCAATGGGGCTGGGCAGTGGGTTGCTCATAGAATACTTCAGGTTTACCTTACAGCGGGACTGGGTATTGGGTTCCTCATCGACTTCCTCAGGTTTACACTCCAGCGGGGCTGGGAAGTGGGTTGCTTTTTGACATCTTTTGGTTTACCCTCCAATAGAGACTGGGCAGTGGGTTACCCATAGACCTCATAGGGTATACCCTCCACTAGAGACTGGGCAGTGGGTTACACGACGACCTCTTGGTTTTTACCCTCCAACAGAGACCGGGCAGTGGGTTACCTGACAAACACTTAGGGTTTACCCTCTAAGAGAGACTGGGAAGTGGGTTACCCGGTGACCTCTTAGTGTTTACCCTCGAACAGAGACTGGGCAGTGGGTTACCCGATGAGCTCTTAGGGTTAAACATCAAGTAGGGATTGGGATGTGGGTTACCCAACGACCACATATGGTTTATCCTCCATTGGGGATGGGCAGTGGGTTACCCGATGACTTCTTTCAGACTCATTCCTTTCTAATAGGCTACTCTATGGATTTTCTCCGTGACTACCGAAGCAGGACCCTTGTTGGTATGGTTCAGTGATGTGACAGATTTGACTTTTAGCAGACCTCTCGACTATGTGACAGTGACGAGGTGTGGTTTGACGTTCCCCAGAACTCTCAAGTACGAGGGGCGGTTTCTCCATCAAGACGAATCCTTGAGAAGCGACCCAAAACCGTGTGGGCGAGTCATTGCCTCCCAAAGAGGATAGTGTCAAGGTGTAGTGATTTGATCCAATTGACTTGCAGTTCGGGTCCGACGGGTGGGATGCTGGGCATCGATGGTGTTTACTTCTAATATTGTTGGCTACACACTTTCTTGGGCTGAGATACGGTATGGATATCCCCTTAAGATCTTGTTTGGGCTTGTTTTTTGAGAATATGGATATGTATATACCTTATTCTAGTACCCACTCCTTTGTTTTGGGTTACTCTCCATCCAGGAGAGGTGAAGACGCACAGGGTATGCCTCATGCTTTCTATGTCTAGCTTTTCATGGTTGGATGAGTCTACTCTCCTACTATAGGTAATGAAGACTCGAAGAGACGTTCATCTTCTCACTACTTCTATCACCTTGTGTTTGGACGAGTCTACTTCCTTCCTCTTTTTGGGTTGAGATGTACTCTTTATTGCACTCTCTTTTGTACTCCTTTACTATTCTATAATAGATCTTCTTCTCACCTCTTCAATACCTATTTTGTTTCTCCCTCGAGCCATCGGGGTAACCTATTGAGTGTTTTTATACTCACCCGAGCTTGAGCTTTGTCTGCACTTTGTGTGACCTTGCAGACGACAGACATGTTGGTTGTGACTACAGAGGAGCTTAAGAGTTCAAGAGTTTGGACTGTGTATGGTGGTCACAGATGGGTTTCCAGGTGGAAGACTCTCAAATTGTTTACTTTTGTTTACCTATTTCCATGTTGTGGCACTTTTCTGGTTGGGTGTCTGTTTTGCCCTTTTCTTTTTAGTTTACCTTCAGTACTAAATTTGTACTATTTAGAGGTTGATTCACATTTGGGGTTTGTTAATATCAGTGAGTACATTACTTTTCCTTTTACTCTGCACTTTTGCATTGAGTTGGCGGCATGTGTGTGTACATGTACTTTGTCAAAGGCCTCCCCAATTTTTTCTGCCTTCGGTACTGGTCTCCAGCCCGTGGCCTATGGAGGCATGCTTGGGGTAGTTGCGGCTCGAGCCTGGGTAGGGTCGGGTCATGACTGCATGTATTCCAATTTAAAGAAGGTTGTGGATTTGGTTACCATGATAAATTATTGACAATTTTTTTATAATATACAGATAAAACTATAAAAAATGGATCTATAAGACAGTGGTTTTTATGGTCCAACATTCAGTAACATTTTCAATTTATTGATCCATATATATACCCTCTCTTTAGATTATTTAAATAAAAAATGAATCATTTTTTGTCAAAATTTATATTTACTAAATTTTTCTTATACTCCATACATTATTGTGGTCTTTAGTAAAACAACCAACTAATCTGAATCATCTCCATTACACTATGAATATATAAGAATGTCTTCTATTTTGACAACAATAAAATGATCATGGTAATATCTAAAGACTCTATTCCTTAAATCAATGAAGATATCTGGGAAATTAGTAAGACTGTGAGGCCTAATGATAAAATAATGTTGTTTATACGTTGTATGAAATCATTTCTTAGTAAAATTGTAACATCTCACAAGTTTTTAAAGAATAAACTATGTTTGATAGTATAAAGATACACCACATCGAGCATAAATAGTGAAATAAATAATATTTTTTAATATGGAATATATCACATAATAATTATATTGGTGGATATAAATTGGAATAAAAAAAATAATTTTTACTCATTTTTGGTAAATATATTTAAAATATCTCAATATATTTTATTTTGATAAGTATAAATTTTGTTTTACATTTAAAAAATCGAATTATCAAAAAAATAAATTAACCACCTTTTATTGGTGCACCTATTATAAAAAGACATTTTTAAAATGTTATAATATTTATCTAACAAAATAATGTTCATTTTATAAATAGGAATATGAAAACAAATAAATAGTGAAATTTTGATATCTTTCAAAAATGATTTATATTTGGAGGAATGGGGAAAATTACATAATTTTGATTGAAGACATCCATTTCATCTAATTTATTTATACAGTTAAATTATGTTTTAAATTTTTTATAAAATATATTTAGTTAAATAATAAATCAATAAATCTAATTTTATTTATTATAAACTATTTCTAACTAAAATTACATTTAAAAAAATTATAAACTTTTGAATATTTCGTACTTTAAAAACTAGTTATTTCATCTAATCTAGGAGAATAATTTTAAATTTATTTATAAAAAATAAGTTAATATAATTTTAAAAATGGATTTCATTTGTATATTAATATTTTATATATTAATTAAAAATATTCCTTTTTATTTTTGAAAAATATGAATAGTTTAGTTGGTAATTAATTTTACCATTATATATGGTAAATGAAGTAAAAATCGTGCAAGTAATAGTATAAATAAAATGATATGGATGATAGAATGAAACATAAACATTACCCAATTTTATATTATGAATATATATCATCCAAAATCAGTCATGGTTCGAAAATATGAACAATGATTTCCATTAATATGTTATTTTTAAATTTATAAAAAAATTAAATGAAAATACAAATCTGTATCATTCATATTCATAATAACAATCATATTTTTAATAAGGGTTTCTCTAGATGATAATATAATCAATCAATTGTAATTTAAAAATAAAATATTTATCTTCATCAATGTATTTTTTTATTAAATAAATAGTGACCTTCAACACTTTCACAATAGTGATGATGCAATAATGTAATTAATTGAAATATAAAATAAATTTTATAAAAATAGTAAAATGAATATAATTTTCTTTAATTAATGTTATTAAATATTTTTTGGATGAATTGGAAAATGTTTTGTTTTGTAAAATTACATGGTTCAATGTAATGTATATGTTTCGATATTTTTAAAATATAATGTTATGAATAGCCTCAAAATTGACATTAATGAAATTTTAAATTATATTATATTTACTAAAATGCTATAAAATTCATATAAATAATAAAAATAAATGAATTATTGGGTTAATGTAACACCTTGCCCCTACCTCATTGGATTGAGGTGGTGGTGAGGGTTACTTGGCCTTAAGGGACGTTCCCAAGGCGCCAAAGGCTGGAAATGAATGCTGAGGGCTTCAAGAGAAAATTGGGGAACGATTTTCCGTCAAGAGGATAACCCAAAAAACAAAAACCCAAAACCTATAAATGCATGCATCTCAAATTAACCACCCATGCCATAAAAACCCACGATTCATACATTCGATCATTACCAAAACATCAGAGTATAATGGAAACTAAAAAGAACAGCCACAACAATCCATGACACCTCCATAGCTCTACTCCAGCACCAAACTCCAGGCTCAACCAAGCATCACAAGGAACCTCTAAAATAAGGTGATACCTTACCTTTTCTGATGTCCATGTATACTACATCTGCAAAGACACCAATGTGACAAAGTAGGGGGTGAGTACAACTACTCAGCAGGATTTCCCCAAATGACTTCCCTACACATCCCACTAGGATAAAACTATTAGCACATTTATATAAAATAGTTTATATAAAATAATCATAAGTGCATCCATTACCATAAGTCTACACACCCTTACCAAGACATCGTGCCCCAAACCATGTAAACCCAGGGAAATGAAAAAAATCATTTCATAGGCCTAACATGTCACACAAGGAAGCCAAATCAACCATGCCACTCAAGGAAGCCAATTAAACCATTTCAAATTTATACAAAAAATTCCATCTATGCAAAGCAACACATAACAAAGTAACCATTACAAAGCAACCATAACAATTGTACTTCCTGTCCAACTCTTTCACCCATCTTCGGCTAGCAGGACTTCCTGCCCACTACCTGAAAACCCAAAATGGTAACGGTGGGACTTCCATCCCAACTCGTTCACCTTTCATAGTGAGACATCCCGCCCAAATCCACACAAAATTTCAAGCAAGCCAAACCAAGCATATACCCACCAAGTTCACAACAACATGCAATCAACCAATTCCCTCGCATACCATTCCACTTTAATAAATCATGCATTTATTGAAAACTATTTTTCATACCAAACAACCTTTAAAAAAAACAAAATCTTTATTGAAATACATTTCTATCAATCATTTTCACAAAAAAAATCATAGCATCCCATTTTAAAATCACCATTTTAAAAATCCACAATAATTTCATTTCACCATAAAACCCCTTTTTCCCAAAAATCCCCCAAAACATCCCCCAAGGGATATCAAATCAATTTCGCACATCAAACCAAAATTTATTCAAAGAACAAAAAATTAATTGTAAACAAAACCACTACCTTTAACCAAGTGTAGTAGAGAGAGAAGCCACCTCCCTTTAGGGTTCGTAAGAAATCGACCCACAAGAAAACGCACCTCAAATTCAGCAACACACCACCGAAACATCTCTAGATCCCCTAACCTAACCATCATAATCCCTAAAATTAACATCCAAGGCAACCACAACCATATATCTACACACAGCGAGTGTAGATTTAGAAAACTGGAAGATAGGGAGATGTAGATCTAGAGGAAAACACAAAGAAACCACGGGAGAAGACTTACCCGGGAGGATTCGCATTCAAACCCTCTTGAATCCTCTTCAAAACCCTTCCAAAATTAGTGGGAGGGCCCTTCTATCCCCTGAGAAGCGAAAATCCCAATTGAGACACGAGTGGGAGGAAGAGATGAGTGTTTTAGGTCAATCCCGAGGGAGCCCGAACTAAAAAACCCCAAATTTAAGTGGATGCAGGGTTAGCCCGCACGGTTTAGCAAACTGTGCGCTAACCATGCGCACGGTATTTCCTTGAGAGTAGGTGCCAGCACGGTTTCCTCACACGGTTTGGAAAACCATGTACAGGCCTTGGGTAGCCTACTGCCTCTCCCTGCAAGGTTTCTTGGAGCATCTTCACGGTTGACACTAACCGTGATTAAACCGTGTGCCCCTTTAAAAGCCTCCAAACTCATCCAAAAACATTCGAAACTCTACCGACCTTTTCCCAACTCATCCCATGCCACTAACTCATAAAAAACATAAAAAAAGGCTACATACCTAAAACTGGGGGTATTACATTCTCTCCACCATTGAACATTCCTTCCTCGAAATGTAGTGACCCCGCCATTTTCCCAAAGAGCTCAGGCCACTGCTCGACCATTTCTTTCTCCTGTTCCCAAGTTTCTTCCTGGATCTGTTCATGTTTCCACAAAACCCGAACTAGAACGATGATTTTACCATGCAAGAATTTACCTTTCCTATCCACAATCCGCACTGGCATGTGCACCAACAAAACATCTGGCTCAAGCTGAACAAGATCCCATCGAATAACATGGCCCGGATCTGGCTGATACTTTTTCAACTATGACACATGAAACACATTGTGTACCACACTGAACCTATGTGGAAATGCCAACCGATAAGCCACCTCACCAACCCTCTCAACAATATCAAAAGGTCCAATGTACCTTGGAGATAAATTTCCTTGTTTCCCAAACCGATGATGTCCCAACCGAGGAGAAATCATCAAGAAAACATGATCACTCACCTCAAACAACAACGGTCATCTACGATGATCTGCATAAGATTTCTGACGATTCTGAGTCGTCTTCATTCTCTTCCTGTTCAACATGATATTTTATGTAGTCTCCTGGACAAGAATCGGTCCAACCATCAAATACTCACCCGTTTCCACCAAACATAGTGCAGAACGACATGGCTGCCCTTAAAATGCTTCAAATGGAGCCATCTTTATTTCTGAATGATAACTGTTATTATAAGAGAATTCAACCACAGACAGGTGCTCCTACCACGAGCCACCAAAATCCATCACACAAGCCTGCAACATATCTTCCAAGGTTTGTATCTTCCTCTCTGATTGGCCATCTGTATGAGGGTGATATGTCGTACTCATTGTCCACTTGGTTCCAAGGGCTTGCTGAAATATTTCCAGAAATGGGATGTAAACCTCAGATCTCTATCTGATATGATCGAAACTAGAACACCTCACCTATTTACCACATCCCAGATATAGATTTTGGAAAGATCCTCCACCATATGAGATTCACGAATTGAAATGAAATGGGCCTACTTCGTTAGCCGATCAACTGTCACCCAAATGGCATCGTGTTTTCTGAACATTCTTGGGAGAAATGTGACAAAATCCATCGCTATATGCTTCCACTTCCAAACAGGGATAGGTAAAGATTGCAACATTACCGCTGGCCTTTGGTGCTCTTCCTTGACCTGCTGGCAAGTCAAGCATCGTGAAACGAACTCATCCACTCTTCTTTTCATTCCATCCCACCAGAACTGCACTTTTAATGCCTTATACATCTTCTGAATTCCAGGGTGAACTGCCCACCTGGAATGATGCTACGCCCTGAGAAGTTCTTCCCGACAAGCCACCGGTAGAACTATCCATTTCCAGAAACACAAAACTTATTCTTTATTCAGCTTCCAACCCTCAATGGTCTCCCATCTATTGACTTTCGACCTCATGGTCTCACACTCCGAATCAGAAATCTATGCCTCTTTAACTAGGAATGCCAAGTCAGGAATCAAGGAAACCGGAAAAAAGATCACTTTATCGCCTTGGTCCTCGCCTACTAGCTGCATGTCAGCTATCACTGACATCAACTGCCACTGGTTCGATGCCTTCTTCACCACCTGAGCATATGTTTCCCTACTTAATGCATCCGCCACTGAATTTCCCTTACTCGGTGTGTACATTATGTCAAAATCAAACATCTGGAGATATTCCATACATCTCCTTTTCTTCAAGTTCATATCCCATTTGTGAGAAAATGTGCTTCAAAATCTTATGATCCGTATAGACTGTGAATTTCTTACCGAAGAGATAATGGCACCACATTTTCAATGCATGGACCACTACTGCCAGCTCCAAATCATGAGTTGGTTAGTTCTTATCATGCACCCTCAACTATCGGGAGCCATACAAAACCACATGATCCCCTTGCATGAGGACGCACCCCAACCCTGATCTCGATGCATTGCAATACACCACGTACCCTTTCCCCGGTTCTGGTAAAACAAATATTGGTGCCGATGTAAGGCGACCCTTTATTTCTTTGAAACACTGCTGACACTGTTCATTCCACTGGAATGGAACATTCTTCATTGTCAAAGCTGTCATTGGTTCAGCCAACCTTGAAAAGTCACGAACAAAACGCCAATAATACCCAGATAGACCAAGGAAACTCTGTAACTCAAACACATTCTTTGGTAGTTTCTATGAGATAACAACCTTTATCTTTTCTGGATCTACTAAAACACCCTTTTTAGAAATCACATGGCCATGAAAACAAACTTCCTATATCCAAAAGTCACATTTTGACAATTTTGCATACAACCGATGATCTCTCAAGATCCCTAGTACTATCGCCAAGTGTAGTTCATGCTCTTCCCTTGTCTTTGAATACAAGAGAATATCATCCAAAAACACCATGGTAAATAAATCCATATATCTCTAAAATATCTGATTTGTCCATGCCATAACACTTCTGGTGAATTCGTTAGACCAAAGGGCATAACAGCATACTCATAATAGCCATATCGACTTTTGAAAGCTATTTTAGGAATATCCTCCTTCTTTACTCGCAATTGATGACATCCCAATCTCAGGTCGATCTTGGAGAACCACTAGGCTCCCCACAACTGGTAAAACAGTTCATCAATTCGTGTAAGTGGATATCTGTTCTTTATCATCACTCGTTTAAGTCGATGATAATCAACCCAATGTCTTAAAGTTCCATATGCCTTTTTCACAAACAAAATCGGCGCGGCCCACAGAGATGCGCTAGGCCGGATAATGCTTTTATTTTCTAACTCCTCCAACTGGATTTTCAACTCCCTCAATTCTGCAGGTTCCATCTGGTAAGATGGAAGTGAGATAGGACTGGTCCCCAGAAGGAGATCAATAGTAAACTCCACTTCTCTTATAAGAGGTAACCCAGAGAATTATTCGGGGAAAACGTCCATGAACTGATCAAACACTGTAGGAAAAACACCATTACCAACACCCTCTATCGATTCCAATGACAATACCACCAATTGATATGATAACTTGCCAACTGTCGGTGCCAACAAGACTGATGCAACCTGCTTCTCATGCCTCTCTCCTCTAAAGAGATGTCTAACATCATCATGTGTCATAAAACTCACTGTTCGTGCATCACAATCGATGTGGGCCTTAAACGCTATTAGCCAATCCATGCCCAAGATTGCATCATAGCCATCCATCTCAAGTACTGAGAAATTCGACATTAGCTCATCCTCGCCCTCATAGATATAACATGATCTACACAAGAAGGCTCGACACACTCTTTGACCCATAGGAGTTTGAAGTTTCAAAAAATGAAGGCATCATCTCCAGAGTTAAACCCAATAAAATAATAGCACGAGAAGCAAGAAATGAATGGGAAGAAGACGTATCAAACAAATCTTGCATCAACGTGGAATTTAAAAGTACCATACCTTGCACCGTGAATGGTCTCGTTTGATCATCCAATTCAACTTTCTCAGATCCAAAAATATGTGTGCTTTCCATGATCTTCTCTTTATCCCCTAGCTGAAACATCCCTTGTTGAGTAGTATCAGGAACACCCGACCTTGGAGCATTATGGAAATACCGCTGAAGATGCCCCATCCTCTTGCAGTTATGACATTCTCGAGGATGTGCCTTACAATCTCGTTTCAGGTGGCCTACAGAACAACACTTAAAGAATCGTGGCTTACACTTGGGTCTCGAAGGAATTTTTAACAATCTAGTGGTCCAATTTTTATATACTCTATGTCATTGAGAAATGGTTTCGGTATTGTTCTCTATCTCAACATTGGGGTTCACACCTCCTCTTGTGAGGGCAACAATGCTTCCATTACATGGATTTTCAACTATGATAGATATCGTAACAGGTGTATCTAGTTGCAGTCCTAATTGAACTATTTGAAAAGCCTGAACAATGCTTTGGGCCAACTGCTGGTTCACCTGGGGCTCAGGAGGAACAAAATTTTCAGTAGCATCCTCCGATTGATCTCTACGATGTCTAACCAGTTCCATCTCTATTAACAGAAAACAAACAACCATAAGTATCACTTCCATAGACATCAAGAATTCTCATTTCAAATCGCATTACACAATAGTATCACAACAAGGCTTTCCACCTTTCCAAATTTTCCATGTTTCACCTTTTTTTAAAACCAAACCATTTAAAAACTATTTCTCAATTCGACCCATAAATTATTATTCCCAATAAAATATGAATCCTAGTGGGAATTCATTTCTACCATGCATGTCATACTCATCTCATTGGCTACACCCATGACAATGAGATATCCAGTGCCTATAAGTGTCTCCAAAACACTTATGTACTCAACTCCCTGGTAACATGAAGTTCAGCATAAGAGGGTTATCTACATCCTTTTATGCTATACATTCCAAGTTCCGACATTCCTACGCCTTGATACCATCCAGACTAAAGGAATATAACACAAATAATGTCAACTCCAAATCAAAGAATAAACTCCAAAGGACCGAACAAGCTGATACCACTTGTAACACCCCACCCCTACCTCATTAGCTTGAGGTGGTGGTGAGGGTCACATGGACGTAAGAGACATTCCCAAGGCACCAAAGGCTGGAAATGAATGTTGAGGGATTCAAGAGAAAAGTGGGGAACTATTTTCCCTCAAGAGGATAACCCAACATACCAACAACAATCAACTATAAATGCATGTATCTAAACTTAACCACCCATGCCATAACAACCCAAGGTTTATAAAACTGATCATTACCAAAACATCATTGTACAACAGAGACAAAATAGAACTGCCGTGACAATCCATGACACCTCCACAGCTCCACTCCAGCTCCAAACTCTATGCTCCACCAAGAATCATGAGGCACCGCTAAAAGAAGGTGATGCCTTAACTTTTCCCATGTCCCGGTATACTTCATCTGCAAATACACCAATGTGTCAAAGTAGGGGGTGAGTACAACTACTCAGTAGGATTTCCCCAAATGACTTCCCTAAAAATGCCACTATGATAAAACTGTTAGCACATTTATATAAAATATTTTATATAAAATAATCACAAGTGCATCCATTACCATAAGTCTATGCACCCTTACCAAGCCATCGTGCCCCAAACCATGTAAACCTAGGGAAATCCAAAAAATCATGTCGTAGGCCAAACATGTCACACAAGGAAGCCAAATCAACTATGCCACTCAAGGAAGCCAATTCAACCATTTCACATTTACACAGCAAATTCCATCTATACAAAGCAACACATAACAAAGTAACCCTAAAATGTGACCATAACAGTGGGACTTCCCACCCAACTTGTTCACCACTCTTTGGCTAGCAGGACTGCCTGCCCACTACCTGACAACCCAAAATGGTAACGGTGGGACTTCCCGCCCAACTCGTTCACCTTTTATAGTGAGACTTACCACCCACTTCCACCCGACATTTCAATCAAGACAAAACCAACATAAACTCACCAAGGTGACAACAACATGCAATCAACCAATTCCCTTTCATTCCATTCCACTTCAATAAATCTTCCATTTATTGAAAACAATTTTTCATGCCAAACAACCATTAAACAAAATAAAAACTTTATTGAAATCCATTTCCATCAATAATTTTCACAAACCAATCATAGCATCCCATTTTAAAATCTCCATTTTAATATCCACAATAATAACTTTTCACCATAAAACCCTTTTCCCCAAAAATCCCCAAAAACATCTCCCAAGGGATATAAAATCAATTTTTCACATCAAAGAACAATTTATTCAAAGAACAACAAATTAATTGTAACCAAAACCATTACCTTTAACCATGTGGATTCAAGAGAGAAGCCACCTACCATTAGGGTTCCCGAGAAATCGACCCACAAGCAACCGCACCTCAAATTCGGTGACGCACCACCGAAACTTCTCTAGATCCCCTTCCCTAACCATAACAAGCCTTAAAATTAACATCCAAGGCAACCACAACCATATATCTACACACAACAAGTGTAGATCTAGAAAACTAGGAGAGAGGGAGATGTAGATCTATAGGAAAACACAAAGAAACCATGGGACAAGACTTACCTGGGAGGAATTGCATTCGAACCCTCTTTAATCCTCTACAAAACCCTCCCAAAATGAGTGCGAGAGAACTTCTAGCCCCTGAGAACCGGAAATCCCGAGTGAGGCTCAAGTGGGAGGAAGAGAGGATTGTTTTACTTCAAGACCAAGGGAGCCTGGACTTAAAAACCCCAACATTATGTGGCCGCATGGTTAGCCCACACGGTTTGGAAAACCGTGTGCAAACTGTGCGCACGCCACTGCCTTGAGAGCAGGTGCCCGTATGGTTTCCTCACCCAGTTTGGAAATCCATGTGCAGGGCGTGCGTAACCTACTCCCTCTCCCTGCACGGTTTCCTAGAGCATCCGCACGGTTTACACTAACCGTGCTCAAACAGTGCGCCCCCTTAAAAGCTTCCAAACTCATCCAAAAACATTCCAAACTCTCCTGACCTTTTCCCAACTCATCCCCTTCTCATAACTCATAAAAAAATATAAAGAAAGGCTACATACCTCAAACCATGGGTACTACAGTTAATATTAAAATTTTCATCCTTGATCCATTTATTGTTATTTTTTAATTTTATTGTTTCTATATTATCCCTCAAATAGTAAATTACCAGGTCGTTATGGTAATAATTAAAATGGTTTAATTATGAGTTAAAACTAAATCCTTAGGATAATAATGTAACCTAATATTGTCAAAACATTATTAGATTATTTGATTTAGAAACATAATAATACTATATTTTAAAAAACTCTATTTTTTCATTTGTAATTGAATATTAACTTATATTAACTTCATATTTTGAGAAATTTTTATACCTCCCATCCCCTTTCTAATAAATGGTCAATCATTATTCTCTTTTTTTCACAAATAAAAACAATTTTGGGTCAGAAAATATATTCCCCCAATAACTTAATATATTCCCTCCACATATATTGAGCTAATATTTTAGGCATAACACATCCCTTACAGGTCTTAATGACATAAGAAATTGATATTTTCGGATGTATATGTATCGTTTTTAATCAATTATTTATCATTTATTTCCTATTCCAGTTCATTAATTAATTTTTGTATAAATATTATATAAGAACATTATTATAATCAATAAAATGAGATATTTTATGTTATGTTAATTACCTACACCATCACTCATTTAAATCAATTGGGATACACAATCATCATTCATGTGAACAGAGAACCACCACCTCACGAACCGATGTCATTCATTCTTCAATTATCATCGTTCAAAGGTGTGAATAATAATGTTTTATATATTAAATATTAAATATAATAATTATTATTATATTATTATTATTCAATTTTAATATGATAAATTAAATCATTTTTTATTTTGTGAGAATATAATAACATCATCTATGTGTACGGTTGTCTACCACCTCACGAAGAGAAGAGATTCATTCAAGAATTACCTTATATGTATCAATGATGAGTTTCATAAACAAATATGATATATATAAGATAATAATTCTACTAGAATGACCATATATATTTTATTTACTTTTGTTTCATTCAATATTATGGAAATAGTGTTCATGTGTACATACGAACTACCATCTCTATGAACAAAATATTTGATTTCATATTTATATCATTTATATATTACTAAAAACAAAATATTAATTAACATATATAATATTTGTATCACTAATTAAATTTTAGAAAATATTAATTCATGTTCAATGTAAGTGATCTAATAAAAAAATTCAAAACATGTATGAGAAATAAAGTGGTTGTAACATGAATCATAACTTTTTCATTAGATCATTAATAAATGAGTAATATATAGTTTTATTTAGATGATTTTTATTAGGAAATATATTAATATAGTTCTTTAATAACTTTATAATAAACATATATTTATTATATAGGGGCTTTGGATTTATACGATGAAATTAAAGAATAATGTATGGGTTCCTCATCTCACTTTGTATAATATGAGATATATTCCTTTTCCAACACAAATTTGTTATATATAGGGTATGTAAAAAAATTTATATAAAAAAGAATTAATATTAATATATTAATTATACTAAATGTAAAATATCATAATTATTACTTTTATGGGGCATATAATTTTACTGATTAATAAGATGTAAGGGAATTCTTAACCCAATTACCATTATGTGGGGTTAACCTTCTACAACATTGATCATGTTGTGCTATAATTAATTTTAACTAGTTTGTGATTTTTTATATATATACGATACATATATTCTATTTATTTTTTTAATTATCAATTCAATTAAATTACATTTATAAGGGAGTTTCTCTTGAAAATTATATTTTTAGAAGATTCAAATAAAACAATATTTTTATTTTATGAACATGTTTCCTAAAATTTATTGAATAATTTTTTTAATATAATATTATGATCTTTTAAATTCTTTTTTACTATTATTTTTTTTCTTAAAATATTATTCTAATGGGATCATTTTTTCATTTTCTAAATGAGGTCCTATGTAAGTTTTCATACAAAAATATAATGATGGATTTTTTTAAATTTTACAAGATTTGTGGATTTTCCCTTTTTCATGACACATAAATTATGTTATTATTCATTTAAATCATACATGTTAATTTTTGATTATTTTATTTTATAATTGGGTGGAATTTTTATAAAAAATATTTTAAAAGTGAAAGATTATTTTTCTTCATGAAATTTTTCATGTGATATCTCAAAATAATATTCCATCTTTGATAAAATTATTTTATGATAAATATGATTTATTGGGTATATTATTCCTGGATATTATCATTAATATTTTATGGTTGGCTTATTTCTATATTTAAAAAACTCATTTTTTTCATTGGTTATCCTTTGATTTTTATGAAACCTACATCTTTTTAATGGTTATGATATAATAAATGGTATATATTCTTTTTGAACACATTTTTTGGTATAAATTTTGTAAATTCTGGGTCCAATATCGTCCTCTAATTTATTGGGTAATCATATTATATCTCATGAGAAAGACAACACTAAAATTATGATTTAATTGTGTTTAGATATGACCAAAAAGGGAAGTGAAACTTGTTCATAAAATGTTATTTCACACCATGATAGTCTTGGGAGTGAACCATATCTACTTTTATGGTTTGGGGAGTCATGTAAAATCACTATGATAGTCTTATAAAAAGACTTGAATTATATGGGAATGATTTTAAATTATTTGGTGTTTTCCAAATTAAAAATATTATTTAAAATTTATTATTTTATGATTCATTTCTTATAAATTTTTATGATTGTTTATATAAAATAAGATTATGATATTTGAAATGAAGGGTATAATTTTATAATTTTATGTTCATGATCTTATTATTATGTTATATATCTCCATTTATTAATCCTAATGTGCATATGAGATCGCTCATCCTATGTTTTAGTTTTGAATGGTTATTAGGAAATATGTTAATGGAAGTGTGGGTATAAGAATTACATAGGGATGATGTTGATGTCCAATTGTGAAATATGAGGGTGGTGGGAGATAATGATGATATTCTTGAGACATTTTTTATGAACCCATGTTGTGAATAGTTTTTTCTTAATTTTATAATACTCTAAATAAAAATGGTACTTGGGTGTGTATGTGATCCATTATTTTCTTTTGGAAATTTTTGTTTTGCGGAAATTTTTTTGTCACTTTTATTAGTATCATAATAAAAAATGTTACATTTCTGTTTTTAAAACAGAATCAGGAAATGTGGATTCTGGGTGTTTATATTTGAGATTAATACGGTTTTTAGATAACCTTGGATATTATGATATTTTCTTGTAAGGTGTTCTCATTATTTTAGGCACTGTCTTGGTTTTACATCATTAGGGTTGATTATAATTTTAAAGACCTAGGCACATAATATAATTTTATAATTGATGGATTTTAATAATTCAAATTTTATTTCAGATTTTGATCAATATTTTGGATATCCTATATACTAAATTTAGTGAAAATGTTATTGAATTTTATTTGGGGAATAAAATTTGAATTATATTTTTGAAACATATATGATATCAGTATGAATTGATGGTAATTAAATGTTAATATAGAAATGGTTACCATATATTATAGAGTTTTTGATTTAGTCTATTAAATTTTGGTAAGATATATTAATATTGATGGATGATATTTTCGGACATATATTAGGAATCTATATTCTATGATTATGTGATGAAATCATTTTAAATTTTGGTTTTCAATATATATTTGACTATTATAATGAATTTTAAGGACAATTATTTATTAAATTATAAATTATTAACTATTATAATTACTGTTATCTTTTATAAATTAAGGTTGTGATTCTTTTCTAAAAAAATTGTTTTTTGGGGGAATTAATTTATCATACCCGAATCATTATTTTATTTAATATATGAATTCAAGGTGAATAGTTTTTTATATATGTGGATATTTTATTTATCCACATAATTTTTTTTCATTACGTTGGGAAATAAAAAAATTCTCCTCAGATACTCATCGATTGAAGAAGTATATATTTTGTGGAAATTGATTAAAGTATTATATTATTCTAAAGTATGTATAGATCATTATGTTCTTAATCAATGTGGTAAAATAATTCCGTAACATTTTAAAAATGATCTAGAAATAAAATTGATAACTATTTAATTTTATTTTGGATAAATCAAGGAACTTCTAACCCATAACAAATTTATGATTTCTTGATTGTTCACAATATAATGAATGTGTTCCCTATCACTCTCTATCAGTACATGGGTGCTATATTTTCTCATCAATGTCATGTTCTTTAAATGTTAAATTAGTTTGGTGTTATTCTAGCTTACATTAATACTTCACATTTATTCTTTTAATGTGGAATTTTTATTAGTTCTTTTTAAGTGGGATTTCAAAAATGGTATTATGAAAAGTAAAACCTTATCTAATAAACCCAAGTATAAAATTTTGAGGATGTTTTTTATTTTTGGAAATAATTTATGACAATAGGATGGATGCTTATCGACTACATCCTCCCACGAATCTGTGTCGTGTTTAGTACGTGCTCTATGTAACTGTCATGAGGAAGTACATACATGATCAATCACATGTACTAAACTTATATTTTATAACACTAGATAAATTTATTTCTTATGGGGATAAATTGTTAGATATTTGGGTTCATAGAGACAATGTTCTTTGAAACAAGGCCACTCACATTGTCAAATTTTTATGCTGAAATCAGTAGTATGAGGGAGCTATGTGGAAATGTTGTGATGTAATAAGGAACAGGTGTCGTAAAATTTTATATTTGAGTGATGAATTTTGAGGAATAAATTCATTTTAAGGGGGTTATAATGTACCATCATTCTATTATTAAATGAACACACTTTGTTCAAAATTGTAATGATACGCCACATGTGGGTTAAATGAAAAAATAAATATTATTATATAATATATAAGATATCACCTATATATTATATTAGTGTATATTAATAGAAATGGATATATTTTTTATACACATGTTTATGAAATTTATTTTCAATCATTAAATTAATTTTTGAGAATATAAATAAATCCAGTTATATACTAAAATTATTATATTTTTATTATTGAGTTTTACAACCTTTTAATGACACACCTTTTTAAAAAATAAAAATTGTCAATATTAAAAATTTTATTTCAATAAATAAAGGTAATTTATTAGATTTTAATGTCAAAATTATATTAGGGGGATATTTTAGTATCATTTGGAGATCTTTCATTTTTGATAAACAGTTAAAAACACAGAATTTTAATTCAATACATATATTCACCTAAATTTATTTATATTTTTAAAATATATTTTGAAATTATTTTCACTTATAAAAGGTCAAATTATAAATAAATAAATATACATTAGGTAATTTCAATGTCACGAACCGAATCGATCGCCACCAAAAATGGCACCAAACCTAGCCCGTGACAAGGCCCGAAGGGCGTTCCCGATCCCCACGTGCTGGCACAAGTGCCCGGGTATCATAAAATGAAAATTGGGAACGATTTACCCGACTTTATAAATATAAAACAACAAAAGAATCCAATGAAACAAATCTGGATTTTTCAAACCAAACCATATTTTACAAAAAATCAGAACTAAATTACATGGCTTAAAACAACTCAAAAGGTCTATACCAAAGGTACAAATCCAAATAAGGACAGCCCAAGAACCCTCATGGAAAGGGGCACCGCCCTCAAGCCACCTCCACAAGACTTCACCACCAAGGACCTGCTAGAAACCCGAACCACTGGAACCAAAAAAACTGTACCCAACCTGCGACAACAAAAACAACCATGTCTACTTACACCCAAGGGTGTAAGTAGGGTGTGATCCAATTCCCAGTAGGATATAACCACTAAGAGATTCCATGTGATAAACATTTAAAGATGATAAGCATGCAAGTTTTCAAAAACATGAAAAGCTAGTTACAATTTCTAAAAGATGCAACTTTGAATAAAAACAGTTTTCAAGTGGGCTATCATTAAAAATGAACACTTTTAAAAATAATGTCAAACTACTGAATTTTCCATCCAACTATACCGTTTGCCGATGGTAAGTACAGAGTAAATAATGAGCCCAAGAAATAGGAAGTAACCCATAGGCACTAGCTAGTTGTGGGTCCCAGGTACCTCGTATCTCGGTGAGAGTAACCATCACAAATATTCATTCTCGTGCACGAGCCACTATTGGGGAACATACACATAACCTAGTGGTCCCCAGTCATCATCATCATAGTTTAGTTAGAGTTGTAAGCGTCAATCTTGCTAAGTGAAACTCAGGCCAAACCCCACGGATTCACTAGCATACTAGTACACTTCCACCCACCTAGATACCCAGGTTTTCCCCTTGTGCTCAAACAAGTTCAACAAGTCAAGAAATATACATTGAACATGAATATATCATTTATACATAACAAATTCACCAAACATCCCATATGTATACCACAAAAGTCACAAAAATCCATTTTTCATTCAAAATGATATTGAAATCCGAATCACACCAAAATAGCCCACAACACGTTTCACATTTATTCAACACTTCCACAAAACCATTAAAAAAATTTATAAAACAATTACAAGATATTTAAACTCATATAAAATCCCAAACACATGGAATATAACACTTCTTTCATAATCAAAAATACAATTTTTCACATCACACTCACACAAAACACTCCACATCACTTTCACATCACTTTCACTCCTCAATATTTCCTTCAAAAAATTTAATAAAATATTTCCAGGATGATAAATATCACATAAAAACATTTTCACAAATGAAATGGACCTTTTAAAAATATACTCCTACCAAAACAGTTTGCTGATATAGTTTCACATATTACACAACCCAATAAACTATTCAAAACATTCATAAAACAATTATAAATAGTATACCCAAACATTGCACATAAAATCCATTTCAAAAACCACTTTATAATCAAAAAACAAACCAAGACCCTACCAAAACAGAATTGTCAGCCCAATCAACATGTAATAATCCACTTTCAAATGTTATATAATCACCTTGAATAATATCACAAAAGATAACCATGAGAACACACAAATCCATAAAACACTTTCAAGGAGTATAACAAGGTTATACAAATAAAAACATTCAAATAAACCCCCTTTTTAGGCCCACATGGAACTATATCATTTCCCAAACATTATTGGTATCCCCTTTCAATATCTAATAAACCACTTCTACATTTTACAAAACTACCACAAAAGATAACACATGAAATACATTTGAAAAATACACACTTCAAGCAAAAATGTAACATTAAAAAAAATGCTTTACTATTGCTACCAAAAATGGTTTTCTCATAATTCAAAGCACACAAGGAACATGTAAAATTATTTAATCAAGCAAACTAACTCGTCATTAAATGGTTATCCACGGAATCACCTACCGAATTTGTCGAAACCCTCAAATATTGGGGCGAAATATCCACCGCATGACCTCTGCACCTCAATGAAGTTAAAAGAAACCTAAAACCTCAATATTTCACCCAAAATACAGTAATTTAGAACCTATTCACGAACCCTAACTTCGGGAATTTTTTATAATTCAAGAATTAGGGAAGAAACCCTAAGCAATATGAAAGAGGAAAGAAATAGACTCACCTACTTGAAGTATCCTGAATTAATCACTCCAAAAACAATAGTTTCTGAAATTTAAAACATCCAAAATTAAGGTATTATTAGAAAATGATATAGTAAATAATATGGGAACTGGAATGGATGGAAAAGAGTAAGAATTGAGAGAGTAAAGAAGGGATAAAGTTACCTCTTAAATTCTGGACGATTTGAGACACTCTATGCAGATCAGCCCAAATTCTAGATATCAATGAGCTCCAAGGAGGGGGGGGGGGAAGGCAATGGGCGCGTGCCTGGATTTCTTAGGGTCGAGTGGGAGGTGGAATCACCGAAAAAACGAAAATATTTAAGGAGATATAAAAAATTTAAAAATTATTTTTATTGCAGGAAATGGGCCTTCGGTCCAGCCCAATATCTTAAATAAAAACCCATATCCACCATGATTATGGATTTATAAAGGCTCCAAATTTATATTTTGGGGTTAATAGGTCAGAGGAGACCATTTAGGAATTGGAATGATGGAAAAATATTAAAAAATGAAAAAGTTATAAATGAAACAAATTTTATTTTTAAATCTGGAATTGGGCTCACGGTTTGGCCCAATTCATGAAAACTCATCTATTTCTCCATAAAACCTTTGAAACCATCCAAAACAAAGAATGAAAGGAAAATAAATGAAATTTAACTTAAAAATGTGTCATGTATGTGATAATTCTCCCCACCATGAAAACTTTCTGTCCCCGGAAAGCTATATAAAGGCCAGATACGAAAGCCAAACCGAACTGATAAACCAAGATGTACTCCCTTTCCAGGTTTCACCCCCAAAGGCCAAAACACCTCCACTGATCAATTAAGGAAGGAATAATTCACAACAAAATCATACACCACATTCCTGAAACAATCAATCACATTTAGGCTTTATCCAAAGGAAAACACCTCAAACACTATCAGAACAAGACTCAAGAAATTCACTCAAACGAACAACAACATCGAACAAGGTTACACATACCTTGCTATAACTAAACAATTGGGAACTCTCCAATCTCAATGGTTACTCAAGGAAGATTTAGGTATCTTGATAGATCCGAATGAGACTACCTACCACCAATCCTTGACCATGGATAAATCTGATTTATTGGTACGGGGAAAAAAATAGGCTCCCCACCATAAGAACCAACAATCTTAATCGACCAGCATGGGCCGGTACAGAAAGACCCGAAAATATAAATTGTTGGGACGACCACATGGTTAGTCTGCATGGTTTTGGAAACCATGAACTAACAGTGGAGATTCTTCTATCTACATGGTTTTTTGGGGGGCCATGGTCACTACTAACCAAGTGCAAACCGTGTGGTCAACCTGTCTAGCCAAACTTCATACCTTTCTCTATAGACTCAATGGAAACCAAAGAGGGAGGGAGTAACATTGTGTGATGACATGGGTACAAGACCCTCCACCTATTTCCACCGAACGGGAACAACAGAAGAAATATGATGACACCATTGGATTAAACTCTTCTCATCTTTCATATTGTGGATAAGACTTTGCACAAGGGTTTAAATGACACTGGGGTTTCCCCTGACTACGTGCCAGCTTCTCTCCGGGACCTATGGATGGAGCTCAAAATATTGAAGCATCTTCGGCCTCGCAGTTAGGCTTTGGAAACCACCTGAATGAGAATTCTTCTTTCGTTGCAAACAACAACTACACCACAATCCACCCGATAAGTTTTTTCCAAGACATAACACATTCCAAACTAACATTACCCTAAATCGATATTTCACTGAAATAAGGGATTAGAAGATGTACACACATCACACCTTGTTTGTTCGGGTGAGAAACAATAGAAGTAAAGAACACTTATACTCACCTTCCTCTAAAATGGAATATTTTTTTTTTCAAGGGATACATTCTCCTAACATAATAGAGACTCTCAGATGATTTCCCAACTTTCACCTTTACAGTCAATCGAGCACATGACATCATGAGTAATCACCGAACATGACCATTGCGACTGATATAAACAATGAATAGAGAGGGAACATGTACAAAACCCCAAAAAAACACACAATTCTAGAAAGTGGCCATAATATCCTCTCATTACCAGATTTCCCACACTAGTATTTTAACATGAACTCCTTCTTCGAAGAGACTATGAAGGACCGAGAGTTCCTCTTAGACACAATCCAAATACTGATCCATGCTATCAACCCCAGAACACTTCCACCTTTGAAAAATTAGGAAACTTAAGAGGCTAAGGTCACTTTCAACCATCCAAAATCAATCTCCTACTACAAGAGGATACACAAAACCAATAAAGGAAAGGTTGTATACTCAATCTAAAAATCTCAAGAAATAGATTCCTTATATTGATCAACTAGAGGATTTTCCAATGGAGAAAAAAATCTGGGTTGCGCTTCAGTTATGCATTAACCTTTAATGGGGGCGTACCTTTTCCAATGAGAGAACCCAAGGACACAACCAATCCGGTCCATTGGTCAAAACAAGCCATAAACCAGCTCCAAACACATGAAGTGAACTATCGTAAAGGCATCCCAAAACATTTTTCAAAAGAGACCACTAACCTTACCTACAACACAGCTTACCGACCAAACACAAACCCAAAACACAGTTCAAACAGAAGGGGTTCTTGGAATCAAAACATCCCACAACATAAACATTTTCAAAAACCCATAATACAAAGCATAAAAAAATATTCATCAAGACATCATGTTTTTCTTTAAAAGTAATTCTTTGAGATCAAACAGTTTAGCAGTAAGCATATCAACCAATGGTACCCCATGGGCCTCACACATGCATGTTTTTGTGACACACCAGACACCCTCCTCATATCCATCCCAACACTCATCCAGTCGTTCCATCAACCATCCATCATCCCATATAACCCCATGCATGTGGTCTCTAATGGAAATACCAAAGGTTAAAAAAAATTCTTCCCACTTTTCAAAACCAAAATGGTAAACCAACACATCCTTTTTTCTCATAACCGCTAACCATGAGATCAAAATCCCAACTCACATCTTACATAAATTTTCAGAAAGTCACAATCATTTAGAAAATAACTCACTTTCAAGATATTCACATCAATTTCAAAACATCTCATCCCATTAAAACACACTCTGATTGTTTAGAAAACTCTATTGGAAACACTTTTCAGAACCAACTTCAATATAGTTCCTACTTTCAAAGAGGTGTAAGAACACCATTTTACATTTCAAAACAATTCTGAAAATTAAGTTCTGCCATTTGATAATCCAAACCATTCCCCCTTTATTTGAAAATCATTTCACAAAAACATTACACTTCTTAAAACCAAAGTGCTAAGGTTTCAAAACCTAAGCACAAAACAGTGTAAGAGGAAACTAGTTTTAGTGGGTGACTTGGAAATATGGTTGGCATCCATATTCCAGTCATTTCACTGTCACAGAGAGTGTTCTAGGGAATATACTTGGCTCCACATGGCTTTCCAGGCCTTGCGAGCTCACTAGGACCATTAACCCAACTCTCTTTTTATTTCCCTTAATCATCATCGAACCAAGAAAACCAAAGGACTTAGATAAATCTCGACTTCTCTTGGAAACATGAATCCCATTATAAGGTGTGGTGACCAGGCACACTACCCATAACTAGGATTCCTTGTCCCAATAATCCTAACTCCAGACTATCCTGACTCTTCCCCAAATAGCATGACCCAAAGAGTTAACATGAACCTCCTTTGATACCATTTTGTCACGAACCGAATCGATCGCCAACAAAAATGGCACCAAACCCAGCCCGTGACAAGTCCCGAAGGGCGTTCCCGATCCCCACGGGCTGGCACAAGTGCCTGGGTAACATAAAATGAAAATTGGGAACGATTTACCCGTGTTTATAAACATAAAACAACAAAAGAATCCAATGAAACAAATATGGATTTTTCAAACCAAACCATCATTTAAAAAAATTAAGAACTGAATTACATGGATTAAAACAACTCAAAAGGTCTATAACAATGGTACAAATCCAAATAAGGATAGCCCAAGAACCCTCATGGCAAGGGGCACCACCCTCAAGCCACGTCCACAAGACTTCACCACCAAGGACCTGCTAGAAACCCGAACCACTGGAACAAAAAAACTATACCCAACCTGCGACAACAAAAACAACCATGTATACATACACCCAAGGGTGTAAGTAGGGTGTGAGCCAATGACCAGTAGGATACCACCACTAAGAGATTCCATGTGATAAACATTTAAAGACGAAAAGCATGCAAGTTTTCAAAAACATGAAAAGCTAGTTACAATTTCTAAAAGATGCAACTTTGAATAAAAATAGGTTTCAAGTGGGCTATCATTAAGAATGAACACTTTTAAAAATAATGTCAACACTACTGAATTTTCCAGCCAACTATACCATATGCCGACGGTAAGTACAAAGTAAATAATGAGCACAAGATATAGGAAGTAACCCCTAGGCACTAGCTAGCTGCGGGTCCCAGGTACCTCGTATCTCGGTGAGAGTAACCATCACAAATATCCATTCTCGTGCACGAGCCACTAGTAGGGAACATACCCATAACCTAGTGGTCCCCAATCATCATCGTCATCATAGTTTAGTTAGAGTTGTAAGCGTCAATCTTTCTGAGTGAAACTGAGGCCAAACCCCACAGATTCACTAGCATACTAGTACACGTCCACCCACCTAGATACTCAGGTTTTCCCCTTGTGCTCAAACAAGTTCAACAAGTCAAGAAATATACATTGAACATGAAAATATCATTTCTACATAACAAATTCTCCAAACAGCCCATATGTATACCACACAAGTCACAAAAATCCATTTTTCATTCAAAATGATATTGAAATCCGAATCACACCAAAATAGCCCACAACACGTTTCACATTTCTTCAACACTTCC